>CM038468.1:53310219-56293552 GCA_021464415.1 Lonicera japonica | reverse complement strand
TACCTAGTTAAACAATAAAAATTGAAACTAGTCAAGGTAATTGAAGGAGCCCAAAATAAAGACTTGGTTTGGACTTAGAGAATTAGGCGAGGCCCAAAGAGCAGGAAAAGGCCAAAGCCCAAATCTCGAGGGTTTTGGTCTTACCGCCGAGTAGAATGAAGATTGCCAAGTAAAATCCAATTGATTGGAGTGCTAGAAATGACGATATGGTCTTCCCTGCTAATGAGGATTGGAGGCCTGTGATAGCCTACTTGACCATAACGCCTCGCCAAAAATGGGAGCTATAGCCCGTAATGGGAAAATAACTATAAAGTGCAAAGTTAGTTAGTTGTGGCTAAGGGTAAATCCACCTGTAAAGTGTTAGTGTAGTGTCCAAGTTTTGCCCTTTATAGTCTTTTTATCTTCTACCCTAATAGAATATTGTAACATTAATTATATATATATAAATAAATAAAGGAAAGCTCATTAGAAAGGATTTGGTTCAGAATTTAATACAATAAGTAATAAAGAGAGAGCTAGTAGTTTGTATCATTATCCATTTTTACCATTGCCAAATTAATATAAGAACCACACACAAAAAAAAGAGGATATTCTATCAACGGGATCTGAAAATCTCTAAGAGAACAAACCTACAACAAAAAATATGTTGTACATTGCATTGTCTTCTTTTATTCGTCCTTATATTGATTTTGCTAAGAACTTCTCTTTGTGGGTTAGTTTAAGTTTTTGGTTACTCACAGTAATTTTGGGTACTCTATATAATTTAAGCAAAAGATGATAATTTTCAATACGCTTACTTTAAAGTGGCATGCGGCCATTACGTTCTAAGTATCACCTTATACTTTATCATCCCAAAAACCACATTGCAAAGCAACTAACTAATGTAGAATGGGAGCGGGGTGGGAAGAAAGAAGAACACCGTCTTCAACCTTTACTTTTTAAATTCACAAGACCATAACGAAAAATTCAAAGAATTTTTTATGAAACATAGATATTTCTCTAATGTTTTTTTATTTAATTCATGATTGGATGGTTTGGTTACATTAATATGAAATAACCATTTATTTATAATCTAAAATCCTAAACCAACTTCAAATAAAAAATCCTTAACACAAGGAAATTGAATTATTATAATCTAATTTGCTATATTTAAAACCTACCCAAATCAATATTCAAATTCAAATTTCAAAAAATACTATAAGTAAGGAAACTATTTATCCTAATCAATAAAATAAAAATTACAAAAAATAATAAAATAATAAAATAATAATGGGGCAATTAGGCATAAGGGCTCATTCTAATAACAACATTATTATAAAGGATACTTAAAAATTAGCCGTGTTAATTAAGGACAATGTACAAAAAAGACACTAATACCGCTTCCTTATAACATCTCACGTCCCCTTATGACACTAACAGCAACCAGAAGGTGCTAAATGTATTTAGCACCGCAGCCAGAAGGTGCACCTGGACAGTAATCAGAAGGCGCTAAATGCATATAGCACCACATGTCCAGGTAGTAAATGCATTTAGCACCACCTGGACAATAACCAGAAGGTAGCATCATTTGAACAACAACCGGATGGTGCTAAAATGATTTTAGCACCATTACAAAATATATAATAATAAAATTTATGAGATCAACATCCACTCTATTTATATATATATGGATTGACGTAAGGGTTTGTAAAAAAAAGGGACGGTCATATTTTTTTTTCCAAAATCACGCTGGGCTGTCAAAATTGGTCAATTTAGATAGCAAAACGACATCTGATCGTCTTAATTTTTACATGAAAATATTAACTTTGTCTTCCGAATAATATATCCGAAAATCAGCTAAATCCAACAGTTCAATCAAAAATTATATATGTTTTATGATTGCCCCTACAGAAAAAAGAAGAATATGAGAACGGTGCTCTTCCCGGTGATGCGATCAGAGAATCAAGTGGTGGTGGAGGAGGTGAGATCGTTGGTGAGACATATGAAAGTAATTGATGGTTGAATGGAATCTAGAGAGAGAGATGAGGTATTGAAAGTTTAGGTGGGGGAGGAGGGGCTAAGAGATGTTTATATTATGGGTATTTTTGTCCATCAACATTTATCATTTTCCTTAAAATAAATTAATATTATGAAATTAGTACTACTTCTCTTTATTAAACATGAGTTCGTCCTTAGTGTTATAAAACATTACAGGGCGAGACCTTATAACCCATTATCTCAATAATAAAATGGTCTTTATTTCTATTGAATCACTAATTCTATATTTTAATCTTTGTTTAGCAAATTGATACTATTACACCGGTGAAAAAGGTATATGTTGCGTTTCTAGATTACTTAATTTTATACCGCTTAAAAATAAATTATTTTCCTTTTCATTCACAAGGACTATTAGTAAATCTATGACATATTTTCTTCCCCATTTGGAAGCATATATATATATATATATGTATTTGCACCCACCAGATTTTGCAGAAGAGACGTACATTCTACTTCTGAAATATGCATTAGTTTAAGAGCATTCCTAGTTAATTTGGTGGCGGCATATCTTAATTTTAAGGCATCATTATCTTATATATCATTTAATTATACATCCAATAAACTAAATCTACTTAAGAGTTGCAGTCAATATGTGTACGTGTGTGAGAGAGATGTTTACAATATTCAGTGTCGTTTTTAGAGGCATATATATATATACATATATATATATATATATGTGTGTATATATGATTTTGACAAAAACTTTTGGGATAAAGGTTTCCCAAAATCCTTGCAAGAGCGGATGAGGTCTCCACATCACTTTTATCCAAACTCTCTCTAAATTCTATCTGGTTATATATATATATATATATTCAACCACAGCCAAATGCTATTCTCTTTTATTTTCTTTTCTTTTTAATTAATGTCTATATATTTATCTTTGACGTACCCAATGAATATACATACATCTTGGGGTAAAAAAAGATTAATCAAGTTATGAAATCATGAGATGGGTGAATAGGGTTCGATTCCACCCTCCTGTTGCCTCCTCCTCCTCTTTATTGAATTCTGCAATCTATTAATTATTCGTATTATAAAGAAATACAACTTTCTATGCACTATTTTTTTTCTTCTTAATATTCTTCATGAAGTATCATGCTCTAATTCCTTTTAACTCTTAAAATATTACGAATTTTACTACAATTCACATTTTTTTTATTATAAATTTTAAATTGAGAGTCTCATTTCAAAAGTAAGAAATTAGTGTCTTGTGCCAAAACAAGCCTTTTATCAAAGAAGTTAAAAACAAAATTAATATCATCAACGTACAGTCTCTTCCAAGTTCCAATCCTTTAAAGTGAAAAATAGTTATGAAAGTTCACAATATTTCTTAAATACAAAAGGATACATACGAAAGAAATACATCAAAGTCAACAAATTAAGGGCAGAATTTGAATTTTTCATACTTCGATCTGTGACAAAATTCATTTATCAACAGAACGTGTGTAAAACTTGATGACTTGGTTGAATGCTTAAGACCCTACATGGAACAATTATAGCCTAAATTAATACCATCTTCATCTCCGTCTCATTCAACTTAAACCAAGAGTTTATCCCATAATTTTCTGAACAATATATAAAATAAATAAATAAATAAAATAAAATAACTTATGTATAGTTGATTTCTTAAAAAAAAGTTAAAAATAATAAATAAATAAAAAGTGTAGCCTAACCATATAATAATAAAATAACTTCGTTAAGATTTTTTTCTAATTTAGCGCAGCACCAAATCTTTTTGTTTTGGAGGAAATAAAACCTACTTTGAACATAAAATTTACATTCACATACAACTGAGATATAGTCAATCTGGCAAACATGCTTGGTCCGCTAGAATTAAGGGTAATTTTATTTCTATCCACCTATAAATTTCATTATAGTGGATAGAAATAGGTTAATTTTACCTGAATTCGTACAACTATATATAAAAAATAGGTTACCATATAAATTTCATTATTGTATATTTCACATAACCATATAATATTGTATGTAAAAGTATTGCCACATCTGAGATATTTAGCACTTTTGATGAGACCATGGAGATATTTTTTATTTTTAAAATGTGTGAATATTGGTAATTAATATATATATATATATATATAAACAGCTATAACAGAGGGAGAGAAGGGACCATTGCTAAGAAAATTGAACTAATTTATAAACAAGCAATTCCAGTGGAAAAGTGTGACAACCAACAAAAGTTCATATTTCAGTTTCACCGAGGAAATTTTTGTTTATACAACTGAGGATAGATCAGGATGATTTTTAGAAAATTAGATAAAGCAGCTCATATAAAATATCACATTTTTAGGGTTCAATTGATAATAAAATGAACAATGATTGTAAAACTAGATGATTTGTATGTGAAGTTAAAATATAAGTTAAGTGATGTGACGAGATCCTCTCCATCACGTATACGTTTTCGAACATCTTTCTATTTTAGGTGAATAATTTTTCTTCACTCTCACTTAAAAAAAATCATAGAACAAGCAAAAAAATAAAGTCTTTATCATGTTTTGTAACTTATTTTCTAATTTCTTAAAAAAATAAATAAAAATTGTCTGGCCTATTTTTGAGATCGCCGTTAAGCGGAACCTTAATTACTGGACAGAGCCCGGATCTCACCCCAGGAAAAGTTATATAGACAGCGATTGTATAAGAGGAGCCCTCTTCTGGTGCTACAATGCTACCCTCACCAGCGACGGAGAGGCCCCACTAGAAATCCCTGTGATTACCCACGCAGCCAATCAAAAATCAGATGTTAGGATCAACTTGAAGGACTCAACCAATTAAAAAACAGATAAGGCATTATTGTGGGTCCCATATCCCCCAAAAGTGCATATCCATGAAGAGCCTACAAACTCTTAAAATATAGAGAAACAACTCTCAAAAAAGTGCATACGCTCTTTGTCACTTCGCTAGTTCCTAATTTCCTAATACAAATAATTGCACCATTTTCCCTTCTAATAATTTGATCTTCATCTCTTAGTTCAACTCTTCACATATATATATATATATATATGTAATGGTGTCCGACAAAAAATTAGCCAACGTGGTCGGGGCCAAGACGGCTCGAGCCTGCGACAGTTGCATAAAAAAGCGTGCTCGGTTCTACTGTGCCACCGATGATGCGTTCCTATGCCAAGTCTGTGACGGCTTGGTCCACTCAGCTAATTCGTTGGCTCGTAGACACGAGAGGATTCGGCTTAAAACGGCCTCGTACACCACCAAAATCCTCAGAGTATTTTCCTCCTCCCCCTCTCCTCCTCCTCCGATGATGAAAAGAATGATTCATTATTGCCTACGTGGCACCAAGGATTCAAGAGGAAGGCTCGAACCCCGAGGCACCACCACAGGAAAGAGTGTGACTCATCTTCACCGTGAAGCTAAATGGGAAGCGTCAGTGCGGGACCCACTTCAAAATCTTGTACCGGAGATTGGGAGTGAGGAGATGACGTGGCAAGAAGAGAATGAAGAGCAGCTTTTGTATAGGGTTCCGGTATTTGATCCGTTTGTTGCTGAGTTTTGTTTATCGGTGACTTCAAATGATCAGACGGCTGTGGTTGGCGGAGAGAAGGATCGGCCGAAAGTAGTTTTGAGTGATTGTGCTGGTCGTCATGATGAAGGTTTTAATGGTAATAGTTTATGTGATGATTTGCTTCCATGTGACATGGATCTTGCCGAATTTGCAGCTGACGTGGAGAGCTTACTTGGCAAGGCTCTCGACGAGGAATCTAAGTTCGATATGGAAGGATTAGGGATTTTGGATCGTAGAGAGAAGGGAGAAGAGTGTTCATCGGGTGATTGGAGAGTAAAGGTCGAAGAAGATGATGACGTGGAAGCTCATGCGGCTGTTACAGAGATTGATGACATGGCGAGGGAGCCGTTTGAGCTGAACTTTGACTATGATTCTCCTTCGATTTGTTGCGATCAAGAAGATAGAGGTAGAGCTGAAAATAAAGTTGTCCAAGCTAATGACTATGTCGTAGTTGGAGAAGAGAATAAGAAGAAATATAAGGTGGTGTTGAGGCTAGATTGGGAAGGAGTGGTGGCGGCATGGGCTGACCAAAGGTGTCCTTGGACTACCGGTGACCGGCCGGAATTGGACGCTGATGATTGTTGGCCCGACAACATGGTACGTTTTGCTTCTTTTCCTCACTTAATATTTTCACCAATTTAGATCGAGTTCATGGAGATTATCATATCTCAAACTAAAAAGTACTTGATATCAAAAAAAAGGAAAAGAAAAATACATAGTAGTTAATTTGTTTAATAAAACATAATCAACATACAATAATTTGTATTTTATTACTTTTTTGTTGATCACTGATTACCTCAAAACTGCAGGGTGGCTATGGAACGGTTGATTACAGTAGTGCATACGGGGATCGTACGGGAGTAATTACGAGTGGACAGATGATGACATTGGATGAAGGGAGAGAAGCAAGAGTATTAAGGTATAGAGGAAAAAAGGAGAACACGGTTGTTTTCAAAGAAAATAAGGTACGAAGTTAGAAAGTTGAATGCGGAGAAGAGGCCTAGAATGAAAGGAAGGTTCGTTAAGAGGTCTAATTTTTTAGCGCCTCATCCTCCTCCTCCTTTCCCGTTGCTTAACACCAAATAGCGCGCACAGTCAAAAGAAAAAAAAAGTTAAAAAATAATAAGGAAAATCCAACTTTGTATGTTGTCGTAAATTACAATGCTGTAATTAGATCAAAAATCTTAGTGCAGTAGATGCGGATAAAGTGACTCATGACATACTTGCATGGTTTAATTGTGAATGTGTACATTAGTTCAACACGTTTGAGATGTACAAGGATATAATTTTGCTGCTTTTGTTTAACTCTTCAAAAAGAAAATCCTATATTTTGATTCCGAAACCCAACTTCTATTTTCTACGTTCATAGCTAGAGATGCATAAATTAAGATCGTAATTAAAAACTGTAGACATACAGTTCTTGATTTGTTACAAGCTATATGTATTATGCCACTATCTCCCAATAAAGATAATGAGTATAAAATGCAACCAATGTTACCGCAACAAGAGGAAAAGAAACCAGAGGGAATTAGTTAGGGCCATTTAAGTTTTGGGTACAATTAATTTATTGAAATTGAGCTTTGGGTACCAAAGTTTCTAGGAATTGTTTTATGGTACCATTTTGCACTATTCTGTGAACCAACTAATGTTGACCGTTAAATCTAATCAATTAAGCATGTACATTACTGAAATTACCCTCAAACATTTGTCAACACTTTCATAAACAAATATCCTCCCAATTCACGATCAAAACAAACAAGAAAGAAAGAAATATATAGAGAGAAACAAGATAAAGAAAGGGGAAAGGTAGAACCTTAAAAAAATAAAATAAAATAAACTAATCAACTGAAATTATTGTTGCTACTCCATTTGTGCTACACAAAATCACTCGAAGGAATGTGAGGATCAAGGTGTGGAACACTAAACATAAAGAAAAACACATAAACATATATACTTTGATGATTGAAGGTTCAAATTCTCAGCAATGAAAGCTTTTGGTGACTAAAATCGATGTTCCTCTTTGAACCTTATTTTTTCATCATTTTTTAAGACATGTTTCTGTTTAAGGAACACAAATAGTCATGTGTTGTAATAATTTAGGTTTGTGGTTCCATTTTGACTTTGTTGTATATATCTATGATTATTGATAGATATTTAAACTTAATTCTAATGTAAAAAAAATGATGGAAAGTTGAACTCTCTCTATCACACACTTTTGATCTTATCCTTTTTTGGCTTCAGAGTAATTGCGTACAAGTCGCCAATCTGTTGTACGTTTGAACTTTGTAATTAAAGCCTAGTTGACCCTAGAAATTGCAGACATTGCTAAAGCTTTAAGCTCAACCACACAAAAATACACACACTAGTGCTCTATACGTACATGTACTAATGTACATATATATATATATATATATTTGAATTATATATCAAATATAATGTATATATGAAAGAGATGATGAATTTGTTAACCTCTTGTATGCAGTTTCTTAACAAAATACACATCCAGAGCTATTATATATGAGTGTTTGAATACCTTTGAAGAACATTAGCTTTGTTGATTAGCTCCTCAGTTTGAGGAATACAAAGAATCATTTTTTCTCTTTATATTTTTTCGGCAACTGTTGCTTTATTACGATGTTATTGCATTTGGTTAATGTTGATGATAAATGGTTCTAGACAAACCCTTTTTGTTTAAGGAAAATGGTAGTGGAGTTAAAGTTGAATGTGTCGATTGTCATATGCAAACAGTCATATAAATAAGGGTAGTTTAGTAATAAAAAAAGTTAAGTTAACAATCCACGTTGGTTAACTCGATCATGGGATGATACAAAATGATACATAAAACCCAATTACCATAAACATTGGTACCCAAAGCCCAATTTCGAATAAATTAGTGGTACTCAAAAACCCAAATGACCCTTAACATTAACATTTAGCCTGGGTGCTAAATTACAAATAACCCTAATAACTAATAACTATTTATATACTCATCCTACTTAAACTTTGAACAACTTAAAACTTTGGTTATATATAGTTTCAATTTTAGTATGATTGTTCCTATATATATGCATATACTTATGTCCCTCCTTTAAAAAATTGATCACTGAAATTTATGTGATCCAAGTTCACAATCAAAATTTACAACCACTTGTAACAAAATCATGTTTTTGAGAAAGAAAATTTTATATATGAATGGGTGCCAATAAAAGCATCCAAATAGACCAATTTTTGCACCTATTTTTTGAAAAAAATAAATCACATTATTAGAAATTGAGTTTTAAAAGCACCCAACACTTCACATATGTTATGTTGTTGATTATTAGTATTCCTGGCCAATGCATGTGACCTTGTGGGAAGATGGCTCCAGGTTTTCGAAGCCGACGCCTTGCTTCTTATTGCCGCCGGTGGGCAACATGGGGGAGGCCTGCTAGCCCTTCATGCTTACTGTTGGGTTAGAGTCTACAGCTGAGGGAGGTGGGGTGGTCACATGAGCGGCTAGGCCTGTGGATTAAGGACTTGGAGATTTTCATGGAGGAAGAAGAGCAAAGGTGAGAAGTGAAGCAGATGAAGAGTTCACTGGTGCTGGTGGTGGTAGTGGTATTACTTTTGGTGTGATGGGTTCGATGATCAGAGTCTATTGATTATGAGGTTGGAGTTTTAGATTAGGTAGTAGCAGTATTAAGGAAATTATGTATGGTTCAATTCAAACAAAGGAACAATTAATTCAAACTTTACCATTAAAGTTGTAGAAGATTAAAAACGGGTAAAAACGTTTTAATAAAAGCAATAATTCATGCCCTTCCATCATATTTTATGGGCATTTTTAAATTACTGATCAAACTTTGTGATGACCTGAATTCACTTATGGCTAATTTTTGGTGGGCTTGTCATTTAATGGGAAAAAGAACCACTGGGTCTCATGGAGGCAGATGTGTAAGAGTAAATGTTAGGGGATGTAGGGTCTAATAAATTAATGAATTCAATGAAGCAAACCTTGCAAACAATGTATGGGATTTAAAAAGGCAACCTAATTCACAGCTTGCTAGGCTACTTAAAGGGCAATGTTACTAAGGGTGGAAATTTTTAATAGGGTGCTTTTATCATCAGGGTGTTTTTACCATTTTAAAAATTATAGATAAGTGCTTAAAAAATAGTTGCCAATTTTATTATTTAAGGGTGCCTTTACTAACACCCATATGAACAACTTTTGAATTTATGAGCAAATTGAAGTTGATAGTTTCAAAAGACTAGTATAAGGTGGAATTTTGTTTTAAGAGTAACCTTATATTTTAATTTCAAATTTGGTCGCTAGTGACTAGTGTGCCTCACACAGTCGGTCCTGATTATTTTTTGGTCATGAGCATAATTCTAAAAGATAATCTCTTATAAATAAATATATTAAATTTTTTATATTAAAAAATATTATTTTAATGATAAGAATTTTCAAGCCAACAAAAATACATTATAATTGTAAAGAACCATGCAAAAAAAAAAACCACAATTAAATATCAAAATATTACTTATTGTTTTGAAATCAATACGAATGAAAGAGAGAATATTAGTTCCCCTATAATTCTCTCTTATAGTATGAGAAGATTGAGATTGAATATGGGAATAAATAGTCAGATAAGAGCTAAAGAGGCTATTTCCCTGCACTCAATTAAAGCTTTAAAAACTTTAGTTTTTTACCCGGAAAAGCTTGTTACTAACTATAATTTTTTTTCCTTTAAATTCTAGTCCTTTTTATATATGAATAAATAAAAATTAGTACCCTTCTTAATTTTTAGGCCCTAACCCTACCAACCCTCCCCAAGGTCTGGCTCTGGTGCATGGTTGACATGCATTCGTGGTCTCTAGTCATGTATTGCAACTTTAAGATAAAACAAAAAGTATACCAAAAATATTTCATACACAGGGATGAGTAATGTGATGGGAGGTACTTAAATGTGAGTTCTTTGAAATATTGTTTTACAAACTATATCAAGAATGTTAAATATGATATTCAATTGATATTTTACTAATTTGTGATAAATAATAATTGGTTGTACAACTTTTTTTTTTCTTTTTTTTTCCTTCTCTTTTTTATTTATTTTTTAATAAAAGAAAAGGTCTAAGTATATTCCTTATACTACAATACCGGAAATTCCTCCACCCCCAGATAGACTTGAACTTAGAACAGTTCTTGAATTCTGTTGGGCCTTACCAACTAGGCTATTCCACTCACTTGTGTAACTTCTTATGATACACATGCATAATATGGTGGATATTTACAAATTACCACAACACTCAACAAATAAAATAAGTAGTTTTGAACCCATTTAGTTGTCCTACAATTTATGAATTGGACCGTTTAAAATTAGTTAATTATCTAATTTAGTATTTTGTTGCAAAAATGAACTAGTATATAAAGTCATAAATTTTAGTTAATTCTTAAACCATTAGATAAGAAATCGCAAAAACAAAGTTGAAATTACAACACTCAACTCCTTTCCATTACCCTTTCGGTCCAATTTCATCCAATGGGGTATAATTCGAGGGCTAAACATAGATGAATTTTTTTCAGGAAATTTGGTGGAGATAATTTCTATAATGAGTAGATCATTTTCATAAATTTAATCAAGAAATTCAAATCGAAAGTGGGTGTGGTAAAAGTTTGATACGTATGTTCATTTTTAACTATTAAAATTTTAGACAATGATCTCACGAACTTTCAGATTGAATCTTTTGATAAAATTTTGTTGAGATGATTTACTTACTATATAGAACATTTCTACCAAATTTCTTGAAAAAAATTCATTTGTTTCAAACCGAACTAGACTCCATTAAATGGAATTAGATGGAAGAGTAATAGAGATGAGCCAAGTCCGAAAATTACATACCTTATAGCTATCATATAAGTTTATGCCAAAAAAATCATACCACACATTTTGTTGTTAAAATAATATATATATATATATATATATATACATATGATTGTTAATTTACAATGAAATAATTATAAATTAAACAATTTTTGCAAACAAATGAACTATTTTTTAAAAAGTTTGAAATTGAACATTTGACTTTTATAACATCATAGAAACGTACATAATTCAAAAATTAAATTACCAACTCAAAACTTATAATTTTAAAAATAAAGAAATATCTACCATATGTAAGTCTTAAATCTTGATTCGTAAAATGTATTTTATGTTTATTCATTTTTTATGCATATTAAAAGTTATGTGTCTAACATTAATCAAAACATACCACGACCATCCATCACCATATATATATTTGGTGTCCTTTTAAATTAGGACAGGACGGTCCGTGGAAGCCACACAAAAGCATCTACACGTACTGTGAAGCCACGTCAGGCTAGAATTTTCTGGGGCTAATTTTTCTTGAGGCAATTACGTCGTTGATTGATTGATTGATGATTCAAGATGTACAAACAACTAATAGTATCTCTAATAAAATACTCTAGAATGGATAATTAAATGCCATTTAACATGTTGTTATAGTTAAATGATAAGTTCCACAAATTTTTTTCCTTCATAATTAAAATTGTAGGATCAATTATTTTGATTAATTAGAAATCAATTAGATTTAAAAGAAAAGTTAGAATAAAAGATTATCCAAATCAACTCATCTTTATCCTTTCCTTCTATTATTAAAAAAGGTTTTTAGTTTTAATTATTGAGGAGCTAAATTTTTTTATTGGCTAATTGATTATTAATATTTAATACATTATCGCGGTGTATTTTTTAAGTAATATTGTTAAAATTGGTTATCCTATGTGAGTAGAAATACTCTAATGCATCTACTAATATTGTTGCAATTTGGATCCTTAAAAGCTGATGTTCTTCATGGTCCTTCCTTCTTTACATTTTGGAAGTGCATGTGGAAAGCCGAAGACCCCCCAAAATGGTCCAATTTTTTGGAGGTCCATCCATAATGTTGTTGCAACGAGAAAGCATTTGTTTGCTAAAAGGTACACGTCCTCTCCTCTTTGTCCTATTTGTCATCTTGAAGTTGAATCCGTTGAACATCTTTTGTTCTGTTGTGATTGGACTGTTAAAATTTGGAATACGTGTAATTTGGATCATTTGATTTCGGGTTCGATTTGGTCGGCGAGCCCGTGGGCCGTCTCTGTTTGGTTAGATCTTGCTCGTAAGGATGCCCCAGTTGTGTTGGGTAAGTTAGCCCTTGTGTGTTTGTGCGTCTGGTGTGCGAGAAACAAAATTCTTTTTGAAGGCTCCACGATATCGGCTAGGCGTGCTGCAGAATTAACTTTGAATTTTCTGAAGGAAGTGGTTTCGGTGAGAGAAGGCCGCTCGGAGGATGTTGCGCTTTCAGGAACATTGTATCCCTTGTGGTTCCCTCAATTGATGGGAAGTTAGGGGCGGCTTTGAGATTCTCGAGGGATTGTTGTTGATGGGTTTGCTCATATCTTCTTCTTCTTCTTGATATTGTTTAGAGCAAGTTTGTGGATGGGGACCTCCCTGGGTAATCACCTATGTCATCAAGGATATTAAAGCTTTCGCAGTGGTAGCCTCTATTTCCTTCTCGGCGATGTATTGATTGGCCAATCAAGTTGCTAATGAAAGAGATATGTCCTAGGACTATTCATAGATTATGATTTGTATTTGGATATTTTATGCTTATTGTTATTAATAAAGTTTATTTATTATACTTTATATTCTCTTGTAAATAATATATATTAATACTAGTCTCAAGTACGGTGACTTGTGGGGATGCTAGTGATGTTATAATAATATTATTTAGATGTCCCTAATCATATGTCAATAACCTAGATCATTGATATAATGATTGGAGTATGGGTCAGCTGATGATTATGTTCCACAAGCATGGATTGGAAATATCAATGAACATACGATACTTGTTAGGGAACAAGGTATTGGACTGACCCGTTGGCCTGCGAGGAGTTTACTAATGTCATCAGTGATGTTCCCCATTTGTGATATCGTATTATCCTTAGACCTGATGCCATGGTACCAACATTTAGCTTAGGCATTATCAAACGTTGTGTCTAATTATAAAGATGATGACTTGTTTGTGGGCAAGATGGGATTTTCACTTCTCGTAATTGAAAAAAAAAAAAAAGAAAAATAAGAAAGAAGAAAGCAATAAAAGATACAAGAAATTTTGGAAATCAATTTAAAGGGTCGTTTTTGAAAAAAATTGTTTTATAAATAGTATAATAAAATGTTAATATTTTATTGCCGAATTAAAACGGGCCAAGTCCCTGTTTGTTGCTTAGGGTTCTCACAGGGTTCTCTTATGATTTATTCATCTTGGCCGTCAAGGGAAACTCAGAGAGGCCAGAGAGAGAACCCTAGAAGGCGCTGTACACCAAGCAAGGATACTTACAATACAATAAAACTTTTTTTATAAGACAAAAACTCTCTTAAATGACTTTCACCTTCATATATAACTAGTTTTAAACACATGCGATGCATGGACATTTGTAGATACATTTTTCACAAATTTAAAAAGACTATTTTTAAGAATATAAAGTATTGATCAAATACTTTCATCTTTAAGATCACGAATGTGTATTTAGTTTTAAATAGATACCAAAAAAGAAAAAAAGATAAAGATAAAGCTAAAGCTAAAATATGAATGCCCTCATTTTCCATTACTCGATCACCTAGATATAGAGTTTAAATCATAACTGGCATTAATGATTATTAAGATTATGTATATGCTATATGAAAACAAAATTCAGTATTTATTACATGAGCTTTATAATTCATTATCTAGTATAGCTTTACTTTGATATATGAAAATGCATCAATTTCAATTTGCATAAACAAATATCTAAGTGTGTTGATGTTACTAAAAACTCTTGTGTTTACATAAACTTGGCCATTTATTAGTACAATTTGTTGTTATGTATAGAAAACATGTTTTGCAATATCAAAACTTAAAATAATTTTATAATTCAGTCCCATAACCTGGCCCAATTATAAAATAATTCCAATTAGTGTAGTTAAAAAATTTCTATACAAATCACTTGATAGATTTAACTTTTCTATATTTTGTTGTTTTCCAAAATATATAAAATGTATAACCTAACATCATTCTAAAAAATAGACTTTAAGAATTGTGATTTACCTACAATTAAGTCAATGGGAATTTTATAAGTTCTATAAAGTCAATGAATTTGAAAAAAAAAATGTGACTTTGTTAGAGATTGACGTGTGAGAGTGAGAGACAAGATAAACCCATTTGAAAAAAATACAAATCAAACTCAGTCTCCTCACAAAATTGGTTTTGTACATTGAGTATCTCAATCTCTAAATAATAATTCATAATTAAATGTAAAAAAAAATTGACAAAAGATGTAATAACTTAATTTAATACCAAATGTATTATTAATTTAATTACTAAATTTAATAGTATAAAATCAAACAGTCATACAATTCCTCATCTACCTTTTGTTATAGCCCAAAGGAATAAGAATCAAATCTCCACACTGAAAGCCCATAAATTTCACACACCTTAGTCCTAAGAATAAAAGGTTGTCTGTGTCACTTTTTTTATTTTATTTATTTATTATATTAATAGGATTGCCTTTCGCAAATGCAAGCCCAAAATGACCAGTGTACTACAAGATCCTTTTTTGCATTTTTCTTTTTTTGAGAAAGTGTACCACAAGATGATTGACAATTTGTCTATCTCACTTGATGTTTTAAACTCATTTAGAAGCCTAGAAGATAAACTAAGAGAGATTGGCTTCTACTCAAAACTACATGGGCCTCCAAGCCCGCAAAATATTGTTCATACAAAAAATAAAAATCCAACAATTCAATCTATATACTATTTTCTTCATATTTAATTTTTTATTTAATTATATTTAAAAGATTCTGACGTTATTAGAAGGAGTAGAAAATGATGAGGATAATATAGGGAAAAAATGATATATTTTTTGTTTTTATTGTGCTTAAAAGGGGTTGATGGAACCCACTAATAAAGGAGTGCAAACTAAAAAAAAAAAGATTTAACGAGTGGGATGTAATGTAAAAATATATCAGATGTATGAGCAAACTCTTTATATTTTTGGCCTTGGTTATTTACATTTTTTTTTCATTGAAAACGTTAAATTAAGTTATTGGGCGAGTTGATATTTATATACACATAAAAAAAACACGAAAATAAGTCTATTTACTATAGAGAAGTAATACATCATACTCCCGCCATCTAAAATCAATAAAAAAAAAATAATTTTACAAAACTATTAATTTGAGACACTTAAAAAAGAAAAATGGAGCATGTGTTTTAACGAATTCTGATAAAAAAAAAGAGTGCACTTTTTAAAAAGTTGTTCTTTCATATAAAAAATAATGGCAAAATTGGATGGGGTCATGGGATCCCAATAATAAAACGACACGTGTCCATTTTTATTTATTTAAATCAAATGAAAAAATGAAAAAAAAAAATAATTTTAAATGAGAGTGGACACATGTTGTTTTATCATTGGAGACTCCATAACCCCATCTAATTTTGCCCCCATTAAAAATCGACTCAAATAATAAGGTAGTGGGCACAAGTTAAATATGTTGTAAATTGAAAAAATTATGTATTGCACGAAAATCAAAACAACATTTAATGCATATTGGGCTTTTTGTTTTATTCATGTTTAGGTTTTTATTATGTAATATTATGACACGTGTTAACACTGCCCAAAATAATAATAAGTTATTATGACTTTTTTTTTCTTTTTCATAAAATTATTATTACACTTGTCGAGTATTCTTATATTCTTAGCAGCATATATTATATAAGTTGTACATTCATAAAATGCAATAAAAATAAGAATTATAAATAAGAAAAACATTTTTGTTTTGACAATGAATATATTTACTCCTCAAACTCATGCAATTACCATGATATTTTGGATTTCCCAAAAATTGACTAACACATAAGTAAAAGAGTATAAACATATTAATTAAACTGGGAGATGCGGAAGAGGTGAATCAGTGTGTCTAAATGAATGAGTGGGTAAACTTGGGAGTTAATTGCTCTCTCATTGAATTCAATTAAACTGAATTCTACGATAAAAAGACAGACCGGGAATCAATTTGATTCCCATTCCAAATCACTAACCGACAAATTACACTACGCAGCTTTTTTAACCTCTTCCGCCGAACAATACGTGGCTCTTTTTCCAAATGAAATCTAATTAGAGCCAAAGAGCTTTAATTATTAATTAATATCTTATTTGACTAAATTAATCCCTCACCACTGTTTTCTTCTTCTTGTTCACTCCCAGTAGTTATGATAAGATTTTGTCCGCTAACACTTTTTTAACGTAAAACAGGACAGTTTACTGAAACATGTAATTAATCAAGTAGTGATTGATTTTTCATGGTCAATTGCGATACATTTCCAAGTGTTTCGTGGAATCATAAACGTAAGTACCGTCGTGCAATTATGATTTTTGTTTTACGAATCCCGTATATATATATAGAAGAATGATGTATGCATGCTACGTACATACTGATCGATAAAGTATATATATATATATATGTATATCCTAACATCACCATATTTTTTGATGAATAAATGAGACAAAGTGAGGACAAAGGAGACAACAGTCCAAAGTTGTGGATTTTACGTATCTGTTCTACTTACTGCTCGTCATACATGTATGAAACTTTAAATTGGAGCTTGGGTTAAAATCAAATTAAATTAAAACGTTAATATTTTTCCGGTCAAAATCTCAAATATTGAATACATGCATGGAAACATTCTAACTATAGTTTTTGAGTGAAAATTATCTTTTTCTGACTAGATATTCAGTGTACTTGAATTGGAGTACCACGTTACCATATTTTAATTCAACAATGTTCGAGGTAGAAATCATCAGGTATACAAGAGTAAAAAATATATAAAATAAATACGCGATTATTTAGCACAATCCTATTAATTTTGAAATAGAGTCATGTGATACTCATCTCCAAAAGGCAAAAGTTCCAAGCATTTTACATTCTTCTATCCATCCTAATTGAGGAATAAAATAAATACGAGGTAAAAACACGTACCTTGTAATTCATGAGGTAAAAACTTCACACAAACTTCTAAACTTTTTTTCCATTGAAGCGGTTTGGATAATCTTAAGCTCACTTCTTTAAAGACTCTGAAATACAAATTAAATACAAGACTGAGTCATTTAAGTTCACGAAAAAAATCATATTTTGTGACAGGCAACAAAGTTTGCAGCAGTGATAATTTATTATAAGAGCTAGAAATGCCAATATGTGAAATAGCTCTAGGGGTATTTTAAAGAATTCATACATTATGCCATATAATGATATAAACTATCTTTCATGGTATCATTTGTATAAATTTTACGTATTTAGAAACGAAAATTCCTACTTGGACTATAAAAGCTATTCACCCTTAAAAGAATACCCACTTGGTAAAAATGAAAACTAAGGTCATTACGTACCTATAATTAATTCATTAATTTGTGAGAAAGTTTGGTCTAGTTTCCCCAAAGCTCTTTGAAATTTGAAATCAGTCATAAGATATATTTTGAAAAAAGTACAGTCGGAAACGATTTTCTGTTTTCCTTGCTGTTCTGGTCGGCAAACCATAAGCTAGCACTGTCCACAACAAATCTTGCTCACGAGTGTACTAATTGGCTTTGGTAAAAATTAAAAAAAGAAAAGAAAAAGAACAACTTAAAAAATTGTACTAATTGGCAAATGCCTCTAAAGAGTCTCGTAAGCCAATGGTTTTCTAGCACAATGGTAGATGATGGCAAACATTATTCAAATTGTTGTAACTAAAAAAATATGATAGTAGCTTAAATTATTGATCGATTTGTGTTACACATTTTCATTACACTTGTTACCACCGAAAAAGCTTAAAATATTATTTTAAACGTTGGATTTTCAAAGGTTGTGGTGCACTGGTACGGTTTTAAGGGTTTCTCATTGACAAGCTCTCTATGTCTTGGGATCAAGGAGTTCGGCCTTGACCCCTCCTATCCTTTTTCTATCACTTTGGAGTGCCTCAGAATTACAATAAATTGTTGGTGTTAATAGGTTCTCCAATTTTTATTGTAAAATTTATTTTTTTATCATAAATTAAGAGTCTAAATTACATAGCAATGTGGTTCCTAATTTGAAATGGAAGTAGTGTATATATATAAGAATTTTTTAATGCACCTCAATATTGATATATAACGCAACAATATTGTCAACTATAGGATCCTACTGTTTTTAAATTAATGCTAAATTTAGACAAACTACACGTAGCAATTGATGCTTAGTTGCAAGTAAAAATCAATTCAATACTTATTGATTTAGTAATTGACGTATCATTCTAAACTAGCGGTCTGAGTATTGTTTGTGCTAGTAGACAATTTAATTGTCAACCACAAAGTCAAATTGGTAAGAGGGCTTATTTGTAAATTAGTGTGTTGGGCTAAAATTAGTCTTGATACCGAAGAGGAATAACTTCTTTGATGTACTATGGCTTTAAAACTTTAAAAAATCTCTTTTGGTGAAGTTCAATTTTAAAATTTCATAACATTACTCAACCAGAAAAGTTGAAATGTTCTGTTAAGAAGTGTACATATATAAGGGTCATTCTCTTAAAAATTATTCTTAAGTTAATTATCTTAAAGACGGTTTATTTTAATTTAAAGGAGTAAATTGATAAATTTTTTTATGAAAAATTCACTAGGAAGTGGGTAAACTAAACAATTAATATATATGCGCATTTCTGAACGTTGAAATTTTAGACGTTTAATTAACCAACTTAATGTTTGAGTTTTATGATAAAATTTGGTGGATATAATCTACTTATTATAGAGATTATCTCTACCAAATTTCATGAAAATATTATTTTATTTACCTCTCAAAATGAACAGTCAACTAACTTAAGGACGATTCTTGAAAAAAGATAATGTTATTATCATGGACTTAGAGTAATAATTTCTTACCATAATAATATTTTATGCATATGTACCAAAAAGCCCTCTCTAGTAAAGAATTATTGCCACGGCATAAGAGAAAGAGAGGGTCCTTCGGTCCACGTTCATTTAAGATTACTCTGAATTATAACTTTGGTTATAATATTTTTTTTACAAAAAATTAAAATTTTATATAGGTCACAAAATTCCCAACAGAAGTGAATATTAATTGCGACGATCTAGTCGATATAACGATGATACTCAAATGGTACTTTTTGAATTGGAAAAAAAGGGAGGTGGGGGGTCTCCTTTTAAGGGTAAAACCTCCTCAAAATCTTCTGTACAATGCGATGGACTATTTTGACTTATCCCATCACTAGTTTTTGTGCACCAATTCCAATTCCTATCTACTTCCCCCCCAAAATTAAAATAATATCTAACCTTTACAGTTTACACAAATATGGAATTGATTTCTTTTTGACACCCAACAAATAGAAGCTGGTAAAGCTATAAAAAGTGCAAATCAATTACTAAAAAGTCAAACAAAATATTGAGGTCCATCAATTTAAGGGTTTAGGTCGTCAGAAAATAAAGGTAGCTAGTCTTTCTTTCTGCCGCAGCGCAAAAGGGTACTTTGCATGAACTATTGAATAAATTTGTTTGATGCTTTGCTAGTTTGCTTTGGAAGAAGAGAAGAAAAGGGTAAATTGAACAATCAAAATGTACTAGGTATTGGCAAAAAAAAATAAAAAAAAGTGGGTTTAAACTGAAATAGTAAACACAAAATTTACTAAATCTGTCCAATGGGAGAATGTACACGTAATACCAGAAGTGGAAATTATAAAAACAGTCAATAAACGCAAAAGGTTACGAAGTTACTGAAAAAAATAAGGGTATAATTTTCATGGCTCTAATTATATATTTTAACACACTAAAATAAATCATAAATATTCTTAAAATATTTCATTAAATGTATTAAAGTGCCACTAACAAAGTATTAGATTGATTACATAATTATTTGGAATGGTAATAAAGACACAAAATTAAAAATAGCTTCTTTCCATTCTTTTTTTTGGTTTTTCCCTATTCTTTCTTCAAAGGCTTGATAGAAGAAACTTGGTAAATTTTACCCCAATCATGAAAGAGATAGGAGGAAAAGCCACTGCATTGAAAATGAAATTTAGTTGAGTAGTAATTACATTTCAATTTAATTTTCAATCTCAGTTCTACTTCTTCCATCAACAAAAGTGTAGAGATATGTTGCGTAATAACAGAGAAATGGTAATGAATAGAGATTGAAGAACTATAACTTGGCAATGCAATAGCTTTAATTAAGAATCTCTGTTTCTCTATATACATCATGATCAGCCATTTCTTGATCCCTTTTAAGCAGATACAAAATGCTTTGAAATACCAAAATACCCACGGTTTAACCACGGAACTCACCGACCCACCAAAAGATGTGAGAAAAACGTGGGTATTTTGGACAATAGCTAACTAAAAACTAACTGAACTCCAAAACAAAAAACAGAGCATAAGAACAGAGCGACAATGGAATCTACTTGTTGTGAAGTGGATCTGGGCAACTGGGTACTCTTCTTTTATTTTCTTGGAAACCTTTATCTTTTTCGTTCACATTAAAAGCTCTTCCTTTGAAGAAATTACGAAACTGTTCAGCTTGATTCTTGTTGGCCTTCATAGTTTGGCTTTGTTCTGTATTTGCTTGTAATATTCTTGTTGCGCTTACACTGCAAAGACAGAAAGCCCAAATATGAAGCAGTGAGATTATCAACAGCACCATCAGAGAAGAATACACCACCGATCTTCTTTCGCCGGAAAATGACATCGCCGGTTAACCCACATAAATCGAACGGCACCTGAATTTTTTTTCCCCAGGCGAGATTGGACTACTCTGTTTTTTTGTGCTTTCTTGCTGTAAGTCTTTTGGACAAAACGGCTTGCCCTGTCTCTCTCTTAAACGCTTCTTTTTTATCTCTCAAGGTAGAAGAAGTAGGGGAATTGATTGTTATGTTGAGTGAGAGAAGAGAGAGAAGACATGGCAAGGTAAGAAATGGGCCCACGTGACGATAACATTTATAGTATATATCAAGCTCGATCCCACATCTGGCCTTTAAATTCCGGGAATATATTAACAAATCTTTTGATTGGGCTCGGTTTTTACGTTAATTACTAAATTGCCATTTACCTTGGTGAGAATTAATTTTATTTTATTTTATTTTATTTTTTTTGATATTAGGGAGAAATTTATTTCTAGCCACGGTGTTTTGCGGTTGCTTCTCATGATTTGGACATACAATTTGCATCCAAAAAATAAATAAAAATAAAAGCACATACAATAATTGTATTATGATTTAATATTTTTTGTCTTATTTTACTTCAGTAGTAGTATTATTTTGCTCTACATTTTAATTTTTTAAATGTGTGGTTTAGTGGTTATATGTAAACATACCACTTATTAAAAAGAATGAATTGAGGAATTATATAATTTAGTGATTTTTAAGGATGGTATTATTATTAAAACAATTATATTTATTATTAGATCACTGTACATACACCTTTAAAAATATACGTAGTATCTTCTAAAAGCAATACTATAATTTACAAAAAGATAATTATTTTGACAATAAGGATATTCATCTTTATATACTTATATTTTTCTTTTGTGTTTAATTAAGATGATTATTGTTTTATCTTCTAATGTTGATAGGAAGATTCAGTAATAAAATGTTATATTCTCAAATCTTAATGGTAAATTTGATTGGAATTCAACATTTAGTATTAAGAGACAACTTCTAGTTCAATGCTTATTAATGTTTTATTTAATAAAAAAAATCTTTCAAAGTATTTTTTCTGTGCACGAGATACTATTGTATACTAAATTAATAAGATAAAATTGGTATAATATTTAAGAAAAATAAATCCATAGAAAATTAGGCAAATTCATTTTACTTTTGACGGCTTTAACAAAGGACATAACGTTTGAAAAATTAGATGCCAATCCAATTTTTGTGTTGAAGGACAAGGTTTTGCAGCAAGCCCAATTTTTTTCCGTTTAATGTTATGTAATTTAAGTTGTGCAAACCCTAAATTAACTTTGTAATCGTTATTTGCTTTCCCCTAAATGTTAGCACGCAGTTAATAAAAGTTACTTAGATAATAATTATTGAGATTTGGATTTAGATTTATAATTTGTTTTTAGTTGCGCGTATCTAAATTAGAGGATAAGAATAATATTGATGTATAACAAATATCTTTTGAGTATCAACAATACTTCTGCATCCTTGCTTTTACATCTAAAGTCGATGCTTCCTTGCTACCTCCATAGAGCATGCCAACAAAAACTCTAGTGACAATTGTCGTACCCCAGTTGGTTGTTCCGTCCATCTTGAGGGTATTAGTCGGTCAGTGGGTGACATTTTCTTTGGTTATTTCAAGACCTTCTATTATTATTAAAGATGATTTCAGTATTAATTATCTAGTCGGGCAAATCAATTTCTACTAGTCTTAGTTAGAACTAAGACATTTCACGCTCAAAAACCAATTGTGTTTATTGAGTAAGAAGTGATAAATATTTTCTTTTATTTTTTATCGAGTAATTTCCTTCTTCAATACAGTTGTAATTGCATTGTACTACCATCACACCATATAAGTAAGTTCAATTTTATTAATTTTAGTCTATTTATTCTTATGTAATTACTTGATTAAAAATCTTTTGTTTAGCTACTTATATGTTAACATATCTATAAATAAGCATCTCTTTTTATGTATTTTTACAAATTTTCACATTGCAACATAGTAATAATTGCAACTTAGGTTCCAAAAATCACACAACTTAAATTAACCATGGTATGCCTACAGTTTGTCACATGGAAGAGCTTATTTGTTACACACTTGTAGGCATAATACGTAAAGCATATATAACATTTCTTTATTAAAATGTCTACATCGTTTTTTAGGAAAAAAAAAACATGTTGGTACTCTTAAAAAAAAACTATTAAAATGTCTACACTTAATATGCCTATACGAGAAAAATAAAATATTTAGTTATTTTACACCATTGACCACATGTTCGTATATCATTAAGATTATAATTGTTGTTAATTTGGGTTTTTATTTTTTGACTTGGTTATTGTGTATTTGATTTATATTGGTTTTTAATGTTGTTCATGTGTATGTATTCAAATTTAAAATTTTTCTTAAATCTAGCTGTTGGAAAAATTGAAGTTCCTAATATTATGCTGATATTTGAATTTTATTAGATTGCTTTAAATTTAAATATTTGAATTGACTTTAGTCTAGATTATAGCTTTTAGCAATATTTTAGGAGATCCATTAGTTATTGAAATTAATTGAGAATTTAGGAACATTTATGTGTTTACTTACAATTTTGCAATTTATTTATTAAACATAATATATGTGTCCTCCTGCCAAAATACCATACTCTATTAAAAAGTTTGAACTCTAAACTAATGCACAAAATATTGTATCATTGAATAATCTTTTAAACCAAAAGCTCCTAAATTCAAACAAATTATATATACTCATATTTACGCACCGCTCAAAAAATACTCGTATTTGTTACATTTACATTCAATTAAAAGGTGGGTACTATTTACACTTCACAAAATATTTGGTAACACTACACTTTTCATTTGCTCGATAACAAATGAGTAAGTACGTGCATGTTACTGGCCCGATGACAAGCGAGTAAAAACTTTAATATATTACTCGCTTGTCATCAGACGAAGAAGATGCACTTATTCGCTTGTTATCGGGCGAATAAAATACATAATTAATCCAAATATTTTATGGTGTGCAAATAGTAACCACCAAAAAGCCAAGGACTTTTTTTGTTTTTCAATTTCATTAAACAGGTAGACAACTCCAATAAGTTATCTGTGTTTTATAAGTATAAAATTGTAATTTATGTATTTTATTTGGTATAAGAAAATGTTCTAAGTTTTTTGAAAAACATCTGGACAATTTATAGTTACAATTTGGTCTACTATATATTAAATTAAACTGGATAAATCTCCAGTTTTGATAATTATCAACTTTCACCCCATTTTTATGATATTAATATTTTAACCTTTGAAAGAGTAGAAACTTACACTATTTTCAACCCCGTAGAAGTAAAAATTTCCACTTTAAGCAACATTCGTATTTCTTTTAATAGTAAAATCAATTTATATCACAAAATGGTTTGGAGATAAAATGCTTATGCGTTTTATTTTTTTTGATATTTCAAATTAAAAATCCATTTTTTTTTCATTTCCCAAATTAAAAGCATCTTAGTTTCTTATTAGTATCGTAATCAAACCACCAAACTTTCTAATAAAACAAGTTCATTAAATCGAAATTTGTGTATATAGAACATTAAGAGTAATTGAAAGTCAAACTATATTTTGAATTTAAGACAGAGTGAATACAAATTACACTAGGAATATGCATCGCTAAAGTATATAACTCCAATTTTATTTCAATATTTAGACCTCCCATACAAAAAATCCTAAAATTGTCACACTTATTTATACGCCTCAATAACATTATTACATGTGTTGATAACAAGTGCAATCGAGGAAGGCCTTCTCCAATGCATAGGATAATATTGTAGAATAAAAATCCATATTTAGCTTACATAGTCAAGCAAAGCACACAGAGCATAAGGGGGAAATTAGTTGGTTTCAACCACACAACACAATGAATGTCGTATGGTGTCCACGTTAGCTCCGCCCCACATTTACTGTACATCATGCAGTACATCCACCTCACATGCCACTCACTCACCCTTTCACACAACATTCACAAGATCGTGGGACACATGATGGACACCCCAAGATGGAACGTCCATCGTGGGGAAGATATGGTAACCGTATGGCAATTTTACCATTTCACTTGCAATTTAACCTACACTATTGACATATACCCATTCGATTGCATGGTGAGAAATGGTAAATATGGTATAATAGCCAGTGCATTGGAGAATGTCTAAGAACGTGCATCAAGTGAAATTTAATGAAGAAAAAGAATTATAAAGTACCTATTTTTTTGAAAGAAAGTAAGATTCAATTCTTGAAAAAAAATTACTATTACTTCATGCCACCGTTAAAGAAATTTTAGGGTTACTTCAAGCTAGTACTGTCAAAAATGTTTTATCTTTGAAGTCGTGAATTGAAGAACTAATACATTAGAAGAAGTTAATGATAATTATATTGCTTGCTTTATTAATTTTCTAGGAGAGCTAGTATTTAATAGTTTTCAAGCCTATTTTCAAATAAAAGATAAATACTATATATGTTAGTATTAGCATATCATATTTCTAAAATTGGAAACAGAGCAATCTAATTTAATATTGAAAAAAATGTTAGATGAATGAATTTGTGCAAAAGATAAAATAAAATCCTAATTCTGCAATTATGATTTTAATAGTAGCATATTTTTGTTTTAAGCCTAAACATAAAGTTTGAGTGAGAGTAAACCCTTGTTTGGTTGAGCATTTAAAAACACTTTTTAAGTTTTTAATTTTTTTTTGTTTGGTAATTGTTTTAAAAATCAAATTTAAAATCTCATTTTACACTTCCCAAAATTAAATTCACTTTATTTTTTTCTCTTATAACACTTTAAAAAAAAATAAAATACCACAACTTTAAATCCAAAAATTGGAATTAGATAAAATATATATATATGAAATATATTCATCGAGATCTATAAAATAAGACCTATTGCGATTATTTTATAAATTTTTTTCATGGGTTTTATTTTTTTTGTACCAAACACAAATCAAATTTAAAAACCTTCTTTTAAAAATTCAACTTCAATACAAATTTTAATTCAAAAATTCCAACCAAACGAATCTCAAGAATCATAAGTTTATTCTAATTTAAAGGGAGAATTTGACTGAAACTTACCGCGTATTTCGCGATAGAAAGATATTATGGTATATTATCTGCATTGAATGGTTGTCCTGTGACATTTTTGCCAAAAAAAAAACCCTCAAAATTAGAATGTCTGTGATGTAGTCGCGAAGAAAACAGCCGCGTCCCTAAACTTCAGTATCTTACATTGTGGCACGGAGCGCGCGTGGTGATCGGAGAGTAGAGATTTTTTTTTCTTATTTCTTGGTTTAATTAAATTAAGAAACGAGACATAGATTTGTAATAAAACGTGAGAAAGGGGAGGGGAAGAGCGGGAATCTCGCTACGGTGTTAAGAAAGACTTTTGTTGTGTAACGGCAAAGGAGGAAATTATACTATTTAGGGAAATGTGGGTATGGAGTGAATAAAGTACTATGTATGAACTACATGCAAATTTGATGCTTTTGTTGCTTCTTGATCTTGTGAATCCCCCCCCCCCCCCCCTCTCCTCTTTGAGATACCAACTGTCCGAACTTTTCACTAATCCCTGGGATTGTTGCTTTTTTTTTTTTTTTTAAGTGAGAGAATCGGAAATGAAAAATGTACGGTGCCAATCGCACAAATATAATATATAATAATCCTACATCTTTAGACAAAAAATAAATTTTAAAAATCATACATCTACGTGGCCATGGGTCTAGATCTGCTATACATGACAATTGGGGTGTTACTATTTACACTAGTTTTATTTTATTTTATTATTTTTTTTCAAAATGGTGTGCAAACGCCTAGACTAACTTTAGATTATCCTAAATAAGAGTATTTACAATGTTACCGGGAGATCCTCAAACCAAACCGGTCCCTCCGTGGTGCAAACAGAATGCCCCAAGACTACAAGCTCATGGACACAAATATTAAAATTTCTAGGAGTATGAAAAATGGCACAACTCCAAATACTTTTGTGGAGGCGCTTACAATCCATAATTAAAGAAAAGGAAGGGTGGCAATTATCAGGAAAACTATGTATAAGATTAAATGTCTGCGAAGAATCTATTTTGATAAGAACTCTAGTTAAACCTTTTTCATATTATACTATTTACACTAGTTGAATTTACGTATATTATATATAATAAAAGTTAGAGCGGTATTATTTACACCTTCATATTTGTCGCAAACACCTCTTTGTTCAAATACCCCCAAAGGTAAATTTTTAATCACTAACACACCCTAAAACTTGCTTAATGAGAGGTGAGTGCAGATGCACACACTAGCCCCACCTGATGAGAGCTTGTTTATAATAACTTGTCTAATATGAGGTAATCGATTACTGTAGTGTTTTTCAAATAAAGCCCACTCTATGAGAGGTGAATATAGTTAAATAAACTCAACTTACATGAGGAGAGAGTATTACTAAGTACTCGCCTAACACCTAATATAAGGCAATGGAGGGGGTGTTTGTAACAAATAAGATACTGTTAAATTGTGTTTTTAGTTAAATTTTGGAACGAATGTTTGTGACAGATTTTGAAGTGTAAATAACACCACCTAAAAAATTACAAGTCTCTTCTTTAAACTACCGAAGTGAATATAAACTCATTGCACGTATGTAAATGTCTTATGCTTGCTTGCTTGATTTCATTAGTTTTATATAATTAATAAGTTTTTGGTTAGAAAGAAGAACCTTAAATTTTAGAATGTGTCATAATAGAAATTAATTTGTGTATCTATTAATAAATCAGGTAAGTCTTAATATGATAGGACTGGTGGCGTAAATTTAATTTAAGCCTTTAAGTTTTAATTCGACGGCTTACGTATAATCTTTACATAGCTTCTCAACTAGTGAGATTTAACTTTAGCCTTTATTTTTTAATCCGACAGCTCATATTTATCTCTTAATTAATTTATCTCATAACTAATTTCAATGGTGATAAACTAAATACGTATTTATTAAACATGTATTTATCTCTTAATTAGTTTGTAATAAACTTTAACTCCATTCAAGTCTCCTTTCTCCTTGTAAAATCAAATATAAAATTCCTATCTCTCCATCTAGGCTTTGTTTCTATTTCTCCTTAACTTCTAGTTAATTTCAATTTATGCGATAAAGTAAACAAGTATTATCTTCTAATATTTATCTTATGAATTGAAATTAATTCTCTTTCTCCTTTTACTTAATTTTTGATAACCTTTAACTCTACTTAATTCTTTTTCTTTTTCTCCATCTACTTAATTTGGATTTAAATTTGACATGTGAGCAAGAAATATAGAAAAACTCTAATTTATAAAATTCATTAAATAGAAGAAAAAATACAAAATTTGCGTCTAACTTACATTGTTATTGTTTAAAGGTACCATTGTATCATATTTTTTTTACTAGACTTCTATTTTGTGTCTAAAAGTACAATGATAGGTAAGATTTTCACATTATTATACACTATCCTTAGAGATCATCTAAAAACACAATATCCAAATTATCACTAATAAAAATCTTATCAGATAAAAAAAATATAACTACTAAAAAATATTTATCTTATTTTTTTTGATAATCCACACTACTAAAATAGTCCATATGTACTTAATTGGAAATGCACTATATAGACTTTTATGTTGAAGGATATTTCGCTCCACTCATGCAATTTTCTCTTTCTCTTATTTGAATATAAATAAATAAAATATGTGTAAGACTTTTTACATTTATAGTACCTCTTTCTTTCTTTCTTTCCAACTTATGCCCTTTTAGCATATGAAAGAATTTTTATACACATGTTATTATTCTTTTTAAAAATCTAAAAGCATAGAATAATTTTTACCTAAATATTACTAGATTAAATTTTATTCAGAGTGTTAATGCATTTAATGAAATACAAGACAAGCAACGTATGAAGTTAATCATTAGATGAATTCAATTAATTTTGATATTTTATTTAAGGGAGTATAGTAAAATGTTGTTGTTACAGAGAAACTTGAACTTACAACATATAAATTCAAGTTTTAAATTTTATATATTTTTTTGACATAGCAAGGTAACTAATAAGATTTATGTTATATTTAAATTTGAACATGGGATTTAATTGGTCAGGGTTGGGGCATTTTTAATGTAGTAATGTAATCATATATTATGTCCCAAAATTATTGCATGATTGGTAGTAATTTTAATTTATAAATAACTAAATATCTACTAGAATTTGTTGGGTTATTTAAATTTAATATGGAATTGTTATAGCTCATTTTGAGTTATCAATTAAAAAAATAAAACTATAAAAGAATTTTGAGTTAACCTTTGTTTGCTAAAGAGTTGTTAATATATGATGGTCAATTAATTTTTCTTTTTAAAAAAAGTCTTGAATAACGTAAAAAGGAGACACAAATTTAAGAATAAGACTCAAACTTTTTAGGTTGGTAAAGTTAAAAATGAGGTTTTAAAAGGAGGGTACAGAGAGCATATAATGTAATAACCTTTAAAGTTCATTTTTCTAGAGACATTAATTTAGTTATTATTTTGTTATTTTTTTTTAATTTACAAATGATATATACAAAAATAGATTAATATTATTCTAAAAGTAAAAGGGATCATGTTAAAAAATTATCCTCCTTAAGTATAATTAATGAACTATAAATTTGAGTAGCTTGAAAAAAGTTATAAATTTGGTTTGATAAAAAGTAAAACTACTTTGGTAATAACGAACATGATTTAGGATAACAAAAATATCCATTTCAACAAGTTTTTGACCAACCATTAACCTAAGGGCCGATTTTTTTTTATTTATTGTGGTTTGTATGGGTACATTTTAAATACAAATAACATTTGGAATTTGTCCGGCTTAGGTTCATGTAAATTTAGCCCGTTGAACTCAAACCAACCTATGAATAATATTTTTTTCTTTAAATATAGTAATAGTACGTGCGTGTAAGGGTTGGGTAGGTTTGGCAATATAATAAATGCAGCACCTTCAAGCTTTTATAATTAAATTATCTTCAGTCTTGAATTGAAGTTGGATTCATTATATTTTTAGATAGGTTGACGTGTATTTAGCACAACTCGCCCAAACCCAACCACTAGTCATTGCTACACATGCAATTCTTTTCAAATTAAACTTAATTAAATTTTTTTGTGCCGAAGGCACGGACATTACAACCAAAAATATTGTATGGCAATTCAGAAATCTAGACAATTACGGGGGTTACTCACTTGCAATTAATTGGAGTAGGGCACAACTTGCTGTTGATTATATTCAATGGGAAAAGATAGCAATGTTGATGGGCTTATATACAGCTAACATTGACTATGTTAAAAAAGACTAATGCATGAAGAGTAAAGAGTTATGTCCTAATTTAATTTTACACCGTATTCAAATATATACCTAAAATTAACATTTAATAAAATGTGTGGATGATACACCACCAAAGTTCAAATCTAGGAATCCCTTTATCTTAAGGTTGAACACCGAATCATATATATTAAAAGAATTCTAATAATAGTAATTAATCAAACTCGCAACAGTAATATAAAAAACTTTCTAGCTAGTCACATAGTTTATGGCATTGTCAATTTTTGAAAGATTTTGGATTTTTTAACTGGCTATCTCAAAGATTTTACAAATCTTTCACATTTAAGACTTTGCCCAATTGTGTTTTCGAAATTAATCATAGTATTGCCCCCATCATTTTATTCTCTCTATCATACAATACGGCATGATTAAATCAAACAAAACACTATCTCTCTATGAATCGGTGGCTGGATGGAATTTGTCAACCATTGACTATATATTGGTATTGAGCTAGGCTTTATCCCTTCCCTTCTTTTCTTTTTTTGCTTCGATTTGAACTACCGCGACTTATCTCACAATCTACCGTTTAAAATTATCTTAATTAGCCCCTAACAATGCTAGAAAATGGGGGTATTATTGTCCTTTAATTTTCTTTTTTAAAATTACAGCCGTAACAATCTCCATATCATGAATTTCCATTAATGTAGCTTAATGCACCACTGTCATGACTACAATTGAATAGATGTGAATAAATGCATGAATATAAATACACATGTCACCAACATCCTGCTGTCATTCATGCCCACCATGACCCTCATGTTTAATTCTACAACACGTCCATCCATTCTTGCATGAGGCACAGTCATAAATTTGATTGATACCCAACCCCAAGAAAAAATAAAATTGGTTGGTTCCACCATTAGTTAATTTGCACTCATAACTTGAAGCATTTCATTTACGGCATGGAACAAACTAATCAATCATTTGATATTTATTAACATAATGAAAACAGGTGCATGTTTAAAGGTTGTCTTGTTCCATTTGTGTTTTGTTTTCCTGTGATAATGATTACTCTTAAACTAAGATTTTAGATTTTATTTTTAAACTCTAGTATTTTATTAAAAAAATACCTTAAATTTAACTTCATCTGTCAAGAATTTTATAGTTTTTTTAGAATGCATACACTTTTTCTATCCATATTAAAATTTGAGTCACTGAAAGTATAAAATCATAAACTGTTAAGAGTCTTTTAACTCAATTTGCAATAAGGAAATAGATAAGTGAAAAAAGTAAAAATGAAGAATCGGTACCACTTTTTTTGGTACAAACCAAATCAGTACTACGTACTACAGTGAATAAGTGACACGTTGAAGGAATGTCCAATCACAACATTTCTTTTTCTTTTTTCTTTTTTTTTTATGGAAGAAAAAATAATAATATTGGAATTTGCAAAAGATGTCTCTAGTGTGAAGTACTTGTGATTTATGTCATAGAAATAAAAAATTTAGAATATGGTGTACAAATACATCGTGCAATAGTTACTTTGGTATAAGAGAAAAGTGATTTGACATGCAAGCATTTATAAATCGCAAATACCAGACCAATTGTCAATTGTGATTCATGTATTTAGGGTATTTTAAGACGCTAGTTCTGACTATTTGCAAGGGTAAAGCTATTAACTAAAGCAATTTTTTAATTAACGTGAGTATATTGGGCTGACATTTCCCATTCTTTCGACTTACAAAATATTAAAATTAATTAGACATGCATTCGTGATAATTGTGACAGTACTATTTACTAGGCGTGCCAGAGCCCTATTTTTTAGGATGTTTTTCACAATTTTTTTTTCCCAATGTAAAATGTTTAAGATGCTATATTTGCCATTTGTTAGTTTCACTTAGATATATTAGATTTTTAATTAATCAGTTTTCATCGTACAACTTGTTTTAATATTTTTTTTTCCTATGAAATCCAAAAAGCACATACATAACTTCAATTTAGTATCAATATAAACAATTTCACAATTATTAATATATTACCGATCAATCACACACTCCCTCAAACATTTTCCACTACGAATACTTACAAAAATGATTTTGTTTAATTTGAAAAAATAGAATAAAATAATTTTAAAAGGAGATTAAACATAGTTTTGCAATGTGTACAAGCACATGCCAAATTATGGGAATAATCTTTCTCTTACCATAGTTTCAACTATGAGACGGTGGGGATTTATTAAAAACTAGAAATATATATGAAAAGGTATTAAAAGATATAATAAATGTACAACTTATTTAATGTAATCGATAAAAATATATAATAAAATTTGTAGATAAAATATATATATATATATATATATATATTACTGTATGATTTGTCTCAAAAGGGTGCGTAAAAAAAGGTGGGATTGGCTTTGGTACGTCCCTGAAAAAGAAAGGGTCTAAGAAAAGCCATATCTGATCTTCTGGATACAATAAAGCTGAAGGCCTTTCTGGGTTTGTACCTTGAAGCTGTTGGTATCTGGGTGTCTTTTGCTTATGTCCATTTTGCCCTTTTCTAATATGGCACTTTAAATCTTTGGTGTGTCTTCATGTCTAAATTTACTCTTTCTTCTTGGCCTTATTACCCACTTAATTAAAAAGTTATATAAATTTAAAGAAACCAACTTGCATGATTCGTATTGCTTAGGTTGATTTTAGAGTTTTTATTAAAAGTAATTTGAAGTTTGATAAGCGAAATTTTAAAATCCTAGGTCTAATTAATTTTACTGTCGAAGCATGTATTGTGTTTTTTAACAATTAAATCAATTAAGCAATCAAAAAGTAATTCACAACACCAGAAGTTTACAAGGTATCTCTACTTGCATAGGACTAATCCTCGAGACTAACTGACGGTGCTTCACTATGATCAAAACGGAATTACAGACTCGATGACTTACAAAAATTGCTTCCCTACAATTTACGCAACAGTCCCGTCAATTCCTTGAACGTAGAATCCAACCGCAGCTGACTTGGCATAGCGCTTCTCGCTGTTCCGGCTTACCTGTCGCCTCCTTCTACGCACTTGATCACAATCCTTCACTCCGTCTGCGGTCTTCTTTATCGCACGTTAATCACTTCGCACACCCCGTCTCCAATTGCAATTGAAGACACTCCCGCAGGATCGTGAACGTTTGAAACCCTAGTTCTTAAAATTGAAGAACAATATGATCTCCTATGGCATATAAACAAAACATAGATTGTGTTTCAAAACCCTCAAAAATTTATTCTATCGTTTCTATATTTTCTCTCTTGAAAAGCTCTCTAAAATCATGTATTTTTTTTACCAAAACCAATGGTTATATTTATAAGAAAAATATAGAATCAAAATTCTTTTTGAAATAGGTTAAAAATACTAAAAAAAAATTTGCGAAAAAAATCGTGTCCTAGAAAATAGTGCAGGACCGGTACAGGTCGAAAAAATGTGGATCACAATCCTTCACCCCATCTGCGATCTTTTTTATCGCACGTTAACCACTTTGCTCACCCCATCTCCAATCGCAACTGAAGACATTCCCGCAGGACCTTGAGCGTTTGGAACCCTAGTTCTTAAAATAGGATATCTTATGGTATGTAAACAAAACCTAGATGGTGTTTTAAAACTCTCAAAAATTTATTCTACCGTTTAGATATTTTTTCTCTTAAAAAGTTCTCTAAAATCATGTATTTTTGACCAAAACCAATGATTATATTTATAGAAAAAATATAAAATCAAAATCCTTTTTGAAATAAGTTAAAAATATTAAAAAAAAAAAACTTTTGCGATAAAGTCGTGTCCCAAAAAAAAGTGCCGAACCGGTACAGGTCGGAAAAATGTGGACCGGCCTGAAAACTTGAAAAATAATTACTTGACCAAAATTTCCTGTCGGATGGATACACATTTTGCTAATGTGTACCGGTCCAACCTTTAGAGTGCATGGCCTCCTCCTAAATTCCAACTCCACGTGGATTTAGGTAGAATGGGCTTGGCCCATTATGTTTTAATTTCAATGGAGGCTACACGTGGGTTTTAAAACAAATATGAGAACTTTGACTTTTCAAAGTTTTCCTTTTTATTTTTATTTTACTTAAATGAAAATCCTTTTTGTTTTTCCTTTTAATTTATTTTTTCGTATTTAATTCGTTTAGACACCAATTCGACTCAAATTTCAAAAGTAGCTTTATGAAACATGTTAGACATGAAAATAATAAGTTTCCTCAATAATTTGTGTCGACGGAGCTTTTTCAAATTATGATAAAACTTGGTAAAAATATTTAAAAATAGATTTGACTCAAAAGCTTTTTAATTACAAATTTTAAGCTCAAACACCACCTATATTTTGAATCAAACCATAAACTCAACTTACCTTAGGTTTTGAATTATGTGCGATAAATCCGGTAAGTTTTGCGAGCTTTCGTTAATTGTCACGTTTTTAAATCTTCAATTTGACTAAAATAATTACAACGAAAAAATACTTTTGATATTGGAATTAAGCCAACTAAAATATAAACCTAACAAAATCCCTTAATTTACCTTCTTCTTCATTCCGTTTTCCATCTATATACGTGTAAAAAGTTAAATGATCTGATCTGAAAAGATTCAAAATGATGAAGTCTAAAATCTCAAAGAGAGACCAAGAGGCTGATTGAACAATCAAGAAAGATAGCACCGTCTAGAAGCAACATGAAGACAGTTATCACATGAACAATTATGATTCCTAAAGCTTAGGAGATGCTAAGGCAAGTACAAGACTGCAAGATGAACAAGAACATGGCTAAATACATAAAAAATATATTAGAATTATAGTTATCTTGTTCGGTCTCCACATTATCAAGTTGTACCACTTGATCCCTATAAAAAGATGCATAGCAGCTATGTGAAGATACAATAACAAGCACATTGTCAAACCACCTTACATCTTAATATTATGTGATTATTTTACTTATTTTTCTTTACTGTTTACCCCAAATGCATTCTTATAATTATTCACATAATCACATACAATTTTTACCACCTCCATCATCTTTAACCTATATTTTAAGTTTAACTAACATGAAATATTATATAATAATGTTTATAGGTCAGAGATCTTTTATGTAGTAATAATATCTAGTTGCAAAAAAGTTGGACGAGAGTACTAAGGTCATTATGGCACAATGCTACAAGTGTTCGCTTGTACTTAAAATAAGGTGATGAGGTGCATTTTTTGGTGTTGTATTTCCTTTTATTTTTCAACTTCCATTTTCAGATTTTCAAAGGCATTTTCTGATTTTATGAACAAGGACATTAAAGACATTATGCATAACTTTTTTCTAATATGAAAATTGGGGTTTTTTTTACTTCCTCCAAGCAAGAGATCTAACGCCTACGTAGTCATAGTCCGATAAAATTCACTTTAGAGTAAAATAATAATTTAGGCAATTAATTTAAAAAATAGATAATTCAAATAATTCAATATTATATATATTTTTTTAAAAAACTCATTTAAATAAAAATCTAACATCAAAATTTGAATTATTCACTTTTTAAACAAATAGTTCAAATTTAATGCTCATCTAAAGGGTTCTTTAATTGCGGTCTATATTTGTGAAATTTTTGTCCATAATTTTAGTTTATGCCAGTTTTCAGGTTACCAAACTCCCCCACAATGATTCACATATTTAGATACTATAGTTGAGTTTCCTGAAAAATACCGATTATTGTAATTAGATAATTGGAGAAATACAGGTTATCGCATTTAAGTAAATAGTTACCGTAATTACATAAATTGCAAACCATTAAAAAAAATTGTGAGTAGCAAGTTAAAAGCATCCGTGCAAAGAACTAATGTATGCCGTGTAGGCGCACGAAGCAGCTGGTTTCGCTTTAGAGGGGGCACATAATTGGGGGCTGAGAGGACTAAAAGTGGGCCACTATGGGCTCAATTTTCAGCTGTGTGATATAGTTGCATAATTGTTATGGGCCTTATAGCCCATTAAATAAGCAGTCCAGCCCTCAATTATACTTCAAAATCTTTTTTTGGTGAATCAAAAAATAAAAAAATTAAACGTGCAAGATGATGTCTAAAATGTACAAACTTGGGCCAAATCAGGAAAGATAGTACATATCCGAATACCGCGTGTGATCAACTAACACTATGTTTGAATTGAAGGAATTAATGGTGCTAAGGCCAATCCGAAAATAGATCGAACGAACCGAACTAATCCGTAAAATTTTAAACCGAAAATGAGAAAACCAAACTGAAACTGAAAAGTTTGGTTTGGGTTTGGGGCAAGCTAGTCCAAAACTGAACTAAACAGAACCAAACCGAATTATTTATAAGATTTTATATATATATATATATATATATACTCTAATGTCACACATTAATTATAGCACAATACAGAAAATAGGGCATTTATAAGAATATTTTCCTTATTAATTGCATATTGTGATAATTTTTTTAAAAAAGTCATCAACGTGCCATTATTATTGAATTACCTATATAATGCTAAGATTTTTTCATCACATACATGATGGTAAGATAATTTATCATTTTATTTAATGTGTTTTATTCTTGTAAATGTACAAATAAAATAGTAATTAATAAAAAACATGGTATCTATATGTTTGCTCCTTGTTTCTAAAAAACAATGACTTTAATTTGAATATGAACCATTCTTACATTATTATTAATATTACATTATTATGTTAAATTGATTTAAAAAAAAACATATGTCAAAACCGAATAAAACCAAATTGAAACTGAATCGAAAAGTTTGTTTCGAGTTTGGGTTTAGAAGATTTAGAAACTGAAACCGAACCGAACAGAAACCGAATTTTTACATTTGGTTAATTGGTTTGGGTTTAGGGTACCTTAATTTCTACCCCGACCGAAACCGAAAACACCCTTAGAAGGAATGAGAAGGAAAGGAAAAAAAAAGGAAGAAGAATTATATTTCACTCATTTGAATAGATTTATGAGACTGAGCGGAATGGAAACGAAGTGATTGGAAGGGAATATCAACCTCATGTATTATTTTATTTTGTTTCCTTCCAATATTAGGAGAATTGCGAGGAAAAGGAGAAGTTTTTGATGAATTTTTCACGTTATTCTAAATTTAACCATAATTTGTTAATAATATATTAAATTACATTTCTTTACTTTTTTTTCTTTCTATCTAAATAAGATTTATTTTTATTCTATTCTTTTCCATCCTTAATTATGCAAACAACAATAAAATTAAACTCATTCCTTTTCATTCTATTCTATTCCTTCTCCTCTTAAATAACTATTTCCTTTCTGTCAATCCCCTTCAATCCAAACGGACCGTAATTGTATACAAGTAGGACACCAGAATCCAACAAATCCTACTATACAAAAGTTATAAATTTACAAAACTTCTTTCATATATATATATATGGTTTTCAACAGTGGACGGATATATGAATGCATGATATGCATCCATTCATTCAGTTCAATGCCAAGTTTCAGTTGTCTGGTTGTATATATTTTGAACAACCAATTGAATTTGCTGGGGAGTTTTTGCGGGTATTTAACACGTTGTATCGATCGCAGCAAATTCATTTGACAAAATGCCAAAGTGGGAGAGTTTGTGTCATTTACGAGATGCAAAAATGAAATGTCTAAGAAGGCTGCATAATCTGTGAAACTGGACTATATGGAAGCTGATATCTACAGTGGGATCATATGGCAAAAGGTATGTTCTAACTAATTTCATATTAATTACCCCTAAAGATTCACATCAGTTGACAATAGTTACTTCAGAAACAAAAAACAGTTTAAACTCAAATTCGTTTGGGGTTTTCTCTCGATTATAATAAAATGCAAGCTGATCCTGGACATTGGCAATTGTGCTATCTTTCTGAAATAAAAATTGTCATGGGCAAAGTAGTTATCTCAAAAAAAGGATTGAATGGAGACATGCTGTGACAGATATGATTCACAGAAAGAACATTTTTTATTAACCAACAAAACCATCAATCTTCCTCACTTTCCATTTCGGTCAGTTCAGTTGGAGATGAAAATAAAACAAGCAAACAAGATAGATTGAAATTTAGTTGCCAGGGGGCTTGTAGGCGACGAAACTGATGCACTGGACTTGACGCTTGTTGTCAAATCCGATAATACGGAGGAAAGCTCCGGGGTATTCCTTCTTGGCCTCTTCAATCTCCGCCAATACTTGGGCCGAGTCTGTGCATCCAAACATGGGCAACTTCCACATTGTCCAGTATCTTCCATCATAGTACCCTGGGGAACTGTTGTGCTCACGGAACATGAAACCGTGCTATACATACGTACACAAACAACCATAATTTGAATTTAGTTATCATTAGAGCACGTACACTGGTGTTTAATAGTTTTTAATACTGGCAAATCATGTAAGATTATGGAATGCTTTTCAAAAATGGAAAAACATAGTTACTCCATTCTGTTCAAATCACTAAATTAGGCACTCAACATGATCCCGAGAGCTAGTGAAAAGCTTCATAATTTTGCATAAAAACATTAGACCTTATTCCCTTAATGATAAGCTTGTGGGTAGGGTTTCGATATTCAGGGTAACAACCCACACATGGGCAGACTTGGGAATTTTTAGAAAGGTGGGTTAATAATAATAAACAAAAAATTATCGAAATATAATCATCTAGTGAAAAGAAAATTTAATAACATAATTTAAATATTTGAGTTCATACATAACGAAAAGTATTTAATTAACAAAGTTGAGCTCAACGAGCTTTTTTATAATATATATTTAAAAGAGTTATAGATTAATAGGCTTATAATATTTGAGTTGGGTTCAGGAGTACGCTAAAACTTAGTAAATGGGTGAGCTTAAACTAATTTTTTTTATTTATTTTTGCAAATTCTAGTTGATTTTTCAAAATTTTCTCTTGTGCTGAAGCTTATCTAGTCTCCTTTGGGTCCACCCCTGAACCCACATGATATAAATTGTTGACTTGTCAATTACTAGTGAGATGTTAAATTTAAAATTTGATGACATGTGGCACTTTGAAGAGTCTTTTATTTTTTTTTATTTCTGGAAATAAGATAAAAAATCTTGTCTCACAATATTTTTCACAAAAAAAACAAATAAATGATAATTTTTAGAAATAAGGGCCTAGATATTATTATCATTTTGAAATAAGGGCTTGTTTATCAATTGTGTTTTAAAATAAGGGCTTTGATCGAGTGCAAACTTAACTTTGCATAAAATTGTGTTTTATGCAAATTTGACATTGCACAAAATTGTATTTTGTGCAAACTTAACTTTGCAATAAAAAAAATTAATACAAATTTGTTTTGCATGGTGTTTTTATTTTTTTAATAATTATATTATTATATTTCATTCATAAAACTTTAAAATAACGTCAAATAAACACAAATACATAGTAATGTTTTAAAAAATAAGGAGTGCAAACTTAACTTTGCATAATTCCGAAAAAACTATTATATGCATTTTATTAATAAGTAGGTTTTGAATATGTAATTTGGTAAAATTATTCTAAAGTACTGTTAATTAAACATTTATTTATAATAATATGCTAAAAACATGTAGTGCAAACTTAATTTTACATGATTTAATAAAAAAATAAAATTTAAAAATTTACTGGAAAGTTAAGATTGCACTCTTTTTAGAGTTTGGTTAAATATATGCCCTTAATTTATAAAAATATTATTTCTTAATTCTTTTACATAAAACTTATTCATATAAATCCTATTTTTTAATATCCCATTTTTTTTTTAATTCCAAGAGAACCTTCAACTCTTAAAAGAATATTAATTTTATTAAAAGTAGTAGTACTCACTATTCAAATTTGTAGGCGAGAAATCTCTATTCAAAAATTGGAAAGCGATGCGGAGATTTGAGATCCTATTGGAGCCTTCATATCTGAGGTGGATTTTTAAAACTTTACATAAAAGCGTCTTTGAGAATGGAGATGCTCTAACATTAACGTGGGCAGTGAATAGGTCTTGGGTTTATCTGTTGGTTCATTGAAACAAATTATTGATCTTACTATTTAATTAGGTGATTTCTTATGGTAGCAATTTTTTTCTTCCAATGGTTTTCTGGTAGTGACACTAGTTTTGACACATCATTAATTAAGGAACGACTAAATGGCAATTTTGAAATTAGAAACTCACTAACGATTTACCTACAATATTATTCTAGTAAAGCATTATACTTGAAATTGGAGTACCAAGATTCAAGTCTCAGAGACTACAAAGTGTAGCATTAATACTTGCTAAAGTTTTAGTAGTATGAGTTTATTGTTCGACATCGTCTATGGGTACTACGAAAAATAAATAAATAAATAATTAAACATTGAGATTTAGATATAACCTCTAACTCAAATTCGATGCAAGGAACCCATCCCATGCGGATAAGATAATCAATTTCCTTTCCCAATTGTTCAAGTGTCAAAGGAGGAAGGTAAGATAGAGTCTCGAACTTCTTCATGTTCACTGGTGGCTACACTTGCATTAATTATTTTACCCCAAATTTCATCTTAATTTAACCCTTCATGCTCATATATATATATATATATATATAAATACATTGATTATGGAGGAGAACCTTACACGTGCATCTCATATGATGGTTTTTGCTATTTCATCTATTTATGTGGACTCTTTCATGTCCAACTCAAAATTTTCGTTAACTCTAATTAATAGTGTTAAAATGTTTGATTAAATTGAAACGTTATTAAGAGTTTATTGGATTTTTAGATTAAAAAAAATCTTTAATGACCAAATTAAAAAAAGTGATAAAGTTGATTACTCAAACATGTCATTAAATTAAATAAGTAATTGAATACCTTCATGCATTGAACTCTTGAACCATTGCTGGCAATTTTAGTAATGTCTTTGGTAACCTTGCGGGTACAAGGGAAGCCGGCTAGGGACTTGAGGCCGCTGAAAGGAGCGACCATGCTAGCCTGAGCCGAGGCGGCACGGCTAACCGGTGCTACTTCTGCTGATGACATCATAGAAGCTGTCATTTCTAAATGTTGTTCGCTATTATTATAATTATAATAATTATTATTCAATAAAAGCTTATTCAATAAAAGCTGACTGAAATTCTTGTTAAAATATCTGACCACTTTACGTTGGGGGTGACATTACAGCTTGGTGGCCACATAATCGAGGGAAAAAAAGGGGATTGGCTGGCCTTATCATTGAGGGATGACACGTGGCATGCAACAATTATCTTATCTCCATCTGAATGAAGGCGAAGAGATATTTATTATTATTATTATTAGCACTGAAATGAGAAGGATTACTTGTGTACGATTGCAAAAATGTTTTGGTGTATGCTTTTTTTGCAAGTGGTTTATTGGCCTTTATCCAACACTTGGCTCTGTCCAAATTTCAAAATTATTTACTACTTACCAATATAATTTTAATCCCAACCAGTGACAAGTTTGATTGAAAAATTGACAGCAAATATCTATACCGCCAATTGAAAAGACTTGTTGTTATCAATCCCCAGCAGCTGATGATACGGCAAGTGCTGGAGTCTTGAAAATAAGATAGGCAAACATCAATATATATATTTTTGTGGCACTGATTTTATTGCAAAATATATGGCGCCAAACTCGTTCCGGTCATATGGCATAATTTTGCTATATTTAGAAATACCGCATGAACTCGTGCCATTCCCTTTCCATTCCTTATTTGTTAAGTGGGGTGACAATGCAAGCTAAATTGTGGTCTTCCTTTAGACTATTAATATGAGTCATAAATAATATATTTATATATATATATATATATAATGGTTAAGTATATTTATGAATAAAATTGGACGAGTTATTATACATTCCTCTCAATTATTACAAATTGACACTTGATTAAGATTTTAAGGATTATTCAACTAAACAGGAAATCTTTAAATATAAAGAACAGTTGATTTTTAAATTTCTTTTTGTACTTTAGAGACCTCCTTACAGTTACAATAAAAATATATTGTAATTATTTATCATCATCATTATAATGTCTTACTAAAAATCTTTAAATATAAAAACAGTTGATTTTTAAATTTCTTTATGTACTTTAAGGTGTGTTTGACACATCGGATTAAAGAGCTTGATAAGATTATTTAATCTCATCCAGACAGAGTAAAACAGTTTCACCTCTTAGGTGAGATTCGTTAATCTCTTTCGGTAGGATAAGAAATTTTAGTGGGATAAATAATCATTCCTGATATCCAATTTCAACAAACACAAAATATAAAATAAGATAAAGTTATCATATATTGTCTTTATACAGAAAATTTTAAGTAAGGATCAGTCCGTACGGACTGATCCCTTTTACGACGCTTTCGCGTCATAAAAACACACCCCCCAATTGTTTTTATGACACAAAAGTGTGATAAAAGAGATCAGTCTGTACGGACTGATACGTACCAGAAATGATCTCTGTCTTTATATCCTATATGTCAAACACAACCTTAAAAACTTTTTTATAGTTACGGTGAAAATATATAAGAATTATTTATCAATCATCATTATAATATCTTACTAAGATAGTAAATAACGTTTGATTTTGAGGTGAGCGAGTGTTGAATAAAAGCCAAGAAACCATTTGACAAAAGCATACTCCAATTAAAACCCGCTCTTGCCACTCCAAGTACTCACTTATTGCTGTGCACATAATAATAATAATAATAATAATAATAATAATAATAATAATAATAGTAATTATTATTATTAATTATAATAATAGTAATATCACCTCCCTCTCTGATGAGGTAAGGTAATTGGTGCGTGCCACGTGTCACCAGCAGGGTGCTTAATGATAAGGCTAGCCAATCCCTTTTCTTTTTTTTTCTCGATGCGCGGCCACCGAGACGTAATGTTACCCCATACATGATCCAACGGCCCAAAACAAGTCAGAGATTTTAAGAAGAATTTAAGACCACCGGATCATACAACAGTCTGACAGTGGTAAAATAAATTGTAGCAAAGGAAAAATGTCTATATATCTTGAACGATGCAACAAAGGCTCATTCCTCTATTAGCTTAGTCAATAGTAGCAAAGGTGAATTAGAAATGGCAGCATCTATGATATCATCAGCAGCAGTAGCACCGGTTAGCCGTGCCTCCATGGCTCAGGCTAGCGTGGTCGCTCCTTTCAGCGGCCTCAAGTCCGTGGCTGGCTTCCCAGGTACCCGCAAGGTTAACGATGACATTACCAAAATTGCCAGCAATGGTTCTAGGTTTCAGTGCATGAAGGTATACAATTACTTATTTCAATAAATTAAACCAATGTATTTTATCTTATTTTTTATACATAGATGAGCATGAGGGGATGAAATTGAATTAAGAAGAAATTTGGATGAAAAAAAATGCAGGTATGGCCACCAATAAACATGAAGAAGTTCGAGACTCTATCTTACCTTCCTCCTCTAACGCCTGAACAATTGGGAAAGGAAATCGATTACCTTATTCGGATGGGATGGGTTCCTTGCATCGAGTTTGAGTTGGAGGTTATTAACTTCATCTTCATCTACATCTCCGGTTTAGTTATTTATTTTTGCTAGTACATGCAAAAGGTGTTAGGATAACAAACTTACACTCTTACTTACGTGGGCGGGAATTAATTCTACACAATGTACTAGGTGAAACTTGTACTTTGAACCCCAACTTCGAATGAGTTGATGGTTTATAATTCTTTCCTAATTAACATTTGTTGTTCAGTAATGACGTTACTGCCAGAGTACAGTGGAAGAAAAATTGCTAATACAAGAAATATCTTAATTAGTTAACCAAATAGTAAGAACTATAATTAAGGGATCTTTAGACAATGAAGTAATTAAAGGCCGCACATGCTATCGATCTGTTTTTGAAAAATATTTCATGGTCTTGCATATTTGCAAAAGGTAAAATCATTAAACACCAAAGTACTGTGATATGATAATAAACAAACTAAAATTGTGGTTGTTTGCGTGTATATTTCTAGCATGGTTTCGTGTTCCGTGAGCACCACAGTTCCCCAGGGTACTATGACGGAAGATACTGGACAATGTGGAAGTTGCCCATGTTTGGATGCACAGACTCGTCCCAAGTATTGGCGGAGATTGAAGAGGCCAAGAAGGAATACCCCGGAGCTTTCCTCCGTATCATTGGATTTGACAACAAGCGTCAAGTCCAGTGCATCAGTTTCGTCGCCCACAAGCCCCCCGGCAACTAAATTTCTGATTGTTAATTAAGAGCGTCCATTTTGTTTATTATTATTATTATAACTGCTTTAAACAGTGCGTCTTTTGTTTTTCATATTTCTGTTTTTGGTTTGTTTTTAATCTCCAACTGGCAGACTGAAATGGAAAGTGAAGAAGATTGATGGTTTTGTTGGTTAATACGAAATGTTTCATTTTCTTAATTTATTTGTCAATATAATGCATGTCCATTTCAATCTTTGCCTGAGACAATTCAGTTGGCCATGAAAATGATCTTTCATAAATATGACAACGGATGAAAATGGCTGTTTAATATACGTGAAATCTGAAATTCTTAAATTTTTATAAATAAGAATTTGCAGTTGCGGTTAAAAGTTTTTTATTTATTTTTATAACTCAATAACTAATTTTTATTTGTACTATCAATTATGTTGAATTAGTGTATAGCCGAGATTATTTGAAATATCAAATTAATCTCTTAAATTGGTACAAACAAAATATCTGTTTTTAGAAAAAAATGAAGAGTGGGGCATTTCAAATCCCAAATGTCAATATCCCGAGCAACGTCAGCATATGTACAAACACATTACTATAAAGCTTCAGCCACCATAAACTCCATGGGTCAAAATGGGAACTAATACGTGGGCCAGCGCATTTATTTGCTCATCCACCACACTCCACAACCACCTGCACGGCCTCCTGGGCCCCGGCAACACAACGTACTGCGGCACACTGCCTCTTTACTCCCTTCCACTACTTTCTCCGTCACCATAGATGTTATTTTCTCCACCTCAAAGTTTGTATCACTTAATTTTATTTTCTAAATTAAAACCTAGAAGTAGCAAAGTTAGTTGTGTTGTATCACTTAATTTTCTTTTCTAAATTAAAACTTAGAAGTAGCATTTATTTCTGAAATATAATCAATTATATTAAATTTCACAATGAGAAATATATTGCATTTTTGGTCATGATTTTTGTCAAAATTAATAATTTTTAAAATATTTTTTTAAAGTTTTCAAACTATTATATAATTTGAAACGTTGAAATTATTTTCATTCCCTTCTTTTTATGAGCGGGGCCAACTTAAGCTAACTGAATGTAGAAGTGCATGCTCAGCCCAAATGGTGTGCTGGCCGGATGCTCACTGCTACGCAGCCATATTATTTTTAAAAGCACTATTCCTAGAGTTTGTAATTATCTTTAAATAATAAAGGGCTAAAAAGGTAACACTTGGGGCCTAGGTATCTATTAATGTTGTTGTAACCAAGTCAAGCCCTCCCCACGCCCGTTAGTTTTTTTTTATTATTATTTTATATTTTCAACTTATTTCTTCTTCTTCTTCCTTTTTTTTTGTTGATCTCTTGTTTTAATATGTTTTCTTTTCTCTCCTTCTCCCTCAATTTCAGCAACATCATTTTTCCATTTTATATTTCAAACTTCTTTCCTTATGTTGTTTTAGTTACTTTCGCTTCCCTCTCTTCCACCCTCAATTTCGACGGCTTATTCAAAGAATTAAGTTGGGATATTTTTTTAGTAATTATTTTCCATCTTTCTCTCTAAAGTGATTTCTAAAGTAAAAGAGAATTTTGTGCATCCTTGATTTAAGTTCAAGTAGTAAAAGATGTAAGTATTAACACATAGTGCCCATCTTTAAGCAACATAGTCATGCCCTTTATTTCATCAAACAACTCGAATATATCCTATCGCTTTGTATCTATATATATTTGATTATATAAAAGAGTCATATTTTTAAGTTTATGCAAGTCTTTGAAATGGTGAGTGTGCGCTTAACCACTCTTTTGCATAGAGTTAACATGTACCATCTTTAACAAAAATAAAGAGCGAATATATAAAATAATAATTATTATTAGAAGTTGAAGATACAAAATAATTACCGCATGTCCTAAAAATTGCAAAACACAGATTAATGTGAATTTCCTCCTAAAATTGATGTGACGTACCGTGAAAATTTTTCCTCCAATAAAATTATCTTATTTGCCGTCTTATACGATAAAGTAAAGCAGAAAGTTTTATGACGAGGAGCACGCAGAATATAATAAAATACTAAAATTATTTGCTTTTCGAAAGAACAGTATTTCCGGTGAGCATGCTGAATTTTTAAAAAATCATAATAAACAAGAGTAAACAATAATTTTGATCACTAAACTATTACTCAATTTTCATTTTACTCACTGAACTTTTTTTTTTTGTTTTATTTCACCCACTAAAATTTTAAATTGTTTCATTCCGCCGACTCTAACCACTTCCATTCATAAATGTGCCATTAGTGGGGGCATTTTCGTCATTTCATCCGCAAAAATCCTCTTATCTCTCATCATCCCCACTTCCCTCTCTCCTTCGCCTCCCCCTTCTCCTCCCATTAAAATCAATGTCATCAATTTCCCTCCTCTGTATAAATCTCTAGATATCATTCTGGTGAGGTGATTTCTCGTAACGTCAAGTTACATTATCTTTTTGCTCCTTCCAAGATTCTCAGGCAACGCAAAAGTGAAATTATTTTCCCAAATTTGTAAAATCTTTAGATTGGGAAGCTCACCGACGAAGTATGGAATAAGACCAGCAAAATGATTTCTAAACAGATTAATTAATGTTAAATTCTTTAACTCAGGCAAACTCCCTGGTTTTCACCCATGAGTTTGTTCACAGAGAGATCTAGAAACTTTAAATTGATCAAATTCGACAGTTCAGAGGTATATGTCCAGTAAGATGATTCAGCTAAAGAAACAGAGAATGCAACATTCTCAAATTATATAAACTTGTCGGAATGTCACCGGTGAGATTACTATTAGCGAGATCGAGAAGTTGTAGAGACCTCAAATAATCTAACTCCAGCGGAATTCCTCCTTCAAAGAAATTATAATATCCAAGCCACTTAAATGGAGATTTTTAAGTTTTTCAGCTTCATAAACTCAGTGGGAAGGTTGCTTTCAAAGTTGTTGTTGTAAACATCAAAAACTTCCAACTCCGTCATTGTAACCACAATACCTTCAGGGAAGTCCCCGACAAAATTTTTAGAAGAGATATTGATGAATTTCAAGTGCATTAGGTTTGACATTTGAATCGGAACCTTACCGGTGAATTTGTTAGCCGTTAAAATGAGATTGGCGAGGTTCTTCAATAGTACAATCTCCGGTGGAATAGTGCCAAAGAGAGGAACATGATAGATAGTAAGAAATATGACTTTTGAGTCAGTATCGCATGCATGTAATACCGGAGGAGGGGGTAATGCATAGAGAGAAAAATATGAAGATGAAGAAGAGTTATAGTGTGGAGCTATACAATCTTGGAGGCCAGAGCATGAAGGTTTGATAATGGAGGATTTGAGCTTCAAGAGTGCTTCGAGATTAGAGTAATAATGAGAAAAATGTGAAAATAGGAAGAAAATTTGAATGAGAAGATGAAGTGAAGATGCTTTCATCTCTTCTTCTTCTTTTTCTGTATTTTGGGTTTTTGTTTGGTTGTTTCTTCTGCTTCTTAAACGCATTTTTTCTTCTTCTTAGAGAGAGAAGTGGGAGAGAATGAGAGGGAAGATGGAGAGGAGGGTTTTTAAGGGTGAAATGATGAAAATACCCCTACTAACGGCACATTTATGGACCGAAGTGGATGGAATGGGCGGAATGAAACAATTTGAAAGTTTAGTGGGTGAAATGAAACAAAACAAAAAAAAGTTTAGTAGGCAAAATGAAATTGAGCAATACTTTAGTAGCCAAAATTATTATTTACTCTAATAAAAAATAAGGACACCAAGGGAAAAATAATTCTTGTTAATCTAGATTTTGTCATAAATACAACAATTATCTCTATTACTTACATGCACAAAAATGCTGCAAACAAAATAAATTTACCATAAGTATAAATTTTATAAACATGGCAAAAATATTTTCGTACGTTATTAAGTAAGTTTGTTACCGAGAGATCGAAATAAATTTTAATAATGGTTATTGACATGATAGATTAGTGGACAATCATCTAGTTCATCCTAATACCAGCCCTACTAAGGGTAGAAACATGAAAATATACTCTCTTTGGACTTGACGATTGGGTAAACAAAAATAATAAAATCGGACTTGATATAAAAAAAAAAAAGGGGGATGTTTTTTATAAAAAAGAGAAACAAAATTTTTAACCACTCTAAAATTAAAAATCTTTTTTGAGTGTGATGCTTCTTAAGAAAAAAATAATTTTTTACATAATTAATTACGTTAGTGAAAATGCATATTCATCTTTACAAAAATTTAAACATTAATTATATCAGCCAAACAAACAAAATAAAACTCAGAACATATGAACCTTCATTTTAGAGTACCTCTAGTAACACAACAACATTGACATTAGTCACGTCACATTAGCAAAATAGTTGGTTACTTTTAATGAAGTTATATAACATATAATTAAAAAAAATGTATTATATATTTTACAGTCATGGTATGCCCGATACTTTCCACGTCATCTATGCTAACGGTCTGATTTCGTAAGTCTACACTATCAACGAGCACGATTAATGGTGGATAAAAATATTGTTTGACCTACGACTTGAACAATGGGCACTGTTATCGGAACTAGGAATCGTAAATACGAACCCAGGTTATAAATAAGAGCTATTCCCCAAATTCATTTATTAAAGCATATATATAGATCTCAAGTACCAAAGCCCCATTCTTTTAAAAAATAATAATAATAATAAATTTACTTATAAATTTTACCATCTATTTTTATTAAGTGCATTAAAAATAGATAGTAAAACTTTTAGATAAATATAACATGGTTAAAAAAAAAAAAAACCTATCCCAAAGGCCCATTAAACACCAACCAAATACCTCAATTTATATCCCTTATAAAATTCATAGCTCTACTTAAGGTTTTTTTTTTTAAATAAATAATTAGTATAAATAAGGACTCCTACTTTTTTTTTTTTGACAAAACAAAAGGCCATATATTAACTTAGATCTGATTCCAGTACATCAGAGATAAAGGTAGGAGGATGAGACATCTAACACACTCAACCAAATACAAAATTAGCGGCCCTTGCTAAACTATGGACGACACTATTCGCTGATCTACGAACGAAGGAAAAACACATTGATTGAAACCTTTTGCTAGGCGTTAATAATAAGACCTACCCTAGACAAGTCGTTGTCTTGACTTTTGAGTCTTTGGATAATATTTAGGGAGCATGATTCTGAATGATCCATTGCAATTGGACTATTTTCAACCAACTCAGCGCCTCCCAGACACTAGGGCCTTGTTTGGTTCACGGATTTTAGTATTCGGAAAAGGAAAGTCGTTCCTTTCTTTTATTTGATAAGCACAAATTCCGAAAACACTTTCTCGAAAAAGGGGAAAGTAGGGGGTAAAACAGTTCCTCTCAAAACACATGGGATTGATTTTTTCATGTGATTTCCAAGCATTTATTACAAAAATTTTAGACAGTAATACCATTATCTAAATACTTTCTATGCTTTACCAAACACAAGAAAAGAAATTTGACAAAAAATTTAGTTTCCCACATCCATGAAAAAAATAAGAAAATTGATTTCCCTTCCGTGAACCAAACAAGGCCTAAGAGCTTTAGCCATTAGAGGGGTAAACTTGCCATTGATAAATCCATGCATGCCCGCCACAAAAGACCCATTATGGTCCCGTACCACTGATTAGTTTGCTCGGATGTGCTGGTTCTCTCATTCGTCTTTGCAAATTGCCAATCCTCAACGAGCTGGGTTGCCTGATTGACCACGTCAATGGGAGGCTTTGTTTTATTTTTCCAAATAATGTCATTACGCCTTTGTCGTAGAGCCCACACATTCATGGCTGAGTACTTTGATTGAGCTAAAGAACAACGCCTCATCAAACGGTTCCTTCAGTCTGCCATTGAAATGAAATCTTCTTGAAGGCTATCGATGGTGGAAACACTCCATACAGCTCGGGCATGGTTGCAATTAATTAACACGTGAACATCATCCTCATTACAGTGCTTGCAAAAGGGACATTAGAAATTGAATCAACGCCTCTTAATTGGAAGGCTGCCCAAGTATGAAGGCTGTGAGAAACAGCTCTCCACATGAAGTTTTTCACTTTTGGTAGTACTGAAAGGTTCCAAATACAGCGCCAATCCGTAACAGATGGAGTATGATCTGACCGGGCTGCTTCGAGCAACTACCTATACCCACTTTTGACCGAGTAATGTCCGTTATTAGTCCAGACCCAATACCATGAATCTTGCACATGAAAGGATTGGAGGTATCCTCTTGCCGTGGTTCAGAATAAATTTTAACCGTTGAGCTCGAACCAATAAGACGCCTTGCGCCTGCTGTAAGAAACTTCTAAGTCTCAACTAACAATTGGGTTTGTGACCAATCTGGGCCGATAAAAACGAACCATTGTGATAATATATGGCCTTGAAAATATGAGCAACAAGGAGTTAGGCCTTGTTAAAAGCCGCCAACCCGGTTTGGCTAGCATAGCATTATTAAATAGATGAATACAGCGAAATCCAACACCCCAATTTTCCTTTCGAGCACTCCCAATTCATCCATTTAATACCCGAATTTGACGTCCCTCTGCTACTCCCACCAAAAGCTATTCATCATCTTCTCTAGGTCATTGTAAAGGGACTGGGGAAGTAAGAAAACAAATAAGGACTAATTATATTGCCTAAAGCAATTATCTTATTGTCAATGCATAATACTACTTTAAAAAATTGTATTATATCTTTTTAAAGTAGTATATTAATCTGATGATAATCATAATTATTTTGATAATACTACTATCCTAAAACATCAAAATATTTTTAAGATTAGTTTACAAATATTTAAGTTTTTATTGAACTAAAGTTTTGGTTTAGTTTTTATTACCAAAAAGCAAATTTGGTAGCAGATATGTGAGCTATGTATGGGCGTGAGCACCTTTTTCTTCAAACAGTTTTAAGGCACCTTCATTGTGAATAAAGAATGCTCCTGTAAATGATTGTAATAGCCAGCCTAGATCTACACGATTCTTTTTTACTACTATGTTTATCAAGTAATAGATAAATTTTTTGGTTCTCACAAGATATACATAAATAAATAAATAAAAAGAAAAGAAGAAAAAGTCGGGTCAGGTTGGGTTTGATTGAAAAACTACTAAACACCTAAACATTCCATTAACATAATGGGTGAAAAAAATATACACGAACACAATTTGTCACCTTATCAGATAACATGACCCGACCTATTTCACCCATTAAACTAACGGATTGGCCCTGATAAACTCGATGACTCTATTTAACTTGAAAACAACATAAATATGCTTCAAACGAGTTCTTAACAAGTCCTAACAAGTCTAATGAATCTTGTTCTTAACCAGTAAATCAAAAACGATTATTTATTAACCATGTCTTATTTACATCCACTTAATAGTAATTCGAACCAAATAAACTTTCACTCAATAATCGATTATTTTGTATCCGATTGTATTGTGTTATACCCGACTTTGCCATGTCGAGATGCATCATTTTTAAAAGTTCATAACAAACAATAAAGAGGGAAAGGGCATGGCAGCACAAAGTTGACTGTAGGTAGCATCAAATCAAAAATCATGGAGAAATATGTTGGGAAAAAGAGAATATTTTATGTACCCTTTCGCAGACCGGTAAAATGTTGAATACAGCCATTCAATGTACAATAAAACTCCACAAGAAAGACCCTTGTGATTTCCAGAGTAGCACAAATTAACCCTTGATAGGAAAGAGTAAAAAAGTTTGATCCTTTCCTAAATTTAGATCCTTTTTCGCGTGGCAAGTAAGCAAACATCAATATAAATGAAATAATTAATTAGAAAATGATATGATTGAAATAAAAAGGAATAATTTTATTTTTATTTTTATTTTTATTTTTATTTTTATTTTTATTTTTATTTTTATTGTTGTTTGAATAATTAAAGAAGAAAAGTAAGTAACTCTTACTTGGGTTAAGAGAAGAGAAAAAAAATTATTTAATATATTATTAATAAATTATAATTATACTTGAAAATTTAATATTTTATTAAAATATTTTCCATTCCCAATCTTTCCACTCCCAATATTAAAAGAAAACAATAAAAAAAAAAAGAAACAGAGAATTAATCCATCTGTTTATTTTCCATTCTCCCTCCCAAATGCATCCAAATGAATCACTATTTACTTTTTCCTTTTCTTTCCTTTCCCTCGTATTCTCGAGTACCACAAAAATATCATCACGCAATTCGATTAACAAAATAAATAAACATCCTGACAATGACCCAATAACATATAACACGAAAAATTATATACACGCATATATATATATAGAGCTGATAGTTACAATGTGAATCACTACAACGATGACTTGGTGATACGACTTTGATTTTTACATATTGTCTTCATAAAGCCGCCCCAATTAAAACGTCAAAAGACAGAGATGAAACATATATATATATATATGCTTACTTTGAAAATTCCCCTTCTAACTATATATATACTCAACGACACAAGACACCTAATACCCTCAACAGATCAAAGACTACCTAAGTTCCTCCCATTTATTTAGGTTAATAACAACTGTACTACTTACAGACATTACATACAGACCCTTCTTAACATATATACACTATTTAATTAAAATCTTTTGACTGTCTCCTCGAAATGTTTAAAATACCTCTGCAACGAATCAGGATTATGTGCTATTTTCTCAGCTTCACTTTGTTTCTATGTACTTGTAAAAGTGTTTATGATTTGGGGTCCTAAGCCAGAGTAGGGATGCTGCAATTTCGCCTATTATCCCTGTCGAGGCAATCGAACCCCTCAATTCTCACTGCCGGTTTGCTACCAAAATTCGCCCTTACACAACCTCCTTTCCTCGAGGAAGATGATGGAGACGAAGAAACACCAGAGGGAATGGGAATTGAGAGGGGTGAGATTGGGGTGATTTTCTCATCCCCGAATCGGGCGTCCTGAATTAGTGGGTTAGATACTCGGCTCGGCGGTGACCCACTGAAAAAAGGGGGCGACGAGGCAGCCTGTGTGCAAGACTGTTCAGCACCATATCCACCCTGTGGGAAAAAGGACAAAACTCAATACATGGTCAAATCAAACCCAAGTGGAATATGGCATTTAATCCCTTCAAAACATATGTAGACGCAGAGATGTATAACACACCCTTCCAATTAACTACAAGGATATAAAGCCATTCAGGCGTTTGCTTATGCCACTAAAGTCGGGGGCAAGTCTGAATCAATCCTAATTTAATTTCAAAGGCTAAAGGATATGCTTATTTTTCAGTTGATCAAGAATCATAGGGCTATATTTGCTTCTGAACCAAGAATAACTTGCCTCTAAATCTGATTGTTCCTCTGAATCTAAAGTCCAACATTGAGATGTCTATTGTTTTTTTGTCTAAACAAAACCGTTGAATAGGCATTAGAGGATCAGTTTATACTTAACATTCAAACTGAAAGGCCAGCTAAAGCTTGAACCTTCGAAGGCAAAAATTTGTTGCATCTAATCATAAATTGGCACTTTCATAACAAAAAAAAAAACATAAATTGGCTTAATTTTGACTCCAGGAGAGAGAAGGCGTCAAGACCTAACTTTTCAATGATTCTCTAGTACCTATTCAAAGGATTTATATGAGAAAAACATTGAATAAAATAAAGACTCCAGTTAAGCTTTTTTAGTGCCTCACAAAAGGTGAACTTCCAAAACTTTTCCAAGGGAACAAAATTGAAAAATTATTGAACTCCAGTTGTGCATATCTATAAACCTAGACGATCTTACACCACAAAAGATATGCAAATAATAATACAATCAACAGTTAACAGATCTAAAAAAGGGGCATACCTTTGCAAGGATGATGTCCAAGAGCTCAGTTCCTGCTTTTGAATCACATAGCTCTGATTGATGGCTGTTTCATCAGGGAAAAAAAAAATTACAAGTTAATAAACAGTAATTTCAAAATATCAAGTTATCAAAAAACTCAGTAGCACAAAGTTGACCGCAGTTACCTCATGAGCCATCTCATAGGTCTGATCGGGTCGTTAACCGTGTCAAATATACCAACACGCCGTGGCTTAGGACAAACCATGGTATCTCTCTTATCAGAGATAGAAACGGAGACTGTAACAGTGGTCCTCATCTCTTCACAGGCCGGGAAGGTGTTTCGTTGGATTCCACAGTGATTCATATTCACCCTCTTAGTTGTTAACGACTCCTGTTTATAGGAGGAACAGAAGAAGCTTTAGACAAAAACCTTCATAAGTCCAACCCATATATCCAACAAAACCGTTTACACACCTTCAATTAAAAATATGTTTTTTTTTTCCTTTTAAGAATCGTGCAAAGCAGACCTATACGATCTGGTCAAAGTCTTAATTTAAAATTTGGGGCTAAATTAAGTTGCCGGATGAGATTATTGACGTATTCGCTAAGACAAGGCATAAACATTGGCAATTTGATAAGAAGATACATAGGCTAACATGTAATTAAATTATGCATATCTCTAAATATAAAATTGATTAGGAAAAAACTATGCAGATCTGTTGTAGAAAACCAAACTTTTTTGTCTTCGATAGGCACGTAGGAATACATATGCTAGCGATAAAACAGATGAAGCAAAATCCGGCAACAAACAATTGATATTCCAAAAAGAAAATAAAAAAATTGCCCGTGATACTAGTTGATTTCCTTGTGACGAAAATAATATAAACAAACTAATAAATTACTAGCTGATATCAATCAAATAATTAAATATTGATATAAATACAAAATTTTAACTTATGGGCGAGAATCTCACATTTCTCTTTTTATCTTCGCAGATCTACGTAGAAACAAACATAAATTTTCGTCCGCAAATAAGCTGAAACGGAAAAAATTTAATCGGTGGAAGTAATTTATTTTCCTAGCAAGGCGTTTATCAAATAATTATTCGGGATTACTTTGTGCAAAAATTAATCCTGAATAGTTTAATTTGTTGGCAGATCTATAGAGGATCACATAAATTCCAGCTAAGAACAAGCTTATGAAAGCTAAAATACACGGCAACAACAATCTGTACGCAATTTATTTTTTAGAGAAAATCAAACGGATCCGAAAAAAGGCGAAAAGCCTTAAGATGTTTGATATTGGAAGTTTGAAACAACAGAGCTCAATATCCACGAAAAAACGAAGAAATCAGTTACAAATATAAATTCAAATTAAAAAATAATGACAGAAATTAAAGCGAAATTAGCTTAGGGTTCACGAGGAGCATTAGAGAGAGAGAGAGAGAAATTACCTGAGCTAGCTGTACAACAGAGTATTAGCTTAGGTCTCAACAAATAAGGAAGAGAAGAAAAAAAATTAGAGGGAAGGGCGAAAAAAGGTCTGGTTATGCAAGAGAAAGAAGGGGGTAATAAAGGGGAGTTGGATGATATTTATAATAAGACCGGAAAAATAACAAAGTAGAGAAAAAAAAATTAATAAAAAAATTTTAGATATATATATATATATATAGAGAGAGAGAGAGAGAGAGAGAAAAGAGTGTGGGGAGCAAAAACTGGCAAGGCTGCAAAAAAAGAAAGAAAAAAAAAACACATTTATTTTTCTTTTATCTTTTTTATTTTTTTTAATTACTCACGATGGCGGTGCGTCCCGCGAGAAATCTCATCGGTTTTCGCAACCACTTCAAACTAATATATTATATTATTTTTTAAATAAATATCTCAACTCAAAACTGACTCACTCCTGTACCCAGCCTCTCAAGTCCGAAAGAGATGTACTCGCCTCCTTATTTTGACACGTTTCAAAATTTCTCGCCGCTGACACCGACCTTTAGTCACTATGTCGGGTCATCGCGAAAGTGTGCTCGGTAGGTTTATTTTTTTATTATTTTTTCTTAGTTAATCTGTACACCATATTATATTAAATGTAGACTTATAACCGGAAAAAAAATTAAGCCTATTCAAGAATTACTTCTTTAATTCGCTTAAGAGAACTTACACGCATAAAAATTTAAATACTTAATTTTTTGCTAAATAAATTCATCTTTGTAGTAAAATAACTGCTGAGTTAACTATGTGAGTTCTTGCTTGTTAGTGTTTAAAATAAATAAAACATATTGTAAAATACAATTAATTAAGATTTTTTTTTTATCTTAAGTTATACGACCACATAGTTATAGTTTTTTTGTTTCCAATTGATTTCGTCGAACTTTTATTTAATTGGTTAATGTATAAGATAAAGATTCTGTTTTTTCTTTGTGAACGGTGGCAAAAAATATATTTAATCTTTTTTGAAAAAATATAAAATAAATTAAAACAAATTAAATAAAAGTCAAGATAAATAAAATATTAAAAATGTTTGTATTTAATTAGTCTCACAACAACTTGTAAAAAAGGTTTGTATAAGGGAAGCATTTTCCTTTCTATTTTATAACTAAAAATGTTATTATCTTAGTTAAGTTTTCTTATTACTATTCATTATGTCAAAATTTGAATTTTTTTTACAAAATGTATGTAATACTTAAAGTGGAACTCCTTATTAGCAACTAGGTATTACTTGTGCGAACGGCACGGTAATATAAAAAAAATAACAATTAAAAAATAGCAAGATTGAACAAAAATATATAATATTTAAACAACGTGCAACCCAAAACATATATTAAAAAAATTATATACAAAACAAATCTTACTATAATAAGCCCGTCTTTTTCTAAATTGACATAAAAGAACTATCATAAATAGAGATGACAGTCGATCTAACAGTCAAGCAATGGAGGTTACTAAAGCTAAACTCAATATGTCAATATATATATTCGACTCGACCAGATTTAGGTGATTTTTAATTGAAAAACTCGAATTTGCTTCTATTTATGATATGCTTAAGTTCATATCACGTTCGCCACCTCATTAAGGCTGGGATGGGCCAAATTGTCATCCCTAATCATTCACCAATATAAATAATTTGAAAAATTAATGTATGTCATTATTATACAATGACATTATATATTTTTAAAATTTTAATTATAAACAGATGGTACCATTGGTAAAAACACTGATTTACATAAGTAATGTGCTTTCTTTAAAGAAAATACTATTTAAATTTGTAAAAGATTAAACATATCTATATATTAAAACTACATAAAGGGTTGTGCCATTTGCCATCCCTAGCATATTGTTAAATTTTAATTATAAATATATGGTACCATTGGTAGTAAAATTGGTTTACAAAAGTAATATATTTTTTTTTCTATAAAAAAAATGGAAACTATGTAAAGATTAAATAAATAAATTGTGTAAAGTGATTTGAATATAAGTTATATGAAAAAAAATATGTCTAAAAAGAGAAAAGTGGGTTACAATAACTTTTCTTGAATTTTTTTGTTTTACACATAATTTTATAATTATAATTGATCTTATTTTATAAGTATCAATGATAAGTAGATTTTCATTATGAAAATTTTAATAATTTCTAATTTATGTATTTTAAATTTTAAAAAGAAGTTGATGAGAGAAAAGTGAGAGAGAATAGATTGGCGGAATAAGAGAGAGAGAGATTATTGACTTATTTGATTTAATGTTTTGAAAACATACCTAACGGCCCAAATATTATCTAATTTATTGTAATTAAATGTGAGCCATTGATTTAATAAATTAGTGATGTGATATTTCTTTCCTTTATGAATTGTATGTAATACTTAAAGTGGAACTCCTTATTAGCAATGGGCATATAATATAGTATTAAAGTAGAACTCTTAATTAGCAATGGACTTATAATATGTATGCTTAAAAGGCATGTTGAGTTTTTAAACTTCGATGTTGGTACTCTCTCTAATTGTATTGATTCAATCTATTAAAATAATAAAACTGAAAAAATCACTTTTGCCTTAATTTTGTTTTTTGTCTACATATTTTCAAACATATTTCCAACTTATATGAGCGCCGTCGAGCCTCTTACTATACAAATTAACTTTAACATACATATCGTTATGCTTGGTGCGTAGAACACTAAATGACGGAAAATGTTTTATAAATAAAGAGTTTTACATGGAAAAAATGTTTTTTTTTTCTTTTTTGTTAATTGATTGATATAGTAGACAATGAAAATCAATTTCAGTACCTTTTAGTGTAAATGTAAACATAACATAAAACTAATCACATTTTTTTTTATTTCTGTTAGGAGTTTAGTTGAGTCAAAGTAGATAAGTCAAGATCAAATTAATTGAGTCAACTCAATTTTGCTGGGGAGTGTAAGAGGTCGTAAGTTGTCTTCTCATTCTATGCATTCACAAAAGCTTGAAAATTCTCGTGAAGTATATTATCCACCACGATCAGTTCTAAACATTTGAATAGCTTTCTCAACAAGAGTTATAATTTTTAAATGCCGAAAAGGCTTCAGATTTCTCCCGTAAGAAATAGACCCATGCTTTTCGACTAAAATCATCAATGAAGTAATATAATACCTTTTGTTACTGTTAGATGGTGGATCTATAGGTCCACATCTATCGAAATGGATCAATTCCAACCCTTTATTGGCTCTTCATTCTTTTCTTTATGAAATGCATCATGATTTTGTTTACTAACAACACAGCTTTCACAAACTTGCCTAACATGATCAATCTGTAAAAAGCCAACCACCATATTCTTTTGATGAAGAGTCTTTAGCCCATTGAAGTTCAAATGACCATAGCGAAAATGCCATATCCATGCCATGACTTTCAATTTTGCTGAAAAGCATGAATGTGGAGATAAAATGGGAACATGTGATTGATCGTCATGTTAACTTGAGCGATTAAACCCAACTTTGCATCTTGAATTCGATACACTCCATATTTGATAGAAATCTCATGGTCATCAAGAAAACAACAAATTGTAACTTTGTCCACCACTGAAGCAAAGTTTGTTGCTATAGCATCGTGTGCTTGTCAATAAATTTGGTTAAGGAGAACACTTGAAGAAATAAAGTGTGGTCACAATAGTTCTACTCCTATTTATTGTGATAATAGTTCAACGATCAAGCCATCAAAGAATCTAGTTCTTCATGGCCAAAGCAAACATATCGATATGTGACATCGTTTCTTACAAGATTTTATTTAAGAATGAACTCTCGAATTGAAGTATTGTAGAAGTAAGAATCAGCTTGCAAATATCTTGACCAAGCCACCAAGTTGCCCTCTTTTATGAAACTACGGCATCTAATGGGAGTATGTTATGTGATTGATTTTAGTCGAATTAAAGTAACTCACTAAACTGAATACTTGCAGCAAATTTGGTGTAAGGGAGGATGTTAGGAGATTAGTTGAGTCAAAGTAGTTAAGTAAAGGTCAAATTAGTTGAGTCAGATCCATTTCTTTAGGGATTTTTGTTTTGATTGTTAAGATAATTCTGTTTTAATAGTTTGGATAAAGTTGCTGCAGATAGTTGTTAATTTGGTTACATTTCTAATGTAAGTTATTCCTTGTATATATTGAGGATATTCAGTTGAGTGAACCCTTATTTAAACACCTAAGTGCAATGAATAAAATTAAGTCTTTGGCTCAGTTTTATGCAGTATATTTACTCTAGATTTGCTGTGTGTTTTTTTTGTGTTTTTTGTGCAGTATTTACCTGAAATCAAATTGTTGAAATTTTGTGTGTATTTGAAAAAATGGGAGAAGAAGAAAATGATACGAAACCAAAGTAAGCACAAGTGAGTTTTCTTAAGTCCCACATAGGAGAGGAATAAAAACCTTCATGGGTTTTTATAAGGGTGAATTTGCCTAAGGGCTTGAGCCCTTTGGGCATTACACTTTTGTACTATTGAGTGAGGAGATAGATAAATGTGGTTCACCACACGCGCGCCGACCGACCCGGGCTCGGTCTCCTTTTAGACAAAATATTTTTAAAAATTTTTATTTTAATAAATAAAATTATTTCATTTTGAATTTCGAAATTTTGAAAGACTTTGACCAAGTCTTACACGTTCGTTGTGGATATCTCTCACGATCGGCTGTTGCGTCTTTCTCTCCCTCTACGCAACAGTGCGATACTTTTTCTTTAAAAATATTTTTTTTCGTCTCTTAAAATATATATACACAACGAACACACTGAAACAGATCTTCCATTGAAACAGAGAACGACCGAGCTTGAAAAAAATTGCCTAAACATTTTTTGCCTCCGGCAGGAATTAGTTTACCAATTCCGGCCGAATTATAAATGGAGTGAGAATTCCGATTTTCCAAGGTGCAAGGAAAATCTAGACTATTGTATCGTAGGGACGGCGTGGCCATTACGAACTGCTAGCATAAACACCGAGCAGAGCTGCAAAACGACATAGTCTGCAACTCAACCCGGTATTTTTCATCATTATTTGGTAATTCGTTCCTATTTTTTTTTATCAATTTGAAGACGTTGTAATCTGCTTTCCTATATCAATTGTAATGGCTTCTGAGATTGTGAAATCTACTACTGGAACTGTTGAACTTAACGAACCGTTTCGTTTTGAGGGATTGCACTTTAAAAGATGGAAACAAAAGATGTTCTTTTATTTTACCACGAAAAAATTGAACAATGTCTGCTTTACGGAAAAACCTAATTTTTCAGAACCACTAACTTCTAAAAATCAGAAAGCGATTAAGGAATGGACTGATAACGACTTTCTGTGTCCTAACTATATCCTTAATGGCCTCTGTGATGAACTTTACGATTAATATTTATCGTGCAAAACCTCAAAAGAAGTTTGGGATGCATTTCAGAAAAAATACGACACTGAAGAAGCTGGGATTAAGAAATACGTTGTCAATCGTTATTTGAAATTTCAGATGACGGATGACAGGTCTATGGTTGCTTAATCCCACGAACTTCAAAAAATTGCTCATGAAATTATTTTTGAAGGCTTGCCGTTAAATGAACAGTTTCAGGTAGCAGTGATGGTTGATAAACTGCCTCCTTTATGGAAGGAGTTTAAGAACAATTTAAGGCATAAGTCCAAAGAATTCTCTCTATAAAGTTTGATAACAAAATTCTGAATTAAGGAGGAACGCCGCAAACAGGACCAAAAAGATAAGATTTTGGTTGTTTTAAACCGAAATCATACTCGCTCTTCTACACCTGCTGCTTTGAAACCGAACCGAAAAATTAATAAAAATTAGAATAAAAATCAGAATGCTAAAAATCGGAACGGGAATCAGAATCAGGGACATAATAGTAACCGCCCTAATAATCAAAATCAGAACATAAATGCTCAATTCAATAACAGTAATAATGGAGAATTTCTCTGTTATAACTGTCATAAGGCTGGGCATATAGCACGGAACTGCCGGAACGCTCGTTGGCCTCGTTCGCAGGCGAACGTTACTGAAGAGCCACTTGTGGCTATGATATCAGAAATAAATCTGGTAACGAGTTCCGAGGGTGGTGGGTGGACACTAGCACTTCTCGCTATGTCTGTTATGATCGTACTCAATTTAAGAGCTATTCTGTAGTTGAAGATAAGAAAGTGTTGTTGAGAGATTCTCACACAACTATAGTAGTTGGTTCAGGGGAAGTCGAGCTTAAGTTTTCTTCTGGAAAGACCGTCATCTGTAAGGATATCCTGCATACTGCAAAAATGAGAAAGAATTTAGTTTCGGGTTACTTTCTTAATAAAGTTGGTTTTGTTCAAACTATTGGGGCTAACACGTTTACTATTACTAAGAATGGAATGTTTATGGGGAAGAGCTATATATGTGATGGGATTTTATTAAATTGAATGTTGATGCTAATAAAGTTGTTTCTAGTTCTGCTTATATGGTTTATTCTTTTAATGTGTGGCATGCTAGACTTTGTCATATTAATAAACGCCTTATTAAGAATATGAATAAATTGGAAATTATTCCCCATTATCACTAAATGATTTCGAAAAATGTAAATTTTGTAGCCAAGCAAAGATTACTAAAACACCACACAAATCTGTTCTAAGAGAAACTGAACCTTTTGAATTAATTCATTCGGATATTTGTGAATTTGATGGTGTTTTAAGGACAAATGGAAAAATGTATTTGATTACTTTTATTAATGATAATTTGAATTTTTCCTATATTTACCTTATGAAAAATAAAAGTGAAGTAATTTATATGTTTAAAACATTTTCTTCAGAAATTGAAAATCAGTTTAATAAGAAAATAAAAAGATTTCGGAGTGATAGAGGAACCGAATATGATTCAACTGATTTTAAAAATCTTTATGCTTCACTTGGTATTATTCATGAGACGACTACTCCATATTCACCTGAAATGAATGAAAAAGCCGAAAGAAAAAATAGAACTCTTGCCGAATTAATTGTTACTACGCTACTAAATTCGGGGGCTGCCTCACATTGGTGTGGAGAGATTTTATTAACCGTTTGTCACATTCTTAATAGGGTGCCGAAGATTAAATCCAATTTATCACCATATGAGATTTTGAATAATAAAAGGCCCAATATTTCTTATTTACGTGTTTGGGGTTGCCTTTCTTATGTGCGTATTCCTGATCCTAAAAGATCTAAACTTGCTAGTAGAGCTTATGAATGTGTTTTTATTGGATATGCAATTAATAGCAAGGCCTATAGATTTTATGATTTGAAAAATCATGTTATTATTGAATCGAATGATCTTGATTTTTTCGAAGATAAATTCCTTTTTAAATCAAGGAATAGTGGGGGCAGTAGTAGGGGTGGCTCATTACCTTTTAGTTCAACTACGCTTATTAATGCCGAGGATGACAATTTAATAATTGAACCTAGGAAGAGTAAACGAGCTAGGACCACTAAAGATTTTAGGCCCGACTTTCATGCATACACATTAGAAGAGGACCCCACCACACTTCAAGAAGCTTTGTCTTCTTTAGATGCTGACCTTTGGGAAGAAGCAATTAATGATGAGATGGATTCTTTAGAATCTAATAGAACTTAGCATCTAGTGGACCTTCCTCATGGCTGTAAAATCATAGGTTGTAAATGGATTCTAAAAAAAAATTAAAACCTGATGGCACGGTAGATAAATATAAGGTGCAACTTGTAGCCAAGGGTTTTAGACAGAGAGAAAATGTAGATTTCTTTGACACTTATTCTCATATTACTATAATTACTTTCATACGCGTATTGATTGCTTTAGCTGGTATTCCTGATCTTGTTGTGCACCAAATGGACATAAAACTGCTTTTCTTAATGGAGAATTAGAGGAAGAAATTTACATGGAACAACCTGAAGGTTTTATTATTTCTGGCCAAGAAAATAAAGTATGCAAATTAGATAAGTCACTTTATAGCTTAAAACAAGTACCTAAGCAGTGGCACAAGAAATTTGACAAATTGGTTACTTCAAATGGATTTAGAATTAATGAAAGTGACAAGTGTATTTATTACAAGTCTGAGAATAATGCATGCACCAGTATTTGCTTATATGTTGATGACTTACTTATTTTTGGTTTTAATATCCATGTTGTGAACAATGTGAAAACACTGCTATGTGCTAATTTTGATATGAAAGATTTGGGTGAAGTTAGTGTGATTTTTGGTATTAAAATTACTATATCGGAAATGAGACTTTATTTAGACCAATCTCATTACATTGAAAAAATTCTACAGAAATATAATTATATAGACTGTAAACCAACTAGTACTCCATTTGATCCTAGTGTTAAGTTGTTCAAGAACACTGGCGACAGTGTTAAACAATCTGAGTATGTGAGCATCATTGGTTGCCTACGTTATGCTACTGATTGCACTGGGCCTGAAATTGCCTATGTAGTTGAAGTGCTATGCAGGTTTACTAGCAAACCTAGTATGGATTATTAGCATGCTATTGAGAGTGTTATGCGGTATCTGAAAAGAACCATGAACCTCATATTACACTATTATAAGTTTCCCGCTATCCTTGAAGGATATAGTGATGCTGACTGGAACACCCTGTCAGATGGCTCCAAAGCCACTAATGGATACATTTTCAGTATAGCTGGAGGTGCAGTCTTTTGAAAATCCAAGAAACAGACCATTTTGGCCCAGTCGACGATGGAGTCTGAGACGATAGCACTAGCTACTACTAGTGAAGAAGTAAGTTGGCTGAGAAGCTTCCTTGTAGATACCCCTTTATGGGATAGACCGATACTAGCCATCCTTATCCACTGCAATAGTACCGCGCTATTGCGAAAGCAGAAAACCGTTTTTATAACGACAAGATGCGACATATTCGTCGCAAGCACAGTACGGTTAGAGAGTTTCTCTTTAATGGTGCTGTAAGAGTGGATTATGTGCAGTCTGAAGAAAACTTGGCTGATCCTTTGACGAAAGGATTAGCTAGAGAGAGGGTTTGGAACACCTCTAAAGGGATGAGATTAAAGCCCATTAAGAGTTGAATCACACGTGATGGGAACCCAACCTAAATGACTGGAGATCTTAAGAAATAGTTTCAAAGGATAAATAACAAGTTGAGTGTGAATTAGTGAATCATGCATTTTAATCAACCCATCCCAGTGGAGCATGATATCCTGAAGCGATAGAAGGCTGAGTGATATACTCTTAATGAGTTCTATAGCTCCATGTGGAGCGGGGTACCTAGTTACAGGAATATCCTTGATAGACTCACCTACGTGGATGTGGAAGTAAGGCCACTTACTAGGGAATTTGGGCAATTCTCTAGAGCGTTTACTAAACCGGGATAAAGCACATGGCCGTATCGTGCTGGCTTACGAATTACTCCCTTATAGGCAGTGTGTGTGATGTTTTTAGAGATAAAGTTTAAAACTACGAGTTACTCTAGTATAATCTGGAGCATCAAACACTACGTAAAGGTTCAAGTTGAAAAACACCTTTATTTATGCACTGTTATAAGAAATTATGCTGGAATCAATGAAACATTTTTTTAAACAATACAAATGGGGGATTGTTGAAGTTTTGTGTGTATTTGAAAAAATGGGAGAAGAAGAAAATGATACAAAACAAAGCAAACACAAGTAAGTTTTCTTAAGTCCCACATAGGAGAGGAATAAAAACTTTCATGGGTTTTTATAAGAGTGAATTTGCCTAAGGGCTTGAGTCCTTTAGGCATTACACTTTTGTGCTATTGAGTGATGACTTAGATGAGTGTGGTTCACCACACATGCGCGCGCCGACTGACCTACCCGACCCGGCTGTGCCGGGCCGGGCTCGAGCTCGGGCTTACATTGGGTCAAGTATTATCTTTTTAGACAAAATACTTTTGAAAAATTTTATTTTAATAAATAAAATTATTTCATTTTGAATTTCAAAATTTTGAAAGACTTTGACCAAGTCTTACACGTTCGTTGTGGATATCTCTCACGATCGGCTGTTGCGTCTTTCTCTCCCTCTATGCAATGGTGCGATAATTTTTCTTTAAAAATATTCTTTTTCGTCTATTAAAATATATATACACAACGAACACACTGAAACAGATCATCCATTGAAACAGAGAACCATCGAGCTTGAAAAAAATTGACTAAACATTTTTTGTCTCCAGCAGGAATTAGTTTACCGATTCCGGCCGAATTATAAACGGAGTAAGAATTTCAATTTTCCAAGGTGCAAGGAAAATCAAGACAAAGGGAAAATCTGGGCTGTTGTATCCTTGGGACGGCGTGGCCATTGCGAACTGCTAGCACAAACACTGAGCAGAGCCACGAAACATCTTAAAGAGAGCGACATAGTCCGCGACTCAACTCGGTGTTTTCCATCGTTACTTGGTAATTCGTTCCTATTTTTTCAACAAATCAAATTTGCGCAAATTTCCTATAAGTGGCACCATTAAAACTTGAGTTTTCGTTATAAATTCATGGGTAAAATATTTATCCCAAGATCTCTTTCTATATAACAGAATATGACTCAAACTATATATATAAGAAACGTACATTCATTAAACATTAAAATAGTGGGAATCTAGACATCTGTCCCTCATGACCAGTAATCTCTCAACGTCTACCATTTCCTTCAACAAGCATAACCTTTATATCTTTGCACATCTTTAAAATAAGGGTGTTCTTAAATGCACTCATATAATTAGTCTTCCCACCCCAACGTGAAAATACTTTCTTCTCACCCCATTAAATCTTTAAAAAATCTTGCACTTCACCCCAGTGGTGGGGTGAGTTTACTAAAATAATGTAAAGGCGATAAAGTTTTGTCGCTAAAAGTAAAAATATTAAGTAATATTAATTTTTTCATTAATATAAAGACATATTAAACAAAAATTAGATTGTTCTTCATAAATTTCATTAAAAATTTCGTCTAAGTAGTACCTCTAAAGATACAAAATATTAATTATGATAAATATAGTTTTAACAATTATATGATATTTCATATAATCTTTTATTATTCATTACTCTTAAATAGTTATTATTCATATTTTAAATTTGTCTACAAATTTTATTTTTATCAAATAAGTAAATATAAGTTTTAATGACTTAAAAACATTTTCTTCTTTCTTTTTAAAAATGTTATCTTTCGTGAAAATGGAAAAAATGAATTGGAAAAATAAAATAGTTTTTATAAAAATAAATCATTTATTAAAATATTTTGTTATTTTCGATTTCTAAGATATTTAATTTTTTGAGACTCAAGAAAACGATATATTTGCAAAATATTAAAAGAATAGAGATTTTCTCACTAAACTATGTCATTTTTCAATATATTTTTACGAGTAATTTTTAGAATTTAAATATTGAAACAATAAAAGCACAACATGCAATACATATATATATATTATTTATGACATATTAGGCACATGTTAAGACAAACATTTTTTAGCTTTGACATTGTATAACTTAACATGAGTTTTATTAAGCTCTACATGCATGCACAAATAAAAAGATTGAATAAATTAAGAAAAATATCATTGAAAACGTTATCGTACCAGAGCAAATAAAAATCTAACACTTAATATAAAAATTAAAAAATATTTATTATAAACTTACATTTATGAGATATATGTATTTAAATAAAAATAATAGATGATTGTTTGTTGGAAATTTTTTTTTAATTAATTTTTAAAATTTTAAGTGGGTGAGAAGACAAATTAGTGGCAATTTTTTCAAAGTATAGAAAGTGGGGTGAGAAAAATAGGGTTTACGCTATTTTTTAGGCTAAAATTAATATAACTTTGACTTTTGATGATGTGAGAAGACAGATTATATGAGTGCATTTAAAAATACCCTAAAATAAAAGTAAGAAAAATCATCGTGGCGACGTGGGATTGAGGTACACTACATCTTTTATAAAATAATTCCCGTTTTTGTGACTTTCTTAGTTTTATATATATCTATATATATATATATATTATAGTTGTAAACATCTAAAAGGTTGTTAATATTTTTGTTCCTGCATTTATTGTATCTCTTAGAAGGGAAAAAAAAATTCCTGAAACATCTAAAAACAACTAGATGTTTAAATATATTAGAGCTAGTAAAACAATTTCAAAAGTGGTTAGCATCGTATTTGTGACTTTCCTAAAATAAATAAATGAAGAGAGGTTTAAGTTTCTTCTTCTAATCCTAAAAATAAAAAAAGACCTTCATCCTTTCCATGAGTCAAATCTTTGACTTGAAGGTAAGAGTAGAAGTTGCCTAGCACATAGATCAACCCGCCTCCTCTTGTAACTTTTATGCAATATATCATGTTTTATTTTGACATATAATATTTTTGAATAGTAACTTTTGAAGCAACTTAGGTGTTCTTTGGTTAGATTTTTTAAAAATATTTTGAGTTTTTTTTTTAAAAAAAAAATTCACATTTGGTTCACCCATTTTAAATTTTTCACTCGAGTAAAAAAAATCTTTCTTGTTTATTTTTTTATTTTGTATTTTAGAAAAACTTTAAGAAATGAATAAAAAAAAGATTATATTTTTTGTAAAATTTTAAAAATGGTATACCATATACAAATAAAATTAAAAAACTTTATTTAAAACTATATTTAAAATTAAATATTTAAAAATTCTTGCCGAGTGAAGTTTTTTAGTTGAGTTTTTGAGTTTTTTTGTTGAAAAGTGTGAAAATAGGTTGAAAAGTTGAATTTGATTTTTGTTGAAGTTTTTTTCAATCAATTCAAAAAAGCTCATGAAAAAAACTCAAAAAATAATCACAATGAATCTTATTTTATAAATCTTGATGAGTAGGTTTCAAATATTTTTTTTTATCTAATTCCTATTTGGGATTTAAAGTTATGGTATTTTAAAAAAATTATGAGAAAAAAAGTAAAGTTAAATAAATTTTGATAAGTATGAAAATAAATTGACTTTTTTTATTTTGTATTTTTCTACTAAACAAGGGCTTAGTATTCTTAGTTGCCTGGTTTTGTGCATTACTATCAAATAAAGAATATAAAAAGTGAACGATGAAATATGCGATAGGGGCAATTAAAAAAAAGGGCTTATTAGAGAAAGGTTTTCACACTAAGGCTAAGGAATAATTTTTTTTTAAATAAAGGGCCTATTTTTTATTTTATTGATAATATGACATGTGTCTTTTTTTTTCATTATAAAATGACATCCCAGCCCTTAAAATAAACTAAAAAAATATCAATATGCATTAAAATATGGACTGCAATATGAACTTTGCAGTCTATATTTCACTGCAATGTGAACTTTGCAGTCGATATTTTTAGTGCAAAGTTCATATTGCAGTCCATATTTTACTGCAATGTGAACTTTGCAGTCCATATTTTTAGTGCAAAGTTCATATTGCAGTACATATTTCACTGCAATATGAACTTTGCAGTTCATATTTTATTGCAATATGAACTTTGCAGTTCATATTTTTTGTGAAAATTTCATAAAAAGGGGTAATTTAGGTAATACATAACATGTTTTTATTAATTAAATGATATTTAAATTTATTCAAATACATTCATTTAAAATATAAAACAAAATAGGCCTCTTACACTAATTACCAATTAAAAATAGGCCCTTCATTCAAATTACCAATTAAAAATAGGCCCTTCATTCAAAAAAATATTATTCATTGGATTTTTGGTAAAAATCAATGTATAATAAGCCCTTCTACCTAATTTCTAGTATGTGATAAGACTTTGCACTACCTAGAATAAATGTTAGTGAGTTGTTTGAACAAACTAAAGGATATTGCAATGCTAATTTGATATAGACATGCAATTCATAATGTATAAGGATAGTTATCTGTTTTGTATATCAAAATCACATATAATATTCAGTGTTATCTATGCTATAATATTTAATTGTATCTTCCTTACTAGAATTTTTACAATGGTAAGATAGTGTCAGTTAAGTAAGCCAAATTTACCTTACAAAAGCACAAAATAATTAAAACAAATTGGATAAAATAGTTCGTAATATAAGAACTATACGTTGAAGTTAAGTTTAATTAAATTTAATAATGTACGACCTGCAGTGTGACGTTCTGAAACCTCATATCACATTGTGTAGTTTTTAGGTGTTTCTCTTACTTTCTTTTTATCATACTTTTTATTTTATCTCTTTAAATTAAATTAGACATTTTTCTTAAAATATTACATAATATTTGTTTTGTATGTTTTTGACCTTATTATTCTCCGACTACAATTTTAATAACACTGAAATAAGTGAGATAAAAACACCATATTACTGTACTACTGTTCTGCAATCTCCATCGTTGATACTCTTACATACAAGTTTTTAAAGTCTTTTAATAAATATCTTAATTGAAAAAAAAAGAAAAAAAAATAGAAGAAGAGGCAAAATCTGTAAAGTATATAATTGAGAAAATAAAGCTGGCATTAATCTGTTAAAGCAGTAGCATGATTTTAATTGATATGCTATACTTGTTGGGCGATGGAGTAAATAGGTCACGTGGAGGCACTGTTTAGTTGAAACAAAGTGACCATGTTTTCCGCTGTACGCGGTTCCCATCTCTCTAAATAAATAAAAATAAATTAATATCACCTAGTGGCCACGTTTCAGTACATCTGTTCCACCAGATCCAATCCACCCGGCCCCTTCATTTTTTATATCAGTTGAGTTGTACCCTTTTTTCTCATCTCCTAAATAATTTCATAACGCGTGTCAGCTCCTCCTTTGCCTACCTGCCTTTCTTCTTCCGTATCCAACTCTGCCTTACGATTTCGTTTCTATGCATTTTATGTCAGAATTTTTTACATTTTCTATCTCACGTCAGTCGAACATTTGAAAGTTACACCTTCAAATTGCATTAACGCATTTATTGGGTTTTTTTCTCATTAAATTTGTATTAGCAAATGTTAACAACCTTGGGGTTTTTTCTCACCAAGTTTACATTAACAAATGTTAACGACTTTATGTGTGATTAATTAGCAACTTTTCTTAAAAAAATATGAATTTGACTTTTATGGACATAACTAAGGTGGGTCCGAGGAGGAGGAGGAGGAGGTATTGGTTTGCAACTCGAGCTCTTCGTTTAGACAAAAATCGAGCTTCTTGGGTTCAAAACTCAAGTCTAGGATTATCCAACAACCAGAATATGATCGTAGGTCTAAGGGATTTTTGAAATCTCGAATTTCGGGGGAAAGTAGTGAATCCGATGAAGATGATCCGTTCTTGGAGGATGATTTACCGGAGGAGTACAAGAAGATGAAGCTCGGCAAAGGGGCAGTGGTTCAATTTGTGAGTTTGATTCTGATTATTGCTGCATTAGCTTGTACCCTTTCAATTTTTAAAAATAAAACTCTGTTTAGACTCAAATTGTGGAAATGGTTGGTAATGCTTTTGGTTTTGATTTGTGGAAAATTGTCTACATGAGACATAAAACACCAATTCCAAGAACTTTAAAATACCCTTCCTCATGTGGCAACTCTGCCGGAAAAACAATTCCCCCCCCCCCCCCCCCCACAGATATCTGTACATCACCTCAAATAGATTGAAAAGGTACACTATATTAAACCATATTAGTCTAATCTCTACTAAAAAGAAAAAGGAAAACCAAACTACTAAGGCCTAAGCAGTTAAAAGAATCTGTCAAAACCCAGTCTATTTACTACTAGTAACCACGTATCATTCTTTAGAATGATTGGGTATCCCACTGTATTGATGCAACTTTGAGTAATATGTTCCCAACACCCGTAAAGAGAGTAACCTTTTGACAGCATTATCCTTCAAATTTAAATATTTTTTCATATTTTTTTTCTTTGGGTCTATTTTCATCTTTTTTGAATTGATGGTGCAATAGTAATTTTTTACTACATTCAGATATACGCTTTTATTCTGCTACTTTCACACAAATTAGCTAAATATATGTCACTATATTTTCTCTTCTAGCCTTGGGAGGTTTGAATTATGAGAATTATTCATCTACAAAGCTCTTAATACAAAATATTAAGATATGTAGACATATTATTATAATATCTAAAAACATTTCAATCGAGACTATTGCTGGTTGGCTACTTGTCTTCTCTCTCTCTCTCTCTCTGCTGCACTTCACACTGATTGAGGCAGTTAGTTTTGAGAGTAGAGTAATGAGGCGGTAATGGAGAAAGTAGAGGAAGAGCTAGAGAGAAGTAAGTTCCTAAATAGTCTGATACAAAGGCGAAGCAGGCAAAGTCCCATTAACAATTAGCCAAACAAGATCATACCCAACAAAGTTCTGAATGAATAACTTAAAGATTTACAGATTCAGCTCTTTGGGGCAATATATCGAACAATTGGTGAGCAGTAAACAACCCCCAACATACATATACACATAGAACAAATTTAAAAATCAAATCAAATCAACATAAAAAGCCCTAGATGTGAAATGAATCTATAGAAGAAAGGGGGGAGAGAGAGAGAGATGGAGGGGAAGGGAAAGAAATACCTTTGTGCGTGCAGTGATGGCTTGAGATCGAGTATGAAAGAGAGACGACTGAGCCGACGAGCAGGACAACTGACCACAAAATTTTCCCCGCAAAATAAAAACCTGGGGCAGAGGTGGAAGTTTTTTTTCGTAAAAAGATGGAAAAAATGGGTCACGTGACCTTTTTTAAGAAAAATTCTACCTGAAATTTTTTTGCTATCAAACAGACTAAAACATGGCAAATAACTTCTCAAAAGGTATTTTCCATGGAAAATAAGCCTTATCAAACACACCCTTAAGCTTTTATTAGTGGCGGTAGTAACAACGAAAAATGGACTAATATTTGTCCTTGAAGGCCCCATTTCCCCCCTGTAAAGCATCCACAGCTAGTATTAGCAGTATTTTTATTTTTGATTAAGATAAAAATTAAGAGACTTAAACCGAAATAAAATTTTAAAGTTTAGTTTTGGTCTCTAAAACTTTCAACCTAAACCTAAAACAAACTTTTTGATTAGGTTTCGGTCTGATTTTATTCAATTTTCGTATTTTTTTTTAAATAAATAAAATATAAGGCAACACTTTTTTTGCTAAGAAAAATAATAACTTTATACTTGTTCGGATAAAAAATATTAACTCTTACATTTATAATATAGTTCAAATATTCATGATGGTAAAATAATCGGGTTCTCATCAGACCTTGTAAATTTTGGAAAAAAATAAATTTAGATAGTAAAGTAATATAGTTTTTGACTCATATAAGCAATGATTTAGTTTGGTTCAATTTTGCAATGTTGGGTCCTAAACCCGAACCAAACATATTCGGTTTTGGTTTTTTTTGTTCGGTTTTGATTGATTGGTTCGGTTCAATATGGTTCAATCGTTCAGTTTTCGGATTTGCCATAACACTCCTAGTTGGTATGGTAAATTAGTAAATTTACCATACGATTGTCCACAACGCACACAATTTAACCCACAAACTTATGAATGTATAAACCATATAGCTAAGTTTTACTCATACAAGCATGCTTCACTTGTATGAGACCAAAAGAGTGAAGGTGACCCATTTAAAAAAAAAGGTGTGGGTGACTCGAATGAGCTAAACGAGCATGGTATACTCAATGACCCATATGAACAAGTCATACTCGAATGACCCATACGAGCATGTCATAATCGTATGACCCAATTGTTTTTGCACACCCATATGAGACATCCGAGTATGACACACCTGTATGGCATTTGTAATTTATTTAAACGAATATACTTCACCCGTATGACACAAACGAGCCAGCCTTACTCATATGGATTTTTATTTTATTTTTACCATAAGCGGTGTAGCTCCTTTCAAACTTAACACCAAATTCATGAATATAGTTATTTGGTTTACCATACACGCTCTTACTCTTACAAATGTGACATATATATCACTTACAAAAAAAAAATATTAGCAATAACTCATTGGCCCGGTGCACAAATTATATACATGGAACATGTTTTCACCACTCGTATGAAGGAACTGTAGGCAGGTTGGTAACATAACCATTGATGGTATTGGGTTTGTTGGGTATGTAGTTCCTGTTTTCGTATCCTATGGTGAGTGGTGAACAAACTTGTACACGTGAACAATAATCATATTACGGATCGGGACCACTCTAAAATTGCATTAGCTGCAACTTTTTTCTTGACAGTGATCATGAAGCTCATTCAAACACAATATGATCTATTCGAGTTGTATATCTAGGTATAAATTAAATTTTAGAGAAAAGAGCAAGTAATGAGCAGGGGTGTTTTCGATTTTGCCCGAGTACAAACTAAAGTATCTTAAATGCAAACCAAATGTAAAAAATTGGTTTCGGTTTCTAAATCTTCGGAATCTAAACTCGAACCAAACTTTTCAGTTCGGTTTTGACATATGTTTTTTTTTCCTAAATCAATTTAACACAACAATGTAATTATAACAGTAATGTGAGATTGATTCATATTCAAATTAAAGTCATGGTTTTTCAGAAACAATGAACAAATATATAGAACCATATTTTAAATTTAGTTACTATTTTATTTGTACATTTACAAGAATAAAACACATTAAATAAAATAATAAATTACCTTACCATCATTTATGTGATAAAAAAAATCTTAGCATTGTGTAATTAATTCAATAATAAGGGCACGCGTTAATGAATTTTTTTTAAGATGGTCACAATATGCAATTAATAATGAACATATTCTTATAAAATGGCATCTTTTTTGTATTATAGTATAATTACCGTGTGTTCTTAGTGTATATATTAACATTTTTATTTTCTTATACATAATTCGGTTCGGTTTAGTTCGGTTTTGGACTAGCTTGCCCCAAACCTGAACCAAATGTGATGTTTGGTTGATATTTTGAGTTGAGTTTTTAAATTGAGTTTTTAAAATATGGTGTTTGGTAAAATTTGGAAGTACATTGAAAAGTAAATTTGGTTTTTGTTTGAGTTTTTTTCAACAAACTAAAAAAATTCATAAAAAAAATTCAAAAAATAGTCACAATGGATCTTATTTTATAGATCTCGATAAGTGGGTTTCAAATATATATTTTTTATCCAATTTTGATTTTTGGATTTAAAGTTATGGTATTTTAAAAGTTTTTTATAGAGAGAAAGTAAAGTGAAAAGTGAAATAAATTTTGGGAAGTATAAAAGTAGAGTTGATTTTGAATTGAGTTTTTAAAATTTAGAAAAAAAAACCTTACCAAACAGGCCCAAACTATTCAGTTTTGATTTTTTTTTCAATTCGAGATTTTACGAATCGGTTCTATCTGTTCAGCCAGTTTTTGGATTGACTTTAACACCCCTAACGAGCATAATCCTCAATTTGTGATACAAATCCTCTATTGCCCATTCCCAATAATCCGTGCTATTCCACATTGGGAGACTAAATCCCTTTTCAATGTTCAAACCAAAATGATCGAGCAATCTTTGTAAATGAGGATTCAAATCTAAACCATCTTGGCAATTGAATTTTGCAATCCAAGAGTTGTGAAGGCTTCAGAGGTCTAATTTACATGAATGAAGCTAGAGATATGTTAATTAAGTTTCCTATCCATAACCCTTTTGCGTTGAAAATTATAGTCCTTGCATATATGAGCCTTTTTGTAGAAAAACAAAAAAGATTATCACACAGATGGGCATGCTAGCTTTAGTGTCTAATCAAAATATTATGTTTTAGTTTTTGTTAATTTTTACAACAATTTACACTACAACTATTGCACTTTCCTCTCTATTACCTTTCGGTCCAATTTCATAAAATGCGAGTTAGTTCAATAGTTAAACGGATGAATTTTCTCATGAAAATTGGTAGAGATGATCTCTTTGATGAGTGGATCATTTTCACAAAATTTTATCAAAAAATTCAATTTAGAAGTAAGTGAAATGGTCATCTAAACTTTTAATGGTAAAAAATGAACATATCTATTAAATTTTTATTAAACCTACTTCCGGTTTGCATTTATAGATGAAATTTTATGGAGATGATCTACTCATTATAGAGATCATCTCCACCATATTTCATGAATTTTTTTATCTGTTTAGCTCTCGAACTCAACTTCATTGGACGAAATTAAATCGAAAGAGTAATGGAGAGGAGTCAAATCCGTAGTTTTGGGACTTGAAACTTTCATATTTGGAAAGATTCATTTATTACTATAACAATATATATATAAATGCTCCAGCACGAAACAAATGGATAATATTGACATATCGGTAAATTAAGAAATAAAAATTAGGTTAAATGTTTTAAATGTTGGAGAAGAGAGAATAGAGAATGGGGCATTAGTTGGACAATAATCACGTCCGGGACACTCACTAGCAACAAAATGGGACAATGATGTGGAGAGTGTCTCAAAAAGAACATGTTCCCTTTTCCATTTTTACAAGTGGGAGGGATACATACACTACACATATATATATTACCTACCGGCCAACACACTTCGATGATTTAGTTAGAGTCCAATTGGCATTCTACGCTTTCTAGCCTTTGTCGACCTCCAGAAGGGTGTACATTTTGCTTGCCATTTCCATCACCCTTCTTCATACGTCTTTTAATTTACTAATTAATTCACTTTTTTTTTTGTACCTTTCGGCTTTTGATGCAAATGACGTAAAAATAGATTTAGTGTTCAATAAATTATAATAACCCATTTACTATTATGCATTTGTTTGTGAATCCTCCTACGTTTTTAGTCTGTCAAATAAGATAGAGAGCCAAGAAAAATGGTCATTTAATCTAATGGTTGGGAGTATCATTTACCACATGTTACACAACGAGTGATCCGGTGGTAGTTGTGGCATCACTAGTCACATCTGCATTGTTATGACTAATAATCATTATAGGTATGTTTTTGTGAATATAAATGTTAATTAAATTTTATTGAAGGGGTTTATTTTTATATATTAAATGGTTCTTACTTGGTTCCCTCAATAATTTCAATTTTTTTTTGGTCACCGGAAAAAGGAAACATAAAAGAAAAACTATCTTTTTGGATATGCAACACTCTGCATATCTGCTTTCAAAAGTTGCACAAGTTCGTTAGTTAAGACCAAAACCCTCATAGACTGCTCTCCTTGGATCCCACCAAGCTTGGACATATAGTCCGTGCACTTGTTTTCTTCTCGACGAACATGGATAAGCTCCAATCTTTGGGCTTCTTTCAAATGTTTGCAGTCTTGAATCAATCCAAATGATTTTTAGCATTCTCCTTGTTGATGAGGTTAATGGTCGTAAGAGAATCCGTTTCGATAACTGCTTCAAGCCAAGCTCTCTCATTAGCTAATTTCATAGCTCTTCGAATGCCCCACAGTTCCGCATGAATTGGTGTGCCACAGCCAATCCTACCACAAAATCCTTCAATCCATCTTCCGCGATCATCTTTTGCTAGACCACCATAGGCTACCCATCCATAGTTTCCAAACGTACTACCATCCCAGTTAATTTTTATGGTACCTGCACGAGGGAAACTCCATTTAATTAGTTCTTGGCTCTTAGAACTGGTTACCACTAAAGACTTGAAAGCACAGTGAGTTTCCTCAGCCAGCTTAAAGCTCCTCGTGGTCACTTTAGGGGTTGTTTATTTTGCCTACTTAAATTTGAAAACTTTTTTCAAATTTAAGTGGTGTGAAAGTTGTTTGTTTGGCAAAAAAATTAAGTGATTTGTCACTTAAATCTGAAAATTTGCATCTAAAATTTTAAGTGGCAAGTTTGCCACTTAAATCTGAAAACTTAAAACTCTTCATCACAAAATACCTATTTTACCCTCATTAAAGCCATAATCATGTGATCTAAATACACTACTAAGGGCAAAATTGTCATATTAAAAAAAATCAGTTTTCAGGTTTATTATATTCAAACAAACAACATTTTTTCAGATACATATTTCAGAAGTAGACAAACTATTTTTTCAATTTCAGTTTTTTAGTCACATTTTCATTTTTTAGTTTCAATTTTCAAATGTTTTATCAAATGCCACCTTAGAATGAACTATGATCGATTTTTATTCCATTAAAATGACGACCATTACAAGCTTTCCACAGATTAATTCCAAATCGTAGAGGCAAAGACGCTCCCCATGGAATCTCCATGTTGAACTTTCTATCTTTCTCTTAAACATTAATATCCAACCAATTATTAAAATTATTTCCCAAGTTGAACTTCTAAAGATATGGTCAATAGACTCAATACTGCCGCATAAACCACAACTCGCATTCTGAGCAATATTTCTGTTAACGCAAGCTTCATTCGTGAGAATTTTACCTTGTTTAATAAGCCACAAGAAAGTAATGATTCATTGAGGAAGTTTAAGCTTTCACAACCACTCGATAACATTTAAGAATGACGCAACTCCCACTTTAATGGTGGCATCATATTCGATGGTGCTACTGAAAATGCGCATACGTTGGCATCTCTCTCTCTCTCTCTATATATATATATATTTATCTATCTTGTACATCATTAATATATGGACGACAGCAGCACATTTTTTTTGACTATATGTAGACTTTTACTTTCTCACTCGTCATCATCCTGTCAAAGACTGTTCGCATTATATATTTTGGATAGGGGAGGAATTCTAATAAATAAAAAATGAGATAACAAGCGAATAATTAAATGGGATTACAAGAAATTTGAATCATATTTAATGATAAACAGTAATACTTCAAAAATAAGAAAAATTCTAGAATTACCGTTTTCGGAAACTGACTATGTTAACGAACTGAGCTGGAAACAATTAAAAAAAAATGTAAAATAGAAATGGTGCCACCTTGTAAAACTTACCAAAAAAGAAATAGAAAAAAAGAAAAGAAAAGGGAACCCATATACTCCAAAATCCCCCACCCCGTTCCTCTCCATCTCTTTCACTTTCTGTTACATTAATCAATGGAGGTTTCGTCAATGAATGTTTTGATGTGCAAAGAAGGCTTCAGAGTAGTTGAAGTAGCTTGTGTGAAAGAGACTTTTTCGTTACTATAGAGACAGAGAAGAAGAAGAAGCCCAAAATCACTGGGTAGTGAGCAATCACATCAAACAGATTGCTAAATGCCACAAAAAAACCAAGCAATCCTCTCTGCAAATAACTTAAAGTGATTAATTTAATTTGTTTTTCGTTTCAGAGAAATGTATTAACGAACTAACTTTTTTTCTCTAAATCGATCACCAATTTAACCACAGGAGGTGTGGTGTTAAAAATATAATTTGTAATTTTGTATTTTCTAGAATACTCTAACCCAAGTGTACTAGAAATACCATGTAGTATCTTTCTAGAGAAATCTAATTATCATGTACCTCAAATAGATTTAAGTACATTGAGAATTCTAGATTCCAAGGAAATATCTAGGGTTCTAGACTTTTCTCTAATAGACTATAAATTGATGACCTTGTAACCAAATGTGATAGAAAAAAACAAGAAAAGCAACTAAATAATTATACTCCTCTCCTTTCCAATTAAATAAAAATTCTGCTTTTCCACTTAAGAAGCATTTTGCACCCAACAAATTTGGTATGAGAGGGAGCTTTAACCCCTTTTCTTTATTGTCCTTCTAAACCCATTTTTTCAAAACCCATCAAAGTGAAGCTATGGCAACGTCATCTAACAGCTTAAGTTTCAATTATACACCTTTGTCAATTCCCATTTTTTATGGAGAGCATTATGACTACTGGAGCATTCAAATGAAGAAAATATTTATCTCACAAGACTTGTGGGATTTGATTGAAGAAGGATTTGATAATGGGTCATCCTCATTAACAGCTGCACAACGGAAGGAGCTAATTAAAAGAGATGCAAAGGCTCTGCAATGCATTCAACAAGGGGTAAGTAAAACCATCTTTCCTAGAATTATGGGTGCAACTAAATCAAAAGAAGCATGGGAAAGTTTAAAAAGGGAATTTCAAGGATCCGACAAAGCAATCACAATTAATATTTAAACTTTGTGGAAAGATTTTGATAATTTGGGAATGAAGGAAAGCGAAAATATTCAGCAATTTTCTTCTCAAGTTACAGAAATTGTTAATCAAATTCGATATTGTGGAGACACAATTACTGAGAAGAGAATTGTTGAAAAAGTTCTTAAAAGTTTACCACCGAAATTTGATCACGTCGTCGCTGCGATAGAAGAATCCAAAGATTTGACAAAATTAACAGTTCAAGAACTAATGAATTCTATCAAGGCCCATGAAAGTAGAATGAGCAGGTTCTCAAATCAATCTTTGGAACAAGCACTCCAAACTAGATTAAACTTCTATGGGAACAACTCTTCTAAGTTCGATGAAAGGAGAAGCGCGGCACAAAGTCGAGGCAGGAATGAAAGAAATAGAGAAGGCTCAAGCCCTTCTCGAAATCAAAGCAGGAGACAAAGTGGAAGAGGTTTCTTCAATTTAAGAAATTTCAACAGCAACTTTAGTTCCCACTGCCTTATTTGCAAAAAATCAAATCACGATAGTAAAAATTGCCTTTTTAAATGCAAAAGATGCAAATTTTCAAATCACTCAGAAAGAGATTGTTAGTATAAGGATCAAAATAAGGCAGTAAATTTTTCTGAAGAGAAAGAAGAAGAAACTTTATTTTCCTGCATGAAAGTTGAACATGATTCACAAAATACTTGGTACCTGGACAGTGGTTGTAGCAATCACATGACTGGGAATAAAGAAAATTTTGTGAAGCTAGAAAACAAATTCCCTGCATGAGTAAAACTTGGAGATGGCAATACAAAACAAATTGAAGGCAAAGGAGTAGTAGCTGTTCAAACATTGGGAGGTCAAAAAAATACATTCATGATGTTTATTATGTGTCTGGTTTAGCGCAAAACCTCTTGAGTGTTGGGCAATTGATTAGAAAAGGTTATTCTTTGCACTTTGATAATGGTGAATGCAAAATAGTTGATAAAAAAGCAAATCTCATAGTGGCTAAAGTAAATATGACACCAAATAATGTACTTTATCTTATTATGCCACTTTGTGAAAAATTCGCCTTCAAAACAGAAAAGGAGGAATCATATCTTTGGCACCTAAGATATGGGCATTTAAATTTTACTGGGCTGAAATTATTGAAAGATAAAAATATGGTGGGTGGTCTTCCTTCCATCGGAAAAATTGATGAAATTTGTGAAGGGTGCATATATGGGAAAATGCATAGACTGCCATTTCCAAAGACGTCTTGGCGTGCTCGGGTTCCACTAGAATTGGTGCATGCTGATATTTTTGGGCCAACAAAAACACCATCTCTTAGTAATAAGAGATATTTTCTATTGTTTGTTGATGATTTTACAAGAGTGATGTGGTTATATTTTCTTGAACAAAAATCCGAGGCCTTTAAAGTGTTTCAACAATTTATGGCCTATGTTGAAAGACAAAGCGGACATAAATTGAAAATTCTGAGAACGGATCGTGGTGGAGAATTTATCTACCCATTTTTGGAGTATTGCAAAGAAACGGGCATGCAAAGACAATTGACAGTTCGTTATAGCTCACAGCAAAATGGCGTAGCCGAGAGGAAAAATTAAACAATTGCAGAAATGGCTCGTAGCATGCTAAAAGGGAAAGGGCTGCTAAACAAATTATGGGCAGAAGCAGTTAACACGGCTGTCTTCTTACTCAATCGTTCTCCCACAAAAGCGGTTCTAAACAAGACTCCATATGAAGCATGGCATGGAGAAAAGCCCTAGGTAAAATTTCTAAAGGTTTTTGGCTGCATTGCTTATTCTCATAATCCTATACTGAAAGAAAAATTTGATGAAAAAGGGGAGAAATTTATTTTTATTGGATATAGTGACGAATCAAAAGGATATCGTCTTTATAATCCAATAACAAATAAGTTGATAATCTCTCGTGATGTTGAATTTGACGAAATGAAATCATGGAATTGGGGAAATAATTCTTCTGAAAATAAAACAACTTTTGAGTGTTTTGAAGAACAAAACAATCAGGAACACCAAAGTCCCGAAGGTAGCTCAAGAGTAAATACGCTGAGCCCAACACGCGAAAACTTGCAAAGGTCACTTGATGAGAATGAAAGTCCCTTGAACTTTGAATCGCCCCCAAGAAAGGTACGCTTTTTAAATGATATATATGAATCATGTGATCTTGCATTTTTCACTTGTGAACCTTAAAATTTTAAAGAAGCAGCACAAGAAGAAATTTGGACTAATACCATGGATGAAGAAATTGCCACCATTGAAAAAAATAATACTTGGGAGCTTGTAGATCTACCAAAAGGAAAAGAAATGATTGGATTAAAGTGGATCTACAAGACCAAGTTCAATGAAGATGGCAGTATTAAAAGGCATAAAGCCCGTTTGGTTGCAAAAGGCTACTCACAGAAGTAGACTTTAATGAAACTTTTGCACCCGTAGCCCGCATGGAAACTATAAGAACAGTTCTTGCAATAGCGACACAAATGCAATTGCAAGTGTTTCAACTTGATGTAAAATCTGCTTTCCTAAACGGTGATTTGGAAAAAGAAGTCTACGTCGAGCAACCCGAAGGATATTTGAGGAAAGGCAAAGAAGACAAAGTATACAGGTTGAGGAAAGCCTTGTATGGCTTAAAGCAAGCGCCGCGAGCATGGAATAGCAAAATAGACAAGTATTTTCAGTAAAAATGAGTTTGAAAGAAGTAAAAGTGAGCCATCATTGTACGTAAAAAAGAAGGTACGCAAGATTTTCTTATTGTTTGCCTTTATGTTGATGATTTAATTTACACTGGTACTAATACAAAGATGGTGAAGAATTTTAAAAGTGCAATGATGAAAGAGTACGAGATGACAGATTTGGGACTCATGAAATATTTTCTCGGTATTCAAATTCGGCAATCGAAAGGGGAGATATTTATCTCTCAAGAAAAGTATGTTGAAGATCTGCTAAAGAGATTTCAAATGACCAATTGTAAGCCAATTTCTACTCCAATTGCGCTAAATGAAAAATTACAAATGAGCGATGGGGCGCCAAAAGTCGATGCAAGAGATTATCGAAGCTTGGTGGGATCTCTCATTTATCTCACTAACACACGGCCCGATATTGTTTATCCTGTTAGTCTTATTTTGAGATTCATGAGTGATCCAAGCAGATTACATTTTGTAGCAGCAAAAAGAATTTTACGTTACATTCAAGGAACCAAAAATCATGGGCTCAAGTACATAAAAGAACAACAAAATAAACTTGTTGGTTTCACTGATAGTGATTGGGCAGGATCTTTCGAAGATCGGAAAAGCACTTCTGGGTTCATGTTTTGCTTAGGTTCAAATGTGATTTCTTGGTCTTCAAAAAAGCAAAAGACCATAGCTTTGTCATCAGCAGAAGCTGAGTACATTGCAGCAACGGATGTAGCTTGTGAAGCAATTTGGCTAAGGAGAATTCTCACTGATTTGCAGCAAGAACAAAAAGAAGCAACAATCATCTATTGTGACAACATGTCTGCCATATTTATGACAAAGAATCCAGTCTTTCATAACCGCTCAAAGCACATTAAGCTCCGTCATCATTTTATTCGACAACTGGTACAAAAGGTGGAAATCCAACTAGAGTTCGTGAACACAAACAAGCAGTTGGCCGACATTTTTACTAAAGCAGTTGCATCGGAGAAATTCAACAAGTTCAAAGCTCAAATGAAAATTACAAATTAAGGAGGGGTGTTAAAAATATAATTTGTAATTTTGTATTTTCTAGAATACTCTAGCCCAAGTGTACTAGAAATACCATGTAGTATCTTTCTAGAGAAATCTAATTATCATGTACCTCAAATAGATTTAAGTACATAAAGAATTCTAGATTCCAAGGAAATATCTAGGGTTCTAGACTTTTCTCTAATAGACTATAAATTGATGACCTTGTAACCAAATGTGATAGAAAAAAACAAGAAAAGCAACTAAATAATTGTACTCCTCTCCTTTCCAATTAAATAAAAATTATGCTTTTCCACTTAAGAAGCATTTTGACATGTGGACCACTGTGTATTTTTTCAGAGATTACAATCTTTGTTTTGTAGAGATAGTCTTGAGAGGAGATATTTTAGGAATTAAGTGCAAAATATCAAGAATTTTTAATCTTCATTTTGGTATGTGTTAGAAAGATAAAAGAGAAGAGAGATATTGGAGAAATTATATATTACTTGAATGAATTAATCAATACAATGAGACCCTTTATATAGGGTTATACATGAGTATAATTTAAGTAAATGGAAAATCCTAATTCTCTATACCATAATTATAAGATTGAGATCACTCAAATATGGTAAGCTAAATATGGAAGTCAACTATAGAATATTCTAACACCCCCCTCCCGTGCAAACTCAAGGTGGTAAATGAGAGGTCAACTTGAGTTTGGAAAGCAAAATTTGAAAACGACCTGGCGGATGAACTTTAGTGAATATGTCAGCGGGTTGATTTATAGATGAGATGGAGATGAGATGAATGGTGTTGCTAGACACATGCTGGCAAATAAAGTGACAGTCAATCTCAATATGCTTCGCCCGTTCATGAAAAACATCATTGTGAGCAATCTGAATAGCACTTTGATTATCACACCCAAGGACAATTGGAAGATGTTGAGAAACTCCCATGTCCGAGAGAAGCTAGCGGAGCCATAGGATTTATTGAGTGGTGTCAGCAAGAGCACGGTACTTTGCTTCTGTACTTGAGCAGGAAACTATTGATTGTTTCTTGCTATGCCAAGATATGAGTGAATCGCCCAAGAAAATACAGTAACCAGTAGTGGACCGTCTGTCAGTTGGATCACCGGCCTAGTCAGAATCAGAATAGGCACGAAGCTCAAGGGAGGACGTAGATGAAAACTGAAGACCGTGAAACATCGTCCCTTTAATATATCTAAGAATGCGAAGAACAGCAGTATAATGAGTGGACCATGGAGCAGACATAAACTGACTAACGATGTGAACGGCATGGGCAAAGTCTGAGCGAGTGATGGTGAGATAGATTAAGTTGTCAACTATTTGTTGATATAAAGTGGCATCACTAAGAGGAGTACCATCAAGAGGGGTAAGTCTGGTACTTGGTTCCAACAGAGTATGCTCAGTTTTACAGTCGGTAAGACCTATACGAGCAAGAATATCAGAAGCATACTTAGCTTGTGAGAGATAATAACCAGCAGAGTCAGATAACACTTCAAGACCCAAAAAATAATTTAAACGACCGAGATCCTTCATCTCAAAGTGACGGCTGCGAGATTATTTAAGCTCAGAAATACCACGAAGATCATCTCCAGTAATGATCATGTCATCTGCATAAAGAACCAAAAGCGTAATACTAGTAGCCCTTTTTCTGACGAAGAGACCATAGTCATGAACACTAGAGGTGAAGCTCGGTGTTTGAATAGTAGAGCTAAACCTTTTAAACCAAGCACGAGGGGCTTGTTTAAGACCATATAATGCATAGCGGAGCTTGCATACTTAAGATGAGGAATGAGGGAACCCTGGAGGGGTTTCATGTAAACTTTTTCAGAAAGATCGTCATTCAGGAACACATTATTTACATCAATATGAAAAAGTTCCCATTTTCAAATAATAACAACAGCAAGAAGACTGCGAACAGAAGTTAAACGGGCAACAGGGGCAAAAGTTTTATCGTAATCAATGCCATATTCCTAATTAAAACCTTTGACAACAAGTCGGGCCTTGTATTGATCAATGGATCCATTTGATTTGGTTTTAATCTTGTACACCCATTTACATCCAACTACTGCCTTTCTCAGGGGGAGGGTGACTAATTCCTAAGTTTGAGTTTTTTCTAAGGCCTGTAATTCTTTAGAATTGCTTGCTGCCATAACGGGTTAGATCTAGCATCTTTATAAGAGGAAGGTTCATGGTGAGTAAAGATGGTGGAATAATAGTGATAATCACGAAGATGATGAGGAAGTTGTCTTACCCGTGTGGACTGACGAGGATGAATAGATTGTCTGACCAGATTGTTGGACTAGTTAGTGTCATGAGGATAGTCCGCTATAGGCCCAGGAGATGGATTATTTGATTGAGTTGGGGGTGAACTAGATTCAGGGATTGAGGAGTTTGACTCAGCTACAAAAGGGATCTCACTGGTTGGAGTGGTTTCACTGGTGGATTCAGGAGTTGCCGTTGGAGTCATGAGCGGAACAGATGAGTTAGGGGGATAGAGATTACTAGTAGAGCTAGTAAAGAAAGGGAGGGTGTTATTATTGGAGACTTAAAATTTGGAAATGGATGAGAACATTTTGTATCCTAAAATATGACATGGCGAGACACACGTAGTCGTTTTGAAATAGGGTCCCAACACCTATAACCTTTATGTTTTATCCCGTACCCCAAAAAGCAACAGAAACGGGAACGAGGTTCGAGTTTGGAATGTTTATGAGGCTGGAGTAGGACAAAACAAGCACACCCAAATATTTTTAGAAGGTTATAGTTGGGTGTATTGCCATACAACTTTTCATAGGGTGATTAATTTTGGAAGGCAAGAATAGGATGACGATTAATGGTGTAAACTGCGGTAAGAGCTGCTTCCCCCCAAAAATGTTCGGGACACCTGCTAGATACGAAAAAAGTGCGGACAGTGTCTAGAATATGACGGTGTTTTCTTTCAGCACGACCATTTTGTTGGGATGTACCAGGATAGGAATACTGAAAAATTGTGCCTTGCTAACATAAGAACTTTATAAAATTGGATTCTTTGTATTCCATGGCATTATCAGCACGAAATATTTTGATTAGTCGAGAAAACTAAGTTTGGATCATTTGAGCAAAATTGTAATATATTTGCGATAGTTCGGAACGGTGTTTCATGAGAAATATCCATGTTAAAACGGGTGAAATCATCTATGAAAACAACAAAGTATTTAGACCCCCCATAGTGTCATGAGGAGAAGGTCCCCAAACATTAGAATAGATAAGATCAAAAGGTGCAGAGGAAATGGAATCACTTTTATTAAAAGATAACGCGGGTTGTTTTTCAAGTTAACATGACAAATATGAAATACTCTCGTACTTAACAGTTCCTAAACTACCAGTAAAAATAAGAGATATAAGCCTATCAACAGACATATGACCTAACCGGGCGTGCCAAAGTTCCAGAGAAGAAGTAAGGAAAGTAAGAGCAGCGGTAAGGGTAGTGGTGGTAACATCTGGTGATGTGCGAAGGTGGACAAGTTCAAACATGTGACCAACTTTACGGCCTATCCCAATAACCTGCCCCGTCCATGGATCCTGTACATGCAACCAGAATATGAAAATATAACAGTAAGACCAAGATCACATAGTTGTCCAACATATATGAGATTAATAGTCAATTTTGGTATGTGAAAAGTAGATGCGAGAGATAAATTGGGTGTGGATATAGGACCATTATGGGTAACATGTAATTAAAATTTATCAGCAGTTTTAATTGGAGACATGTGTGTGGTAGAATTTGTGGAGAGAAAAATTGTGGAATCAGAAGTCATGTGATTACAACAGCCAGAATCAAAATACCAAGAGGTACCTAGAGTTGCAGACATTGCATTAGATGGACCAGATAAAACCTGTTTTAGCATATCAGCAAGATCATTATTGGTGATGGATGGAGGTGGACTAGATGGCTGTAGATTGGTAACAGCAGCAGTGATGGACTTGGTATTTATTTTTTTAGCAGGGTTTTTGTAGCAATCAGAACCCCAATGTTTTGGACCGCGCTTGTGACAGTATTTGCACACTCGTTTTAGACAATAGAGTAACGCATAGGATGTCTTATGGCAATACGTGCATGCATCGGATGATTTCTCGGCTTTGAGTGAGTAACTGCAAGTACTTCGTTTGAACTCTGAGAGTTAGTACCAAGCCCGATTTCTTCAAAGTGGAGTGTTATAACAACATCATCAAAGGTTGGTAATGGATGGCGATGCAATATAGAGGCTCGAGCAGGCTCAAACTTATCATGGAGGGCCATTAGAAGAGTCATTACTTGCTGCTGATCTCTGTAACTAATAAATTTTGTAGCGTCAGTGGGACATAACCAGATAGGTTTTAAAGAAGCCAATTGATCCTATAAGATTTGTATTTCAGACAAAAATTCATCAACAGTTTGACTAGGTTGTTAGCGTTGGTGTGGAGAGCAAACATCAGTTGATACTGATGAGCAAGATCTTTGGTGGTGTATCTAATTTTCAGAAAATCCCAAACTTCCTTTTCGGTGAAAAAACGCCCAAATTGTTGACTGATGGTGGGAATGGAAGTATTTCGACACCAAATGATAATATCCCCATTTTTGGCGATCCGGTCATTTTGCCTATTAGCAAAGTCTTCATCTGATTCAGCTTGCTTTTGAATTGGTTTGGTAACTTCGCTAGTAATAAGATGCCATACTCTACGAGCTTGAAGGAAATTAGTCATGGCTTGGGCCCAGTGGATGTAATTGGGTCCATTGAAAGTGATGGAAATAGGTCGAGAGATTTCAGTTCGTTCCATTGGCTTGATCTAAAAAGAACTGGAGGATTTGGACGTAATTTGGAATATATATATATATATTTGAAGTTTTGGGGTAAAGATGGGAAAAACAGAAAGTTCAGGGCTAAATATGGGAATGGCAGAAGTCTCAGGGGTAATTAAGGAAATAACAGAAAGTTCTGGGGCAAATATAAAAATACAAAAAGTTATGGGGCTAAAATGGAAATAATGGAAAGACCTGGGGGTCAATAGGTAAATAATATAAAGTTTGGCTTACGGTTGATGTGGCGTTGACGTGGATAATCAACGATGACTGATGACGTGGCTAATGATGTGGCTGGGCTGACATGGCGTTTACGTGGATGCTCAACGCTGACGTGGAATGTTCAAGGATGACGTGGCTGCTACGTGGCTTGCTGACTGGCTGATTGACGCGTGGGTTAAGGCGGAACGGTGGATCAAGTACACTCGCCGCATGTGAGGGCGCGTGCATGATGTTTTTAAGGTGGTTTTTGGGCGGCTGGAATCGTCTCTGTGAGATAAAGATTAATATGTGGGTTTTGTGAGGATTTGGGCAAGTTTAGATTTGGCAGTGGGTGGGTTTTGATGTTCTGGCAGTGGAACATCAGTGGGTTTTGGTTCTGGCAGTGGATTTGGTTCTGGCAGAGAGTTGATTTATTGGATTGGATCTTTGGATAGTGGTTGCAGAAAAATGAGTGGTGGAGTTAGTGGTGTTGATGGTTGGGGAAAACAAAAGCCGAAGAAGGATTAAGAATGCTCTAATACCATGTTAGAAAGATAAAAGAGAAGAGAGATATTGGAGAAATTGTATATTACTTGAATGAATTAATCAATACAATGAGACCCTTTATATAGGGTTATACATGAGTATAATTTAAGTAAATGAAAAACCCTAATTCTCTATACCATAATTACAAAATTGAGATCACTCAAATATGGTAAGCTAAATATGGAAGTCAACTATAGAATATTCTACAATATTCTAACAGTATGCAATGATTGACAATTGGCTTATTGAGGAGTGTGCTAAATTGATATGGGGTGAAAGAAAGATGGAGGAAAATCAATTTAATGGGTTTAAAGAAAGAATGAGATTGTTTAAGGTTTTATCTCAAGAAGATACCTGATATATGCATGGGTTTTGTTTTCCCTTTTTTTCTCTCTACAAAGAAGGCTTTTTCTCTTTCCTTTTATTTAATTGTTCTAGGGGTTCCACTTTGGTCGGTTTCGAAAATGAGTACTACTCGTTAGTCTCTATAGAATTACTCCAAAAATAAATATACTAGATCTCACCATAACAAAATACAATCTAGAATTATATTAACGCGTCTTTGAAAATTTGAAAAAGTTAAAAATAAACTCAATTTCAAAGTTGAGAAATAATCGATTTTACAAATAAAGCTAAGATTTGAGTTTTGGGAAAGGAAATGTGGGAAGGATGCGGAAATATATGTTACTCAAACTACAAGAAAATATAAATTGTGGAAAAAAAATGCCAGTTCAATTAATTAAGGAAAACTTCCAGCTCCCAAATTGCCATTGCATATTCATTTTCAATTATACCTTCGGTGGCAAAAAATATTAGTTACTATTTTTCGTAATATAGCCTTTTAGTATAATCATATTTGTTTGCTGCCATGAAATATTAAGGAAGTAGAATTCAATTAGTGTCGGTGTAACTAGAAAAATTCAAAAATGGAGAAAAAAGTTAAACATCTCTGATATATATATATATATATATAGGTGTGGTTTCAATGATTACCTTCTTTTAGTTACTGTAATATTAACTATTAAATAAAAAATCAAAAGTTGAAATCAAATAAGTAGTTAGCTAATATAATTAATGCACATTGAAAAAAATACAAAGCATTAAATGCAAAGTTAAGTATAGGTAACTTGTTGTTATTTGATGATATGTTATTTATTTATTTTATTTAATTTTAAGGAATGTTAAATTAGAGATTCATTTCATAATTTTGTAATTTCAATCCAAGATATCCCTATCCTTTACCCTTACGATTTATCTTAAAATTTATTTGCCAAACACAAGACATTGATTATTGAACCAAATAATTAATTATTTAATACTACACAAGATATATTTTGAAAGTGCCTTAAAAAAAAGATATATTTTGAAAGTGCTATTTAGGAAGTTGTACGCATACTTCTTATCTAGCCAAATTATTAAGAGTTGTACGCATACTTCATTTTACAACTTTCTTTAAATTTCCTAACATGATTCAAATACCACTAATTATATGCACTTTCATTATACATTTACTTTTTTTATTATTTTTTCCCTCATAATACAATTTAAAAACACATACTCACATAAAGTCAATTCACAGAATTGGAAGGTGATAATTAAACTTTTTTCTAGCACAATGGAAAGCACAACTTTAATTTATTTTTATTTTTATTTTTTTTAACTTTTATTTGAACCAAACCTCAAAAGAATTAAATAAAAAAAAATAAGTAAGCAATATACATTATTTTGATTTAATATTTTATTGTACAAGAAATGGGGCAAAAGATTTTGTGCGATAATATTTTTCTAAAAAATGTTTAAATAGTTTTATTTTTTTTAGAAATAATGGTTTATTTTTTTAATATTTTTCTAAAATAATGGCTTGCTTATTATTTGTGAGTTAAAATGAGGACTTTGACCAAAATTATATTTTGTGCAAACTAAACTTTGCAATCCAAAAAAATTAATGCAAATTTGTTTTGCATAATGTTTTTATATTTTTTTTTACATGCATATTTTTATGTGTCACTCAGGCAACTCTAAAGTAATGTTTAATAAACCTCAATACATAATAATGCATTAAAATTATGTATTAGAAAATAAGGAGTGTTAACTTAACTTTGCATAATGCAAAAAAAATATCATTTGTGTTTTATTAATAAATTTATAATTCGTTAAAATAATTTAAAACACTGTCAATTCAACACTTAAACATAGTAATTTTGTTAAAAAATATGCAGTGCAAATTTAATTTTGCACAATACATAATATATTACAATTCAAAAATTTACTGCAATGTTAACATTGCCCTCCTTTTAGAGTTTGATCAAATATAGGTCCTTAATTTAAAAAAATATTATTACATAGTTCTTTTGTAGAAAACTTTTTCAAATAAGTTCTATGTTCCAATATCCCGTTTATTGCATGAACTTGATGCAACAATTTATGTTGAAATGAGGAATTTTTGGAATTTTGTTAAAGAACATCTCTTAATTAATAAGCATTTATGGTTGAATTTTATTTAGACTTCTTTTTTTTTTTTTGTAAAATTATATATAGTTGTAAAAAATGGGAAATGATATTAGCACTCTACAATTATCCTAAGGCACTTTAAAATCATTTTTAGTGACACTTATATAGATCTTTTGGGACACTTTTTATGTCACTAAAAATGATTTTGGAATACCTTAGTACAAATGTGGAGTGCTAATATCATTTCCCTAAAAAAAATGTAATAAAGTTGAAATTCTTGTATTGATAGTTTATAAACTATGGAATCTTATTTTTTTGAATTCATAGTGAATTTTTTTCTTACACACGTCATAATGAAAGTCATGAATAAAGTGGAAAATTTTAATTTGTGGTTTTAGTTTACATTTTACTTTTAAGCCCAAAACATCATGAATATTTATTGGCTTCAATTTCAAGTTTATATAGATAGTTCCATATGAAGCCTTTTACTGCCGCTATAAAATGTATAGGAGGGGGTAATGATGATAACACTAATGACAAAGTTTAAAAATGAAAATAAAAAATGAAATGGTTATACTTAATGAGTATGTTGATATACCAAAAATAAATGATCAAAATTAAAATTATTATTATATTGATAAATATTTTTTTATAAGTTTGTCCTCCCATGTGGATAAACTTAATGTATAACGTGGATAGAGTTAATTAAACTTTAAAACTGGGATAAACTAATAAAAGTTGCGGATAGAAATAAAATTACCTTTAATTAACTATAAAACTGAAATGATGAAAATACCTATAAACATTTATCCTAGTCCAAATTGGATTATCCTAAATCTGTTTGATAAATATAATCTTTAATGGATCTTAAAATTTAATTTAAAGAAAAAAAATAGACCCGATCACCTTAATATGCTATAACAAATTAAGGGAATTGCACCTTATCAATGTCCATTAATTATTATCAGTATCCATCAATAGGTAGAGATGGAAGGTAACCATTGAAAACCCATCCATATATATATATATATACTAGGTACTTACCTATGTGGGGATATGATATAACATTATTAACGACTAAAAAATAATAAGAGATTGAAAAGAAAAAATATTCAATATCTAAATAGCGTGTAACCAAAAATATACAATAAGAAAACTATATAAGCAATAAATCACACTACGATAGGCCAGACTTTTTCTAAACCTAGATAAATTAGCTATTATAGATAAAGATGGCAACCGATCTATTTGTCAAACTAGGGGGAGGGCTTGGTAAAACCTATAAACACCCCAATTTGCGACTTCTGCAAGAACTTTTATTTTATTTACCAAATTATTTTTCATTTTTAAGCTTAGGTTTTGGTTTAGTAGAGTTGCCTTTTTTTCAAGCCTGAATATGGCTTATTTTACTTTTTCTTGTTTTTACTCGCTTTTTGGCCATCCCACATTAGATGGGAGTAAAAGTGAGGCCTTAACTATTTTTATAAAATAAGGGCTTAAGGCTTGTTTTTTTGAAAGAGAACAAAATGAGGAGGTGAAATCATGTAAGAATTTTTAGCCATTTGAATCGATAGCTCTCATTAGTAAAGATTCTCCTACTATTTTATTAGAGGTGTTGAGAATCATGATCTAGTTAATTTTTATTAGGTTATTAAAAATAAGAACATTTTTAGTATGAAAGTTTACACTCAGAGTGTTAGTCTTTGTTAACACTAGAGGTCTACCCGCCGCACTTTTTCTTTTATATTTATATTATCATCGGGAAGGTAATCGTCTGATCCTTTATTTTAATTTAGTATATTATATACATAATTGTTTATTTAGTTAAATCTATTATATGGATACTTGTTTTAATTTTAATTAAGTCTATTATATGCATGCTTGTTTGATTTTAATTAAGTTTATTATATGCATACCGTTTAAATTTTAATTAAATTTATTATCGGTGTACTTACTTAATTTTAATTAAAGTCTATTTTTTATATTAAAAATTCTTTTAAGGTTTACATCGAGTCTGAAACTCGCCCACATACTAGAACATGCTTTAAAGGTGTTTGCAACACAACAAATAGCCTTACTGGATTGGCTTGTCATATGACAAACCCAATTTGTCGCACAACAAATCCAATTTGTCGCACGACAAACCCATTAAACACAAATGAATCACTTTCTGACATATCAATTTGTTAGAACCCATCACTTCAGTTATTTTTCGCACGACATATGGCACACTGTAGTGGTTTGTCGCATAACAAACCCTCCCAACACTATAAATAGGCCAACACCCCCATTGGTTCAAGGATACAGATTTTTAACTCAAAAAACCTTTTTCTCTCTAATATATTCAATCTTTAAGCCTTCTTTAAAAACATGTTTGATAATATTTATTTTTATAAGAGTTTCAAATCTAATCTCGGCACCGGAGTGCCACCTTCTAGAGTCGAACTACTGGAAATGTTTCAAAGAGGAAAAACAAGAACACACTAGAGGTTTCTCTACAATACTTTATTTATCTCTTATTTATATTATATCAATGGGGAGGTAATCACCTAAACTTCTTTTTAAATTAAGTTATATATATGTATATGTTTAATCTTAATTGTTTAAATTAAGTTTTTCATAAGTGTAAACGTTTTATATGTGTTGTTCTATTAACTTTCTAATTGGATAAACTTATTATCAAATTACCGATATTATATTGTTTTCAAACAATCTTTTTTTAAAACACGGATAACATAATTTGTAAAACCAGAAATAGTAAGGCCATTATCGTCTGGATAAAATAAAGTTTTCAAAATTTGGATTAATAAAATTTACTTATGAATTAAATTCAGATATATTATGTCTTCCATATAGACTGTAATGTATCTGACACATTCTCCTCAAAAGTTTAACTCCACATCAAATTCATTCCGATAAAAATTTAATATTTTTAAATTAAACAAATGAAATAATTGATATTGTTATCTGAGGAAATAATACCCAATCAATCTCAAGATTTCAAAACATATAAGATAAACTTTTATCACTAATAATCAGAACTTTGATAAAATCAAATATCGGATGACAGAATATGATAAACACTAAAAAATGCCATAGTTTATACCCCAAAAACTTCTTGGTAGTCCGTTATTATTGCCTCATCTTTTGTTTGCTTTATAAGTGAAAAGTGAAAATTGTGTAATTTTGTGCCAAATTTAACTAACAATGCAGCAAAGATGTGTCAAGAAGCAATGGCAATTGTTTCGGTGGTTTGGAAAGCTTAAAATTGATGATTCATCAGGTTCTAAGAGGTGTGGAAGTCCAAATCCAAGAAGAAGCGCATGAATATTTAAGTACGCGAAAAATGTGCTTTTGATCATTTAGGTGATAGTTCGGTATTTTGATCATAACTTTGCGCTCAAAACTCATAATTTTACATGCTATATATGGTTGGAAAGAAGACTCAAAGGGATTCAACTTTCGTGTTTTGAAGATCTTCATATTCTAGCATCTTGATAGTGAAAAAAGGCCTTAAACCTACTGCCTGCGCACAGCCACGGAAATGAGTGTTTCTATTTCTCTTTTACGGGCCTCTCCCAAACCATTTATCTCATTATCCATTATGGAATCCCACATAAACATTCTTCAGCAGCCCATGTTTTTAATCATCCCATCAACTAAGCTCATTCTCTCCTTTACCTTATCAAGCACCTTCTATTCCTAAAATTTTTCTTGCTTTCCACTTCATCTAAATTAATTACTTTTCTAATCCTCCATATTTCTCCCCTAAATTCCTAATCCTTAGACCTATAAATAAAGGCCCTTAGCCCCATTATTCTAAATACACGACCACATGAGAGAAATAAACTTGTGAAGAGATAGAGAGAGATGGAGCTGCGCGCACCACTGTCGGAAGAATCATTCAACCGGAGTTCTAAATTTCAAGGAGAGTTTTATTTATTGCAATTTTTAATTATTATTTTGTAAGTTCCTCTTTGATATTGAGATTAATATTTTAATTGAGTAATGAAATTTTATTTAATATCATTCTTGTGTTCAATATTTATGATAGAAGGCTAATCTCCTTTCAAGGGGAGAGATGAAACCCCAATATTTAATTTAACTTATATTATTGCATGTAGTACCAATATGCTTAATTTTTTAAAAAAAAATCCTTTTGATTAACCCCCAAAAGAGGCAATCCAATTTAGCGTGATTATTGATTTAAGAAACAAACTACACACCATAGAATTTTCTTGAGTTGATTTCAATCACTAAATTCTCTTCTAAACTTTAATTATTAATATGGATGGGTGTTGAACCTTTGTGTTTTCCTTCAAGTGGCAATTCATTGGAAGCTTACTTTAATCCATGTTATTATTTTTATGAAAAAAGAAAATTTGATTTTACAAAAGATTTAAAAGATAAAAATTGGTTTTAAGGTTATATCTTGAAATTAATAGTTTACTTGAATATTAAGATCATGCTACATACCATAGGTGACTCCTAAGTGTTTAAGTAAATTAAGTAAATTAGAATTTCTATTTTATGTTGGGTATATACATGTGGTAATGAAATAGTTGAATTAAAGTAATTGGTGGTAAATTCTTAACCCTTGATCTCCCTAAATATTTGATTAATCTCTCTTGTGAATTGATAATTAGTTATTCTTTAATTTTAATTTTAATTAAAAAAAAGAAAAGAAAAAAGGCTTTCCAAAATCAAAATTGGTTTTAATTTGGCAATCTTAAGTTTTTTCTATAATCATCAATTCCTTCCCCCGAGATTTGGATTGACCCTTTATTTTTTCACTTTACTACGCCTAATTAGATTTTTGCAAATTTGTAGTCTTGATACGACTAGAGATGCGCAACATAATACAAGGTTTTCATCACTTTCCTTGTTTTCCAAAAAATTATGTTTTCATGAGATATTTTTAAAAAGTAGTAGAACATCAGTAAAAATATCCAATTTTTTCAACGTAGAATAAATATATAAATACTACTGGAGACTGAAAGGGTGAAATGGGCGCTTAACACTTTATCAATCCGTAATATAATTTATGAACCCTATAGAATCCTGATTTCTTAAACAAACGTGTAAGAAAAAAAGCTTATCTGTAGCATTTCCCTTTACACAATTTTTTTGTTCGTTTTCTTGTAAAATGTATTAGTGACTCTGAACAAACCATCTTGGATTTAGAATAGGATAGAGGGACACATGATATAAATTATCACCATATAGAAATGAATGAATCGATGAAACTTCTTCCATCATTTTAGACCCCCAAACTAGAGGTTGGGACCCTGGGGTTGCATCTGTGGATTCTTACAAAACCAAACTTGAGATACCAAAAGATATATTCGACCTGGCTAAATTGAGGTGATTTTTGATTGAAAAACTCAAATCCACCCCTGTTTATGATATGCTTAAATTCGAACCCATTTCGTCATCCTCATTAAGGTCGGGTTGGACCATTTTATCATTCAAAATCATTCACCAATATATACACAACTAAATATTTGGTAAAATTAATGTACCATACTATTATTACAATGGCATTGTATATTTCTAAAATTTTAATTGTAAATATACGGTACCATTGGTAGTAATATTAGTTTAAAAAAGTTATGTGTTTTTTTTAAATAAAATTATTTAAGTTTGCAAAAGATTAAGCAAATTTTTTTTTAAAACTAAAGGAAAGGTTGGCTATTTTCCATTCTAATCATTCACCACATATACAAAAATAAAAATTTCAAAAAATTGATTTACCCAATTATTAGTACAACAACATTATATATTTCTAAAATTTTATTTGTAAACATATGGTAGCAATGGCGGTAATATTAGTTTACAAAAGTAATGTGCTTTTAAATTTAAGTATGTAAAAGATTAAATATATAGAGATATATTTATTTATTTATTTTTAAAATAAAGGAAGAATTATGTTGCAACTGAATTTAAAACATATAAATTGTGTAAAATGATTTAAATGTAAATTATATGTAGAAAATAGGTTTAGAGTTAATGTATTTTAAACATTTTAAAAATGGATCTTATTTTATAGGTATTAATAAGTATATTTCAAATGTGCAAGATTTAAAGTTAATGTAGAAGTTAATGTAAGAGAAAAGTGAGATAGATAGATGGAGTCATGGAGAGTAGAATGGTGGAATAAGAGAGAAAAAAATATTGACTTATTTGATATGATGTTTTGAAAATACATCTAATGGCCTAAAGTTTATCTTATTTATTGAAATTAAATGTGAGCCATTAATTTGATAAATTGGTAATATGATGTTTCTTTCCCTTGTAATATAGATATAACAGAAAGGGAAATAGGTACCACAAAGCCATAGAGGTATCCCAGTGAATCCAACCATGTACATGAACAGGAAGCACTTGAAAATCATTTAATAGGATTGAACATCTCAGTTCTAGGTTAAAATAAAAACACACCCAATACAAGAAAATAGGCCTTTTTTGACATGGTTATTTATTTTTTATGTCGGTTAAGTGCCATATATCATAAAAAGGTTTTTTTTTTTTTAAAAAGGTTTATACGTGTACCACTATTTATTATGCGATTCTATTGATGCGTCATAAAAGTATGAGTTTAGATATGACAGTTATTTGAAGATTATATTTAAAGGTTTATATATGATGGTTGTTTGAAAATTATAATTAAGATTATTACTTAAGACTAATATAAGTCATATTTTCCCCATCAATAAATAATTCAGCTTATTTCCTTATTCATGGTTAAGTAAGTTCTTTTCCAAAAATAAAATAAAATTGAATAATGTATTTTAAAGCAAAAAGATAAACAAGATTTTAACCGGTGATAAAAAATCAAAAGGAAGATTTAAATAAATCAATGGTGTTGGAATAATAGAGAGAGAAAGAAAGAAGAAGAGAATAAGAGAAATCTTATTATTCAACCCATATTTAATATGAGTAGGGTTAGCTCTATTTATATTAAGAGCTAACCTCCCTACTTCTCTATAAAATCAATGTGGGACAAGTTATACTATATATACTATGAGGTAATCTCTTCATTCATACCATAATTTTAATGTGGGACAAATTATATCTTTCAATATTACTTATGAACATTCACATATCAATATTTTACAACACTCCCCATTGGAAGTCCATTATGCCACAATTCAACGACAATTGCCTCATACATTCCTAAGTAAAAACCAAATGGGAAAAAAACCAAAGTGAAGGAAAAAGAGTGCAACATTCTTCTAAATCATTGAACCAGGCATCAAATGCACAATATACTGCCTCGTTAAAACCTTTAGTTGGAAAACCCAATGGAACAAAAACTAGTTAAAGGAAAAAGAGAACAGTGTGCAAAAATTAGGTAGCACACTTTAGGATGTTCTCCCTGATTACTTACTCCCCCTCATGACAACAATTACATTTAATTTAATAATGATGTCAAATCATAATGACTCAGTGAAAATAACACGAATTATTACACCCAAGTGCAGGTAGTCGGTCAAGTAATAAATAATCGGTAAGTCCGATGTCCTCGATCCACTGGGAGGAGGGTAGTTATTTGAGTTAGAAAAATCTCTTTCAAGAAGAAGATGAGAAAAATACAGAAAAGATGAAATATAGAGAGAATGGAATGATAATCAATAACTAAATTAACTAAAGGCAATGTAACTAAATAAAACATGTAAATAAAATTAAACCTAAAGGTAGTGAAGCATTACTATGCTAAATGAAACTAAACTAGCATGCCAAGAAAATGGAATAAAGATAAATAAATAAATAATAAAAACAGTGTGCTAAATTAATTAAATGCGTGAATTTTTTTTAATTAAAATCAAGAATAAAAAGCTTTAAGGGTATCCATAAGTTTCGGGCAACACAACGGGCAATTCGGTAGACCGGAAATCCTTTTTCTAATTATTTTTTCTTTAAAAATCAGCCTACTATCCACGAGTTAAGGGACCTTTCGGTAGCGTTTTTAGAGGTTTTTTGTTTTTTGAGGCAAAAAACAAATACAAAATGCGTTCGGTGGGATGTTGACAAAAACACGAAAAATATTTTTGAAAAATGAATTCATGTTTACAGCATAAACGCAAAAACGCCAAAATGACGTTCTCTCCATTTCACTCTTGTAATATTCGTTTTCACTGTTTTCATTCTCAGAAAATGTTTTCACTCTCAGAAAATGTTTTCACTGTTTTCGTTCTCGAAAAATTCGTTTTATCGTTTTCATTTTCTGAAAACATTCTCAGAAAATATTTTTCGAAAACGTTATCGAACGGACCCTAATTGATCTCATAAACTCATATTTTTTTGCAATAATTCATGCTTGACATGAATTATACGTACAAATACTAATTATAGAATCAATTCACATTACTTAAGTTTACCAAAAATACTTGTTTATTAAAGTGAAATAATGCTTGACACTACAAAACCTTATATTAAAAGTGAGTTTATAAATATTAAGTAAAAGCCACAATTTAATTCAAATAGGTTAAAATATGATTAAAATCAAATTTGAACTAAAACGGGTGGTGAAAACACAAAATTGACAATTTCGGTATAAAAAATTAAGGATTAAAACGACTAATGAAAATAGCGCATTCAAGTTTGAAATTATAAAGATACAAAACCAATTAATTTAGAGAGTATAGACCGCTCTCTAAGTCAACCGGTTAGGGTTTAGCACAAAAACAACGATTCAAACTAATTTAATTTTTTCGTCGAAAAGATTTTATTATAAAAGTATGTGATTAGCATACTAGGATAATAATTTAATAAAAATAAGATTTATAATGACCTAATAACCTATGAAATATCAATTAGAACTGGAATCGGGTTTGAAAAACTATTGCATCGACATACCCGTTCCTTACGGACACCTAACTAACGAACTAGTCAAACATATCTGATAAATTCATGAATAATAAATTAATTAAACAGAACAACATATATAAATCCATAAATTAAAATCTAAATAAAATCATAAGCATGCAAAATTTATACTAATAATTAACAAAGCAGTAAATAAATTAAGAATCTGGAATTGAAGTACGCGCGTAAACCAATAATTAAATCTGAAAATTAATCTTCAAAATTGTACTTGAATACTTTGTCTCTAACTTCAAATTAACACCAAATAAAACTAATAGAAGTGGTACAAAACGAATTGTTAATATGTAAAACAAAAATTAAATAAAGAAAGAAAAAAAAAAGAAGGAGACAGAAAAAAAGAATGGAGAAAGATAGGACAATGGAGCCCACGGCTCATGCTGCTTGCTGTTCTTTTTTTGTGGCTGCTTTGATGATTTATATATATATATAGTAGAAACCTAATTTAATTAGGTGTGCCAATTAATGGGTTATGGGCTTGGTCCAATTTGGGGTTTGAAGATTGATGAAAATGAAATCATAAATTACTGTGCGAGGGACTTGAACCCGAAACCATAATGAGGGAACTTGTCACACTGAACCATCTACGATAGGATCTAATTCAATAAATTTTTCCACCTTCAAATATCTTGTTTATTCGCGCTGGAATCTGATCCTCCGGTGCATTGTTCGTATTTTAGCCATAACTTTGCGCTCCGAACTCCGATTAATGCAAGGTTTTCGCCCACGTGTAGCTAACTTAGAACTCTACAACTTTTATTTTTGGAGTTTTCTTCAAATTCTGCATGGATAAATACCAAAATTGGCCGAAATAGAGGCATTGCGCGCAGTGGATCTCTTCTTCAACCGAAAATTTCTCGAATTTATTCAAATGACTTTTTTTCGCTTAGGATTGATTTATCGGCTTCTTTTAGTCCCTTCCATCCACTCCCTTCATACTTGAGCTTGGAAATTGCTTTTGGGTTCACTTCTTAAACTTAATTTAGCTTCCGAATTTGACCAGTACTAACTAATTTTGGGGGATTTTGCTTCTAGATTTGTTCTTATTCATTTTTAACCTGTAAAAAAGTTAAAATGCACTAGAAACAAACTTACTATCCTATTTCATGATTAAAACTTAATTCTTAACAATTTAGGATAATTAGAATCAAATTCATGCATATTACGTCATATAAATATGTATAAAAATGCAATATTTTGACCTAATCACATAACAATCTCGTAAACTAATTTTTGGGATATCATCTTTAACAATCACTACATGAGCAAATTCTACTAAGTTGTCATCAAATGGATTTACTCGACTTCGAATCTTTGTGTTCTTCTAATGCTTATATGAAATATGTCTTATACTTGTCACCTTAAAACTTTCTTTGAAAATGTGTTATACACGCTTGCATTTTCTTCATAGATAATGCTTGGAACATCTGTAATAAAAAAATAACTAATAAAAACTATGAATATGCTGAAGTAAGTATCTCAATCATATACATTTCTGATTAGTTTCATGTAAAGCTAAAATTTCAAAGTGGTTTGAAGAAATTGCCACTAAGAAATAACAGCATTACTAATAAATACTGAATGTAATTGAGATCGTACCTTATGATAATCAAAAAGATATCCTGAATCAGCCCAATCCTATCAACTTGGAACTATAAGAGTTGTGTGCATAAAATAAAATTAATGGTTCCTCGTGGATATTCGATGATATGTTTGATATATATCTGGTGTCATTTAGTTGGTGCTAAGCTATATATATTGAGCAAGTAAAGAAAGAAGGAAATTTATGATCTAGCGCATTGTGATAAGTACTAATTGTACTTAAGAATGGTACTTTGGGACCAATACTTCTTCATCATCTTCTTTAAAACTGTATGAATTTTCATATATAGACCAAACAATCATAAGAATGCTCAGTGATTTTACCTTATCCATAAGTGCATCTCTCGATCTATAGGTCGAGATAAAATTTCATTTTTCTAATACATTTTATTTTTAATTCCTTCATCAAATAGTTAGTAGCTTTCTCGAACTCTTCAGGAGTTACGATTAATGTATCCACATAACTGCTACTATTAAAAATCATTTTTGATGATTTGCTTGTAAAGACACGTGTTTGGGATTGTTTTTATTTCATTCCTTAGATAAATCTTTGCTAAAATTGTTGTATCACATTCTTCTAGAATTGATAAGTCCATACAATTAACGTTTTAGTTTTATCGAGTACGTACTTTTCGACTTTGCTTTAGGCAAAGTTAATCCTTCTGGGATTTTCACTGTTAGAGTTCTAACTCCATGTATAAATTAACAGTTTTAATATATTTGAGTCTCATATATAATATTTTAATAACTGCTAAGCTGATTATCAGATATTTAAAATTTATATATTTGATTCCATAATTGAGGGAATATAATGCTCATAATCAATCTCAAGTTTCTGCAAGGAAACTTTGTGCCATAAGTTGTGCCTTGTATCTTGTGATTTTATTATTCTCATTTCTTTTCCTTACGAACACTTATGTGTAACAAAAAAGGTTAATACCTTTTGGGGTTCGTACTATAGGTTCAAATATACCATGTTCATTTAGAGACTCTAATTCTGCCATATATCAATTTCTCAATTGGCCAATTTTTGCTTTATCGACATTTATTTATTGTACGTGAGTTATGTATCATTGCCCTTTGATATTTTAGTGCTACTGTATATGCAAATATATCATCGAATGATATTTTATTTTTCATTTTACATCTTTCTTCTTAAATATTGAGATCTTATTATTATTTGGTTCCAATGCCTCTTCAGGGGCTTATGTAGTCTCTTCAAGGACTTGCGTCTTTTTCAAGACATTGGCTTTATTCTGGGACCTTAAAAAGAGTGAATTTTCCCATAATCTCTTATTGGGTGAAATGGGAAACCTCTTGTGAGAATCCTGACGGGACCCCCCCCGACGCAGTTCAGCGGATGGCTCGATTTTTAACGGTTTTCTAGTCGTTAATACGTTTTTCGAAAAAATAGACAAAAGTGTATTTTTGTACCCTTTTGGGGTACAACGCACTCTGCGCAAATCAGATTGGGTTTGGGAACTATGTTTCGATGTTGGAAGGTATTAGGCATCTGCGTTGCCTTTTCGGCTTATAAATGAACATGCTTGATTGTCATTTTTAAATCTTTTCATATTGTTTTGGCCTAATCATCACATTTACGGGTTGTTAAATAAGCATAAGATAATCCTATTATTTTCGGATAAAAAAAATGCTCTCTGGACATAAAGCCCGTACGGGTAATCCAATTGACCGTACAATCAATGTGTAAAACTACAACAGATTTTAAAATACTATAAAAACAGAACATGCAGGACTGTTTACAAAGGCATGCATATGATTTTTTTGGATTGTACTGATCTATTCTGCACACAGTTGATGCAATAATGATAAAATGGAAAACAGTTTAGGCATGCTTTGACAGTTCATACAATTTATATACATGATATCAATAATTATATACACATATGCTTTATTTGTAGGATATCTACATAATATTATAATTTAGATGATACCTTCTCGAATACAGAACTTTGTTTCAAAAAAATATATCTGTGTTATAAGCTTTGGTTCGTCGATCAGTTAGAATACAAACACTATAAACGAGTTACGGAGTTTTCACTTGCGTACATATTATATCACAATGTTTTTTCTCTTTACACTAATCTTTTACTAGTCTAAAAATGAAGGTATAATAAAAATACAAGTTTTTCACTCTTCTCTGCCTTTGCAGTTGGCGTTTTTGTCCAAAAATCGCGAACCCTGTTGAGAAGTTACCCCTGGCTTATATAGCACTTGATTTAGCCTTTAGTACTCAATTGCCCGTATGGAGAATCAGATTGCCTGTACGGGCTATCTGATAAACCGTTTCGGTCGCCTCATAACCCATTTCGGGTGCAAAATCAGATCTTCTGCACGTGCTTATGGATTTCCCATAAGGTCAATTGATTTTTAATCGTTGGATTAAGTTGCTTTTTGGATATGTTTTTCTTCAAGATGTTATTTACTTGTTGTCAAAATTTGAACACGATCGGAGGTCGGGAATGCTGATTTTTCGTACGATCTTTGGGATTTCTCATACGATAAATGGAATTCTAACCATTAGATGAAGCTGATTTTTGGATATGTTGTTCTTCAAGATGTTATGTAGCTTCTTTCGAAATTTGAGGGCGGTCGTAGTTTGGGAAAGCATCTATTTGATTATTTGACTACAATTGGTGGAGATTATGAACTTTACAGATAGCCCGTATAGTCTTTAAGGATCCCACCGTTGGATCAATTTGAATTTTGAATATGATGTTTCCCAAGATGTCTTAGAGCTTATCTCAAATTTGAGAGTGATTAAAGTTTGAAAAGACCTCCGTTTTACTGCTTGATCTTATCTGGAAGAGTCATAAAATTGGGTGCTTACACCTCTTCAAGAGTGTTTTTAGGGCATGATTACTTAGACTTCCTTTTCTAGGGAGCTGAATCCTTGGAACCTATCGGTCTGCTACGTTTTTGGCGTCGTACAGATTCATTAATTGCCATATTTTGAAGTTATCATGTATGGATATTAATTTGGCAGGTACATTTATAACCGACACATGTAAATTTATTGCTTTACACTGTATCATTAAATCAATCGGTAATGTATTTGCAATTTATTGCAAAACACTATTCTCCATACATTCTTATATTGTGATGTATGTGGATCTAGAAGAGATATAGTGGGATTGTTCCACTATAATTCTCACTGTTCTTTTAAAATGGATAGTTATACAGGAACTTTCTTATCTCCCCCTAACGGCGGTAATACTTTCTCATCAAAGTGATAATCTGCAAGACGTGTAGTAAACACATCTTCATTGATTTTAAATACGAGATAATTGAAAATGAATCAAAGCATATATGAATAACACAACTAACTTTATGCAAATTAGATTTAGTAGTTGTGTTTTCGAATATGCATGATAAGCTTGTAGTTAAAATAATAATAAAAAATAAGTCCTAAGTAAAGTTTCACAATGTTGACTAATAAACTTACAAAAATAATATATATTAGAATGAAAAAAACTAACATATAAATAGGTTCCTATAATCTTGGAGGATTTACAGAGGCACAAATATTGTCTTGCATTCTTTCAAGAAAAAAAATGTTAATTCAAGAAAAAATTAAATTAAGTAATTTAATAACAAATTTACCTTTGCAAATACATGGTAAAAAAATACACATTTAATATAATAAACTCTTAATTTGTCAACCAGTACCCTTAAGAGTTGTTTATTATTTTTCTTAATATATAGTAGTTCAAAGATGCCTATTTATTATGTAAAGAATTGAGATTTTGGAATCACTAAATTTTTAGGCTGTTTACTCGGCTTGAGCTTCTGACTCATAATGAAGTATGATTCAACATTAAAAAGTATTGTATAATAGAACTCGATAAGAAAATGCTTAGTTTTTCCAGTGGGAGCTTCTGGCTCCTAACACTAGTAATGATGCACATTGTTATGCAATAGAGACCTCAGGAGAAAGTAATAATGATTCTAGTGTGAGCTTCTGGCTCCGAACAGTAATTAATAAAGCATAGTAAATTCATTGTTACTTTCACTATTTATTTTAATATGATACTTATTAAAGTTATGCAAGTTTCTTCGGGAACTACTTGATAATAATAATCTTTAATGAATATGTTGGTACTATTTGGTAACATTATATAAGCTCTTCTGAAGCCTTCAATCTTTTGTACAAGTCCAGCTATAGTGGATACATTATGCATATTAAGCACCAACTCATTGAAAAACTTCTAGTTTTCCGATAATAGCATATGATATGACACCATCTGAAAAGTGTATTAGGCAATCCATAATCTATACCTTTAAATAAAAGAATCATAAATAAATGATAATTTAGGTCTTTTGGACCTAGATTGGTTTTTGTTCTCAACTTCCAATCAAAAGCCTCTTCATTAAGAGGAGTGCAATGAGCAATTTCATAAAAATAATTCTAATTATATGATATCAATTAAATATGTACTCATCAAGATCTTCCCAATCAGTATAAGTGTTTCCACATTATTAATAGCGGTCTTCTATTTAACTACAATATATTTTGATACATGGTTATGATTTATGATCCGACGTTTCTTAATAAACCACTCCAGGTGATTCTTGAATTTTATAATAATTTTTTTTTCAACTTCTAGCTGGGACAATTACTATGTTTACCTCTAGTAGAGGAAAACTATTATCCGCCTCTTATGGGGGGAAATTATTGCACCTATTTTCTCGACCTCTAATTTGATAAAAGATGGCACTTTCTTTAGGAATTGCCTTAGAACTAATTATTCAAAAATTATGATTTCATTAATATTTGGTTTTTATATTTTGATATAAGGAGACAACCAACTTGCTTAGACCACTTGAAAAACAAGAATCTTGATAATGCTACTTCCGGAGCATATTCAAAGTATAATAGATGTGAGAGTCTTTAATAGTGCTATTTCAGGAGCAAAGTATCAAAAATAAAAGAGTTAGACTAAGTCATCGTCATAAATTCAATTTATTTATTATGAGGGTTGGCATGATGACCAGCTTCTGGTGGTCATACCCATCATTCAGAAATTGCCAAAGACCTAATAAATCTTTCTTAAGTAATAAATTGACGACGTAGAAAGTTGAGAGCTAATACTTTGTCTTATGAGACTTTAGGCTCATAAGAAACAATGAATTGCAGGTTATTGATTAAAATAATATATGACACTTCGGGTTCATAAGAAATAATAAAACTTTTGATTTTATCTATAAAAAAAGAGAATAAGAGAAATCTTATTGTTCAATTGATAACGTGTTGGAATAATAAAGAGAGAAAGAAAGAAAACAAATCTTCTTATTCAACCCATATTTAATATGGGTAGGGGTTAGCTCTATTTATATTAAGAGCTAACCTCCTTACTTCTCTACAAAATCAATGTGGGACAAGCTACACTATTTATACTATGAGGTAATCTCATCATTCATACCACAATTCTAATGTGGGATAAATTGTATCTTACAATATTAGTTATGGACATCCACATATCAATATTTTACAACAAATGGTAAGAATTCCTCTTTTTGTACTTTAATAATAAATTAGTTTTTTGCCTTTTTTTAATTAGATAAAAAAATTCTATTGATAAAAAAGATAAATAATTTTTACACGAAAATAACCAATGTTTTAACTGGTTAAAAAAAATAATTAAAATTGACATACTTAAGCTTTTCTCCTTTTTATAGTTAAATAAGATTTTTCATTTAATATTTTCCTATTTAAATAAGTCTTTTTAATTTATCAGAAAGATAAGTAAGGCTTTAATTGGATAAAGTAAAAGAGAAGTAATTAGTTAAAACCTTTGTCTTACTTACGTACGTAAAAGTTATCTCAAAATTTGAAATTTCGCCTACTCCTTTATACTCTCATCGAACAAGAGACATTCACTAACTAGTTCCTAAAACTAAAAGATTGTGACGGCTGCTTGATTCTAGTGTGCAATGTTGCTTTTGTTTGGTATCCTGTACAGTTCCGTTCAACGACAGTGGTTCAAGTTCTTAGTAAATCAAATGTACATGGGCTATAATCAATGACAACAAATCGGTACATTCTTATAACGCTTATTGGCAGTCACAAAAGGCGTTTTTCCTTTTAGTGACCTTACCATTTGTATACTTATTCATATTAAACATTTTTTTTTATTTATATATCCATATGTGTATATATATAACTGTGCACATGCATCAAATGTGTTGAGTTTCTAGACCCAATGGATTTGATGTTAGTGAAGTCAACATTCTTTTGGAGCATATCTGTAAATCTCAAGCTTGGGTAGAAAGCTTCATTTATAATATAGTTTGATGTCATATACGTTTGTTTGTTATATAAAAAAAGAGATATTGGGATAAATATTTTATGAATGAATTTATAATGAATCTGTTATTTTAATGGTGCCTATTTTAGGAGACTTAGGCGAATATGATTTCGAGCAAACACTGCATGAGAGACTAGCTTGTAATAGAAATATAAAATAGAGAGTTTGATTGTCGAAAATAAAAGGACTGTGATTAGTTTTTTCTTTTTTAGATTTACACTATATAAACCATAATGTTGTGTATATTAAATTCAATGTTTATAGTAAGAGACTCGGTGCTTATATAAAAAATTTGAATAAAGATTACATATATTTATCACCGTTCAAAAAAATTAAATAGAATTTTCTTTTATAAATTAGCCAACTGAATGAAAGTTCAAAAAATCGAGTAAAAAAAAATAAAAAAACACTTGGCATCACCCAATTAACTTGGAGCATCCACACAATTTAAAAATAATTTGTGTGTTCTCAAAGGTACCAATTCTTAAAGACCAACACATATGTAAAGACATACACACAAATTTAAAAATCCTTAATCGTCTATTTTCTTTCTCTTCGTTATTATCACATTCTACTTTCTTAATTCTCACTCTACATTTAATCAAACACGGCTATGTATTAATAAAAGAACTTGGGGTTTTTATTCCTAAAGTTATAGTTAAGGTTCAACACATAAGTGTGATAGAGAGGAATTGTATTTTTTATAAAGAGAGTTGTTGTTCTTCAATGAATATATATATTTTTTAAAGTTAATACTTGTAGAAAAACCTGAGATATTTCATTTCAACTCAAAAAACCTCAAATCTGAGATATAAAAGTGAGGGAATCGAAGTGAGTGATTGAAAAAGTGATAATAGATACTGAGCGTTCCATCAGAGTGAATCGAGTGAGAGCGGCGTGGTGATAGGTCTAGAGAGAGATTATAACAGCATCACGTCGTATGCGATAAAATTTAAGTCCAAATTTAATAATTAATTATTAAGTTTTAAGGTATAGATATTGTATAAAAATACTAATATTGGCGTGTTATTTTAGTATGGGAGTTAAGTATTAAATGAAACAAAAAATAGTTAATAGATGCTCTCACTCTTGTATGAGGTTTTATTTTTAGAAAGAAAAAAAAAACTATAAGAGGCTTTTAAGCACGTATGGCTTTTTTAAAAAAATAGGAAAAAGAAATGGCTATAATAGGCTTTTAAGCTCCTTAGTTTTTTTTTTAAAAAAAAAACATAGAAAAGAAATGACAATACGAGACTTTTAAACTTGAATAGTTTTGTTTTTTAAAAAAAGAAAAGAAGTGGCTATATATATGAGGCTCCTACCCTCGTATTTTTTTTATTAGTATTATTATTTTGATACGAGTCTCCCACTCTCGTATGACTCATACAAGTAAAACAAAGCCATATGACTAAAATTTAAGAAAATTGTAAATTTACTCGTTCTATATTATACAAACCTAATTTTTACTCACTATATTCTCTGTTGTGAGTTGAGGTATGCTAAATTTGGCTACTTAACATACCCGGTGTGATTGCTCTAAGAACGATAATATGGTGATATAGGGTTTTTCAAAAATGTATTTATAAAAACAAGCCAATGATGTTGTTTTTTTTTAAAAAAAATTATTACTACTTCGAACAGTGACAAACTTGAGACAAGAATTGGGGTAAATTGTCACATGCATCAACAGTCACAATTAAATTATAACAGTTATATGCAATGATAAATCAGTGATAAAAAAAAATAAAAATTATCACTAACAGTAACCATCACAAATATTTAAAATTATATCACTTCTACCTTTATGACTGTCATTGACAGTAAAAAGCGTTGTGCCTGTCAATAAAAGTAGCGAAATTAATAGTCACAATTTGGACTTTTTGGTGTAGTGAAAAGTTAAAAAAAAAAAAATCAATGGGTCACCCAAAGTTGTTAAGGATAAACACGTAACCAACTTGTTATCATTTCGTGTCAAACGGGTGACCCAATAACCACTCGAATTCTTTAAGTGTCCATCCATTAACTTATAATTTCATGTTGTGTTCTCATGTAACGTATGATTTTGCCAAGTTTAATTGCTCATTTAAAAGTCCCTAATTCGTGAATTATTTAATTTAAGCGTTCGATTGCAAACATGATCTAGTATATAAAGTCATAAAAGTTAATATATAAAAGTATCTCCAACAATTGAAAATTGAAGTGTAAATCTATGTGTCAATCAAGTTTTACATAAAACCAAAAGCTTGAAAAGAATATGCTCCATCACATTGTACTTTTCTAAATTCTTCTATGAATTTTGAAAAACATAATTATGTAATGACTTATTTAGTCCAGCTAATGTATAAATACATTTATATTATGTAAATTGATTTATATTTACTCGTTTTTCTTTGTCGTGAATTTATTGTAGTAAGTTAGTGCTGTAATTTAAAGTACATATTATTAGTTTTAAAACTTAAGATTTTTGACTTGTGCTTTGAAAATTCATATCTTTTATTCAGTTAAGACTTTTCACGTAAAATCAATTTTCTTTTAAAGTAGACTTTTTGATCTTGAGTTTGATCACAAATTTTATTCATTTAGATTTTTTATGAATTAGTTATGGTTTTTCAAAGTCGGCCTTATTGTGCTAGAAAATAACCAGCGGGAATTAAGAGTAAAAAAATGTTAGTTTGATTATTTGACTAATTATAATTTGACGAGCTATTGATGTATATGTATTCTTGTATATATTATACGGCTTATTTCGTTTGGCCTAGATTAGATGAATAAATCCTAGCATGAAAATAAATAAGTTAGGTTATCATCACCGATTTTGATTTATAATTCTTAACAAGTAGATTTCAAATATATAAATTTTGCTATAGTGTACATTTTGTACTAAAAATTATTATATTTTAAAGTTTTAGTAAAAAAAATGGAGAAAGCGAAAGCTGATGTGGCAGTGTAAAGTATGAGTACATTTTACATATCCAATTTACAGAAAACTCATTTTTAAAATAGTAGGACGTGAGTTTTTTTTACAAGTTTTGTAAATTTTATACAAAACAAAAATATTATAGGACTATTGGAGATACTCGAAAACATTAAATAAGAAAACGTCAAGAAATAGTTGAAATTACATAATAATCATACAAGTTCATGTTGAAAAAATCACACCACGCAATTTTTTGTTAAAATGAAGAAAAATTCAATTTGTTAGTTTATAATAAAATAATTATAAATGAGATAATTTACACAACCAACATTAATTATATTGATATAATTACAAAATTTTAATTTATGGATTAAATTCTCACAGTTATCTATATCTTTGTAGATTAATTTTTTTTTTTGGTGAAATTTGAAAAATATATACCATCAATCAAATATAGTACAGGAAAGAGAAAAAAAAAATAACAAAAACAACTATGGGCCTAACTATCCAACAAGCCTAACCCAAACAACATAACAACACCCATTAGACAAGCATAACAGTTTCTTTTAAATCCCATTCTTTACACAGCAACCAATTAGTGTAAGTTATGTTGTTTCTCCAAGTTCATATAGCATCTCTCACTAGCTCTTCTATTTTAGACAAGGTATGTTGCCAATTCTACCTGCATTGCTTGAAAATTCGATGATTCCTTTTTTTCCATATTAGATAAACAGCAGCAGATAAGCTAAGGGCTCTTATCCTAGCTACAAAATCACTCCCTTTTGTCTCATCAATAGCTGCACTACTCTCACTTTCCCAGTCTCTCACTCTTCTATGCACATTATTTCGTCTAAGAACCTCCTTCTAAATAGCGTTAGAAAAAGGACAAACAAAGAACAAGTGGTTGATATTTTCCGAAGCATTATCACACAACACACATCTATCCTCCTGAACATTGCCCCAAGCCAAAAGCTTATCTTTGGTCAACATTTTTCTTCTATAAGCCATCCACAAAATCATAGCTAGTCTAGGAACAAACCCTTTGAACCAGACAACTTTATTCCATATAACTTTGTTAGTCTGCCTTCTCATAGCTTCCTTAGCAGAACCTATAGTAAATTGCCCAGTCCCACTAGGAGCCTATACCAATTGATCAACAGCATTATGATTAATAGTAGGGAGATTATTCGCAACTCGAAGCAGATTTCGAGAAGCAACAGCAGGAAAGGTCCAAACCCCATCAGTAATGTAATCAGAAAGTTCGCTATCAGGAGTACTCACAGCATCATAAACAATTCTTAACCCATACTTCTTTCACTAAAGGACCATCACTATGCCAGTAGTCAAACCAAGTAAAAATAGAATCACCAGAGCTTATTTTGTACCTGATACAGTTATGAAAGATATCTCTCAATTTTATAATTTTCATCCAAGTCCATGAGGCATCATTAGGCAGTCTGCAAGTCCACAAGCATTGCCCTTTAATGATATATTCATGATACCATTTAACCCACAAACTATCTTTCTTGCTAGCAATATCCCATAAATGCTTTGCCATGTTAGCTTTATTAGACTCGATAATATTTGGAATGCCCAAGCCACTTTCTATTTTAGGTTTACAAACATCTACCCAAGCAACTTTAGCAGCACACCTCCCCATACTAGTCCCGCTCCATAAGAATTTCCTCAGAATATCATTTATATCTTTCAAAACACCTTTCGGAAGAACAAAAATACGACTCCAATAAGCTTGAATACTCACAAGAACAGCAAGAATAAGCTGGACTCTTCCAGCATAGGACAAAACCTTAGTATGCCAGCTGAGCACCTTCTTCAATATTCTCTGTTTCAGATCTTCACAGTCCCCATATTTCAACCTACCAGAAATTAGAGGTACACCCAGATATTTGACTGGGAGCTCTTTACACTCCATACCCATTAACAAGCAGAGCTCCTCCTTTACGCTGTCGGAAACACCAGCAATGAAAAGATTACTCTTCTGCAGATTGGGATGTAAACCTGACATACTGCTGAACTCCTCCAGAGACCGTCTCAACACCTCAATAGAATCCACATTAGCAGTAGCCAATAGAAAAAGGTCATCATCAAAACACATATGCGAAACTTCGAGTTGTTCACATTTAGAGTGATATTGAAAAGAACTGCCCTGAACATTATACCTCAACACACAAGAGAAAGCCTCAATAACAAGAATAAAAAGATAAGGTGAGATCGGATCACCTTGTCGAAGGCCTTGCTTCCCTTCAAAACAGCCCTCAAGGAACCCATTCATGCTAATAGAGAAGTGGGCTGTGCCGACACACTCTTTGATCCAGTTAATCACAATAGAAGGAAAATGCATACACACTCTTTGTAGATTAATTTGCACATAGCCAAATAATTTCGGTCAGCAAATAAGTTGAAATTGCAAACATTTAATTGGTGGAACAATTGTAGGAACTAATTGTCCAAGCTAGGTCATAGTTATATTTCTTTGAGTGGTGTTAAGTGCACCACTATATTAACTCGGGACTTTCACACTCTTAATAAAACCACATATTTACAAATAATAGCTCGAGCACCACATAATAGGATACAACGTATTTTAAAATAAATTATCTCTTTAAAAGTACCTATAAACACTTTTTTCAAGCACTATCTTTATAATTGAGTAAAAGAAACGGAAAAAGCTCACCCAGCCTGTTCATAAGAGGTACTGAAGATTCGTTTGCCAATTACCTTGCTTTCTAGCCTAGGTGGAAGGGCTTTTGTTTCCCTCTCTCCTTTTTTTCTTATTATATAAATAGTGCTCGAACGCTCATACGAGCTAGAGTTTCTTAAGGGAAAAAAAATTCATAAGATGTTCATCTTAAATTATAATAAGAATATTAGGATTCCATAAAATATGAACTTAAAATATTAAATAAGTGTGTAGTATTGACCCATATATATACATATATATATAGATGAACATGGTCTAAACTCAAGCTAGAGCAAAGTGGTTTGTAGCCTTGATTAAGTCAAAATATTGCATTTTCACATATATATATATATATATTTAGATGGCTTTATATGTATGAATTTGATTCTAATTATTTGAAATTCTTAAGATTTGAGTTTTAATCATGAAATAGGATAATATATTTGTTTTTGGTGTATTTTAACATTTTTACATGTTAAAAATGAACAAGAACAAATCCAAAAGTAAATCCCCCAAAATTAGTCATTGCTGCTCAAATTCAAAGCTAAATGGAGTTCAAAAGGTGGTGAACAGAAAGCAAACCCTAAACTCAAGCATGAAGGAGTAGATGAAAGAGACTAAGAGAAGCTGATAGAGCAATCTAAGGGAAAGAAAAGTCATTTGAATCAAACCGAGATATTTTCAAATGAATAAAAGATTCACCGCGAGCAATGCTTATGTTCTAGCCAATTTTAGTATTTATCTGTACATAATTTGAAGAAAAATCCAGAAATATAGGTTGTAGATCTCTGAGTTAACTATGCGTATGTGAAAACCTTGCATCAATTGGAGCTCGGACCACAAAGTTGTAGTAGAAATATGATCAGCTAGTGCATCAGATGATCGAATTTGAGCGCGAAAGAATACTTAAATTCATTGTGCAGATATTAACCGCATGGGGTCTTTAGCATAAATGGTAAGTGGCTAGCTTTCAACTCATACTCAGTCCAGTGTTTGAATCCCACGCCCAACCAGTTTATGCTTATTTTTTAATTATTTTTCAAACCGACCCAAATTCAAGCTTTACACGCATTTGGCCCGTACCCGACCTAGAAGACCAAATCTCCAAAATCCAACAAACTAATAGCTCTCAGAAGCTATTTTTAACAATGGTTAAGATATTTTAATTATTTAATTTAATTTGAATTAAGGGAGTTTAATTGCTTTAATTTTCAAAGGGAGATGGATTGTATTATATACATGACTCTGTTAGGATCCCATCATTATTGATATTATTCACATATTCATATAGTAAAGGGAGAGAGAGAAGTCAAAGAGAGTTTTTTAATTCTTTTTAATTTTATTTGGCTTGTATCGAAAAACGACATTTATATTAAATCTTTCCCTTTATTAATTTCAATTTGTGATTGTTAATGATTAGATTTTCATTAATTACATGTTTTTGATCTATTTAAGTGCTTAATTTCGGATTATATCGCTGTTAATTCGCTACTTTAACCTAAAATTCACATTTTTGTATTTTCATCATAATTTCTTCGTTTCTTGACAATTTTTGACGATCAACCTACCAAAACGATTGTAATTATTTTTTTTGCAAACCCCTACTATTTTGGAGATCCAAATCCCAAAATTTCCAGGACCTTTAGGTGTATTTCGTGACTAATAGTGTGTTTCATTACTGAAATTCATTCAAACCGTATTTTTCATTTATTGATTGTTCTTCAATTGCCGTGAAATTTTTCATGCTTATTTGATTAGATTCCAGAAACATGTTGGGCAGTTTGTATTTGAATTTATCATATTTTACTTAATTTTTGTCAACATACTAGCGTAATTCCATAGTTAGAGGTTCGTAGTGAAAGTATAGCGAAGTAATGTGTAATTTTGGTTCAATTATGATTGTAGCTTGGATTTATCATAGGTTATAGGTCAATTAAAAATTTTGAAAAATATAGTAACCTTTCATAAGCTAAAAACATGAATTTTTAAGATTCTTTCTCGGTTATTCTACAAAAAAACTAAAAAACCTCAAATTACGAATTTTTGTACTAAAATCCTAATGAGTTTGAATAGAGGATGGTCCTTATCCCCTATTGAGCTGAGTTAGTTATTCAAGTAATTTGGGAGCTTCGGGCGCTGTTTTGGTGTCATTCCAGAACCGGTACTGAAACAGTGCCAATTTTGGCTTTTGACGATTTTTTAAGAGCGGTTTTAACGTATGTCACGCATATACATAATCAAACATTAGGAATGAGTTAAACTTTTGATATTAACTAAAATTGGTTAAATTTAGTTTATTTTTTTCACGCACTAGCATTACTAAGTGAAAATCATTTTCTGTAAAAATCATAAGTTCCCTCATCGAAAATTAGAGTTATATGCATCTTATATGAGTCTTGTCATGCTCTTCTCATGATATGCTTGTGAACTTCTAGTATTTAATAACTAGTAAGTTAAAGACATTCGTCGTTAGTAGAAAACTAGGTCCACAGTCGTATCTTGAATTAATCGGTTGCACTATCAGGCATGTCGTAATTATGGAATCCCCTAACACTCTTTCCCGTTTTATTATATACTTGTTTTAATTACCGCCTATTTTACCTTTGCTTTATTTTTCCCTTTAAGTTTAGAATTCAATTTTTCATTATATTCTTCCATATTCCATAAAATTTATATCATATTTTTTTTATTCTTTTCCTCTTTCCCATTTGAAAGCTTAACTAGAATAATATAATTACCTTCCTTCCCTGTGGTTCGACATTGGACTTCTAAGTATATACTATAAGCTGATCACCTCTACTTGGGTGTATATATTATGTTTCTGAGTGTAGTCAAGCTTATGGCCCGGCCAACTGAATGAAGTCAACACCTGCTAGATCATGCATACAACCTAAGCCAATTTTTTCCCAAAGTCATACACCCAAAACCAAGGCCCAAACCATGGTCCCATTCTCCTTATTATGATTAAATTCAATCTAACTAGAAGATAACTCAAGAAGTCTATTACAGAGTTAAGCAACCAACAAGATAAAGTTAAAGGAATTATTCTCTTAATTATCCTAGTAGCTAATAAACTTGAACTTGTATCACAACTACTACTTGTTTATCTTTATTTACTTATTGTACGGCTTATTATATGGCTTCCACATCCTCAACCCAAAATCGTTTAAAATCCATCTCAGGAACCAAGTAGAGCATTAATCTCCATTTTATTAGGGCACCCCTAAAAAGAAAAATAACAGTGATTATGGAGTATGTATCTTTTTAGGCAGAACCACAGTGATTATGGAGTAACTCTAATAATGGATTGGATTAGATTGAATCGGTTCCTAGAACACATCAAACTGGAACCGATCTAATTTTTTTCAGTTTTCAAATTTTGCATCCAATCCGATCCAATTATCCATAAAATCCAGGAAAAACGGATTGGATTTGATCGGTTTCTCGGTTTGGATTCGATTATGGACAACCCTATAAAAGACCGTAAAAATAATCTTACTTCATAAATCATCACTCAAAGAATATGCAAATTACAAAAATATATATATATATATGAGAAATGAAAAATTACAGTCATATGTATAATAGGCATTTTTTTAAAAACATTATTTGAAAAAATTCACGAACTTAATCATTAAGAATTATTTATCCATCTTTACCTCACAAAAACAAAGATAAACATTAAGGATATGTTTGATAACATGATAGAAAAGGAAAATAGTTGACTTTTGTGAAACGTTGGAAACCAAGTTGTGACATATGGTGAGATTTTTCATACTTAGTGATTTTTTCTTAAGTGGTTGAGAAAGAATTTTTTTTCACAAAGAATGATAAAGGATGGAGGATGTCTACTCATAAAAATGAGCATAAGATGGAAAGAATCTTATCGCATGCCTCATCTTATGTTTCAACTTCTTACATAAATCAAGTGTTTTTTTTGTTATCAAACCAAGTCTAAAAGTTCAAACGAAGTTAAAGAAATTTTAGAAATAAAGAATGTTGCACCTATTGCCAAAACAATTTTTGGTGTCTCATTTACAAAAATGTTAATTACTTATTAAAAGGATAATGTCATGTTTAAATATTAGAATTAATTGTTTCAGCATTCACAAAAATGAATCGTATTGTCAACGTAAGTAAAAACTACTCATTTTGTTTCAAATAAGGAGTGGCAATTTCCCTTTACATGAAGACTCATTAGAGTCTCATTTTCTTTTTTGCACATAATAATAGATCAACAATGATAAAAAAATAATTAATAAGTTGTAACCGTGAGCACTAATTAAATTGAATCAGTATTAGTGTTACTCTTAATTTAAGATGAAACAAATAGTATATTTAATTTATGGTCAAAAGTATCCTATTATTTATTATAAATACCAAACATAAAATATTTTTAATTAATATAAATATATATACATATATATATATGAAAAAAAAATTTAAAAATTGAGGAGGTACGACCGTACCCGGTTAGACCAAGGTGGGTACGTCCCTGCTTGGATGGTAGAATGTTAGTCCTTTTCTATTTTTGAATATATGATATCTTTTAACTCATAATTGATAGTTACACCCAAATTCTACTATTCTTACATTTTAAGTACATCTTTTGTCCTTGTAAGTTTTCCTATGACTAAATCTTTGTGTTTGTTCATAAAAATTGGAGAAATAAGCTAATAAGTTTATTGAGCACATTTATTAAGTTATATTTGCCCATTTTTTTGATTGTATATTGCCAACAGGTAGGCTTGTTTTAAGTAGAGGACTTGTTGGTTTAGTTTTTTAAGGAACCTTGCAAGCGCCTAAATACTTTTTGGGGGTGTTTTATTGGCCCTCCAAAGGAATATCCAATTTGCCATTTGTACTAGGACAAGCAGGTATGTGTTTTTCACTTTCTCGTATTTATTAGAGATCATGGTTTTGCATTCAAATATTGTATTTTGTGATGCTCAATCTTTTCATCCGGGTACTTGGCAATTTCTTTGACTTGGGTAATGTCATTTCTTTTTATGTTGTTGAACATATACTCTAGGGTCTACCTGTTCTTTTACATGAGGGAAAAATATAGTTGAATTTTTTGGAAGAAAGATCATTAATTATACCCTGGAAATGTAACTTGGAACAACGATCGTTGTGGTACATGGACTGAGCACATATTTTTTTTCTGAATGTAAGCACGGTTTTGTAGAAAGAAATTAAAAATGGTTAGAAATAGAGTGCTGGTTTATGTAACTACTTAATGCAATTACTATGAAAAGAGTTTTGAAATCGACAAGTAATGCTCCCAGCATGCCAAATATGGGACGAGACATATTACCCAAAAAACCTCTCAAATGATCTATGGAAGGCGATAACATAAATATTTAAATATGCCGAATTAAAATAAAATAAGCATTTTTGTTTAAAAAGAAAGAGGTAAAAACAGAAGGATCTTAGATATGGAGGGGAAATGATTAATAAAAAGGGTCAACTTAAAATCCCCTAAACATCCTCACAGTTGATTTTATTGTATACATTTGTACATAGTACTCTTTTCCCCATCTCTAGGGGGGGGAAAGAAAAAGAAAACAATGATCCTTAGTGAAGCTTTCTGAAGATTCCCAATTCAACATAACTTAATGTTCATAAACAAGTAATTCGGATAAACGTCAAGCCCCCCAAAACCCCCATAACTGCACCCGCCAAAACACAAAGTAAAAAGGAAGAAAGGAAAATAAGTTATCACATTCTTATGCTCCCCTTTAACCGTTGCTATGGGTGAATTGGAAGTGGGACTTCATTTGTTACAACTTAGTAATTTTACATTTTACAAAATTGTTGCCCTGCTCACTGTTTGAAAATTTAGCGAATTTTGCGGCCAGAACTCTGTGTATATGTATGTGCAAATTAGGATTCTAGGTTTCTCAAGATATGTATATATGTGTGTGTGTGTAATGGTTCATTGTAAATTTTAGCTCCGGTGAAAATTGAACATGGCAGTGACTTCATATCCACAGAAGCCCAATTCTTACAATTGGTTTTCACTTTAGGTCCGAGTGAGGAAAGGGTTATTAAGGTCTGAGTGAGCACTGAGCAGAATCATAGGGACCTTAAAAGTCACTCATCCATCAGTGAATTGATCCTCTCATAGGCTCGCTTTTTTGCTATGAATCTAGTACCGTTGGAAATCATCACTTGGAAATAATCCGATACTTATGAATGAAATATATTTAAAGGCTATTAATTTAGTTCTTTTTTTTTATACAATTAATTATATTCCTAAACTTTCATAATTTTTTTTTGTTAGTTACTGATACTACCACATGGAAATAGTCTAGTACTTATGAATGAAAAATTATTATTTTACACAAAACTTAAATATACACTACCATTGAAGATATTCTTAGGGTCTATACCTATTTTAAAATTTGTGAATATTTATCCATACTTTTAAAATACTTTTGTTAGCGTTTATCTTGTTAGAGTATCTCTAACAGTTGTGTAAATATTAAAGTGTAAATTCTATGTGTCAATCAACTTTTACACAAAACTTGAAGTTTGAAAAAATATGTTCCAATAGTACTTTTGTATATTTTTGAGTAAATTTTGAAATAACCAATAACCCAATAAGATATCAACATATTTAAATTTTATATAATTTTATAATTTTTTTTTCATTTAATTTTTTTTATACATAATTTTATAGTTACAATGAATTTTGATTTACACAACCAATTTACAAAAACTCATTTTTAAAAGACTGTTGGAGATGATGTTTTTTTTTATTACAAATTTTGTAAATTTTACACAGCATAAATATAAAAAATTATTGGAGATGCTCTTACTAGTGAATTTTTTTTCAAATTTTATTTATAAAAATTATTGGCTTAATAGATACTATCCAGTAGTGTACTGTCACCCAATAACAAACCATATCATATATAAATTTGAAAAATATCACGTCACAGTTTATCAAGTTGTATTGGAGTAATGGTATTAAACTATTAGCACTCCATAAAAAATTTACTCTTACACTATAAAATCATCTTTAGTGATAAAAAAAGAGTCTAAAATATTTGTATAAAATATTACTAAAAATATTTTTATGAGATATTAATATCATCATTCTTTTAAATTGTTAGATTCGTAAATTGGATAAGAAATCTAAGTAAATTGTTTGATTTTTATTTTACCCACAGCTGTCAAACCCTTACACGCTACAGTCGTAGACAATTGTCAAACCCTTACACGCTACTGTTGTTGCTGCTAACAGATGAAAGTGCTGGATCAACAACATACAATTCACCGAAGCACAACCTCGTAGGCATTCAAAATAGCGCAGATTCTTGTAAATTTAGGCCAAAAATCGCCTCTCAGACTTCTTGAAGAGAGGTTCATCTCGCTCTTGTTGAGATGTAAGAACTCAACTCAACTGCACCAGATTGAAACCCAGATAATAAGTCACGGTGTTCAACACAACGAGTACATTTTGCCAAGATTTGTCTCGGCATGCGCCCAAGTCAGCAGAATGGATCATGCCCGCCTTATGTTCGATCAAATTCCCGACTTAAGTGCAGCGCCTTGGAACTCTATGTTTAGAGGGTATGCCCAGAACGAACTAAACGAGGATGTAATATATTTATTCAGTCGCATGTTTAGCAATGGTGTAAGACCTAATTGTTTCACATTCCCTTTGGTTTTCAAAGCTCTTGCAAAGTGTTCGGCTTTGCGAGAAGGCGAAGAAGTGCATTGCTTTGTGTTAAAGTTTGGATTTAAATCAAACTCCTATGTTGGAACCACATTGGTAGATTTATATTCGAGTGGTGGTGCAACTGGGTCTGCATATAAGGTGTTCGGTGAAATGACTGTGAGGAATGTTGTTGCTTGGACTTCAATGATTAATGGGTATATCTCTTGTAGTGACGTGGTTACTGCAAGGAGGCTTTTTGACTTGGCACCAGAGCGTGATATTGTGTTATGGAACACTATGGTTACAGGATATATTGGATGTGGTGACATGATTGCAGCTAAGAAGCTTTTTGATGTTATGCCAAATCGGGATTTGATGTCTTGGAACACTATGCTGAACGGTTATGCAAATAACGCTGACGTTGACGGGTGCAAAAAACTTTTTGAGGAAATGCCCCAAAGAAATATTTTTTCTTGGAATGGATTGATCGGAGGCTATGCTTATAATGGGCGTTGTTTTGAAATTCTTGGCGCCTTTAAAAGAATGGTAAATGTACCGGATGTGCATCCTAATGAAGCCACACTTGTGATGGTGTTATCTGCTTGTTCGAAACTAGGAGCTTTTGATTTGGGAAAATGGGTACACGTATACGCAGATAGTAATGGGTATAAAGGGAACATACATATTGGGAATGGTTTGATTGACATGTATGCAAAATGCGGCATGATAGAGAGTGCAATTAACGTGTTTAAGAACATGGGTAGAAAAGATTTGATATCTTGGAACACCATACTTAATGGCTTAGCAGTGCATGGTCATGGAGCTGATGCCTTATGCTTTTTTAATGAGATGAAGAATGCCGGAGAAAAACCAGATGGAATTACTTTCTTAGGTATTTTGTGTGCTTGTTCTCACATGGGTCTAGTTGAAGATGGACTGAACTATCTGGATTCAATGATCAACGAATACTTGATCCAGCCTCAGATTGAGCATTATGGTTGTATGGTTGATCTGCTGGCCCGAGCTGGTCTTTTAGAACATGCGTTAAGTTTTATTAATAACATGCCGATGAAAGCGGATAGTGTTATTTGGACTACCTTACTCGGAGCATGTAGGACTTACAAAAACGTAAAATTGGCTGAGCTGGCTCTTCAAAGACTTATTGAGCTTGAATTAGAAAGCCCTGCAAACTACGTTATGCTTTCAAATATATATGGGGGTGCTCAGAGATGGGATGATGTGGCACGGTCAAAAGTTGCAATGAGGGATACAAGGTTTAGAAAATTGCCAGGGTGCAGCTCGATTGAGGTTGATGATGAAGTAGTTGAGTTCTATTCCTTTGATGAAAGACATCATAAGACGAAAGAAATATATGGAGCCTTGAAAAAATTGACGAAGCAGTTAAGATCAGCTGGGTATGTTCCGGACTCTATGGAAGTTGGGCATGGAAACTAAAAGAAAGAATTTTTTTGTAAGTTTATAAAAAAAGCTGTACTAATTTATGTCATTTTGTGTAAAATTTCATAGTGTTACTCGGTTTCAGATACATGGTTTTTTTGACATGATCAATAAGTAAGATTCTTGTGGAATTGTTTTAATTTCTTCCAGTTCATCAAGGTGCTGGGAGTGTTGTTTCCCTCCCGGGCAAAATATCATCCAATACACCATGTAAGCCTTTTACTTTATGATTTAGTTTCCTTAGTAGATATGTCTTTTCCCGGTTTGGCCTACTATAAGGACTTTTGAGTTTTGAGTAAAAGCAAAATTGTGCGGGCTTGAGTCCAAAGTGGACAACATCTTATTAGGCCGGACTGGAACACGACATAATAGTATCAAAGGCCATTCATACTATGATCGGCACGGACGAGAGTTGGCTTTGAATTAATGGGAGGGAAAATTTGGGTTTGCTATTCCACAAAGGTTGAACCATTAATGGCTACTGATTATCACCCCTAATTTCTTATTGCATTGCTTAATAAAATTTGATGGAGGTTTTTTTTTTTTTTTTTCAAAAAGATGGAGGATTTGAAAAACTTGTTTTGGATATGTAAAGTTGTTCTCAATTTAAATCACAGTAAATTACTTGTCTCAAAGTTTAACAAATATCAGAGGTCCTTATTTTTGGTTTAGATATTTGCCTATGGGAAATTGCAGAATTCTGTGATGGTAAATTTATGAAGGTTCATTTTTCTTTTTGATAACATTAGCACAATCTCCTTCGATGACAACTTGGCAAACCTCGGCCTTCTTACAAAAGATGCAAGCCTCTCAAATCATCAAAGTTTCGACGAAAGCTGCAGAGGGGGCGGAGACAATCTTCCCAAAAAAGTTAACTAACTTGACTGAAGAGTCCCTAATGACGTAGGCAACAGGGCAAAAAGGCAGCATCAAAATTGATTTTCTCAGGAGTAAAGGCTTTTCTATGCTCAAAGTAAAGGCGAAAAGCTGAATTCACTACTTGGACAACGTCGGGCTTCACACCATTGAAGATCCAATCATTCCTGGCCAACCAACACAAGCCACCAAAGAGAAAATATTAGCAGCTGAAGAAACTTTGTCAACATTACCCAAATAATCCGAAAACCAATCCAAAGCGCTAGCTAACACATCTCGAGTCAATCCGATCATAAAGTTTGGCTTGACTCCAAATCTCAGAGGGCCACCCACAGAGGAACAAAACGTGCTCGATAGATTCCACCTCTTTGAAACAAACGGCACCAATCGGAGACGGTGCACACTTGCGCGTAAAGAGATTTTCCTTAGAGGCAATGGCATAGTAATTTACTTTCAAACTTTATCCATATATCTATATAATAAGGGAGGAAGGAATTTGAATCTTAAAAATGTGTGTGTCTTATAAAAAATTGTGTGGCTATTAATTGATCTAAAAAACAACGAACGGATGAGATGACTTTTCCTAACTATTTTTTCCCGCTTCTCTCTCCTACTCCCTAAACAAGACTCGCTCTCTCAGATTCTTTCATAAAAAATTCTCACAAACATTCTCTCTCTCTCTCAAAGGAACCCACACGAAGACCGACCGCCAAACACCAATTGCCTGCGGCTCCATCTACCTTCCAATAAGGTATTTATCCCCTTTTTATTCTCCCCTCTCCCTTCATTCTTTTTATTTCAATCACTTTCAATTTTGAGGTTTCAGTTAGGGCTTTCTACTTTCTTTTCTTTCTTTTGGGATTTATTACATTTGGAGGTGAGAAATCATGGATAGTTTAATGCTGGATATGGGTACGAATTTTATGTTTGGCTTGATTTGGGAATTTAAATGTTGGTTATGAGAAATAATAGGTATTTTAGTGCTGGGTATGGGTATGAAGCATTCACATCCAAATCACCAACAATCCCATCATATATCTTTAGCTCAAACTGAAACTATAAAAACCCACAAAATCTCAAATAAACAAAACCTACAGAATTAGAGAAACTGAAGCAAAAACCCAAAAATAAAAGTAGAAAAAACAGAGACCAAAGTGTTTCCAATAAGAAACCGGGAGGAAAAACAAGTGCAAAAATTCAAGCTTGGAAAATGGAATGGAATTAGAAATAAGACATGGATACGTAGATATTATAAATGAGAAGAACTCTCAAAAATAATATGTCAGCATCTATATATTTTACACTCAATAATTTTTAGGTTGAGTTTTTCTTTTTCCTTTTTCTTATTAAAGGACAAGGACAAATGGTTAAAATGAATCTCATGAAAGGGAATGTGGGTTCAAGAACTAAAAATAAGTATTAAAAGACGATGTATGATAATTGATGTATATAATAAAGTTCTCTTCAAAAATAAAAATTGTTTATTAAAATTTAGAGCACCGAAATTTAATGTTCACTAAATTGTGTTTATATAAAAATAAATGTATCAATTGTATCAAGAAAGACAATTAGGCTGTGTTTGCTAACTCCAATTCCATGCCATAAAATATAATAAGAATTGGGATACCGTTTACTAAAAGGTCAAGAATTGGAACATTGAAAATTAAAGAAGAAAAGTATAATTGTGGGTTTATTTGTCTTTAATGGTTTTAAGAGGACCCATGTAAGGTACCCCATATTTTTTTTTTATCATCATTCAAAACCCAACTTCCTCGATTTTTAATTTTATTTCAGATTCTTTTAATTTATCAATTGTAATCAATTTAACAATTTAGTGTGCTCTTTTTCTTTGAATTTGCATGCAAGGGTGAGGACTACACCGTCATCAACCGCGAAGAATGCGAAATCCTCATGCTACCTTTAACTCAGGTATTTATCCCTTCTTAGTCTCCTCTTTCCGTTCTATATCTTTCAATAACTTTTTAAAATCTAAGATTTCATTTTGAGCTTCTGTTTTTTCCCTTTGAAATTTCTTGCATTTGTTTATGTGTGTGGCTATGGGAATGTAATTTGGAAACCAAAAAATAAATTAGAGGAAATCACTTTCAAATCATGTAATTTATCTCAACTCAGACACAACATGTTTAGTAAACATGTTACACAACGCGACCGTTTAATAAACAGGTTGTGTTAAACAAGTAATGAGACATGGCACAATTAGCCTACTTTTGGGTGTTTGGTAAGTGTCAAACCTTTGAAAACTAAGGTTTTATTTGATATCATTATGGAATATGATAAGAAAAACTCTTGAATTGTGTAAAAAATTAGAAAATGAGTTGAGTTATGTGATGATATGTCTCCATCTCATGCTCATCTTTATTTTCCTTTTCCATATTGTTATCAAACCGAGCCTAAAGTAAGTAAATGAAGACATAAAATTAACTGTAATGTTCAAGTAAAGTCTACTATGATAGAGGTGTAATTTGTGTTTGCGGGTCGTGTCGAGACACAATACTAAAGTAATTGTGTCAACCTGAACACCAACTGATTAATTAACCGTGTCATTTATCTTAACTTGACAAAACATATTTAGTACACGACACCCGCCTATCGTGCTTAATAAACATGTTACGTGACAAGGATGAGTAACCTATTAACTTGATAATAATCATCGTCATCGTCATCGTCATCGTCGTCATTATTATTATTATTATTATTATTATTATTATTATTATTATTATTACTACTACTACTACTACTACTTTTTATGGTATCAGACACTTACATGAATACGAAGATTCAAGCCAGCACAAAGCCTATTGTATATGCTTCATGTTTTAGTAAACTACTAATCTATTTTTTTTAGGATAATTGAATTGACTTTCTCCTTATAAAATAAGTTTCTTTTTATGTTGTTTTTGCAAGAAAAATTATGTCATGATATAAACTCATCACCGTTTCTAAGTCCGTACATAGCAGAAACTAATGTATTTACATAATGTCCAATATTTAATTCTTGCCCTCTATGTTTGATCTATTAATTGTGCTCCAAATTAGTATTAATGGAACAACATTTTACTTTTATCCAAATTGATTTGTGATTTTTCTTAAAATTTGTTCTTTGGTCTTTGGCAGGAAGTATCACCACAACAACATTGAGATATGATTAATTACCATGCTGGTTGTTCCTGGCCACAAGTAGTTTTTACCACAAATTAAACTTTTGTTTTTACGAGTTACACTACAGTGCCTTAGGCACGGGCTACCCCTAGTATAATATATATCTAACATAGATTGGAGACTATAGCTATGGTGGATACTTCTTCTAATTAAAATAACTTATATGCTATGTTGATAATAAACTTTTTAATTATATTTTGTTGTTTTTAAAGACGATATTCCATTCTTCTTTTTTAACTAACTTATTATATTATGACGATGAACTATGATATAAATTTATTTTTGCTAATTTGTAAGTAACAAAATAATGTAGCATAACTTATTATATTATGCATACACACACTATAGTAAATACTTATTTTTGTTACTTAAAAATTCAAAATAAATGTTTTAGAATTCTATATCACATCGTCAAATATAATTAGTAATAATTGATGGATCATCGTCTTTAAAAACAACAAAAATATGTTATTTTAAAGAGGTATACACCATAGCTTATACATAGCTTATATAGTAGAAAGTAGAGAGTTATCCACCATAGTATGTAGTAGCGCCAATGTGTAAATGTTAGATATATATATACTAGGGGTAGCCCGTGCCTAAGGCACTGTAGTGTAACTCGTAAAAACAAAAGTTTAATTTGTGGTAAAAACTACTTGTGGCCAGGAACAACCAGCATGGTAATTAATCATATCTCAATGTTGTTGTGGTGATACTTCCTGCCAAAGACCAAAGAACAAATTTTAAGAAAAATCACAAATCAATTTGGATAAAAGTAAAATGTTGTTCCATTAATACTAATTTGGAGCACAATTAATAGATCAAACATAGAGGGCAAGAATTAAATATTGGACATTATGTAAATACATTAGTTTCTGCTATGTACGGACTTAGAAACGGTGATGAGTTTATATCATGACATAATTTTTCTTGCAAAAACAACATAAAAAGAAACTTATTTTATAAGGAGAAAGTCAATTCAATTATCCTAAAAAAAATAGATTAGTAGTTTACTAAAACATGAAGCATATACAATAGGCTTTGTGCTGGCTTGAATCTTCGTATTCATGTAAGTGTCTGATACCATAAAAAGTAGTAGTAGTAGTAGTAGTAGTAATAATAATAATAATAATAATAATAATAATAATAATAATAATAATAATAATAATAATAATGACGACGATGACGATGACGATGACGATGATTATTATCAAGTTAATAGGTTACTCATCCTTGTCACGTAACATGTTTATTAAGCACGATAGGCGGGTGTCGTGTACTAAATATGTTTTGTCAAGTTAAGATAAATGACACGGTTAATTAATCAGTTGGTGTTCAGGTTGACACAATTACTTTAGTATTGTGTCTCGACACGACCCGCAAACACAAATTACACCTCTATCATAGTAGACTTTACTTGAACATTACAGTTAATTTTATGTCTTCATTTACTTACTTTAGGCTCGGTTTGATAACAATATGGAAAAGGAAAATAAAGATGAGCATGAGATGGAGACATATCATCACATAACTCAACTCATTTTCTAATTTTTTACACAATTCAAGAGTTTTTCTTATCATATTCCATATTGATATCAAATAAAACCTTAGTTTTCAAAGGTTTGACACTTACCAAACACCCAAAAGTAGGCTAATTGTGCCATGTCTCATTACTTGTTTAACACAACCTGTTTATTAAACGGTCGCGTTGTGTAACATGTTTACTAAACATGCTGTGTCTGAGTTGAGATAAATTACATGATTTGAAAGTGATTTCCTCTAATTTATTTTTTGGTTTCCAAATTACATTCCCATAGCCACACACATAAACAAATGCAAGAAATTTCAAAGGGAAAAAACAGAAGCTCAAAATGAAATCTTAGATTTTAAAAAGTTATTGAAAGATATAGAACGGAAAGAGGAGACTAAGAAGGGATAAATACCTGAGTTAAAGGTAGCATGAGGATTTCGCATTCTTCGCGGTTGATGACGGTGTAGTCCTCACCCTTGCATGCAAATTCAAAGAAAAAGAGCACACTAAATTGTTAAATTGATTACAATTGATAAATTAAAAAAATCTGAAATAAAATTAAAAATCGAGGAAGTTGGGTTTTGAATGATGATAAAAAAAAAATATGGGGTACCTTACATGGGTACTCTTAAAACCATTAAAGACAAATAAACCCACCAATTATACTTTTCTTCTTTAATTTTCAATGTTCCAATTCTTGACCTTTTAGTAAACGGTATCCCAATTCTTATTATATTTTATGGCATGGAATTGGAGTTAGCAAACACAGCCTAATTGTCTTTCTTGATACAATTGATACATTTATTTTTATATAAACACAATTTAGTGAACATTAAATTTCGGTGCTCTAAATTTTAATAAACAATTTTTATTTTTGAAGAGAACTTTATTATATACATCAATTATCATACATCGTCTTTTAATACTTATTTTTAGTTCTTGAACCCACATTCCCTTTCATGAGATTCATTTTAACCATTTGTCCTTGTCCTTTAATAAGAAAAAGGAAAAAGAAAAACTCAACCTAAAAATTATTGAGTGTAAAATATATAGATGCTGACATATTATTTTTGAGAGTTCTTCTCATTTATAATATCTACGTATCCATGTCTTATTTCTAATTCCATTCCATTTTCCAAGCTTGAATTTTTGCACTTGTTTTTCCTCCCGGTTTCTTATTGGAAACACTTTGGTCTCTGTTTTTTCTACTTTTATTTTTGGGTTTTTGCTTCAGTTTCTCTAATTCTGTAGGTTTTGTTTATTTGAGATTTTGTGGGTTTTTATAGTTTCAGTTTGAGCTAAAGATATATGGTGGGATTGTTGGTGATTTGGATGTGAATGCTTCATACCCATACCTAGCACTAAAATACCTATTATTTCTCATAACCAACATTTAAATTCCCAAATCAAGCCAAACATAAAATTCGTACCCATACCCAGCATTAAACTATCCATGATTTCTCACCTCCAAATGTAATAAATCCCAAAAGAAAGTAGAAAGCCCTAACTGAAACCTCAAAATTGAAAGTGATTGAAATAAATAGAATGAAGGGAGAGGGGAGAATAAAAAGGGGATAAATACCTGATTGGAAGGTAGATGGAGCCGCAGGCAATTGGTGTTTGGCGGTCGGTCTTCGTGTGGGTTCCTTTGAGAGAGAAAGAGAGAATGTTTGTGAGAATTTTTTATGAATGAATCTGAGAGAGCGAGCCTTGTTTAGGGAGTAGGAGAGAGAAGCGGGAAAAAATAGTTAGGAAAAGTCATCTCATCCTTTCGTTGTTTTTTAGATCAATTAATAGCCACACAATTTTTTATAAGACACACACATTTTTAAGATTCAAATTCCTTCCTCCCTTATTATATAGATATATATATATATATATATATATATGTGAGTATTGCTACAATTGTCGGCAATCTCACAGTATATTTTTACTAACATGTATAACATATGTTGTACCTTCGCAAAAAATAACTCCTATAATACACATGATAAAAATAGACAATAAGAATATTCGGTAAGAAAACCATTTTCCTATATCCATTGCAATATCTGTGCAATTAGAAACTTTCGTGAATGCCGAACTTCATTCTAGTTGCATTGTATATTTTTTAACTAATAAGGATGTATACTGTCTTTAGATTATCCCAGTTGGATATTTACTGATAATATTGTATACGTAATCTTGCGACTAGTGACTACACATATAGTATATCAATTTATTACATTAAGATAATGTGAGATGCACTTTTCGTAATGCGTACCTAACAAAAATTACTATAGTAACATAAGGACCACCCACTATAGCCTGTCAGTAAACCCTATAAACCGGAACACGTGGATTGTTTGTTTTGAGTAACGTGGAGCTCATGTGACTATTGGACCTTGACACAGTGAATAGCCCTTCCTTTGATACCATATTAACATTTGAAGCATACAAACCAAAACTAATTGACCATAAATAAAAAATCCCCTAAATCTTAAATATTATTCTCTGAAAATATGATTTTTTAACGTAAGATTTATAACCTCAACAATGGCCTAGGAGTGTTTTCAGTTTTGGTCGGGGTAAAAACTTAGGCACCCAAAACTCAAACCAAATTTAAAATTTGATTTTAGTTCAGTTCGGTTTTAACATTTGTTTTATTTATTTTCTAAATCAATTTAACATAACAATAGAATACTAATAGTAATGTAAGATTGTTTCATATTCAAGTTAAAGTCATGGTTTTTTAGAAACAAGAAACAACACATATAGAAACCATATATTTTATTTAGTTACTATTTTATTTGTACATTTAGAAGGATAAAACACATTAAATAAAATAATTAACTATCTTAGTGTCATGTATATGATAAAAAAAAGTCTTAGTATCATGTAGTTAATTCAATAATAAGGGCACTCATTAATGACATTAAGGGTCACAACATGCAATTGATAAGGGACATATTCGTATAAAAGTCCTTATTTTTTGTATTATAGTATACTTAACATGTGCTCTTAGAGTATATATGTTAACATCTTTCATTTTCTAATACATAATTCGGTTCGGTTTGGTTTGTTTCAATTTTGGACTAGTTAGCCCCAAACCCGAACTAAATTATTCGGTTTTCTTGTTTTTTGTTTCGATTTTTTTCAGTTCAAAGCTTTACTAATCGTCCAGATTGGTTAGATCCATTCGGTCGATTTTTAAATTGGCCTTAACACCTGGCTCCAAACTTCCTCAAAATCGATCTTCACATATGTATTAACGTGAAAACCATTTTGTATGCAGTTTAGAGGTGGTCCCCTGCAATTATATCCCTCCCCATCATTTTGGTGAGGTTTTTAAAAGTAAAATTTTAAAAATATCTTGTGACTGAGGTGTTGTGCTTGAAATGAATAAAGTGAAGTAGAATTGAGTATTTTCAACGCTTATAACTCTGTTCGGTACTATTTATTTTTTCTTAAAATTTAAAATGATAATTCTATATAGAAAAAAATTGAGCTATATTCACTTATGATTGAACTTTTTGAAATAAATTACAAATTTACCAATATAAATTTTTAGGCTTAATGATATATTTGACCATCGAATTTTACCATTTTTTTTCAATTTGGCCACTGAACTTTTTTTTTATCTAAAAACCCATTGAACTCCCAATAACGTTTCAATTTGACCCCAGCATTTAACACCATTAACATAGTTAACCGAAAAATTGGAAATCAAAAATTGTTGATTTTTCCTCAAAATTGGTAGGCATAATTGCTTCTATGTGTTTTTTTGAGATCGTTTAGGGTTTAAATTGAGAGAACGACTTAACTTAAACCCTTAATTTAAACCCTACACTTACCTAAACCAAACCCTCAATTTAAACCTTAGACGATCTCAAAAAAACATATAAAAGCAATAATGCCTACCAATTTTGAGGAAAAATCAACAATTTTTTATTTACACGAATTTTTCCCAATTTTTCCGTTAACTATGTTAACGGTGTTAAATGCTGGGGCTAAAATGAAACGCTATTGGGAGTTCAATGGGTTTTTAGACAAAAAAAAGGTTCAATGACCAAATTAAAAAAAGTGATAAAGTTCGATGGTTAAATATGTCATTAAGCCAAAATTTTATAAAGAAATTAAAAGTTGACCACTAAAATGCAGGACGTCATTGAGCCACATTCCATGGAGTTTGACTTATTTATAAGTGCTATTAATAGTTTCTCTCTTTTAATTTTAATTTAATCTTATAAGCGCAAAAAGATTATTGTAAAGAAAGGATTCAAACTACCAATACTAGAAGCATTGAGCATTCGGAAAAGGAATGGACCACGTACTGTTTGTTTTTATGAAGAAGTGTCCTTTTATTAGGGGTGTTATCGGAAATTTGAAAACCGAACGAACGAACCGAACCGATCAGATCCGAACCGAAATAATCCAAACCGAAAGAAAAATCGAAACTGAAATCAAAATCGAATAATTCGGGTCGGTTGACCCGAAATGGACCGAATTTCCCCAAATCTTTAAAAACAAAAAGGCAAAACAACCTAGTTTCATTTCATTAACCTCAGTACCTCACTAGTCATTACTTCAGTCTCTTTTCTCGTCTATCGTCTCTCACTCTCAATCTCACGCCGCAGCTACAACCACTCAACTAGTGCCCTCTCTCTCTCAGTCTCTCTCTTTCTCGCTCATTCTCTGATAAGATTTAGTTTGTTATTTGGTTAATAAATTACCTAGTCTTTAGGGCCTGTTACTACTTTATTTAGTCTAATTTTTTACTGAGTTTGCAGCCTAAATGTGGGCATTATTGTTTTTCTTTTTTCAAGTTGTAAGGCTATAAATAGCCACTTATGTTCTTCAATTCATATTATTATTTTCCCAGATCTGTTAGCTGCTCATATTGTTTACTGTGTTTAATTCAACATTTGGTATCAGGGGCAGGTTTCATAAGGGCCTGATTGATAGTTAGGTTTGAGTGTAAACACGAGAGCAAGTGAGGAAATAGAACAGGGTGGAGATGGCAGCAGAGAAGGAATCAATGTTGAGTATTCCTAAATTCGACGGTGATTATGAGCATTGGGCTATGCTCATGAAGAATTTGCTTCGCTCGAAGGAATGGTGGCCATTAGTGGAGACAGGAGTTATAGAACCAGCCAGCGGAGAGGTTCTTAGTGGCGCACAAAAAGCAGATCTTGCAGAGATGAAGCTGAAGGATCTGAAGGTAAAGAATTACCTTTTCCAGGCCATAGACAAGACTACTTTGAAAACCATTCTTCAGAAGGACACAGCTAAGCAGATTTGGGATTCGATGAAAACAAGATATCAAGGGAATGAGAGAGTCAGAAATGCGCAGCTGCAGACACTCAGAAGAGATTTCGAGGTGCTTGAGATGAAACTAGGTGAATCAATCAATGATTACTTCTCAAGAGTGATGACTGCTGCCAACAATATGCGCAATTTGGGAGAAGATATGCAGGATGCAAAGATTGTTGAAAAGGTATTGCGCTCTCTGTCTGAGAAATACAATTATATTGTATGTTCCATTGAAGAGTCCAAGAATATCAAGAGCTTGTCAATAGATGAATTGTAAATCTTTTTGTTAGTTCATGAGCAGAAGTTTCGGAGGCATTCAAGTGGGGAAGAACAAGCACTCAAAGTCACTCATGACGAAGGGTACCATGTAAGAGGGCGTGGAAGAACAGCGTTTCGAGGAGGAAGAGCTAGAGGTCGGGGTCGTCAAACCTACAGCAAGGCAACTATTGAATGCTACAAAGGTCATCAGCTTGGACACTGTCAATATGAGTGTCCAAGTTGGGGAAAACAAGCAAACTATACAGAGTTGGACGAGTCAGAAGAAATGCTTCTTATGGCCTATGTTGAAACACATGGAGCGAATCGAGATGACGTGTGGTTTCTCTATTCAGGTTGTAGCAACCACATGGGTGGCGATCGATCTCTATTTTGTGAGCTAGATGAAGGGTTCAAGCAGACGGTCAAACTAGGCAATCACACAAGGATGAACGTTGTTGGGAAGGGAAACATAAGGTTGTCATTGGATGGCATTAAGCACCTAATAACAGGGGTGTTTTATGTACCGGAGTTAAAGAATCACCTTCTTAGCATCGGCCAGTTACAAGAAAAAGGGTTAGCTATCCTAATTCAGTCGAATCAGTGCAAAATCTATCATCCTTCAAGAGGTTTGATCATTCAATCTAAGATGACAACTAACAGGATGTTTGTCTTGTTGTCTAACACACAACCTATCAAGGAAGAGATTAAAGAACGGTGTTTACAAGCAACCACTCAAGATCTAGCTCAACTTTGGCACCACCGTTATGGCCATCTCAGTTTTAAAGAACTCAAGATTTTGTAATTCAAAGGAATGGTGAGAGGCTTGCCGAGCTTCTCAGGGTCTGATATAGTATATGAGGATTGCTTAAAAGGAAAGCAACATTGAGATTTTATTCCTAAGAAGAGTGCATGGAGAGCAATGCAAAAGTTAGAGCTCGTTCACGCCGATATTTGCGGCCCGATCTCTCCGACCTCTAACAGTCACAAAAGGTATTTAATTTGCTTCATCGATGATTTTAGCAGGAAGGCTTGGGTGAACTTTCTTGTTACCAAGGCAGACGCATTTGCTTCCTTCAAACTGTTCAAGAGTAGGGTTGAAAAGGAAACTGGGTTGCCTATTAAATGTTTAAGAACAGACCGTGGTGGTGAATTTACATCAACTGAATTCAATGATTATTGCAAAGAGAATGGGATAAAGAGGCAGCTGAACACCGCTTATACACCACAACAAAATGGTGTTGCAGAGTGGAAGAACAGGACCGTGATGAACATGGTGAGGAGCTTGCTATCCGAGAAAGGTATTCCAAAAACTTTCTGGCCTGAGGCGGTGAACTGGACCTTTTATGTGATAAATCGATGTCCTATGGTTTCAATCAAAGACATGACACCGGAGGAAGCTTGGAGCGGAATGAAGCCTTCCGTTGAACACTTCAGAGTTTTTGGCAGCATTGCACATGCTCATGTCCCTGATGCCCAAAGGACAAAACTTGAAGATAAAAGTCGCAGCTGCGTTCTCTTTGGAGTTAGTGAAGAATCAAAGGGATACAGACTCTACGATCCAGTGTCAAAGAAAATTGTGATTAACCGAGATGTTGTTTTTGAAGAGGACAAAAAGTGGAATTGGGACAAGAATTATGAAGACCATATCATACTGGATTTAGAATGGGGAGAAAAAGGGGAGCAAAGCGAACTCGAGAATGAAGAAGGTGATGATACGGTAGAGAATGATGCATTAGAGAATGGTAAGGAACCATTGTCAAGTCTTACAAACATAGAATCAACCGAGCCTTCTACCGAGCCTTCAAATGCAAGAGAAACTAGACCTATAAAACCACCGGTGTGGATGGGAGATTATCACTCCGGTGAAGGACTTTCCGATGAGGATATTGCAGTTAACATGGCCTTATTTGTCAATTCTGATCCAGTTAATTATGAGGAAGCAGTAAAAGATGAGAAGTGGAGGCATGCAATGGACTCTGAAATACGGTCTATCGAGAAGAATGAGACTTGGTTCTTAACTGATTTGCCAAAAGAAGCCAAAAAGATCAGAGTCAAATGGGTCTACAAAACTAAGTTAAATGAGCTTGGAGAAGTCGAGAAGTATAAAGCGCGTTTGGTCGCAAAAGGTTATGCACAGGAGCACGGGGTTGATTATGAAGAAGTGTATGCTCCAGTCGCTCGTATGGACACGGTTCGAATGATTCTTGCTCTTGCAGCACAAAGAAGTTGGCATGTATTTCAGCTTGATGTCAAGTCAGCTTTCCTCCATGGAAAACTAACTGAGGACGTCTACATTGAACAACCAAGAGGCTATGAAGTCAAGAATGAAGCATTGAAAGTGTACAAACTCAACAAAGCTTTATACGGGCTAAAGCAAGCACCGCGAGCTTGGTTCAACAGAGTTGAATCATAATTCATCGAAGAAGGCTTCAAGAAGCATGAAAGTGAGCAGACCCTCTTTACAAAAGTCAACAAACAAGGTAAACGTTTAATTATTAGCTTGTATGTTGATGACTTAATTTACACTGGAGACGATGATGTTATGATATCTGAATTCAAGATTTCGATGATGAGGGAATTTGAAATGTTGATTTGGGCAAAATGCGATATTTCCTTGGGGTTGAAGTAATGCAGTTTGGTGGGGGAATATTTATAAGTCAAAGAAAGTATGCATTGGAAGTGTTAAAGAGATTTGGGATAGAATGTAGTAATTCAGTAAAGAATCCAATCACTACAGGGGGCAAAATCTTTAAAGATGAAAATGGTTTAGAGGTGAATAGCTCGTATTACAAACAATTAGTGGGAAGTCTAATGTATCTCACTACTACAAGACTAGATATTATGTACGTTGTTAGCCTAATTAGCAGGTACATGTCAAAGCCAACAGAACTTCATCTTCTAGCAGCCAAGAGGGTGTTACGTTATTTACAAGGAACCACTAGCTTCAGGATTTTGTACAAGAAGGGAGGGAATAAGGAATTAACTGGCTTCATCGATAGTGATTGTGCGGGTTCTGTGGAAGATAGAAAGAGCACGTCGGGGTATGTATTTATTTTGAGCTCTGCAGCAGTCGCTTGGTCTTCACGAAAGCAGCCGATTGTCACACTTAGTACAACTGAAGCTGAATTTGTAGCAGCTGCTACATGCACATGTCAAGCCGTATGGATGAAAAGAGTGCTGAAGAAGCTTGGTTATGAAGGCAGTGAGAATACTACCATTTTTTGCGACAATAGCTCCACCATTAAATTGTCAAAGAATCCCGTAATGCATGGCAGAAGCAAACACATTGACGTGCGCTTTCATTTCCTATGTGATTTGGTTAATGAAGGAGTGGTGCAGCTGAAATATTGTGGAACCGAAGAGCAAATAGCCGATGTACTAACTAAACCACTCAAGTTAGAGTCATTTCAGAAGCTACGAGATAAATTGGGGGTCTGTGATGCACCAGAGATAAACTAGTTGCTTATGCAATCTAGTTTAAGGGAGGGAATGATAAGATTTAGTTTGTTATTTGGTTAATAAATTACCTAGTCTTTAGGGCCTGTTACTACTTTATTTAGTCTAATTTGTTATCGAGTTTGCAGCCTAAATGTGGGCATTATTGTTTTTCTTTTTTCAAGTTGTAAGGCTATAAATAGCCACTTATGTTCTTCAATTCATATTATTATTTTCCCAGATCTGTTAGCTGGTCATATTGTTTACTGTGTTTAATTCAACATTCTCACCCTCGCAGTTCATCCTCACTCCTCAGACCTTAGTCGTCCATTTGTGGGTTGTACTCGAGTTGGGTTCGTAAAGTGACGAGTAAAGCTTTCTAATTCTTCAAGTTGTGTTTATAATTTCTTGATATTTAAATCCTTAGTTTGATGAACTTGCAATTTTTTGTTAGATCTGAACTAAATCAAAAGAAAACTGTGTAGATCTGAAAAAGTGATTTGCTTTCTATGCACTTTTTACTTTTCTTTCTTGTGAAATTTCCTCCACATTTCCTTTGAAAAAGTCCTAGAAAAGTTTAGGTAAAGATGTGTTTAGAAACAGATACATTGAAGCAAGAGAAAAAGGAAGTAGAACTAGTAGTGAAGCCGTAAAGATTCTAAACTCCCCATATAAGTCCACTCCGTGTAGTAATATGTGTAAATGGCAATCTACTTTTGTAAAAGTGCTTTGATACTGATGAAACTGAATGTCAATGTTGGTTACTTTATGTTTTCAAAACTTGATTTAATGTAAAAATTAAACCTTAATATAGTTGTTCACTTGTTCTTAAATCCATTTTATTTTAATATATATATGTATATGTATGCCTCTGCTTTATGTTTGTGGTTAAAATTAATCAACTTTTCTTTAGCTTTATCACAATCCGTATTGAACAAAGCATTTGCTTTTTGTATATTCAATGAATCATTCGATGTATTGATGATGTGAATCCAAGGGAAGTATTTTGTTAAAAGAGATGCTATTTGTTACAAAGTCATTTTTAGTGCTTTTTTTTATTTAATGCAGTTTTTAACTAAAGTTTTAACGATATAAAAAATAGAATGAGACCGAACCGGACTGAAACCGAATAATTTGGGGAGGGTTTGGATTCCATATGTATGAAAACCGAAACCGAACCCATTCGAAACCGAACAATGAAGTTTGAGGAGGGTTTGGGGTACCCCAATCTTTACCTCGAGCGAAATCGAAAACACCCCTACCTTTTATATCTTAAAAGAAGAAGATCTATCATGAAATTTCTAAAGAAGAATAAAGAATTGAAGATTTAAGCTAGATTGATGTATATAGGTTCTTATGTAAAAGTTTCACAAACACAATTTAAATAAATTCTCTAGAAAAGCTCATAAAAAAAGAACAAGCCAACTTGTTATAATTGACTAAAGTTTTCAAAGATAAAAGGTGACTAGTCCATTAGTCCTCCTTTTGTTATTAACTTGATTTTTCAAAGCTCAAAAGTGGTCAGTCCACTAGTCATACTTTTTATAAGTTACTTGATTCTTTTAAAATTCAAAAAAGAGCGTTTTTTTTTCAAAGGTTTAAACCATCCTATCTTCTCTCTCTCTCTCTCATATGGCAACGACCATATTTCTATTGATATATATATATATAGTGAAGAAAGAAGAAGAATTACACAAGAAACTACACAACTACTTTGAATTTTCAAAAGCTATCTCAAGAGCATCATCATTTTATTCTTAAGAGCTTAATAGTTTTATCTTATAAGTTGTGTTTTGATTTGAAAGTTTTCTCATTGTTTATCATCGAAAGCAATCTTAGTGTTGGATCACTAAAACCTTCATTTTTATTTTATGAGAGGTGTTCTCATAGTTAACAAGAGAGAAATCTTGTGTAAGTGTGTGGGTATTATCACAATTGTAAAGGTTTGATTTTCACCCTTAAAGAAAATTGGTGTAAAGAAGTTTTAATCTTGACCAGCAAAGAAGGTCATATAGTGAAATTTCTAAAGTGTCGATATCGGGCACGGGCGTACACTATACCAAAAAAATTATTTTACAAGTATTTTCAACACTTAAAAATACTAGTTATAAAAGTCCAAAACACTTATATTTGGACCACTTACAGAATTTTGTAAGTGTTAAGAACTATTACTGATTTTCTCTTAATAACGATTTCTCTAAGTGCTAGTAGTACTTACAAGATGTAAATAAACAAGTGTTATTAACACTTACAACATGACTTTAAGCAAGTGTTATTAACACTTGGAACATATAAGTAAATAAGGGAACAATCTATAACACATAACTAGCTGTTACAAAGTTTTACTTCCCATATACATTATAAATATTAATATAATTAATAAACTAAATATCCAATTTCAAGTTTCACCTAAATCCAAACATTGAAGAGTTATAATATACATGCATGTAAACATAACAATATCCTATTACACCAAAAAAAAATTAGTGTTAAAATAAACTCAAAATGATATACTTCCTAGTTTTTACATTTCAACATAAGAGAGAGAGAGAGAGAAGATTAAGTGAAGCCTTCAATTCCCTATTCCGCTTCTTTATCATCTGTAAATATAATCAAACGGGTAATTATACCAAAGGATGAAAAAGCAACCCAAATAGGGTAAATATACAAAAGCACAAGAAGATAGCGGAAATAATTTATGTGAAATGGATGAATCAACAATAAATATAAAAGTGAACGAGAACCCACTTGATGATAACCCAAACCTATAATAAAAGGATGAAAATCATTTAATAATTAAAACACATCAACCAAACAGGGCAAATACACCACAAGAAAAATAAGAGAAATAAAATGATACAATAAAGGAGAGGGAGAAAGAGACACATTGTTGCTTATGACAATCCAAAGTTACAGAATAAGGAAAGAATAAGAGCTTACTGCAGAGACAATAGCCAAAACCAATATTAAAAGCTTGCCCAAAAACAATAGAAAAACATAGAGAGTAATACCAAAATCAAGACTAAGGGCTTACTGCAAAAGCCAGAAAACCAAAAAAATTACAATTTTCTCAACAATTAGTATTATAACATGCGAAATTTCAGGGCTCTATGCTTCATGTATTAAAAAGCAATACTAAGGGATAATTTGCATGTTTAACCAGTGTCATTGGCATCATGTGAACTAAAAATTACAATTGAAAGACATGGAAGGACAAGATATATATATATATATATATATAACAGTTTAATAAAGTGTTTTGTGACACGCTCAATTGTACCAAAATGAATTTAGTCAGATCTTTGAGATTACCAAAGGTTTTTTATATGGGAACCCCATCAAATCAAGGGTCACATTTCCTTTTTAGGACAAAATGTACCAGATCTCACAAAAATAAATCTTATTCTTGACTATTGATTATGTTAAAATTTATTAGTAAGAAGTACATGATAACGTGGGTTCCTCATTAAAACTTGAGATATCATCACTTTCGCTAAGCTGTTGCAATTTCGATGCCCTAGTAAAGATTTCTTGATTACTTTGTTGGTCATATATTTAAACAAAAGGATATCTTTAAACAAAAGAACATGAAGCACCTAAATGTTTTTGTAGAAACGTATGTATACCTAAAAAGGTTGGTGAACTTGAGAGCAGGGGCGGATGGAAGTCTACTTTGAGGGGGGCAATGGTCCCCCCTAATTTTTTTAATATATATATATATATATATATAAATTAGTCTACTAAATTTTTATTGTGGTCCCCCCCAATTAAAAAAAATAGTAAAGAGAGTCTAAGAGAAATTGCAAGAAACATTAGTATTTAATCAATCATTGACGGATTCCGTGACTTGAAAGAACGTCAAGTAAAATTTTTACAATATTGAACTTTGAAAGGTATGTATTTTGTAGCGCAATTTTATATTTTTTTTATTTTTTAATGCAACTTTACATTTTTTATATTATGTTACGTTGTTGAAAATTGTGTGATCTCCCTCAATAAAATTTTCTGGATCCATTACTGCGAGAGGAAGATATTGCAGGAGTGCTCAGGCAAGAGGCCAAGGAGAATAGAGATTCCACAAGCTCTGAAAACAATAATTTGCATAACTAAGACATTCCACAAGCTCGTAATTCCCAAAGTCCAAATCTAATTACAATACAAACATAAAATAAAAGATTAATACGAATCAATCTTTTCATATAATCAAAGCTCCAATAAAGCTCATTAGGTTGTTATAATTCTCTAAAAGAAAGTAATGAACAAGCACATGACAAGGGATTTACTAATTATTTGAAGAAAAGAAAATGAACTTTTCCACCACGCGTCACCCACTTACTTACAGTCATATCGATGCAATTGCTGCATAAATTTATTGGCAATGAATATAATTTCATCAATTATATCCGCTTTAATAGCAATGAATAGAATTTCATCAATTAATATACAAATTTGCATTGAACAATTATAATAAAACACAACTTCAATTCCACTTTACAAGAATTTATGAACAAGGTTTGTAATTAAGAGAGATGGGCACAACCATAAAAACAAAAATGAAAGAAATGATTAATTTAAGGGAAGTTACACTCCCAAGAAAATGGACAAAACAATAATATAGCTACATAAAAACAATATGCCATCTAAGGGAAAATGAGTAAAGCTTGAAGCTTTTCACCTACATAGTATATGACCAACCAAATGAACTTGACAACATTTGAAGGTGTTAAAGTGTTTGAGAAACGTAAAGTGGTAGCTTGATCATAAGTAAACCTAATGCAGTTAGTGGCTGAATTGTTTGTAAGGCATGGAATTGAGCAAAGTTCTCTTGGATTTGTTGGAATATTTTAATAAAAATAAAAATAATCATAATTATTATATTTAATATTTATGAGTTACAAAATTTAATAATTGTCATTATATTAGATATAAATAAAGGATTTATAAAGTTTTATTATATTCATAAGTAGAGGAGTTATATGAGTTTATTATGGTGTAATTATTTGATTTAATTTTCCTATTAATTTTATGTATAACTCCTTTATACATTCACTTATATAAAGGATTGAAATTGGTCTATTCAAAAGTCCAATATATATATATATATATATATTTATCTTTTCTTTAAAATTCTCCATTGATATATATATATATATATATTTATCTTTTTTCTACAAATCTCCATTGATACATATATATTTGTATGTATATATTTTTTAGTATGGGCAATGTGATTGGAATGTTTCAACCGTCTTTCTATGGACGTGCACGTGGAGGAGACAAAGTTGTGAGCCTTTTGAGTTTGAAGTAATTAGGTATAAGGGCTCATTATAATAATAATATAATTATAAAGGGCACTTAAAAATTACCCGTGTAAATTAAGGACACACTACAAAAAAGACACTAATACCCTCTTCTTATAATATCGTCTCATTATGACACTAACAGCAACCAGAAGGTGCTAAATGCATTTAGCACCTCCTGGACAGCAACCATAACACCTTCTGGACAGCAACCAGAAGGTGCTAAATGCATTTATCACCTCTTGGACATCAATCAGAAGGTGCTAAATGCATTTAGCACCACAACTAGAAGGTGTTAAATGCATTTAGCACCCCCTGAACTGCAATCAGAAGGTGCTAAATGAAATTAGCACCACAACCAGAAGGTGCTAAATTCATTTAGCACCTCTTGGACAGCAACCAAAAGGTGCTAAATGCAATTAGCACCACAACCAGAAGGTACTAAATGCATTTATCATTTCCTAGACAGCAATCAGAAGGCGCTAAATGCATTTAGCACCCCCTGGATAGCAACCAGAAGGTGCTAAATGCATTTAGCACCCCCTGGACAGCAACCATAAGGCTAACCAGAAGGTGCTAAATGCATTTAGCACCTTCTAAACAACAATCAAAAGGTGTGCAACTTAAACAACAAACTAGAAGGTGCTAAAATGATTTTAGCACCATTATAAAATAGAGAACAACAAAATTGATGAGATCAACATCCATCCATTCAATTTATTTATATGTATATATATATGGATCGACGTAGGGTTTATAAAATAAAAAAAAGAGTTACGATCATATTATTTTTAAATCTCGCTGGGCTGTCGAAATTAGTCGATTTCGATAGCAAAACGACCTCTGATCGTCTTAAATTTTCACGCGATTATAATAACTTTGTCTTCCGAACAACATATCCAAAAATCTCCAAATCCAACGGTTCGATCAAAAGTTACATATATTTTACGATTGTAGATCTAAAGAGAAGAAGAAGAATAAGAAGATGATGACGACGACGACGATGATGATGATGATGATGCTGATGATGATGATGAGAACGGCGCTTAGAGTCAGGTGGTGTTGGTGGTGGTGGTGGTGGTGGTGGAAGAGGTGAGATTATTGGTGAGACTTCTATTTTCTTTTGTTCTTTGTTCTCTCTCTAAACTATGTGTATGTAAGAGAGAATAATATGTCTTTTGTATAATTAGAATAAATGATATAGTAGGGTATTTTTGTCCCTCAACATTTATCATTTTTCTTAAAATAAATTAATATTATGAAAAGTGCCCTTATTGTAAAACCAAATTATAAAATTAGTACTAGTTCTCTTTATTAAATATGAGCTTGTCCTTGGAGTTATAAAATATTACGGAGCGAGGCTTTATAACCCATTATCTCTTTGAGTTTTATCTTGAAGGTGTTATCGACCGTCAATACCTGCACGTAGGGAGATAATAACGTCTTTAGGACAACGACTTGGTCGCGACTCTTAAAGGCTAGCTTTCTTTACTTCTACTATTTTATATAAATGATTTTCTAATTATTTCACATATTTTTGTTGTTAATTTTTAAATAAATTTTTTAAGAGAGTTTCTTGTAAAATAATATTCAAATCAAAGCTACATTATCCAATAGCTAAAGACGTTATTGTGCTTTGATTTGTGATGATTTTTATGTGTGGGTAAAATGTTTTCAAATATATAAAGAAGTGCGAGATTCTTGAAAATATAAGTCTTGTTACAATGCCAATTATTTTAATTATTGGTGTTAAATTATATTATGTTTGCGATACGAGCTTAGTTTATAAATATGATGATTTGTTAATTTGTTAGAAGCTTTATTTATTTTAATTGAATAAAGTGTTCTATAAATTCACTTTTATTGGAATATATATTAATACTCAAGTAAGAAATATGATTATACAATTTTCAAGCAAAGAGGTGAATCATGGTTGACTTTTGAATAATGAACGCAACACTCTCGGAGCTTGGGAGATAATGGCGTTTTCTACTAGCAACCCTCAAGTAAAAAGTTAAGGTAAGAATTTCACCAAGTACTGTTTTCAATTATAAAATATTGAGGTATGTTTTAATTTATGGAATTATACTTTCTTGTGATAATTATATTTTCATGTGTGTATATATATATTTTCATTTAGCAATTTTGGCTTAAAAAACTTGTAATTTATTATTATTTTTAAGAAATAAAAAATAAAATAGAATATATCTACTAAACAATTTCCACGTACACTATAAGAAAAAGGGCTTAATATGTCGCTTTTATTATTTAAAATATGTCGGTCGAGTCAAGAATAACATAAAAAGTTAAATAGTGTCATATTTGTGTCGCTTTTTAAGATTTTATAGCTATTATATTGTGTCAGTTCAGTTGAAACCGACATAAATAATGAATAATTATGTCAGTTTTTAAGTGGCATATTTATTTATGACAATTATTATGTAAAGCGACACAATAAGCTCATTATAATTCATGCATCTTATGACATTTTTTAGAAGTACGTAGTTATTATGTCAGTTTTACAGTAATCGACATTAATACGGACTAAATATGTCAGTTTTTAAGGGACTTATTTACTTATAACAATATATGATGGTCATTTGAAAAAGCGACATAATAAAACTTATTTTTAATTCGTATACAAAATCTAAAATATGCGTGCAACCTTTTGAAATACTAAACATTTTAGAATTTTCCTAAAACTATAATAAAACCAAAAATCCTAAATACAATACACAATTAATATAAATAGAAGACACTTAATCTCCGCAAAAATATGCAATATTATATTTGGATGGGTGATTTTGAGTGTTTTTTGTTAAAATTAAATAGATTTTTTGTTGTTATATGTGAGATTAATTCGTTTGTCGATGTTAGGAATATAAATGTTTGGTTTTATATGTTCATAAATAATGGCAGAGACATATTTGTTAAATTATATAACGGAATGGTACATTTTATCCTTTAAAAAAAGATTTTTATCATATAAGTGTCTTAGTCTAACTGGTAGAACACCAGTGTTACCACCCTAGATATCATGGTTCAAATCCCCTCCACAACATTTAAAAAATGAATAATCAATTGTGCAATTTAAAAGGGGAAAAAGAAAAACAACGAAAAAGATATTAAGAAATAATAAAATATATTTTTTATTTTGTGTAAAACGTATAATATATAATATAATAATATTTTAAAAAAATATGACACTTTTGTGTGGGAGCGTCATACTTAAGGTTACATTTATGTCGGTTTTACGAACATATATAACACCCATAATTATCTCGCTTTATGAGTTGTAAAAAAAAGACATAAATAACGATAAATTTCACTTAAAAAATGACATAATAAGCCTTTTTTCTTGTAGTGATTGGTACCACTATGCATGTGATATTGGGAATAAGAAACACATAAAATTATTTCGTGAAGCCATTACTATGCTTTTGAAAGTTTATTTTCAACAATTATATATTTTAAAAAGTAATAATAGTTGAAATTTGATTTGTCTTGTTAACTTTGGGGAAAAGAAATGAAATTGAAATTTTGAAAGTTTTCTTAGGTTTGCAGTATAAGTTATTTATTTTGTATGTTGATTTTAAAACCGATATTAGTCCTCAACCTAATAATATGTTTCTTATTTTACAAATTAGATTTGAGATACTCGTAAATTTATCAAGGTGGAGATCATATAGGATCTCATTTAAGAAATTAATTTTAATGGTTGCAAATTACATAAATGCACATAAGTTGTAATGGAGATATTTGTTGGAGTTTAACTCTTTGATAATTCTTATAAGTTTATTTTGCTTGGTTTTATTTTGCAAGGAGTACCTAAGAGTTAAAGGTTTTAGATTGACAATCCTAGAGATTTGTATCATATGAATTGACAGTTTCCTAAAACATAAGTAAATAAATATATTATTATATTTTCAACATTTTGAGAATTTTGTAATTTTGTAGTATAAATTTCAATGCAAACTTGGTTATTATTAACTTATGAGAATTTATGTGCTTACATTCTGTTTTATGGACTATTACTATAATTTAATGTTACAACTGTGAAATTAAATTGGTAGCATATTATAATATATGTGTGTGTACTCTATTGTTTTCTCTATAAAATACAACTTAAGGGGAAATGTGTTTCCTACAAATTTTATATAGTTTTGAAACATGAATTTGTTATTGTTCGGTCTATAACATAGGACTTTTACATAAATATGATCTTTACAAGTTTTACTACTTCACATGTTCAAGTTAAATAAACGTCACACACACACACACACATATATATATATATATATTTACGTCTTCAAAATATTGAGAAAATTGAGTTTGAAATACATGTGATATATTTGTAAGTTTTAAATCTTATGTTGAGTTACTACAAAAATGTATTTTGAGAAACTTGTTGAATGTGGTACTTTGAATAATTTTGTAAAATATGGGTGTTTATAATTTTGATATATATTTATTTGTGTTAAATTATGACCACATACTTAGGTTTTATGCAAGTTCAAATAAATTTTGAACTTTCTTATTTGTAGTGTGAGAAAATTTATAAGTTTTAGAATAATTTTTGAGATTCAAAGAGAAGATGGTTTTGATTTGCATGAAATTTGTTTTGAGATTCAAAGAGAATAAGGTTTTGATTTACATGTGAAATATTTTGATAATTGAAATTTGATCTTCTCTTTTGATAATCTGTTTTATGAACTTGAAATTTTAAGGAAGGAACTTATGAAATTATATATGTGGCGTCTGAGTAAAAAAAGTGGCTCCTAATGGGTGAGAGACCATTGGCCATAAGTTAATACGTCAAGTATTTATATGGTTCCTAGCTAGTAAGTGATTTAGACTACTGACCACACTTAAAATAGTTGGTTCCTAGTAGGTCAAAAATTACTGGCCAACTAAAATTTGTAGTTCCTAGTAGTAGACTATTGGTCACGATTTTGTGATTCCTAATAATTGCTATTGACTACAATTTTAACCAAGTCTTATTGGTTAAAATAGAATAAATTATAGAAAAGTTTGTGGTAAACTTGAAATAAATATTTACATGATGGGCTCGTACAATATAATTCTTGAGATGTTCATGGACTACAATGACAGTGAAAGTGCTTAAAAATGAAGAGGCATAAAAATACTCTTAAAAAAAGAATTTGCCTCGGGACTAGCTAGACCCTTTTATCATCGAGGGAGATGGGGTAAGCCCACAGGGAGTCGCCAATATGAGTAACCCTACCTCTGTGATTGGAGATCCTATGGAGGAGGTTCAATGTGGTAGAAACAACCTATAGAGCGTGACTCATTGAAAAGCACTATTTTATAGAACATCTCCTCCCCATCTCTATGATGACAGTGTTTTTGTGTGATGTTTAGGATGGGTTTTGCCTTTAATGAATTCAAGGCAAGCAAACTCTCGCAAGGTATTGTCACACATACCTTTGGAGAATTCACCTAAGTGAAAGTCGTCGTGAGACCGCGACCGTGACCGTGAGATTTGGGCTAACGTACTCTCATGAGAATCAAGATTGTGCGCATGGCTATTATTAGCGCAAACCCACAGAACCAAGTCCTATATCACATATTGTGTGTGTTACAATTGAAGTTTGACCAAAGGGGCCTAATTCAAAGCGTAGTCCATTACAGCTCCCTCAAATAGAAGTTGTTAACATTAAGTGTAGTTCAAAGTCCGAAAGACTATTATACCATTGCACAATATTAAATTTCTCTATTATTATATTTTATAATATATTTTCAAAATTGTAATATCTTGTGGGGTTTTCAAAATAAAATAAGCATGTTAAGTCTCATATATAATCCCAATGTTTTAATTTTATTAAAATAGCGGAGGACTGTTGGAATATTTTAATAAAAATAAAAATAAAAATAATCATAATTCTTATATTTAATATTTATTTGTTACAAAATTTAAAAATTGTCATTATATTAGATATAAATAAAGGATTTATAAAGTTTTATTATATTCATAAATAGAGGAGTTATATGAGTTTATTATGGTTTAATTATTTGATTTAATTTTCCTATTAATTTTTTGCATAAATCCTTTATCCATTCACCTATATAAAGGATTAAAATTGTTCTATTCAGAAGTCCAGAAAAAAAAGAAAAAATATATATATTTATCTTCTCTCTAAAAATCTCCATTTGTACATATATATTTATATTCTCTCTACAAATCTCCATTGATACATTTATATTTGTGTGTATATATATTTGAGTTTGGGCAATGTAATTGGACTAGTTCAACCCATCTTTCTGTGGATGTGCACATGGATGAGATAAAACTGTGAGTCTTTTGGGTTTTATCTTGAAGGTGTTATCGAACGTTAATACCTGTACGTAGGGTGACAATAACGTCTTTAGGACAGCGACTCGGTCGCGACTCTCAAAGGCCAGCTTTCTTTACTACTACTATTTTCTATAAATGATTTTCTAAGTATTTCACATATTTGTGTTGTTAATTTTTAAATAAATTTTAAGAGAGAGTTTCTTGTAAAATAATATTCAAATCAAAGCTATATTATCCAACATGATGCACATGCAAGTTAGGGGATAAAGCTAAACTTGATCTTACGATGATGGCAAAATCTTATTTACTCTAAACTCTCACTTGTTCTTATTAGAATATATAGATATGGTAGGATATATAGATATGGTGTATGTATAAATGGTATAGTTGACTACCACCATAATTCCTAGAATTATGGGATATTATTTTATTTCCATGTACAGCCCATTCAGTCCCTATTTAAGGGACCTTTGTATTCATTCATTATAATCAATATAAGTTATTCTCTCATATCTCTCTCTCTAATCGTCAACATGGTATCAAAGGAAAAAACAACACAACCACCCCACACACCATCAAACACCACCTAGCCACCCTAGACCACCCTACACACCCGCAGCCACCACCACGCCGTCAGAAGCCTTAACCATATACTCAGATCAAACTTCAGTGCCTTCGTCCATCACGTCCTTACACCTAATCACAACAAACCAACCCCTAAAATCTTCGTCTCAAAAAGACGATTACGACCCCGTTTAAATCAACCCCTCATACCACCTTCCACGCGCTCTCACGCGCCACCTAAACAAACCCAGCCTCCGCCACCAGTAACCCACGCGCCACCTGCTCAACCTACTGCCACGTGTTACGCCACGTCAGCACTGCCACGTCACATACCACGCAGCCCTACTGCCACATCAGTTGACCAAATCAGAAACCCTAACTGGTTCAACCAGACCGGTTCTTTGCACATTCAACCGATCGATTCACTACTTTTTTGATCGAATTTTTAGAAGACCAAACCGGTTCTTAGCCTTTTCCAACTTTCTGAACACAACTACGACCTTAGAATTTCCAAATTCTGTCTCTATCTTAGAGTATTACAAACTCTCGACCTTACAAACATGACCGGATCATCTGCATACACTTCATTTAGGAACTGAACAAATGACTTACCCTCTATGGCTCAGGGTTCGACTTACAAATACCCTCCATGCTCTGTCTGTGGACTAATGGGACACTCAAAAAGGGGTTGCTATAAAATCATTGGCTATCCAATTTGGTGGAAGGATTCTCGCCATCGCAGAACAGGTCAGACCACAGAAATAGGTAACAAACAGGCCTCAGGCTTACTCACTACCACAGGTACGGCTTTACATTCTGTCTCTGTTTTGAATAATACATGGGTACTTGATTTCGGTGTAACTGATCATATGACATCTAATTCTAAAATAGTTCCCCTTTTAACCCCATCATCTCAGACCTTTGTTTCCACAACCAATGGTGTCCCAGTCCTTGTAGTGGGAAAATGATCAATCAATTTATCCGACACACTTAACCTAACTTCCGTCTTAGTTGTACCATCTTTAGATTATAATATATTATCTGTTTCTCAAATAACTAATGCCCTACACTGTGTTGTCATTTTTTGGCCTTCTCATTGTGTTTTTAAGGATATTCAGACGAAGAAGACTATTGGTTATGGTGTTAAGCGCAGTAAATTATACTATCTGGACCTGGAGTTCAAAAGCACAGATCGCTTGCATAAAGCCTTGAACACCAGTACCTCTGAAAAGAAAATTACAGATGAACTTTGGTTATGGCACTGTCAGTTAGGACATGCATCGTTTGGCTATTTAAAGAAACTATTTTTTCGTTTAATTCATAAAGTTAATTCTTCTGATTTTCACTGAGAGATTTGTGAACTGGCTAAAAGTCATTGTACTTCCTTTAAACCTTCATTGACTAAGAGTTTAGTTCCATTTATGATTATTCATTCTGATGTATGGGGACCATCTCACATTCCTTCTTTAGGTGGTGTACGATGGTTTGTCACATTTATTGATAATTAAACTCGAATGACGTAGGTTTGTCCCATGAAATCCAAAGGCGAAGTTAGTGGTTTATTTCAGAGATTTCATAAACATATCAGTACACAATATAATGCTACTATTCAAGTTCTCCGAAGTGATAATGGTAGGGAATATATAAGTACTGAGTTACAAGCATAGTTCAAACTTTATAGGATCATTCATTAGACTACATGTCCTTATACTCCTCAACAAAATGGGGTTGCCGAACTTAAAAATTGTCATTTATTAAAAATAGTTCGGGCATCACTGATCGACGCAAACGCACCAACCTCGTATTGGGGTGAAGCACTCTCATCAGCTGTCTATTTGGTTAACCGCATTCCCTCAGCCGTACTTGATTTTCAGACACCCTTTGAAGCCTTAGCTAAGTCTGTTACGGCTCCTACCGTGTCAAATCTTCCTCCCCGGGTGTTTGGATGTGTTACCTTTGTCCACTTACCAAAGGAGCAATGGAACAAACTTGAACCGCGCACTCTCAAGTGCGTATTTGTAGGGTATGCTTCTTCTCAAAAGGGGTATCGATGTTATCACCCTCCCACACAGAAAATGTATGTCACTATGGATGTGATATTTCACGAAGAAACTATGTACTTTCACCGAACTGAACTTCAGGGGGAGCATTATAAAGAAGTTCAGTTATTTGAAAATATCAATGAGGAAGAGATAAGCTCAATAGAGGTGGTTCCAACGTTGACTTCGAATTCACCACCAGCAACAGAGACAACCGAAATCACATCATCCCCTGATATGGTAATAGCAGAAATCTTACCAAATGATGTTGTGCCATCTCCGTCTTCGTCACCACCTGACACAAATAAACAATCGTCCACTTCAAATATCCCTGAAACTGAGATCTCCCAGGTATTATCTTCTTCTATTCCTATAAAAAGGCTTCCTAACCGAGCAAATAGAGGTGTGCTTAAACCCACGTATGACGCAAATTTTACCAGTAAAGCCAAATATCCTATGAGTAATTATGTGTCTTATGATCGGTTAACTATATCTAACAAATCTTTTATGAATCAATTATCTTCTATATCTATTCCTAACAGTGTGCATGAAGCCTTATGTGATTCTGAGTGGAAATCAGCAATGGATGAGGAGATGAAGTCCTTGTTGAAAAATGACATATGGGAATTGACCGAATTACCAGCAAGAAAAAAGAAGGTGGGTTGCAAGTGGGTGTACACTGTGAAATTCAAAGCAGATAGAACAATCGAAAGATTCAAAGTGAGACTGGTTGCGAAAGGCTACACACAAACGCATGAGATTGATTATCTAGAGACATTTGCGCCCATAGCTAAGATTAATACTGTACGAGTGTTACTCTCATTAGCTGCAAACTTAGACTGGCCTCTACAACAGTTCGATGTGAAAAATACTTTCCTACATGGGGATCTTAGAGGATGAGGTATATATGGAGTTCCCACCTGGATATAAGATCCCGGTTGAGCATACAAATAAAGTCTTCAAGTTGAAAAAATCTTTGTATGGGCTAAAACAATCCCCTAGAGCCTTGTTTGGGAGATTCGTGAGATCAATGCGAAAGTTTGGGTACAGCCAGAGTAATTCTGATCATACTTTATTTTTGAAGAAGAGTCATGGGAAAATCACGGCTCTTATCATTTATGTAGATGACATGGTGCTCACAGGAAACGACCCTCAAGAATAACAGGCATTGAAGAAGCTCTTATCTCAGGAGTTTGAAATGAAAGACCTTGGGAGCTTGAAGTATTTTATGGGGATCGAAGTGTCTAGATCATCAAAAGGCATCTTCCTATCTCAGAAAAAGTATGCCCTAGACTTACTGAATGAAATCGGAATGTCCGCTTGTCAACCGTCAGAGACTCCAATGAAATAATGATTGAAGTTAAGGTCGAAACAGATCAAGTGCCCGTCGATAAAGGGCGCTATCAGAGATTGGTAGGCAGATTGATGTATCTAGCACATACAAGGCCTGATATATCATATGTATTGAGTATTGTCAGTCAATTTTTGCATAATCCAGGGGAGAAGCATATGCAGGCAGTTATGAGGATTATCAGTTATCTCAAAGCAGCTCCTGGAAAGAAAATCCTATTCCAGAAAAATGAGGATATCCTGGAGGTTAAATGATACGTTGATGCTGATTGGGCATGTAATATATGTGATAGAAGGTCTACATCAGGGTACTTCACATTTGTATGAGGAAATTTAGTCACTTGGCGAAGTAAGAAGCAAAATGTAGTATCCCGATCAAGCGCAGAATCATAATATCGAGGAATGGTAGTTGGTATTCAAGAGTTATTGTGGTTGAAACTGCTACTAACAGATCTCGGTTTTCCTCCGACAGAACCCATGATGCTATATTGTGACAACAAAGCAGCATGTGATATCGCACACAATTCAGTTCAACATGACAGAACAAAAGATGTTGAAGTGGATAGGTTCTTCATCAAACAGAAGTTAGAAGAGAAAGTTATTTCTGTTCCTCATGTACGCTCCGAAAATCAGTTAGCTGACATTCTCACCAAGGCCGTGACAAAGAAGATATTCACCAAGCTAATTAACAAGTTGGGCATGTTCGATATATGTGTGCCAACTTGAGGGGGAGTATTAGAATATATAAATATGGTAGGATATATAGATACGGTATATGTATAAATGGTATAGTTGACTACCACCATAATTGCTAGAATTATTAGGGTTTTCAATTGAGATAGAGTAAATGAACAAGGAAGTTGGAGATTACGTGTAGAGAGCAAGGATAGTCTTTCTATCTTCTTCTCTCTTTTTTTTTCTAAATAAAAAAGATGGACCATCGATGTTACTAAGGGTAATTTATTTGCTAAATTGCAATAGTTGACAACACTTTCAAATTAGTAAGTGTCCTAAACTGTCATAATACCTAGTAAACCGTCATTAATTTTGTAAGTGTTCAATACCCTTACAAATTAATTTTTTTATATGTTATTGAACTACCATTTTGGTGTAGTGGTATGGCCAAAAACCGAACCGCGTAAACAAAACGACTTGGATTGGTGATTAAATCTCTCAAAACTCAAACTCCTTTACATTTCAAGTATTTACTTTATTTTGTTTGAGTTCAGTGCAATGCTAGTTATAATTTCTCACATTCAAAAGAATTAATTAAAAATCGATTATTTACCATAAACCCTTTATTCAACCCCGGCCCTTTAGGATTAATTCTCAATCTGCCAACAACATGAATGACAGGAAAGAGTAATATTGCCTATACTAAATTAGATAACAAACTTCATAGATACATAAAAATGATATCTCTAAAAGTGATTAGGTACATTTTGATACATTATTTGAACTATAAATCTGGTTAGTTTAATTGATCTATTAGCATTGGTCATTAGGAAAATGCATATAATTTTTTTGTTGACACCATAGTAAGTTTGCGCAACGAGATCACGATCAATTCACATTAAGGTAACCGCGCCATGATAAATTAATATATTCACACTGATGCAGTCTTAAACTATATTATGAAAAATATAATATTTTCAACTACAACTCAAGGCCATTTAATTGTGAGTTAATTAATTAAGAATAAGAAGACAAAACATTAGAGCTATTTTTGGGCAACTGGGTGCCTTTTGATCATGAATTAATTACCAATTAAGCTGCATCTAAAGAAGGAACATATATAACAATATATAGATTTTTTGAGGGATTACACAACATAGAATAATTTTTAATTAGAAAAAAAAAAAGGAGTAGATAAGTGGTGGATCTCATTGTGATAGAAACAGTACTTCAATGTATGGCAAACCTCAGGGTACTATATATATATATATATGCATACGATAATTGAAAATATAATAGGCGTTAGGTTTGATGTGGATCATTATGCCTACATCGATCTTTCTCAACAATGACGACTGAATATTAGATAGCATGCATGAAGCCTTTGTCCTGATTACCTTCAAGGCAAAATTGCATCTTCTATAGCTGGGGTATTGCTTTTATGCTAGACATATATGATGCACAAATCTCAATGTTATATATATTTATCCTAGCTTGTACCTAGCTAGCTAGCCAACACACATGCATACATATATATATACACATCTAAATCCATTTTTTCTTTTCCCTAGCTTATTAAGAAATTAGTAAATATATAATTAAATGGACTAAACAAATAAAGGGAGCGCTCCTATGCTTATTCTATGTTCCTTAAATGTATCTTAAACTTTTGCTTAATTTATGAGTGTTTTTAATCGACATTGATATTACGTGAATTACAACTCATTTATACAAATAGACGATGGATACATATTGACATGCATATTGATATATGACATATATATACACACACAAATATATACGTATATAATTAGGCTTTGAAAAGGGCTTCTGCTTTTTTGTTAAAGAATAGATTTCTTGCTTTTAAGAGTAAATAATTGAATTCTTTAATAAAATTTGGTGAAAATGATTTTACTAGACATCTAAAATTTTGACGGCTAAAAGTGTACACGCATGTAGATTAATTATTATTTCACACATTTCCCAATTAAATTTGTCGATGAAATTTTGTAGAGTTTATAAAAAATTTACACAAAAAATTAAGAGGAAATTATGGGCTGAAATTACCAAAACGGTGTACTTTTGAGAAATAATTACCAAAGTAGTAGAAAACAACCAATTATTTATGAAATAGGTAGAAACATGATTTATTTTGGGAGTTCTTAAATAAACACACATGCATAATCCGTCTTTTCACCCCAATAAGAGAATATTTTTTTCTCACCCCACTTATTTTTTAAAAAAACTTTCAATTCACCCCACCATTGGGGTGAGTTTACTGAATGCACTATTGGGACGTTAATTTCGTCGTCGCTAAAACTAAAACATGAAAATCTTATATAAATCAATAAAAATATTTTGTATTGAAAACATTCAACCTACCCTATCTTTTTTATACACGCTAACGACATACCTCCTCTTTTTTATAAATCAAATAATAAATTTATTTTTTATTGCACATCCACAAAATTCATTATTGACATCACAAAATTCCTAATAAGAGATAGGGTCAAGCCCCATAAGTGACAATTTCATAGCAACAATAATAATTTTAGACTTTTAGGCGACCAACTGTTTAAAATGAAATACCTGATCAAAGTAAACATTAATTAGTTAACACGAGATAGTTACCTAGACTGTTTCCACTAGCTAATAATAAAATTTTAATTTTCGTAATATTAATGTCTCCTATACGGCTATATCTAATGAATTGAAAAAATAAAATAGTTTTTTATAAAAATAAATCATTTATTAAAATATTTTGGAACTAGAGTTGCAAAATTATTTGTTGGAAAGAATGGACCTTTTTAATTTTATAAAATTTAAATGAGTGAGAAGATAAATTAGTGGCAATTTTTTTCAAATATAGAAACTAGGGTGAGAAGAAAGAATCTTATGCTATTTTTCAGGTTAAGATTGATGTAATATTGACTTTTGGTGGGGTGAGAAGACGGAATATGTGGGTCTATTTAAGAACCTAGAAATTAGGTAAAAGGGCTTATTATACATTGATTTTTACCAAAAATCCAATGAATAATATTTTTTTGAATGAAGGGCCTATTTTTAATTGGTAATTTGAATGAAGGGCCTATTTTTAATTGGTAATTAGTGTAAGAGGCCTATTTTGTTTTATATTTTAAATGAATGTATTTGAATAAATTTAAATATCATTTAATTAATAAAAACATGTTATGTATTACCTAAATTACCCCTTTTTATGAAATTTTCACAAAAAATATGGACTGCAAAGTTCATTTGCAATAAAATATGAACTACAAAGTTCATATTGCAATAAAATATGAACTGTAAAGTTCATATTGCAGTGAACTATGTACTGCAATATGAACTTTGCACTAAAAATATGTACTGCAAAGTTCACATTGCAGTAAAATATGGACTGCAATATGAACTTTGCACTAAAAATATGGACTGCAAAGTTCACATTGCAGTGAAATATGGACTGCAAAGTTCATATTGCAGTGAAATATAGACTGCAAAGTTCATATTGCAGTCCATATTTTAATGCATATTGATATTTTTTTAGTTTATTTTAAGGGTTGGGATGTCATTTTATAATGAAAAAAAAAGACACATGTCATATTATCAATAAAATAAAAAATAGGCCCTTTATTTAAAAAAAATTATTCATTGGCCTTAGTGTGAAAATCTTTCTCTAATAAGCCCTTTTTTTTAATTGCCCCATTTAAGAACACCTTTTATTTTTTATACTTTGTCTTTTTTATTGTTTTAGATAGAGAGTAGAAGTCTGTTTTAGATATATAAATATTGAGTCTAGATCTAGTACGAACCGATTCGTAGGCAACGGAACTTTTAGCGATAATTTTCTGTCGCTAAAACATGAGGACAATAAGATAAAAAACTATCTCGAATCCAAAATATAAATGGACATGAAACTAGTAGTATTGGTATAGAGGTAGATTCTTGTTAGTAAGCCAAAATCTTAAGGCAAAGTCTCTCTCGAATCCCACGCACACATTCAAACGTAACCACATGATCAAGCGCCCCCCCCCCCCCCCCCCCCCCCCCGGCCCTTTAATTTATTTCACTCCCTCTTCTCTCCCCCTTTTTAAAGTCACGAGACCCGCATAAATATATATATATATATATGTTCTTTGAATTTTAGTAGAGAGAGAGAGAGAGAGAGGGGATATATGTCACCAGAAGGGGTAGCAGAAAGACTGATAGAGAAGTCTCAAAGCTCGATCTCCTTTCTTCAACACCACTTAACTACTACCTCCATTCATCTCTTAGTCTCTCTCTCTCAAACTTCAAGTGTTAATTATTTAATTTCAAAAGCTCCTACTTATCTCTACCTCATCTCCACTACCTGCTCCCATCAGAAACGTTTTCTTTTCCTTTTACCCCCACCCCACCCTCATCTTATTTTTCTTCTGTCTTTCTCTGCTGGGTTACCCCCAAAACCCCAACCCCCCATGCCATGTAGGTCTCACCCCACTTTACTTCTCTCTCCTCCCCCCCCTCTCTCTCTCTCTCTCTCTAACTTTGTGATTTTTTATTTCTTTCTTTTTGTTAATATTCAGGAGACCAGAAAGAAACCCATTAGACCTCAACAACTTACCGGACGATTACACTAGAGATACTACTCATCATCATGCTAAACAAATCCTTGAGGACACCTCTTCCTCTGTTGTTGCTGGTACAAATACATATACATCATTTTTTTTCCTTTTTAATTATCCTATATTAAGGGTTCTACCCTTTTTCTGTTTCCTCCTTTCTTTATTCGATCTCATTTTTATCGGACAAATATTCGGAGAGATATGCGAGTGTGTGACCTGCTCCATTTTTTAACAAGTCCCTCGGGTATATTATTTGGTGTTAAATGGTGGTGATGGTTGGGGAAGAAGTGAAAATTTATTTATTTTGACAAAACATTTCCTAATTTATAGTTAACAGTAGTTTGTGATTTTTCTGAATTTATGTGTTGGGGGATTCAATTGGGAACCCTAAAAGGAAAAAAAAAAAAAAAAAAAAAAGAATATTCATTCATGATTAGGGCAAAAATTGAAAATCTAGCTAGCCTTTGAGGAGAGAGGGGGGTTCATAGGGTAGGGTTTAAAGAATAGTCTCATCAAAGTTGCTTTAATAGGGGACTGTTTTGGGGTTTGGTAACAGGAAGAGGAGGTGCCTATAGAAAGAAGAAAAACGGCGCAAAGGAAGCAAAAGACGAGAGCTCTAAAGTCTATGAGTGTAGGTTTTGTTCCCTCAAGTTCTGCAAATCTCAAGCCCTCGGTGGTCACATGAACCGCCACCGTCAAGGTAAAAAAAAACACATACCACAATATTTACTAGATAGCTACCTTAATAATATTATTACCAGCAAAACCTAGCAACCTGGCTTGCCAGGTTATAGCTGTCTTTGAGGAAAGCAAGAAAACTATATTAATTAATTAAGTTGTTCGATCCTTTGCGTGGTCGCATCAATCTGCTTTTTCGACGTCCAAAAAACAAAGTAATTGTGTTGTGCTGGCTCATATATATATATATATATATATATCCTGAAAATTAATTATTGGTTCACCTCTTTTATGTTTGTTGATTTGATGTGACCTTGATTTGATTTGTGTTATCTTTGTGTGTGTGGGTACTACTATTATTACTATTTATTGACAGAGAGAGAAACGGAAACACTGAACCGGGCCCGTCAACTAGTCTTCAGTAACGATAACATATTAGCCCCACCCCCACCCTCTCATCATCATCATCATCACCTGGGGTATATCCTCGATCTACAATTTTGTTCAAATAATATTGTTAATCATATTCTATTTGAATTGAAGGGGCTAATTATTTTATTTCATTTTTAACTAGCAGTGTGCACGGTTATCATCAAACTGGTAACATAGGTGTTGGTGATCCAACGCTACCATTCAGATCAGTTTACCCAACAACCAGCAGACTATTTTCCGCCTCTTCACCATCCACCGTGTTACCGCCGCCACCTCAGCAGCAGCCGTATATGTACACATCACAGTCGCGTCTCGTCCCATACCAGTCGTCACAATATCCGCCGCCGCAGATAAATGATTACTTGGTAGGGCACGTGCTTCCCGGGAGCAGCAGCCATGGCAGTACGGTCCCCAACATAATCCAAACTATGGGGGACCGTTGGGGTCTCCACCTGAAGGTAACAATAACTACACGTGCATTGGAGCACCGGTGGGGCACGCATTCGGCCACAGCAACAACGATGGAATTGGCAAAGGAGAAGGAGGAGGGAGTGGTGATGTGGCAATGCAAATGAGGAATCAGAATCGTGAGGAGGAGGGAGAGGGAGAGGGTTTGTTAGATTTGAATAGGATAAGGAGTAGCTATAATACTGCCGGGACACACAATCAGCATCAGCGCGGCTTGGATCATACTTCATTGATCAATCGGTATCAGGATGGATTCTAATAATTAATATCTCTTAGTCGATCTTCTTTTCTTTGCTTTTGTCTTTCTTTTTAATTTTTATTTATTTTTTATTTGTGAACTGAATATTAGAGTTAGGGGTACAAGTTATATATATTTTAATCTGCCTGTGACACGCCACTCTCTGTTAAGAGTACAATAATTTTTGGTTTTTTACAACATGCCAGGGGAGCAGGGCAGGAGTGTAATGAGCACACACACATATATATATACAGAGAGAGAGAGAGAGAGAGTAGTAATTAATGGAATGTAGATCGAGAAAGTGTGAATGTGGGTGGAACTAAACTAAACATATAAGGGGTGTGGGGACCGGAGGGGTTGGATTTCAACTGATACTCTGCTGCTAGTTTAGTTCCCAGATCCCAACACCACCCCCCCCTAAATTTCTTTTTTGCATTTGGATGTTTGCATGGCCGCATTTTACTTTTCTTTCTTTCTTCGATTTCTTTTTGTTTTTCTGCCCTTCACCGATCTTCTGCATGCCAAGAGTGTTTGTGTTCTCTTTTTTTTTAATCATTAGGAGTTCCATTGAACTTCCTCATGACTACAACCACATACGAAATTATATGTTAATTCGATTTTTCAATAATTTTACAAATTTCATTTCTTTCAATTCAAACCTATATTTATCATTCAGTTCCACATAAGTTTTTAGTACGTACCTACTTCCTCCGGCCTCTCACATTTAATTATTTAGCTAGTCCTATTTCTTTTATTATCATAATGTTTCAAATTAATAAACCCAACATTTTCCTATTTTAATATATTATCCAATTTCATCATAAAAATTAATCACGCACCAACTCCGGATAAAACTTCTGTTTTCTCCTAGAATAATATCTTCCATGGTACCAAATTCCAATAATCTCGTGATTATGGTAAACATGTATGTATTTGTTTCTGATGATTGATTATTTTGAAATAATATGCATAAGTACTGAACAGGATGATCGTACCCTACATTTTTGTTATGTACTATTGCAAAACTATTGCTACAGCAAAGTTAATTGTGCTTAACTTTGGAATATAAAAGCCTTCAAATTATTGTATGATCTATTTTATAAGGCAATACATATTTTGATAGAAACAATGTTTGACTTTTGGGGGGGGGGGGGGGGGGGGGGGGGGGAGGTGAGGTGCAACGTAGCCAAAGGCGGAGTTAGGAATATTGTTCAAGTGGGGCCAAATTAATAATATTACAAAAAAAAAATTGCATATACTATAATATGGCATATGGTACATAAGTTTACATTTTGAAAAGTAGAACTTACTCCTACTTTACTAAAATATTTCTCCATTCAGTTTCTGAAAAGTTAAAAATGATATACTAAAATTAATTATATATTTTGAAATATTTTTATCAACTCAATACACAACCTGCTATAACCAACAAACAAATATATTAATTTGAATATTAACTTATCAAATAACAATCTAATAAGCAAATCAATTTCAATAACAAAATTTAATATCAATATTTAACAATTTAATAAGCAAGTCAATATTAATAAATAATAACCAACAAACACCTAAATCTTAATATTCAAAATAACAATAATAATAAAAAAATAGTATAAGAAATAAATTTGACCTAAGAGTTACGGAAGAAGAAGAATGAAGCGGAGTGCGAAACTGTGGAATAATAAAAAGGGGCTCGAAAGAAATAAAAAGGGGGCTGTTGGGATCCGGGAACTAGAAGAAATCGAAGAAAGAAAGGAGCTGGGAAGCTTAATTATATGACCGATTAGTACATGTACACTTTACTTTGATACCAAACTTGGACAGTCTTGTTAAATTCTATTGTCCTAAATTAATGGATGGAATGACATAAAACGAAAGTAACGTAAGCCTAAAACGTGCAACACTGTCATGACATAATGGGGTGGAATGAGCCTACATTCTGTATATTGGTGGTGCAAGATTTTGTATTCGTGATGTGGAATTCATTGTATCACTTTCTAAGATACCTAGCCTATTGGAGATTCAAAGTTATTTTAGCTGATCAAAATTTAACGAAATAAATTAAGTTCTTGCAAAATGCAAAATTTAAATACAACATTGAAAAAAATAAAACCATCACAAAATAGAAGATGAAATATTGTGCACTTTCTCTTACAGGCTCAATGGCCAAAAATGACAACAATATACTTTAGCCATTTTTGCACTTGGTTCATCGTACTTTTTTCTTGATCAATCATAAGAATGAATTATAACATGTTGTCACTCGGATCCATCCGTTAGGGTCCGTTTAAATCAACTAAAGGAAAGTTGGAACTAGCTATACAAATCACCCCCAACTTCCAAGTATTTACACAATCAATCCAAACTTTTTAATTTTACATTTAATGTATTTACATATACCACCCCTTTTAAACCCTTCAATTTTTTCATCTTTGTATTCAATTTCCTAACATCCTTCATTACATTTACCAAATCTTTAGTTAACCATCCATTTTCTCATATCTCCGGCCACAAGTCATTGAAGTCACTCCCTACAGCTTCGATCCACTACCCAAATACTTCCTTAATCCACTCTATCATCGCCGGTGGCCATTTCACATAACCAGATTATTATTTTTGATTTGATTTTCTCTTGCTCCCTCTAAATTTCCCCATATCTCCCCCACTTTCTTTGTATAAATTTTTGCGAATCATCTCTCATTTCATAAATTCAAAGATCTATTTGTTTTATGGATAAATTTCAGAAGAACAAAAAACAAAAGCAAAATTTTCAAAGAATTTATCGCAAAAGAGTTAGGTGTTACAGGAAAAAGATCTATTTTTCCATTTAGTCTGATAAATTCTTTTGTTTTTAATATTTTTTTCTTAGAAGGGCTTATTTTTGTCCCTCGAAGGATGAAAAAGGGTTGTCATTCAGGTTTATCTCGTTTTTCCTAGAAACATTTGGAAATAGGGTAAATTTTTGTCTTCGATCAAATTCTAATTACCCAAAAACATTACTTGATTTAATGGAATGATAAAGATTATGTTGTAATTAAATTGGGTTGTGATAAAAATGATGATCAAGCATTGAATTCTGGTGAATTGATATCAAATCCGTTACTATTTTGTGCTTGGGACAAACTTTTATGAAGAAGAAGGAGAGAAGATCTGAGATATCTCTAAAGGGGATGAGTGGATTGGGAAAGGTTTTTGTAAATATTTGGAAGATTAGGGGTGATTTATATATATATATATATAATTTCATTTTTCCATCAACTCCTTCCAACGGAACCTACCAGTTGAAGCTAATTTAATTTACAACATAATTATTGACTAAAAATACGTTCCCCATTTTTAATCATTCAGCCTTCTCTTATAATTTTAAGGGACTTACAAGGAATTTTGGGGACTAAAATCCCTAGAGAGTTTGTATATATATATGAGATTGGCTTGTGGGCGTCGGCCAACAATGAGCACCCTAGCTTTTTGCAAACTGATTTCAAGGGCACTAATTCATTTTGAACTCATTCAAAAGACTATCAAAGAGAAGATGCAACACTGGTTTGAGAAAGCCAACCAAATTCCTATGCACTAGCTTCTTCTTTTTTTGGGTTTTCGTTTTGAACTTTTCAGTTTATGTTTCAATAAAATAGGAGTCTTATATTTAATCTCTAATTCCCATGCTTTTCAGGGTTCAGGTGACAATTAGTGTAACCCCCTAAGGATTAAAACAGTACAACAAAGCTGAATTGCCTATTTAACAGCTATATACCAACACATTTGCAGATCAACACACACAATTTCAGCCAACCGCTGCACTTTATTTTTTGAGTGCGGAAACAGAAACACAGTTCTGATCAGCAAGCTACAGATATAAATTACAACTTACAAATGCAAGAGTTTAAGTAGCATATATATATATATATATATTATATGTGTGTGTGCGCGCTTTTTTAAAAAAAGGAGCTGTGAAAATAAACTCTATATATACCTGGCAGAAAGAGTGACAAAAAAGAGAGAAACAGACACTCGAAAGAAACCCTAAACCTAGCCCTAAACCTAACCCTAACCCTAGACCTACGAATATCTACGACCAAAAAAACTAGTTTCCAAAACATAGACGGGCCAACTGTCCAGCAATTTGTTACCATATATCCAGCCTTCTCTGTGTCAACTAAGTGAGCTATATATGTCATGTCCATATTTCCCATTGCTCTCCTTTTTAACATATGATATGGTTCAAGCATATAGTAACAAAATTTAAATATTTCAGCACATTTTCAATTTAGGAGGTTTTTTTTTTTAGGATTATCTCAACTCTAAATCCCATATTATTTTTGCGGGAAAGTGGATTTACCAAATCTAGGAATAATTATGTTAAATTTAATATTTTATAAACATATGTTAAAAAAAAAAAAAGGTCCCAAAGTGTGACTCCTAATTTGAGACCCAAATAAGTAAAATAAAATTACATATAATTTGCTAGATCATTGGTTTTAAGTCAAAAACTCAAGATTACATCACGAGAATGGACTTTTTGGGTATAAGCAATGATTCTAATATGTTCTTATAGAGTTGGGGGAAGAGCCGGTAATCACTATAAGTGCCAAATTCACTTACAGTAAGAATGGAGCCCCGTGGCCTCTTACTCATTGTTATCAGACCCTACCTTTAGGGGTGTCCATCCGATCCAATCCGATCATTTTAAACCATCCGCATCCGATCCGATCCGATGTCGGTTTTAAGTTTTGGCATCCAATCCAATCCAATACACTTTACAAATCCAATCCAATCCAATCCAATTAAATGTTGGATTGGATCGGTTTCGATCCGATCCGATTAGAAGTTTAAAATAAGATATATTAGATTCTTGAAATGTTCAATTTTAATGTAAAACAAGACGGAAACTACTTGTAAATTAAATAAAATCCATTACGAATAAAGTTTAAGTGTTCAATCAAATAGCTTCAAGTTAAAATGTCTATTGTCTAACCAAAAATACACAATTAAATCAAGTGACGAACCATACATGATTAAGCTAAATATTAAATAACAAACTAAGATTAAATGATTTCAAAGTGACCCCTTGTATATATTAAATTATGCCACCAATGAGGGAGAGACATGTGGCAATTCTAATAATGAATTGGATTGGATTGGATCGGTTCCTAGAACACATCAAACCGGATCCGATCCAATTTTTTTCGGTTTTCAAATTTTGCATCCGATCCGATCCAATCATCCATAAAATCCAGGAAAAATGGATTGGATTGGATTGGATTGGATCGGTTTCTCGGTTTGGATTGGATTCTGAACACCCCTACCTACCTTAATACCAACCCAGCAAAGGGAGTGGGTCATCGGGTCATTGGTTCAACCAGTGGATGACATGTTGGACTAAATAGGAATATATATAAATAAAAGTAATTAATATTATATTCAAAACTACAAAAACAAATATATTTTTCGCGACAAATATATGATACATTATCTACCAAGACAAACTATAAATCGGAGAGTCTAAAATTAAAATATCAAAGTCAAGCAATCAAAATTAATTATAATATTTAGCCACATTAGCAAAATAAAAACAAGAATAAACTATTTTTTAATTAATAGGCTAAATCATTCTTTACAAGTTTAAATACCAGTAAATAAGGTTAGGAATCTAAAATTTAGTAACTTTCTTTAAAAGATAGATTCCTTGTTAATCACAAAATCTTTTGATTTTGATTTTTAAAATAATTTGATTGAACTGTTAGTTTCACTTAACTCACTGGGTTACCAGGTTTCTAACAACCCAGCCAGTTTAATTCGATTCACATTGGGTTAATTGCAAGGACAATCTGTTTGCTAACTCGGCCCGGTTTAGTGATTGGTTCACCGGTTCATCGGGTCAACCCACCGGACGAGTTGGGTCTGATAACTATGCTCTATTACTAGTTGGAGGTGAAGGTGGCCATCTTGTCTAACGCAAGTTGATTCTTGGAGTGTACTTATCCCACCTAGTCAAAGCATTTAAACAATTAAGGGGACAATATGTTATTTTCTATAGTAGCTAGTTTTTGCGCACGTGGGTTGGTTTTAGTATTTTACAAAAATCATTAAACCTGTTAATAAATATGTACTAAGAATTGGATAATTCTAACGTCTGATTAATAATTATAAGAAAATCAAAGAAATGTGTTGCTATGATTTTTTTTAGTACATGGGTGGCCAAATAGACTCTTAATTAGATATATATATATATAAGAGACTAATATTTTTATAATAAATCTTTAGAATTTTTTTATTAATTTTATTAAAAATATGTGGGATTATGATGCACAATAGCAAACAATAATAGAACAATCGTATAAATAAAGACTATATAACAAAAAAAAATTAAAATAGTAAAAAAAACAAAAAAGGTTCACTTACAAGCGATAATATATATAACATGGATGTTTTACCAAATTATAAATACATTATATTCAATTTTTTTGGTTACATTAATCATATTTACAAACCAACAAACATTTTATTTGAATTTTTAGATTAATATAAACTGATAATATATGTGTTCGAATTTATAATGTGATTAACAAAGTAGAGTTTAAATATGTTTGAAATACGCATACTAATACAAAAGTATATGGAGTCTTTTATTTAATTTATATCTGAAACCGTGCTTAAAACTAAGGGACATATTTGTCTATATAAAAAAAACTAAAAAAACTTAAGTTATTCGTAATTTATTATAAAAGATACTATTATGGCTGTGCTTCCCTCCCCTTCTCTTATAGTCACCTGCATCTACCCAATGCTTGAATAAAAAAATTAATGATGTGAAATTTACTAATTTTATGAAGTGTGTCATGTCCCTTTATATGTATATATGTACTAGAGTGTTTCAATTTTGTTATTGATTAATAGAGATACATGAACAAAAGTATAACATGCATTAAAATGATACACATATTATCATATACGATCTATTTATTTTTATTTATAACATATTTAAATGTGTTATACGAGCATATATTAACACTGTAAGGTCAACAAAAATTGCCTACAAATAAACTAAGTAATCAACCACAATCTCACAAAGAACACAAGGATTTTTGTAAGGGTTGTTCTCCCAAATCAATCTAGTTTATGTCCACCCTGGTGGTGTGTGGTTGGTAATTTTATTGATGATGAATAATAAGAGTACAATAACTGCTTTACAAGTATTCTCTAGTTTTTTTTTTTTTTTTTTTTAATGATTCTCACATATTGGTCTAATATATAAGTGATAGAACCAGCTGTTACAGTAGGAAATAATGGTCTCTTAAAAGGAGGGATGGTAGAAATGAATATAAATGGCCGGTAATGAGTGGGCTGTTATTGAACCAACACTGACTCTTCCAATTCTACCACATATCCCAGAATCACTTGATGTAAATGAGGAACGGTTCCTTGCCTCAGCTCGGTAATCTTCCCATTAATTGTGGTCCTTCAAACTCTACCCTTGTCAATTTAGGAAGAAGTTTTTGGCTGCGTTATTCCACTTGTTATCCCATATATGAATAACGAATCAACTGGAGGATTTGGGTCACTGCTAGACTCACATACGAAAACATATTTATGGATTTGATCAAGTGGGGGTCGTCCTCTCACTGATATTTTGCACGTACTATATATATATATATATATATATATATAGTGCACTCTCGTTTATTACCCTTAATTCTAAACTCTCTAGCTTCTAATGTCAAATTTTCAAAAAACCTAATTTTCCTTTTTCTACCATCTGTCGTGATCGAGCTAACTCTTGCCCACGCAAGAAACCCAACAAAAATTTGGCCCATTTTTTTTAACCAATTACTTGACCCATTTACAATAACAAAGATTTGATTAATCGATTCTGTATTAATTAGGGGGCAAACCCAATATACGATAAATATTTTTTTACCTTTTATGTTTAAAATATGACTATTAACTGGGTATTCACTTAGAGTTGGTTTGCCAGACCAAGTTCAACCTTTGGTTATGATAATATAAAAGTCTAATTAATTTTTTGGCATGCCACTAGACTTTTATGATGGGGTGTAATGAGCCAAGGAAGCAATAGTTGTGACACATTTTAAATTTTCTTCCTTTTTTTGGGTTTATATCATGAAAATGGTTGGACATATTTTTATGCACTTCAATTAATTTTTTTTTCGAAAAATCATAGACATGAAGACATTGATAAACTAATCTACTGTTGCACTACAAGAGAACGAAAGAAGCACTGTGTTTAGTCTCTCTCTCTCTTGAGCTGAGATCCCGAGATGTATTACAAAGAAAGGTACAATACAATAGTATATGTGTTGACAAAGATCTTTCTTTATCCACCAGGAGAGAGAGAGAGAGAGAGAGAGATGATTATTAATTGTAACACTGAAGACCCCGAACTACGCCAAAAAAGTTGCACCTAACAAGTCAATATATTTTTCTTTATCTTATGAAAATTATAGGAAGAAAGTGGCAAATGTGACTAAGGCTATGATAGCAGTGGCAGTAAAAGTCGACGGCTATAGGCTACATAGAGTTAGCTTACTCGTGGAGAATGAACGTTTAAAGCTGCCGCGCATTTTCTTAATTTATTTTTTATTAATTTACTTGGTAAGCTTTATTATATATTAGATTAGACTTAGCATGTCATTTAAGTTAAAAGAAATTGAATGAATCCCAATAATTTATATATATAATTAACTGGAAAAAAAATAAAAAATCCAATGCAGGCCACTACTACAATCCAATGGTACGTACAACTCTAAATTGACCACCACCGGCCACAACCACCCCCTTACCTCCGGACCGGCAATTATTATCGAAGTGCTAAGACTTGACCGGAGCTTTGACACATGTATTATAAATATATTTTTGCATTAAATTAATAAAATATACGAATTATATATTTTTAGTACAAACCTGTTTTCTTCATTCTATCCTCAAGCAACTAATGAATTTTTAGTGCAAATTTATTCTTGCACTAAATCCATAGACAGCTAATTAATATTATAGATTTTAGTGCAACTATATTTTTGCACTAATTCCGTAGACAAGTTAAGATATTAATTTTAGTACAAATTTACTTTTGCACTAAATTCGCAAGTAATTTAGTTAATCACTCATCTAATTCTAGTAAAAAACTATATAAAACAATTTTTAATTTTTTTTCTCAAAAATCATCTCCTTAACGGGTATTATTGGGTTGTTTCGTGTCACATGTTAACAAATTGAGTCATATATGAATACTGAAATTCACCCGTTAAGCATTTAAGTGGTGGCAAATTTTACATGAATTTGTCAAAACCCAACATGAACCAACCCATTTACAGGTCTAGATTTGGACTACTTGAGTGTAGTGTATAAAGTCTATCCAATATTAATTAGGGCTTTGTTATTAAAAAAAATTTGAAAAATAATTGATTTATGTAATAAGTGGAGTTATGTAGTGAGATGTGCACATTTTTTTTCCATAGAAAAAATTTCATTGAGTGGTAACTGGTAAGGAGGAATTTTTATTATTTTTTTTCACAAAATTAAAGAATGATGGAGGCATTTACTCATAAAAATACGTATGAGATAGATAACATTTCACCATATCGCTCAACTTATTTTTCAATTTCTCAATTATATTAATATTTTATCTATCATTTTTCATCTTGTTATGAAAAGGAGTTTACATAAATTAAAAAATTAAAGGTAAACTATTGTTAGGTTGGAGTAACAACTTAAAGATTAATGACCAGTTTTCCCTACATCTAATTGGGAAGATCAAGTGGTAAGAGTCTCAGTTGAGAACAAAGAGATCTCAAGTTTAAATCATGAAGTCTGCTACCCCCCCCCCCCCCCTTATCTATCATTTTTCATCTTGTTATGAAAAGGAGTTTACATAAATTAAAAAATTAAAGGTAAACTATTGTTAGGTTGGAGTAACAACTTAAAGATTAATGACCAGTTTTCCCTACATCTAATTGGGAAGATCAAGTGGTAAGAGTCTCAGTTGAGAACAAAGAGATCTCAAGTTTAAATCATGACGTCTGCTATCCCCCCCCCCCCCCCCCCCCACCACCACCCACCCACACACACACACACAAAAAAGATCAAGCATAAAGTGTATCTGTGACCACTTGTACTAAAAAATATGACTACTAATTTTTCTCAGTGAATTCAGTGGTGATAAATATTTGATCCAAGTGCATCTAAATGAAAAATGTAATCTTGACATTATTATTATGAACGGAAAAAAAGTTATTTTGTTAGAAAGTAAAAAAAAGGCCCATCTCCCCTTAAATTTCATCATCCACCTTCACTTTTTTTTCTCTTTTTTTTTTTTTTGGAATTGCACTTAAATATATACTTTGTTTTTACTGTTGATAACTGCAAACATATATATGTTCAGATATGCATTAATGGGTAGAAAGACAAGGCGGCCTTCATCTTTTTCTTCTTTGTGCACTTTTCACAGTCAAAGATCTAATTAACAAACTATCTACAGATTCTTGGAAAAGCTCACACTCTCTCTCTCTCTCTCTCTCAAATTTTATGTTGATCGATGTTGGAAGGAAATATATATATATATATATCATACAAGGGATAGGAAATCTTACAATGGGAGGATAAAGCGATCAACTTTTATGATAAGTCTGTGCTTAATTATTTGTAAATATTGTAAAAAATATTGATATGTAAAAAAAATTGTGCAACATGCAGTGTTCGATTTGTGTCCGGTAGAAGCCCCATTTTCCCAGAGCCTATTAGAGCAGGGAGTTTCATCCCTTGTATTTAAAAAATATTTTGGAACTTGTTTAGTTATCTTTTAATTTATGAATTTAACAATTTAAAATTACTTAATTTATTAATTATTTAATTTAAATATTTGGTTTTAAAAGAAAAATTACTATACAAAATCATAAATTTAAGCTAATAAATAAGATATTAAATAAAAAAAATATAAAGATATAATTTAAATCACATAACTTGTACCTATTGTGCAAATTTATGCATAAAAATCACACCAAAAATAAAGACTTAATAGAGTGAGGGGTCGTGACAAGAGGGTACAAATTGCCTTTTTTCTTTTTTCTTTTTGGCACTCGGAAGGATTTGAACATGGAATCTCTCACTAAGAGCATCTCTAATGGGGCTGTGTAAAAATAGCCAACTCAACATTGTGTAAAATTTATTCATTGTATAAATTTTTTGTTGCTCCAATGGTTATGTAAAATCAATGCTAACTAAGCTCTTGTGTATAATGACAGTATATTTTGTACATCTAATTTACACAACCAAATAGGATTCTCTCTCCACCTACTCATTTTCTCTTCTCATTTGTGTAATTTCTTATTGTTTATGTAATTGTTTTTTATTGGATCACGTTTTTTTACGCAAGAGTGTTAATATTAGCTATTAGAGAGTAAATAAGTATGTGTAAATTTTTTGTGTAAAGTTCATTAATTTGCCATATAAAATTTACACAATAATTTTATACAACCATACTAAAAAATGCTCTAAATAAATTATCTTCGATAGAAATTTAGTAAATCAACAGGCCAATCCCATAAATTGTATGCCCATAGCGGTGGAGGAGTATAGTACTGTCGCTAGATCGAGATAGGTGCTAACTAATTAATTAGCTTGGATACAACTGGACCACGAGCTTCAATCAAGTAGTCCTAATGGTTCAGAGAGTGAAAGCTACTTCTCTTCTCTAAAACCCCATGTATGTAAACAATTCATCCTCCCCCTTTCTTACTAGTTTTGTCGCTTTTCCTTTTATATCCCCAAGGTTAGTACATGCATATATTGACACTACATAAATCAACAACTTTAACAAAAAAAAACAAAACATGATACTTATTTAAAAGACTAAATGACACTTTACACCTTAAATAAAAAAAATTACACTTTGCACCTTATACATATAAATTATATAAATTTATCTCAATTCTTCATTTCCAGCCATTTTTTAAAGTATTCGACCACACAAGCGAATCACGTGTGCAATTAGCAAGTGCATTTTGGATAAGACAGTATGATATTAATGTTTTATGAACATGTAACTGAATGTTTTTTAATCTTAAGTTTTATTAGATGCAATGGATGTTAATATTTTTTATGAATCTCTTACTCATGAATTAATTGCTCACTTTTCCTCTATTTTTGTAAGTGGTGCCGATGTAATGCTGTGAATTAATTGCTCACTTTTGCTAAATGATTTGCTCAGTTTCTACTTACAGTGAACAATTGATACATCATGACTACAATTCTAAAAAACCCTTGCTAATTGCACACGAGATTCGCTCGTGTGGTCGAAGGCTTTAAAAAAAGGCCGAAAATGATGAATTGAGATAAATTGATATAATTTGTATGTATAGGGTGCAACATGTTAAAACAAATATTTAGGTTGTAGATTAATACATTATTTTACTTTGGGGTGCATTAGTGTCATTTAGTCTATTTAAAAAGATAAATGAAAGAGTTTTTTTATACAAATTTGTAGAAATAATCTATATCATAAATAGATCAAATTTTCCAAATTTTATCATAAAAATTAATTCACAAGTTGATGAGATGATCATAAAAAAAATTAATAGTTGTGTACATTTATATCAATTTTCCATCACACCTAGTTATAGATTGAATTTTTTGATTAAATTTAGTGAAAACTCACCTCTATAAATTTGCATAAACTAATTCACCCATTTACCTAAATTAATGAGCATCATTTCTTTTTATTAAAGTGAGAGATTCCCTCTTTATAACCTACTACTACAAATCACATGTTGGGAAGTGAAAATTTTGTGAAACAATACATAATATTTAGGGGCTATTTTACCTATTAGTAATTGGTTTTGAATTGAATAATCCGAACTCCAATATGATATCAAAGGATTTGCATATATGATATTTATCACATGTCCACCACGCGTGAGAGATCAAGAGTATGTTAAGGTTATAAATCTTGCATCAAAAAAATTAAATAGTATATTTCTAGTACAGACTCAATCCATATAGATTGGAACTTTAGTGACATTTTTTTCATTGCCAAAATATTGGGCAGATATTTTTAATGACAAAAAAATTTGCTAGCAGTGGTGATTCATACGGATTAATCGACACCAAATTTTTTGTGTATATATATATATTCTTATATTAAAAGTTTACAATCCTTTTTAGAGCCTAATTTCTTTTCTTTTTTTAAATGTACGCAAAGTATCAAACATCGACATAATGAATTACCAAGCTTTGTTCCAAACCATCAAGTAATTAAGTAAAAGTTAGTGTATAAATGCTTTAAAAGGCTGACAATATACTTATTTATTATCGTAATATATGAAAATACTAAATCTTACGATATTAAACCAATTTTGCTGTCCACCATTGATTAAATTAAAATTGATATATTTTTTAAACAATATTATTTAAAGTCAACTTGAAATTTTAATTTGAGATAATGAAAGAGGTGATTAAGTTTTAATTTAAGACAGATGGATGAAGTATGATATTTACCATTATTCTAAGCTTCCTCAAAACCCACCCACTCTATTCCCTTTCGGATTTAACTCCTCACCATTTTACTTCGGTTTGATTTCGTCTAATATATAGGGTCTAGTTCGAAAATTAAATAGATGGATATTTTTATGAAATTTAACGGAGATGATTTCTATGATAAGTAGATCAACTTTACAAAATTTTAATATGCCCACTTCCGATTTGAATTTATTTTATGAAATTTTGTGAAAATGATCTACTCATTATAAATTCCATTGGACAGAATTAATCCATTTAGCCCTTGAAGTGCTAGACTCTATTGGACGGAATTGGACCGAATGGGTAATGTAGAGGAGCCAAATCCCTTCCCTTTGGGGGAAGCAGTATTTTACAATAGATAATTAGCAAAGGGAAATGATATTAATAATATTGTTTTTTTATGATGGGAAAAAATATCAATCAGAAACATGAATTATGATTTTTTTTTCTTAATTTTTTGTCTTTGCGTCATGAAAAGGTTTAACTGTATAAGACGTACTCATTAACACCTAAGAGAATTTTGGCAAGTATTATAAACAATTAGTTTTTAACTCACACGATGTGCAAAGCGTTTGTTAAAAAAATGTTTGCAATGTAAACATGTTTAAGAAGGTAAAATCAATGAATTATAATATTGATCGAGTATTACATCATAACCATTTGAAACTCGTAGATCATTAGCGGTACAAACTAAAACATCTTTACCATTCTTAGCATAAATAGAATAGGAAAAACAATTAGGCTTCCCCTGTTATGTTTTAGTTAATTATATGAGACAATGTATCGAACATACGTTATGAATTAAAATATATAATCTTTCTTTAAATATGGTTGGAAGAGGAGCGCAATTTCCAGAAAATATATGGTACAGCGTATCAAAAATATGAAATAAATTTGATATGCGCGCATACGTATTGACTCTGCATCAAATTGTAATAGCGATCATAATGAAGTGCGCAGTTGTATTATCTGTAGAAAACTAAGAGAGAGAGATGAAAGATTGTTAATTTCATTGATTTACATATACAATAGCATAAGGATATATATATACATGTAGGGTGTGTGAACATTTGACAATGGTGGTGTGTACATTTGACAATGGTGTTGTGTATTATTGTTGACAATTCTAACACCCTTCCTCAAACTTAAGGTGGCATATGGGATGTCATCTTGAGTTTGGAGAGCGTGTCTTGAAAGATGAGAAATGCCGGGTAAGTATTATTTGGCAAGGGAGGTCCAATTTTAATTGTTCGATATGGTTGTTGATTGTCATGGCACGGTTGCCATTCGGGGCGAGGTCTGACACGTCATGGATGCCGTTTGGGGTGAAATCTGACACGGCTGGATTTGATATGATTGACGTCCGGGGAGAGATCCGGCATGACTAAAGGGAGGTCCGGGATTGATTGTCCGTTATGTAGTTGATTGTCCAGCACGGTTGCCATCCGGGGCGAGGTCCAGTACGTCATGGATGCCGTTTGGGGTGAGATCTGACACGGCTGGATTTGATATGATTGACGTCCGGGGAGAGATCCGGCATGGCTGAAGGCCGGCATGAATATATGTTTATTTTCCCCTCAAACTCAAGGTGGTACGAAAAGACCAACTTGAGTTTGAAAATAGATGATGGAAATATAAAGATTTTTTTTTTTTATTGGTGTTCGACAGTGGGATTTGGTGAAGATTTGATGGTGATAAAGGTTTCGATGGTGAATGGCCGGTAAAGGAAAGGAGGAACAATGATGTTTTGGATGATAATAGTGGATGATGAACGGTGATTTTGGATTGATTGTGGATAGGTGAGTCGGCGAGGAAGCAACGAGGCAGCGAGATGATTGTATTATTGGCTATGGTCCGGCGGGCGACAAGATGTATCGCCCGCCAACAACGGCGGAAGTTCGAGAGGATCTTGCAGCTCTGATACCATGTAGAAAACTAAGAGAGAGAGATGAAAGATTGTTAATTTCATTGATTTACATATACAATAGCATAAGGATATATATATACATGTAGGGTGTGTGAACATTTGACAATGGTGGTGTGTACATTTGACAATGGTGTTGTGTATTATTGTTGACAATTCTAACATTATCAAATTGTCGATCAGATAGGGATCGAGAGGCCCATACGCTACTTAGTATATATGGCAAAACTCTCAAGCATTAGGAATTTCCAAATTAAATAAAACTAAAAATGCCACCTTTAGAGTAGATATTAATTTATATTGAGCATGATCCATGGTTAAAGGCTTAGCAATACAAAATTCAATCTGAACATTTTTTTCACCCTGACATGTACGTACGTGTGCAAGGACCAAACTGCCAGTTCATATATAAATGTAGACAAATATGCATATGCATTTTTCTTTTTTCTTAATTAATTAACACAACTGAAAGAGAGTTACGCATTAAAAAAGAAGTAAAAAGGAAAAATAATCACATAAGAATTTACGTTAAACTTACATAGGGATAGAGCCCTAGTTTGTGCACATTAGTTTCGTATATTAATTTTTGTTTTTAGTGGCCGGTCCTAGACAGAAATGACAAAAGTAGCACTTTCTTGAGACTAAACCACCGTTAATAAATTTCCTTCCAAGACAATCATTTGTTTTCTACCTTCTTACATATATGAAAATTATGTCGGCTTTCTCATGCTACTTAAAATGTGCAAGTTTCATTGTAAATCAACACAATATAGTACCTAAATCAAGATAACATCGAGAGATAAAACATTAACAATATAAACTCAATTTCTGTTTCTAGGATTTTTGCAATACTTTTACAATAGGATTCTAAACTTGTTCCCAAAAAGATCGAGGGGGGGAAAGTGATTATTAATTCAAACTGGACGGAAATCTGGAAGAGAAAAAAAAAGTGCATTGAAAATTATGTGAATTGTACCTTTGCCAAGATTCCCTCGAAAGCATGTTTGCTAGAATTTTACCGTGCGACTTAACCCTTTCTAATTCATAGACTGAAAAGTCCAATTATATAAGGGGGAAAAAGAAGAAAAGAAATATGTGAAAAACCAGGTAATTAGCAAAAATGACCCCTAAAGTTTGACCCAGATCTCTCGCTCATTCCTAAAGTTCAATTTTCGGTTGAATCATCTTTAAAGTTTCTAATTTTCCCTCACTTGTCCAAAACTAGATGCCCCAATAAAAAGATACATGGAAAACGCGCGTGATTATCACGAACCACTCTTTTAAGAGGCATTTTTGGATGCTTCAACTGAAATTAGAAACTTTAAGGATGCTTTAACCAAAATTATAAACTTTAAGGATGCTTAAACCAAAATTAGAAACTTTAAGGATGTTTCAACCGAAAATTGAACAATAGGGACGAGCGAGAGATTTGGATCAAACTTTAGGGGTCATTTTGACTAATTACCTGTGAAAAACCATATGCTAGCCTTGACATATAGCTAGGATGGATATATAAGAGTAATGGAGGCCAAATGTGAGACAAATTTCTAACATATGTTTTTATTTTAATAGATTGCATAAATTATATCATGTAATGCATATCAAATATAAATCACTAAGCAAGTGCGTCACATAAAATATGAAGATACAAGCAACGCATAAAAAGGGATGCCTAGGATATTCAATAAGTTAAAGGATAGGTTGCCAAGTAGAGAACCATCAAAACTTGTCAAATTAACTTTGAAACGCAAATGAAATATATGTACAATGATATATACAACATAACACTAAAATAACCGAACATGTAAATTCAATAAGCAACATTCTCATTGAGGAGCAGAGAGATAGTAAAATAAGTGTACGAAACTTTAAGTTTACCTTTGAAATTGAAACTTTGGCCATTATCACTCAGTCTTCTAGATATCAAAGTCGTAATTAAATCAATCAAATATAAAGAGACCTTGCGTTCTGCAGAAGATAACATGCTAGAGTAATGTGGCAATATATAAGTAATAATTAACATAAGTATGCACACTTTTACATGTGCCTTTAGGGCACATGTTAATCATACTATGAATGGAAAGAATACCACTTTGCATGAGAATTTGTACATGGTTTAATGCATGTTATAATTTAACTCTTTCTATTTATAGTTGTTACGGGGCACATGTTAATCATACTATGAATGAAAAGAATACCACTTTGCATGAGAATTTGTACATAGTTTAATGCATGTTATAATTTAATTATTTCTATTTATAGTTGCATAACATGTGCCCTTAGGACACACATTAACATGACCCAAAAGTGACATATAGTAATTTTCTTATAATCGATGCAGTCCATCAAAAATTAGTGTATTGATGTAATAATTAACCATTCGTTATAATTGGACTTTGATGAAAAGGAATTTGATATGAATCTTACATTTTAATCAATGCATATATTCGGCATGCTAGATATTAAAATTTTATGTCCAAATTATATATATTGGGCCTTTCTTGTTTTTATCTCAAAGAATTCAAATTATTTTGTTTTTTAACCTACTCTATTTGAGAAATTAGTAATCGGTCCAAAGAAGTATGTAATTATTAAATATATATTTTATAAATAATTTTATTGTGTTTTTTTTCTTTCATGTTTTCCCATGCTATCCTTCTTAACTTTTCAAATTTAAATTTATTATTCACCTAAAATTATATTTTAGTTGTTGTTAAAATATATATATATATATAGTGGTTTATAGGAGGGCGTTTTACTTTTATGTAAATATATAAGTTTAGATTTCTTTTACACAGATTTTTATTTATTTGACATAAAAAGTTAGTGTATTGATGTAATAATTAACCATTCGTTATAATTGGACTTTGATGAAAAGGAAATTGATATGAATCTTACATTCTAATCAATGCATATATTCGTCATGCTAGATAATAAAATTTTACGTCTAAATTATATTGGGCCTTTCTTGTTTTAAGCTCAAAGAATTCAAATTATTTTGTTTTTAACCTACTCTATTTGAGAAATTAGTAATCGGTCCAAAGAAGTATATAATTGCTAAATATATATTTTATAAATAATTTTAATGTGTTTTTTTTCTTTCATGTTTTCCCATGTTATCCTTTTTAACTTTTTAACTTTTCAAATTTAAATTTATTATTCACCTAAAATTATATTTTAGTTGTTGTTATAATATGTATATATATATATATATATATTTTAGGGAATTGTATAGTTTTAAATGAAAATTTTAAAAGTTTCAAATTTAAAATTTGATAAATGTAAACTATAAGTGTAACCTGTTGTAATTTTTAATTGCCTTAGGATAAATATGCACTTAAAAATTAAGAATTTGACTTGCAGTAAATATAAAATATCAAACATTAAACTTTAAGCAGTTATAAGACATATTAAATATAAATATTACACACATGTAAAACAAAAAACACAGTCATATTAAAAAGAGTAAACTAGCCTAATGACACTTGAACTATTCACCGAATCTAACTTTACCCTTTAAACTAAAACAATGCCTCACTTAGGTGTTTAAACTGTTGATCGTATCTCGATTTGGCCCGTCCATTTATTTTTTACGTTAAGTTTGATCAAAGAAAGTTTACTTTTGTCATTTCAATTAAAAAATCTTTTTAATTAGAATTTATTTTAAAAAAAAATATTGTAAAGGAAAAAAGGGAAAAAAGAAACCCGTCGGCCACCTCCATAATCTTCGCCCGCCTCTACCTTCTCTGGTCACATTCACCATCTCCATATGTAATCTCTCTTTGTTCAAATCATCTTTCTCTACAATCCAATCGAACCCTAAACCCATCCTAATCCATCTAAATATGTGGCACATTAATCCATTGGGGGACCGATCAAATTTTGTAACACTCTGTGTTTCGATAGGTGTATTTTCATTAATTAAGTTCGCTATTTGTCCGATTCATTCGTGGACTTAAACAAGTCCGAATGTTCCTACACGTCACTTTGATGTTATGGATAAAATCTAAAACATTTGATTTAATTTGGAATTAATTTGAGCAATTTGGTGCGTTACTTGAAAATTTTGGTGTATTTTTGAATTTTCAATTTTTCCTACTTTTCTTATGTTCAGTTTATTGACCTAGGAAGGTCCGAATTGAGGTTTGTCTTTTCCACCGCATCATATTATAATTATTAAACCATCCTATAAAGTTTCATTAGATTCGGACTTCATTTAATCATTTTTAAGTATTTAGTGGAATCGAATTCTTTTTTTTAAACGTTAACGATTCCTCCAATTCTCGTTTATGATTCCGGAACATTCAGACCTCTGAATTTAGTTATGTCTTTTCTGAAATGTCATAAATATGTGTTAGAAGTAATATGGAGCGTTTCATCGCATTTGGATTTGAAATGAGCAATATCATAGGCGTTTTTAGAATCGAGAATATTTGCTCGACGTTTTAGATCAGTCAATTTTGGAGACTCGTAGCTTTCTCATCCTTTATCCAAATACCACTCTGCCAACTCATGTAGTTTCATATTTTATCCATCTACAATTTTTGTGTTTTGACCGAATCTATTTCACGCTCCTCGATGATCAAAACAGAGTGCGAAGTAAGCCCATTAGCAAAAATCAGATTCTGCTGAATTTTCGCAGAGCACTGTCTTCGACCAAATTCTGGTATTAATATATCACGAATTTAGAAAAACTTCCTTTGTGAAGTTGTAGATCTTTGAATTAGATTTCTATTGATATAAAGATCATGTCAATTGGAGTTCCGAGCAAAGAGTTATGGCCAAATTATGAACAGTGCACCATAACACATTTGGTAAATCGAGTTTGACCGAGTCAACTCGTTTTGTTTCGCCTTTGACCAATTTTGACCATTTTCTTCACTCCTTAAAACACCATTTTAGACCCTTGAGACCAAAGGAAAAACATATACACTTGTAGAGAGAGAAATGGTGAGTAATGGAGTGACAATATGCTATTACAAGCTCAAATCAAACCGAAATCGCCCATTTCTCTAGCTTTTCGCGTGGTGAATCCATTTTTGATGTCGGTTTTCTTGATCGGTGGCTATAGGAGGTTATTTTGGGGATCCATTTCTGTCCAGAAGTATTAAGGTGGGAACTTCCCCTCTTTTCTTCAATTCCTTGATTTAAATGGTTGATTTAGCAGTAATACTAAACTTTCGGTACCGAAATCGTATTTTCCCTTGTATGTTTATGGTTTAAACTTGTTAAATAAGATCTGAGCCTATATATGAGTATTATATGTGCTGTAGTTGATGAATAAAAAGGCTGATCATAATTCATGTTGCTATACAAGTGTTACTTTGGGATTTTGGTACTGAAATGGCTTGATACACCATATGTATGTTTAATAATTGGGATTTTTGCACAAATTACCTTATTCCCTGAGTATACATAACTTTAAAATCATATTTAAACTTTTGATTAAATATGCATGAGATGTTTTATGGTATTACTAGCCGGTTTAGTATTACTCCTCTTATTAGTATTCACTAAATGTTTGGAATTAAGAAATTTGGTTAGTACAAGTGTGATTCATGGAGAAATATGAGATTTTGGATTATGTTTATTATTATTGATGGTTTTATTGTTGGCCATTTTCGGTATAATAATGGGTTATATAAAAGAAAAGTGATATTCTACAAAATTATTTAGTATTAAAGCAACAAAGACTATTTTTATTGTTCTTGAAATTTTAAAACACATGGATTAAAATGTTGATATTATAAATGTTACCCTGAGCATAACTACTACCTAGTGGTTTGTCGATTATATTGAGATTGTTGGAACCGGATAAGCACCGGTATAAAAATGCTTGTATTTTATTATTGCACAAGCCCATGGTAAAGATAGGGTGCCGATAAATCTAGTTACCAGTGCACTGACCCATGGTAAAATGGAGTGCATTTGTGAGTAGTATATTCCGTCTAGTACCGGTATTAGGTCGAGGAAGATGAGGAGGTGGATGGATAGATGTTTATACAGCTATCGTGTGAGATACGTATTGATAATTAATAAAATTATATTGATGCTTTATGAATAGTTTTCCTATAAATCGGTATAAATCAGGATTTTTGTCAATAATTAAAATTGTGAACTCTCTTATATCGTGGTATAATCATGCATTGCATTTTTTCTTTCCCTATAGTTCCCACTGGGCCATTTGTGGCTCATTTCCTCATGTTCCTTTCAGGTACAAATCGTGTCTTGGGTAAAGGTCGTGGAGCAGGTCCAAATTCCTCTTAGAGTCTTCTCTGATGCCCCTATGGAATTAATTGTTGTTTTATCCTATTTGTAGTAATTGTAACTTCTAATTAAGTCTGAGTACTTGTACTATCTATGGATGTACTAGTTGTATTTATCAAATTTAGATTGTAATGGATTTGAGAAGTATTCTATAATTTCGCGTTGTTTATTAAACATGATGGATTTCTTAGTATTTACGAATACTTCATGCCGAATTTTTATTAGATTGCTCTATCTTGTTTAATTTATCAGTTATATCTATTTATCTATCCGTTGTTAATTAGATACAGAATCATTAACACTTGCTTAATTAGGCGGGTTGTTACAAATTTGCTTCAGTCTCTCTCTCTCTCTCTCTCTCTCTCTCTCTCTCTCTCCACTATGAAATATATATATATATATACATGGATAAATGGCCAAATACAGCACCAAAAAATCCACAATCTACACCGAAGGGTACATGATTCAGAGCATTTATGATTTAGCTCTGCAGGAGCTACTCAAAAAAATGAGAGAAAAAAAGGAGAGTGTTTTTTTTGGATATCGCGTCAATGGATTGCACATGCCTTGTTTTGTTCTTAATTTTGTTCAATTCTTTTTCTATTTATATTGTGTGTATGTATATTTTTGGGTATATAGAGATCTTGATGTGTGTCTTTGCGTGTTTGATGGTGTGTTAAGGGTTAAAGTGAGACTGTACCAATAGTTTAAGGATAATTAGAGTACTTTAAAGCTAAAAGTATAATCATATTAAAAATATAAAACATTAAAACTTGGAGCATCTAGAATACATATTAGTAATAAATATTACATATAACTAAAACTAAAAACGCAAAAAAGACACTACACAGGTAAAACAAAAAACACAATTATATTAAAATGACATTACACAAGTTAAACTAGAAATACAATCATATTAAAAAAAAACATTACACAAATAAAATTAAAAACATAGTTATATTAAAAACCTCAAGATTTAAAATATTAAATATAAATGAATGTAGAAAAGGGGGGGTTCAAATGAGAGGAAAGAAAGAATTTACTAACCTTAAAATGATTGTTCTGGCAATCATTATTCGTGCACCAAATATAAAATTACTAGTAAACACTTGAATCATATATTGGATGATCGCAAGATGCAACACATAAATCCACAATGAATTTTTTGTAAATCTCATATTTCATCTCGAACACTAAATTTTGACGTTGCTGATTAATACCTTATGCGCCACCAAAAGTAAAGGTCAATCTTCAAATCCTCCATAATTAGACAAATAACAGTTTGTAAAGATATGTAGCCTTTAATTCATTTGTATTATATGTTGTTTGACTAATTTAAAAAGTAATCTTAATATAAATATATGTGTTTGTGTGTAAGGTCAACAAATCTTTTGGGCAAGAAATGTTGTTCACACGCGGATTTAAAATTAAATGAAAGAAAATAAACAAGATAAACGCTTATAAATTTTGTGTAAAGATAGTTCTCCTAACCAATAGATAGTAGGTCTAGTTTTACGTCCACCTTTTGATGATGATTTTTATTGATAGTGGTTGTGTATACAGATTGAAAGGAATGATATATTCAATGATTTCATCCTCTCAAATGTTAAGGGCTAGTTCCTTTTATAGAAATAAGGAACTAGTTGTTACAAGGTGATAAACTCCACTTCCCACGTTGGAGAGGAGTAGAGAGAAATGCGGGGTTAGTTATGTAGTGGAAAGTTGGCAACTGGCCGTTAGGAGTATTGGCCACGCTTCTATTATGCTGGTGCCACATGTCAACCCTTGGAAGGCTCCCCCCATAATTTATATTGAACTTGGACAAACAGTTAGCTCAGTCCTCGCTCATGCTCGTAGTTCGGACGAAATATTTGTATGACGCCTTAAGTGTCTAAGCTCGGTTCACTTTTAGAGGTGGACATTTGTGCCTAACGATTGGGGCCCGCCACACCACGTGGCGTCTTACGATTGGTCCGGACTCAAAAAAGCTAGCGGGAGTATTAAAATGATGTGCATTTAATGTGTTTTCATCATGGCGTGTTGTTTCCAAGGAGAAAAACTGTCGTTTAAGTAAAAACTCTTCGTTTCTCTCTCATTCTCCCCTATTTTGCCTTTTTTGTTTTTGAAAAAGGATATCAACAACTTTCCCTTTTCTTTCACACAAGAGAGAGAAAACCTCGCAACCCAAATCCGCAATTCGCTTTCTGGAAGAAACATATCCCATTATTGTATGTCTCCCTATCCCTCACTCTATTTTTTATTTTAATTATTTATCCTTTCTGAGGGTTAAGGTTTAGATATGATAGGGAAAACCTTATATATGGGCCTATTCATGATTTTTAAGGACAAAGAACTTGCTATCTTCTCCCAACGATTCGTCCCCGATAAATGCACAGTAAGGCTCCCTAAGGTGCAAGAGCAACCCAACATTGCCCTAAAGGATAGGGAAATTGGTATATATATTGTTTTATTGGAACCGCATTCTTTGCGATGTTCTAAGGCGATACAATATGGCCATGTGACAACTTAGGCCGAATGGAGTTAAAGTAGTTTTAGGTTGTTTTGCTCTGAACAAATTGCTGAGTGTGAATCTAACTTGGAGGAAGATTTTAGGGTGTTATGCCCTTTGTCGCTGCCCTAAAAACACGTCACAGTATTATTTCAGAGCTCATATTGGGGCTTCAGACTTGGTTAAGGGTTAACCAAATCTGGGAAGAGGTATTATGAAGGTATGGTGGTCAATGGAGGTTCATGAGAAGGCGAGGACATTGTAAAGATTAGGAGGAGCATGAACAGCCACGTAAGTAGGGATCTCAAATGTATTTGATTATATATCTTTGCTTTTCTGTTACTACGTTAACGTTTGACAATTTCTTGGTTCTTTTCTACAGTTTGCCCCAAACATTCGAGCAAAAAAGTGGTAGACTAGGAATCTATCAATCTAGTTATCAACTATAATGGAGTGAGAGGAGCTCAGATTGAAGACCACCCTCGAGCTTCACACAAGATACACCCCTTACAATAAGGATTTGATCAAAGAGAAACATGGTCAACCTGACTAGGTTGATCCTTCCAAAAGGCCACATAAGCTTAAAAATAGGTTGAAGGTTAGACCTCGGCCTATTACCCGACCTATTTTACCTATATAAATTGTGATCTGAGAAACCCCTGTTGAGAATGCATGGGTAACTGCGACAGGGTAGTTCCTTAACTTAGGGGGACCCTCTTCGACACCTGGTGGTAAAGGCAAGGAGAAAGTGGTCAAACAGCCTCAGAGCAGCTCAAGGACACCCAGCCTCAGGGATGGCTCCTAGAAGGAAGAACTTGAAGTAAGCCCTTCAAGTAGAAGCTGGGGAGGCTGGTGATGGTACCCAAGACCAGCCCAAAAGAGACCATGTTACAGTTTCAGAAAGACCATTGTCAATTCTTCCTCTGTTTCCCCTCTTGTAAGTAAGGATCCAAATGTGGTAATACCTCAGGATATGGCTGTTGCCAACCTCCCTGTTGAAAACGTTCAGCCCCGGGTGGTTGAATAGGCACAAAGGGAGGCAGATCTAAAGTGGCGCCCCATTTTTTGTTACTAAAATTAGGTTTTGAAAAAGTTGGACTCCCTCTACAAATCTCCATCTGTCGCATCCACCATCATGTACGGGATCACAAAGGTTGATAATGTGGCTGCGCATAAAGAGGAGGCAAAACCTAGTATTGCTAATGCCTAGGTGGTTGAATAGGCACAACCTAGTATTGCTAGTGCTTAAAAAAAAAATTAAGTTAATTAAACTTCTCAAAAATTAGTACTTTAACACTCCTATAATGTTGGAGTATGTTTGAATGTGATTCAAATCAAATCCTTCTTAAAAAGAATGTCAAAAGTCAAAATTAGCATTTTTTTAGCACTTACGTGAATAAATACCAAAACAGCGCTAAATCAGAGAATTCACTTAAGAATCTAATTCAATTAATTAGAGGATAAATACCATCCTCAAATCAGCCACATTAGGGTTTTAGTGCAAAAATCCGTGAATTAATGTTTTTACGGTTCTTAATCAAATAGAACTTTTGAGCTAACTTATGGAAACATATTTTTAACACATGCAAATATAACAAAACATGCATACATTCAGTAGGTGATCTATAACCAATAGAAAAATCATATTCAAATCTAGATTGAATTACATTCAAAGATTAATTACGGACCCCTAACTAAGGATTTAGCAAGACATAATTAAAACAAACATGCAAATAAGCTTAGAAAACATGAAAAATAGTAGACACATACCTAATAATGTAGAAAATTATAATTGAAAACTTTTAGCTTTGAAAATTCCGATTAAAAACGAAGATTTTACGGCTGAAACAGTAAATAAACTCAAAACTAACAAAAATTGAACAAAATTGACTTAAACCAGAATAATTCTGGACAATCAGATTACTAATGATCAATAATGAATCACACATGAATAGCATTAAAAACTTATATATTATTTGAATACAAAACAAGAATCAAGCATAAAACGACGACCAACCTAAAAACCGACAAACTAGATCTATAAACCCTATAACCAGACCTTAAAACAAGGGTTTAAGGTTGATTCCAAAATATATATATATATATGATCTAAATTAACTAATTTATAAATATCAAAGCAAACGAATAATTAAAAGTAATTAAATTGAAAAAAAACATAAAACTAAGGTTTACCCGGTACGCAATTGAAACTTGAATCGAAAACTGAATTAATTGATGAATTAATGTTGATTACACTAATGTTTTAGCCTTAAAATTTCATAAATAAACTGACATAATAATAGTTTTAAGAAATTAAATAAAGAAACTCTCTAAGTCGATCTTCGAATACAACGCAAAAGTTCCCAAAAAAGTCATGCTGCTCTCAGCCTCTCTATTAATTGATTCTAGATTGCTTCATATCCTAAAATATGAGATATATGACCTTTTATATAGTACACAAGTGTCTTTGGTCGTGGTTTGAATAACCCTTGAAGAAACGAGCAAAAAAAATTAAAAAATCGAAAACGGGCCAAAAATTATGGTAGGAATCAGTCCTCACCATGTGGGGATCAATCCTCACATGGGGATCGATCCTCATGCTTTTTTTCTTTTTCTTTTGGCTACTTCTTCTTTTACTCAAAAGTTTTTGCTTTGAATTTTGATTGATGCACCGTTTTTGCCTACGTGTAGGTAATTTAAAACTCTACAACTTTTATTTATAAAAAAAATTTAAATTCTTAATGGAGAAAAACTTTAATTAGTTACAATTTCGGGCTTCTTAAAGCAGTTCTCGATTTTGTTCGAAAACTTTCAAAATTGATTTGATTGGCTTCTTTTCTCTTGCAATCACTCTTGAACACTTGCATTCATGCCTGGGGACTTACTTAGTCTCCTCTTGCTAGTGCTTTGGGGGTAGTTTGCGGAGTTTTTCTTACCTCGGGTCTCAGAATGGATATTGACTTCTTCTTCGGGACTTATTCTTACTTTTTCGTATTCAACATTTTTTCTTACATCCAACTTCAGTTGCTTAACCACATTAGGCCTGAAAAATGGTTTAGTAACACATAAATACAATGCAATGCCTTTTGTTCATGTTTAAACTGAATTTATATGCAATTTTCAGTTTTAAATAGTAACTATAAGCTAATTGTGCCTTGTTTAAGGGGTGAGAAATGCAATTTCTAGGCTTAATCAATCCTTCATCCATTAGTTGTCGTCCATCAAGAGCTTAACCAACTCCCTATCACCACCCTGGGTGGTTCGGTGGGAATGGGACTGTCGGATTAAAGCTTTGTCTTTAGAAGGTCCATCATCACGGATTCTTGTGGTGGCTCGGTAGTAGGGACGTTTAATTGGTTATTTGTTTCTCTAGGATTGGTCATGGTGGGAGGTGTTTATGACTGTTATGTCTTTGGATTTAGATGGGTCAACATCTCGATTTTCATTCACTTCAGTGGAAAGTGGATCGTGATTATTGTGGTGGGACATTTTTTTTGTTAGGTTTTGGAGATAGGGTTTACTATTCTAAGGATGGACTTTTCTAATGCTTGTGATGAGAACCTAACGTTTCCCACAGACAATGCCAGTTATAAGGTCAACAAATCTTTTGAGTAAGAAATTTTGCTCACACACGAATTTAGAATTATGCAAAAGAAAATAAACAAGATAAACGCTCACAGATTTTGTATAGGGGTGGTTCTCCCAGCCAATAAATAGTAGGTCTGGTTTACGTCTACTATTTGGTGATATTTTTATTGATAGTTATTGTGTATACAGGTTGAGATGAGTGATATATTCAATGATTCCATCCTCTTAAATGTTAAGGGCTAATTCCTTTTATAAACATAAGGAACTAGCTGTTACAATGTAATAAACTCCACTTTCCACGTTGGAGGGGGGTTGAGAGAAATGTGTGGTTGGTTGTGTAATGGGAAGTTGGCAACTGGCCATTTGGAGTGTTGGCCACGTTTCTACTGTGTTGCTGCCATGTGTCAACCCTTGGAAGGCTCTCCCCACAATTTATATTGAGCTCGAACAAAGGGGTAGCTCAGTCCTCACACGTGCTCAAAGCTCGAACGAAATATTTTTGTCTTTCAATATATATGCATTTGTTATAAATATATATATATATATATATATTATTAATTGTATTAGTGCTAATAATAAATACTATTAGACGTGATAAATATATATTATTAATTGTTTTATATGCCGCTTAAAAATGAAGGAGATAGCAGACTTATTATTCAATAAAAACAATTTAGTCAGATTAATTAGTCTTAAAAAAGCTAAAATATTGGAAAAGAAAATTATATTCAAATTTGGGCTAAAACCAAAACAATCTAGTTAAATGCTAAAAATTGGGTTATTCACTAGTTTGTTAAATGCATTGGATTTAAGTAAAAAGTCCCTTAGAATCTTGGGCGAAATCCAATTTTGCTAATATATATATATATATATATATATATGAGTTGGGCTATAAACTCACTTTAACTAAAAAGGGGGAAGATGGGGGGGGGGGGGGGGGTCATATCAATTTTAATTTTTTCATAAAAATTTGTAGAGAAAATTCTATATATACATATATATCATTTTTTCATAAATCATCTTTACTTAGATAAGATGAGTTAGTTAATGTCAGAGGCAGACCCGGCCTTGAGTATAGTGGGACTAGGCTTGCGCCTAGGGCCCCCACTTCCCAGGGCTCCCAATTTTTTTATACCCCTTTAATATATTTTTAGTATATGTAAAAAAAAATATATATATATATATATTACTCTATTCTTATGCTGTTATTATGATTCCACTTCGCTCATCGATTCACACTCCGCTCACGGCTCACCAAACACTCATCGATATTCCACGCAAATCACAGTCACAATCCGCTGCCTTGCTCACCAAACATAGACTCGAGACGAAATTGGCTTGCTTTGTTTTTTCTCATTACTCTGTTTTTTTCATTGAATTTGCATGTAAAAATAAAATAAAAATATTAGTCTTTTTTTCCATTGAATTTGCATTTTTTTTGGTAAAAAAATTACATATAAATTATATTATAACGACAAAAAGACTCCATTTTTTTTTCTTCGCCTAGAGCCCCCAAATTGTCAAGGCCAACCTTGGTCAGAGGACAAAATGAGTATGAATATTTTGTACACAAAATAACGACTTAAAGTCTTGCTTGGACAACAATTCCACTTAATTTGCTTGTCAAAAAAATAGCTTTAATCACTGCGTGCATTTTCAACGAATTAAAATTTGTACAAATCCGTTGTACGATATCAAAGCATTCTAACACTCTGTTCGATTTATTCAACTTTTAAACACCGAATATATATATTAATATTGAAGTACTATAAAGTATTATAGTGCGTGTTAAATTAATTAATCAATTACACGAATACAAAAGAAAAAAGTGACAAAAGTTAGAGCATTTTCAAGAGGCTTTTCATAAATAACTCTTCGAATTTGTAATTTGTGTGCCTATGTAGTATTTTGAAGAGTAACTTTTTTAATAAGTTTTCATACAAGTGCAAGAAGATCTTAAATTTTGAATATTTCTCTTCACTTTGAATTTGAAAAAGGAGAGCATTTATTAATGTGGCGTGTCATGACATTGAATATAATAGTAAATTAAAAGTAATATTTAATTTGAAGAGTGAATAGCCCCTTTTTGAATTGAATATATAGTCTATTTTACTACTTTTCTTGGAGCATATTTTGTTTATGTGACTCTTTAAAAAAAATTCACTTTAGTCATTTAAAGAAACTCTTGGAGATGCTCTTACTTGTGATCATACAAAAAAAAAAAAAAAAGCCTTTCAAGAGAAGCCATGAGATTAGGTGGTTCCTAAAAGGAGAAAGAAGATGGATGATTCAAAGTTTAGTTCAGAGTGCGATAAGTAACCCTTTCAACCATCAGGACCAACAACCAAGGCACATGATCAAGCAAAACCTTTGACCTATTCAATTTCACAACAACACCCATTCCGGGCAGTTGCTTCCCTCTATTAGCTTTACTTTCTCTACATGCAAAATAAACAAGAAAGATCCCTACTTGTTAACAAGAAACACCTTTTATTTTCCTTTATGCATGCCCATTGACCACTATCATTCAACAATCTTTTCTGTTCAAAATGGAAATATTAAATGCGAGATTAATTATATAATCTAACCATTTATCAAATATTATTGAGTGTACGTATATGAATTAGTTGATTGATGTAAGAAAACGAAAATTTAATAGGATAATTAATTGATCTAAGTAAACATTTTAACAAAATCAAATGAAGATGTATAAAAGGATGGTTCATATATATATATATATATATATATATATATTTGATGAAACTAAAATTGATAATTTGATATGCTAAGAGAGAATAGGTATAGTTAAGATAAAATAAATTAAAATGTGGTTTTACGTCAACTATTATTTCCATAAATGCTACAATTGATGCCTATTATTGGATTCTTGTTTTTTCATTCTACATACGGGATGGCGGATGGAATAGCATAAACACAACACAAATATATAGAAAATTAGTACACAAAATGCATTTGGTTATTCAAGAACAAAATCCTACTAGAAAAAAGTTGGAGTGATCTAACTATTGATAAATCTAATAATTAACATATCATTTTACATACTAACTTTTCGTACATTCTTTACATATAATATTATTATAACTGTGTATATATATATATAGATGTATGTATGTATGTAGATTATTGACCAATGGTAAGGTGCCCGTATTAAAACGAAATTCAAGACGAAAGAGACTCTTCATATGAACGAAATCAATGTGGGTTCAAATTAAGTGAAGATCATCATCATATATCATGCAATGCAACACATGCAAGTTTTTCTTTTATTTTCTTTATTATAATTGTTTTTTTGCTGTTTACGTGTGCCCTTAGTTCTCCTGCCATTCTAAATCGATACATCTTTTTCACTCACACACATAACCCGCGCTCTCTCTCTCTCTCTCTCTCTCTCTCTCTCTCTCTCTCTCTCTCACAGACACACACACACACAGAGCAGCAGCACTGTTTTGCTGAAGTTTCATGTAATAGCGCGTCCTTTAAGAAAAGTACGCGGGTTTGAGTAGCAATATGTGATTGATGTTATATAAGAAGCCTGATTTTATATCTATTCAGCTATGCAAACATCTCTGTGCCTTTATTCTTGCTTGTGCAAAATTAATTGATACTTTATCCGTCTCACTCTATTTATTTTTATTTTTGTATTTACTTAAAATTCTGTTTTATTTTCAAGACATGGTAAATTATATTCATTCAAAAAGTGTGAAATTCAAACATTGACTTTTATTTGGGACATATGAAGTATATGCGTCATTTTACATGTGTATGTATGTTTATGACGTAAGTGTGCATGTGTAGAGAAATAAAAACTAAGAGTATTTCTAATGATATATTTAAAATAGCAATTATAATCAATTTTAACTAAAAGCACTACCCCCAATAACATAATCAAATTTCAGTAGCCATTTAACCAGTAACTAAATCTACCCATTTAGAAAATCTTTAATGGAATAACCAAAATTGAAGTAAATTGTTAGAGTTAATAATGTAAGCCTCCTCAATGGTTATTTTTTCTCAATAACTAAATTTGTAGTGCCTATAACATTGATTGGTCATAAATTAATCAATTTCAATTTATTTATTTTTAAAAAAGAGGGAAACATTATTTAAATTTGAAAAAAAAAATTATCTTTTAACATTTTTTCAAATTTAAATAATATTTTTCTCATTTTTTTAAAAAAATAAATTCAAATTAATTAATTTGTGACCGATTAATGTAATATACTCTATAAATTTAATTATTGAAAAAAAATGACTATTGAGAAACCTATATTATTAAATTTAATAATTCACTAAATAAATAATTAAAAATAATAATTTTTTAAATCTTTAAATACTATCTAATAATAAAAATATTTTTGTTTCTTCTACCGGGTGGGGACGGAGGTCGGAGATCGGATCGGATCGAATCAGATCAGATAGATGATGAAAAATCTGTCGTCACTCGTCAATCGAGGGGTAATAAGAAAGGGTCAGTTGTTTTCTTGCTGTCTCGTCACCAATCATGGTTTGCCACTTCATTATCCTATGTATAGGGTTATGCTCCCATTTCCATTGTTTTAAATCATACAGGCTTCCCGACAAAAAAAATAAATTAAAAAAACTACCACCAGTCTGCTGCAGCCACTTAAGTTTACAAGCCTTGTCAAATGGGTCCACATTTTTTTAAAAAATTTTATTTTATACAAGAATACTACATGTGTTAAACCTTAAAAAATAGTATTTGAGGTTCCCAAAACTCCAAATATTTGGCTTTCGTAAAAGGAGAAGGCACTCACTAAATTCCCAAAGTGAGTTGGACACAACGCTAGCCTCTTTTTCAGCTTAACGACAATAATTCGAATGCTATAAATTTACGAGCGCCTTTTTCCGGGAAAAAGTTGCTTTGTGACGTGAACCGAAATTCCCTTGTTTAACTAAATGAAAGAAAGAAAAATAAGAAAACAGTTGTGCCCAAATGGAAAAGATATTGAATTATAAAATGGTGACACGATATGATATTTTTGAGAAAAATTATGAACATAGTGACAACGAATATCTGATGTCAAAATAATATTTTCCTAATTTTTAATCAATTCCAACACAGCATAACCATTATATGTATTGGCTAGATTTATCTATCAGTCGAGTAGTAAATAATAAATATCTTTCAGATACATCATACATGCCAATCCTCTTATTTTCTAAAACAAATTAAGTCGTTGAGTAAAAATAAATACTGAATCTTTTCGTTAATTATGAAGAGCTAGCTACTAACTTAAAACAGAAATACCTGGTAAAATGCATATTATTTTTCTTTTATAAAATTAACAATAAAAAAGGTAAATAAAATTCATATTTATAGGGTCTTTTTGATAGCAATATGAAAAGTGATAGAAAAACAAATAATTTATGTGAGAAGTTTAAAAATATGTTGAGGCATGTGATAAAAAAATTTCCATCTCATACTCATTTTCATGAGTAAATATCATCCAACTTATTTCAATTGCTAAGCGAAGGAGTTAGCCCGGTGGTAAGCCTCTCTTCCGAACTTCGAGGCAACTGGAATTCAAGTTTCACCCGCTACAATTAAGCAGCTCCCCTTCCTCCATCCTCTTAGGAATAAAAATTAGAAGTAGAATTTCATGTGTTCAAAAAAAAAAAAAAAAAAAAAAACTTATTTCAATTGCTTATTGGGCTGAGCCTACTCGAGTAATACTGGGCACAGAACTTACCCAAATTACAAAGTTAATGGGCTGCCCATTGCATTCTGGCCCAAGCTACGTTGGCCTGTGCCTAAATGGTATGCCATATGTTCCATTTACATGTTTATCATAATATATGCTAGATATTTGCACATACACAATACGTGTACGACATAAATATAAGTATCAGGCAAAAAAAATAAAAAAAATAAAATGTAATAAGTAACCCAGCGGTTGAAAACTTGTCAAGGTTCAAGCCCTGTTGCTTATGCTAATATTACAATTTTTTTGTGAAATCAAAGCACAAAGTAACAAAATAGGACGAAATGGTTTCTGACTTTATATAGGAGTAGATGAACCAGTATCATTAATAAACATTTTAAGGAACCCGTTAAGGGAAAGAGAACACGTCCAATAATAGGGCAAGTAAGAATCATGCACGCTGTTGGCATAAAATGAATGTATGAAAAGAGATTTACAATGTCCGTCTCAAAAGATACAACAATTAAGATGCAAGATGTAGTTCTCATATGATAACATATAAACAGACTGTGAAATATACAATCACCGAGGATTGAAGGGTGAATCACCACTATAACATACGTAACTTTTCCTTTTATTTGTTATTTTTCCAGCCTTTCCTCTCAAATGATAGATCCAATTAGCTCAGTTAACAGATGAAGCAGTATTGCCTCTTCCTTCTTCCAGCTTAAACGACCCAAATTTAATGTTGACCAGCGCAGCAGCAGCTTTGGCAGCTGCCGATGCACGCTCTGCAGAAGCAATAGCAGCTCGAGCTTTCTCCAAGACATCATTGGATGAGTTTGATCTTGATGTTTCCTTAACTAATGATGGTTCAGTTCCATCAGGACCATACGACGATACCTGGCTCACTGGGCTGGGAAGTTGAACCCGCTGGGGTCCTTGTTTGGGGGTGAGAGAATGCGCCAATTGAGGAGAATGTTCACTAGTGTCAGGTTTGGGTTCAGCTCGAGAGAATCCAGTTTCCATGTTTGTTTGCTTCGGTCCATTCTACAAGGTATATTATCAACATATGAATATTTAAGGTAAGGGGAACGAAGTTGAAATTAATCAGGAAACTGCCAGATACAATAAATTATTAAATTACGTTTCAACCTGAATGAAACCTGTGAATATATATTAATATTACAGGTAGGGGGAACAAAGCGTAAGTTGATCAGAATACTGCCGGATACAAAAACTAATTAATTACCTTCCAGTTCGAAAGAAACAAAACCCAAAAAACCCCACCCTATGATCCTAGGCCCTAAAATCTAAAATATAAACCTATGATCTAAAGCCTAAAACACAAAAATTGAACTGCAGACCATTTCGTGTTTTGGGTATTAATCAATTCAGGTCTAAAAGGGTGAATTTTTTATCAAGTGGAAAAAATTATAATCAAACCCAACTCATTATCTTAACCAAAGACTCGATGCGACACAACCCGATAAGTCGAACAAATTGTTTCAAGTCAAATACATTTTGACACATTACCCATTAAAAAACTCGATTAGACCCATTAACAGACACAAATACATGTAACATGTTAAACACACCAAATATATATATAGGACTACCATATAATATATCGATAGAGCCGGGCTCCAGAAAAAGCTTTCTTCTTTTAACTAAAAAACGGACTTCTTCTTTTGAGGGGATAAATGATTGAATTTTTTGATGAAATTTGGTGGACTTGATCTTACTCATGGAGATCATCCCCACCAAATTTCATCAAAAAATTCAATCAAGACGTGGGTGAACTAAAGATTGATATATATATACTTGTATTTCAACCCTTGAAACTTTAGACTTTTAGATCACCTACTTCATAGTTGAATTTTCTGATGAAATTTGTTGGAATTGATCTACTAATCATGGAGATCATCCCCGCCAAAATTTATCAAAAAGTTCAATCATTTACCCCCTTCAAAGGGGAATTCCTTTCTTCAATTAAAAAAAGGAAGCCCTCTCTGAAGCCTGGTTGTATATCTATATATATATAATTTTCTAGATATATAAATAGTTTTACAAATTATAAACCCCTGATATCACCACGTTACCCGAGCTATATATATATATACAATATTTCATAAATATATCAAACTACATTATTAACAGGTCTTAAAGGGCGTTAACATGTAAATATTGTCTCTTCTCTGGTCAGCACTAATATGACCTGAAGTATCCACCCATTAACTTATAAGTTTGTGCCGTGCCTTATTTTGCCAGGTGTACCGGAAACCTTAACTTAATTACACATTTATATCTTTCTCTATAACTTCTGGCAATCACCATTTCCAGAATTAGATTTTGCACCTTCAGAGGACTTTAACAAGTGGATGGTGATCTATCAAACAATAGCATGCTGCGTGCATCAATCAGACAGTGAAATAAGCATAAAGAAAGAAACATGAAACAAAACGAGGCAAGTACCAGAAGATCCTCTGGTTTTTTACTGAATTCTGCTTCAGTTGTGGAAGAATCCCATTCCACATTGTGCTCTTGAGCAATTTCCTTCAACAACTTGAGCCTTATTTCTGCGGATGGAGCACTGATGGAAAGCTTCTCAATTATCTTAAGGGGAAAAAGTGGAAAAAATTCAAATCAGGAAAGCCATTCGCACAATAATCTGTGCTAGAAGATACAAAATGACTCCAAAATTAAAAGAGGAATTAGAGAAAATTTAACTGTACGGTTGACACTAGTATCAGGACGAAGCTCTGTAGCAGCGGCTATGAACTCCTTCCCATATTTTGCAGCAAACAAATTTCTGATGTGCATAAGATCAGGCAAATCTGAACAGCGGGGAGCAGCAAAGATTACGCTTGCAACTGCTTCCCGCAACTCAGAAGGACATTCCCTGTTTATGTGAAGTAATTATCAAAAAATTGATCGTAAAAATAAAATATAATAACAAAAATCGGATTACAATAATAAGTACGATGCTTTTTAACATTTGAAAGCATAGGAAGTGAATAGTGAAGTAGGTAAAGGGTCATTGCTAGTTTAGTTGGCCTCTATTCTGCTGTAACATGACAATTTCAAGAGCTATATATGGTTCTTTTTTCTTTCATTTTTATGTTATCAGAATACGAAATGTTTATCATTTCTTAGGCTAGGGGAGCAACCTAAATATAATTTCAGAAGGTGCAAAGGAACTACATCTAGAAAATAGGAATAACATTACCGCCCATATTCAGTTATGGGCATGTAACATGTGCAAAGTAATGCGTGTATCAAAATTGATAAAAGAGATTTGACATACTTATCAACGAGTCAAGATTTCTTACTGTGTATTATATGCCATTAATCGATTCTAAACAGGGACAGTTTCTTCGAATGGAAAGAACGAAACAACTCAAGTGTGAAAGTGAAAACATGCCAAAAACATAGGGGCTTTTTAAGTAGCATATTATTTTTAAATAAGACAACCCCAAGGGGTTGCCTCAGCGGTAAGGGTGTACTTAGGATGGATGGTGTGGTTAGGCGCATGATCTCAGGTTCAATTTCCTACTATGTCAAGATTCTTGGGGCCACTGGGGCGTCTCCTGGCCGATAAGCCCTAGGGCCACGTGGGATTAGTTGGGGGTGGAACCCAGATAGCCACGGATATCAAAAAAAAAAGACTACGGGAAGGGTTTTATACAGTTGTAGCTGTGGTAAATTTTTTGCATAGATTCCCATAATTTTCTACAAAAGCCGAGTGTTTCCCATAGTTTTCTCAATTATACAAAAGCCGAGTGTATTTCTAGGCAGTGGCGGAACCAAAATTTCGACTGGGGGGGAGGGTTTCAAACTTTGTGCTCTAATATATTTTTTTCTGAAGTAGTTAAAACAAGATGAAAAGATTAATTAATAACAAGGCAAATATTTTATCACAAACACAATAATAAAAATCTTTCATACAATCCAATGAAAACATTGATTATAATTACATATTACAACAACATTGCACGAGGTTTCATTTTTTCTTCATAATCTCGTTGAAAATGTCTTGTTCAATGGATTTCAGTTTGAATAGAAGAAATGGCTTGTCATTGTTTGACCCTGCATTTAAAAAGGATTGGACTTTAGGGGGTTAAGAACGGAATTGTTCAACAACTCTCTTATGCTTTATCAAAAATTTATCCATTACAATTGTTTCAAAATTGAATAAAAAAATCGATTTCAGTTCATTAAAGTAGGTCTAACTAAAATTAGGGCTAAAGTTATTAGGGTACTAAATCAAAGACCAAACAACCAACAACAAGCAAAAAATAGCATCAAAGATCAAACAACCAACACTATAGAGGATCAAACAATAAATTGTACACACACAGCTTTATTTATACTCTATAATCTATATATATAACCTTACAATGACCCCACAATTTTATTTATACTAATATCTAATTCAAAAAGAGACAACCTCCGCCCACTGTTTCTAGGTAATATGAATATAAACCTATAGCATGCGTATTATACACATTACCAACTATAAAAGCAATAACAAGAAGAACAACAATAACCACCACAGGTCCACAACCATTAGAATAGATCACAGATGAAGAAAGTGAAGGTAGTCTCTATGATTGTGGACCTGTGGTGATTATTGTTGTTCTTCTTGTTATTGCTTTTATAGTTAGCAATGATTGTGGACCAATCACTAATCAGATTATTAATCTTTACCAAGATCCACTTCTTAAGGAGGGGATCCTCAAATTTAAAGTAGAAGGATGAACAGAGGAGTTTATGTGTTGTTTCAATGAGGATAAAAGAATTTTGGATATCTTGCACCTTTAGATAGTGAGAACGCAAAGCTAGCCTTTATCAAGAGAGATGCAGCTTCTTGGTGGAATGGAGACAACTGTACCATGTTTTGGTAAATTGGAAGTGTTTTATGATTGTTAAATTTTAGTTAATTGGAACGTAGGCGGATAACGATTTGGTACATCACTACAGCATACCACAATAGAAACCGGTAGGTACTAGTGTTTTTAGTAGCTATGAGACTGCTGAGGAGTCAACGAGAAAAGAATTCTACCTTTCTAAAAATCAGCCAATGTTACAGAGCTAACTTATTTCATTTGTTGCAGAGAACAATTGATGCAACAAAATTGCAGATTTAGTATTTATTTTATTTTTTTTGATCAGAAACAAAATGCTTTTATTAAAGACTAATAAAAGCGTTACAAAGAAGATTACATCCTTAGTGAAGTTCACCAAAGCCCCTCAAGACAAAATTATAAAATGCATACAACAAAACACTAACATTACAAAAGACAACCATTAAACAGTGAATTGATAAAGCCACGACCAACTTTACTACTGGATAGCTGCACCCCAATTCCCACAAAGGTCTGAAATTGATAAGGATCCAAACATATTTGACGAGCTAGACCAAAGTGAAGCTAATTGTTTGATTGTAATCCAGACTTCGACTTCTTCACAAGATCTATCTTCAAATATCCTTGCATTTATCTCCTGCCAAATGCATTATGCTAACGCCAAGCAGCAATATCTCCACAACAGTTTAGATTTGTTTTTGTTCCCTCTAAACTGCCATTCCATACTAGGTAAATTGTGCCAAGTGCTAGGCCTAGCTCCAACCATTTCGAATACCTCCCCCACTTTATTCCACATATAATCGGTAAAGCTACAATGTAGCAATATGTGGTCAATATTTTCTCTTCCCTTTTTGCATAGAATACACCAAGAAGGTGAGATGGCTAGATTAGGCCTTCTTTTTTGGATCAAATCGCTGTTGCCTCTTTTCCAAGAGGCCAACCAAGCGAAAACTTTCACTTTCGGAGGAATACCAACCTTCCATATAAATTTGAGTGGCACAAAAATCGGGTTCGATGGTGAATTGATGAGCAAAAAAAAAAAGAATGATTTGCAAGAGAATATCCCCAATTTTTCCCCCACCCAAGATCTGGTATCTCTCTCGAATCTAGAAACATAAGAGTGAGAAACCAATTCCAACAAATCCAAAAATTCCCCAATTTCCCTCTCATTTAAATTTCTACGAAATTCTAAATCCCAAGAGAAGAAACAAAACGCTATTATTAATATAAACAAATCAAAGCATTACAATGGAGAATATATCATTGGTGAACCAGAAGTCCACCAAGGCCCCATAAGAATTGACAGATTTACTACACAATACAAGGCTTAAATATCAAAAAATCAAACGAGCTATAATTGCAGCAATCTACAGGAGGACAGTAGCCCCCCAACTGACTATTAGAACAATAACATTACTGAACAGCTGCACCCCAATCCCGGCACAATTTAGATATAGATAAGATGTCAAATAGATTAGAAGAACAAGCCCATGTAGATGCTAGTAATTTAATTTTACTCCATATGTCAGCAGCTCCAGAAAACTCATCTTCAAATACCCTAGCATTTCTCTCTTGCCATATGCACCATGATAAGGCTAAACAGCAGCATCTCCACAACAATTTTATATTCTTTTTATTCCCTCTAAAGTGCCATTCCATACCCAAAAGGTCATGCCATGAGCTAGGCATAGCTCCAATCACTTCAAATTCCTCCCCCACCTTATTCCACACATATACTATAAAGTTGCAATGCAATAGAATGTGATTGATATTCTCTTCCTCCTTTTTGAACAGAATACACCAAGAAGGAGAAATGGCTGAATTAGGTCCTCTTTTTTGGAGAATATAGCAAGTACTAACTCTTTTCCGCGAGGCCAGCGAAGCGACACTTTAACCTTCGGAGGGATACCAACTTTCCATATAAATTTGTTAGGCATAGAGGTAGGATCCGAAGGTGAATTGATGAGCAAGTCAAAGTAAGATTAGCCAGAAAATATCTCCAATTTCCCCCCCATCCAAGATCTGGTGTCTCTTTCAGAATAAGACACATTAGAATGAGAAATAACCCCCAACAATGCCAAGAATTCCTCAACTTCACCCTAATTAAATTTCTGTGAAATTCTAAATCCCATGAGAAAGAACCTTGTGAACTCCAACGAATAATATAATCAATCAATGCATTTGTATTGTGAGAAATCCTATACAATATAGGAAAAAGAGAAGCAAGAGGAGAATCTCCAACCCAAGTATCTTCCCACAATCTAGTGGAATTACCCATGCCCGCCTTAACTCGAAAAAATGACCTATACTTGTCAATACCATTAGAGATGGCTTTCCAAGGGTTTATATGAGAGCATCTAGTAGCCTTTTTTGTGTCCCACCCATTTTCGTGAACCCCGTATTTACTTTTAATTATTGAGCACCAAAGATGATCTATTCTGATCGATAATACACATGCTTATCACGTTTTTTGAAGAGCTTAATGGAAGCAACATGGAACTAAAATGCAAGGTAGTAGACATCATCATCCTCAAACTGGTGGATGGTGAAGCTATTGATAGGAGCTTGAAATCTCTTACAATGCTTCAATGGAAGAATCAAATGGAGAGTTTGCCTACAACTAAATCAAGAACCAAACTATGAAACTCACTCTAAGTTTGCTATTAGTTTTGGGGAACAGGAAGATGACGGTATTAAAATATTGCATGAGCTCAATTGAGCTCAAGCGAGATCAAGTAATGAGGAAAAAAAAAAGAGTTGTATTTGTTATAAATGCAAATGTTTGTAATACTGCTTTACCTTTGGCTCTCAAGAATTGGAACACGTGCAAGAATGAATTCACAAAACATCTCCAAGATCTCGTACGCAGCCCATATATTTTGTTCTCGTATAACATGCTCCACCTACAAGAGATAAATACAAAATAATAAACAAAAAAGAGCAACAGAAAATTCTCTCACATAATCCGTTATCACTCTCAGAGAAAAAGAAGGGATATACCCGTATTCGAGCAATCGCTTCTTGTCCAGCTAGAAGAAATTGGGCTATCTCCTTACGCATAAGTTTGAGTTGCCCATCTCTCTTGTTTTGTAGCAATTTAATGCGTGAGATCGCCAAATTCAGGCATGTTTTGCTATAAAAATCATGCATCAACGTCAAACTTCCACCCAGTTAGATAAATAAAGAAATAGTTTATAGCCTACAACTTAAAGAATGTACGTATGAGTAGTATATTAACAATTGACGATAATTAAGAATACATAAGAAACCTAAGAAAATGGAAGAACAAGAACTACCACTAAAGAAATGTTTGAGAATACTTTATTAAACGAGTTTATAGCCTACAACTTAACAAATCCCAAGCCTTTTATCACTTGTAATAAGTAGTAATTAGTTCATTGAAATAACATCAAACCAGTGAAACCACTAAAATTAAGTATTTGGTTAACAGACGCAATCAAAGGATCAAAATGGATTTCTCCTGAATTGAATTGAAAACTAGATGTGAACTGAAATTGAAGAAGCCACCAACCGACCATTTTGCGCCAAGAACGCCCCTGTTGAAGAGTTGATTTAAGAGCGACATTGAGTCCTTATGAACAGAAATAACAAAATCAGGGTTTGATAAACTATGCGCCCTTGACCCACAGAAACCGAAACTTTGAGGTATCCTAAAGACTAATTTGATCACTAGTCACCAATATTTGCAGATCACTAAGATAAACCGAAGACTCTCTTTCTCTTTTGGTTCATTGGTGAATCATCAACCACACCAAACCCCAGAGAGATCTATGTCGTGTTGTTTGATCGAAATAGAAGGGTTTATGTAGAATTGCAAGACAAACATTCCATCAAATCAGAGTGGCGCAGCGGAAGCGTGGTGGGCCCATAACCCACAGGTCCGAGGATCGAAACCTCGCTCTGATAAAAATTCCTTTTGTCTAATGTTTAAGATTCTATTTATTTTTTGCATGCATAATTAATAGAAAAAATAATTTACCAAATTGTTCTTCTTATAATTATTTTTTTATTTTATTTACCTTTTGACCTTCTGTGCCCCGCACCTTGAAAATATTCAAAAGATGTATTGTGATATATTGATATATTGGTTTTCTTTTGTCCAATGTAAAATAATTTATCAAATCATTCTCTTTAGAATTGTTATCGTAGGCTCCGTTTGATAGTAACATAAAAATGAAATGATAAATAACAAATTTAGGTGAGAAAATAGAAAATAAGTTGAAGAATGTAGCAAAGTTAACTCTTACATTTTAACTTTTTCCATGAAGAAAATTTATTTTGGTGATGACGAAGAAATTATTTTCACAAAACATAAAAGTGGTTTTCCTCTGTCCTATGTTTAGGATTCTATTTATTTTTGCATGTGTGAATAATAGAAAAAAATAATTTATCAAATCGTTCTCCTTATAATTGTTATCATAGGTTTCGTTTGATAATAACATAAAAATAAAAAGAAAAATAACTAATTTAAGTGAAAAGATGAAAATAAGTTGACGGATGTGGTGAAATTAACTCTTACTTTTTGACTTCTTCTATAAAAAAAAATCTTTGGGTGATGGTGTAAACACCCCAATTTGCGACTCCGGTAAGAACCCTTATTTTATTTCTAAATTATTTTCTATTTTTAAAGTTTAGGATTTGATTTGGTACAGTGGCTTTTTTTGTAAGCCTTGATGTGGTTTATTTTGTTTTTCTTGTTTTTTATGTATTTTTGACCATTTCACATTGGATGGGAGTCAAAAGTGAGTCATTGGTTCTCCTTATAAATAAGGGTCCAATGCTTATTTTTTAAAGGAGAGCAAAAGGAGGAGATGAATGATCATATAAGAACTTTTAGCCATTGAACTGTTTTACTAGGCTATTAGAAATAAGAGCATTTTCAGTATGAAGTTTACACCCAAAGTATCAGTCTTTGTCAACGCCAAAGGTTTGTCCGCTTCTTTAATATTTATATTATCATCCAGAAGGTAATCATCTGATCCTTTATCCTAATTAAGTTTATTATAAGCATACTTATTTTATTTTAATTAAGTTTATTATATGCATACTTGTTTTAATTAAGTCTATTATATATACTTGTTTAATTTTAATTAATTTTATTATATGTATACTTTTTAAAATTTTAATTAAGTTTATTATATGCATACTTATTTTATTTTAATTAAGTTTATTATATGTGTATTTGTTTTAATTAAGTTTATTATATATACTTGTTAATTTTAAATAAGTTTATTATATGTGTTGGTGCGAAAAACTGAACAAGATTAGTTTCGACCAAACAGTAAAATGATTAGTTCAAATGATTAGCGTAATAACTGAAATGAGCTGAATAAATCAAAGATATATAGAGGATGTTCGCCTCATATGAAGATATGGGTCAGTCCTCCTCTGTGGAATAGAGTTAGTTGCTCGGATCGCTTTGTACTATAATGACTGAATTGGTATTACAAGCTTACAAAATCTCTCTAACTATTCTATCCTCATAAGGTTACAACAAAAGTATTTCTAAGCCACACAAGTTCTAAACTCTCTATATTATGAGCTCTATTGTGTGCTCTCCAGCTCTATCTCTCTTGGTTGCTCATTATTTGTTGCTTGAATGCTGGATTACTTGGTTTTTCTTGGTTGGTGAGAGAAGTAAATGATTCCCATATATATATGATAGAGAGGAGATGCGTGAAGGGAGCTCTATGGAGCAGGTCCAAAGCCATCTCTCATATCCACCAATTCTAACGTTGCTTCTCCATGGATTTCGGTACATTAAATGAAATTATTATGCATTTAATAAAGTTGATGGAGGTTTTTCTACGTCATTGGAGTTGGTAACAGTTGCCCATACCATCTATACCTTTTCTGACATAGTGGTTGGTCGGGGAGCTTCGGAGCTCGTTAAAAGAGCTTTGGCCTTCGAGCTCCACGACTTGCTTGTACAAAAATAATCCCCAAACTCAGTACTCAAAATCTCCGGAGCTCATGGTTCCAGGTAGCGTTCAAGTAGAGCTCTCGAGCTCCCTTTTCCATATTGGACTAGGCTACTAACGTGGACGGCCACGTGTCTTTCTATGGTTTGCAGAGCAAATTAATTCACTTATTTGCACCATTAATTGCCCCATATCATTACCATTCAGCTCAGAAGAGCTTAATGGTGAGGATAAACTTCATCCGAGAGCTGGAATCAGCTCTGAGTTCTTGTGATGGAGCTCTTTAGAGTGCAAATCTTCTTTGAATGATCAGGGTCGGTGACTTAGAAGATATGAGTATTTGGATTTTTTTGAGTTCTCATTTACTCCAGTAACTCATCATTTTTAGAGCTTTTTATTGGGTCATTGCCTTTTTAAAGATATTGTGCCCATCAGTTCCGTATTCTTGAGAGACGTGCTAACGTTGGGTAGTGGATGTTTGAGTGGACAGTTAAGACTTTGAGTGGACAGTTAGCTTCTCCCACACACCTTATATAAACCCTTCAGCCTTAGCAAAATTTTCACTTAAACTTTCTTAAATCCTAGGTATCCTTAGAGCTCAAAGTATCCGTAACCCTTCTTCCTCTACTGACCTGGCATACATACCTCCCTTAGATAACTCTGTTAGAAGGTTCTCTAGCATTCCTTTGAAGAATTTCATCGAGTTTGTCCCTCACTTTACACCCTCTACTTTTCTTCATACCTTAACCCTTCTTATGGATCACTTATCCGATCACAGCCAAAACCTAGAGATCGCGATCTAGGGGAAGTTGGTTCTTCCTCCAGTGCATCTTAAACCACTGCCTCAACCTTACAGGCTCCCTCGCCCGTTATCAACACCATTCGCATTTTTTACAGTGAGACGAGCAAGATCACCAAACGCCTTCCTCTCATCATCCAGCTATCTGAGGATGCCATTAGGGCGTACTCATAATACTTTAGCTCTCTGAGCATTTTCTCCATTTCCTCTACCTTTTCTCTAACGGATATCCCTACGTTTAGGGATAAATACCATATCCCAGTTGACGTTAGGATAAGAGCTCTAAGCCCTTAAGAAATGGCCTGTTATTTCTTGCCCGGTGAGTGTGGACACCCTATTTAATGACTCTTGGAATAAGAGGCAGATCACACTCTGACAAAGTACAAGAAGACTTAAACAGCATCGAAAGTCCAATATGGGTCACGGACAATTCCGAAAGGGAGCATACTTGGCCAGAGAAATCACACTGGAGCTAGAAGATCAAATATCCAAGTTAAAATGAGTAAAAAAGAGAAAACTGATCGATCATTGACCCATCCGATTGGTCTTCAGTGTGGTTCAGTCGGTCTTCAGCTAACCTCAATTGGTCTTCTTTTTTTACCAAGATCGATCGGTCTTTACCGAAGGCAAATCGGTCTTCAGGCAGGACGAGTCAGTCTTCAGGCAGGACGAGTCGGTCTTCAGTATTTGATCGCCAAATTACACTGAAACAACACAAAAACACTGATATGTTTTATCTTCATCTGGATCTGTCTTTTATGTAGACCGATCGAACTTTAGCTAGAACGAATCGGTCTTTTACTTCAACGAATCAGTCTATTAGCGATTTCAAACGGTTTTCGATGTTGATACTGCAATTGTACACTATAAGATCCAGAGGACAGCAGAAAAACAAGGGAAACCTCTGGATGGAGGAGAGAGCTTCAATAGAAGAAGAACCTCAAAATGAAGAACAAAAGAAGGCAGAAAGAATAAAAAGGGACTCAAAGAAAGAGCAAATGCTCAAAATTATACTTAGATAGTTAAGAATTAGATCTAAAGATAGGAACAAAATTATATCCGAAATTCTTAGACTATTTCATAAGACTTTACAATATCAATTGAATCAATAGCTTTTTCTACGAAATTACGGTATTCTTTTAATCATTTTATTTATTGGATCTATTCATTGCTTCCCATATATGTATGTAGTCTGTTTGCTGGGAACATTGTGTATAATGCAAACATACTACAAGCATGTTAATAAGCTAAAATTGGACAATAAATGAATTGTATGACACGTAAAGTAATTCTGGATTGATAATGCACTATAAATACATCATTATACTTAAGATCCAATCTTAAATTAACCCCTACATGCTCCTCTACTCCAAAAGCATGAAAATCAGTACACTGCGTGGGATAACCGATCGGTCTTATGGGATGATCGATCAATCTTTAGTGATGATCGATCGGTCTTTGCAATTTTGGCCTATTTTTGCCTCGTAATCCGTGCCAATATTCTTGCATATTAATAAAATTGATTTGTATGCTCCTCTAGGCCATAAACAGTAGGGAAAGATAAAATAATGATAAAACGAGCATGTACATTTAGAAGCCGAAAGGGCGACGCGGGTACCTAACATCTTCTCGTATCGTAACATAGTTCCTAAACTCAATCTAGTTTTGCAGACTGCGTTGTACCCCAAAAGGGTACAAAAACACACTTTTGTCCGTTTTCTCGAAAAACGTATTGGCGACTCTAAAATCGTTCACAAGACGAGTCACGCGCTAAGTGGCGTCGGGGGGTCCTAATCGGGATTCTCACAGCGAGGCCTGTTTCTACCAGTCTGCCTTTAAGCATGGACTTTGCTTCCCAATTGACAATCACTTAAGGGAGCTCTTAGCCGCCTTGGATCTCGCCCTGGTGCAAGTCCCTCCCAACATGTGGAACTGTTTAATTGGGTCCATTCTGGTATTAAAGGCCATTTCAGTGGGGAGCCATAAGATCTCTATAGACAAATTCTTGTCTTTATTCCAATGCAAGAATAGAAGTGGCAGGAATAGGGGAACTCTTAATTGTTCTTCTAGACTAGGAGCTCTCAAACTTATTCAGGACCTCCCCAGCAATATATCCAACTGGAAAATGTGGTTCTTATTTGTTTCCGGAACAGGCTAAGAGCATGAGCCAGGGTGCCCCAGCGTCATCGACTTGAAAACTTGGTTCATTGAGCCGAGCTCTCTTAGTAAGTGTCATACTTTGTGTATTCCTTTTTTTATCATCCTTCTTTATTAGAGTTAATCATCCGTTTTGCTTTGTTCTTCGCAAAAAGGAGAGTTGTAGAGGTTTTCAAAGAATAAATTGATAATTTTAAGAGGTTCTCATTGAAGAACTACGCAGAGATCACCGATCCAGATATGCTATGGCGTTTCGAACTGGGTCCCGAGCCTAAAAACATGAACTCAACCATCCAGATCGTTGGGGACCTCGAGCTCAACAGGCATTTCTCAGTGCTCGAGGAGGTGCCCGCATTCGTTGAGGTGGCTAAGGCCTTCAAAAATGGGTCCACAGCTCCCCCAACCATCGAAGAACCAGAGGAAGAAGAAGAAAATAAGGGGCTATAGAAAAAAAAATCTAAGAAGGCGCTATATGGCTCTACTAAGGCTACCCTTCTAAGCATTTTCCCATACGATAAGTCCCTTTCCGTCCCCCTTTTAGTAAGTTATCCTCTCTTTAAGGTCTTATTTCTAGCTTAGTCAGAGCTCTTTCTTTTTCTAATGTCTAACCTTTTTCTCATGTATGTGGCAAATAGACCTCTGGTGATTAACCTAGAGAGAGCCCCTCAAAAGAAAATGGATTTTCAGAGGGGTCCCTTACCTACTAAGAGGTCTAAGACAAGCGGCGGATCCTTCGCCCCTCCACCTCCACCTCTGGCCTCGACCACAGAGTAGGGTACGGAGGAGTAGAGTGCTGTGGGCTCATACGTGGAGCTGATGACCGGTTCTTTGACAAATCTCCCACCTCTTAGTTAAAGGTCGAGCTGAAGAGGGCGGAAGAGCTCCATAATAAAGATGTCGCACTTGTCTTTCCCAAAGGAAACTCACCTGTCATAGCCGCTTACAAGCAGGTGGTGTCTCAAGATGAGGGCATATAGGAGATAGATCATGTCATAGCCCACCAACATTTCACATTTGGGAGTGCTGCCAGCTTAGCTGTCCCCGAAACTGATGGAGATGGCTCCAGGTTCTTTATACTTGGGGTGACCATTCCCCCTCTAGGTGAGGGTATGCTCCAGAACGCCAGGGAGGCTAGGACCAGTAAAGTAGCTGATGACTTCGGCTTTCATATGAGTCAGATATTTGCCTTCACTTTGCCTTTTCTTCCTCTTCTGCCTTTTGAGCTCTTGCTGACCATGTTTTGTTTTTTTCTTTTTCAGGCCTTTTCACTTTTCTATTCCACCCTCCACGTAACTAAAGAGGGGACAGGCTACTGACCCCTTTCTGCCGAGTTGGAAAAAGCTCGAAATGACCTCAAAGATTTGCGGGTAAATCGCGATGAGGCCTTGGCCAAAACTGAGAGGATCGGAAAGGAATCTGTTGATCTCAATGCAGCCTTAGAGGAGGCACGGAGGGCCACTGAGCTTGAGGCCAAACGAAGGGAAGACACTTATAAGCTGGTGGAGCTCGAGCGCTAAGGGAAAGAAGAAGCCCATAAAATGATGAAAATTAAGCGCGAATGTAGGGAGGAAGCCAGCAGGAACCTCAAAAAGCTCCAAGCAGAACTATCTATAAAGAGAGATGAGTTATCTGTTACCCTATATCACATTGAGGCTGTGAATAACCAGGTTTTCGAGCTAAAAAATGAAATCAAATAGCTAAAGGACTACATGCTCCATGCCTGCGATCGAGCTCTAAGCTGTGGAGAACTTATGTACCTAAGGGGAGCCACTTGCTAATATCAGTGACGCATATGTGGCCTATTTCTTCAAGTGCCAAGAGCTCATACTGAGCCAGTCAGATAATATTTAAGAGGATGAACTCCCCACTGATATGGGCATAACTCCCGAGCTCGAGGTTAAAATTCTGAAAAAGATGGGTGACGTCCTTACAATCCTCTAACTGATCAAGGGGGAAGAGCTCGGTTTACTGTAAAAGTGGGAAACTGGCGAGCTTTCACCTTCTAGGGATGACGCTGATGGTGATGATGAAAGGGGAGCTCAGTAGACATAGGATTTCTTCCCTTTTTTTTCTTTCCTTTTGTAATAAGAGCTCTAGGACTTTTGTAACCGCTTTCTTTAATGAATAAAGATTTTTTGTTTTTGCCTCGAAATTTGTTTGTCTTATTTTACTTTAATTCTTGTATTTTCTTTTATTTGAGTTGTAATGTGAGATGGAATGAACCATGTGGTACTCTAATGCCCCCATAACATGAAAAAAAGTTAAGCATAATTTAAGCAAGATAAACAACTTGTCTCAATAGAGGTCATTACCATCTTCACAAGAGGTCAGTGACTTGTTTTAATCTTGTTGAACCGGTTATGTTGGGTCACTCACTTCAAATGGAATTCTTTATTACTTTGGCTAAGTCTATAAGAGTTGTGCCCACTAGACTTTAGGCAAAGTTCATTAAGTAAGCTTAATGAGCTAGACACTTACTATGGTGACCTCTTTGCAAGAGTGATTGACCTATATGGTGATAGAAATTTTTTTGAAGTCTTTGAAGTTTTTAAAAGAAAAACTTGTTCTTTTTGGCTATGTCTAGAGTAGAGTCATGCCCCCTTTTTGCTTAAGTAAATTTTAACAGTTTTCTCAATTATCACTAGACCTCTTCAGTTGTGGAACCGACCTCTCTCTGAGAGGGTTTTAACAAAATGTAAATGTGCTTTTGTGAGCTGGGCACTTACTAAACTGACCTCTTTATAAGAGAATTTTTACAGAGTGTACCTTGCGAGTAATGAAATATCAAATAAAAATATTTCATATTCATTTTTTTAAGAACAACTATTACAAAAGTATAGAATGTATCACTTTAAGGATAATATCTCTTGAGGTGATCTATGTTCCATGGTCTCATGAGCTCCATGCCGTCTACAATCCTTAGGTAGTAGGTGCTAGGTCTGCTGACCTTGGTGACCACGTATGGACCTTCCCATTTGGCAATGAGTTTTCCGTGTTCAGAAATCTTAGTAACTAGGATGATTTTTTGAAGCATTAAATCACTTACATTCAGACTTCTGTGCTTGACCTAATTGTTGTAGCTCTTAACCATGCTCCTTTTATAAGCTTATTTCTTTATTCAAGCTTGCTATCTTTTATTCAATGAGGTCTAAGTTAGCCAGCAGACTCTCATTGTTTTGAGCTGGGTCATGATGATTGATTCTGTATGTTGGCACTCCTATCTCCACTGGGATCACAACTTTGGTTCCATAGGTCAGAGAAAAAGAGGTTTCGCCAGTTGGACCTCTGATGGTAGTCCTGTAGGCCCATAGAACTGATGGGAGCTCTTCGGACCAATTTCCATTAGCGTCACCAAGTCTTTTCTTTAAGAGCTATAATGGTTTTCTATTCCATATCCTTCACAAAAGTCTCAGAAGAGATCGCAGTCAAACTACTTGCCATTGTCCATGATCAGCACATTTGGGAGACCAAAATGACAAATGATGTTTCTTCACACAAAATTCTGAATTTTCATGGTGGTAACGGTGGTCAGTGTTTCAGCCTCTGCCCATTTGGTGGAGTAATCTATCACTACTACTGCAAACTTTGTTTATCATTTACCCAAAAAGAAAAGGTCAATAATATACATGGCCCATTGAGAGAAAGGCCATGAGCTGCTGACTGGGGTTATCAGCTCTGCTGGGAGCTGCTGAATATTGGTAAAATACTGGCACTTGTTGCACTTCTTCACCATCTCTTTAGCATCCTATAAAATGATAGGCCAGAAATAACCTTACTTCCAAACTTTGAGGGCCAGAGACCTCACAGTTGGGTGTCTTCCGCATAATCCTTCGTGGATCTCTAACAAGGCTACCTGGGCCTAATAAGGGTGTAGGAAAAGTAGGAATAGAAGGACATACCCCCTATTATACAAAATTGCCTCCATGACCTCCATGACCACGTACTTGTTAGAAACATATTTTATCCTCTTAGCCATCTTCTTGTCTTTAAGGAGAGCTCCATCTGTAAGATATTTCAAGATCAAAGCGATTCAGCACTTGCAGACATGTACTGGAGCTATACCCACTTCTTCGAGCTCTTCGATGGCCTTTTTTCTAAGTATTCTATGTGAACGCCACTGGGCATCTTTGCTGATGACGCTAACTTGGCCAAGCGATCTGTCTTGCTATTTTGAGCTCATGAGACCTTGATAAAGATCACATTTGTGAACTTCTGAGCTGCTACTTTAGCCTTAGCCAAATAAGCGGCCATGTGATATTCTTTGACCATATTGTAACCAAGTATTTGGCTAACCATGATTGCAAAGTCGTTATAGACCATGATCTGCTTTGCCCTCATTGTTGGAAGCCTAAAAAAGGAATTTCAAAGCTATCTCTAATGTGTTGGCCTCAGGGGTGATCAGTACTAAACCAGCACCAGAACCTTGCAAGTTAAAAGCTTCATTGGCATAGAGTATCCATATAAGAATCTCTTACTGCAAGTTCATCAAGGCGGCGGAGCTTGAGGTGCCTGGGTCTACAAGCAACAACAATCTCGACAGTTCAGGAACTTGTTCATCAGTATAAGTAAACTCTGCAATGAAATCTTCCACGGCTTGACTATTGATTGAAACTCGTGACTTATAACTAATCACGAACTGCCCGAGTTCTACAGCCCAGATGGCCAACCATTTTGATTGTTTTGGCTTATTAAAGACCCTTTCCAGTGGCTGGTCTGTGAGCACATCGATAGCGTGGGCCTGTAAGTAGGGCCTCAATTTCTTTGAGGTGATTACGATGGCGTACGCTAACTTCTCCAATCTGGGGTAATTGAGCTTAGCCGCATGCAAAGCTTTGCTGGTGTAGTATACATGAAATTACGCTCCTCCTTCATTTCTCATAAGGGTCGAACTGATCATCGTGTGCGATACTACCCAGTATAAGCTTAGAATCTCCTCTTTTTTTGGTGAACTAAAAAGAGGTAAAACTCCCAGGTACTGCTTGAGCTGCTGGAAAGAGAGCTCGCACTCTTCTGTCCATTCGAAGTCCCTTTTGAGGGCTTTGAATAAGGGATAACATTTGTCTGTTAATTTGGAGATGAACCTGTTCTAGGCTGTCACCCTCCCAGCTAAACTCTGGACCTCCTTGGGCTTGGTGGGAGACTTCATGTCAATTAAAGCTTGTATTTTCTTGGGGTTAGCTTCAATTCCCCTTTGAGTTACCATGAAACCCAAGAACTTGCCTTATTTTACCCTGAAAGTACATTTTGTTACATTAAGGGGCATGCAATTTTGCCTAAGAATAGCGAATGCTTCATTGAGGTATGCTACATGGCTAGAGGCTTTTAACTAGCATATTTTCGACCTAGACTTTCATGTTTCTGCCTATTTGATCTTTGAATAAGTAGCCCTAGCATTTCTCAGGCCAAACAACATAGCCTTGTAACAGTACGTTCTTTCATTAGAAATGAATAAGGTATTCTCTTCGTCTTTTGGAGCCATCTTAACTTGATTGTAACTAGAATAGGCGTCCATGAAGTTCAACATTTCATGGCTAGTGGTGGCTTCCACGAGTTGGTCAATCTTTGACAGTGGAAACTGTCTTTCGGGCAGGCTTTGTTTATATCCTTGAAATCCACACACATCTTCCACTTCCCATTGTACTTCTTTACGAGCACTACATTGGATAGCCACTTAGGATAGTGGACCTCACGAATGAAACAATCTCGAAAAAGTTTGTGGACATCTTCCTTGGTAACCTGATTTCTTTCAGCCGCAAAGTTCCTCTTTTTTTGCCTCATAGGCTTGAAGGCAAGATCTGTGTTAAGTTGGTGCACCATGACTTTCAAATTAAGCCCTTTTATATCATCGTAGGACCATGCGAAGACATCAGCATTGGCCCTTAAACACTGGGAGAGCTCTTTTTTACTTCAAGAGTCAGCTGGTTACTGATCTTAAGCCCCCTATCAAGCTATGAGGAGTTTAAGATGAGGTCTTCCAGGTCCTCTACTAGCTTTCCCCTGAGCTCTTTTTCTTTATCCCTGGGGTCTAGAGTGTCAATCTCCTACCTTTTAGAACTGTCAGGACTCTCTGTGTTGATCGGTTCTTTAGTGTCCATGGCTTTGAGCTCCATGACCTCAATGCTTGCGGTTTTGACTTTTTTCAAAGCTCTAAAATGACAATATCTGGCTTTAATTGGCTACCTCTGACCTCCCCAATTCCATGGGGGGGATTAAGAACCTTATGATTAAACTGCAAGTATATATGGCAGCTCTGATCTCATTAAGGGTGCCCTTGCCTAGGATAACATTATAGTGGGGGGCCTTGTCTAGGATCAGGAACTCCGCGATCGTGGTGACCCTCTTTGAGGCTGTTCCGAGAGTTATCGTGAGCTTAATGTCCTTAAGGATTTGGTTTTCTCCCCAGAGAAGCTAACCAGCGTAAATGTTGATGGGGTTAGGTGCTCAGTGGTGAGGCCCATGGCCTTGAAGTAGTACATAAGGTTGGAGATGGCTCCAGTGTCTATTAGTATATGATGAAAATTGTGATTGCCTACCATAATTGTTACCACAAGGGGATCATCATGAGGGAATTATATCCCACTCATATTTTCATCCATGAAGGTGATCTCCGCAACGTCATACTTTACCATCTTCGTAGGCCTGAAGCTAAAAAACTTTACCCCCAAGCTCAAGGACTTGGCTTGTTTGATGTAGGCCATTCTAGACCTATTACTATTCCTAGAGAAGAAGGAGTCCCTCTTTGTTATGAAGATTTCATTGGCATTTTCTTTTCGCTTAGCTTTTAGGGGAACATCCTTCTTCTTGTCTACGTACTATTAGAGTTGTCCTCTTTGGATGAGTTATTTAATTTCTTCTTTCAACTTTCAACAATTGTTGGTCTCATGGCCATGATCTTTATGGTACCGCTAATATTTCATCATGTCCTTTTTCTTTTTTGAGGTCTTTATTGTCCTGGGCTCCGGGAGCTACCTCGGATATAGTTGAGCATAAACCTCACCCAGGGGAGCTGTCAGTGCAGTGAATTGCTGGTGAGCCTTACATTCGCTTGGTTAGGACTTGTTTGCTTCATTTTTGCCCTTATTGCTTCATTTCTTTTAGCCGTGGGGTGGACTGTGTCCCTTTGGCACTTGGAGGAAGGTAAGAAAACTAAGAGACCTAATAGGTCACGTCCCTAGAGAGTTTCTTCCACACCAATCTTCTTGTTGACCTCGTCTAAGAGCTCAGACATTGTTTTAAGGGCCATTCTGGCCAGAGTCATTAAACAGTAAGGAGATCTCACCCCTTTTATAAAGGCAACCATAGCCACCCCTTCATTGAGGTTCATGATTGTGAGGCTTTCTTGATTGAATCGGCAAGCATAGTCCTTTAAATTCTTTGTTGACCTTTGTTTGATGGTGAAGAGGTAAGTGGAGGGTTTGGATTGTTTTCGAGTATCAAGAAAATGAGTGATGAACCTGGTTCCAAGCTCTTGCGAGCTTTGTATTGACCCAGGAAGTAGGCTACTGCACCATATTCACGTTGCTACTTTGAGAGTTGTGACAAATGCCCTGCCTATAATGCCATCTGGGGACATTCTAGAGCCCTTTTATATTCTTATACTGCTGCCATTGATCTAAAGGGTCCATGTCACCATCATATGACTCTAACGTCAGGAGTTTGAATTTCTCTGGGACCTGGCAACTTTGAATGTGCTTTGTGAATGGGGATTTGGAGTTTTTCACTAAAGCTACGACCGAGCTCTCCCTTAGGTGGCCCACTGTTGTCATCATTTTAGCCAACTGAGTTTTTATCTCTAACCTAAGCCTTTTTTTCACTTTTTCTATAGATCCTTTATGGGATATCTTATCGAATATGGACCTTCGAGGTCTGGTATCTTCTTCCTGTTCGGGTTATTGTACTGAAGGAAGAGGAGGTCAGGCTCTTCTATTTTGGCTTTAATGTCAAGAAGCTCTCTTAGAGCGTCCTTCGTGGACCACATTCACTTGCGAGTTATTCACTGGTGGTGAAAGAAGTGTAGCCAAAATCTCTTCAAAGGAGGACTCTCTCCTGGACCACGTTCACTTGCGAGTTCCTCACATGATGAGTTTTGAATATGTTTAACTTTTTTGGAAAGAAATATGACTTAAAGAAAAATGTCTTTCCCACAAACGGGGTCAAATTTTTAGTGTGAAAAACTAAATAAGGTTAGTTTCAACCAAATAGTCAAATGATTAGTTCAAACGATTGGAGCAATAACTTAAATGAGCTGAAAAAATCAAAGATATATAGAGGAGGTTCGCCTCATATAAAGATATGGGTTAGTCCTCTTTTGTGGAATAAAGTTAAGAGCTCGGATCACTTTGTATTATAATAACTGAATTGGTATTACAAGCTTACAAAATCTCTCTAACTATTATATCCTCAAAAGGTTACAACAAAAGTATTTCTAAGCCACACGAGTTCCAAACTCTCTATATTATGAGCTCTGTTGTGTGCTCTCCAGCTCTATCTCTCTTGGTTGCTCATTATTTGTTGCTTGGATGCTGGATTATTTGGTTGGTGAGAGAAGTAAATACTTCCCATATATATGATAGAGAGGAGACGCGTGAAGGGAGTTCTATGGAACATGTCCAAAGCCATCTCTCATCTCCACCAACTTTGACATTGCTTTTCCATGGATTTCGGTGCATTAAATGCAGTTGTTATGCATTTAATAAAGTTGACGGAGGTTCTACTACATTGGTGAAGTTGGTAGCAGTCGTCCATACTATCTGTACATTTTCTGACACAGTGGTTAGTCGGGGAGCTTCGAAGCTCATTAGAAGAGCTCTGGCCTTCGAGCTCCACGACTTGCTTGTACAAAAATAATCCCAAGTCTTGGTACTCAAACTCTCTGGAGCTCATGATTTCGAGTAACGTTCAAGCAAAGCTCTCAAGCTTCTTTTGCTATAGCGGACTAGGATGTTGACGTGGACGACCATGTGTCTCTCTGTGGTTGGCTGAGCAAATTAATTCACTTATTTGCACCATCAATCTGTATACTTGTTTAATTTTAATTAAATTTTTTATATGCATACTTGTTTTATTTTAATATGCGTACTTGTTTTAATTTTAATTAAGTTTATTATATATACTTGTTTAATTTTAAGTAAGTTTATTATATGTGTAATTGTTTAATTTTAATTAAGTTTATTGTATGCATACTTGCTTTATTAAATTTATTATATGCACACTTATTTAAATTAAAGTCTATTTTTTATATTAGAAATTCTCATAGAGTTCACATAGAGTTCAAAACTCCCCAAAACACTAAAGCAGGATTTAAGGGAGTTTGCAGCACAATAAACAACTCTACTATATGGGTTTGTCGCACGACAAATTCCTCTAGATACAGACCAAACACTTTCTGACACATCAATCTATCAAAACCCATAACTTAAGTTGTTTGTCGCATGACAAACCTTCCTCCGCACAATAAATAGGCCAATACCCCCATTGATTCAAAGGGCAATTTTTATACCAAAAATCCTTATTCTCTCTCATATTTTCAATTTTCAAGCCTCCTTTAGAAGCAAACTTGATAATATTTATTTTCATAAGAGTTTTGGATCAAATACTGGCACTCGGAGTGTCACCTTTTAGAGTCGAATCGCTGAAAATTTTTCAAAGATGAAATGCAAGTACACACCGAAGGTTCTCTGTAATATTTTATTTATCTTTTATTTATACTATATCGACAGGAAGGTAATCGCATAAACTTATTTTTAAATTAAAGTTATATATTTGTGTACTTGTTTTTATATATATCTGCATACCTGCTTTATCTTAATTATTTAAATTAAATTATTTATAAGTGTAAACTTTTTATATATGTTGTGTTGTTCACTTTCTAATTTGATAAACTTATTGTCAAGTTACTAATATTTGATCATTTTCAAAGAAAACTTCTTTTCAAAACCTTGATAAAAATCATTTATAAAACCGAAAATAAAGTCTTTATCGTCCGGATAAAATTAAGTTTTTAAAATTCGAATTGAATGATGATTCCGGTTATGAATCTTACTTTATTAGTGATAAAATGATTCGGCCACCAAATGATGTTGATTGGGGAAATGCAAATATGTTTGTAAATTTTTTGAAACCATTTTATGATATCACTTTAAGAGCATGTTGTTCAAATACACCGACAGTTCATCACGCTTTTATGGATATGTTTAAGATTTTTGGTCTTTTGCACGAAACTAATGGCATTAAAGAGTTGGATTCCATTAGAGGTTCATTGCAATCTAAATCTCACAAATATTAGGGGGATTTGAAAAAAGTTAATAAATATTTTTTCTTAGCCATTGTGCTTGATCCTCGTCATAAATTGGATAAGGTGATGGATTTTTTTGAGGTTATATATGGAGATGATGATTGTAGTGAAATGATGATTGAATGTCACATAAATGGGGTGAAAGATTTATTGAAAAAGCTTTATGATGTTTATGGGGCCGATGCATCCGTGGTTGTTCCACCACCACAAAGTGAGACTAGTAGCGTCGGGGGTAGTAGTTCATGCATTTCAAGTGGTAATGAGATATCAAGTTTAAGTTCTCAAGTTGAAAGGAGGTTACAAGAAAAAAGTTTAATGAGAAAAGAAAAAAAAATGGCATTATACAAAATGATGTAGATAGATATTTATTGGATGTTATAGAGGGGGATGAGGATGAAAATTTTGATATTTTGAATTGGTGGAGAGTTAATGGGGCATCTAAATACCCTATATTGGCACTTTTGCACGTGATATTTTAGCAATTCCGATTTCAACAATTGCCTCCGAGTCATGCTTTAGTACTAGTGGACGCATCATTGATTCATTTCGCTCTTCTTTGATCCCCAAGATGGTGGAAGCTTTAATTTGTACTCAAAATTGGCTAAGGGGAAGTCACGTTGCTTTAAATCATGAACCAACGGCGGAGGAAGTGGAGTTTTGTGAGAAGATTGAAAAAGGTAATTTTTTTTCTTTGAATTAGTGTACTTGATTTCAAATTGTTTGTATTTTTAATCTTATAATATACTAATTATTATATATACTTTTTAAATGTAGAAATGTCAAAGAATATCATGTTATTGGCAAATGATAGAAGATAAAGAGATGCAAATGGTTGAAGTTAAAGACTAAAGATGATACCGTGTCATTATTGATTTTTTTCAGGTTGTTTGTACTTTGTAGACTATTGTCATAGATTGTTTTGAATATTTGTGAACTCTTTTATGGACTTTTAAATATTTATGGATTGTTTTATGAACTTTAAAATGTTTGTTATGGATTGTTTAATATTTATGGATATTTTATAAGTTGATTTAGTGAAGTTTTAGTATAGCTTTATTGTAAATTTTAGTGCAGTTTTTTGTGTTATTTCGGTGCTGTTTTTGTGCAGTTTTATTGTAGTTTTTGTGTAGATTGTAGTGTAATTTTAGTGCTTTTTTTGTGCAGTTTTTAAAGCAGTTTTGGTGCTATTTTTTTGCAGTTGTAGTGCAGTTTCAGTGTATTTTTTTGTAGATTGTAAGGCAATTTTAGTGCTTTTTTTTTTTTTGCAGTTTTTATGGCAATTTCTTTGCAATTTTGGTGCTTTTTTTACAGTTGTAATGTAGTTTCACTGTAGTTTTTTGCAGATTGTAGGGCAATTTCAATGCTATTTTTTTGTGCAGTTTTTAAGGCAATTTCAGTGCAGTTTTGGTGTGCTGTTTTGGTGCTATTTTTTTGCAGTTGTAGTGCAGTTTCAGTGTAGTATTTTGCAGATTGTAGGGCAATTTCAATGTTATTTTTTGCGTGCAGTTTTTAAGGCAATTTTAGTGCTTTTTTTTAATGTTGTTTAAACTAAAGTGTTAGCAATATAAAACAAAACCGAATGAGACCGAATCGGATCGAAATCGAATAATTTAGGGAGGGTTTGGATTCCATAGATTAGAAAACCAAAATCGAACCGAATCGAAATCGAACTATAAGATTTGGGGAGGGTTTAGGGTACCCCAATCTCTACCCAGACCGAAACCAAAAACACTCCTAATGCCCATCGAAGACAAAAAAGTTTGGTTTTTTACAACAGATCTGCATAGTTTTGTCCTAATCAATTTTAGATTTAGAGATATGCATAATTTAATTTCATGTTAGCCTACGTGTCTTTTTATCAAATTATGAATGTTTATGCCTTGTTTTAGCGAATACGGCAATAATCTCACCCGGCAACTTAATTTAGCCCCAAATTTTAAATTAAGACTTTAACCAGCGAGTAATCATTAACTAGTCAGGTCTACTTTGCACGATTATTAAAGGTAAAAAAAAGGGTGAATATGAACAACTGTGGAATCCAGGGGCGGAGGGACGAGGAACCAGAGTATTTGGGTTTTTCTGTAATAGTATAGAAAGTTAAAGAGTGATTGCGTAATTTGAAAATTTTAGCAGGGAGGGGCCTTTTTGCGACACGCTTGAAGAGTTTGGGGTAGAGTTTCGTAATTATAATTTAAGTTAGGTATTTGTATAAGCAGTCCAAGTGCCATTTTTATTTCTATCGGCCGCTTGTTCCATTATTCTTCTTCGTTGTTCCACAGACCACAGCACTGCAGCAGCTATTTCTTCCGAGCTCTTAGGTCAGATTTCTTTCTTATAATCTTATACTAATTTATTATTATTATTTTGAATATTAAGATTTAGGTGTTTTAATGTTGATTTGCTTCTTAAAATTTTAATATATTTGTTTGTTGGTTATTATTTATTAATGTTGATTTGCTTCTTAGATTGTTAAATATTGATATTAATGTTAATATTTGTTTTTAAGTGTTTATTTTGATTTTGAATTTTGATGTATAAGATGTTAAGTATTTTAATAAAATATTTTAATTTTAGCCTTATTATAGTATATGCAAAAAAAATTTGTAGTGTTATTAATTTGGTCCCACTTAAATAATATTCTTGACTCCGCCTCTGCTTATAATATATACAAGAATACATATAAATTAACGTATGCAATTAACCCAATAGCTCATCTAATTATAATTAGTCAAATTCTTAAACTAACATTCTTTTACTCTAATTCTCGCTGGTTATTTTCTAGTACAATTAGGTCGACTTTGAAAAATCATAACTAAATCATAAAAATTTGAATGAGTAAAACTTGTGCTCAAACTTAAGATCAAAAAGTCTAAAAGTAAATTGATTCTATGTGAAAAGTCTTAACTGAATAAAAGATATTAATTTTCAAAGCATAATAAGTCAAAAATCTTAAGTTTTAAAACTAATAATATATCCATTTAAAAAAAAAAACTAATACTATATACTTTAAATTACAGCACTAACTTATTACAATAAGTTCACGACAAAAAAAGAGTGAATATAAATAAATTTAAATAATATATATGTATCTACATATTAACTGGACTAAATAAGTATTTTAAAAATTCGGGTCATTATATAATTATTATTTTTCAAAATTTATAGAAGAATTTAGAAAAGTACTATTTGAGCATATTTTTTTCAAGCTTTTGGTTTTGCGTAAAACTTGACTGACACATAGAGTAAAACTTGACTGACACATAGAATTTACACTTTATTTTTTGCACAACCATTGGTGATGCTTTTATACATGAACTTTTATGACTTTATATACTTAGTTCTTGTTTGCAATCAAACGTTTAAATTAAATAATTCACAAATTAGGCAATTTTAAATGAATAATTAAACCTAGCAGAATCATACGCTACATGATGATACAACACAAAGTTATAAGTTAATTGATGGATACTTAACGAATTCGGGTGGTTATTGGGTCACCTGTTTGACATGAAATGATAACATGTCGGTTACGGGTTTATCCTTAACGGATTCGGATGACCCGTTATTTTATTTTTTTATCTTTTAATACAACTAAAGTTTATTAAATATATATTGTTAAAGCATCTCTTATTGTTGTGTTATTTTTTTTTGGGTAAATCTTATATGTTAAGACACTTTTATACAAAATTTAAAGTCTAAAATATATATGCTCCAATAGTATTTTTTAAAAAACTTTTGTGTAAATTTTGAATGAACCAATAAGATAACAATGCATCTCACATGTCAATTTATGCAATTTTTAATTATTTTTTCTTTAATTTTGGTATACAAAATATTACTTCAATAATAGATTTTGATTTATTGGTCTTGATGAGTAAATTTCATATATATAATTTTTATTAAAATATATGATTTTTTATTAAAAGTGATTATATATATTTTAAAGTTTTATAAAATAATTGAGGAAAAAAAAAGTTGAGGTGATAGTGTAAACTTGGGATGCATTTTTATGCATCTATTTTGCACAAATGTTAAATTTAAAAGATTGCAGGAGCTCAAAATATTTACAAGTTTTATATATTTTACACAAAACCTAATACATTACCGTTGAAGATACTGGTCTATACTTATTTTAAGATTTATGAATATTTATCCATATTTTTAAAATAATTTTAGTTAGTCTTTATTTTGTTACTAGTGAAATTTTTTTATAAAAAAATATTTGCTTAACATGTATTATTCAATAGTGTAGTCTCACACAATAACAAATCGTATCATATATAAATTTGAAAAATATCACTTGACAGTCTATCGAGTCGTGTTGGAGTAATGGTATTAAACTATTATCATTTCACAAAAAAGTACTTTTACACTATAAATTCTATCTTTAGAGACAAAAAAATGCTCAAAATATTCATATAAAACATCACTAAAAATATTTTTAGGGTGTTAGAATATTTTTAGGAGATATTAATATCATTAATCTTTTAAATTGTTAGATTCTTAAATTGGATAAGAAATCTAAGTAAATTGTTTGTATTTTTATTTTACCCACACAGCTATCAAACCCTCATACCTCAAAGCATCTCAAATGTAAAAATGGATCGGATACCTTTTGATCATGGACATATAAGCAGCATAAAAAAGTCTCTGATGGACAAATCTTACAAAAACCATCTCTAATAGGAATGCTCCAGAAATTGTCTATTAATAAATTCATAAAATAATAATTTTATATATATAATGGGTCTTGTTTAAGAGGTCTTAATTTATACTTTTTTAATGTGTAACTTTTATGAATAAATAAATTATAAAATTATAATTAAAATATTTGAAAGATTAAAAAGAAAAGTATGTAAATAAAAATGATGACGTGGCATTAAGATATTGTCTAAGAGACCCTCAAGAAATAAAGGGTCTTCCTCACAATAACTATTTTTATTTTTGGCACAACCCATCATTATCATTTGTATTACAAATATGCCATAACAACCGTAAGTCGTTAAATCAAACATAAACACCCAAATTAATGGTAGAGTGATATACTAAAAGTCATAATTTTATTATTATATCATCTTCATTGTTATTATGAAAAGTTGCATTGGAGAATTTTTTTTAATTCATTATCCATCAATCTTATATGGTATTTTATTTTTACCCATTTTATGGTTGCATCGGAGATACTCTTTGTTGCCCTTTGACAAGAACTTCTAGAGTCTTAGAAAATTGTCATACCCTTACACACTGCCGTTGTTGCTGACAGGTGAAAGTGGTATGCTGACAGATGAAAGTGTTGAATCAACAACGTACAATTCACCGATGCACAACCTCATAGACTTTTAAAATAGCGCTGATTCTTGTAAATTTAAGCCAAAAATGGCCTCTCAGACTCTTGAAGAGAGGTTCATCTCACTCTTGTTGAGATGTAAGAACTCAATTCAACTGTACCAGATTTAAACCCAGATAATAAGTCACAGTATTCAACACAACGAGTACATTTTGCCAAGATTTGTCTCGGTATGCGCCCAAGTCAGCATAATGGATCATGCCCGCCTTATGTTCGATAAAATTCCCGACTTAAATGCAGTGCCTTGGAACGCTATGTTTCGAGGGTATGCCCAAAATGAACTAAACAAGGACGTAATATATTTATTCAGTCGCATGTGTAGCAATGATGTAAGACCTAATTGTTTCACATTCCCTTTGGTTTTGAAATCTCTTGCAAAGTGTTTGGCTTTGCAAGAAGGTGAAGAAGTGCATTGTTTGGTGTTAAAGTTTGGATTTAAATCAAACTCGTATGTTGGAACCACATTGGTTAATTTATACTTGAGTGGTGGTGCAATTGGGTCTGCATATAAGGTGTTCGGTGAAATGACTGTGAGGAATCGTGTTGCTTGGACTTTAATGATTAATGGGTATATCTCCTGTAGTGACGTGGTTACTGCAAGGAGGTTTTTTGACTTGGCACCAGAGCGTGATATTGTATTGTGGAACACTATGGTTACGGGATATATTGAATGTGGTGACATGATTGCAGCTAGGAAGCTTTTTGATGTCATGCCAAATCGGGATTTGATGTCTTGGAACATTATGTTGAACGGTTATGCAAATAATGCTGACGTTGACTGGTGCAAAAAACTCTTTGAGGAAATGCCCCAAAGAAATATTTTTTCTTAGAGTGGATTGATCGGAGGTTATTTGCCTATGTTTATAATGGGCGTTGTTTTGAAATTCTTAGTGCCTTTAAAAGAATGGTAGATGTACCGGATGTGCATCCTAATGAAGCCACACTTGTGATGGTGCTATTTGCTTGTTTGAAACTAAGAGCTCTTGATTTGGGAAAATGGGTACACGTATATACAGATAGCAATGGGTATAAAGGGAACATGCATATTCGAAATGGTTTGATTGACATGTATGCAAAATGCGGCATGATAGAAAGTGCAGTTAATGTGTTTAAGAACATGGGTAGAAAATATTTGATATATTGGAACACCATAATTAATGGCTTAGCAGTACATGGTCATGGGGCTGGTGCCTTGTACTTTTTTAATGAGATGAATAATGCCAGAGAAAAACCAGATGAAATCACTTTCTTAGGTATATTGTGTGCTTGTTCTCATATGGATCTAGTTGTAGATGGACTGAACTATATGGATTCAATAATCAATGAATACTCGATCCAGCTTCAGATTGAGCATTATGGTTGTATGGTTGATCTGCTGGCCCGAGCTGGTCTTTTAGAACAGGCTTTGAGTTTTATTAATAACATTTCAATGAAAGCGGATAGTGTTATTTGGACTGCTTTACTTGGAGCATGTAAGACTTACAAAAACGTAAAATTAGTTGAGCTGGCTCTTCAAAGACTTATTGAGCTTGAATCAGAAAGTCCTGCAAACTACGTTATACTTTCAAATATATATATGGATGCTCAGAGATGGGATGATGTGGCACGGTCAAAAGTTGCAATGAGGGATACAAGGTCTAAAAAATTGCTAGGATGCAGCTTGATTGAGGTTGATGATGAAGTAACTGAGTTATATTCCTTTGATGAAAGACATCATAAGACAGAAGAAATATATGGAGCCTTGAAAAGATTGATGAAGCTGTTAAGATTAGCTGGGTATGTTCCGGACTATGTGGAACTTGTGCATGGAAACTAAAGTAAGGATTTTTTTTGATAGTTTATAAGAAAAGCTGTACTAATTTACGTCATTTTGTGTATAATTTCATGGTGTTACTAGGTTTCAGGTAGATTGTTTTTTGACATGATCAATAGGTAAAATTCTTGTGGAGTTGTTGTAATTTCTTCCAGTTCATAAAGGTGCTGGGAATGTTGTTTTCCTCCTGGGCAAAAGATCATCCAATACACCATGTAAGCTATTAACTTTATGATTTTAGTTTCCTTAGTAGATATGTCATGTCTCGGTCTGGCCTACTACGAGGCCTTTTAAGGAAAAGCAAAATCGTGCAGGCTTGAGTTCAAAGTGGACATCTTATTAGGCTGGACCGGGATATGGCAGAATGGTATCAAAGGCCATTCATAATGTGATCGGCATGCATAAGAGTCATTGACTTTGAATTAATGGAGGGAAAATTTGGGTTTGCTCTTCCGCTAAGGATGAACCATTAATGGCTACTGATTATCACCCCAAATTCCCCAATTTCTTATTGCACTGCTTAATAGATTTGATGGAGGTTTTTTTTGCCAAAAAGATGGAGGATTTGACAAATTTATTTTGGATATGTAAATTTGTTCTCAATTTAAATCACAGTAAATTACTTGTCTTAAAGTTTAACAAATATTAGAGCTCCTTATTTTTTGTTTAGATAATTCCTAGGGGAAATTGCATAACTCTGTGATGGTAAATTTATAAAGGGTCATTTTTCTTTTGGCTCCCATTTATTTACACGTATTCTCTTTTGTCATCTAAAGTTTGCAGTAATTTTCCTTTAACACCTATTTGGACGGTTTCCATCTGTTTAAATGGTAAAACTGTTAAGTCAGTTTTCAATTGTTATTATGTACCAAAAATACACCTATAGAGCTTCTCCACTAGATTTAAATAAAATTAAGGGGGGTGTATTTAATTAGGATTTTAAAAGACTATTTTGGGATAAATAAGTCTTGTGGTATTCAATTAAGACTTTTAAATAATCTAAATAAGTCTTGTGGTATTCAATCAGGACTATTCGCATATTTTAAAGAGGGTGTCCAAATCTAGTGGTATTGAATCAGGACTTTAAACAAGTAACAAAAAATCTTTTGGTATTCAAAAACTTGCTAATTTTAATGGATTTTTTTAAAATTAGGAATTTGTGTAACTTTTTAGTGGAAAGTATAAATACCAAACCCTATAAAGAATCTCACCCTAACCCATGAGACTTTTCACGTGAGACTTTTATTTTCTGCTAGAGATTTACCAATTCTCTCATCTCTCTTCTCTACATTTACCTTTTCCTTTCACCCATTTCCCTTCTCAACTTTACCAATGCTTCTGTTTATGAAATGGGTATGTGTATATCATCTATCTCTCTTTATATATACATATATGTATGTATGTGTACATTTTCATATTCTTTGAGATTTGAACTGTTTTTATGTATTTCAATTTATTTTTTTCTTTTAGTGCCTTCTTGCTATTGAAAAGTGAAACCCTTCAATTGAACCTCATTTTGAAGATTGCTTGCATAATTTCATTGATATTTTAAATTAATTTCATTGATCGGCATAAACACCAAAATTGACTCTCTTCCTTTCACAAGAATCATAATGTTTATTAACTTTTTTTTGGTTTCTTTTATTAAGAAATGGTAGCGGGTTTTATAGAACCTTTGGTAAGGAAAAAATCCACCATCGTTTGGAAAGCTTGGATTGTAGAGGTTGATGTTGGAGAATTCGTGCATCATTAAACTAAACATTACTCATTATAAAATCTAAACATAAAAAGTCATGAGTATAAAAAATCCATGTGGTCCTTTCAAATCTTATAAATTCTAACGATATAATCTTTAAAATCCAAACATAAAAAATCCCGAGTATAAAAAATCTTTTAAAAAATTCTTATAAGTCATTACATTCTTAATAGTCTTTTAAAATCCAATGGACTAAATTATTCATAAATAATTTTTTAAAATCTCAATTGAATACACCCTCCTAAAGTTATCTTCACAATACTATATCTCACTTGATTCATATCCAAATAATGCAACACATATGATTAAGAAAGTCTTGCAACATAGGTTATATATATGCCACTTATATTCAATAATAGGAATTGCATATGCCTTTAAATCGATATCAAAGTTGAAAAAAGTTCATTTTTTAGAACAAGTTTAATTAAACTTGGGCGCGAGTTTTTCTCTCAATCTACCCAACATAAGTTATATCAATCTATAACTCCCGTACAATTTTATTTTTATTTTAAAAAAAATTCCATATATATCTTATAATTTTTTTTAGATCAAACATCTAATCTTATATATAATTAATCATATTTATATAATTCGTTCCATTTTACAGCTCTATTATTGTATCTTTTAAATTTATTTATTAACAATTTGTTATTATATCATTCTACACATCTTTAGCTTTCCAACATACATTTCTTTTTCTTCCATGAATTTATTATAGTTATAATTGTAAAATCATTCATTACTCCAACAACATTCATAGGCATCCGTTTCTTTTCCTACTATATAATGCTCCAGTTTTACAATATATAATTTCAATCTTTCTCATATCCATTTGCAGTGACATTTTTCTCTATATATCATATAATTATCTCATATCTTTCATGATTCATTTATGCTACCCAAGATACCAATAACAAAGGTTGGCATTTTGTGTTCCACTAACTCAAGATTTGGCCTATTCTCATTCTTTCCCAAAAGATCAAAGAATATATTACTAAACATTGCACGTTCTTCGAGTTACGTACTCTTTGTCAAGCTTACGATGACAATGGGCGAAAGCGTTACTGCAATACAAGTTTTTCAACTTTATTTTATGTAGCGTATTGAATATCATTACTAAGATTGGAGAATAAGACATGCAGTCATTTAGATATTCAAGAATATAAATACTGTTAAAGAGATAATGCCATTCATATGCAATTGAGAACTATTTAATTTTCACTTATGTTTGAAACTTTCTTAATCTCCTTTTCAATGTATATTTGTTATAATCAAGTTTTTGAAGAATTTGAGTAGTTAGAGCATCTCCGATGCTACCATGAATTGGATATACCAAAAACATGAACATGCAATCATGTCTAAATATATGGTTCCTACATGGCACTAAAAATCTTATTCGTGTCAAGTTCCAAAAAAGCATATCCAATGGTGTTGTCAATAAAATCAATATTGACATTATCCATCAATTTTTTAAATGAAAAATTGTAAAGAATATGGATTTTGTTTGATACATCTTGGAGAATATTTTTTAGCGATATAATTTATTTTTTTTAAATAGAATTAGAAATTAAAAGTTAAAATATTTTAAAGTTTTAAAAATAACATATTAAAATAAAAATAATGATGTGGCATTTAGGGATATTGTATATGAGACCTTTTAGACATAGATGGTCATAATGTATTTCTCTTTTTGTCACATCAACTTTATAATCATTATCCATGTTCGTATTGGAGATGAGTTTTTTAACTCTATTTATGTATCCTATGTGGCACTCCATTTTTTTTTACCAATTCATTGAAGATGCTCTAAGAATAAATAGTTCTCTTGCCTTTGTTTCCACATTATTTTCTTTCATGAATTTGTTTTTAATATTGAGTTAAGCCACAATATCATTTAATACATTTCACTTTTAGGTTATGAATTAGGACGTTCAAATTTAACCGTTGATGCGCTTGCCAATTATATATTTTTTTAGTTCAAGCGATTTTATTTTTAATGCAATCATCTTAAACATACATCTCTATTTTTTTATTTTTTTTCGCAATATATATTTCAATGTGAAAAAGAAAAATATATTCTCTCTAATTAAATTTTAAATTTCACTATTGTACATTAAGATTATATTGAAAGCAACTCTTAATTATATATGAGAGAACGAGTTGGGTATGATAATATGATTTGTGATTTTGTTGTAATTGATATTTTAGATTGTATGTATAATTCAAGTATTGTATAGTTGTACACATATTTTGATCAATGTTATATGATCATAACAGTAAAAATTGCTTTAATGAATTAATGTACTTTATAATAATATTCATCTATATACTAATTAACTATAACGTAATGTACAATTATCAAAACATTCTGCACTTCATGTGAGTTTACATACTTCTTTCTTTGAAATCTACTCTAGTTGACTAATTAAGAAGGATGTATTATATGAGCACCCGGGTCAGTTACTCTTGGCGTAAAAGCACCCACTTGAATTTGAGATATTCCCAGATTTAGTACAACCCGGGTATTGAGGATTTCTTTGTGTTTGCAATAAAAAGGAAGAGTTTAAACCTTCCTTTAAGGGGGAAAAGAAAAAAAAATGAAAAGAAGGATATATTATATATTGATACCTAGCCATTTGATTTCACTTGTATGACTAGTCTAATTCATTAAAGTTTAGGTTGAGGATTAAAGAGTTTGCAAGCTTGCTATAATTTGCAAATTGCTTTAACTTGCAAATTGCTTTAACTTTAAAGTTCAATCCTGCTCTTGTGAAGGAGTTTTTGGAGAAATTAATAGTTATATAACAAATATATTGGGTACCAAAAATTTAGTTACTGATTTGAAAGTTGAATATTTTAAAATATTAACTTAATTTTTTATTTTAATTTTGTTAGATATTATTCAAACATGTATCACGTGTTGTTAAAAAATATTGAGTGCCTTGAAAGCTTAAATAAACATTCAGATCTTTAATTTATAAATGGGGTTTATTTGTTAGGTTTAGCATGAAAAAAAATTATATTACATGGGTCTATTTTATAGAAAAACTTTTTTCACAACTTACAATAAATATATGTGGAGGTGGTTCTTGAATTAGATTACATGAAAAATAAATATCAAAGTAAACCAAGTTGTACTAGAATTATTAAAGTTAGTATCAATAAAATGAAAAACATGAAATTTTGATGAGACAAAGATCCATGTATTTACATCTGAAAAGATTGGCATTACTTGAAAGTTCTTCGAATGTTGGCCTGAACCATCAAATCTTTGAGGAGCCCACCCGGCCACGTGATTTTCAGAAAACAAAGGTAATATTTTTAAATGATTCATGGATAAGTCTCTCCCCTTCCCGTCTTTTTTACATAGAAACTGCCACTCCTTTTCTTTTTTGGTCCTAGAGAATTAATTGCCCCACTTATTAGTCACTATCTCTTATTATATTATACATTAAAAGTTGCTAATCCTACTGTAGATGTTGCTATTCTTATCATCCTTTGAATGGCACTACTGCTTTCTCTTTTCTCAAAAGGGAGAGAGAGAGAGAGAGAGAGAGAGAGGGGATCAGTATGACAAATTTGATTTAAGAGATAGCACAATAATCATAGGCAAAAGTTGTTCTTCAAAAACGGCTGAACTTTTTTGGAAGATGCTATTCTATACATCTAAACAATTTTGACTATGGGTAAAGTAAAATAATACTTTATATAATTATATATCATATTTTAAATATTTTATATTATTTTAAAAAGAATTATTTTTTTTGACAATAAATTTACTCTTTTATTTTTATTTTTTTGTGAAAACGATGAATTTGTGATGACGCCTTGAAAACATTAAAAAGAGTTAATAATAATCAAGATTAATTTGACTACTATTTTTTCTATTACGACCACCGTACCATGATGCATGTTATGTTATAAGCAAGAGAGTAATAATTAAGCTGTCACATTCATAAAATGGATGCCGACTACGGAACTTTTGGCTTCCTAATCTTCAACATTAGATAAGTATAAGGGGACTCTTCTGAGTTGGAATTAATTAAACTCTTTTTGACTGATATGGCAAGGCTCATGATGGATCGCGCGAGAATTGAAAGAAATGAATCAGGAAGAATATATAATATATATATATATGGTCCATAAAGAAGAATATATATATATCTTAGTGAGTTCACATTACTAAGATCACTTTCTTTCATACTGTCAATGACATCACTGAGCTCTTGGGTCGACTTGTCATAAGGTAGCGGCAGCCACGAACCGTTTAATCCAAGCAACTGTCTGTTCATAGAAAGTCAAAACCAAAATTTTAAAAAATCTTATTTCACTCACAATTAACTTAATTATTATAATTTATGTATTTGCTTCAGTTCAATGTACTTTTAGATTCAATTCTCTCTTTTTTGAGGTTATTTGTCATATTGCTTAATTTTCCTTTCTTAACCACTCTTTGTATATATAGTACGTTCATAATCAAATTACGAAACTCAATTATTTTTCAATGATGGGCAAGTGTGCAAATACAAATTAAAATACGTAATATTAAAATATATTAGATGGGGACTTTAATGGCGTAGTCTTATGAAGTCCCAATTAATAGAGAGCGTTGCAGATCTCTTCATTCATGTAACATCTGCTAACTTACTCAAATATTAGGGGTATCACCCGCTACAATTTTTACCGAAATCTATTAAATTAATTCAAAAAATAAATAAATTAATAATGCATATCCATGTACCTAAATCAAAATTCCCAAACTGAAAATAACAAAAAAAAAATGGTTTGGTTTTGCTATTACTCCTAGAAAAACCCAAATATCGATTTACCATACCAAAAAGTATATAATATACCTAAAATACCAACCAATAATAGCGAAGACAATAATTCCAAAATCATCAAAAATACATACTACTAATATTATCAAATAATTATATACAAAGGATACTGAATACTGTGATACCATAAATATCAAGGATTCTAATACTTACAAGTTACTAATTTTTTAAATACTTTTTATACTTGTACTATCAAGTGATCTTGACCATTTATTTCTTTCTTAATTGTAACTGTTCGTGTAAGTATTGGTTTTTTTTCCTTAAAACCTTCAATTTAAAATCTAGCACCCAATCTAAAATTCTTTTGATTTATCGAAAATTGAAATTAAGCAAAAGTATTTATAACTTTACACTTATAATATCGCTTACCGAAAACCAAACTTCACCGAATATACTAAAAAATCAAGCGGATTGGTATTGGTTTTCAATTTCAAACACCGACTAGTTTAATTAGTAAACTAGTAAAATTACAATTAACCCTTTTTATTTTCAATTTTGATATTGGAAAAGATCTTTTACCGAAATAATACATCAGGAAAATAAAAAAATGGGGCTTGGTTGCGATTGTTTTTGATAAGGAATAAAAAAGTTTCAAAGAAAGGGCCTATTTTTTACTTTAATCTTTGTTCACTAAAAGGATACACTTCTTTGAATTCATCAATAATGCACATGCCATAATCTTTTATTTCTTTGTTATAATTGATGGTCCCTAGACCTCACCAACTAGGCAACCACCTCCACCGCTGCCCATTGCTGGAGTTTCGGCGACCCATTGGAGTTTCAATCAGAATTTGTATACAATGCAAAAACAAAAATTTGCATTCAAATCTTCATTTTTATTTGCCAGTGAATTTAATGCGAAAATATATTTGTATTAAAATTTTATCTTAAGTTGTCTATGAATATAATGCAAAAATATATTTACACTAAAATTTATATCATTAGTTACTTGCAAATTTAGTGTATTTGCACTAAAATTTATTACTTAAGTTGTCTATGGATTTAGTGCAAAAACATATTTGCATTAAAATCTATATTATTATTTGCTTGTGAATTAATTTAGTGCAAAAATAGATTTGCACTAAAATTTATATCATAAGTTTTTACGGATTTAGTGCAAAAATGTATTTATACTAAAATCTATATTATTAGTTACTTGCGATTTTAGTGTAAAAACATATTTACATTAGATGTAACAGAGCTCTGGTGAGGTTGTTGGAGATCAGTGGCGGTGGATGGTCGCGCAATATGCAGAAAGGATTGCAAACTTATTTTTGACAAAATCAATCCATAAATATGTAAATTTGCAATAGAAAGGGTAATTTAGGTAATACGTAAAATATCTTTAATAATTGAATAATATTTAAACTTGGTCAAATAACTTAATTCAAATAAATATGTATATTATCCTAAACAGTAATTAAAAATATGTTCTTCCTTCCAAAAACAATTATTCCCCATTTTTATTTTTATTTTGTGAAAAACGTTGTTACAACTTACAAGGGCTTTTGGCCCATTTCAACTAACCAAGTGTTTAGGATTTTGAGAATATCCTGTTATTTTTTTCATGGCCGAAAAGAAAATGATAGTTATGGAGAAACAAAATTTTAAAACAAATTAAAAGGGAAAAAAAAATCGACCCTAATAAAAGGGAGGGAAAATGTAATTGAATTTCCATATTTTGGAAGTCTTTTTTTTCTTAGTTAAATTTGTGATTGGTTTAAAAGAAGAGTACTAATAAACTTAAAAGTTTCATCAATCGTTTATTTCTAGCGGTGCAAAGTAGGGTTATACATTTTCATTAAAGTCGTAAGAATATATTTTTCTTAGAATATCTTAATTTAAGAGGGAAATGCAATAGCATTTTGCGCAAGCCTCAATGCTAGGCCAATCATCTATCTATTCAGAGAGTGTTTTTTTTTTTTTTTTAAAGGCAATTATAAATGGCTTTAATATTTTTCTCACGCAACGGACATATTAATAAAGTGGAGCATCACAAAGTCTATCAATTGTCAATTTAGAAAGGGAACATCATTATATGGATATATATGGCTGGAATTCAAAATTAGCCCATGTTTATCTTGCGTTAATCCTCGGAAAGAATAACCTCCTAATTTGAAATTTATCTATTTTTGAATCATGTTAATGTTGGAATATTTTAATAAAAATAAAAATAATTATTATTTTATTAAATATTTATGAGTTACACAATTTAATAATTGTCATTATATAAATATGTTACTATGATAGAAGCTACAAAAGTAGATAATACTATATATGAAAGGATTAGAATAGCCACTACCAAAAATAAATAAAATTATTAGTAAAAATCCTAATAAAAGTAAATTATGTGAAGATTCCAAAGGAAATGCTTGTATTAACTTTACAAATTATAAAGTTATAAGAGAACCCGAAAGAATAGAAGAAATAAATGTAATATTGTGTTCATAATTAGGAGAATTATATAGATTTATTATATTATAATTATTTGATTTAGCATTTGTTCAACACCTTTGTATGTACTCATGTGTGTGTTGTTTATAATATGTTAAAACATTTGTTCAACACCTTTGTAAAACAAAATTTTAAAATATTTGTCCTTATATATATAGCACTTATATATATTTGTTCAAAATATTTGTTCTCATCCATTGACCTTGTGAAAATTTAGTTATCACTTGAATTTAAAGATATGTCCATTTCTATCTCAACAGGCTACATATTTTATTCTTTAAAATATCACCGTGTTGTATATGTATAGCACTTATATATATATTTAGTCTTATTTGTTGAAAATCAAAATTTGAGAAACTGAAAATAATAATTTTCTTTTATGTTCTTGAAGATATGTATAGTAGTAAATTTTTTTTTGTTACCAAGAGAATATATCTTAAATATATTTATTGCATGAAGATATAAAAGTGATACTTGAATTTACATTGTGTGTCTTAATGTTTTAACTTTGTGGATTGTCATATTATTAAATTTCTTTTAACTTAAAACCATATAATATATTGTATTAGTGCTACTATATTTTGTATCATGTGAATATTAAGTTTTTTTGCTATGATATATAGCACAAACGCACTTTTGAAAATTTGGCTCTTGGTCATTGATTTATTATTCAGATATTTTATTACTTTTATGCTATATATATTGTATATATGTGAATGTAAAGTTTTAAACTAGTAGGGTTAATTAAATTTTAAAACATTCTCCTCTAGGAAAAAAACGTGGCACTTGTTCTAAAATCTTTTATTCTATTAATGGTGGTTGGTTTTGGGGGGGGGGGGGGGGGGGGGGGGGGGCGAATGTATGTATTGATGGAGTTTACTTAAAATGAGAAGGTTTATGAAATTTAAATTTCTTCCAAAAAATCAATATTGGAAAATAGTTTTACACATTTTGAGAATGAGAGTTTTGGGTTTTAATGTTTTGAAATATACTGATACAAAATATTCCCCTTTACATCATTTATGCTGATATGTTGGATGTAATTAAACATTATTTTTGTTATTGTCTATACTTGAGTTTTAGAACTTATGAAAGTTTGAGACATTAAAAATGCTTAGAAGTTGTATTTTATAAATTTGAGACATGAAGAAAATTAAAATTAACTTTGGGGTCTGCTCACAGTTTAAGATTGTAAAAGTTTGATAAATACTTTGAAAATTTATATTCTTTGTAATTGTGACATTATTGGATGCCTTCAAACTTTTGAGAGGTTAAAGTCAAGGTGTATTAATTTTTATCTTATTTTTTAAACTTGTGTCATGTTTTGTATATTAGACAAAATTGTGTGTTGCATTTTACTCGAAAAGTTGTAATCACTGATTATGATATTTGTTATGTATGAGATATTAAATTTCAAGCAACAAAAGGTAATGCATTTAAAAGTGCATCTTTAATCCATGATTTGAATGGAGGGAAAATACACATATTTATATGTTAGATAATTTGTTTTGATTTTCTAAAGATATTTAGAGTTCATGTATTTTAAAAAAAAATTATAAGCAATTTTGTTGTTATCGAGAAGAATATTTTGTCTGTGAAATTTAATTTTTTTGTTCTCGAATATGGCTAGGAAATTTTACAAACAGTTTGTTGTATAAAGTTTGAGTTTTACAAAATTTACCATATTGATATTACTAGGTTAAAGTTCATATTGACATGTTCAAGTTAAAAATTTTGAACTTTTATTGTAATAGTTGTAATACGTGACATTTATATTGTGAATTCTTTATTTTATGTTGACTTATTGTAAAATATATTTTGAAAAATTTGTTGAATGTGGTACTTTGTTTAAAGGTTTTAAAAGTAAGGATTTATAATTTTGATATATTTATATATATATATATATATTTGTGTTAAATTAAATTATGATAACATATATACTTAGCTTTCTATTATGTCATGTTTTATGCAACTTTATTATTTTTACTGTGAAAAAATTTATAAGTTTCTTTTGAAATTCAAAGAGATCGAAGAAGGATTTGATTTGCATGTGATGTATTTTGATAAATTAAATGTGATATTCTCTTTTGGAAATTTATTTTATGAACTTGAAATTTTGTGTTTAATACCTCAAGTATTTACATGGAATCTAATAAGTGATATATACTACTGACCACACTTAAAAAATTGGTTCATAATAAGTGATAATTTCATCATCAAGGGAGATGGGGAAAGCTCACAGGAAGTCACCAATAGAAATAACCTAACCTCTGTGATTGGAGAGCATCTCCTCACCATCTCTATGACAATACTTTATGTGTGATATTTAAGTTGGATTTTACATACCCTTAATGAATTCAAGGCGAGCATACTCTCGGAATGTATTCTCACACATACCTTTGGAGAATTCACATAAATGAGAGCTATATATCATGATGCCGTGACCGTGGGATTTGGGCTAATCTCTAAAACTCTCATGAGAATCAAGATCATGCGCATGGCCATTAATAGCACAAACCCACATAACCAAGTGATATATCACATATTGTACGTGTTACAATGGAAGTTTGACCAAAGGAACCTAATTTAAAGTGTAATCCATTACATCTCCCTCAAATGAAAGTTGTCGACACCGAGTGAATTTTAAGATCCGAAAGACCACTGCACCTAGTGGACAATATTAAATTGCCCTAGTATAATATTGTAATATGTTTTTAAAATCATAAACCTTGTGAAATGTTTTCAAGAAGAACAAAGTGTTTTAAATCTCATAGTTCTAATGTGTTATTTTTATTAAAATAGTGGGGGACCGTTGGAATATTTTAATAAAAATAAAAATAATTATTATTTTATTAGATATTTATTAGTTACACAATTTAATGATTGTCATTATATTAGATATAAATAAAGGATTTATATAGTTTTCTTATGTTCATAATTAGGTGAGTTGTATGGATTTACTATATTATAGTTATTTGATTTAATTTATTTATTAATTATTTGCTTAACTCCTCTAATTATTCACTAGTACAAAGAAATATAAATATAAATATATATATATATATACATTTATCTTATCTCCACAAATCTCCATTAATACATATATATTTTTTGGAATTTGGACAATGTGATTAGACTGATTCAACATGTCTTCTTATGGACGTGCGGGGAGACAAAGCTGAGAGTCTTATGAGTTTTATCTTAAAGGTGGTATCGATTGTTAATATAGGGAGACAATAACGTATTTAGGACATCGACTCTGTCGTGACTCTTAAATGCCGGATTTTTTTAATTATACTATTTTCTATAAATGATTTTCTAAGTATTTCACATATTGTGTTGTTAATTTTAATTAAATTTTAAGAGATTATTTCTTGTAAAATAATATACAAATCAAAGCCATATTTTCTAACGGTTAAGATGACTTCGTTTACTTTTTTATGAACGGATTATAAGCTGCTGAGTTCGAAACGACAAAGCGCAAAAGCAAGAAAAACAAACGGTTGGAAAAAAATCAAATTAAGGAGATTTAAAACCAAAGTACTAACTACTAAGCTAAGGCGATGACCGATGGACGAAAGAACACGGTACCCGGTCCAGAGCAAGCAACTCCTTATTACTTGTAAGGGATGCAAGTATGCAACACCATGAGCAGCCCGATTAAACTCTCTCCTCATAATTTACTCCCTTTATTTGCATCAATCAACATCTATTATTTTTGATAAATTAACAAAACTGAAAACGTTCAAATATGTGTGTTTATTGTTCAATTATAAAGTTTTTTATTTTATTTTTCCTACTTTTTAATAAATATTACCTTAGATCATATTAAATGTCAAGAATTTCACTTATTTTTTAATGTAAAAATACATTAATCATATTTTTAAAAAATTGAAACTTTCAATAAGAGTAAATCTATCAACGATTCGTTTCATGTCGTATCTTAACGAATGTGGGTAATATTTGTCTCCACTCGAATACAAACCAATAAGTTATTAGGTGATATTTTTTGAATTCGTATACGACCCAGTTAGTTATCAGATCACACAACATGACCTAATGTGCCCATAATTTTTTTTAAAAAAAATTAAAAATTCTCTAAAATAAGACAAGTGAAGAGCTAAAATTTACTAAAAAGTAAAGATAAATATATATATAGATCCTAAAATAAATTTAAATCCTTCCTTGATTTAATAAATTTTAATTTTATTTAAAAAATAAAGGGTCTAATGAGTTACCCGAATTCAATAACGGTAAACCTGTAATCAATTCATTATCATTTTGCATTAAATAGGTGAACGTGATAATCATTTGTTAATAGGTTATCCATTAACTTATAATTTCATATTGATTAATTTATTTTTATCATGTAGTGTATAATTCAATTGGGTCTAAATTCGAGAGAGAAACACATGCGAAGTTTGGCCATTCATAAATGATACATGCCGAGTAAAAACAAGTTTTCCAGCCCAAACATCAGTGCTCTCTTATTCCTTAAACATTAATGGTGTAAAAGTTCAAAAACATGATCAAAAGACCAACAAAAACCTTAAAAATGTAGTGGAATGAATAGATCAAGACAGCTTCCATTATATATGGTTTGTGGCAGGGACACTCCTCATACTAGATCAAACAATTACATTAATGAATCAAAAGAAAAAAAAATATATATATATATACATGCGATGTGGGCTCCAAATAAGCATCTAAGAAATAAGAAATTCAATGAAGAGAGGGGGGGCATCAAGTGTAAGAAAGAGCTCTCCACGCCCACTGTCAGTCTCATCGATCAGCAAATTCAATTGGATGGATCAATCCACGAGGGGCGGTCGGTGCATATCGCTCTCAATTACCTTCCGCCAGTGGACCCCTCCCTCCTAGCTCCTCTGTTATTGAGCTAAAGAGTAGTAAACATGGGGAAAGCATCATCACAAAACCTGGCCGGCATGGCTGATGATAGTCCAATGTTTTAATTTTCAAAGCTTCTTTTATTGCACCAACCCTCCACTTATATCCCCCATTCGTAAATATTAAATACATCGTGAGTTTTTTTTTTTATATATATATAAAAACCAAATTAAATCATTTGAAATTGTGCGTATACAAAACTCAGTTAGAGAAAGGAGACTTTCAACAACAAAAAATATAAAGAATCAGAACTTCGTTAACACATGGACAACATTATTAAACGGTTTAAGCAAAAACATAATGGACGATAGGCCGTGCCAATGGAAAACCTCGATCTCTAATCTTAGTGATAAATAAGCCTTTCTCTGCCAAGGGCCACAAGAAACGGTTAAAAATTGGATTGCAAGAAAAATGTAAAAATTTGTTTTGGTTGATAGTATGAACATGCAAATAGATTATACGTTTGTTTACGTTGTTTTCTAAATTCCAATTAATGCAAATTAATCAATTGTACAAAACATTTCATTTGTACAAAAACTTACTCATTACTTCAAAAACAATTTCTTTGTAGTCAAATTTATTCCTTTCATCCAAAATTAATCATCCGCTTTAAACTTTCTCATTATAGTACCATTTTGATATTTGGTATATTACATTCCAGGGAATCTTTTCATTAATTATGGAGAGAAGAAGTAATAAAGTTAACACAAAGTCAAGCATGAGATTTACGGTTGAAAATCAGTAACATTGAGCTCAAATTTCATGGGTGTAGAATCAACATTGTGTTGCCAAACTTTTTGAATGTATGAAAGCCATCTTAGACCACGTTGTCAATAAGGTTCTTTTCCTACAATTATGGTCCACCATCTTGTGAATTTGGGGTCTCGATTTTCTAATGCATAAATCAATTAATTAACAGGGAGAACTATAGTTACCCCCAAATAAAGAGGAGCAATAAATCTGAAACTCGTATTTGAGTTGAATCCGAATACTTATCCAGTAAAATATTAGACAAACTTTGGTGTCATTTTCTAGCTGGATCCACTGTAGCAGCAGCCATAACAACCATGTAATTCCGTTTGTAAGTTTTTATTATAAGTTGCTTTGAGCATTATAAAACACATACACACAAGGCATAAACGTATACTAAGGCTCCATTTGATTGCAATGTGGAAAAGAGAAAATAAATTGAGTTAATTTTGATGAAAAGATGAAAAATAAGTTGAGTGATAGAGGTGATATCCTCTTGATTTTTTTCCATGAAGAAATTTTCTTTGCTTGGTAATGAGTAAAAATTTTCCACCAAAAATATTGAAGGATGGGGGATATATACTCATAAAATGAGTAACATCACTCACCTTATTTTCTATCTTTTCACACAAACTAACTAAATTTATTTTTCTTTTCCATCTTTGCAATCAAACGGAGCCTAAATATATTATATATTGGCCGGGCAACCATCCTTTGAACCAAAAATCCTTATCTTTGTGGTTGATTTGAGAGTATTTTATTCATGATTTTCCATTAATGAATGTCCAAACCTTCCTTGTGAAGAGACTCTATTTTTTGGTACTCACACTAACTCCTTACGAGTTAAGACATGAGCCACATGCTTTTTAAACTCTTCTTTATTAATCTTGATAATAAGATTATCTTCCTCCACAAATAGCCAAAAAAACACATTAACCTAATTGACTATCAAAATAGCATATGTACACCTTTGACCCCGGCGAACTTTAAGTCTTCAAACAACGACATAACTTTTACCACAAAAATCAAAAGCAAACCAACCATATGAATAAAGACAATAACCACCACCAAACTTGCATCATCCAGAATAACCACCTTGAGACCCACAAGCTCATTCGGACATTCGGTACATTAAAATTAAGCCGCATCTATATTCAATTTAAAATCACCAGCTTTAAGCGGGACCCATTGAGACACACCGTTGATTGAGTTTATATAACAATTTATTTTGTCCAATGGCAATTTTGATAAATTGTATATGAAGTGGCGAGACTGGTATACCGGAAACAAATTTTGATACACTGTACAAAAACAGTTGACGTTAACAAGTTACGATTAAGATTGGTATACCGGAAAAAAAAAATTATGAAGTGGCGAGACTTGTGGTTCTCCATATTTTTCTATGCCTACATTTAAAAAAAATTTAATTTAGGTAAGTAATACTATAATGTCTCCATCAACATTGTACAATAAAGTTCGGCAAATAATTTCTTCTTTGACCAACTTAAAAATGAATATTTAATTTACAAAGTGTTGTACGATAAAGTTGATATCGTATAGTCTCTGCTTTGACCAAAAGAACTGTAAATTATTTACAGACAAGTATTTATCATTTTGTATATTAAAAAAAAAGTATATCATTTTTTTTTATCAAATGAATTTTTTAAATTTTGTTTGACAACAATATAAAAACGATAAGAAAAATACTTAATTTATATAAGAAGTTAAAAGTAAGTTAAGACATATGATTAAATGTTTTCCATCGCTCATTTTTATGAATTGATGTCTCCATCCTTCATTATTTTTTGTAAATTTTTGTTTTCATCAACCACTAAACAAAAACAATTCATTAAAAAAGCCACAAAATAAAAAGATATTTCATCACATGACTCAACTTATTTTTTAATTTCTCAAAAATTATTTTATTTTGTTTTTTCATATTATTATAAAACAAACCCTCTGTTTTTTTACTTTTTAATTCATGCCTCAGTTCTCATTTCACCGGGGAGAAAATGATGAGTATAAATGTGAAAGGAAAAGGAAAACAATTCCCTTTATATAATACTCCCTTATATTCAAATTAAGAATCTTAGTTTCTTTTTTCTTAAAGATCATTTCAGACTAAAAGTTGCATCTCCTTTTTTGTAATTAATTAAATTAAAATTAGTGTTTTTATATATATAAAAAAGGGATTTTAGATTTTGGCACCATTTTTTTTTAGAGATTTTTTTAGTTTGCCCCTTATTATTAATACAAAACTAAAGATACCTTCTTATTTTACTAATCCTTTTAGTGACCCCCAAGTTTTTAACAAACCTCTAACTCCGTCCATTTTTTAACATTTTTGACCATTCTATCTTTACTCCTCTGTTTACTATTCATCTTCTTCTTCTTTAAAGGTGAAATTTAAAAATGGGTTTACTATTCATTCTTTTTCAAATATGAATCCAAAATTATTTCTAATAATAAACCCATTTTTATATCCAATTTCAAAATCCAAAATTGTTTCTATTAGTAAACCCATTTTTATAACCAATTTACAAATCCAAAATCGTTTACTATTCATCTTCTTCTTCAAAGTTGAAGTCTAACAATGGGTTTACTATTTATCTTCTTCTTTAAATGGGAAATCCAAAAATGGGTTTACTATTCATCTTCTTCTTCAAAGATGAATCCAAAATTATTTTACCCAATTTTGAAATCCGAAATTGTTTATATTAGGAAACCCGTTTTCATACCTAATTTATAAATCCAAAATCGTTTCTATCAATCCAAATAGTTTGTAGTAATTAACCAATTTTGATACATTATTTTTGAATCTAAAATCATTTCTATCAATAAGCCTATTTTGGCACCTCATTTTCAAATCTAAAATCGTTTATGTAAAAAAATCAAAATGGAGAAAGTGATTGAGTTTGAGAGAGAGCGAGAGGTTGATTTGTTGTAAGTTTAGAGAGAGAAAGTAAGGGTTTTGGGTTTTTTGAAAAAGAAGATGAATAGTAAGGGGTAAAATGGCCAGAACAAAAAAAAATGGATGGTGTTAGAGGTTTGTTAAAAGCTGGGGGGTAATTCAAAAGATTAGAAAAATAGGAAGTATTTTGAGTTTCATATTAATAATAGGGGACAAATTAAAAAAAGCCCCGCCCCCCTTTTTATACATAATATATAGTTAGACTTTGGCCATTTTTTTCTTTCAAAATAAACTTTAGCTATCATTTTATAACTTCACTTAACAAATCGTTATGCAGTAGTGTTTCTTTTTCCAATTATATCCTTGTGGTTAAAGTATAATATATTTAAATAATTAACTAGTGACTAAAGTCTACGGATAACATTTTTTTTTCTTTCAAATCTTATAAATTGTAAGAGAGAAAAATATCTAAATGAGTTATGTAGTCATGTATTCTCTCTTACAACTTATAATATTATAAAGAAAAACATTGAATTATACAATTAATTGTGTTGAATTACCATACAATCAAAATTATCCACCAAAACCTCAAAGGGTAATCAAAAGTGTAGTTGATAAGATTGTAGGGAAAAAAAAAAAAAAAAAGCAAAAATACATGTTATCTGATATATTAGACTTTAGTTACAAGGGCCGGTATAATTGGAAAAAAAAAACTACATAATGGTTTTGCTAATTGAAGTTACAAAATGGTAACTAAAGTCTAATTTGAAAAAAAAAAAGATCGATGACCAAAGTCTAAAATCCATTATAAAAAAACAAATGCAAATATCCAACTGACACTTTTATTTTGAGACCAACAGTGGATTATTAGTGTTGGAATAATCATTATTATTGACAATCTTACTTTAAGACCTAATTCTGAGTTCCTGTTGCATTGAGACAATGAGACCTACTTAAGAGACCACTATTAGAGGTGATGCCTAACTGAGTTACAGTTATTCTAATTGATGTCTTCATTCATGGTATTGAGACCAAAATTTCTTAAATCTTTTTATATTTAAAAATCTTCATATGCCTCCGTTCATTCTAAAATGGCAATACACTTATAACACAGTAATAATATTGGCTAGATTCAGAAAAGAAGAATCCTAGTATTGATTCCTATAGCTATAGTTTGAAGGGGGGGAAATGCCAATACATCTTAATTGTCAGATTTTTACCTTTTCCTCCTTTTGTCATTTTATAGAAAAAAAATAAAAAATATTAGACTAAAATTAATAGTCTTATTTTAATATTTGTTAACGTAATAAACAAAAATTGCATAAAATCAGCGGGTCAACTGAGGGAGTATTTGAGAATTGAAACTATTAATAGTCTCACTTAAGACATAAAAGCGGGAACAGAGGATCACAGCCGTTCACCAATACAATTTTACATTTTTTTTGGACCTATTACAATATATATGTACATTATAATCGTCAAGAGTGGTTTAGTATTAATGCACTGAAATTAATTATAGATTTTATAAGTGAGAGTTATTCTAATCAAGTTTCAGCACATACAAAATTATTCTTGCGGCGGGCAATCTGCCACTTTTTCACAAGTAAAAATTTATCAAAAAATACAAAAGTTGATCTAAATACGATGTGATAAAAAAAACAAATATAAAACATTTGATTTTCCATGGAAAATATATCTTACTCTTATAGTTCATTTGATAACAATATGAAAAATAAAAATAGTTGATTTTGTGAGAAGTTGAAAAATAAATTGAGATATGTGTGAGATGTCTTTTTACTTTGTAACTTTTTCTATGGAGAAATTTTCTTTGTTGGTTGAGGAAGAAAAAAATTTAACAAAAAATAATGAAAGATGCAAGACACCTACTCCTAAAATGAGTATGAAATAAAAAATATCTTATCACATTCTCAACTTATGTTTTTGAATTTTTATTAAATCAAGTATTTTTATTTTTTATATTATTATTAAACGGAGCCTCAATTCCCTGCACCATTCACTGAGTCTCTCTCCCTCTCTCATGTTTCATTATATTCATCTCGTCGTCATATCTCCTTACTGACTTACCATTATACCCTCATTCATACAACATTCATTCCTTCGTTCTCTTAATTAAAAAAAAAACAGAGTGAGAACAGTGGTGTATTTCACACGCATATGACGATATCAGTTAATTATCATCAGAAGAAGACTGCACACATAAAAAGAACAAACACACTATTCTTATTATTAACAACACAAGAAGAAGAAGAAGAAGTGATCAGATCACTTCTCAGGTTTAAAAATTAAGAGGCACACTAATATTTTATTTCTTCATGTATGTATATTAAAAAAGAAAAAATTGATTAATTAATAATGCAAATTTTAAAAAAAAAAATTAAGTTTTCAAAACTCTAACAACATGCTTAGATTCTTTATTCTCATATTCAATCTCAATTTTTGCGTATTATAAGAGAGAATTAGGGAGACACCAATATTTTTAACGTATTTTTGGTGGGATATAAACTCTTATCATTAAAATATATATTTTTTAATTTATAAAAATTAATATATTTATTTATAAAAAGGCACTTTTTATGATTTGACCTAATTCCTCAAAATGACCAGGACAACACGTACACATCACATTGATCCACACTCAACTTGTTAATCGATCAAGCAAATTTTTAATTCACAAGATCGATCGACACACATTGTCATTCCTTTCTCATTACCAAACAATCCTAGCCTTTACATGTTTTGTTATATCTCACCACCTTCTCTTTCTGATCTCTCTGTGGACTCCTTTTAATTACATGTATGTATGTATGTATGTATGTATGTATGTAATATCACGCACGCACTTTGAGTCATTAATTAACACTCCCAATTAACTCTCGATCGATCTGCTATTCCTTATGAGCATACACTCACTCTTTCATCGTAATCATCACCACCTATTCTCTCTCACCTTCCTCCCACCTCTCAAACTACCCCACCCAAAACCCATATGGCTTCACATGGCCGCCACCACAACCACCATCACCTGCAGCCACCACCTCAACAACCAAAATATCATCGTCATCATGGGCCCCACTGGCGCAGGCAAATCCCGCCTCTCCATTGACCTCGCCACCCAATTATACCTCCCTTCCGAAATCATCAACTCCGACAAAATCCAAGTCTACCAAGGCCTCGATATTACCACCAACAAAATCACAATGCCAGAGCGCCACGGCATCCCCCACCATCTCCTCGACTTCATCGACCCCACCCAACCAGAACTTACCCCGTCCGAGTACCGGGTAATCGGATCCTCCGCCATTTCCTACATCTCCTCCCGCTCCAGGTTACCCATCCTCGCAGGCGGCTCAAACTCCTTCATCTACGCCCTGCTCGCGGAACGGTTCGACCCTGATTCGGACATCTTCAGCGGGTCAGACCCGGTATGTGCGGAGCTCCGTTACAACTGTTGCTTTCTTTGGATGGACGTGTCTTTACCCGTTTTGTATCAGTATTTAGCTAAACGGGTCGATGAAATGCTTGACTCGGGGATGTTTAACGAGTTATCCGAGTTTTACGGATCGGAAGAGTTTGACTGGGTAAATGGTAACGGGTTGAAAAAGGCAATCGGAGTGCCCGAGTTCGAAAAGTATTTCAAAAGGTTCGGGTCGCGTAAGGATTTCACGAATACCGAGGAGGATTTGATGATGAGGGAAGTGGTGTATGAGGAGGCGGTTAGGGAGATCAAGGATAACACGTGTCAGCTAGCGAAGAGGCAGGTCGAGAAGATCCAACTGCTCAGGGAGGCTGGCTGGGACCTGCGCCGGATAAACGCGACGGAGGCGTTCAGGGCGGCGTTGGGGTCATCAGATTCCGGTGGGGTTTCGAGTATTTGGGAGAGAAAGGTGGTGGTACCAAGCATGAAGACTGTCAAGAGTTTCTTGGAGGAGTAGGTTTTACAGCTGGCTATCACTCGATCTTCCCCCATTTCAGCTTAACTAATAATCATTCAAAAACAATCAATTACCTAATTTTTCACCAAACAATGTTACATATATTAAAATTTGTACGTGTATCCTACAAAAATTTAAACGCACTTTGATACTTCTTCTGTAGAAAAATATTGGTGCGCGCATATATTTTTTTCGTTATTTAACAATAAATTCAGTGCTAACTAATAATTTTATTCATTAAACTAGAGCAGTGGATTTCAATTGACATTTTCCTTTTGTTTCTGCATATGATTGTTTATTCAAGTTTCAAGACCTCTATTGCAATTTATTTATTTTTATGTATTTTTCTTAATTACTTGAGTGTTTTAGTCTTGATTTTGTGCAGAAGTTCTTACCAAAATGGCTGGGAGGTTAGGAGTTGGTGCAAGCCTGGTGCAGCCAAGAGTGGAAGTGGCTCGACAAAAGGGCGATCAATTTTGGATCATTAAGCCGCCAACCACCCCCGCGCCTATGGTTTTGTGGGTGAATTGGTTTTTCGTTGGACGTACTGCGAACATATATACATATGTAGCTGAAGCTGAAGCTGCATGTGAAGAAATATATTTTTCCAGCTTGCAAATTTCCAGAAGTAGTTTATATTAATTGAATGGAAACCTGAAGATATGATGAGGCGTTCAACGAAACGAATTGAAGAGAAGTCTTCATATAACAAAGTTGGTTGTTCAAATCATATAAATGGGTTTTTTTTTTGTTTGTCATTATTTAACCACTTGGAATATCAAGTACGTAATCTGATGCAGCTTGTTAAGTCTTCGCCTAAAGCTAAAATGCAAATCATGTCCTTTGCTTTTGCTATCTTTATACTCGTGTATATATTCCAGTTGTTATATTTGGCTTCAATTCATTTCCATGGTGCATCAATTATATACTACAGAAATAATATTTCCTGTTCACAACAATATGAAAAATTATAAGAAAAACAATTGATTTATGCAAGATGTTAAAAAATAAGTTGACACATTTAATAAAATTAATTTCTATTTTTTAAATTTTTCCATATAAATTTTTTGTTTGAGGGTGAGAATGCTGTTGCATGCATGTGCAATACTCTTGGAAACTGATTTATTATCATATCCCATAGTTTAATTTTGGCGTGTTAGGCATATTTTTGTCTCTTCTAAATCCGTAATATATATATATATATATAAACTAACGGTTGGGGTGAAGGGCAAAACCTGAATTTAATATTGGAGGGGACAAAAATTTATTGTCGTTTTTCAAACTAATAATAATTCATTACACTTTCTTACTAATGGTTTTCAGTTAGATTAGGGTGTACGCATACACATTCTATTTTAGTCTTTGTTATCTCGTAAAATATTATATAATTCCAAAATCTGAATAAAAACCTCATATAAAATATTGGAAGGGTTATAACCTAACATTAAACCAATAACTATACATATGAAGGGTATCAAAAAAATTGGAAGGGACCATAGCCCCCCTCAAGCTACCTTTGATTTCTCCTTTGGCTGGGATGGCGGATGTTGATTTATAGTTTGGAACAAATCTAAGTTTGAAAATACGAAATAAAAAACAATGGATCGAGTACTTTATATAATTTGCCTTGAGATGGAAATATTTAACTTAGGGATTTTAGGATGCGGTTTACAACTATTTTTTAAATGATGCGACTCCGGGTAAATACAACACATAGTATCCAAAAATATTGTTTTTAGCGATAATTTAATTTCATAATATATGTTCACAATATTTTAAATACAACAAATAATACGAAACACATACAATAAGTATCCAGAGGTAGATACAATAAATATTATAAAGCAAATTAATATACCAAAAATTGCATCATTTAAAAAGAACTGTGAACATCGAATGAGAAAAAAAAAAAAACTTGAACCACATCTTAAAATATTTCAACTGATCGGGACCTAATTTTAATTTTAATTTATTTGGTTAATTTTACAACTATTTGAGGGTCAAGAGGTACAGGAATAGTCTGAAAAACGGTGCTCCACATAAAATTTATAGGCTCCCCATAGTACTAGGCGTTGTCCTTTAATAGTTCTTTGTCGCGTGTCTATTGGTTCAGTACCCCTATCTACATTTTTTTCCTGCTTAACTTTTTTTTTTTTAATGCATCATCATCATGTTTAGTAGACAGATATACTTGGGATTTGATTCGTAGGGGAGACAGAAGAGAGTGGGTTAAATAAAAAAAAAACCAAGAATCCTCCCTTAAATTAAAACATTATTTTAGCACGAGTTACAATTCTAGAATAATCTTTCTTCAACCAGAATGTTATGATGCAGGTGGTAATCTGCATTTCATGTTGAAGAATCATTCATAGAAATTCAATTCATGCTAGAAACAGGAACAAGTAGTATCCGAGACGAAATAAGTCTCATTTTAATATAGACGTAGTGACACTTCGTAAAAGAGCAAAAAAAATATAATCATGATACTTAGCTACTACCACGATAAAGTTTAAATAAATTATATATATATATATTGGCGGAGCTATGTAGGGGCAGTCGGGGGTGAGCGTTCCCATTTGATTTTGATTTTTTGTATTATATATGAGGTATTTTTAAAATGTATATATATATAGGGGAGCTTGCTCAAAAAATATTTGAAATCGACAAGCATATTGATTATTTATTGGTGTATTTGCTTGTCAAGTTGGCTCTACTCTTACCTACTATAATGGTATGTGTTGAACGAACTTTCTCGGTAATGAATATTATCAAGGATGCGCTACGCAACCAAATGGAAGATGATTTTATAAACGATTGTTTGGTAACATATATTGAACAAAAAAATTTCAATAACTCGGTACTTCTAGAATATGAAAAACGTAGATTGTTATTATAATTTATCGTAATTATTTGTATATGGTATTTGAGTTGTATGAACTATTATTATTAATACTATTATATTTGCGTTAAAATTTTAAGGGTTTATATATAATTTGGCGTGCTTTGAATTTCGCCCCTACTTAGTCGAAATCTCAGCTCCGCCACTTATATATATATATGTGTGTGTGTATGTCTTTCTAATTATTCATGTCATCATTAAATTATTACTTCCTGATTTTTTAAATTAATTAAAAGTGGTAGAATTTATTTAATATGGTAAATTAGCATGTAGCTGGGGGGTGGATTTAGGGCTTGGAAGAGGATGTTCAAAGTTCCAATCGAAGGCAAGAAAGAATAACTAGACGTAGTGTTAGGGCCCAATTAATTTTGCATTGAAAAAGCAAAGTTTTGTTTGTGGGCCGAACAACTTAATGCATAGTGAATATATATATATATATATATATAAAATATAATGTACTGTTTGCAGAGAAGATGGTCGTCCTTGAGTCTAAAATCCTGAAAGCCCCCCCTCTCTCTAGCTAGATCTCTTTCTCTTGTCCATTTCACAAACAATTGCATGCTTGCCATTAATTACATTTAGACAATGACACTACGCACCATCCGGCCCTCCCTGTTGTCTTTGATAAATTTTGTAGCAAAGTACGCACCTATAAGTTCCTGTAAATTAATTTCAGTTTTTAATATTCAATATATATATATATATTTAATCTAGCTTATTATATTTGTTTCTTTTTATTCATTGAAGAGAGAAACAGTTCGCGAAAAATAAATGAAGGAACGTACTTATGGGTTGGGAAATTAAGGAATATTGTAATGCCCAAATTTCAACCATGAGTTGCTTGATCGGCTCCCTAAACAACTTAAAAATTATAAGTTGTTAATTTTATAAAAGGTTTCAGTTATAACTTTAACTTGGCTTGCGAGTTTTTATGAAAATATATCAATATATGGCAATATGAACAATATGCATCAGCTAGCTAGTTATAAAATAACTTTAACTAGCACCAATAAATTTCGATCTGGTTAATTAATTTAACTGTGCTTCCTTGATATCATTCATTGCAGACCCAGATATATAGTATATTTCCTGACCAAAACCAAATGATGATGATCAGTTATCCCTTTACATGAAGGCAACATCATATTGTATCCTTGGCTTCACCATCCACCAATACAATACATCCACAACCTAATATCCATTTATTTGTGCTAACCCGGCCAACATCATAGGAAGGGGGAAATAAAGATACACATACGAATGGTCACTCATTTTCTCTAAGAAAAGTCAAAACGGCGATGAGTTCGATTGAAATTCATGTAGCACTAAACTTCTTATATATAGTAAGTAGCACTAGATGGAAAAATGTTTGCTGGGCTAAAATATAATATTAGCAAATTTTCTTTCCAAGTGAGGAGGAAAAACAAACTTCAGCAAAATTAATTTCTTTTTATTTTCTATTACAATATGTGGAAGCTTAGATAGGAATATTTTTTTTCAAAATTGAAGGTAAGAATATATTTTACGAGTACTCAAATCCAGATACGCACAAAATAATTGTTTCTAATAACAAATATTATGTATAAATATGAATTAGTCTTGTAATGTTTGGTAAAAATAATATCGTGATATAATTAAATTTTAGCAACTTTTTAACCAACAACCAAATATATTCCTAACAATTGTTTTTAATAACCAAAATAAGGGATTCACTAATTCTATTGGTTAAAAGAAAATCTTTTCAAATTTAGATCAATTTTCTCTCCTTTTTTTTTGAAACGTACAAAATTCAAATTGATTAATTTGTAACAAATCAATATAATCGACCCTACAAATTTAGTTATTGAAAAAAAAATAGCCGTTGGGGAGACCTACATTGTTAACTACTTAATTTTAACAATTTATTAAATAGATAATTAAAAGTCATTTTAATTATTCAATTTTGGTTATTCCATTGGAGATGTTCTTATATCCATCCTTGCTAGTAAGTGAGGTCACACTTTTATTATTCCGCGGATTAATTAGTGCACCATGCCACGCTTTTATACAAGCTAGGTTCCTAAACTTTGGATAGTCATGATAATTAATGGTTACAATTTCATCGACTACAAAATCTTATATATTGTCACGATTAACTCCATGGCAAAAATAGTTCTGAAATTTGTCGTGATGTGTTTATTTGATATTCAAGGAAACTTGTGTTACAGAGATATATTATACATGTTATCCATCTTGGATATAGTTTAACAATAATAAGAAAGTGTTCAAATTCGTAAAAGTGGTTGGTAACGTTAAAAAAAGTAAATTATCATGTTTGAAATTATGCTTTCACGAAGGACCAACTATTCGCGTCCACGATTCTTGTCTCATAGAGCTAAAAGCAGATTTTTGAAATTGCAAATGCTGCTTTATATATACATATATAGGACATTAGTACTTGAATAATGTGGATATGTGGGGACCTAACCATCATGACATTCCATTCATTTTGAACGGTGGAAGTGTTTATGGTTAACTTTCCTAGTTCCTATAAAGCCTATTTTGGGTGATTGATTATTAGTTTTTTTCTAGTTGGATGGTATGCATAAAGGATAAAGCTTGGTATGGTGCGGTCCATTTAGTTTATTAACATTGGCCTAGAACTATTGTTAAAGTAATTATGACTATCGTTAAAACAATGTATAACATTGGAATCATATAATATATCTTCTCAATGCAGTAATATATATGGTATATATGTCAAAAAAAAATTTGTTTTAACAATATGAATACTCTTAACTAATATATACTTGTTCGAACATGTGAAGAATATGATAAATAAAAAAGCATTGTATAAAAGTTTGTGTCATAATACAGAGTTTTTGCGAAGCGACTTATAGTGATACAAATATACCCTTATTTATTTATTTTGAGTTTTGAGTTTTTAACGTATGCCCTGATGTTAAAAGCAAGTTACTACGTATATAAATGTACTTCAGAAACAAATTAAAATCGTGGCGGTTAAAAATGAAAGAGGGAAAATCCAAAAAGTAGTAGTCAAAAGCAAGAAAGGCAGCAAGTATTACTGATGAAGTAGGAAGTGCAATTCTTGTCATATATATGCATATTATATATGTATACGACACATTTAATTTAATTTAATTAATAATAATATATAAAAACTGAAGAAAGCACGCGAAAGCATTGATTAATTGAATGAACAACCTAAAATGATATTAATTAATTAGCTAGGAGCAATAACAGGATCGAGTAGTACTGCGCGCTTCCATCTATGCCAAGGCTTTACTAATTAGAGCTAGCAGTGAAGTCAGTCCCGCGTGCATGCGGTTTGCGCATGATCCAATTACTATATCATATTTATACATATATATTATTTTAGTGTAACCAAAAACTAAAATTAAAAATATAACCCCTTGCCTCCCCCTCTCTCTTTGTCAAACCTAGCTACTTTTACTCTCTGTTTTTATTTACATTATTATGTAATACTAGCATTTGTTCAAGGGTTTTTTTTTTAAAGACAAATGTCACACTCTCTTTTTAATAAAAGACGCTCTTTCTAATAGGTCAATTTAAAGGACAACTTTTTAATTAAAGACAAAACACAAAATATTTAATTATTTCAATTAATTACGTTGAATATCAAAACTATCATTTTCATAGATAAATACCATTAATTACGTAATTAAGTTGACAATAATAAATTCAAAAACAGATATCAAAATATTCAAATAAAGATGATACGTGTAACAATAATTCAAAAAACCCAAATGAAAAACAAATTTCAAAAATTTCAAACTCAAAAACTTTAAATTTTAAAAAAATGTGAAAATTTTGAAATCTAAAGCAATAAAGTCAACTAAATAAATAAATAAATTAAAAACTTATCAACTTTGATACTTCGTTCAGACCAATGATAAAACAATAAACAATGCTTCATCTATCCAAGTCCTTCAAAAATGTTTACAAAATAAAATGTTGTAGTTGTTGGTTTATATGCCTGCAAAATTAACAAAGATACAAAAAATGCATACAAATATGCCATAACTTAAAATAAAAAATTAATATTTAAAATATACTAATCAAGATCAATTAAACAAGATCCATCATAATTATATAATTATGAAAAAAAAATCAAGAAAAATTATTGTGTAACATTTAAGGACGTACATTATGTGTTCATACATTATTGGTCATCTCAATCTATCATTTTTAGGATGTACGTTACGTGGTTGAATTATGATTGAAAGACACTTTAAAAAATTAAAAACAGGTCAGTCCAATCCAGTATACTTTTAGTTTTTTTCAGTATGAAAATATATTGAAGTTACGTTTTAATTGTTTACAACGTTATACTAGACTAGATAATTGACTCAAAATAGACTGATTGATTTTGTCGATTTAAATTCGTTACACGTTAATATTTTTATCCTATTATCAATTTTTTTTCTCATTTCACCGTACTGGATGGCACAGGTATACCCTAGTATGCATATAAAATAATATGTTATACTTGTTAGTTAATATGTTTGCAAAATTAACGATAATAGAAAAATGCTTACAAATTAATATGCTTACAAAATAATATGTTAGAAAAATGTCTACGATAAAAAACAGGAATTTTTTCTAGTAGACATATTAAATTACGTTATTATAATTAATTTTGTGGCAGACATATTAAGCCATATCTTTTAAATTTTATGGCAAACATATTAGTTAGAATGTGGGCTCATATCATATTTATCTTTATCAAAATTCATTTTAACCAATAAGTCATCACGATATTGGAATGCCAATTTTTTGTGCATGTGTAAAAGGCTATAATTAACATAATAAACACTAAAATACATAAAAATATTAATTCTCTTACGCATTCATCAAATCCATCAATGTGTGTGTCTCAATCGAAATAACTCTTGTATTCATATACACAATTACACGCACTCATGTGGTTGTTTTTGTACAAATCTGCAAATGTATTCATTAGAATCGGAGAAATCGGAGAAGAATTGATGGAATTGAAAAGATGAATGAATTAAGCCCGAGAAGTGTATATACATCGCAATCTAAATAACTCTCATATATATTCATATACATATTCGAAATTGAACGGAAGAATGAATTGAATGTAGGAATCAAACAAAAGAAGTGAATAATTAATTAACATTGGGGTGGAGATTGGGGACAATTGATTACAAAGCAAAGTATCTTAGTGATTTTGACTCTCTTGTTGCTTTCCTTCTATATATTCTCCTTCTTACCAAGTGATCTAATTCCAATGAAGCAACTGCTACTGCTATGGCTATGGCTACAGCTATGAATCGGAGAGAAGAAGAGGGTGGTGAACACTTCATTGACAATTGGACCATATACCATACTTATCTGGTTTGAATTTATTATATTGATTTAATTCGAATTTAATTGTATTTTTACTTTCTTACATTTGTCTTTAAGAATGATAGTATTGGAATTTAACTTAATTAATTGAAATAAAAAAAATTAATATTTTGTCCTTAATTAAAAAGTTGTCCTACAAACTAATGAATTCAAACGAGTGTCCTTTATTATAAGCGCCATTTATTTATTGTCCTCTATTATTATTTCCTATTTGTTCAATGCTAAATTCAATTCTATTTTCTTGTAATAATTGCATTTGCTTAATGTTATATAGTTCAAAAGAAGTTAAATCATATTTTCTCTCTTCTAATTGTAATATAGTGTTTTTTTTTTTTTCCAATTGTAATATAGTTGTCTGAATCAAATTCATTACGGCTATAACGTTCTAGAGTATTTTCTATGTTTTGTAGCATTTTCTTTCCAATATTTATATACAAGTAATGTGTAAAATATATATTAGACTTAATTATTTGATTATGTTAGGATTAATTATTTGATTTTCCAAAACTTAATTATGTTAGCATTTTTTTGTCCGGGCTTTAATTTTTTTCTCAAATTTACAAAAAATAAAATAAAATAATGGAACATATTTATTCTAACGCAATCTAATTTGACATGAATTAACACATTGTTGTGATATAATACATATAATGTAGATTAACTTGCATTATTATTATATAAAAATAAGACACACTACTTAATAATTTAAATCCATCTTAACTAGTCGAGATTTGAGGTTTTTCACTTTAAGAAAGGAAATGGTCCAATTAGAGGGTTAAAATGTGGTTACACGCGCATGTTAGACCGCTAATTATCGTTCAAATTTTTTTTATGAAGTTTTGTGAAATGATTTATATAATATATATGTAGATTATTTCACAAACTTATATAGAAAATTCAAATAACCATTTAATTAAAATGATTATCAAAGATTTTAAAAAATAATATTGCAAACGTATATATGTATATTAATTTTTGCATTTGTTTATACTTCAAGGACACATTATTGTTTTAATTTACTTTATATTTTGGGCCGGGCTTAACAGTAGGCGAAAGGAACGTATAAAAGTAGACCTTGGGCATGGATATAAGGTAACGTTTTCGTCAATCATACTCACGAAAATAAGGTAACCTTTTTTTTTTTTTTTTTTTTTTTTTTTTTTTTTTTTTTTTTTAAATAACTGTGATTTTATAGAATTTATAAGACCAAATTTAATACCAACAAAAGGTCACTTTACATTTTTATATAAAAATTAGTCAATCAGACTCATGAGGTAAAACAACTATACACTATGTTTTTTTGTCAAAAAAAAAAAACTATACACTATGTTTTCTTAATCCTATTTGTTATAACAAGCTAATATATAAATAATCTTATCTTTTAAAAATAAATGAGAAGAATTTAACTGTTCAATATTATTAATTGTATCAAAAAAAATTATTAACAAATATATTGCTATGACAAGCTTCAAACAACAGCTTAATTGTGTCTAGTGTTCGGAATTTATATAGCAAATCGGTAGTTGGAGAATTTATTATGTATGAAGTGGGTTAGATTAATATCAGGATTGGATTGATTTAAAAAAAAAATTGTCCTTCAATCAGGCTTTAATTACTTTTTTTTCAAATTTAATTTTTTTTGGAACATCCGGAATGAGTTTAGTTGAAAAGGGGTGAGTTTTCCAAACTCTGCGCCATGGTTCAATTCTTGGAAACCCAAGTTCCCTTCCCCCCAAGGTAATGTATTTCTTTGGATTATATTTACTCCAACGCAATTCATCCAATTTAACGTAGAATAGAGTGCATTATTATTTAAAAATAAAACACATTGCTTAATTCATATTGAAATCTCTTTAACTAGATGTAATTTGAGATTTTTGCTTTAAGGAATGAAATAGTCTATTAGAAGAGTAAGTAGGTGATGTTTGCAATCTTTTATTGGTAATAATCTCACTCTTGCTAACAATACTCCCACTTTTGCGTAGATTATCTTTAATAATACTCCCACTTTATGTAAAACAGTCCCACCACTCCCACTTATTTTTAGGAATTAATCTCATACTTAATGGGTAGCAAAAAATTATTAACATGATTAAGTAAAATTACACTACATTTAATTTAACATAAAACAAATTACTCCAAACTAACCCCAAAATTTCTCCTTACCATCTCTACCATCTTCTCAAACAAGCAAAATTACCACCCGTTATCTTCTCTATCTAATTTATTTCAACAAATTTTGGGGCACCAAAACTGTTGGGCCGGGCTTAACAAATAGGGAAACCTCCATTAATGCAAAACGTATAAAGGTTGGCCTAGGGCGGAGAGTGCGCACGTTATCCTAAGCAGCCCATCTCACCTCAAGGGCCCCAAATCATAAACAAGGCTCCATTGATGCAAAACTCAAAATTTGAAAATAATGGTAGAAAAAAGAGAAACTTTGTTTTTTTCTTAATAAAGGACTAGGAAAACAAGCAAAAAAGAGTCAATGAAAGAGAGACATATATGTTTTTATTTTGTTTTATTGTTTATATGATTTTTATAGCATACACATCAAATATATAAACAAAAAACAATTTTTCTATTAAAATACGAAGAAGGCTTATCTCGGTTCTTCCGTAACCGAGATGCATTGGCTTGTACACTCGCTGCTCTCATTGAAATATAAAATTTACTTTATTTTTATAAAAACAATTGAAAATACTGAATTTAATGCCAACCATTAATCAAGACTCATTAGGTTCAACAACTATACCGTGTATGTTTTCTTAATCTTAGAAAATCTTCAACAATTTAGTAAATTTTGTTTTTTGTTATATATTTGATATGCTATAAAAATCATATAAACAATAACTTATACAAATAAAAACATATATGGTTTTCAGCAATCTTTTAAAACTTAGTTTTGTGTAAAATGTATGCCAATTTACACTGCCATATCAACTTTATTACTCCTTACATTTTCTATAAAACTTTAAAATTTAGTAACTTTTAATACAAATAATGGAGGTTTCAATGTAACATTTGAACTTTTGTTTATACCATATCTTCCCAAACTTAGAGTTCTGCATTAATGGAGGTTTTATTTGTTATTTTGGTGCCACCAAAATTTGTTGTTAGATAAAGAAGATGGATGGTAATTTTGCTTGTTTGAGAAGATGGTAATTCTTCACAACTTTGACTAACCGTTTTGAGGGAAGAACCTAAGTGGTTACACCGTTACATGAATTCTACTCATCAAGATATATAAAATTAGATCCATTTTAATTTTTAAAACATTCTACAAAAAAATTAAATATAAAATTATGAAAAAATCTACAAAATCACATGTAACTTTTGTTGACATCTAATTGGTTATTCCAAATTTTACAAGAGAGATTACAAACATAGTATTAGAGCTTCTTTTTTTCAAGTTATGTAAATATGGGTTTTTTCTTTTCTTTTCCTTTTGTTTTTTAAGTAAATGGCCCGAAGGCCACCCCATACTACAAACTACGATCAACTAAACAAAGACTGAAAACATGATCAAACATAGCGGCCTTAGAAAAACTGCCACCATACAAGCTGGACCTAATAACATATTTTGCTATATAATCAACCATTTTGTTGGCCGATATCCTACTTAAAAAGGAAACTTTGAGATCCCTACAAAAGAAGACTACTATATCATGAATAATAGGGGCAATCTCCCAAGGAGGATCCGCCGCGGCAAAAGAGCACCAAGAAAGGACATTAGCACAATCACCTTCGACTCCTACCTTATAAATCCCAGTTTTCAGGCAAAAAAACAACAATGGCTTCAGCAACAAGCACCAAGGAAGTAGGGACCTTCTTACCAAAAAATTCAATCAAGTATCATGTAACACGCCCAATGGCCGCACCTACGGAAGAGAAAGCAGCATCGTAATCCACTTTAATCAGACCATCCTCCAAAGGGAACCAAACCGAAGGCACAACAGAAGCAAGGGGCCAATTGAAATCATCAAAAACGATATTTTTTTTCGGGTTTCAAGTTTTGTGTAAATATAGATGAATTTAAACTTCAACTTGTACACAACGCTCGGAAATGCTTTTATTTGTTATAACAAGCTAATATATAGACAATCGTGTACTATATACCTTATTAAAATTCCTCCTACCACCATCGATGTCTATACTATTATATAAAGCTAATATTTCAACCACTGTAGATTTGTATCAGACTCATAAATTGTCTATTTTATCACTACAATTTCTTTTTCTCATTAAAACATGTTTTTTTTGTAAGAATTGAATACTTGATTCTAAGATAATTGCATGCACACTTAAACACTTAATAATTTGATTTATTTTCTTCATTCAAATTATACATATACAAATTGCATATACATCACGAATGCATGGTAAGCTAGAATATTAGTATTAAAAGACTCAACTTCTTTAGATATATATATACATATGAATGTGTGTGTGTGTGTTTGTGTTTCCTCCTTAAATTAAAAGTTCCATTTTAAGTTTATTAATCTTTTTTAAGAAAAATGTTTAATATAACCTTGATCAAATACATTTTCTTTTAACACTTTTGCATGAAATTTGACTTTGTTGATGTTCGAAGTGCAATTAACCCTACCCTTATAGTTCAGATAATACAAAATAAGGGGACCAAAGTGCAATTTTTTCCTTAAAAAAGTTGGGCAAAAGTCTATTTTGTACTTGATAAAATTACTTTTTTCAAAAAAAAAAATAAGCACACCTCAACAGATTAAGGATGGAAAATGAAAATTTATTTTATATTTTGAAATTTTTGGTGAAAATAAAATTGGACCATTAAATTGATATATCACAAAAATAATACTATTGATTAAAGGAAAAAATAAAATTGAAAACTTATTTTGAGTCATAAATAACTCTGATGTGCACAAATAATTGTCTGTTTGGTGATGGTACAAGGTAGAGAAAAAAAAAAGGAAAATATTTTATTATGTTTATGTTCTCCTTCAATCAAAAATTTGTGTTTTTCTTTGGTAGAAAAAAATTATATTTGTTTTTAGAATAAGAATATATATATATATATATGGAAAAAATAATATATCTATATATAGGGTTGTGAGAGGGAAAAATAAGAATAATCTTTGGTTATTTGTGTACTACACAAATCAAACAAGTAGTTATCAGGGGCAGGCCAGGGAGGCACTAGCGTTGTAATTTTCAGTCAGACCTAGCCCACTTATTAGCCCACCCTAACCTTACCTTTAGATGTCCCTCTCAAAATAAAAGCTGCTCCACTGCTGCACACTTCTAGCTTAGCACGTGAAAAACATACAAGGGGAAGATGAGGCTTTTCGAAAAAAAAGACAAAAATTATTTTATGCCTTAAATTAAGAAACTTAATTTTTACTTTCAAATATATCAAATTAATGTCCATGTCCATTAAATAGGCTAAAATTAGTATTTCAAATAAACCGTCCCAAAGATAAAGTGAGATTTTTAATATAAGACATAGGTAAGAGTAACAAAAATTAACTTGAGACTTAAACAAATGTAAAATCTCTAATTTCAAACTTTTCTCAAAGTGTATAAATTAAGTATATTTGTATACACGTTTTTGTGTATTAAAAATAAATTATATGAAAATATTTATACAGGTGAATTAAATGAGGAATATAACTCCTTAGTTTGAAAAAATCGTCATGGGAAAGGGGGAAGGGAAGATGGATTTTATTGTGACGCTGTGTATAAATAATCGTACTCTTAATTACTAAGGCAAGGACTGATTCAGCCCCAAATTCTTATTAAGGGTGCATTTGTTTACTTGTCAAAATCTAAATGGCTTAATCAAAAAATTAAAGACTGATACTTAAGTTTGAAAATTGAATCTGAAAAAACTATTTGTTTTCTTTCTGAATGTCCGTTTGAATAAGTGTTGTTTATTTGAATATATCACATCTGAATACTGAATGTATTATTTGGACAAATTTTGCTCTTCTTCTTATTTTCTAAAAATAACTAATTACAAAAAGTATTTTTTACTTCTTTAAAAATTTAGTGTTCGGTGTTAAGAGAGAAACGAGCCTTTTAATTTTAAAAAATTAAAATAAGATTTCAAATTAAAATTTTTGAAACCTTTAAAATCTAAATAAATAATCTATTCAAATTTCAAAAGTATAAGCAAACACCACTTAAATGTAACATATGTTGTCTATGATCAAGATGACAAATTAATTTTGTGCTAGGTTTGCAGAAATGAGAACTTTTTTTTTTTTTTCCTATGCGGTTGTCTAGGTGAGGACAACGACAAAAATGTGAGAAATAAAAGAACTTAAAAATGTGAGTCACGCCACTACCTTTTCACACTTATTGGGACCGACCAATAAATTATGAGGATTTTTTTAGGGTGATTTTAAACACATCCACCTAGTTAATCTTTTCACCCTACTTAAAAGTTTTACTTTAATAATTTTAACCTTAAAAAAGTTAAATAAAATTTGTAAACTCACCCATCCCTCACTTCCTCTTGGTCACTGTATATAATTTCCATGTTTCATCCTCATTTTTTTTCCCTCTCAATCACTTTTTCACTTAATTTACTAATGAATTTGACATTTAGTCAACTGCTTGGTTGCAGATTTAAAACACAAATGTATTTCTTTTTGTTTAATTCTTATTTTTCTTCTAATCTATGGTATGTCTCAAAGTAAATGATCTAATTTTTTAGATATAATTAATGTAAATCTACACAATAAATAAGTTGCATCATTGATAGATCCATTATGTTGAGATCAGTATTTTAAAAAAATATTAAAGTCAAAGTATTAGTTCCCTAAATTTTATACAAATTACTGAATTAGTTATAAATATTTAATTTTAATATAAATAATTCTTACAGATTTATATGTTGTTTTAAAATTTTATATAAAGTCCAGTTCGATAGAATTGAATTGAATCAAAATTAACTTTTGTGAATATAGGAAAATGTTTATGGCATTTTAAATTAATTGTAATGGGAGCTAGAAAAAGAAAAATGTCCCTTTTAATGAAACTAATTTCGTGACGGGTAAAACTAAGATTTTCCTAAACAGTTTTGCAAGTTTTAATTTGTCACGTTAAGAATGTCCCTCAAAATATATTTACAATCATTATTATGCATGTGAGTTATTATTTCGGTTGGTAGCTTACAAGTTGTTCCAGAAAAATATTTTATAGTCTTACTTTCGTTTCAAAAACTAACATTATTGTAGTGTTCAATCACTTTTGATGCTAAAATATAACTTCCTCCATAGATTTTGCAATGCCAAAAGCGAATCACAAAATCAAAATATAGAACATGCCGTAATATTTTACTTTTTCGATAAATATCCTTTTATTATAATTTCTATAAAAAATTTCCATGCATATTATAAATGAATTATTTTTGTCATTAAAAACTAAACTATTTGCTATAAATATTTTTATTAGTGATGAAATTTTTGGTCACTAAATATTCCACATATTTTATCATAAAGGGTTTAATAAACTCACCCCACTTAGGGGGTGAGTTGAATGTTTTTTACAAAAATTGGTGGAGTGAGAAGAAAGTTTTTTCAAATAGGGGTGAAAAGCATAATTTGGTGGGTGCATTTAAAATCACCCTTTTTTTATTAATGTGCTCGCCCAAGAGACCAATTATGCGGCGACTACACTACTGGAATCGGTGATGTGATAATAATATAGTATATAGATTATTAAAATAAAGAGTAAATATTTTCTTTTGATAATTTTTATTAAAATAAAACACATATAATATATAAAATATAGTAATATATTCAATACATAATGTAATTTCAGCTATTTTATAATTAAAATATGTTTAAATAAAGTCATATGGCACACATGATTTTATTCTATTCAATTTAATAGTCAAATTAAAAGAAATGATCAAAATAGTATTTACTTCAAAATTAAATAGCTAAAGTAGTTCTAAATCGAAAGTTTAGTGGTTACTTGAATTGTTTACTTTAAAATGAAATAAGAGTAATGATAATAGTATTATATAAAAAAATATTTTTTTACTTTAAAATTATTTTTAGTTATTAAAATATATTCAAAATAATTTATAACAAATGTTACAAAAGATGATTTTAGAGTGTTAGAATGATTTTGGTGAAATGGTATATTACCTTTGTTTTTGAGATTTAAAGTTCCGTGATTAAATTAATCTGTGTTCAAGCTTTCTTTCCATTGTAATTTGCAAAATATGAACTATAATATTATAATTCCATAAACATATTAAAAATTATCCACGTGCTTTTTGTATAGTATACGATACTACAAATATTTAAGAGACTAGAGTTTGGATAAGAGTAATTATAATCACTACAAGCTAGAGCGTGAATGACAAGCATATATATATATGTGTGTGTCATTTTATAAATAAAAGAACAAAAAATGAAAAGAAAAAAAGAAGAAGAAAGAAAATAGAACTTTGGTGTAAAACTAGAGCAGAATGCATTAAATAACGCAAATGGGCTGGGGAACTCAACCCTTATGCAGAAAAATGGTTCTCCTCTTGATGCATCAGATTCTCCTTTTTTAAAACAATTATGCAGCGAAACTCGGTTCCTCCTCACTTTTCATAATGCTAGCCCAAATGAATAATACGTACTTCTAACCAGTTGAAGCTAATAGATAATTAATTAATTAAACGTTCATGATCATTAATTTATTCCGAGAAATGCCTTCTTTTTTAAAATTTTGATTAATTTTGTTTGAACTCAATGAATTTGTATTTTATTACCAAGGATGCAAGGAACGTAGACCCAAGCAGCATTGACCTAAACATTAACTCTCCATTTTCATAGGGTTGATTTGATTTTATTAGGTATGCGCGTGTGAAAAGAACTTTTTCGTTAATTCAGTATTCTTCTGGATTTTTGTGAAGAGTTAGGTGCTCTTTCTTTTTAAAAACTCAACTCAAAATCAACTCTACTATTTCTAAAGTTTAAATATAACTTTAAATTCATAGTTAAATTATTTAAGAATAGGTGCTCTTTCTTTGTATTTCTAAAGAGTTTGTTTTTTGAGTTTGTCCCTATTATTAATACGAAACTCAACATACTTCCTTATTTTATTAATCATTTGATTTATCCTCAACTCTTAACAGATTGCTAACTTTGTCCAAGACAAATTCCATTTGACCATTTTACCCTATGTAACTGTTCATCTTTTTTTAAAAAAAAAAAGCAAATCTTATTCTTTCCTTTCTCTCTCTAAAACAACACATTCTTCCATTTCTTCACCTCCATCTTTCTTTCTTTCTCTCTCTCTTGTCCATTTCTTCACCTCGATTTCTCTCTACGTGTTAAACTAATTCCAAATCTAAGCTTCTAAAGATTTGGTCAAAGAAATCGCCAGAGAAGCAAACTCAAAATCGTTGAATCCGGTGGAGATGAACAATGGGTTTAGATATATATATATATATATATATATAATATATTTAGAGATTTTGGGTTTGTATTTAGAGAGAAAAAATTATAAAATAATAGTTAAATTTCTTAGGAAGAAGAAGGTAAATAGTTGTAAAAATTAGTTTTACCTTTTAAAACATTAGAAGGCTCTCCTTCCTCTTAACACTAAAATCTTAAAGTGTTAAAATATACTTTTTAACTTTAGTTATTTTTATAAAATAAGAAGACAAATATAAAATTGTCTAAACAACATCAATCCAATGTGAGAAGCTAAAACACACAATATTTATTTAAATGTGACATTTAAAAGTAAAACACACACACAAACAATATAAACTTATGTCGAGTTATTTATGTATACTGCGAAAATCTTATTTATTTATTTATTTTGGTTTCCTACCCTCTACTAATCTCCGTTCGCAGTTTGACCTTAGGAGTTCCAAATCAACCCTAAGATTGTTCCAGTGATAACATAATACCACTAGGTCAAGAAGCTTGATTAGCATGAAAATCCTATTAATACAAATTACTTAAATACAATAACATTTTTATGTTGTCAAAAAAAAAAAAACACTTTGCAAAATTTAATTGGTTGACAAAGTGAACCTATTTAATTTTTGAAACGAAAGCTTTGAAATTAAACTCAATCCATGAACATTTTTTTACTCTAGAGCCCCTTTTCCCTCATTCCATCACTACCTAGTTCCTACCGCCCTAAGCAACCAAAAAGTATGTAGAAAAAATTGGGGACCAATATTTGTTTCCAAATCTTTTTATGAACCAGTCTTATGTTATTTATTTTTGAAATTTTTGATTCCTGATTATTTGCAAGAAATTATAAGTATCGCATACATAACTACGGATGCCAATTGATTATGCAAACAACTTTAAAAGCGGGATTAAGATATTTATTAATTAGAGTAAATAAGTAATTTTCAATATTTTTTAGTTTTTTACTTAATTCCAATGTTATCGGCCATCAAAATTTCTTACGGTTAACACAATTCAACTCAGAAAATTCCCAAATCCAAATGTCGCGACCATAGTGCTACATTTGGTAATTTTGATAGAAAGATTTCAACCACTCTATACTTATTTTGAGTACATACTTTTGGTTTAAATTTTAACTTTGCCATTATTAATAGTTTTTTTGGAAAAAAATGACATAAACAATTAACTACTGCCAGACTCACAAGCAATTGAACAGAATAAGATGAAAAATAGTGTAATTATTAATGATTAAAAGAATAATACAAAGAAGTATTTACACGCAAAGTTCACCTTCTAGTAAATTTCATACAAACTTTTAAAGACTACTTTGCCCTTTCTAGTTCTAGAATAGTCACAGCGTGAGTCACGACTTACGACACCATTTCACAAGTCGTCCTAAAATATAACGCCGTCAGCGTCCCACCATTTATCACCATCAGATTCCGTTAAATTCTCTAACGGAGTCTTGAAGTTCCTCATGTCACCAACCGTTATCCCACCGGTTATACCATCCCTAACATACACCTTATTATCTCCGCCGCCGGAATTTAGACCGACAACATGCCGTCCCTGTTGCAGCCAGTCTGCATATATCGTCGGAATCTGACCTCCCACTCTCCTATCATGAGCACTAAAGTTATTCGCATCCGCTGACAGAACCACCGCCGGCGACGAGATTGCCACAGCCGGAATCTGACTTTTCCAACCAAAAAAGGAGTTTATCTTCTCATCTCTATCCAAATCCCAAATTGAAATTTCACTTCCAGAAGAATCATCGAAATTTAAACCTAACCCAAAACCATCCCACAGCTGGACAACGCTTTTCCCGGCGGCGAAGTCGGACCAGGAGAACCGATGGCCTCCGATTCGCCGGCGGCGGAGCTTGAAACTGCCACTCAGCCGTTTTTCTTCAGCCGAAAAACCGGAACCCGCGACACGAAAGTCTTCGTCGCCCTCAAAGGACGACTTAGACTCGAATTCTTCATCGTCTGATTCTGGGTCGGAAGAGGATGAATCGTCATCGGTGAAGTCAAAATCGTCGTCTAAATTTTGAAGGTGTTGTGAAGTAGTAGAAGAAGAGGATAATGATTTAATTGTACGGACACGAAAAATGAAGAGCTTAATTCTGTTAATTAAGGTGGTGAAAGTAGCAAGTAGTGCGAGAATTAAAGCACCCCACGTCCAGAAACCGTAGACTTGAAGGGAGAAAAATCTAGAAAATAGAGATGCGTTATTTTGCAGGCATTTGATACCGGCTTCAAAATCGCTTAGAATATTTAACTCTGTAATCTCCATGTAAATATATAAATAAATTTTTGTTTTTAGAGGATGAAGATGAAGATGAAGATGAAGAGAGGTTTGCAGAGGTGAGGAGTTTGGGTTTTATAATGAAGGGTGAATGGGCCAATATTAAAATAATGTTTTCCAGTTTTGAGGGTGGTGGTTACATGTAGGATATTGATTGGGTAAATGAAAGAGATTGTGACGCCACGTCGAAAAAGAACGCAACTTTTGTATATTGTTGGGATTGAGACGGCTGAGTCAAGTGATACTAGTTGTTTCGTAATTGATGAGTCAGCCAAAACGCAAATTTAAGGTGGCTAGGTTCCTTTGACGGAGTAGCCATCCGAATGTTGACGCGCGGCTAAAGTTCATTGCTTGTGGAACAACTCCTGTGACTTTTCTCCATGTCTCGGTGAAACTAAATTCTAAATTGTTCGAAAACAAATTATTATAATTTACAATATAATTCTACCCCCAAAAAAAAAAAATTGTTTTTTTATAATATACTTTTAAAATTATATAATATTTTGACGAGAGTAATAGTTGATTTGGCAATGGTACAACTTCAAAAGTTAGCCAAGATATAATTTGAAATAAATGATATAATATATTCAAAAAAAATGTACACAAAAAATTATACAAATATACATTTTCACTTTATAAATTAAAAAACTTTCTCTTTAATTCCAAAAAATAAAAAATTAAGTAGAGAACCATTTTACAGACCCTAAATAAAATTCTTAGCATTAGTACGCATAGAGCACTAAGCTAATATTCCTTTTTCAAATACATATGTTAGGTTATATTCCGATTTATGAATTTGATAGTTTAAAATTATTTAATTCGTGAATTATATAATTTGAATGTTTGGTTGAAAAAATAAAATAGTATAAAATTTCATAAACTTAACTTAATATATAAGATATTAAATAAGAAAATTCAAATATATAGCTGCAATTATATAACTTATAACTATCATATAAATTTATGCAGAAAAAAAAAAGTCACACTACAAATTTTTTTGTTGAAATAAAAAAAAAAGTTATAATTCTTTAATTTACAATGAGATAATTTATACAATTAAATGAGTTTATAAATAATGCTTAACACTAAAATGTTTTACCAAAAAAAAAATCTAAGAAAAACGATGACCATTACCCCTAGGCCACATGCAACAAAACATCTGGTATGTTGGTTCTAGTAGGCTGGTTTGTTTCACTAGAAGCAACGTAGGCGTAAGAGTGATGGACTTATGGTTTCGGTTTTACCACGTTTAATTTACTAATTCCACACTCTTTTATGGCATTGGCAGCTGTACCTTCCTTGCGTGGAGAGGATAATGTTTAGCTTGAATTTTCATACGAGAAGAATATTTGGATTATGTTCAAAAGCATAAAAGCAACTAACTTTTCTTTTAAAAGCGTTATTAGGTAGAGTTTTCTGATGAGAGCCGTATTACTAATTCAGCCTTCCAAAGGCTGCAATTATGTATCACCATTTCAAAAAAAGTTTCTGGGAGTCTATTTTTTTTTCATAGATTAAGTTCAAATTTGCATTTTTTTTTTTTGACAACAAGGAAGGCATATATCAATTCAAATCGTTCCAAATAATATCAGAAATAACGGGAGGACAGGACACTTCCCACTCTTGCAGACCAGACAAAGAAAGAGACGTCCTAACTAACGTATGGGCAACCACATTCGCTGACCTCTTAACCAGGGCCGGCTCTATGGATTTTAAGGCCTTAAGCGAAACTTAATATCGACGAAAAGTGGGGCCCCATATCATTGTCATTCTCCTTCAAGATTCATTTGCCTATCTAGTAAAAGTCGTCCTAACATATAATGAATGCTGGACTCAGTTCTCCTGACCAGACGTGGAGGTGGAGGCACCAGTGACGACTTGGTGGTAGTCTCGTTATAGAAACGCATACTTTTAGTTTGTTGTTTAATTAAAATGTTCACAAAAAGTGTTGTTTTTGGTTGAAACATCTGAAGTTCCTGGTTGAAACATCTGAAGTTCCTCTATCATGTGATGGTTGTATATGAAGGGGAGACAAACACACGCACATACATATGTATATATGAGGACTGAGGGAGAGACAAAGACGTGCGGACACACATATGTATATATGAGGCCATGAGGGAGAGGTAGGGAACAACTCTTATCCTTTGGATATAAGTTTGTTCTTGCTAATCTAATAACAGTTGATAGTAAAGCTGAGCTGGATATATTTGAAACTTATGCATCTGTAGCCTATAGATTTGAAACCTATGCATCTATAGCCCCTTCTTCAACTTGCACAAAGCATTTTGTATTTTTGTGAAAGATTTTAACCCTAAGCAAGTACTAGCAAATATAGTTAAAGTCGATAAGACTACCACTGAATTTTAATTCAAAGCTGAAATAATCCTTCAGAACTAAACTTTCCCAAGACGGGAGGTTCAATGAAACAATTTTATGCTTGATACCGCATACAAATGTTTATTTTGAATAATTACCTGAAATGAGAGAAAGATGCACGTACTATACTATACATAAAGTTAACATTATAACGCATTTATTTAATAAAATTGAAAAGTAAATATAATATTATAAAGCTAGTAACTTCTAAAAAAGAAAGAACATAGTATACATTGAAGGAGGTCTGTCTGTACAGGCCAAACATACAACAAAACCTAAAAAGAAACTAATTTAAACATTTAAATTTTTTACTACAATTCGATATCCAGACAGATAAATTGGTATTTCCAGTAATTAACATTACATAATCATTGTTCAAATCAAAACATTATTAACATAAGATTTCAAATTTCTCAAAAACATTTTGAGATCACAATGAGTTTCACTCCTCGTGTGATTTAGCAATCGAATTTTTAGTAATGAATACAAGAAAGTCACATGTTAGATCCAGTCGATAGAGATACATATATTTTTACCAACAATTTTAACTATCACAGAGATGAAAAAAAATATTTTAGGGTTAAGGCTTTTTTACAGGAAGCCATAGCCATGAGGCTTTAAGATAAATAGAGAAGGGCAATTAAATGCGATGAAGAAGAGGCTGGACGGCAGGCTATAGGGAGACAACGTTGGCCCTGCACGGACGGATAGCGGTAAGCACTAATAGGTGGAGTTATGGAGTAGTTAGTCCCTGAGAGAGTCGGAGTGGGAGGAGAATCGCTGAGGCTGAGAGCTTATAGAGTGGGGGAAATTGAAAACGGAAAAGAAAATGGGAGAAATAGGCAAACATTAACTCTCAGGCTCTCCTCACTTTAATTTCATTTTAATTTTTAAAGTGCCCTTCAAGTTTTATTTCTTACAATTAAATACCTTTAATTAATTTTATTTTTTTCGGCGCCCTCTCTCAAAGTAAGGCATTAAGCATTTGCCTAGGTTGCCTCCCCTTTTGGCCGGCATTACTCTTAACAAACCTTATGTGATACTAATCAATCGCTATTAAAATAGCTTTACAATCATCAAGCATTAAACCTACATTAGATAAATCACTATTATTATTGGACAAACTATCTGCTACAATCTGTGAGTCAGTCCATAGTGATATTAGAGAAATTTTTAGCTTTCACCCAACTGAGAATTTCTTTTCAGCCTATGGCCTCAGCTAGCAAGAGAGAATAACAGCCCATGAAATTACTTGCTACTGCTTGTTTCGTCTCGTATCACATCACTAAAACCTATCATATTAAGATTATTAAATAATGTCGCATCCATGTTACATTTTATCCAGCCCGTAACTAGTTTAGACCACCACTGTTAGCTTGATTGCTTGCTGAAAGAGCAACGTTACCATCTACACTTTGAGCCGAACGCCATTCACCTAAACACATCGCTGCTAAGACGTCCCGGAAAGTTGTATAAGACGTCCCTTTCCACAACAGGACATTTTTGCTATTTCACAAATTCCATAACAATATAACAACAAATTCCATCTTAGGCTTCAAAAAGTTGCGCTTCAATTTATTCCACCATTGCGGGAAACTTTCAGTTGCAAAAACGGCATCAATGACCTCACTGACCTCCCAAACGCATCTAATAACTGGACATAACACAAGCAGGTGAAGCTCTGTTTCTTATTCCGACTGACAGTAAAGGCAAGAAACATTAATATCAAGCTTATGGGAGGCCAGCGCTATTCGGGTGGGTAAAGAACGTGCAATAGTCCGCCATAAAAGTTACAAACCTTTGATGGTACATTAAGAGACCATATAAATGCCCAATCAGTAACCACTTGTGCAACCACCAGATAAGAACATTCGCTTAATATACGATACCCATTTTTAACGGTGTACAATCCTTTTAGATGATTTACCCAAAACCACGAATCCGTTCTAGGATAACGCAAAAGCGGGATAGAAATAACAGCCTCACTATTAAATAAATCACAAATTAATTCAACGTCCCGCTCCAAACACCCAGGCTTCATCAACGCATCCACCGCTTCGAGACCTTCTAGTAAATCTAATTCAACATTCGGATTTAATTCCCTTGGCAGCCATGGAACTTTCTAAATCGTTGTCTCTGTACCATCCCCAATGCGTCTTTTACACCCTAGTTTTATCAATTCCTAACTCACTAGAATACTTTTCTAAATATAGCTTGGATTCAAGCCAATAATCGCCTCCAAAAAATTTAAATGCTAAAAATATCTAGCTTTAAAAGTTTTGCCACACAAAGAGTTAGGACACAAGAGAAACCTCCACGCTTGCTTTGCTAGCAAAGCAATATTAAAATTTTGAACTTTCTGAAATCCTAAACCACCCTCTTGAACTTTTTTGTAACACATTTTATCCCACTTTTGCCACAGAATATTCGAAGACCCATCATTTTTCATACCCCACCAAACAATATTCGTCATTTTTTCAATATCATCACAAAGAAATAGCAGCAATAAAAATAACTCATGACGTAACTAGAAATAGCTTGAATGACTGATTTTAAAAGAATTTCCTTACCAGCCCTAGATAAAAATTTTATTGCGCCATCCAAAAAGCCTCTTCCAAACCTTCTCTTTCACATAAGTAAGTATTTCCATCATATTTCTCCTAATTAGAGACAGTGCTCCAAGATACTTCCCATGGTTAGAGACCACCTGAACATTTAATAAACCACAAATACTCTGTATATCTTCATCAGATGTATTGGAGCTAAATAAAATTGAAGACTTAGAAAAATTAATCATCTGCCCAAAGCTTTTTCATAGCTATTAAGATACTTTTTTACCTTTTCACATTTATATTTGGTAGTACGAAAGAAAAAAAACTATCATATGCAAAAAACAGATGAGAGACCTCGAGAGCTGTTCTTGCTACCCTACATCCATGTAAAAGTCCTCACCTACACCTGTCATTAAGGATCGAAGACAAACCCTTTGCACAAGTAATGAATAAATAAGGGGATATGGGATCCCCTTGACAAAGGCCACGAGACGAGCTAATAGGACCGATTTGCTGTCCTTCTTGTCTCACAAAATATCTCACCGACGTTACAAACATCATAACCAAAGTCAGCCCATTTATCAGCAAACCCCAATTTTTTCATAATCAACTCAAGAAACACCCATTCAACTATATCATAGGCCTTGGACATGTCGATTTTTAAACAAGCTAAACCCACTTTCCCCTGATTTTTTCTTTGCAAAAATGGCCAATCTCAAACGCTATCATAACATTATCTGTGATTAAATGCCCCGAGATAAAAGCGCTTTGAGACTCCGAAATAAAAGATTCTAAAATTTCTTTCAATCTATTAGCCAAACCCTTAGTCATAATTTTAATAATCATGTTACATAATGAGATAGGCCGCAAATAAGATATCTTATCGGGTTTCTTAGTTTTAAGAATCAGAATGATAAAAGTGTCATTAAGCCCGGAAGGTAATTCACAATTATTTAAACAATCAAGACATGCTTGAGAAACATCCAAACCTATGTCCTGCCAGTACGACTGATAAAAGCGTGGATTGAAACCATCCGGGCCCAGACTTTTGTCCGGGTGTATAGCCTTCACCGCTGTCTCCACCTCCTTCGTAGTGAACGGCTGACATAAAAAATCATTATGTTGAGTCGTAATTCACAAATTTGCATTATTTTAAATACATTTAAAAATGAAAACAACATTCTCAATTTAAAATAGATGTAATGTATAATAGTTTACCTAAGGAAAACGGTTTACTATTTCGTGGTAGCAAAAGCAAATCTCAAAAAACCTAGAAATTGACATTATATTTTTTTTGTGATAAAATAAGTGCAAACATTCAATTATCTACAACTATATAGAAGAGGCCAGGGGGAAGATGCAATTATGCAAATAAAAAAATAATAATAAGTGCAAATATAGAGACAAGTGTTCCCCACCAACCAAATTCCCCACGCCCCGCCCAAAGAATAAAAAATAAAAAGTTGAGAACCTCATGCTCCACCCAGCAATAAAATAGGAGTCTACATGTTAAAAAACCATTAGTGAATGACTTGCATTAAAAATTATTTTTCAAGGCACACTTCTTCAATTTATCTCAATTAAATGCTAGCCTTGAGATTTGATAAATATATACCTCACAACCGGATATATTTATAATTTGCGACGAAGCAACATAATTGAAGTAAGATAAAAATATGACCAAGACTCAAACATAAGTTTATTTGAAAATTGACTTTAATATCATGTGTATATCGTGTGAAATCTAAACATTGGTTTGTTCAAACATGATATGAAAAGTCTCCGCCATGAAACTGAATATGAAACTTAATTTAATGAAGAATACACCGTTTGACTTTAATTATCCAGCATATTCCCAACCCAATTATTCTATTCAGCTAACTACTTTTGCAGTCCCAAAATTAAAACTTTTGTCTCACTTTGACAAAACAACAATTAATTTATTTATTCGGTGATTAAAATAAAATTAATTTTCGTCAGCTATACTCAATGCATTAATAATGTTTTACAACAAAAATTGAATCCTCAATTTAAGACATTTAGAATTCGTTTAATAACAATATACAAAATAAAAATAGTTGATTTTTGTAAAAAAATAAAAAAATAATTTGAGACATGTGATGAGACGTCTTTAAAATTTAAGACTTTTTCAATGGAATTTTTTTTTTGCGGTTGAGAAAGAAAAAATTTATTCAAAAAATAATAAAAAATAAATGATATCTACTCATAAAAATGAATATGAAATAGAGATAATTACATTACATACTTCAATTTTTTACACAAATTAAATATATTTTTTATAATTTTTTTATATTATTATCAAATGAAGCCAAAAAAAAAAAAAAAAAAACTTTTACTTTAAAATAGATAAACGAAGTAATAATGAAAGAAACATCAAGAGTTTGGTAAATCTTAATTAATAAGAGTGGAGTACTTGATCGAGAAATTGGTGGGCCTGTGCTCCAAGGGACCTCTACCTCAATATTGGTGATGAAACCCAATAATCATTTAACGGAACACTACATAAAATAAAACAGGGTGGTATAAATTATTCGCATATTTACTCTGTTTCACTCTATTGGTACATATATAACAAATGAATAAGTATATTGAACAATTAAAATATGTAGTAGCACTGTTTTATTTTATACAGCAATTCGCCGTCAATCACTCCTCTCAATCTACCCCTTGCATCAATATGGTAAGCCAGTAGATCTGAGAGAAAAATAAATATTTTTGATTAGTTTGAATGAATTTTTTTCTCTCTATAACACTTTATCTCTTTAAGAATTGTTTAAATGTAAGATAAATTAACAACTAGTCCTTAACATATGCCTTAATTTTCTTTTACATGGTACCGGTTTTGTAAACAAAATGTACGAATATTAACTTATGTACTAATTATAATTGAAAAAATTTGTACAAGTCGTAATTGTTGATGGGTGATTGGTCATGATCAAAGCTATTTATGGATGTTTGTCAGTGGAATATGCCTTTTCAGGTGTGTTATTATTTTTTTGGCTTGTTCTTATTCCGGCGTCTTCTTATTTTTCGGTTACAATGTAATTTATGGGTTCGGGTGGTGGCGTTATGTTTTTCTTGGTGTAATTTTCCGTGACTTACATAGATATTTTCCGATGTTGAACACATTCTCCGGGGTCATTCACATTTTCCAGCACCGTTTAATTTATATTGTTGGGAGTTGGACTTGTTGGTCGCGAGCACTGTACGGAAGTTCAACTCACTTATAAAGACACAAATATAAGATCAATCAAATGAAAGGTAAAATGGTCTTTAACCAAGGTGCCAGCAATGGTGCCAAATCTTTAAATGAACAATAATTTATGTCATTTTTAAAATTAGTTTTGGTGGATTACTATATTTTATAATTTTAAAAAATATAAAATTATTTTGGGTTAGACCCAATGCAGTTCAATCCAAATTAATCAGTCAATTCTCAATAATTTGTTTCAAATGGATAACAGAGATGTAATCCAAATTTACAGTATGGCCCAGTTATGTGGCCCGGTGCTCACTAAAAGAAGAAAATAAGTGTTAGTAATATTAAAAAAAAAAAAAAGAAAAAAAAAATCCTCTAGGCTCTACTAGTAGGTGTTCTCAACCATATATTTTTTATGACTTGTGATTTCTTCAATTGTTTTCTCATCAATTTAATTACATTTTTTTTCTGTTCTTGAAATAGTTGTATAATGTAGTAAGATTCATTTAAACTGTATTTGATTAAAAATTATAAAATTATATATAAAAATTATAATTTTTTACGAAAAGTTGAAAATAATTTGAGTAGTATGGTAAGATCATTTCTATTTTTTTTTTGTTCTTCAAATGGCTGTATTGTATAATATCATTATGCTGTATTTGATAAAAAAAATTATAAAATGATATATAAAAATAATTAATTTTTAGAAAAAGTTAAAAAATGAGTTGAGTGATGTGATAAGATATCTTATATTTATTTTTATGAGTAAATATTCTTTATCTTTCTTTATTTCTTTTGTAAAAATTTTCTTCTCTTACCACAGAATTTTTTGCATGAAAAAAGTGAAAAATTAAAAAGGTATTTCAACATATCACTCAACTTATATTTTAATTTATCACAAAAATTAACAAATCAATTGAATTGATTTTATTATTATTTCCCATCTCGTTATCAAACTGAACCTAATTATCCCTTAATTTAAGAATTAAGCCATTTAAGTTATCAAACACACTCTTATTTAGGATCGACAATGTTTGACACGACACGCTAACCCAATACGAACTCGACACTAAATTAGCGGGCTTAGGTCAAGGATAAACAGATTCAGGTCAATTTCGGGTTAGACACGCTTAACTCGCAAACTAAACGGGTCATATTCAGGTTAACCCGCTAACTCGAAATTAACACGAATATTTTTTTGATTTTTTGCAACTATATATATATATATTATTTTGCTATCTTACTCGGATAATTATATTCTTATTTTGAGTATTGATAGTAGATGATAGTTATTATGTATTTTATGATGTATCAAACTAGTAATTTTTTATGTTTTTGCTTCGGTGATGGAATGCTACTTACTTTAACTATAGGTTATTATTATATTATTATTTTGATTAAATAGTAGATTTTGGTATTGGGTAATACTTATTATTACCTATTAAAAGTTTAAAATTATTATAAAACAAGTTAATTATTTTCATATAAAACTTAATTATCATTATATTCTTAAAAAGTTAATCGTGTCGTGTCGAGTTACAGGTTTAACACGACCTATTTATTAAACGGGTTAATCACGTTGTGTCGTGTAACCTGTAAAATAAATAGGTCATGTTTGAGTTAATATAAATGACACGATTAATTAAACGGGTCGTGTTCGGATTGACACTAATAATATAATAGTTGAGTGTTGACATAACCCAAACACAACACGCGAACCCGAATTACCAGCCCCACTCTTATTGTCTTGCTGCACAGTAGTAATGCTTAATTTGTAACATCAAGAATGGAAAGTCTGTATACCCAAATCTCGTTACTATAATTAATGAAACCCGAATTATTTCTTGTTAGCACATAAATTATTTTTAGTTAGACGGTGAACTTTCGCACATCATTTTTTATTTTTATTTTAAAGAATTTACTTGTTACCTATACTAATGAAAAAAAGACGATGGGGACAAGTGGGAATGAACCAAAAAATTACAATTTTAATCTTGCCTTTCAAATCACTCCAGCCATTAATCACTACTCCTTAAAATAAGCAAAAACATTTCCACACTATCAAAAATATTGCAATACAAGGAGAAAAAACAATCCAAGCAAGAAATCAATAATAATATTATTGTAGCGAACTCAAAGGGTTGTTATATTAGTAAGTGTAAATTTGAAATTGTGTAAATAGACGCAAAATTTCATGATTAATTTTTTATTGTGTGAAATCTTTTTAAAACCAGTAAAAATATCTCTCGATCAAACAACCATGGCATGCGATCAGTGAGGGGGCGTGAAACTCCGGTATCTATGATCATCAAAAATATATTATATTTATATATATATATATATATATTGGGATAGCGTTATTCGCGCTCCAATCGGAATAGACAACCGTGAATAAAAAGTTTTTTTTTTCTCTCCTTGCTCTTCACCTTCTCTTATCCGTTCTCCTTTATCTCATATATTGTTAGTCAAGCCAACAAATGCGCAGATATCCTTACTCACATGGAAAGTAAACAATCAGAGTAAGAAGTCAGAATGCTTATCCCCAAATGAAATGGTGGAAGAGATGAAGTGTGACATAAGAGGGGTGGTAACCCCCTTTGTTTCTTTATTTCTGTTTGTTTCTTTTCTTATTCCCGGTAACCCCCCCAAAAAAACTCTTTTCCTCCAGTATCCACTGCAGTCTTGCACACGCCTCTTTCTCGATCATCAAGATTTAATTGATTTGCACCAAAAAGCCTATTTCGACACTTGCTCTACTTCGATCTACAATAGCCAAGTCCAAGAACATTCACAATCAAAACCCTGACCATAAACAATTGTACAGTAAGAACATTCTCTCTACAAAGAGTATAGACTTGTTAGTTTAAATCTTCATGCCATTGTATTGGAGTAATTTGAAGGGGATTTATATTTTGGGATGAGGCAATTTGGCTAAATTCATTGATGGGTATTATGTTATATATGAGAGTACTGGGTTTGGCTATTTTTTTTGTTTTGTTTTGTTTTAATGTATGGTGCTCACTTTCTTATTGATGATGTAAAAAGTATTATCAGAGCCACACTCTTATTATTACTCATTATAATGAGAGGGCTGAGGAGCATCTAAAAAAAACCCACCACCTAATACCTTTTAGTTTCAATTTGCACAAAATCTTTCTCAACCCAACTATTAAATTCAAGGGTAGTCCCGGGCATTTGTTGATCCTCAAATTGTGAATTTTTTATTTTTGGATTAGGCAAAATTTTGATACCTTGAATCAATCTTGGGTTGTACAGTAAAAATAAATTGGTGAATTCATAGGGAGGAAGAGGATGATTTACAGACGAGGCGGTGAAGACAGAAGTGACGAAAGGAAAGGAAAGGAAAAAAAAATCTTTTTATTAGTTGAGCAGAAGGGGAGGTTTATCCTTTCACCGCCAATTGAAACACCTAAGGCTTGCAATTAGAGCACAAATAGCGCTCTCCCAATATTATACAGTAGTTATTTTATTACCATTTCGTCCATAACTATTACGGATGCAACAATTCTAATTGAAGTAGAAACAAATCTAGTAATCTACAAAAATATATTAAGTAATATGTCCACATAGGTTATCTCAAATATTTCGTGAAGTATCATTGCCGTGAAAGAAGAAAATGAAAACCGTTACCAATCAGGCTATTAATATGATCTCTAATTGCGGCTCCATTCCCTATCTTTCCAAGAACGTACACGCTACCAAATTTTCAATTGTAAATGATGGGGAAAAACATATGGAGCAAAAATTGGAGCAAAAATTTTAAGTGGCAAATTTGCCATGTAAATATGAAAACTTAAAACACTCTATTGTAAAATAAATATTTTACCCTCTTTATTTCTCATTTTACATGTGATCTAAATAAATTAATAAGGACAAAATTGTCATATTAAAAAAAATTCAGTTTTCAGATGTGTTATATTAAAATAAACAACATTTTTTCAGATAGAGTTTTCAGAAGTAAACAAACAATTTTTTCAATTTCAATTCAATTTTCAGTTGTTTTATCAAACACTACTTAAGTCGGGTGTCAACATATAATAATAATAATAATAATAATAATAATAATAATAATAATAATAATAATAATAATAATAAATATTATTTTAATTTACCATCCTCCTCCGATCCTCGTTGCTTTTCCGGCTATTTTTGGGAATATTCAATATCAGCCGCGTCTTTTACCTTCATTTTTATCGTATAAAAAGTGAGTAATAATTTGTGATCTAAACTCTAAATATTTTATTTCATTATCAAATTATATGAAAAGAAAAATCTTGATTTCTAATATAAGGAAACTTTAAATACCATAGTTTAACCGCTTACAGATTCAAATGAAAAAGGATAGGGAAGAGTTTGACTGCAATCTTGTAAGACACCAAATGAAGAGATTTGTTCTTTTTTAAAAAAAAAAAAAAAAGTTATTGTAATTCTAAAACTATGGCCTTTTTATGAGGAAATAATGTGAGAATGAATTTGCTTTAATTTTCAGGTATCTTGACAATTTAAAATTGTTGATTAAATATATTCAGTGAATCTGATTTGCCGTTTAAAATGTTATGAAAGAGATAACATTTTGAGATATTTTATGTACTATTATTGTATTAAGGATGATCAGAGGAAAACCATCCAAAAAGATCTCCTTCAGTTCACACCAGCGCAACCCCCATGCCATAAAAGATATGATTTTAGCTTTTACGGCTAATTTACATGTGTTTATATATTACTACTTCAACAATATAAAGCCCCATTATTTTTTGGTTTTGGTTTTGGTTTTGGTTTTGGTTTTGGGGAGGAGCAACAATTAATGGAGTTATACAGAGTACAGACAGTAGCTCTTGTTTCTTTGTTGTTTCTTTTGCCACTAGTTCATGGTTGGGGAGTTGATGGCCATCTCACAGTTTGCAGAATTGCCCAGGTTCTTACCTTAATCTCTCTCTCTATATATATGTATATATGTTTGTATTCCAAGTATATATGCATATATTTATCCATGTATGGTTGTAAATACATAAATAATTATGCAGTCGCGATTGAGTAAAGCAGCAGCAGATGCAGTGAAGAAACTACTGCCAGTATCCGCGGAAAATGATCTGGGAAGTGTATGTTCATGGGCCGATCGTGTCAGGTTCCGTTATCGATGGTCATCTCCTCTTCATTATATCGATACCCCTGATAACCTCTGCTCCTACCAGTACACCCGTCAGTATCTCAACTCTACTAATTTATATGGATCGATGAATTTAGGCCTATTCTGTAAAACAATGACTAGTATACTTTCTGACACACCGCAAAACATTAATCAATGCACTTTTTGATACATCATTTGAGCTAATAATTTGGTGAATTAAGTTTGCAAATGTATTAATGCTCTTAACCACTCTTTATCTGAAGACTGAAGTTTGTATTGAAGTGAGATATTTCAACCATATGCAGGGGATTGCAAAGATGAAAGTGGAGTAGAGGCCAGGTGTGTTGCAGGGGCAATCAACAATTACACCACCCAACTCCTCACCTATGGCAATTCTGCTTCTCAATGTATTTTCTTCAAACCTAATTTCATAACCCTCTTCTTAATTTTCTAATTATGACAATTATTTTTCCTGAATGAATTTGCTTTTAAAATAATCTGGGGTCCATTAATCTAATTAAGCACCAAACAATTATATGCCTCCCCAGTAATTACCTAGCTAATTAAAGTTCGTATCGTTCAGATAATCTCACGGAAGCGCTTCTCTTCCTTTCCCATTTTGTTGGTGACATTCATCAGGTATATCTATCATGCAATTTTTTTTTCTCTGGTTGACGGGAAAGAACCCCCAACCGGGGCCTAATGCGATGAGATAAATCAGCCGCCACTAGAACAGCTAGCCATTCTAGGAACAAGGAATCTCATCTCTCCGAACATACATTTGTTGAGGAGTTATTTATGAACTAATTAATTACCAGAATAATGTACATACATACATACAGTTATAAATTCCAAGGCCTAATGCGTTTAGACATATTATACCTTTCACATATATAATCATCAAACAAGCTTTTGCTTGCAGCCACTTCATGTAGGATTTACTTCAGATAGGGGAGCCAATACGATAGATGTCCACTGGTACACAAGGAAATCAGTTCTCCATCATGCAAGTTTTCTTTATTTCTTTGTGTTATTTTTTCCTTTAAGCTACAACTTCCTTTATAACAAGCTGTTTTTGGTAACAAATTGTTGCTGTGTAAATGGATATAGGTCTGGGATGACAACATAATCGAAACCGCAGAAGAAAGATTTTATGATTCTAATGTGGATGGTCTCATTGACGCAATCCAAAAGAACATTACGGTATATTTCACTCTGCACCTAGCTATTCCTCCAATGAGAAAAAAATACTATATTTTTGCGTGTATTTGCCATAAACTATAATCATTTTATTTTCAGAAAGGGTGGGCAGATCGGGTACCAACATGGGAGAACTGCAGCCGCAATAAGACAGCATGCCCAGACATGTACATTTCTACTAGCTAAAACTAGTGCAACATTTTCTTGAAAAATAGCTTAATCTTCTCTAGAAACCCCTAAATATGTTTTTATTTGTTCACTATGAATTTGACTGATTACTTAAGAAGTTGCATATACTTTGTGAAGATACGCATCCGAAGGTATTAAAGCAGCGTGTGATTGGGCATATAAAGGTGTCAGCGAAGGTTCAGTACTAGAGGGTAAGTAATTCATGCGTTTAGATTTGGTTTGAAATAGGATGTTCATTGAATTTTTCAAAACAAGAGAATAATCTGAAAATCTTATATTTAATTGTAGATGACTACTTCCTGTCTCGTTTGCCAATTGTCAATTTACGACTAGCTCAAGGCGGAGTTCGTTTAGCAGCGATCCTTAATCGTATATTTGGATGAGAATGTAATTGATTCTGTTTAAATGCCATGGGATATAACATAGCATATTGGATATTGTAAGCATTCTTGAACATATAGTAGTACTACATATTTATATTAAGGATGTGGCTATTAGCGCTCCAAAGTTCCAAACAAGCACTCTTGCACTCCAACATGACATTTTGGGACACTTTCTATGCATCTTTAGGCACGCTTTTGATACATCTGACCATCTGTAGTGTATTTTGGAGTGTTACGAGTATTGGATTCGAGTGGGAATAACCACAAGCATTATGTTAACTGCTCGCAAAATGATTACTTTTAAGTTTACACTTCTTTTTTCCTTTCGGTGTGTTCTGTTGTAATTCATTTGTGTGAGAGCAAAAGTCATAGTTCCATGATCAGGCCTTGGAATTACATGACAATCTACATTGAATTTCAATGGAATGTAGATACTATATAACTATGTATATTTTACTCACAACATTATTGTAACTTAAAATGCAAATGGAGAAACTTTGGATGGCAAGTTTTACTACTCAAACAAAAATTCTTGTAGCCTCGATTTAATTAAGTTATTATCAAGTTTCAATTTGGAAATATTTGAGTTCATAATCTGTTGTAACATTCATCAGTGGAACTTGGGTTGACAAAGTAGGCTCCAACCCAATAAAGAGAAAAATGTACCATTAATTATATAATGTTAAACAAAAAAATTTACGTATTTCAATTTTCAATTTCAATTAATTATATAATGTTAAAATTCAAAATAGAACACATCGCAACAATAATGATGGTGAAAGAAAATATGAATGCAGAATAATCTTGGAATTGACAGTCTACTACTTGGAATTAGAATTTGAAAATGGAACTGAATAGGTGAACAAAATCTAGGTATAAAGGAGAAAGAAGAAGATGATGAAATTACAATAACAAGAGGGGAAAATTAAGAGTGACTTACACGAAGAAAGAGCTGATGGCAATGGCGGATTAAGCCTTCGTTGATTTTTTGCCGGGTATAGCAGGTCAATTAGGTTTCAAAATTTTGGGTATGACCAAGGGCATTTTGTGTGGTGTTTATTTCTTCTAAAAATAAGGGCTTTTTTTTTTCCCAATAACAGTACTCTTTTCCTCCATCGTTGATCAAACGGGTACATTACTTTGTTTTGGGTTTTTTCTGTCGCTGACTAAGCATTATTTTGACAATTCCGGAATTTAATCTTGGGAGTTCGATTCGACATTGAGAGTTCTAAGTCGACCAAAGATTATCCTAATAACAACATTATACCAATAGGCCAAGAGGCTTGGTTTCAAACGGGTATATTACAAACGCAAAACTTTACGCCTAGTAAGATGTAATTTTTAAGGATTTGGGCACAAATAATGTCCTGTCTCTTGCTCCCAACGTGGTTGGTTTGGTTTTATCCAAATGGGAATACATTTTTATCAAATTATGAAGTAACTTAGTTACAATGCGCTTAAGTTGACTCAAATATCCTCATTACTAAAATTCAAAAAATATAATACCTTTTATATATATGGTCGGGTATCATTATTAATAATCTAAAAGAATAATTGAAGACTCTAAAAGATGACATAAGTACATTAAAATTGTCCAGAAATATAAATATAAAATATTGCTATAGATAATTTTTAGAATGCTTTTTGTTTGGTCGAAATTTTTAAATGTTTGATTTAAAATTTACTTTTAAGTATAGGTTTTTTAAACTGTTTTTCAATTCGATTTATATGCTGATTACTATTTTTAAACTGACTGAACCAAATGCAATTTTTTTTTTAAATAAAAACATCCAAAATATTTTGTAAAAGCCTAACCAAATATTCAGTTAGCAGACTATTCTCTCAGGCTTTCTAATCTGTTGTAACATTCATCAGTGGAACTTGGGTTGACAAAGTAGGCTCCAACCCAATAAAGAGAAAAATGTACCATTAATTATATAATGTTAAACAAAAAAAAATTTACGTATTTCAATTTTCAACCCACTTCTGTCCATCCATCTGTCTAATTATGAGTCCATCCTGCTTCTGTTGTCTGTTAGTTTCATTTGTAATAAACCCCTTTTCTATCTGATTCCACTAGTTGTTGAATCAATACAGAATGCTCTGGAATTATTATATCCCAAAAAATATGTCACATGAAAGAAAAAGTAATTTCTGAATTCAGTGCATCCATACCCTGCAAATTGATTTTTAAGGGCAAATTTTATTCACAATCTGTATTATACTAATTATTACTCCTTCAATCTCATATACATCAAATTTAATTTTGATGTTGTGATTCGTCAAAAATAAAAGTTCTTTGGTCATCCTGATATCTCGTACATTTATTTTAAGAACAAGATAGGTTATTTGAGACATTCAAAAAGATAAACTGAACAAAAGAGGATAATTAAAGTACACAAGATGAGAGAGTGAGGTAACAAAATTTGAGGGAATCTAGTAAAAGAAGGGGGGTTTGGAAAAACAAGAAGAACATAGGGAGAAACTATGTCTGTGGTTTGTATTCAACCACATTCGCCGCCCTACTAATCCAACCACGTTGATTTCTAATCACTTTTTTTATCCCCACACTTATACCCTCTAGTCTAGTCAAGGCACAAATTTCTTACACCCCAAGTAATATTCATTCCCCATAAAAAAGAACGAAAGGTACCTTTTCTCTATGAATTTCTTGTTCTTTCCTTCCATTAATTACTTTAAAATACATTAAATGGATCATTGCTTGGTTTTGGATTCATGATTCCTTAATACTTGTCTCTGTATTTATGTGAGTTTGTGCATATACCCAAGTTAAAAACCAATTAAATAATAAGACAAATAAAGGTCCTCCTGCACATGTAGTTAATTAATTTGAACTATACGCAAACTTATGGATGCTCGTTGAAAGAAAGAACATACTTTAATATGACTTTATTTACTTGTACTACATTTTTTTTTGAGGGTTCACATTCACAAAGCATTTTAGTTAGTTTTACATATCTCAACTAATTTTTGTTTACAAATCGTGTTAATTGTTCGCAATCAAAAAATTTGTATTTATCTGTATTTAACGCGTAAATTTTCTAGTTGAATCTGGTATTTTAAACTGACACGGACCAACCACTAAACTACTATTATATTACATTTATAGAAAGTGACAAACCTCATTAAAGGGGGGTCCTAGGATAATGCCATTTGGATTGTCTCACAAGGCAAAAGATTGTGGACAAACTTTTGTTAACGAGGGGTACTCTACTTTTCTTTTTTATATTTTCAATTTTCAAACAAAAAAAAAAAAAAAAAAGAGGAGTATTTTTTATTGGTATCTTTTGGGTCTATAAAACTCAGTTTGTCCTTCAAATCTCTTCGGTATTTCAACTTGGCCACACAAAAGTAAAAAATAACCATACTATCTTCCTTCTTTCTATTGATATTTTTACCTCAAAAATATATCTCTAAAGCTATGGGCACTAAGAGGGTGTTGAATTCTAAGGAAGAAAAAGAACAACTTGAGGAGCTAAGAAGAGGGCCATGGACTCAAGAGGAAGACACCCTTCTTTCCAACTACATCACTTTTCACGGAGAAGGCCGTTGGAATTTGCTAGCTAAATCTTCAGGTAAATTTACCATTTTCAATGTTCAAGAAATTCGTTAATCACTACCGTATTCAATTTAAATTTTGATCTTAATTATTTAACATTTGCAGGTTTAAAGAGAACCGGAAAAAGCTGTAGATTGAGATGGCTGAATTATTTAAAACCGGACATTAAACGTGGAAACCTTACACCGAAAGAACAAATCTTAATTCTTGAACTCCATTCCAAGTGGGGCAATAGGTACTTAAATAAATTTATTTTGCTTCGACCTTAACATACGTTTTTCATTTCAAAACTATTTGCGAAAATTGGTCTTAATTAATTTGGTTACTTTTTTGATTTTGTGAATTCAGGTGGTCCAAAATTGCACAACATTTACCCGGAAGAACAGATAATGAAATTAAGAACTATTGGCGGACCAGGGTGCAAAAGCAAGCACGTCAACTTAAGATTGATTCTAATAGCAAAAAGTTCCTTGAAGCACTTCGACGTTTTTGGATGCCAAGATTGCGTGAAAAAATTGAGCAAAATTCTCCATCACCATCGTTATCGTCTACTTCAACCATGGAAACTCAAGATTCTTTTACTTTTTCTCCACCGGCCGAACAGGCCCCTATGGCTTTATCACCTCCACAACCAATCAAAGTGAACAACTTCAATCTTCCCAATGAAAATCCCAGCTCTAGCATTTGTTCATCGGATTCCATGAGTATGCCTCAGTTGTTTGAGAATTTAGAACGGCCAAACACTGCCTTCAACAATTCACCCCAAAATGGCTGTTACTATGTGGACATTAGTAGCTTTGACATGGAGGGTTTCAACCAGGCTGACATGTCGGACGAGATTTCGGCTTCAGATTGCCAAATGGCAGAGATTGATTGGATGAATGGCGACGCAGATGGTACTTTTTGGGACCTTGATGAGTTGTGGCAGATTAGGAACTAGAAGAGTTGGGCATATAATATGAACGGGAAATTTCAGGTGCGGACCAGGCCATACGGACCGGTTATTTTTGTGAAGGTTATGCGTCATAGAAAACACTCCCCAAATGTTTTTATGACGGAAAAATTGTGGTAAAATGACCGGTCCGTACCAAAAATGGACCCATAATATGAATGCATAGATATTATAGTTTTTACCTTCTGAAAATGTAAGTGTACAGAGGAAAGTTGCAAGAGTTAGAAAATCAACAGATTAGTCCTATTTCATATAATCCCGCACTAAGTTTGAAAAGAAGAAACGAGAAGGAAGGGAAAGAGATCGATATATGGAATAATTGTTTTATCTTTCGATTTGTATGTATGATAAATTAAACGAGGGTGTTTTTATTCGAATTGTGCCATGTACATATATTATTATCAATAATATTGTCCCGTATGGAGAGAAATTCATAAATAATGTCAAAATTGATACATTTGAATATATAACTCATAAGCAAGCTAAAGTGGCCTAACAGCTACGTCTGAGTAAGGGATATTGTTCGTTTCAATTCCTGGATTTTCTTTTTGCCCTTTTTTAATAAAACAGAGGAAAATATATATATGAACTTTTTGTCAAACACAAAAAGGTACAAGTGGGATTTAACTAAAAAGAACAAATAGGTTTAAAGTGGCCGGGAACTGAAATTAACAGGAACCAAAGGTGATGACCCAATTGAGTTCTGGTTGGAAAAAATATTAAGAGGGAAAAGAAAAGGTGAAAATGAAAGTGATCGACTAATAAGTGGAAAAATGAAGTAAGTTGGACTAAGCGATCTATATGTGTTCTTGTGTAGGTGAAAATGAAATGTATATATATATATAAAAAAAGGGTTGACCGTTTTACTGGTTCAAAATGCCCACAATAACCCTTAAATTGCGCAGCCTAAATAATTGAAGTTGATGATGAGCAAGTATGTTTATGGCCCTCTAAAATGTCTAGGTGATGGAATACAAGTCACGTTTCTTGGTGCACATTTTCCTTTATTATAATGAAGAGAGTTTTTTTAAACATGCATTTTCATGAATGAACTAAAAACAGCTAGATGGTTATAGACTTACACTGATAGATGATTCCCTTTTATAATATTTCAACTTAATTACTTTAGTGAAAAAGAAGTGTCCTTTTTCTTCGGTGAAAACAGAGGGTTATTATGATATTAATTAATCCGCCATATTTTTTTTACCCTTTGCTTCTTATTTATATATATATATATATTGTAGAAATTTCCCTCAGCTTTCACCGTTAGAAAGTGGAAGGAAGCGACTCGCCTATTCTTTCTATTCTCCTCTGCGAACTCGAATTTTGTGTTTATTACAACACTGCTTGTACCAAAAGATATACATACATATGTCATATTTAAATTAACTTTTTACATAAACATTGAATAGCTAGCCAACAATATAATTTATATTTTGTCCCAAAAAGATTAGAAGCCAAACCACCGCCACCACACAAAAGAAGTTGCATAATATGAAACGGAGAACTAGAAGGAGATAAAAACCTTGCCTCTAAAAAAAGGTTTAAAAGAATTATTTAATTAATATATAAACTTGACAACGGACCAAGATCGATTTTCCTCAATTTTATTCATATTCAACCTATGCGGAACAGTGGACTTCTCATCCCTCCAAAATTTCCATCCTTATATTTGCCCACTCCGTAAAAGAGTTGACATCTACTCAAAACTTGTGCACATATAGTCTTATATTTAAGTAGATTCTTTTTATACAAGCAGTAATAATCATATCAACGGACAGATCGACTCGTGGTTCTAGTTGATCAAGTTCGATACGGTGACAAATTCTTGATCACTCTACTTAGTCCCTCGTGCCTGATTATGTTAAATTTATCCTAGAAAGGTTGCATCAGGCATGTGACTAAACATGCTTTGTTTCCATGTCAAAATTGAGAAAGTAGTGGAAAGTTGAAAGGTAGATACCTCTCTCGCCCCTTTTTCCTTTTTTTTGGTTCAGGGATCATTTATATGGGTGTTCGGGTTAGCTTAATTAATTTTCATTTGAGAAATGTGCTAATAACTGGCCATTACAAATTTTGCACTTATTAAATTTAGCCTTATAAATTTCTAATTAAACCCGTTATTCTAAGCCCAGTGGTGTCGGGCTACGAATCAATCAAAGTCGGTTTCGCTATCAAACATGACTACTGGCACATAAAGCGTGTAGAGACTGAACACTTGGAACAGCAAAAGGCTTTTACTTTCCTCCTTTATTGTTTCTTCAAAGTTATTACACCTCGGTAAAGGTTCTGAAAAGACTTTGCAACGAAGGATGTGTTGATCAACGACACGGAAAATGGTAATATAAATAATTGGTTTTTGTAATAAGTTGAGACATGTCACATATGGTGAGACGCTTATTTACTTTTTGGGTTTTTCTATTGAATTTTTTTTAAGGGGTTGAGAAATAAAGATTTTCTACAAAAAATAATAAGAGATGAAAAATATTTACTCTTAAAAATAAATATGAGATGGCGAACATCTCATCTCATCTCATCACATACCTTATTTTATTTTTCAATCTCTTACATAAATTAAGTGTTTTAATTTTTATATTATTATCAAAGAGAGCCGAAATGTCTAATTTTTTATGGTGGTCTTTAAATTGCACTATGGAATTAAAGAAGCTCAACCTCTTTTTTTCTACGAGTTCGTGGAAGCCTACTACCTAGCTAGCTCGCTCAATAGCTAGCTATTCACCTTTGACTCTAGCTACCAGCTGCCTTTTATTAATATCCCTGGAAATTTATACTCCGAACTTTTAAGCCTTTTAACTTGCAATCAATGCAAATCAAAGGTTCATAGAGAGAGTTCTATTTCAATGTATTTGTAAAGTTACTTTAAAGTATCTCCAAGAGGATGTACAAAAAGTTGGTTTATATTTTTATAAATTCTAAGAAAAATTTGCAAATCTTAATATAAAGTTAATTTATTAAGAGTATGAGTTACTTTTAAGACTTGAAGAGTGAGATAACACTAACTCTTTAAACTTTTAGAGTGATAATTCTTTACAAGTGATTACTATTTCTCTTTAAAATTTCAAGAGTGATGATTTAAAGAGGTTATTGGAGTCTCAAATTCTGACACTTTATGTAAGATTTGAAGAGCCTTTTGTTGATACTTTAGAGCATAATGTTGAAATACAATGGTGAGTTTTAAAAAGATGGTCTTACTTTTCTTTTCAAAATATTATTAATGTCTTAAATCTCACAATAAAAAATAAGTTATACTTTTGCCTATTAATTAAATTGAAGTTGGCATCTTTATTTTATTTTTAAATCTTAAACTAACTGAAATTAAATTAAATTTTCACGACGAAGGAAGGTTTTGCTTCGCTAGAAAATATAGTGTTTTGGTAACTGTTAAGCAAATCTCCCTACAAAAACTAAATTTTCTGCCTATTGCTTCCCCAACTTGGCAATAAACCAAGGGAACCCATGTATTCTGTGCTAAATGCTTGTATAATATGTTCGAAAAATAGTACATATTCTGGTGAATGGTAACTGTGCTGTGCTCTTAGCAAACACCACACAAATATAATCTAGTCGCGATGACGACCAAAATCTCATGTCCTGCCTTTGAAGTTTGAACATGCACATGAACAGGGAAATTTGATATACACTCCACGAACGATGGAATTCAATACTCCCCCGTCTTAATCAATAGTCCAGTTTAATTTTGACACTTCGTTGGTAGTGATATTTATTATATTAATAATACCTCAAAAAGCAAACACTCCTCTTTTGAGTTGAGACATTATAATTGAGTAGAAAGGAAATGCATCATGCGCACAATTTACAATTTTGTTCTAAAGTTGTGTCTATCCACTGGATGATAAAGTAGGTAGCTATTTAGTGATTGGCTTGAAATTGTCGATAAGACTCTACTTGGTTTCAACTCTTCCAATTTAATTGCAATGATTTGATTTATTTATCTTTGTTTAAAAAGATACTCTCTCCCTTTCAAATCAATAGTCTCATTATCTTTTTGGAGAGATCTCAAATTTATAATCTGTTTTTTTTTTTTTTTTTTCATAACATAATCAATATACAGAATTTATAATAAAAACTAAATTGTAACATTGATTAGGTTAACCGTGTGCTTACCTAGTACAAAAGTCAAAAATGGGTCTACAATCTGAGACAGGACGGAGTAGTTATAATTACATGTCCCGGAACCTAATCAACGCCTCCAGTAATCCACTGTAATATGAATGGATTCATCCTAATTCCACGGCTGAAAAACATAACAAAATGAGTAAACCTAAAGACCATTCAAGATCAACTTGCACTGATTCGAATATGCAGTAACAGGACAGAATAAAATCTCACTATTTCCGGTTCTCTCTGTTTGGATGAAGATGTGCACTTGCTAACGACACATAAAAACACTCCACATATTCTATTAAGATTTAAGCCAGGACAACCAAATCCGGTAAGAATATCTAGTAAATAAAGACGGTAAGTGTAATATTTGCTCGTTCAACGCCTCTAGTAATCAACAACATAAATGAGGATTCCAAATTCTCAGATATGAAACATAATGAAATCAACAAACATTGGGACTATTCAAGATCAACTTGGACTGATTCGACTATGCTGTAATAGGACATAATAAAATCTCACTATTTCTGGGTTTCTTTCTGTTTGGAAGATAGGATGTGCTCACTAACGAGGGTATAAAAACATAACATTTCTCTATCCATCATAATTAACAGATATGTCTGCTCTACAAATTCCTATACCAAACCAGCACCTCCCATCATATTAATATATGCATCAAAAGGAACTTGTTAAGACTCATAATGCAAAAAACATGACAAGATACAGTAAAAAACCATGTTGCTTCTATTAAGGTCCTTCATGCCCTTAGGAGCACGATAGCAAGATCCTTCAATGAATTCAAGTTATGCTGCATTAAACATAAGGGATATACTATAACTCGCATTGTGAAAGACGTATTTTTTGGGATGACCCCCCAAGCCCAACTAAGATGCATTGTAAAAGTCAAACATTAGAGCATGAGTTTAGCAGCACCAACTCTATGCACGTGCACCACTACACGTGTGTGTGTGTGTGTGTGTACAGAAAGAGTGAAATATTCTTGAGTACAATATTTGTCTATTGTCATATTAGATGTACAAAATCAAAAGAGTATACTATAAAATATCTCTGCATACACAAAATATTAAAGACTGGAAATGTCGCTCTCTTACACTTTCCAGGCATTCAGTCACCTACTTCCCCCCTTGACGTAACTCTCTCTCAATGTCACGATCCGATTGAAAACGAGCTTTTCGGGTGTGGAATCCTTATCAACTGCAAAATAGCCTACCATAACAAAGAAAAATAGAATATAGTTAAATTGCATGGATAGCCATTGCTTGGGAACATAGGTATTGAGTTGGCAAAAGTAGAACTACCCAATAGGAGATTCAAAATTTAGAAATACCATATTAGTTGAAAAAAATATTTCCAAGACGAAGAACAGGCAATCCCAGCTTATTGTTTAGGCAAAAACAATGGTGATCGTTATTGTGCCATGCCTTTCAGTTTATGACTTGGTCTATGGAATTTAATACTCTCTATGTTTCAAATTTCTCACATTAATTTACAGCCAAATTTTGAAATTCTGCTCTTAATTTGACATGGCCCAAAAACATAACTGGAGGCAAAGTGTGTACAAGAAATTCAAAAATGGCAAAAGTGGAGAAAAAGATAGGAAACAATAAGGGTGAGATTCTGAGAAAAACACAATTGTGAAAGTATCAACAGTATGTAGGGTAGAGTGCCCTCAACTCTCTAATTAAACTTGGGATTGTTTTGATATTTAATAATTTTAATTATAGGGTTGTAGAATATACCAAGCCTTTCAAACTGAAATCTGTCTCCAACTGCAGCATTCTGAAGGGATGATACAGCATATGCAGCGGGGACCACTATTTTAGAATTTGGATTTAAATGAGCAAGCCAATCATCAAGTTCACCAGGATTCTGATTGCAATTAAAAAAAGTGTGTCAGATTTCTCACTTCACTCAGTAAAGGAATCATAGAAGCAAGAATCACAGACCTCTTTAAGGAACAGTTTGTCAAACAATCTGACTTCCACCTTCAGTGGGTCAACCCCATCTGATTGTGCTGCAACCCAATGAAGAACCCCCTGCATAACAGGATTAGGAATTAATAGAATGTTATAACCCTGAAAGAACTATTAACGAAGGCTCCGTTTGATTGCAAAGATGGAAAAGGAAAATAAATTTAGTTTGTGTGAAAAGATAGAAAATAAGGTGAGAGATGTTACTCTTTTTATGAGTATATATCCTCCATCCTTTAATATTTTTGGTGGAAAATTTTTACTCGCCACCAAGCAAAAAAAAATTTCTTCATGGAAAAACTTAAAAATCAGGAGGATATCACCTCTATGACTCAACTTATTTTCCATCTTTTCATCAAAATTAACTCAATTTATTTTCCTTTTACACTTTGCATTCAAACGGAGCCAAAAGGATCATTTCGGGATGACCAACCTTTGGTTTTGTCTTCTTTGAAGGATCATACTCAGCTCGAATCTCAAGAACGGTCTCTTTATCATCTCCAAAAATTACTTCAGTGCACTTTATAGGAAATGCATATCTGAATCCAGAAAGTATGTCCCAAAAAAAAATCCAGAAAGAGGGTACATTTTCAGTATTGAGGTTTTATCTGAAAACGTAATGAGAAAAAATCAGAGAAAAGTATGCACCTTAGTAGGACAGACTTTCCAGGAGCAAGCCCATAGTAATCTTTGGAATCTTTCATCCGAAAATCGGTTTGCTCAATGTATACAACATTGGTAAAAGGAACCTAGGATGAGAGAAGATAGGTAATAAATCGAACAATGAACAACCACTACAAATGCAGTTAGGTTAGAAAAGTCTGTTCACCTTATAAAAAGAAGATGAGTCATCTGTTTGAGCATCGGGCCATTTCTTTGCATCAAGATCCATCACTGACCCTGCTTCCAGGTTGGTTATAACAACCTGAGATGCAGAAAAAAGAGATTGAAGCACTGACAATTGACCCCAAAATGCAAAGAGAAACAAATGCGATAACTCACACCTTGAGTGGATTTAAAACAACCATAGTGCGAGGTGCTGTTTTATTTAGTTCTTCTCTTACATGGTACTCCAGGCGTTCCAATTGTATTATACTACTATCACTGAAGCACACAAGAGTAACATTAGAAAGCAATCAGTCTTCGCTGGCATTTAAAGCACGTGCCCAAACACACAAAACTCAACCTTCTAGTAATTCCTATCCCTCGAGCAAAAGCATTGATTGAAGTTGAAGTAACCCCTCTACGCCTTAGTCCAGCTAATGTCATTAGCCGAGGATCATCCCAACCATCAACCCAGTTTTCTGTCACAAGACGGTTCAGCTGCAACAATAAACCATGGTCAAGGATGAGAATGTGCTAAAGACCGTAGAGAGCATAAGAAAGAATCCAAAAATGCATACTGAACAAATGATGTTCAAAATGCGTACCTTACGCTTTGACATCACTGTGTTGGTGATATTCAAGCGCGAGTACTCCCATACAAAAGGTTGGTAAAGGCCTAGAGCATCCAATAGCCAGTAATAGGAAGCCCTACGAGTCTCAAATTCAAGTGTACAGAGCTGCATAACACATGAATCATCTTATTATCAGTGTTAGGTTGCAAAATGAACCGCCATAAAACTCACAAAATTGAGTTTCTAAATAATTAAAACAGAAGAGCAGTGTTCTAGCTAGGTTAAAGCATACTACGCAAATTCACATCGGAATTGACAAGTCCACAATTTCACCTAAAGTATAAAACTATAAATTAGAAAATTCATGCGACCATGCAGCCCCTAAATATACCTAATTTCATCCAAGGGCGGATTTTTAGAGGGGAAGTTTTTTTTTTTTTTTTTTTGGGGGGGGGGGGGGTTGTACAGCCCACCCCAAGCTTTTTCCCCGGTGTTGATTATAATACTGATCTAGGAAGCACAGATACGGGTATCCGATCCGATACAACACGGACACGGGAATATAACAAATCTTAAAAAAACTAGGATGCGCTACAAAAAATTAATATATAAATATGAGCTAGGCTATAAAAAGGGATTCCCTCACTTTAACAAAAAGAAGGGATTCCCATTTGGAGAGGTAAATAGATTAATTTTTTTAAGAAAATTTGTAGAGATGGTTTATATATTGAGTAGATCATCTCCACCAAATTTCATAAAAAAATTCAACCTAGAAGTAGGTGGGATGATTATCAAAAATTTCAACGGCCGAAAATGCGCATATATATCAAATTTTCGATACACTGACTTCTAGGTTGAATTTTTTTATGAAATTTGGTGAAGATGATATACTCAATATATAGATCATCTCTACAAATTTTCATAAAAAAAATTAAGCTATTTACCTCTCCAAATGGGAATCCCTTCTATTTGTTAAAGTGATGGAGTCCCTCTTTATAGTCTAGCTATATAATATATTCTTACATATAAAAGTTAGTAGTTTTACAAAGTATTGTGAATACAAATGTCAATATTCATGAGACTAAATCTAACAATACTAAGTCACTAACTACTCGATTACACAAAACATGAAATAGCTATTTAGCTTCAATTAGCTCCAAATATTTCATGACTATTTTGAAGGTATTAAATAGCTTTTACCTTTACTTGGATTTTCAATATAATCAATGTAGCCCTTGTTTTTTACATATACAAAATTGAATAGTACCATGCCCGCATGTCCTATCCGGACTTGATGTATATATAGTGTATCCTAGCCGTATCCAAGGAGTATCCAGAAAATAAAAAATGTGCGAAATTATGATACGTATCAGGGCGTATCGGGCAATAATCAGTGCAGGATACGTCGACCCCATATGGAGTATCCGTGCTTTAGAGATATTGGTATAGGTTTAGCCCAGCCCTAGCATGAAATATTAGTTCATTACTCACAGAAAGTCTAAACTTACATAACAATCATTAGTTCAAGTGATAAATAATTTTTATTTTAAGCAGGAGGTTGTGAGTTTGAATTTCCTAGTTTCTCTTTCTTTTCTCCTTTTTTTTTCCTAACCCTTTAGCCCATTCTCTTTTCAGGTATATATGATATATGTTAACTAATTGAAGTTAAATTTGTGATTAGTAATGAAATATTAGCCCATTCTCGATAGTTCAATCGCTAAGTATCCCATTTACACAGCCCACCCTTCATAGGAATCCTGGATCCGCCCTTGCGAATAAGTATGCCACCTAGAGATGCCTCAGACACATACATACATACATACATACATACATGACTAAGATGAAACACAATTATTCTGTGATCATATCCAAAAAAATAAAGGAAAACATAACCCTCGAAGCAGTATAACATACCGAATGAGTAATGTTTTCAAGAGAATCTACAATGCAATGAGAGAAGTCATAACTTGGATAAATACACCACTTATCACCTGCATGTGGATGAGGAGTGAACTGGATAAAGGAAGAAAAACAAATGATATATTAGTAGCTCCTTCAGTTCAGCAGTAAAACATTATATGGGGACAAAAGTAGTAATTTTATATTAGAATGACTGTCAGCTGGGGATACACTTGCCTTGATACGATAGGCAATGAGGTCATACATATTGTAATTGTCACTCTGCATATCCTGTTTCAGTCTCAGTGTTGCTTTCCCTTCTTCAATCATGCCTCGTTTCATATCATCAAACAGTTTCAGTGATTCTGCAATTGGTCGATCTCTCCAAGGACTGTTCATCTTTTTTTCCCTGTACTCCTTTATCTCATCAGGTGTCTGGAATAAGTAGCAAACAACAATGAACTCTGAGTGAGATTACTAGCAGCAGAACAAATAAAAAAATTGCCATAATACAAATATTAAACAATAAATAAATCTATACAACTATTATTGGAAGGTAACCTGATGATCAACATAAGCATGGCCCCTTCGTATCAGCTCCACTGCTAGATCATGAAGTTCTTGGAAGTAATTACTGGTGTAAGTGATCTGCAAAATTTCAAGATATATCAAATGGTTCCAACATATAGAAATGTCATTTGAGGTAGACCAAAATCATACCTTGAACGGTTCCCAACCCATCCATCGTACAATTTCTTCAATATGATCTATATATTCTTTCTTCTCGGCTTCAGGGTTTGTATCATCATACCTGAGGGGTTTGGATTAGCATTGAAAGAAAGCTGACTGAAGTTTCTTTATTCGTCTTCAGACGATGTCAAGCAATCAGAATTTTTACAAATTATATAACAAAACAGTAAGACTGGGAAATTTTAATGATCAAGACGTGCTTTTACTTTTATTTTTGGCAGATGCTTAGTATCATTAGAAGGTTTAAAGAGCACAAATGCATGTTTGCCGTACTTGAGCAATAAAAAATTAGAAGGAAAAAAGGGGTTGTGTAGAAGAGGTTCCTCAAAAAGTGCACAGGAAAACCCATTCTATATCAAAATGAAAAATAATACCAACACCCAATACCTGGCCCGTATACCAGACTGCTCGTTGCCGGTCAACGGTGATCACCGGTTGACCATGGTTAAGAAGGAAAGAATAATGTTTTAACTGACCATTAGACAAAAGTTGAGAAAATGAAAAGGAGAAAAATTCCACCTCAAGTAGCAGCCTCCACCTCTTTCTTTTGCCAGGCCAAAGTCAACAAACATAGCCTGTACAACATGTCAAATGAAAGAACTACAAGTCAATATGTCTCAGAAAGATCAGTGATATTGAGTGCTTTAACCGGAAGATACTGATTACCTTGGCATGACCTATATGCAGATATCCATTTGGTTCTGGTGGAAATCGGGTTAAAACTTTTCCTCCTGTAACCTTCAAATGTTTTTCAAGCAATTCCTTGGAATTACAGGCTCTGAGCACTGGTCGATCGCTGAAAAATATTTCAGTATGCACCTGAGGATGGATAATACAGTTGCACATCTTAGCACATATTAGTAGATATCAATTGATATGATCATGGAAGTAGCTAAACGGTCTTAGCATTAAGAATCATAAGCAATGAAAAAATGTTTTCAACCACGAACTGTGAGAGCGTATTGCACTATTGCATCACATTTTCATTTGTGTGGTGTCACCTCCTAATTTAGCATAAAAAAAATTAATTGTTGCAATAAATATCAATCAAAAGAGAGGAAAACAAAGAATCTCGAAGCTGAGACTACATATTCATCACAACTACGACATAAAAGAAACTTGGTGGAATGCCACAAAATTGCTCAGGTTCAGTTTGACACATTCTATTCCGATAAACTCTAGCATTAAAACCCTTGGCTGAGAGATGAGCTCATTCTATCAACAAACATGTACTTAGGAGCCATAGTATGACGTATGACACTGAGTCTTAAGCTAGCAACGGAAAGAACTACTGTATGACAGATCAAGATCAGATGAAGCAACTGAACCATGTACCTTAAAATTTTCCTCCGGTGAAGGGAATATCAAATATGGATTGAGCTCCTCTTCAGATTGTTTCGGGGGAGGAGTAGCTTCAACAGGTTTATTCTACACAGAGCAAATATAAGAAAAGCTAAGAGAAATGATTTGAACTCTTGTGTTAAGTAGCAGTGTAAAATGCCATCAAGGGCATGCTAGCTGTTCACCTCAATTTTAACAGGCTTCTCTTTCTTCTTTTTCACAGGCTTCTCCTCATCTGCTGCAGTCTTTTCACCAAGTAACTCATATAACTTTGCATCTATAAGTTTCTGTAACGAAAGGAAACATAGATAAGAACAAAATTAACACTGGCTAAAAGAAATAATAAACCTACTTCATTTATTGCAAGGAACAGGAAAGATAAGGGGCTAAATGTTTTTATACCCCCGCAAATAGTGAAGGCCAAACAAAAACACTTTCATTTCTTCCTCTTTTTTACAAGCCCTTGTTTCATTTATTACTAAAAACGCGTTTTAATATTTGGGCCGAAATAGTGTTGCACATAAACCACCATAGCAAGCATGGGCCAAAAAAAAAAAAACACAATTGAACATGTTTGTGGTTCTGACAGAAAATTATACTCTGCTTTGAATAAAAACGAAAAAATACCTTGACGATCTTTGGATCGGCCCATGGCTGCCTCTTTCGCACATGAGCAAATAGTTCACCAACTACAAAAGAAAACAATTAAATGCCACATTAAAAGGGGTTGACCAGAAATAACCACAAGCATGAGGTCGTTAGAGTGTTGGGGAGCAACAAAATGAAAAACTCATATTAGAAATTTTTACCACTCATCAAATTATGATGCTGACAATAAACTAGATGCTGTAGAAAGTAGTTTAAAGGCTAGTGATGATCTTTTAGGTTTCATAAGTTGATTTAACAGAAACATGAAGGGACTAAGTTTCTCGAATAGGTTTATAAAAGTCAGAAAGAGAATGGACAAACCTGGTCATGTTGTATTAAAAGAATGCAATTAGAAAGAAAAATAAAGAAGCATCTTAACAAAACTATTAAGCACAATGCCTAAATCTTTTATGCATTTCACAACTAATGTTTGAATTTCATGGCAGTCACAGAGAATTAACAAAGTTAATAAACTGACGTTTCTTTAACTGAGAAATTCTAGGTGTGTACTTGTAGAAAGGCAGCAAGATATTGGCACGACCATAGTTGTCAAAAGCTAAAGGCGCACCGAGGCACCAAGGTCCCTGGAGCCAAGGTGCAAGGAGCGGGCGCGTGCTGAGCAAGGCGCATCTTATACAAAAACTTGAAATATATAATTATGGTCATAATTTACACCACCTAGGCACCTACTCTAATGTCATATCATCTAGAGCAAAAAAACTCGAAATATATAATTCTAGTCATAATTTAAATAATAGTAATGAAAATAACATAACAATAATGAACCAAAACGAAATAAATAATAAGCATCCAGCCAACCAAATATTTCCTAATAAATAATTCACACACAAAAATTATTGACATAATTTTATAATTTCTGTAGAACATACAATAGAAAGTCATTGCCTATTGAGTACATTTGTGGTGGATAAATATAAGGCATTTTAGGAAACTCTCACAAAAAAATAAGGGTCTTTTAGAAAGCCCACACAATTAAGAAAACCCTAGGCATCGTATTACTCTTTTTCTTTTCTCTCTCTAAAAAGTGAGGCTGCTATTTTCTTCCTCCTCTTCCTTCTTCCCCTTACCCCGACAAACTCACTCGCAGTCATCTAGAAATTGTCTTGACTGCATGAGAGAGAAAAAAGAAGGAGAAGAAAGAAGACGAAGTACCTGTGAGTGTGTGAGATGATCGATTTGAGGAATGGAAGGCTGGAAGCACGGCATTGAGGAGTGAGAGTGTGTGAGATGATCGACTAGGGTTTCTCCTTTTGTTTCATAGGGTTTAAAACCTAAAAGGCCAAACAACGACGTTTCGATGGGAAAAAAGAAGTCAAATACAAGAAAAAATGTCTCACTTGAAAAATCATACACCTCGCTGCGCCTGCACCTTGCTGTAAGCGACGCGCCTTATGGTAGGCGACTCCCAACCCTTGTGCCTAGGCACGCTTTTGACAACTATGGGAACAACAATATAGTCCCTCTTAATAGAGAACGCATGGAGGGATCAGGGATGTACTGGGTACACACCATATCCTTGGCATTATTGGAAAGTGACCAGGCTTTTACCGCAACACATAACGGCCACTAATCAGCAAAATTAATGACAAAATAGGCATTGAATTTTAAAGGCAAAAAAAAAGAGCATAACTAAGCACTGACTTACACAAAATAAAATGAAAATTTCTAATCTTGCTCTCTTCTTTGACTACTTATAAACAATACTAATTCGCTAATGTTATAAACAAGTAAAGAGAAACATTATTCTCAAATAACATTTGCATTCTACTCGTCTCCTCTTATTTAGAAATGAATCCAACAGACAAACAACTTACCATCGAACTTAAGGTTTAGCAATATTAAATTATTTGTGGGAGTATATTTTATCTATGGTATTTATATTAGTTATGGTATTGTTTATTTGTCTTAGTCAAAAAATACCATATATAGGTATTTTATTTATGGAGTCTTTCCTTAGTTATTTATTTCTTTTACTTTCCTTTCCTTTATTGTTATCTTAGGGTTTAGTTTGAGTTCTATATATACCCACTTTGGGAGTCTTTGTAATCACACAATTATCAATACAACTCTCATATTCTCTCTTTTCTATTCATTTATTTTCTCGTATACAATTCAACTTGGTATCAAAGCAACTACAAGATCCTCCTTTTCCGCCGGCGGGCATCCCACCATGTTGTCCGCCGGACAAGGCTCTTCTTTCCGTTTGTAATTATATATACAGTTTCGTCTTCTACCTTAGTGAAACAGTACGATGAATAGTGTTTGTAAACAGTAATATGTGAATAGTGTGATAAACAGTAATCTGTAGACAGTCATTTGGTGACCCATTTGCTACAGTGCATGTGAGCAGCGCATGAACAGTGTCCTTGAAGCAATGCAAACAGTGTCCGTGAACAGTTTAGCCCCCGCCCCCCGCCGGCTGATATTTGTTGCACATGATTGCAATCTTAGAGTTTTAGAGAAACCCTAATTCAAAGAAGGAAATAATCTTGGTTTGGTGGTCAAGTTTGCTGTTGCTACAAAGGGTTAAGAAACCCTAATTACATAATTCCGTTGTGGTATATTTCAAGTCCAGCCCCAGCTATCACAGTTCAGCCGCAGTGGTTCATACCTCTCCTCAATTGTCAGTGAATATCCCTTGGTTTGGCAACTTTCCATATTTTGGAGCCTCATAGCATCCTCTTTTGTTTGATTGTCTTCTATAACCTTTGTTTTACATACTTCATCGTCTTGTTTGTTGATACGATTTCTCACTCTTTGTTGATAGGATATGTTCCACCACTCCATGTTAATCGGTGTTTTGCTCTTTGGTGATAGGTGTTTCCCACCTCTTGTGTTTGAACATTAGTGGAAGTTCGTTTGTTTTTTAGTGATGGTACAATCCTGTGTTGATAGGTGTTTACTCCTCTTCTTAGAACCTTGGTGGAGTTTCTTGTATTGTTTGTGGATGGCTGAATGATGAAATTCATTTTATCGGTGTGTTGATGTCGTACTGGCGGCATGTTGTGTTGAAGTCATGACGCGGCTTAGTATAAGTGTGAAGGATGATGTACTCGTTATTTGGTATTTAAAAGTACACCTTGTGTGGTGCCATTGTAGATGGTTGTGGTTTTCGGTGTGGACGACTTTCAATGGTGATTGGCTACGTGGATATAATGCTCTACTCAGTTGTTGTGCTACCATTTCTGGCTTTAATTTGTATCAAGTTGAGCATGTTTGTTCAACATGTTCCAACTTGAGGGGGAGTTTTGGAAAGCAATATTAAATTATTTGTGGGAGTATATTTTATCTAAGGTATTTATATTAGTTATGCTATTGTTTATTTGTCTTGGTCAAAACATACCATATATAGGTATTTTATTTGTGGAGTCTTTCCTTAGTTATTTATTTCCTTTACTTTCCTTTATCGTTATCTTAGGATTTAGTTTGAGTTCTATATATACCCACTTTGAGAGTCTTTGTAATCACACAATTATCAATACAACTATCATATTCTCTCTTTTCTATTTATTTATTTTCTCGTATACACTTCAATAAAATAGAAGTTCATCCAACATCTTTGAAGCCATTATTATAAAAATGGTAACTGAGGTTGGGGAAATTGTATCTTACAGCTTAGTAATCACTTTCTTCTTTGCTGGCGAAATAGCAAAACAAGTTCATCCAAAATCCTTTCAACACTTTCATGTCTTAAACTTTAGCAGACAATAGTCTGGTTCAAAGCTCCTAACAGTTAAATTTTGTTACTAACACTAAGAATAAACTATATAATTAAATGAACTCAAGTATTTTTTTTTCAGTGCAAATGCGTCAAGGAGTAGCCTCATTCATCTGATCCCAAGACAGAAGGATCAGCTTTCCTTGTATGATCTCCTAGGATAGACTGGTGCTATATGCAACATACCGTATAACATCATTTCAAAGAACTCAAAGAAAAAGAAAGTACAAGGGGTTGTTATGAGCTATGAAGCACAGATTCTTCCAAAGGGTTGTCGAGTCCTATTGGGAGCGAATCGGGTCCGGTTGCGGCCCCAATTCGCAAGAAGAATCGAAATTAATTAGTTAATGTTAATTTCCGATTCGGCAAGGATTCTTCAGGGATTAGTTTGGGACTCGGGAGGGATTAGAAAAGAGTCCAATTTCCCTATTTTTTTAATTTAAATTGACCTTTTTTGTTTAAAATAAAAAAAAAAGAGGATTTTTACTTTGAAATTCCAAACCTTCTCACATACAACTCTAGCTTCCAGACCAAACACGATCCTTCCAAAGACCAAACTCAAAAAAGGCAAAGAGAAGCTCTGCGAATGATCGATTCTTACTTCAAGTTTCATCTCCATCATATTTCTTCTTACTACTATGAACCCTAGTTTTCTAATCACCAATATGAAACCCTAATTTTCTTGTCATCACAATGGAAAACCTAAATTTCTTGTCACCACTCACCAATATGGAACCCTAAATTTCCTATTTCATTGTGACTATAGGTAATTCTCAAACATGCAATCTAATTAATTAATGAAATTTATATTATTATTTTATTACCCCCCGCACCCGCACCCGCATCCTTTTTTTTCTTTTCTTTTTTTAATTCTAGAATTGCAGCACCCAAATTGAGTCATAATTGAATCCCGCACCCACATTCGTGCTTCATAAGTTATGAGCAAGTATATTCCTGTTTACAATATAGACATCCTTGTTCGGTACATATTCAGTGAGAAATGCTAGACATACAATCAATACCTTAGCCCAGTGACAAGTAACCCCAGTGACAAGTAACCAGCATATGAGCTTTGTGCGCATTCATAAATAGTCCAAAAAAATTATCCACGACCCATTTACGTATTAAAAAATGCTATTAAAGATCTATTTTATACAAAGATGATGACTCTAATTGTGTTCGGAGTGTGAGCAATGTATTACTGCTTATGTGATCACAAAGTTGCAGATCGACGATCAACTTCTTTGATCTCGAAAGTGCCAGTACCTGCTACCATGAAGGACTTTCGGCCTATTTCATGTTGTAATGTCATATGTAAGTGTGTTTCTAAGGTCCTGGACTCCTGGTTAGTAGGATTAAAACTGTTTTGAGTGGCCTAGTGGGTACTCAGCAATCAGCTTTTGTTCCTGGTGGGCATATTCAAGATAACATTCTTCTTATGCAAGAGTTAATGAAAGGCTACCACATGAGTTCTGGGGTCCCAAAGTGTGCTCTTAAGATCAATATTCAGAAAGCTTATGATTCGGTTAGGTGGGAGTTCTTGAAGGCAGTGCTTCATGGTATGATTTCCCACGGCAGATGATTGATTGGGTCATGGAATGTGTTTCTTCCCCTTTTTACTCTATTTCTCTGAATAGATGTTTGGAAGGGTCTTTCAAAGGTGAGAAGGGCTTGCACCAAGGGGATCCCATTTCCCCTTATCTTTTTATTCTTCTTATGGAAGCTTTTTCTTGTGTTCTTGAAACCTACACTCGACGGGAGGGATTTCAGTATCATCAATGGTGTGAGGAGCTAACGATCAGTCATTTGATTTTTGCTGATGATCTATTTGTGTTATGCCATGCTGCTTCTAGTTCGCTTCAGCTAGTTAAAGAGGCTCAGCAGGAATTTGGTGACATATATGGTTTGAGACCAAATTATCATAAGTCTAACATGTTTCTCTCTGGAGTTAATGACGAGGTTAAGCAAGATTGAGAGCGGCTTATGGGAATGGAAGTTAAAATTTTGCCTATTAAATATTTGGGTGTTCCTTTAATCTCCACAAAGCTAGTGGCTAGAGATTGTAATGGTATTAAAGCGGGAATGATCAAGTGGTTCCCACTAATTGGACTGCTAAGTCCTTGAGTTATGCGGGTAGAGTTCAGTTGGCTGGTATCTGTTCTCCATAGTATTCAGGCCTACTGGAGCAATGTTTTAAGAGGCGAGAGGTGGGTTTGAGGCGTTTTGCCTGGATGTGGCGAGGCGTAAGCTTCGAGGCGTATTGAGGCGTAAGCCTCATTTTTATTTAATTTTTCTCTAATAAAATCACAACAAATATAAATTAAATTACTTTTTATTTTTTTTATAAATTAAATTGCATTACATACCAAAATTTTAATTAAATGTATTACGTTTTTTTTTTTTGGTTACTTTTCAAAAATATTAAATATCATTTAAATAGGCAACAATTTTTATTTTAAAAAAAAAGAAACAGAACACCTCATAAATTTAGTAGACCCATTAGTAATTATGTAAATATTCAATATAACTAAGGTTATGTCATTCATCACTTAAAATTAAAACCCTACTCTATTATTAACCATTATCTTTCTCACAGCCACACAGCCAAAGCCGCCTCTCTCCATCTCTCTTCATCTTCCACTTCTCTCACATACCTTCATCATCTCCTTCATGTGGCTGCCTCTCTCATCATCTCCTTCCATCTCTCTTCATCTTCATCTTTTACTTTTCTCACATGCCTTTGTCATCTCACATACCTTCAAAACTACATAGTTTCACTTAATCTACACCTCAAACGCTTCGAGGCATATGCCTCGACACCTAAGCCTCAAACTCGCCTCAACCAGAAGAGGCGTAAGCCTCAGAAATTGAACAAAAAAATGTGCCTCGGAACCTTTTCTTCCCGCCTCGCCTTGAGGCGTACGCCTCAGGCGCCTTTTAAAGCATTGTACTGGAGTAGTATTTTTGTGTTACAAGCCCTCCAAGAACTAGATGAAGTTCAGCAAAGATTTGTTTGGTGGTCTGATTATGAACTGAAGAAAACAGGGGCTAAGGTCGCTTGGAATCAAGTTTATGTCCCTAGGAAGGGGGGGGCTGCTTAGGCATCAAGGACGTTATCTCATGGAATAAAGCCACTATGGTTAGGCATTTGTGGGACATTGCTAGGAAGAAAGATTCTTTGTGGGTGAAATGGTGCCATCAGTTTATGTTACAAAGGAATAATCTTTGGGATGGGTCATGGAGCACTGCCACTTCGTGGACTTGGAAGAAAATTATGAAATTGAGGAGTATTGCTCAACGATTCATTGTGTATAAACTATAAAGTGGGAAACGGGCAGCATGTGTGGACTTGGATGGATAATTGGCACCCTTTGGGGCCTCTGAAAAACAGATTTGGTAGTAGGATTTGGTATGATGTAGGGAGTCAAGCTGATGCTCGCATGTCAGATTTTGTGTGCTCTATTGATAGGAGATTGCCTAGACCTGTTTCTCAAGACTTTATTCAAGCATGTAAGTCAATGCCTGATTATACCCCGAATATTGCAAATGAGGATGTTGCTATGTGGAGGGGTACAAACTGTTCCAAAGTGAAGGATGTGTGGGAAGCTATTACCCTATTGTCACTTGGCATACCTTGGTTTGGCATAGGGATTTTGTTCCTAGATGCAGTTTTATTTTGTGGGCTATTTGCCATGATAGACTCAGGACTAGAGATAGAGGTATTAGATGGGGTTTGTTGAGTTCAAATCAGTGTTTTTTGCGGCCTGTGTGTTGAAAGCAGGGACCATCTTTTCTTTAACTGCAATTTCTCTAAATAAGTGTGGAAGGAGGCGCAGTACAGACTAGAACTGAACTACCAGTGCAGTTATTGGCAGGAGGAGCTGGATATGGCTTTGAAGCTGTTTAAAGGCTCTAATCTCCAAACTGGAGTTGGTAGGATATCGTTTACAGTGGCTGTTTACTGTGTGTGGAACGAAAGAAATTTAAGGATTTTTACTGGGAATCTAAGACTGTAAATGTGATAGTTAAGGAAGTAGAGAATCATCAATTATGTGAGGGCTAACTCTTGCAAATGGAGAGTGCACAGAAATTATAGGAATTGGTGTATATGCAGGAAGTGGGGAATTAGTGAGAGAATCTTGGTGTAATCTCTGGGGTAGGCCCCATGTATCTTGTTTGTTTTGTTTGCTCTGAATATAGATTTTACTTTACCCAAAAAAAAAAAAAATTGCAGATCAACATACATGTTACAAGAAGGAAACAACTAGTGAGTATTACAGAAAAGAACACCCACCATTTGTTCGATAGCGTTGCTCCACAATAGCATTCTTGTTCTCTTCAAAGATCTCATTAACAATGTGTTCCATATCTTCAAGAGAAACCTCAACTCCTGTTTGCAAACAAAGTTAGATTTCAAACAATCTTCGACAGGCACGGATGAAAATCTACAAGAAGGAAATTAAAATTAAGTCAAGAAACATTTTGCAAAGTCAGGATCCTTTTATTGTTTTAGGCAATTAACAATTGCATGGGCCCTTCGCTTGCATAAGAGGGTGAAGCTGCCACAATCCACTAGGGAGAAAAACAAAACTAGAAGAAAATAAGAAACCACAGTATCATATTCAGATGTTGTAGCAATGAACAAGCAGACGTGACTATAGCAAACTAGCAATCTAAAGCATAGGTCTAACGAAAAGTGTGACAATTCAATTACCACCTAATTTGGTTTGTTATCCACTTATCCTGCAAAAGCCCAAGGGCAAAACCGAAGGAAGTTGCATTCCTTAATGACTGCATTTCCACCACTCTCGGTACGATATCTATAAAATATACCACAACCCACTCACATTCCACTAAGGCATAACCAATCTTTTGAACTCTTAAGTACTAATTCCCTCCATAATAACTGTAATTGACTAATTGTACAGAGCATCATCAAAACAGATAACTGCTAGCTGAGCTTTTTTAGATTTGTATGGATTTGTCTGTGCTCTGTATAGATATGAAAATAAGGGAATGCAATGCCTTATCAAAATTGTTCAATACAGGGAACATCACAAGGAGAGGTCAAGTGTAAAAGAATAAAAATAAAATAATAACGAAGAGGCTAATTCCTTGACCAGAAAACTTCTCTGGCCTAGCAAACGAATGGGGGATAGGAAACTTTAAGTACAAGTGTCAAGCAGGTCCAGAGATATATAGGGTTCACTGGTTCAGCTACTTCGCTCACATGCTCACATAGAGTTGAAAAAAAAATGGCAGCAAAAGTAATGAGCATGCAGTTGTGTTTCAAGAGGTATTGAATTTAATTTTTAATTCACGTTTGTCGGTCTAATTAATCAGCGCCAAGATTTTATCTCAAAAGAAAAAAAAATCAGTGCTGAGATCTACATAATGATAAAAGGATGTATTAGCATACCTACTCCACAAGCCGCTTCAAATTCATTGACCTTGAAATTCTCTGAACCAGTAACTGTAAGAAATGAAAAGGCAGCCTCTAACTGGGCTGGAGTTTTAATCTGCAGGATTGTAAATGTGAGTGAGTGAATAGGATCAACAAATGTTTCACCAAGTATTTAAGCCGGATTTGACAACAAGAGGTGTTAAACAAATAAAAGAAGAAAAAGGTGTAGTACCAACTAATCTACCCTTGCAAGATCATTGCTGACAGATCTAGATTGGACTACATGAATTAAAGGCGATAATTGAGAGGAGCTGGGTTTAGACCTTTGATGAGACAATATATTTCAGCAATGTGGGACGATGCACAAGGGCATTTGCTGGGAATTTCGTAGCAACCTGCCATACACAGACAACAAATAATATCAAAATATTTTGTAACCTTTAGCGGCAGTAACAAGTCCATGTCAACAATTCAACCCTACTTCCAACAATTTTACATGCCTATGATATTGCTCAGTTTTGTGCTTACTATATCAACAGAGTTTGTATCCATAAGGATTAAGCATGTGCACGACAACACCGTGTTTACACAAACTTCATTAATTGACTATGGACCTACAACAATAGTCATTCTAGCAACAAATTTTCCATGCCTGTGACACTACTCAAGGACAAACCACATTCTTGTCTATGGCACTCCTACAACAAAGTAGTTGGTTGTGCCTATCACAGGCACTACCAAATTGCATGTGTGTGGATCTAGGCATATTGAATTTCAAAGATAATCAAACTTGATCCTTGGTGGTAAATATATCTTATGCAATTGCTAATAATGTTTTAGTGTTACACAAAATTAATATGACTTACTGCGGCGTCACAGCCGCAATTATTGTCTTTAGAGCAGCACAACTTAAAAAATCATTAATCTGTCATTCAATTTTATGGATATTGGACCATGATATAACATCTAATTATCTAGAAAATCTAATAGTGAAAAATTATAGTATTTGATAATGGATATCTTATACAAAGGCAAACAGAGTAAGCCCATAAGGGGGGGAATTCACCCCCTTTAGTTATCGTTTTTAATTCTAGTACTAAAATTTATCTCCAGAAATTAAAAATATACACATTTAGGTAAGTCTTACCCCCTTTATCTCGAACAAAAAAAAATTATCAATACTAATTTTGCCCCTTTTTATTCTTTGAGAATCTTATATTGCCCCTTTATATTGAAAAAATTAAATATTACCAATACTTTCCCCACCCTTTGGAAAAATTCCTGGCTTCACCCCTAATTATGTGTATAGTTTATTTTAAACTTCTGTTCTGGAGCTTTTGATGATATACGTCTTCGAATATTCCAGTAGTCCTCGGTGACCCGTTAGAGACAAGGTTCCTTTCAATCCGACATTGGGGTTATGATACCTTGCTGACAATGCATCTGTTGGAAATTGTAATTCAAGACTGTAAAGTTTAGGTGCATCTATTGTGTGTTGGAAATACGTAAGAGATTTTGAATCTTCAAACCGTTTTAGGTTTATATGTGTAGCTGGAATGTTCTAATTGTCCTGTTTTACAGGACATGATACGTAAAGCAACGTAATTAAATTGAAACTGAAGAGAAACAGTGCGAAACAAAAAAATGCTATGGAAATATATCTCATCCAACTATCTGGAGCTATAGCCTATACATAATTCTTTTATAAGCTCACCGTGTATATAAGATTTCCAATAGCCCTATCACATCCATCAGCCACAGCAGCCTGCAGAAAAGAGAAACAAAAGTGTATGAATATAAGACTAGAAAATACAGAAAACTAATAGTGAGCATAAATATTTAGAAACTACAGAAACCGAACGGTGGTGAATTGTATAGGAGAAGAAACGAAATTAAAGGATTAGATTTTTAATTGCGGATACTGTAATTGTTTAACTTTAATCTTCTTCTTCTTCTTCTTTTTATAAGAAACAGAAACTTCATTGCCACTTCAAAAGAGAAAATACAAGATAGTGAGGGGGGACAAGGCATCCCCAACAGGAAACCCAAAGAAATAAACTGGGGACTCAAAACACAAAATAACCAAAAGCTTCCACTGTAACAAACAAAGAGAATAAACCAGAGAATCACAAAATACACGTTTTCTAGCCTCCTGACTCCTTGAAAAAAAAATAAGTAGAAGAAAAAAGGGGCTCATAAGCAGACTTCAATCCAATTACGCATTATACAACACCCAACCCAGAAAACTCCTTCGATAGGGATGCCCGAAGTAAAGATAGGAACAAGTAAACTCAAATTAGATAATTCACGAATTAAGCAATTTTAAATGGCCCAATTCGACAACCAAACGGGCTCCAACAACAAATTCTCGATTGAATACAAAGAAAGAAAATGAAATCCTGGACTGAATGCAGAGGAAAAATATGTTTAAAGTGATTGCAATGTGGAGATTGAAAATACCTCGTCAATGACGGCGGTGAGATTCGTGGTGACCTTATTGTTAGCGAGAGTGTTCTTGGCAGTACGTTCGTCTAAACCGATCTTCAGAAAGAGTTCTAGGGTTTTCTCACTGTTCCCATCCTTCACCATTTTTGCCTTCTGTTTGAATTGTGTTGAGGAGTTGAAATGATATAAAACCCTAAAGAAACTTCGAGCCTATAAATTCTGCGTTCTGCAGGTGGAAAGATTCTCTTTTAAGAAGAATCTTTAGGACAAGTGGTTTCGGTTGAGAAATTGTAAAGTCCGGTAATATTTATTTACGATTGAGGACCGGACCTAATGGCTTGGCCCACTCGCAACATGGCAAATCGCGATGCGTGTATTTCCACCGTAAAAACTTAAAATTAATGGGCCTACGCGTTTCAACTACGCAAAGTCTTTCGAATATTGAGATATAGGAGCCCCTTGATAATTATACGAAAAATTGTAAAAAATAAAATAAAATAATAATTTATGTGATAAATTAAAAAATAATTTAAAACATATGTAGAGATTAACTCTTATTTTTTTTATAAAAAAATTTGTTTGCGTTAATTAAAAAAATTCACAAAAAATTAAAATAATAGAAGATATATACTAATAAAAATAAGTATAAGATCAAAAATGTATAAGTACGTGTTTCAACTTATTTTCTAATTTCTCAAATAAATTAGTTGCTTTTTCTACCATTTTTTATATCGATATTCTACCGAAACATAAAAAATATTATTTGAAAAAAAAATATCAATTAATAAATCGCAAAAATTTTGCTTATCTTTTCGACTGCTAATAATTAGGATTTGTTATCAACTGTTTATCTTTTGAACTATCGATTTATAATTATCATGGCATACTGGTAATTTAAAATATAATGATAATTATATATTCAAATTATTAGTAGATTAGAAAAATGATCTTTTATGCGTGATTTGAACCATTATTATAGTTATATATTTAAATCATTAATAGATAAGGAAAGTGTTTTAAATCTATTAAATTTATATTTTTGTTTCTTTATTCATTAAATATGTAGTAAACTATGAATAATGATGGTGTCAAAATCTATAAATAGATAATTAACCAATCAATAAGTGAATATCGGTGAATAAAAAATAAATGTGGCGCAATGATAAACAAATGACATTTTTTATTAAGATAGGTTCCCCCGATAGCGCTTCTGCTAGTCCGGCAGTACGTCATCCTTTTGTGTGTGCTTGCTTTGTATTAACTCAAAGGCAATTAATTTTGATGATAATACAAACTACCAATCTCTCTCTATAATTTTCTTAATTCTATTTATAAGTATAGAATTAGGATTACAAATATTTCAAGAAGATGAATAAAATGTATAGGAAAGAAAGTGTATATTTTGAGTGAGAAGAATTGTATGTTTTTCTTGGCTTGGCTTATTTTTTGGTGACCTCAATGAATAAATGAAAAGATGTATTTATAAGTAAATGGAGAATAGTAAAAAGGTAAATTTGGTGAAGATGAGGGGTAAAAAAGTAATTTGGCAAATGTGAGTAGAATTTTAGTGGAAGTTAATGGAGGTGAGTCGAATTTGAGTGGAGATGAATGGAATTTTAGTGGAGGTAAAAATGGGATTTTATTGGAGGTAAAAAGTATTGAATTATCTTTGTAGTCTAATGGTAAAAATCAGTATTTAACCCCATCAAATACTTTTGCTTCTTTAGTTACGATTTAGGGTTAATTTTGTTTGTGCTTCAAATTGATAATTATTGTTGACATAATATTTATTCATTTTTATATTAAAGAGATTTTGACTTTTTTTATATTTTTTTAAGGACGATGTTTGAAAAAAATGTAAAATAACAAATTAAGAACTATTACCTTCTTTATAATATATATATATATATATATATATATATATATATGTATATTTGGAGAATACAACATTTCCAAAAAAAAGGGAGGTTGTGTAATAATAGTTGTTAAAGTTTATTTAATTTTTTTAAAAAAAACAAGTATTTGTACAAATTTGAATAAAAACTTTATAATTTGAGAATGATAGTTATTTTACAATTAGCAAGTATATGTGATTGATTATGATCCATTTGACTTCTTTTTTAATTCATTCGAAGAAATTAGTTAGATGAGCGTTCTTTATTTATTTTTATTTTATAAAAAGGTATTTTATGTTGTTTGATATATTGTAATGCAGTAAATGAGACTTCATAGTTTGAGAAAAAAGGCAAAACCTAGCACGTTTTCAACCAAACCACTTTTGACAGTAATAATTAGAGATTGGCAAAAAGGCAAAACTTAGCATGTTTTCAACCAAACCAACCTTAATGGGGTGAGTATGTTTTCTTTAACTAGGGGAGCAAGGATTCTAAAATACAAATACAACTCGATTTGGTTCATTTAAGTTCAAGTTCACATAATTTTAGCCTATTGAACTTGAATTAATTCACATGTAATTTTTTTCTTTAAATATAATTATAATACCACTTAATTTTACTAGATTAGTACGAGTTAAGACATGACCGCTTTGAACTCATGCATATAACAAATGACACAAGTTTCAAATTATCAAAATTAACCCTCTTCAGCTATGTTTGGGTTCATGTACATCTATCCTGCGGGGTTGGGGTGGAGTTTGACTGAACTTGCCCTAAGTTAGAGATGGCAAAATGGCTCGACAAGGTAGGTGTTTTAACCCGTCCTAACCTAAAATGTAGTGAGTCTATATTGAAGCGAGTCAAGTTTAGGGTTAGGTGAAATACCCTTATATATATAATTACACGTACATGTTTCAAATATAGTATATTTTTTTATTTAATATCTTTACAATACACTATATATAATTACACTTGGTCAAAGAAGGTTCGAGTCTAAATATAAAATGGGGTAGGTTTGGGTTGAGCCTATATTTGAGTGAGTTTCGAGTTTGGCCAAACCTGCCTAAACACAATTTATTACCATACTTTTTTTTTGAAAGAAAATATATATTACCATACTTACCCAAACCCTGCCTCTTTACTATAAGCAAGCTAAGTAATTTATTAAACATAAAATTAACTAAACTTTCGTTAGTGCCAAAAATTCGGCCATAGAATATAAAAGAATTTTAAATTGGAACAATTGAATTTTTGTTTGCAGCATATACCGCTCTCAAATTGGAAAGAAAGGAGCACGTACGAGTCTTGTCTCCCAAGTAGTGTCAAAACAGAGATAGTATCTTGTATCCCAAGAAATTTCATAGGTAGAGTTCAGAAGAGTTGGATTGGATCCCAAGGATTAAAGTGATACAAGACAATGTTTGGTTAGGTCAGAAAAGTCCTTATAAGTGCAAGAAGCTAAGAACAATAAATTCATCAAAATAAATTGCGGGTTTTAATTTGGGGCCGTATATTTGCTCATTTTAAAATTGAGTTTATATGTCTTTATATTATTTTAAAAATACATAAATTTTAATATAATTAATGATTGAAAATAAATATTTTATTACTATCATGAAATTTATTATACTAATATGTACTTCAGAAAAAGAAATAAATTCTTAACGAGACAGCTAATGATCTCTGTATGTCCAATGGAATGCAGAAATTTTATTTGTGGAGGCTAAGAACATGGTTTATTAAAAAAAATTATTGGTTTGTGCATAAGATGCGCCTGGATATATGGTTGACATTCCCACTCGGAGTTGGAGGTGCCCAATAGGGGCGGCCCAAGATGAGTTGGGTTAAAAAAAGAAAACATTTTGAAAGCTAAAGTATTAAATGGAAGAACAAAAAGAAAAGGCCGGCCTGTGCTCAATTCGGAGAGGTCCTTAAACTATGTGGCCCATTAATTTTATTTGGTGAAGAGAAGATCTATGCAAATGGAACAACATGCAAAATACCCTAAAAAGGGAAAGGGGGAATGTAAAATGAGAAACCGTGAAGAGTGACTTGCTGATAGTAATATTGGGTTCAGTTCTAGGTTTAACTAGAAGTTTTCTAAATCAAGTCTTTGCAACTTCAAAAATTTATGATGGCCAGTGACATACTCTATCGCAAGCGGGGATTAATCGAAATATCTTTTAAAGCTTACTCTACTATCTCGTACCATGGAACCAAAAAAAAAGGGAATGCAAAACGAGAGCCTTCTTTAATATGGGGGTTGAGTATTGCTTTCACGACCTTAAGGAAAAGACAATGTGAACTTAATTAATTTGGATTTTATTATTTGTCCACGTTATAGAATAAAAAAACCTTATTATAGGTCTCTTATCAATGATAAGTCATATGAATATGTCATCCAAGACTAATAATATGGTCGAAGCTTGATCATATCATATGGTATACGTTCAATGATTAATTAATTTATTTTTTTGAGTTTGCGAGAAGATAATTTGATGATTTGAAATATAAATTTTGAAGTTAAGGAAAAAAAATGATAAAATTATATTTAAGTTTAATACAATACGATTTTACCAGAGCAAATAAGTTGCTTTAAAATGGGATGAGATTAGCAATGTAGTGTTACCATAAATTATTTATGGGCATGCAATAGAGGAGTGTAATAAATAATTTATAGGAGATGCCAAAATGTAAGGACATAAAGGACAATGTGATGTAGTTGGTTTAGTAAGTAACATGTTATGCCCTGGAATTATAGAAGGCCAGGTAGACAGTACCTCTGTTTTCCTCGCTCGTCCCACGTGTCTTGCTTCTTATAATGCCCCGACCCCAACTTATATTTTTTCTTTTGACCCAAAATAATCACCCTTTTACAAATCATAATAAAAGCAGCCTCAATCATATTTTGAGAACACTGACTAATGCTTTAACCTTGTACGAGTAAATATGAGTTTCTTTTTTTCTTTAATAATAATTATTATTATTATTATCGTGGGTTATTTTTATCATTTGAGCTCTCTAACTCACTCTAGATTACAAAATATTTTATGAACTAACAAATATGTAAATATATGTAATAAAAAGGATGTGATAACTACTTGACCGGAGTGGATTACTGCAGTGTAAAGGGAGAGAGATATAGATTTCGAAATTTGAGAGATGAGAGGTGAAAATAATATTTTAAAATATTGTTAGGTAGAGTTTGTCAAATAGTCGTGTTCATGTTGTGTTTATCATGCTTCGGTTGTTATCATAACCATATTATACAATTCATTATCTTAATAATGTCCCAAGCCGTTATTAATTGTTAAGTTAAACGAATTTTTTGAGTATGATGCAATATCAACATATTAAACTGTTAAAAATCTCAATTAGATCCCCTAACAAAGCCATAGACATGTTAAACACACATAATATATTATTCATATGTTAAACACGTGGATTAATATATATTATTAAGGGGTTATATTAGGAATTATTGTGTTAATGAATATTTACCAATGCAATTAATTAATTGTAACTCATCTAATCAATACCAACATGTTTCAAAATTATTAAAGGAGCTATAACTCAGATGTTATAACTGTCTACTCTCCACAGGAGTAGTGACAGTGTGATGTAGGTATATATGGTAAGACAGATATAGAGTGAAAGCAAGTTTTCAAAGAGAAAAGTTTGAGGACAGTGGAAATGTGATTTAAAAAAGAAGAATAAGTTTAGTGGGAGTGTTTAATTAAGTAATTAGTATGGTGGGATTGATAAATTGAATGATGGTGAAAATAGGAAATTTAGTGTATTAGCTAGATGGGAGTGGTAACAAATATTTTTTTTGGGTAAAAGTAACACTATCCTTAATGAAAAATACGAAGTTAAAATATTAATATTTTGATCAATACAAACATATTTTTATCACTATATATTTTACTTGTGAATAATTAACAAATTAAAATATTAACATTTTATATCAAATAAATATATCTTATGAAAAGATTGTTCTGGTATTTTAGATAAAGGTATATTACTTGATCTACGATTCAAAAAAAATTAACGATAGAATCAAGCGACAATTAGAGAGTCTATCCGCAAGAGCAAATAGAAATTTGTGCGTTGCTTATAAGCTTACCAAAAAAAAAAACGCCTATTCACTTGGCAAAGAAAAACAAAGATGCAAGAAGTCAAGAACAAAAGGTAATTTGGTCACTTTATTAATTATTTAACATGAGTTAACAAAAGTGTGTAACTACGGATTGTAAAATGGGTTTCGGCAGAATTGTTCGCAACACCGACGGTGATTTTATAGCTGCTTATCAAAGGTCGATTGAAGGTAAATTCAGTCCCCTTCTAGCTGAGGCCTTTGGTTTGCTCGAGGTGCTTAGTTGGTTGAAAAATAAGAACTTGGGTAGCTTGATAATAGAAGTCGATTATCAATTATTGTTTCATGCTTGTAATGATTCGACCTCTAATTTGTCTAGTTTGGGATTGATAGTTGATGATTGTAAGGACTTAATCTTGGCCATGAATCAGTGTCATGTTAGATTCGTTTACCAATCAACAAATGTGGTTGCTCATACTCTTGTTATGGCGTCAGATTCTGTGTCTGGTTTGAAGGAGTGGGACGATTGCCCTTCATTTATTTCTAATGTAATGTTTCGAGATTTGAATTAATATATTATGTTTCCTTGGTGTTAAAAAAAATAAAAAATTACAAATTCAAAGATAAAAGTAGGGTACAAATTGTGTGAAAATATCCCCTTTTTCTAGACAATTAGTCATAAATCCATTTTTGGCATGTCAGATAAAATATTTGTTCTTGGTCTTAATTTGAGAAGACAGACTAATTAAATCTTTGTTCTTGGTTATTTTAATTATTTTTTTTTTCAAGGGGCAATTAAAAAAAAGGGCTTATTAGAGAAAGATTTTCACACTAAGGCCACCTATTTTTTATTTTATTGATAATATGACATGTGTCTTTTTTTTTCAAAAAATGACATCCCAACCCTTAAAATAAACTTATCAATATGCATTAAAATATGGACTGCAATATGAACTTTGCAGTCTATATTTCACTGCAATATGAACTTTGCAGTCCATATTTCACTGCAATGTGAACTTTGCAGTCGATATTTTTAGTGCAAAGTTCATATTGCAGTCCATATTTTACTGAATGCTGTATATTTTTAGCAAAGTTCAAAGTACATGAATTTTTGCAATCCTATCCATATTTTTTGTGAATTTCATATTTTAGTAATAAGTTTTTATTAATTAAATGATATTTAAATTTATTCTACATTCATTTAAAATATAAAACAAAATAGACTTCTTACAGTGAAATTACCAATGAATGGATTTTTGGTAAAAATCTATCACCTAATTTCTAGTTTTTTCATAGATTTCCTAAATTAATTTTAAATACACTATATATGCAAAAACATAATTTTCAATTGATTTTTAGTATTAGGTGAAATTTGAATGCTATCAAAATAGATTTACACTATATAAAATAATAATTGATTTTTAGTATTAGGCTGAGTTTCTTTAAAAGTAGTGTGCAAACCACGCGGTGCGTGAATATTTAATATTACTAAGTGTTTGTAGTATTTAATTGTATATATTTTGAGACTTCAAAACTGAATAAGCAAATAATTAGAATATAAAAGTTGTGAGATTCTAGAACTAAAAAACTAAACAAATTTATTAGGATACAAAGTCGTGAAAGGAAAGAAAAGCAGTATTACATTGTTATATAAACACTTCAATTTGAGAGAAAAAACATTATGATGAAAAATCAAAGCGCAAATGATTTTAAAGACTCCAAAAATTGTTGCATATAGTTTTTTCTATTGATGAAAAGAAATAAAAAAATAGTTTTAATTAAAGTTGCAATTGAATAATAACACAAAAAGTCTACTACATACAATTAATTAGAGTCTTCCATAATCAACAAATCATATATATAATATAATCCTCTAGTAATATTTCAGACACATAATCCTCAAATTACCATGTTTTTAAATTTAGACGGAGGAAGTATTTATCTAGAAGAAATAGAATAACATGAATAAAGTTTAAGAAAGATTAATAAAAGATCGCAAAATATAAAGATTATAGAAAGAGAGAAAAGAATAAGATATAACCTTACGGTATGTATAGAAGAAAGATGAAACAAAGTCACATATTTATCCTTGTATATGCATATGTATGTGCATATATATGCGCCTAGAACAATGTTAATGCCATTGAGTAAAAAATAATAATTAAATATTAAAATTACAAATAAAATATTTAGGGAATTAGACATGAGAGTTATAAATAAAATTGGAAGATCAAGCGAGAAAAAAATATAAGAGAATATTAAATTTTAAAATAAAAGTGGATATTTCCATCGAAAAGGTTCACTAAAATTAGATATTATATAATTAAATTATATCAAAAATTAAGTTAGATATTAAATTTGCTCAAAAAAAAGACTTTATATAATAGATAATACAATTAGTATTTTATCATACATTGTTATAAACAAATACATATTAAGAAAAAAAAATATCAGATACATTTTTTATTGATAGAGATTAGAACACATATATTGTAAATTGTATGAATATGTATATTCAATTTAATAGTAAAATGATTCAATCAAACGGAATAAAATTTCTTCTTACATTTAAATAGGGACCATACTCAGCTTTTGTATTTATTTTAATTGTACATATTTTGAGACCCAAAAACTGAAAAACTAGTGAACTAATTAGAGCATAAAAGTTTTGAAACTCCGGAACCAGAAAAACTAAGTAAATTTATTAGAATACAAAGTTACAGAAGGAAAGAAAAATAGTATTACATTATTATACAAACACTCCAATTTGAGATAAAAATATATTCTGATAAATCAAAGTCACAAATGACTTTAAACAATCTAAAAATTGTTGGGTATAATTTTTACTATTGATTAAAAGAAAAAAAAATAGATTTAGTTAAAGTTGCAATTGAATAATAAGACAAAAAATATACCACATACAATTAGACTTTTCTATAATCAACTGTCTAACACAAATCATATATATATATATATATATAATTGTAAAAATTATATATATTTCAGACATATAATTGTCAAATTACTATGTTCTTAAATTTAGTCGATGAAGTACTAAATGTCAATACCACTGAGTAAAAAGCAATAATTAAATGTTTAAATAATGAAATATGAGAATTATAAATAAAATATTTAAAGAATTAAACATGAGTTACAAATAAAATTGGAAGATCAAGTGACATGAAAAGATAAGAGAATATTAAGGTGATATTTGGTTGATATTTTGAGTTGAGTTTTTAAAATTTGGTATTTAGTAGAATTTGGAAGTACGTTGACGAGTAGGTTTTAAATATATATTTTTTTATCTAATTTTGATTTTTGGATTTTAAGTTATGGTATTTAAAAAAATAATTTAGAGAGAGAAAATAAAGTGAAATAAATTTTGAGAAGTATAAAAATAAAGTTGATGAAGTTAGGTTTTTTTTTTGAAAATTTGGAAAAAGAACACCTACCAAACAGGGGCTAAATGTTTAAAAATAAAGTGGAGATTTCCATTAAAAAGCTTCTTGAAAATCAGATATTATAATTAAAATTATATCAAAAATTAAGTTAGATATTAGATTTCCATAAAAAGACTTTAGATATTAGATAATATTAGATATTATGATTAATATTTTATCAAAAATTGTTAAAAATAAATATATATTAGGGACTTTTTTTTTATTGAGAGAGAGATTAAAGCACATTTATTATAAATTGTATAAATATACTTATATACACCGAGAATGTTAAATGGGAGAGACGACTGCTACTTTGTATAATATTCAACTATTCAAGGGGTGGAAGACAAGGGAGTCAGAAAACGATATGACAATTATAATTAATTATTTTATTTAATGAGTTTTAATAACAAATCAGAACCTATTATAATATAATATTGAGGAGAATTGAATGGCTGTGTAAATTTGAAAAGAGAAAAATATCATATATTCATATATAATAAGAGGTAATTAAATATAAAGGCTCATTTCAATAATAAATAATTGTAAAGACTTATTATAAATTAAGGACATCATAAAAAAAAAGATATTATATCCCTTCCTTATTTAACTAATAACATAATAACCATAAATATTGTGGGTGGCCTAAATCTGACCAAGCACATAATGAATTTGTAGACGAGGGAATCGACCCAAAGTAGGTAAATTCGATAATAGATACTAAAAGGTGATGGATGAACAGTGAATTTGCCGACCGAATGAGACTGAGTTTTTTAGGTTGTGTGGGTAGGTTTACCTAATGGCTGTTATTCCTAATCCATTTATACATCCTCCCTTGGTGTGTGTATTTGTGTTTCTTTCTTTACTCAAATGTTTTTTACATGGATCATCCTCCTCTTTCCTGGGCTATCCCCTTCTATTTATAATCATAGAATTAGGGTTACAATGCTCAAATATGTTAAGAATAAATTGACAAAAAGGGACCTTGCTTGGTCAGCAATTACCCCCCTCCACATGTGTGTCGCACATCCTTATCCAGAGGGAAATAGTATTTTACAGGTGTATGGATTACATTCGTTAAAACGCCCATATCGACAACTAACACTGGTAGTACCCTCATTTATAGGTGTCATGTCTTCATTCATCAATGCACCTATCTCGGCGTCACCATTCTTTGCCGAGCTCAAAGCTATACTCGGCTGGGATATCACACATGGTCAGCGAGTCTCAAATTGTTCATCCTGGTTCTGTTGGTTGTGCCTCGTTTTTTCATCTTTGGGCTGACCCTTTTGGGCCTAGGCTTGGGTCTTGGTATTGGGCCCAAATGGACATTCTGAAATTATGCTCCCAGAAATATAATAAATCACGTCTCAAAAAAAAGTTAGCACCAATCATGATCAAAACAATTTAAAATCTACAACAGTCAATCATTAGCATCAATTCTCTAGAACATACTTAACTATTTATAAGGTATTAAAACATATTTAGCGCTATTTTTGTCCAAAATAACTAATCACATAGTACTTAAAACAGTTTTAATACCAATTGTCCAGCATTATAATAGTGTTAAAATAGTTTTAGCACTACAGGTGAACACATATAACTAAACTGAATATGTTAAACAATTTTAGCATCACATTCAATTCTACACATCAAGGTGATGAAATATATTTAGCACAATTTTTGTTCAAAGTAACTAATCACATGGTGCTAAAACAGTTTTAACACCAATTGTCCAACACTATGATGGTGCTAAAAAGGTTTTAGCACCACAGGTGAACACGTGATGTGCTAAACAGTTTTAGCATCCCATCAAATTTTACACATCAATGTGCTAAAACATATTTAGCATCATTTTTGTCAAAAATAACTAATCACATGGTGCTAAAACAGTTTTAGTACCAATTGTCTAACACTATAATAGTGCTAAAAATGTTTTAACACCACATATGAACACATATAACTAAACTAAAGGTGTTAAACAGTTTTAACACCCCATCAAATTCTACACATTAAGGTGCTAAAATATATTTAGTATCCAATTTTGTCCAAAGTAATTAATCACATGATGCTAAAATAGTTTTAGCACCAATTGTCCAATACTAGAATTGTGCCATATCTTTTATTTAAGGTTCGTAAAAAAAAATTAATTGTGATTAGATTTTTTTTTAAATCTATCTGGGTTGTCAAAATTGGTCAATTTCAATAGCAAAATGACCTCTGATTGTCTTGATTTTTTATATAGTTATAATAACTTTGTCTTCCAAACAACATATTAAAAAATCAACCAAATCCAACAGTTCGATACAAAGTTATATTTGTTTTATGATTGTAATCATATTTATTTTTTCAAATCTCACTAGGTTGTCGAAATTGGTCGATTTTGATAACAAAATTACTTCTAATTGTCTTATTTTTTGAGAAATTATAGTAACTTTGTCTTTCGAATAATATATCAAAAAATCAGTCAAATACAACGGTTCGATCAAAAGTTATATATGTTTTACAATTGTACCTATAGAAAAAATAAATAAGAACGGCGCTTCTCTCGGCGATACCATCAGATAGTCGGGGGGTGGTGGTAGTGGTGGAAAAGGTGAGATCGTTGGTGAGGAGGTCAAAAAAAGAAGTGGTGGACATATTTAGAACCAATAGAGTTAAAATCGGTATAATACAATTATTTAGGGGCTGAAAGAGAGAGACGAGAGTGAGTGAGTGAGTGAGAAAGAGGGGCACTGTATAGGATATTTTTGTCCATCAACATTTATCATTTTCCTCAAATAAGTTAATATTATGAAAATTGTCCTTATTGTAAAATCAAATTATGAAATTAGTTCTACTTCCCTTTATTAAACATGAGTCCGTCTTTAAAGTTATAAAACATTACTGAGCGATGCCTTATAACCCATTATCTCATATAATAATAGAAGTAAAATACTCTCTTTTCATGAGATCTTGCCATGTGTCAATAATAAATGAATATTATTTATCTAATATATATATACATATATATATTTCACATATTCTCTTAATTTAGTGTTTTTTCAAATCTCTCATGTAATTATTCATTCATAAAAACTTTTATTTATATGCCTTATAATTTTTTTGTTATTTTATGTAATTATACTTTTCATGTATTCCACTACATTTTTATTAGATGAATCTACTTCTTGCATTTATTAGAAGTCTATTTTTTTTATCTCCTTCTAAAACATTTTCAACTATAAAAATATTCTATATACAAAGATATATACATATACTCTTGCATAGAATTATGTTACCTAACCTAATTGTTAGAAATATGACAAAGAAATTTTTGAAAATTTGAATAAATGTCATGAACGCAGGTAATTTTTAGTTTCTCATGTGTTCCCTTATTGTTTTATTCATTAACTGTATTACACATAAAACTTTTGTTAATGAAAATTATATTATTTTAAGAATAATTATGATTATTTTAAACTATAATTAGTTTAATTAATTACACGATTAAAATAAGTCATATAAATTCTGTGCATCCCACAAGTTATAAACTTGTGTATAGTGATAAGAGAGTTAAAGAGTATTAATAGTTTGTTACGTGTTAAAATATGGTTGATGTATAGTAATTATTTACTATATCATATGATGAGAGTTGAAAAATTAGTTATTACAACGATCCCTAAATGTACCAATATTTAGGAGAAAATAAAATAAAATGGGTACATTCATAGATTATGCATATCCTACCATTTCCAAAAGCAAAAGTTTCTTTGGAAACCCCCTATTTTATCCTTACACCATCCTCCAAATAGCCTTTCGGTGCCCAATTTCAATCACTTTCACCATTTGCCCCTTCTCTTTTTCCTACTTTTACTGACCACTTAGCACAATGCGAGAAAAATCCTAGAGCAGTGAATCACAACCATGATTCAGGAAATATTGTCATCCACCTTTTTTAGGTTGGGCATAATTTAAATCTCACAGCAACACTTTGATAAGGAGGATTAATTAACTATTTTAGAGAAAAAAAAAAATTAAAATTTTGGGAGTTGATAATTTAACTTGTACACAAGGTAAGAACCCGCAACTTTAGTGACAAAAATAACTCTAAACAAAGTTTGTAATTTTAGACCATTAGTTCTATATTTAATTGTTATGATTTACTTTAAGCGTAAGTGAGTTTTTACTCGTGAGTTTAACTTTAACTTCAACTTAAATAAGTTCTTAAAAGAACATTTTTTTTTTGGTGAAGACTCTATACTTGAATCTTGATGGCTCGTTTGGTTCAAGATTTAAATCATTCTGAGAATGCTAAATTCCATTCCAAAATGATTATCGCGTTTGGTTCAAGTTTTAAGTCCGGAATAAATTATTACAGGAACAAACCTTTCCCCCCAAGTTCTCCCATTTAAATCATAAGGAATAAACCATTACTAATGGACATCTTTTTTAATTTTTTATGTTAGGACTAAAATAACTCTCTTCCTTATGAATAAATAATTCTTTTTCCATTCATGTATGAAAATATTGTTTGGAACCTTTTTTTTCTAGTTACACTGCTGCACAAAAATGAAAAAAAAATTTGGAACTTTTTTTTTCTTGTTTCTTGTTGTAATTTTTTTTAATTACAAAAATTGTAATTTTGTAGGATAGTTATTAGCTAGGCATATGTAATTTTTATAATTTATTATAGTAATTGTCTCTTTTGAAAAATTAGTAGGAGATATCTTATCATCTTATAAAAAGAAGAGTATTTTTGTAATTGATACTTTATTCCATTCTCATTCCCGGTTGAACCAAACATCGGCATGGCATCCTAGATGCCAAGAAAAAAATTTCCAGAAATCAAATATGCCCATTTCATTCCCAAAATTCGAACCAAACGAGCCCTGAATGTATAACTTATGATTTAGATATGCTAACATTTTTCTAGAATTATTTTTGCCATTGTAGAGAAACCAAATCTCACAAGGTAATGGAATTTCCACCATGGTAAAATTGATGATGTCATTTTAATTTATTAATTTTTAAGGATGTAAAATTTAATACTATGAAAAAAAAGCAGCATTATAAATATGAGATGTCTTGAAAAGAAAAATAACTCTAACATAAACATCAGACGTGTTGAAAAGAAAAGTAACTCTACAAATTTGAAGGGAATGAATAATTGATCTCCCAAAAATTGGCATCTTTCAAATCTTCTAAAGCTTTAGAATAAAAAGCAAAAGTTGGCCCATGCTCAACCCCCTCCCTCTCTCCTCTCATTCATATTCCAAATCTAAACACACTTTGCCCTTTCACCATCTTTCTCTTTCCCATTAGAAAAGGAGATCCTCTCCCCTCCAACAATCCCCCATTGCTGAGAGAGATCTCGGCTGTATAGAAATGGCAGCTGATGTTTGCACAGAGATTTCAACACTCGTACTCGTAAGTCCAAGAATCTCATTTTCCCACGACCTCAACCAATCCGACAATGTCCCCGCCGATTGCCACCACCGCCGGCCAGATTTAGACCCCACCGCCGATTTCAATTTCTCCATCACTCAAAGTTTCCTTCAAGAACTTTCCTCTGCTGATGAACTCTTTTCCAATGGCAAAATCCTCCCCACCCAAATCAAGAAACAAACACCCACTAAAGAAACCCATCAATTCCACCAAATCTTGACCATAAATTCGGACAACCCAAATGAGGATTCGAAGAAAAAGAGACTGAAAGAATTTTTATTCGAAGAAGATCAAGAAACAGAGAAGCCTTCATCGAAATCATTTTGGCAATTTAGGCGAAGCAGTAGCCTTAATTGCGATAACGGCCAAAGTAATGGATTTATTAAATCATTGCAGATTTTATCTCGAAGCAATTCAACTGGGTCTGCTTTAAATCAAAAGGAAACTATGATGCGGAAAGATTCTCGGAAGCAATATTTGCAGAAGCAGTCGAGTTTTATGCGTAGTAATTCGTCTTCATCTACTTCGGGTTCGTATTATTATTATGATTCGTCGAAAAGGCCTCCATTGAAGAAGAATTGCAGAGCTTATGGGAGTGGAGTTAGAATTAGTCCTGTTTTGAATATTCCACAGGGGAGTGTGAATTTGTTTGGGATTTGTTCATTGTTTTGTAATGGTAAGGCCAAAAAGAAAAATAAATGAGTTCTTAATTAGTGAATTGTCGTGTACAGATCTCATGGTTAATCATTAATGTACTTGAACATGGCTTGTGGTTTAAATATAGATTATGTTATCAAGCTAAATTATTAGTTTAAAAAATCTTGCTCAAATAATTATGTATTTTTCTTTCCTTTTCCCTCTCTTTCCCGAAAAGAGAATTGAATTCTAAATCTGAATCCCAGCCTCAGAAGATTAAACTTTAGCACAATGTTACAAAGCAAAAGCAAGACACGTAAAAGGCTCGAGTTCTTACATTTTAATCGACAAGAATTCAACTCTCATTGTTCTCTCTATTTTACACACAAGACAGAAACCCTTTTACAAAAATTTGAAGAAAATGAAACTGGCAGGTGAAATGATCATAAAAGGTTTTCTTATCTCATTCTTACAAAAGCACCGCACGTTAAGAGAAGTTATTTAATAAAATGTAATTATTTTCAGGTAATGCACCTGATATCAAAACATTGCCTAAGAATCTTGGGGCCGGCCTGACAATGCTACAATGGCTTTAAATAAAAGAATAAAACTTGCATGGATTATCCAATGTGATAGACATAGACAGAAAGAATAAAGGACAGATAATTTTAAATATATCTAAAATATGAAGAGGTGGAATTATAGAAGAGAGGGGGGGTTGATTGGGTTTGGACTTGGATGGCTCAAAAATGATAAAAGGGAGGGAGGGTACATGAAGATGTTAAAGGGTTAGGGGACAAGAGAACAAGCCATCCTTCTTTCAAGGCCCTCTCTTTTGATTTTTCTGTCCAACCAATGATAATTACAGTTGCTTGTCTTTTGTCTTCTTTTTCAACCTTGAAGGTTTTCCTTTGCTATTTCCTTTTCTGCGGAATATCAGTATTATACGTGTAATTTTTAAAAAATCTTTTTATAATCTTGGGGTTCCTTTAATTTTGCTCTCTTTTTTTTTTTTTATTATTATTATTATTATTATTTTATCTAGATTGAAGGAGCAGTTTTAATATTGAATCGATGATTGAGGGTCTTCCTTATTGGTTTATTGCCTAATCAGCCACTCAAACATTAGATTAACTGATTAACTACATTTTTTTGGCTGATTTGCTACTTAGATTCATTTACCTTCTCTTTTACTCCCCGGCCATTTGGTTCTTGGTGCAAGTCATTCACATTTAAAAATGTGCTAAGAGCATTTCAATTGTAATGTATAATTATTTTATTTATATAATTTATTCTTTTGGTGAATTTTAACGATAATTTTTTTTTGAACAATTATACCTGAAGGGATTCAAACATGCAATACTAATGTTTATGAGTCAAGTTTCAAATAAACTCACCCCCATTTTATTTTAAAAGAAAAAGAATCAAAAACTAAAAATAGTATTGCAGCAGAATAAGGGAAATCCCTATTTGGTGCATTCATTGCCCAAAATTGTTAGATCATTTTGAAAGTTGTGGATTCAAATTCGTTCTCTTTCTTTCATTTACAATTATCAAACAAAGAGCATGTACCTTTTCTTTTTCTTTTTTTTTTTAAAAAAAAAAAATCAGACTACAGGCACAAAAGAAAAGGCTTACAATTATTTCATCAATAATGTCCATGAGAGAGAATTGAGATAACCTCCAACTAACAGGCCTACAAAGTGGACTAGTCCTCACTACTACAACTTTATAAGACTAACCCCCATTTTTTTTTTTGGACTTCCGCCCCCTAATGTAAGCATGGCCTTTTAGTTTTATTTTTAAGGTCCAATTTTAAGTTGGGTCAACTGAGTACTTATTTCCAATTTAATAGTCAAAAGTTTAATGCTACAAACAAATAAAATAAATTAAAGAAAAGGGAAAGAGATACGATACATTGATAGTTTAAGAACTTGGAGGTTCTCTCGAGGCCATGGGTCTACAAACAACTAATATGAAAACAAAGAATTCATGTTTCCAAGATTGAAACAGGTAAATCATAGATATGGGCCTTAATACAAGTGGTACAAAAAGGTAACATGTTCGACTCCCCTCCTCCCCCTCCCCCTCCCTATCGAACCCCTGGCTGAATCTAAAGAAGAAAAATAATGGCAAAGCACGGTGGGTTAATTAATAAGCCTTCAAGCCTAAGGTAAAAAGGCCCAATCTAAGAAGAAAGGCCCAATCCTTTAATTTTCTGGATGAATTGGGCAAAGCTATTGTATACCGTCCGGGCTGAGACAACTGGCAAGTGGCAGCCGTAATTTCTTGATCGTTGAACGTTCTCTTTAATATTCTATTTTGACTGTCATGAATACTGGGTAACTAAAAGGTTTAAATGTCAAATTGTAAAACCAGTGGAAGTTTCCCTCCAATTCTCTCTCTTAACAGAAATCCACGGCTACACACAACCAAAGAGTTTTTTAGCATTCTAGATTTTTGAATCAATACATAAAGAGGGCAACACAAGCACAATCATAACTAGAAAACCAAATCTTCCAAAGTGTGGAGATATTACCAAAACAAATGCTGCATTGAGCGCGTGTACAATATATCTTCAAAACATTGCGTTGCTTAATTTCCTAAAACTTGTACACTACAATCATAACAGTTTTAATTTGTCAGATATATATATATATATATATATATTTGTATTATGTGTCAAAAAAGAAGATATATACTTGTATTAAACAAAACAAAGTAATAGCAGTTTTATAATGCCACTGCTAGAATATTCTCCGGTCAATTGTATTTTACCTTTTCTTTACATAAAGCGCGTATTTTTTAGGTTCTTCGATCCTATTTTATCACAAGATAAGAGCAAATACATACATTTAACAGCTGAAGGTACTGTGTCCGCATGGGAGAATTTTGAAGACAGATGTTAACCTAGATATCAAGTGATGGGAAGAATGCAAGGAAGACATGATAGCAACAGGGAAATAGTTCAAAACAGTCCGAAATACCATCTAGATTGAACTGCAGTTCCAGTATCAACAACAGGAATCTGAAGTTACTCGTGGCTGATTTTTGTATGTCAATGCAAATGAACTTGTAAAATGGTAAGATCTTGGTGAATTCAGCAATTTCAACACTAGCATTGCAAATGCAAGGGTGAGCACGATACCACAGTCGATGAGAGCTTTTGTATATCAAAACTCATATAAAAACAATTGAATGGTAAGACTTAAGACAAAACCAAAGGAAAAAGTTAACGTGGAATATTGTGAACTGTGAATACGTAAGTGTTACCTGTTAATCTGGTTCTTAATTTATAGTAATAGATATGCAGTCACTCCATTGAGATGGTACGTAGTACCAGGAGGAAAACAGACGGAATCTCAAAACTGAAAGTTAATGAAGGGATTCATGTAAAGCAACGAGAAGTGGTTTGTTCTTAGAAACTCAGAAGTGGGCACTAATTTTTGACGTTATGCTTAACCAAAACAAGCACAAGAGGAATAGAAGCAATAAGATGCAAATGGTCCTCTTAACGCATAAAAGGGTTAAGGATTAAAATAAAGCGATAAACCGCTTATGAAGCAGGATCATGGTGATTATACGATTAGTCTTTGTATCATTGTTTCAAATGTATCTTTAACCCCCGCAACATTAATGATGCATGCTTAATATACAAATTTTATAATTATTATTATATTATTATCAAACCTTAGACGGCAGAACTACTCCATTGAAGCAATAATTCATCTCTACCAACTCTGCTCACATCTCATACACTTCAACTGGAAATTTGAATAGAATTTTGAATCAGAATTGTCAAGCACAAATTGCAGTCTAGCTCATTAAGAATTTCTCAATGTCATGATACTTGATGAAGTTTCAACGGATATAAATAACTGCATTACACTAGATTCTAGCTAAGGCTCCGTTTGATAACAACGTGGAAAATGAAAATAAAAACACTTGATTTGTTAGAGAGGATGTGAAATAAGTTGAGGCATGTGATGAGATACCCTTCATCTTTATTTTTATGAGTAGATGTCCTCTATCCTTCATTAGATTTTGAGGAAAATTTTCAAGAAATTTTTTCCATAGAAAAAGTCGAAAAGTAAGAAGACATCTCACTACATGTATCAATTTATTTTCTAACTTCTCACAAAAAATTATTATTTTTGTTATCATTTTCTATATTGTTATCAAACGGATCCTAATGGTAGAGTGCTTAGAAAATTTCAAGCTATATCATATCATAAAGCAAGGTCTTCAATACGCCCAGCTTTCCACTACATATATTTTTCCAAGTGAACTTGAAAGAAGTATGAACACCTGTGCTATAATTAGATAAATTAGCATCCCAAATTAACAAAGCTTACATCGAATGTAACCAGGAAATTCAGCACTACGATCAAATTCCTAATTCACAAAGGTGTTGCAAACTTGAACATACCATTAATTTAATGGCCACACTTTACCAGTTGTCAACAAACAGAAGAACCTTCAACCTTTCAGAACACAAAAGCACCTATCCCCATATTATTGCTTCTGCAAGAAAGAAGAAAAGAAATTAAGCGTCCAAAAAAGAACGAAAAGAACAAGAGAAGTTAATCAAAATTGAGAAGACGGAGTAATTACCTTTCCAGTATCAGGAACGTCAGGAACTTTATAAGTCTCAGCATTAACTTCCGTTAACCACAAGCCAGGAAAAAGCATCTGCAAATACCAATTCACATTAGTATTAACATCCAAAATTAACACAAGAATTGAATGTTTCAAAAGACCGAGTTAATTTACTTACATCTAATTCCTTTTGCAGTGTCTTAGTCCTCTTCTTCGGCCTCCGAGGCAGCCTCTGTCTTGTCATAGCCATGAAATCTTCCTCAATCTCTTGCCTCGAAAGCGAAACCGAAAATTTCTCCCGTTCTCTCTTCTCACCGCTACTAATAACACTTCCTCGCAGTCTCGAAGATTTGCTTTCATTCCTCAATGGCGAAAAATTAGGTTTCAATATATCAGCCTTAAAACTTTTCCCTGCACCGTCATTACCACCAACGTTTCCACAGGCAATGGTTCCGTTCGGCTCCTTGCACTTGGCTCGCCTAGTCCTTAAATTCCACGGCCTCTCCGCCGCAGGAATATCCGTCGCCGTCGGTTCCGCCTCCATACCTTCCCTCAGTATCGCATCTTTCAATTTGTCAGCTGCCGTCTGGAGATCAAAAATCACTTTCGTCCTCACCGCCTCGATTCCGTTTACAGATTTCCATCCCGAAGAACCAACTACCGGCGACGGCGAAAAAACCTTGAAACTCTCCCTCCGGTCACTCGATCCACGCCTCTCCGACTGTGGATTCTTACGATGACCGAAACTCCTTTCATCCTCTGATGATGATGATGCTGTGGATTTACGATCTACGGCGGTGACTTCGGCATTTGGATTGACCTTCACGCATCTCAGGAACCTCCGAGCCCCCCAACTCAGAGGTAAACGGAAATTGTGGAGAGGCTTTGATCGTTCTGGTGGCATCGTTATCAACTTCTCTGCTTCTCTTTCTCTACCTTCACCTAAAATCACCATCTAGCAACAAATACTCAACCAAAAACTCCCTCAGAATTGGAGTTCTCTGTTATTTTTGCTCTCCTCTATTATTTTCCGAGAAAGATTTTGACGGAAAATCACTAGCAAGGCTACGAGGTTTTTTTTTTCCTTGTATGTGTGAAATCGCCCGGAAGAGAAAGTTTGTATATAAAAGACGGAGAATAGAGGAAGCGGTTAACGTTCGGGTTTTTATTTCTTTGGTGGTGCGTGAGTTCTAAAAATTGCGCACTCGTATACCCCCGTGCGCATTTTAAGAGATTTTTCTTCGGTGAGATGTGCCCTTGGCTACCGTTGATTTTTGTGATAATGTTCGAACAGCTGTTGGATTTAATGACTTCGCGGTAGTATTTTCAATTTAACTTGCCAAGTTTTATTTTCAATTGAAGGGGAACTATTGGGGATTCAGTTCGGAGATCCATATTGCCAAAAGTATTTTTAATTTTTATACTTTTTAAAATTTTAAATTATGACTTTTTTATTATATAGATTATTTTTTTTAATCTCATAGTATTGTAAAATTTTGAAGATTGTACCGTGTATTTTTAATATTATATATTAAATTGACAAATAATATTTTCCTTTAGATTATGTGCAAACAGTGACAAAAAAAGAAAAAAGAAATTTTGCGCAAACCAAAGTTACACTTGGTTTTGTGAATAATAATGGCTCTATTTGAATTAGGGCTGGCAATTCGGGTTCGCGTGTCGTGTTCGGATCGTGTCAACACACAAGTATTATAGTAATAGTGTTAACCCGAACACGACCCGTTTAACTAATCGTGTCATTTATATTAACTCGAACACGGCCTGTTTATTTTACAGGTTACACGACACGACCCGACTAACCTGTTTAATAAATAGGTCATGTTAAATCTACAACTCGACACGACAAGATTAACCTTTTAAGATTATAATGATAATTAAGTCTCATGTAAAAAAAAATAACTTGTTTTATAATAGTTTTAAATTTTTAATAAGTAATAATAAGTATCACTCAATACCAAAATTCAATATTAATAATATAGAGTCAAAATATATAACATTCCATCACTGAAGCATAAACATAAAAAATTAGTACTTTATCCATCATTAAAAACATAATAACTATCATCTATTACCAATACTCCAAATAAGAATATAATTGTTCAAGAAAGATGGCAAAATAATATATATATATATATATAGCTATAAAAGAAAATAAAAATAATAATCGTGTTAATAGCGATCAATTTCGAGTTAGCGGGTTAACCCGAACACGACCCGTTTAGTTTACGGGTTAAGCGTGGCTGACCCGAAATTGACCCGAACCCGTTTATGTTTGACCCAAACTCGCTAACTTCGTGTCGAGTTCGTGTCGGGTTAGCGTGTCGTATCAAATATTGCTGGTCCTAATTTGAATCAACCAAATAATGCTTTATGCTTAGTACTTGCAAGGAAAGAGGTCTTCCTAAATTTTCGTTTTGGTCCCTTTAATGAGGATTTGTGAAAATATATTAATTGTAGTGCGACTACAAGTCGAACTCCCCTCTGCCTAACAAAATTTGGATGGATAGAAACTGATTTTTCTTAGCATAATTTCTTTTTTGCTCCAGATTATTTAGAAGTATTCTCTTTTGTCATTCAAATATTTTGTTAATGTCTATTTAACACCCATTTTAATAGATTTCATTGATTCAACTAATCAAACCGTTTCTCAAAAAAATAAATAAATAATCAAACCGTTAATCCCTTTTACAAGAGATGTTTTGTGCCCCAAAAATTGCCCTCCACACATTGTACGTCTTCAATTGTGTCTTCATTGCTTTCATTTAACTTAAAAAAAAAATCATAAAATCCTTAGTATACTATCAGTCAATAATAATAATAATAATAACAACAACAACAACCGTACTGTATTAGTAGTAGTACTCCTTCCATCTTAAATTGTGTTGCAATTTAATTAATTGTCTAAGAATATAATTTATTATATCTTGTGAAATTCGGTACATCGATTTTGTTTAAAAACAAAGTAAGACTAATAATTTGACACATCTTGAAACAAAAAAACTGGACTATTAATTTGAAAAACGTAGACATAGTTCTATCAAATTTTTAAAATAATTTAAGTAATTTAAACTTTGGGTACTGTTTGTTTTTAATAATTAGACGTTAGGTGCCCAAATTTACTATAATATGACTTTGGATGCCAAATTGGATGGATTCTATTAGTTAACATGGTCAGCTATTAACTTATTTAATTTTAGACCCATTTTACCCCTAACCAATCCATTAAAAAGGAAAATAAAATAAAGAAAAATGGAGATGGCAACCCCCCACCCCACATGAACCTACAAAGCCATCAGCACCATTATTAATTCATCACTTTACATACATCATATATGTACACACATATACATCAAAATATATCACAACCTACTCATTAAATTTCATTTATATGCATTAATTTCATTTATAACCAATTATATATAGGAGAACTTGGCACTAAGCTCGGTTGGGGTGATAAGGGTGGGTTTAGGCTTTTTGGTGGTTTATGGTTGTAATTGTGGTGGTTATTGTCATTCTCGTGGTGGTAGGAAGCCATGGCTAGAGTTTGGGTGAGGAGAGAGAAAATATTAGAACATCACATAAAACCTAATCCTTAAAAGTTGTTGTAACTGTTATCGGAGCCCCAACTATAATCCCCGTTAAAACCACATCGGAGCCGCCGCATTGTTAGTCTACATTGTTCTTTTGCTTATGGCTTGGGATTTTTCTGATGAAATATTAAAGAATGAAATAAAATGGGGGATGGGATGGTGATGAATATTATCTATTAGAAATAGGAAGATAATATAGAATTAGGTCAAAGAGAGAGATATATATGGAAATGAAGGATGGAGATGGAAAGAAGGGAAATGAATAAAATATGAGAGAAGGGAATGGGATGCGACAGGGGAAAGAAAATTAGAAAAAGAGGCACCTATACATGAGAAAAAAACATAATTTTGTTTAAAATATTAAGGTGAAGATGGTTGACTAGCAGAATCTGTCTAAATTGGCACTCAAAATCATATTATAGTAAACTTTGGCACCCAACGTCTAATTACCAGGAACAAACGGCACTAAAAGTCTAAATCACCAAATAATATATACCGTCATTCATATTCATTAATTTAATACTTTCGTAATTGATCTTCATAAAATCTTACAAATAGATAAACTTATAACACATTAAACGAAAGTCCTCAGTACGACAACAAATACATATATCCATAAATAGGAAATCGTGATTAGTTATACATGTGTTACGTATCTCTGAATAATTAAACTAAAATATTATACATCACTAGGTAAGCCTTTGCTAGCCACGTTATCTATACAATAAAACATAAAGGGATATTAGAGATATCTAAATCGTCCTAGAACCCGTCACGTCCTTGGTATCCGTTTTTCCTGGATAGTTACATTTATTAAAAAAAAGGTGAGCCTAATGCTTGGGGGGGGGGGGGGTAAAAGGATACAATTTTTAAAGTTTTATTACAATATTAATGCATATACAATTTATTAACACAATATTATTTTAAGAAGTAATAAAACTCATTCAAATGCGTGCTCATATCATGCTTATGTAATTTCACATGTTTTGTGTTGGCCCTAAATAATAATACATCTAACAATCTGTATAGAGTAGAGATAATCATATATGCCAGTTCAGAATCATATAATGGAGCCGACCCGCTCCCATATAGTATACCAACACCAGAGAAGTAGATAATATTAAAATGTCCGCAACATATACATATCATATACCGTAGTGCCTTACAGTTTTTTAGATTTTCAGGTTCCTTGCCATTGGCTCTAAATGGTCGACCTCATTGCTGTCTTTCTCATATTTAGGGTTTTTTAATCTAAGGGCACCAAACCTTACTTATTTTAACCTGACAAGCACTACCTATAAGGATTTATATCATCATCATAATATCACATATATAGGAATGTCGCCAAGAATCCCGATAATATAACATCAACGATAATAATCCATCGAGATGATATCATAATAATATAATGCCCAAACCATAGACAACCAACCACAATAAATTCAATAAAATTTAAGTTTATAGTAGCCCATTCATATCATTTTTTATCACAATCTCAAAGAACAAAATCAGGAAAAATGGGTGGGGGGAAAGTGTAGAATGTTAAATGTGTTTATTAGAAGGACACTTAGGTATAGAATGTCCATGGGTGTATAACTCATGCTTTGTACCTAATTGTAATAGTTCCATGAAATTAATACTTTCTAGTGATGAAGCAACAAAATAGAAAATGGTATTGAAATATCAAAATGAAATATGTGGTGCAACAAAATGGTTAAAATATGTAATTAAAATGGGTGCTAGTTCATCATCAACTACTTTTGAAGTTACTCAAGTGAATGATGCTTTCCCTGTGGCCAAACTCATCATTGGGTAAATAATTGCCATAAAAAGACATTCCTTGTCCATTTGGTGGCCAAGGTATAAGAAAGTTGTGAACATCTAGGCAATACAAGAATTATGAACAAAAATTCCTGAAGTATTTAAACAATGGATCTTTTTAGTGGTTATCTAATGTTATGCTAAGTTTATGAACTTTAATCTTAGTGTTAAGGTAGAGGTTAGTATTGATGACTTATGTCATGGATCTGAGACTAAATTGAAGTTGATGGAGTGTTTATGATATAATGTAACTGTGATAAAATAAATGCAAATGAAAAATGTGTTTGCTTTGTCATAACTAATAATATGCATTATATCAATACTTATATCCAAAACCAATGTCCATTATAGTTAACTTAATATACATAAATACTTAATATCCATCATAACTAAAAATAAGATAGTTTTAGCATTAGGCTTAGCATCACCATTAGCAATACTTAGCATCACCAGTATCAAACTTACTTAGCCCATTCATTTTTTCTTGGATTGATAATTGTTGTAGCACGAACACAGGGAATGCCAGATAACTCTCACTCACAACAAGAACATGTGCCTGAACTGAGCTTGTCAAGTTACTCCCCATTTGTTGATTGCCACATGCGTCATATATGTGGATCATTGAGTTGTATACTTGTTGTATTCCTTCTTCAACTTTGCAATATTTTCCTCCACTATTGGCACAAGAACATTCTCATGTGTGTCAAAACTCTTCGACCTTCTTTTATTTAACAAGTATAATGTACTTGTTAACCAGTTTTATAAGTGGCATGTCCCTCAACTCTAACATCTTATTGAAGGATTTAGACCAATTGTTTGTTATGTGCTCACATTTGTAAGTATTATTAAAATAAGCTCCTACCTACAGTTTTTTTGGCTCAATATTCAACCAATCAAATGCAGCAAATTTGGCCTTCTTTAAATCTTCCATCTACTTGTCATAATCATTTTTCTTGTAGGCCCAAATAGTTCCCTAACTTAATTTTTACACCTGATTCCCATTATCTTTAAAGTTCCTGTACATATTCCTAAAGCAACATTTATGGAGACTATTAGGTAACTTGTGTTTCTTAAGGGGTGGCTTAATGATTTGAAGAAAATTACTTTATGTATTATAATACTTCCATCTATAAATGTAAATGGCTATTGAAAATAACCCATTATTTCCATTTTATAACACATTAGATAATATAGCCCCACTATACTTTTCTTTAAAAAACAAACCATCTAATTCGTTGATAGGCTTGCACCCATTTACAAATCCATCTAGTAAGGCTTTAAATGCAATATATAAGGATATAAAATTGTTATCTATTGGATTTCTCAACCACACTAACATGGTTGTTTTTAAAAAAAGATGATTTGTAATCTCTAGACACATTTTATACCCATCAGCATAGCTCCCCGAAATCCTCTCATGACACATTACTTTGGATGTGTAAGAAGTACTATATGAAACTTTCATCATATACTTCTCCCAAATCTCAAACTGCATATCTTTTAATTTTTAATTTTATTCGCAACCTCATTGTAACTAACCTTGCATGGGTTATTGCATTTTTCTTTTTCTCATCATAATTACATGTATGGCTACCCTAATGTTTCTCAATATTACAGTGTGTTCTTTAGGTAACCTTCTAACATGCACCATCCAATTGCAATGAGGTTCCTTGAACACTAATGCGATCTTTAAATTATTGTCCTTTTTTATGTTTAAATTCAAACTTTTTCAATATGCAATAACTCCTCATGTACTTTCTGTAATATTTCATTGTTGGCCATTGCATTTTCTCATGTATTTCAATGAGTTTATCAGGTTTTTCTTGAAACTATTTTTCTTCCTCCTTTTCAAATAAGTTGTCAAGTTTTTCACATGCATTGTATTTTGCCTCAATTATTTTTTGTTTACTTTTACTTTAAAACTCAATTTCACCCTCCTCACCAACAGTTTCACCCTCATCAATGACGTGTCCAGAATTATAACACTTTTCAGCTTATATATTTTCAAAACTCTTTAAATCAAACTCAGTATGGTTAAAATTGTGTGCTTGTTTTTTTAGTGAAGTACCCTACTTCATGGTTTGTTTCATAGTTCTTCCTTTTACTGTGGAGGTCACCAAATTTAATTAAGTTGTCTAAGGTCTAGTCCTTATCTTCATCAATCATGATTACACAACTCACATTATTTTTACCATTTTTTTTACTGTTAGATGTTTGGAAACCCTTATTTTGCAGTCTAGGTGGCTTTCTAGGCTTGACGATAGAGGTAAATTTATTGGGGGTGGTTAGTTATTTCAATTTGGAAGGTGATGGTGACTTAATATTCTTTATATGGGGAACAATTTTTTGGGTAGCACTTATTTTCGGACTTTCTTCTTGCAAATAAAGGTGATACGTATCATCTTTACTCTTTATTTTGTACTACATATTCATGAGTTCAACATCATTATCTATGTAGACCCTTACTGTTTTCCATACCCACTTAATTCTAAAGCTAATCCTATAACCTTTTTCAATGTCTTTAACAAGATCAATTAAACAAAACTCATCCATATTTATACCAAATAATACAAAATGATTATCACTTATGTAAGTTTGATCCTTATTAATCTAATTACCCACATAATGAACAATAATGTCATGTTTATTTATTACTATAGTAAACACATAACAGAAAGCATAGACAATATACAACTTCGATAGCATGTATTGGATATAGCAAACAAATAGTCAACAAGACGTAGATATTCAATTTGGTTCTTTATTCGATACATATAATATAGTAGATACAACAAACATATAGGAAACATATAATGTACATATAATTGACATCGGAAGAAATGCTAACAATTTCTACAAAACTAAAACCTAAATTAAACAACATACAAACCTTAAACCCACAACTCAATAAGCCCTAAGTCGATTTGGCTTGACAAATGCAATAAGCCCTAAATAAGTAACACATAATAGACCATGAAGCATACCTTTATTCGCCTTCTTCTTCGTCCTCATTGCAATGAATCACAAATGCAAGCCTTAATTTACAATGTCTCATTCTTTCATTCATTCTCTAGATCGTAAATAATTTTTACTTTTTGGGATCTATTGTTTTATGTACAAGAATAAGGGGCAAAATAGGTACTTTGGCCCCTTATTTTCATTGACTAAAGGTGGATAGCCTTTGACTCATATAACTGTTAAAAACGGATCCCAAGAAATACAAACTGTGGACTCATTATTCAATAGTTGCAAAATTATGGACCTCATAACCCAAATAACCCAAAACGAAACAAGATGATATAACTTATATGTTATATTTAATTATATGGATATTGTTAAATAAATATCAATAAATGCCTTTTAAAATTGAAATATTATTAAAGCTGCAATATAAAAAAAATTATGTTTTAGTAGGATAAATAAGTGCAAGTGATAATGACTATTTCCAAATTATAAAGGGTTAGTAAATTTTAAGTTGAGCACAATTCTTATGTTTAGTTAAAGGAACGCTTACTATGTTTTTTAATACAAGCGATTGATAGTTTCATTTAGTATAAGCTTAAATCCAACTTCTTAAAATTGGGTTGTGTTTAGTAGTCCAAAATGACCACAACGCAATTTTTTTAATACAAGTTATGAATTCACATTTACCACAACAAAGGATAAAAATACAACCACCACAATCAAAATGTATAAAATAAGAAGTTTCATAATTATCTCCATATGGATCTAAAGCAAAACCTTTTTCTTACGAGAATAAAAAGATATCAACAAATTATAAGACCGCCAGCAACTAAAAGCATCTCCAAAGGTAGTGTAAAAACATGTTTTGTGTAAATTTTACACAATGTGTTAAAAAATAAAGCTCCAATGGTTGTGTAAAATTAAATCTTGTGTAAAATACACATCTAATTTACACCGCCACATTAGCTTTCTCTTTCATAATTTTTTATATAAAACTTTAAAATGTTATAACTTTTAATATAAAAAAATATTTTAATAAGAGTTATATATTTGAGATATACTCGTATATATTTATACAACAAGATCCGTTGTGACTAATAAGTTATGAATTAAAAATTTCAAAAAAAAAGTTAGGAAATTTATATAAAATGATATTTAACATGTGTTAGTGTCTAATTGGCTATTTCAAATTTTAGACAATAGTTTACAAAATTATCATTAGATCAAACTTTTTCTAGACTTCAAAATTTTGTATAAAATTAAATTGACACATAAAATTTAAACATCTATTGTTATAGGGCTATTGGAAATGCTCTAAGGCGGTAATATTAAAGACACATTATATTTATATATGGCACTTGAATGTTTCCTTTACGGCAATTTTTTTTTTTGGTTCAAGGTAACCCCACGAGGTGTCGGGTCAGCTTTCACGCACCTCGACTAATCTGCACTTGCTGTGCATGACTGCCGCTAGTCAAACATTATTTTGACAACGCCGATAATCAACACTGGGATTACCAAGTCGACTTTAAAATTATTCTAATAGCAACTTTATACTACTGAGTCAAGATGCTTGATTCCTTTACGACAATTAAACCAATTTTAAACTAGTAAAGGCTTGTCCAACAGCTACCTGCGAATTACCGACATAATAATTACAAAGTGCAACCGACCAATAATATATAGGATGGGTGATTTTATTTCTATCCACCTAATTTGTAAGATCATCCACATTTTTAATTTTGTTTATCCATTTGATGGGATAAACTTACAACAACCATTATATTTTTTTAACGTTTTATTAACAACATATGATTTTCCAAAAATATCTTCCTCTTCTTTACTAATTTAAAACTAACTTTGTACCAAAAGCAAAACAAAATTAAATTAACTTTAATTTTACTGTTTAATCATGAAACCTAGTTTAAAATTTACTCATAAAAATAAGACTAGATCTATGCATGCTCATGAATATGATTAACCTTACAAAAATTTGTCAACTTTAATTAGAGAAATGGAGAAATAAATCGAAGCAAGGGGTACATCGTGAATGGTTTGACATAAAAATAAATTCAAGAGGAAGGAAAAACAATCAACTAATTCATGAGGTTTATATATCATAAAATATTACATAACAGTAGGGATTAATTTGAAGGATTATTAAAAACAATTAACTAATTAATTATTCAGTGAGGTTAATATAATTATACATTAATTTCTCTTATTTTTATATGAACTTATGAAACATTATACATTGACGGAGTTAATCGATTTGAAAACAAAAGTAAGCGTAAAGAAGGGTAGAAAAACAGTTAATACATATTTATATACTTTATACATAAATTCTAATTAACTATCAAATAAATAATAGTCGTTCCAAGTATTATAAATGTTAGTCATTCAATCTCCTTAGATTGATACTTCACGATTATCGATAAACTCTCTATATATAAATCATTAGTTAAAAGATGTTTAGTTTTAATTAAATATTTGATTCAACAGAGAAGATGATGACCTTTTCGGATTTTTTTTTTTTAATTTCATTAATTATAAGTTTTAAGTGGATAGACTTACAAAGGTAAATATGGTATAGAAAAAACACATATCCTCATTTGTAGGAAGGATGAACTTAAAGATTGCGTGGATAAATTTAAAAGGGTGTTTTCATTTACACTCACAAAATCTTTATTTTTTTAATAATTTAAGGGAAAAATCTAAAATTTTCTATCCAAGCAACCCCTAACTTTGCCTATATCTTGCTTTTTTTCTCCGTCAATAATTGGTTAAATTAGTAAATTGTTGTCCAAAAATTCCCTCAACAATGAACCGTGTTTTTGAATCTCATTTATTAATTCATGGATAGTTCACACCATCCGGCAGCAACAGTATTTCCGGTGAACTCTCTCTCCTTGACCTCACCGTTCCTATCAACGCAGACCCTCTAGCGGCAACATCTAGGCACTATCACCACCACATTTTCACTAAACCACCAACCAGTCATCTTCATTAAATATCAAACCCAAAGTTTTCTCCATCTTTAAATGCTTCTCCATCTCTTATCTTTACAAATTTAACATTTGAACCAACTTTTCTCACCATATTTCTGCCGGCATAGTGTTCAGACAACCACCAATTCCACCACCGTCGACTCACCTTCAGATGGGAGATAATCCCTCATCTTATCTTCAACAACCTTCATGGTTACCACCACTCCTCATCGACCGGCCCAATCTTCCTTGTTCTTTGTTATATTTAACTTTTTCTACCATGAGGTCTTCACCGAAAGTTCGTCGGTGAGAGATAAGATTTTCAAAAGTGGGTTTCAACCACCAAATATAGTGAATGAGGGAAATGAATTAATTGGCAATTTGAGAGAGATAGTTTTGGAGTCACATGAGTTTTCAAAGTTTTTGCCATGGGTGTGGAATACGACGACTAATTTTGTTGTCGGCGTGTAGGAGATGCAATTTTTAAAAAGTATTAATCTCTGTTTGGCAGCGAAAATAATGGGGGGCTGAGTTAAAAGTTTTCTCTAGATGGGGTGAGAAGCATAATTTAGTGGGTTTATTTAAGAATTCTTATTTAAAATCACCGTAATAATATGTGATACTACTATGCATCTATAAACCACTTTTTTTTTCCTTAAACCACTTTGAGTCTATTCATTTATTTTATAAAGAAAATAATAAATATATACTAAACAATTTAAAAAACGTCCTAAAAATTGTAATATAAATTAAGGAGCGTGGAAAAATAAATAAATAATAAATGATAGTGTTTAGTTAAAAACTACTTTTAAATTATAATTTTATTATTTTTTGTTAGGTTGAGTGAAATTGCTTAAAAGATAACAATAAATCAAATATTACGTCAAAATTAAATTTTGACCTAAGTTAGCATATCAGTTTCTTTTATAAATGTTAGATAATAGTTTTAATACTCAAATATTTGTTCCTTCCGAACAATGAGTTTCACTTTTTATTTTTTGAGTGTCTTCGATTAAAATTTCATTTTCTTTTTTAAACATAATAAACGTACATCAAATCATGTGATAAACAAATTTTATTCCAAATTAGGGGTATTATCTGTTGAAAAATAAATGGTTTTAAAGTCATTTTCTTAGCCATTTTGAGGGTAAATTTTAAATAGGGTTTCACACTCGGTTGTGAAAGAAAATTATAGATTCGTGTTCTCCTCCATGAGTCATCGAGATCGTATATTTGTTTGCTTAAAATGGATTTGAGGTGAATGAGAAATTGTCACCCAAAGTAAGCTACTTGAGATGAAAAATAAAATGGAAAATGTTAGTCCACATTGGAACTTTGAGAAAAAATTTATGAGTTTATAAAGGATAACCTTTCACTAGCTCATAAGCTTTTAAGAAAAGTAAGGCTCTCTCTCGAGCACTCAGGAGCAGGGGGTGCAAATCACGGACCGAATTTGGCTTGACACAGGCTTGGCTTGTATGTGCCTGCACTTGCGGACACGAATGTCGCTCCGAAAATGGCCAGCCGCGCAGGGTCATATTTTGCACTTAGAAAGAGTTTTTCAGTTCATTTATTTTCCTTAATATCACATGTTTTAAATTTTGAATTATTCTTAATTAAGAGATTTCAAATTCAAATTGATTAAAAACTGTTTTAATTAATGGAAAATTAATTATAGAGCTCCTCCCCCTTGTATAAATTGGAGGCCTTGGAGACCTCATTCCACATAACTTAACACACACATCTCTTCACGAAATTCTTTCTTACTCCCTAGAATAGTTTTGTTTTTGGTGGTGATCAAGTTCAAACACAAACAAAGTTCGTTCCGTGAGTGACACCAAAGTGGTAAAGGTAGACACTTTCTATACCGTTTCATCCTGGAGACAAACGCCATAACAAAACACAAAACCACCACTGGAAGCAGCGTAATTGTTTTAAGGAGATCGTGTGATACACGAGACTCAGATTTACATTCTGTTTAAAATTGTTAATTTCCAGTTTATGCTTTATTATTCACGTTTTCGTTAACATTATCTTGGTAAGTCGGTCGGTAAATTGACATTACCATTACTAATATCAAAATTAAAATGAGAAGTTAAATACCAATTTACCAATCATTATTTAAAATTTAAAACCAATACCAAGCCGCTTGTTTTTTTGGTAAATTTTGATTTTTGATATTTTTCAGTTTCAGTTTCGGTAAATAGTAAATTTTGGTATTTTCAGTTAATTCCAGTTTTCTATAACTTGAAGAATTTTATATTAGAGACTAGAGTTTTGGATCGAAAATTGTAAGAATTTAAGCATTACATACATGAATTCATACAATTAAAAATAAATAAGGGGTCAAAATCACTTGATAGTTTAGAAAATTATTTTAAAAAGTAGTAACGTGTAAATGTGGTATTAGTTATATTCGACATTCTTTGTATATAATTATTCAATAATTCATGATTTGTTGGAGGCGGTTAGTCGAGTTCGGGATAGAGGAGACGATAAGGAGTTAGAGCAGTTTGTAATGGTAGCATGGGCAATTTGGGCTAATTGTAATAAGCTCGTCCATGGATCAAACCTGACATCTCCTTTAATGGCGATCGGTTTTGTCTTTGGTTACCTTGATTCCTTCACTAAGGCGTCTGGGATGTGTGCTTTATTAGGGATTGTCTCGATGCCACAGTGGACGCCGCCATCTGTAGGGGGCCTAAAGCTTAATCCAGATGCTTCGTTTGATAAGGATAGAGGCACTATGGGGGTAGGGGCAGTCATTCGAGATGATACAAGCCGACCAGTTTTTTCTCTCAAAAAACAGGTGATTGGAGGTTGATGTGGGGGAGGCTCTGGCGCTTCTGTTGGTCTTAAATGTGCAATTGATCATGGGGTTATTCCGACAGAGCTAGAATCTGATAATAAATCCATTGTCAATAAAGTTATTAACACAGTGGAGGACCTCTTTGATGTCGCGTGTTCCTAGATGAGCTTGTGTCACTAATGAAGTAATTTGGAGTGCTTTTGTGCTGCCATACTCCTAGGCTAGTTAATGATGTCGTCCACTCCTTGGCCCACCGAGCTTTTAGGGAGGATGCTATGGAGGTACATGTTTTAAATTTTTCTTCTTGGCTTTTGGACCTGACTTTGGCTGATATCCAGTCTTAGTGCTTGTTTTGTTTGTGGAGCTTCAAAAAAAATATTCAATAATTTTACCATAATGTATTTTCAATACTTTTAGAATTGGTGTTTTAGGTATTATTAGTCAATGTTTTATATTATACTTAATTTTTGATACCATAAATCAGTATTTAGATTTTTATAAGAGTAAAACCAAACCAAATATTTTAGGTATAATATGTATGTAACTCCCCCACCCTAATACTCGGGATTTCACTCGAAGTTAAGCCTGAGGTGTTATTAACCCACCTTAGATTGGCCAAAATGGGTTTAATATGAATAATAAATTATATAATACGTGTCAACAAACCATTATACTCATTCAGGTGATAACAATATGAAGTAGAAACATCTAAGTAAATCACATAACACATATGTATACATATTCAAATGTTTTACAAGGTTGTATCAACATGCATACAAGCATGTACAGTAAACTAGGCTAGCCGTGGCTTGCAATAGGAACATATGCATAACAAAACAAGTTTGTATTAGAGCCACTAATTCATTCCCAGTCACGTCGCTTCCTTGTCCTCTTTGGACTCTGGAATACATGTAGGGTTTTAAAAAAACGGGGTGAGCTCACAACTCAGTAGGGGGAATAGAGGGTATTATGTTTAAAAACATAATCAACAGTTTATTAATAATTCATGTTTTAACCAATCATTTAGCTTAAAACTATCATCATATAAAACTATGTATGCAAGTGCCTATACATGTTACCTCCCTTGTGTCAACCTATTCCTAAACCTTTATGATTAGAACCAATGAGATTCCAAGTCAAAATGATATCATATAACTCATTCGCCCCAATATGACATCCAATTGTCATACACAAGAAGTGGAACAACCCGACAACAAATTCACAGAGAATATTTAACTCACGGTGCATTGACAATGTCTATGTTCCCAAATTACTCACCAGTGACTTATAGGCGGTCAAACAATACTCCCCTAAGGGTTTAGAGATTCTCAACCCAAGGGCACCAGGCTCCACTTATTTTCACCCAGCAAGCACCATTCATATAAATTTTCATGAAGGTTTCCCATTATCATGGCCACTTCATGAATGGATACCATTATCATCAAGAAATTCGATAATTGGGCATAGCCGGGAATATATTCCACATTAATGATAAGCTTTCGAAGATGAATTAATCAACATGATCTAAGAATGTTAATACGAGCATAAAAAACTCTCAATCTGCGTAGATATCCAATAGAAACTCCTTCAGAAGTGGACACTCACGCCATATGTTAGTAGAGTATTCCGAGCTTGCTGAAAATCCCTCAAGATGTCGGGTTAACACAATAATAATGCATACGTGCATCTCATGCTCCAAATGTAAACTAGAAACAACATATGCCATACAAACTCATTCATTCATCCACCCATGTCCCTTGGTGTATACAAAACCATATACTAATTCATTTTTTATCGAGTTAACATATATACACTTGAGGGAAATCCCGTATAAATCAAATAATATGTGAAGATCGAGTTTAGATGACATATCTTGCTTCAAATCACACACTTATGCCTTTGTAAATCATATAACATTATTTTATATATCATGCTTTAGATAAATAAAACAAATAAGAATGAAATCACGATGATATCCATGAAATAAAAGTATTTTTCAAGTTTTGAAAACCTATAAACCCCTACCTCAATTTGTAAACTTAAAGAAAGAAGAAAAGATGATAATCGGAGCCCATATGATGAAATCCTAAAATCCTTGTGTTACCATGCTCCTAGAGTAGCAAAACTCTTAAATTGATGAAGTATGAACGCCACTTCGCGCGGCCCTAGCTCACACTTGAGCTCCTATGGCAGGTAACAGAGGTAGAAGATGATGAATAGTGAAAGAGAAGGATGTTTGGATGATTTGGAGCTTTGATCTTTGGTGGAGGATGAAAGATGTGTAGGAATCCCTCTATTTCTCTCTCTAGAACTTCCTAGAACTCTTTAGGGTTGTGTGGGTGTGTTTGGCTCGAAGTTGGGGCAAAAAAGGGTGTAAAGAACGCTTTAAAGCTCAAAACCAACCTAGGCCCACTACCGAACCGGTCTAGAAAAAGACCAGACCAGTCTGCGGTTTAGAAAACTGCCCATTTGCAAAGGCTGGACCAGTTTGCACTTTCTCTAGACCGATTCGTGTGTAAATTTTAGGGGGCCCAGGTGCACTGATCGTAATTTGGCCATAACTTTTTATTCGGGACTTTGATTGAGGTGATCTTTTGTCTACGGAAAAGTAATTCAAAGATTTAAAACTTTCGAAGATGAAGTTTTCCCAAATTATGGACAGATAATTTTCAAAAATTCACCGAAGACAGCACTCTGCGGAAGCACTACCGAACGAGCATAATTTAGAGACGGGCTTACTTTGAACCCTGTTTTGATCAACGAGGACGGTGAATTGACTTTCGGTCAAAACACAAAAGTTAGAAAGTGGCTCAAAACCTAGAAGTAAGAACAAACAAGAACCTATTTGGATAAGAAGCGAGGAAGTTACAAAACTCCAAAGTTAGCCGAAATCAAATATTTTTGTAAGATCGAAAAGCACGATATACAAGCCGATCTCGATTTGAACCACCCGAATCACTAAACGATTACTCACATGAGTATAAAGGAGTTAATATAGCCAATACAAGACGATAGAACGCTACAAGGCTCCATAATACAAGATTTCACTACTCACGGTGAAATAAGTGGACGGGTGAAGGAGATTACGGTGGATGGAAATGAAGTGATATTACAATATATATATATATATATTTTAGGATTAAGTTGGTTGGTTTTGGTAAAAATTATATTGAGCGTGACACCCTTATTCTATATTTTTAAAGACATAGTTACTTTGAAAATATAGATACCTTTAGGAAAAAAAAAATACTAAAATTGAAGTGAGATTTTTAAAATTTAAGATGCAACTGGTCATATTTTGCCTTTTCCGGAGAAGGCAATGGAACCCCTTGGGTCAAGACTTGTGAAAACTAGAGTGGATGTGTTGAAAAATATGAACTGCAGAAACGAAAATTAAATAAAGAAAGAGAGTACACCGGGTTGAGTCGCGGACTAGGTCGCTCTCTTTAAGACGTTTCACGGCTCTGCCTGGAATTGTACTAGCAGTTCAGGAATCGCCATGTCGTCCCCAGGATGAAACAGCCTAGATACTCTCTTGTACGATCGACGTGCACTACCGCTGATCGTTCGACAAATACTCTCAAATATATGCTCGGAATCAGTAAATCTTTTATTGCCGAAGGCAATTTTTTTTTTAGGGTTTTTGAATATTTTCGGTTTTGCGTTATTGAAGAAGAGATAGACGATTAAGAAATTTTTCCGTTTTCTATATATTCAAGAAAAAATTAAAACGGTAGGATAATAATAAAAAAATTCGTTTCGATGAAAAAATTCACGGAGACGTGGAGAGAAAATTGGGAGCCGTTTTTGTAAGTGGTTTGACCACTTTTGAAATTTTAAAAATAAATTTTATTTAACAAATAAATTTTTTCTAAAACTATTTTGTATAAAAAAATTATACCCAAGCCCGGATTGGGTCGGGTTTGTCGGTGCACATGTGGTGAACTACATTCATTCAAGTTTTCACCCAATAGTACAAAATTCTAATACCCAAAGGGCTCAAGCCTTTAGGTCAATTTTCCCGTATAAAAATCCATGAAAGAATTTTTCTTTCTCCTATGTGAAACTTGGGAAAACACCAATCTTACCTTGTCTAAGTTTTTTCTTCAAATACATAATGCGAAAACACCAATCTTACCTTATCTAAGTTTTTTCTTCAAATACATAATGCTCCGACAGGATGTCATCATAGATTATGAACGTGTACATTCAATTTTTCCCAATGCTTCCTTGATTGATAGTCTGTCTATATCTCTAAGGCGGGTTGACCAGATTTTTCGTTATTTTTATGTGCCAGATGTTGAGAAAACTTTTGTTAGGATCGGGACAAGAGTTAAAACAAGTCTTTGTTAATGAGTAGTTCGTTTTCGTGCAAGTACAATAAAAAAAAAGCATGGGAGGACGTTGTATATGTTCAGGACGAAGATTAACTTTTCTTAACGACGCAATGTATTATTAGGATGATTCAATATTTTCTAATAAACCTTGGACTCCTACTGTTAGATCGATCGATCGATAGCTCCAAGACATTCGGCTCCTTCCTTTTAAAATGCAAAGATAAATCCCTAGAGATCGAGAAAAAGGTCGAATTCAACCACATCTTTGTCAGTGTTGCTGATGATGCATGCAATGAGTTTTATTCGGCTCTCAATATATCAAACACAATTATATTGTGAAATATGTACATAAAAATCCTCTAAACTTAATTACTATGACATATAGGATATAGAAGTTAATAAATTTATAGAAAAATCATTAGAGATGATATTTTATTCTTTTACAAACTACCCACGCTCTCGCTTTCCACGGATGAATTGTAATAATGAGAATTTTTTTTAGGCCAACAGAATTTTCTTTTAATTCAACATTTTATACTTTTAACTTGAAATTTTTAAGATGAGATAAAAAGAAAACCACTACTAGATCTTAAATTTTTATGTCACTGGACATTGTGTATGCATGATTTTTTATTTTTTGCACAAGAATATATATATATATAGAAGCAGTGGAGTGGTATATAGAAGCAGTGGAGTGGTAAAATATTTTTCTATCTTATGGATTTTATATAGGAGTGAGAATTGCAAGGGGAGAATCAAAACCAAGTTTTAGCTCCACATATTCCATCAAAAATAAAAAATACTGAAAACCAAAATTAATGATTTTCTTTAATTTTGTTTTGGTTTCAATATTTAAAAAACAGCAATATAAAAAATACAAGAAGTTAGAAAATCGAAAATTATGAATATAAATGACGAAAAATAAAAATAAAGTATAAATTTAGTTTAGATTTTACATATTATATTACATAATATATTATTTTTGGCTTTAGCATATGATTTTAAAGTAAGGGTTACTATTGACACACACAAATTCACATTTTAACACTATTTAAAAAAAATGGTTGATTATTCTATTAACACACACCACTTTTTTTTTTTTTTTTTTTAATTAATGGTTAAAACATTAAACTCAAACTAATAATAATTTAATAATTCTATATCACTTAAACCCAAATTAATTATATATCCATTAATCTTCTCCATCATCATCACCAATGCCGCCACTGCCACTACCACCATCCAAATCATCATTCTTCTCCAAAAGAAATAGAATACTTATATTTTTGTTATTCTTTTACATTTTCTTTTATTTATAAATCATTGGATACAAACAAATATAAAAAAGTTTAAAAAACAAAAACATAACACAAAGAATGTATACTCGGTTCCTAGGAACCGAATGTTGTTCATCATACACAACCCAAAGGAATATAGTAAAATACAAGTTACTCGGTCTTAAGGAACCAAGTTAGGCTTTTGATCATTTTTCTAATTTCACTCAGTTCTTTAAGACCGAGTTATTTGTGTTTTACTTAGTTCCTTTGGGCCAATTATAATAAACAACTCTCGGTATCATGGCATAATTTTGTTTTGACGTGTACACCGACCAAAACAAAAGCTTTTATTTATTCTTCTTAAAATGCATATCTAATAGATTATTATCAATAACACATAATAGATATTTTTTTTAAGCAATAAATTTAAGAAAAAAAGAGAGGGAAAGACTAAATTGAAAAAGAATAAGTTAAAAGAAAATAGAAGATAAATTTATAGGGTGAATGGCGTGATTTTTTTTTTTTTTTTAATTATGTAGATAAAAAGAGTGGAGGGATGATGTGAATTAATATGCGTTAGCCGTCCTAAAGTATATTCTAAAAATGATAGTACTTTAACCACTGGCATGGTTTCACCGGCCACACTATCGACTAAGCGAATCGAAACGAAACGAACCACACACTCACACAGCAGAAGATTTTCGATCCAAACCCTATACGCTTCCAGCAAAGCATCTAGATACAGTCAACATACATGTTAGAATTAGGGTTAAGACAACAATTGTTTGGGGAGAGAGATGGAGGAAAAATGGGTGGGGCCAAAATTGGCAAACAAACAGGGATTCCCCGGCTGTATAACCGAGCGACGAAACCAAAGGAGGTCTTCAAGCCAAAATTGTATTTTTTTTATGTGCCTGCTTGGATAATACAACTGCACTGTATATAGCGCGAATCTTCAAAAAGGTGTAGTAATTTTTCCATATTTGAATCCCTTCCAAGAATCAAAAGTAGAAAACAATTATTATTGATTAGCCAAAAGTTAGTGTATTCTTAGGTGGACATACGGTGTTTGTTCTTAATGCTTAATTGAAGGCTATTTAGCATTAATATATATATATATATATATATATGGTGTTGGTTATTACACTTCTTAATCAGACTCGAAGGTGCCGTTTGTTTTTTATTCTGAATGGAAATTTGAATATTAAATATTTGTATAAATAATAATTTAAATTCAGCATTTACTGAAACTAATGTCTTGAAAAATAGTTGCATCTTAATGGTTTAAAAAAACAAGTAACTTATTGCACATCTTTGTGCCCCTATTAAACTTCAATGAAATTTTATTCCAATTTTGCCCTTATTTTTTCCGCTGTGTAGCTACTAATATGCAAATAACAAGGGTAAAATCATAAAATTCAGTCTATTTATCATTTCAAGCCCAATAAAAAAAATAAAAATAGAACTTCCGTTCAACACCAAGCATTCGGTTTTCAGCAATCAGAAGCTAAAAAACAATGGACCCTTAATTTCCTATAAAAGTGCGGAAGTTAAGCATGGACTTTTACTGTGAACATGGAAGTTTTTCCCTCTTCTTTGATTGCATAATTTTCTATGGGATCAATTTCATGGTCCAATTTGTTTTAGCCTAGTTTTCTCCAATTTCGTGTAACTCGCAATCCATCACCTTCCTAATTTTCTTGTTTACCATGACAAAGGTTTCCATGTCAAACAAACTCAATTCTTTTCCATTAACCCAATCAAACGCACCCTAAAAGAGAAAAAGAAGCAAGAGAAAGCTGATACGGACAAGAAAAAGGGTTTTCATTTTAGTTGTTGGATGAAAAAATCGGAAATCAGTTCCCTTGATCATATTAATTCTCAATTATCTTAAATATTGCTTAACCAGTTGGATTCTTCTTGTAGCTGTTGGATGATTGATTGTAGTTAATGCCTTGACTCTTAATAATTCTCTGTTATTTTAATCATTGCTTAAGTAATTAAGTTCTTCTGACAACATATGTGTTATGCTGGTCTTGTTGTAAGGTATCTTTATGAACAATTTGCTACACTTTGATTCTATATGTAATTACTGGTTATGCCGGACGTACAACATTGCAACAATCCTTTGGAATTAGTTTATTAGGATATGTATTATTTAGTCTTTTATGTGTGATTTATATTTCTACTAGATATATTCCTATAACCTGCTTCTTCGCCATTACCCTTGTTTACCTTTGTCTATTGCATTGCTTAAATTCGTTCATAACAAATTCATGCTGCTTATAACCTACTATTTTTCTAATAATCAAATAAACTTAATTTTATATAGATATATGTATACTATGAGGACATTTCCATATAAACCTTTGTTTTTAAGATTACATAGATCGAAAACATTTTAGAGGGGTTGAAAAAGAGAGTGGGAGTTGCGAGAGAGTAGTTGGGAAAGCATATTTGTGAGAGAGGAGAGTGATTGGTATTCAAAGCGCATAGCATATGAGTCCCATTTTGAAGTTACGTTTTTCCTAGGTGGCAAAAGTCACTGCAAAGGTCGAATGCAACTTACCACTAAGATTTCATATTTTTTTTTGATAACCACACTAAGCTTTCATATTATATAGACTAACTTTTGCACAAACGTGATGTGGGTGCGATTCGCATAATAATTGATTTGAAATTATATTAATAAGTAAAAAGTAACATAAGAAGTGACTTTACAGTAGATTTTAATTTATTTGTTATTTTGTGTTTTTTAATATTTTGTTGGTAGATTCTTAACTTGTTCACATGAATCGAGAATATGTAGATACCTGAAACATCTAGGCTATGAACTTATGAAGAGTGCATGTGAGGGATTTCATTGACGTTGGTGACAGGCTGAGAGGTTTTGGGATTCATTATAGGTAACTATTTTGCTTCATAAATAGTTGCATACTAAGGTGTGAAGGGCATATTATATTAATTCAGAAATGTCTTCTCTGCTGATTTTCTTTCAACAATTTTCATAATTTCCAGTGAGATATTCAGCCTTAGATGACAAAATATTAATTGAGCATATTCCTTGTGAGTTGTAAGTTGTAAGTTCTTTAATGATTTTTATATTACCTTCCCAAAAAAGCCTTCTTCGCTGAAAACACCTTTTCAGCTCACATGTGAAGCTTAATCAGCAGCAGAGAATCAGAGATGACATATGATTTAGGAAGGGATAGGATATAAGTAATTGGCCGGTCACCGGTGCTACTTGAATTTAGACTTGGCCTTTACTAAAGTTATTGTTTCTTTGCTTCAAGTATAGGTGGTGTGTCCAGAATGTTAATGTTGTGCTTACTTATTTTTGAGCTCTGCAGATTATTCTTAGAGCAATTGAACTTAAAGAGGAGCCATTAGCTTTGATTGGTCTTTTCTGCCAATAGCTTCTATATAATAGGGTTGATCTTCAGTGCCTCCCCCCAACCCCATCAGTCATGCATATCTGATCATATGGACCAAATCAAGTATATGATAGCTTCGGTGATTTGCTTAACTCTGTGCCTTTTAACTTATGGATCTCTCTCTATCTCTCTCTCTCTCTCTCTCACGTGGCTGAACAGTGAAGAATCATTAACCTCATTGAGGAACTCGAATTCTTGAACTTTATCTTCTCCCTTATCTCAAAGCCATCTTGGTACCACTTCCTGATTTGTTTCCTTAGGATGGTCCAACTACTAATTATTCCTTGAGATCCATAATGCATTCACGGAAGATACTTATTCAGCCACTTAGTAATTTGTATTTGGGGATAATCCTATCCTAATCCTAACTAGTCCAGAGATGGATTGTAGTTCTAATGATCCGATATGTGATCCGGATTCGATGTGATCCTATAATTTTCTTAGGACCTGTTTGGTTGTCCCTCAATTTGTGAATTAGACAATTTACGATTTTTGCATTTATTTGTGTTTGGTTGTGTGAATTGAACAATTGTAAATATGATAATTCAAGTAGATTTATGAAAACTCAAATAAAGTTATTTCAAGCAAAACTTGAAATTGCCTAATTGCAGAACCAACGCATTCACTTCAACTCCGTACTTCGAGGAGATCTAGTATCTGCACTTGATGTTGATGCTTCTCAGCAAAAGTTTTAAATATCATAGAGTAATTTATAATATGTTTTTATTTTAATATCAGAAATTTCTCATTTAAGTCTTCCAAACAGTCCGTGAATTTGGCTTGAATTATTTATAAACGCACCCAAATTGTAATTCATTAATTTAAAGTGGACTAATTTTAAACTTAAGACTATTTATGCAACCAAATGGGCCCTTAATAAATCTATTTGGATTGACCATGATCAATTTGAATCCACTCTGTTAATAGGTCTTTGATAGGAATACTATGAAAGTATAAATACCAGAACATGGTGCTAGACATGGGTGTTTCTGCATATTAAATGTCATCAAGACCTTTTCCCTACCTATTTTGTGTTCTTAATGTGTATGCCCGAAGGATACTTTTTTGAAGGAGCCTTCATTTAATATTAGCCCTTGGAGTATACTCTATGCGCGTGCAATATGATACCTAATTATTCTTGACGTTATGTATAATTTTTTAAAACAAAATAAGCACATTGAATGGTATTTTGTTAATCGGTAATAACGCATGTTATTTAGGCTTAAGTTCATGGGTTCAAACCCCTACTTAAGCATTACTTTTGTTGTAATTCTTGAAGCGTGAAGGGTAATTCGTAATTTCATAAAAAGTCCTGCTCACGCTAAATATAGACTATAGATATTAACTTCTGGTGCCATATGCAGATAACTACTGATGGTTGTGCTTACGCACTTGAGGGGGATGTGTGCTTCCCACTTGATAATTGTCCCAATTGCGAATTTGCGAATTTGCGACTGAGGCCCTTTTTTCAAACATATCAGGTAAAGAGCATATGTAAGGTCTTTCAGTTTTCAACCGTTGGATGTGACTTGACTCATTTAGCCATGACTACTATTATGTAACAACATTCTTGGAATGTTACTTTGACACTGCATCGGTTTTCTGGTGCACATAGAAACATTTTCTTTTTTGACATATTTTTGCTTGATTAAAAGCTGATACTCTGCATGATAGTTTTGAACCTGAATCGAATTGCTTTATTTTGATTATGTTTCTTATTGAGTAGGGCTACTCATCCCAAATCTTTTTCTCTTTACCAAGTGGAGATCTGAATGAATTTGAACCACACAATGATTGCAATTTATTATCTCTCCTAGACAGGAATGCACATACACTCATATGCATCTCGAATTTGCTTTTCCTAAATTTTTTTGGGGTGAGTAGCATACTCATCTTTATTTTTAGAGTTTGACCTCTTAACTTTTTAAAATGACCCTCAACCCGCTTCTAAAAATATGCTTAATAACCGTTCTCATATCCCATGCTGCATTCAGGAGTTGAATAAATCACAAGGATAGTTAATTAGAGTATTGGATCCTTATCAAGCATCTTTATCTGATTTGTTCCCCCTTTCTTTGGATAAAATTGCGTTTACACTGTTCCTCAAATCTACCTGTATAGACACATAACAAAATAATTCACACGGTCTATTTTGATTATGTCGATTTTGTGATCGATAGACTCTTCAAGATTGTGAAGATGCTTTCTTACTGTTTGGAGAAGTAAGCCACGGGAAATGAACCAAAGGGACTAACAGCTCTCCTTACTCCAGCTGCTCAAGAATCATCACTAGGATGCATAACGGTTTGAGACAAAAATATGTGATGGTTTGAATACGCCAGTTATAATCAATGGTGCTCTTCAAGAAGCTAGATTTATTATTTAGTTCTTTGAACCTTCTCAAGCTAAAGCAATTTGACTGGTTCCAAGTACTACCAACTCTCCCTCTCTCTACATTCTATGTGTGTGTATAAAAACATATCAAGTAATTGAAAAATTACTAAACTTGTTGATTTACAGAAGAAGCAACAAAAAATTAACAATTATCGGTTATCAGTCCCTCACTGAATTAGAGAAAGAAGTCGTGGAAGTTTTGGGATTGCTCTCCAGGTCAACTTACTCTGTGACTGAGGTACTACTATATACTCTGTCAAATGCATCGCTTTTGGATGCAGGTAACGAAAAGTTTGAGGCCATGCTTGCCGGTGCATCAAGGACAACCATGTGTACCAGCTGAACAAGCACATCAGGTACCACACCTCCCAGCTCTACTTGACAGTTAATATATTATTATGGCTAATAGATACACGAGTGTTTTAAAAGATTTTTTTTATCTAATACTGGTGTTCCCAATAATTGAAGTTAAAAAAACTAGAATCGAAATGAGTACTTTTGCCCACCATCTGACGAAGCGAAGACAGCGGCGCATTATATTTTCTCATCTTTTGTTAAGTCTCAAATTAACATTTTGGTTTATTTTTTCAGTTTTTGAGACATAATCTGCATAACACATCTCCAATAGAAAATGATATGTATTCTGGCTTTTGATTAGGTTGGGATTATTGTATTCTTAAAAAGTATAAAGATCAAAATGAGAGCCTTAATTTGAGACGGAGGAAGTACGATAGATAGCTTGAAGCCTTGAATGATGGATAAATGTAGGTATTTGCTGCTCTTTCCAATTGGTTGAGGTTCATCGAATATAAATACTTAATAGCTCTTTCTTTCTTTATTATTATTTTTTTTTTTTTTGTTTTTGTTTTTGTACAAAGCTCTTTCAGGTTGTTTTTCAAACAAATTGCTTACTTTTCTTCTTTTTACTGTTTTGTTTTTTACCCTTTAATTTAGTTATATTTGAACTCCTAAAATTTCTTATTCACAAGGCAAAAGAATCAGGCTCGCTCTTTCTTTGGCTCTGGTTTTTTTATTTCACAAGAGCTTGTTCATATAAACAGAAAACAGATCCAATCCGATTTGCTTCTATATCAGGATTTTGCCTGTGACTTCATTTTCTTCTTGAGCAAACTGGGAACCATGATGTAAGCAAAAAGATATCCAGCGATGAACCGAAAAATTTATGGTTACTTTATTTTTCTCGACTAGTTTATATAGTAACATATTACTAGGTCATGCAGTGTTGCAAGTATAGGGGGGTGTACTTAGTGAATGGCAAATGATAGTTTGGGAAAGTATACGAATGTATGAATTTATGTGGAAGGACACTCGAGTCTGCCTAATTTTTCATTTCCATGCAATTTAAAGGCTACCCTTGTTCGTTTAAACTAATCAAAAGCGCCTTGAAATGATTCCAGGTTACTAAATCTTATGTTATGCTTCAATTAGTTGGGGATCACCGGAGTATTTAGATTTGAGTGGAATATTATTTTGCTCATAACTATCATCATATTCAGGGGCGGAATGAGTAAAAAGGGTATACAGAGGCAACTGTGCTGTTTTAATTATAAATATTTTGTATTTTTGTGTTAAATTATCTCTACCAAATAAAAAAAATAGGCTTGTATTAGTTAATTTTTGCCATTCTTTAACTTAAAAAATAAAATAAAGATACTAGCATTAATTTTGCTCTCTTGAAAAATAATAGTAATGCTGAAGTTGCTTATTTCGACTGATCTGCTTATTATACCCATGTGCCACTGTCCCTGAGGGCCTAGGGAGGGAAAAGAACACATGCTCTAGGAACAGTGACGGACTAGGTTTGGGTCGGGATTCACCAAACCGCAATCCAATACAAAGCATGTTCGATTTGAATAATTTGAACCCGTACATCTGAACTTGACCCGAAGCGAAGTTGGTTTCTATACTAGAACCCGTACCTGCCTCGGTTGAATAAAATACTACCCCATTAGGGTCAGGTCAAGCAAAAAAAGCCGATCTAGGTTGGGCTTTCCCGTCATCCACAAGTCATGATCTCAACAAGTATGAGAGTGGCTGGTGACACTCGTATAGAATAATGTTAATTAAGGGTGCATTTAATAACTTGAAAAAGTATAATAAAAATAGTTTATTTTTGTGAAAAGTTGAAAAACAAATGAAATTATGTGGTTTTTTCATGGATTTTTTTTTTTGGGTTGAGAAAGATTTTTTTTTTGTAAAAAAAATAATGAAAGATGGGTGATATCTCCTCATAAAAATGACCATGAGATGAAGTGCATTTGATCGCATGTTTCAATTTATTTTTCAACTTTTTACACGAATCAAACATTTTTCTTTTTCTTTTTCATATTGTTATTAAAAATAAACTAATTTTAAGTGCTTTTATGTCCTTGTTGTTTTTCTTTAACCATAAATCAATTTATTTTTAATGGTGACAAAAACTCTCCGACCAAGGAGTCCATTCTAATTAGGTTTATTTTTTTTGAAGGAATATTTAAATCTTTCCATTTAATTACAACAATTAAAATTTCTTGATAAAACTTAAAACTTAAGAGCTCTCTCAGGTGTCCAGTGAGTACCTCTCACAACGATACTAGCTCGTTTGCTCCCATTCTAAGTGGCCTATCTGATCAAGAATTTTAGTCAGAATTTAAATAATTGCACATCATTTTTGTCGATCTATATCATTATTTTCAAAGGAAACTTCAAACCGTACAATGTGTTGTGTACTTGTTTGGAACGCACAACGTGACAACGATGAAAACCAACCGAGTTTTTCTTTGGATTCGGCCTGTAGACTAACTCGGACATATATGGACGGTAGTCCTTTTTTCCATTTCCCCCCCTTTCTTTTTTCTTGTGATTTTACAGATGCCCAGCTCCAATTTGAATGATTTATGTAAAGATAATACATCCTTGCAAATAAGAAAAGATAGTTTAAGATAATTTTAAATAATCTTTTATATTTATGTTTTGTATAAATTTTACAAAACTTGTAAAAAACTTAATCTCTAACAATCATTTAAAAATGAGTGTGTAAATTGGTTCTATAAAATACATTTTCATTTTGCACTATCCAGTTTTCTATCTCTTCATTTTTTTACTAAAACTTTAAAATGTAATAACTTTTTATATAAAATATATATTTTAATAAAAATTATATATTTGAAATCTACTTATCAAGAGTTATAAATCAAGATCCATTGTGAGTATAAGATTATGTATAAAAAAATTGAAAGAAAAAAATATAAAAAAATATTTAATATGTGTTAATATCTTATTAGTTATTTCAAAATTTACATAAGAATTTACAAAAATACTATCGGAGCATATTTTTTTTCAAATTTCGAGTTTTATGTAAAAATTGATTGACACATATGATTTATACTTAAATTTTTATACAACTGTCAGAGATGCTTTGAGTTTTTCTCATCGCATTTCTAGTGGTGATGTTTAGCAAGATTTGTTGGTATCATATATATATATATATATATATATTTATTATAATGCCTCTTTGGAGTAGCTTACAAGCTGTATGGAGAACTAATTTGAACATCTGATATGAATTATGTTTCTATTTATTCTTTGCACAAATTTTGATTGTTATGTCCGTTGGACGATAATTAAGTGAGTTGTCACATTACAAAGGGGTGATTTAATTTCTATTCACTATATCTTGCAGTTAATCCACCCTTAAATTAATATTACTTTTTTAAAATTGATAAATATATCCACAAATTAAAATTAATTTATAATTGTATAAATATAGATTCCATTTTAATTAAGATTCCTAATCCAAATATAATTCTTTTTTAATTTCTTTCATATTAACCTTTCCAAAAAATTCAAACGATTTAAGGTTAGGCTTACAACTTGGATTGATTGATTTAAAAATATCAGTACGTATTTGTGTTTCTTTGTCATTCTTCTCCCTCAATAGCTAATGTTGTGAATGCGACTATCTCCATTTGGTTCGAGTTTTTGTTGTATCTAGAAATTCTAAATTAGAATATTCACATGATGCCTCGTAATTCATCTCACGAGATTTTGGACAATCAAACTATAATAAGCAGAAAAGTCATGAAAATTCTTTTGCAAAAATTTACTGGTAAATATGTCAAATTACCAAATTTTGCTCGAACTAAATGAGCCTAAGAATAGACGTATACTATATACTGGGCAGAAGTTATGGAAAATCATAGATAATAGCATAATGCATCAATCCAAATATGATAGACCATTCATACCACAAGTTTCACAAAAAAAATTTCGCAATACTACATCATGCATCCAAAGTGATTTTTTCCAAGTGATTTTTTTTTGCTGCATTAATCCAATTTTAACAAAATAAAGAAGTAAGGAATATTTTCTATAAACATGTGTCTGTGCAAAATAGTGAAGTAAGGAATATACCACAAGTTTCACAATGATATTTTTTCTAAATTTTTCCGAGGAAAACTTAGAAAACTAAACACACTTTTGCTTCGGTGGACATCATATCCTCTGTTTTCTAGGCTGTGAAGTCTTTGTACTCTTTTCTTTTATTAATAAAATTTCTTGTTTCTTATCAAAAAGAAAGATAAAATAAAAATCAAACACACCATTAATGCTAGCCATTTTTCTCTTCTTTAAATCATGGGCAATTACCATAGTTCATAATATATCTAAACAAGTTTGACTTTCCATCTTAGGTGGAAGAAGTATGATTTTTTTATATATATATATGAAAAGGGAAGAAGAAGGAGCCTAGGGGGAAATTAAGGAGCATGGGTGATAATGACATCGAAGGAGCAAAAGGGTTTAATTTTTTTTTTGATATTTAACTTCAAGTTAATTAAGATTTATCTAATGTTTAATAATATCATAATCTAAAATTTTAAAGTGGTTGTACTTATAATTTAATGGATATTTTTGTATTAAATTATTATTCAAAATAATATTTAAAAAATTAAATTAATAATATTTTTTGTCAGTCTATCCACCTTCGTGGATTAACTTATACAATTGGCTCACAAAGTCTTAAACTTTGTTGGTGCTAAAAATTAGAGGGTTGTTTTTAGCGCTACACGGTCAATCGATTACAACAAATAATTAGAGCAGTAAAGGTGAAAGAGCTGAATTTGAGAGAGCCAAGAATTCTTAGAGGAGGTTAATCTCGTATGAAGATACGGGTTAATTATCCCCTATGGAATGGAGCTAGGAGCTCGGTTTGCCTTGTATTAATAATAAATTAGCAAGTACTATAAACTTACAAAGGTCTCTCTAGCCATTCTATTTTCTGAATATTACAGTAAGAGGAGAGCTGAGCTAACGACAATTTAGTCTCCCGAACAGAGGAGCTTTGAAGTCAACTATCGAGCCCTACTTATGTCTTTCTGTGCTTGTTGATGGTCTATTTTTTTGTCTCTCTTCGATTATTCTTAATTGGAACTATTTTTTTGTTACTTGGTTGTTAGGAGAAGTAAATGTTTCTTGTATATATATGATAGGAGGAAACGTGTGGCCAGAGCTTCCAGAGCAGGTCTGAAGCCATGCTTCTATCAGTACCAACTCTGATCTTGCTTCTCCATGAATTTCGGTACATTAAATGCGGTTGGTGGCCATTTAATGAAAGTAAGGGGAGCTCTGGGCGCTCTGCAGTGCAGGTGATAGTTGCCCATGCTTTCGCCAACTACTCTGACAGAGTGGTTGGGCGATGGAAGGAGAAAGACAACGTCGGAGCTCGTCGAAAGAGCTCCAGAGCTCGGGCCTCGCGATACGTAGACCACAATTGATTTTTGAGCGAATACCCAGCCCACAAGGGGGTCCATTATTCTTACAAAGTTATAACAGGTCTCCTCCGAGCTCCTTGTACAGAAACAGGCACGGTAGCTGACGTGGACGGCCACGTGTCAGCTCGAGGTCGACGGGGTAAATTAAATTACTAATTTGCACCATCAAACTTTATGGTTTTTATTGAGGATAATTACCTATTTAATTGATTGAAATAAATTTCTATTTGTTAGAGGTCAATAATAATTATCTCTAATTAGTTAGAGATAAGTGACCACTAACCTACTTTGATGAAAAGTGAGAATTATAGATTCGAGTTTTGCAAATATATTCATCACTTTAGTATGGTTATGGACCGAGGTTAGCGGATATTTTTAATTAACTTATAGACATAGAATTATAATAATCTAAGATCCGTATGTTAATTTGTATAAATGTATGAATGTCATCTGGGATTACGTTTGTATTAAGATTTATCTAAAATTTCATTTACAGGTTAACCTAGTTAAGAAAGACACTCACTTGGACAAGGGAGATATCGTGGGATTTCGAAAGAATTTTTGTTCTTTGCGGTTAAAAGAAAAGATTTAAACTATTTTTAAAACAAAATTAATAAATAAATGTAATTTATGTGTTCTCTTTATTAGTGTGCGTTTTTGCGGGGTCCAAAGTGTGAGTTAAATGAGAGGGTATTGATTATGAGAAGATGAATTGAGGAAAATCAATATCATATGGGCAAGAAGCAAAAAAAGTGCATGTATAGGACTTTGTTGATCACTTAAAATGATATATGGGTATCGTGGCAAATCCAAAATTTGAATGGCTGAACCGATTTGTAAAAAATTGAAACCAAAACAAAGAAATAGAAACCGAATATCTTTGGTTTAGGTTTAGGCCGTGACATTACAAAACCGAATCGAATTGAGCCAGACCGAACTAAATAAAATCATTGTGACTTGAAAATAATATTACTTTATTAACTAAAATTTTAAGTTCTTAAAATTTATAAGATCTAGTGAGAAATCAACTATTTGAGCTATATTAAAAATGTAAGAATTAATAAAAAAAATTTATTCAAAATAAGTATGAGTAAATACATAGTTATTATTTTTTTAACCAAAATAAGTGTTGTCTTTCGATTTATTTATTTAATATATATATATATATATATGAAAACTGAATAAAACCGAACCAAAAGGTTTAGTTCCGATTTGGGTTTGGGTTTTATAATTTTTACCACGACTAAAATAAAAAACATCCCTAAAATTAGGGGTGTTATCGGTTTCGGTTAAGGTAGAGATTGAGATACCCCAAACCCTCCCCAAATTTCATAGTTCGATTTCGGTTTCCATACTTATAGAATCTAAACCTTCCTTAAAATTATTCGGTTTTGGTCTTATTCATTTTTTTTAAGGTCTATATTATATTAGGTCTGGCCAGAAGTCTTGTTAGGATTAATGCCCAATAACTTCAACCAAAGGCTAACCTCTGTCAATCTCAATAATGTATATTTAAAAAAGAGCAATGTTAAACATACTTGATTTATGTTCCTATACAAAGTAAGTGTCAAGGGCATTAAATATTAGTACTTGTGGGAGCAAAAAAATTTGGGTCCTCCCACAAAGTGTGTTTAAAGCAAGATCGATGGAGTACTAGCTAGATGTAGATGGTGAAAGATTTTTGCGTACGGTAGGTTCTTCTGATAACGCTTATGCTATTTCGGTAGTACATCTTCTGTTTGTGTGTGTTTGGTTATATTAGCTCAAAAGTAATTGAAATGAGAATACAAGTTACAACTTTATCTCTCTAAAAATAATCCTTTAACTTGTAATTTCTCTATCTGCCTCCCTTGAAATGGCTATCCCTTTTTTTATTTATATGCATAGAATTAGAGTTACAAATGAATAGTGTAAATGACCAAAAAGGACAAACTAGGGTTATATTCCATCCCTTTATAACTCTATTCTTAGACTTTGGGCTGGCTAATTGTTTAGGCCATTACCATTGCTATAAATTTTTAGTCACCCACAGTACTATGTGTAAGAAAATAACCAAAATCATATAATACATTTCAGTATTTGTTTTGTATAATTTTGTAGCATCATTCATACAATTTTTGGGTGTTTTTAAATACACCCATATTATTATTATTTTCACCCCTATAAAAGTCAAAGTACAAATTAAAAGAATCTAAAAACTAGACTAACATCCTTTCTTCTCACTCCTATTTATCTCTTAATAAAAAATCGTCGCTTATTATTTTTGAGTTATCTTTAATACACCTACTAATTTATTTTCTCACCCCACATAGTATTTTATTTGTTTTACCTAAAAATGCATATTAGTTTACCCTAATTTTATCTGAGTACTCACCCACTATTTTTTCTTTTCTTTTCTTCTTAGTCCACTGTTGACAAAATTAATACAACAATTTTATGTTATCTCCGGTAGCAAAAGCTAAAGAAACTACGTGCAATCAAAACCAATGTTTATTTCTCTTTTTCTATTTTAACGACAAAAATTACATGAGTCTTTATACATACATACATACATACATACATACATACATACATACATATATATATTATGGAAAAAAATTTGATGGGAGCAAAATTGGATGGGGTCATGGGGTCTGATTTAAGGGGAATTTTCAAAAATAATTTATCGTTGCTTAATTTCGCACTTAAATACAATAAAACCCTAATTTTGTATAAAATAATTAAACTAGTATAGCATATAATATCTCAAAAGTAGGAGAGTTTGCCGAAATCCAATATTTTAGAAACCAAATTAAAATAGTTTTAAATTTTGATTTTTTGAAATTAATTTAACTAAGAAACTAAAAACTAAACTAATTAAATTAAATCAAGCACGCAAGTAATCAATAATAAGAAATCCCAAGGAAAAAGAATCAACCACCATGGATATAAATAAAAAAGTATCTAATTATATTTTTAACATTCATCCTTACAATATAAACAAATTCAAAATCACCATCATTCTTTCTTTAAAACTAATATAAATAAAAATAGGCATCGCCTGTATCCCCAAATTGGTGATCACAAGAGATCCTTCCTTTATTTTAAAAACAATTAAAGCACTAGAAAGAAAACACGTTATAGTAATGGTAATTTCAAAATCTATTTTAATTCGGGACAAATAATTAAAAATTAATTAGAATTAAATTAAGCCCATTACATCGATGGTAGTTTCATCCCTCTCCTTTGGGAGAGAGTTTAGCCAAGCATATTAAATAAAGAACACATTAAAATAAAATAATAATTCATCATTAAAATTAAAATTAAAGTACTTAAATACAAACTATAAAAAATTAGAAAGTTAGAAAGCGTCCCTATTTATGATGCTCGAATTGGCGTGTGCCGCATGGCTTTATGCTGTCCACTTCTTCTCATTCAATACTTCGGCTGCACGGCAACTAGTATAGAGGATTTTCTTTCTCTAAAACTCTCTAAAACTCTCTAATAATATCTATATATCTCTATCTATTTTCCCTATCTATTTTCCCTATCTATTTTTTCTTCTATATTTTTCTTCTCTCCTTAGGTGTAGAGAATGGGTCTATATATAGGAATGAGAGAGAAGTTTATAAGGTTTAGAAAACTAGAATTGTAGAAGAAATAATAACTTTGAGTTCAATTAGGATTTTAATTAAGAGAGAGAAAAAGGAGCTGTATTGGAATTAGTAGAGAATATTGAATTGGAATATTCTTTTTTCTTTATCTTCCTTTTTGATCTTCAGTAGACTTCTTTCACCTTTTTAGGCTTTTTATTATAATTTACTTTTTTCCTACAAAAAGACAAAATAAATATTAATCCTCCATAATTTAAGCATTAATTATTTTATAACAAAATATTATTTGCAAGTTTAATTAACAATTTTGGGCACTTATCAGGGTCCCAATAATAAAATGACACGTGTCCATTTTTATTTATTTAAATCAAATGAAAAAATGAAAAAAATAATAATTTTAGATGATAGTGAACACGTGTTGTTTTATCATTGGAGATGCCATGACCCCATCCAATTGTGCCCCCATCAAAAAGGGACTTATTATAACGGAAAGATAGTTAAAAAAATCTATCTCTTAAAGCCTATTAAATCAATGATTCAAAATTTTTCTCATCACTTCACACACAATCTGCACACTTAGATGTACTTCTATACTCACATTAAACAAATATAAGATACACATACACCTTAAACATATACAATCAAATAAAACTTTACACTATCTGCTCTTTCAAATTATTCTCTCTCATAAATTCTTTTTATAAAATTTAAAATATCATAACAATAAATCCAAAAATTAAATTTAAATAATATGTATACATTAGTAACTTATTAATCAAAATAAGAAAATAAGAGCCATTATGACTCATTGTTTCCGCGTACTTATTTCATTTAAGTATATTTGTAAATTTCGCATTATTTGTAATATTCTCTGATCACACCCTATTGGTTTAAATTTTTTTGCTAGCATTTGTCGCATTATTAATTTTTTGAAAAACATTACTTGAAACTTAATTGTAGAGTTTTGACATTTTAGCAGTGACCTAGCTTTTGGTATTTACGACCTGAAAATTGGACGTAATTTTGAGTATTCAATTACGTGGCATAGAAAAAAGACCAACTTGTGCCAATTTAGGTTGGTTCGGTCAATGTTATTTGTCATTTCACTATGATTAAGTATAAAGTCTCAAATTTCGAATAATTTTTATTCCTAATTTCTCACTTTTTTTTATTATTAATTTTTTTTTAATTTTTTTTTGTTTCACCGTGCCGTCTGACACGAGTATACCCTAGTGTGTTTATATATATTACAACTCTAATTAAGAGAAGCAATACTTAGGATATAACTTAATGTTATTTTTACAATAACTACTAGTATATTTCAAGATTTATGGATTTAAAATATTTTTTAATTTTTATTCAATTGATTACATATTTTTGTTAAATGAATAATTATTATCCAAATGGTCATTGCATTAGTTATATTGTATTAATTTGATTCAATATTAAGGATTGAAATCTAATGGATAGATGCTTTGAATATAATTTTACATGATGACATATACGATATTAAAAAAAAAACAAGTTTAATGATTAGAATACGCCGTGCTAGTGATTAAAAGTCTTTTTTTTTGCTTAAAATAAATTTAAGAGATTTTTTATGAACTAGTTTATAGCAAAAAAATGAATTGTTATGACTTGTATTTGATATTTATTTATATAAGTTATAAGTTATATTATTTTTGTTATGTAGCTCAAATTTAATTGTGTAATTTTCTAATAATTACTAAAATACGAAAAATGAAGTACTTTTATTAAATATGAATAAGTGATAGATTTAAAGGTTTAGGGAGATATTTCAATTATTAGTGAACCATGAGTTCATAAAAAAATAAATTGGAGGTCAATAATGAATTTTTTGGACGTGCAATGAAAAAAAAGAAAAAGAAGAGGTTTTATTGTTTGACGTATAAAAAAGAGGTGACATGTTATTGGCATGTATAAAATAGATGGGGTGGGTTGAATGTTTTCGATAAAAAAATATAATGGGGGTGAAATGCAAGTTTTCTTTTACTATGTGAGAATAATATTTTTGTGGGTTTATATAAAATTTTCACGTTTTAGTTTTAGCGACGACAGAAATTAAAGTTCCTATAATGCATTTCGTAAACTCATCCCACCACTGGGGTCAATTGAAAGTTTTTTTAAAAAATAAGTGGGGTGAGAAGAAAATTTTCTCTTACTGGAGTGAGAAGACTAATTGTGTGGGTAGGAATGGCAACGGGGCGGTTTCGGGGTGGTTTTGTGAAAACCCGAAACCGAACCGCATTATTTTATCCCGAATCGAAACTGCAACGGTTTTTTTTTAAAACCGAAACCGATCCAAATTAATTTACGGTTAACCACTCCGAACCGACCCGCTCCGAATATGCGAATTATGGACCGGGTCGGCCCGCCCCGCCCCGAATAACCTTTATTTTAAGCTAAAACAAATTTTAAACATTAAATGTAGACACATAATTAAACTTCAAACAAATTAAGTATCATTCTTCAAAAATAATATATATATTTTTATATAAAATATTTTTTTTATAGAGGCAATTAGGTATAAGGGCTCATTATAATAATAATATAATTATAAAGGACATTTAAAAATTAGCCGTGTAAATTAAGGATACAGTACGAAAAAGACACTAATACCCCTTTCTTATAATATCGTCTCATTATGACACTAACAACAACCAGAAGGTGCTAAATGCATTTAGCAACCCCTGGTTGCTGTCCAGGAGGTGCTAAATGCATTTAGCACCTTCTTATTGCAGAAAGTGCTAAATGCATTTAGCACCCCTTGGACAGCAATCAGAAGGTGCTAAATGCATTTAGCACCCCCCCTCGAACAACAATCAGAAGGTGCTAAATGAAATTAGCACCACAACTAGAAGGTGCTAAATGCATTTAACACTCACTGGACAGCAATCAGAAGGTGCTAAATGCATTTAACACTTACTGGACAGTAACCAGAAGGTGCTAAATGCATTTAGCACCCCTTGGACAGCAACTAGAAGGTGCTAAATGCATTTAGCACCCCCTGGACAGCAACCAGAAGGTGCTAAATGCATTTAGTACCTTCTGAACAACAACCAGAAGGTGTGCAACTTGATGAGATCAACATCCATTCAATTTATTTATATGTATATATATATGGATCAACGTAGGGTTCATAAAAGAAAAAAAAGAGTTACGATCATATTGTTTTTAAATCTGGCTAGGCTGTCGAAATTAGTCGATTTTGATAGCAAAACGACCTCTGATCGTCTTAATTTTTCGCGCAATTACAATAACTTTGTCTTCAGAACAACATATCCAAAAATCAGCCAAATCCAACGGTTCGATCAAAAGTTACATATATTTTACGATTGTAGATCTAGAAAGAAGAAGAAGATGATGATGATGATGATGATGATGATGAGAACGGCGCTCAGATTCAGGTGGTGGTGGTGGAAGAGGTGAGATTATTGGTGAGACAACTTCTCTTTTTTCTTGTTCTTTGTTTTCTCTCTCTAAACTATGTCTATGTAAGAGAGAATAATATGTCTTTTGTATAATTAAAATAAATGATATAGTAGGGTATTTTTGTCCATCAACATTTATCATTTTCCTTAAAATAAATTAATATTATGAAAAATGTCCTTATTGTAAAACCAAATTATAAAATTAGTACTAGTTCTCTTTATTAAATATGAGTCTGTCCTTAGAGTTATAAAATATTACGGAGCGAGGCCTTATAACCCATTATCTCTTTTTTATATATTATTTATAAATCCTTATATTCGGGGCGATTCGAGGCGGTTTTTTAGAAGAAAAAAACCGAAATCGAACCAGCGGTGGTTTTTTTTTTTAAAACCCGAAACTGAACCGGTTTTAAAAAAACCGCCCCAAAACCGCTCCAAACGGATCGGATCGGTTCGGTAACCCGGCGGGTTGGTTTTTTTTGCCATCCCTATGCATGGGTTCATTTAAGAATTCCCCAACTTTTTTATGTTAATGTACCTCAATAAGTTTATTTCCTTGATAGCATGCCAATTTTTGTAACAATTTTTAGAAAAAATAGGGTAAGACCAGAAAAACATAATACATAATTATCAGAAGAGGAACAATTGGGAAATGGATTCCTAAATCCCCAAATAAACGGAGAAAAAAGTTGCTTGCATTGTGCCCTCAAAACCCACCTTCAAAATACTAGAAATTTAATAATAAGTAGTAGAGTGGAAAATTGAATTACTACATTCTAAACAACCAGCATTACTGAAAATTGAAAAACCTCCAATCAAACAAAGGAAGATAAGACCTTCAACTACGGGCAGTTTAACAGATTCGGTCCTTTTGGTCTACTTTAGGTAATTCGAACCGACTCGAAACAATCAGTTTCATTTTATTTTTTTTCGGTTCGGAAAATTTCGAATCGCAAAGAATCAGTTTGGTTCATTCTTTTGGTTTTTCAGATTTCTGATAACACTTCTACTTAAAATGGTACATAATGAGACTTATCACTGTTGAGGTTTTGTTTACAAAGGTTACAGAGAGAAGGTTTTGGTTATCTCAATTTCGGTAATCTGAGTTGACCATTCGATGGTTTGGGCATCTGAATTATGTACAACAATTAAGTTTAAATGCCACTAACTAGTAAATATTGTACTATTTATCTAACACTATGGGATCTACCATATAACAGATTGAATACCATTAATCAAACATCCAAGAAAGGGTTACTATTTATTACTTTTTCAGTCCAAGTTAAGAAATTTATTATTGTTTTTGAAATATTTTAAATTAAGAGTTTACTTTTTTATTTTTGAACACAATCAATGTATCAAAATTCACAATAAGAAATATGTTATTTTTGTTCTAAATTAGTGATTGTGATCAAATTAATTAGCGCATTCTTAAATATGAAAATCAAACATAGAGTTTTAGTGAGGGATGAAGAGATTATAATTAAAAAAATAATTGAAATAAGAAACAAAATATCATTAATATATATGATCAAAACGTTATAGTGAGAATGAATAATTGCTTTAAAATGCTTACGGAGGTCATAAAGACGAATATCACATCAAGGGTTTTATAATACAAGAAAAATCTTGAAAAAGCGGGAGACATCAAATATAATTTACTCGTAAGGCATAACACAAAACACAAAACAACCAAAAACAGCTCATCCAAAAGAAGCCTCCATCAATGCTGAAATACTAAAAAACAAAATAAAAAAAAAAATCCAAATGAGCAAGCACACAATAAGTGTTTAGATAAATTCGTGGTTCGAGTTAAGGAGATGAGAATGACTTGAACCTTACACTCTTGTCCCTAAGCTATAAGAATTGGTTGGACGATTATTTTAAAGAAAATACACAATGAACTAATATATCCTTATTTTGAAAAAAATAACTATTTATATTTAAAATAAGTACTCTACACAAATATAATCTTTAATGATACATTTTGAAGACACTTGTACATGTTTGCAATGGATCGGGAAAGACGACCATGCCCTTTTTCAAAAATTTGGAGCTGAAGATTTTGAAGTAGTACCAATTAATAAAAGTGCACCATACAGAGGACCATTTCAAACCAACCCTCAGCCAATGATGTTTGGTGACCTGCGAGAAGCTAAACCGCCATAGTACTTTTTGGTAAATGCTAATAATACTGTCGGCCCGACGACTACTTTTTATTTTTATTTTTAACTTTGTAGGTTTGTACGTGTTTTGGAAACTTCATTGAAGGGCCACTGCTAAGTCCCACCTTATGACAAATGCGTATGCGCATGTGTCAGAGAGACTCACTGAGAGGTTGTTTTCTTGATCTGGTAAGTTAATAATTGATTAAATGATGTTTTAAAAATATTCATTCACTAATTATTTAAGGTTGGCTCTTAGCATAAGTGACATAAGCCGCTGTCTAGGTTCCTGATATAATAGGGCTCCGATTTTTCTGGGCCCTTTTATACATATGTTATATTCATTAAATATATTTTGCGTTGACTTGTGCATATTCAAGATGTATTTGGTTTAGTGGCTGGTGGTTGGAAATATTATTTTTGATGCAGCTGCTCATTAATTCGAGTTCTGAGAATGTAGTTCTTTTATTATACAGTACCAAATTAAACACAAATATAGTAGCCACTTTCCATCACCTAATCAATAATTTAATAATTTATTTTTTTATTATTTTTTTTACGATGTCCTCCTTCCTTTTTTTAAAAAAGAAATATTCTTATTCTTTAATGATTTATTTCATATTCAACGTATAACATGTTCTCTTTCTCTATTTTTGTAATGTTTCTCTATCTTTAGGTCTCTATTTTTATACTTTAATTAACTATATTCTATGTCAATTACACTTTTCGTAACTTTTTTCAAAGTCATTTTGCTATTATGCTTTTTTTTGTTGCAAGTTTATTGGTGCATTTAAATTAAATGAATATACAAAAATAACAAAGGGTCTCGAAACAACAATTCGCCTAGGGCCTCCAAAAACTCAGGGTTAGCCCTGTAATTAATTAAAGTTCTAAATAATCTTCAAACAATAACTAATACACTTAGAAATATATCATTTGACTATTAATTTAATTATAATTTAATAAATGTATATTTACTTGATTGTCAGATAGATGCACCCATGGAGATAAATATTAACTAGCCCAACCAATTAATTAGGATTAATATTTTTTTTTTGGGCAAAAGTTGTGGGAATGGGATAAATTTTTGCTGCACCAACTACTTTTGAGTTGCATCATACATTTTGCTCATATGTCAAAAAAAGGACATATAGAAGAAGAAGAAAAACCTTTCTTTTAAGTGCACAAGCTTTTGAAATCCATGATCATGCTTATAAACCCTTTGCCCTTTTTCTTTTCTTCTCTTTCTAAGATGTAACAAAATGTCATCAGAATTTCAAAAGAGCAAAACTAGATAGGAGAAAATATCCAATCCAAATAATATTTAATTTTTATATTCTCTCTTTCTTGTCGCCCTCAAAATCTAGACTTCTTTCATTTTTTTGGGTACAAATCTAGATTCCATTATACAGTCCCTACCATTTTTTGTTCGTTGGTTAGTAATTCAAGCCCTCTGTGATGTGGGAAAACCTTTCACGTGTCAGTTGCTTTGAAGAAATTAATTTAGACTTTAGATATCAAAAAATAAACCATGATAATTATGAAAATACAAAATAGGTCAAGATAAAAAAAATTCCCATAAAAAAAAGAGATAATGGGTTATAAGGCCTCGATCCGTAATGTTTTATAACTTTAAGGACGAACTCATGTTTAATAAAAGGAAGTAGTACTAATTTCAGAATTTTGTTTTACAATAAGGACACTTTTCATAATATTAATTTATTTTAAGGAAAATGATAAATGTTGATGGACAAAAATACCCCCAACTAAAAAGTTGATGTGTCCTTCCTTCGTGGCTAAGGAACCGTCACCTCCTAATCCTTTTTCTTCGTCGGTTTCGATCGGCAAAGAGACAAAATTTAGTTGTTAATAAACTTTATATATTGGTTAAGCATCCCGCACTTCTTACACCAGCGAATAGGAAGAAAAATATATATATATATATATATATTTCATTTACACAGCACAGCGAAGCATCCAAAAAAGCAGAGTGAAGCATAATCTTACCTCTTGAATATTCAGAGCATTCACTCGAAGTTTCAATTGTTTCAAATTTGAGATAAGTATATTTATTGATCCAATTGAGACCATCCTTTCACTTCTATTTAAAATTACAAACGATGATCTTAAGTGGTGATCCGTGTATTTTGTGGTTATTATCAGCTAATGCTTCATCGGATCTCTTTGTCTACGTTTTTCTCTCTCATTTCTGCAGGAACTTTGTGTAGGTGGTGCTAAAATGCATTTAACACCGTTTGGTTATGCATTTAGCACCTTTTGGTTATCGTTCAGAAGGTGCTAAATGCATTTAGCACCTTCTGGTTTATGTCCAGGTGGTGCTAAATGCATTTAGCACCTTCTGGTTGTGCATTTAACATTTTTTGGTTATTATTCAGAAGGTGCTAAATGCATTTAGCACCTTCTGGTTTATGTCCAGGTGGTGCTAAATGCATTTAGCACCTTCTGGTTGTTGTGCAAGTGGTGCTAAATGCATTTAGCACCTTCTGGTTGTGTATTTAGCATTTTTTTGTTATTGTTCAGAAGGTGCTAAATGCATTTAGCACCTTCTGGTTTATGTCCAGGTGGTGCTAAATGCATTTAGCACCTTCTGGTTGTGCATTTAACATTTTTTGGTTATTATTCAAAAGGTGCTAAATGCATTAGCACCTTCTGGTTTATGTCCAGGTGGTGCTAAATGCATTTAGCACCTTCTGGTTGTTGTGCAGGTGGTGCTAAATGCATTTAGCACCTTCTGGTTGTGCATTTAGTATTTTTTGGTTATTGTTCAGAAGGTGCTAAATGCATTTAGCACCTTCTGGTTGGTGTCCAGGTGGTGCTAAATGCATTTAGCACCTTTCTAGTTGCTGTTAGTGTCATAATGAGCGTGAGACATTATAAAGAAGGGGTATTAGTGTCTTTTTTGTATAGTGTCCTTAATTTACATAGCTTATTTTTAAATGTCCTTTATAATTACATTATTATTAGAATGAGCCCTTATACCTAATTGCCTCTAAAAAAAATACAAGAAAGCATGACAAAAAAATCCTAGAAATAGTTAAGAATCTTTGAAAATATCAAATGGTACTTTTTCTTAAATCGTCGAAATGCTCTCATAATTTCTCAATAAATTATGGTGTACTTAAAAGCTCGCATAATTAATTGTACAGCAAGCACATGGCCAACTTATGTTTGTTGGCTAATATACTCGTTTTAGCTCATTTTAAATTTTTATATTTTTTTGGGGCCATAATAAATATAATCTCGTAAAGATTTGAAGTACAAAACTCTTTTTTTTTAAATAAATAAATTGAAAGTAGAAACTCTTAATCTAAATGATTATGGATAAAAGGTGGAGAGGTACGCCGAACTTGAACATGTGTTAGAGCGCAGTTGTGATCAAACTTTGCACCGAAAAGGGACACAATTGAAGGATGCCCATTAATTGCCTTTTGACCTTAACCATAAATATATATATATATATATATTCAACTAATTGTTTTAAATTTGTGGATAGCCACTTAACGAAACTTTAGGTGTTTGACATGCATTATACACACACATATATGTATACATAGTTCATTTTAAGTAAGAACTACTATTTAAAAATTATTATTACAGACGGGATTATTTAGCACGCTTCTTGATGAATTTTTTTGATGAACTTTGGTGTGGATGTTCTCTATCATATTTACAACATCTCCACCAAATTTCATGAAAAAAATCAACCGGAAAGTGTATTAGCTAAAGAATTGAAAAATATTGAATTTTTATATATCTATTTCTAAATTAATATTTTTCAATCCTATAATTAACCTACTTTCTGGTTGAATTTTTGATGAAATTTGGTGGAAATGTTATACACAAGATGAAGAACATCCCCACCAAATTTCATAAAAAAATTATATCAGGAAGTGTGCTAAATGGCCCGGTCCGTAATAATAATTCTTAAATAGTATTCTTTACTTTAAATTTTCTCTATATGTGTGTGTATAGATATACACATGTATATATATATATATGTTGTTTTTGTGCTCACACGTAAGCCTTGTTTAACTCCCAATTAAAACGAATTAGTTGCTGATTTGAAGAAAAACCACAAACTTTATTCTATTCATTTCTCTGTCTCTCACACACAGTTTTTGTTTGGATAGCTACCTGTTTATCATTAACGATTTGCCTGTTCACTTCACTTGAATTATGGAACACATGGAATCAAAGTGAAAGGACAATTGTCTTTGACTTGATTAACACTAGCATAATATATATGTATATATATATACAGTTCTGCTTTGTTATCAAGTCACACAATTATTTTTATTTTTTAATATAAGTGATGATGAATACGGCTGATTATTTGAGAGAAAGGAATCAAATTGTAGCGCTCTATACGAAATATCATATATTTAAAACGTACCTTAATCACCTTGCATTAATTAACATGCATCTTTTAATATAAAAAGAATAAATGCTTGACGCAAAAATAAATAAATAAATGAAGATAGAACTATAACGCAAAAGTAAATTTACATTTGGATGGAACACTATTTCCGCATGATTAATTTTAAACTCTCTATCTACATATGTATAACAATAATCATAAGGTTTTATTTGATAATAAAATGAAAAATGAAAAATGAAAAATGAAAAACACAATTGATTTCATTGTGTGAAAAATTGAAATATAAGTTAAGTGATACGGTGAGATATTTTTTATCTCATACTTATTTTTATAAATATATGTCTTCCACCCTCCTTTATTTTCTATAAATAATTTTCATCTTTATTATTAAAATATTTTTTTATGGAAAAAAAACAAAAAGTATTGACATATCACTCAACTTAGTTTCTAAATTCTCACATAATTAAATCAATTATTTTTCTTATAAATTTCTAACTTATTATCAAACAGAATTCAAGAATTTGTAAATCTATAAAGAGAGTCTATAAATCGATAAAGAAATTAGTTTAATTACGAAATTAACTCATCTGAACAATATGCTTTACCCCAGCAGATTCTTATAATTCCCCATTGTTGCTCAAATAAAAAAGGAAAAAACAAATGCATCATTCAATCTAGTTCCGCATGGCCACCACCACTATTATACTATAAAATATCAAGAAAATAAACACATCGGCAACTACTATATGAATAATGTTTATTAACCGGAGGTAATTTAGTAACTTGTTTACTGTTGCGCATTTGTTAGGACGAATGTTTGAGAATGTTTCATTTTCAAGTTTTTACAGATATAAAATTATAATGACCAGCGACAAGTTTAAATATGTTAATTAGTATTAGTGATGCAAATAATATAATGTGAAAACATCTCATAAAAAAAAACACCGTGAATAATAAGACGTGGCTTGTCAAAAAAAGATAGTGATAAATTTACAATTCGTCACCGTCTCGAACTAGGACCGAGCTATGCCTAGTGTAAGAGCCAGCTAGGCACCTCAAGTTAGCGTTATTCCATGTCACCTTGCTTTGTGCTTATCCATTAGTTTACTTCTTTCTTTTTTATCTTTTAGTTCCTCAATTTGTTTGTTGTAATATTGCTCTTAAGTATTTCTTATATTTTAAGGAGCAAGTAAAATGGGTATACCGTCAAAGTACCCTTTTATAGTTTTATAGTATTGTTATGAAAAAAATAGAGCTTTAATCTAATAATATAAAATGTATATAAGGGTTAAGGCTGTTGTGCTAAGATATCGTTAGAACAAGTCTTAGTACAAGCGTAGGATTGACTGAACAATTATGCGTACAATAATCAAAGAAACAAGCACCACTGGTATTCAAGCAATACGAAAAATAAGAGACTAAAGAAGAAAACAACTAACCAAACACGCAAGCAATTAGGTGGTGTCAGCAAAACCGCCATTAATCCATCGAGTGATAGCTATTATTGATGAGACCAATTCTGAGTACAACACACAAAACAAACCCTAGCCGCCAATTAGAACTTTTAATATTATCTCTCAAATATACTCTCTAATCTAACTAATAAATAATATAACACAACTCATAAATAAAACCTATGACAAGAGGTCTATTTGTAGAGTATAAATCCTATGGTCTAGGATTGCACAAAGCTAAATCCTACTACAAATTGGATAATACAAATCCAATCAGGATTTGGACAATACAAAGCCAATTAGGATTTGAACAATATAAAGCCAATTAAAAATTGCACAATATAAAACCTAATAGTAATATGATTCCTATACAGAGTCAAATTTTCAATTCTTTACCTTGGCGATGTTCCACAAGACCTCAATGCACTTCACCATGATCAAATCATCGAATAAGACACTATTACCCCCGCCGGTCCCTTAGGACCACCGCCCCCCGAGGGGCATCAACACCGAAAGATATTGACCAACGTTGAGCAATGCTCAAACTTGGCCAATGGGACAACCTTTGTTAACATATCTGCCATATTATCTTTGGTGCATGTCTTAATCAGATTTACAACACCGTTTTTAATAATTTTTCGAATGAAGTGATATCGGACATCAATATACTTGGTTCTTTCATGATGAACTTGATTCTTCGCCAAGTGAATTGCACTCTGGCTGTCACAGTGCACCACCACTTTTTTCGACTTCAAACCAATATCACTAACTAAACCACGGAGCCATATGGCCTCCTTGATCGCCTTCGTTACCGCAATATATTCTGCCTCTGTGGTAGACAATACTACCACACTTTGAATCATCAACCTCCAACTCAACGGATTGCTACCCAATGTAAACACATAACCCGTAGTCGATCTCCGCTTGTCTAGGTCGTCGGCGAAGTTCAAATCCACAAAACCTTCAATAGTTGACATTCTAAATTTTTTAAATACCAACATTTTGTCCATCGTACCCCGAAGATATCGTAGAACCCACTTAACGGTTTGTCAATGCGATTTTTCAGGGTTCGCCATATACCTACTAACAATGCTCACGACTTGAGCAATGTCCAGTCGAGTGCATACCATGACGTATATCAAACTCCCAGCCGTACTTGCATGAGGAACTTGAGCCATGTACTCCACCTCTTCCTCGGAGCTAGGAGCCATCGTTGTCAATAGTTTGAAGTGCGGTGCTAACGGGACACTCACCGGCTTTGAGTTTTTCATCCCGAATCGAGCAACCACTTTCTCAAGGTATTGACTTTGTGTAAGACACAATCGTCCCCTCTTCCTATCTCGTACGATCTCCATCCCCAAAAATTTTTGCGCTCCACCCAATTTTTTTTATCACAAACTCCTTACTTAATTGAGCTTTCAATACATCGATCTCCACCAAGCTCCGAGAAGCAATGAGCATATCATCAACGTATAGGAGTAAATAGATGAAATTGTCAGATTCGAGCATTTAGAAGTAAACACAATGATCAAATTCGCTCCGAGTAAACTTCTGCGCAATCATGAACGTGTCAAATCTCTTGTACCATTAACGCGGGGATTACTTCAATCTGTACAACGACTTTCGAAATTTACACACACTATTTTCTTTACCAACAACTTTGAATCCCTCCGGATGAGAGTTATAAATTTCTTCATCTAGATCCTCATGCAAGAACGCAATTTTGACATCGAGTTGTTCAAGTTCGAGGTCAAATTGCACCACCATAGTCAACAATGCTCGGATTAAGGTGTGCTTCACAACCGGAGAGAACACTTCATTATAATCCACCCCTTTCTTTTGCACATAACCCTTGACTACCAACCTTGCCTTGAAACGAACACCAGACCCTAAAGCCCCGTCTTTCTTAGTGAAAACCCACTTGCACCCGATAGGTTTCTTCCCCTTCGACAGATCGCATAGTTTTCAAGTTCAATTTTTTCGGAGAGACTCCATCTCATCTTCCATAGTCGCTTTCCACTTCGCATTATCGCTAGAATCCATAATTTTTTTATACGAAGTCGGCTCATTCTCGTAACTTACTAAAGCGTATACCACCATGTCTTCATAACCATATCAAACAGGTGCACGTCAAGCCCTAGGATCCCTTCCACTAGCCAAAGACGGTATTATTTATTATTGATCCGATTCCACTACCGGAATCTCTGAATTCTCACCGGGAGTCGTCTTTTTCTCGTTAGACTCCTCCACCGAATCAGTAACCCGAGTATTAACTAGAATAGTCACTTTCGTTTTCACCACTATCCCGCTTGTCTTGTTCTCCTTTTCAACCGAAATTGGAGAACTATCGTTTGTCGACAAGGTCGTTTTGAATATAAACGTCTCGTCAAACGTCATATTCTTACTAATCACAATCTTCTTGCTTTGAAGACATCACAATTTATAACATTTAACCCCATCACAAGAGCCTAAGAATATTACCTTACGAGCCCTAGGGTTAATTTTCTCATCACAAATATGATAATAAGCTGGATAGCCAAAAATGTGAATGTTATCTTAACTAGCATGAGATCCGGTCCACACCTCCATAGGTGTTTTGTATTCCATTCCCGAAACCAAGAACGTAGCGTAGAATAAGGCTTCAGCCCAAAACCGCTTATCCAATTTGGCGTTAGAAAGCATACACCGCACTTTTTCAAGGAGCGTACGATTCATCCTCTCCGTTATTCTGTTCTGTTGAGGTGTACCATTGACCGTGAAGTGGCGAATGATACCTTCTCGTTGGCAGAAATCCTTAAAAAGATCATAAGTGTACTCCTCGCCATTGTCTGACCTGAGCACTTTAACTTTTTTACTAATCTGATTTTCAACCATTGCCTTTCACTTAAAGAACACATCAAAGACCTGGTCCTTATGCTTCCTGAGATATACCCAAGTTCTCCTTGAGTAATTATTAACAAAAGTCACAAAGTAATGATTTTCACCCCAGGATTGAGTCTTTGTCGGCCCCTAGACATCCGTATGCACATAATCAAGTGCTCCTTTCGTGCAATGTACCGATGTCCCAAACTTTACCCGAGTCTATTTTTCAAGGACATAATGCTCACAAAACTCTAATTTGCATCTTTTCGCACCTTCAAATAGTCCTTGCTTACTCAACACAGTCATAGCCTTCTCCTCAGCATGACCTAATCGCATATGCCATAATATTGTCGTGTCAGTCTCTTCAGTCGTAACTGAAGCAAACCCAGTTACTATGCTTCCTTGAAGAAAATAGAGATTACCCTTATTTTTTTCCGGCATCACAACCATAGCCCCGGAGAGAACTTTTAAATTTCCACCATCGAGTATTACACGATACCCATTGAAATCAAGAACCCCTAAAGAGATCAATTTTTTTTTTCAGATCAGGAACAAACCGGACATCACCAAGAGTACGTACTATCCCGTCGTGCATCTTTAGTCGGATCGTACCAATTCTCATCGTTTTATACGCATGGTCGTTACCCATCAAAACCTTACTTTCGTCAACCTCGGTGAAGGTATGAAACAATTCTCCGTTTGGGCACATGTGATACGAGCACCCACTATCCAAGATCCACTCGCTCGAAGAGTTAACTCGTGAAGTCACAACCAATATACTTTTGAAGTCCTCATCTTTTGGTATCGTTATTGCGTTTGCGTTCTCCATCACATATTTATTCTCTCCACCGTCATTTGTTCTATTTGAACACTCTCGACGTACGTGTCCAGATTTCTTGCACTTGTGACAAATTATCTTATTCTTGTTAGTAGGTCCTCGAGATTTTGACCACGACTTTTTTCGATTTTTTCGTTTCTTTTCATCGCTTTTCCCCCTAATGAATAGTGCATATGAGTTGAATTCTCCTCTCTCTTTCAAGCGTTTTTCATTAGCCAAGACGGCTGACGATACTAAATCGTAGGTCACATTTTTCTTCCCATAAATAAGTGTGGTGGTTAGATGATCATATGATTCCGGGAGCGAATTAAGAAGCAAAATCGCCTTATCTTCATCATCATTCTCGACGTCTAACCCCTGCAAATCTGAGATTATCTTGTTGAATCTGTCGAGGTGATCGTTCATGGATGTACCCCTCAAAAATTCATACCGGAATAGCTTCTTCTTCAAGTACAGACGATTCTCGATACTATTTGTCATATATTGATCATTGAGCTTCTTCTAAATTACCGAAACAGATGTTTCACGCATCACATAGTACATCACGTTTGGAGTAAGGTGTAAACGAATTGTACTACATGCTTGCCTATCGTACTCAACCCAATCGGCGTTGGACTACTCATCGGGCTTAGCTTTATTCTCCAACAATGCTTTGTGCAAACCTTGTTGGACAAGGATGTCGGACATCTGACACTGTCACATCGCAAAATCCATTTTCTTCCCGTCAAATCTCTCTATATCGAATTTGACCGCAGTCGCCACCTTAGGAGTAAACGCCCCCTTCAAAGGTGGTGTATCTGCCGCCTTGGCACTCCCTTTCGATGTACCAACAGTAGACATCTCTAACTATCACACAATTATCTCAAGGAATAAACCTTCATCTGATACCAAATTGTTGTGCTAAGATACCGCTAGAACAAGCCTTAGCACAAGCGTAGGACCGATCGGACAATTATGCGTACAATAATTAAAGAAACAAGTACCACTGGTATTCAAGCAATACGAAAAATAAGAGATTAAAGAAGAAAATAACTAACCAAGCACGCAAGCAATTAGGTGGTGTCGGCAAAACCGCCACTAATCCACCGGGTAATAGCTATTATTGATGAGATCAATTCTAAGTACAACACACAAAACAAACCATAGCCGCCAATTAGAACTCTCAATATTATCTCTTAAATATACTCTCTAATCTAACTAGTAAATAATATAACACAACTCATAAATAAAACTTATGACAAGTGGTCTATTTATAGAGTATAAATCCTATGGTTTAGGATTGCACAAAGCTAAATCCTACTACAAATCGGATAATACAAATCTAATTAGAATTTGGACAGTACAAAGTCAATTAAAAATTGGACAATATAAAACCTAATAAAAATAAGATTCTTATACAGAACCAAATCTTCAAAGACATCATATATATATATATATATATATATTTATAATAATTACCTGTGCATAGGATATTTAATCGAATTATGAATGACCTAATTATACAATTATGTCTCACTTTAAGTAAATACCGTACGTTGTAGAATCTTAAAAGTTGCTTGCATTTTTTTTAATCGAGTCATTTAGAATTTCCAACAAAATATGAAGATTAATATTTTGCTTGATCGAGGAACGATGGAGAAGGCCTATTTCATATATATTTTTTGTCCAAATTTTTTTTTTTTGGAAATCAATTATGTTCCAACACGTACATGTTAGAAGGGCCCTTGTTAAAAAGTAATTATTAACTAAAATAATATGTCCAATTTAAAAATGCAATAAATCCTTAACGTCAGCCTAAAATTTAAGATTGTTGAACCATTCTTTTTTTCGGGACTGACCGCATCTGATCATCATATTTAAGTAGTTAATAATTTGTTGCCGAATGAAGTGTAAATTGCTAAAGTATTTATGAAAACCAAACTAAAAGAGTGGATATCGAGTTTTTCACAAAGCAAATTGACGTGAATAAAACCAATAAGTTATTGTTAATTACAAAATCAAATTTCATAAAGAAAAAGAAATACAAAGGAGCAAGAAAGTGATATAAGGTATATTTATGGTTATTTCTTTAGACTTATTCGATTATAATGTATAAAATTGACATTTTAGTCATTTCATTTTTTTTATTGGACGTCATTAGCAGCTTACAAGCATTTTTTTATTTTTTTTGGTTTTGGGGGGGGGGGGGGGGGGGGGGGGGGGGTGGTTAAGTAATACAAGAGTTTGCAATTTGAAACTCTTACTTTTTAATTTAAGGCGTCAGAAAATACAAATTACTGACTTATATTAATATGTCAAAATGAATTTTTGGAGGTAGATCCCTGGTTTAAGAAGGATGGGAAGTTTAAACCTGCCTCTTTTACAACTTGAATACGTAATTACTAGATCTTCTAATATATATGTCAAATTTTTATAACATTAAGAAAACTAAGACTGTGGATCTTGACTTTATAAATAAATGCCAATTGTTCAAAAAATCTCTTTTGAGTTGACACGTACGTACAATCAAGTTAGAAAGAAAATGGTGATTTTATATTCATGTAATGTAATGTAATTAGTAGCACAAATTCTTCCTTGAAATAGAAATAAATAAATAAATAAATCTGAAAAATGTACAAAGATCCGACCCGGGAATTCAACATCAGCTGAGTCACACTACAGTACCCACAAAGGAACTACAAACTAAGCTGCAAATCCAAGCCGAACGCATCATCAAAAGTGGGTCCACCATCCCCTCTCGAGAACCTCCTCAATGATGGCCCATCGTCTACTCTCCCGTGATGGACCCGGCTCTGTATCTGAGGCCCACTATTCGACAATGCTGAATCCCCGACACCACCCGTATACGTTAACGTCCCTGCACCCCTCCCTCCCGACGATGATGATGGCGGGAACACACACCCGTGCGACACGTGGAATGGCGGCAAGGGCCGTGGAACGTACACCCACGAAGGAGATCCCGTCGTCGTAGCCGGAGGGAGCGCCACCTGGCCTAGAAGGTGAGGGGGCGGAGCGAAGGCAGAGATTATGGGGTTGCGCATGTAGGAAACGGCGGCGTTTCGGCTGGCTTGCATTTGGGCACGTTTTAATTGTTGCCTCTCCTTTTTGTGGGCGTTTTGGTGGCCACCTAAGGCTTGTGAGTTGGCAAATTCCCGGCAACAGTACTGGCACTCGTATTTCCGGCCGTCGTTTGCAGGAAATCCGCCGGAGTCCGATGAACCGGAGGGTGTCTTGGTTGATGAGTCTACCTCTTCGTCCTCAGATACGTTGAAGCCAAAGAGCTTTAAGCCTCCATTAGTGGTTGTGGTGTTGTTTGCCTTACTTTGAAAATGAAGTTCTTCCATATATATAGATATATATATATATATATTTTCTAGCGAGAGATATTAAATTTCAAGAAAGAGAGAGAGAGGGGGGAGGAAATAATAGGGTTGTGCAATGAGAGGCATCTTGCATGTGTGTGGGGTATTTATAGAAGTTTTAAAAGATTTTAATTGAAGAAAGAAAAAAAGAATTAAAAGTGTCTTGTAGAAAGAGAAAGAAAGAGAGAAATGGTTGCGGACATCCCAAGGAGAAGGAGAAGGAGAAGGAGAAGGAGAGGAGAAAAAAGTAAGTGAAAATTTGGGAACAGAAGCCAAGAACAGTTGGGACCCAATGGATTGCATTTGTCTTTTGGGGGCAAATGTATTGGGGTGAGGGGAATTACAAAAATGTCCTTGATATAATTAGAGAGACAAGTAAGTGGGAATTTGTGCATAATTGTATGGTACTTTTGGTATTGAGAAATGAAATGCACTACTAGTACCTATATATCTATATATATATATAGGTGGGGAATTGTTGTTTATTTTAGATTAGATTAGATAGATGTAGTAGAAATGAGATCGAAAGGGCATGCATGTGAATGTTGTAGGGTGGTTGAACCGTCAAATGATTGAGCTTGTATACTAATTTCAGCAACCAACCAAAGCATGTCTTTTCCTCTCAAGCTAATTTAATTAATTTGCTCTTTCTTGTTGCCATATATTCAAATCTAAAAACTATACTCCACATCAAATATTTACAACATTATATTTATATATATATATATGGACTCCATTCATTGCTAGATATCCCTTATCCTTTCTCTTATCTTTGTTAATTCAAATGGGGTTGGGTTGAGTGAGGCCCAAGAGGATTTTAGCGAATATTGACTGCATTTCAAATCGGTAAAATTAAGAAAAGTTAAAAGCTCAAATTTCAATTCCTTTTTGACTCATGCAATTTAATAAAACAAAGTTAGATTGAGAAAAACCGGCCGCGTTAATATTTCAAAATTAATTTTGAGTATACAATATTCCTGCCATGATTAATTATAGTATATATAAGTATATATATATATATATATTATATTTATGGTGGTTCATTACACAGTTATCATATTGAATTCAGCTCTAAATTTGATTAGAAGCTTCCTAAGTCAAATCTCAACAAACAATTTATGTAGAAGTTTTTGGCCGCCAGCAACATACTCTACTGCGAGCAAGAATTAATTAACTAGAAAGTTGTGCTAGATATTTGGCATAGACAAAAAAAAAGTTTGTAATTACATATATTTTTTATACACTTATTCATAGAGTGATAAAATATTACTTATAACACTATTCATGTGCAAAATACTAGACCAATAAACTAATTAATTACAAAGTTACAAATAGGGTGAAACTTAATTTTCTTTAAAAAAAGTGGTGTTATTTACACACACTAAATTTTTTTCAAATATTCTAATATTGGCTCGGTCTTATTACACCAAATATGTGTATATTATATCGATGCAATAAGGTCTAGTCAGTGTTATCTTTTTATTCTCAAACATGACTCGACTTTATTATATTAAAATAATATACATATACTTAATATTATTATATGAAATAAATAAAATAAAGTGTTAATAAAATAGTGTTCGTAATTAGCGGTACCCTAACAAAATATCTCTTCCCACTTCACATGTTTGACTCTCTGGCTCTTCTTCATTTAACCCCTCTAATTCACTTCAATGCTGCCTTTGGCTTAATCTTAGGAGCCGACACTACTATTAATCATATCCACCACCAATCTCTCTCTCTCTCTCTCTAAACTTTCTCTCTCCACAAAAGTCAAAACATATATCCCATGCATGAAGCCTACAAGGTTTTCAAATGATTATATACACACACATATATATATATAGATATAGATGTTAATGTTATTTCCAAAAGCATCGACCGATCCAAAAGCTTAGATGCATTTAAGATCTAGCACCGTTACTCCAACCTTAATCACACCAATATGGCCCACGTGTCACCATCATATCCATCCCCCATTTCATACTTTACCCACGCATGTTTTTTCGCTCAAAAAAAGAAAGTTTTGTTTATTATTATTATTCCACTTTCTAAAATGGCACTTCCGTTAATACGATAACATGAGAGGCTTTAACATGTAGACTCTTTTTGTGTTAGCAATTAAAAAATAAGTTGATAATACGCATTACATGCGATACTTTTAATTTTATATTTATTTTTATGAGTATGTGCAGATTGTTCATCATTCTTTAATTTTTATAAAAAAAAAATTCACTGTCACCTAAATTTTTGTTTTCTGCTGATAAAGTAAAAAATAAAATAGTAAAAGAATATTTCACCATATTTTTAACTTAATTTTTAATTTTTCATATAAATTAAATATTTTTTCTATTATTTTTTATTTTGTGATCAAATTAACTGATTATTATATATATATACACATGTATATGTGTGTACGCAGGTACATGCATGTTTGAAGGGGCCGGTATGAATGTTCAGGTGGTGCAACATGGATAGACCCCACCATTACGTGTAGATGATGAATTATTGTTTAGGATGTTTGCGTGATTGACGTTGAAATCTATAGTTTTCTTTATTGCTTTTGTTTACATAGGAGAGATCCTCCGAATCTTACTAACTACGTACGTGACTGTGTGTGAGAGAAAGGGGCCACTTTTGAAAATACATTAATTATTATATATTCATTAAATAAACATTATATATATACACACACGCATATATATATATATATACACACACACGTATATTTGTTTATTTAAAAAAATTCAAGTGCGAAATTGTCTGTATAATTTTTTTTTTCATAACTATTTTACATTATAAAAAATATCTTTTAAATATTTTTTTAACAAAATTCTTTTTAAAAGAACCAATTTATAAGAATTAGTCCGTACAAAAAATAAACCTTATGTTGTTTATCTATCTATCTATCAATCAAAAGTTATCGCCTCTTCCAAAGTCTTCACCACAACTCCAAACATGGTCCACCTTGTCTCTCTATCTGTTCTTTATATTCACAGTTTCATAACTTCTCACACTACTTGAGTCAAATCTTATTTTCCCATGATTTTATTTTATGCGCATGAATACTCATTTTTGTTTATATCTTGCAGTTTAAAATTAATAATCTGATTTTATTTTTACACTCTTATAAAAATACAGTAATTTATTCTCATGAATAGTTGAAAATGAAATTTGTTTAGCTTCTCTAACAATATAATAACCCTCCCGAGTTCCAAATGTAAATGTGTTTTATACAAGTATTAACTTGTTAGCTATGGGGAAAATCATTTTGAATGATTATATTGGACATTTGGATCTTGAACCACTAGATCTATAACCATAATTAGATATCTTTCTCCCTCCTAAATTCTCCATGTCATGACTAAAAGTAAAAGTATCTTGGCCGGGTCTTTGGATGGATGATACACCAATATATATATATATATATATATATTAATTAATTAATTTGGATAATTTATTTTTTAATTTGATCGTTTATACAAGCGGTGAGTAGGTCTGTGCTTTCGATGACGGGAGAGAGAACAGACTCGCTCCAATCCCAGCCGTCTGAACTCACTATTTCGATCAACTAGCTGGGCTAAAACCCAGAACTTGCATGCAGTGATAATTCAATATTCAATTCAACCTTGCAATCATAATGTCTTCTTTTCTTTTCTTTTTTTTAATTTCTCTCTATTATCTATTGCTTTTTTCCAAAAAAATTACTCACATTTTGCGTAAGGAGCCAAGTGGGGGTGGGATGGGATGGTTATAAGCCCCAATTCATGCATTTATTTAACCAACGAGGGACCAACTTGATGGTGAATTTTAGAGTTCATAAGGTCATCTCTAATGGATATTGTAAAAGTGAATATTTAGCCTATTAATTTTGTGCATTGTGCACTGCAAAAGTGTAAAATTATCATAGGACAGACACATTATGCATCGTTCAAAAAAAATAAGCTTCTAAAGACATATGATGTGTCGGCTCGAGAAAATTAAAATACATTGGGATGACAGATGATGTGTCGGCCAAATCCATAACCTTAGACAATCCATCACGCGTTAGCCCAAGGCAAAATTTTGCATGGCACTACACATGAAGTGTCCTCGTAGGGTGTCATCACTCGAACAAAACTTCATGCATTAGCTAGTGTACATATTGTTGGCTATTATTTTTACTTTGGGATTAATTTTTAGCATAATTTAGATCACGATAAGACATGATCAAAATTAAATTTAGTCTATTAACTTATGGGGGTGGAGATGGCATGTTAGCTAGCTAGGGGACCTGCAATTATGGTTAACAGATACTAGTACTCAGACTAGGATCCCAATAATTAGGCTTCGAAATGCATTTTTTTATCTGCAAACCTAACCTCCTTACCTTTTTTTTTTCTGGTTTATTAATTAGGTGGATCCAATGGTCCTTACTTCTTTTTCCTTGGGTTCTTTTCTATCTATTGGGAATGGTGGTTAAAAATTAGGGTTTGGGACACCATCATCAAACCATAGGGCTCATGGAAGTTGGTCTGACTCTTAAAAGGAAAATTTTATTGGAAGTGACCTCTATCTAATTTATATATTAGTATTAGTCATATTCATATTCATAATAAATGTTAAAAAACTTCATATTACAAATATGTATATAATATATACAGTATAATTTGGAACCGGAGACTTATTCTTGACTTTTACTTTTTCTGATATTTAATTAGTTTTCATTAATATTGTGAAAAGGATAACCATATTGTTAAAATAATATATTTTTATTAGAGTATAATACTTTTTAAAAAATTATAATTTATAAACTTCTAAAATTATACATTGTTCTACCAATAATCATAATTACTTTATCAATAGTACTACCTTTTTGAAAATATACATCTAACTTAGCAGTTTTCAGCACGTTGAACTTTTTATTGTTGTGGCAATTAAAGTGATTAATTTGTGCTCAAAATCTCCTACAAAAATATGATAGAATTTTTTTTTGCGTTTTTGGTTCAGAAAAATATGAGAGATTCATTTATCGAAAACAAGTGGTTATATATAAAAAAAAATATTTGCTCTTAAATATTGAACCTTAAAGTTATCAATCGGACCAGAGACAAACTGGACCACAGAAGTTAACTGATTAATAAGGTACTAGATTCATGACAACTTTTGATAAAAAAAAATATTAGGCTACTAGTGGTGCAGTGCAGTGCAGTGAAGTGTAGTGTAGGTAGCTAGTTAGGGTTGTTAAACATGCACAGAAAAATAGCGGGGTTTGGCATGTATGCATAGGTAGTATGTATATAATATATATATATATATAGCACTCCTCTAAGGAAACAAAACCCAACAAACCGAAATTCCCTTTGACATTATATATTCAAACATGCTAGCCTTAGTGGTATTCTCTCTGCAACCGGTGTTCGTCTGCCTAGCTACGAAGTATATATATTATTATTATATACTTGTACTTTTATATATACATTACACAGATAGGAAGAGAGAGAGAGAGAGAGAGAGAGAGAGAGGGGGGGGGTAAGCACATGGTTACACCATTGATGCAGGGGAAAACATGTGGAGGTTCAACCCGTTGGTCTCTTCTTAGTGTACAAAAGAATTGGTAGGACCGTATTGGTCATGTTGGGACCACATGGGCTAGATTTCTGATGTTGGCCCCCACATGAACTATACCTCCAAACCCCACCCCCACCGTAAACAATGTACAGGAAAAAAAAATTTATTTTTTGTCATCACAAAAGGTTGATTCATAATTAAAACATATTTAATTAGTTAAAAACTGGAACTTAGTTCTTAGGGATAAAATCAATTAATGTGTGTTGTTGACCAATAAAATTAATTGACACATTATTTTGTATATTAAATTTTTATTTACTCTTCGAGAGGTTTTCATTATTAAAAAAAAATAAAATTATAGAGGGACCTCATTATAATTATAACTCAAAAATGTAATTAAAATAATATAAAATTATTAAATTAATCAATAATAGAACATAAAATGAATGTCCAATCCACGCCAACCAGTTAATATATAACATATCAACTGAATAACAAAATTTAGTCCCTTTACAAATTTTTTTTGACCTTGATCAATCTACAATTGTGGAATTTCAAGGAGAGGGGCCGGGCGATCGATTAGCATTGTCCAATCAAACTTAATTTCTAAACTAGTTAATTCAACAACAACTGTCCATAAAGAATGGACTTTGATTGTTGTAATGGTTTCCACCATCTAATATAGTAATATAAACCACTTTATTAGGGATCTTAAATTAATCTTGCTCCCTTTGTTGTTGATTGAGGGATACCCATAATTATCATTTAAAGATCTCCCGAATCTTACGTATGGCCCACCAAGTTGTGCTTATCAAGTAAATTTATATATATATAACCACTTAGTCTATATCTATATATATATATGTGTGTACATTAAAAAGAATGAATTCTGACAAAATGATGTTATCACAATAATAGAGAAGAACACCACCCCTCAACCCCCACAATAACTTTCTAATCATCTTTCTTCTCTTCAGCCACCATTGGTTTGGAAGGATCCAAATAAAGGATATTATAAACGTACTAAGAAAATTAATTAAGATATATAATTTAATACCCTTAAATATACATGACTTAGTTTTCAAGTTGTATCTCTCCTTTTATGGAAATGTTCAAAGCATATTGATCAACAAGTATTCCAAACAATATGGGTAAGACTCTATAAATCTCCCTTCCATCCCATGTATTCCAAGTGACACTACCTACTTCCTTTTAATAAATAAAGGTGGAAGGTTTGGGTGGAGTTAGCTTTAAGTCATCAGTCATGTGAATTTTCTAGTGGCCCTCTCTCCCTCTCTCTCTCTCTCTATATATATATATATATATTAACATTGAATTAATTACAAAGTAAACTTCCAAAATTATGGGTCATTTTAAATCTCTTAACACATGTTTTAGTTCATTCAAAATGGCCCCTCAAGTATGCTAATTTTCACTTCAATTTCAACTCAAAAGTTCGAAATTGAGTTGGCAACACCACATAAATGCATCAATAATTCAACGTTCATTTCATGACTATTTAAAGTTAGTAGAACATTAACAATGACTTTGAACCATCCTAACTTTAGAGTATATTTTGTAATTAGTTCATGTATATGTGTGTCATATATATAGTACGATATATTAAACACATTAATGGAATTCGGTATAACCAAAATTATTAAATTACTATAATACTATACGCACAGTGTTTCATAATTTCATGGTTTCAGCTTCAAATAGTAAAATAAAATAAAACGTACAGCCTAAGACTAGATCACAGCTAGAATGTAGGTATATTATTTTAAAAACAAATGGGGAGGGTTTTGAGGATTAAAAAGAAATACATAAATAGTAAGTCCCGTGAATGGAGATCGGAGGAATTGGTCAATGAATGAGACAAAAACAAATTATTATTATTATTATTATTACATTAAAATATAATTAAAGAGACACTTAGACGGCTACATAAACACCAGATAACATATAATGTAAAGACATTAGTTGAGAGACATATGCACATGACACACATATACATATATACTGAATTATTTATTTATTCTTTTATTTTTTATTCATTCATTTCTTTTAAAGTCCTATTTAATTAATAAATTAATTTTCCTTTACTTACCATATTTTTCTGTCACCTGGATAGCCTCGGCCCATCCCTGCTGTCCGTTTGACTATTCATTTAACAGGCCACGTGTTTATATTTGTATTATAGAAATGTTGTGACTGTCCTTGTCACAATAATATTTTAATCTAAATAATGCTACTCATTTCGACATTTATTTAATTAAAAGCGGAGGATGGTGGTCTTGCCAATTTTCATTTTTCTAGGGGAAAAAAAACACTCATTTTTTTAAAATGTACAACACTTTATTGCTTTATTTATATGAGATACTAGAAAATAGAGTTTGTCTGAGAAAATTTTCACCAAAAAAATTGAGGAACAATATTTTCCTAAACTAAGGCTTTATCCTTTACTTTTTTTTTTTGGATAAAAGGCTTTATTTTTGACAAAACTTAAAAAAGGGTGCAATGTTAATTTTGTAATAGATTTTAAAATTATAAATTATATGTATCATACGATATTTGTTTGTCCTGCATGTTTTTTAACAAATTATTATGTGTAAATATTTAATTGACAATTCTTTAGAATTGTTTCAACAAATTACAAATTAAACTCATTTATTGATAAAAACATACATGATAACTTTGTTGGGTTATGCGAAGTGGCAGTTCTTGTTTTTTAATACAATACTGAAGTTTATTTCACATTGCTTTATAATTACATGAGTGGCACATAAAAGTACACTTGTTAAGTTAAGAAACAAAAACACATCATGTAAAACAAAATTTACATTAAATTTTTTAGATTGCAAAGTTAAATTTGCACAAAACACAATTTTGATCAAACACCTTAGTTTAAAATGCAATTAATAAAGAGAAATCCTACGCTAACAAGAATTAAAAAAACATATCTTTATTATTTTTTGAAGTTTTCTCAAAAAAGGTTCTCATGGTCGGAATTTTTTTACTCATTTTCCATCATTTATATTATTAGAAACCAGTTGTAATTAACCGTTTAATTAAACTACATTTAACTTCAGTGTTAACTATTAATTGAAATGTGATAAGTATATCATTATATAGGAAAACCAAATAAAACTGGAAGATTAGGCTTGCTTTCATTCTAAATCTGCTAACTTTTAACAATCTTGCTTCCAAGAAAATCAATAAACTCCAAACTTAAAAAAATAACAATAAAAATTTGATGAATTGTCCCTCATATAAAATAACAAGAATTTACTACCTAGTCTCGTATGGACTTTTATCCCCTTGTACATGGTAACATGGAGTATACATGATCCCAAATTCCAACCCTTTACACTAAATTTGAACCATTCTAAAATCAGCTTGAAATTTACCAGAAAAAAGAGAAAGGTAATGGTTAAACAACCACCCCCCCAACCCCCAAAAAAGGAAAAAAGAAATTATGTGCAGAATATGATAGAGATGTATGTCTAATATATATATATATGCATATGGAACTTGGTCATATAAAAAGGGTAACATTTCTTCACATTATGACGTGGTTTCTTTAATTAAGAAAGAACATTAATTGGATAAACAATCTTACAAGTTTGGAGGTACTTGTCCTATAAATTAAAGAATCCAAGTAGATGCCAATTTTTTCTTAACATAAACCACAAAGGATTTGTTGTTCAACTTCAACAAAGGTCAAGACAAACTTATTTTTCTATAAAATTAAAAATTATGCATGTAGTTGAAGTGAATTGTGTTTGAACATTAGGTCATCCTATATATTATTAAAATTATAAGGTATACTCAATAGATATTAATTGTAGTTGATTAATATAATAAGTCTTGGAATAGATAACCTAAGATGGCGTTTTCCGGTTTATAAGTTTAACCTATTTTTGCAAGTTAATCTACTAATTATTTATATTTAATTAATTTGTCTCTGTCTCCACCATTGGGAGATTTAATAAGGACTAATATCTATATCTATTATATTATTTATGAAAGAGTAATATTCCAAGTAACGCGTTATTATGGGTTGGAACCGGGGTAGGGAATTTGAAAAAAAAAAATATTATTCTTTTCACCATCATCTTTAAATTTAATTAAAATGTTTTGGGTTTTGGTTTAGATGACCTATAGCCAGTTGATGTTAGCTAGATTAAGCCCTAAGATTTAAGCATTCAACCTAAAGATTAAATCTGTAAAGATTACACATAGGAGCCCACAAAATTAAATCTCTAAAGATTACACATCCAAATATAACCCATAATCTCATAAAAATTTTGGTCATGAATTCAAATACAACAATGAGCTTTTATATTAAAGTTCAAAACATTTAATTCAAAATCAATTAGTAATGGTTGGAATAACCCAAATTTTATATATTGCTTTAGAAAGATTTCTCTAGGCCTGTCAATTGGGCCGAGTAATCATAAATGATCGAATTTTAATTAAGTTTGAGCTTAAGCCGAACATGAACAAATTTTCAAACCCCAATTAAATTTCGGGCCAAACTTGAGCTTGAAAGGCTCAATTTCCAAACTAAGCCCAGCCCACATTCATATGTTATTAAGATTATTACGTATTTTTAATTTTTCAAGTTATCAAGTCCACTTTTAATAGGATAAGGTTTACACTTTAAAATACACACCAACCCAACTTATAAATAATTAGAAAAATTAAGTCCAATAATTCTTCAAACTCAAGTTTACTTCTTACATCTAAGTCTTGCAATTCCACCCATTCGTGTTGATCACATTGCCAAACAAGGGGCAACTAGGTAAGCCATCTCTCTCACATACAAATAGAACTTTTGAAGAGATTAATGGGTTTTCATCAAAAATCCATATTCATGAAATTACATAAGTTGTTTAATTTCAAATTTTAATATATGATTTTTATTTTCTTATATGCTGCAATATTAATATCATACATTTTGATGATTTTGTCATTGCAAATTAGTGTATAAAGTCTTTTAAAATTCTCTTGAATGGGCCAACCCAAACTTAGGCATGAAAGCCACAATAAAATATTAGTCGAGTTTGAACATATAAGATAAACTTTAATACGGGTCTAACTCAAACTTGAACATCTCAATTTAATTCAAGCCAATTTTGTACACCACCATCTTTTTTTAGGATTATTCATCATCCTTTTATTTTTCACCTCGCCTCGTTTCTTTTAGGATCCATATTCCAAAAAACATATCTTAAAGTAAGGAGTTTAGGACATACAAGTCCCCGAAGCAAACAGTTCCCTCGGTACAACTAGAGGTATAGAGGTTAAACTACTCTAAGAAGAGATATGTCTGCATATACAGGACAGAATATTAAAAAAAAAATAAAAAAATTAATAATAATATACCAAATAGAGATGAACAAAGGAATGCGGCCGCCTAAAAAAATATGAAAAAATAAAAAACAATTTACAGTTACAAAACTGTCTATCTGCCATGAACGACCAAACAAAGATATTAATTAGACCATATGTTTAATTTTCTTCAAAGAAATGAATGATAACAAAGCCATAATGAACAAACTTGCCAATCAATTAATCGAACAAGGAAGTACAAGCGGAGCAATTTGCACGCGTCAAACCAGTAGTAGGCCAAGCGTGTTTTTAAGTTTTCAAGAATTGAGTTACGAACCTCAAAAATTGATAGAATTTTTTGGCCACGCGTATTCAACCAGACTTTTTATCTAAACCTTTAAGGTTAAGATTGAACCATCTCTTCTTACTACTAGACTTGTCCTTCCCATCAGAGCTTCCATCTTCCCCTGGGCTCTCGGGCTTGAAATCTTCCCCAGGAGATTTACTACTGTTACTTCCATTACTAAAAGGAGCGCTACTACTCCCACTAGCCGCAACAACTGACCTCGATACTGTAAATGAGGAGTGGACAGTGTCTCTTTGTTTCAGCAGCTCATCAACCTGTTTTTACAGGGTGCTAAATAGTGAACTGGAGAAAAGTATTCCAATGCCTAGTAATAGGCGGAAAATAGATTACTTGAGGCCGAAGTGGGATCTTTGAAGGCCTGCTTGCCAAGCTAGCCCTAGTGGTTATTGTATAGCAAAATATAACGAGATAGTGAACACCTAATATTGTGCCTTTTCCCCATAAAAAGGATCAAGATTTCATGTACATCTTTTCTAGCATTTGACTGCATTGAGTTTTCAAGGGGTAAAGTTAAATGCACAGATTGTTTTATTCACCCCACTTTTTCCCTTTATCACGCAATACAAAAAACACCTCACACTGTAATTTTTTGTTTTCACTGATTTTTTTCCTTCAATGAAACAATTCCAAGGAAATAAGTCCATGTATGCCAATTAAACAAACACTAAGGGGGTGTGTTTTCTGAAAAAATAAATGGAAAATGACTGAAAACAACACTAGTTTGTATGTGAAGTTGAAAAGGGGGAGTGATTTGGTGGAATGTTATATTACTCTTTGGGTATTACATCGAATAAAATAATTTGGGAGGCAAGTCAGAATTATTCGCCATGAACAATAAGGAAAAGATGGAGAACATTTCACCAAATAAATCATATCTTTTTCCAACTTCTCATAAAAATTAGTAATGTGTTCAATTATTTTCCAAGTTTTTATCAAACGGACCATAAGATTTTCTCTTTGTACTATTTTTATGTTGTAGGGAGAAGGAAGTGTTAAAGGTGGCAAGATAACATTGGGAAAGACATAATATGCAACACAGGATATTCAATAGCAGGGTTATGGCTTATGAGCAAAGAAAACTTACAGACTGCTTTTCCTGGCTGTATCTGTTGGTCACTTCTTGGAAACGTGCCAATGCCTACATAAACATTGATTGAGAAATGCACAAACTAACTTTGTATTTCAAGAAAATGGAGAACTAACTCGACAAGATAGTGAAAATACCTTTCTATACTCCATTTCGAATTGGCGCAGCTCAGTTCTCTTTCTTAAAATCTGAGCTTCAACATCCCTGAGCTTATGGGTTGTATCCTCGTAAGACTTTGCACAAAGAGCCTCAATTGTATAGCTAGCAGTTTTGAAGAAATTATCTCCTGCAAAAACCAGATTAAGATGTCAGTTGTTAAGACACTTTTCCCTCTGATGTGGAAGCAATACATGGTAACCAAAACGATGAAGCCAAAAAAATTAGTAGCTCCAACCATAAACAGCGAATATGTGAGTGCCGGCTTTTAGTTCAGAGACTTCACAAGGTTGTAGGCCTTCCAACCTTTTGAAGAAAGCAGCTTCAGGGTCCTTGGCCATTGCTAACTGTTATGACAATATAAATTAATTCACTGCCAAATTAGCAAATATAAGCACAATAAATTATGAACGGATGAGGAACTCATTTACCGCATTTACAGTTGAGTCCATTCTGTACACTTGAAAATGTAAAAAGTACATCCCTGCTGATGTCACCTTGCCAGCCTTCTCACTGTCTTCCTGTACATCAATAAGGTTCACGAATTTTAGGTACCTTGGAATTGCAAAGCAATCAACATTCATCCATTAAAAACAGACAGAAAAAGCTCATGTCTGCAAATCAAGTGAATTGACTCACTAGAGTAAACATAAAACAACAGGCAATTAATTATTAAACATCCTAAACAGATCTGGTCTAAAACCCAGGCAACCATTGGAGGCTCTCCATATATATTGACATTGTAATGTCCTCAACCCTTATGTATTGACATTGCATCATCCTTGAGGCACTTGAGCACTAAGCTATGTCCACCATCAAGAATTTAAATTTTGTTGACCCTTTTAAAACTAGGGTCCTATGATGACCCACACTTTTCACTATTGGGTGCATAAAACCTCTACCAAATTATGATTTTTTTTTATAGCAGTTTATTACATCTTACAATAGAATGAGAATGATACAGCCTAATTCTAAAACGGTTTAATGATTTGTACTCCTACCTTCAATCTTCTCCAATCTGATCTAGTCTAGAATCAGAAGTTCAACTTAATACACAATTAGCTCCTATAATCAACTTCTACTCAGTAAACTTCTTTACAGAGCACTCACTAAGCATATCATAGCGTTTCTACTCATTTGAAGTTCGTATCTGAAAACATGGAAATCCTTTGCCGTTTAAAAGTTGAGGGAGCAAATTAGTCTCGCTACTTCAGATCTCGTCTTACTAAAAGTACATATAATTAATCTCAGGATGCCAGAAACGTACCCCTTTCAACTGAAGGGGAAAAAATACTAAAAGAAATTTGAAAAGTTTCAACAGTGAACAGTGCAAGTAGTTAGTAATAAGTACAGAAAAAGAATAACAACGACTAGTACCTGCAAAGCCAAACCATAACCCCCAGAAGCATCTTGCTCAAAATAAAGTAGCTGCAAAATCAAATTCAAATATTTTAGTTTTTATGCCATTTTTACTTAAATATACATGATAACTCTTTTGGGGCATGCTGGAGGGATAAAGATAGAGGGATTTTCTAATTCTTTTAATATTGAATTGCATAACAAATAATTCAGTCAGTATGTTTCTAAACCTTAAATTTGCTTTGTGCAGCTGAAGTGACTCTAACAACAATCCCCGACTCAGCCTGTTCCTCATTTATAGTAACACCAAAGAAGTGGGCACATTGCTTCTCTACCTGCAAATGAAACTCAAAATTGAGTTCAAGGAGTACATCTACTGATTATGGCTTAATCTGGCTAAAAACAGGGGCACACCTTTCCGCTAACTGATGTTCCAATTGGAAGGGGTCTGACCGTAACCGTTCCATTCAAAGCTTCTTCAAGAACATTTGCAGAAATGGTGGTTTTGATAGGAACACCGAGCTTGCTAAGAAACAAACTTTAATGAGTAGATAAACTAGGTGGAATTGAAAATTACACAAAAAGTTTTAAGCACGGAAATCACCTGAATAGTGCTGCAAACACTGTATTCACAGTTCCTAGGTTTGATAAATCAATTTCCATATCCATGCCAGAAGCATCAAGAGCCTAGTTAATTTTATAACACACATACAAATACCATTCAGAAACAAGAACTTCACAAAAGTTGGTTATAAAAGAAAAGTGCATGATATATGCGTAATAGGTGCGAAAAAATATTATAAGTGGGTAAATGACCGGAAAAATAGTCAAATCCTAAATACACCATCTATGCCTCTCTCCTTTGCGTAATTAAGCATGAGAACAAATATTGGAAACTATAAGCCCAAGATTTATATGTATGTACTATGTACTGGATGTAACCTGTGCATACACCACTATCCACTTGTTTGTAAATTACCAGTGTATACAAATTACAATGTGAATGTACCTAAAAATATTATTTGATATTCATAATGACTAATTGCAATATCAGCCTGGCAAGTCTGGGCCTTGACATGCATGTACATTCGAGCCCACCTTCAGCTAAAGCTTAAAATTATGTATTCTGTAGCTATATTGGGTTGACATTGTGAGATTGCTTTACTATTTCATGGTTCTATCCCTACTATCAAGTGGCTGAACAAACAATTACGAGTGCACCAAGTTAAAAAACTTGTAACCCTTGAGTGTTGCAAATCTGATGTTATAAACAAGAAGCTCTACGTGTGAGATCCAACCAGTACTGGATATGCATTATTCATTATATATGGTAATCCCACTATGTTAACAATAACCAAATGAAATTTTGAGTCCTAAAAGAAACTACCTCAAACCCTGCATTATCGTATTGCCTTCTTTTCTCTGGATCGGACAAAATGCTGTAAGAATATGCAACTTCCTTGAAAAGTTCCGATGCTTCAGGATTGTTAGCATTCTTGTCGGGATGATATCTGTCCATTTTTGTATCAGTAAATTAGCAAGTATTTACAATTCATACGATGTATATTTGAGTATAAAAACCTAACGCCATCACCACCACACCGGTTACACAAGCTATCATTCATTTATAAGTCTGTGGTATTAGTACATTTCAAAAGGTTATGCTAATTCAACAGGTTATGATATCTGTCCATTTTTGTATCAGTAAATTAGCAAGTATTTACAATTCATACGATGTATATTTGAGTATAAAAACCTAATGCCATCACCACCACACCGGTTACACAAGCTATCATTCATTTATAAGTCTGTGGTATTAGTACATTTCAAAAGGTTATGCTAATTCAACAGGTGGATCCACAGCACATATCTATATCTATATCTATATATGTAATTTATAAGTATTCAGGGTAACCCTTTATGTAGTTGTTATGCCATTTCTATAAAGCAATAAACTCATTGAGCAATAATAAAGTTTCACATCAGATGCCTTGCCAAAATTTCACATGCTTGCTGAACAATAATGAAATCCTAACAATTAAAGACATTTCTTCTAGGCTATGCAACAGTTGAGATATACAGTCCGTTTGGATTGAAGGGGAGAGATGGAAAGGAAATAGTTAATTAAGAAGGAAAAGGAATTGAATAGAATGGAAAGGAATCAGTTTAATTTTATTGTTGTTTGGATAGCTAAAGATGGAAAAAAATGGAATGAAAATAAATCTTGTTTGGATAGAAAGAAGTAAGAAAAGGAAAAGAATGCGATTTAATATATTATTAACAAATTAAAGTTAAATTTAAAATAACGTGAAAAAATCATTAAATTTTTTTCTATTTCCTTCCGATCCTCCAACTATCGGAAGGAAACAAAATAAAAGAATAGAGGGGCATTCCCTCCCAATCCCCCCAGTTACTCTCCACTCTCTCTTATAAATTTATTCAAACGAGTGAAATGTAATCACTCCTCTTTTCCTTCCTCTTCCTTCAATCCAAACGGACGGTTAAAGTAAAAAGAAAGCAAAGGCTTAAAATGAGATGGGAACTTACTTGAGAGCAAGCTTTCTGTAAGCAGTTTTAATCTCCTGATCAGAAGAATCCCTAGACACGCTCAATACCTCGTATGGATCTCTCCGGTTCGCCGGCGTAGAAGGTCCCTCCGTTTTCGAACCAGCCATCTCCCTCTTTCTCTCTCAATTTTATGTTTCTCTCAATCTATAGTCTCAATTGCATCGCCGAAATCGTGAAATCCTATTGAGAACTGGAGCCTTTTATCTCCAAATCTACAATCAAGAGATAATTGAGACGAAATGGCAAGACTTTTGCCTAAAATCAAACACGAAATTCTAAGTATGGATCTCTTTCTTTCTTTTTTTTATTGGGATGAATGCAGAGGGCAATGATTACTAAACAGGAATCGAAGTTAAAAGGCTAAGATCTAATCAATCTATTTATACATATTAAGCTCCAAGGTGAATAGAGAAACGGACAAAGAAAAAAAAGTAGGGTTTAAGAAATTTACAGGAAGCGAGGAGAGAAAAAGAGGTGACCAATCGGAAGCTTTTCCACTTATTACTTCTTCATCATCCTCACCTGGGCAAAACAATTTTTTTTTTCATATTTTCACGTGAATATAACATCTATATTTCTCGCGCTCCTGCATATAACAAAGGGTAATTATGATACAATCCCTTCAAAATTTTCATTTATTGGCTATTTAGTTGGTGTTTTAAAATTTAATTTTTAAAATTTTTAGCAAAAGTCAACTTTACTTTTACGCTTTTTAAAATTTATTTTATTTTATTTTATCTCTCATAAATTTTTTAAAACATTATAATTTTAAATTCAAAAATTAAAATTAGATAAAAAAAATATATATTTGAAACCTACTCTTCGAGATCTATAAAATAAGATTTATTGTGACTATTTTTTAAGCTTTTTTCATGAGTTTTTTGGAATTGGTTGAAAAAAATTCTAACAAAAATTAAATTCACTTTTTAACCTATTTTCACACTTTTCAAAAACTCAACCTAAAATATTAATCAAGGATTCAAAGAGGCCCTTAATCTCTAAACTTCTGTATGAAAGGTAAGTTGCATTTGTTTACATGTAAAAAGAGTTAAAAAAATTCTTTAATTAATAATTTAATTATATAAATGATTCTCTTTTTGTAAAATATCGATACGTCATGTTTAAAAATATAGTTTCTCCCATATTAATTTTGTGGTATGAATAATGAGATTATATTATATTATATAATGTATAAGTAGGGAGGTTGGAGCACCTCCAATCATTGTATAGAAGTTGACGTGTGTTAATCTAATTTTACAAAATACTTAGGTGATGTTTGGTTGATGTTTTAAGTTGAGTTTTTAAAATATGATGTTTAGTAGAATTTAGAAGTACGTTGAAAAGTGGATTTGGTTTTTTTTTTAGTTTTTTTAACCAATTAAAAATCTCATAAAAAGAATTCAAAAAATAGTCACAATGGATCTTATTTTTTAGATCTCGACGAGTATGTTTTAAATATATATTTTTTATCTAATTTTGATTTTTGAATTTAAAGTTATGGTGTTTTAAAAGTTTTTTTAGAGAGAGAAAGTAAAGTGAAATAAATTTTGGGAAGTGTAAAAATAGAGTTGATTTTGAGTTGAGTTTTTAAAATTTGGAGAAAAAAAACACGGACCAAACAGGCCCTTAGAATCTAAAAAAATATGGTCTAATGATAATTTTGTAAACTCATGTAAAATTTGTAAAAGCCAATAATATACCAACTCATATTAAATGTCATTTTTATTCACTTTTTGTTATTTTTTTTTTCTTGAATCATCTATACATAATTTTATAATTTCAATGGGTCTTGATTTATACGTCTCGATGAGTAGATTTCAAATATGTAATTTTTATTAAAATCCATCATTTTTATTTAAAGTTCTTGTATTTTAAAGTTTTATTAAAAAATCGAGGAGAAAGAAAACTGATGTTGCAGTGTAAAATAAGTATATACTTTATACAGTCATTTTACACAAATCTCACTTTTAAAAGATTGCTGAGATAAAAAATTTTACAAGGTGTGTAAATTTTACACAAAACCAAAATATACATTATTGTTGGACATGCTCTTAACTCTCGATATAAATAGAGTTGATGCATCTTCATTATTTTATATCAGTTGAATAAGAAGATCTCCCTTATTCTCTTATTTATCTCTCTTCTTTATTTCAAGACGTTATCAGCACGATTATTCCTGTTAATTGGAGGCCATTGCTACACCATAGTTAAAAAAAAATTAAAAATTCTTTTCTTGCAAGCTGGCCATTTCGAAAGTAAGCCATTATACTTCAAAAAAAATTCATTCTTCTTGGAGGCCAGCTCAAAAGCATGCACCATAGTTTTTCAATCTCTTTATATGGTCAGATTTATGTTTTCCTTTACTTTTATAATACTATGATTTATATTACAGTTAAAGATTTATTTTGTCTTATCTTTTATTATTGTTATAGATTTTAAATATTCTATTTCATAAATGATCTAGACCTAAAATTTCATGATTTATACTTTTGGGACTTGAAGTTCATAATCATTATTTTGGATTCGAAAATTCACGATTTATAATTTTGGGACCTAAAGTTCCATATTCATTATTCCGGACATGTGAATACATGATTTATATTTTCAGGACCAAAAATTCCCTATTTATTATTATGGACCCGTAGATCCATGATCTATATTTTGGGACCTAAAGTTCCATATTCATTATTCTGAACCCAAAAATTCATGATTTGTATTTAGAGCATGAAGTTCTTAAATATTTATATTTTATTTAAAGGTTTGGAGTTCTCTGATCATAAATTTTGACCTCTAGTTTCATAGTCGTAAATTTGGACTTAAAGTTCTATAATTATTATTTTGAATAAAAAGCTCCAATAAAAATATGTCTTAATAATCAAACTTGACATTTTGAAATAAGAAAATATTGACCTAAAGACCCACAATTATTAATAACCTAAATTTAGGTATAAAGTCCCATATCACTACTGACGAGGTAAAATACCGATTTACCTTATTTGGTGAGTAGAGAGGACACGTGGCAATCCATGTGGACATGCATTGAAACATGGCAGAGAACTTAGACTATGTCTAATACTAGACCTTAGTTGAGCATATACCTCATTTAAATAGTCATATGGGTCATACCTAATGCGAACAAAGTGCATGCTAAAACCTAAATCCTTTAGGCCTGTGCTGTCAAGATAAAGTTAGCCTTGAGCACATTTGTGTCCGAGCAGGTAAAGAAAACATGGGCGTCTGGCAGATGTAACAATAATGGGTGCACAGACCACCATGACTGCATTAAATGCCTGCCAATGCTCCGGATTAAGCGAAGAAGCAAAATTAAAGGTAGGCATGCCAAATCAACCACTACAATGATGAAAGAAGTTATGAGCTAACAACTCTAGTCCTACAAACCTGCTATTTCCTTACTCTCTCTCTCTATATATATATGAAGCATTTTATACCATTACAATGACTGAAAATTTGAGCATTTAATACACTTACTCAAGCTAGAATAAGAAAGATTTCATCACTTAAGATATTTTCTAATTGCATTATGTAAATCGGATAAACATACTAAAGCTTACAGACTTGAATATATATATAGGTAATTAGTGAGAGAAAGTATTCTAAATACTCTATTATAATAGTTAGACCAGCTTAAAGTGCTCATTCCTTTGTAACCAGAGCTTTGCCTTATGCTAGTATCATTTACAAAGGCTCCTAGAGCTTAGAACTCAAGAGAATGGTCCTTATCAATTAAGGGCGAACCTCATATATGATTTCCTTTGTTTATTATGTTGATTGTTTAAACTAGCTATCATATTATTGGCGTTTCATTCACACTACCAACTCACCATAATCTATATTTATTAGATTAATCAACATTGATTATGTAGTTAATTATACATTATAGATTTTTACACCGACAACTATTATATTCTTATTTTAATTAGAATAACAAGTAACTTTATATTTAGGTATGCTGTTATTACATTTTTTTTCTTTATAAACCTAATTAAAATATATATCATTTTATTTTACCCCTTCTTTATAACTGCTATAAATAGTAAAATAAATTAAGCATACATAATATATTAATACAAGGCTAGAATTTTTCAAGTCCGAAATCTTAATATAACCAGAAGTTTTATTATTTCTTATGAGCTCGAAGTCTCATATTTTAAACTAAGAACTTGAAGTTATGATCCATGATAATCTAATTGACCTAACTTTTAATGGAGAACCTGAAGTACTTATAATCCTATAATTTTAAAAGATAAAATCATAACTCTTATTTGTCCTTGTCATCATATTTACATATGACCGAGCAAAACTCATTGGGTCTTTGGCAATTCCTGAATAATAGGTACGACCACCAGAAGATGGTCATATTTCCAACACTCATAATGAATAATTGAATATATATATATATATATATGGATGAGTTTTTAATGGTTACCTTCTCTTTCTACCTATTGATGGGTACTGACAATAATTAATACACATTAGTGAGATGTCAAATCATTTAACTTGTTATAGCAGGTTAAGGTGACCTATTCTATTTTTATTTTTTTAATTAAACTTTAGGTAGTGTTTGGTTGAGATTTTAAAATCAAGTTTTTAAAATTTTTACCAAAAAGTCAACTTTACTTCACACTTCCCAAATTACTTTACTTTTTCTCTCATAAAATTTTTAAAATACCATAACTCTAAATTCAAAAATCTGAATTAGATAAAAAAATATATTTGAAACCTAATTATTGAGATCTATAAAATAAGATCCTTTGTTACTATTTTTTTTAATTTTTTTTACGAGTTTTTTTTAATTGGTTGAAAAAAACTTCAACAAAAATTAAATTCACTTTTCAAAACATGTTTTAAAATCTCAATCAAACAAGATTCCTTAAAGATTTTTTTTTGTCAAATAGACCTAGGATAACCCAATTCCAAATTATGATAAGTGTTTATTGGTGTTTTCGTCATTTCAGTTTTATAGTTAATTAATAACATAAGTTTATGAAAAATAACACTTTCAAAATATATTTGACTTTGAGTTTTCATCTCTATACAATATGTTTACAAATTACATACAACTCAACTATTTTAATAACACTTGCAATTTAATCATTTTATTATCATTCGTAACAAATCATATTACAATAAAACCCCAAAAATTAATTTTAAGCATCTCATATAACTTGTTTTACTAGTTTTATTAGTCACTATTCAACTAAATAATAATTTTAACATAATAACATAAAATAATATTAAAAAAAACGTATTTTCTTAATTTAAAGTATTTTAAACAAACTCAACTTTTAATAATTTAATCAGATACGAAAGTATGCGTACGACTTCCTAAATAACACTTAAAAAATATCTTATTTAGTATTAAATAATTAATTATTTGGTTCAATAATCAATATGTTGTGTTTGACAAACAAATTTTGTACCATTTTTAAAATTGAGAAGTATATCCACTAATTAAAATTAATTTATAATTGTACTAATTTAGATTACATTTTAATTTAGATTCCTAATCGAAATCTACTTCCATTTTAATTTATTTTCTATTTTCTTTTAAGGTGCATTTGAATTATATAATTGAATTTAACTTTAAAATTCAAAAATCTAAAATTCAAAAATTAAATATTTGAAATACAAAAATTTAAAATTTTGTGTTTACTTAACAAATACAAGGAAATTGATTTATAAATCTAAATATTATTTCGCTAAAATTTATATTTAGTTGATTAGTAAGCTATTTTTATTTTTTGACACCGTGGCGGAACTCATACTTACACAAAATTAACCTGTTTGACTCGACCCCTTTATTATAGTATTTTATTCCTTATAATATAGCGTAATTACCACGGGGCGGGAGTGGGTTTATGCGTACACTATTCACTACGAATTTATATTTAAAATAATAAAACCTGCATCTGTTGGGATGTGTTTATATACTTGTTGGATTTGGGGTTGGATAATATACAGCCCTTTGTCATCCTTCGTATTATTATTATAATTAATATTACAAATATATTTATAATAATAAAAAATAATAATTTGTTTAAAAATTAATTAATATTTTTTTCAACTTCGCAAGTTTGGGATTTATAAGAACAATCTTATCTCTAAAATTTGAAAGTTATAACTTTAAGATAAGTATCAAATCTTATTATTTGAATATATTTATAAATCTCAAATCATAATTTCACACCAAACAAAAATATTTAGATTTGAGATTCCAATACAAATCTCATGTTAAAATCTTCTCTCAAATCCACATTCCAAACACACCCTTAAAGAATAGATAATACGAATAGTATTTTCTTTTGGTATTGTAATTTATAATACGAATAGTATTTTCTTTTTCTGAAATAGTTTGTGAGAGGATAATTATGCAAATAACATACCATAAACCTTTGAGATTTATTTGGTGCTTTAAAAAAATATTTTTTATGAAATTATGTGAAATAAATGAGCCTACAAACAATTCTAAAAAAATTCGTCAAAATTTTAATTATTTTTTGAAAGGTTCACAATTCTCAAGTATTTTTATTTTTATTTTTTGCTGTACATAAACTTTTTTTTCTTTTTAAAATTGTAGCATCTTATCATTTGATAATTAATTTAAAATTTAGAGTTTTTGGAATTAATAAAATATATATATTTAATACTTAGAGTATCTCCAACCGTAGTGTATAATTTTTCTTTGTGTAAAATTTACACGTTTTGTAAAAAAAAAGGTTTCCAGCAGTCTTTTAAGAAGTTTGTCACTTTGAATTTGTGTAAAAGGTTGTGTGAAATACAAATCGAATTCACACAACCACATCATATAATCTCGTGTCTATTTCCCCTCATCCCGTTTCCAGAAATAAATGGATTTAAAAAGTAAGGGAATAAATATATGATAAATTCCACTTGTGCATATCTAATTAGTAGTTTAATATTTATACAAAAGTCTAAAACAGAATGTTGGAGTATAAAACGAATTCTTTATTATTTTTGTGTAAATCTCACTTTGACACGTAGGAATTACACAAAATTTATACAAGATGATTGAAGATGCTCTTATGTTCTTGGTTGACCTTTGTGATAAAATTTCGATTACATGTTCAAATTTTAAATCTTTGTTTGAGACATTTAGTTTGAATTTGAGCTTTTGTTATTTATTTTTATTATTATTTTATTTTTTAACAGTTGTTGTCTTTAATCAGAGATAATTTTCAAAATGACTATCTTTTATTTATAATAAATTAAAATTTATTTTGTCATCGATTAAAAAGTTATCTTTGAAACTAATTCTAAAAATAGAATGTCCTTTGTTAGAATGAGAATAATTGATTTGTAATTTAAAAAAAAAACCATATTTTTATTTATTTAATTAAAGTAGATGTACCTATTAATCTAATTTATTTTTTAATATTAAATCATTAATAAAACAATATTTATAAAATTAAATCAATAATATTTTTTTTAGTTTATTTACACTTATGGATTAATTTAGCCGGCAATATTAATTAACTTATCAATGTAGATTAACTGCAAGATATCAATATAAATAAAATCATTCATTTTATATGGGTAAGGAATAGGGATATCCTGTATTGGAATTACAAAATTATGTAATGAATATCTAATTTATGATTCCTTAAAATTAAATAGAAAAAAATGTCATGTCATCAGGTAACAACAAGTTACCCACTTAACCTTGCATTTAATACTTTATATTTCTCCAATGTGCATTAATTAGGTTAGTCAACTACACATTTGATCTCAACCATTAATTTTTTCATCTAATGGTTAATATTACAATAACCATTCATAGGTAAAAAGAGAAGTAACCATTGAAACATCACTCATATATATATATATATATATATGATTTTAATATTATAAGACGATGGCTAAGTATAACACTTCTATTTCCAATACTTTATTCCTAAAGTAACACTATCGAGTACTCTCCATTTTTTTACTCCTTGAATATGCTTTTAAAGTAACAATATCTAGAGTATCATTTTTCAAAGTGTTTTAAGTGTGTTGTCTGTCTCCTTATTTCAAAATAGAACAATCAAATACTAATGAAATCATAATTTTATAACAATTAATTCAAAGGCAATTCTTAATGTAAGTGCCAATTTTTGTCAAAAGAGATGTCGAAAAAAAAGGTGAAACAGTCCTATTAGAAGGGGCGCATATTAGTTTTTCTCTAATAAAGGTAAAATAATAACTACTCTAGCAAATATGTTTATAAGGGCCAACATTAATATAAAATTCAAGAATTAACTAAAGCTGTTTACTAAAAAAATCCGAGCCCTAAATCAAAATCAAGATTATAATCCACCTAGCAAAGTTTGTCATATGTATGAAAAAGCATTGTTCACGTGCTTAAAACGTACCAAAACATGTGATGGATAAATATAAAGCATTTATTAATGATGTGAAGACAACCATACTGGACTGGAAGAGTTCGGTGAGTATATTTGCAACTGATATCATACAATTGAATCAATTTTTTATGAAGATATTAATGGCAATCCTCCTACTAAAGATGGTTTGATGAGAAGCTGGTAACATCACAAAGTTAGGTCCAGAATACATAAATTATCATTTATTTTTATTTTTTAAAAGTATGGATCATGGAATGCATAATATTGACATACACACACGTACATACATATATATATATGTGTGTGTGTGTGTGTGTAGTAAACAGTGTCACATTACATAATATATTGAAAACCAAAAGTTTTTCAATGAATTTATGCTTAATACACGTAAAACAAACGTTATAGTAGGACTTACACAAAATATTAATTACTCTGAAGGAGCCTATATAATGTTACCAAATAGTACTTCACATATTCATTAAAGATCATTATTTTCAAGTAGTTCTAGAAAAGGCTTACTTAATTAGTTTTAATGATATATGAATGGATATCATATTGAAATACATAATGAATGTAACAAATAATTCTTATATATCATAAATTAGTGTTAGGAGGCAGAACCTTACACTAGAATTAATAACTATTTTATTTTCAATTTTTTATTGCACAATGTTGTGTACCATTTCTAGTGTTGGGAGTCAGAAGTTCACACTAGAGAAACTAAGTGTTTTCTCCTTTGATCTTTATTATACGACATTATTTAATGTTGAGTCACACTATATCATAAGCCAAAAGCCTAAACAAAACCCCAAATTTAATGACCACGAGATCTTAACTCTTTGGTATGATAGGCATGGTACGTACCTTGAGACTACCATGTTAAGTAAAATAAAAGAAAACTTTTATAGGCACCAGTCTACAAATTAATAGTTGATTATATTATATTGAAATGTTATACCCCATCTTATTTTAAATTGTTTTCTTAATTGTCATATTTTCTTCAAAGCATATAAAGCGATATTTGTGACCTTCTAAATCTCCCAAGTGTGCTTCCATTTGTAAATATGATGTAAGTCTTCTTTTTTAGTGTAATTGTTAATTTTCTTTTACATTGCCATACATTGTTATACTTAGTGTCTGATTCCTCATCACCCTATTAAATTTATAAGACTTGACAATGCTGCTACATTTATTTATAATTTTTTTCAGAGATGTTAAGTACCTTATTTGACATTTTTAAACTTAAAATAATGGATCATAATCCTTAATTAAATGCTTTTATTCATGCAATTTAGATTACATGTTAGCACCTAAATACATGTTGCATTGCATGAAATCTAATTAGAATTAGCCTTACAACCTTTCATGCAATTTCTCTAACACAACCAATAATCTTATTTGACCAAAGTTGATTATATTATTTATATAAGCTTTGATTCACCTTCTATTATATAGTATTTATAACAAATTGTAAAAGATGTGTTTATTGCACATTTTACATATTAACATTTTAATGAGATAGCATTCCCCCCGTTAATGGGAGATAAAAAAGTTATTCCAGAACAATCCATTCCAGAAGAACAACAAAAATTATATTGAAACACTCCCCTTATGCCTCATTTAGACCTACGTATATCATAATGTGAGAAAATGTACAGAGAATAATGATTTGCAAGAAATTGCAAACATAATACAAATGAATTCAATAATGCAACAAAAGTAACAAAGTCAAACGTACCAACTATAAATATACCTACTAGAATTAGTGTCCCTACATGACAAAATCAAAATATGACAGGTAATGAATCTGCACCATGCTAGGAGCATGGCAGACCAATGGCTTCCAAAGATTTAACTCATTGAAAGAGGAAAACTGAGCAATTATACCTTAAAAACACTCCTAAAAAGGTTATCATTTTACTCAAGAAGAGGTCATGAAAAAATCCACTCTCTCTATGGCTCCAAAAGATGTCATTGTTTTAAAAAATACACAAGTCCTTGAAGAGACTAAAGAAGAACATAAAAAAGCATTCTTAACAAATGATAAAAAGATTTATGTATTAACAAGAGAGATGTGGAATAGAAAAGAAAATGTTATCGATGACGTATTTGCATGTGCAGTAACTACTAAAATATCAAAGAGTAATAATGATAATAATATACAACAACATATAATAATTAAATGTCGACAAAGAAAAAATTAGCTTAAATGGAAAATTGCCTACAAAGCCCAAAATGTGTTGACTCTGAAGGTTTCAAATGGGTGTTTGTAAAAAAACAAAATGATTATAATAAAATCACGAAATACAAGGCACGACTTGTGGCATAAGGTTCCTGCAGAAACTTGGATTGATTATGAGCGTCATATTTTTCTGATTATGGATCAAATATATAAATTTTAGATATATAATAATTAGCTTAGCAGTTGTTAAAATATTTTATATGAGACTCATAAATATTAAAACTATTAATTTATATGGGAACTTCGACTCTAATATTTATGTCAAAATCCCATAAGGATTTACTTTGTCTGAAGTAAAGTCAAAGAGTATGTACTCGAGACAATTAAAACGCTAATTGTATGTATTTAATTATTCTAAAAAAATGTGATATAATTATCTTAGCAAAAATTTATCTAAGGAATAAAATAAAAACAAACTCATTTGCCTATGTGTCTTTATAAACAAATCCTTAAAATGATTTTCAATATTAGTAGTTTATATAGATACATAAATCAGGACTCTAAAAGAGCTCGAGAAAACATGTGACTATTTAAATAATGAATTTAAAATGAAATACCTTGGAAAAATGATATTTTAGTTTGACCTATGAATCGAGATAAGTTCTAGTTCAATATTAGTCGATTAATCTAAGTATACAGAAAATGTGTTTGAAACATTTTAGTATGGACAATGCATAACCACTAATGTTTGTCTGGTATTTACACATAAACAAAAATCCATACCATTCTAAAGAAAAAGATGGAAAAGTATTAGTCCCGAAGTACCATGCTTACGTGTAATTAGTACTTATTACCATGCACTAGACCGAACATTTCCTTATGTGTTAACTTGCTCAATATATATAGCTTGGTAGTAACTAAACAGTGATGGATCTCTATCAAAAATATTCTCAGATATCAACGAGAAATAACTAATTTGATTTAATTTGATTTATATAACTCTTATAGTTCCAAGTTGATAGGTTATACAGATATATGATATATTTCCAATTCTCATACGATATGATCTCAAACAGGTTAATTATTTCTTAGTGGTAATATTATTATCTCTTAGCGATATAATATACAAATTTTAGTGGCTATTTATTCTAATCATTCCAAAATTTTAGCTCTTTATAAAGTTATAGGAATATGTATGATTAAGATCTTTAATTCAGCATAATCGTAGTTCTTTTTAGCTATCTTTTATTACAGATGTTCCAAGTGTTACCTATGAAGACAATCCATGTATAACACATATTTAATAATGTTTTACCAAATGTGACAGAACTAGATGAAAGAGCAATTTTTTCGTCGCAAGAAAAACTCTAATTCAAAAATCCTTATTTTACTACACTATATTAATAACGTCGATAGCGAAAGTAAGGAATCGAATAACTGAAAATTTAAAATTTATATTGATCTAATTGCCTTTATTACATAAAAAATTAAATTACTTTAAAAATTAAATTGCAACTAATATAATAAAAGAATAAAAATAATAACTACATCCTAAGATAATTGGACAAAATTCCAAATACTCATTTGCTTCAAATTGCATATATTACAAAAAACCCTCCACAGACGCAAATGTGGAAATTTCTTCCCTTCCTAACCTTTACAATACAACTTCATTGATGAGATATATATGTTCTTCCAAAAACACAAATAACCCCACCACATAATATCGTATAGCAAAAATCAGGGCTTGAAATTTTCATTATATTCTTCCATTGTAAAGATTTATTTGTTCTTCCAAAATCATAAATAACCTAAACGCGGCATCACATAAAAAAATTAGAAGTTTCCAGAATTATCACCATGTTTCTCTTAAAGAAGATACAACTGTTAAAATCACAGATAATCTATCAAAAAGAGTTGCACGGTGGGAATTAGGAGTTTTGATTAAAATTGTAGGATTGTGGGATATTTTTCTTTGACGATGAATGCTTTAATATATAGAAATATGGATAGGGTTTAATGAGAAATATATGGAGAAAGTTTGAATAATGATTGAATTGTAAAGGAGTAAGAAATTAAATGGAATTTAGGGTTATTTTGGTGTATGCCTACCGAATGGTTTAGAGGAAAAAGGGAGGTGGATGGGCTAGGATAGTATGGGCTATGAAATTAAAAGTCAAAGCGGTTATACGCTAAGAGAAGTGGGTTGATAAGCTTCTTTTTATATAATCAATTAAAGTTTGGGCTCAATATATGATCATTGGGGATAAGGCCCATAGATGATAAACACATATTAATTTTTGTTATTGTGGACTGACAATAGGTTTGGGATTATTTTTGACAAAATATAATTTCGAATTTGAAAAAACTCAAAACACAAAAGTTATAGATTTTTGAATCTTCTTTCGATCCGTATAAAAAACTCCAAAATCCGAGTTTTAGTCAGATTTTTGAATCTTCTTTCCAACCATATTATATAAATAAGGAGGTTAACTCTCAATATAAATAGACCTGACCCCTCCCCATTATTTTATATTAGTTGAATTAGAAGATCTCTCTTATTCTCTTTTTTATATTTTTTCTTTATTTCAATACTCATAATGAACATGTTTTTTTCCCCAAAACAACATTTGCTTCTTTCAGCAAGAAGTAGCATTAAATTTTTTATTAATTTTTGATGTGGAACAAAAAAAGTCCAATTATTGTGATGACATCATTTGAAATAAATATAAAGTTGTTTATTGGAGAGTGAAAAGAAATGAGATAAAACAAAATGGTGGGCACTATTGCCACCCCATAATTTGTTTGGTTATATTCCAATACTTAGTTTCACTCTTCTATTGTAAAGTTTATTCACTTCCTCTCCACTCCAACCTACATTATACATGTAGTCTTTGTTCATAAATTATAATAAAAAAACATAGAGAGAAAGTTTGAAGGGTTCTTTCCTCCACCATCCCACCTCTGCCCTTTCCACCTCTGTCGTTGTCGCGTTCCACTCCTCCTGCTACTCCCAATCCCTTTTCATGGTTTCTCTTTCTACATGCATTGATGATTTTTTTTAGATCTATAATTTTTCTCTCTCTTGACATGAATGGTGGTAGTTTACCTGTGGTGGTGATGAGCTAAGTATATTCATATGTACACTAGCTTTGTTTTAATCATACACACTCATCGGGCATTAGCCAAGTACATTCATATGTACTCGCTTGACATGGGCTAACTTAGTATTTGGTCTAAAAAATTCAACTCAATCATACACGTTAGACATTAGCGGAGTATGTTCATATGTAATTGCTTAACATCGGTTGAGTAAATTCAAATATACTCACTTGACAAGGACGGAGTCATATGTTAGGCCAATTTTTTTTAAATTGATTATACACACTTATTAGATATTGATTGAGATGTTCATACTTATTCACTTGAAATGGACCAACTGAGTTCCTATCATTACATTACTTCTCTCTATCTCTTTATAATCACATATGGAAACTTGTGTGCATTTATAATATAATCTGTATACACACAAATTGTTGAATCATACATTCAATTGTTCGAGTTCATTATCTTAGGAGAATGTGTTCTGAAAGTTTCAGTGATCGCCGGCAGAGGGAGAAAAGGACGACGGAAAGAGGAGGAAGAAGAAGAGGCTTGTGGTGTGGAAGAAAAGGACCAAAAAGTGAAATATGGGTTCGTTGAAGGAGTTGGGAGGTGTAAAATGGGTGAATTAGAAAAAATACGCCTTTTTTTTAATGGGAGTAAAACCAAACAAGTTATGGTGTGCAAATAGTGCCCACCAACAAAATTCAAGTAAGTTGACTCTTATCAAGCGAGGGGCAACAAATAAATTGTACAATTAGAAAGTATTGCAGTTGATATTTCTAATACCAGCCAAACAAACTTGGCTCCTCTCCATTACCCTTTCCATCCAATTTCGTTCAATAGAGTCTAGTTTGAGACATGAACATATAATTTTTTTCACGAAATTTGGTAGTGATAATCTTTATAATTATTAGATTATATTCACAAAATTTTATCAAGAAATTCAAAACTGAAAAAGTGTAATAAAAATTTGATACATATGTTCATTTTCAACTATTAAAATTTTAAATGGTCATCTCACTCAATTCCGGGTTGAATTTTTTAATGAAATTTTGTGAAAATGATCTACCCATTATAAGGAATATATTATTTCCCTAGGTTTCTTGAAAAAATTCATCCGTTTATGCATCAAACTTGGCTCCATTGAATAAAATTAGATAAAAAGGGTAATGAAGAGTAGCCAAGTCTCAATTAAACTTCTAATTTGCATAGAAACTCTTTACTTCAAAACATTTTTTTCTATATCAAGTTTTAAACAACCAGAACAGAGTGAAAAATATGATATTAGCTTGTATAGAAATGAGACGAAAGATTCCATAATTAAAAGTTGGGCGCTTATTTGGCCTAAGCATTGAAAAAAGTTCGTTGTCCAAAAAAAAAAATATTCATAATCAAGAACGACACATGCTGAATACATTAATGCTATGAAGAAATTTGATCTAAGTTTATTGAGTGGGCTAAGCTCAAGGGATAAGAACACACCCCCAAAAGAATAAAATTTACAGATTACTGGCAACCAACAACAATCCCACGAATAAGGATAACAGATCTGCTCGGCGAGAAGATTAAGGTACGTTAACAATCTATTTTCCTCAATTTGATAAGCAATATTTTCGCAAATTGGAGAATCCGATCCATAGAAGAACGCTCTATAAGAGTAACGTTTTCATAATATGGAGTGTAAAGCATTTATAAGATAAAACGCTTTCCACACAATTAGATTTTACCTGTCCCAATTATTGTCTTTTACTACTAAAACAAACCAATAAGCATTTGGCCATGAAATTTCAATGACAAAACAGAACTGCAAATTATTTCCCTCTTTGAACAATTACCTACCCTCAGTACCCTGCCTTCATTAAGAATCATATATATAGAGAAGGAAAGCATCCATAAAATAGCCATCAGTACATGCCCACAGCCCACATAATACGATGATGGGGAAGAGGCCAAAGTATAAATGCCAAAATTTTGGGAAACACTAGGACTAAATACAGTTTTTTACAAAGCCAACGTATATTTAGTGGCAACTCCAAAAGCATTTACACGCCTTAATCGACCAAAGTCTCTTTGCATTATTAGCTACTAGTATTAGTCTATTACTCTTACGTTGAGCAATTAGGGTTTGTGTCAACCTTGATTACTCTGGTATTGTATGACCCACAAAGTCTGCACTTGTGATACAGCCAGTGGAAGCGTGCTGTTCCCTTCTTGTCACAATCATTGCACAATATATCCTGCATAAACAGCCACCAAATTGTTAATTCTTATTATTTTATCAGCTTCACAACGTAAACTGGGCCAAACACTTAAGCAAATGAGAAAATTGATTGCTTTACCTGGCAGCGATTCCGGTACTCTTCTGGGAGCTCCTCAGAAGCCATCAAAGCATCAAGCATGCCAAAATAAACCTGAAACAGATACTAATAAGAACTCCAATTGTTACTCCGTAAATTTCTCTGCCAGTATGAGGCGTATTAATTAGCCTCTGTATTTCGTGGACCTACTAACTCTTCCTAGTGAATTTGATAGAGAGAGAGAGGCGTATGCCAGTCCTACTCGTGTGTACAATCAAGATCGACATAGTGATATGTATTGAATTAAGTCATGATATTATTATTAGTTCCACAAACGGACAAGGCCAGTACTTATTTTAATTACTAATTGCAGTAGTTTAAAAAGCCTTGTGGATTTTATATCAAAAAAAACAAAAAAAGCCAAAGCTTGGGACTTGGGAGTAGATGAATGTAAGCATATTCACTAGACAGTAGACACTGCCGTTGGTGCCTACAGGTACCTGCAACTAATATGAATTATTCGTCTATGAAGCACGGACACACTCTTGGAGGCCACGTGTCGGACACTCCAACACTTGGATTTAATTATAGTCTCTAATAGTTGATAATTGATTTAAATGGTTGCTACTACTAGTGTTTCTTCACTGCAACATCAATTGAGGATGAGGCAACTAAGCCACTTTTTATATTCCCCTTTTGTTTTCTATCATTCTATGGAACAATTTAGTCTATGTATGCTTTTTGATGCTTTAATTATGGAACAATTTAGTAATCATGTTTTGAGCATTTGGGTTATTAATGCAATATAGTTTCATTTTATTGAATTCTTAAATATTTATAATGTTTATTGCATATATACATATATATATAATTAATTAATTAAGAACGTGTCCCCCCCACGTGTCGTATCCTACATTTTGAAAAAATTGCATGTCACGTGTCAGGTCTATGCTTCATAGATTATGAATGAACACAGTAAAACTTCTTTAAAGAACAGAAAGCATTTCCTTACCGACATATCTCCCATAGATTTGCTACAAATTGGACAGATGTAGTGAGTGCAAGCATACGCCTGATACAAAGGAAGGCAGAGATCTAAAGTCAACATATCAGTAACAAAACGGAGATTTTGACTTGGGACCTTGCTAATGGTTGAAATTAGACTTAACTACCAACATAATTTGATTACTAAAGAAAATTAGAGTTAGGTACTTTTTTTTGTCGCTGAATATTATCTCTGATGACAAAACCTTAAGTGACAAAAAAGGTGCCAAATTCTAGAAGCATAATACATTGGCAGCAAAGTCTACTTCGAATATTAGTCCAAGTAAAAACCACCCAAAAAAATAATAATTTGCCTTGCACCTAGGATCATATAAACAAGTGCAAGCTATGAACAGACCTGGAAGCAAGCTGAATGCATAAAATGGCCACAAGGAAGAGCTCTGACAGTTGCACTAGATGTGAACATAAAATCGCAACATATTGGGCAGTTTGTTTCAAGACCTTTCTCCCTGCACTTGTGGTCCACCAACTTTATCCCCAGACAGTAATTGCAGGTCATGCAGTGAAAGAAGTCAACACCAAGTCCCTTTCCCAGCCGGCATAAATTGCAAAATGGGCAATGATAAATTGTCCTGAAGTACGAAAAATAAATTGTAAATTGAAAACCATAACATCAGAGATGTAAGATGTTCTAATAGCTATTATTCAAGTAAATTCGTTACAAGAAGCTGAAGCATAAATAATAAAATATTAAATATTAGAGCTTCAAGATTTTCCCTTCAATTTGATGTTAAAATGAAATAGGTTTAGTTATTGGAGAATTAGTGTGACTGCAAATATGGCACGAAACTTCCTCAGAAAAACTAAGGGGGCCAAGCACAAATTGACTTAATGTATGGCCACTCTGCTAAACCAAATGTCATTGATACTGAAAATCACAGGTGACAACGTTTTCAATTACGTAACAAAAACACATAAAATGTTAAAACGATATAGCACAATATTAAGTTTACATGATACGGTAAAATACAAACAGCTACTACAAGCTATTTTTTATACACTAATCACTACCGATAGTGTCTATGGTTAACAGCTTCCTACAAGAAGCACGGGGCATAGAAGATTAACCACGAAAATAGTAACATAATGGACAACAGTCCTTCAACCCAATGAGAAAAAAGAAACAGTTGCATGGCTCTCTCTTCAATGCAAAGAAGCAGAAAAGTACGTGAATAATTGTGGATAAGCAATCATATTATTTTATTTCACTTATACGAGCTAATATAAAGATAATTTCACAAACCACCATGCCTTCTGATGGAACTATAGATTTTAATCAATTACATGGGCATCTATCCCACCAATAAAAATAGTATAGTGAACAAATCAACACATAAAACAACACTACCATCAAGATTTTGAAATAGGTAGAAATGTCGTCCTATCAACAACTAGTTACTGGGATTTACTGACATTTTTTTGTCGCCACATCTAACACCAGTTTGAGTGCTCACAGATGGATTTGCTTTTATTGTCCTTACAGTATGTTAAAATTTGTATTATGAATCTCCATATTCTTTTTCATTGCTTAAATAAAAAAACTCATACATTGTGGCAGGCAACTTTTGACTTAACAATATGAACCATATACGTATATGGTCATTAATGGTAATGCAAAAGTTATGGGCTTGGACATGGGCATGCACATGCACAAGACTAAATCTACAAATGCATATGGACAGTTTTTTAACAAGGAAGATACAGCAGTGTGTAGGCTTGTTTGACATAGTACATCTATGTTGAAGAAACAACTACAAGAAACAAAATTAACATCATTCCAACCCAAAGCTTGTGACAGCTTTAAATTGTGTATAGCAGATTCTAGTAAGTATTTTGAGGTAAAAAGCTTCTGAGAACACAATAGACAAGTAGAACAAAAGAAAAATGGTTCTAGACTTCTAGGAAAGCCAATCACCTTTCATCATCAAAAAATTTGCAGTAGCTGCAATAGTATTTTGCCATCACGAGTCCATTGCAAGATGGTGTTGTACAAATTGGTCCAACAGCCTGAATATTAAGGCACTTCATGCACATCATTTCAGATGTAGCTTTCCTGTACATAAGTTTATAAAACATCAAGGAAAGTAAATTTTAAGAGGAACAGCAAACATTCAAAAGCAATAATAGGGTACCTGTCCATGGAATGGTCGCTGACTTTGTCGTGGCAGAATCTGCATGTAAATAACTTGCCACAGCAAGCAGCACGGAGTTTGCAATTTCGTTTGTAATGTTCACATCCAAACACTTGTTTTTCTGGATCACGGAATGATGGAGAGCATCCAAGTAGATCTTCACCCTCTGAAGTTTCACCGGTTCTGGCTTGAGGTAACTTCTGCTGAGCAGCTATCCAGCGACTGTTAGTAAATGGTGCATTCATCGGGGTGAGTACAAAAGCATAGTTTTGAAATAGTTGCACAGTATTTCACACCGAGACTATCGTACAATGACAAACCTGGTCATAAGATTCTGAATGAGATAAGCTTTTCTTCTGGGATCAAGAGTTTGATCCCGAGAAACCTTTCTTATCTCTGACTCAAGCTCACTTTGATTCATCCGGAAAATATCTTTCCAACCGGGCTTGAAGGTGTAATCAGGTTGGTCCAGGCCTTCATGGACATCAGTTCCTAAGAAGTGTAAATTTGAAACTAGATTACAAAGAGCCCTTTATTATGTGAAAATGTTAAAATTATTCATAATACAGTACAAGAAGAAAAAGCATCAGCCAGACTTGTCTAAATGATGGACCAACTAGCATAAAGCATTGCAAAATCACCTTGTGAAATGCAATTCTCAGATGTTGATGTATGTGAAGATGGAGCCTCAGGAGTTCCTTCCCACCATTCATTAAGCCATTCACTAAACATAGTATTTTTGGTTGCTTGCTTCCAAGTATCCATCATTCTATTTTGCTCTTCCTGAGTAAGAGCAGATGTTACCCACGGCAACATTGATTGGAGCACCTCTGCACCGGTCGTTCCAATTATACGACCGACAAGTTTGTCCTGCTCCTCCAAAGAAAAATGCCTATCAAACAATGGCCAAAGCTCAAGTTCTTCACGCAAAATATGCTGATCCAGCGTTACTTTAATGGATTTGCACATGCCCTGAACCTTTGTGGCCAACTCATTGTACTTTCTCAAATTTTCATCACAACCAGAAGAGTCAAAGTTATTCGTACTTGGATATCTAGTCGGATTTGTGCAGATCAAGTTTTCATGAAGTTCTGAAAGCTCAGCAAGTGTTGATGAAATATCCTCAAATAGTTTTTCCTCTTGCTTGTGATCCAAAGTGTAAGAGTGGCTAACATTATGAAGAGTTTCTTTGGATTCTAGTGCAGGGAAAACTATATCATCCTCAGCATTACTGTGAGCTCTATATAAACCCCATAACAAGCGAAATCTACCACTGAACTGTCTAAGGAATGTCTCTGTACATTCATTGAGTTTTCCAGATTCAACATCCAAGTACTCCAAATCTTTACGGATTGCTTTATGAAATTTGAATATGTTATCAATGGGCCGGTTGCCACATCCGATATTAGTCGAGGTTATCTCTGTTTCCCAGTTGAAAAGACTGGAGTTAAGGGATGGGGCAGAAGGACCAAAAGATAATGATCGCAAAGATTTAGCTGCAGCAAGAGAATTTGTTCCAAGACTATTGCTGTTCACTCCTAACCCGGGAACACAACAAGACTGATTACTAAAAGATACATTCTGAATATTTACACCTCCCGAAGGAGCACAAGCATTGCTCTCATCCAGTGACATTAAGTTTCCTCCAATGATTGGCCTTTCACCCTCACTTACATGATCAAAGGAAATATTTTCCACCTTAGTAGATGAGCTACAACCACAACAAGGTTTATTGGAATCTTCTTTGGCTTCGGTCAGCATTTTTGCAGGACAACAACCACTTGCACTTGAGGACAAACAAACATCCCTTGGACGACCTTTGCATGCCCATCCAGAAAAAAGAGTAACCAGTGCAGTGTCTGATGCTGGAGCTGCATCAGATAATCATGCATTGATCAGAAACAAACAAGTGCCCAATTGATGCAAATTTAGTCTCCACAGGTGGTACTAGAATTGAGCAAAAGCAAAAAGCAGGAAATTGAAATCTAACCAGCCATATGCATATTATGAAGAAAAGACCTTGCTTCCTCTTCACTAAGTGATCCTACCAACCACGGTAAGACACACTCGATCAATCTCAAGGGCATCACACATAAGCTCTGGTACAAAAGCTCTCTCTGTTTTCTAGGTGTAAAGTGCTTTCGCGCAAGTGGAAGAACCTACAAATACAATGTTCTCAGCAGAAAATAATGAAGTATCACTGTTAAGGACTGCAAGAAACAGATCATTCCATTTCTCTCCTGTGTGCAATTAAACTTGCTTTTGATATTTCTTTTAGCGCCGATTGACTTAATTAAATAGGGATTTACATTTTGGGGATTAAAGTGAAGTAACATCATTGACACCCAAAAGATTATGCACCAAAATAGCTGTTCACCTGAACTTCCTCGTTGTGGAAGTGATTCTGTATGGTGCCCATTATATGATCAGCATGCGAGCACAACTTGGAATAAAATTCAGCAGAAGATGAATTTGCCCCAGCACTTTCAATACTTTCAATCAAGCATCTAAACTTGTCGAACTCACTCTCTTCTTCTGCATGCTCTTGTGCAAAAGAGAGTTCCTTATCCACAGCAGGGAATATAACTTTGTCCTCAGCAATGCTGCACCCAATGGGAACAGAGAAACTCAAATCAGTACAAGAAGGCATTATTTATTTTTATTTAAAGAAGAGAGTACTGACTGCAAAACCTGAAGCTGCAACCTGATAATTCCTATGATTATTTATTCTTCTATTCCAAATCCAAAAGAATGCCAATGAAAATAAATCAGTAGCAGAAAGGAGGGCGGCAGGTTTGAAGATCTGCAAGGAGACTGTCTGGGTACTTCTCCAGTCTCAAAAGGGATATTGTACGTTGTAAACAAGAAAGGCAAACTTTTGCAAAGAATGAATACGTTTCACATTCATCAAGTTTACTGAAGGCAGAGTATATCGTTCACCATCTGTTGGCTTAAAATATGTCACAGAATTTAGGCCTCGTTTGATTCGGATATTAAAAAGTGGGATGGGATTATTAATACCACTTTTTTTATAATACCTTGTTTGATTCGTACAAATGTATTGGGATTACTAATACCGGTACTAACTTAATACCACTCTTTGTGGTATAATTTAATACCAGGGGGAGGTGGTATTGTTTATCCAGGATTAAGAAAAATGAACCATATATTTTTAAAAATGCCATTACTACTATAATATTTTAAAAAATGCCACTACTACTACTACTACATTATTATTATTTTAATTTTTTTTTTAAAACAAATTTTTTTTAAACAAATTTTTTTTTTAACATTTTTTTTGTTAGTCTAAAATATAATCATGTATACGAGTTACAGAACCAAACATGGTATTAACATCAGCATGGGATATCCTAGTATTAATACTGCACAAATCAAACAAGGTATTGGTATTAAATTAATACCATGATTAATAGTCCAGTACTATTAATACTGGTATTATTAATCCCACTGACCCTAATACCTGAATCAAACGAGGCCTTAGAATATTCGGATTGCTAATCCTTACAAAGTAGACAGTTCCTCACGGATAGGCTGTTGGAAATCAAAGTTATTTTTGTTATTAAGTTATATTAGGTAACTTTTGTACATCTCATAATACAAGGGATCTTTTAGATTTAGAATTAAATTAGGATTTGGTTGTTTCCTTTTTTTCCTTTTTGTTTATGTTTGGTTATTCATTGTAACCCTAATTTATCTATATAAATATACGGCTATGGCTCTCATATGCCAAAACCCCAATTACATTTTTCAACTTGGTATGAGGAATTCGATTCTCACTAGGGTTTTTGGGTTCCACCTTTTTCGGAGGGTGGCCTTTTGCCGCTTGCCTGGTCAAAGAGTTTCTTTCGCATCTCCTTTTACGTTTCTTTCGCATCTCCTTTTACGTTTCTTTAGTACCATTGTTCGGCCGTCCCTACCCAACCTTTGGTCAATTCCGCTGCCTCCCTTTCTTTTTTATGTTAGTCTTCAGCTACTATCTCATTGGTGGCTTGTGGTGCTCTATCCCTCTTGCCTCTTTTCTTCTTCTTTTGACCTCTCTGAGGTATTTCCTTAGTTTTCTTGTTATGAGCTAAGGTTCCTTTTGCGTTGCTGAGTATTTTTCCGACAGCATTTTGTTGGCCATATTGGCCTGCCCGGTCTCGTTATCAACCTTATTTTGGGCAGATGTTGTTCCACCTTTGTACATGTTGCTATGGATGTTGTTACCACTTTTAGCACATGTTGCCTTTATTTTATAGAATTGAGGTATTTTTTTGGGCATGCACGGTTCAAGCACAGAAAGAACAATTTATCTGAAGACTTAATGGGGGAGTATTTTCCAGTAAAAGAGCAGCATTTTATGATAGGCAAATTGATTTCAATTTAACACCTCCTTCAATTTGAGGGGGACGGTTGGAAATCATATTTATTTTTATTATTTTGGTTATTAAGTTATATTAGGTAACTTTCGTACATCTCATAATATAAGGGATCTTTTAGATTTAGAATTAAATAGGATTTGGTTGTTTCCTTTTTTGTCTTTTTATTTATATTTGGTTATTCATTATAACCCTAATTTATCTGTATAAATATACGGCCCTGGCTCTCATATTGAGTATGCCAAAAGCCCAATTATGTTTTTCAACTTAGGCCCAATGCTATTCAAGATGACGATTTACCTTGGTTGTCGATCCTCAAGGCACATACAAAATCAATTCACCATTCAAGTAAAGTACTCATTGTATTCAACAGAACAAACTTTGCCAGACAAGGAAAACTCAAACTAAATAAAGAAAAGCACTAATAATGACAATACCTGTGAAAGATGCAAACTTCCGCAATAAACTGCAACCTCTTATTGAACGAAGATAGATCAGAAAAATCTCCAAATAGCTGTATCCTTCTAGCTGCTTCAGCTATATCGTTTAATTCTTTGGTTATAGCTTTGTGCCAATGCAATATTTCATCTACAGGACGGTCTCGAGTGGACTCTGTAGAATCACAACTTTCTCTTTTACAAGGCCTGGAAGATTCACAAGCACAGCACCCTTTGTCAGGTGGACCAACTGAGACGCAAGCCTCAGAATCAGGAGAACTGTGATCCTTGGGATAATCTTCGAAACTTTTACGCTTTTTATTGATCTTTACTCCATCCATCCAGGCGAATATAATCTTCGTAAAGAAAATAGAGTCAGTGAAAATATGATTTTATAAAAGCTATATGTACAATGTCTGCACTCAATGCACCCTCACCTGTTGAAGAAGCTTTTCTTCTGGGATTACTTTGCAGAAACATTTATGCATATCCTGACGCTCATCGGAGGACACGGAGGATGAAAGCCACGGTAGAAACTCTGACATCATGTTTACAGGAATGCTGCATAAAAACTGCCACACCAATGAAGCCTGCTCTTCAAATGAAAACTTCTCAATGAGCAAGGGGAAGACCTGCCAATTAAAAGCAGCCTGCTTAACGGACAATTTCAAGCTGATGGATAAAGATAACAAAAGAGAAAGTTGAGATCCTTGAACTGTGAAGCAGTAGGTAAACCTATATCCACCCTCTGTTTCTTGGCCATAAACTTAACAGGTACACTGCAAATGGCAATATATTATGGTTTCGATACAGATGTTATTATCATGCTTTCACCATGAACTCACTTATGGGTATTCATCTCATATTGACTGGGTGTGGTACAAAGAAAAGCTGTGAGCGCTTGGACCCAAAACTGACAACACTTGGCCAGGGTATGACATGTGTAGCTTCATAGATACTTGGCCGGTCATTCTAAAGACTTGGTTTCACACCCAGTTTTGCTTAAAGTATTGTGCATTGCTAGTTTGTTTGGAAATTCCTCGTTTACATAGCTAGACAAAATCAAACGTTGCTTTTAATTTATAAGTCTCTTGTTTACTTTAAGTATATATTATACCTAACAAAAAACATGAACTCATATCTTATGTGTCAATGATTCTAACCATACCATCAGTGATAATGAGAAAAATTTAAGGTATCAACACGCGAATGAAATACGAAAATAATAGAAATAAAAAGTTACTTGCTCCTCTTCCTTGGACATGTGTTGGCTAATTGATGTTTGAAGGGCTCCTGTACAAGAGGCTAGCTCTCTCCTATAGCTCTCTTCATTCTCCATATGCGAATCCAGCAGCGCAAACAATTGATCAAAGAGAACACTTTCTCCCTCATGCTCAAGTGAGTAAGTTCGTGCCACATTCTTCACACGGATGTCAAGAGCTGGGAATATGACCTGCCAGTCCAAACAAAAGAGATTTTGAAATATTTCACGCATTTCATAGGATACTGAAGTGGATGATGTATCAAACTGCATCTCTGTTTTACAGGGACAGCGCCTACTTTTCTTGTCCATTTTCCTCTCTGTCTAATTGATTTTTTTTTCATAATATAGGCAGTATCCAGCGCCATGTTGAAATGCTTTCCGTAATAACTTGAAAGGAACACCATGGCTTTCCATCTTCATTTTCCCTCTTTACATTCCCCGCAAATCAGATACGTTCACATAAATTATAGTGAAGCTAATTCATGCTGAATTCTGAAACTATTTAGGAATTTTATATATTCCAAAGACTTGTAGCTTATACGCTACTGCAGTGTCATGCTATTCATAGATTCCGAACTTGCTGAAGCATTCAAGATATTGGCAGACAAAAGCAGTTTGCAAAACGAGTTATGGTGTTAAACACAAGGGGTAAGAAAGCAGTAGTTTGCACGTTAGTGAAATATGCTAAATGTGGCATTACTCTGCTATTGTTATTTTGGTATAAAATGCGTAGTCACCTCAGAACGAAAAGTCTTTGTCCTAGCCAATCCTACTTTATCACTCTAAGGACACATAGATACATCCACGCTTAACCAATGGACATAGATACATCCACACTTAACCAATGGACATGCATCTTTTGATAAATATCTAAATACCAAATCCGGATGTATTTGTATATAAAAGGTATTAATCATACCAAAACAGAAAATTAAACAATAAATTGGAATAGGAATGTCCAGTATCACCTAAAACTTTTTACACCAGTCAGACGAACACTAAATCTCATCAACTTTATTCTAACGGAAAATGGAGAAATGACAGTTCAATGAGTAAAAAAATAGCACAAACCTTTCAATTTTGAGAACTTATTACAGTAAATAACATCGGCGTGTGTGCGTTAATATATGAATTAAAATCAGGATACAGATAATACAATTTTCAATTAAAGAGATTGCTAAACACACACCTCGTCCTCAGCATTGCAGTGGTGTTTGTAGATTGAACGAAGGAAGTGATACCGCTCGAGCAAGGGCTTGATGTCACTATGGAGGTTATTAGCGAAGGCCATGGCGGAACGGTGAAGAGCATCAAGTTCAGACCTTATCGCCTTGTGGAAGAACAAGAATATGCGAATTGGCGAAGAGCTACTGACGCAAGGCTTGGTCGAAGGCCCTGATGGATCGAGCTGGTTCACCGGACCAGCCATTACAGCCACGCCTCCGTCTCTGTGTTGAATCCCCGTCAATGGCGTCGCCATTTTAGTATGTGGGAAAAGTACACGATAATATCAGATCGTGATTGCAGATTCAGATTTCATAAACCCTAGATGTTTCCTCTTTCTCTCTCTTCTCTCTGTCTCCTGAGGAAACGGACAGTGGAAAAGCAACCCACATATGTCTACAGCCTCTCTCTATCTATATGTGTTTCTCTCTCTAGAACAGAACGGAGCGGACAATGCGACGGATAAAGAGGCGACAACTTATAGTTGGCCACGTGGAAATGATACACACGTGGAATTTTACATTAAAAGAAAAATATAAATATTTGCAAGAACACAAACTATAACACGTCATTGGTCATAGGCTATTTTAGAATTGACTAGAATAATTTTGCTTTTCATCTTACTTTTTTAGAAAGACCGTTTGATAAAATAATATATTATTTAATATTTTTATTATATCTTTTAATTTGAATTAAATATATTTTTTCTGTCCTAATTTAATTATTCACTATTTTATTTTTAAATATTTTAAAATAATTGTCCACTTTTTATATTTAGTACAAGTCATTAATTAGTACACTTTTTATTATTTTCAATATTACCCTTTAAGTTATCACCACTTTTTTTATTGTGGGTCTTACCACCTTTTTTTATTAAAAAAAAAAGTAAAGAGCATTTTTGAAAATAAGTATTTTCTCTTAAAGTAATTATTATGTCTCTTTAATTTTTAATTTTTTTAAGTGTGACAATTAAATTAGGACATAGGAAGTATATGAGAAGATCACATGTAAATGTGATATAGTATATAGATATATATGTATAACTTCTTTTAATTAAAAGAATTAATTATGAAAAAAAAAAAAACTACATAAGTTAAACAATAAAAATATTTTTAGCCTCAAAATCACCACCAGATAATAATATAATTTAATATTTCACCATTTTAACTTACCCAAAACTTAATATTGACAAATGACCAATATTAAAATTGACTCAAATTAAACATGTACTAAAATTGTTTCTCCTAATAATTAAGAAATAGATTATTTGGACATGTGGGAGTAGCGAACCAAGTGTGCAGTTGATGAAAGCAGTGACATGTTACAAAGTCTTTGTCAGATATGCATGGCACGTTTGAGGAATGTGTCACGTACACTAAGAATGTAATTAGGAAAGTTTTTTCAAATATTTGATGGTCCAGTAAGCTTCCACCTATGATGATAAATTTGTGATGATAAGATGAAGGTCGTGGATGGACATGGACCGGCTCAAATCATGGTTTATCACAATAATTAATTATTCTCAATTCAATTTATTAAAAATAGACTTTTGGTTAATTTATAGAAGATTGCAATTTTATTTTAAGTCAAAACTTTATTTTTATTTTTTGAAACGAATTATTGTTTCTTTTGGATTATGCAAGTATGATATATTATAACTTAATTTAATAATTTATCAGATGGTAGTTATTCAATTTTGGCAATAGTATTTCTTAAAATAGAATACTCATAATGATATATCAACTTAATTGCCATTTAAAAAATAAAATTCGGGATCTTTCTTAATGTGCTAAGTATCACAAGAACAAAATTCGAGACTAAAAGAGTACTATTTGTAATTTGCAATTAAATATGATATATAACAATATTTCTTCTTACAAATGAGTGGAGTCAAACATAAATGTCTAATATGAAAGTAAAGGAGTATTTGTATTTGTGTGCTTAACTTTGATATTATTAAAATAATGAAGTTTGAACTTGTCCGGATGATGTAAATATGGGAAGCTCATAACATTCTCACAAAAAATTATATCTTTCTTAGCCAGTATTTTCAATTAAATCGACTAGTTGTCTCGTGTGTTTTTTATAATTTGTAAGGAGAGTTTTAATATGAAAATGATGTATTCATTTTTTTATATTTATTCATTCTCGCAATAAGGCCGGTTATAATAATATGATAATTTATTGTTAGATCAATGTCAATGTTATTAAACACCAGGAGGTTTTAGCAAATAATTTATGTAGTACACTTGAAATTATATATTTAATTCTTATTTTTAAAAAGAAAAAAACACGTTATATATTAAAATGAGATTCAAACCAAATACTTTTAATATTATCAGAGCACCTATTGTGAGATAAAAAATTTCATGTATTTTATATTAAATTGGACTAATTGCAAGGTTATAAAGACAATCAACTTTTTTTAAGAAATTATAAATACGACAGTTGATTTTATTTGATTTTTATGGTGAAATTTTAGTAAGTGCAAGTGTATTCCTAAAATTATTACTTTTATGAAGGTCGTGCTAATATATATTTTAAAAACACATGTTATGTATTTATAAATTAAAAAAAAATATATATTATACATTAAATTAAATATAAATTTTTATACAAAAGTAGTGTTCTTTCCTTGCATTATACGATCGCGTTATCATTTTTTCTTTTGTTAGATGACATGTCCTCTCCTTATTTGGTGCAAGATAATAGACATATCAGAAGAGCTCTTAATTAATTTAAGAGAACAAGTTATTAAGGTCGTTCTTGTAGTCAAATTATTGTAAAGAAACAAATTATTGGAAAACAATAATATCGACGTCGTAATTAGAGTACTTTACTGTTGGGAGCATGTCGGTCCAAGTTTAAAAGTTGAAAACACGTGGAAATGGAATGAGAAGGATGTGCCAGTTGGTGCCTGGCACGTGGCATATCCGTGCCATTCGCAAGCTCACCGTTCCCGTAGCTTTGGAGGTTCGGGGACCACTAGCCATGAATGCCGCTGCATTCCCACCCATAGCTTTTGTTACGGGTGATTTTAAACTCATCTACTAAATTATTGTTTTCAAATCTCGGCTATTATAAAACTTTAAAAAATGATAACGTATATCTTTAGATTATATGTTAAACTTATTATAAATAAAAATAATAAAATTTTATATAAGAATTTGTATTATATTTAATATATGTTGAAAATTAATTATTTTTAAAAATTAATACTTAACGTGTACCTTTAAGCCTTGTTTGATTCGGGTATTAGGGTCAGTGAGATTAATAATATCTAGTATTAATAGTATTGAACTATTAATCCTGGTATTAATTTAATACTAATACCCAGTTTGATTCATACAATATTAATACTAGGATATCTCATGCTGATATTAATACCATGTTTAATTCTGTAACTCGTATACGGGATTATATTTTGGACTAACAAAATAAAAAAAATTGAAGAAAAAAAAATTAAAAAAATTTAATTAAATTAATAATAATATAGTAGTAGTGGCATTTTTTAAAATATTATAATAGTAATGGCATTTTTGAAAATATATTATTCATTTTCTTAATTCTGAATAAACAATACCACATCTCTCCTGGTATTAAATTATACCACAAAGAGTGGTATTAAGTTAGTACCGGTATTAGTAATCCCAGTACATTTGTGCGAATCAAACAAGCTATTATAAAAAAAGTGGTATTAAAAATCACTATCACACTTTTAATACCCGAATCAAATGAGCCCTTAAGGTACACGTTAACATGATCCTAAAATTTAAACCACTTAATTTTGTTAAAAATTTTCTTCTCATTTCATCTTATTTTAACAACCTAAATAAGTCTTTACAATATTCCCTTTCCTTCTCTTTGTCAAAGTACATTTAACGAAATATCAATATTATACTTATTTATAAATTGTCACATATTATTATTAGGTACATTAAATAAGTTGTACTTTTAAAAATATAATAAAGATATAACTCATTTAATGCCACCGATAAGCATAAGTGCTAAAAAAGGCATTTTCCTTAACAAAATTGGCATTTAGCACGGTTTGTAAATTTATTGCAATTATTACGATCTTCAACCTACTCCTACCACCGGTGCAAGCTCTGGCCAGCTATAACCACCACGTTTTTTTTAATTCCCAAAAATAACATATAATCGAACTCTTTTAATTTCACTATCAAACTCTTTTTTAAGAATGTTGCTCTAAAAAATAATACCCAAGAAGAAGTAAAAGGAAACAATATTCTTCAATTAGGGCTCATTTTATTGAATTTTAAATCATTCTTGGAATGCTAATTTACATTCCAAAAGAATTTCGATATTTAGTTCGAATTTTGGCCTAAGAATGCATTATTTCAAGAATGAAATATTCCTTCAAATTTCCCCCTCTTAAATGAATGAGAATAGAAGGTTGTTATAAGTATTATCTTTTAGATTTTCTCCTAATATTTCTTTTGAAGACCAAAACATAGCTTTTATTTACCAAGACAACTCCTCCTTTTCTTTTTCTTTTTTTCATTTATATTATTTTTAAAATAAAAAATTATAATTTTTATTAATTTTTTTCCTTTTTTTATTATTAAATACATATAACGACTTTTCACAGCTGTGAACAATAAAAACTTAAATTTGTCTTTGTAAAATTGTTAAAACTTTCCTTCTAATTTTGTAAAATGAAGAATATTTTGATAATTCGCATATTTCATTCATATTCTGATTTGAACCAAATATAAATAAGCAATGTTGAAGGAAAGAAGAATTATTATCCATTACATTCTCAAAACTTGAACCAATCGAACCTATATAAGGTCAAGGGAGACGTTTGAAAATTGAAGCATGACTTTGATTTGTAATTCAAACATTTCCCTTGCCCTGGAAAATAACCATATGAATAGAGCCAGTATTCATCAAATTGGAAATAAGTATTTGTAGCAGAGTATTAAAAAGTGGATGAATTTAAAAAATAACTATTTGGAACAGAGTATCAGAAATACAATGAATTTAGAAAGGGAGATGCTAATGGGTGGATTTGAGGATTCCACCTTGCTTTTGATCTGACCTATAGTCTTCCCCTATATTTTCCTCGGGTTTCTTGTACAATCTTTCAAATATTTATACTTTCTTCTTCACACTAGATCGAGGCTTGCAAGGATGACATTAATGGTGAAGTCATGAGTCACTTTTCACCAAATGTATAATCTATGGACTTCTTCTTCCATTCTCCTACACCGGTCCCCTGTCCGACAACTTATTCCAGTGGACCGGTGAGATCTCTGAGCCTTTTTCCTTACAAAAGCATTGACCTTATGTACGGAGAAGCACAAACAATCTAAGAAACAATACCCTAATAAATTGACGGAGACAACGGTTAGAAGGATGAACCGTGTTAGGGATTGTTTGATTAGTAAAATATAATTTTTAATTAAGTTTAAAAAAAGATAAGTAGGATTAAGAAAATAATTAAGTGGGTATAAATAAAAGGGAAATTTTGATATTGCACTCCATATTTTACTTACCACCCCATATTTTAAAACCTTGGACTTTGCACCCCGCCGTTAGTAACTTTCATCCACTTCTGTTAATTAATTAATGAACTGACCATTTTACCTTTGCTTTCTCTCCAATAGCTGAGATTGCAATTGCACCCCAGTTATTCACCATTTATTAAACTAGCCATTGGATAATAAAAACAGCAAAACAACTACACTAAAACAAAGCAACACAACAGCAAACAGCTACAAAGTCCACTAAAACTTAGCAACACAACAACAAACAATATAAAATCCATTCAAATAAAGCAAGAAGAATGGGTGGGAATGGTCAAGTAATCATCTATATAAATTGTTAAGGCACGTCTTTCACTTAAAAGAGCAATACTTCATCTCCTGGCCATCTCACTTGTCTTCAGTATTTGTAAGTTCACTTGAAATTCTTGTAGGCAGTTATGGGTTTCTTTTTTTTTAACTAATTATTCTCCTCAAATGTGAATGACTATACTCATATAAAACTATTGCAAATGATGCAATCAAGTTTAGGAATTTATCTACAAACTTCTTTTCGGGTGAAATTCCAGATGTCAGAATCCTAAGCACTTTTGGAAACAACTCGTAAGTTGCATTACCTTATCCTCAAGTTTGTCTATACCTCTAACTTTCACCCCCATGGTAACCCACCTTAGTAGTTACCTATGATGCAGTCTGATAATTATGTCAGATGAGTGTAAACATATTTCATATTTTTAACTTTTGAAATAAATCTTTATCTTTAATTTTCAAAAGAAAGTTGAGGAATGATTGGTGATTTTGGAGAATGAATAGTATATCAAAACAATTTAACTTTGTTTGGAAATAGTAAAAGTCTTTAATTATTCCATATGTTGTTTATCATTAAATTCAGAATATTTGAGAAATGTCATAATTTGGTAAGTGTAGCATTGCTCTGACACTTGTATTCCTTTTAGCTAATTCTAATGAATGTGTTGTTTATATGCGCATCTTTATTGGTAATTTAAATCTTTGCGGTCAACAAATACACAAGCCTTGTCAAACTTTATTGGGATTCCCTACATTGTTGCCTCATGCTAAAAGTAATGAAGTTGCAAGCATGTTGTGGGTTTTTATTTTTTAAATTGTAATCTCAATTTGACGTGAAACAATCTTTGTAATATTAATCAACTGTCATTAAGTGAGCTTTTTTCCAACTAATGATACATTTTCCTTTGGTGGGATTTGTGCAATGCCTACAAAAAGATCATTTCATTATGTTAAAGGCATTGTTATTGGTGCCATATCCACATTGGGCATTGCCCCCTTTGTGCTCTTCATTTTCTTCTAGGTTTGGTTGGTGTCAAAAAAGGAAAGAACTGTCAAGAGATACACTAAAATCAAAACAAGTCCATCAAGAAACAAGTAAATGAAGCGCCATAAAACTATTTCTTTTGCTTTTCATTTATTTTTCACCATTTTTAAACATTTTATGATTTCATAGGCACCAAGCTTATCACATTCCATGGCAATCTTCCTACCCTTCATTCGAGTTAATAAAAAAACTCGAATCTCTTGACGAGGGCTATGTTGTAGGGTCCGGTGGATTTGGTACAATTTATCGGATGGTTATGAACGATTATGGCAAATTTATCGTTAAGAGAATCAATCGAAGTCATGAAAACTCCAATCAAGTATTTGAGAGGGAGCTAGAAATCTTGGGTAGCGTCAAACACCTAAATCTAGTCAACCTTCGAGGTTACTACAGGTCCCTTTTGCGGAGCTTCTAATCTATATATGATTACTTGGGCATGGGCAGCTTAGATGAGCTTTTTGCATGGTATTTCTCAACTTTCTTGATTTATAACTTGCCCTTTTCTTCTTGTTATGCCTTAATAGTTTATATAGATGATTACTTTACCATTCCCACCCATTCTTCTTACTATGTTTTAGTGGATTTTGTAGTTGTTTGCTGTTATGTTGCTTTTATTTTATTGTTTTTGTTATCTAAGGCTAATTTAATAAATGGTGAATAATTCAGAAGCAATTGCAACCTCAGTTGTTAGAGTGAAAGCAAGGGTAAAAGGACGAGTTCCTTAATTAATTAACCGAGGTGGATGAAAGCTACTAATAGCGGCCAACGAGGTACAAAGTCCATGATTTTAAAATATGGGGTGGTAAGTGAAATATGGGGTCTAAATGTGGGTGCAATCTCACAATTTTCCTAAATAAAATCATATTTTGCTATTAATCACGAACGTATGTCTGCGTGTATGTAATCATGAAAATATCTATGGGGCCGAGTTACAAAATTTATTTAGAATGGTGTTAACATGGGTACGGTAAAAATTCCTGTTATGAAAAACAACATTATACATTTTCTATTTTAAACTGGTACTTTTATCTTTTTCTACACATCTCGTATTTATGGGATTACATTTCTTGAATATAATTAATAATTAATGCAAATTTAATTGTATTATTTTTTTAATATAAACAATACACGAATATATTTGGGTTTCAAATCACATGAGACAAGGAAATGGATGGTGGGACTGTAGTTCAAACAAAAATAAATATTTTTTTATTTTATTTTTAAAAGAGGCCACTGATTATGTCAAAAATATTTTTTCGTTGAAAAAACACAAAAGTCAAAGTAAAGTAAAATTATAAATTAATTTGAGATGAAGTGTTTAGGAATACCATTTTTTTTCCTATAAATGGAGTTTTATTATTTGCTAAAGGCCACAAACTACCAACGTATTTTTAACACAAGTTGTAAGTATTCCTAAGACTGAAGTTAGAAATTTAGTTAAGGAGGATCAATTATAGCATTAAAAAAATAATGAAGGGAGGGAAAAAAATAGTTTTACTACTGATTTTTTCCCAAAATTAAAGAAGGGCCAAATAACTAATAAATATGATACACTTGAACTACACTCTTTCTATCTCCCTTTGAATCACCCATCTGTTCTATTGCTGAACTACACTATTTCTATCTACCTTTGAATCATTTTAACTTATCCACCATTTGATACAAAAAAATTATGATTATGAATCTTAGATTATGTTCTTTTCACATAGAATTATATTCTTTGAACTGACAAAAAAAATTCTAAAAAATTAAAATTTTGTGATTTTCGTTTTAGATAGTCTTTTAAAATTTTAGAATTTTTAATTCACATTTGATTCCAAGTAAATTTTGAAATTATTTATTACTTTTTTTATATTGATATCAATGATGAAAACCACAGTAAAAGATGGACAAACAAACACGATTAAAGTCGATATAACAAAATGTTTGATAATCACGAACATGTAGATCGAATCAAAGATTTTTTCATTATGTGAAAATGAATAAAATGTCAACATGATACAAGATTGTTGATAAAAATATATAATTATAGGAAATCTTTTTATTTTCATTATACCGTGTATGTTGAATGAAATCTTTCAAAGAGAGGGAAAAAAACCTTCTATTAAAATAAAATTCGCATGCTTTATGTGATAATGCAAATGAAATAATCTTAATGGTATATCATGTCTGTTTTATATCTATATAATAAGGGAGGAAAGAATCCGAATCTTAAAAATGTGTGTGTCTTATAAAAAATTGTGTGGCTATTAATTGATCTAAAAAACAACGAACGAATGAGATGACTTTTCCTAACTATTTTTCCCCGCTTCTCTCTCCTACTCCCTAAACAAGACTCGCTCTCTCAGACTCTTTCATAAAAAATTCTCATAAACATTCTCTCTCTCTCTCAAAGGAACCCACACGAAGACCGACCGCCAAACACCAATTGCCTGCGGCTCCATCTACCTTCCAATCAGGTATTTATCCCCTTTTTATTCTCCCTTCTCCCTTCATTCTATTTATTTCAATCACTTTCAATTTTGAGGTTTCAGTTAGGGCTTTCTACTTTCTTTTCTTTCTTTTGGGATTTATTACACTTGGAGGTGAGAAATCATGGATAGTTTAATGCTGGGTATGGGTACGAATTTTATGTTTGGCTTGATTTGGGAATTTAAATGTTGGTTATGAGAAATAATAGGTATTTTAGTGCTGGGTATGGGTATGAAGCATTCACATCCAAATCACCAACAATCCCACCATATATCTTTAGCTCAAAGTGAAACTATAAAAACCCACAAAATCCCAAATAAACAAAACCTACAGAATTAGAGAAACTGAAGCAAAAACCCAAAAATAAAAGTAGAAAAAACAGAGACCAAAGTGTTTCCAATAAGAAACCGGGAGGAAAAAGAAGTGCAAAAATTCAAGCTTGGAAAATGGAATGGAATTAGAAATAAGACATGGATACGTAGATATTATAAAAGAGAAGAACTCTCAAAAATAATATGTCAGCATCTATATATTTTACACTCAATAATTTTTAGGTTGAGTTTTTCTTTTTCCTTTTTCTTATTAAAGGAAAAGGACAAATGGTTAAAATGAATCTCATGAAAGGGAATGTGGGTTCAAGAACTAAAAATAAGTATTAAAAGACGATTTATGATAATTGATGTATATAATAAAGTTCTCTTCAAAAATAAAAATTGTTTATTAAAATTTAGAGCATCGAAATTTAATGTTCACTAAATTGTGTTTATATAAAAATAAATGTATCAATTGTATCAAGAAAGACAATTAAGTTGTGTTTGCTAACTCCAATTCCATGCCATAAAATATAATAAGAATTGGGATACCGTTTACTAAAAGGTCAAGAATTGGAACATTGAAAATTAAAGAAGAAAAGTATAATTGGTGGGTTTATTTGTCTTCAATGGTTTTAAGAGTACCCATGTAAGGTACCCCATATTTTTTTTATCATCATTCAAAACCCAACTTCCTCGATTTTTAATTTTATTTCAGATTCTTTTAATTTATCAATTGTAATCAATTTAACAATTTAGTGTGCCCTCTTTCTTTGAATTTGCATCCAAGGGTGAGGACTACACCGTCATCAACCGCGAAGAATGCGGGATCCTCATGCTACCTTTAACTCAGGTATTTATCCCTTCTTAGTCTCCTCTTTCCGTTCTATATCTTTCAATAACTTTTTAAAATCTAAGATTTCATTTTGAGCTTTTGTTTTTTCCCTTTGAAATTTCTTGCATTTGTTTATGTGTGTGGCTGTGGGAATGTAATTTGGAAACCAAAAAATAAATTAGAGGAAATCACTTTCAAATCATGTAATTTATCTCAACTCAGACACAGCATGTTTAGTAAACATGTTACACAATGCGACCGTTTAATAAACAGGTTGTGTTAAACAAGTAATGAGACATGGCACAATTAGCCTATTTTTGGGTGTTTGGTAAGTGTCAAACCTTTGAAAACTAAGGTTCTATTTGATATCAATATGGAATATGATAAGAAAAACTCTTGAATTGTGTAAAAAATTAGAAAATGAGTTGAGTTATGTGATGATATGTCTCCATCTCATGCTCATCTTTATTTTCCTTTTCCATATTGTTATCAAACCGAGCCTAAAGTAAGTAAATGAAGACATAAAATTAACTGTAATGTTCGAGTAAAGTCTACTATGATAGAGGTGTAATTTGTGTTTGCGGGTCGTGTCGAGACACACTACTAAAGTAATTGTGTCAACCTGAACACCAACTGATTAATTAACCGTGTCATTTATCTTAACTTGACACAACATATTTAGTACACGACACCCGCCTATCGTGCTTAATAAACATGTTACGTGACAAGGCATGATTAACCTATTAACTTGATAATAATCATTGTCATTGTCATCGTCATCGTCGTCATTATTATTATTATTATTATTACTACTACTTTTTATGGTATCAGACGCTTACATGAATACGAAGATTCAAGCCAGCACAAAGCCTATTGTATATGCTTCATGTTTTAGTAAACTACTAATCTATTTTTTTTGAGGATAATTGAATTGACTTTCTCCTTATAAAATAAGTTTCTTTTTATGTTGTTTTTGCAAGAAAAATTATGTCATGATATAAACTCATCACCGTTTCTAAGTCCGTACATAGCAGAAACTAATGTATTTACATAATGTCCAATATTTAAATTCTTGCCCTCTATGTTTGATCTATTAATTGTGCTCCAAATTAGTATTAATGGAACAACATTTTACTTTTATCCAAATTGGTTCGTGATTTTTCTTAAAATTTGTTCTTTGGTCTTTGGCAGGAAGTATCACCACAACAACATTGAGATATGATTAATTACCATGCTGGTTGTTCCTGGCCACAAGTAGTTTTTACCACAAATTAAACTTTTGTTTTTACGAGTTACACTACAGTGCCTTAGGCACGGGCTACCCCTAGTATATATATATAACTATGACACCCATAGCCCTATTAGAATATATAGGTATATGGGTAAAGATATGTGTATATAATGTAGATATGGTATAGTTGACTATTTCTTTGATTCCTAGAATCATGGAATACTTATTTACTTCCATGTATAGCTCTCATTTTATCCCTATATAAGTGACCTTGTATTCATTCAAGCAATATAACAATATAACCCATTCTCTCATCTCTCTCTATTTGTCAACATCGTATCAAAGGGATACACGACCAAAAAACCTTAGCCGCCCTAACCCATACACGCAGCCACACAGCCACTAATCAAACACCACAATTCATCACAAACCTTATACCACCGTGAACACCACGCAGCCACTACACAGTCACCACCACACAGCCACCACCATCATACAACAGGCGCATTATTATCATTATCTCCTTCACATAACCCTCGACTTTACATCCAATTTTTTCAACATCAAAACCTTAGATCTCAACCAGAACTTTTGTGCATTCGTCCATCACGCACCGACCCTTTACTAACCCAAATATTACATAATATTGTTCGTCGTCAAGAGACGATCCCAACCCCGCTTGAACCATCCCATTCTGGACTCACATGTGCCTCTTGAAGAAACCACTATTCCTCATTTATTCAACCACGCATCATCTGTGTCAATCCCACACCACGTCAGCTGCCACGCCAGCCCTAAGGCCACGTCAGTTCTCACGTCACCTATGACGCCCTGCGAGTGATGAGTACTCTATTGGGGGGAAGGAAGTGTAGCTCAAAGAGGGGCATCCCACATCGGAAGATGGGGAAAACAATGAGACCCATATATGGGGGGCATAATCCTTCCAAGAACAAAGCCGTGATAGGGTAACAAAAAGAGAACAATATTGTACGGGGGTGTGCTGGGTCGTTACAAATGATATCAGAGCGGACCCCGTCGAGTACGTTGTGTCGACGAGGACATCAATTCCCTTGGAGGGAAGGATGTGACTCCCTGCGAGTGATGAGTACTCCATTGGGGGGAAGGAAGTGTAGCTCAAAGGGAGGCATCCCACATCGGATGATGGGGGAAACAATGAGACACATATATGGGGAGCGTAGCCCTACCAAGAACAAAGCCGTGAGGGGGTAACCCAAAGCGGACAATATTGTACGGGGGTGTGTTGGGTTGTTACATCACTAGACCCTTCCACGTCAACGTCTACCGTTGACCGACAGAAACCCTAACCCAGTTCATCTCCAGACTGGTTCTTTACACTTTTAACCGCCCAATTCACTTGTTTTTTGACCAGTTCTTAACTGTACCAGATCAATTCTTGGCATTTTTTGACTTTTTGAACACAATTACAGTCTCAAAATTTCCAGATTCAATATTGATCTTTGAAAATTTAGTCTCCCTAAATGGCCCTAGACCCCACAAACATGACCGGATCGTCAGCAAATAACTATCCCATTATTATTAAAACTGAGGGTTCCTCATTTAACATTGGCATTCAACTGAATGAAACTAACTACAATATATGATCTTAACTCATGAAGATGCACATCGTAGAAAAACAAAAATTCCCTTTCATTCAGGGTTCTACCCCAATTCCAAAAGAAGGAATATCAGACTTTGATAAATGGTATCCTAATAATTAAAAAGTGAAATGCTGGCTCTTAATGTATATCAAATTAAAAATCAAAAAATGTTACATTCGTATTCCTACGGCATGTAAAATATAAAAATCACTATCTATGGCATTTCATGACGCGGCTAATGAACTGTAGGTTTTTTCTTTGAACCAACGGGCATTTGCTGCTAAACATGGTGGACGATCACTATCTGAGTTCAAACTCCATGGAATTATTCATTAGACTGCATGTCCTTATACTCTTCAACAGAATGGGGTTGCCGAATGAAAAAAATCGTCATTTGTTGGAAATAGTTTGGGTATCACTAATCAACGTAAAAGCACCAACCTTGTATTAGGGTGAAGCACTCTCTTGGGATTCCTATTTAGTAAACCACATCCCCTTAGCTGTACTTGATTTTTAGACACCTTTTGAAGTTTTAGCTAAGTTTGTCTTGACTTCTATCGTATCAAATCTTCCTCCCGGGTGTTTGGATGTGTTATATTTGTCCACTTACCAAAGGAGCAATAGAACAAGCTTGAACCTTGCGCTTTCAAGTGCTTCTTCATATGGTATGCATCTTCTCGGAAGGGGTATTGGTGTTATCATCCTCCCACACAGAAAATGTATGTCACCATGGATGTAACATTTCATGAAGAAAATATGTACTTTCACTAAGCTAAACTTCAGGGGGAGCATTATAAGGAGGTTTAGTTATTTAAAAATATCAATGAAGAAGAGATGAGCTTTATAGAAGTGGTTCCAACATTGACTTCGAGTTCACCACTGGCAAAAGAGACAACCAAAATCATGTCATCCCCTGATACGGTAATAGCAGGAACCTTGCTGAGTAAAGTTGTGCCATCTTTGTCTCCGCCTGACACAAATAACCAATCGTTCACTTCAAATATCCCTGAAATTGAAGCCTTCCAGGTATTATCTTCTTCTATTTCTAAAAAGCAGCTTCCTAACCGAGCAAGTAGAAGTATATCTAAACCCACATGTGACCCAGACTTTACCGATAAAGCCAAATATCTTATGAGTAATTATGTGTCTTATGATCAGTTAACTGCATCTAACAAATCTTTTATGAATCAATTATTTTTTGTATCTATTCCTAACAGTGTGTAGGAAGCCTTATATAATCCTAAGTGAAAATCAGCAATGGATGAGTCCTTGTTGAAAAATGACACATAGGAATTAACTAAATTACCAGCAGGAAAGAATGTGGGTTGCACGTGGGTGTACACTATGAAATTTAAAGCAGATGGAATAATCGAAAGATTCAAAGTGAGATTGGTTGCAAAAGGCTACACACAAACACATGAGATTGATTATCTGAAGACATTTGTGCCCGTGGCAAAGATCAATACTGTGCAGGTGTTACTCTCATTAGCTGCAAAGTTGGGCTGGCTTTTACAACAGTTCGATATAAAAAATGCTTTCTTACATAAGGAGTTAGAGGAAGAGGTGCATATGAAGTTTTCACCCGGATATAAGATCCCGGTTAAGCATACGAATAAAGTCTGCAAGTTAAAAAAATCTTTGTATGGACTAAAACAATCCTTTAAAGTTTGGTTTTGGAGATTCGCGAGATCGATGCAAAAGTTTAGATATAATTAGAGTAATTTTGATCATACTTTATTTTTTAAGAAGAGAAATGGGAAGATCACGATAATTATTATTTATGTAGATGACATGGTGCTCGTAGAAAACGACCTTCGAGAACAACAGGCATTGAAGAAGCTCTTATCTCAAGAATTTGAGATGAAAGACCTTGAGAACTTGAAGTATTTTCTGCGAATCGAGGTGTCTAGATCATCAAAAGGAATCTTCATATCCCAAAGAAAGTATACCCTAGATTTACTAAATGAAACCAGAATGACCTCTTGTCAACCATCAGAGACTCCAATGGAGGAAGTATTAAAGTTAGATGTCGAAACATATCAAGTGTCCGTCGATAAAGGGCGCTATCAGAGATTGGTGGGAAGATTGATGTATCTAGCACATACAATACCTGATATATCATATGCATTGAGTAATGTCAGTCAATTCATGCATAATCTAGACGAGAAGCATATGCAGGCAGTTATGAGAATTATCAGTTATCTTAAAGCAGCTCTTGAAAAGAAAATCCTGTTCCAGAAAAATAAAGATTTCTTGAAGGTTGAAGGATATACTGATGCTGATTGGGCAGGTAATATATGTGACAGAAGGTGTACATCAAGGTACTTCACATTTGTAAGAGAAAATTTGGTCACTTGGAGGAGTAAGAAGCAAAATGTAGTATTCCGATCAAGCGCATAAGCAGAATATTGAGGAATGGCAATCGGTATTCAAGAGTTATTGTAGTTGAAACTACTACTGACAGATCTCGATTTTTCTCCGAAAGAACCTATAATCCTATATTGTGACAACAAGGTAGCATGCGATATCGCACACAATCCAGTTCAACATGATAGAATAAAGCATGTTGAAGTGGATAGATTCTTCATCAAAGAGAAGTTACAAGAGAAAGTTATTTATGTTCCTCATGTATACTCTGAAGATCAGTTAGCTAACATACTCACCAAGACCGTGACAAGGAAGGTATTCGCCAAGCTGATTAGTAAGTTGAGCATGTTTAATATATATGTGCTAACATTAAAGGGGAGCATTAGAATATATGGGTATATGGGTAAAGATATGTGTAGATATGATGTAGATATGGTATAGTTGACTATCTCTTTGATTCCTAGAATTATGGGATACTTATTTACATCCATGTATAGCTCTCCTTCTATCCCTATATAAGGGAACTTGTATTCATTCAAGCAATATAACAATATACCTCATTCTCTCATCTCTCTCTCTATTTGTCAACAAGCCTTTGGGTGTCGAATAATTTCTTGTTTTCACGCGATGAGGTCTTGTTACGACCTGTTTTTTTTTTCAAAAAATGTTTAATAGCTGTCATCAACAAAATAATATTCTAGATTTAAACTTGTCCTAGTGATGAAGAGTGTATTTATTTATTTATAAGGGCATTATAATTCAATTTTCCTCCTTCTCTCTTAAACTCTATCTAAATATGTTATCTTTTATTTACATGAAATATTTCTGGATGACTCGAAATTATTTACAAAAAGTTCTAATGTACAAATTAAATAACATAATTAACTTTTTTTCATTTCCAGTTATCTTCTCATCTTTTATCGCTTTATTGACTAGTTATATGCATGTGACACATTTGTCTTAATGAATCTGGGGGTGGGGGATGTTATGTTGTTTTTTATTTGTCCCTTGCTATGTGTGAAAGATTTGATATATAACTTCTTCTTTGTTGATGGTTGAAACGCTATATATAATAACTTGCCTTTTCATTTTCTTTATTGAAACGAGGATGTTAAATATGCTCTATTACCGATCGAATATATCATTTCTCCTACCCTGTATGTCCTTATATCTATACTAGGGGTAGCCCGTGCCTAAGGCACTGTAGTGTAACTCGTAAAAACAAAAGTTTAATTTGTGGTAAAAACTACTTGTGGCCAGGAACAACCAGCATGGTAATTAATCATATCTCAATGTTGTTGTGGTGATACTTCCTGCCAAAGACCAAAGAACAAATTTTAAGAAAAATCACGAACCAATTTGGATAAAAGTAAAATGTTGTTCCATTAATACTAATTTGGAGCACAATTAATAGATCAAACATAGAGGGCAAGAATTTAAATATTGGACATCATGTAAATACATTAGTTTCTGCTATGTACGGACTTAGAAACGGTGATGAGTTTATATCATGACATAATTTTTCTTGCAAAAACAACATAAAAAGAAACTTATTTTATAAGGAGAAAGTCAATTCAATTATCCTCAAAAAAAATAGATTAGTAGTTTACTAAAACATGAAGCATATACAATAGGCTTTGTGCTGGCTTGAATCTTCGTATTCATGTAAGCGTCTGATACCATAAAAAGTAGTAGTAATAATAATAATAATAATAATAATGACGACGATGACGATGACAATGACAATGATTATTATCAAGTTAATAGGTTAATCATGCCTTGTCACGTAACATGTTTATTAAGCACGATAGGCGGGTGTCGTGTACTAAATATGTTGTGTCAAGTTAAGATAAATGACACGGTTAATTAATCAGTTGGTGTTCAGGTTGACACAATTACTTTAGTATTGTGTCTCGACACGACCCGCAAACACAAATTACACCTCTATCATAGTAGACTTTACTCGAACATTATAGTTAATTTTATGTCTTCATTTACTTACTTTAGGCTCGGTTTGATAACAATATGGAAAAGGAAAATAAAGATGAGCATGAGATGGAGACATATCATCACATAACTCAACTCATTTTCTAATTTTTTACACAATTCAAGAGTTTTTCTTATCATATTCCATATTGATATCAAATAGAACCTTAGTTTTCAAAGGTTTGACACTTACCAAACACCCAAAAATAGGCTAATTGTGCCATGTCTCATTACTTGTTTAACACAACCTGTTTATTAAACGGTCGCATTGTGTAACATGTTTACTAAACATGCTGTGTCTGAGTTGAGATAAATTACATGATTTGAAAGTGATTTCCTCTAATTTATTTTTTGGTTTCCAAATTACATTCCCACAGCCACACACATAAACAAATGCAAGAAATTTCAAAGGGAAAAAACAAAAGCTCAAAATGAAATCTTAGATTTTAAAAAGTTATTGAAAGATATAGAACGTAAAGAGGAGACTAAGAAGGGATAAATACCTGAGTTAAAGGTAGCATGAGGATCCCGCATTCTTCGCGGTTGATGACGGTGTAGTCCTCACCCTTGGATGCAAATTCAAAGAAAGAGGGCACACTAAATTGTTAAATTGATTACAATTGATAAATTAAAAGAATCTGAAATAAAATTAAAAATCGAGGAAGTTGGGTTTTGAATGATGATAAAAAAAATATGGGGTACCTTACATGGGTACTCTTAAAACCATTGAAGACAAATAAACCCACCAATTATACTTTTCTTCTTTAATTTTCAATGTTCCAATTCTTGACCTTTTAGTAAACGGTATCCCAATTCTTATTATATTTTATGGCATGGAATTGGAGTTAGCAAACACAACCTAATTGTCTTTCTTGATACAATTGATACATTTATTTTTATATAAACACAATTTAGTGAACATTAAATTTCGGTGCTCTAAATTTTAATAAACAATTTTTATTTTTGAAGAGAACTTTATTATATACATCAATTATCATAAATCGTCTTTTAATACTTATTTTTAGTTCTTGAACCCACATTCCCTTTCATGAGATTCATTTTAACCATTTGTCCTTTTCCTTTAATAAGAAAAAGGAAAAAGAAAAACACAACCTAAAAATTATTGAGTGTGAAATATATAGATGTTGACATATTATTTTTGAGAGTTCTCTCATTCATAATATCTACGTATCCATGTCTTATTTCTAATTCCATTCCATTTTCCAAGCTTGAATTTTTGCACTTCTTTTTCCTCCCGGTTTCTTATTGGAAACACTTTGGTCTCTGTTTTTTCTACTTTTATTTTTGGGTTTTTGCTTCAGTTTCTCTAATTCTGTAGGTTTTGTTTATTTGGGATTTTGTGGGTTTTTATAGTTTCACTTTGAGCTAAAGATATATGGTGGGATTGTTGGTGATTTGGATGTGAATGCTTCATACCCATACCCAGCACTAAAATACCTATTATTTCTCATAACCAACATTTAAATTCCCAAATCAAGCCAAACATAAAATTCGTACCCATACCCAGCATTAAACTATCCATGATTTCTCACCTCCAAATGTAATAAATCCCAAAAGAAAGAAAAGAAAGTAGAAAGCCCTAACTGAAACCTCAAAATTGAAAGTGATTGAAATAAATAGAATGAAGGGAGAGGGGAGAATAAAAAGGGGATAAATACCTGATTGGAAGGTAGATGGAGCCGCAGGCAATTGGTGTTTGGCGGTCGGTCTTCATGTGGGTTCCTTTGAGAGAGAGAGAGAATGTTTGTGAGAATTTTTTATGAAAGAGTTTGAGAGAGCGAGTCTTGTTTGGGGAGTAGGAGAGAGAAGCGGGAAAAAATAGTTAGGAAAAGTCATCTCATCCGTTCGTTGTTTTTTAGATCAATTAATAGCCACACAAATTTTTATAAAACACACATTTTTAAGATTCAAATTCCTTCCTCCCTTATTATATAGATTTTGAGGCGGTAGTTCTCACCAACAACGTAATTCTTGGTTGCTCTATTCAACATTCATCTTCTGGTTGCAAAAAAATATCATAATTCCTTATTCGATTGCTGGATAACTAAGATCGGCTCGTTATTTTGTAATTTGTATTTTTGTTTGCCTACTATACTAATTAAAAATGTATAAGTATTTACAATAATCATAGGATAACTTTAAATTATACGTTTCAAATATAAATCTAAAAGAATTGCAATTTTTTTTTTGTTAAACACTGTAAAAGTATTAACAAAAAGGGTTTTTATTTTTTTAATTTTTTGTTGTTGTCTATTTGACCATATAACTATCTTATTATTTTATTTACACTTCTCTCGCAACCAAAAATTGAACTTCGCTTCCTACATAAGGTGCCAGCACTACCTTACTATAGAGTATAGACCCCTATAACATATATTCTGTAAAAAATCACAGCATTTAATTATTCCAACTTAATTTTTTAATATTTACTTCGTTGAACGGCCTTCTTATTCATCTTTATATGTAATTTCATTTTTGGAATCTGACCCACCTTAATTAACCCACCACAGGCTTTAGAATTTTATTTGATGTCCACAATAGTGTGCATATATATAATATGGCTGATTTTGATTTTATCTATCATTTCTTACCGTTAATTCACTTTTAATTTAAGGAATTTTTTAATCGACTTTTATAACATTACTTTTTTTTTAAAAAAATAGTGTTTTTAAATACACTCTCATAATCAGTTATCCAAAAGTCAAAATTACGCTAATCTTAATTAAAAAATAGCTTAAAACCCATTCCACTCACTCCGATTTTTATACATTGAAAAAACGCCGCTAATTTGTCTTCTCACCCGCTTAAATTTTTTAAAATTAAAATTAATTACAAAACTCTATTCTTTCTACAATTCCAAGTCATATAGAATTCTTTTAATCGGAGTTGCAACAAACTCCACTGAAGTTTTTCTTCTTCTCTTCTAGGTGGAAGTGCCTCTTGAATTAATATAAGTAAGATTCACCACAAATTGATTTAATTTTTGTAAGATTAAAATTTAATTCTATCATAAGTGATCCATCACTTATGATATCGTGGATATATACATAAAGATTAAAATTGTGTTTGAGATTTTAATTTTAGATTTAGATAGATAAATTTTGATATCACTTTTGATTCAATGTCAATTCAATTTGAATTATGTTCAATTTTGATTTTAATTTTGAACTTGGTCATGTTTTGATTCAATTTGGGGTTGGTTTGATTATGTTAAAAGAGAGAAAGTGAGGTGAAAGAAGACCTTTTTTTGGAAGGAGAGAAAAGATAGGTAGAAGAAGGTAGTGGTGGTGTGTGGTGATGAGGCGAGCAATGGTACTTGGCCGGCACCAACGAGTTTTAAGGTAGAAGGAATTTTTTTTTTTGTTTTAATTTTTTAAGAAGAACGACAAGGTGAAGGAGTTGATAAGTTGAAAATCTATCATTGGTGAAGAGGTGTATAGGGAGACGACTTTTAGGGTCCATCAAAATTAGTTAATGATAGAAGTTATGCTAATTTGTTCTTGAGAGATGGGGTTTTGTTAATTCGAATTTTGAAGAGAGAGTTTGGGAGGAAAAATCAGTGTGTCAGTAAAAAAAAATGTCTATGGTTTGTGAGATAAAATAACAAATAACCGTTAAAAATGTATTTATCACAATTAATATTTTTATATTTTTTTTTCATATGTATTATGACTTGTATGTAATTTTTAATGAAATTTATTAAGGACGATAGTTTTTTTTTTCTATTATGTTTTATTTTAATACAAAAGTTAATATTTTTTAATATTTTTACTTTTAGCAATGAAATATTATCGTCCCTGTATAATTTCAATAAACTCACCCCACCACTAAGGTGAATTGCGAGGTTTTTTTAGAAAATTGGTGGGGTGAGAAGACGGATTTTGTGGGTATATTTAAGAACACCTTTTTAAAAATTGAGAACTATATCCACCAATTAAAATTAATTTTATAATTGTATATCTAATTTTTAATTTAGATTCCTAATCAAATCTATTTTCATAGTAATTTATTTCCTAATTTGTTTTAAGGGTTTTTCATTTTTTATTTATTAAAAATACTTAATAACTTAGTAGATAGTTTCATCGATCAAAATATAAACCCAAGAATTATATTAGTTTAAACATACTACAACAAAACATATTTTGTTAAGACTGAATCGAGCAATATTTTGCAACACGAATAAAATTTCACAATAGAATGGATTAACATAGCATTGGAAGTTAAGAAAGAATTAATGTGAGCATGACTTATTTCGATTGTAAGCTTTTAATAGATCATAGAGAGAACATTCGATCTATGTGCCCCCTGTAATTTTGTTTTTCATTATGAATTCATACTTCAAATTATATTTTTTATGTAAGGTTTGATAGAACAATTTATTTCTAATTATAACATTATGAATTTCAGAAGAACGTGATTCAATATATAATATCGACTCCAGAACTAATATTTTATTTTGGTAAAAGTTGTACTGTGTTGAATAACAATTTTACATTTTTCACACAACATTAATATGTACTTTTATTTTTTATTTTCCTTACCACAATCACTTATAAAATATTTTTAGGAATTTAAGGTATCCACCTTAAAAAATTTATCATTACAGATACCTTGTCAATGTTACAATAGGTTATAAGTGACGTCGATGATCTAATGTCATGATGTAAAGTTATTGGTAGCTTGTGGGGTAATTGTTAGAATACAACCCTTGGAGTTTCCTAGGGTTTATAAAATAAACAAATGAAGAAAAGGAGGATAATAATGCTTGAGAAGTGCAATGCAAAATAAACAATAAAAAATCACTTTATAATAAACCTGAAGAACTTGCGCTAGCTGAAAGAACAAGTGTCGGAACTCACTGAATGATAGAGTGATTGAAGATGGAGGAGGAGTTCTTTTTACTTTTTACTTTTAACCTTTTGTTATTTTATCTTTACTTTTATCTTGTTAACACTTACAAGTAATTAATTAGAGTGGATATATTAATTAATTTAGTGAATATTTTAATATTAAATTATTAAAAAAAATATTTATTTCAAGTCACTATTTTTTTTTAAGTTTATCTCAACCCGTGGTTGAACTTAAAAGGTAACAAGAATGAACTTAAAAACGTGAATTAACTACAAGAAATTGATGATAGAAATAAGATTAACCATACAATATTCTTCTAATATAAAAGACTAATTAATTTAATCTATTACTATTAATAATTTAAGAGAAAAATTCAAATCTCTCTTAATGTTTATTTTTTCTAAAAAAAAAAACAACACTAAGAATATAATTTTTTATCAATCTTTCTTTCACTTCACTCATCTTTCTGAATAAAGTTCAAATTGCAGATCAGGCAAACAGTACTGTTAATTTACTAAACATTGAAGTCAACAGCCAAAGCAATCTCTACATAATATTGACCCACCAGCATTTTTTTTTTTTTCATTTTTTCTCCTCTTTTATTAATTAATTAACTTGATCATCAAGTACGGTTTGCATTTTATCAAAAAAAAATAATAATAAGTACGGTTTGCATGCCAATACCAATATATATTTTGCGAATGTGCCCGGTCGACCATTTTGCACCAATCCGCCCACCTCCCCAAACCCCCCCCCCCAAAATAAATAAATAAATAAAAGAAAAGAAAGACATTTTGCACCAATAGGTAACATAAGGTACTTATTAAAAAAAAGTTGAAAAAATTGTTTATATTTATGGCATATATTTGTGATTGATTTATATATACTTAATTACTTAATAAAAGATTAAAAAAAAAACAATTGTTAATACTTAGTTGGTTCACGTATGTTACATTACGACAAATTAACAATGCCTGTGGTTATTCATATTAATTTATTTGAGTTGTACACCTTCACAGCACCAGTTTGTTTTTTTTTTTTTTTTCTAGACTCATAACAAGGAAAAAAAATGGTGAACATAAAAACTTAAATACAATAAAAAATAATTGATTTGTATGAGAAATTGAAAAATAAATTGAGACATGTAATGAGATTATATCATTTTCATACTCATTTTTATAAGTAGATGTCTTTTATTATTCTTTATTTTTTTTGTGAATTTTTTTCTTACTTATTCAAAGAAATTATTTTCATGAAAAAAGTTAAAAAAGTAAGAGAATATCTCACAACATCTTTCAATTTATTTTTTAAATTTTTGCACAAATTAATCATTTTTTATCTCTTTATAAAACTGAGCATTAATATTACAAATTTGAAAAACCAAATTAAACAGCAATGGAAAAAAAATGCATTATTAATAAAACATATGCGCAGGGGCGGAGGCAGCAAGGGGCGAGGTGGGGTCATGGCCCCACCTGGACTTTTGAATTTTTTTTAGAGAGTATGAAGGTTTTTGTGCGAGAAAAAAAAGATCAGGGGCCATTTGTAATTTTGAGAGAGGGTGCTGTGTGCAATTAAACTAATAAGACGAGGGGCAAGTGTTGTAATACGGATAAGAGTGGTATAGTCTGGCGCTTTTTTTTTTTGAAGTTAGAAAGGTTTGCACAGGGGGCGTTGCGTAATAAATGTTACAAGTTGGAGGTGTGAGTTTGTAATTCATATTAGGTCATAGCATTTTAATTAGGAGCCACTAGCAGTAGCCGCCTCCTTCTACTCTTCTTTCCTTCTGTCTCCGGTCATCTCTTCTCCTCTTTCTCTCCTTTTTTATTCCTTCGATTGCTTCTTCCGTTTAAATTTTTATTTTTATTTTAAGCAGCAGGCAGCAGGTTTAGCAGCTCTTCTCTCCATCTTCATTCTTCATTTATTTCGGTATTTTAGGTTAGATTTTTTTTATAATTTAATACATTTTGTTTTAAAATTTTGAATATTAAAAATTAGGTGTTTTAATGTTGATTTGCTTCTTAAATTGTTAATATATTTATTTGTTGGTTATTATTTATTAATATTGATTTTTTTATTAGATTGTTAAATATTGATAATAAATTTTGTTATTGAGGTTGATTTGTTTATTAGATTATTATTTGATAAGTTAATATTGAGATTGATATATTTATTTTTTTATTATTGTGGTTGATTCAATATTGGCTTAGAAAATTCTGGAACAAATATTTTTTTTGGCTCCACTTGAACTAAATTTCTGGCTCCGCCACTGCATACGCGTATAGTATGTTTTTCACAAAGCCAAATTTTTTGGGTTGTTACAACAAACAAGAATTTTCTAGCGCTTTCGGCTAATGGTTTAGGCACTCAAATGTAACACACGTCATTTGACAAGTTGTCAAGTGCTCATCCCAACAAACTAAAGCAATAAATTAATTAAGTAGCCAGGCGTACGTGTGGAATGCTAATGTCCTCCACGCATTCACAATTAATAAATTATTTAGCGCCCACAAGCTCTCTAAGTGCGAGTGATCAGTCTTAATCACTATCCTCATTTTTGTTCAATAGATAAACTAGAGAAATTTTAATACATTAATTATTTTTGAATAAGGCATTATTAGCCTATACTAATAAATTAGCAGCGTGTTGAGATTATATGCTTAAATTAAGAGTGACTTGAGAAAGTTAAATGAGATAAATTAAATATAATATTTACATACACAATTGAAAAAGAAGGTTTTATATCCACCAAGTGCAATTATTTACAATATATATAGTATGGTACGTATCTACACAATTTTGTTAGTCAAATTCATTGCCAGTGAATGTTTATGAGAATTTTTTGTCCCATATGATGCATTCCATTCACACTTACCAAACTCCCGTCTTGCCCTAATAACCAAATAAACGTTAGCCGAATTTAAGATTTCTATAAGGAGTGGGCCGTGCAAAAAAGTTAGCTAAAATTTAATTGAAGAAGTGAACTATTAGAATTTTGTTGTAGCAAATACTATGTTTCATTACTATTATGTATCTATTTTTTTAAAATGATTTTTTTTTTTGGAGAATTACACTTGCATAACTAAGCTGCTTCTTAAGGATAAATATATTAATTAGCAAATCAAATTTTATCATAATTTTTTTAACATAATGACACTGAACCTTCAAACTTAACATTGATGACATTAAGAGTAGGATTTGAATCTAAATGCTTTATGTAATAGTCGCAATTTAAAAAACTAGATATATATTATAGATATCTGAACTTTCTTTTCTTATCTAAATAGTGAGTGGTCCCTAACTCTCCTTATCCTTTTCTCTTCAACCTTGTCTGAAAGAGGAATATATGATGGTGATGAAAAATCTAGTAATGGGTATGCAGATAAAAAGATGAGTAGACAATGCAAATACAGTAGGATGGGATCTCCTTTTTACACCAATTAGGGGGGCAAGTGAAATGCTGTCATGAGCTAGTGTGCGTAAATTAGGTAAAAGCACTTCTTTCCAAATTACCTATAAAGTCTATTATCACATCATTTGAATGGACTAGGGTATACCCGTGCCGTCCGGCACGATAAAAAGAATAAAAAATAATAATTAGATAAAATATAATTACGTGAAAAATCTAAAAATTGAAGATGTGTATGATTGTATATTACTTAGGAATGAAAATAGATAATTAAGGTATCACAAAAACGAAACATGTCTAACTAAAAATATAACCGTCCGTACTTGAGACGTGTCTTACTTGTTCAATTAGACCTGAAATCGCATCGACCGTTTTATAATGTAATGATGTTATGAGTGTATTTAAAAGGGAGAAAAAATATTATATTCGAGACATGTTGGACACTTATTTTAAAAGAAAAAATATTATATTTAAGGTAAGTTGGATACTAATTATATAAAAAAATTTCACCCCATATTCGAGGTAGGTTGGACACTTATTTTAAAGTTATAGCATTTGATTTTTTTTTAAATTTGATGAGAGAGAAATGTATATTTTCAATAACTAATGAGTTAGAAATACTTTAAGTATACTATTACCTTTTTAATATTTTATAACTTTTTCTTGAATTTTTTATACATAATTTAATAATCACAATGGATCTTGTTTTGTAGATGTTGATGAACATATTTCAAATATATAAATTTTATTAAAGTTGAATTTGTAAATTTAAAGTTATGGCATTTAATAGTTTTTTAAAAATTTGATGAGAGAGAAATGTTGTAGAAAAGTAGAGAAATGTAAGAGTTATATTTGTGTATATGTTTAGTGTGTGAGTAAATGTTAAGTTGATTTGACATCTTGTTGTGAGATATAAAAATGATCTAATGGTCTAAAAGTGTTAACACTATTACAAATTAATATGAGACGTTAGATTGATTTATTATTTTATTGCAAAAAATCCTTGTTTTATAATATAGATTGGATTTTCACATGCAGCTGCCCACTGATTTTGTTTGGTGTTGCCACTAAGGCAATTATTACTACATATTTTGCCATTGGACCTATTTTTGCGGTGTTAAATTGAGGTCTCAAATTGATATTTACATTATTTAAAATAATATTTATTTTAATTTAATTAATGTTAAAAAGTAAAATATATTCACTATGGTAAGATACAATTTATTTATTTATTTTGTTAAAAAAATGGTATATAATTTTTTATATGAGACGTTCACCAAAAAAAAAATATATCTTATATGACGACCCACATGTTCTGTAACATGATGCTCTATTCCTATGAAGCCCACAAAGATAGAGACCAAGAAAGAAAATAAAACTTGATGTCCATCTTTGGGCTGGGCTCAAACTTGTTAAAAATAATTAAGCAAGTTGTAATCAAAATGTTGGTACAAAATCAAATCATTTAGTTGTTACATTACATGATGCGTCAGCAAGTAGATTATTTAATGTTTCAAGCAAAACCCATGCACTCTCATTCGTTATTTAAAAAAATAATTTGGTGATTCAATTTAATACACTTATCGTTATTTTTATTTTGTCATTATGATAACTCTTTTACGCAAAATCCCCCTTATATGGCACATCTATATTATAAAAGAAAAAAAATTATCTCATAACTAATTTATTAAATCAATGGCTCATATTTATTTACAATAAATAAGATAAATGTTGAGCCATTAGATGTGTTTTCAAAACATCAATACCAAAAAGTTAATAATTTTTTTGGGTAATTTTGTTCTCACCCACAAAATTATTCTTTTCACCCCGACTAATTTTTAAAATTTGACAAATAAACGTAAATTTTACTAACCAAACAATCTCTTATTTAATTTTTCAATTATCTCCATTTACCAACTTCTTCTTTGTACTCCTCTCAAATACTGATTCCTTGGCATTGATCATCTTTTTTTTATTTTTTCAAAGAACTCTGAACAATTAAATCACCTTTCTAAAATTAATTTCACCTTTAAAACTCACAATCCTACAATTTTCTATTTTTGATAAGTAAATTAGGGTGAAAATATGGAGTAATGGATGAAATTGAGTCTAGCAAAAAATTGGAAGCTATGGCTTTTCAAGCGTAGAATACCCTTAGTTTTAAAACTTTGACGATATATGCTATATACATATATATATATATATATATATATATATATATATATGCCTGTGTATCTAGCCAAAAATTGAAAGCTATGGCTTTTCAAACAAGAATTGCCCTGAGTTTTAAAACTTTCACAGTGTATACTATATACATACATATATATATTTATATATCTGTGTGTCCCTATTTGTGTACCCTATTTTGGTTGTATTAACTTTTACAAATTAATCTAATCAAATTAATCTACTCATTGTAAATGAAATTATGCATTCTACATTACACCATAGATTGGGTTTAGAGGTGAAAATCCGACGTTGATGTTTCATTAGCCGTCGTGTTTTGGAGTAGAGAGTTTGCCGGAGTGTAGTTACGGGTCCACATTTCGTTTCTCCTACGAAGACGGTTCAAAGTCTGGCCGACACTAGTGATGCAAAACTAGAGAGATATATTGATGGAGAGAAAAAGAAAGTATTGTTTGGCAATTGAGAAATAAATGGGTGAGTTAACGGTATTTGAAAAAATTTGATGGGGTGAGTTTCAAGTATTTTTAATTGGGGTGAGAAGAATAATTTCGTGAGTGTATTTAAGAACACCCATTTTTTTTCTCTTATTCCACCAATCTACTCTCTTTTTCTCTCACTCACTTTTCTCTCTAATTAACTTCTTCTTAAAATTTAAAATACATTTAACTTTAAATACAAAAATTAGAAATTATTAAAAAATACATATTTGAATTATACTTATCAATACATACAAAACAAGATCTATTATGATTATATATGAAGTTATGTGTAAAAGGAAAAAATCAATTAAGAAAAGCTATTGTAGGGCACTTTTTCTATTTCTAAACAGGTTTCCTCCATGTAACTTACACTCATCTAATATCACACAATTTATTCGTTTCAAATCTAGTTGCAACATAATTCTTCCTTTAGTATAAATATATATATATATATATATATATAAGGGAAGGTTCAAGTTACACCAGTGTAAAATTAAAAAGTTTTACACCCATTTATAACTTTTTCTTAGATTCGTAATTTATTAATTCCACTATTAGATAAGTCATATTTGTTGTGTTTGTCAAACATGCAAAGTTTCAAATTGATATTTGTAACTATATAATAACTATACTTACTTTTACTTAATTTTTGTAAGGTTAATAATTCAATATATTACATGATTATGATGAAGGATTTTTGCATTTTCAGTTAATTTAATATTTTGCACGTATATTTGAGATATCATAATTAACTAATTTAGTGGCTAGATTAATGAATTATAAAATTGATAAAAAGTTATTAATAGATGTAAAATTTTATTAGTTTACACTAGGTGTAACTTATACCCTCCTCATATATATATATAGTAAGGGTAATCCGTGCCTACGGCACTTTGATATAATTAAATGGTCCAATATTTTGGATAGTATGTGAAAATAATAAAGGTGATAAGAGAAATATATGTATTTACCTATACTAGAGAGCAAATGAGGGTTGATTTGAAATTTGAACTAAAGACCACAGATTTACCGTTTAAATTAGGGTATTCAATATGAGTCTTACAAAGTTTTATCCCTTAGACATTTTTCCCTTATACTGTATTATATAAATATATTTGATCTTTTACAAACTTAAATAGCTTCTTTTGAACTTTTTTTGTTTTTTAAAAAACACATTACTTTTGTAAAGCAATGTTACTACCAATGCTATCATATATTTACAATTAAATTTCTGAAAATATGTAATGTTGTTGTAATAATAATAGGGTAAATCATTTTTTTTGAAACATTTATTTTTGTTTACATGGTGAATGATTATGGATGGGAAATTGCCCAACTTTTTCTTTAATTTATATATAAAAAATGTTTAATCTTGCACATACTTAGGTAGTTATATATATATATATATATAAAAGCACGTTACTTTTCTAAATATTTATTTTTGTTTACATGGTGAATAATTGTTGATGGGAAATTGCCCAACTTTCCCTTTAATTTATAAAAAAACATATTTAATCTTGTACATACATAAATACTTATATATATAAGCATATTACTTTTCTAAATATTTATTTTTGTATATATTGGTGAATGATTAAGGATGACAAAATAACTTAACCTGACCTTAATGAGGTGGTGAAAGGTGGTTCGAATTTAAGTATATCATAAATGGGGGTAGAGTCGAGTTTTTCAATTGAAAACTACATCAATCTGGTCGAGCAGAATATATCTTTTGGTATATCGAGTTAAGCTTAAACCTTCTATCCCCCCGTCCTCCACCCTGACTTTACAATTAAATTGGTTGTCATCTTTATCTATAATAACTCATTTATGCGGGTTTAAAAAAAGTCCGACATATTGTAGTGTGATTTGTTGCGTATACATTTTTGTTAATATATATTTTGTAGTACACGCTGTTTAACTATTGAATATTTTTTTCCATTCTCACTATTTTCTATTTTGATATAAACATCTTATGTCCAGTACGTAATTTGTGTGAATGAGGACTGCGGTGTGCAGTTTGAAGAGGATCCTGTGCATTAGGGAACCATATATACTTGTACCTTGATTTGAAATTGTAATCCTAATATAGCATTAATATTTTATTTTCAATAATTAATAGAAGAAACAGAGAATTAAACCATACAATCTTGAAAGCCATAGAAGGTGGAACGGAACGGAACATTGCTTGCCATCATTGAATATACACACGTACTATGGTTTTCGATCTATTAAAACAGATTTTGTTTTGGGATGCATAGAAATGCTGTAAATATATAATTGGTGTTAATTTGAAGAGAAATTTCCGTATCAACTAGACCTAGCAAGTATTTATTGTAATGTGTTTGTGAGGAATATTTTTTTTTCTTTTTAAATACCACAAAATTTCTGTGAAATTTGCAAGGCATAATTAGCTAGGTTAAATATTTTAATTTCCTTATGTTTAGCTCAGCTCCTTTTCACCTTCCAATCAATTCCTCATTCAATTTGATTTACCGAGACCCCACGGCTTGCATGGGAACCACCCTAGGGGAGAGTGAAAAACCAACCTAGCTACGTACGCAACTGCATTTTAAAAATTAAGGTGGCTGTTATTTACACACCATTAAATATTTGATTTTATTCCATGTTTCATTCATCCGATAACAAATAAGTAAGTGTATATTACTCGTTCAATGACAAATAAGTAAGGCATTGAAATTTTTACTCGCTTGTCATAAGACGAGTAAAAGTGGAATGTTACCAAATGTTTCGTGGAGTGTAAATAGCACACCCAAATTAAAGATATAAGACATGATATGCACAAGGGGCCGGCGTTACCTTTGTCCTCCATCTCATGCAAGTTCAGTGTGGCACTCACACCGTCAGTCCCTCTCCCTTTCTCTCACTACCACGTACACTCACACTAGCACGCATTTTTCATATCCTTGCAACACTTAAAATGTGGCCTTCCAATTCCTATAAAACGCATCTTTTTTTTTCCTTTTTTTTTTTTGCGTTAGTGAATTTAAGATCGAGTTCAATTAAAGTTTTATTCTTAGATCACCATGTATGGAAAAGGGATCTCCTCTATATGCATTAGAAGAGATGTTATTGAAGGAAGTTTTCGAGTCGCAACTACTATTATCCTCTCTTTGTCTATGGCATTCCTTGTGTTTCTTCTTGGCATGTTCATCAACAACCACATCAAGAAAATCATAGTCCCCGAAGATTTCTACATCCCTCAACTCAACACCTTCTCTAAATTTCACTCTTCATCTTCACCGTCATATCTTTCATGTAACAACTCTTCCTCATCTCTGTTTTCCTTCCTACCAATATTCAATACCTCAACCAAAACCAGTTCATTAACAGATTGGACATCTCCAAAACATCTCTGGCATTTGATGAGCGATGACGAACTAATGTGGCGAGCCTCTATGGTGCCTCATATCCCTAAATACCCGTACGACCGGAAGCCAAAAGCGGCCTTCATGTTCCTAACAAGAGGAAGATTACCACTTGCACCACTTTGGGAGTTATTCTTCAAAGGTCATGAAGGTCTTTTCTCAATATATCTCCATACCTCCCCCGAATTCACCTACGAGCCACCGAAATCATCGGTATTTTACAAGCGTCGAATACCAAGCAGCGTATGAATATCCTTTCGCTTCCATTTCCAATCTAATGATACATCAGCAAACTATCTTGTGCACCAACTTACTGATGTTTGAAATATGCATTAATTAGTTTTTTATCAATTCGTCTACAAAAGTTGATCAAATTAGTGACTCAATATATCATTTTTGTTAATTTTGCAGCAAGTTCAATGGGGACGTGCGTCGATGATTGACGCCGAGAGACGCCTCCTGGCGAACGCCCTCCTCGATTTCTCCAATGAAAGATTCGTCTTACTATCCGAAACATGCATTCCTTTATTTAACTTCACTACTATCTACAATTACCTGATCAACTCTAACCAAAGCTTTCTTAGTTCTTTCGATGACCCAAGACCCATAGGCCGAGGCAGATACAATAAGAGAATGTACCCGATCGTCAAATTAACTGATTGGCGTAAAGGCTCGCAGTGGTTTGAAGTTAACCGCAAACTAGCCATCGAGATAGTCTCTGATGTAACATACTACCCTGTGTTTAGGAATAATTGTATGCCTCCATGTTACATGGATGAACACTACTTGCCAACACTAGTGACCATGGTTAGCCCCGAGCTCACTTCAAACCGAACCATCACTTGGGTCGACTGGTCCGATGGTGGTTCGCATCCTACTAGGTTTATGAGAAAGGAAGTTTCTGATGGATTTTTGAACCGGATAAGATACGGGTTTAATTGTAGTCATAATGGAGAGGAGAGCTCAATTTGCTTCCTTTTTGCCAGGAAATTTCACCCAAGTACTTTACAGCCATTGCTGAACATAGCCCCAAAGTTGCTTGGGTTTAATACTTGAGATATATATATATATATATAGTTGGTTTCTAGTACGGAACCGTCCGCACTTATAATTTTCCATATATATATATTTTGAGATTCAATATAATGTAATGTTCATATAAGAAATATCGAATTGCAAAGGATTGTACATGAGAAATGTAAAATACTGAACCATATGTTATCAAACAATAGTGTGATATTAACGGTAAGGACAACAAAAGGCGTGAAAGTAAGGCAGACAGGGAAATCATATATTTGAAAAAAATATTGGATATAATTATTGTAATGTGATACAACATTTGAATGATATCAGGTAGAAAAAAAAATTAGATAACCAAATCAGATGATCTCGCTTTAATAATTCTTTTGTATTATATAGCTATCTCAGTCATTAGGCTAATAAGCTATTTACAACGTTTTCCTTGTTACTACGTTAAGCTTAATACTTTTTGAGAATTTCACAGATTTGTAACTTGCTCCCTCGGGAATAGAACGTTTAATACAAAGGAAAAGAAAAAGAGTAATGCTAACAAAAAAAAAAATAAAAAAAATGAGACGACATTTCATTATTAAAAAAAAAATAGCGGCTTTACAAAACTCTTTATTAAAATTTTAGGTGACGATTTATTTTGTGCATATTTTTAATAAACATAAAATTAGTTTAATGTTTAATATATGCTTTGCAAATTATCAATAGTCTTAAATTTTTTTTTTGAGCAAATCAATAGTCTTAATTCTTATCCATATTATATATGTTCATATTTATAGAATACACATACATGTAGAATTTAATCATAATATACTTTGCACGATTATCAGTAGTTCTAATTCTTACCTTATTATAATTTCATATTTATAGAGTACGTACACATACAAGTAGAATTTAATTAGAATTATGATTACATAATATTAAAATATAAAATTTTATTCGACCATTAATCTCATGAGATTCTAATTGTTATATCAAAAAACGTTCTAATTGCTTAAAAAAAGTTTCATGTAGTAGAAAATCGAATATGAAATCATGCTAAACAATTCCAAATTTATTATTACTGTTGTGGCAAACCCTTATATTAAAATTCAGTTGTTTATTTGAGATGACGAATCCCACGGAATTTGTAGTTATTTATTATTATTAAAATCTGGTATCATAGACCAAAATAAAAAAATAAAAAAAAATCCAGTTACTTACTAGTGTTGTGCCCGTATTCAAAGCTGCCTAGTTCTGTTTTTGTGGGCCTTTTGGTCTTTTGATTAAAAAAAAAGGAGGAGAGAATTACAAAGAACAAATGGTGGCTCATGGATTTATTCTAATTTTCAAAGAGCTTGCAAAATTATCATTAGAATGAAACTTTTTTTACTTTAAATTTTGTATAAAAGTGGATTAACGTATTATATTTATATTTTAATATTTATATAACCATTAAAGATTTTCTAATATCATAAATTCCTCTGATCATGGAAAATTTATGGAAGATATTAACTCACGAGGCAAGAATACGTGTCCTAACAAAAAAATAGGATTTAAATAGATAAAGAAACATGTTTAACATTAAACCTTAATTTATTTTAATAAATAAAAAAATTACTTCGTATTAACATATAGAATTGACTCGCAAATACTACCTCTCTATATTTCTATATATATTAGTAGTTCTTATTAAGCTAAAAAACAACTCTTTCTCTGTGTGTGTGTGAAGGATGATGAATAAAAATAATAACCCATCAGTAAGCAAACTCTTTCATCATCTCTCGTCTCTCATCTTATTTATTTTAGGCTTAACATTCGGAACCCATCTCAATTTCCATTACACTAACCTCTCCGTCCACCTAAAAGCATTCACCCAATTCTCTATCTCCCCTTTTCACCCATCAATTCCGGTGCCGGCGGCGGCATTGTCAACTTCGTCCTCCGGCGAGGAGCGTATCGGGTTGAGAGAATTTTTGAAGCCGCCTAAAGTTGATCACGATATGAGAGAGGAGGAATTGTTGTGGAGGGCTTCGATTGCTCCGAGAATTGAGGAGTTTCCGTACGAGAGAGTGCCCAAGGTTGCGTTCTTGTTCTTGACGAGGCAGATAATTAATCTAGCGCCGCTTTGGGAGAGGTTTTTCAAAGGGAATGAAGGACTTTATTCCATTTATGTGCACTCTAATCCCTCTTCTAATGAAACAGACCCTCCAGGCTCTGTTTTTAGTGGGCGCAGAATCCCTAGTAAGGTCAGTTTTTTTTTTAGCATCTCCAAAGAAATAATTAAAATTAAATAATCAAAACAATTTTTGATTATTCATTTAATATATTGTTAAAGTTAACAATATAAGCTCGCTCGATAAGTTATTTTTTCTCAATAACTAAATTTGCAGGGTTTATTGATTGATCACAAATTAATCAATTTGAATTTTGTTTTAAAAAAAAAGAGGAAAAAGTATTCTCTTTTAATCAATATAATCGGTGAGTCCCTCATTTTAGTTATTGAAGAATTGCTAATTTTGATTACAAAAGGAGTAAATTTGGTTATTAGTTTAACGGTTATTAAAATTTAATTGTACCATTTGGATAATATTTTTAGTCAACATTGTTAAAATTAATTATAATTGTTATTTTGATTATACCATTGAAGATACTCTTATACTTAACCTTATATCTTTTACCTCAATAATTCTAAACATACATATGTATCTTCTTATATAAAAACCAAAGTATTAAGTTGGTTAAAAAAAATTATCACTATTTATTTTAATTAACGAGCAATTAAGACATTAATAACTAAATTTTTTATATCAAATATTTATATCTCCCTATCAAATAATTATATATATTTACCTAGGGATACATGACTAACTGTTATTTAAAGGAAATAACAAAAAAGATAGATTATTTGGTTAAGTATATTTATTAAGATTAAAGGATCTTTTTTCCTTTTAAAAAGTGAGTCTAAGTCACTTCCTTTAATTACAAACAATTAAAATCCACTCCAAAACTTGCTCATGGAGACTCGAACTTAGGTCCGAGTAAATGTTTATCCAACTAAATTAACACATTTGATCAAAATTAAACCTTAATAAAATTTGTAGTGTGTTTTTATTGCCCTGTTAGTGAGAGCGCACCCTGTCTTCTGAACAGAGAACCTGGAAATAGTGAGACTTTATTCTGTCCTATTACTGCATAGTTGCATATATTAGTCCAAGTTGATATTGAATAGTCCTCAGGTTTGTTGATTTCATTATGTTTCAAAGTATTGATTTTGAACGGAGAGACTATTTTCATAAATAAAGATGATTTACGTAACTTAAAAAAGGTTAATGTAGTTAAATTTGAAAACTTGAGACGAAGAACAATCTTATGTCTGTCATTGAACGGACACCACCTCTAAACAAAGTGGCGCTTAATGGATTTTTTTCCCACTATAATTTCTAAAATTAAAAACTCCTTTTTGTACGAGTTTTTGTTTATTTTTGAAATTTAAAATGATAATTTCATATGAAAATTTGAATCTCGTCAATTTACTAATTTAACTTTCCAGAAACGAAACAATTCTCGAATCAAATAAGTGTAACTGCCATAAAAGGCATGTCAAATTTTTAAATTGCCAAATTTACCATCTTCCATTTTACAAACCAATATCTTTCTAAATAAGATTTGAACTTTCAACTTTTGAGTAACTTGAACATGTGCTTACTTACACTACTTTGATTTAATTATATTATTCAACTTTAATATATAAATTATACAAGCATCACATATTTGTGTACAATTGATGAATTAGTAAATACATAAAAATTGAACCTCCGTCCCAGTTTCTAAGTCAAAATTTACCACCCTCGTTTTCTTTTATATTTGCGTACATTGTGTATCACGTCATAGAAATTCTCCTTGGAAAATTTGTGCAGGAAGTCAAATGGGGAAACGTGAACATGATTGAAGCCGAGCGTCGCCTTCTAGCCAATGCTCTTCTTGACTTCTCAAACCAACGCTTCGTCCTCTTATCTGAATCTTGCATCTCCTTATTCAACTTCTCCACCGTTTACACTTACCTAATGAATTCAACCCAGAGCTTCGTACATGTCTTTGATCAACCGGGCTCCGTCGGCCGTGGCCGGTATAACCCACGCTTGCATCCGAACATCACAATTCAACAATGGCGAAAAGGGTCCCAATGGTTCGAGATGGATCGGGACCTAGCCCTCCAAGTGGTATCTGATAAGATATATTTTCCTTTATTTCAACAATATTGCAACGGGTCATGTTACGCTGATGAGCACTATTTGCCAACGTTTGTATTTATGAAATATGGGGAGAAGAATTCGAATCGGAGTTTAACTTGGGTTGACTGGAGCAGACCAGGGCCCCACCCTGGTAAGTTCTTGAGACCATATGTCACCATAGAGCTTTTGGAGAAGATGAGGAGTGAGAGTAAATGTGATTACAATGGGAGGAAGAGGAGTAACGTTTGTTTTCTGTTTGCAAGAAAATTTATGCCTAGTACATTGGATAGGTTGTTGAGATTTTCACAAAAGGTAATGCATTATTAATCAATAGGGTTTGGGAAAATTGTATGGGCATTGTTTTTTTGTACGTTAAGAGGAACCATATGCTTTGTTTTTAATGTAATACATTCCTTTTTTAATTAATAGGAATAGGAAAATGTTATTTGTTTTTTTTCGACAATGTAATTTTGTGGAGTCTCGTGTGAATATGGTTAATTATGGACTTTTCAGTGAATTATATCACTTGACCGGATTCAAAGGATCACTGGAAGGCTTGAGAAGAGGCGTAATTAGTGTTATTGAGAGAATTGACTCTCTCCTCCCCTAATATCGCCAAAGTGATACATCGCCAAGTGAACAATTTGTATCATAATTTAATTAATAATCCTTTAAATATATTTATTTTTAAGAATAGTTTTTCTAACTAGAATATACTTCCTTTATTTATATTTACTTTTAAAATTAGTTTCCTAATTAGAATATATTTCTTTAGTAATATATTTTCTTAATTTGTTAAAAGGTATATTGATACAAGTACTTTATATTCATTATTCATCAGAAACATATAATATTACAAAATTGGGCGGAATTAATTTATATTATTACATCATAAAACTAACGATTAATTTTTTTCAACAAACGAGTTTACTATTTCCTTTTTCTTTTTTTCTATACAATGAGGGCTTTAAAAAATAAAAATAAAGTAGTATTGAAACTTAAGAAACTAATTAAGAATTAGTGGATGCAATAAATATCGTTTCCTTCAATCTCAATCCTTTCAAGTCAAAGAAAGAACATTCAATTATAGTATATGTTTGTTTTCTTGTTTGTCATCATGAATCTCTAATTAAGTTATAATTTTGATTTGCTTATAGGTAGGAACTAAATTTTGTAGACGTATTACAAATATTTTAAAGTATACTTGTTGTTTAATTACTATTTCAAGACTAATGTGAATTATTGTATAATCTCAATTCTGAAAATAAATGTGAATTATAAAGTATAGTCTAATCTTATAGTCTAATTTCGAGTCCGAAAATTGGATATAATTGATAGTAAATTATATATATTAGAAATATCATTTTATTATACAATTTATGTTTAGTTTTTTATATATTATATGACGGTGGATAGAAGTAAAAATATGGTGGATGATTTACAATTGAATAAAAAATAATCATTATTTTTAAAAAATTATGCCAATATTGATTTTTGTAAGTTTATCCAACAACGTGGTTAAACTTAGTAGCCGGGCAATAGGGATTATCTTTGTAAAACACAAAAAGAGGGATAGATCGACAAACCGGTTTTGCCACCGCTAGCCACCAGTCGGTTTAGAGAACCGCCCGATTTTGTCGGTTCATTGAAATGTCGGAAAATTAATGCACATCAGCCGGTCGAAAAACCGGTCGGTTCGGTTTTTCCGGTACTTTTTGCCAGCCCTAGTAATAGGGTACATTATTTTTTAACAAATATTTGCTTTTGTATGTATTGGTGAATGATTAGGGATGTTAAAATGGCCCAATTCGACCTTAATGAAGTGCGGAACATGTTTGAATTGAAACATTTTATAAACAGGAGCAAATTCGAGTTTTTCAATAAAAAATCACATTAATCTAGTTAGGTCGAATTTATCTTTTGGTTTATCGAATTCAACTTTAGTAAGCCCCCTTTATAGTTAGATCTATTGACATCTTTATTTGTGTGGATTCAAAAAAATTCCGTGTATTAGTGTGATTTGTTGCATATATTTAGATATTAAGTATTATTTTTTCAATCCAACTATTTTTAAACTATTAATATGTTTTATATCGTAATGTTTTTTGCCACAGGCAATACCTTATATATATATATATATTAATTAAACTAACGCAGGATCAACCAAAATTCTTCCCTTAAACTTCATTTCTTATAATTTTAGTTATTTATATTTGTATTGTAGCAATATGTGGGTACACTCATTGATGTGAAATGCATGTTAGGATGATTTGAGATCCACATGCATTTTTTTAGGGGGGTGTTATCTACACCTTCCATATTTGTCACTAACACTTTCCTAAGGTCAATTTTTAATCACTAACACCCCCTCTTAATTAAAACTTAATACATTAATTAAAACCAACTCTAATTAAAATTGAAAGAAGAAGACGACACCAAACTAGACCTCTATATATCTCTCACGTTTCTTATTTTCACATTCGTCTGACTTCGCTGTACCTCCATCGGCTCCGACTTTGTCCTCTATTTGGAGTGTTTTCAAATTAGGCTCGCCTAATGAGAGGTGAGTGCATTTACACAAACTCGTCTTACATGGGGTGAGTGTTATTAAGCACTTGCCTAATATAAAGCAATGAAGCGCCGAGTGTAGTGAATTATTTTCCAAATTAAGCTCGCTTAATAGGGTGAGTGTGTTGTTAACCAGTAACCTAACATAAAGCAATGGAGTGCTAAGTGTATTAGAGTGTTTACAAATAATTCTTACTTAACAAAAGATTAGTGCAATCACACACATTCATTTTACATAGAGTGAGTGTATTTGTATACACTTGCCTTACTTGGAGAGAGTTGTAGCTAGTTTACTCTCCTTATATAAACCAAGTAAAGCTTGAACAAAACCCATTTTATACTCTATTTTAGGGATTACATGTTTGTTTTAATTTGAATGATGTAGAATAATGTATGAAAGATTATATACATATTAATATACCAATAATAACAACTATAATACTTTTTTGGATTCATCTTGGAGTGGAATGTTACCACAAACTTTCTCTTGAACTTCTTTTTTATCCACCATCTCAAGTACAATACTTCTTCTCTATCATAATCTAAGCTTCAAATTACCCACCAATCATGTTTGTACTTTGATTTGGTTGTAATTTCTTGATTTTAGGAGCTCAAATGATAAAGAACCAAGTCTCTCCTCTATCTTTCTTGTTTACTTGATGCAAAAGGTATGTGATGATGAATGGGGAGCAAATGGGAGATATGAGTTTGATTATTTTAGTTAATGTTAGATTAGTTTATTAATAATTGGATAAATGGATATATTAATGTTTATAACCATTAATTAAATTAATTAAATGAGGGTTAGGTGTAGGGGTGTTTGTGACAAAAAAAATAAAGGGGCTGTTAGTAACAAATATGGAGAGTGTAAATAACACCCCTTTTTAAGTAAAGAAATGTGTTTATGTGTAATGAGAGAGAGAGAGAAACAGAGATAGTGAAGGGGACATTACATGTATACGCATTAGGAAATGATTTAAAGACAAAGAAAGTCACGAATAGTTAATTGATATTGACATGCTTAATATGTTGGTTGAGAATATAATTTTTTTTCCAATTATCTAGGAAATACAACATAAGTATTTTCACATGCCTCAAAAAAAATTAAGTTAGTGTCAATTTTAGTTTGGCTTTCGCAAGGATTGGGAGGAAGAAAGAAAAAGAAAGAAGTCATTAGTGACAAAAAGAATTCTAAACACGAACTTCCTTTTGTCAAAAAATAAATAAATTCTTTAATTCTTCAAAATAAGCAAAAATAACGGAACGAATAGAATAATGTTAAACCTTGATTGTTTTTTTCATTAGTGAAAAGGGGAAATAATTCTTACTTAGAGAAAGGAATTGAAAGAAGGGGCAATTAAAAAAAAGGGCTTATTAGAGAAAGATTTTCACACTAAAGCCAAGGAATATTTTTTTTTTAAAATAAAGGGCCTATTTTTTATTTTATTGATAATATGACATGTGTTTTTTTTTTTTTTCATTATAAAATGACATCACAACCCTTAAAATAAACTAAAAAATACCAATATGCATTAAAATATGGACTGCAATATGAACTTTGCACTCTATATTTCACTGCAATATGAACTTTGCACTCCATATTTCACTGCAATGTGAACTTTGCAGTCGATATTTGTAGTGCAAAGTTCATATTGCAATCCATATTTTACTGCAATGTGAACTTTGCAGTCCATATTTTTAGTGCAAAGTTTATATTGCAGTCCATATTTCACTGCAATATGAACTTTGCAGTTCATATTTTACTGCAATATGAACTTTGCAATCCATATTTTTTGTGTAAATTTCATAAAAAGGGGTAATTTAGGTAATACATAACATGTTTTTATTAATTAAATGATATTTAAATTTATTCAAATACATTCATTTAAAATATAAAACAAAATAGGCCTCTTACACTATTACCAATTAAAAATAGGCCCTTCATTCAAAAAAATATTATTCATTGGATTTTTGATAAAAATCAATGTATAATAAGCCCTTCTACCTAATTTATAGTTGAAAGAAAGAAATATAATATATATATTTTTTAATTTTGTATTATTCTCCTTTGTATAAGTATATAATATCTTTTAAGCCTCTATTGCTGAAAGTACAGTTGGTAAGAATTGTCTGCTTTCGTATGAACAAGCATCGGGCCAAAAAATTAACTTTGAGAAATCCTCCATTTTATTTAGCGCTAATACTGAGGAGAATGTCTAATGGGGTATTTGAAATTTATTGGGGGTAAAAAATGTGATAATCATGGGAAATATCTAGGTGATTGGTCTCTCATTGGTAGAAAAAAATTAGATGTTTTTGCCATGTCAAAGAAAAGGCAACGATTGTTTGGGTGGATGAATAAAAATCTCTCTAGGGCGGGGAAAGAAGTCCTTCTAAAATTGGTCATTCAGGCGATTCCTAGCTATATTATGAGTGTTTTTTTTTTTGTCGGTCTTTTTGTGCGAGAAACTAGAGAGAATGATGAATAGCTTTTGGTGGAGAAAAAAAACGCTTCGAGTAAGATGCGGTGGAAGAGTTGGGAAAAGTCGTGCTATAAAAAAGAACTTGGTGGGTTGGGGCTTAAAAAAATTAGAGAGTTTAATGTTTCGATGTTAGCCAAATAAGTATGGCGTTTAATCTCTTCTCTTAATTTTCTTTGTGGGAAAAATTTTAAAGCTAGGTGATTAGGGTGGGATGCCGTAGAAAGATTGGGAATGGTTTTGACTCACTGATTTAGGGAGATCCATGGTTGGCTAACTCGGAGAATCCCTTTATTGAAATAATGGCGAATGATGATTTAGTGGATGTTACGGTTGATGCCATTATGAAGCCGAGGTTTACCGAGTGGGACAAAAAGCTGATTCGGGGTATTTTTACTGAAAGGGATCAAAAAGAAATTCTTTTGGTTCTGCTGTCTCGTTCGGATAGAAGGGATTCTTGATGTTAGGTTTGGAATTCAAAAGGATGTTACAATGTTAAAATTGGTTATAATTTCTTATGCCCTTTGAATCAACATGTACTGGCGCCCCCGATCATCGATTGGAAGTCTATATGGTAGCTGAAAATCCCTCCTAAAATCAGAAACTTTCTTTGGCGTGTGCTAGTTGGGTGTCTTCCAACGAAGTCGAACTTACAACGCCAGAAAATTCAAGTGGATCAGGCCTGCGTTTTGTGTGATAACGCACAGAAAGAAAGGCCCATATATTGCTGACATGCCCAGTTATCCAATCGGTTTAGGCTAGAACATTTCCAAGAGCCTTAGCAGGCCCAGTGGAATCGTTTGTGGGCAGGTGGAATGTTCTATCAAGGGGTAATTCGAAGTAAGTACCGGAGGGTGTGGTTTGCTTATTATGGAGTTTGTGGTCTAGTAAGAATGCAGCAGTTTGGGCTGGTAATTCCAAGCCGGCTTCACAAATAATTGTTCTTGCAACGACGTTTTTTGCGGAGCGGCAATGTGCCAATTTCGATGCCCCATCAGCGTATAATGCAGTAAAAGCAGCAGTATCCCGTTCAGAAAAATGGAAGAAACCGCCCTCTAATTGGTTAAAATGCAATATCGATTCGGTGATTTTTGCGACGCAACAGAATATGGGTTTTTAAACGGTGGTTCGAGACTCTAATGGCGAATTCATTGCAGTAATTCAGGGTGCTATCCTAGGTAATTTCTCCCCTATTTTAGCTGAAGCAATTGAGTTACGAAAGATATTAAGTTTGCTAAAAGAAGCGAATTATGGCTCAATTTTAATAGAAACAGATTGTCAAATTTTGGCAAATGAGACCAACAGTGCAACTAGTAATTTGACTAATGTTGGTGTGGTTTTCAATGATTGTAAAGTCATATGTTCGGCTATCTATCAGGGTAGTATTTCCTTCATTCGTAGGTCAACGGATTATGTGGCGCATAGTATTGATAAAACTGCGTATTCTTTGTCTGGTCAAAGAGTGTTTGAGCATGTGTGCCCCTCTTTTATTTTCGGTGTAATTGCGAACAATTTGATTGAATAAATTTTATTTGCTGATCATATAAAAAAGAGAGCATATACAAGTACTTTATTATTGGAGAATGCAAGTGAAGGAAAAACATAAAATTCAGAAATAAAGTCTTGTTCTTAAACTTGTTACCTACACAAATTCCCATTTTTTTCTTTCTTAAATTCAAACTGAGTGATAACACTACTAAATGGAATCAGCAGAGCCTCGAATTAATCTATTAATACCAATTCACCAATAATAGATTCTCGTTCAAGAACAAATATTTTTGTGTGCCATATAATTAGGGGTGTAAACCGATTGGATATGAACCGGGTACTATACTATCCATTATCCGTATCATTTTTAAATTTACTATCCAAGTCTTTATCCGTATTCTTTTGGATAGTATGTTAAACTATTCTTATCCTTATCCATTTTTTTATTTCTTGGTTAGTTTTGAAAAATGGTAAATTGGGCCAACTTGTGCAGATCAGGTTAAATCATCTCCGATTTTTTTTTTAAATCGGGAGAAATATATATATATACATAATTATAACGAATACGGATATCCAGTAAATCGGATATCCTCGAATATGAATAATCCACCTCGAATACAGATTATCCAGGTGGAATACTATCACTATCCATGTCCCTATCCATTTTTTATGAATATTTATACACACTATCTAAATCCTCTTTTTCGAATATTCATTTGGATAAATATCCACAAATTAAGGATTCGAATTCGGAACTGATTTGGATTTTCGAATATCCATTTACACCCTTAACGATATTGTTGAAAAAATGAATGGATTTTTTAGTCAAAAATGAAATCAAACTTTTCTTAGAATTTTCCCTATATATAAATGAAGACAAATTAGTTTGAGTTAGATTATCTAAAATTTAGAATTCAACTTAGATAATAAGGTATTTAGTATTCATGGAATACCATGTTGTTATTCATCGTACATCTAAGAGAAACGAATTATAAAATTTATACAATACTCTTATTGACGCTCAACTATTAATTAAGTCTACATTACAGCAATGTGAGCAATGTGGTACTCTTTTTACCCTATTAATTTGAACGTGTCATGTAATGCAACTATGAACTGTGCTGCCTCTGTTACACTTTGCTGCAAATCCAATATCTTTGGTTGGAGTGGAAGAATATGTTGGAATCCGAGTATTTTAATTTGACATAAATTAAGTTAAAATTGTATAAGTAATTATCTAGAAGATTATAGAATTATAAAGATATAAAACCAATTTAAAAGGAATATAATTAAACAAATCTATGAATGTATTTTTTTTTTGTGAAATATAAATAAAATAGGTATAAATATTTATTAATTTATGAAACCTACTGTTTATATGTATCTTAATTGAATGACAGAAAGCAACCAAGATACAAATATATATATATATATATATATATATATATGGGTTAGGTTTTAATGGTTACTGCTTTTTTTACCCATGGATGATTATTGTAATATTAACCGTTTGATGAAAAATCAATGGTTGAGATCAAATGTGTAGTTGGCTAACATAATTAATCCACACGGGAGAATACAAAATATTAAATGCAAGGTTAAGTGGGTAACTTGTTGATACCTGATGACATGGCGTTTTTTTTCTATTTAATTTTAAGGAATCATAAATTAGATATTCATTACATGATTTTGTAATTCCAATACAGGATATCCCTATTCTTTACCCCTATAAAATGTATGATTTTATTTATATTGATATCTTGTAGTTAATCTACATTTTTAAGTTAATTAGTATTGTTTCCTAAATTAATCCTTAAGTGTGGACAAACTAACAAAAAAATATTATTGATTTAATTTTATAAATATTATTTTATTAATAATTTAATATTAAAAAATAAAGTAGATTAATAGGTACATCTACGTTAATTAAATCAATAAAAATATGGGGATTCTTTTTAAAGTACAAATCAATTACTCTCATTCTAACAAACGACATTCTATTTTTAAGATTAGTTTCAAGGACAACCTTTTAATCGATGACAAAATAAATTTTAATTTATTAAAAATAAAAGATAGTTATTTTCAAAACTACCCCTTATTAAAGATAACAACTACTAAAAAATAAAATAATAAAAAAATACAAATAACAAAAGCTCAAATTCAAACAAAACATCTCAAACAAATATTTTAAATTTGAACATATAATCGAAATATTATCACAAAGGTCAACCAATAACATAAGTATTAAATATATATATTTTTTATTAATTCTGAAAACTCTAAATTTCAAATTAATTATCAAATGATAAGATGCTACAATTTTAAAAAGAAAAAAAAATTATTTACAGCAAAAAAGAAAAATAAAAATACTTGAGAATGGTGATCCTTTCAAAAAATAATTAAAATTTTGATGAATTTTTTTAGAATTGTTTGTAGGCTCATTTATTTCACATAAATTCATAAAAAATATTTTTTTGAAGTACAAAATAAATCTCAAAGGTTTATGGTATGTTGTTTACATAATTATCCCCTCACAAACATTCTAATGAAAGAAAATACTATTCGTATTATAAATTATAGTACCAAATGTCGTACTAACTAATTAATTACGTGTTCATGAATACTTTATATGATTATATATTGAAAATTTGATAAACATGAAATAAGTCTACTGTGATTGTCATTATAGAAGAATATGTATACTTGATTCTTAAATCTTAATTATTATTATTATTATTATTATTATTATTATTATTATTATTATTATTATTACTATAGGGTGGAAGTATTAATAACATAGTTAATTAAAAATATTTTTTTAATAAAACCCTATAAAATTCTTTAAGGGTGTGTTTGGAATGTAGATTTGAGAGAAAATTTGAACATGAGATTTGTATTTGGAATCTCAAATCTAAATGTTTTTGTTTGTGTGAAATTATGATTTAAGATTTATAAATATATTCAAATAATGAGATTTGATACTTATCTTAAAGTTATAATTTTTAAATTTTAGAGATAGAGTTGCTCCTTAGAGATCCCAAACTTGCGAATTTGAAAATAATAATAATTAATTTTTAAACAAAATTATTATTTTTTGTTATTATAAATATACTTGTAATATTAATGATAATAATAATATGAAGGATGACAAAGGGTCGTGTGTTGTCCAAACCCAACAATCTTATAAACACATCCTAACTCAGTGCATGTTTTATTTTTTTAAATCTAAATCCCTCGCGAATAGTGTACGTATAAACCCACTCCCATCCCGTGGTAATTATGCTATATTATAAGAAATAAAATACTATAATAGGGGCGGGTCGAGTCAAACGGGTTAATTCTGTGTAAACATGAGTTTCGCCACAGGGTTAAAAAATAAAAATAGCTTACTAATCAACTAAATATAAATTTTAGCGGAATAATATTTGGATTTAGAAATCAATTTCCTTGTATTTGTTTAGCAAACACAAAATTTTAAGCTCTTGTGTTTCAAATATGTAATTTTTAAATCTTAGATTTATGAATTTTAAAGCTAAATTCAATTATATAATTCAAATGCACCTTAAAAGAAAATGGAAAATAAATTAAAATGGAAGTAGATTTCGATTAGGAATCTAAATGAAAATGTAATCTAAATTAGTACAATTATAAATTAATTTTAATTAGTGGATATACTTCTCAATTTTAAAAATGGTATAAAATTTATTTGTCAAACACAATACATTGATTATTGAACCAAATAATTAATTATTTAATACTAAATAAGATATATTTTAAGTATTATTTAGGAAGTCGTGTGTTGATAAGTGCCTCAAATTGTTATTTAAACTTAAACCTGTAAATAATATTTTGTTAAAATATAATTAATGCCTAAATTATGGAGGAATAATATTTATTTTGTCTTTTTGTAGGAAAGAAGTAAATTATGATAAAAAGGTGGAAGAAATATATTAAAGATCAGAAAGGAAGATAAAGAAGAAAGAATATTCCAATTTAATATTCTCTCATAATTAAAATACAACTCCTTATTCTTTCTTAATTAATTGAACTCATATTTGTTATTTCTTCTACAATTATAGTTTTATAAACCTTTTAAACTTGTATCTATTAGTACTAAATATAGACTTATTCTCTACACCTAAAATCATAGAAAAATGATAGAAAAAAATAGATAAAATCATTCATAAACTAGTTGTCGTGTGGCCGAAGTATTGAAGGTGAAGAAATGGACAGCGTAAAATCATGCAGTACACGCTAGTTCGAGCATCATAAAGTGGGACGCTTTCTAACTTTTTAATTATCTATAGTTCGTATTCAAGTACTTTAATTTTAAATTTTAATTTTTAATGATGAATTATTATTTTGTTTTAATGTATTATTTATTTAATATGCTTGGCTAAATTATCTCCCAAAAGGGAGGGATGAACTGCCATAGATGTAATGGACTTATTTTAATTATAATTTATTTTTAATTATTCGTCCCGAATTAAAATAGATTTTGAAATTACCATTATTATAACGTGTTTTCTTTCTAGTACTTTAATTGTTTTTAAAATAAATGATGGATCTCTTGTGATCACCATAAATGAGAATACAGACGAAGCCTATTTTTATTTACATTAGTTTTAAAGAAATAATGATGGTGATTTTGAATTTGTTTATATAGTAAGGATGAATATTAAAAATATAATTAGATACTTTTTTGTTTATATCCATGGTGGTGGATTCTCTTTCCTTGGAATTTTTTATTATTGATTACGTACTTGCTAGATTTAATTTAATTGGTTTAGTTTAATTGGTTTAGTTTCTTAGTTAAAATAATTTCAAAAATCAAAATGTAAAAACTGTTTTAATCTAAATTCCTAAAATATTGGATTTCAACAAACTTTCCCACTTTTAAAGTATTAACTTGAATTTGTATTGACTCCTACTTATTCGCTATACTAATTTAATTATTTTATATAAAAGTAGTGTTTTATTGTATTTAAGCGCGGAATTAAAGTAACGACAAATTCTTTATAAAATTTTCCCTTAAATCATGCGTATACTTTCGTATCTAGTCAAATTATAAAAAGTTGAGTTTGTTTGAAATACTTTAAATTAAGAAAATAAGTTTCTATCAATATTATTTTATGTTATTGTGTTAAAATTATTATTTAGTTGAACAGTGACTAATAAAACCAGTAGCACATGCTATATGAGACGCTTCAAATTAATTTTTGAGTTTTTATTATGATATGATTTGTCACGAATGATAATAAAATAATTAAATTAAAAGTGTTATTAAAATAGTACTTGAGTTGTATGTAATTTGTAAACATGTTGTATAGAGATAAAAATTCAAAATCAAATATATTTTGAAAGTGTTATTTTCAATAAACTTATGTTATTAATTAACTATAAAATTGAAAAGACGAAAACACTCATAAACACTTATCCTAATTTAGAATTGGGTTATCCTAGGTTTATTTGGCAAATAAAACATTTAAGGGATCTTGTTTGGTTGAGATTTTAAATCATATTTTGAAAAGTGAATTTAATTTTTGTTAAAGTTTTTTTCAACCAATTCAAAAAAACTCGTAAAAAAAATTTAAAAAAATAGTAACAATGGATCTTGTTTTATAGATCTCGATGATTAGGTTTCAAATATATTTTTTTATATCTAATTCCAATTTTTGAATTTAAAGTTATGGTATTTTAAAAATTTTATGAGAGAGAAAGTAAAGTAATTGGGAAGTGTGAAGTAAAGTTGACTTTTTGATAAAAATTTTAAAAACTTGATTTTAAAATCTCAATCAAACACCACCTAAACTTTAATTAAAAAATAAAAAAATAGAACAGGTCACCTTACCTGCTATAACAGGTTAAAAGATTTGACACCTCACCAATGTGCATTAATTATTGTCAGTACCCATCAATAGGTAGAGAGAGAAGGTAACCATTGAAAACTCATCCATATGTATATATATATATATGACAGAATAATAAATACTTACAGTAACCAAGTGAGATTTGAAATTTGTACGAAAGAAATTAAACATGTTAGTTGAAGAAGAATAAGACCGAGGCTAGTGTTGGACACTATAGCCTTAAGGCAATCACTGCCCCACTACGGTGCTGACAGACTCTGGCAGCTGCCTCCCAGGATACAACAATCGAACCACTCGCAGTTGGAGCACTACGACTGCGAGCGACGGCGAACCAAATTTAGACTTGTACTCACTTTCTTATTTATCTACTGAGTAAGGGAGGAAAATAACAAATGTTGCGAATGAATGAATTTAGAAGGAGGGAAGTCCTTTATATAAGTCTGCAATCAACTGTTGGACAAACTTGAAAAGTTGCGAACAATTTAAAAGAAACTTCTCGCGAAGAGCTTTAGCTAAAAGTGACGATTGACTTAAATTGTTTGGGAGTTAAATTCCAATGGGCAAGTTAAAATGGAATTTAAGCTTAAATAATCCTACTTAAATTAGGAAATTAATTTTTGTTTAAACTTATTATTTCCCAATTATTAATCGGATTATTTTATTATCAATTTTCTCATTTAATAGTAACTTGATTTGTCCAATTAAATATTTAGACCTTATCAACTTATGGAGTAGAATACACTATGACTTAGAAACCTGTTTTAGAAATTCCGTTACCGACCCAAATTTGGCTTTAGATTATTAAAACAAATATTAATTAAAAAACAAGTATCCAATAATCCTCCACATGAATGAAAAAATTGCCCAAACGAAAATAACGATGACTCGAAAACGCTGAGCGAGTATAGTGAAAAGTAATTGCATCAGGATAGATAGCCGAACAACTTTGAATCTTCCCTAGTGAAAAATTCCTGGTTTCATGAGTGCTTTAGAGAATCTAGCCTTTTTACGATTCTCATAAAAGCAGCCCCTTTTCACACTCACATATGTAACTTCCATTAAGAGTATTATAATATACCCCACCTGGAATTACCAAGGTACAGAAGTCATTAAAAGTATAACTTATCCTAATAAATTGCAGGCAACACTGTATCATCATAGAAATGGGTGGAGATATTATCTCCCTAGTGCTACTGGCAAAAGACACACGACATTCGATTTTTCATTTGAATCTAAATCTTAGGATCTCTAGTCACTAAGTAGGGTTGCCATCAATGTAATCTTCCATTTGGTAGGCTTTTTAATCCCATTCCCCTTGATGAGCAGTATAATCTCTCTAGGTAAACCTTTAGTTAGCGGATCTGCAATATTTTCTTTAGACATCACGTAGTCAATGTAAATTATTCCATTAGAGAGTAACTGCCTAACGGTATTATGTCTTCGGCGTATATGTCGAGACTTACCATTATAAATATTATTATGTGCTCTTCCAACTGCTGATAAATTGTTACAGTGTATACAGATTGCCGGCACAGGTTTAGGCCATCCTGGAATATCTTCTAGAAAATTACGAAGCCACTCTGCTTCTTCTCCTGCCTTGTCTAAAGCAATAAGTTCAAATTCCATGGTGGATTTGGCAATACACGTTTGCTTTGATGATTTCTAGGATACGGCTGCACTTCCTATAATGAAGACATATCCACTCGTAGATTTTGAGTCTTTTGTGTAAGATATGCAATTATCGTCATAATATGCCTCAAGTACTGATGGATATCTGGTATAGTGCAGACCATAATTTTTTGTATGTTTAAGATGTCTAAAAACTTTTATTAAAGCCTTCAAGTGATCTTCACCGGGGTTACTTGTAAATCTACTCAGTTTACTTACTGAGTAAACTATATCAGGATGGGTACAGTTCATGATGTACATTAAACTACAAATTATTTAAGAGTACTCTAGTTGAAATATACCTTGACCATTATTCTTTACCAGGTGTAGATTTACATCTACTGGAGTCTTAGAAAGGCCTTGACTATGCTTGTGGAATTTATTGAGTATTTTCTTAATATAATGGGATTGAGATAAAATTATCTTATTTGATGTTCTAGAAATTTTAATTCCTAGTATAACATCATCAATGCCAAGGTCTTTTATTTCAAATTTATTGGTCAACATTTTCTTGGTAGCATTAATGATATCATTATTACTACCCATAATTAACATATCGTCAACATAGAGACAAACAATGACATACCCCTTTGGAGTGCTTTTAATGTATACACATTTATCATACTCGTTAATTCAAAAACCATTCGATAGCATTACACTATTAAAATTTTCATGCCATTGTTTAGGAGCTTGCTTTAATCCATATAAGGATTTTACAAGTCTACAATTTTTCTCTCTTGATCAGGAACAACAAAACCTTTCGATTGCTCCATATAAATTTCTTTATCTAAGTCACCATTCAAGAATGCAGTCTTGACATCCATTTGATGAATGTTAAGATTTTGCAATGCTGCAATTGCAATTAACATCCGAATAGATGTTATTCTTGTAACTAGTGAGTATGTATGAAAATAATCCAATCCCTCATTTTGTTTGTAACCTTTAATCATTAATCTGGCTTTATATTTATCAATTGATCCATCTGCTTTTAGTTTTCTCTTGAAAATCCATTTACTTCCTAATGGCTTATTTCCTAGTGGAAGATCCACTAATTCCTATGTATGGTTTTGCATGATGGATTCAATTTCACTGTTTACTGCTTCTTTCCAAAATGGTGCTTCTAGGGTACACATCGCTTCATGCAAAGTTAAAGGCTCATTTTTCAACAAATATGTTAAAAAATCTGGTCCAAAGGACTTGGAGATCCTTGCCCTTTTACTGTGTCTTAATTCATTTCCATCATCTTTATTGATATCTTCTCGAGGTACTGTTTCTTGAGAACTCTTAGTTGGAGCCTTATAAGTTCGTTTATTAAAACTTGAGTTACATGTCTTTTTATAAGGAAATGTATCTTCAAAGAAGTATGCATTTCTTGACTCAATTATTGTGTTGACATGTACTTCAGAAATTTCAGATTTATGTAGAAGAAATCGATATGCACTGCTATTAGCAGCTTATCTAATAAAAACATAATTGATAGTATTTGGTCCTATTTTAACTGCTTTAGGTTTAGGAACCATTAGTTTAGCAAGACACCCCCACACTTTTAAGTATTAGTAGGAAGGTTCATGACCTTACCATAATTCATAAGGGGTTTTTAGTGTTTTCTTTTAAGGCATCTTATTAAGAATGTGATTGGCGGAAATCAGAGCTTCCCCCCACAAGTTATTGGGTAAACCCGAACTTATCAACATGGCATTCATCATTTTTTTTAAGGTGCAGTTCTTTCGTTTTGCAACCCCATTGGATTCAGGCTAATAAGGTGCAATATTTTAATGAATAATACCATGTTCTTTATAGAACTCCTCGAAAGGAAAGACATATTCACCACGTCTATCGCTTCTTATTGCTTTAATTTTTCTGCTAAGTTGATTCTCAACTTCAATTTTATATGTTTTATATGTTTTAAACGTATCTAAAGCCTCATCTTTACTAGTCATTAAATAGACATAGCAATATCTTGTACAATCGTCTATAAAAGTAATGAAATACTTTTTCCTACTTCTTGTTTGAACAAATTTTAAATCACGTATATCGATATGAATTAATTCAAGAGGTGCAGTACTTCTTTTAATAGATTTAAATGGAGACTTAAAAATTTTTGCTTCTACACATATCTCACATTTAATATCATTATAAATAATAAATTTTAGAATCAAATTCAAACGAATTAATCTACAAATTGCATCGTAATTCGTGTGTCCTAATCTACCATACCAAACATTACAACACGCAAGCAAATAAGTAAAAGATGTGTTCTTCTTCTTCTTCTTATTATTATTATTATTATTATTATTATTGGGTACTACAATCATTACATTCATCTTAAAGAGCCCCTCATTAAAGTAACCCTTTCCAACATACATCTCCCCTTTGGTGAGTACAAACTTATCAGATTCGAAAACCAATTTAAATCCCTTATTACTCAATAATGAACTAGACATTACGAATATCGTGAACATGAAGCACGTCATTAAGAGTAAGTTCCTTCCCCGAAGTCATCTTTAATATGATATTTCCCTTTCCCGCTATCGTTGCAGTGGTGGAGTTCCCCATATATATTTGTTCTCCTTGATCGATTAGATCGTAGGTGGAAAACATCTTTTTGTTGGCACACACATGTCGAGTTGCTCCGGTATCTACCCACCACTCCTTAATATTGCTACCGAGCATGTTGGTTTTGGATATGATGGCAGATAGGTTGATATCAGAGATGTCATTGGAAAGATCATCAAATTCGATGACATTAGTTTGAGCGACGTTCACTTTATCATTTTTCAACCTTTTATTTTTGCCTTGGGATTTGCGATTACAACATTCCTTGGCACGATGTCCTTCTTTGCCGTACATGAAACAATTGCCTTGGAATCGTTTAAGATTGTTGCCATTTTGATTCGACCCTTGGTCGAAATGCTTTCTCTTTTTATTTTGGTTTTTCGACCAGACCTCCCCCACATTTGCCTTTGCCTCAATGGAAGTATTATTGATTTTCTTTTCGAAACCATGATTATCTTCTTCAATTCTAAATCTAATAGTCAAGTCATAAAGGTTTATTTCTTTTCGTTTGTGTTTTAAATAACTTTTAAAATCTTTCTAAGAAGGTGGTGATTTTTCAATTAACACAGCCACTTGAAAAGATTCACTTAAAGTCATGCTTTCAGCATGAATTTCATATAGTAAAAGTTGAAATTCGTTCACTTGACTCATGACCAGTTTAGAATCGATCATTTTAAAATCAAGGAATCTACCGGCTATAAATTTCTTTGAGCCGGCATCTTCCATTTTATATTTCTTCTCAAGAGCATCCCATAATTCTTTTGTTGTCTTTGTTTGAGAAAAGACATTATACAATTTATTGTCTAATCCATTGGGAATATAGTTCTGACAAAAAAAATCACCATGCTTCCATGCCTCTATTGCTGCTATTGTTTGTGCATTACTTTCCCCTTCCCTAAGGGTAGGGGTAATCTCATGTAGATATTTGGAGAGAATTAAAGTAGTAAGGTAAAACAACATTTTTTATTGCCACCTTTTAAAATATGTCCCTCCAAATTTCTCCAGTTTCTCATGGCTCACAAGAGGATTGGCGAGCATTGTGGTGGTAGAAGGAAGAGTACCCGATGAAGCCATTTCTGTCATATTAATAACAGAAGATAAACCCAACAAAAGAATAAATAAACAACAGCTTATCAAATTAAAATAACCAAATTCAATAATGTTGATTGCCTTAAGATTGTTGGAATCCGAGTATTTTAATTTGACATAAATTAAATTAAATTAAAAATTGTATAAGTAAAGTAATTATCTAAAAGTTTAGAGAATTATAAAGATACAAAACCAATTTAAAAGGAATATAATTAAACAAATCTATGAATGTATTTTTTTGTGAAATATAAATATTTAATAATTTACGTAACCTACTGTATATATGTATCTTAATTGAATGACAGAAAGCAACAAAAATAAAAATATATATGTATATATATGTAGGCTATTAAATATATATATATATATATATATATATATATTTATGACAGAATAAAATAAATACTTACAGTAACAAGTGAGATTTGGAATTGGTATAAAAGAAATTAAACATGTTAGTTGAAGATGAATAAGACCGAGGCTAATGTTGGACACTATAGCCTTAAGGCAATCACCGCCCCGCTACGGTGCTGAAGAACTCTGGCGGCTGCCTCCCAGGATACAACGGTGGAACCACTCGCAGTCGGAGCACACAACCCAAATTTAGGCTTGTACTCACTCTCATATTTATCTACTGAGCAATGGAGGAAAATAACGAATGTTGTGAATGAATGAATTTGGAAGAAGGGAAGTCCTTTAGATAACTGTTGGATAAACTTGAAAAATTGTGAACAGTTTACAAGAAACTTTTCGCAAAGAGTTTTACCGAAAGGTGACGATTGACTCAAATTGTTTGGGAGTTAAATTCCAACGGGCAAGTTAAAAGAGAATTTAAGCTCAAATAATCTTACTCAAATTGGGAAATTAATTTTTGTCTAAACTTATTATTTCCCAATTATTCATCCGATTATTTTATAATAATCAATTATCTCATTCAATAGAAACTTGATTTGTCCAATTAAATATTCAGACCTTATCTACTTGTGGAGTAGAATACACTATGACTTAGAAACCTGTTTTAGAAATTCCGGTACCGACTCAAATTTGGCTCTAGATTATTAAAACAAATATTAATTAAAAAACAAGTTTCCAACAGAATACTTGCAGCTATTCAAAAATGATTTCCTTGGAACTCTTTTGCCTACAAAATTGTGGAATTTATACGTCACCTTATAAGAACCTGGCTGCGCAGCGGAACCCTTATCTACTTCATCAGTGGATCTCTAGGGTTGCTTCTATCATTTACTATACCTCAACTCATATATCTGCATTAATGGCTCGTTTGGTTCAAGATTTAAATCATTTTAGGAATGCTAAATTCCATTTTGAAATGATTCCGCGTTTGGTTCAAGTTTTAGGTCCGGAATAAATGATTCCAGTAACCAACTTTTCCCCCAAGTTCTCTCATTTAAATCATAAGGAATAAGTCATTATCAGTGGGCATCTTTTTTAATTTTTCTTGTTGTGACTAAAATAACTCTCTTCCTTATGAATAAATAATTCTTTTTCCATCTGTGTATGAAAATATTGTTTAAAACTTTTTTTTTTAAATTACGTTGCTGCACAAAAAAAAATTTGTTTGGAACTTTTTTCTTTTATGTTTTCCAGTTGTAATTTCCTTATTTTAATTACAAAAATTGTAGTTTTTGTAGGAGAGTTATTAGGCATGTGTAATTTTTTTAATTTATTTTAGTAACTTCCCCTTTTGAAAAATTAGTAGGAGATATCTTCTCATCTTATAAAATGAAAGGTATTTTTGTAATTAATACTTTATTCCATTTATATTCCCGACTAAACCAAACATAATGAAAGTAATGTAACATTCTAGGAATAGAGTATTCATGAGCCAAATATCGGCATGGCAAGATGCCAGGAAAAAAGCTTTCCAGGAATTAAGTTTGCACATTTCATTCCCAAAATTCGAACCACGAGCCCGAAAGTTAAATGTACACTTGTATTCTCACTAATGTTGAAAAGGCTTAGTTTTACATCAATTAACTTCTCGAAATGATTTGCTTTTATGGTTCTTGATTTGTATATGTTAAAGTTAGCTGAAGTTGTCCTTTTGGCCTATTTTCTTTATGTCTTCACATATCTTATGTACTTAGTTTTTACTAACGTATTGGGTGCATAGAGAGTTGCATGATATTAAGCCCTTGTACTAGCATCTCCATTCTCCACATCACATTCTCAACAGAAAGCACACTCTTTCTCCTTTTGCAGGTAATCTTTTCAGCACTAACTCTCTGTTTGAAATTTCTCAGCAGCAGGGTCGGCCCTGAAATGAATAGGGCCATGTACAAAAAATTGAAATACGATGCCCTTTTCCCATATACAACACATTTCTTACGGCCTTACTCTAATGCATTGGATATCCCTTGCATAAATTACAAAATCTTTTATTATAACTATGGTCTGATTCTGGGTCTGGGTATGTACCTTACCCTTACTAACCTAAACTTCGAATAAAATAAGAAAAAAAAACTTCATTTTTTGTTGTTAACGAAATCCCAGAGCTCAGAAATAGAGGAAGGAATGGCCTTATGCCCTGTGCTGTCACCCCCACTGCACACCCTCAGGGCTAGCCATGGTTGATGGTCCGGAGCTTTACAAGTTTTGTGTTTCTTCAGGTTTTGCACTGCATCCACTTGACAGAATACTGCAGGCGATGCACTGCATCCACTTAACAGAATACTGCAGGCGATGCCACACTTGATAATGCTGTTTATTGCGCCGATGCACTTCTACGCTCATGATGCACTTCACCGCTCACCTCATTCTTATGTTCGCAGAGACCTATTAGCCAAAAATATGGAAATTAACAATTTAAATGGAATAGAAAACCGAGTCTCGTGTATCACACGATCTCCTTAAAATAATTACGCCGCCTCCCACAGTGCTTATGAGGTTTGTTATGGCGTTTGTCTCCCAGGATGAAACGGTAAAGATTGTCCACCTTTAGCACTTTGGTGTCACTCGCGATACGAACTTAAGTTGTGTATGAGCTTTATCATCACCAAACAAAACTGGTCTAGAGAGAAAGAGAGGGGATTTAGTGAGAGAGTTGTGTGTGTTGAGATGTGTGGAATGAGGTCTCTAAGACCTCCAATTTATACAAGGGGGAGGAGCATTTGAATTAATTCATACATTAATACAAAACTGTTTTTTAGTGTTTAATTGCAACAATTAAACAAAACCGTTTCTAGAATTAAAAGGAATTAATTAAAAACGTTTTTAAATTAATTTGAATTAAAAATCTCTTAATTAAGAGAAATTAAAAATGGGTGTGTTTAAAGAAAATAAAAGAACTGAAAAACTTTAAGTGCAAAACATGACCCCGCGCGGTTGGCCATTTTCGCACACAAGCCAAGCCTATGTCAAGCCAAATTCGGTCCGTGATTTGCACCCCCCTGCGCCCGAGTGCGCGAAAGAGGGCCTTATATTTCTTAGAAGCTTATGAGCTAGTGAAAGGTTATCCTTTATAAACTCATAAAAATTTTCCCAAAGTTCCAATGTGGGACTAACATTTCCTATTTTATTTTCCATCTCAAGTAGCTCACTTTGGGTGACAATTTATCATTCACCCCAAATCCGTTTTGAGCATACAAATACACGATCTCGATGTACTCACGGAGGAGAACACGAATCTATAATTTTCTTTCACAATCGAGTGTGAAACCCCATTTAAAATTACCTTAAAAATGGCATCAAAACCATTTTTTCCAACAATTCCCCATATGAATGAAAATTGGAGACCAAAGACACGAACGACAAGGTGATAAAGTTCGACGGTTGAAACCTGCATAGGATAGGTATGTTTTACCCCTTGAACCTTCCCTTATGAAAATATGTTTACTCTACTAGCGAAACAGTAGACGTGATGTCCTTGAACTGTTCTGCTATTTGTGTAAACGATAACATATCTCATACATGAGTCTTCCTTACACATTTTAGTTCTCACTATTATGTTCTTTATGGCCATGAACATACGCTTGGTTCTGCAAGAATTCATTAAGAATTGTGCCCTAAGCAATTCTCTTGGAAGCGGCCCTTGTTCCCTCTTACATAAGTGATTTCTTAATTAAAAGTAACCCGCATTACTCCGTTTGATTTTATCGACACATAAGAATCATTAAAAACTTAGCTTATCCTTTTCCTTACGGGTATCACTGCTTTCATCATAGGAATGGACATGGGAAAAATCTCCACAGTGATCCAACGTAGCCTTTACAATTTAGTCGTCCCTTTTGAACCTATATCTTGGGATCTCCAGTCAGGTAGGTTGGGTATCCATTGTATTGACTTATTTATTCATGGGCTTTAGTTTCATTCCCCTTGATGACTTGTCAACTAACTCTCTATACAACCCTTTGGTTAACGGATCCGCAATATTATCTTTTGACTTTACAAAGTCAAGTGAGATAACTCCAGTTGAGAGTAGTTGTCCAATGGTATTATGTCTTCGACGAATATGTCTAGACTTACCATTATACATATTGCTTTGAGCCCTACCAATAATTGAATGACTATCGGAGTGCATGCAAATTAGAGGCACAAGTTTTTTTTCCTTTTTCATCTTAAAATATCCTCTAGAAAATGACGTAACCATTCAGCCTTTTTCCCACATTTGTCTAATGCAATACATTCAGATTCCATAGTGAATCTAGCAATCATAGTTTGTTTCGAGAATTTCCACGAAACCGTTCCACCTCTTGTTTGTGTCATTTTTAAATCACATATATCACTATGGATTAAATCAAGGGGTCTAGTGTTTCTTTCAACATTAGGAAATGATGATCTCGTTTGTTTTGCCTCAACACAAGTTTCACATTTGTGTTTTGAATCAATTTGAAAAGAAGGTATATGATTTACGTTAAATAATTTTCGTAAAGAATCATAATTAACATGTCCTAGTCTACCATGCCACAAATTTAAAAACTCAAGCATATAAGCAGAAGAAGTAGCTTTATTATTATTCTTAATAATAGTCATTACATTTATTTTAAATAAACCACCATTCATATATCCCTTTAAGCAGAAAGATTAATATCAGAAACTTCTTTAGCAATGCCTTCGATCATATTTGCTTCCTTATTTCGATTTCTTTTGGGTAGCCTACAGTCGGAGGATTTGTGACCCATTTTGTCACAGTTGAAACACTTGCCTTGAAATTTTGGCTTTTTGGAAATTCCTCCTTTCGGCCCCAACACCTTCCCTTTGCCTTTGTTGTTGTTGTAATTGTTCTTCCTCGAACTTTGACCATGTTCCACCACATTTGCTTTGGCAGCAAACGAAGTGGTATTGGCCCCCCTTATTTCAGAACCTTTATTATCTTCTTTAATTCGAAGTCTTAATACAAGGTCCTCAACTCCCATCTCCTTTCGTTTGTGCTTTAAGTAGTTCTTAAAGTCTTTCCATGCCGGAGGTAGTTTTTCGATTGTGCATGCTACTTGAAAACTCTCGCTCAAAGTCATTCCTTCGGCGTGGATTTCATGTAAAATTAGTTGGAGATCTTGTACTTGGCTAATTACAATCTTGGAATCAACCATTTTAAAATCAAGAAACCGGCCAACAATAAACTATTTGGCACCGGCATCCTCGATTTTATATTTGTGATCCAACGCCTCCCACAATTCCTTAGCTGTTTTCTTTTCAATGTACACATTGTATAAAGAATCGGCTAAGCCATTAATTATAGTATTTCTAGCCAAGTAGTCGGCATGGTTCCAAGCATCTACAGCACTAACAGCTTGGACATCTTGCTCACCCTCCTTGAGCTTAGGCCTCTCCTCGGTTAGAAATCGAGCAAGATTAAAGGTGATAAGATAAAACATCATTTTTTGTTGCCACCTCTTAAAATCTTGGCCATTAAACTTTTCAGGTTTTTCTCCTTTTACTACATTAGCAGTTATAGGAGTAGAAGTGGGAACAGTTCCGAAAGTAGTCACGGTAGGGTTCAATGGTGCGGCCGAAGCACTAGGAGTGACATTCGTTTCCGTAGTCATGGTACCTTTCGCACATATAAACAAATTGTCAAATTCTAGAACTACAAAGTTCCAACAAAACTAGAAGTATAGACCGAATATATATATATATTTCTCAAAACTGTTTTTCCACAAAACAGTTTTTACACAAACTGTTTTTTTTTTCTTCTTCCGAAACTGTTTTTCCACAAAACAGTTTTTCCGAAACTGTTTTCCTTTTCTTTTCCTCAAAAACAGTTTTTACGAAACTGTTTTTCTTTTCTTTTCTCAAAAACAATTTTTCCAAACTGTTTTTTTTTTCTCTGCTTTTCCAAAAAAAAAAAAATCCAGAAACAACCCCTTTTTTTCTGCTTTTCCAAAAAAAAACAGTTTTTTTTTTTCCATAAAAATTGAAACTGATTTTCCAAAACAGTTTTTCCAAAAATTGTAAACTTAGAACTGTTTTTTTAGAAATTGAAAAACCAAAACTGTTTTTTCCCAAAATTGTAAACCAAAAACCAGTTTTTTTTTCTTAAACTGTTTTTCCAGAAAATGAAAAACCAAAACTGTTTTTAAAAAAAAAAAGCAAAAAACAGTTTTCCAGAAATAACATTTCAAAACTGTTTTTCCAAAAAAAAATTGTTTTTAAAAAAAATGTTTTTTTTCCTTCACTTTTCCAGAAAACTGTTTTCCCAAAAACTGCTTTTCTAGAAATAATAATTCCAAAACTGTTTTTTTTTCCTCTAAACAGTTTTCCTTGAAACAGTTTTCCTGCACAGTTTTTCCAAAAACAGTTTATTCAAAACTGTTTTTCATAAACTAATATTTTTTTTTGTTTATCCAGAAAAATTTCCAGAAATTGTTTTTCCAAAAACAGTTTCCTAGAAACTGTTTTTTCCAAAAAAAATATTTCAAAACTGTTTTTTTTTTTCAAAACTGTTTTTCCAGAAATTAAAAAACAAAACTGTTTTTCCAGAAAATTGAAAAACAAAACTGTTTTTCTAGAAAATTGAAAAATAAAAATTGTTTTTCAAAAACTGTTTTTCCAGAAATGAAAAAACCAAAAACTGTTTTTCTAGAAAAATTACAAGAACCAGATTTTTCAAAATTGTTTTCCTTCATGAAACTGTTTTTCCATAAAACTGTAATTATTTTTTTTTAATTATTTTTTCCAGAAAACTGATTTTTCCAGAATTTGAAAAAATTCTGAAACTCTCCAAGGCTCTACAAAAATATCCAAAAAATTGTTAATATCGAAATAATCATTAATTGTTTTAAGATTGTTAGCCAAAAATGTGGAAATTAACAATTTAAATGGAATAGAAAACCGAGTCTCGTGTATCACACGATCTCCTTAAAACAATTACGCCGCCTCCCACGGTGCTTATGAGGTTTATTATGGCGTTTGTCTCCCATGATGAAACAGTAAAGAGTGTCTACCTTTAGCACTTTGGTGTCACTCGCGATACGAACTTCAGTTGTGTATGAGCTTTATCATCACTAAACAAAATTGGTCTAGAGAGAAGGAGAGGGGATTTAGTGAGAGAGTTGTGTGTGTTGAGATGTGTGGAGTGAGGTCTCTAAGACCTCCAATTTATACAAGGGGGAGGAGCATTTGAATTAATTCATACATTAATACAAAACCGTTTTTTAGTGTTTAATTGCAACAATTAAACAAAATCGTTTCTAGAATTAAAAGGAATTAATTAAAAACGTTTTTAAATTAATTTGAATTAAAAATCTCTTAATTAAGAGAAATTAAAAATGGGTGTGTTTAAAGAAAATAAAAGAACCGGAAAACTCTAAGTGCAAAATATGACCCCGCGCGGTTGGCCATTTTCGCACACAAGCCAAGCCTGTGTCAAGCCAAATTCGGTTCGTGATTTACACCCCCTGCACCCGAGTGCGCGAAAGAGAGCCTTATATTTCTTAGAAGCTTATGAGCTAGTGAAAGGTTATCCTTTATAAACTCATAAAAGTTTTCAAGTTCTAATGTGGGACTAACATTTCCCATTTTATTTTCCATCTCAAGTAGCTCACTTTGGGTGACAATTTCTCATTCACCCCAAATCCGTTTTGAGCATACAAATACACGATCTCGATGTACTCACAGAGGAGAACACGAATCTATAATTTTCTTTCACAACCGAGTATGAAACCCCATTTAAAATTACCTTAAAAAAGGCATCAAAACCATTTTTTCCAACAAGACCTTCTGGATTACAAATATTCACGATTGCATCGGCGGAAAATTGTGGCCGGTTATGGGAGCTGGTTACCACACAATCCATCATACTTCTTACAAACATAACGATGGGTGCTACATCTTCATGGAATGTATTGGGTGTTTAGTTTAGTACTCTTTGTGAGCCTAAATCTTCATGCTCAACAACCAAAAAGCAGATTTGATATGTTTTTTGTGTTCTGATTACCAATTGGTCATAACACTTCCGTTGATCATATGGGTTTTGATCATGATATATGTGTCACTTGTTATTACAAAGGGGCCCAACAAAAATATAACTACCTACGCTCCTTGGTTAACACAAGCAACCCACTCATTCTGAAATTTGTAGTAAGTTTATTTTCATCAAATTTTATAAAAAATCAATCGATCGGAAATTCGTTGAAATGACCATCCAAAATTTCAACAATCAAAATGCACATATATTTCAATTTCCTAGTTCAACCGCTCTCCAATTGAATTTTTTAGACTACCGAAATTCATATATAAAAATTCAACCATTTACCATCCCCTTCTTTCTCTTTCCTTCCGTTCATCAACCAAAGAGCGCTCACACTTTCTGGAGACTAGCTGGCTGTAATTAATCTTATAATAGAGGATTGCATGATAAAGTTAAAACTTTAAGCCTCCTGAGCTTTTATTAATACTACTCGCAGAACACATACTTGCATGGCAGTAATCAACCACGCCAATGCCTTGAGCTCTGACTCTTTTCTGTCAGACTAGGTGTTATTTCTAAAGAAAGAATTACAATCAAAAGAATATAATTGAATTTCAGAACCAGCTATACTAGACATACCCATAAACAAACATGATATAGGTGCTTGCAAATCCTACACTTCATCATACGCTACAACAGATTCCGACATTGTAGCTAAATACTTCATATACATTTTGGCACTGTGCCTTTTTCATAATCAAAAAATTTCCTAGGCTAGATATAATTGGGATTGATAGAAAAAGAACGTTGCAATCATATGACTTTAACTCCACTAGGCCGTTTTCCTTCCATAGCATCCTTTTTGTTACGGCAATCAGCGCAAAGGAAAGGGCCTTGCCAGGGCTTTGAGCTCGTGGAGAAGATGGAGCCTGCATGAACTGAAATGCCCTCACTTGCAGCTAGGTCAACCTGACAAACAGCACACATAAAAAGACCAGATGTTGATTGATTGCCACACTCATCATTTCCCAATCTGCAAAGTATTAAAAGCAATAAGAACCCCAAAATGAAACAAAATATATGTTTCTCGGTGTATTGAGTTTATCAGATTAGTTCAAGAATCAAAATATTAGGTATGAAAAAAGACTATACGGACCTTTCAGCAAGCATTGCGGAACCATCTTCAAATAGTTCCTCAACAATACCTACAGCTGACAGCTTCTTCGAAATTTTACTAGCAGACTTCTTTCTGAATAATAGAGCTCTAAGCTTGTTCTGCTTTTTGGGAGGAGGTGAAGGTGGTAGTGAATTATCAGGCGGAATTACGTCCACAACTATGCAGGTTGTATCGTCCTTCAGCCCCCTAGATCTCAATGCTTCCTAAAAAATCATCAAATCAATGCATCAAGAAAATGTTTTGAAAGTTCATTTACCACAGGTATGATGTATATAGTTTATCCAAAAGCCACAATCGGCTCATAATTGTGTCATTCTAGGGGTGTGCATTGGTTGGAAACCAATAAATTTATTACAATCCACCAACCAATCCAATCTAACATGATTTTATATTTTTTAGAATCCAATCCAATCTGACTTGATTTCAAAATCGAACCCAATCCGATCCAATTTGACATTGGATTGGATTGGTTGAAACCAATGTCTTTTGTGTAAGGAATATTTAAGTTTCAATAACATGCAAAACAAATCCAATCAACTTCACAAGGACCAAGACAAAATAAATAAAAAGTTCCCTTCATTACTAAAATAAAAATCTACATTAAGTCATTCTATATTAAAGTTTAATTCATTAGTAAAATAAAAGATAATTAAATTAGTGTTTACTTATTAAATTCTTTTATATATCTAGCAATAACAAGGTGTAGTGCATAATATATTAATAATTTAGTTTATAATAATAACCAATTATGTAAGGACAAGTGTCATTTTAAATTGAGGTTGGATTGGATCGATTTTATATTAGTTTTGCCAATGTGATAAGAAAACCGATCCAATGTTTGGTTGGTTTTCAAAAACGCAAACCAATCCAATCCACTAGCTTCACTGAATCCAATCAAAATTGGATTGGATTGGATTGGATCAGTCGGTTTAAGCGGATTGGATTGGATTCTGCACAGCAATATGGGATCGTTACATGCATATTCAACTAGAAAGCTAAAAAAATCAACTACAAGCTTACCTTCACAACTTGCCTTGCTGCAAGTTCAGCAGGCAACCCACGGCAAGATTGTGCAGCCATATCTGAAGACAATGCGTCCCATATGCCATCTGAAGCAATTATAAGCCTTCCTCCTGCATTTGATAGCTTTATAGCAATAAAGAAATTTAGGGTTCAAGTCAATGATTGACCCATCTATATAAAATAAATGTTTATAAACACCGAACAAAGAAATGCTAAGATGCAACAAAAGCTTTAACAAAGAGGCACATTTACCTTTACTTGTTTAACATATGGTATTGGAACAATAAATTCTCCAACATCCATGTCTCCAATCGACCTTGAAAGACATAAACCCCCTGGCCAACAACGGAGTGGACCAATCTGTAAAACACAGCAACATTGTAATGCATTATAGATAAAGAATCGAATACATAACTTACTTCTACATTAATGCCACTAATAAGATCGTCAGAACTAGAGAAAGATTCACCTCAGTACCACCCATAATGCTAAGCCTCCCTACCTCGCCTCCACTGGCTGTTACGCGTTCCCTTCTGAAATTACATCAAAATTTCATTAACATCTGGCATCAGGCAATAAATAGAAGGAGGCTAAAGATAAATTTACTCACTCCTCCGCGTTGTCTTCAAGTCTATGGTCAATAGTTAAAATGGAGATAGCACCACCCTGAGTATCTAAAATGCAGCGGGAATCTCCAACGGATGCAACTGTCACAGTCCATCGGTCGATTATTACAAATGTAACCGTGGTTCCAGAAGTTAGTCCTGAAGAAAATTAAATGAGAATAAAATAAACATTAGTTATCATCAAGTACAAGAAATTCTACTAAAAGAAGTGGAAAATGGACAAATTTCATGCCTCTGCTTTGGAATTCTTTGTCGGTTTTCACAAAACCGGCAACCAATGCCCGAGGTAATGCTTGAAGCCACTCATCCCGCCCAAGCCCGCGAGGAATTGCACCCAACACATGATTCAACAAATGATCCCTCGAAAAAATTGCAGCAGCGTTCCCATTGTGCCCATCAAATATCTGAAAAAATTGGTTAAAAGCCAACCGCCTTCATATGATGTAGGACAACAAGGCAATAGCAAAAGGGAGAATCACTAAGCCACAACTTCACACTATGATTTGTACAAATCAAAAAGTTTGTGGTGTAAACGCAAAACCATAGACTCGAAGTACATCAAATTCACAGGCAAACAATTAGAGGGTATTGGGTTGTCCCTGAGAATGTGATGATTATATTTTCCTATTGTTTTGATGCATTAGACAGTCTTTTGAACTTATGTGCACATAACTGACTCAAATAGTAATATAAATCATATAAGACTTTGTCTAAACTCAATTTTAAAATTATAAAAAAACTACAATCATTGATGATACAGAGAGATTACAAATACACACCCCAAAAACGGAGAAGGAAGAAGAAGGATTTCCAGGAACTCTGAGGCAATCTGTTTTCATGAGAAAGTAATCTTCCCCTTTTCTAGACTGAGCAGCAGATCCATATCTCACTGTGGGCTTCTCCATCTTCTCACTCCTCATTTCTCTGCTGATCAGTGCTGCTAATGGTACCAAATTCTGCTGCTGATGATGATGATGATTATTATTATGCTGATGCCACTGCACCTTTGACCCCATTAACCTCCTTCCTCTCACCAAATCAGAGTAATTTCAAAAACCCTCAAGGTTTGATCATCACATTCATACCCAATTCAACACAATGAAAATCCAATTATTATTTGAACATCATCAATAAAGAACCACAAATCCCTCATTCATACACAAAATTCAAGTGTAGCAACCTTGATCTGCAGTCATCAGTAGTACCAAGCTAAGATCCACACAAGACCCCAAATGAAAACACTTAAACAAGATCAGATTTTTAAAAAGGAACAAAAATTGAGCAAAGTAACAGTTACGAACCCTAGAGTAAGGAAAGTAATAGGAGGGGATTGTAAGTTAATTGTGTAGCTGAAACTCAAAATTCAGATCTGAATCCGAGTTAGAGCTGACAATTTTACTTAAAAGAAATAAAGAAAGCAATAGAGAGACGAAACGCGGAATTGACGACAAAGGGCTATGAACTGTATAGCGCAATCATCGAATCCCCAAACTTCAACCTAAAGATAAGGAAATTAAAAGATACAAAAAGAAGAAAAAAAAAAAAAAAAGCAGCAGCACTCTATAGAGAGAAACGCGTAAACATACGTAGGAGTGAGAGTTTGAGAGAGAGAGAGAGAGAGAGAGAAACAAAGGTTAGCTTTGCTTTATTAGAGAGAGACTGAAAGAATTATCCACCGCCACCAATAGCCAAACAAAGATACTTGTATTACTTAATAATAATAATAATGGTGAATATATTCCCAGCTTCTTTCGTTTAATACTTTTCAAAAGATATTGACTTTATTGACCTTTTTATTTTAAAAGATATAAATCAGCTTTGATATAAAGCAGTTTTTTCAAACATCAAAATTCGGTTTCGTAAAAGGGTGTTTTTTGGGAAAAAAAATTTATGGGAAAGGTTTTAGGAGGGGGGAAAAGGTGAAGAAGACAAGAAAGGTGGGGAGGGATTTTCACGGAAGAATGGGATTTTCTGTTCAAGTTTTTAGGTTTGAGAGCATGAGGAGTGTTTTATTTTCCGGCAAAATTAGGCGAAAGAAAGTGCTTTTTTCGATGGGGACCGCGGGTTTGTTGACGGAAAAAAATAGCTGACACGTGCGGAAAGACTTGCACATTTGCATGTGATTCTAGGAGGCAAATGATTCCACTACACAGGTGGCACGGCCCACACACAACTATTTTCCTTTTTAATTTTTGGGTGGTTTAAAGTAGTGGTGAAATTTTATATTAATATTATCATATTAACTCGTATTATATTATATTATTATTAAAGTGTATCGAATTTTAGTAATAGTATAGTATTAATTGATATTTGTACCGTATTAAAATAATATAGTATGATATTAGTACTGAAAATTAATACTAATGGTATACACCTTTTCGATTCATAACTTAATTCTTGAATTTTTTGAATGAACTGATTTCTCAATAATTGTGTTTAAGAAATTGTTTAATTCATAAGTGATTCACTTTTACACAGATTTTTGTTTATTTAGTAAAACAAACTAGCGACTCTACTTTTCTCCACAAATTGTTACATTTTTTCTAATAATTAATCGAATGAACCGTTTTTCAAAATAACCGAAAAATCGAAGAAATAGCCGCTAAGGGGGCTGGCGTCGAAAGCGCGTGTTTTCACAGTGGCGACTTTGCTGGGGATATCTTTTAAAAGGATTAGACTCTAAATAAGAGTAAAATATGCGTAGGTAATTATTTTTGCTTGCATGCTTTCTTATTCAACCTTAGTCTTAGGATGGCATAGATGCGATTTAGGTAGATACTCTTATTCCCTTTTTGTTTGTAATTATTGTTTGAGGAAATCTTTTCATAAATAAAATTTGAAAGCACTTGAACAAACCATAAAGCGTTCATCATAATGTACATCCATAATCGATATTTTGCACGCACGTACTATTATCATGCATTATCGCGAGTGTGAAATTACTCATTTTCAACTCCGACATACTGCTTAGTGAGTAAGGAGTTGGCTCGTCTAGGTCAACATAAACCGAAAGCTCTTATTTTCACTCTCCTTGGTTAAGTACCAACCGATGTATATAGAAATGACGAGAACATTCACATACTCGGAATGTATATAAAAAAGTCCTTGCACGTACTCGTCCTTTGGGTATATATAGCAAAACCTAGCCAAATAAGAGAGAACCTAAACATTGCTCATCAAACCACGCTTGCATATAGGATGAGTCAACCTAGTACACTTTAATTTCTACATGTTTTCTTGACCATCAGTCATGAGATTAGTGAATAAAAAGCCTTGTCATACATATCAACTCTTAGTTTGGCAAGTACGACCGGATGTTGTTCCATCTCCGCCCATAGAAATTCTTCACTAACAACCATTAGTGAGAATTTTTCTGTCACTATTTTCATAAAAAACAACTCTAAAAGGAGAGAATGTCCCAATTTTTCAAAATATTCTAAAAAAACTTTTTTTAAAAAAAATGAGTTGCTTTCTAAAACAAATTTTCCAAAAATTGATTTCAAAATCGGAAAGTTATAAGGACACCCCAGGAATGTATATTCCGATCCTAAACCTGTCCATGGGGCTCTGAAGTTGTTACTGTCGGTCTGTTTTTGCCTAAATACCAAAAAGTGATTTTTAATTTTATTTTCCTGTCGAGTCATAGTTTTTCGAGAATTATGCAACCTATGGCAAAATATTATTTTCCTGTCGAGTCATAGTTTGCTGGATGATACAGGGTTTGGCTCAGTCTGTGAACACCTTGCTTGCCACCCGGGCACCAGCCAAACAGAATCAACTAAACCTTAACCCCATTCATAACTAGACCGATGTCAACCAATTATCCCACCTCAGTAAAACATCTCACCAGCTCCCCCACTGCACCATGCCCCACTAGTGTACGATCTTGTCAATTCGTGGCACCATCCATAACATAACCAACCCCGACAACACCACAATCCACTCTTTAAAAGACACAAGCTAGATCCGTATATGGGACAGTAAGCCGAGTCACTGGTTGAACAGGTTAAAGAGAATGAAGATATCACTATGTTAAAGGAGCATATGAAAGCTTTGAATTAGAAGGTGACAGATAAAACCGATGACTTAGTTGATCTCCAAAATATGTCTCTCTTTTCAGAAGCCAAGTTGCTAATCGGTTTTAAGCTTCCCAATATAAAAAAGTTCTTGGGAAATACTCCCCTTCATCTTCATCTTATGGCCTATGTCCGTACTATGCAGTTGTATGGGTTGAATGAGGCTCATTTGGCCCAAGGCTTTCATCAGACTTTGGCAGGGTCCGCACACAGTTGGTTTCTAAGGTTGGAAAAACACAGGGTAGCAGACTGAAAGAGTATGGTAAAAACTTTTATGGAACACTACAACTCAAACGATGAGTTGAAGGTTACCCATAAGCACCTCAAAATGGCTAAACAGCGAGAAAATAAAAGTGTCAGCGACTTCATCACACGTTGGAGAGAATTGGCATCACAGAAGATTGACCGAATTTCTGAGGAAGAACAATTGGGGTTAATTATCAAGAATTTTAAGCCTGAGATGAGAGATGGCATGGGGTGACAGTACTTTGAGAAATACAAAGCTTTGATGCACGTGACCAACAAAATCGAAGAGAAACTTGCAAAAACCGCCGAGGTTAAAAAGCCTTATCCCAATACAAGAAATCTGCTTTTGCTGTTAATCAAACGTGGTCCTATCAGAATTCGGGTCATTACCAATGACTCAATTTTTAGTACCCACGAGAGTAGGGGTTTGCACCTGGCCAAGGGTTCGTTAATCAATTTCGGAATATTATGAGAATTAGGGGTCGACGTTTTGCTCGCCTTCCAACCTCATTAAGTAAGACTCTATCCACATTACAAGAAAGTGGAATTATACAACCATTGGCCCCCCGGTCCCCTCCTGAGCCAATTCCTGCTAATTGGAACACCAATGAGTGTTGTGAATACCATCAAGGCTAGGGACACAACATTAACCAATGCATAGCCTTAAGGCACGCTATCTAAGATTTGATCGAGGCAGGAGAGATTCCTAACCTTAAGACGCTAAATATTAGATGAAAGAAATCCTAAGTAGAGGCAGACCTCACTAATTCGGTTTACTTGAACCATCTTAGAAAATAGGGGTAATTGAGAGATAAATGGAGAGAAATTGTAAGGGATAAGAGTAGAATGAGGAATTTTTTTTATCGATGTACCCATTTATTTCAGTAATAAAATAAAATTATTTTTTTAATTCATGATTGCCTCTGCTTAAACAATGTTCTTGAAAAGACTCGGGCGACGAATCTAAAAGCGGGGAGCTACCATAGACACACTGAAGGTATCGAAGGTACATACACAACATGCGTTGAGGGTATCAATGAGAGATTTGAATAGCTCTCTAAAGACTATCATTTTCGTTCATCATTCGCACACATTGAGTGTGCCAAGGGTAGATATACTAAGGGTTTCATAACAGCTCCCCAAAGACTAACCTCACCATCATCATTCGCACACATTGAAGGTGCCGATGGTACATGCACTAAGGGTATCGACAAGAAGAAGCAAAAAAATTAAATAAATTTTTTTATGTAATTTCAAAACCATCAAAAAAGTTGCAAATCCCCATTATCTCTTAACTTTTTATCGATCATCACTTGCATTCGTGCCTTAACATTCATGAACACCTTTGTTTTATGTGTATCTATAAAACTTGCTAAACACCTATTGCATGCCTATTGTTTTCACTTCACATTTATATAGTACAAGAAATAAATGGATATACTATAACTACACTCTTTTTGACAAGTTCTGGTTTGAAGTGTTTGGTGAAAACTGGAGGGTGTTTATATTCGGACAAAGCTCACTGCATTAATTGAATGAGCCAATCGATAAACATATCATTTTGATAGTAAAGTTTAACTCCAATAAGCCTCAAATGGACAACGGTCTCCATGAACCAACTCAGTTCAAATAGATAACCAATGCAGATAAATCTTTGTATTGACATGACCCAGATGATTTGTTCAAAATTGTGGGCCAAATTGCCATATAGGAAACAGATGCATTGAACACAAGTATTGATACAATACTGAAGATAGATCACGACTCCCGATGAACAGTTGCAAAAAGAAAACATATGGAAATTTTGGGTTTTGTTTGGTATTTTTATTATGTTGTGTTTTTCTTAAGTTGTATTTTATCTTGTGATTAGTGCATAATCTTATTGTCTTATATTTTTTATTTGACTTTTCGTTTATTTTAGGTTCATTCGACTAATCTAAACACTTCTTTGTCTGATGCATGGGACGAATAAGTTTATATTCATTTAAGTTTTCAATTATATGTAATGGGTGTATCTTAATGTGTTATTTCTTTAAGTAATTTTTTTGTCGTTTTAGTTATTGAGAAATATTTAATGAATTTGTTTATATAAAATTAATGATTATACTTATTGAGCATTTTAATAAAAGTAAAATAAACATATAACAAAAGATATGTGAATATAACGAAAAATGAACAAAAATTAAATTCAAAACAAATTTAATAAAGTTATAAAATGTATTGTGTTTTAATGAATCAAGAATATTTAATTAAAACTTTTACAAATTGTGTATATTACACCTATGGAACTATAGGTGTAACTGTGAAAGAAAAAAAACCATTAGAAGGGAAAATAATAAAGGAAATCAAACATTTACAGTCCGTTTGGATTGAAGGAGAGAGAGGGAAAGGAAATAGTTAATTAAGAGGTGAAGGAATGGAATATAATGGAAATGAATGAATTTAATTTTATTGATATTTGGATAGGTAAGGATGGAAAAGAATGGAATGAAAATAAACCTTATTTGAATAGAAAGTAGAAAAGAATGAAAATGAATGTGATTTAATATATTATTAACAAATTAGGGTTAAATTTGGAATAACGTAAAAAAATTATTAAAAACTTTTCATTTCCCTCCCAATCCTCCTAATATTGGAAGGAAACAAAATAAAGGAATAGAGGAAATTGGCATTCCCTTCCAATCCCTCCGTTTCCTCTCAACTCCTTCTTAGAAATATATCCAAACGAGTGAAATGCAATTCTTCCTCCTCTTTTCCTTTCATTTCCTTCGTATTCCCTTAATTCAAACGGACCGTTAAATAAAATGCAATACATAAGAGGACTTTAAAAAGGAAATAAATGTTAAAATAATAATAAAAGAAATAAATTAAATTAGAAAAAATAAAGAAGAAAATATATAAAAATAAGAGGCAATTGAGCATAAGGGTCTATTCTAATAATAATATAGTTATAATGGACAATTATAAATTAATAGTATAAATTAAGGATATTGCATAAAAAAGACACTAATGTCCCCTCCTTATTTAACTAATAACACAATAATTCTAATATAATATCTCACGACTCCAAAACACACTTAGCACCAATACTGATAAAAAATTTCAAAATCCAAACAATTTTTTCTCTCTCACGACTCCAAAAGACACTTAGTATCAATTGTTCATAACATAATAACTAATTACATGATACTAAAACAGTTTTAGCACAAATTGTTCAACACTGGAACGGTGCTAAATATGTTTTAACACCTTAAGTTTAGTTATTTGTATTCACCTGTGATGCTAATACCTTTTTAGCACAAATTATCCAACACTAGAATTATGCTAAAATATTTTTAGCACAAATTGTACAACACTGGAATGGTGCTAAATAGGTTTTAATACCTTCAATTTAGTTATATGTGTTCACCTGTGGTGCTAAAACTTTTTTAGTTCCTTCAGTTTAGTTATGTGTGTTCACATGTGGTGCTAAAACAGTTTTAATACTAATTTACAACACTAGAATGGTACTAAAACAGTTTTAGTACCAATTGTCCAACACTAGAATGGTGTTAAATAGGTTTTAGCACCTTCAGTTTAGTTATCTATGTTTACTTATAGTGCTAAAACAGTTTGAGCATAAATTGTCCAACACTAGAATGGTGGTAAAAAGGTTTTAGTACTACAAGTGAAAACAGATAACTAAAATGAAAGTGTTAAAAAATGTTTTAGCACTACGGGTGAACATAGATAACTAAACTGATACTAAAAAGGTCTTAGCACCACATGTAAACACAGATAACTAAATTAAATGTGTCAAAACAATTTTAGCACCATGTAAAATATAAAAGCAGAGAGATTAAAAAATATAATATAAAGAGAGAAAAATAAGAAAAGGTGCGGAAAAGAGAGAATGATAAAAAAGATAAGAAAGGGGAAGAGGTGATTGGATACTCGGAACTTGTAAAAGCTTGTGAGACTATGGGAGTTGCTAAGACTAACGATGAGGCTGTTGCTTTTGCTCGTGTACTTGATGAGGCCGGTGTTGTTTTGCTCTTCAGAGATAAAGTTCATCTTCATCCTAATAAGGCATCGCACTTTTTCTTATTTCTATGTGTATGACACTGTATTTTAATTTTGATCCATTAAGTATTAGATTATATGCATATATTTTCATTCTGCTCTGTTAAGTATTAGATTTGAACCACCGTCTCATCTCTCCTTAGATTCCTCCTTCTATCGATATATTAAAGAGCAATTGTTTGAATCCTAAAAATATAAAAAAGGATAAAAGATTGTGATGTTTGTCCATCAATATTTTATTAGGAGTCGTTGTTTAATTCATTAAATGCAATAAAAATCCTACTTTATTAGTATAGCGTAGTAGGAGTCAATCCAAATCCAAGCTAATATCTAGGAGAGTTTGTAGAAATCCAATATTTTAGGAACCAAATTAAAACGATTTTGAAATTATTAAACTAAGAAACTGAAAATTAAACTAAACTAATTAAATTAAATTAATCAATTATCCCAAAAAAGAATCCACCACCATGGACATAAACAAAAAAGCTTACTATCCAAAATCACCATCAAAAACTAATGTATAGGCATCGCTTGTATCTCCAAATTGGTGATCACAAGAGATCATTGTTTCCCGGGACGAATTTATCAATAGAATTAAATTAAGCCCATTACATCCATGGCGGTCATCCCTCCCCTTTGGGAGATAATTTAGCCAAGCATATAAGGTAGAAAGCGTCCCTGTTTATGAAACTGGCGTATACTACACGGCTTTACGGACTTCTTCTCTTTCAATACTTCGGCCGCACGGTAACTAGTATAGAGGATTTTCTCTCTCTAGAACTCTCTAATAATATCTAAATTCTATCTAATCTAATATTTTTCTCTATATAAATTGGTCTATATATCTCAGAATTGTAGAGAAAATAAAAACTTTGATCAATAGGATTCTCATTAAGAGAGAGAATAAGGAGTTCTATTTAAATTAGGAGAGAATATTGAATTGGAATATTCTTTCTACTTTATCTTCATGTCTTCAGTAGAACCTTTTTAGGCTTTTCATTATAATTTTCTTCTTTCCTACAAAAAGACAAAATAAATATTAATCCTCCATAATTTAGGCACAAAATATTATTTGATAACAATTTTTGGCATCAAGTTATTTGTCTCAACGTTTACTTATAAATTATATTATAAAAAATGAGCTTATTTTATAAAATATTGTTTCCCTTTATTAAACATGAGTTTTAAATTCATAAAGTATTACGGAGTGAGGCTAAGCCCATTATGCCATCTCATGTTTTTAAGGATAAAAGCGTGAGATCTTCTCACACTAATATATTTGACATTTTTTATATTTTTTAAAATTGCTAATTTGGGTCACGTTTTTAATCTTAAAAACTTGAGTCATTCTCACGTTTAATGACAACACCATTTGCTCAAATAAGTTTAAAGTTACCTTATCTATCAAATTAAGTTTTAAAACTATACCATATAAAAAAATCTCCGAATTTTGGCCCTCTAGCTTGGTAGCGTCATTCTTGTTTACGCGAGTAAAAAGTAGTAGATTTAATCTATATGAATGTAATTCTTGCTTGTATATTTATAAAAAAATTGTATATTGACCTTTTATTATGGTATTTGTACCATCATCGACTTGTATGAAAAAAAGTAGTACCAATTAATTCCATTAGCTTTCTAGTACATAAGTAATTTAAGTGGCATTATTCCTCGTCTCTTACTTGTAAGATTGTAGATTCCTCCTAGTAAGATTCCAAAATAAGATACTTTGGATCTTACTTTTAAAATTTTTTTTTCATTTCACTAATTTTTATAAATTACCTGATAATTAACATATGTATATGTAACATCTTTGATTTACAAAAATTAATTAAAAAAGTTATTATACGTATCGTTAAATTATTTCTACTGTAATGAGAAAAAAACATTTACATAATAGTGTCATTTTTATAACTAGTATTTTAAAATTAGTGTGTTTATTTTTCTATCCTTTTGTTCACAACTTCAATGTTCTTACAAAATATATTTTTATATATATAATTAATGAATAACCTTTAGAAAAAAAGATTGATGGTTGTGCTTTGTTTATGGCTCAGGGCTTTTGTTGTAGCTAAATTACTCTTTGTTGAGGTTATAGGATTCAAATTTCACTCTTTTTATTTTTTTTATTATTTTATAAAAAAAAGCCTTTTCTCTTGCCTATAGTGGTAAATTGTATCCACAGGTAAAATGAGGTCTCAAGTAAATTGAGGAATCAATATTCATTTTCTCCGCGAGAAACCGAATCCGGGAATTAAAATAACAAATTCTTAAGTGTAGAAAGAGCATGAAAGTGTAGAAAGAGTTTTTTTCATGCTACAAATCTTTGTCAAATAAATGAAAAGAAAACTTTAAAAAGGCAATTATTTAATTGTTTGCTGACATATATATGTTCTCTTTGTTGACATTAATTAACTTAATTTCTACATGAGAGGGAAATCTTCTTTTGAAATGAAGAAAAAGGATCAAAAAAAATGGCAAATCATATTCCAAAAGCTAGGATTAATGCATAAATGTCACTTTTTTCCCATAAAATTTGTAGATCGATCAAAATACATTTAAAACACACTTTTTGAGAATAAATAGCATTTCTGGTTTGAAATAGCAAGTAAGCTTGGCACATTGAATTGAAGAATATATGCATGGACGACAAAGAGAGTAATATATAAATGGCATTTAATTATTTGAGTTGAGTAGGTACTAGTGAAATAGTTGAGGGTTTTAGTTGGAAAAGAATTGGATGTAGTTATTATTACTTATTTATATATTTATTTTGATTCCAGGATGTAGTTATTATTATATAAATAAATAGGGAGAGAGTTTAAAATAACATATATCATCTTTGAAAATGATTTGTCACGGCTGGCTTTTTGCCTAAACCATCAATTCAGTGACCCAATTTTGAAAATGTTCACACCTATCCATAATCAAATCATGGCCAGCTCCGAACCATGCAATTAAAGTTGTCTCATACTACCATTCTTTATATTACCTTCATCTATAATCTCTCATTAAAAATGCAAATTAACATACAAGAGATATTTTTATTTTCATTAATATATAATTTTTCTATTATATATAGTTTTTCAACTATACTTCATATACATATACAAAATATACGAAATAGTGTGTATGTTATTGAATAGTTGGCTAACAGTTAAATAATTTTAATAATGTACAAAATTATATAATTTGTTGTTCTATTTTTTATTTTTTATTTACTATTTATATTTATATATATGTTTATCATTATACATCATTTTTATTTTATTTTTTAGCAATGACAGAGAACCAGAAAGTGAACGTAATAGTGTAAATCCACTTGTAACGTAAGTGGATGCATTTGATTCGATTTGGTGCACAAACTCCAACTTGGATGCACAAATCAGCAATTAATACTTTCACCAACCTGAGATTTTTTAGTGGAAGCCGTGAATTGCCTTGGATCAATCAACACTCCATCATTCCTTCCTTCATTATCCCGTCAGTGGAATAATATATATATATATATATATATATATATATATATATTAATTAATTAAATTAATAATTCGCACAACGTGTTAAAAAATTCATTAATCATCTTTTTTTTAAAAGGGCGCATTAATCACATATTAAAACACTCTTTAAATTTTTAACATTGGTTCAGCCTTATTGCATCGAAGTAACATGCACATGTTAACATCGAGCATGTGCACATGCATTACCTTGGTGCAATAGGGTTGAACTAGAGTAAATTTTTTTCTCAACAATAATTTAGCACTATTACACCGAGCCTATATGCATATATTTAATGCTATTGTATAGAAGAAATAAAATTAAATATTATCGAGTAAAGTAATACTTGTAATTAATGTCGTCATTTAAAAAGACATCATACAATATTCTATGATTGTTTTGACATATCATTCAAACAATTAATTTTTATATATTATTTGAATTAATACAAGTATCAGTACTGTTAATTTCTATATACTAGATGAGACAATGGTATACGTGTTAATTTCTTGATAAAATGAGACAGGCTGTGATTGTGAAGGGTAGTGTGCGCCTGCCTTTGGCCCTACGCAGCCTTGCCTGTGTGCTCCACTTCTAAGGGACACTGACCCACGGTTCAAGATATATATCACCATCCCTCCACTCAAAACCATGCATCTAACGTTCTTTTTTTCTCTTTTGTTTCATACTTTCGATTTTAATATTTTCTAAGAAATGGGACTATAATTTCATACGTCATAAAGAGGGAACGAGTGTAATTTTAGATATAAAGAATATTCACTATTATTATTTTTTTTGGGTAATTTTAAATACACACTATAACATTCTTCTTACTGTGTTAATTTAAAAATTACTTTGCCAATGTTTTTTTACTCACTCCAATTTATTTTCACTAGCCAAACAAGTATCTTAAAATCACCTTTAACCTTATCTCTCTAGTTCAACTTACACTCATTACCACCGCATTTGACTTTCTCATCACGCAACGCCGGTGTAAATTCAGGCAAACCATTCTCATTCACTTTCTTTATCTCCACAAAGCCACTTATATTAGAGTTTCCTCACCTAGCAAGAAAAATAAGTCCCTAACAAAGCCCTCGGTGCATATGATTCTGTGTGGGGGTAAAAATTAAATATGGGCTTTTAGTCAAGGCCCATTAGAAGTTCAATGTTGTAATCAACCCGTAATTAAAGTCTTTGGACCCATTTTCATTTCAGGTGGGGATTAACTAGCCGAGCATGATGTGTTTGCATTTGTTGCCTCCCACGAACCGACTTTTGTAATCTGCCGACCAGAATGAGCTAACTGGAGGAGGACCGCCGACAAAGAGGAGATAGTTGAGGACAACTGGTACCTTGGAATAGCATCCAAGTTTACCTTTTATAATAAAATTTGTACATCTTAAACCATAATGTAACCCTATCTTATACATATAAATAAGAGGAGAAACTTATACCTAAAAAATTAATTCCAATACCCGTTATACTCACTCCCACACATTATCTAATTTTTTCTTGAGCAAGAACCCTAATTCGCTATTGTACAATTTTCCTCCTCAAGCTTTTAAGCTAATATAATCATCACACACACACAAGGGATGATGTACTGTCAGACTGAGAATTAAAATCACCGAAGGAAACTACCCCAAAACAAATTTGTTATTATCTTTACTTTATTGTTCCTTATTACATTCCATAATTTCCGATTACCAAACAAGTTCATTGGTTGACTCCTTTTCAAAATTAGTCCCGTTAGTTTTTAGCCACCTACAATTGGCATTGTCTGTAGAAATTGATGACTGCAAGTTTTTCTGTTAAGTTGGACAGAATCAGGACATTTTTGTTATTTTAATTAATTTAAAAAAAAACAACTTTAATTAAATTATAATTTTCAAAAAAAATTATTATATAGGAAAAATACAAAGAAAAAGGCGGAAAAGGAAGAGAGATAAAACCACAAAGGCATAAACCGGCCACCACCACTGTCACGTCCACTCCATTCCCCACCGCCGCCATCTCCGACCTCTTCCTCCACCACCACCACCATCACCATCTCCATCTATTTCACCTTCTCATTTTCTCTCTAATACATATACATATATTAACAAACCATAACCATCTCTCTTCCCTTGCTACATTATCTCTCCTCCATTGCCACCACCGGCCACCATCACCATCTCTCTCCAAATCCTCCAATTTTCTCTCTCACATACATACATACATAAAACACACGCACATATATATACATATATATATATATATACTATAATTTCTCTACCACCGCCCCCTTATACCTCCATCCTTATACTACAATTTCTAATCTATGTATTTATAGCAAAATGCCCAAAATCCAAAAACCCTAAAAAAAATAAAAAAAATACCTAAAGAGCAACAACCCCTAAATATTATAAGGAATGAGGAATTACACTTTAAGAAAGCTACGTAACACTAGACGACAAACGAGGACCTTGCCATTTATGATAACATACTTAGTGTGTGTGTGTGTGTATATATATGCATGTATGTACGTATGTAATGGTGGTAGAAAAGTTGGTCGAAGGTCGTAGTGGTGGGGAGGTGGAGGCATGGTGGCCGATTTCTCTCTCTCTCTCTCTCTCTTTTCTCTTTTCTATTCTTTTTATATATAATAAAAAAATTTAAAAATAAAATTAAAGTTATTTTTCTAAAAAAAATTTAATTAAAATTACAAAAATGCACGAAAATGGGGTATTTTTTAGTTTAAGGGCCAAAACGAGACTATGCCAATAGTTTAGGGGCCATTAGAGTTGTTTGCTCTTTTTATTATCATAATGTATGGTCTCAATTAATTTAAGTATTTGTTAGCGGTAATACTGCTATCTCTTGGCGATATAATATATAAATTTTAGTGGCTATTTCTTCTAACCGCTTTGAAATTTTAGCTCTTTATGACGATAATCAGGAATGTATATGATTTAGATATTTAATTCAACGTATTTGTAGTTCTTGTTAGTTGTCTTCTGTCACAGATGTTTCGAGTATTATCTATGAAGACAATACAACATGTATAATACAAATTCAAGAAAGTTTTATCAAAGGTAACAGAACTAGACATGTTTTGCTTAAGTTTTCTTCATTCATGAGCTTTTGAAGCATGAAGAGATTGAAGTCAAATAAATCTCCAATAACAACTTAGCTGATAGGTTCACAAAGTCATTGTCGAAACCGATATTCCATAAGTTAGTTTATGACATTAGCATATATAGACTTTATCATCAAATTATACAAATATTGTCATTAGGGGGAGTAAACAATCAGGAGTGAGCATTCTGAAGTATGCTACCTAAGATTTGCACGCTTTACTCTTCTTTTCTTTAATTACGTTTTGTTTTACTGAATTTTCCTAGTAAATGTTTTAACAAGGTAGCATATTGTGCATTTAATGCCAGTTTAATGATCCAGAAGGATGTTGCACTCTTTTTCTTTCACTTTGGTTTTTTCCTACTATATTTTTCTTTAGGAAGGTTTTAACGAGGCAACTGTTATTGAATGGTAACATACTGAACATCTAAGGGAAATTATTATAAGAAATTGATATATGGATGTCCATATATGATATTAATAAATTTAACTTGTTCCACATCAATATTATGTGTGAATATAATTAGCATATTATATATATGTATATATATATTCTTGGCCCATATTGGTTTTGTATAAAAGTACGTAAGGATGCTAGCTCTTAATATAAAAAGAGGCTGACCATACTCTCATATTTTATAACAGTTGAATAAGTACTTCACTTATTCTCGTAGGGAGAATATTTATTATTTTAATGAAAACAGTAATTTCATACTAAAAGTATAATTTTTTTTCTGGGTTTTTTTTTTTTTTTATGGTCTACACTAAAAGTATAATTTGAATTAGTGGGAAATTATCGTTTTGAATTACATGAACAAACCAAAACTTGAACGAACCAACCGAAGGCTTATTATAGACACTTCAAACCGGTTAGGATTGTTTCAATGAGTTTCCTACAGCATTTTATTTAATATTTATTTAATTATCTAACAGTCCAGTCACGGTTCCTCTTGCCAAATTTCCTCATCTCGGTGTTCAATTCCACTTTCCTGGTGATACGGAGGACTTTCCATTCACTTTTCTCATGGCATGATTATTTTATTTATTTATGTATGTTTTTTTTTTAATTTGCTTACTTTAATGTTTAACATAAATTTAAGAAATGTTAAATTGAGTGTTATAAAGTTTAAGAGCGTTTTGGTAGTTAACTTGTGTTTGATAATTTGCCTGAATTGGATGAGTTCATAGGTATTATTCCGTTCCTTGCAGGTGAATCATTCTGGTCACAGAGGTACGTTGGTTAATCCCATTATGTTTTCTCTGGTAAATTTTAATACTCATTCTTGTGAAAGTGCTAATTAAAACGTAACTGTAGTATTTGCAAATTGGAGCTATATATAAACTGGATGGTATAATTTTTTCTCAATCAAAAGTCTTAAGCTGGCCGGACACTTACTAGTGGCAAAGATCAAAAAGACTTATGAATATAGATTTCTATATATATATGAACGGAAAATGTGCCGTGGCTTTAAAAATATCGAAAATGTTTACACACTTAATAATAATAGCTCTATAAAAGCAGATGACAAGAAAAATGAAATGACCACTAATTTGTACATGAATATGCGTCTTTAAAAACACATTCTTCACATGTCCCTCCAAATTAATTGAGTGTTCTAAAGAGAAAAGAAGCAAAAAAAAAATAAAAAAAAATCACCCACTGGTATTAGGTGGAGTAGATCTACTACTAACCCATTCATCACTCACCGTATCTGGTGATTATTGAAACTTAGCAGTTGTAAGCAATACAGCACCTTCGGATTTAAGCGAAGGCATCGGCCTTACATTTTTATCAACTTTGCTGTCATAATCCCGAATGTCCTTCAAAGTCTCCAATACCTCATCCATTGTAGGCCTCATTTCCTTATCAAGTTGTAAGCACCGAAAAGCTAATTCTGCTACGGAACTAGTCATCCTCTCAACCTTAGCATCCGACTCATACCCGAGAAACGGGTCAATCAACTCGTTGAATGCGCATCTTTGGATCCTATTTATTGCCAAGTTAGCCAAATTAATCTCGTGCCTATGCCTACTTATATCAACGGCTGGCATCGAAGATATAAGCTCAATCAACACAACCCCAAAGCTATAAACGTCGCTCTTATTAGTGAGTTGGTAACACTGGTGATACTCGGGGTCCACATACCCCGGGGTCCCCTGCGGAGCAGTCGAAACGTGAGTGACACCGATGGGGAATAGCCTGGAGAGCCCGAAATCTGCTACTTTGACACATAAATTGTTGTCAAGGAGTATGTTGTTAGTCTTTACATCACGGTGGATTATGTCATTCACGTGGAGGTAGGATAAGGCACTGGCAGTCTCTATGGCAATGTTCATGCGAATAGGCCATGTAAGCGAACCGTTTTTTGCTCGATTTCCGTGGAGGTGATCGGCTACGGTGCCATTGGGAGTGTACTCGTAGATGAGGAGCAGCTCCGTGCTGTCACGGGAGGTGCAGCCGTAAAGTAGGACAAGATTAGGGTGGCATAAACGTGTGAGGATTTCGATCTCGTTCATGAACTGCTCCACTCGCTTGCAGTTGTTCTTGTATAGACGCTTGACTGCAACTTCCCGCCCATCTCTTAGTATACCTAGTTGAGATAGATAAAATATTTCCCAAAACGTTAGTGAAACAGATTTGAGTTTGCTTTTGCAGATAATATTGAGTAATCCCTAAAGTACACTTAATTCATGCCATAAGTTTTTCCCATGTTTTTTTTACAAAAAAAAAATTAGTTGTATGAAAGCAAATTATGTGATTACTAAGCATAATGGTAGGGTGAGCAAGTCAGTAGCCTAGTTGGGAAAGGCACACACCTGGGGAGGTCTTTGATTCGAGTTTGACCAAGGAAGGGGATGGAGATTTTTGTTATTGGAATAAAAAGGGAGAGATTTAGACCTCCTCTATTTAAAAAAAAATAAAAATGAAGCAGCATAATGGTAGGGTGACTAAGGTTGACTATGCCACTATGGTGAATTTGTAATTGCACGTGATGCAGAACATTCAAAATTCTTACCATGGTAGACGGTGCCAAAACCTCCATCTCCTAGTTCTTTGGAAGGGTCAAAATTGTTTGTGGCTTCTTCAAGTACACTGTAGGGGAAGACGGGTACACTAAAGTAGCTATCACCACCTTCTAGGTTACGTGCTGAGGAGGAGAGATCAGAGGACTTGTTCCGTTTCTTGTGACGCCAAATAATGAAGATGATAATGGAAATTATAATGATGAACCCTCCGGGTAAAACTGAAGAATTTCCAAGAAAACTTCACTCAGTAAACTAATGTTAGCGAAACAAGGGGGGAAACATCAAATGTGAAAGCAAAAGAGAAATTATGGATGCACGTAATTAATGATTAAATATGTATGCATTACCGGAGGCTAGAATCACTATTGATTTGCTTCCATGATCTACAAGGAATGAAGCCGAAAAACAAGTTAATTCACTGAAGTAATTGAACTAGCATCCATTTAGTTATCCTTAAAAACTCTATAACCTTGATAATTAGTAATTAGGTACTTATAGAAGATGCGGGTTTTCAAGTTGTGGATGGGATATGTGGCGATACCTTGTTTTAGGTTGGCGCACTGAGATTTATTCAACTTGTCAGTTTCACACTTCCCTCCCTTATTAGGGCAATCGGAACAATCAGCAGACACTTGCAAACTGAGGTTGAAGGTGAAGGTTACTAATTGAAGTGGCTGGTGGTGTGGTTTCACCGGCAATTGAACAACTGAGCAGCCTTGGGGAAGAGTATCCATTTTGTAAACAGAATGTTTTGGATGGCTATAGAACAGAGAGCAGTCTGGGCACTTGTAACTGTCATACTCTCTAAAATAGTCTTTGTATGTGGGCTCAGAACGAGAGTTGCATTTGAAAAAGGTGGTGTTGGTGTTTTCTATGAATGGTAAGGAAATGGAAAGAGAATTGGGAAGGCTGAGATTTTTCAAAGCATTGCATTTTATATGCTGTAGATTATGCTCGAGTACTTGATGTTGAAATGAAATGATTTCAGCCTGAATTATGGGATCAACCATGTACCGTTGTGATTCATTCTTGAGTTTAATTGTTTTAGTATGCCAGTCTACCTCGCACAGGGCAACACGTTTAGGTACCATGGTATTAAAAAAGGGGAAACTAATGTTGCCCAAGTTTCCACACAGGAAAGGTGGACGATGTTGTTGTTGGTGTGCATCTTCTACTTTAGCTGAAAAGAGGAGTGCGAAATGAGAGAGAAAAAATATGACCAGAAAAGAGGTAGCAGCCATGAGCAAAGGACTTGGGTTTCTTAGTTTTTGTTTTCTTCAATGGTTATATATATTAGATTAGGTGTTTATCTGTTATAACACGGCAGTTGACTTGGAAATTTGGTTACATGGAAAAAAGACTCGAGAGGGAGAGCAAAGTGTGGGGACCTTCTGTGAAAGATTAGTAGTGTTTCATTTATATGGCTTTAAAAATCCCTACCTTTTGGCCAAGACTCCAATGAAGGAATTTCCTACACAACTTCCTTATTGACTGACTGACTGACTGACCCGGTAGTAGAAATTCCATTTTTTTTAATTGAATTCAATAGGCAAGGATTAGAGCGAATTTTTTTTTTTTTTTTTTTTTTAAATGTTATGTAAACCTCCCTTATCTACTGTCATATAGAGAGATTTGAATTTATCCCTTTATGGGGTTTGAATTTGTCTGGATGGAATTCAAGTTTGCATCTGCCCTTACTTATGGAATACTCTACTTTTAATTACGTGCTAAAGTGGTGCATTTGCTATTGAGACAGAAGTTGTATGCGTAGCCAGCCGTGGAATTAATACTTGACACGTTGACTGATTATATATCGAGTGAGAATACTGAGAAACCTAGCTACCGTATGAAATCAGTAATGCTTCTTTGAACCTTCAAAACAAAAGTGACAAAGTTCGAAAAGCTTGCGTCTCCAAATTGTGTTCCACGTGAAAGACAAGTGGTGATCATGGAACTAGCTTTTTTGTGGGGTAGTGGAAGACTGGTTAAAGAAAGAGACTTTGGTACAAATAAAAATCTGAGTTGGTTGAGACTTAATTAAGAGCATTCCGGTGTATACGTGGGTGTAAGTATCTTGGGCGTCTATTGCAGGCTCTCTCTATGTATATATATATATAGGGTAATTAATATTTTTGAGCTTTAAAGTTTACCTGTTTTTTCTATGATCCTCTTGGATTATTTTTTCGGTTGAAGCCTTTTTAAAATTTGTTGCACATTCCACACTCATCCAAAAGTGAATGTCTCCTTGAAGTTGTTGACGGAAAACGCACGTGCAAGACATGTGCTTTACTGTGCAAGGGCAATTTAGATATTTTAAATTAAAAGTAAAGAAAACCCCTCCCCCCCTTCGTCTTCTCCCCCTTCCCGTCTCTCCTCACCCAAGCTAAGAGGTACTACTTCATATGTGGCACCAGTGTTATGAACGTTTCCGTTCTAGTTCATCCTCTCCCGCCTCCTTCTGCTGCCTCCACCTCCGCTGCAGAGCATTCTTCCAAGTTCGCCGCTGCCGCTGCCGCTACTGCGCCGTTTAGATCGGTGGTTGTTGAATTTCATTTGCTTGTTTTTGCTTATGGCGTCGAGGATGAGTGAACTGGCATCAATCTGGATAAGGTTATATATATTTTTTCTCCTATTCTTTTAATTGCATAATATTAATTTATTTTCTCCTCTTTTCCTTTTTTTATACCAGAGTAGAATATTTAAATAAAGTGATATAATTAATTGTAGATCTAGATTAATCATCATCTACTCTAGTTAAGATCTCTTGTTTTGTTTTCATAGATTTCAATCTCTCAACAATAAATCTACTCTCTCTCTCTAGAAAACTTAGTTTTTTTACTCCAAGAAAATCCCCAAATTTTGTTTTCTTGATTCATCATCATCAAATGGTCAGCAAGAAGAATTACCAAATCACAAGTCCAGCGCGGCGTGGTGAGCTACAGCGATTAAATTGGAGTAGACGAAGGGGGAAGGGGGGAGATACAGGTTTTCCGGTACTTTTGATTCGAAATACCCAAATTGCCCCGGCACAATCGAGCACATGTTTTGCACATGTTTTTTCCGTCTACATCTTTAACGGGAAATTCACTTTTGGACGAACGTGGACTGCATAGCAAACTTTAGGGATGCTTTAGCAGAAAAAAAGAAGACCAAGGACGACCGCGAGAAAAGTGTTAAACTTTAAGGGTCGAAAGTGTTAATTACCCATATATATATTGAAACAGAAAATAGGTTAAAAGGTTTCACCATAATTATATTTAAGTGAATGACATTTTATATTTTTTTTCCAAAGCAATGACACTCATTTTTTCCCCTAAAATACCCTTTATCCATTTCTTTTATTTTTTCTTAAAAATAAATTAGTCACCACTACCCACCACCACCACTACTATCCCTCTTCGAATCTCAGGCAACCATTACTAGAGTGTTATAACCTCACCGAAGCTCCGGCATAGGTACTTACAAATTTGTTTTTGCACTAAATCTGCAAACAACTAATAATATTATTTTAGTACAAATTTGTTTTTGCACTAAATTCGCAAGTAACAAATTATATATATTTTAGTGCAAATATGTTTTTGCACTAAATCTGCAAATAACAAATGATACATATTTTAGTGCAAATCTATTTTTGCACTAAATCCGCAATTAATTAAGGGTGATTTTAAATGCACCCACTAGATTAAGCTTCTCACCCCACTTTGAGAGAACTTTCTTCTCACCCCATTAATTTTTGAAAAAAAATTTCAACTCACCCCCTAGGTGGGGTGAGTTTATTAAAAGTAATACCTCTATAAAAATGAACATTTAGTGACGAATAATTTACCGTTACTTTTCACAAAAATTCAATTGCATATAATTCATTAGATTATGAGCGGAATTTACATGAAAATTAATTCTAAGCAAGTAAATATTGAAAACTAAATTTTTTGAAAAATATTATTTTAACTGGCGATCTTCATTACCTGTAAAACAAATCCATCAATAATTCAGGCGAAATAGCGCTCGACATAGCCGAAAAAACTGGCCAATCGAAAATTTAATTCTTACTACAAGAACACAGAATCCAAAGTGCTAAATCACAAATGTTCCCCAAGACATAGAATCGAGTAAGGATGATTTTAAATGCACTTTATCAAAACAAATAAAATTAATGAAGAAAATTTACATACTTTTGAAGTGAGACAAAATCATATTCTTCAATCTTCTTCCAATTAGTTTCGCTGCAGATGGGATGAAAGAATCTACCGATTAGTTTCGCTGCAGATGGAGAAAAAAATAAGAGAAGAAAGGGATGAAAGAATAAGAGAAGAAGGGGTTTTATTACGCTCGGGTAATAGCGGCAATAGTGTGGGATTTTTGGTGGGGTGAATTTATAGATCTCAATTAGGTTATTTTAGGTAAAAATTATTTAATGTAAAAATTTTAGGTGGGGTGAGAAGCCCAATCTAGTGGGTGCATTTAAAATCACCCTTAATTAATAATATATATTTTAGTGAAAATTTGTTTTTACACTAAATTCGCAATTAATTAAAAATATATATTTTTGTGCAAATCCATTTTTGCACTAAATCCGCAAGTAACAAATGATACATATTTTAGTACAAATATATTTTTACACTAAATTCTAAAGCAACTCATAATATATTTTTTGTACAAAATTGTCTTTGCATTAAATCTGTGAACAACTAATATTATAAATTTTATTGCAAATAAGTTTTTGCTCCGATAGGTAGACAAATAAAGATATAGTTTTTTGTACAAATTCATTTTTGCACTAAATCTGCAAGTAATTAAAGACGTAAATTTGAGTGCAAAATTTGTTTTTGTACTATATAAAAATTCTCGCCGGAGCTCCCATGTTTTACGACAATGGTCACCGGAGTTCGGTAGACAGTGGTAGCGGAAGTAGTTGGTGAGGCTTCACAACCATTAATGGTAATAAAGAAATAAAAAGTTGTAAAAAATGTATAATTAACCATTCAAAAAATGTGGTGTATCCTTTTAGTAAACAAATGTTTTAAAATTGTCTTTGTGGCTAAAACAAATTGTGGAATAAGTCTCTATTTAGTTTTGAATAATAAGATGTCCTTGGCTTGAATATAATTATGAAAGAGGTATTTAGAACCCATTTTTTAATATGGGAATGTATTTATCAAGCATGCAAAGTTTCAATTTAATCCCATATTTGTAACCATATAATCATTATACTTACTTTTACTTGATTTTTGTAAGGTTTGAAACTCAGTATATAATATGATGAGAGACTTATGCATTTTCAATTAATTTATTTTTTTGCATGTATCTTTCGGATATTATGATGAACTAATTAAACGATTAAATTGATGAATTATGAAATTGAGAGAAGGTTATCAATAGGTGTAAAATTTCATTGTTTCACACTATATTTAACTTGAATAAAATGCAATGACTTTTTGACCTTAAAAATATACAAAGAAAAAATTGTGTAACTGACATTTAAAATATTTTTTGAATGATTTATAGTACCTATAACATGTTAAGACCTAATATATATCGAATAATTATAGTGTTTTGTATATTTTCTTTTTGCAAAATCCTATGCGTAATATGTGTAAAGGAGTTTTACACATAAATTATACACATATCCATTTTGTGCCGCAATGATACTCATGTGAAAAATTTAAATGGACCAATAAAAATTATACAAATATAGTGTTTAATAGTTTTGAATGAATTTTTTTTATACATAATTTCATAGCCACAGTGGATTTTATTTTATAACACTTAATGAGTAGATTTCAAATATATAAATCATATCAAAAACTAATTTTTAGATTTTTAGTTATATCATTTCAAAGTTTTTGTAAAAAATTAAGGAGAGAGAAAGATGATGTGGATATGTAAATTGGGATTGTATTTTACATGACCTTTTACACAAATCATAGGTGTCAAAATTTCTTCATTGAAAACTAATTTTTTTACATAACGTATAAATTTTACGTAAATCAAAATTATACAAAATATTTAAAGATGCTCTAAAAACCAGGTTTTAAACAAAACTCACTACCTCTTAATAATTAATGTGGCCAACTTAATTTGAGACGTCATCGTATGTGAGATGATTATGATATCATATTTTAATTCATTTGGACCTCACATTTAGCTATACGGATTCTTTAGTTTATATTTCATTGTTAATTAAGTTGATAAACGTAAATCTTTTTTATTTATTATTTTATCATAATTTTAGTTGCTCTTTAAACGCGGTTTTCAAAAACTTTCAACTCACCCAGTTTAATTTGTTAAAGCTAAACAAACCCTCAAAAACCTTTTATTCATGTTTATAACTATAGGTGACATGGTTATGCGTAAACCAAAAAACAGAACCGATCCGATCCAATCCGATATTTTTGAATTAGTTTGTTTTAGCTTATAAAAGTTATTGAATTGGTTTTAATTGATTTTTTTTTTAAAACCGATTGGATTAATTGGTTTAGGTTTGGGTTTGTTGACATAAAAGTCACTAATCTTGTTTTGATAATAACAACAACATTAATCATGTGTAATTTAACTAAGTTGATGTTTTAAGTAATAGCCACAACTACTTTTATCATACGTGAACAAAAGCGTCGAGCCGGAACCGAGATCATTCTCATATAAGTTTACAATTATTTTTGTCTTACATCACACATAACAACTTGATCAAAGTATAACCACAATGGCATATTAACGAGGATCAAAAGCTCAAAGCAAGTGAAGAATCGAAGAAACTTTCTAAAACACTCGAAGACTCGTTTATTTTAAAATTTAGTGAGTGTTTAAGTTTTCTTTGTAAAAGTTTTTATTTGATAATCATTATAGCTCATACATATTGTTTTAACATTATTAGATTAATCATAACCAAGTTTGAAACTTGTTTGAATTAAAATCATTTTAAAACCTCCATTCTAACAAAACCGATTTTGAAATAAATTTATATTAAATTCAAATGGCCTTATTTTGAGCTCTCACGAAAATAGGTGTCTTAAGAACCTATATTTGACCTTCTCTAAGCATCAAAATTGATTTTAGAGCTAAATTACAAAAGTATAAAAATTGGAATTTTGGCTGGCAGGACAATGGTGCTCAGTCAATTGATGAGGCTTGCCTTAGTCGACTGAGGGCCATCAGTCGACTGATTAGCTTTGCTCAGTCGACCGAGGCTTCAGAAACTAGCGGTTGGATTTATACAATTTTATCATTTTTGGCACCAAATCCTCACCAACTCATTTCAAACGAGCATTTAGTGTCCTATACTATATATACTTAATCTAGACACTATTCAAACACTCTTGAATCATTCTAACTCTCTATTCTTCATTGGCATTCAAGATTCAAGAACATAGTTTTAATCAATCATTATTCTTTTGAGCTATAAATTATAATCGAATTTGATATATCTTAATGTGAGCTTTATTTGTAATCATTTAAACACTTAAGAGTTATTGTACATTAGTGTTAGCCACCAAAACTCATTCAAATCATATTTGTGAGAAGTGTATCTCATAGTTTAGCAAAAGTGATTTATTGTGTGAGTATTGTGAGTGAATCAATACTTGTAAAAGTGTGTGAGAATAATACACTTGTAAATGTTTGATCTTCACCCAGAAGAAGATCGGTATTAGTATAATTTCTCGAGGGCACTACTCGAGTGTGGACGTAAAGTCTAATCAACCGAATCGCGTGAACAAAACGACTTTGAGTCATTTGATTTAATTTTTCTATCTCTAAGCTCTTTATTTCATTGCTATATTATTGTGTGTGATTGGGATTGCTTGCTAGTTTAGCTTGTTACTTGATACAAACTTTAAATCTTTTTGAAACGTTTTTAAAAATCAGATTAAGTTTCAAAAATCCTATTCACCTCCCTCCCTCTAAGGTGTTTTCCAACCTACAGGGTTTAACTCTTGGATTAACCAAACCAAACTGATCTGATTAAATATATATATATATATATATGTATGTATGTATGTATGTATGTATGTATGTATGTATGTATGTATTTTGCAGTCTTTAATATCATTGAGTAACTAATATCCCTACCCTATATTATAAATATATTGTAAAATATAAATGACTGATCCTAATTAAAATACTAAGGGTGATTCTTTCCTAAATGAATTACTCATTTGAAATTTGTGTTTAGTTAAATAGTAAATGCTTTATAAATATGAGGTCAACATCATCACTTGTTAATTATTACTTATTAGGGAATTTTCTCTTATAAATCTAAAGCTTATTAATAAAGTAAATTAACAAATTAATCTACTTGGCTAAGCACAAGAGTACATGTGACTGCCCACGTCAGCAACCAAGTCCATTATAGCGAGGAGAGCTCGTGTGCTCTACTTCGAGTGCCATTTGGAGGCCAGAGCTCCAGAGAGTATGCACATTCTGCTAAACCATTGCTTTCGTACACCAGATTCTGGAGGTCAAACACCATAGCTCTTTCAGCGAGTTCTGAAACTCCCTAGCCAACCACTGCGTCAAAGAAAGTGCAGCCAGCATGGGCAACTGCTACCAACTTTGCCAACGCCACATAACCTCCCTCAACTCTATTAAATATATATCAACTACATTAAATGCACTGGATTATCAGGAGAAGTAACATTAGAGTTTGTGATGATGAAGAATGGTTCAAGACCTGCTCTAGGGGCCTCGCACACGTTTCCCTCTCTATCGTATATATAGAGAGTGATTGTGTCAAAATTTAGAACAGATAGTTAACGATCGATCAATCAATGAATAATGGTGGATTAGAGATTTAATAATGGATTGTAATTGTGAACAGTGATTGTGAACAGTACTACCGTATATGTGAACAGTGACTGTCACCAGTACCACCGTAGATGTGAACAATGACTGTGAACAGTAACGACAGAAACGGATTAAAAATGAAGATGAACACGAGACATTTTTTATTAAGGTAGGTTCCCTCGGTAGTGCTTATGCTAGTCCGGCAGTATGTCCTCATTTTGTGCGTGCTTGCTTTGTATTAGCTCAAATGCAATCAATTTGGATGATAATACAAGCTACCAATCTCTCTCTCTTTCTATAATTTCCTTAATTCTATTTATAAGTATAGAATTAGGATTATAAATATTTCAACAGAATAAATAATAAAATGTGTAGGAGAGAGAGCGTATAAGGATTGAAATTTTTTGGGGTATGAAAAGAGAGAGTATAAGACCCTCAAAAATTGGCTTGTATTTATATTGCCAATGGCTTTATATCTCTTAGAAGAGATGGATGGATATTGAGGGAGAAATAAAATATATTTTTTTGGTGTGTTTTGAATGAATGAATGAGAGGGTATTTATAGGTAAATGTAGAATGACAAAAAGGTAAATTTGGTAAAAAATAAAGGGCAAAAAGGTTATATTTATGTAATGTATATGATGTGTATGCTTAGGTCACATGTAATCTAGAATGTAGATGATGTGTATGCTTAGGTCACATGTAATGTAGATGATGTGTATGCTTAGGTCACATAAGGAGGTAAAAAAAGGGATTTTACTAGAGGTAAAAATAGGATTTTACTAGAGGTAAAAGTGTTGAATTACCTTTGTAGGTCAATGGTAAAATTATTATTTAACCCCATCAATTGCCCCCTATCTTTATCATTTAACTCGGATGAGCTGATTGGTGAGGATATCCTTCAACTCGGGAGGTAGTAGTAGCTCTAAGCTCTGATGTTCGTGATGTTTTAAGCCCGAATCCTTCGTGTCAAAATCGCAGCATCAACATCATACACACATTTTCTTCCCCTATGGTGACATCAAAAAGGGATCTAGGGCGGTGTAGTCTAGATGCACGCGGGGGGCGCGGTATATTTTAACTTTTTAAGAAGATAGCTTTTTGTTTTCAGGATTCTTTCAATGCTAGATGCCTCTTGTCCCATCTTTCTTGTCATCTCCCTCAAGATCCATCTTCTTCTTATACCTTTTACAGGGGATACCCATGAATAAGGGAAAGTAAATCACAAGTATGCCGAATACCTTTCGTTGTACAGGTTCTTCTTGTGCTGCTTGTACTTATAGATGCAAAAGATGTCAGCCATGGTGTGAATTTGCACAAATTTTTTTGGATGTGATTAGTCGTCAGGATTATCGCACAATCTTCACTATTTTCGGGGTGAAGAGTGTTGCAGATATTTTACAAAATATTCTCGAACATCAATATCTTGAGACTCTCAATTCATTTCTTTTTGAAGCCACGGCGAGAATCGAAAATCCCATTAAAGACTGTACTGCTCTTCTTGCTTCTTTTGAACAGAAGGTGGAAGAGTTACAAGCACGGGTGACGGCATCAGAGGATCGGTTAGAATGAGGGTCTTCCAGCGTTAACCCGTTATGCTCCTTTGCTCCTCCTCGAGGTTCCTCGAGGTTCCTCGGGGTTCCTTTCGTCGGCAGAAAATAACGCGCTTGATGTTATTTCGTTTACCGTGAATCTTTCAGAACCTGTTCCTGGAAGTTTTTTAAGGCTCCTTATATCGGAAAAGGGTGTACAGGATATCCTTTCGACTAACACGAATCTTATAAAAAATGGGGCTCTTCTGACTGAAGTGGATTTGCCGTTATTTCCGAATCGGTCCTATGACCAGGCTACCTTGGATGTCGTTTATTAGGCTGCCTCGGACGATTTTTTATCGCAATCTTCGCTAGATGATTTTGTTACGAATTTTGCCCAAACAAAGAGCCCTGACTGGACAGCTTTAGGGGATATTCGCCATAATTTTTCTAATTATTCTTCTCCTGATTTAAGTACTATTTTGAATTTTGGTGCTAATGATCTTCGGATTCTTCAGCATTTTCTTTGATTAGATAAGTTATCTACCCCTCTACTTCCATGTCTTTTTGTTTGCGAAGAAGGGGTCCAACACATATCTGCTTATCATTCAATAGCATACCGTTCAGCCCAGACAATGTATGCACCTCTAGTGAGGGTTTTGTTCTTTAAACAAGTGTTCCGTAGATATTCCACCTGTAACATCTCTTTTCATCAGTAAATAAGTAAGTTTATTTTAGATTTTTTTATCTTCTGTGTGCTCTTTTTATGTTTTGTTTTTAGTTGTTATTGTGAAATTTGAACAAGCCATATATGAATGGTTATCCCTTTTTCCCCACACTCAAAGTAAAACAGTAAAGGCAAAAGAGATAAAATAAATCCAGTAAAGATGCCTGTGTTAGAGGTATTTTGGCAGTTTCCCAGAAGGGACCTAGTGTGCAACAGGTTTTTATTGGGTCATTTATACGTAATGAATTATTCTTATTTTATCTAAGTCTATAAGGGTTGTGCCCCCTAGACTTTAAGCAAATTTTATAAGATTCTTTTTGAACGTCAGTTAGACTCCTCAGAGTGTAAGTGTGCTCATGTAAGAGAGCTATGCACAAACAAACTGACCTCTTTAATTAGAGAAATTTTTCAGCTCTCAGCAAGTCTGCACTTAGACGTTATATGCTTGATGGCTGACTTACATGGCAGTAGGAATTTTTCCGAGGTCGTTGATGTATAAAAGGAAAACTTGTGCTTTGTGGTTAAGTCTACAGAAATGTCATGCATCCTTTTGACTTAAGCAAATTATGACAGCTTTCTCATTTTTTTTATACAGCCTCTTCAGCGTATTACTGACCTCTTTGTGAGAGTTTTGCTTCTTGTAAATAATGGTATACCAAAGTAGAATTTCATATATTTTTCTTCGGAGCAAGTCATTACAAGATTACAAAGTACTTCGCTCAGGGATAATATCTCTTGAGGTGCTCTATGTTCCATGGCCTCATGAGCTCCATTCCATTCATGGTTCGTAAGTAGTAGGTACCAGGTTTGCTGACTTTGGTCACCACATATGGACCCTCCCATTTGGCAGCTAGCTTTTCATGTTGAGAAATTTTGGTGGCTAAAATGACTTTTCGGAGCACCAAGTTGCCCACAATGAGGCTTCGGTGCCTGACCCTTTTGTTATAACTCTTGACCATGTTCCTTTTATAGGCCTCTTCTTTCTTCGATGAGGTCTAAGTTGGCTAAGAGTCCCTCGTCATTTCGAGCTGGGTCATGATGGTTGATTCTGTACGTTGGCATTCCCATTTCTACTGGAATCACCGCCTCAGTTCCATAGGTCAGAGAGAAAGGAGTTTACCCCGTAGGCCCTCGGATCGTAGTCCTGTAAGCCCATAGAACTGAGGAGAGTTCTTCAGACCAATTTCCCTTAGCGTCGTTGAGTTTCTTTTTCAACGAGTTCAGAAGAGTTCTGTTGGTGACTTCTGCTTGACCATTTGCTTGGGGATGGATAGGCGAACTATAGTGATTCTCTATTCCATGACCTTTACAAAATTTTTTGAAGATGTCACAATCAAATTACTTGCCATTATGAGTGATCATAATCTTTGGGAGGCCAAAACGACAGATGATATTTTTTCATACGAAGCTTTGAATTTTCATAGTGGTGATGGTGGTTAGTGCCTCTGCCCATTTGGTGAAGTAGTCAATGGCTACGACTGCGAACTTGGTCTGTCCTTTACCTAAGGGAAAAGGACCAACAATGTCCATCCCCCACTGAGAAAAGGGCCATGGGCTGCTGACAGGAGTCATGAGCTCTGCTGGGAGCTGTTAGACATTGGCAAACCGTTGGCATTTGTCACACTTTTTTACCAATTCCTTGGCATCTTGTAGGATGGTTGGCCAAAAATAACTTTGTCGTCCAACTTTGAGAGCTAAGGAACGAGCTGCAGGGTGCCCATCACACAACCCCTCATGGATCTCCAATAGGGCCGCCTGAGCTTGATGGGGGTGTAGGCAGAGTAAGAAAGGAAGAACATAACCTCTCTTGTACATGGTTACTTCTATGACTACATATCTGTTGGAGATGTATTTGATCATTTTGGCCATCTTTTTTTCTTCTGGCAAAACTCTATTTGTGAGGTAGTCCAGAATTGGGTCAATCCAGCATTTGCAGATCTGTACTAGGGCTGCATCCAGTTCTTCAAGTTCATTGATGGCTTTGCTTTCTAAATATTCAATATGGACACCGCTTGGTGCTTCTGTTGACGAAGCTAGCTTGGCCAGGCGGTTTGCCTTGTTATTCTGAGCTCGGGAACTTTGATGAACACCACATTCGTAAACTTTCAAGCTGCCGTTTGAGTTTTAGCCAAGTAAGCGGCCATGTGATCTTCTTTAGCCATGTTATGGTCAAGTATTTGGCCAACTACGACTGCAGAGTCATTGTAAACCATCATCTAGAACTGATGGTGTCAAAACTGATGGTGTCAAAATCTAGAACAGATAGTTAACGACCGATCAATCAATGAATAATGGTGGATTAGAGGTTTAATAACGGATTGTAACTGTGAACAGTGATTGTGAACATTACTACCGTATATGTGAACATTGAGTGTGGACAGTACCACCGTATATGTGAACAGTGATTGTGAACAGTACTACCGTATATGTGAACAGTGACTGTGAATAGTAACGACAGAAACGGATTAAAAATGAAGATGAACACGAGACATTTTTTTATTAAGGTAGGTTCCCCCGGTAGCGCTTATGTTAGTCCGGCAGTACGTCCTCATTTTGTGTGTGCTTGCTTTGTATTAGCTCAAAGGCAATCAATTTGGATGATAATACAAGCTACCAATCTCTCTCTCTTTCTATAATTTCCTTAATTCTATTTATAAGTATAGAATTAGGATTACAAATATTTTAACAGAATAAATAATAAAATGTGTAGGAGAGAGAGCGTATAAGGATTGGTATTTTTTGGGGTATGAAAAGAGAGAGAGTATAAGACCCTCAAAAATTGGCTTGTATTTATATTGCCAATGACTTTATATCTCTTAGAAGAGATGGATGGATATTGAGAGAGAAAGAAGATATATATTTTTTTAGTGTGTTTTGAATGAATGAATGAGGGGGTATTTATAGGTAAATGTAGAATGGCAAAAAGATAAAGGGCAAAAAGGTTATATTTATGTAATGTATATAATGTGTATACTTAGGTCACATGTAATCTAGAATGTATGTGATGTGTATGCTTAGGTCACATGTAATGTAGATGATGTGTATGCTTAGGTCACATAGGGAGGTAAAAAATGGGATTTTACTAGAGGTAAAAGTGTTGAATTACCTTTGTAGGTCAATGGTAAAATTAGTATTTAACCCCATCAGAGAGCATTTATTTCTTATAACGACCAAGCTTGGATGTCCAAACTTTTACTACATAAGTTTTTACTACACAATTATAGGGCAAAAAAAATAGTACTCAAAAGAGATATACAAAGAGATAAAGCTCTAAAGCACACAATAGAGATCTAAGTATAGGACACTTAGGCTTTGGGTGGCTTAGAATTCTTCCAACTATGATGCTATAAGAGTAGAAAAGCTAGATAGAGAGATATCGTGGTGCTTGTAATTTGAATATAATCATTACAATATAAAGCAACTCCGAGCTCCTATCTCGATTCACTAGAGAATGATTAACCTATATATCTATAGAAAGGCAAACATCTTATATATATCTTTGTCTTCTTCTTGGTTGCTCAAATCATTACTTAATCATTTGAATGTGTGGTCTGAAACAAACCAGTTCCAGATTTTCGTACCAACACTTATGGTGGAGATAGAATTCTACTTTAAAAGTTTTTATATTTGTTTAGTTTTTTAGAAGAGTATTTTGGTTTTCATTTTTTTTTATTTAAGTTGATTTTAAATTAGCATTTTTTCGTAGTATCTTGGATCAGTTGAAGCCTCTCTTTCTTAGTTTTAATTATCTTTCTATTTAGTATTTTCTATTAATTCTTTTTTTCATACAGTGATTATTGTTTTCTTCTCTCTTCAAATATTAGAGTTATTTGTTCACTTGTGCCATTTAGCCTAAAAAACAAATATATTATGCGTGGCTTATTGATGACATGCTTTCTTTCTCTTAATTTTAAGTAACATTTTTTCTTTATTGAATTTAATACTCGATAATCCAATCCAATATTTTTTGGTTTGATTTGGTTTTTCCATACGATTAGTTTGGATTTGGTACAAATTTTTTTAAACTGATTAGATTGCTTTGGTTTAGATTTTGAGTAATAAACCAAATCAATCCGATCCAATCCAATCCAAACCAAACCAACCCAAACCAAACCGTGTGCACACCTATTTCTAACTCAATTGAACTGATGCTTCTCTCTTGAGCCTTTTCACACCCACTGACGAAAAATAATGAATTACAGCGTTATACTTAGTTCCAGTTACCAAAACCGATCAAAGCTCCAGCGGAGCAAATCCGAAATCCTGAGTCTCAGTAGATTCACTTCCACCCGTCCCACCACACTATTCTATGTTGAAATATGTATTATTTCGTAAGTATATTATCATTAGGACAGTGTGAATGAAATATTTACATGTATTCAAAGATAAAATATTATCTTTAGACAATCAATAAGGAGGCAGACATCATAATTATGTATATGCATTTGAGATTTGAGATAAGGAAAAACCACTGTAATTTAGATTCTTGTGTATATATATATGTATTACTTTTCTTGGTAAGAAATTAATTGTTTCTTTCGATAATGATGATAAGAATTCTAGCGAGAGACGAAGAAGGATGTGTTGAAAAGGGGAAACGGAATTAAGGGATTGTTTGGTTAGAAGTTTTATCGAAATTTAAAAACAAAAGTGGGGTCTAGTGTTTTTTGAGTTATAAATTTAGGTAGACGCAATTGACACACACCAAAATATTTTATTTTATTTATTCGACCCATAGGAATCGAATATATATGTACATACTTAGTGCTTAAAGACTGAGCTATTGTTAGGTAAAAAAATTACATTGGCTCGGCTTTTAAAGACCAAGTATTTTCACATATACTTGGTCTTTAGGGAATGTGCCAATGTGCACATACTCGATTCTTAAGAGCAGACTCAATATTAGAGTGTTAGAGAATATTTTGATGTGTAAATAGTAACCTCTAAATTTAAGAGTAAATATTTTATTTGGTTATGAAACTATTTTAAGGCTCTGTTTAATTGCAAAGATGGAAAAAGAAAATAAATATAGTTCGTTTGTGTGAAAAGATAAAAAATAAGGTGATCAATGTTACAAATTTTATGAGTAAATATCTTCAATCATTCTATATTTTTTGTGGAAGTTTTTTCCTCACCACCGAGCAAAGAAAAAAATTTCATGGGAAAATTTAAAAATTAAAAGGATATCATCACTATCACTCAACTTTTTTCCATTTTTTTACTAAAATAACTCAATTTTTTTCTTTTCCACCTTGTAATCAAACATAACCTAAATGTTTAAAATTGGTTCCATCTGATACATGAAACTATTTAAATGGTTCCATTTTACCCATTCCGTCCAAATTAACCATTAATCAATGATAGAACTAGGGATATTTTGGTCAAAACACCCAAAATTCATTATTCATCATCCCTTCCAACTAGCCCTACATCGGAGCCCCACTACAGGCGCCGCCTACCTCTTCTTCCAAACCCATCTTTCTCAGATCCTTCCATTTCTCTATCTTTTCTTTATAATAGCTTCCATTAAATGGAGGAGAAGTTTGACCACTGGAGGAAGGATGAGTAGTAATGAGCTAAATTCCATTATAGTTCACATTAGTGGATTTTGTCGCTAGCCATCCTTTATCTAGCACAATCTTCCCTATATCCACAACCATTGACATTGTTTTTGTAAACCTTAGATTATGTAGAGCATTCGAGATTTTGTCTCTTTAGACCTTTTCTCATTATATACATATGTATACATATAAATAAGCCACACGGTGGTGTTTTTGAGAGATGTGAGTGTGGAAGAAGAAGTAGGTGGCGCCAGCGATAAGACTTTAATGCGGTGGTGCTAGTTAGGGGTGATGATGAATAGTGAATTTTGGGTGTTTTGGCAAAATTACCCCTGATTTCATCGTTGACTAACAGTGAATTTGGACGGAGTGGGCTAAATGGAACCATTTAAATAGTTTAATAAGTTATATGGAACCAACTTTAATTGGGTGACCATTTTAAATTTTTTATAATAATTTAGTGACTAAATATGGTATTTACTGTCATTCATATAGTAATTATTAAATACATATTTTAAAAGAGCAATGCTATACTTATCAGTTTCTTTCATTCTATTCTTACCCGCGTGCATTATATTGGTTGTAATCTTACAAAATATAACAAATATATAACTCATATAATACACTCGATAAAAATAGGCGATAGAGTTTTCATTTTTATGAATGTAGGATAGGAAAGCTACTTGACAAAGTTGAGCCTCGTGTATAAGCAAGTCTCTAAGACTGCTACCACTATACAAACACTAAATCCGAGATCATCTATAAAGACGAGGTGCAACAAAGTCTTTATTTTTTATTTTTCACTTCTTCGATCTAAAATTAAGAATCTAATTTCTTTTTAGGATATCTTTTCAAATTAGGTAGTACTTATAATAAGAAAGAAATTTTATTCTAAGGTATTAATTTAAAATTAATATATTCTCAGAAAAATGTGAAAGTCACATGAGCTAATTTTTTTTTTTCAAACGTTGTTACCACTTGTCCCTATGTGTGCATTAGGATATGATTAATTTCTTTGTCGGAAAACTGCTTGTCCCTAGCCACATATGATTTTTACTATCCATGGCCATAAGTGTTTTCATCCGAAATCAAACTCCTACAGTGCAAGAACGGTTTATCCACTTGGAATGTTAATTGCTCCCTATGCTATACCACGTGGATCAACATGAACTCTTAATAAGGGTCATCGATATCATAAATTCCATCTTTAAAGTTTGCAATAAAGTAAATTATATTATAGATCATTGTGCTTTGAATATAGTAACTAGTAAGAGCAACGTTAGTATGAATTCCGTCTCTAAAGTAAGAGTTGACTCATTTCATTATTTGGTATATCTATACTATTATATAAAGTCAAGACTAATTTCTATCACTATTTGACTTGTGTTTCATTATTTGGTCTATATTATTATATAAATTCAAGACCAATTTCAATCACTATGAAACTGTATCAAACTTTACCTTTACGGTCTCTTGAGTTCGAACCTTAAATCTTTAACAAAGTATTTTTCTACTTAATCAGTAGACCAACTTAACATCTTTATTTTTTGAGTAAATATCATCAATGACCACTTAACTATTGGCAAATTTCACCAGTAGTCACTATACTTTATTTTGTTACAAACGCATCACTAAACTTTTAAAATGTATGATTGGCGCCCACTTTGTCAAATTCTACCGTTAATTTTTAATAGAGACTGTTATCACCTAAAATGTTAGGGGCATTTTGGTTTTTTTACCTTTTTTTCTTTAATTTTCTCTTTTCTTTTCTTTCTTCTTCTTCTTCTTCTTCTTCTTCTTCTTCTTCTTCTTTCTCCCGTCACTCTTCTTCTTCCCCTTCCGCCATTCTTCTTTTTCTTCTTAAGCTTTTCCTTCCGCCGTCACTCCTCTCCGCACCCCCCACCCCTCATCGGCGCCGCCCATCGAATCCACTACCACTCTACCACTCCTTCTCTCCGCACCCACCACCATTCATCGTCGCCGCCACCACCGAATCCAGGTAGTGAATTCAAAATTAATCCAATTAATCCAAAATTAAACCATCCAAAAACCCAATACAAGCCCCAAAATTAAACCCAAAAGGAGATTGGGTCATTTTCTTCATCTCTCTACAATATAGTCAAATTGTGCCTATCACTGCTTCAGTGGCAGCGCCACCACCGTTGATGCGCCACCGCTGTTGCTGGTCCACCTCCGCTAGCTTCAGTGGCAGTGCCTCATCGACGTTGCTGGTCCACCTCCTCTGCCGTTGCTGCGCCACCGCTGTTGCTGTTGCGGAAGGAAGAAATGAAGGTAGGAAGGAAGGAAGAAGAAGAAGAAGAAGAATGGTGGAAGAAACAAGAAGAAGAAGAAGAAAGAAAGAAAATAAAAGAAAAGAGAAAATAGAAAAAGAAAAAAAGGTAAAAAGACCAAAATGCCCCTAACATTTTAGGTGATAACCGTCTCTGTTAAAAATTAACGGTGAGATTTGACGGAGTGGGCACCAGTGACACGTTTTAAAAATTTAGTGATGCGTTTGTAACAAAATGAAGTATAGTGACTATTGGTAAAATTTGCCAATAGTTGAGTGGCCATTGATGGTATTTACTCTTATTTTTTTTTTTAGTTTGAATTAGATATATCTGCATATTACACGCATTGCGCGTGTATGTGATATAATATATAATTTATATATGGAATTTTGCAACAAAAAATAAATTATGTTATAGGTCATTATGCATTAAATATATTGTTTTCCATGGAAAATGTCTAATAGGCATCCTTAATTTCCGACCCATAAAATAATTAATTATTCATTTAGTTGCATAAATAATATCATTTGTAATTTTTTCATTGTAAATTAATGAATTATAAATTTTTTTATTTTAACAAAAAATTGTAAGGTGTGATAGTTATATAATTTTAGTTATATCTTTATGTTTTCTTGTTTAATGTCTAAAGTGTTAACTTAAATTTATGACTTTAAATCCTAGTTTTGTCACCAAACTCTCAAATTAAATAATTTATAATTTAAACAATTTTAAATTGTGTAATTTGTGAATTGAAGTGCAAAAGAACGGGTTCTAAAGCATACTTTCCCAATAGTGGCTACACTAAAGAAGAAAAAACAAGTTTCGGTGTTGGAAAAAGAGAATAATAATGTGGGCCACAATATCAAAAACTGCCCATCCCGATCACCCCGTTCGTTAGTCCAGAAAAGGCCCTAATATATGCTTAATGGGCTTTCCCATGCCATTCCTATTAGTATGCCCTAATACTCTCTTCTGCCAAAAGCTTTAAACAATTGCTGTCAAGGTAAATACTTCGTCCATTCCAAACTAGCACGCGTTTTTTACCAGAATGTCTCCGATTAAGAGTGCTATGAATGAATTTTGATCATTATAATTTCTAAGATAGATTTGTGGTTGAACTAAAGGGGACAGTCAGAGATATAGGTTGAAGGGATTCAAAAATTTGGCGATTGAGAAAAGTCATTACACTCTCGGTTACAGTGTCATTTACCAAATCTATCTTAATCATTATTAATGTTGAGATTAACTTTTTAATTGATCCTTAATTTAGGATAGAAGGTAGTTATATTGAATCATTTCTCTAGTAATTGGTCCAAGATCAATTTTGATGTTATGAAAGACAAAAGAAAAATGCAAATTATGTTTTAACTTTTAAATATAAAGACAATTGGTTAAGTCCCAATAGAAAATGATTCTTACGCAAGTTCATAGATTTTATGTTGAGTCATACTGTTTAGAAAAATTCTTTAAACAAATAAAAGGGACTCTCTCAACAAACAATTTAACAAAATATTAATGATAAAATGAAATAAACATGACATTAAGTCATCTTGAACCAACTCCATTAATTTTGAGATTTAAGTCAAATTATATAAATTTAAGCAACCCTTGAACTACGTTAATAGCCAACCTCATAATATTATATACTCAACGAACATGCAAAAGACATTGACCACCGGCAATGCTAAATATACAAAATGGGCTCATGTTACAAATAAATAAATGTAATGGCCAAAAGTCAAAATCAACTCAAAATGTAGTAGAACGGTTTGAAGGTGGTGTCACATGTACAAATTTGGAAAAAGTTTATAGCTCCTCCTGTTTTCCTTTCAAGTATCAGTATGGGGAGTTAAATTAATTATTCTTGTGGGATATGCGCTTTCATCTCTTCTTTGTGGTGTAGCTGTTGTACCCAATTGTACAACACCTCACCGTGCTCATCTTCGATTCTATACTCGCACCTCTCAAGTAAGGCAGATTTCGAGATATAAAAGATTCTATTCTAAAAATTAAAATTAATAAGTTCCATTACAGTTCGTTTGGATTGAGAGAATGAGAAGGAAAGAAAAGAAAAATAAAAGAAATGATTACATTTTACTCGTTTTAATAGATTTATAAAATAGAGTGGAGAGAAAATAGAGGGATTGTGAGCAAATGTCAATCCTCTTTATTCTTTTATTTTATTTCCTTCTAATATTAGGAAGATTGGAAGGAAAAAGAAAAGTTTTTAATAGTTTTTTCACATTATTCCAAATTCAATCATAATTTGTTAATAATATATTAAATCATATTTATTTTCTTTATTTTCTTGTTTCTATTTAAACGAGATTTATTTTCTTTCCATTCTTTTCTATCTTTAACTATCCAAACAATAATAAAATTAAACTCATCTATTTTCATTATATTTCATTCCTTCCAGTTTTAATTAACTATTTCATTTACATTCATACCCTTCAATCTAAACGGCCCGTTAATTTCTCACATACATATACAAAAGACTTTTTGAATCTCTTTTTTAATCTTGTACGTATGTATTCAGAATCTTGAATCGTTTGTTTTGATCGATCATATTAATTATAACAATGAAACTGTGTGATTGTCTAACCTAACACCGGCTCGGAAGCTAGTTTCAAGGCTCAACTACCACCCCATTTATTACGCGGGCCCCTCGATCATATTGGTCCTCAAGTCCCTCTAGGATTGAATCAAAGTCTAGTCATTTATGTTCTTTTGCTTTATGACTTTTATTAATTATGATTAGTAGATTTGTTGTTTTGAGGGTTCAGTACATCCAATTTCATAAAGCATGCATTATTATTATTATTATTATTATTATTATTATTATTATTATTATTATTATCTCAGGACCATTTATATTGATTGCAATTTAGAAATTAGAATGACAGTCTAGTTTTATTCGTGTTAATACATTATGCCAAATAAATTAAAGGGTCATTTGGGTTTTGGGTACTAAAGTTTTGTCGAAATTGAGCTTTGGGTACCGAAATTTATGAAAATTGAGCTTTGGGTACCATTTTACACCATTCCGTGAGTAAATGTTTGTTGACCGTTAAATTAACCCAATTAAGTGTTTGAAGTACCATTATTAGCCTCTGTTGTTTTGATATGCTGAAAACAAGATACCCATTTCACTTTACCAAATACGATCGTAGAGAGAGAAGGAAGAACGGAGGGAAGTAAGGAAAAAAATTAGGGCAAGTAAGTGCAAATTGCTGCTGTTACTCCATTATTACTGTATAAAATTAAGGTAAACTAGGAACCCTAAACGCAGAGAAGTAAGTGCGATCAGAACCCTAGACACGATTTGACGAACAAAAGCTTTGATTTTGTGCAATCAACGGTTTTCTTCACTAAAAGGTATGTTTTTCTTTTAGTCCCTTTTTCTGAACCTCTATGAAGACAATTTAAAAGCTTTATGGGCATGTTTCTGTTTGAGAAACACAAAGAATAATTTGTTGAAATAATTAGGGTTTGTGGTCCCATTTTCTAATAAAGTATGGATTGTTTATCTATGTGTGCTATTGTTTTCTTTCTTTTCTATGTTGTTCTTTTTTTTCTATTCCCTATATATGCTTATTTAGGGTTTGTGGTCCCGTTTGCTTTTTCTTTTTGTGTGGATATGTGGATATAGGTATAATATTATACATGTTTTTTTTTGTTTTTTTTGGTAACTGATGGTGGTTTTTTGGTTGTATATGCATGCAATATAAGGGTTTTGGTTGACATATAGTTCTCATATATGCTTATTCACATATGCTTATTTATTGACTTATACAATATATAAAAATGCTTGTTATAGGATAATGGGAAAAGCTAAAGAATTCGGTACACCCAGAAAGAATCAGAAGTCTTCTCATCCTACCACATTTGTTAGAAGATCACCTAGGTTGATGGAAAAATTTAAATTATCCTTTAGCTGTTCTTCAACTGACCCGATTTCACTCTCTGATGATGAAGTAGAGATAGACTTACATAGGAATGAATCATATGTTAATGAATCACCTGTTAGGGATGAAACCATGGACTTTCCTAGCGTCGAATCACAATTAGGGTTGAAAACATGGATTTGGTAGATATGGGAAGGGAATATGTGTCCACTGAGAAAGAAACTCAAAACAAGTTCACTATGCATGACTTTGATATTATTTTTCCTATGTCCGAGTTGATCAATAGTGGGTTTTCTCAGCTGAGTAGTAGTAGGGGTTCTCAGTTAATCAATACTGGGGTTGAGGGTGGTGGACCTAGTTCTGAGGTTGATTTCCCTTTAGCTATTGAGTCTCCTTATAAAATACCTGGACTTGACAATATAGATGCTGAGGAAGAGTACCACAGTGGGTTTGAGAGTCATAAGGTGAGTGATTGTGGGAGCTTGTCTTTCTCTGGGAGTGGATGTGAATCAGAAGATAGTGGGTTTGAGAAGTGGGATTGGGGGAGATATGAAAGTGAAGAGGCAATAGATAACAATGGGGAAGAAAGTGAAAGGGATACGGTAGAAACTGAAAAACATTGGGGTAGAAACTGAAAGGGATGGGGCTGAGTATAGGGACTTTGTGGATGAAACATATGATGTTTTTAAAGAGGCAGAGAGTGATAGAGAGGGTAAAGAGGTTCCAGAAAGTGGAGAAAGTTATGAATTACATGAAAAAATGGAGTGGCCTACAATGAAGACATGTAGGGCTTACCTAAGAAACCATGCAATCAATAACAAGTTTGAGTATAAGCAAAAAACCAACAATAACACTATAATTGACTTCAAATGTAAAGATAGCACTTGTAAATGGAGGGTTTATGTGAGGAAGCTTCCTAATGAACTCACTGCTAGGCTACAAATCTATAACAAACAACATACATGCAAAAGTGATGAAAGTTGCAAAAATGTAAATGCTAATGCTAGGTCGGTTGCAAACTGAAATTGAGGGTTGGCTTAGAAATCATAAACAGTTTAAACCAAAAGATGTAATTACTGAGATTTGGCATAAGTTTGGTGTGAAACTTTCATATGATTCGGCATACAATGTACTTCATTTAATGCATTTATGTACACAACCATTGTTATTACTCCATTTAAGTTAGTGATAAATGTGGCAGTTGTACGTAGGCATTTATGTTTACTTACAGTTTATATTTGTATGTAGTGAGGCCTAGGACTGGACCAACTGAAGGTGCAGCTGGTCCAAGTAGGCCAACACTTGTTATCCCAGCACCCATACATACTAGAAGGGAGAGGAAGGGGAAACACACACAGTAGTAGGGGCAGAGGAAGGCAAAACACTGGCAAGGGTAGGGGCAAAGCAAGAGGGAGGCTTTTTTATCCACCATCTTCAAGGTTTGCTTCTCCATCATCATCACCCCTTACATCAGGTACTGGAATTCACCATGGATGGGACATAAGCCACTCACAGAGGAGCTTAGATCAGTGATATGGTTGCTTGGTTGAATATTATATAACTTTTTTGTTGACTTGTTCTTACTAGAAATATATTCAAGTTTTGTTTGTCTAGTAATAATACTGCTACTACTATAACTGTTGACTGTGATGAAATGAAATGTGTATATAAACAGTTAGATGTTTTCTTTTGGAATGGTAATGAATCAATGCAAACTTCATTTATTACAAACTTACTTCATTCATTACACATGCATCTCACTCTTGTAGCTATTACATAAATCATCTAAATTAACCTTTATCTTAACCCTAATGTTTCTCTTTGAAACCTTTGACATAGCTTTCTCTAACCATTCAAAGCTATTACATTTTACACACTTGAGAAGTTTTTTGCCAAAACTGTGGCTTCTTGTACTTGTTAGTATCCTTCTTGTACCTTCACACCCATTAGGACAAACGGTTGCTTTCCAAGGGCAGTCCTTCACCCAGTGATTGCTTTCTCCATATTGGAAGCAATTTGTGTTTACTGATGGTGTATTAGAACTTGATCCAGTTGCTTCTTTCATGGCATCTTTCAACCAAACACACAACCCACATGTTTGGTATTGGCATTGTAAGTATTTCTTTCCATAGCTTTTTTTTATTCAGATTTATGCATTATCATTATGCCATGACACCTATCTTTTTGGCATTTGTTGTATACCCATTTACATTCAAATGCTGAATGTCCATGGACTTCACACATCTGGCAAACAACAAGTTCATCATTGTTGCCACCTCCCATTCTTCTTCTCTATTTTTCTTCTGTCTTTTGTTGCACATATAATGGTGTTATTAAGTTTGGTAGTGGGTTTGAGAGTGATGGACATACCCTTTACATAGGGAAATAGAAATGGATTGCCTCAAACGGTCATCATGCAACGGTAGTATTGAACAAGGGTATTTTTGGATACAAAATTATGATTTAACGGTCAACCATGCTTGACTCACAGAATGGTACCCAAAGCTCAATTTTCATAAACTTCGGTACCCAAAGCTCAATTTCGGCAAAACTTTGGTACCCAAAACCCAAATGACCCTAAATTAAATGATGTAAATGTATAAGTTGAGACAACAAATGGGCCGCCTGTGAGTTAGCTGAGGACATATGTTTAAGCTGAACTTACATATTTGTGAGGAGGGCCTCTTCATGGTGATCATGTCTGGACATCAGTCTGGTTTTCAAGGAGGTAGTAGGTGTAAAGCTATACGTGTAAATATATATATATATATATATTTGATTTTTCATTTCTCCTTTTAGTGCCTTCAAGGCTTCAATCATATTCGACAATTAGTTGTGATTCAATATACGCGTTTTATTTATGTCGTGTCATTCTCAAAATTCAGAACAAAAAATTTGAAGATTTCAAAAAATATTAATTATAATTTAATTACATCACCAGCCAGCTAATGTAAATTATTATTTGCTTTAGTATTTTGTATCATTTGCTACAGATTAGAGTTTCATATTATTCCAAACAATAAAGTACTGTTTTTTTTTGTGCTCATGGGTATCTTGGACTCATTACTTATTTCATTTTCATTTTTTGGTGCAAAATAGGATTTAACGTACCCTACAGAACATATACTCAGTATATCATTAGAAAGAACTTCTTTAACAGAAGAGGGTACAACATCAAACCAAAATGTCTGTAAATCATACATATAGAGTAACCAAGCATAACCAGAGAGTGAGCCCAAGCATTACAATTACGAGGTACATAATTAACAGTAGAACTCTAAACTCTAGTACTATAAAACGTTTGTAATTGAGAATGAGAGTAACGCGAGGGTGAGAATCATCCGTAAATTCATGCAACAGGTTAATTATGTTGCCTTGGTCTGCCAAGGTCTTCCTTTATAGCTAGCCAAAAGCTCGATCCTGGCTTTTGAACATCAAGCTTGTAGCGTCTCATCACCAAAGCTTGTTTGCTCTGTAGATCAGACACATTACTTTGAGCCTGAGCTTTTAAAAGAACAAAGCAATAGTTCATATATATGGTTATTTTACATTATTATATTATTAAGATTGTAGTTCCAAATAATTCCACCAGTGAAATATATATTTTCAGATTCACTTGCATTTCATAACTCATTATTTAGCCTCAAATTTTTATTTCTGTTTTGTTTTTTTATTTTTAACTATTTGGCATTAAAGAAAGCAGGAAATAATGTAAAATAGAATAACATAAATTACAATATTCATATGAAGTGATTGGAAGTAGTTATGACACTAATTTTTGGTGATTTTCTCATTTCATTCTTTTCATTTTGATCAAAAATATTGAACTAATTATGTTTGAACTTAGGACTTAAAAGGTTGTAAATAATTTTTAACTACTAAACTCAAATTAATTTTATATTAAATTTCATGTATACATAAAAATAAAATATACACACATTTTATGTGTGCACATATCTAAATTTTAGATAAACGAAAGGCCTCACGAATCCTTATTGAACGTCTATTGTTTTTTTTTTCTTGCTACTACCCATCAACTTAATAATGATCATAAATCCAGTTGTCAATTTGTGCAAGTGGAGCAGCCAACATAATCATAATCAACTTTAGAGTACTATTTATGTTGCTCTTTTACATACAATCATGCTTTAAAAAGCTTTAGAGAAAAGTGACACATTTTAAGAAAACAAAAATTTAGCATATTAATTTAATAATTTCTTGCAAAAATATAAAAAATAAAATTAACTAATGAAGTGCTATCCTAGTGTGTAAAATAAAAGAAAAAAAATAAGATATATGTATCCAAATTCGACCGATCATTGGACAAACAATAATAAGTGTAGCATAGTCACCGGACTGAAACAGTAAATTATTGCAAAATTTTTTTAGTTAAGAAAAAGCGCTATAATATATTTAAATAACGATAACAAAATGAAAAAAAGGAAAAGGCAAATAGGGCGTGTGATACACTAGAGGCTAGGTGAGGGGGGCGTGAGTTGTAGAACGAAGAACAGAGAGAGTGGGGCTGTAAATTAATTGTTGTAATGTTTGAGCTTCGTGGAAGGTGGGAGATGTGAAACCACGATTTCCGTTGGCTCTTCGTTGTGGTGGCATGCGAGATTGAGTCTCCATACCTATAACTATTACCATTACCAACTTCACCCTCAGCCTCAGCCTCAGGAGAAGAGAAAAGATAATAAAATTAAGAAGATAAGAAGAAGAAGCCGACGACGTTAGTCAGCATCCTCAGCGTACACGTTTCATCACCTCCTTCATCCTTAAATTAACACGATAAACTTTTGATTAGATAATGACTCACAGTCATAGTCAATTAACACACTTTTTTTAATAAAAGTGAAAATAATCTAATACTTATTTATAATTTTAGTTTACTTCAGAGTAATAATTTAATTATTGTTACGAGTAAATTTTCTATATTGTATAACACAGTTTTATTAACGATTGAAGTGTCTCTTCTTTTAGTATAGTTAAAGTAATATTTAAAATTACATCATGAATTAATAGGATAGAGACTGATAATTTGATACCATATTTCAAAGAATTATAAGGCTACATTTAAGTTTCGAATTATGGGGAAAAAAGGGGATTCGGAGTATTTTTATAAAAAAAAATTTAAATGCGCTCACTAAAAATTAACTTTTTTCACCCAACTTTATTTCTCAACTCACTATTTTTTTTTTAAAAGAATTTAAATTCACCCATAAATAGGGTGAGTTTATTGAAACCAAAATTTTAAAGAAGATTAACTATTGGTGACCAATAATTTGTTTCTCATATCTAAAAAAATTATTACAGTATAGATAAAATTAACATAAAAATGAATTATTTATTTTAAGTTGAATGAGAAGATTAATGAGAGATAGTGTTATTTTCACTCCCAAAAGTATTTGATCATACTCCCACTAAAAAAGGAAGCGCAAACTCTTATTCCACTTATTAAGATTAATCATTCATCTTCTTCTTTTCCCTCCTTAGATTTTCTTCTTCTTCTTCTTCTTCTTCCACACGCGCGCGCGCGCACACACACACACACATATATATATATATCTTATCTTCTAACATGACAAAACAAACTTTAATATTCAAATTTGAAATTTAAATTTAAAAGCCATGACACAAAAATTGTCATAAATAAATTTTGGGTTTATATAAATAAAAATTAACTACTTTACTACCCCAATACTTAAGACCATTATTGAAGATAGGGATGGCAAAAATTCTTCCAAATATGTGCTTTTTTTTTTCTTATGCAACAGGAAGAAAATGAAATTAGATAAAGATAAAGTGATAAACGAAGAAGGTTCCCTTGGCTATAGGGAACCGAATTTGTAGCATATATTCAGTTTTTGGGGACCAAATAACAGCACCTTATTACGTTTTCAAGAGCTGAATGATCCTACTTATATAGGTTTGCACAAATGTTCACACTCGATATTTAGAAACTGAATATAGGATACAAATTCAGTTCCCTATAACTGACGAAAACTTCTTCGTGGGCCCATATTCGTTTTTGTTTGTTATTGTATATGTTAAGAAAAGAAAATAAATATAAACCTTCAATTCTCTCTTCTCTATCATTCTCTACAATTTAAGGTTTGTTTGTGTTGTATTAAGAGTAGATGAATGCACTAATTTAAAAATTATTGTTGAGAAGAAGAAGAAATTAATGATTATTTATAATTAATTTGTGTTGTATTAAGAGAAGAAGAAAAAATACAGAATTTATATTACACATCATATTAAAGTATGTTAAATAATAAATAATAAAAACAGAGTTTATAATTGTAATAATTAAAGATTTAAGAATCACCCTTAATGAGTGATTTGATTGCATCTAAAATCACCATTTTATACTTGTTTATTTCTTTTATAGTATATATATTTTTGTACTCTCAATAATATTTTATTATATTTTCATTCGTTCCTCGAACATTGAAAAATGATTTATTATTTAATTTTTGAGAATTAAGTATAAGTTTAAAAATGCCACTCATAAATATTAAATAATAAATTTATATTTAATTCTTAATAACTAAATAACATATTCTTATTGAATACTTAACAACTAAATAAAAAATAAAAATAAAATTAAACATTATTATTAAAAGTATAGTGAACCTCTCTTTATTGTCCCACAGAGGGAGAGAGACGTTTATTATAATTGTTGAAAAATTCAAATTTAATGAGCTTCACCTAAAAAAATGAACGTGGGTGGCCGGGTAGGAATAAAATATGTTTTAAGTTGTTTTCTTCATCGCCTAACCAATCCATTTTATTCAGAATCTGGTAACTGGTTCTGTTTCTCTCTCCTCTCTCACACATTGACATAGTAATCTCTTCATTTCCATTCCATTCCATTCCATTCTTCTCTCTCTCGCTCGCTGATATCTCAGTTATTTACATCTTCACTCATATTTAAAAGATTGATCAATCACCTTTCAATAAATCAATCTTCACTCCACACTCCCGTATATGCGTTCCTCCCTTTTTTTCATCTGGTTCAGCATACCTAGGGTTTACTAGAGACCAATTCGCTAATTCCATCTCTTCTCTTCTCTTTTCTTTTCTTCGTATACCGAATCCTTTTCATTTTCTTTTAACATCAATCTATTCTGATTATTATTATTACTATTATCAGATTAGATACATAACCAACTTGGAGCATATATAATAATAATAATAATAATAATAATTAGGGGACACATTTAGCAAGGTGTATAGTAGTGTGAATTAGGTTTCTGTAAGATGTTGGGGGCTGGTTTACAGTTTGGACGGAGTCGAGGGGATGATCGCTTTTACAATCCGGCCAAGGCTCGATCGGCTCGTAGGAATAGCTCGAATCTAGACAATTTTCGAAGAGCTCTTAGTGATGTCACTGCGACCCAATCTCCTTCTACCAAGGACAAGACTCTGGCTTCAACGGCTTACAGGGAACCTGGGAGTCCAGAGAAATTGGAAGAAGAGCCTCCTAAGCCTGTAGCCGAGCCGGCATTGGAGCCTCCGGTTGGTTCTTCATTGTGTAATCTGGACCGGTTTTTGGACTCTGTAGTACCTTCCGTACCTGCCCAGTATCTCTCTAAGGTTGTTGATGATTAAACTCGTGGAACTAATTTCCAATTTTACGTGTTTTTGTAGTATGTCATCTAATCTAATAATGTATGTTTTGAAGTGCTTGTTATTGTTTTGTTTTGATGTGTTTTTACAGACAACGATGAGGGGTTTGAGAACTTGTGATGTGGAGTTCCAGCCTTACTTTGTTCTTGGGGATTTATGGGAGTCTTTCAAGGAGTGGAGTGCTTATGGTGTTGGAGTGCCTTTGATATTGAATGATAGTGATTCCGTGGTTCAGTACTATGTGCCTTATTTGTCTGGCATCCAATTATATGGCGACTCTTCCAAATCATCAGTTAAATCAAGGTACCTGTGCTACTGATATGTGTACTTTGCTTATGTTGTGTAATCCAAGTGAATTAGTAAGACGAGATTATTTAAACAAATAGCTAATTTTTGTTAAGAACTAACAATAAAATTGTTTGAATGCTATTAAGATGGAGTTGATTTGTGAAAATAACAAGCCCATTGCCTATTGGACCTATTGCATTTTGCAACATTATTTCATTCCTTTGTCTATATCAACTATTCCCATCTAAGTTTAAGCTTGTATGTTTCATGTTTTTTCCCGTTAGTAACTTGCAAAAAAAATAAAATATATGAATTCACAGAACGGATCTTGATATGACACTTATTATATACCAATGAACCAATTAATGTGCCATGGAACTTATTAGACAATTTCACTTAGGATAATGACGGTGGGTTTAATCACATGTTAGAATGTGTTGGCTTCAACACATTACGATGCACCCCGCAATTTGAACTCCACATTCCAATTAGGGGATATTGAATTCTCTAACCGTTTGAGTTATAAGCAATTGCACTCTAGTGGTAACTAATAACTTGAAGTTGACATCACCAACCAATAATATATAAAGTTTGTCCTAAATTAACGTCTATCCCTTGATAAAACAAAATTCAATTTTTAAGGTTTTCTAACATGTATTTTCCTTCCCTTTGTGGTCTTTGAGCAATGCGGTAAAATTATATCCTTTTGTGCTTTTGCTCTGTTCTTACAAGTTATATGCAAAATTTACCAGTCAATTATACTTTTGGATAATTGATGTTCAAAATTGTTGGAGTTTCACTGTTCTGCATAATGCTAAAATTTCTTATTCATCTAATATGAAATATATTGACTTATATCTGTCCTCTATTCATGTTAAAATTGTTGTTTGCTCATTTCATAGCTTCACCTGTTTTCCTCAATTCAAACTCGTCTTCAGGTGAGTTGGCAAAGGGGGATTTGATGTTTGTGTAACAATAGGTTGACCTTTGTGGCAGTATCGTAGATTGAAGATGCCACATTTTTGAATGCTGAAATACTATGCAATCATTATTTTGTTACTGACTTGTTTTACACCCCATTTTAGTGATGGTTCATTAGGTCTTGCAGTAGTAAATTCTTGGCTGGTCATTTGCCAAAACTTCTGCGAATAAAATAAGTAGTGAATAGATTGTTTAATAACAATATCTTCTAACTTCTCAAACCAGATTGATCAACTTGTCCCTTATTTTGTTGTGTAATAGGTTCAGTTGCTCTGCCTTTTTTTCCGGTCATAAGAATCTCATTTTTCTTTGTATGATAGGCGACCAGGTGAAGACAGTGACGGAGACTCTTCCAGGGATTCATGTAGTGATGGAAGCAGTGATTGTGAACATGAAAGAGTTGACTTGAATTATTCAAGGGGGCAACAAAATTATTACCATCGAACAAGCGGCGAGTCTCTTAGAGTGGACCGGTTGTCCTCGAGGCACCAGCATACTGCACTCCAAGAAGGTTTTTCTAGTGATGAGGGCGAGTCTGGGAATTCTCTAGGTAGCCTGTTGTTTGAGTACCTTGAGAGGGACCCACCTTTTAGTCGGGAACCTTTGGCTGACAAGGTTACTACTTCCTCTTTTGATACATGAAAACTCACGTCAGCCTTTATTTTTGAGGAAGAAACAAATTTTTGGCATTTCCTTTTTGTTGCCTCAAGTTTTTATGTTTTCTATTGCCACAGATATCTGATCTTGCCCTCCGCTTTCCTGGACTGAAAACACTAAGAAGTTGTGATTTATTATCTTCGAGTTGGATTTCTGTGGCCTGGTATGATTGTCGCAAGTTGCAGTCTGTTCCTTGCATGCACACGCGCACACATGTGATCTAACGTTTTTGATGGAACTGTTGCAGGTATCCAATATACAGGATACCAACAGGACCGACATTGAGAGATCTGGATGCCTGTTTTCTGACCTTCCATTATCTTCATACGACCATGACAGGTAACTGGATTTTCTGTTAGCCGGGAGTTGTGTTTTGCATGCCTGCTTGCTAGCACGGTGCTCCTACTTTAATTATTCTTCAAATACCAGCCATATTCCTTATCTCTAATTAGCCCCATGGCCCCATCCCAAGGGATGTCTCCTTTTTTTATCAAACCAATTTTCATTTTCTATTTTTGAAGGTAGATATTGCTGAATTCAGAATCCTCCATGGGGATTGAAAAAATTGCTCATGTTGTTTGCTACGATGAATGTACATTGATACGTGATAGGTGTATAGCACAATGTGGACAAAGCCAACATACAAATTTTAGAAAAAATTAGGACAAACATATGCCTGCAATATCTAATAAAGAAATATTTAATTGCATATAGAAGTGAAATACAAACCTCCATTTTTCTCTTATGTCAAGTAAGTCTGAGATCGTACTCCTTTAGCTCCAAATTAAGAGTTTCTTTTTGAAAGTCGAATGTATTAAGAAACATTATGGACTTTCATTCAACCCACATAAAATGTGGGCATTAGCTTAGTTGTCAGCCATAAAAGATTAGAGTTTGTATAACGCGTTAATGTTTAGCCTAATTTTGAGACCGCGACACTTGTACCTATGAATCATGATCATCAACAGCCACTAAATTGTGAATTCTTTATATATAGACAATATGCCTGTGTTTATGAAGCCATCTGTTTTTAGTTATGATGTATTGAGTTTTGCATTCTTACTACTTGCAGGCACCCAAAGTCCAAGTGGCCCGTTTGTAACATATCCGAGCGAGATTGATGGTGTACCAAAAATTTTACTACCAGTTTTCGGCCTTGCTTCATACAAGTTTAAAGTATCCTTGTGGACCACAAATGGAGGATCGGAACGCCAGTTGGTAAATTCCCTCTTGCAGGCTGCTGACAATTGGCTGATGATGCTTCAGGTCCATCACCCCGATTTCCATTTTTTCTCTCGTAGATGAAAATTAAGAAACGACTTCCCACTTGTTATAACTCCTACCCTCTCTGAGAAAGAAGGTCAACTCATTTCTTGGTAGATGCATGAACAACCTTTTCTCTATTTTGGGGGATCGAGGTGGCAAGTTGCATTTGGCCATTAATCTGTCCTGATTTGCTTTATTTAAATGAAAAGAAGAGTACCAAATTAAGGCGGGGAAGATCAGAAGAATGGAATGGACGGAGAGCAATGACAATAAAGGGTTTGAAAAAAGAAGAGTAGAAAACTATGGAGTTATACAGTAGATGGGCTAAGCTAAACCTTGGTAAGCAGCGGTTTACTTTTGTCATCTTTCACCTAATTCAATCTATATGGCCATATGGGTACGAGAGAACTGGCACTTTTCTATTTTTTTCTCCTCCAGTATTGGTGGTGAGTATAATGGTTGTAATATTTATAATTAATTACTTTTAAAGGGGAGTTTTGATAGAGCTGGTATAAGAGTGTTTTAAGTTTAGTTGCCCCCGTGTTACGCAAGACTGTTGTTGTCTGACTGGAATTATGGTTTAAAATAGTGATATTAACTAGATGTTTAGGTTTATGGCTGTTTGACAATCTGCCTTTTAATATTTATGTGGTAATTTGTTAGTTCATGTGTTAGCTGCTGTTTGTTAATTCATCCCTTAGTGTATGGGTTGTGGTTTGCTTTATAAATTGATCTTGGTCCCGGTGGGCAGATATCTCTGGTGCTTATGAATTGCTGCTATGGTTAATCACCATGCCAATCCTGAGTAATGATATTGCACCAAAATAAGCATTTTCTAGTCTGTCAAGAGACCGAGGGTGAAATATGACTAATAGGCACGTTATGTCATCAACAACGTTGATCCAAAAGTTGCTCTGTTTCTCCACCTTTTCTTAGAAGTATTAGTAAGTATGTTCGTGTAAAAGTTGGCAAGTCAACATTACTTTCTGAGGGAGAGACTGTCAAGTATGCGAGTGGCCAATGGTACCCAAGGATTCTGATCTGGAGTTCTATTTGGAGTTAGCTTTAGTTGGAGCAACCATATCAATGAAAAGCCTTCTGTCATCTGACTCATATTTTACAAAATTTAAGGACATTTGGGTTTCAATACAAGTAACGGTTAAGATACTTTTTTTTTTTGGGTTAATTTTACATGCCTCTTACATATATACCTAATTGTATTGTGAACTTTACATGTCATTGAGGAGTGTGGCTGTTGTCTACACTTTTCACAAGACCAACTAAATACTGTAGTTGTAGTTTTATTGAAGTACACTAATTTTTGGTATACGGAGAGTATGTCAAGGCAAAATGATTGAACGTTTGAAGACTATGCACGTTTGAGTTGGCAAGGGTTTGAGTCTCGGACCTCTCTTGCATCATATTTATGACAAAATATCAAAAATCCAACTGCCTAGAATTGCTAGGGGACGTAACTAGAGTAGCTTTCTTAAAATGAGACATAACTTGCTCCAATTGCCTCCCGCATACTAAAAACATTGAGCATTTTATAATACCTTTGTTGCAATCAGCAAATAAAGCTAAAAAATCACAGCATAAAACAGAATACATAAAATTCACACTCAAAACAAACATGATCCCAAACAGTACTACGCAATACCCATACTAGCTAGTCCCGCTATTTATACTAAAGCACACTTGGTTATTGGGTATATATTTGACCACATACTTGTACACTCATTTTTCACACGAGCAGTATACTACAAGTGAAGCATGCATGGTAGGAATATGTGGTCAAAATACGCGATAAGAAAAGCATTTTCTAATATGCGTTATATAAAGTAGAGATTGTAGGATATGAATATATATAGGTAAGGAAGGTAACTAGCAAGTGGGGAAAGGAGTGCCACAAGTTGTGGCCACCTTCCTGGCATTAGGAGTGTTGATGAACTTTTGGAGGTTAGGGTCTTTGATGTAATTGCAAAGGCAAGGCCTCTGTTCCTTTAGCTTGGAGCAGCATGCTGAGCTGGGCGCTGTTGAGGAGGATGTGATAGCATTTGCGCATGGGCTCAGCTGCAGTGCGTTGCATGTTAATGCGTCGGACACCTGAGCTCCCCCACCAACCAATACAAGCACCATTACACACAATGCCACACTACTAGATATTTTCATGCTCATATTAATAGTCTTTTTTACTCTTTATGGGTATCTGTAAGAGAAGAGAGGTTTTCTTAACAAAGAGATGGGTGGAGTTGGAAATGGCAATTGTCTTAATTTATAGTGGCAGATGGGGGTAGAAATTAAAGGAGCCTAAAGATCGATCACCCAAATTTATCCCTGCACCGCCTGTAGCAAAAAAGTAATACGATCCCGCGGTTAAGAATTAACACTTCAAAGATCAATGATTCAAGCAGCAATTATAAGGGTTTAAACATTTTTTTTTATAAATTTGGAGGGATGGAAGAAAAAGAAAAGGGGGGAATGTGGGAAATGGAGAGAATCATTATCATGAATTCATCGTTTCAATCATTTGACTAGCAACCTAGCCTGCTTACTTTCGCCCAACTTATACGTGCTTTTCGGTGATGTGACGTACGGGCATATTTGGCGTGCATTTTTAACATGTAATTAAAGATATAACATTATTATCTTATCTACGGCGCAAATAATTTAATTGTTAAATTTATTTATACAACTAAGTTATATTCATGATATTAAACAAGTGTGTTTTACCTATATCATGTAAAACCAAAAAGTTTCAAAAAGGTGTGCTTTCACTTGTATGGCTCAAATTTGGCATGCATTTTTAATATGTAATCAAGGATAAAGCATCTATTAGCGTCTCCATGACACAAACAACTTAATTGTTAAATTTATTTATACGGCTAAGTTTTATTGATATGGGTGACACCAAATGATTGTGCCTTACATGTATCACGAAAAACAAAAAATTCTAAAAGGGTATGCTTCACCTGTCAGCTCATACAAGCATGGGTGACCCATTTAGGATTTTTCTTGTTTTTTCAAAAAGGTGTGCCTCGCTTATATGGCTTATAAGAGCATGAATGATCCCGTTTGGGACTTTTCTTACTTTTTTAAAAAGTGTGCCTCACTCTTATAACTCATTTGGTATTTTTTTTTTTCGAGCATGTTTAGACCCGTCCCACCCAAACGAGTATGCTTACTTGTATGGCCACTTTGTTTACCATATGCGGTGTAGCACAAAAACAATTTAATTGTAAATTTGCAAATTTGTACATGGAGTGGAACTAAATGGTCATTTCACTCCTACACTGGAGTGCAACTAATTTTTTTTTTGGTCTCCGAGTTGAACTAAATTGAAAAACAAGTTGATCTAATGTTCACTAATTAAACTACAGTTTAGTCTCTATATAAGAAGTTTGATCTCTTTTTGCCCACCCTCAAAATCGAACAATGGCACACCTGTTTACCCTTAAATAAATAAAAAAGAAGAAATAAATATACAAGTAATCAGAAATTTAATTACCAGGCATGTGTTACAACTAGTCATATAAATAAGAGATCCAGGACTCGAACGTTGCACCTGTCTTCTACATAACCAAATTCTTAGGTACTGTACTAACCAACATGTTTCAAACTACATAAAGGTTAATGAGTTTAGCTAGGGGGAAAAAAATTGTTTTTAAAGTAAAACTTTGTTGTCGAAAGAAAAGGAAGTGTGAAAGAAAGTTTCAGAGATACGAGAAAAAGATGGGACGAGATTGAAGTAGGTGACTGCTAGGTTTAAAATCTACATAGTGAGAGTATAATGATTGTATGCTTTTAAGTCTAAAGTCATTTTAAAGGTGAAGTGTTTAGATTGTCTTTTGTTTAAATGAATCTTGATTAGATAGAGATACATTCACTGATAATAATATTTTAATACGAAATGTCTAATTTAAAATTTATGCCCAAAATTTATTATTTTAGAACGTACGTTAACATAAATATCAATATAAAATATTAACAATCTTATGAAGTATCAAATACACATCACAAAAAATGTACATAATTATATTCTCCAGTGTATGTGATGATGGAAGCCACTTACATAAGAAAATAATCGTCAGTTTTAATTACAACTTGGAGCACCTGTACAAGTTCTTGTAATAATAGAGCTCACTAATTATATATCAACTCAAAAATCATCAGTCACTATATTATTTGTCAACGGTCAAAGATCTAGCTACGGATTAAAAGTTAGATTACAAATTGTATTAATTTGCTTATATAATCTTATAGATAGCGATGGGAATGATTAATTGAGCTTTTGTTTAGTATATAAAATGATGCGGGGTTTGCATGCGCTTTGCAGTAATGATGATAAATAATGATGCCCATCATTTCACTATTTATCACATCTGATAGCCAGGATTAACAATAATTGATCACCAATAACCCAAAACTAACACTATTAACATTTTACATTTCAAATGAATAAGTTGACACTTTTAATATTATTTCTTGTAATACTTTATATATATATATATATATATATCTTTTGAAACTTTTAATATACTAAGCACATTTTAAAATGTAATGATGAAGAGTGCTAATACTAATATAATGTAGACAGAGCGGGGTAGGGAGGACGAAGAATATACCGTTTTCAACCTTTGCTTATTGAATTCACAAGAAAGAAAGAAAATTCATAGAATTTTCCAAAAACAAAGAAATTTCTCATATAACTTTTATCAATTCATGAATGGTTGATTGGTTGCATATAATGATAAATAACTACTTATTTATATAGTTAAACTATCAAGAGGGATTCATGACTTCAGCAAAAAGAAGAGATTCCTATTTGTAGGGGTAAATTGATGAATTGTTTTTGTAATTTTGTAGAAATGATCTATATAGGTCATCTCCATGAAATTTCGTTAAAAATTCAACTTATAAATGGGTGAGATGATGGTATTTTTAATTTTTTTGAAGAAATGAATTTTCTTTTTCCCTTTTGGCATGTTTTCTACAAAACTTTCTTGATGTTGAGTTTTAATTTCTTCAAAATTGTCATAAACCCAATGAAAAAGTTTATTTACACAAGACATAATTTTCTCAAATTTGTTAGAATAATATTCTTCAATCAATAAGTATATCATTAATCCGCATGTGTTGATAGGAAGACCACCAAATGTACGCCGATCATATTAAAAATCATCCCATCATTTTCGAACATTTCGTGGAAGTGCGCCATAAGCATACTTAGCACTATCAACTTTTGAAACTACTTTTCGATTTATAATAACCAATTTACAAACTTTCGTTTGCTAAATCGACAGTAGAAAGGTATCCATTGACTTCTCGGTACTGTGGGTGTTTGATAACGCCTCGCCTCGTGATCGCTGATGAACGCATGGATAGCCCTTGCAATCAATGTCAACAAGAGGGTTGTTAGCTGCAACACAAGTTGACATAGCAGTTATGTGAATCTTGAATTCGAAACCTACCTTTGATACCAATTGATGTAGACGGAGCAGGGCAGGGAGGACGAAGGACACTGTTTTCGACCTTTGCTTCTTGAATTTACAAGAAATAAAGGAAATTCATAGAATTTTCTAAGAACAAAGAAATTTCTCACATAATTTTTATTAATTCATGAATGGTTGGTTGGTTGCAGACAATGATAAATAACCACTTATTTATAATCCAAAATTTTAAGCCATCTCCAATGATCATTTCTATCCAAGCAAATTTCTATGTTAGAAAAGAAAAAAGAGAAAAATGGAATAAGCATTTCTACATGTAGAACTAGTGATAGAAATTCCTATATAACATGGAATAATCTTATTGGATATTACTAAACCCACTAATTATCTCTCTTTTTGAATAAATGACAAGTAAGGAATAAATGATATACCATTAGAGGCCGCATTTTTCTATCATTTTCTACCCATGTACATATATTGCCAATTAAATATAGAAATGCAAAAATAGAAATTATCATTGGAGATGGCCTTAGACCCACCTTAATTAACTAAAGATTTGATTTGGAATTCGAAATCAAATATTTGTAATTAAGTCAACTAATATTCAAATTAAAAAAAAAGAAAAAAAAAGAAGAAGATTATAAATAAGGAAATAATTTCTCTTAGTTAATAAAATTAAATATTACAATAAAAAGCAATAAAATAATAACATAGTCTGCATTTCTATTGCATCACCGTATGTCCATATCGTAATTCAAAATGGCTACATTTGTATGTTGTGTATCTGCTTCTCCCTCTCATTCCAAAATTAAGTGTAATTTCTTTAACAAATTAGTATTTAGCCTAATATTATAGAGGTTTCTTTATTCATACCCAACTCGTTCTGAAAATTAGTGAACAACCCAATGTTTTGTAAACAACCCAATGTTTTATATTTAGTCCATTAGTTTTGGTTTTAGCCGAGGACCGGAAATTATTTTTGTATTCCATTTTTATTAATTTATAATCGCAAATTGACTAATGTGCTCATTTGATTAGATTAGGTAGTCCGTATATTTTGCTTTGCATTTAAAGGACTTGGATCCCCTTTCATTACCCTTTCCATCCAAGTTCGTCCAAGCAATCTAGTTCAAGGTTTGAATGGATGGATTTTTTCACGAAACTTGGTTGAGATGATTTATGTAATGAGTATATATTTCTACAAAATTTTATAAAAAAAATTTAAACTGGAAGTAGGTATGATAAAAATTTGAAATATATGTTCATTTCGGCCATTTAAATTTTAGATAACCATTTCACCCTCTTTTAGTTTGAATTTTTTTATGAAATTTTATGAAATTGATTTACTTATTTCAAGATCATCGATCTCCACCAAGTTTATGAAAAAACTCGTCAATTCAAGTCTTGAACTAGACTCCCTTGAACAAACTTGGATGGAAAGGGTAATCGAGGGATCCAAGTCTACGTTTAAATGGCTTTTTGGTTTAGTTGATCAAGTTTCTAAATTGTAGGCTTCAAATTTTGGCTAAAAAAAACAAACAAATATACCCTAAAATCTAAAAATCTTTGAAAGAATAAAAGAAAAACGAGCCTAATATATAATTGAGAGAAAGAATCTTCTGGCATTGTTGAAAAGAGATGATAATCCCTTTAACTTGTGAGAATTTTAAGCTTTATGAAGCATCAAAGATTTCAAGCACACAAAATAGTGTGGTGTCTAAAAAATTCCTAATATCTTTCTAGATCTAGCACCCAAGATTTTGGCATAGTATCGGAAGAGAGAGAAATAAAGGTCCTAGAAAGAGAGAGTATGTAAGTGACTAAGTGGTGGAGGCTAATATTGAAAAATAAAAATAAAAATAAAAAAATCACCTTCCGCAATGGCTTTGGTCCAAAGGCCCTACTTTGTTTGGCGCAATTGTTTGTACCTACCCTAGTTTAACAATCATTTTAACATAATTGTTAAAATGTCAATTTCAATATTAGTAAATTCTTTCTTCTTACTCTTTTGAATTATTCTCTTTTTATAGTTTTTTATATTTAATATTCTTGATCTTAATATTTTTAATATGTCTACGTATTTAGTTTAAATTGTGTTATATATTTTTTAATATTATTGTTTCACTTGTAATATAATTGTATTTTTAGTTTTATTTATGTGTAATATTTACTATTAATATGTCTTCGAGATATCCCAAGTTTTAATGTTTAATATTTTTAATGTGTGTGTTTTTAGTTTTATTTATGTGTAACATTTACTATTAATATGTTTTCTAGATGCCCTAAGTTTTAATGCTTGATATTTTTAATATGATTGTATTTTTAGCTTTATTTATGTGTAATATTTAATACTAATATATTTTCTAAATGCCCCAAGTTTTAATGTTTGATAATTTTAATATGTCCTTATTTTTAGTTTTACTTATGTAATATCTTTTAAATATAACTAGGTTGTTTTACTTTTGTGTAATATTTACGTTTAATATATCTTCTAGATACCCCAAATTTTAATGTTTAATATTTTATCAACTTCTTAATTTTTTTAGTATATCTTTATCTTAAGACAAATAATAATTACGAAAGTTATCACTTTTAGTTTACATTTACAAAATTGAAAATTTGAAACTTTTATAACAAAAGAAATCCTTAGAACATCTCCGACCGTAGTGTATAATTTTGATTTGTGTAAAATTTACACGTTTTGAAAAAAAAAAAGGTCTCTAGAAGTCTTTTAAAAAATTTTGACACTTAGGATTTGTGTAAAATACAAACCCAATTTACAGAACCACGTCAGATAATATCACATCTATTTTTCCTCATCCCGTATTTAGAAATAAATGGATTTGAAAAGTAAGGGAATAAATATAGGATAAGTTCCACGTGTGCGTATCTAATTGGTAGTTTAATATTTACACAAAAGTCTAAAACAGACCGTTGGAGTACAAAACGAATTCTTTATTATCTTTTGTGTAAATCCCACTTTGACACGTAGGATTTACACAAAATTTATATAAGACGATTGGAGATACTCTTAAAGATATCCTACATTCTAGAAACAACTAAATTTTAGGTAAATAATAATTTTTAATCTAAAATGTATAAAAAGGGTAAGATGGGAAAAACATAAAAGAATAAAAACAATAAAAACTTTTATAAAATATATATTTAGCAAATTATCCACTCCTTTGCGCCAATTACTAATTTTCCAAAAAGAGTGCATTGAAAGAAGAACAATTTGAATTTTCAAAACTAACAACAAAAACTCCCTAATTTCTTTTTAGAATGTTCGAATTTAATTCTTTTTTCTTTTTAGTCATAACTAATTTTTGTACACGTGCATTGCACATGATTTTAGTACTTTACAAAATTCATTAAGCTTATTAATAAATTCGTACATACTAACAATTGAATAATTAGTAGGTAGTGTGAAATAATAATAATATAATAATAATAATAATAATAATAATAATAATAATAATAATAATAATAATAATAATAATAATAATAATAATAATAGAAAATAAACAAAAACATAGTATCGAGCGTAAAAATTCAATTAATAATGATAAGAAATCATAGAATCAGTATACTAAAGAAAAATGTAGTAAATATATGTTAAAAATTTGTTCCACTAAACTCTTTTGGTACGTAGGCGGCCAATCAAACTCTTGATCAGAGATATAAGAGAGTAATATGTTTTTACTCATAATTATAAATAAACATTGTTGACCTTAAAGTCAATTAATCTTATTTTGATAATTACAATAAGTTAACAAAGTATTATTTAACTTGTGTGTTTAAATGATGATAGCTATTAACAATGTCTCTACCGACCAAGTTTGACTTGGAACCGAAAACGTCAATTCTCATTCAAGCTCAACAATTGCTTCTACTCATAAGAAATGAACTCAAATGATCTCCATGTGCTTTACAAATAATCAAAACCAAGAAAGAATAAATATCAACTAACAAGTAAAGAAACGTACAAGAAAATCAAGCATTTCAAAGACTCGAATTATTATCATATTAAGTGAGTACTTAGATTTTATGTAAAAGTCATCATTGATCAAATTATATAGCTCTTAAGATGATTCAACATTGTTAAGATTAATTGAAACTAGTTTTCACTTTGAAAAAGCTTTTTATCAAAAACTAATCATCTTGAAAAATTCACCATAAATTCATTTGAATGATTTTTGATACAAAAACTATATTAGAAGTCTTATAAATGTATTTTTGACATTCCTCAAGCATTAGAATCAATTATGGAGTCAAAATACAAAAGTTGAAAAGTTGCACAAAACCACCCCACTCCAGAGCAATGTAATCGACTACATCACTGTGTTTGGAGTCGACTACTTCATGTAGTCGACTACATGAACATCCTGGGAGTCGACTCTCTTAAGAAAATATAGTCGTTGGAGATTTCTTGCAAGACTAGTTTTGTGCATCAACCATCCCAACGGCCATATTGTTTCCCAAACTATATATATGACTTCTAAAATATTTTTTGGGCACTTTTACTAGCTTTGAATATCATCTATTGCCAAAAAATCATTCTTGAGAGTTTTTACTTGAAAAATCAAAATATTCACTTGATCAAATCATCATTTCTTGAGCTAAGATTCTTGATCAAATTTGTAACCTCTAGTGTGAGCTTAATTTGTATTCTTCATATACTTGAGTGTTATTGTACTTTGGTGTGTATTACCAAAACTCATTCTTCTAAATTCAAGAGAAGTTTATCTCTTAGAAAAGCAAGAAGTTGTTCTTGTGTTGAGTGTTGTGAGTTAGCAACATTTGTAAGAGTTTGAATACTTGTAGTGGTTTAATCTTCATCCGAAAGAATATCGGTTATAGTAAAAATTCTCGATGAACTAACCAAGCGCGAAAGTAGGAGCTAACAAGCCGAACCGTGTGGACAAAAAGTCTTGGGCTTTTATCGGTTTAATCTTTCTATCTCTTGCTCTATTATATTATGCTTCTTATTCATTGTGATTGGAATTATCGTTGTTTCTTGATTGCTTGATTGTTATAGATATTAAACATTTTTAAATTTATTTTAAAAATTCGATTAAGTTTTAAAAATCCTATTCACCCCCCCTCTAGGGTATTTTCTGACCTACAAACATAATTATAGGCATTAAACGTAATTATAAATAAATAAATAAGTTTTAGAATATATAAATTAATATAAATTTATAATGTTAAAAGCAATCAAGTAAAGTAGTATTTAACATACATACCTTTGTGGTGAACTTTAGAATTAAATTATAATTCACACAAAAAGTTTTGCAATTTTAATACGATCTATTTTATAGTTTTCCTCTCAGGAAGTTTGTTATAATGTTTCATAGAAGTCCTATACAAAACGTCCAATTCAACACAAACTCTAACTTATTTAATTATTTTAGTCAAATAAAGTAGAGTTTAAATATATTTGAAATACTAATATACCTCTAACTTGTTTAATTAGTTTAAGAGCGTCTATAATGGTTATGTATATGTTTTATATCTAAAACTCCTTACACATAAGATTTTACACAAAAAATTATACACAATCATTGGAGATGCTAAGGGACTTTTAGACATAAATTATACACATATCCATTTATACAAACGAATTATCATTATATGTAATATTTAATAATTTCATATGAATTTTTTATATATATAATTTCATAGTCACAATCGATCTTATTTTTTATCTCTTGATGAGTAGATTTCAAATATATAAATTATATTAAAAACTAAATTTTAGATTTTAGATTTTTAGTTATATCATTTTAAAAATTTTGTAAAAAATTAAGGAGAGAAGAATGATGTGGACGTGTAAATTGGGTTTGTATTTTACACAACTATTTTAAATAAATCCTACATGTCAAAGTTTCTTAAAAGACTGATGGATGTCATTTTTTAACAAAACGTGTAAATTTTACACAAACTAAAATTATATAAGATGGTTGGAGATACTCTCACCAAATAAAGTAGAATCTAAATTTATTTGGAATACTAATATAAAAATATATGGATTTATATATTTTTTAATGTAAATATATATTAAAATATTGTGTTTAAAATCAAGGGCATATATCTCTATAAAAAAGGGAAAAGACACTTAAGTTATTAGTACTTTTATATATAGTATAAATATAATTACTCGAAATTAGGTAGAAGGTCTTATTACACATTGATTTTTATCAAAAATCCAATGAATAATATTTTTTTGAATGAAGGGCCTATTTTTAATTGATAATTAGTGTAAGATGCCTATTTTGTTTTATATTTTAAATAAAGGTATTTGAATAAATTTAAATATCATTTAATTAATAAAAACATGTTATATATTACCTAAATTACCCCCTCTTTATGAAATTTGCATAAAAAATATGGACTGCAAAGTTCATATTGCAATGAAATATGGACTGCAATATGAATTTTTCACTAAAAATATGGATTACAAAGTTCACATTGTAATAAAATATGGACTGCAATATGAAATTTTTCATTAAAAATATGGACTGTAAAGTTTACATTGCAGTAAAATATGGACTGCAATATGAACTTTGCACTAGAAATATGAACTGCAAAGTTCACATTGCAGTAAAATATGGACTGTATTATGAACTTTGCACCAAAAATATGGACCGCAAAGTTCATATTACAGTCCATATTTTAATGCATATCGATATTTTTTAGTTTATTTTAAGGGTTAGGATGTCATTTTACAAGGAAAAAAAAAGACACGTCATATTATCAAGAAAATAAAAATAGGCCTTTTATTTACAAAAAAATTATTTCTTGACTTTAGTGTGAAAATCATTCTCTAATAAGACCTTTTTTTTAGTTGTCCCTATAAATTAATACATCGATTTTCACAATTATAAATTATTTCGTTCTTAACAATAATTTGTATTAAAATTAGTATGATTTTAATAAATGCGAAAATAAAACTGTAAATTTCAATGAAGGGATTAGTCAGCGTCCCCTTCTCCGTGCGAATGTATAGTCAATTTTTATTTTTATTTTTCCTTTTCAACTTGGTTATTATGTGGAGCATGTATTCGTGTGCACCATTTATTGGTTTGTCACAGTATTTTTAATCTTAAATGCTAAACACTGAATTTAAGTTTTAAAAATATTATTTATTGTAAATTAGAATGAGTCTCTGATTACTTCAACAAGATTAGAAAAAAGTAATCATCAAATAATTAATAAACACCTAAGTCATATGATTTCAGCACACACATGATTGACTTTTTTTTTAATGGGTAAAATTTGAACTTTTATTAATCAACCAAGAATATACAAGCAAACACATACAAACTCAGCCCAAAACCTGAAAGAGAAGCAAAAAACAAAACTATACAAACCAAACAGTTGGGAAAGCCCCATTCTTTACATGTCATCCAGTGAGCTGCAGAATTCCTTCTAGCAGCTAGCTTTCCAAAACAAATTAAGTTGCATTCCTCATTTTACTCTCCACCTTCACCATCAAATTAAGCTAGCTGTCCATTCCATTCCATTCCAGTCCTGTTTGTTTGAATATTCTGCAATTCCTTTCCATCCAAATACAGTACACTGTTACAGCTAGCGCCAAAGCCCTCACATCAGCAATGAAATTATCACCTTTTGCTTCAATCAACACATAGCTCATCTCGAGCTTCTCCCCAATTCCCAATAAATTGAATTTTTTCTTGATTGTATTAATCTCAAAATTCATTAACAAAACCGTGAACATCAGAACATCGTTTTCTATATCGATCCCAATGCATCTAGTAAACAAAAATGGATTTCATTTTTCAAATTAAGTGTTATGTTTCAAAAAAATAAGTTGTAAAATAGCCTGTTATATCAAAATCAACATTTTATCACAATACAAACAACTGAAATAATTTATTTAAAGAAGAAAAACCAATGCAAGTTACTTTCTGTCTCTTGCTTTAGATTAAAGTAACGTATAATAGTTCTTAATAAGCTAACAATTAAATAGCTTAATTTGAGACGAATAGTGCATTTTCGTGTCATCCTGAATATTCTATAATTGTTGATTGATTTAATAAACACTTCAAAAATTAGCTAAAAGGAGATGGGATGAAAGAAACAAAATTAATTATGTTATATATACTATACTAGGGGTAACTTGTGTCTACGACACTTGTGTTATTCGCTGCAAAGACTTTGTGTAGGAACAACGGTGCCGGTAGCACGGGGTTGCTGTGGACGAAGAAGGGGAGAAGGCAGAGGTAAGAGATGTCTGAGAAGAATGAACAGATAATTTAGGGATTTGTTGTGTTATATATTAGATTTAGGTTTTTAGCAACATCTTACTTTATTTTTATGCACTAGGGTATGCTTGTGCCAAGGTGAAATAAATAAAATCTTATAATAAGATAAAAAAGGGTAACGTGTAACAAATCTAAATCGACAAACATCAATCAGTTTAGTTTGAGCACATTGTCTAATCTAGTCTAACGTTTTGAAATTCGAACAACCGAAATGTAGGTTCAATATATCTTTATGCTGGAAAAACTAAAAGTAGACCAGATTGGATGACTTGTTTTTAATCATTTAAAGAATCTTTAATCATATTTTTTGATCCCGGCAAAATATTTTTTTAACAAATTAAACTCAAAGCCAGATGTGAAAATAATTCAACCATGTCTATCAGCATGATTTGAAAATAGTTAAAAAATTGAACTGATATATCGTGAACACTCCTAAAAATGATAAACTAAGATGACCAATAATATACGAACACATAAATTACGTCTTTAATTGTAATTTTTTTTACAAATACTATAGTTATGATAGATCTTGTTTAATTGATCTTGATTAGTATATATTAACATTAAATTTTGAATTTTTTATTTTAAGTATGGTATTTTTTATGAAGAAAATTTATTAGTGTGAGAATTTATTATGCGTATATTATTGGTGTGAGTATTTTAACTTTAAATATGATATCTTGATCTACGCATACAATTTATTCAATGGTGTAAAATTAATGCACACTATGATATATGTATTTTTAGCTATTAAATTTAAGATAATGGGTTATAGGGTCTCGCTCCATAATGTTTTATAATTCTAAGGACTGACTCATGTTTAATAAAGGAAAGTAGTACTAATTTCATAATTTGATTTTACAATAATGACACTTTTTTTAATATTAACTTATTTTATGGAAAATGATAAATATTGATAGATAAAAATACTCCCAAACAGTGCCCCTCTCTCTTGCGCATTCACTCCCGTCTTTCTCTCAGCCCCTAAACAGTTGTATTATACCGATTTTAACTCTATTGGTGCTAAATATGTTCACCACCTCTTTCTCCGACCTCCCCACCAACGATATCACATCTTCAACCACCACCACCACCACCACCACCACTTGACTCTCTGATCGTATCGCCGAGAGAAGCGCCGTTCTCATATTTTTCTTCTTTTTTTTCTTCAAATGCAATCGTAAAACACATATAACTTTTAATCAAACTGTTGGATTAGGCTGATTTTTGGATATGTTGTTCGGAAAACAAAGTTACGATTATTACGTGAAAAATCAAGACAATCAGAGGTCATTTTGCTATGGAAATCAACCAATTTCGACAGCCCAACGGGATTTGAAAAAAAATCTTATTGTAATCGTAAAACATATATAACTTTTGATCGAACCGTTAGATTAGACCTATTTTTGGATATATTGTTTGGAAGATAAAGTTACAATAATCACATGAAAAATCAAGACGATCAGAGGTCATTTTGCTATCGAAATTGACCAATTTCAACATCCCAGTGGGATTTAAAAAATAATAATATAATCGCAACTTTTTTTTAACAAACCTTAAATCAAAGATATGGCACAATTCTAGTATTGAACAATTGGTGCTAAATTGTTTTAGCACCATGTGATTAGTTACTTTAGATAAAAATTGTGCTTAATATGTTTTAGCACCTTGATGTGTAGAATTGAATGGGATGTTAAAACTGTTTAGCACATTCAATTTAGTTACATGTGTTCACATGTGGTGCTAAAACCTTTTTAGCATCATTATAATGTTCGACAATTGGTGTTAAAACTGTTTTAGCACCATGTGATTAGTTACTTTGGACAAAAATGGTGCTAAATATTTTTTAACACATTGATGTATGGAATTGGATGGTATGTTAAAACTGTTTAACATTTTCAGTTTAGTTATATGTGTTCACCTGTGGTGCTAAAACTTTTTTAGCACCAGTCTAGTTGTAACACTCCCGCCTTAATTAGTAGGATAACACCTGTAATTAAGACCTGGAGCGTTACTAACCCACCTTAGACGAGCTAAAGTAGGTTTGAAATAAATAATAAAATAATAAATCCAAGAAAAATCACATAACCTGGAATAAACAACCATGGTACTCATGCTACGGGCGGTAATATAAAACATTAGTGCAATATACATCGATACACAGGCATGAAATCCAAAAGACATACACACTATGTTAACATATATTACATAGTAAACAACAACCCAGGCTAGCTGTGGCTTGCCATGTACACACCTATACAACAAAAATGAGTCGGTATCAGAGATCCTCTATTTCGTTCCCGACCCAGTTGCCTCTTCTGCCGTATCCGTCTCCTGGATACCTGAATTGGTTTACATAAAAAGGGGTGAGCTCACAGCTCAGTAGGGGGTATAACAGGCAATATTACGTATGAAACATAATTAACTATTTAATTATAAATCATGGCTCAACCAATAAAATAATGCATGCATGTGCATATGCAGGTTACCTCCCTTGTGTCAACCATTATACCGACAGAATACCAATGCCGAACCGAATCATAATAATGATAATAACAATGGGCCTGACCGCCCCCAAGAGATACCGAAGTTCGGCCGAATCATAATCATAAGGAGAAGAACGGGCCTGACCGCCCCAGAGAATAAGTCGAACATAATCACGATATAATATCATTCAGCCCATAAAAGATCATCGTCATATCATAATAGAATTGGACCACGTGTCCATCCATATCATATCACAGAATCACTAGTGCTTTGCCGAGGCCTAGATTTTCGGGTTACTCACTGCTGGCTCTAGACAGCCGACCTCATTGCTGTCCCCCGGGGGTTTAGGGATTTTCAACCCAAGGGCACCGAGCCCTACTTATTTTCACATCGGCAAGCACTAGTCAATACATATTCCCTTCATCATCAAAGGGCCACAATAACAATCATATTGAACCCATCACAGAACCATATCACATCCCAGAATAATTCAGCAAATATAAGAAGCTTTCGGCACCATAGATACAAGATATATGCCCACAAGATAGGCCATAAGAATCATCCGAGCTTTTCAAAAAGTCTCCAAGAATTCGGTTGACACAATGACGATGCACAGTATGCATAACATGCTAATAAATGAATATTTAAAACAACTTATGCCATATAACCACAGCAAATCTCTATACATGTCCCTTGATGTATATAATTCATTAATTAATTAATTTTATAAATATAAAATATTTATACATCCAAGGAATATCTCATGTATATCAAATAATACAAATATATCAAGTATAATGGCATATCTTGCTTCAAATAACATACACATGGCTTTATAAATCACAAAACATCATCATCCTCATCATATAATAATTCATAAAACAAAGACAATTAAAATATGATGATTCATATATAATAAAATTATACTATTAGCTTTTAAAAATAATTAAACCCCTACCTCAGAATATTTAGCCCCAAATAATAAAATTTGAGTTGATACCCAAACCCCGACCGGCACAACTCTACAATTCTTATACCGTTGCGTAGCCCTCAACGTATAGAACAATTTTTCCTTAAGGCTCGACTCGATTCGGCGGAGTTTTGATGACCAATTGCTAAAAAGAAACCTTCGTACCTATTTTCTTTATTTGTTTCTGTCGCTCGGCAACGAAAGTGAAAAGTAAAAGGAATGAAGAAAGTGGAGACAATTAGGTGGTGGAGGTCGGTGGTGTTAGAAAATAAAAAATATAAATTTTGCCTAATTACGACATTTAACCCTGAAGTTTCATAACTTTATTATTTTAACCCTGAACTTTTGCAACTTTACAATTTAGTCCATACCCAACCAAGAAATATGTGTCTAATTTATACTAATTATATTAAGGGGTATTACACTAGTGTTGGACAATTGGTGTTAAAACAATTTTAGCACTATGTGATTAGTTACTTTGGATAAAAATGGTACTAAATTTGTTTTAGCACCTTATAAATAGTTAGTATGTTTTAGAGAATTGATGCTGATAATCGACCGTTGTAGATTTTACATTATTTTGATCGGGATTGGGGCTAACTTTTTTTAGAGATGTGAGATGTTATACTTATGGTTATTGTGTTATTAGTTAAATAAGGAAGGAGTATAATGTCTTTTTCCTATGGTATTATTAATTTACAATGCTAATTTATAATAAACATTTGCAATTATTTATTATTAAAATGGGCCATAATGGCCAATTGCCTCATTAAATTTTTATATTTTTTAAAATAAATAAATCATTAAAGATGTTATTTTATAATATAAAGAGTGATAGACAAAGTTTAGCAATTGACATGTGAGGGTAAACCTTGAAAGGCATGCCAAAGCCATTCTTTTCTTGAATGCGTTGAAAAAGTTACTTTGCTATCAAGCTTAGAATTCAAACACTCTCTTCCTCCTATATAATCTTACTGTGCTGATGATGAGGTCCCACAGCCCACATTAATTCCAACTAATTATTTTCCAAAGTCCAAAACCACACAGATACAGCCATCAACATGCCTATCTATTCATCTGACTCAGATTACCAAAATGCCCCTGCACCAAGATTGTTTGGTCGTCAGAGACCTTTATATTCTATCCTTGGGGGAGGCAAACGTAATTTTACATCTCTCTCTCTCTCTCAAATGGATGTTTAAAAAAGTTTTGACATTATATTATTACTATATGTATCCCAAAATTAGTGAAAACTCAAAAATATTTTAGAGAAGTACTGTCGTTAAAATAATTATATTTTTTTTGGTGAATAAAATAATTATATTTATTATTAAATTAATATAAACTTTAAAAGTATAATATATAATTTTTGAAAGTATTATTGTACTCCAGCGAAGACATAATTGATTTGGCAATAAAGATTAGTTATATTTTATACTAAATTTATTATTCTTGCCTTTAAGATGCTAGTTTTTGTGTTTTACATATTGATAAATGGCGGTTCTATTCTGGGCATATTGTACAACTGTAAATGCATGTGATATAATATTCCACAACAATAATATTATGCTCAAACAAAATTATAATTACTTTAACAATAAGTATAGTTTTTAATAGAACTCACTACATATGTAGAGTTTTTTTTGTTTCCCCGAACTGAATACAAGGCATATATAGTTGATTGAGATGGGAATGATTTGGGTGTTGCAGTAGCTGACATAATCTTATGGAGGGAGAAGAACCTATCTGCTGCAATTCTAATTGGGGTTACAATGTTCTGGTTTCTCTTTCAAGTTGTGGAGTACAATGTTGTTTCACTTATTTGCCACATCTCAATTCTCATTATGCTCATTGTGTTCATCTGGTCTTCAGGGGCAACACTTGCCTATTGGTAACATATTCCTACAATTTCAGATTTTGAAACATATTCCTACAATGGCTTAAGCCCTTGACTCCAATTTTAGTTACACTAACTTTCAATTTTCACATATCTCTATCTTTAGGAGTCCACCCGATATCAGAGATCTCACTGTCCCAGAATCTTCATTTAGATGGTTACTCGCCAAATTCAACCGGTTACTGTTAAAATTCTGCGAGATTTCAAGTGGGAAAGACTTCATGCACTTTTTCTTGGTACCGAACTCTACTATCCCTTCATTAAAACTTCATGTATATGCTTTTAATCTGAATCAGGTCATATATATTCTTAAAACATTTTTCTTCCCCTTGTTTTTTGTTGTTCGGCAGGCAGTGGCATCCCTCTGGATATTATCAGTTCTTGGAAACTATTTCAGCTCTATAAATCTGTTATATCTTGGTAAGATAAGATTTTGAAATTTTATTGGTCTAATGTGATTTTTTTTTTGTGATCCTAACTGTAATAATATGTATGAACTCAGGATTTCTCTGCATGGAAACAATACCGGCTCTGTATGAGCGATATGAGAGGGAGGTTGATCATCTTGCGATCAAAGGGAACCAAGACGCAAAGAAATTGTACAAGAAATTTGATGCCAATGTCCTTAACAAGACTCCCAGAGGACCAGTCAAACAAAACAAATTCAGATAAATAAAGTTTCAAGAGTTTAATAATAACCATATGAATTCAATTCATATGGTTATAACATAAGCTATTGCATAAGAATCCGAGAGGATAGACATTATCGTATCTTGTACAACTTGTATTATAACCAAATAAATCATGTTTTCAATATAAGCAAAATGAGTGTTTAACTACATCATATTTCTGCTCTAATTTGATCATTATTAGCAGGTTAAACATACACACACACACACACACTGCACTGAATTATTTGTATTTACGTATCATTCATCTGTAATGATGATCCATTCTTAAGGAGTGCACCTTGGTAGTTAATTATATGTGGAAAGTGCAAGACACGAGTGTACAAAGTTTGGGGGAACGAGCATAAAAGTAATGATACTTTTTCAAACTAAAATACAGCCAAACAGCTAGAAAAAATTTCTTACAAATAAAATATTTTGAGACATTTAAATTGGCTGTGGTTGTAGATTAATTTAATCAACTGCTTTACTATCTAGTATTCAGTTGGTTTCAAAAATTGTGAAAAATAATATAAAAATAAAACAGTCATTTCATTTAGAAGGGCGACCTACACTTTTCTAAATAATTCCTGCAACATTTACACACAATGAAAGTGAATATGCGGTCCTTAATTGGAGCCGCACTTTAAGATCTTTATGCACACAAGACTTTTCCAACCTCGTGTTGATAAGTACCACAAGGAATAGGCACGATATTCTGGGGAGTGGGCAATACGGACCAATTCTTGCTCTTCACATTGACCAACTTTACTCTATTTATTGCCAGCTTCCTTGTTTAGAGAGAAACGTAAGTTTCCTCTCACTCAAGTCAACTAGAGAAAGGATAAGAAGCCTGTGGGCTTTGCTCATCCATTTTACACACACTGCAATAAATGGTGAGGGAACTGAAAGAAGTGTCAAGCTGGCATGGAGGCAGCATTAATGAAGGTGGTTTAGGTACTCTAATCTTGTTTTTATGGGCTGCTCTAGTAACCCTCTCTCTCATTTCAGTCATTATGCTTTCCTGTGCCAATGGTGCATCCAAAGAGAAAACCTCGCCGGACACTTATGGCACTGGATGTGCCGCCGGGTGCGGTGCCGGCTGTGGTGGCTAAATTCAAAACTCTCTCCCTCTCTCCACCCCAAACGTTTCATGTTTTTGCATCTTCCGCAATTTCATTATGTATAAGAATGGTTTGTATTAGTTTAGCAATAACATAGCTTATAGATTACAGGAAGAATTCATTCATAGAGGTAAGATTGCCCGTGGGCAATCTCTGTTTCATTTTAAGTACTTTCTACAATACCTCAATTGCATAGTTCATCTTTGGTTCTGTGTATATAATAAATACTTCCATCGTATAAAATTGTTGTATTACCATTCTACTGAAGAAATGAATGACAACCAAACCTTTCTTATCTGTTACTTTATCCATAATGTTACAATGGGAACAAAAAGGACAGAGCAGTTCATATTTAAGGATAACAGTCTGTCTGAAATATATAGTGTTTGGCTGACATGGAGCGTAGATAAATATGACATTATACTTCATATTTTTCTTCTCTGTATTTCCTTATTTGGGTTTTGATCTTTCCAAACATGTACATACCTGAATAGTTGCGGTAACTAAGTTTGTAGTCCTAGATGTTTCCTAATTTCAGTGGATGATATATCCATACGGAATTTCTCTGTCGGTATTGAGATAAACATATCCGTTAACTCTTCCGGAATGTCCAAATCTTCAAGAACCTGTAGGAATATCATACAATGGCATTGCTACATTTCTCAAGACCTGAAGAAGGAAAATCTAAGAAGAGAGCGTTGTAAACATTTACAAGTATTGTACCTTAAAAACCCCGTCCACATTCCGACCACCCACAAGGAAAGTACATCCTGTGCTTTTGCATCCATTGAGAATCTCCATCATCTTCTTATAATCCCCATCATAGTATTTTGGCTAAAAAGCAATATATGAGACTTGTAAGATGAAATAGAACTAATTTTCCAGGCTCTAATTTTAAAAAACAGAAGAATTAATAAAAGCATAATTAGCACTAAAATAATTGAAGCAGATCTTATGTACAGAAATATGAAATCCCTTACATTTATTAGCCTTGCTGCCGTGTCTGCACCAATTACAAAAGCACTACCAGGAAAAAGCTCTGCTTTCTTGTAAAAGTAAGGCTGATTGGAAATAATAACCGTCTTTCCTGCATTTTTAGGTGTGAAGAAGTTAGAAGTTCACGTAATTTGAATCATAAATCACCTGGTAACGGTTAAATAAAATAAACCAGTACTAACTACTATGAAAGAGTTTCAAAATGAATAGCAAATGAATTATCACAACTGAATTTTGTGTACTGCATTTACTAGCAGTCTAGCACAAATCCCATGTATTGCAGCTGATTTGTGAAGTTATATGTCTGAAATAAAACAGATTTAGCCTCACCAATTCTTTCAAATTGCTTAACACGATCTTTTATTTGAGATATTGTCAACGGAGGTTTGTCTGCATTTACAGCTGATAACTCAAAGCACGGATAGCCATCACCACAAATGCTGAAAACATAAATTACTATTATAAGATGAAAACATAAATTAATATTCTAAATAAATAGGAGCAAGCATAAAAAGTTTCAATGTAAATGGTGAAAATTATAAGAATCATATGGGTTTTCCTAGTGAGTTGAAATTGTAAGAATCATCAATTTTCACGAATATATGCAGGTACCTCGTAGCTACTTCCAAGAGCTTTAGATGACCATCGTGTAAGGGGTTGAATGAACCTGATAGTATAATGTTCCTTTCTACACCAGGAGTATGCAACTCTGCAAAACATTTTATTCATAGTGAAGAATGACAAACGAATGAAGTGTTGATAAATAGATGTTGCCACTATGCATGGCTTAAACCGTACCACTGGAAAATGGATAAACCTTGTAACATATTTGCCCACTTATGAGCTGTTCTAATTCTTCATCTTCGTCAAAATGCTTTTCACATTCATCTGGAGCTTCAAAGTCAGTCAACTCTGAAACAAATGTCTCTTGAACTTTGCAAGCATTTGCAATCGCCTGTAACAAAACTGAGGCATCAGTGGCAAAAAAGAAAAAGAAAAAGAGAAAGATATATATGTAGAAAAGAGAGATGATTAATCCCTTAGGGGAAGGTGATGCAAGTATGGCAAATCCAGAGTGAAAGCACGTATTCGAAGAAGAGCTTGAGGGCGGCAGCGATGCAGGCTTAAACCCCGTAACGGGCAGATTCAAAAATCCCTTTCAAGGGACAATTTGATTACCCCAATTGTGAATTCCATGACGATTTCTTAATAATTTTAGCTCTAGTCCATGACTAGAGTATTATTAAAACAAAAAAAAGAACTAAAAAGTTAGAGAACATAATATTTGAGAAAATAATGTAGTAATTATCTTAATCTTCATTCGGGCTGTTTTGGTAATTTTAGCTTAGAATGAGGCTTCTCTATATTCATAGTTATTGTGCTACTCATATGTGTGATAGAAGGCCCAAATATCATGTATTTCACTTTGTAGGTGGACTTAACATGTCCATTGACAAAAATAAATAGTAAAAAATTTGAATACGAAATGGTTTCAATCGAAGCATATATAACCAACCTTGAGTAGAAACTGGCTTGAAACTCTTTCTTCTTGCTCTCGAGTTCGCAAACCCTAAATTATATCCATCAACAAATAACATACTTGAGCATGTGAACATTTCACTCAGTGCCCAATTCTAGTAATATGAAGAAATCACAAATCTACAATCAGTACCTTCAACAAAGTAACTGTAGATACACAAAGCCGGTCCGATGTTCTTGTTGACAAGTGAAACCTATTCAACAAACAAGAGAAAAAACAAGGATTCCTCAAGTTGTAAAATTAGAATTTTATATAGAAAATGTTTTAAGAGCTTGAAAAGAAAAGTATGATGAGGAATACCTGTGTTCCCCAAGTTTTGGGTGCGCACTGGCCAAAGAACCAGTAAAACCCACACCTAGAACGGGAGAACCTATTGAAAAGATGTTTTAGAACTACTTCCCTAGTAAGCTTACGCTCTCAACTAAGATATTAGAATATAAGCATAGTTGTGGCAATAGTAACTCTACAACAGTCATTGATTTCATGTATGATGTTTACTGATATGATAAGTCTAACCGAAGAAATACAATTGAAGTATGGGACTATGAGCTTCTTCCAACATTGAAATACTCTAGAATCTAAAGGTTTAGATAAAAAAAGACATAAACTAAAACCTGGGCGTGTAGTAAAACTAGAAGTAAGAATAAACAGATAGTGAAATTTGATGGCCAAGTGATACCCAAGAGCATCCATTATCTATATATGCAAACCACAAGAAAGTGGAGTTTAAGGAGGACATATACAAGAGATCTGAAAGTAAAAGTCATCCACAAAAAAGAGCTAACTTTACAACCTCAAGTAAAGATCTCCCATAAGACCAAATGAAATGCGGCATTACAACTACCACTGAGTGGGGCTATATAGATGTCTATATATAGGTGTGTGCATATATATAAATGAAACAATTCTGCAGTGATTGAATGATCCGGTTAAAGGGTAAGGTGCAAAACCTGGTTTACAGAGCTTAAGAGCACGATTGTAAGCCAATAACGCCAGCTCCTCGGCATTTTGCTTACTGGTGAATCTGGTAGGAACCTAATAATAAAAATATATATATATATATATATATATATGTATATTAAGAAAATCCCTCACTGAGAGATATAACTGATAATCAAAATTTATCATAATGTAGCAGATAGCCAAGAGAAGTAATAAAATTGGGATCTTGAAATTATGTGAAATCGAAATAAGTTTTTGATTAAGAGAGACCGAGGATTGAGAAAAATGGATTAACGACGAAAAATTGGTGAAGATAAAAGGTGAACCTTGCCAAGCAATTGGATGGTGGACATTCTGGAATAAGGGACCACGGCTTCAAGCACTGTATTTGAAGCTCCGGGAACTGACAACAACCACCCCAGAGTCTGCTTCAATCAAATCACAGCTCATCAAACAATATATATACACCTATATGTGATTCTAAATGTAAAGCAGAAACAGGTAATTGCGAGTATCTGTGTCTGTATGTATATATTTTTTATGGGAAGAGAGAGACCTGAGAAGCACCGCCGGAGAAATAGAGTACAGCCTGAGTAGGGGTGGAGTGTACGGCTTCCACTATTGCTCTGATCCAACCGTCCGTCATATTCCTTCCGCCCTATTCTTCTTCTCTGCTCTCTATTTTTCGACCAATGATTTAACAGTTAATTGCAATAAACATACTAAACTGGTGTCACTGTTTTTTATTTTTAACATTATTATAGTCCCTCCAGGCCTCCACTACCTTCTCAATGTATTTATTTATTTAATACACTATATTATGTCAACTATTTAAGCAAGCTGATTCTACCATATTATATTAATGCACTATATTATGCCCCAACTTATCTCAATTCAAATAAACTGGAGCTTATAGTTGAATGGTAAGTAGGTCTCGGATCGAATTTGTACTTGAATTCAACTTTTTAGTTGGATATAGATTAAAATTTATAATTCTTATATTCAAATTTGATCCGAACCCGTTGGGCCGTTGATTAACTAATTGGATGTGGATTTACATCGATTTGATCCGTTTACAATTCGATTCGATCCAAGGTTCATATTTATGCTTAAATTTATCATTATTTGTAATCACCCTCTTATTATTAATACACTAATAAAAAATAACTATAACATAAAAGGTATTAAATAAGTTTCTTTTTACAAAAAACAAAAGAAATTTGGCTGTTATCATGCTTTACTTTTCTATTTGTTTCATTTTTTCTTATATATTTACAAACTATTTATTATATGATTAAAATTTTAAATGGGTCGGATAATATTTGATCCAAATTTGATCCTAACAAATTTGAATATGGATCCATATTTTGGTAATCTGTTACAAAATCTAATTCGAAAACTTTTTCAAATATGAATTTGAATTCACTTTTGATCCAATCTATATCCGATCCGTCGACAAACCCAATAGTAAATACTTTGTAATTCGTGCAACAATTAATTTGGTAAGCTTATATAATTGAATTTAACATCATTATTTTGTGTTTGGATTTAAGGATAAAACCTTGAGGATGAGATAATTAAGTTAAAACAAAGTTTGTTCCATGGAAATTGATTCCATGACAAATCATGCAATCAAATATTACTAAAAATGAAAAACATGATATTTTTAATACTTTTAATAACACACCATTTTCATACAACATTTGCTATACTTTTAACAATGTACATAACTTAATCATATGAACTCATTATTGTAAGCCACAAATCTTGATGGTGCCAACAAGGTTGTTTGCAACTTCACCGCTCTTCGTTTAAAACTAAAAGTCTAATTTAAATGCTTTACTTCTTTTAAAATATATTAATTTTATTACAATCAACGCTCAATGAAATAATTATTTAGTATGATAAAATTTTGCTTATGGATTATGTCTCCAAAGAAAAATGAAAGTATAATGTGCATGGATGGTAAGGTTAAATCCAGGTGTTTGCTTGAATTATAATAATGGATTCGAATCTTCACTCTTCTTGAATCTTAGTCAATAACCTCAATGTACTACAAGACAGAAATTGCACAGTACAGCATGGTGTATGCACACATGTGAAATGGATCTCTTTACCAACACAGCACCGAAACCTACGCATTAGCATTTCTTCTACCTATTATATATATACAGAGACGATCGAGTGCGAACTCGATTTGAGGATTCGTGCGAATTTTCGATGGGACCCACCACTCTTCTCCCTGTAACTCATTTTAAAAAAAAAGCTCAGGTCCATTGTCTCTCTGCGGGCCCCATTAACATTTTATTCATTCCAAGAGTTTTCTCCCTTCTCTTTTTATCTCTCTCTCCCCTTTCTCTCACAAGAACTCCACTTCTCTCTATCTTTATCAAAAATCCATTCAACAAGAGCAAAATTGAACCAACATTCTTAATTCGTCCCACCATTTTGTGACTGAAAATCATCTCCAGTTGCAAATTTCACTCTAATTTGTGTAAGGGCATCTTTTCATATTTTTTTTTCAATGTCTAGCCCTAGATTTCGAGAATTTTAAATTTTTTTTTTTTTCTAGATTTTGACTTGGGTAAATTTGTAAGCTTTGTTTTGGTTAAAGCATGGTTTGTTTTTGCAAGCTTGATTATTGGTGTTAATTTCGGGGTTGATTTTTTGCAAGTTTTTTTTTCCTCATTTATGTTGGGTTGCTTATATTGTTATTTGATTCTTGAATATTTCTTCATACTTGAATTAATAATGTTGATAAAGTTTGAATTGAACTCGAAATTAATCTTGGAATTGAATTTCTACATAATTGAAACTTGTATTGCTATATTATTACCTCTAATATTTTAGTATTGCATCTTGATTTTTGTTATTTTTCATTATATAGGTGTTCTCTATGTAAGGAAGATGCAAACTTGGAAAAAGAAAATGAGTGATCAATGGAAGGTGGGAATGATATAAGTCTAGCTTGAAAATAAGTTGTGTTTGTTATTTTGAGTATTTGAATGCATTAAGTGGATACTTGAATGATCAAACTTGTATTTGTTTTTTTATTTGTAAGATTAATTATTTGAATTAATTGACTTGTTATTTCAATTGAAAAAACATTTATTTTTTGTTTATGATTGACTATTCACAAAAAGAATTCTAATTCTATGGAGTTCGTAGGAGAAAGGGGTATGAGAGAGAGAAAGGAAAATGAGTAACTCTTTTGGATAAAGATGAGAGAAGTGGAGTTCTGGTGAGAGAAAGGGGAAAGAGAGAGGGGGTCACAGGCTAGAGAGAGAAGGGGGAATTCTTGAAATGAATAAAATGCTAGTGGGGCCCGCAGAGAGAGAGAGAATGGACTTGAGCTTGTTTTTTTAAATGAGTTAAAGAGAGAAGAGTGGTGGGTCCCACCAAAAATTCGCACGAATTCACAAATCGAGTTCGCACTCGATCGGCTATATATATATATATATATATATATTCTTCTCCAAATTGAATACCGCATGCATTGCCCATTTTCCCTTTGGAATGTGCTTCTTTGCCTGAAAATGCATTCTTGTTTCACTTTTCTAGATCTCCAGTGATGCACAAAACAGAAATTGCAGGAATTGGACATAGTCACGTAGAAGGACCAAGGTCCATACAATTTTGTTTCTTAACCTATAAAACGTTTAAACAAACTAGGCAAAACACTCTAGAGCTCATTACTATTTCTAGCTAGGCCGTCTCCTTGCGGAATATCGAAGAGTCTACATCACTTAGCTGATTACAACTTTTCTAATGCCTATTAATCACATCTATTTAAATTAAGCTGAAGCGAGCAATGGCTGGTTGGATTAAATTATAGAATCATGTGGGAACACTTGACTTCAGAATCATTTGACAACTGTTTCATATGAATACTTGGCCCATATAGAAGCAAAGAAGAATCATAGACCACAAAGTTGAAAACACAAATATTGTGAAACATGAATTAAATCAATCATAGTAAGTAACAACAGTTGGCTTTTGTGGTTGATATCCGAGAAAGTACTTAGTGCTGTAAAGCTTGTACGGAACCAGACAGGTCACAATCTAGGACTTAATTATAGAGGAGTACAGTACTATATAGACAACCCAAAGGGAAATGGGTCCTATAATCTTTTTTTGCTTTGAAAACTATCTTTACTTGTTCATAGTATCGATTGATTGCCAATCAAGTCTCTTCTTATTTGACTTTTAGACAGTTAAGAGTTTATGTTTGGATAATTGTGAATGTCAAGAGAGAAATAAGAAATAAAAATTGGACACTGTAATAATATATATATATATATATAGAAAGAGAGAACAGAAATACAGGGATTATTATAGCTTCACAGTTACTAGAGCACTATGTCCAGTGGACTTATAAAGTGTAATACAACTTAATAATGCAGCATAAAAATGTAACATACACATAACTTTAGATCATTAAATTAATATATCCTTTAAGCGATCTGAGATCCTGATCATAACCCATATCATAGAGAGAATTAGAGATTGAATTAAGCAAATGCTGCTGCTGCTGACGAAGAGGAAGCAAATAATTCATTCTTGTGGACAATCCTCAGCCGCTTTACGCAATCTACAAATTCCCTACTCATTCAGGAATAAACAAAACAAGCCCAAACTAAGTTCAGCAACAAATTTCACATATATGTCTGTATCCAAATTAACTACCAGAAAACAAAATCATGTTGTTAGAAAAAAGAACAATATTAAAACCCACTTCCATGGGACATCACCAACAGTCCTCCATTGCTCATATCTGTCCTTGTAAAACAAGCAGAACTCTGACCCGGCCTGGAATAGCCTTAACCCTGATATGGATTGTTTTCCTATAAACAATAACATTTCACCTTAGTTTTGTCATTTGTACCTAAAGAACATTATAAATACAATGGTTCTTAATTGAACTTCTTTAGTTTGCACTTACCGAACATGCCTTCAAGTGTAATAGCTAGGCTTGAGTAATCCGAATGGTCACCAATACAAATTTTCCGACCCACAATTACCCCATCCATGTTAACCTTAACATAATCCCACCTCTGTTTGCTCTGTACTCCCTCTGTTTCGTCAGCAGAATCCTCGGTTACATTTATTGGATACTCGAATTTTGAACCTTTCTGGGGGTGCAACTGGTGCCAATCCATCAGTTCACCGTATTCGTCTGAAACTAACACAAATTTAAATACAAAGTTTCAAATAATAACTATTCCACTAAAATTGCCAGTGCCTTTTATTTGATATGAAACCATTTCATCCATATGTTTTATAATATAAAATGGTGTACGTACCGCGTGGAGATGGATGATATGCTTGTGGCTGCAAGGCTCTAAGGCTAAGACCCAAGTCAATTATACTACCATCTTGGTAATAAACTGATGGGAAATTTGTATGGTTAAGAAAATAGCGTGATGAGTGTGAATCCATCAAATAATGCAAAAACAACTATGTCAGTAGTCACTAGTCAGTACCAACATGGACTATAAATAGACTCTTCTCTCTCTATATATATGCTATATATACATGTGTGTATGTATGCATACACATATATTTTGGGGGGGCATTTAAGGCAAGAAAGGCTTTATCCCATGATCAATGATTGAGTAGTGGTTGTTATTGTGTTCTGGCAATATTAACATGGAAGAACTCTAAGGGGGAGGAAAAAACCAGAGGAATAAGGGATGGGCTCTAGTTATGTTAAAAAAGTGGGTTTGATATGTTGCTTCCAAATGTTGGTACAGAGATCCTTGTGTTCAGCTTTGAGTCTGGGAGTGATAAGGGGGCAAGCAAACAAGCAAGTATGATGAAGGTTGTACTCCCCTTGGACTATCACTAGACACCAGTACAAAGTAGACAGGGAGAAATCAATTTCATGTTATCACCCTTTTTGCATGTGCTTTTCATAATGATTCACTTTTCTTAGTCCGTTGTACTGTCACGCGGTATAACTATTGTATGTCAATGATAATAATGATAGTGCTTTTTACTCGGGTGCGGATACTTGGGGAGGTGCCTATTTGAGAAAGTTGTTTTTTGATTTGGTTATATTGTTGCATATTGTGGTACTCTAGACGTGCGGTGTATGTTATACTTTTTCATCTTTTGCAATGAGCATAATATAAAAATCTCTATTATATTAAAAGGAAAGTGTCTTGATTCGCTTTCCCAATACTAAAAGCAAGCCATTCATCTATCAAGGCAACAACATTTTTAAGTTATGTCCTTCCCATTTCGAATTAGACCTAAATATTCATAAAAGCGAAGTGTATGGATGCATCATGTATGCGACCATGTCTAATATTTAAAGAATGGCAAGGTTCAACTGGTCGTTGTTGGGTTTAAGTCCATCCATATTAATTTTTCTTTTAAGGATTGGTAACATGAAAGCACGCAATAATATGGTCCAATAATTAGAGAAATTAACGAGGTTATTGAAGGACATAGTACACAAGCCCCACTCAATTATATAGATATATATATATATATATATATTCAACTGCTTTAACAATTGATGCAAAAAATGAAAAACATATGTAATGTCAAAGAAAGAAGAATGACCTTGGTTCCTCAGAATAAGGCTTTCTTTCATGTCACCATTATACGATTTTAATTCGAAACATTTTAACGCGGTTTGTGCGTTAGTTACTTAGTTATGTGATCTTGGTTTATGCTTTAGTTCGAGTGGTCTTCTTTCAACTTAATTGGAGGGATGCACCAAGCCCATTTATCAGATTTAAGGGTTCCAATTGGGCCTTATCAAAAGCTACGACCCAATATATTAATGAAGCTTTAAGTTAAAATCGGCTTAGTAGGGTGCACTACGCCCCTGCAGCATGTGCCAATGGCCCGCCCACTTGTTAAATATTAGGAGCATGTTCGATCGTCATCTAATTTACGAATTCAAATATTTAAAATTATTTAATTCATCAATTATTTAATTTTAGTATTTTGTTACAAAATAACTAGTATATAAAATTATAAATTTAATGAAATCATAAAAAATATAGTTGAAATTGCATAACTTATAAACATCATATAAATTCATGAAGAAAAAACCACATATTTGTCAAATTATAATGAAATAATTATAAATTAGGTAATTTATACAAACAAACAAACCCTAAGGCCTCGTTTTATTCAGATATTAGGGTCAGTGGGATTAATAATACTAGTATTAATAGTACTGGACTATTAATCCTGGTATTAATTTAATACAAATACCCTGTTTGATTCATGCAGTATTAATACTAGGATATCTCATACTGATGTTAATACCATGTTTGATTCTGTAACTCGTATAATTTTTTTTTAAAAAAAATGTTAAAAAAAAATTATAAATTTTTTTTAAAAAACAATATAATGTAGTAGTAGTAGTAGTAGTAGTGGCATTTTTTAAAAATATTATAGTAGTAATGTCATTTTTAAAAATATATGATTCATTTTTCTTAATCCTGGATAAACAATACCACCTTCCCCTCTGGAATTAAATTATACCAAAAAGAGTGGTATTAAGTTAATACCGGTATTAATAATCCCAACACATTTGTGCGAATCAAACAAGATATTATAAAAAAAGTGGTATTAACAATCCCATCTCACTTTTTAATACCCGAATCAAACGAAACTTTAAATGAATAAAAATAGATACCACACTTGATCTTAGTTGAAAAGCCGAGAAAGGCATGCTTGACAACAAGCTGCAGCCCAGATTCTATATTCTAGGCTTTCCCAAGGTCTTGATCAGCTCGATGTAGGAATAAAACTAAACATAACCAATAGCGAATTGAGGGATGGGCACGCCAAGACTGTAGCCTACCCCCAAAATTTTCATATTGTTACTAACCTACTCATGCTATGGCATTCCAGACCAGCCTATCAATTCCTCTCGAGTCCTTCCCTTAGCTAAAGTCTATGGTCCAAGCATTATCATAAAACTTTTGTCTTCTCCCACTATCTCCATTCTGTGTTGGTCTTCCCATTTTCGTGGAATATTTATTCTATCGCTCTCTTGTTTAAACTAAGAATTTCAATTGATTTTTATCATTTTATAATAATGTATTAATTTCAACACATTTTATTAAGAATACAATCATTTTAAGAAAAATAAGAGTTAATATTGAAATTTATCTACTATCATAAAATTTATAACCTAGATTATATTCTAGAAACAACTTGGACTCTTCACTCAGTAAAATCTTAATTTAAGAAAGATTAGGTATATTTAAACACATGAAATCGAATATACTTTGTTTATTTAATTTGAGCCATCAAATGAAAGGAGTATAAAAATACTCCTAAAATTATAAAAGAAACATATAAGATTTTATCCATTTATAAGTTTTTTTCATAGTACAACCCACCCCTCTCAAAAAATCTAGATCCGCCTTTCAACATAACTATAGTTTATGCCCCAGTCTTCTGTATAATGTGTGGTTGATTATGATTGTAGATGAGAGGTTCATTTTGTTATACAAGCTCTGATTTGATTTTATGCTTATTTTACTATCCTTTTTCATGAATAACCTGCATTAAAAATCAGATTAAGATTAGTTTTGGATATGCTAACAAACCCCTTCCGCCAATTTTGATTGTCAAGTTAACATTAAAAGAACAAAATTCACAGACAATTCAGGTGTTCTTGTGGGGTAGGCAATATGCATGTGTATAATACTATAAGTTGCCCTGCCCTCTCTGTTTGACCTTACCTTTTTCATATATTCTAAATTTGTGCTTGCAACTAAGAAAGCTGAGTCACAGTATGAGATTGAATTAGCAATTGTTGTTCTAATATGCTCAATTATACCCAATTTCTTTGTAGTCAAATTTTCATAACTATATAGTTGAACAAATCCATATTCAGCATCTTTTAAAGATTATATATAATTGAGAATGCTTCTCTTACCTTTTTTCCCGTCATATATTTTCTACATTTTTTTTTCTGTGATTATTGACCCTAACATAAAATTCATGAACTCGAGTTACAAACATTATTTAAACTTCCTAAAATATGACACAAAGTCTTCAACAATTAACAAATATGTTATATATATCACCCATTGGTACATTAGACATAGATTCAATAGCAACTTCAAATATGGAAACTCCAGAGATCAACTTCGAATATGTTATATATAACATGAGTCATGTTAGTTCAGTATTTGAACACAATTTGTCCAGTTTAAATAGTTGGAATTGGAGTTTCTGAAAGGCAATCTTACCACATTCAATATAAAATTTTCTGAAAAATCAAAAAAAATTCAGTCACTTTGGATGGGTATTCGAGAGATTCTAGACAAATTTGTTAAATTCTTTAAACATTTGACGGAATTCATTGAAAATTGAAAGAGTCCAAATTTGTTGAATTTCACTTGAGTTACAATGAATCTACTCTATAAATGGTTAATGTACTCATGTTAGTATCACCTTATTAGAGTAGAGTCTTTGGCGGAGAAAAATATTTTCTAATGACGACTCAAACTTTAAAATTTAATAACATAAAAGTGACAGAAATATATTAACCAATTACAGACGATGGTCACTGTGAGCCTAATCTGGGCCAACAAATTTCTAACTCTCCTTAAAATCTTTATGCAAATCAATATCTTTTAGGCAGATTTTCAACAAAAGAGTAATAAAGTGTGTAAAGCGCTACATTTGATGCATGCTTTATAATTTATTTTGCAATTTTAGAAGATAGAAATGGTATATGTAAGCTATAACTCAAGCAAATTTATCACCATTCAACCCTTTCATAAGATTATTTAGACGTTGAAATAATAAAATTGTCCGGTCTCAAATTTGGACCACGTGCTAAATTAATAATTCTGATAAAAAAAATTAAGATAATATATTTAAATATATTTATTTATAGCATTCTATAGGTTACAAATGGAATACATGCACAATAAATTGACTAGAAGATTTTATTAAAATGTGAGTTTAGTAGTATCTTGTCTTTTGTTGAAATTTAAATCTAGCTGAATCTCATCTTTAATTATGGGTGCTACTGTATGCACTCCACTCCCACCATTTCTTCACCCATTAACAAATAATTAAGTCATAACACAATGATTAACACAATTAAACCACCATCCCACTTCCACCTCCACTGCTGCCACCACTATCACCATCCCACTTCCACTGTCACTGCCACTAGTACCGCCTTAGCCTTCACCTCCATCACCGCTACCATCACCATCACCATCACATTCCAAGTCATTTTAACAGGGAACTTTCAAAAGAGCATTCAAAGTAGTAGGCACACACACTGATAGTAGTAGTATAAAGCAAAGAGAGAAAGAAAGCCAAACTTGCTCGTATATATATATAGAGAGAGAAAGAAACGAACATGGCTAAAGAAAGTGCAATGGTATAATAATAGTGTATTGGTAACAAAGAAAGAAACTTTAGTAGTAGTGTAAAAATCTTCTTTTGACTAATTGTTTTTGATAAAAAAAATTTTGGAAAAGTAACACCCAATAGAAAGAGGATGAGGGGAGAGGGAGGAGGTAGAAGAAGTAAGAAGCCAACAATGACATCATACCCCATGTCATTTTATCAAACTCCATGTTATTCGGTTCATTGCAATCGAGTTGCAAGCCTCCACGTTCACTTGGTGACAGGCAAGTGAGTATATAGGCTTGCAACTCACTTGATATGAAGCGAGTATGGTTGTATAAAATCAGTTAGCATATACTTTCTTGACATCAAGCAAAGTGAGTATGTTAGCAGATATTCGCTTGATGTCAAGCGGGTATCTGTTAAAAGTCATAACACAATGAGTAATACCACTAAGCCACCATCCTACTTCCACCTCCAGCTCCACCGTTACTGCCACTACGACCGCTACCACTATCATGCCTCTAGTATCGCCACCACCACTACCTTCACTTTCACCTTCACCTCCATTACCGCCACCATCATTATTACACTCCAAGTCATTTTAAGAGGGGACTTTAAAAAGAGCACTCAAAATAGTAGGCACACGCACTGATAGTAGTAGTATAAAGCAGAGAGAGAAAGAAAGCCAAACATGTTCGTATATATATAATAGAGTAAAATAACTACTAACTTCGTCAGCTATTCGCGAGAAGACACGTGGATGCCTACATCAGCAATCTAGTCCACTGCGACAAGGAGAGCTCAGAGCTTTAATTTGAGCACTAAGTGGAGTCGGAGCTCCCAACGGTGTACCTATTCGTTTTGTTTACTATTTTCGCATGCTAGACTTCTGAGCTGAAAACCCCGAGCTCTAGAATTCTCCAGCCAACTACTATGTCAAAATAGACGTAAACAACATGGACACGGTTACCAACTCTGCCATCGCAACATAACCTCCCTTACCTTTATTAAATGCATACCAACTGTATTAAATGCACCAGAATAACAAGAGAAGCAACATCAAAGTTTGTGATGATGATGGATGGCTCGAGACCTGCTCTGAGAGTTCTTCAACATGTTTCCTTTTTTATCATATATATAAGGAGCATTTACTTCATGGGGTGGATTGTCAATTAAGACACCTACCAAGTTTTAAAAAGAGAGAAACTTTTATTTCGGATAAAAAAATGTCTAATTTATTTACAAGATTTTCTGATAAGCTTAGTTAAGAAAGGATAATAGAGCTCTGATACTTAGATGTAATGTTAAAATCTATAATCAAGGAATCTTCTTATGTATAAACACGGACTAATAGAATAGCCCGATAATCGTTCACTTGTAATCAGGGCATAATCCAATGTTCAGCTTCTTTATATAAAGATTCCTGAGCTCCAAACTCTTTTCAACATAAAATGACTATTCCATGCAAAGGTGACACCTCATCTGTAAACACGTCTTACTAATTGGAACTCTTGAGTTTTTGTCTTGCATGTGCCACGTGTTTTTTAGCTTTGCCATTTCCATCACACAAAATATGAAATCTTTGACTAATTGGTTAAAAAAAATATGCTATAGATTTTCACACAAACAATATATATAGAAAAAGAGAAGTAGACATGGCTGAAGAATGTGTAATGGTATAATAATAATATATTAGCAACAAAGAAAGAAACTTTAGTAGTAATAGTGTAAAACTCTTCTTTTAATGAATTGTTTTTAATAAAAATAATAATTATAAAACTAACACCCAATACGTAAAGGATGAGGAAAAATAAATAAAAAACCAACAATGGCATCACACTCCATGCCATTTTATCAAACTCCATGTTATTCAGTTTATTGTAACTGAGTTGCAGGCCTCCACATACACTCGGTGACGAGTAAATGAGTCTATAGGCCTGCAACTCACTTAATATAAAGCGAGTAGGATTGTAGAAAACCAGTTAACATGCATTCTATCGACATCAGGCGAAGCGAGTATGTGAATAGATACTCGTTTGATGTCAAGCGAATATCTGTTAACATACTCGCTTGACATTAAGCGAGTGATTATTAACTAATTTTCTATCATACTTGTTTGCTTGTTACTGTGTATAGAGGCTTGCAACTCATTTGACATGAATCGAGTGACATGAGAATATTCTACAACTTCTTCTTTATTTATTTCTCTCTTTTTTGATATATATATATATATATATTTATGTATATATATGTAAAAGAAAGAGGAAGATATAGGTTCTTTCTTTTTCAGATCTATATAATATATATGTACAAAGGAAGTGGTTAGTGGGTTTTTGATAATTAATCGTTAATTAAGTAACAAAAAACAGGGAGTAGTGAAATGTACGAGGAGAGTGAAATTAAGTTAAAATGGTTAAAGTAGGAATAAGAGTGGAATTAAAGATTCTTTAAAATGCATATAGTAGCACCCTTGATTATTTGTAATGTGCTCAAAAGTCTTGGGGTCATATCCTCGTATTGTAGCAATATGTTTTGTAATTTCATTGATGATTAGAGTGCTTCCTTGCATAAAATCAGTACTAAAAGTTGTGCATTATCATTAACTTCTTGTCTTCTTTATTGGTGAATTGATAATCCTCAATTCTTTTATAATCAGTAATCATTTGTTAATTAATAAATTAGTAGCTCTTGAAATCAAAGTAGTGGGGGTATTTTCTAGCATTATCTTATGGTGTGTACTTATTTAAATTAATACATTTTTAAGTTTCGAATTGGTGATTTAATAATTTAATTATATTTATATAATGTTAAAAAGACCAATTGTTCAATTTGATTTTTTTTCAAAAAAAAATTGAACTTATTTTAATTTTTTAAGTAATATAGATTATTCACTATATTGTGTGCACGCATATCATAATAAGTTAAACAATGCCATTTGTTGGTGCTAAAAACTATAAGGATATTTTAGACTACACAGTCAAATAATCGGATCAAATGATTAATATAATAAATACAACAAACCAACAGAGTTAAAGATGTATAGAGGAGGTTGGTCTCGTACGAAGATACAGGTTAATCTTCCTTTGTGCAATAAAGTTAGGAGCTTGGTTTGCTTTATATTGATGATGAACAACCAACTATTACAAACTTAGAAAAGTCTCTATAACTGTTCTATCCTTACATTATTACAATAAGAGTATGCTCAAGCTACGCAAGTTCTGACTTCTCTGTTCTGGAGCTCTACTGGATGCTCTAAGCTTATATTTCTCTCTTGTCGTCTTACTATTGAATGCTGGATTGTAACACCCCCGCCTTAATTAGTAGGATAACACATGTAATTAGAACTTGGAGCGTTACTTATCCACCTTAGGCGAGCTAAAGTATGTCTAAAATAAATAATAAAACAAAATATAAATTCAAGAAAATCACATAGCAAGGAATAAACAACCCCGATACTTATACTGTGGGCGATAATATAAAATATGAGTGTAATATACATTTATACACCTACCTGTAATCCGAGAAGCATACACACCATGTCAACATGTATTACAAAGTAAACAATAACTCAGGCTAGTCGTGGCTTGCCATATACACACATATACAACAAAAATAAGTAGGTATCAGAGGTTCTCTACTTCGCTCCTGATACAGTCACTTTTTCTATCTTATCCGTCTCCTGGTTACTTGAATTTATTTACATAAAACATGGTGAACTCACAACTCGGTAGGGAGATATAACAGGCAATATTACATACAGTACGTAATTAACTATTAAATCATAAATCATAATTCAACCGATAAAATAATGCATGCATGTACATATGCAAGTTACCTTCCTTCTGTCAACCATGACACCAAGAGAATACCGAGGCTGAACCGAATAATAATAATAATAATAATAATAATAATAATAATAATAATAATAATAATAATAATAATAATAATAATAACAATAATAATAATAATAACAATGAGCCTGATCGCCCCCAAGAGATACCGAAATTGGGTCAAATTATAATCATAAGAATAAAAACGGGTCTGACCACCCTAGAGAATAAACCGAACATAAGCACAATATAATATCATCAGGTCCATACAGGATCATCATCATATCATAATAAAATTGGACCACATGTCCATCCATATCATATCACAGGATTCATCACGGGATCATATCACGTCCCATAATGATACAACATATATAAGAAGCTTTCGGTACCATAGATACGAGATATATGCCCACATGATAAGCTATAAGAATAGTATGAACTTGCCGAAAGATCTCCAAGAATCCGGTTAACACAATAATGATGCACAGTATGCATAACATGCTAATAATTGAACATTTGAAACAACTTATACCATATAATTATAATAAATTTCTATACATGTCCCTTGATGTATATAATTAATTTTATGTATGTCAATTAATTCATCAATTAATTAATTTCATAAATATACAATATATATATATGTATATATATATATCCAAGGGATATCTTATGTATGTCAAATAACACATTATATTAAGTATAATGTCATATCTTGCTTCAAATCACATATACATGGCTTTATAAATCATAAAATATCAACATCCTCATCATGTAATAATTCTTAAAATAAAGACAATTAAAATATGATGATTCATATATAATAAAATTATATTATCGGGTTTTAAAAATAATTAAACCCATACCTCAAAATATTTAACCTTAAATAATGCAATTTGAGTTGATACTCGAACCTTGACCAGCACAACTCTAAAATTCGTATACCCATGCATAGCCCTCAATGTATAGAACAACTTTTTTTAAGGCTTGACTCGATTCGGCAGAGTTTAAATGACCAATTTATAAAAAGAAAACTTCGTACCTAATATATTTTTTTCTATCTCCTTCTCTCGACAACAACAAATGAAAAGAAGAAAATGGAGAAGCTTAATTTAAGGCAAGGGAGGAAAACCTCACTTTTGCTTAATTACCATATTTAACCTTAAAGTTTCATAATTTTATTATTTTAAACATGAACTTTTACAACTTTACACTTTAGTCCATACTAAACTTATGAAGTTTTACAATTTGATCCATGCTCAATCAAGATTTCTAAACCCTTCAAAAAAAATTACCTAGTCGAGATTAATATGTGTCTAATGTACACTAATTACATTACAGGGTATTACATGTATTCTCTTTTGTTGAGTTAATTTTCTGTTTTTTTGTTTGTCTGGTTATTGCTCGGTTGGTTGAATTTGGTCGTTGAAAGAAATAAATGCTTATTGTATATATATGACTGAGAGGAAGCGTGTGGCTAAAGCATGTCTATAGCAATGCTTCGACCATTACCAACTCGGGCCTTGTTTCTTTATGAATTTTAGTACATTAAATATAGTTGGGGTGCATTTATGAAAGTGAGAGGAGTTTTACACGCTCTGCAGGGCTGATGGCAGTCGCCTATGCTTCTGCCAACCACTCTGACAAAGTGGTTTAGGCGAGAGGGAGCTCCAGAGTTCGCCGAAATAATTCTGAAGCCAGAGCTCTGTGATTCGCTGTTTGTAATCAACTCTCGAGTGGGTGCCCAATCCTTAAAGGGCTCCACCCTTCTTATAATGACCCAACAGGGCTCCTTCGAGCTCCTCCAGCTGAAACAGGCATGATTGCTGACGTGAATGGTCACGTGTCAACTCGTGGTTGGCGGGGTGAATTGAATTAATAATTTGCACTATCACCGTTATTTATAAAAAAATTAGTAAGAATATCAAATGTTTATCATATTAATTATTGTTTATATAGTTAATATAACAATATTTGACGAATCATCACTCTTAAATACAAAATATATATATAAATTTTAAAAAATATCTACCATAACTTATGATAAAAAATACTTATATCCACTACTCTTTAAAATTAATGTAATTTAGATGGTTTTAATGTTATTAATTTTATAAAGTTTGTAATACTCCCTCCGTCCCAATTTAATTATCCACTATTCCATTTATAGTTGCCACAAAATAATTGTCCACTTTTTACATTTAACATGTTATTAATTACAATAATTTTTTTATTTTTAAAATTACTCTTTAAGTTCCACCACTTTTTTTATTTTGGGTCTTGCCACCTTTTTTTATTATAAGAAAAATAACGAATATTTTTAAAAATAAATATTTTGTTTTAAAATAATTATTATATTTTTTTAATTTTAAAATTTTTAAAATATAATAATTAAATTGAGACAGAGAGAACATACGTTATAAGAAACAATAATATAATTAAAAGCAAAAGGTTCCATATGTACTGGGCTACTGACGAAATGTAAAAGAAAAGGGCGAAGGAGTTGGCAGTGGCGTGGAGGGGAGTCAGCATATAGCTACTAAAAAATCAGCCACCCTTCAAGCTACTGTGGACCCTGCAGCAGCAGGCAAAATAAGCTGTTTTGCATACAATGTTGGTTTAATTATTATTATAATTTTTTTAAATTAGAATATAATATTATTAATAATAAATGAGATTAGTCGTTGGCAGTGGTTTGTATTTTGTAAGTTAGACGCCCAACCGGGCCAATTTTTAAGTTAAAATAAGAAGAAAAATAATAATAATAATAATAATAATTAAATGGTAACACGTTTAACTTAGAATTTGTGGGTTCGAATGTTATCAAATGAATTGAAAAAAAAACTAGACATATGGTTAAAATCAGAGAATCACATATAATTTGGAAAGAGCTAGTTATAGCTAAATATTCGTACAAAAATCAAAAGAATGCTAATAAAAAAAATCACATATGCTAAGTGTTCGTTTGGTTCGAATTTTGTGAATAGAAAGAGCATCCTAGATTTCTGAAAAGATTTTTCATGTCATCTAAAATCCCTTGCCCATATTTAGTTCAAATATAAAAATTTTCTTTCCTATAACGTTAAATTACCTTTCTATATTTAGTTCAAATGGGAATAGGACTAAAATGCGTGTGAATTATCAAAATATTTTTCATTTTATAAAATTAAAAGATAAGTACTTCTAACAATTTTACAAAGGTAAATGTGGGGACATAAAATTGTTACTGAACCACTGGGTCAACCCAAAACTTTGAGACCCACGAACCAGACTTGATTCGACTGTGTAGCGATTAAAGGATCAATGAGGAGGCATTTGGGCATTGAAGTCAGCTTCCCGCCGAAAAGGATGGAAACTTGGCATACTTCGTTATTGGCCAGATCACGTGACCAACACGCTCGGCAAGATAGAGAACGTGCGGAGTGATGTGACAGAACTTTATTCATCACAAGGAATATGTGCTTAGCCGCCAACTTATGATAGATGTCACCTACCTACACTGCTTCTTAACCGCTCATGCAGACCATAGCTCCCAAATCCTGACATCTGTGTGATGTAAAAGTGACCGGTCTTTAATGTAAATCATTTCACAATTAATGCAGGGGGATCCACGTCTAAAGAGGTAATCTTAAAAAAAACCTAAAATAGAATACCTAAAGTAATATTATATTCCCATTTATTTAAAAGGAAAATTTTTAAAGGAATACTCCATTCCTAACCCAAAACCCTAAGCAAGTATCGGAATCTTTCTGAAATGGAATGTAGAATTTCAGGAATGATTTATAACTCGAACCAAACAAGCCCTAAATTTATTCAACCTTAAAGCTATTACAATCTGATCCTAGGTCACTTCCATTAATTTTCACTAACAAATAACAACATAACATACAAATAGAACGAAAATGAAGACCTCAGTTGCTTATTAACTATGACAAATACACATCACAAGCAATTAACAATACCAACACAATCACTATATATAACCGAAATTATAAATACAAAAGCAAACCCATTGCTAAAAAATTTAATTCTTTGTAATCCAAACCAACTTTGTTACGGCTGCGAAGTTCTAACCTGCTGCTTTATGTTCTCCACGGGAAGATGAGCAGCGAATTGGGGTGCCGAAGCTCGAGTATAGTACAAATCTGCTTGTGTCGGTTCAGCAAATTCATACTCATAATTTGCATGGGCATTCAAATTAAAAGCCACTGAATGGGATTGATGATGCGTCTGAGATAAACCAGCATACCGCGGCTGTAGCTGACTTGAGGGAACCTGAACCAATGGCGCGGCCCCTGTAGTTGCTGTTCTATAAAGAGCTGAGGCCATTCCAGGATTAGGGGCAGGGGCAGCTTCACTGTATGGTTGGGTTTGTTTCGCAGTCATGTAGTACACTGGGTATTGGTGGTGCTCAGTGGCAGAGTGGTGAGTATGCCGTTGTTGCTTTTGGGGGTATACAGGGTAGTAAGAAGCCATTGGCACGGTTCCACTAGAGTGACTGGGGATGTATTGTGTAATGAATTGTTGTTGGTGATTCAATTGGGGGTTAAATTGCGTTGGTAGTACGTACCCATAATCTTGAAGCTGCGGCATCTGAATTCTAGTCTTTGGATCAGTGATGTTCGATTCAACTGAGCTAGCAGGAGATCTACTGTGTGCTGATTGAATTTGAACAATTGGTTCTTGATAAATTATAGTCTTTTGGCGAGATAATGGGTTTGTTATACTGCCATCACTGTCAAAATCAAACAAAAAGCAACCCAATTCAAAGCCGTTTCAACCTTCAAAGAAATATATGAACAGAAATAAGCATATGTACATATGGGTGTATAATGAAAATTGACACTAGTAAAAAAAAAAAAGTGTTTAAAGCCTGTTTGCCAGCGCAAATTGTCTGATTCACAAGTTTCGTTAATTCTTTCTAAGATATATAATCAATTGTAGATTAGTCAATGTTAATATGATTTGGATACTCTGCTTTGAGGCACACAAATCTTAATATCAAAATGGTATGTTACGCAAATTCGAGTACTACTTCCTGAAAGTTAATTTCAATTTCTTGTCAAGAGAAGAAGTTTTTATTAAAAATTATTAAATTGATCATTGTTGCCACCTATAGTAACAAGATCGTTCATGAGTAAATTAATTTCAACTAGCAATTATGAGGGGAAATATAAGGAGAATATGCCTTGAAATAGAATCGGGGGAAGGCAAATCAAGCCCACGGGACTGTGTATGTTGCTCTAACTGAGCCAGTAGAGGCTTCCTATTACCCATTACCATCCCCGGCTCCGATCTTTCGTTGCCCGTGGAAACCCGGTTCCGGTGATCCCCCATTACCGGCGCATAACTCACCGGCACACCCGATACCTCCGGAACGGCTACAAAAATCCCGCCTTCTTTTTTTTGCTGAACATTTCCCACGACACTCATCGGCGCAAATCGCTCCTCAATTCCAACCTTCTGATCCTCGCCGGAAACCCCAATTGCCGGCAAGTTCCCGACTGACAGTGAAGAAGAAGCCGAACCAGAAAACGACGTCATCTCCGCCATAACAGAATCCGGTATCAAATGAATAATATCATGAGCAGCATCTTTAACTGAGGAATTCAAATTAGGAGCGATCACAACATCGTCATCTAATCCTAATAAGCAATTCACCGACGATGAATCAGAAAAACCACTAGTGCCACCAACATCGAGAGCATTGAGGAACCAGTCTTCGGACTTGGTAGAGTTCTCAGTGAGTGAACCAATTGATGATCCCGAATCGGGTTTCGACGGGAAGATAAATATTCGAAGGCGTGATGAATTAATGTTTTTGGTGGCGGAGCTTAGGCGGTCGTATTCGTCGATCATGTTTTCGAGGTCTTCATCGGTGTTTATTGAGATCAAAGAGTCGAGGTCTTCATTTGGGAGTTGATACTTGAGAATAAAGGAGTGGGTATTATATTGGAGGATTTTGGAGAGACGATGGGTGAGGTTTGATAGGGTGGTATGGCGGTCTATGACGATGATGCGGGTTTCGCCACCGATGTAGGATAGGGACTTATCGTGTGGACGTGGCACTATGTGACCGCCGTAACTGCACATGAGGCGGAGTTTAGAGATGGGACTGTTGGGGATGGACGGGTAGAGAGACGAGTCAAACGAATTTTGAGAGCGTGGGGAGGAGTTAAGTGAGTCGGGGTAGGTGATGTGCCGCGGTGGTGCTGCTGCGAGTGGTGGAGCAGGTGGTGGCTCCATTTTTGTTGGTGTAGAGTAGAGAGGAAGGACTGAAGGAGGAATAGGGGATCTTCTTATTGTTGGTCCAGCTGTTTAATTTTGAATTCTTGTTTTTTTATTTGAATATTTGTCTGTGCATCGTATCCAAAGTCCACGCAAGCATGCAATGGTTAAAAAGAATAATTATTATGTAATATAGACAAATGATAAAATAAATTTAAATGTTCAGGCAGCATTCGTTCGGATTACGGAACCGAAATACCATTAGGCCATGTTTGATTCACAAATTTTAGTAATTGAAATTTTTTATTTTTTTTTGTTTCACAAGTATAAATTTTGAAAACACATTTTTGAGAGAGGGGGAAGTAAAGGGTAAAATCATTTCTTTCAAAACACATGGGATTGATTTTCTCATGTGATTTTCAAGTATTTATTATAAAAAATTTGACAATAATAATCTTACCTAAATACTTTTCATGCTTTACCAAACACAAGAAAGGAAACTTGACAGAAAATTTAGTTTCTCACCTCCACGGAAAAGATAAGGGAATTGATTTCCTTTCCGTGAACCAAACGAGGCCTTAGGGTAATTTTATTTTTATTTGCGGGTTTTTGCAGTTTATCCATCTTTAATTTATGTTAACATTGAAATAAACTTTTCAAAACTTTTTTATAAAAATTGAGAAGTATATCCACCAATTAATAATCCTTTTAAATGTATTTACTTTTAAAATTAGTTTCCTAATTAGAATATATTAGTTTCCTAATTATAATATACTTCCTCGATAATATATTTTTTTAATTTGTTAAAAGGTATATTGATAGAAGTACCATAGATTCATTATTCAAAAAAATATACATCACTGCAAAATTGGGCGAAATTAATTTATATTATTACATCATAATACTAACGAATAATTTTTTTCAACAAATGAGTTTACTATTTTCTTTTTTTTATACAATGAGGGCTCTAAATAAATAAAAATAAAGCATAATTGAAACTTAAGAAAATTATTAAGAATTAGTGGCCGGAGGCAACAAACATCGTTTCCTTCAATCTCAATCCTTTCAAGTCAAAGAAGAATATTCAATTATAATATATGTTTATTTTCTTGTTTGCCATAGTAAATCTGTAATTAAAGTTATAATTTTTATTTACTTCCAGGTAGTAACTAAATTTTGTAGACTAATGTTTAATTATTATTTCAAAACTAATGTGAATTATTATATAATCTCAATTCTGAAAACAAATGTGAGTCATAAACTATAGTCTAATCTCGAGTCCAGAAAGTAGATATAATTAACAATAAAATATATATATATATATATATATTAGAAATATCGTTTTGTTATACAATTTATGTTTACTTTTTGATATGATATATAACAATGGATAGAAGTAAAAATTTGGTGGATAATTTACAATTGAATTAAAAAGAATCATTATTTTATAAAAATTATGCCAATATTGATTTTTGTAAGTTTAACGAACAACGTGATTAAACTTAGTGGGCAATACATATTATCTTAGTAAAACTCAAAAGAGAGATAGATTTACAAATTTTGGCGGATAGAAATAAAATCACCCTTGTTAATTACTAATCAAATTGATTAGGTTGTTTAATTTATTTTTTATTGTTGAAATTTAAATTTTGAATTATTTGATTTTCTATATTTTAGTAATTGATTAAGTTGTTAGAAGTTATTTGATTATTTAAATTTAAATTTCGAATTTGATTTTATAGATATTAGCTTTTAGTAAGATTTTAAGAGTTTAGATTAGTTTAATAATTAATTAGATGATAGTGACATTATAGGAATAACAATAATATAAATTAGTTTTGTAGCTATATTAATTTAATTTTAATTATTTATCCGTAAAAGTTTGTATTTTAAACAAAACTTTGGATCTTAAAGTATGGGTATAAAAATCGTGTTCTTAAATAGATAGAGAAAGGAATATTCGTCCTTAAAACTAATTGCCCCTATTTTTATTTATTTAATTAAGGAGGATGTGCTTATTAATGTAATGAATTTTTTAATATTAAATCATTAATAAAATAATATTTATAAAATTAAATCAATAATATTTGTTGTCAATCTATCCACATTCGTGGATTAATTTAGTAGGCAACGCGGATTAGCTTAGTAACGTGGATTAACTGCAAGATATTGTGGATATAAATAAAATCACCCATATTATTATTGAAACCAAATCGAAATTTTCAGTATAGTACAATCCATAACCGAACGAAATTAAATTTTTGGTAATTTTTACTGTTTTTTTAGGTACAACTAATTATCACAAATCAAAAAAGGGAAAAAAAAGGGCCGAAGGTTATTGACGCAATTGTTTACATAGATTTTAAAATAAAATAAAAAAACAACACAAATTTATAACAAAGTTTATCACTACTTTCAAAGTTCAAACATTATAGTAAACCAAAACAGAAAAAAGCCTTATCTTAGCCCAGTATTTACATAGATCCGAGTTTCATACTTGAAAGAGTAGACTGTGGTGCCGTGGGAGTAGGAGAGGAGAAGCTGGTGGTCTTATGGTCGTGCCATCATGGTTGTGTTTGGGGAGAAAGAAAATGGAGTTTTTTTTCAGGGATTTTGGGAGAGCTGGTGAAAGGGTAGTATAAAGGAAACGAAGAGAAATGTTACGGCCACTGTGAAAGAAGACATGGCATCGTGGATGAGCCGTAGAGATTAGATGCTGTGGAATTAAGAGTGGCAAAGAAAACCAACCTGTCGGGTTAGTGAACCGATTCGATTCGTTTGGAGCGGTTTCAGGGTGGGTTTTTTTAGACTGGTTCAGTTTCGGGTTTTAAAAAAAAACGTTGCGATTTTGGTGTCGGCTTCGAATTTTTTTCTTTCTAAAAATCGCCCCGAACCACCCTGAATATATATATATAACTAATATATATAAATATTATTTTATATAAAAAAATATAAAAAAATATTATTTTATATAAAAATATATATATATTATTTTTTAGAATTGATACTTAATTTGTTTGAAGTTTAATTTTGTGTCTAGATTTAATGTCTAAAATTTATTTTTAGCTTAAAATAATGGTTATTCAGAGCGGGGAGGTTCAGATCGGTTAACCGTAAATTGATTTGGATCGGTTTCGGTTAAAAAAAAAATCGTTGCGGTTTCGGTTCGGGATAAAATAATACAGTTCGGTTTCGGGTTTAAGCAAAATCGCCTCGTTGTCATTCCTATGTTGAATGGAGGGTTGAGGTTTAGAGCTGAAGAGTGAAGAGTGAAGGTCGCATTTGGGGTTTGGATATAAATGCTAGGTCAAGTATTTAAACATCTAACATATATTAAAAGAAAAAAATCGGTTCGGTCATGTAAAACTGAAATTTAAACTGTTGAAAACCACTACTATATTGTAAAGTAGTCGGTAACCGGTTTTTGATTGCCTTTTTTTTATCGGTTTGGTCTATTTTGATTTGGTTCAATCTTTTTAAAGTTTAGTTTTTAATTTTTCCGTCTAAAATGTCAACCTTAAGTCTCAAGTCACATTGTGAAACTTTTGGGTTGTTTCTATATCTTATTTTTTCTCTTTTTCCCTTATTTTTGCTTTATCTTTATACACTCTCATAATACAACATGATATTTATTTTATCTATCTCTTTTGTCATACACTCTTTTAACACCTAAGTAATATGTAGAATAATATTTGGTGACATTATTGCCAAAGCAAATATAATTATTGTCAGAGTAATGTACCACAATGAAAACATATATATTTTATAAATTCTCATAACAGTATTTTACTATAACAAAATGAACTTTATTTTGGCTATATTGCTACCTTAAAAATACCTTACTTACCATACCAATATTTTTAACATCCATGTAAGTGGGATAAATATATCCTATATACCATACCAATTCCCTATTGAAGATGCTCTAAATAACTAGTCTTGCTTTTATTTTTAAAACTTCTCATGACAAAATTATTGTTATTATGAAACATTAGCAAATTAGTGGTCTTTGGAGCACACCTTACGTGTGTGCAGCAGATGTAATAAGTAAATTGTATGAAAAATAATATTATGTATCATTAGTACATAATATTGTATAAAAAAACTAACTCTGTAATAAATAAATAAATTTATGTACATGTTCTCTTTGATGAATTTAGTGTACATTACATATTACAAAAAAGAAAATCATGATTATAAGACTGCATTAATTATTCATGAACATAATTCTGCAAGTACAGGTTTACCTATCTTAAAATATTAATTAATTTTTTTCTATTATTTCTTTATATATATATATATATATATGTATAGATTTTCAAACATAATCTTTTGATTACATTTTTATTGAAAAAAATTTTAATTTGCACCCCTTTTTTAGTTATTAGTATGGATAGAGATGGCAATTAATAGGGTTACGAGCAAGTTGGCATGATTCAAAGCCCACCTTATGGGGCTGAATAGGGTTTAAGAAAATTAATGCGGAATTAAAAAGTTTCAAAAAAAGTTTTAAGAATAAAACTTTAATTCAATTAATATCAAGGAAATATACAAAGCAATCAATCTAAAAAACAAGTAATAAATATAAATGCAAGTAAATAAAGAGCTTGAGTTATAGAGATTGAACCGAGTGAGATTATGATGTTTTGTTCTCGTGGTTCGGTTGTTTAGACCATACGTCCGTACCCGAATAGTGCCCCCGAGAAGTTCCACTAAAACCGATTTTTTTTCGAGTGAAAATCAAATATTTACGAGTGAAATCTTTCTAACTACATTCAATAAGTGTTGTTCTTCTCACAACACTCAACAAGTGGGATTCTACTCACCACACTCAACAAATATGATTCTACTCACCACACTCAACACAATAATTAACTTTCTTGCTATCTTATAAGATAAACCTCTCACAATTAATGAATAAAGATAGTTTGGTGATTCACACGAATGAAAAATAACTCTAAGTGTATTAGAAGATTACAAATGAAGCTCACACTAGAATTATCAAGATTGTTCAAGACAATATAGCTCAAAATGATAAATATGATCAATGAATGATTTGAATCTCTTCAATCTTAGTAGATGATGAATATGGAGTATTAGAATGAATTGAAGTACGTAAAAACATGTCTAAGATCTCATATATATAGCTTGCAAAAGTATATGGCCGTTGGGGGTCATTAAGAAAGGTTTTGGGGTCAAAGATATACCTTTTCAAACTTTTCAATAGCTAGTTTTGTTGACCAGAAATTCAAATTTATTTTGATAATATCTCATAATCTAACTGTTAGATCATATTCAAATTTTGGTCAAAAGTGCTACGAGATGTTGTCTAACTATTGTAATTTTTTTAAAATGATCGAAATTCGGGAAGGCCTCCATCATATCGTTAGATCAAAACTGTGCCAAAATTGAGCGAATCTAAAATGAAAAATAAAAATATTTGTGCAATTTAGCTATTTAGTTCAAAAAACAATTCTAATGATTTTTGAGCCTCAAAGATATGTTTTTAAGATACCCATTTTTATGAGGGCTTAAAATATGATCATTTAAAATTAATATGAATTTATTTTAAAACTCGGTCTTTGTAAAATTATGTTTTTCAAAGAAATTCAATTTCAAGCTTATTTGAATCAATCTTTAAAAGATGCATAAATATGTTTGAGCTATAGAGATTGATTAAGCAAGAAACTTAACATAAATCCTAAGCACTCATTCAATTATCGAATTAACATTTTTTTTAGTGCTAATAATGTTTTTTTTTAAAAAAAACTTATTGCTAATTAAACTAAAATCAGTATTTTATTAAGAAAATACATTTCTAGTGTAAGAAGAAATAGAGGGAAGAAATAAAAAAAGAAGTAGAAGAAGAATGGTAGGGGGTTGGTGATATCTGGAACAGCGGTATATACATTTTTTTGGGGGGAAGGGAATTGAGTGAGTCATGTGATTTTCACAGCAAGCTTTGCTGATAGGGGTGTAGTGGGTGTGTGCTTTCGTGGTTCAGGTACGGTGGGTCAGCTCATTTTTGTGAAACTTTCTCATCGACTTTTCAAATATTATCTTCCTCAACTTTAGGGCATGCGTCATGCAAAATTCAAAAATATCTTATGTTGCTCTCACCACTTTCATACCTTTTTTTTTTCTTTAAGTTATTTTTTTTATGACATAATTAAAAAAATAAAAAATACGATCAATTGTTAATCAATGAATTGGTCAAAAACTATCACGGGTGTTTTTAGTTTGGTTGGGTAGAAATTCAATGATCTAAACCGAATTTATAATTTTATTTCGGTTTCTAAATCTTTTAAATTCAAACTCAAATTAAACCTTTCGTTTCGGTTTTATTCTATTTTCATATATGTATATATATGTATAATAAATAAATTATAAATGAACACTTATTTTTGTTAGAAAAATAATAATTTTATACTTGCTCATACTTATTTGAAAATAAAAATATTAACCCTTACATATATTTATAATATAATTTCAATATTTATAACAGCTCAAAAAGTCAGGTTTTCATTGGAGCATGTAAATTTTAGAAATATAAAATTTTGAATAGCGAAATAATATTATTCTTAAGTCGTATATGCAATGATTGAGTTTGGTTCGATTTTACATTGGCAAAACCAAACCAAACATATTCATATATTTTTTTCAATTCGATTTTTCACAGATTGGTTCGATACAGTTCGATCATTTAATTTTTGGGTTCACGACAACACCCTTAGGCCTCGTTTGATTCAGGTATTAGGACAAGTGGGATTAATAATACTAGTATTAATAGTACTGGACTATTAATCCTGGTATTAATTTAATACCAATACCCTGTTTGATTCATGTAGTATTAATACTGGGATATCTCATGCTAATGTTAATACCATGTTTGGTTTTGTAACTCGTATACGGACTTATATATATTTTGGACTAACAAATTTTTTAAAAAAAAAAAAATTCGGGAAAAAAAATTATAAAAAAATTTTTTAAAAAAAAAATTATAAAAAAAGAAAAAAAAATATTTTAAAAATATTTTTTTTTTTAAAAAAATCTTTAAAAAAAAAATTTAATTTTTTTTTTAAAAACAATAATAATATAGTAGTAGTAATGGCATTTTTGAAAATATTATTGTAGTAATGGCATTTTTGAAAATATATGATTCATTTTTCTTAATCCTGGATAAACAATACCACCTCCCCTCTGGTATTAAATTATAGCACAAAGAGTGGTATTAAGTTAGTACCGGTATTAGTAATCCCAGTACGTTTGTACGAATCAAACAAGGTATTATAAAAAAAGTGGTATTAATAATCCCATCCCACTTTTTAATACCCGAATCAAACGAGGCCTTAAGGGATACACTCACTAAAAGACTCACTTTCTGTCTGAAAATTTTGATCCCACATATATTGTACTAAAAGAGAATAAACACTTTTATGCGACTTAATCGAACTTAAATGAAGAGCGATTATTAAAGCACAAGTAATGCCATTTTTATTTTTTTTCTGAACACTCGAATCACGGAAGACTTTCTTCAATCCTTTAAAGGCAAGAACATCTTTAAGTATATTAGTACTTTGTAAGTCTAAATATGAAAGATTCGCATAATAATTTGAACTCTTGACTTTTGATTAATTATATTTCATGCTTATTTGATATAGATTTTGGGTTTTCCTCTCTTCACAACCGTCGCAAAATTTTGTAGGATAACAAAATGCGACAAAGTATTCATGTTTGTCTAATTAAAAGTTCATTAAGAGTAGACTTATAAACACAAGAACAAAATTTGATCACATCTCAAAACAATTATTATAAAGGGAGTGAACACTAAGTTATTTATAGTTGCGTCGAATATTGAATCAAATAAAATAAAGAATACTGGAATTAAGGTAAAATGCCTTATTTCATAATGTTTTTAACAAAAATCCCAATGAATAATATTTTTAGAAATAAGGGTATAGATATTATTATCATTTTGAAATAAGGGCTTATTTATCAATTGTGTTTTAAAATAAGTGATTTGACTGAGTGCAAACTTAACATTGCGCAAAATTGTATTTTGTGCAAACTTAACTTTGCAATCAAAAAAAGTTAATGCAAATTTGCTTTGCATGATGTGTTTATTTTTTTAATAATTATATTATTATGTTTTATTAATAAAACTTTAAAATAATGTCAAATAAACACAAATACATAGTAATGTTTGAAAAAATAAGGAGTGCAAACTTAACTTTGCGTAACTTCGAAAAAACTATTATGTGCATTTTATTAATAACTAAGTTTTGAATATGTAATTTTGTAAAATTATTCTAAAACACTGTTAATTAAACACTTATTTATAATAATATGTTAAAAACATGTAATGCAAACTTAATTTTGCATGATTCAATAAAAAAATATAATTTAAATTTTTTCTGCAAAGTTAAGTTTGTACTATTATTAGAGTTTGATCAAATATAGGCCTTTAATTTAAAAAATATTATTCATTGATTCTTTTGCAAAAAATTTTTTCCATACAAACTCTATTTTTTAATATCCGGTAATATTTTCACATGAATCAAATATAGAAATTTAGGGTGTGAATGTGTTATTGAAGGCAGGAGGGTTATCATGACCATTGAGTCTAATCAGTGGCCAATTCTCATAAGCTGACTTGACGAGACACCAGCTTTTGTTTTGCCAATGCTTTTCGTTGGATTGTTGTTTGCTAAAAGAAACTTAAGTCGATAGCTTTAAGACAAAATTGATAAATTTGGCATGTTTGTTCTTCGTCGATATCTCCAATCTCCCACTCCACTCATATTAGTACGTTGCATACTATTAAATCTCCCGCACACACGAGTAAGATGCAATTTTTGAGGCCACATTATACGTAATGTCTCATAAACTTTTTAATTTATGTGTGGATAGTCTATCTTTGACCTTATTAAAGAGAGATAAGTTGAATGTTGAGATACATGCAAATTGACCATAGTACTTTTATCGTTAAACCAAATAAATATATACATATATATATATATATATAAGTAAATTATCCTAATGGTCCTTGAACTATTGGGTTAGTGTCACTTTGACCACTAAATTAAAAAACGCTCCACTTTAACCCTTAAATTATTAGTGAGTGTCACTTCGACCCTTTCGCTGTCCACATTTTCCGTTAAGTTGGATGAAAATATGGGGCATTTTTGTCATTTCAATTATTTAAAAAAAATAATTAAATTTTTTATTAAAAAAATTATAAAAAAAAGAAAATAAAAAAAAGAAAGAGAAAGACAGCCATCTTCATCATCACCATCTTCGACTACCGTCATCATCAACTACAACCCAACCACCACCTCTGACCACCATCATCATCACCATCTTCGATCCCCACCACCTCAGACCACCATCAGAGCCTATCCATCTCTCTCTCTCTAAAATTACAACACATCAATTTCTCTCTCTCTTTAAAATTCACCCCTCCATTATTAAGCTCCATCATCAACCAAAAGTTGCGACCGGTTCTTTCTCTCTCTCTCTCTCTCTCTCAATATCACCGAGCTCCAATTCTCTATTTCTCTCTATTTAAAATCCACAGAAATTCAAACCCACAAATAAGATACTGCCATGGGAAACACCTGTATTGATGTATAGTAAGCTATATTTAATGAGAAAACATCATTTAATTTCATCTATGCACTATTGAATATTAAACTGGTTTACGTACCGCCATGGGAAAAATATGAATTGATGGTGGAACTTAAATAGCGTGTATCTACCAAAAATAAAAACAGAGGACCATTAATGCAATGATGAAAGCATGTGCGTGTGATGGTGTTATGTACATACATACATCGCCATTAGATCAAAAATCCGAATAAATTGAAATGAAAAGCCCTAATTTTCTAAGAAATCCCACCCACCACCATTACCACCTTCCCTGCTCTCTCTAAATTTTCTCTATCTACTGCACATATTATATATATATATACACAGATAAGTGAGGACGAAGGACAAACGGTGGAGCTGAAGATGATACCCTTGAAATTTTGTGATACCCTTGAAATTTTGTGGTACTAAGGGAGTGGTAATGGTGGTGGGGAGATAGCTGCAATGGAGGAGGTGGCCGGAGATGGTGGCTGTGGGGAGAGGACGGGGAGGTGGAGATGGTCTCCCTTTCTTTTTTGTTTCTTTTTTTCTCTTTCTTTTTTTTAATAAAAAATTTAATTAAATTTATTTTTAAAAAAATAAATTGAAATGATAAAAATCCCCCTTATATCTATTCAACTTAATGGAAAATGTGGATGAAAGGGTCAAAGTGATACTCGCTAATAGTTCCAGTGTCAAAGTAGAGCGTTTTTTAGTTAAGTGGTCAAAGTAACACTAACCCAATAGTTCAAGGGCCATTAAGGTAGTTTATTTTCTCTCTCTCTATTTATATATATATATATATCCAACCTCTACCTTTACCTTTTTTTTAGAGGAGAAACATGAGATAACAACATAAAAAATAATAAGAAAAAACTTAATTTTAGTAAGAAATTGAAAATTAATTTTTTTTTTTTTTTTTTTTTTGACAATCAAAATAAGCAATAACATTAGATCAAATCGGCCAACAAAACATCCTCAATAGGCGGGGGGCACAAGTAATCCCACACCGCACGACTAGACATAGAATGCGCTATCTTAGCTAATCTATCGGCAACACAATTCGCTGATCTGAAGACAAAATTAATCGAACAACGAGAAATAGCTCGAACCTGAGCTTTACAATCATCAACCAGAGAACCAAAATAAGTAGAATCATCTGCATCGCCCCGAAGGGCATCCACAAGAACCTTCGAATCGGATTCCACTATCATCAAATCTAATCCCTTCTCCTTGATCCAACTAAGAACCTCTCTCAACCCCACCGCTTCTGCTATCAATGGTGAAAAATTACCAGGATAAGCGTCTTGAATAGCCGCTATGAATTCTCCGTCCGGACCTCAGATGATACCTCCAAAACTCATTCCAGCCGGGTCTCTAGAAATTGAAGCATCCACGTTGCATTTAAAAAAACCATGTGCGGGTTTGATCCAACCACGCGGACCTCCGGTAACACTACTACCAGCTAAAGACGGAGCATCACGAACGGACTGCCAGTCCGCCACTGACGAACTTGCTCTGTTAATCACTATGCTGGACGGTTTTGACCATCCTTCCCATACCAAATCATTACAATTTTGCCAATTGGACCATAGTAATGCTGCTGCGTATTCCATTTCACTAAAGTTACAAACCCTTTTCATAGCATTCCACCATTTGACCAGCGAGTCCGCAGATTGAACCCGAAAACCAAGCGCGCAATCCAACCACACCTGTAACACGACTGGGCAAAGAACTAGAGTGTGAAGGTTGGTTTCCTCCCCTGCGTTACATAACCCACAGATTGGATCCACATCCAACTTACGTGCAAGCAAAGCACTCTTGGTGGGCAGATTATCACTCAGCGCCCGCCATATAAAGTTTCTAACTTTTGGCGGTACTTTTAACCCCTAGACAAACCGCCAGTCCGTAATCGAAGGACCCATTACCTTCTGCGAATTAGAGCTCAGGAAGTTATAGCCGGATTTAACTGTATACATACCTTTGGAATTCCAAGCCCATCTCCATTTATCGCACCGATCAGATTTAGGAAGAGGGATTGCTAGGATTTCGTTGCTATCTCTATTATTGAACAAGGATTTTATCAACTCAACATCCCATTGTAGCTGGCCAGGTACAAACAGAGCATCAATTGTGACTTCCTCGACATCATTCGGCATAGGAGACTCGACACAAGGCTGAGCATCATCTAATAACCAAGGCGAACCCCAAATCGTTGTATTTTTTCCATTCCCTATCCGTCTGCGCGCTCCGTTAAGAATAACACTCTTCGTAGACACGATGTTACGCCACGCATAACTAGGATTATGACCCAACTCGGCTTCAAAAAAATTAGAATGTGGAAAATACTTTGCCTTAAAAATACGGCTACAAAGCGAGCTAGGATTAACAATAAGACGCCACGCTTGCTTGGCTAACATAGCAGAGTTGAATTCATGAATATTACGAAACCCAAGCCCTCCATCTCGCTTTTTATAGCATAACTTCTCCCAACGCTGCCATCGAATATTACAGCTCCCATCCTTCATTTTGCCCCACCAAAAACTGTTCATCATCTTCTCTAAATCATCACACAACCCTTTAGGCAGGAGGAATACACTCATCACATACGAGGGGATAGCCTGGATGACCGTCTTCAACATGATCTCCTTACCTGCTCTCGACAGATTTTTAGAACGTCATCCATTGATTCTCTTCCAAGCGCGCTCTTTGATATAATTAAAGACCTCCGTTTTGTTACGGCCAATGAGAGAGGGCGCCCCCAAATACTTACCCTGGTGGTAACACATTTTGACCCCCAAAGCACTGCAAATTTCGCCTCGAATATCCATGTCAGTATTAGGGCTGAATAGGATTGAAGATTTTGCAAGATTGACCATTTGGCCTGATGCCTTTTCGTATTGAGCTAGGCATTCTTTGACTACCAACGATTCCTCCTTCGTTGCCTGGAAAAATAGGAAACTATCGTCAGCGAAGAACAAGTGAGAAATGACTGGCGCTGACCTAGCAATCTTACACCCTTTGATCAACTCGGAACTGCATCGGTCATTGATAAGCGATGACAGGCCCTCTGCGCATAACAAGAAAAGATACAGAGGAATTGGGTCCCCTTGGCGAAGACCTCGCGAAGGTATAACAGACCCAACTGCCCTGCCATTGTGTCTAAATATATATTTAACCGTCCGCACAAACAACATCACCAACTTCACCCAAGCATCTGCGAAACCCAGAGCTCGCATCATATCCTCCAAAAACTGCCATTCTATTCTATCATATGCCTTAGACATGTCGGTCTTGAGTGACGAAAGGCCCACTTTGCCCTGAGACTTACGGTGAATAAATTGACTAATTTCAAAAGTAATCAATACATTATCTGTGATTAAACGTCCAGGGATAAAAGCGCTCTGTGGCTCTGAAACAACCGAATTCAGTACCAATTTTAATCTGTTTGCAAGTACTTTCGTCATGATTTTAACAACCACATTACACAACGAGATAGGACGCAAATCAGAAATTCTATCAGGTTTCTTTATTTTTGGAATAAGAACAATCAGCGTATCATTCAAGTCCTCAGGCAACTCACATTTATTTAAGCAATCAAGGCAAAAGCTAATCACATCCGTACCTATATCAGGCCAAAATTTTTGGTAGAAACGAGGGTTGAAACCATCTGGGCCGGGGCTCTTGTCCGGGTGCATAGAGTTAACGACCGCAACCACCTCCATCGCTGTAAACTGGCGACATAAACTTACATTTTGCTCAGCGGTTATACTTAATTTCACAGTACCCAACACAGCTTCTGCATCGCTACCTCGAGAAGAAAACAAATCCCCAAAATAATCTATGATAAGATCAGCCAGGCCAGACCCCCAAAACCTCCTGTTACCTGCATCATCGACCAGAGACTTAATAGAGTTCTTTCTTTTCCGCGAAGAGGCATAAGAGTGGAAAGTTTTTGCATTCGTATCCCCCGTCTGAAGCCAAAAAATTTTGCTCCGCTGCTTCCAGTACTCGGCTTGTTGTCTCAGAAGTGTATTAAGTTTCCGTTTCTCCACAATAACTTGCTGCTCTGAATTCGCATCTCTTCTTGCTAGGAGACGGTTTATTCGGACCCTACACCCTGAAATATCCGACCTAAAGCGCCTCCTCAGATCATCTCCCCATGACTGTAACGCTGTACTACAACTTGCAAGACGAGCCCTAAAATCCGTACCTGAAATCGACCCCCAGCTATTTTTAACGATATCGCGGCAGGTAGGTTCCAAACACCATGAGTTTTCGAATCTAAAATTGTGAACCCTTTGCTCCGGGCTTAAGGGATAGTGCAAAAAGAGAGCTGAGTGATCCGAAGATTCCACAGGGATATTTATCACCTCAGCTGAGTGGAAAATAAATTGCCATTGACTAGAAACAAGCACTCTATCTAATCGCTCCTCAGTAAAATTCGGTTTACCACGGCCTTTTTTCCATGTAAAAAAGTGACCCTGCATCCCTAGATCCACCAAATTGCAATCATCCACTGCGCTACGAAACCCATTTATTAAATAAATAGGATGGGGAATACGACCATATTTTTCCGATGCCGAAAGAAGATAATTAAAATCGCCCATACAGCACCACGGGAGACTCGATTTATTAGCTAGGTGACGAATTAAATTCCACGAGTCGCGCCTTCTACTTCGCTCAGGATACCCGTAGAAACCCGTAAATCGCCATTTAGGAAAATCCAGAAGAGAGATAATAACATCGATAAAGTTGCGAGAAAGATCAATTAATTTGACCGAATCTTTAAGGCGCCACATTAAAACTAAACCACCACCAGTATTAATTCCTTGAACATAGCACATTCCATCGAATTGAAGTTTGTGTTGCACCCGCTCTACCTTGTGTCTACTAGTTCTAACTAAATTGAAAATTAAGTTAAAGCATGTGATAAGACAATCTTCATCTCATATTTATTTTTATGAGTAAATGTCTTCTATATGTCATTAATTTTTGTGAACATTTTTATTCCTCAACCACCGCAGAAAAATTTTCCATTGAAAAAGGCACAAAGTAAAAAGACATATCACCATATGTCTCAACTTATTTTTCAACTTCTCACAAAAAATAACTATATATTTTTCTTTTTCTTTTTGATGTTATTATCAACGGATCTTTAACCTCTGTTTGGTAGAAAACTAAAAAATCAGTTTTTTAGTTTTTTTTATTAAAAAATCAACTTTACTTTCACCCTTTTCAAAATTCACTTCACTTCACTTTCTCTCTTATAAAGTTTTTAAAATACCATAACTTTAAATCAAAAAGTTGGAATTAGATAATATATATATATATATATATATTTAAAACCTACTCATCGAGACTATAAAATAAGATCCATATATTGTAATTATTTTTGAGATTTTTTCATGAGTTTTCTTGAATTGGTTTAAAAAAAATTTCAACAAAAACCAAATTTAACTCAACTCAACTTTTCAACTCACTTTCACTTTTTTTAACAAAAAAATTCAAAACCTCCACCAAACAGGGCAAACCGTAAATGCAAAATGTTACTAAAAATATATAGCTTTCAGGTATTAAAATTTTGGAATGCTTATAGTCTTATTCTCTTTCATGTGATTAATAAGATTAGCAATTGAAGCACACGCTGTACATGAATTTTTTGTCATGCGCATCATATGATTGAGAATATAAAAAATACATAAGGAGTCAGCATTGGTTTCAATGTCTTTTGGGTTTATCTACACACAATCCTTCAAAAATTGTTCTTTAGAAAAAATGTGAGTTGTTTGGAAATAAATTTTGTCATTCCTTAAAAAAAGAATGAATTTAGTTATCACATGCATCAAACTCTCTTTTTAATTGTGTACAAAGGAACATTATTGAAAGTGCAAAAAGAGTTTTAGATGATCAATTAATAATTTTAGAACAACATATCTATCAATAGTTATAATATATAATCTAATTAATGAATTAATGCTGGGCCGTAGAACTATCCAATTACATTTTGGGCAGTTAACTCAGAAAAAAAAAAAAAAAGATGCTGCTGACATGAAAGTATTTTGTCCCAATACCCTTCTTCGATCTTCAAATGGATTTGTGAGCAATTAAGACCGAACCTCTTGTCCCTACGCCAAACTTTTGTACTTTGTTTCACACCTTCTTAAAAGGTGCACAAATTTTAATATAATTAATAGTTGAGAATAAAATACACGAGAGATAGTTTAATAATAAAAAAAATTCTCATTTATTTTTAAGTCTCATTAAAAAAAATGTGAAAATACTATTGATCCTCTTTAAATGAAAAAGAAGGAAAAAAGACTTTAATACTTGTTAGGTGTTTTTACTGATTATTATTATAGGTTTATATTATATAAGTTGTATTTTTACAAAATATAATAAATGTACAACTCATGTAATTTACTCGATAAAAATAAGCAGTAAAAATTGTATATATATAAAAAAAAAGCATTTTTTTAGATAATATCATCATAATTTTTTATTTTTTTTAACAGGAAACCCTCCAAAAATATTTATAGAACTCTTAAATTAGAATAAAGGGTGTAAACTATTTGCCGAAACTTTTGTGTCACACTTAAGTGTTGATCGTACAAATGTTGTAAGAATGTAAAATATTGCATCTCACACGGTGTTATACTTTAGTTTCTTTACAGAGTGTTATATTACTAGCCATGTGATGAAACTTCTACCTTTACGATAATTGCAGCTTAGAATATTCCAGCACCATGATTCATATCATGTGATGAAACTTCTACCTTTACTATAATTGCAGCTTAGAATATTCCAGCACCACGATTCATATATATATAGTTGAAATGAATGGTATATTTTGTCAAGTATTAAAACTAGAGAGAATCTCATACACAAAAGGAACGCAAGATCCTTACTGGAAAAAGTACTTGGTAAAAAGATACACCACTGCAAAGTTAAAAAAAAAAAATTTACATCAGCACTTATGATCACTAGAGTGTGGATCGCAAAAACTTTTTATTTTAGGGCATAATATATCAACATATTAAATTTTACAAAAAAATAAAAATTATATCCACGACTATTAAGTAAGTTGAAATTATTGTTATTTTCTTTTTTTTAACAAAAAACCTATAAGTAAAGTGAAACTACCAATACTAGAATGGAGAGAAAGAGCAGAGAAGAGAAGAGAAGAGAAGAGTAGGTCAATTTTAATTGGAAACATTACAAAATGGAAAATATTCTTGCAGTTACAGCCTTGAAACTGACTGGGCTGGTAGGTGAATTATGAGTGAGTTATGTGTCCCACTAGGTAGCCCATCAGGCTGCCGTATGAAAGTGGGCCTATACTCCTTGACTATCGACTTGGTCTAGACCAGCAGCCTTTAATGGACCAGGCATGATCCATTCGTCTTACTTCTGCTTTGCATTGCATTTCACTTGTCAAATTGATAATTTCATTTTATTTATTTTATTTTTGGACAATCATTTTTTTCTAAAACATACCATACCAAAGTTAAATTTAGATTATGAATTTAAGACAGAAAGGGAGGTTTTTTTTTTTTTTTTTTAAATACCTGTCGTGATAAAAGTCTTACTGTGAGTGTAGAATGACGGCAGATTTAACAAAACAAACTTATCTTTTTTATTTAACCTTCTAGAATTATTTACATTTTGATCTAAAAAAATTCTAACTAAATTTGTTAAAGTCAAATTTATTTTCCTCCATTATACAACACACTATATTTTTAGGGGACTGTTATTAACACATACTAAAATACTTTTTAACACTTTAATATTGTCTCATCCCTTAAGAACCAGATATATACACATTGGCTTTGCTCGCACATACTCGATTTTTAGAAGCCGAGCCAATACTTTTTTTTTACTTGTCAATTACTCGGTCCTTAAATATTGAATATGTACACATATAGCGAGTCTTTATCAATCAAATAAATAAGACAGATTGTTAAAAAATATTTTGATTTTGTGTCAACAACCTCCTCCTATTTTGTAAACCCCGTTATTAGTACGTCCGTGAGTCCGAATGGTGTAGGTTGAAAATCCTGCCTCTCACTCCCGCGTTGGTCCACTGTCATTCAATGCACAAAACCAGCCGTCACATGCATAGTCTGAGGACCCAACGAACGTGGTTGATGGTAGCCCAACAATTGGAAGGCTGAAAGTTTTCTACCAATATTTGTCAATTTGACCAGTTACCATTTATTTAAATTCAAAAACCGTATAGAAAAATCATTAAGTCGTTATCTTCGTCCAGTAACCGATCATCTACAATTCTACATGCATACTTAGTAGTTGACGATAGAAATCTCAACTGTCTGCTGCTAACTTGCACCTTCTGTCTCTACAACCACCGGCGGCCTTAACAAATTGCATTTATTAGGGCAAGAATTGTTCATCAAGTTGATTTTCCCGGAAAGTATCTTGGGGAGGAATTTCTACACCAAGTTGCCTTTCTCGTCACTTTCGCTTCTTCTCTAATTATTGCTTTAGATTCGCGAGAACTCTTCAAACTATTCGCCTTATTTAAAATAGATAGATATATATGTGGTTTTGTTTCCTTCTCATTACGTTGCGTTAAATTCTACTCTACTTCTACCATATTTTTGTGGTTGCATAACATTTGTTCTTAGAATCAGAGGGTTTTCGATTATACACATATGGCTTGGAGGGATAAAATTTCCACTATTTTTCAGGTTAGCGGTCTTTTTACTAGTTTTTTTTTGTTTTTTTTTCCGCCTAATCTTCTCTCAGATGTTCCTGTGGTGGATAACAATTTAGTGTTGAGAAGTTGTCTTCATGTTAAACAATGCTCAATTCCTGTACGAAATTGACCGGCACCAATCAGATATAAGGAAAGATAGACAATACATTAAATTCATGTCTATGTGACTACAACTTTATTTGATTGGTGTTACATCAATTTGCATACAAAATTTGTACAAATTTAAAGTAAGAGTAGCATTTCCGTTTAAATATTGTTGGATCTTGTCTATTACAACACAAAAATCTATGATCACGTTGTGTTTATGGTATGGTGTTCGTGTCACCATCTTTCGTGACGGGTTCATTTGATTAAGAATTTTAAACCTAAGTAACTTGGGATGGCAATATTTATGGTTGCTTCTTTATTCCTTAATTGTAATTTTGTTGGCAATCTAATCCATTAAACAGAGCCAAAAATTTGGGATCACTTAAACATTGTAAGAATTATGTTCTTCGAAGCCAACTTCACACTATTAAAAGATGCATAACATTCTCGTTCATGCTGCAACCACATTATATTGCTAATTTGTTATCTGCTAATTAATACTATTTTTTTTAACTGAAATTCACCATTGAAGTTTTAAATTTTCCAACTCCAGTAAGTTGAATACTCTGTTTTCCAAACAGGGAAGAATGAGGGAAGTTGAGCTTGGTGCACATACTATAAAATCACACGGATCCAGAGTCGCGAAGACTCACTTACATGACTGGCTAATATTGCTTCTGCTTGGTCTGATAGAGATCATTCTCTATATCATACATCCGTTTTATCGCTATGTTGGACAGGATATGATGACAGACCTTAAGTATCCCATGAAGGAAAACACAGTCCCGGTTTGGGCCGTTCCCGTAAGCTTCTTTTTACCTCTTACTATTATATTCTATGAGCGTGCTGCATTAGAATCTCACATCATATTGTCAGTAATATACTCGTTCATAACTTTCTTACTTATGTGTTACCATTTTTGTGATGGTTAGATATATGGGGTTTTGTTGCCTATTGCTATTTTTCTTTTGTTCTATATCCGAAGGAGAGACGTTTATGATCTACACCACAGTATACTTGGTAACCATCTTTTTTTAGTTCCTTTATTTTAGTTGGGGAACACTTAAGTTTTTAGAACTGGCTAGATTAATATATGTGACTTTTTAACTCTATAAAATTGCAGGCCTCCTATTTGCTATGCTGTTAACAGGGGTCCTAACTGATGCAATCAAAAACGCAGTTGGCCGGCCTCGGCCTGATTTCTTTTGGCGTTGCTTTCCAGATGGAGTGGATGTATGTGACTTTGAACCAAGAGTATTTATTTACTCCTTTCTTTTTTTATAAAAATATCTGGCTGCTTTTTTTCCCCCTTATATAAAGGGTTTGGTAAGGGCCTAAATATATCTTGGTTCCATCACTTAAAATCCGGGATGTTTTATCGGTCAATAAAGTGGATACCGCACAAAATTTAAGAATGGCAACAGTTATAAACAATACAAGTACAAATAAACAATTTTCTCCCATTCTTTCATTGTTCTTGAACTTCTATGAATTTGCTTTAAATTGGTGATTTCTATCTTGATACCTTCTCCTATTCTTCAATTAGAATTTGTATTTTTGAACTTTAATGCAATCTTTTGCTTACAAAAATTGAACCAATATTTGCGATCATAAACTTAATGCAATTGATCATTGATTTTTAGTTTTTTCTCTGTTCCTTTTACAGGTATATGATCATATTGGTGACGTTATATGTCATGGTAAAGATAGTGATTTAAAGGATGGATATAAGAGCTTCCCAAGTGGCCATACTTCTTGTAAGTAGCACTTCTTGCTACGTGCTTGAACTATTGTCTTAATGCAAAGAGTAAAATCACAATGCAAATTAAGATATATTTTAATCTTTATTCTTCTGCCAAAGCATTAGCAGATGTACCCATTAATTTGATAAAATTAATGTAGGCTATGCTTTTGTAGGGTCTTTTGCAGGTCTGGGATTCCTGTCACTGTACTTATCAGGAAAAATAAGAGCATTTGATAGTCGGGGACATGTGGCAAAACTGTGCATTGTTTTTCTTCCTCTGCTAATGGCATCTCTCGTTGCTATTTCTCGGGTGGATGACTATCGGCACCACTGGCAAGACGTGTTTGCCGGAGGTCTCCTAGGTTCGTTCTTTTAGCAGCTTCCTATTTACTACTCATTTGGTTATAGTTTTTGTGATTTCCGAGAATCATATATTATTGGTAAATTCACATGATATATAGTCTCGTAAATTTCTAAATTGATACTCACCCTATATTATTTATTTTACAGGACTTGGTATGGCAGCATTTTGCTATCTGCAATTTTTTCCACCTCCATATCACACTGAAGGTAAGGCTCCCCCCCCCCCGCCCCCCTTCTCTCTCTCTCTCTCTCCCCCCCTACTTAAAAACTATCCTTGTGATTCTCCAGGCTGGGGTCCTTATGCTTATTTCAGAGCAGTAGGGGAATCGCGCATGAACTCACAACTAGCAAATCCTGTGAATGGAGCCACCGATACACAGGAAATGGAGTTTAGAGCTTTAAATCAGCAATCAAGGCTAAACAGCAACTCAGTTGCACCACTATCTGCGAACAGAAGCTCAAGTTTAAGATTGAGTGATATGGAATCTGGAAGAAGAAATTAACTTTTGCATGTATAGCTATCTTTGGTAGGTCAAGTGATTTGTAGTTATAGATTAGGCTCTCGCGAATACATGTTGATAAGCCTGGTATACTACAGGGTTTGATATTAGGTACGTGTATGGAGTGAGATATTTGATATATAAACATTGAAATAAAAAGGATTTTAGATGTTGGAAATGGATCATTGCAAACACAAAAACAAATAAGATTTTAGATGTTGGAAATGGTCCCCGTCAAGCTTTATATCTTACAAGGAATTATCTCGGGGCTGTAAAGAACCAACACATAAAAAGAAGACGCCCTAAACAAGTAACAAAATCAGACAATTATGTCTCTGTTTCCTATAACCAAATTACATAGATGTAAATACTAGATAAATAACTTAGAAGAAGAACGTGGCTTAATTTAAGAAGCATCTTTCGTGGCATTTCCCTTTTAAGTCTAATTGCTATCTAAGAAGGGTGGGAGAGGGATAGACGCAACGGGAAAGCATTTTTTTTTTCTTTTGCAAGAACAATCAATTTTTTGCAATAATGAGATATAATGCGTACCAGCTAGGTTGCATGGGTTCAATTTATTTAAAGTTGAAATTTCTTTTATTTTTATTTAATATAAACAGTACACAAATATGCACTGTATTTAACCTTTAAGGCTCTGTTTGATTGCAGAGTGGAAAAGAAAAATAAATTGAGTTGGTTTTGATGAGAAAATGGAAAATAAGTTAAGTAATAGATGTAATATCCTCTTGATTTTTAAATTTTTTCATGAAGAAATTTTTTTTGTTTGGTGGTGAGTACAAATTTTTCACTAAAAATATTGAAGGATGATGATATATAGTCATAAAATGAATAATATTTTTTACTTTATTTTCTATCTTTTTATACAAATTAACTAAATTTATTTTCTTTTTTCATTTTTACAATCAAAGAGAGCGAGACGAAATGCAATTTGTACCAAAAAAGAAAAAAAAGACCAAAGGCAACTAGGGTAACCATAGACCTAGTTCGGTCAATTTGTACTTATACTTTGCTTGTATTTTCTATTCTTTTCTCAAAATTTGGGTGACAGGAAAAGCACTAAAGTTTCCTTCTTTTTGTGAGTGTTGTTTGCTCTTTCGGTCGTTATCCGTCTGTTCTTTTTGGACTGAATATCTTCTCCTTCCCAACAGAGGGAGGGATTAGAAGAAGTGTGAACCCACCCCCTATCTCTCCCCTGCATTTTGGCCTCTGCTCATAAACTCTCTCTCTCTCAACACCCACATACATTTTTTGCAACACTACTAGTAGTACCATATCAAGTCTTCACCTTCTTTCAGGTGAGTTAGTCATTTCTTCTATTTCCTGTAATACCATCTCCTATTCTCTCTCTCTCTCTCTCTCTCTCTCAGTGTGGACAATTTTCATTCACGCATCCACCTTTTAATTGGTTTGTGTTTTATTCTTGCATTACATTATATATTATTAATTTTATTCTTATTATTATTTTAAACCTGTTCTTTAATAATTTGTTACTCTTGTTTTGTTCCCGAGAGTGTGAGGCTCCTGTTCCAAGAAAAGAATAACTCAACTACACGAAACATGTATAAAGTATTGTCGTCTAGTAATTTTAGATTCACTTAATATTGACATTCAAAGAAATAACTCGGCATTAATGTAATTGATCGGTAACTAACCAATGTGCTAATGTCGGTATCATGTAATGTAAGGCATTTTTTTTTTAATTTCAATCCCGAGTCCTTCAAGAATCATTATAGTCATGTCATCACACTTTTTATTTTCTCTAAATTACTGTAAGAGAGAAGAGAGAGATGCATTAGGCTGGACTATTGGTACGCTCAAAATGTAATTAGCCATGATTATAAATTCAAACTGCCTTATTTTATTTATTTTTACTAGTTTTCCTGCATTTTCTTTTTCAAGTGATGGAGACTTAAGAAAACAGTAGAACCCTAATTTTAGCCACTTCAAACAAGGAACTATTGTGTTGCGGCCGAGTTACTTATTTGCTGCTGTGAATGCTACGCACTTTGGTTTGAGTTTTGAGATTGTGAACACAATCGAGTGAGTTACTTGAGCTTACTCTACTGTTACCGTCCAGTTTGTCATTTGCACTTTGTACGAATGCACTAATTTCAATAATTCAATGCAAACAATGACTACAAACAAAACTTGGTGAGATTTGGTACGTCCATTGGAATAGTCAGACTTTAAATTTGGTATGGAGAGAGTACTCATCAGTGTGCGTACAACGTTAGAGTATTTGGTAGTGTTAGTTTTCTTACTCTAATTACATTGACTAAATTGATTTTTTTGTCTTAGTTAGCTGGTGAAGATGCCAGAGATTCAATTGGGAGCTCAAACTATAAGAGCCTATGGACCTCAAGTTGCAAGGATATACATGTATGATTGGCTTATTCTTATGCTTCTCATGGTGATCGAAGTTATTCTCAACATGATTGAACCTTTTCATCGTTTCGTTGGAGAGGACATGATGACCAACCTTAAATACCCCTTGAAAGACAATACCGTTCCTCTCTGGGCTGTTCCGGTACATTCTATTGTTTAAAATACATTATGCACAGAAAACTTTGATGATCCCTATCGATTCACTTCAAGAACAAGCATTAAATTTTCTTTTGGTTTCTTTATTTCTCGCAGATCATAGCAGTAGTACCACCACTTCTTGTAATCATCATATTCTACCTCATTAAAAAGAATGTTTATGATTTACATCAAGCCATATTAGGCCTTCTGTTTTCTGTACTTATAACCGGAGTTCTAACTGATGCAATCAAAGATGCTGTTGGTCGACATCGTCCGGACTTCTTTTGGCGATGCTTTCCCGATGGCAAAGGAGTACGTGAGAGTCATTAATTATTCATTTTGCCTTTTGAGTTTTCCTGTTTCTTTTATCTTCTTCAATTAGCATCTTTATTTCTGACTCGGTAAGTATTACTTGTTGTGTGGCATATTCAGAAATTTGATCCTGTGACAAAGAATGTTTTGTGTACTGGACTGAAGAGTGTCATCAAAGAAGGACACAAAAGTTTCCCTAGCGGACATACTTCTTGTATGTAGCACATCCTATTCAAATAACGGTATTTTAGTGCATAAATATATGGGACCATGTTCTTTATCGTATTGGGCTCCTCTAGAGTGACGAGGAGAGTTTAAGAAACCTGCCAGTTTAAATGATTTAAATTTTGACAGATAGTTTTAGTCTAAATGAGCAATCTGTCAACTCTAACCCATCCAAATTTAAATAAACAGTACATATTTACAGTTCTACTTTCAATCATTCTAGTCAATCTGAATCTTCCTAGCTACTTATGTATTGGACGTCTTAATTTTAAGTTCCAAATAGATGAAACACGAGCTCACATTAATTACTTGACAACAAAAAGGAAATCTGTTTACAATCTTATAAGAATTTGGGTTACGGAAATATAGGGTCTTTTGCTGGTCTCGGTTTTCTCTCCTGGTACTTATCGGGGAAAATCAGGGCATTTGATCATAGGGGACATGTTGCCAAGCTCTGTATTGTTGTGCTGCCCTTACTCGTTGCAGCCTTGATTGGAGTTTCACGGGTTGATGACTATTGGCATCACTGGGAAGATGTGTTCGCTGGAGGTCTTATAGGTTCGATATTGTTCTTTTAGATGATTCTATAGCTTTACGAACTTCTGCATCAATTCTTTGTATTTTGCCTACTAATATTATTTTCTTTCAATTCTTTCCCTTCTGCAGGGATTACTGTTGCTTCATTTTGTTACTTGCAATTCTTTCCACCGCCATATGACATCGATGGTATCTCTCTCTTTCTCTCTCACTTGCACTATTTGTTGAACGATGCCATGAGTACCATGTAGCAGTACACTTGGGCCCAGAGTGAACTTCATTGTGAACCCTGCCTGTATTGATCCTAGTTTACCTTGTGACAATACAACCGTTGAACCACAAATGGATTCACTCCTAACAGTGAAATTCAATGTGCAGGGTGGGGACCCCATGCTTATTTCCAAATGTTGGCAGAGTCCAGGAACGTCACTCAATTGTCAACCAACAACTTAAATGGTCTTAGCGTACACCCGCCTGAGCTTGAGAATGTAAACATCGAATTTCAACACGGCATGGCAACATCGCAATTCGCAAGCCAAAATAGGGAAACAGGCGGTATCCCGGAGAGTACTGAAAGTGGGAGAAGATATTAAGTATCAACTGTAGAGCAGAAATAGAAATGATCTCCAGTTTTTCAAACTGGTATCAGTTGTATGTAGGTAGAGAATTTGTGTAGATTTTGCGTGCAGATATTTCAACCATGAGGTTTTTACATGGATTTTTTTCAACATGTATGTTTCATATATACAAACAATTATTAACTCATGTAGTTTGTGTTTAATTATGTGTAAATGTTAGATCGAAAAAAAGAAAATTGTGTAAACGTTACACAAGAGATTAGCTTTCAAGAAAAAAATAAAATAGTGTATCTCATTTAAATTTGTAAATGAAAACACTTGATTTGTTTTTTTCTTCCTCCTACACAGAAGAAAGGCACAAAACATTTCATTTCATCGAAAAACTCTTTTGTTTCTGAGGTATTGACGTTTCAACAAATCAAACACAGTGAATTTTTATCACCACATGTTCTTTTTTATTTGTTTTTTCACGCAATCTTATATTTCCATAGTTAAAATCATAATTCCAAGCTATTGTCGTATAAGAAACCCAGCTTCGAGAGGGACATGAATACTTTTGAAAACACATGCGGTATTTAGAGAATTAATGAAAATATGTGGGTCTTTGGTCAATAATCTACATTATATCCTAATTCCCGTAGCAGTCAAATAAATCTAGATGAATGATGCAATCATGATATTTATGATTATAAGTTTTGTATTCCTCTACTCATTACTTTTCATAATAAAGGTTGACTGTTTACTTTTTATTCCAAATAGCCAATGAGAATGAACCTAAAGAATATCTTGTGTATCAAAAGAGAATAACAAACTCAATTTTTTAACCAGAATGCCATAAAAGGGGTTTCTTTACATCTTTACCAATTGTGGTGCTTAGAGTAATTTGTTTGCATTTTAATATTCCGCCAGAAGACACAGCCAAACAGAATATAGCCACTGAAAGTATCATTAGCCAATAATTTTGACAAAATTAATATTTCTCTACCCGTGATTCTGTTTGAAATAGTCAGCATATGTTTTGTTGATTAGTTATACCTGGCATATACATTTTTTTGGCGTCTCCACGTATATAGATTATATCAATATCTGCTATTACCTCGGTGGTGTAATCAGAAATTTTGATTAGTAGAAATATTCGCATCACTAAAGTGACACAACTGCACTAAAGTATCAATCGAAAATAGAATGCCGAATGAAACTATATGCAACTCGCCCAAAAAATCACAATTCAATAACAAGTGTAAATGTATCTCCTATTACCAGGGACGTACATAGGATTTTTATTGAGGGGGTACATAAATAAAAGACTGTAAAAATAATATTACTTCATAAATCATCACTCAAAGAATATGCAAATTACAAACATATATATATATATATATATGAGTAAAATGAAAAATTACAATCGTATGTAAAATAGGCATTTTTTCAAAAACATTATTTGAAAAAAAATATCTTCATGAACTTAATCATTAAGAATTATTTATCCATCTTTACCTCACAAGAACAAAGATAAACATTAAAGATATGTTTGATAACATGATGGAAAAGGAAAATAGTTGACTTTTGTGAAACGTTGGAAACTAAGTTGAGTCATATGGCGAGATTTTTCTTACTTAGTCAATTTTTCTGTGGAAATTTTTTCTTAGGTGGTTGAAAAAGAAATTTTTTTCACAAAAAATAATAAAGAATGGAGGACATCTACTCATAAACATAAGCATAAGATGGAAAGAATTACACCGCATGCCTCAACTTATGTTTCAACTTCTTACATAAATCAAGTGTTTTTCTTGTTTTCAAACCAAGCCTAAAAGTTCAAACGAAGTTAAAGAAATTTTAGAAATTAAGAATGTTGCACCTATTGCCAAAACAATTTTTGGTGTCTTATTTACAAAAATGTTAATTAATTATTAAAAGGATAATTTCATGTTTAAATATTAAAATTAATTGCTTCAACATTCACAAAAATGAATCGTATTGTCAACATAAGTAAAAATTACTCACTTTGTTTAAATAAGAAGCGGCAATTTCCCTTTACATGAAGACTCATTAGAGTCTCATTTTCTTTTTTGCACATAATAATAGTTCAACAATAATAAAAAAAAAATTAATAAGTTGTGATCGTGAGCACTAATTAAATTGAATCAGTGTTAGTGTTACTCTTAATTTGAGATGAAATGAGTAGTATATTTAATTTATGATCAAAAGTATCCTATTATTTATTATAAATACCAAACATAAAATACTTTTAATTAATATAAATATATATATATGAAAAAAAATCTAAAAATTAAGGAGGTACAACCGTACCCCCTGGGACCAAGGTGGGTACGTCCCTGCCTATTACTCATAACTTTCACTTTGATTATCAAATGTATGTGTGTGGTTAAAATACATTTGAAGGCTAAATAGCAATTCTTATTAGAAATATGTTTGACCCACAAATTTTTTTTATATAATTTGCTCCCAGTTATAACTACTTTTTTTTTTAAAATTCAAGTGGTGTCAATCATACACACAAGTCTAAATTTATCCAAATTTACCTTATTTAATTGTATCTTATAAATATTAAGCGGGGTCACTGGACCTCATAAAACCACATATCCATGTCCCTGACTAATGCCAATAGTTTGTATACAAACTCTAATTTTACTAGGACTTAATTTAATATTTTATATATATATATATATATTTTCTTAAATTAAGAGCCTGATTTTTGTTTTATCGTATATATAAACAAGCTTTTCGTTGAAGTTATTATTTTATCAAAAAGAGATGAATGCACTCTTAGCACAGAATCAACATGATGAAGTGTAATTTCTGAGGTGCTGACTCGAAAACATTGTCAAGAGATGAAGATGTTTTTTTTTTTTTTTTTGAAAAGTGACTATTTTTATGTTAATAGTGAAATGACTCAATGACCATATGTGAATGGCATATAGGTAAATTTTATACTGTCCACTGCTATCTTTTTCAGTCATTTTCATGGGGGCGTTAATCATCTATATAATCAATCAATACATCTAAGATACCTTTTTCATATATTTTGTATCATATCGTCATAGATATTTAAGTATTACCATTAGTAAATCGTCTTTCATTCGCTTGTGATATGTGTGAGATTTATATGGTTTAAGAACAAAATTAAAAAAAAAAATTTGATTATTAATTCAATGGTTATGAAGAATTCTGTCATTTTTTATGGTAAGAATACAAGTCTCATTACTTAATTACATTTGTATATGATACATATTCACCTAAAAACCAAATTATATATTGTCAGACTTTACATTATAATAACTAGATAATGTTAGTCCCTCCTAATTAATATATTGATGAGTTCATCACGTGAGTGTTGACTAATTAATTAAAATCATTAATTCTTGTTTGGTTAAACTTGTAGTGTTGCACTTCAGATCATCAGAACTCCGTTCCATTAATATATTATTTCCTTAATTTGTCTCAACCTGGTAACATTAATTTTATATTGAGAGAAACTGTGCCGATTGAGTAACCAAGAGAATGTTAGATGTACTTCTATGTTGAGTAGGGGTAGCCCCAAGAAGAACAAGTCAATATATTCGTTCTTCATTACCAGAATATTATATATATATATATATATATATTCTCAAATTAAAAGTTTCAATATTTTTTTTTAATTTATATGACTTTTGGGCTATAACACATGACTTCGATATACGAGAGTATATGTACTGTATTGCAATTAATGATTGATGTATATATTGAAAATGGTCAAGTCAAAGTGTCAAAGTGTTAATGTTACATTCAAAAATTGTAAAATTCAACAAGAGTTGATAAGTACGGTAGTGTCATCGCAATAGTAACCAGGCATTTATGCTAAAACCCCACATTTATGGCCTAAAAATGTTTAAATTGAGAATAATTTTGAGCCTAATATGTACGTGAGTGAGTCACTATAATCAACTAGTGTATTGTATATTTACTTCAAACTGAATATAATTAATATGATTTTAACATCAATTCACTTAACTTGGTAATAGTCAATAATCATACAGTATTCAAAGTCTTGCAACATTGCATCATGCCATCGGCTCCTATATATATAAAGGCTATCTCACATCTTCCATGACCATACATTAAACTTCACCTATCCCCCGGCCATTTCTGATACACAAAATGGATATTCTTCAAATTCCGAATTTTGGAAACCTCAAAAGGAACTGGAGGAGAAGGAGATATCAAAGACTCGACGACGCTAGTAACAACAAAAAGAAGCTTAGGATTGCAAGGCTTGGCAGTAAAAAACCGCGAGGTTTTAAACTAAGAATAATCCCCAAGCTCCGTTTGAAGTTCATCTCGCCAATTAGGATTTTCTCAAAGTTCCATGAAGCTTATGTTAATACAATGATTCGTTTGGTGGGGTATAATAAAACTGGCATAATTGAAGGAAAGAGAGTTCCAAGACGTGAGCCTATTCCAATGGTATCTACTTCAAGTAATGAAATCGTTGATGGAAGGTTGGTTTTGGAGATTTACAAGCGTATGTTGTCTTCTCGTGAATCAGCTGGTTTACTTGTATGATATCATAATTAATATATATTCTCAATTTTTGTCTTTTGTTTTGTAGTTCATGTTATATTTTTGTTGAACAATTGTAAAGTAGGAATTTTCAAGTAGTGCATGTAGTAGTAACTTCTATGTTGGATATGTCATACGTACGTGGTGAAGAAGAGGCCACTGTTTCTGTAACTGAGATTTGTTGAGAGAGATGCAATATTCTGTAAACACCTTCCCTTCAAGTGAAGTTAAATGAGAATTTATATGCTTTGTTCGTTTCAATAATGAGGCTTTTCGCAGCATATCTACTGTTATTAGACCATCTTTAGTGGGTGGGCTAAAATTGTAGGTTAAAAGTGTAAATTTACCCTATCAGTTAAATGAGAATCGCACTAGAAAAGGCTATATTTAGCTTGCACGATTTATGAAGTGTCGTGCCAACAAATAACCTTCCCACGATGAATGATGTATCTTGCCATGATATTGCTTCCCACAACACATCATGTGTCATGGCAAGCATTTTTATGGTTTTTTTTCCTTCTTCCATCTCCGAAAAAATTATCGTCTGAGCTCAAATTTCAATCATGTGTCCCATGACACATGATGTATTGGCCGAAGCATTCTTGTTTTCTCACGACACATCATGTATTGTGAGACTGCCCATTTTCTGCCACAATATTTCATTGATCGTTTGAGTTAAAATTTGGTCGGCTTCTATATTTGGCTTTGGTTTACACTTTTACCTACATTATTAGACATTTAGCTTATCAGATGGGGTAAGCAAATGGCCAAATTTATCCATTTGGCTTACCCACTAAAGATGGTTTTAGAAGAGGAAATTAAACTTATCGGACTTATAATTAAAGGAAGAGAGAAACTATAACTATACATATATGCTCCCCCTTTCTCATTAAAAGTCAACCATATATATATATATGTTTTGTAGTTCCGTTTGATAACAACATAAAAGAGGAAAATAAAAAAAAAAGAGTTGATTTTTGTGAGAAGATGTCTTCCTACTTTGCAACGTTTTCACGGGAAAATTTTCTTTGGCGGTTAAAGAAAAAAAAAATTCACAAAAAATTATGAAGAATGAAAAATATCTATTCATAAAATAAGCATGAAATAGAGAGTATCCTATCACATTCTTCTACTTATTTTCCAACTTCTTATCAAATTAAGTGTTTTTATTTTCCTTTTTCATATTGTTATCAAATGGAACCTAAATAAACAAACATAACGCTGAAAAGTTTTGTTAGTTGCGCTAGATTAGTTGTTATAAATGATCGGTAATAATGTTAGTTACATTAAAGAATCTTAATCATTTATGCAAAAGCTTAATTTGATGTCATATAATATGACAATCTGCGAGCATGAAATTATTAAACATGTGCGCTTAAAGGTTTGATATCAGCCAATAGTTTAAGGGCGGTGTTATCTACACCCTCAATAGTTGTCATAAATACTTATTTTTGTCACAAACCCCTCCTAAGTTAAATTTCTAATCACTAACACCCTCTTAAGACTCGCCTAATGAGCGGTGAGTGCAGTCACACACACTCGCCCCACTTGGGGATGGTTTGTTTGTAAGAACTCGCCTAATATCAAGCAATAGATTACTGGAGTGTTTTTCAAATAAGATTCGCATAATAAGATGTAAGTGCACTTACATAAATTCGGCTCACATTAGGAGAGTGTATTGCTAAGCACTCACCTAATTTCAGGTAATGAAGGAAGGGGGTGTTAAAATATATTTTTAAGTTAAATTTTGGAGGAGGTATTTATGACACATTTAAGGGTGTAAATAATTAACACCACCTTAGTTTAATGTGCTATGAGACTATAAATATAATTGTATGATATTTTTAATTGATAAAATTGTTAAAAAAGTTACATTATGAAAGAAAATTAATCATAATTTGGATCGATAGGCAATGGGTACCGGATAATGAGATAAAAAGGGAGTGAGATCTTCTATATGGGTATCTAATACAATACATCACGGACACAGAAATATGACAAATATAGAAAGAAAAAAAAAGTTAGGATACAATACCGCTAGGATACTTTACAAAATTAATATGTAATATATTCTTATGCATAAAAGTTAGTAGTTTTACAAAGTTTATAAATAGGACTCTCGATGTTTGTGAAGATATGAACCTAAAAATCAACCACATTAAACATGAAATGGTTGTTTAGGTTCAATTAACTCCAAATATTTCACACAACTAGTCAAAAGAATTATCATCTCAAATTTCATATCTACCCCCATTATCTCAAAAGATAGTAAGTAATGACATATATCATATAACAAAAAAATAATCATGACTATCGGTCTCAAGTAGGGGAAAGTATTGATCAAGAACTATTTTGAATGTATTATATTTATTAATAGTTTTTCTATTCACGTGCATTTTCAATATAATAAATTAGCCCATGTATAATACTACTTATACAAAATATTATGTTGTCCGCATATCTTATTCTTGACGTATCTGTGGTATATCATAACCGTATCAAAGAAATATCCAAAAAATAATAAATGCGAAAAATTCTAATACATATTATATATGTATCCGGACGTATTGAACAAATATTAATACATAATACGTATCGAATATAAATACAACTATCATATCTCATATAAAATATCTGTACTTTAGGTTATTCATTTGATCAACAAAAACGGAAATGCCAAGGAAAGACGTTGAGAAAGTGACATAGTGACAGGGTGAGTGTAATACACATGGGCTTAACTTTTGTGAAGATTTTGACCATTAATCCAAGGGCATGCAAGATACAAACTAACAACAATAGCTTGATCAAAATTATTACTCTCTTTTTCAAATTAACAACCACACTTTAAAATTTTTTTAAATTTTTTTTTAGAATTTTCTTTTAAAACAGAAAAAAAAAATATAAGTGTTGTTCTAAAATTAGTGGTTTTTAAAAAATATCAAAGTGAAAATAACACTAATAATTTAAGGCAAAATCCGGAGAGAATACAGTTTCGATCTCAAACTCAGCGCTTAACTTTTTTAAAAAAAATATTAAAAGAAAAGAAATTAAAGCTGGCTTTTTAATCTAAAAGGTATAGGGCTATTAGTTAGCAGTTTACAAGAGTCTTCCTAACAGTCCGATCGATATGATTTTGACTCACACTTCTTTGTATTTTGTTGACATTGTATTTATGTTTCTGATGTATCTTAGAGTGCCAAAAATTGAAGTGGAATGTTAATTAATAAGCATCCCCATTTAATTGACCAATTCAATAAGCATGCCCGCAAGTTTGACCGATTAAAAACGGAGGGATTGATAATATATAATTAATTAAGATGTCAACTGGCCGGTAACCATATCGATCATTTTCATCCAGGGCATCTCAAACAATATATGCATGTAATCAATCAATTTCAGTAAAGCTGTCATTCAGGATATTAAATCGCTTGCTTCTTTTATAGCAATCTCTTTCGTCGCAACACGAAGATCAGCCAATCAGGTGGCTAATTGGATGGCTAGGCATGCACTTGCTTTGAAATCTTGGAATGTCGATCTAAATCATGTTCCTCACCACCTTTCTTAGTTAATCGGAAAGGATAAATCTGATGTTTAGTTTTGTTCCGTGCCTTTGTGGTTTGTTTCACTTGTCAAAAAAAAAATCAATCAATTTCAGAGCCTCTTTAATTAGTAATGCCGAAGCTATAATTACTGTTCTTAATTATTTGACGTACGCTTAAAAGTTATAGTACGTACAATCCCCTTTTAATTTAAATTTAACTGGTTTACCTAATATTGCTTGGTCAAACAAGTAAATAATTAATGTTGATCCATATTTGGACAAATGCGTGCATAATATATGTTTATATTTTTTAATTAATTAGATAATGACCAAGTTCACAAGAGTTAATTATAATTATCAATAAAAGAGAGAGTCAGAGTCAATACAAACATGCTGTGATTAATACCCTATATATGATTCTCTAAACAAACAGCATGCTTACAAATTGTTTTTGTATTCAAACTTACGTACAGTAGTACTAGTAATTAATGCCACATATCACCTTCAATTCTATATAAATTATACACTCTTAAAACCGCGCACGTACACATTCGTCTCTCTCTCCCTAGATCTCTTTCTCTGTCTCTAATTAACACAAGTACACACATGAAAATGGCTATTCTTCAAAGTAGCAATTTTGAGAGCTGGAAGAATTACTGGAAGAGGAGAAGGTACCAAAGAATCGACGATGCTGCTAAAAACAAAAGGAAGATGAAGATCGAGAGGCTTGGCAGCGTTAGCAGCGGAAAAAGTAACCCGGCGACCCTTAAGAGAGAAAAAAGTGTTAGATTAGATAGACCACTACCGATGATTTCTACCACAAGTAATGAAGTTGTTGATGGTAGGATGGTTGTGGAAGTTTATAAGAGGATGGTGTCTCGCCGTGAATTAGCTGCTTTGCAAGTGTGACGTGCATATATATATATATATAATTAAGGATTCTTATTTCTATTTTTATTTTTTTTCATGGTTTTTAATTTGAACTATTTTCATGTAATCTTTTTTTATGGTTGGAGATTCAAGTGTAATGTTTTTTTCTTGTCGAGGTGGTAAATTAAGAAGGTAGCCCACTTGTGTTTAGTTTACAGCAATCTTTCAATTGAAATGATTGAGAAGAGAACTTCTATGCCCATTAATGTGATATCTTAATTTACAGAACCATCTTTTCACACCTGCTGAGACTTAAATCTCAAGGCTTCAGAATTTTATTTTATTTTTGTCGAAGGAACACACACTAACTTCATGTTCCAAGATATATTTGAATTATATGTGATCAATTGGTATAATATATGAATTATATATCCCTATATATTGGCAATCAAGAATAACATAAAATTGGGTGAGATACGATCAGTAGCAATGGGCAATAATGATTTCCAGATTTTTGGACATTTATTTATAAAACACTATATATCTTTCACCAAAGATAAATAATTAAACTAATTAAAAATCTAAAAATGATTCTTTCTGGTATATTAATATTTATGAACCATTGGATAAAATTATACCCACAAAAACACATCATATCATCAAAAAGTCCACCCACACACAAAATATACACGCTAACTCAATTTATTTCTCTCTACTACACCCTCTATGCTCTCTCTCATAAATTTTTTAATAAAATTTTAGAATCTCGTAAATTTTATTCAAAAATTATATTTTAATAAAAATTATGCATTTGAAACCTACTAATTGGATTATATAGAACAAGATCCATGATGACTATAAAATTATATACGAATTTTATTAAAAAGTATATATTTTTCAACTATATATACACCAAAACTTAACTCTTTTTCTTAGGAGTGGCAAAATAGCTTAATTATGCAAATTTTTAACCCGGCCCAAATGTGACACATTTAGTCGTGTTATTTTTGCATCAAGTCTAGGTTCTCAAATTAAAACCCATCTCGAGTCAAGTTCAGGTTTGAATAAAATAATTCTTTTGACTTGATTCAGGATAGATTCAATTTGTATTCAAGTGTAGGAATAAGCATGATGTGCTTGAATTTTTTTATTATAAAACCCAGCTCAGGTTGAGTAAATTATTAGGCAAATTGGGATTACATTTGACCAAACGTAACGAACCAGACCAGTTGCCCTACGCAATCATTTTTAAATTCAAAAATAAAAACTAGAGATTTATAAAACAAAATCCATTATAACTAAATTATGTATGAAAAATTGCAAAATAAAAAAATGATTAACCTTAATCTATTTAAAAGACATTGTTAGGTACAGTGTTATATTAGTTTGAATGATATATACTATCTTATTGAAAACATATTTTATTTACGCAATAGAGATGCCCAAGTAAAAGTGATGTGATCCAGCCTAACCCTTCGTTCAATTCAACTCAGGGGTATTGTGAGTTCCTGAATAAAGGCTTGGATACACATAGGTTCAATGATAGAACATGGAAGTTTAAAGGAAAAGCTATCAAATTGCCTATTCCAATAGTTACAAAGAGATTCCGAACCAATCAATCATTCTATGGAGTTCCTAAAAATTGAGCGTGGAAGTTCAAAGTGAAAGTATGTTTGAAAGGAAACCAATGAAGTTCCAAATCATGTTTTTAAGTTGTTCAAAGCTTGGATATTAATTGGAGCATACTAGAACACATGAAAAACACTGCAAAGACATCTTTGTAGTAAAATAATTGCGCGCTGGAACACTGCAAAGTCTTTTTTGCAATAAAATAGTTTTATAGTGTTTTACTGCAAAGTCTTCTTTACAATAAAACGGACCCCAAGTGTTTCATTGTAAAGTCATTTTTGCAGTAAAACTGTTTTATGGCGTTGTATTTATTTATTTAATATTTCTTAAAACCCAATGATTATGGATAATTATTATTTAGAATCTTGTCATATTAAGAATTTATTGGGCATATATTAGAGTATTTATTAATTTCTTTATTGCATTAGGAATATTTTAGGATTTATTATTTTCCTTTTCTAAGTAGAATTAGTTTTCTTATTGTAATAGGATTCTAAGTTTTATTTTCTCCTATTTAAAAAAAGTGTTAAACATTATTGAGGGATGGAAGATTATAATTAATGAAATTGAGAATTTTCTCTTTGTATTCTTTAAGAGCATGTTAAACATGTTGAATCGATTAATTCACGTGTTACTCGACTTATCAATCTAGCAGTGATGCTTGACTTATCAATCTAGCATCCTCACTAGATTGTGGCTTCATTCGCTCTACCAAGGTTTGCTCTTTTTTAAGTATTGGTTTAGCTTTTCATCTTCCATCAATTTGTCCAATTCCAAAGTTCAAGTCTCGATATAGACTTTGGGTCAAGGATTCACAAATAATCTAGTTAAGAGTACGATCTGGGATCGCATCAACAAGAATTCGAAAAAAAATACTAATATATATAAAAATAAAAAATAAAGATTTTCATGTGTTGCCCACACTAGTATACCCCCATTAAATGATAAAACTGGACAATATATGGGTCCTATCACATCAAGATCACCGTTTTTAAACCGAACAAGCATGATAAAAAAGAATATTGATTTTGTTTCTATCCGCAATATCTTACAATTAATCCGCACTGTTATAAGTTAATCCACATTACCTATTAAGTTAATCTGCACTAATTTGCGAGTGCGGATAGACTAACAAAAAATATTATTAATTTAACTTTATAAATATTATTTTGAATAATAATTTAATATTAAAATATCCACAAGATTAATAAGTACATCCACTTTAAAAAGTTAGTTCCTAATATTACTAAGCAAATTTTAATTAACTTTGAAATAAAATAATAAAAACAAAAATTAAACCTTTACTCTTAATTCAAATTTTTACGGCATTCTTCCATCTTTCTCACTTGTAGATACCCACTATCCCTCTTTCCCCTACATACTCATTATTCTTCTCTCTTTCCCCATTGTCTCCTCCTTCATCTACTTATTCCTCCTTTTTTTTCCCATTGTCTCGTCATTCTTCACAAGTTATGCGCCATATTTAGAAGGACCACTCTCATTGTCTTCGCCTTCTTCATCGCAAACTTTAAAACTTTAACTTCATATTCTTCATCTAGAGTTTATATTAATTGATAAATATGTGTATATATCTAAAAAATCGATTACAACACTTCTTGCAACAACAAATCATTGACATCACTTTTAACTGATTGTAACACCCATAAAGCTTCCAAAATAATCAATTCCTTTGAGGTGAATACGTTAGGATCCTAAAAAATTCATAACTAATTTTCGTAAGTTTAAAAGAAATAATACAATTATTATTTTTGGACAACAAATTAGTTTTAATCGGCATTAGATATTAACTCAAGTTTTACTAAAATCTATAATGCCGTATCCGAAATTAAGTTCTTTTATTATATGTTAAATAAGAATATAATCTCAAGTACAAATTCATAAGCAAAACAAAAAAAACACCATTAAACATGCAATCTCTACTGATTACAATGGAAATAAATTGTCCTCAACACTAATACCTAATTCTTTCTCAGCTTTCAATGCCGCGTTAATCCATTATACTATAAAGTCTTTTTCTGTTGCAAAGTATTGTTCAATTATTTCATTGGCAAAAGAATTTTCGTTGTTGTATGCTTAAATTAGATATTGATATTAGGATTTGTATTTTTCGTCGAACAAAATACGTACTGATAAGTTAATCGATGTTAAATTATTTTGAAGCCAATTCACGCACAATGATCGTTAAACTTTAATCCTGAAACCGTTTGAAAATTCTTTAAAGGTAAATATAAAATAAATTAAAAAGGAATTATATTTATATGAGGAATCTTAATTAAAATGGAATCTAAATTTATATAATTATAAATTAATTTTAATTGGTGGATATAATTATTAATTTTGAAAGAGTAATATTGTAAAAATTTGTTTAAAATTTTCATAATTTAAGGGTGAATTAACTATAAAATATTGCAAGGATAAAAATAAAATCACCCAAAAAAACCTACTACTTTTTTATTTTCTTTTGTAAATAAACGTTAATCAGCCTTTTTAAGCGACATATGGGCCTATGCCCAATTTACAAGGCTCCATATGGGCCTTATTGGTTTCAAGATTTATTTAAATTTTATTAAAAAAAAATTAAAGCATTCCTATATATGTTGTGATAGTCTAAATTTGCTAATGATGTTTGTACCTATATATGTTGTGATAGCCTTGAGCCAATATTTTTCTTTTGAGAACCCTTCCCTATATGATAGTATACTTTATTTGTTTGTTAGATTATTCGATCCAGAGCTCTTAGGGAGCCAACCCACAAAGAGAAGGAAGAGTCCAATTCTTTTAGAGGCCACACAATAGAAACTTTCTTTTCGGAAAAACAGTCACTAATCTAATAGTATATATATATAATGGGAGGAGTGAGAAGGATTTGTTGTGAGAATGCCACATGGCACTCATTAATGCAAGAATTAATTAGTTGCATTATTAATCTCCTTTTTTTTTTCCTTTTCCTTTTTCTCTTTATTTTTTGTTTCTAAACAAACTTTGTTAATCTCCTCGATTATTAATAAAGAAAAATATGTGTTCTCTTTATTAATCTTAACTTGCATACCTCAAGAATTTACAAATTGGTCTTTGTCTTTTATAATTTGATTATAATTTATTTTTACTATTATATTATAGATCAATTTGAATTTCATTTCGTATTTAAAAATAAGACAATGTAAAATTTTGTAATTCATTTGTAGAATTATAGTTGACAATTCTTTTTTGTGAGAAGGATTTGTTATGAGATTACCACATGGAAGTCATTAATGCAGGAATTAATTAACTACATTGTTAATCTCCTTTTTCTTTTCTTTTTTCCTTTTTCTCTTTGTTTTTTCCTTTCTAAAAAAACTATGTTAATCTCCTCAATTATTAATAAAGAGAAATATTTGTTATCTTTATTAATCTAAACTTACGTACCACAAGAATTTACAAATTGCTCTTTGTCTTTTATACTTTGATTATAATTTATTTTTACTATTATATTATAGATTAATTTGAATTTCATTTCGACTTTATAAATAAGATAGTGTAAAATTTCTAATTCATTTGTAGAATTATAATTGACAATACTTTTTTGTAATAACTTTTGGCACAGACACAACTTTTATAAAAGTGCCCGTGCATAGCTCGGGTTATCATCTAGTTATTAATATCATTCACGATACAACTAGAAAAATCAGTGGGAAACGGTCCAGAAGAACTAGAGATCATGGTTGTATAAAAATGTCACAAGTGTTCTATTGCTACTTTAATACATAACATTAAAAATATTTAGTTAATGTAGCATTATTCACAAAAAGATATAATATTACAAACAAAATATCCCTATCTTTCAAAATAAATGTATTCTTAAAAGTTTGACACTTTCGAAAATAAATATATAAATTATATGTTTGAAGGAAGCCGTTGCCTAATTAATTTATTTTATGGAATCCATATATATATATATAAGACTTTGACCAAAAGTAATAAAAGTGATGCCGTGGGACAATGACTCGCCACCTTAATTAAATTGACCAATTTATAAGATCAAGTCTAACTATTTACAAAAGCAGCTATATTAATTAATATTAATCTTGGTATTGTCAAAGTTATTGTTTTTCTTTTGCTCTCCAAATAAGCTAGTATGAATTGGGTTCTTCTAAAGATTTCCCTCTATGCCATCAGAGGGAGAAATTTAGTCAGGAGCTTATCGCATAAAAAGATCATGCATAATTGTATGCGTCAATAATGAGACATTTTTGTTATATAAAAATAAAATAATGACACATTTAAATTTGGCTTTTAAGCCATGAGAGTCTAACCATAAAATTTGAGGGATGAAAAAAGAAGAGAGTGAAGAGAATGTGCATTAATGATTAAAAAAAACCTAAGAGAATTTGTTAAATCTATTCCACAAATTTTGACATAATTTCGTACATTGAATAATTTTTAGTACTGCTTTGTTAACAGTGGCATTGGCAGAGGGCAGGAAAAATTCATGGGCGAAGAATTTTATATTCTAAAAAAATTGAGTTATATATATAGAGAAATGCACCAACCTATAGTCTTATACATACAAAAAGGTTATACTTGAGTTTTCCTACACTTTATACAAAAATATTTCTTCTAATTTCAGGAATCTTTTCAAGAATTTGTAAACTAAGTCCTAATTTCAACAATACCAACAAGAATGATACACTATATTGTCATTTATTATAATAAAAGGAATTGTTTAATAATTAACTCTTAGAGATTTTTTTAATAGAGAATGAAAAATGCTCTTGCTTTATGGGTACCATATCAAACGGGGAAATATAATTATATAATTAAAGCATAGCAAAAGTATAAAATATGTATTGTATGTGTGTAAGAATGAAAAAGACAAAGAATGAATACATTTTGAAGAAAATGAAATAGACTCCTTGTGCAAAATCTATTCTTTCTTATCTCTTTCTCTTGTAGCTTTCTCTCACTTTTGTCTGCGTGCGTCCATGGAATGGGTTTCAGATATTAAGTAAGGTGGGCAACATTGAAAACATTTCATTTTTCAAAATGGAGGAAAATAATATTTTTAGCACTTCTTTTTTTCTTTTTCTTTTTTAAATGAAGACTTGTTGCTGCCACTCCTTCTTAGTATTAACAAAGTAAGGTGAATGTGTTTATATATATATACATAAAACGATGATAAAATCTAATAATTATTTAAGAGATGGGACTATGGGAGAGGGGCTCGAATGTTTGTACCCTCTGTGATAATTTATACTTTTAATCCCTAAATCAAACCCGAATCTTAAAATTGATAACATTTTTCAAAATTCTTGTAACATTTTTTTATGTACTGTCAAAAGATTTTGAGTTTCAAACACCAAATTATTTATATATTTTTATTTTAAATTATGAATATTATGTCTCAGTCTTTATGCAGTTACTAATATATATACGGAAATTTTAAGTCCGGACCAGTCCGTACGAATTGGTCTTTTTTATGACGGTTTTGCGTCATAAAAAAACAACCTTCCAATGTTTTTATAACGAAAAACCGTAGTAAAAATTATCAATCTGTACGGACTGGTCCGTACCAAAATAAACTCTATACCTATATAATATAATTAAAATTCTTTTTTAATACAAGCGGTGATAAGAATAAAATATTTGAGAAGAAAGGGAGAAAGGCCGAAATTCGAACTACTAATGTTATAATTTATGTCGACAATTATAAATGGGTATCTTAAATACACCTACATTATTATTCTTCTCACCTTTATAAAAGTCAAAGTTCAAATTAAAAAAAAACCTAAAAAGTAGACTAAAATTCTTTCTTCTCACCCCTATTTCTATCTTAACAAAAAACCGTTGCTTATTATTTTTGAATTATCTTTAATACACTTACTAATTTATTTTTTCACCCCATTATGTTATCGATTTTAATGTACAATTACATTATTGGAACAAAAATTAATATTATTAATGTTAACTTAGTAAAAAATTTTTGAATTCTATCTCATGACGTAAGTAAAATTAATAGGCAAATTAGATAATTAAACTTAATAAACCTCTAAAATATATTATTGATATAAATGACTATATCCAAAATCACCTTTTTATACATCGAATTTTTAACGTAGTGCATGTTACGTACATAGACCAATTAAAGGGAGCTTTAAAAGGCAAAACTAAACATTGAAATGATTTAATTACATAAATATATTCAAAAAGCTTAAAATTGGAGGTATAGTAAGTCATATAAAATCACATACGTAGTAATATTAATATATAATATATCTATCATTAGCAACACTTTTTTGAATTTCCGGCATTAAAACCGTATACAATCTTGCAACTTCACGTAGATATTGAAAATCTTGTGAATGGCAAAACTTCCTTAAAATCATAATGATTTATTAATCACTTCCCTAACATAGCGATCTAGTTATAGCAAAAACCAAACATATTGTACAGACCATGTAAAATGGTAATAGGTTTATTTATTTATTTCTTTTATTGGCAAAGCAAAACACATTTCAATATCTACGTACTGTAAAACTCAAAGAAATACATTAATGCCAATGCAAAATGCTTAAGAACGGTATGGAATTTCCACATATATAGACACCAAAATAGAATAAAACAATAAAGTAATTAAAGTCTAAATTGGGCATGATTTAAGAGCACTAAGCGCATACCATATGGGGTTTGATCTTCCTTCGAGCATCTCATCAACAAAACATATCAAAAAAATCATTATAACAACTTAATTAATGATCTGTTTGAATAAAATCGATACTTTCGAGGACATAGGAAGTAATTTGCCTCTAAACTTTTTCCAAGCAATTGAAGATAATAATTTTTCCAAGCAAATGTTGCTAGATTCTCATGAATAATGCGTGCAGTACTTAAAGAATTGTATTGTTTAAGACTATTCCGAGTGTCAAAGTAATTGTATTTTTGTGGGTTTATATAAAAAAATTTATATTTTAATTTTAGCGACGACAAAAATTAAAGTCCATGTAATGCATTCCGTAAACTCACCTACCACTGGAATGAATTGAAAGTTTTTTTAAAATCTAAATAAAGTGAGAAGAAAATATTCTCTAACTGAAATGATAAAACTAATTGCGTAAATTCATTTAAGAATTTCCTCGTAAATTTGTCATAATTATTTCAATAATAGTAGTACTACTTTTGTTTGTGTAGGAATCACTTTGCCAAAAAAATTGCTTTATTTTTTGTTTCATTTCATATCGTTTAATAGGAGTCTTATATATATGGGCTGCTATTCAGCTATCTTTTTATTTTTTTTTATTTTAGTATTTTTAAATTATTAATAATCTTTTATTTTTCTTTTGTTTGGCACAATTAATATCTATTATATATACGAATCAGAAATTTTTAAGTGTGGATCCGAATCAATGTACAGATCGATCCTTTATTGTTATGATAGTTTTGCGTCATAAAAAACGACCTCTCAATATTTTTATGACGAAAAAATCTTGTAAAAATAACCGGTCCTTACGGAACTGATCCATACGAAAAAACAAACTCATATATGAATTATGATATACTTACTTATAAATTTTATTAATTATTTTTATTGGTACATTATATTATTTTTATCAATTATATTATTTGTTGCGTCCGGTGACAACGAAGTTTGTTGACAAAGATTTCTTTTTTTTTTTTTTGTTGCCTTATTCAGTAAGGTAGAAATGTAAAAAGGTAACTGAAAGTGTAAACCAAAGCCAAAAATAGCAGCTGGCAAAATTTTAGCTTACACGATCAATAATCAATCGTGGCAAGTTATAACACTCTCACGACACATCATGTGTCGTAAGAAATCAAGAAAAAGCTTGGGACAATAGATGATGTGTCGTGGGACACATCATTCAAATTTCCTCCCGTTGATACTCTTTCAAGTATTTGGAAATGGAAGAATAAAAAAAAATGCCTGCCACGACACATCATGTGTCGTGGGAAACAAAAGGATCGGCCGATACATCATTTATCGTAGGATGGCTTTATAATCTTGCCCGACAATTTATAAATAGTGCAAGATAAATTTAGCTTATTCCTACTACAACTCTTCATTACCAAATAATATAAATATACATTTTTAACCTACATTCTTACACTACCCACTAATGGTCTCAGATACATGACTGCATTAGTTAAACGTCTTTCATTCTGTCCTCCAATCCCCTACTAGGAATTTACCGGCCGTGTCGGAAAAAAATGGTGATCTCTTCTTCTTCTTATCAAGTGAACGACACAGCCTCCCTAGACTCAGGCCACCTCCGTCTCCGCCAGCTCGGCTACAAGCAAGTTCTCAGGCGTGACCTTTCGTAATTATTCTTATCTTCTCTTCATTCTACTTATAATTTCCCGGCCCCTTTATAATTAAAGTAAGTTATACCCGGCCAATTCATTATTTGGAAATTGAAAAGCTGAATTTTAGGTTTTCTTTTTTGTGATTCGTAGGGTAGTATCGAATTTTGCGATGACGTTTTCGATAATATCAGTGCTTACGGGTGTGACCACACTGTATAATACAGGGCTGAATTATGGAGGACCTGTAGTTATGGTGTATGGATGGTTTATAGTTAGTTTTTTCACCATGTTTGTTGGTTTCTCAATGGCTGAGATTTGTTCCTCTTACCCCACCTCTGGTGGACTCTATTACTGGAGTGCCAAGCTTGCTGGCCCATCTTGGGCTCCCTTCGCTTCTTGGATCACTGGCTGGTAATTCTTTAATTATTAACCATTTAATTCTTCGCTCTTCCCCTCTCTCTCTATATATATATTTCTTGATAGTTTGATTTTATGTGAATTTGAAAGTGTCCTTATTTGTGATAGAATTGCTCTAGTTATACGTACTTTTCTTCCAGCATTACAAGATTTGGAGTTAATGCTTATTTGTGATAGAATCACTCTAGTTATACGTCCCTCTCTCAATGGCTGAACTATTTTCTTTTTGAACAAGTTATAAGTAGTATGGATTAACTAAGCCCCAATATTTCATAACACTTGTTTGGGACCCAAAATTTAAGGATGGGGACGTATTTATGGTAGAAAGCAGAAAAAGGAAAAAAAAAAGTCTCATTTCCAAACTTACATTCTAATTAACGTACGGAGTAACTTGGTATTGTGGTTTGTGAATTGTGATTGCTAAGCCCTTCCTCAGTTGACAAGATGCTCTATATCCCTTTCAGATTACCGCTCCATCTTTAACTTTCATACTTGTTAAAGATAATTACTAAAGAACAAATTTTACTCAGCTATGGTGAGAATTATTACATTGATCCTAAAAACTGAACTATTAATTTGGGACCTCCCACTGGATACTACTCATGATCTACTTAGACCTTCCTACAATAACATCATCTAATACTCCATAAAATTTTATATTCACTTTACAGGTTCAACATCGTTGGCCAGGTACTTCTTCGAATTCTTCTTCATTTTTCTTCTTATATAAGGATTTGTTTTCAGTTAAAAACAATATTCTTTGAGGCCAAGCTATTCATCTCCCCTCTGAAAATCTCTAATCACTAAGGGTTAATGTTTGATAAAGCGGAAAAAGATTAAGTTTTCATGACAAGTTTGAGAAAGAGACGAGTTTATTGGTGCGATGTTCTCCATCTTTAATTTCAGTTTTTTCTGTGGAAAACTTTTCTTACCTTGAAGAATTGAATTCCAAGAAAAAAATCCCAACTTTTTTTTATCATGCGCATCCTAAAGAGAACTTTGTCTGCAGTGGGCTGGAACGACCAGCGTCGACTTTTCACTTGCTCAGCTAATTCAGGTGATCGTTCTACTTAGCACAGGTGGAAATAATGGAGGTGGATACGTGGCCTCTAAATACGCAGTAATTGGTTTTCATGGTGCCATTCTGCTCTTACACGCTATCTTAAACAGCCTTCCCATATCTGTTTTATCCTTCTTTGTACAGCTTGCCGCTGCCTGGAATTTTGTAGGTATGATTAGATATAATAGACCTTTTTTTCTTTTTCGTATTGTTGCTTTTAATTCCATTAGCTTCTTGGTGGACATTTTAGTGGACCATCTGATTTGTGTTGGCAAATTCTTTTTTAGGCGTCTTTGCTCTTATGGTTCTCATTCCCACGGTTGCCAAGGAAACGGCTAGCGCCAAGTTTGTTTTTACTAACTTCAACAGTGATAATGATGAGGGAATCCACAGTAAAGTCTACATATTTGTTCTCGGACTCCTTATGAGCCAGTATACCCTAACAGGGTATGATGCATCTGCCCATATGGTATGTTTGTATTCTCTTGTTTTTGCCATCTCAGATATTAGGTCAGTTTTCATTAGTTTTAATTCCTTTTACATTTTGAGAATTCATCACACTTTCTTTCCGGGAGTGGTTAGATGTACTCCATTTCAATATTACAGCTCTCCAAATTGACAATTCGTGACATCTCATGTAGATCTTTATGGCACTTTTAATACGTTGCTGGCACATTAGGAGTAACGAAGTGGAGTGCATTTAGCCATGACCTTGTTTATTTCATCCTTAATAAAAGCTAAAATGGAACCATGCGGTTTCATCTAAACTTGTGGTTTCCAGTCAGAGGAAACAAAGGGCGCAGATATAAATGGACCAAAAGGAATTGTCAGCTCAATTGGCATATCTATTATCGTTGGATGGGGTTACCTACTTGGCCTCACCTTTGCAGTTACGAACATCAAACACCTTTTGAGTAAGGGCAATGATGCTGGGGGCTATGCAGTTGCCGAGGTATTTTACCAAGCTTTCAAGAGTAGGTATGGCACTGGCGTTGGTGGTATTATTTGCTTGGGCGTTATTGCTGTTGCCATATTTTTCTGTGGCATGGGCTCAATTACAAGCAACTCCAGGTAATTAAACACGCTTAGTTTCTTCACTATTTTCATCTCATATTGTTTTAACTATTTTACTCTAAGAACACTTAAGGGCGATTCCATCTTCAGGATGACATATGCATTTGCCAGAGACGGAGCAATGCCATTGTCATCATTTTGGCATAAAGTAAACAAGCAGGAAGTTCCCATAAATGCAGTGTGGCTCTCCGCTTCCATATCATTTTGCATGGCCCTTACGGTAATTGCATCTCATACTTTCATTGGTTTCTTACTATTAGTAATGAACCTAGTGTTGTGGGTGAGCTGTTGTATGTACTTTGTATGGCTACTAGCTGCAGTAGGTGCTAGCAGGCTACATGCTATTAGGTGTTGAACACCTCACCAATGTGCTATATATGTGTAGACACTAGTTCTTTTGTAGTACGTGCGGATAAAGGTAAAACCATGAGGGCTTGAATCGAAAGCAGACAGTCTTTTACTGGGCTGGACCGGGTTCGTGGCAATGCAACTGCTAATGGTTTAGTCTTTTGTTTTATACGCATATTTTGCAGTCGCTTGGCAGTACAGTGGCCTTTCAAGCAATGGTATCAATAGCAACTATCGGACTCTACATTGCTTATGCACTACCCATATTCTTTAGGGTAACTTTGGCTCGAAAATCCTTTGTACCTGGTCCCTTCAACTTGGGGTGCTTTGGGATTCTTGTTGGTTGGATCGCAGTTCTTTGGGTGGCAACCATCTCGGTACTATTCTCTTTGCCTGTAGCCTACCCCATATCGGAAGAGACTTTTAACTATACTCCAGTTGCACTTGGAGGCCTATTCATCCTCGTCGTTTCTTTTTGGATCTTGAATGGTCGGTATTGGTTTAAAGGTCCCATAACCGACATAGATAAGTGAAACTAGTGTAGAGATGGGATAATTATTACAATTATACATACTTGTGTAAATTGGTTTATGTTAGGTTGTGTTTTCTTATCATCATTTCAATGAATGCGTGCTTCAAGCACTTACCATTGCAGGTTTCACATTGTTCAGTTCACGTCTCATTCCTTTAAAATGCGACCAATAATTATCAGGCTAGACAGTTAAAATAAAAACAGTAATATATTTATAACTGGATCGTTGGTGTTAAGGCTAAACATGTATTTATGAAAAGATAGAATGTGCCCTTTTTGTAACTTGGTCATAGACTAGTGGTATGTTGGAAGGCATTTATAAATCAATAAAAGCATGCATGGTTGACCTGACCGATATTAACCCAACGGACCGAAAAAGTTATTCTTGTTTCAATTTCTCAAGAAAATATTTGTACAACTTAATTAATGTGCAAAGTGAAGATAAGTTTATTTGAGAACTGTTGTAGTTGCGTATTTATAAAAGGAAATCAATAAAATTATTTACATTAACAGGCAGGGTGATAGGATAGGCTGTATATCCTCCCGGTCTATTGTAGTAGATTTGCTTCCATTAGGCTCTGTTTGATAGCAACATAGAAAATAAAAATAAAAACAACTAATTTGGATGAAAAGATGGAAAATAAGTTGAGGCATATGGTGAGATAATCTCCATCTCATACTCATTTTTGTGATTATATGTCTTCCATCCTACTTTAATATTTTGAGGAAAATTTTTCTCCACCATCACCCAAAAAAAAAATTCTCATGGAAAAAAGTAAAAAGCAAGAGTTAATCTTACCACATCCCCCAATTTATTTTCCATCTTCTCACCTAAATTAATTGTTTTTCTTTTCATTTTTCATGTTGCTATCAAACGGAGCCTTAAATTCCACAAAACTCTCAACAAAATAGCAAAGATAATAGATACGTCCTCATTTAGTAGGTAGTGTTTTTATTAGAAAACAAGTATATAGTCTGAGCGATATACAGTAAATTAATTTTATTAATAATTTAAATATATGACTTAACTCAATTTTTTTATAATTTATGATGACAAATCGATCAACTATTATCATTAGGTTTTAATTTAGTTTATGAAAGTGTAGATAGACCTAATTTCCTATCTTTATAGTAAAAGAAAAAAAACATATGATACATGGGAGAAGAGATTTGAATAATAAATAAATGAAAGAATCCAAAACCTATAAAAATGTCTAAAAAGAAAAGAGAAAAGTGAAATTTTATATTACAATTTTTAAAATATATAAATAACCAATAACATGTGCCAGCCTCTTGTCAAAAGAAGCAATTTTAATTGTGTATAAATAATTGAAGTAACTATGTTATAAGAATATTTAAAATTATTCTTGAAATATTGGAATTATCATTAACAAAAGTTTTTATGTGTAATTCAGAGATGGAAGAAAAAAATAAGGTTAACTCATGAGAAACTAATAACTACTCGTGTTTACAACATTACTCATATTTTGGACAATTTCTTAATCATATTTCTAGCAATTTGATTCAGATAAAGTAATTTTATTTATGCATCTATATGAAAATTTTCAGGTGCGAACCGGTCCTTTTTGCGTCGTAAAAAAACACTCTCAATGTTTTTATGACGAAAAAGTGTCGTAAAAAGCCTTGGTCCGTACCAGAAATGAACTGTGTATATATATGTATATAGAATCCTTTTATAATTAGAAATGTTTTAGCAAGAGATTAAAAAAATAAATCCTTAATAAATGCAAAAGGTAGAGTAATCTAATAAAAACTAGTTTGTAACCCACACGATGCATGGGTGTTTTGTATACATGCTGAATGGATAATTTTTGGAATTCTAATCTAATTTACATATACAAATGCCTTATAAAATTTGTGTATGAATGTACCTAACATAATTGAAAGATGAAGAACCTGAAGCAAGATTAAATGTATCCAATAACATAATTGAAAGATGAAGAACCTGAAGTAAGACTAAAGCTACACTATTAATTAAACTGTCATATCGTACATCAAAATATGCGTTGTATTTCCTACAAAACCATATTTTTGCACTAAGACAAATGTTGTTGCACATCATAAATTAGCACATTGTTAAAAGAAAATTCTTGGAGATTGATAATAACTCCTACTATAACCAATACTAATTAATCAAAATTCAAAAATACATGCACTTGAAAAAGCATTCTACTTGATACTTTGGTCTGCTCTTTGTTGCAAAAGTTATGTGCTGATCATGTATGTAGCCCACTGATCTCAAAAAGACTGATAAGAGTAAACTCAAACCTAGGCCAATCGTGAAGAACCCAATGTCAATGAATATCATTTAGCGTCTAAAAAATAAAGGGTAAATCATGCATTACAATACGCTTAGTAATGCGAGTCTACAATAAATTGACACTTGAACATCACGTATAAGAGCCCAATTTAGCATTCACATTTTTTTAAAGGATACACTAATTTAAACAACATGAATTGTTATGAATAAAACAATTGGTATATCCTGAGTTTGGGTACACTGATTATGTCTTAAAAGCGTACCGAGAATTTTAATTTCAGACATCTCGAATAAAAAAAACAAACTCTTATTTGATAAGTATGATGAGTGTTACTTATCATATAAGTTCATAACTACTTTGAGGCATTTCACCAAAAAAATATGCTGCTTTATATAAAACTTACTACTAATTATGGACCATTTCAACTCTGAATTTATGAAAACAAACTATAACCCCACATATTGATATATTATATGTAACAGATTACTATATATATAAAGAACATTAAAAAAAACCGTAAAAGATATAATGAAATCAATTTATGTTTTGTGTATAAACTTAAAATTAACTTTGTCAGATAGGAGCTTTAGTTTCTCTCCATCATTGTAACTTATGTAAAAGGCAGGAACCCGTATTCGGCATTCTTTTATGTAATCAAAGCTTTGAAAAAAAATAAAAAAATACACAGCCTGATGTAGGTTTATGCCCCTATTAGCCTTTCACAAAATGGAGAAACTAAAACTAAATGACTGAATATTGTACCTTGCCAAAGCTTCTAATTAAACTGGTAACTTGCAAAAGGGAAAACGTAAAGATATATATGATGTTGTGGATATGCAGATGTAAAAGAAGCCACAATCAGTACAACCACCCATGAAAAACTTGTTTGTTGATTTTTTATTTTTTTTGCTAAATTTAATGTGTATATTCTAACATAAAAGTACTTTAATGTAATAATACATAGGAACTTATTAACATCATAAGTCGATTCATCATAGGAAATAAATTTCTTAAATAACTTTTGGAATATGCAAAGATCTTTTTGTTTTTTACAATTACAATGGTACTCAATATGACATGAGTCATTCTTTTTTAGTGTTAGTTTTAGTGAAGTCCTAAGATGACATTCAATAATACCTTGAACTTCCTCAGTACTCTTTTAATGGTTCCAAAAAAAGTATTCTTTGCGTCTACTTTTGGTACGCCAGTGTGTTTACAGAGTTGTGCACCAAGCTGCTAGTGCGCTAATGGAGCAGGGCATTGGCATGCCAATCCATTAATGGATGTAGAAATAAACGACTTAATTAGTAAATTAAGAGACAACCTAGCCAAATAGTTTATTTGCATCATATATAGACTAAACATTATCGCAGGAATATTAGATTATGATATTGAACTCCCTGCGTGTGTTCACTACAAAGAATAAAAAAAGTATGGAGAAAAACATATCAACATTGTTTCAAACTACAATGGTACTAAACAAACATGGCAAACAATAATAATTTATTCAAAAAACTAAAAATAGAGCTAAAGAAATTGATCAATACCCATATAGTTAATCAACAGCGACACATTTGAGCTTCCATAATTTGTATTCTTGAAAAGTTTCGCCATTATAGGAGCAAAGTTCCCAGTTTACACCTAATTTTATTTACTACAATTTCCTTCATGAAATCATAGCAAAGAATAGTGTTAATTAAGGAGAAATAAGCCTTGGACTAACTTTTAAAACATGAGAACATAATGCAACTAATTTCCAGTACACCACAATATAAAATAGATGTGAAAAAAATAAAGAGAGGTTATTTAGCACATTCTATCAAACACCTACTGAGCATCAAATACATACACATATTATATAGTAAAAACATAATTTTAGTAAAACAAAAACTACATCGCATAGCAAGTTTAATTAGAATTTACCTTTAAAATTAAAGATTTTTGACATTTCTATGTTGATAGAATTTAGTTAGTGGATCCAATTCTTAATCCGACATTTTGGACTACCAAGTTTTGTGAAAAAAAAAAGATTAAATAAAAGCATTATTCAATTACAATACCTTAAAAACAAAACAAAGCTTGGATATATAATCATACTCACTAAGATAAGGTTACAATAATTTGATTTCACCTGGTTGTAAATTACATGAAAGTTTGGTAATGATGATGAGCACATGACTAAAATTTATAAATTTTTTAGTGTGCTGAACTCTAAAGCAGGAAGCAAGAAAAATTACAAATTGTAAGGGGCCAAAAAACCATTGAAGAACTTAATTCATTTACCTAAAAGGAAGCGTATCAAATAATTAGTAAAAACTATCACCGATTGACGTGGATTAGGAGACACCAAACGATTTATGTAGAATAGATGATTTCTATAATGTTTCCACATGTAGGAAATTTTAGGCACATTTGTGTAGCAAAATACAAACAAAATGAAGGATATGAAGCAACTTTGTCAAGAACTTTATGGCATTTAATCAAACAATTCATCTCCCTGAGCTAAACCCAAAGAATAAGAAATTAACATGTAATTCTAAAGTAGTCTTTTGTTATGTATTAATAACATGTGTATATGTAGTAACCAAACAATAGACCGGAAAACATAAGACGGCCCAAAATTGACAGAGTAACAAAACCAAAACCCTAAGAATTGGGGGGAAAAATAAAGAGTACTAAAAATCTCAGCCATAAACACTATGAAGAGAACAAATCAAGTAAGTATCAATACCTAGTAAAAACTGCTAAATACAACGAAAATCTTCATTCTCTTTGATTTATAACAGAAGAATGCAAGCTTTTCCATCATTAATACGGTCATGATGATGCTGGGGAGGGGAAGAGTGTGATACAGAGAATGATAACGGGAAGCAGAGGAGTTTTTTACTGGTGGAGAGAAAAGACGGACGGGATACGAAATTACCAACAGGAATTAATTTAGAGATGTTTACATATTTAATGCCATCCACGTGGCGGAACGGAAGGAAAACCTTCTCGCTCCTTTCGTTTTATATATATAAAATAGATGTGATTGAATAAATAAGAAGTTTAATTATGCAAAAGAACGCGAAAAGTTATAAAACATGTGAATACGATATTTTGGATAAATGATTACATGAAGAATTTGAAAAGACATTATTTTAAGAGAAGAAATAAGAAATATATATATATATAATACATTTATTATTGACACGTGACAAACTCTCAAAAAAAGAGAGCATTTTATTTTTACTATTATATAGAATTAATAGTGGTTCTGAATAAAATTATTTTAATGAATTGTTGTAAAGAATTTAGCGGAATATAATGCAAAGGAAATAGATATTATGTGGATACTTGTAATATTATTATTTTTATTATATATATAAAAATATTTCTCTAGAAATACTCATATGTCATGCATCCAAGCATTTAATCAAAATTAACAACTAACAAAACAGCCTTGCTAGCTAAATATCTTATGCATATGAATCAAGATACACATAAGATAAAAACCTGGCTCGATCATTAGCCTTATTTATCTTAATTATTAGCAATGTAGCAATATTTATACTAGTTTGACCGAAGACTCTAAACTTACTTATTGAAATGTTCATCATCATAGCCTGAAGGTGATGGCCCTAGCAACTCTTCAAACTCATCTATTTCAAGCATCTTCATCACAGTATCATAATCCAATGAACCACCCACTCCCCCATAATTACCACCGTTAGAAAACCTGGTCGGATCCTGCAGGCCTTGGACCGCGTCCATCCGTGGAGCATAATTCACATCCTGATTAACATTAGGTGCTGTCGAGGCCGCGACACTGGTGAAATTACCACATTGCCCTTCGGGCCTGAGTAGCTGTTTGCCCTTTACATTGTCTTCAACTCCACTTTGAGGGTTATTGTTGGTATTGAAGTTTGCAGCTTGTAGTTGGCGTTTAAGTGTTTCGAGGTTGTAGTGAACTGAGTAACCAAGATTTAGCCTAGGCGTAGTAACTGGGATTGGACTAATTGGACCGAAATTCGATTTATTAGCCCCATAGAAATTAAATGTTGGTTTAGTTTGCATCGGTGGATTAATTGCGCAATTGTCGGTGATTCGCTTTATTCGATCTCTATATTTCTGTAAACATGTTATAGAACAACAAATTAAATCAATTTATTTACAAATTAGAATAATACTCTAGCTACTTATTAGGGCAGCTTCTTTTTTTAATTACCTGAAGATGACTAGCAACGTGACGATGTGTCAAATGAGGCACATTCATCAACCTTAGCACCGCCTTTGGATTTGCTTCTACATTGTAAGAGCCAAAAACAGAAATTAAATAAAAAAGTTTGGAAATCTAGATATTGAATAAGCTTAAGATCGATGTACTGACAAAATGTGAGCAATATGTGATTAGAAGTGTGTATATAGATTTGGAGAGAAAAATTACTTTGTTCGCCTAGTGCACCAAGTGCTTCCATGAACTTGTGATGAAGATCAGGTGTCCATCTCAGTCGCGGACGAGAATTTTTCTTTGTTTTTCTATTTTCTTTATCCTTCCTCCTCTTCTCTTCAATGTTAGTTAATTTTTTTGATGAATAATTCATATTTGTTTGTCTAGTGAATTCCCCTTGTTTTTCATTTTCCAAACTCTGCCATCTTTCAATGGTAACTCTGCCATCATTTGTATTCGTTTGTGATTCTCTAACAAAATTCTGCTCGAAATCGACAAATTCGCTCGCAATTATCTTACTTTTCCCCTTTCCATCAATTGGTAAATGTTGAATGTTAGCAGGGGCATAGGTACTTGTTTGGCAAAATGAAATTCCTTCTGATTCTTCAGTTTCTGTAGTCAGACACCTTTTCTTTCTGAAAACGTGTTGCCAAACATTAATGATATGCCGAATGGGAATCGGTTTCTGAAAAAAGAAGCAAGCACCTTCATTTAGAGCTTTTCTTGCCAATTCCCCGTTTGGATCCACAGACATCACTGCATTAAAACGATAAGGGTGAGTTTAATTGGTCTTTTTATCTTAAGCTGAAGTAAGTCTGAAATTGAAATTTGAAGTCTAAAAATCAAATGTTAAGTAATAAATAAAGGAAAATTTCACTCACAAATGATAGGAATGTCAAATTGAAGAAGAATTCGCTTAAGGAAAATACATCCGTGCATTTCAGGCATGTTAATCTCGGCTATGACAAGATCGTATTGGCCTTTTCGATCTTGGATCATGGACAGTGCAGCAGACGCTAGTTCTGTGGTTGTAACTGGATAACAAAATCAAATCAAATTAAGATGTTAATTACACATAATTTTTCGGCATGAATTGTGCCAAGCATACAATAATTAATGCATGTATATAAAAATAAAAGATATAAAAAAAATGTTCTACTTCCATATATAGAAGAAGATGAGAATTTTGTTTGTAAGAGTGAAAATTTTATGTAGGTTAATTAATATTATAGGGCCAGGATACTAAACCGGTTGGCCTTTTGCCACTTTAATTTATGAATTATGAGAAAATAAATGTGCGTACAAGACTTGTTTACATAGATGGCATAATTGAAAAATAAATGTGATAACTATGTATTATTCTTTTTTTTATTTTCAAACAAATAACCTTTAATGTCCTTTCTTTAGTAATAGTTTTCAAACAAATTACCTTTAATGTCCTTTCTTTAGTAATAGTAGAATTTAATATATTACTGACCTTTATAAAATTTCCACTTATGCTATCTCCATATATAGACACTACCAATATTAAATAAGAATTAACTAATTGATTACGAATTGTAGAAAGAGAAATGGCACTATAAATCTAAAGAAAAAAAAATAGAAATTTGTTGCGCATTCTTTCAACTCAGTCCGATCCCTCTTTCCCAAAACCTACCCCTAATACGATATAACGCGGATACGTTGTAAGATTTTTATTTTTTTTTCTTGTTTCTAGTTAGAAATAATATATATTCGATACTTTTTCTCCACTTATGCTTCTAGATGTCAGGTCAACAACACAAAAAACGATTGTACTGGTTTGAACGGCTAATCAAATTTTCAATTATTTGTCAAATATGTTATCGCATATCAAACTCACAACACAATTGATTTTATGAATAATGCATAGAGCAATAAATTTTGATTATTTTCTTCCCACAGTTGTTTCAACACACAAATCATTAACGAATTTAACGATATTGATCTTCGTGGGTTTTAAACTAATAATTTATTTTTAAAATATGTACAAAAAATATCATCGAATATCTAATTCATGAGGGGGTATGATTTTACAAATGATACATAGCATTTCTGCTGCAAAAACAAAATAATGATTAAAAATGACCTTCCCATCAAATTTTGTAGTCCTAAAAATTATCAAATTTGATCCAGTTCGAACTCCATCTCAATCTAACTCAGAGGAGGGGAAAAAAATTATTTAGATAGAGAGTTAAAAATTGGAAAAAGTGGACAGAGAATATCAAAAATAGGGAAGAAAGAAGGGGATTAAGGGTGACCTTTATAGGATTGTTCCGCAAGCACAGATGCTACGTACACGAGAGAGATTATGTCATTATCAACCAACAAAACACGAAGCCCACGCGCATAACTTGGCACTAAAACCACATTCTCTGGACTAGTTCTACTTTTCACCTCCATTCTCTATTATATCAGAGACTCAGAGAGATGTCTTGTGTCTACGACGAAGATGTGTATAAAACACGGGCTTTATGTGTGTGTCTGACAGAAATGGGAATGAGATATATATAGAAGACTAGCTACAAGCCCAATAATTATAGTAAAAAAGTCATTCAAATTACTTTATACTAATACATTAGTTAGTAACAAAATGATAAAAGTTGTGAATTTTATATTGATGCCGTATAATTTAAATTATATTTTTAATATAAATAAATAATATGTTTAAAAATAAATGGGTTAGTCTAGTTGTTATTTTCTAAACTCGAGTTTCATCAAATATAATAATTTTTTATTATTATTATACATTGATAAAGGAAACCTAAATTGGTAATTTGAATGAAGGGCCTATTTCCTTTTTTTAATAAAAAAAATAAATTTAAATATCCATGTTATGTATTACTAAATAATGAAATTTTCACAAAAAATATGGACTGCAAAGTTCATATTGCAATAAAATATGAACTGCAAAGTTCATATTGCAGTGAAATATGTACTGCAATATGAACTTTGCACTAAAAATATGGACTGCAAAGTTCAAGCAGTAAAATGGACTGCAATATGAACTTTGCACTAAAAATATGGACTGCAAAGTTCACATTGCAGTGAAATATGACTGCAAAGTTCATATTGCAGTGAATATAGACTGCAAAGTTGCAGTCCATATTTTAATGCATCATTTTATAATGAAAAAAAAAGACACATTTTTCAGGTGCAACTGGAGTACGATAGATGTACGCCTGAAAATGACAAAGGCAAATAATATTGAGGCTCACTTTTTCAGGTGCAACTGGAGTACGATAGATGTACGACTGCCACGCCCAACCGATTTGAGCGTTTGGGTGTGGAAATAGCAAACTTCAGGTCTCAACTGTCAAGTGAAATATGATGGAAAGTCAAATTAGTTTTTAATATTGTCTGTTGACTACACTTTTGGAGAGCCCATAAAAACTCAAAACCTAATTAATTACTACACGTTTTGCTTCTAATACTTACAAAATTGAGATAAGTGTTTCATTTGTTATATCTTTGTTGTTTTGTGCTGTGTTTCCACTTGAGAACTTAATTTCAAGGTTTTAAATTTTTTATGAGCAATAGTAAGAGAATTATCTCGATCACTCTTGAATGGTAAAGATGAAGAGAAACTCGATCGTTTTTCTCTTTATGTACAGCATGCGTAATTGGTGAAGTTTGACAATAATTCTTTTGCCCTTGTTGATATTCTTAACTAATTAAACAACTATGGAGGTGAAGGTGTTGATTTACGATAATGGAATAAAGGCAAAAGAAATGTTGTACTTTATTTGAGGATACATTTAAAATAATAAGGCTCCATTTGTAATAATATAGAAAAAGAAAATAAAAACACTTGATCGATTTTGTAAGAAGTTGTAAAATAAGTTGAGTCATGTGATAAAAAAAAACTCTATAATTTAACTACACATTATCTTTATAAGTACCTGGACCCCATGTGGCTCCGCCCCTGTCCATCTTTCATTTTGTAAGAAGTTGTAAAATAAGTTGAGTCATGTGAAAAAAGTAAATGTCTTCCATCTTTCAAAAAATTTCTTAGCCATTAAAGAAAATTTCTTCATGAAAAAAGCTATAAAGTAATAAGATATCTCACCAAATATTTCAATTTATTTTCTAACTTCTCACAAAAATCAACTATTTTTATTTTCCTTTTCCATATTATTATCAAACGCGTATTTATTTGTAGGCACTTCAAGAATATTTGCGTGTTAGAAGATAGTAACCGTGCGTTAATACAGAGTCATGTGAAATTGTGATGCGTTAGATTATTTGAGTCATTTATATGTGTTAAGTGAAGATTCCAAACTTAATCTAATTTAGTTATACTATTCGATAATTTAATACTGCATTTTAATAAGTAATATACTTCAAGATTCATTCATAGCCGAAAATACAAGCGGATAAAATGAAATAAGTGTAAAAAAATTGTGTATACGTTTGCCCTCAAAGGTTAATCGGAAAATTTTAAGGTAAATTGATGGTTTTTTAGAATTATTTGGATTTTGGCCCTCATTTAATTTTTATAATAAAGTTTGCTACCTATTATGTTAATTCTTAAGTTTTTGCCCCAAAAAATAAACGGATTAAGTAAACAAGTCAAACCATTAATTATGTATTGCGACTAATCTACGAAAAACACCTTTATCAAACTTTAGCAAATGCCATCCATTCTCATTGACAAGTTCATGTAATCAAGGGCGTGGCCACCCTTGGTGTTATGGGATCTAATGACCCCACTTAATTTTTAAAAGATATGTATAAATATGGTATATTTTGGATAAATTTGAGTTTGTGTGTATTACTGATACCACTTAAATTTTAAAAAAATAATTAATAGTGGGGTCAAATTATAAAAGAAATAAAATAATATGTAGCCTAATCACAATTTCATGCCAAACTCTCCCAAAAATATCCAAAACATGGATCCCAAATGTATTTTGAATACCACAGATGTATTTAGAGAACTTGTATCCCAAATGTATTTTGAATATTACAAATGTATTTAGAGTTGCTATTGAGTTGTACTGTTTTGGGCTGAGCCTACTAAACAAATTTTTTGATTACGCCACTGCATGGAATGCATAATATTCTCTTCCAAATTAGGGTCCAGTAGCCTAACATCATCACTATTACCTACAAACTCAAGCATTATTAAATCACTAGCAAATACACTCAATCTTTCCTGGCTCAACAAAAAAAGTTGACATTTAAACTTATACTTAAAACTCCAAAACTCCAAAGAATCATTCATTAATCAAGCTCAACGGATTGATTATCTCCCTTCTATACACCGGCGAAAGTAGGAGAGGGCTGACCCAGCTAAAGCCCGGGTCAAATTTTGTACTACCTTAAGGCCTCGTTTGATTCGGGTATTAAAAAGTGGGATGATATTGTTAATACCACTTTTTTTATAATACCTTATTTGATTCGCACAAATGTGCTGGGATTACTAATACCGGTACTAACTTAATACCACTCTTTATGGTATAATTTAATACCAGGGGGAGGTGGTATTGTTTATCCAGGATTAAGAAAAAATGAATTATATATTTTCAAAAATGCCATTACTACTATATTATTATTATTTTAACTTAATTTTTTTTAAAAAAAAGTTAAAAAATTTAAAAAAAAAAATTAAAAATTCCTTTTTTTAAAAAAAAAATTTGAAATTTTTTTTATTTTTTTAGTCCAAAATGTAATCCCATATACGAGTTACAGAATCAAACATGGTATTAACGTCAACAAGAGATATGCTAGTATTAATACTGCATGAATCAAACAAGGTATTAGTATTAAATTAATACCAGTATTAATAGTACAGTACTATTAATACTGGTATTATTAATTCCACTGACCCTAATACCTGAATCAAACGAGGCCTAATAGTATTAGGTTTAAGGATAGCCACATGTTAATGTCCACTATCCAACTCCATTAATGTCTTTCCTTTTCCTTTTTTTCTCCTTCAAATTTAATTTCATGTGTCTCGAAAAATATAATTATTCAATAATTCTTTGGTGTAAATTTGTTCAGCTTACATAATAAATCTTACCACAAGTTAACTAATAAACCTTGTAACCTTCGGCTTTTACTCTAGTACTTTATCTTTCAAATTCATAGTTTCTTTGAAACGGTTAGTGTCTTCACCTAATCTCACAATATAAATAAAATTGTACTTTCAACCATTGATTAGATTCGAATTAGATATTTCCTAAAAACTACAATAGTCGTCAAAGTAGGGTTAATGGTCTTTGATACAATTTATTTTGTTTTGTTAATTTGGTAAATATTGATCTGTCTCAAAATGAAAATAAGATTATTAATTTAAATATTCTAAAAAAGGAAAAGGAGACTATTACTTTGAGATGGGGGAGTATTGTTTAACGATGTCGTACATTAATTTGAAAATAGATCTTCTTAATTTAGTATGTCTACAAACGAACAATTTTAACTTGAGAATAAAGAAGCTTATTAGCCCCTCCCAAATTAATTTCTTGGCTCTGCCATTGCTTCTATACTCTGTTTTTCAAAAAAAAAAATCCTCGCAAAAATTCCTCATTGTTATACACACACATTAAGGTACAAAAACTAATCCATTATGCTTTTGTTTGATTTCTTAAATTTTACTTTACTGAAAAAATTAAATTAGAACTTAAAAGGATTCAGAGTAACAACATAAACAATTGCTCCAAAATGGGTCAAAGTAAACGCCACCAGTCGGAACCTCGGCATTCGCATGTACTATTACCTTCCAAAAGCTTCTACTAACGAGCTTGCCCTGCAGCTGGTGGTATCCCTTCCGGCAACAACCTAGTAACCAAGCTAATGATGTGACTTACTAATCTTCTATCTGAAGCATTTGAAATTGGCAGAATAAGTTACCAAGTTATGATCTATTTGGATTTAGTGACGAAATTAAACGGGGAGCAATAACGACGACGCTAATGAGGAACTTGAAGCAATGGGAGGGTTGTTTAATTGTTCTAAAAGTGATGAAAGTGAAATTTGTTTCAAGATGGCTTGTGGATTTGTTAGTTGTGGAAAAATAAGAACGAGATTTAAATTAGGGTTTTAGTGAATGTGTAATGAATTGATAGAATGCCAATGGCCCATTGGATTGGCAAATTCCGCAAAGGTATTTGCAGTAGGTTGGCTGTGTTTGATTGCAAGGTAGGAAAAGAAAAATAAATTGAGTTAGTTTTAGTGAAAATATGAAAAATAAGTTGAGTGATAAATGTGATATTCTCTTGATTTTTGAGTTTTTCTATAAAAAAATTTATTTGCTTGGTGATGAGGAAAAATTTTCACCAAAAATATAGAAAGGAAGAATGATATGTACTCATAAAATGAGCAACATTTCTCACCTATTTTCTATCTTTTCACACAAACTAACTAAATTTATTTTCCTTTTCCATCTTTGCAATCAAACGGATTAAAGTGCATCTTTTAACTGTTGTGTATTTTTTTTTTTTTTTTTTTTGTAAAACGTTATGTGTAAGGGAGTTTTACACTTAAACGATACACATATTTATTTTGTGCTCCAACAATATCATGTGTAAAATTTAAATGAACCAATAAAAATCACACAAATAGAATGTATCATTATATATAATGTTCAATAGTTTTGCATGTAATTCTTTTATACATTATTTTATCATCATAATGGACCTTATTTCCTAACTCTTGATGAGTAGATTTTAAATATACAAATTCTATTTAAAACTATTTTTTAGATTTTTAATTATATCATCTTAATTTTTTTGTAAAAAGTTGAAGGAGAGTGATTAAGTGGATGTGAAAATTGAGTTTGTATTTCACACGAGATTCTTGAAAGATTGATGGAAGGGCTTCCTTTTTTTCACAAAACGTATAAATTTTACACAAACTAAAATTATACAAAACTGTTGGAGATGCTCTAACTTTTTGACTTAACATATCCATCCATTTTGGAGGCCAAAAGAGTTAACAAGAATGGGTACAAAATTTTATTATATAAATTAAGTGGGGGGCCCAAACCCCAATGACCATTTATTTTATTTTATTTTATTCAAAATTCATAGTGTGGCGTGTGCACTTAATAAACCCATATCCGTGATGGCCAAAAAAAAAACATACTCGTCCCTTGATAAAGCATCAACAGAAAATTAACAAATGTCCATTGGTCTTACTGGTTTTGGTTAAGGATAACATCATCACTAAAGCAATTTTGTTAATGCTAAAACAAAATAAGATATTTAAAGAATGGTAAGCAACCACGCAAAGTTTATTTACTTTAACATTAATGAAAACTGTTTTAACGATAATATCACCCTAGGTTAATACGGATATGAAACAATCAATATTATAACATAATGAGTTAAACCAAAAAATGTTCACATGGTCACAAAATGATTACTTAAGCCTCCGTTTGATAGCAACATAGAAAATAAAAATAAAAACAACTAATTTGGGTGAGAATATGGAAAATAAGTTGAGGTATATGGTGAGATGCTCTCCATCTTATACTCATTTTTGTAAATATATCTCCTGATCCTCTTTAAATATTTTTTGAAAAAAAATTCTCCAACATCACCCAAAGAAAATTTTTCATGAAAAAAACCAAAAAGTAAGAGTTAACATCACCACATTTCTCTACTTATTTTCCATTTTCTTACGTAAATTAATTATTTTTATTTTTATTTTTCATATTGTTATCAAACAGATTAAGGAGTCAATCATTTAAAGCCACAATATGAGTAATTTTGAGATATTAAAGTGTCACGTCATACAGGAGAATGTGAGCAAACTATTACACAAAATAAAAAAATCCCATTCTCTCCTGCTTTTATAACAAATTTATTCTCCATTTCCTCTCTCACATTTGACATTTCCGCTCTATCTAACTAACACCTATCAAGCCCCTTGGTAGCCGTCGGAGATCCGATGATTTATCACCGTGACCCCTCTACTGCCTCTTTTTTTTTCAATTTAAATTTGGGATTTTCTTTTTGTAAACTATCTATCTCTACATGTAAAATGTTGTTATCGAAAACTTTGGATATTTTTGTTGATATCTATCTTAAGTGATACAACTTAATCTAAACTAGACTTAATTAATCTAAATACAATTATACAACTTTGTAATATAGACTATCTTAAATATACATACATTATTTTCTTTTTTTGGTTTTAAATGTTGATTGCTCTATCTATTTACTACAGTGAAATATATTGCTTTCATTTTGGATTTAGAGATGTAAGCATATGGAATTTCATCCATACTAGTCTAGGCTTGGGTGACGCTGATGTATATATTTTTTGTTACCAGTGCATCAATTATGTCTAAAATAATAATTTATTAACTGTCAATTTTTATTTATCTCAGTGTCGGACAAGTGTCGTCCGACACAGACAATACCTAATTAATATCTATGAGGTACTTCTAATCTTGCAAAGGGTGTAGTTGTGACCATCCAAAGTACGCATACACCCGTTCCTTGTACACCGGAATAGGCTAGTTTTGTTAATTAATGCTTCTTTATTTCATGGCATAGAGTAAACAGAATTGTTAATATATAATCGAAATTTAAGCATTCCAAATTTATTTATTTTAGGTATTTTGGTTACTACTTCGTCTCTCTCATTAACAAAATTCAATTTCAAACACAAGCATTATAATAAGTACATGTTATTTTACTTCCATATGTGTTTTAACAGATCTTAATTATCTTAATTACTGAACAAACGGATTGCCAACATATAGCCAATTCCATCATTTCTACATAAAATCTGTCCTATTTTAATTTACCTTATGAATTATAGCCTCAACTTTCGAACGAAAAGTATTTATCTGATTCACACGGGATAATAGGATTTGAAATGTGAATAGTATAATCTCAAACTTAATTTTTGTTTGTTACGTAATTAACTTTGTACAAGGCAAAATATATATATATATATATATAAGGAATGGAATAGACTGTTAAAAGGATTTTATATTGAACAGCCAAAAAAGGAAAAATAGTAACGCAAAAGTAATCCAAAAATTTGGCAAAAGACTACAATAATAAAAGAGGTTGCGTTTTCTTTCTACAATGTTGAACAAGGGTTGGCACAGGACCTCAACCTTTGCTTCGACTCATGAGAGTGGGAGATGATTTTTTTTTTATATAGAATTAAGAGAAAAACTTCTACTTCTCTTAATATTTTTTTTATTTTTTTTCAAAAAATAATGCTAACAGCCTAACATGTCAATGTTACCCATAAAAACATGGAAAAATGACCCATAAATACTCTCTATCCTCCCTTTGTCCATTAACTCTTAGCAGCTTTATATTTGACAATTAACTACAGTAATTTACCCTTCTTTTTTTAAATAACACATCTCTTGTATATTTTAAATATTCATTTCGATTTTACCCTTCTAGGTAAAGCGGATCTTTAATTTGAATTCCCATTCATGCTCAGCACGACAGAGGAATTCTATACACGGCAAATTTTTGAAAAGCGAGCAAGAGTTGCCATTTGCGGGTGAGCACGATTGTATCTGCAGCGAATTTTGAAATAGGAGGAAGATCTGTATGGTTTATGGATATTCACGATCATTATCTCCATTGCAAACAGGATCTTTATATCCAGGCATCATCTCCATTGCGAAGAAGATCATCATTTTCGGCTTAATTGTAAGCGGTGTGGTCCCCATTTTGCGAATGATTATTGAGCTTTATCTTTATCTCTTTCAATTTTCTGCATTTTGATCTTCTTTATTTTGGATTTGCGAGATGAACAATAATGGAGCTTCATTGTTATATCAATTTAATTTTTGAGATCCTCTTTTTTTATGCTTATTGTTTTATATATCAATTTTTAATTTATTTTTTACACTGGTTAGGTTTTGATTGAATTCGATTAATGGATTCAATAATTTGGTTACTGGATTACTAGGTCCAATAATCTAGTTTAGCATCATTAAATACGGTTAACTGAGTAGTAATCTAGATTATGCGGTGGTAATCAGCTTCTCAGGTTACAATAATCATGATTACTAGCATTGAGTGCAAATTACTTAGTGGTAATCTAGATTACTAGTATCAATAATCCTGTTACATGGCATTAAGAACCAACTACTTAGTAGTAATAAGGATTACTGGGAGCAATAATGATGATTACTAGAAAATAATCACATTACTGCCCCAAGTAATCCAAATTATTGGTCCCAGTAATCTCTTGATTACTAGGAGTAGTAATCCTGATTACTGTCATTATTTACCAATGACTTAGTGGTAATCATTTTCTTATGGCCGAAATTTGTTTTTTGTAAAAATGGTGAATTATTCTTGCTTATTAGAATTAATTAGAATGGCCAGGGTTTCTTGTTTTCATTGAATTCTAGTATAGGATATAATTCGTTGTGCGAGAAAGTATGTCATCGATATAATTTTCGTTTAAATGAAACCATTCAGCTAAAATATTCACTGTCAGGTTGTGATGTATGCTTTCTAGATAGTGAAGTCGACTTTCAAATATTTTTTTCTAGTGCCAAGATATATAAATTGAATCACGTTGAGATTTCAGTTTCAAAAGAGAATGAAAACTTAAGCATAACGACCACTGGTTCCGGGCATAACGTACTCCAACAAAAATGTATAAAACAGAGCACGGTAAAAGTAGAATGAGAGAGAGAGTGTGAGACTTAAACTAACATAGATAGAATGAGCGAAAGAGATTACGAAGATGATGTGTTTTCGTGTTTAATAAAGCAAGAGTTAGAGAGAATTTTGTTGTGAATCGTGGGTTCCGAAAATGGCGGTAGTGGCGAGGTAGTGGGGAAAGTGAGGAGTTTTTTTTAAAAGTGACTATTTGTTGAGGAGTGACACCAAGTGTAAATAAGAGAAATATCTATGGATATTTCACAAGAGATGGGTGAAAATGAGTTAGTGGTAAATTTTGAACCGTGTACGAGTTTGTGGATAAAAAATGGGTTGTGTTATAGTTATGGGTCATTCCCCCTAAAAAAATTTGAATTATATTGACATTTATATAAGGGTTGTACATTTGCCATAACAATTGACAATAAATTAGTATTATGCTTTGATTAAGTTAAAATATTGCATTTTTATACGTATTTAGATGACTTAATGTGCATAAATTTAATTCTAATTATCTTAAATTGTTGAGAATTGATTTTTAATCATGAAATAGGATAATATGTTTGTTTCTAGTGCGTTTTACCCTTTTTACAGGTTAAAAATGAACAAGAACGAATTTAGAAGCAAATTCTCCCAAAGTTAGTTATTGCCGGTCAAATTCGGAGCTAAATTAAGTTCAAGAAGTGAACCGAAAGAAAATTCCCAAGCTTAATCATGAAGGGAGTGGTTAGAAGAGATTATGAGAAGCCGATAAATGATCCCAAGCGAAAAAAGAGTCATTTGAATCAAACCGAGAAATTTTTGAATAAAGAAGAGATCCACCGCGCTCAACGTCTCTGTTCTGGCAATTTCTAGTATTCATCCGTACAGAATTTGAAGAAAACTCCAGATACAAAAGTTGTAGAGCTCTGAGTTATCTACGCGTGAGCGAAAACCTTGCGTCAATCGGAGTTCGGAGTGCAAAGTTATAGCCGAAATACGAACAGTGCGCCGAAAGAGCATATTCCTGCGCGAATGAATAAATTAATTGAAGGTGCAAGAAATTATTGAAAGTGGGCCTAGCCCGGATGGTTTGCGCTAGAAGTTCTATCCTTATCGTCTTGGGTTCAAGTCACACGCATTGCAATATATTTTTGATCAATTTTCAAGCCCCAAATTAAACTAAGTTAGACTAAGCCATGACCCATTGGCACACCTAATTAAATTAAGTTTTCTAATATATATATATAATATCATCAAGCCATCAAAAGCAGCAGCGACAGCCATCAAAAAGCAATAGTAGCCGTGCCCTCTCCCCTTTTTCTCTTTTTCTCATTCTCTCTCTCTATCCATTATTTCTTCTTTCTTTGCTTGTTTAATTTTTCTTTTCTAACATTAAAGTTTCGTTTGTGTTGCTTCCATTATTTTTTTTTATATTAATTTGCGGTTGAAGATGAAGGGTTTTAGTACAATTATTGAAGATTAATTTCAGAATTTAATTATTGGTCTATGCGCGTACTTCAATTTCAGGTTCTTAATTTTATTTACTGCTTTATTAATTATTAGTATAAATTTTGCATGCATATTATTTTATTTAGACTTCAATTTATAAACTTTTATGCGCTGTTTTATTTAATTAATTTATTGAGCATGAATTTATTAAATAAGTTTGGCTAGTTCATTAGTTAGGGGTCCGTAAGGAACGGGTATGCCGACGCGGTAATTTTTAGTACCCGAATTCAATTCTAATTAATTTTCTATAGGTTAATAGGTCATTATAAATCTGATTTTTATTAAATTATTATTCTAGTATGCTAATCACATATTTTTATAATAAATTTAATAAAATATTTTTGACAAAAGAATCAAACTAGTTTGAATTGTTGTTTTCGCGCTAAACCCTAACCGGTCGAGTTAGAGAGCGGTCTATACTCTCTAAATTAATTGGTTATGTATCTTTTTATATTTAAAACTAGAGCGCGCTGTTTTCGGTAGTATTTTTAATTCTTACTTTTTGATACCGAAATCGCCAATTTTGTGTTTCCACCGCCCATTTCAGTTTAAATTTGATTTTAATCACGTTTTAACTTATTTGAATTAAATTGTGGCTTTTAATTAATATTTTTAAACTCACTTTTAATAAAAGGTTTTGTAATGTCAAGCACTACTTCACTTTAATAAACAAGTGTTTTTGGTAAAATTAAGTAATGCGAATTGATTCCATAATTAGTATTGCTACGTATAGTTTATGTCACGCATGAATTATTGCGAAAAATATGAGTTTATGAGATCAATTAGCTCGTGAATAGTAGGCTGATTTTTAAAAGAAAATTAATTAAAAAATGTTTCCCGATCCACTGAATTGTCCGTTGTGTTACTCGAAACTTATGGATACCCCTAGCGCTTTTTATTCTTAATTTTAGTTAAAGTTTTTTACTCATTTAATTAATTTAGTACGCTGTTTTTATTATTTAGTTTATTTAGCTTTATTCCATGTTCTTCTTATGTTAATTTACTTTCCGTTAGCATAGTAATGTTTCGCTACCTTTAGGTTTAGTTTCATTTGTATGTTTTATTTAATTATATTGCTTTTAGTTAGTTTAGTTATTGATTCTCATTCCATTCCCTCCATATTTTATCTTTTTTTTATTTTTTTCTTTTTCCTCTTGAAAGAAATTTTCCTAAGTAAAAAAAAAACTACCCTCCTCCTCGTGGATCGACCTCGGACTTACCGAGTTTTTATTACTTAATCGACCACCTGCACTTGGGTGTAATAACTCGCGTTGTTTTTGCCGAGTTAAGTTTTTAGCGCCGTTGCCGGGGAGGACGGTTTGTTAATTTTTAATTTAGGAAAGTTTATTTTTCTTTTTATTCCTTGGAATCTACACTAGGTTCCTGCCTAGTGTTTGAAACCTTGGATTCGTAATCCACATTTCTACTTCCATTCCATCTATCAAGTTCCACCTTTACTAGTTCCCTTAACACCGAAGTGACTAGTTCTTCTCAATCCGTAAGCATGACTAGTTTGATTCAAGAATGAATGAGAAGAAGTGAACCTGCTTCTAACTCAATTATGGAGAATTAAAATCGAAGTCTTCGTGAGCTACTAAAGCCAACACAGAATGCCAATCCATCATGTATTGTCTTTCCACCTAATGCTGGAGCCTTTCACTTCAAGAATGGAATGATTCAACTCTTACCCTTGTTCCATGGATTGGAGAATGAACAACCTTACCTCCACATTAGAGAATTTGAAGAAGTTTGCTTTACTTTTAATAATCAAGCATGTACAGAAGAGTTAATTAGACTTAAGCTTTTTCCCTTCTCCCTAAAGGATAAAGCTAAGGTGTGGTTTCTCTCGCTTCGCCCAAGGTCTATTATAACATGGCTTGACATGCAGCAACAATTTCTCAAAAAGTTCTTCCCATCTCAACTCACTAATCATTTCAAGAAACAGTTAATGTCTTTCTTTCAAAAGGAAGGAGAAACATTTTACCAGTGTTGGAAAATATTCAAAGAACTTCAGAACTCTTGCCCGCATCATAATTTTGAAAAGTGCCGCTTGATAGGTTTCTTTTATGATGGCTTATCTTCTAAAATGCGTCAATTTGTTGAGATGATTGTGAAAACCCCCGTCTTCGACGCCCGGGGGGTCCTCGTGGGCGGCGATTCCGTTGTTTGCTTTGGAATTAGGTTTTGAAAAGAATAAGAGTCGCCAGTTTGTTTTACTAAACAAACAAAAAAGATTTGTGTAAAAGAGACGTATTTATGGACTAAATATTCTCTTATACACAATGTATGCGAAACCAGTTGATTCGAAGGTTCGGGGATTAAGTTACGAATCGGGAAGGTGTTAGGCACCCAATTCGCCCTTTCGATCTATTGAGTATGATATGTGTATGTTATAATTCAGCTCTTGCATGCTATTGTTATTACTTTATAACTTTCCGTGCTTGCCTTAGAAATCGGGATTTTGGGGATGGGATGAAAACGATGTGTTTTCTAATTCGCCCATGATTTTAAAAATAAGTGTGTGTGATTTGAAAAAATAGAGTTTGATAATAATAAATGCAATGAAACAAGTGATTTTGTAAAGTATTGGGCTTTTCGGAAACTGATTCAATGTGGAATCTTATACTCGATATGATATGAGGTGACTTGACCGATCGTATACTATAGTCTATTGATTAAATCGGTATATGTGGCAATAATGCTTTCATAATCGAGTATTTATCACATACACACCGCAATCTATGAGTTAGATTGGATATATAGCGATTATCGATTCCTTCGTATAACAATACCGCTAATCCGGACTTTTAGAAAAGTAAGAAAGTAATAATACTATTTTGGAATTAGATTAGGGTTTATTATACGCCTTTAGTTTTGAAAATAATTTGAAAAAGGGTTTTGAAAAGCTATTAAGCGATAGAAATTATACAGACAATAATATAAATTATAAAACTGACGAATAAATATAAGAAGAGAGAGAAAATTATACCTGAGCCTCCTTGGATGGAGAGAATAAGGATCTTTTGGTGTGTACCACGAAATTCCCTTGATTGTTGATGATAATAATGAATGGAGGGGGGGTCTATTTATAGTTGTCAAAATACTTGGAGAGCAAGAAAAGAGATTGCAACTAGGACTCTTGGAAATTATCGCGAAGCCTTCCCACCGTTGGATCATCCTGATTTTTGGATATGTGTTGTAAATAGGAATCTTCTAGATCGTGTAAAAATTTCAGGTCGAGCAGAAAATGGGAAGGTCTCCTTTCGTTCTGATTGGTACGAAGAGTTTGTGTCCGCGTAGGAAAGGTACTTGTTGTAGACAAGATCCCTTGTTTGTACGAAAAGTCGGGTTCTAACCGTTATATCATGCTGAATTTTGGATATGTATTGCCAATATAAGTCTTCTAGACCCTGTAAAAAATTGGAGGCGATCGGAGTTCGGGAAGGACTCGGTCTCCTTGGCTTGGTACAAAGAGTTTGTTCCCGCGTAGGAAACGTACTTGCGTACAACAATCTCGACAATTGAACTTCCAACCGTTGGATTATGCTGATTTTTTGATATGTTTTCCCTCCAAATGTTTTCTAACTTGTGTCCAAATTTGAGGTCGATCAGAATTCTGGAAGGCCACTATTTATTTTAATTTGCTACGAAGGACATTTTAACTAGAATTGCACGATAGACAAATTGATTCTTGATGATCCCATGTCTGACAAAGCTGAATTTTGAATATGTTCTTCCCCAAAATAAGGCCTATCCACTTACCAAACTTCAAACCATTTTAACTTCGAGAAGACCTCCATTTGACCACCCGAATCTAACTCATGATTTTCTGAATTTTTCGGAGATCCGACTGTTGGATTGAGCTGATTTTCGAGTATGCTACTCCTCATGATAATGTCTAACAACTCTCAAAGTTTGAGGATGATCCGAAATGTGTAACTCTCTTTTCACAAGTTTTCAGGAGTTTTTGACGATTTTCGTTTCTGATAATTTTCGATAATTCTGTAACTCTTCATCCGGGGTCCTTTTGGCTTTCTTCTTTGACCTGTATCACATGTACATAGTTTTTGTGCATCTAAAAATGCTCGTGCATGCATGTGTGTTCATTTATTTGAAAATCAGAATTCTTGTGAGGGTCGCAAAATGAGGTGTTCACAATGATGCGTAATGGAGAATTTCTCAACAAGAATCCTGATGAAGCTGAACCTACTTAGACTGGTTAGCTGAGAATTCCCAACAATGGGAGACGCCTGAATCAGTTGATCGATCCTTTGAAGATACAACCAGTCAAGTCCAAGAAGTGTGCCACATCGGAAAGCAAGAAGATCTTACTGCCCAAATTTCTAAATTAACAAGAAATGTCGAAGCTCTTGAAAGGAGAAATGTTAAAATTCCAAGGCAAAAGCGTGTGGAAGAATTTTGTAGAATTTGTGAAGTTCGAGAGCACTCTACTCAAGATTGTCCTACAATCCCTGCTTTCAAAGAAGTACTCCATGCAGAGGTAAATTCCATAAGCAGTTTTCCCATGCCACTCAATGCTTCCAATGAGCTGAAGAAAGATGAATGCCATTTCCCACCATTATCTTATCCTCAGTTCCATTCTTCACCTCAATTCCATTCTATATCTCAATCGCAATTTCCTCATTCACATATTCTTCCTTCTCATCCATATTTTCAGCATCAGCAATTCAATCCCTCATCATCGCCACCTTATTGTGATCCTAGACTTAGTGTGCCCCAACAATCGAAAGGTCAAGAAGAAGTGATGCATGGCATGTTCTCTCAAATGCTGCAAGTGATGAATTAACTAAAGAGCTCAATTGATAAACTCGCTGCCCACAACAAGGTTTGAGAGGAAAGAATGTTCCCTGTGCAATCTGAAGCCAAACCCATTGAGCAATTTTCCATAGACCGTAATCCCACTCCATTTTTTAGTGATGTCGAAGAAGCTCGGTCCATCACCACTCTTCGTAGTGGAAAACTCATTCAAAAGGATATTCCAGGCACTTCTTCAGAACCTAAAGAAAGTCCTTTCATTCCAAATTCTAGTGATGATCTTCCTGAAGACGTTGAGTTTGAGGCTATGCCAAATTCTCAAATTCCTGCTCCTTATCCTCAAAGATTGGAGAAACCTCAGAAGGAAGATAAGAACTAGGAGATTATGGATACATTCAAGCAAGTCAAGATAAACATCCCTTTATTGGATGCTATCAAGCAAGTTCCATCATATGCTAAGTTTCTCAAGGACTTATGCACTGTGAAAATGAGAGTTTCAATTTAGATAAATGCTTTTCTAGCCAATCAAGTGAGTTCCGTTATCCAACAAAACATGCCTGCTAAATACAAGGATCCTGGTTGTCCTACCATTTCTTGTATCATTGGTGATCAAAGAATTGAGCATGCTTTGCTAGATTTAAGTTCAAGTGTGAATTTACTTCCCTTTTCAGTGTACCAACAATTGGGTCTCGGTGAGCTAAAGCCTACCAAGATCACAATTCAGTTAGCTGACCGCTCTATCAAGGTTCCTAAATGAGTGATTGAGGACATATTAGTTAAGGTTGACAATTTCGTCTATCCGGTCGACTTTGTTGTTTTGGATACTCAGCCTATGAATAATATTTTTACTCAAATTCCTATCATTTTGGGTCGTCCATTCTTAGCTACTGCAAATGCCCTTATCAATTATAGGAATGATATAATGCAGCTGACTTTTGGAAACGTGAAGCTTGAACTCAATATTTTCTCCATTCCAAAGAAGTCTGATCGAGAATGCAGTGACAAAGAGGAGGAAATTCAAAAGATAAATCTTATTGGCCACTTAGATCTTGATTTTGAGCAAATAGGTATCGAGGATGAGTTTTTTATAAACTCACCACCTTCTATTCCATCACATGATTCTTTAACTGAAGAGTTTGACCAACCTGTGCTCATTTTAGATAAGTTTGAAGTTCAGCAAGAATCTAGTTCTTTTCTTGATTTGTTGACTGATACAAATGATATTGACTTCGAGGACCAGATAGATCAATTCTTTTAAACAAAGTTTGAGCCAAAGATCATTATAAATCAGTTGAAGTTGGATGATTCTTTCTCTGCGGATCCATGGTTGTTAAATGAGCAGTGCATTGATGTTTCATGCTATAATCTCATTTCACCTAGTGATCCACACTCTTCATTAGAGTTCCTCTCAATTCTTATGGGTCATTCTGATAAGATACTTCATAACCACAATGTGGTTTTCTCTCTTACTTCTTCTATATATGGGTTATTGTGTTATCCTGCTTATGTTTCCCTTCATGACCTCATGGTTGTGGTTTCTAAGGATTTGCCTCCAGGCATACATTATGTCCAAAAATTTCTCTTTTATGTACTTCAACTTCTTGATCTTACTGCCGTGGCCATCATTTATTGGATTGATCCACAACTCTTCCGATTACTACTATTTGACACTAAGTAGAGCCTTAGTTGGGGGAAGAGTGAGAAAGTAAATGTAAGTTTTGTTTTCCTTTTGGCTATGAATTGTACTGACAATATTTTATGATTAGCCACTTCTGCATAACTATTAATTTTGCAGGTACTTTTGAAAAAAAAAAAAGGCAGCACGCACCAGGTAAGTCAGGTAAGTAGTTTAGGATTTTTCTTATTTTTCTTTATTTATTTCTTTTTTTTCTTTTTGTTTATTTTTAGTTTTTGGTAGATTTGCTGTTGCTAACATGCAGATTTTAGATAGATTAGGCCGCTCTTAGGTGTATCTTCCCTCTTATTCATTTATTTCAATCTCTTGCATCCATGCTTTTATGCTTATTTTGCAACATTTGGAACAATGTTAGATTTTAGTTGGGGGAAGGAGACTTGTGGTCCAATTTTTTTCGAAAAGGCTGTATGCAAGTAACTTATGATAGTCTTTTTGCTTTATTTACGTTTTTTTCAAAAAAAATATTCAAAAAAAATAATAAGAGATTGCAAGCCTAAGTCGCCTGATGGTATCTTTCTTGTTTCCTTTCATTGAGCGACGATGCATTCATGATTAGATTTAGCATGTCTGGTAGTATCAAATAACTTTTGTGTTTCCATCGCCCGTTTCAGTTTAAATTTGATTTTAATCACGTTTTAACTTATTTGAATTAAATTGTGGCTTTTACTTAATATTTTTAAACTCACTTTTAGTAAAAAAATTTGTAGTGTCAAGCACTACTTCACTTTAATAAACAAGTATTTTTGGTAAAATTAAGTAATGCGAATTAATTCCATAATTAGTATTGGTACGTATAATTCACGTCACGCATGAATTATTGCGAAAAATATGAGTTTATGAGATCAATTAGCTCGTGAATAGTAAGCTGATTTTTAAAAGAAAATTAATTAAAAAATAATTTCCGGTCCACCGAATTGTCCTTTGTGTTACCCGAAACTTATGGATACCCCTAGCGCTTTTTATTCTTAATTTTAGTTAAAGTTTTTTACTCATTTAATTAATTTAGTACGCTGTTTTTATTATTTAGTTTATTTAGCTTTATTCCATGTTCTTCTTATGTTAATTTACTTTCCCTTAGCATAGTAATATTTTGCTACCTTTAGGTTTAGTTTCATTTGCATGTTTTATTTAATTATATTGCTTTTAGTTAGTTTAGTTATTGATTCTCATTCCATTCCCTCCATATTTTATCTTTTTTATTATTTTTTTATTTTTTTCTTCTTCCTCTTGAAAGAAATTTTCCTAAGTAAAAAAAAAACTACCCTCCTCCTCGTGGATCGACCTCGGACTTACCGAGTTTTTATTACTTGACCGACCACCTGCACTTGGGTGTAATAACTCGCGTTGTTTTCGCCGAGTCATGCTTCTTAAAGCATAATATTATATAACTTCTCAAAGCATTATTATGCTTTGACAAATATATAATTGGTTTGGCAATATAAGTAATTTTTATTAGGGTTGTTCGGTTTGGTAACTAAACCGAACTAGTATTACCGATTACCAAACTAATTTTTTGGTATAGCGAAATCACAAACCGATACCATACCGATTATATTTCAGTAAGTGGAATTTCAATTTGGTTTTAATAAATCTTTCGGTAAATTCGAAATTCGCAAACAATCAATAAATCAGTGGAAAAATATATATTTTGATCTAAGAATCAAATATGTTCACTAGCAAACATTAAAAATCAAAGTAACAAAATGAGATGTTAATCTAAGAATGAAAATCCTCTATATATATACTGATCTCAACTATCTATATTTGAAATCCACAAAATTTTTGTTCATATATTTTGAACAAATTATCTTTAAAATCAACAAATTTTTTAATCAGAGTTTGAACTCAAATTAGAAAAAATCACATGTGTAAAAGGTTGAGGTAAGAGGTGAAAGAAGCAATGGTTGGTGGATATTGAAGAGGCGATGGTCCACTAGTCCATAAATGAGAGTTGAGGTGAAAATGAAACTCAAAGATGAGTAATGAAAGACAAACTGGGTTTGAGGCAGTGGTCCACTGGTCACAAATGATGATGATGTTGGATTCATCGCCAGAGTCTTTTGGCAATCTTCCATCATCGTTGAAGGAGCTTCGCCGTCGGATGTATAAAGGGTTGATTAATTGGTGATTCAAAACTTTAGAAATCTAAAAAGAGAAATTGAGAGTCAAGTAAAAGTAGAGAGATATACCTTCAAAATCTTATAAAAAGTGATGGAAAAATAAGAAATTGAAGTACTAAACAAATTAAAAAAAAAACAATTTGGTTCAGTAAAATCGAACCTTGTGAAACCAAGAACCAGTTGATACCGTTTAGGAGTCATTACCGATTTTAACTAGTTCAATTATTTTTTTTATTTGGTTCGATTTTTTTCAATTGATTTTCGATATTTCGGTTTAAAATACTAGCCCTACCTTCTATATGACATATACGAATCGTTTGAAAACAACTTTAACTAAACTTTATTTTTTTTCTTATTATAGGACTGCCTATAATAGATAATAATATGAATTTGGAAAAATTTTATAATATGAAACTTCCATTTATTTATATCCACTAAAACATTACCCAGCATATTAAAATCAGAGATATTATTTCGAATGGGTTAATTATAGAAAGAATGTCATTTTCTAAGATGAGATCCCAAACCCTTGTGTTACCTTTTAGAATTGCAAAAGCAATTGTTTGCTAGGCTTCTAGCATTCTTGCCCATTTCGCCTCTAAGATCCTAATGCATTTGAAGCTTATACCCTACCAAAAAACAATCATTGTGATCCTATATAATAAGAGTGCATTTGGCAACCCGAATTGGATGCTATGAAATTGGAATTAAGGTATAGTTTTAGAATTCCATTGTTTAAATGGATTAAATAGTCACGGTTTTAGAATTCTAAAACCATCAATTCTACAAAATTAAATTCCATAGGAAAAGTAGGGTTTTTCAATTCCAATTATCATAAAATTTCAAATAAATAAAATTCACCCTTAACACCACCATCCATACCGCCCCATACAACCCCTTCTTTATCCCTTCGCCCGTCACTGCTATACATATTGGTTTGTATCCACATATATATAATAAATATATATTAATAATAGAAACTCGCATATAAACAGAACCTACATATATATATATATATATATGTATGTATGCTTGCAATCTCTTTTTTTAAACAGATTTTAAATTGAATTATGGTCTTCCATTTTCAAAATTTCATTTATATTCAAAAATCAATTTCAAATATAATTTTGTTTTATTTTAATTCTAAATTCAATCAAATTAAAATAACCGGGTCCAACAGCTCCTATGACACGGCAGGAGGTGGTTGGTGGGCCCTATTGACCTTTAAAGTTATTTTATTTTTGAAATTTTAAATGAATTTTACAAATTAGCTAAATAACTAATTTTGAAATTCTACAATAGAATTATAAATGAACCTACATACAATCCAAATAATTGTATTATAATTTTACGCTATTTCAATTTTACCATAAAATTATCATTTTAAGATAATTTTAAAACCGTATGACCAAACGCACCCTAAATAATTGTAATAATTGTAGTTAACACGTGAAGAAAATCAACAACCCTGTAAACACATCTCTAAGCATCCTTCACCATAGAGGTATTAACCAATTCATATCGTTGAAACCAAATAAACCACGCAATGACCGTAATATAATTTATTAACTTCTTATCAAACATCTTCAAGCCCCCACAATCCAACCCATTCATGAAATAGCAGATTCCAAAAATGAATTTTTGCAGCTCTCAGCACCTCTTTAACAACAGCTGCAGAATAAGCACCGCAGCACTCAATACCGCGCCAAAGAAAAGGCTAAACCGTTTATTTAATAATAAAATAAAAATAAAAGAAGACTAATTCTTTTTTTACAAAAAGCATTTTCTTTATTTTTATAATAATAATATAAAGAAACTTAATACCCTGAATGAGACTCGGACGTCTCGCCAACTAAAGAAGTGCCCTTGCCCCTTGATAAAAAATATGGGCAATTATCGTATTTAGTATTTTTTTTCTTTTTCTTTTTCTGTGAGAGAGTCTTTACAGAATACCGCAAAAAGTTACTCCACGCCATCGTAAATCGTAAGCACCGGATACGGAGAAAAAAAAAAAACGAATCTAGTCTGGGCGGGAAAAGACTGCCTTTTATCTGAGTTACTACGAATCTATCATTCTATCTCATTCGCAAGCCACACGGCGAAGGCAGAGAGATACAGAAACATATATATATATATATATCTACACACACAGAGAGAGGGGAGCAGTGAATTATAAAAAGAAATATTTAGATATCGATCAATGGTGCAACTCTCATCATCTTTTCTCGATTAAAAAATTTCTAGGGTTTCTCAATTTTTAATTAGCTTTACCTTTGATTTTACAGGGGGAATCCGCGGAAGATCTCGAACCGCTCTTTGATTACAGTCGCGTTCAACCAAACTTTATATGCCTCGATGGTGCGTTCTTTTGATCCCCCCATCTCTCTATTTGTGTACGCATATGCGAATCTTTTCGTTTTTTACTTTTGAAACTTGCGTTTTTGAATTTGCAGATGACCTTTCAGATTCATCCCCAGCCTTTTCTCCTAAGAGAAGGAAAACCTCCGACTCTGCTGTAAAATACTGAATCTTTAGATTCTACCACTGTAATTGAAATTGGATAGCGATAGGTTTGCACAGTTTTTGTGAGTTTAATTTTTTTAGTGGTTGTAAATTGAATATAGGTTGAAAAAGAAGAGAAAAATGGGGATGTTATTCAGATTCCTGATTGCGGAGACAAGGAGGAGGAGGATTGGATGCCGCCTCCTCCCAAGGTCTCCAATGATACACAGAAGGCCGATGAGGATTCTACTAGAAAGGAGCTGAGGTATACTTGTAGACTAAGAGTTTCTTTCATTATTATTTCTGTTTTCCTTTTTTGCAAGTTCTGTACTTGTGTTGATTATTTAAACGGGAAAATTAATTGTAGACTACACCAGACCAGAGTCTGTGATTTGTGATTTGTGTAGGTAACCATCACCATATCATGGGACATGTTATTCTATAATTAGGGTTGGCATTTCTTATATTGAGATTTTGTTAACTTGGGTTTCAATTGATGCCAAGGTTTGTAAAGAAGTTGGTGAGGAATATATGGAGTTTTATGGTAAAAGTGATGTCCAGTACATAGCTTAGAATTGCCATTTATGGTCTGCGAGGATTATATTTTATTTTTGTGCCAAAGACGGTTACATTCCTTACTTCTGGATTAAAGTACATCGGACGAGTATTTTCATGAGGTATTCGTGGAAATTTTGGTATATATAGAGAAATTTAGTTACTTTTTTAGAAGTAGGGGAGTAATACGAAGTGATATGTTTGCATCGTACACTGACACCTCTTACTTCTTAGAATCACACATCTCTTTAGGATTCAAATTCCAAGGAGTTTCAGAGTTTAGGAGCTACTTTTATTTTGAATCATTGGGTAGGTTACTATGAAGTGGAATAACTGGTGCTTGTGTTTCTCAAAGAAAGCTGTTGCAGCTAGCTTAGCTTTGATGTAGTAGTGCAGTTTTCTATTTTTCTTGGGTTTGCAATTTCGAGGTTGATTCTGTGGGTTGTAGTTTCCTTTATTTCATTCTTTTAAAGTTTGATTACCGGTCCACTCTTTGTACTTTGTTTCTTTCTATTTTAATAAAAATTATGTTTTTTGATATAAAAAAAGGAGTAAATTCAATCCCTACAGCTCCGCGCATAGTGCCTTTGCTAGCTTGTGTTCATGTCAATATGTAATAGTTTTCAAAGTTGCCCGCATGAACTTAAATAACTGTCAACATCATGAATGGATTTCAAGTCAAACCGAGGTTGGGTGGGTGTTGGTGGTTGTGGGATTGAATTTTTTCCAATATACGATACTCCCTCATTCCCAAATTAAGAGTCATATTTTGACTTCCACATATTTTGAAATTTAATCCATTGATTATGTTCCCATAAAGTTGTATACAGGAGCTCTCGTCCATGCTTTGGAATTGAACTAATTGCGCTCCAATTCCAATTCAAAGCATGGAATCAGGGTTCCTAAACACACTCCAAGAAAAATACCATTTTTCTTTTCAAAAAATCCAAATGAGGTTGTCAGAATTCTATTTCCCAAAATTATATAGTTGATTACAACATTAAGATATCTGATTTAGGTTGAAGTTGAACTATGTATTCCCAAAGGATTTTTTTTCTTTTAACAAAAAGGAAGGTCATTCTTTTACTACAATAACAAAGAACCCCCACCCCCCAAAAAAAACTCATTTGAGACTCAAACCCGGGATCTCCTTGTCTTGAGTGGGCACCTTTACCATCCAGGCTAGCCCTCTCGCTCCCAAAGGATTCATTGGCTTGAACTGGTATGGTTCCTATGTTGATTATTCAGATATATCTCATAGAGCAAAAAGGGCAATATAGTTCCTATGTTGATAAAGATTATCGAGTTCTGTGAAGCGTCAATGATCACCAATTTTTTTTTCCCAATCTCAAGATGAGTGATTCAAGCTGTCTCCAAAGGCTATATGTAACAAATGTGACTTTTACAGTGTAAATGTTACATAGATATTAAGGAGGTGCCTAGCTTATTGAGTGAATTTCTTTAGTCTGCTTAATATATGAGTGTCTCAAGTAGATACCTGTAATATCCATGATAACTCTTCTTTAGAGGTATAAAACAGACCTTTTGAGTGGGAGTTCAAGACTTGGCTATAGCTAGTGAATAAATGTATACTCGCCACCCCTGAGTTTCCTTTTTGAACTCCTTAAAATTCATTGTCAACAGGTTTGCTGTTATTCAGAAAGAAAAACATTGGGGCTGCTGGTGGCTATATTTTGGTGCTAGTGCCACTATGTACATAACTTCTTTTATTTTTATGTTTATCTGGAAGGGATGCTATGCTACCACTAGTTGATTTGCCTTCTATGGTTGCTTATATAGACGGAGATGCTACCAATGATCATGTGGACCTGGGTGTGCTGCCAGCTTTTCCCTCTTGGGACATCCCAAATTAAGTGTCACGTTTTTTACAATGTACCAAATGTCATCATATCTAAATAAGTTTTGTTCTTGACTATCGGTTATGTTGAAATTAGTGACCCTTAATCTGGGATGGATGTGAGTATATGATTTCAGTGTGTCAATTGTTTGATGTAGCTGTTGAAGTTACTAACTATTTGATATTGCTGGCAGAAATTTTATCGAACATTTCTGAGTCCTCTTTTTGATAATATCTCACACCTATATTACACGGGATGGCTTTACATATTTAGGTGTGTATTGCTTACATTGTTTTGCAATTTATGGAGGGAATGGTGTTATGCATCACAAAGGAAGACTTATTTTGACATTGATTGATCTTTATAGGTTCCACTTTATTTTTTTAATCCAGTCAATATTGCACATCTCTTTCTTCCCCTGATTTTTCTTTGTGAATGAGCTCTTGCTGATAGGTTAAAGAAGCAGGAGCTGGTGTCGTTTACCCAATCAGCTGAAGATATACTGAGAACCGTTGAAGCGTCTGTTAAAAGAGATCTCAATACTTCACTACAGTCTTCTCCAGTAAAGGTTTTAGTGAATCCAATAAAGCCTCCTTGTGAAAGAGCTAAAATTATTATTTCTATTCAGGACAAGGATGGACTGAAGCAATTTCGTGTGTTTGTGGTATGCTCTTTTCTGCTGAAAGATAAATTAGTGTAACTGATATGCACTTGGTATTGAGCCCTATTTATGTATCATCCTTGTTTAGTATTTCGTAAAGTTATGAGTTTTGTTGCCCATTTCATATAGATGAACTATAGACTTTCTAATTGAGATTGTCTTATTTTCACAGGACGACAAGTTTGAGAGGCTCTTCAAGATGTATGCAGAGAAGGCCAAGTTGGAGTTACAGAGCCTAGTTTTTTCTTTTGATGGGGATAAAATTAGCCCCACAGCAACTCCTGATGGCCTGGGGATGGAGGACGATGACATCATTGAAGTGCATGTCAAATCAAGTTGATCCAGGTAACAATCACCTTTCTGGTTATCTTTTCTTTGTTTCAGTTGGGGGAGTGATTTTTCAAAGTGTTTTGTTGCTTTATATACAAGGGACAATCTGTCTTTCAAACCTCTGAAAGCCATAGCACAGTTGTTGGATTGGATAGAGAAAGAAAAGTTGAGGTAGAAACAGAAGAATGAGGATAAGGGCAAAGGGCAAAACCTTTTACTATTCGTTCAAACATTAACCATATCCAGGATTCAAGCTTTTTTCACAGATATATTTATAGACTTCGTGAACCTAAAGAAGAGAGAGACCCAAAACCGCTTTTGCCACGGGCATAAAGCCTTCAATATTTTGACCCAAACCCAAACTTAGTTATTGACAAAATTAGATATAGCAATGACGTAAGTTTTCAGGCTATGGCTTCTATAATGATTATAGGATGCATTAACCCCTACATGTTGGAGAAAACTCAATATTGAGTTTCACAACTCTTTGTGATGGTTCTTTTTTGTAATATGTTTATTAGTTTTCTGATATATTCTAAGGCTCTTCATTGTTAACAGAAAAGAAGATGAAAAGTAGGTGAATGAACCAAGCTCTTGATCTTATTAATCTTACTTCAATATTAAGAAACTAGAGTGAATCTAACTATAATCTTTTAAATAGGTGAAGCTTCATTTTTCACTCTAAACTCATAAAATTCCTAGAAGCCATGTACAATTGTGCATTTTTTTCTTTTTACTTCTATAAAGACTAATGGTTGACATATATCAATCTACTTTAGTCATGGGTCTCATGTCAATTTCATTGCATCAAGATGAGCACGCTGCTCTCCATTCACTTAATATGGAAGTAGGATTACCTTCAGCCTAGTTGTCAACCTATAGGGGTACTTCCTTCCCAGGCCAAAAGCTAAAGCTTACTACTACTCACTGTTGTGAAGTGTAGATTGATCAGAAGTGCTTCTAGATATCATTACTTGCTTTAGTTTGATTTTCTTTATTTATATTGAATTTCCTTTAGTATTGTCTTCTTACTGTATAATTTTCTCCTCTATTTCAGGCCTTTGGTTCATCCTTGGACCTTTTGAAAGAAACCGCGTCACTCTGCCTGGTTTTTTGCTGTTTTTGTCCTGCAATTGTATAGTATGGGAATTAGTACTTTTTAAATGTACAAAGCTTAGAAATAGTTTGATCATCAGAAGACAACTTGAGGTTAAGAACCACGTACCCGCATGCTTAGAAGTGTTTTGCCGACATTTTTTAGAAATAATTAATTCATAAATTTTGGACACAAATATTAGTATTCTCCAAATCTATATGGCAGGATGCAAATGGCTTTGTACATCTGCAAATTATGACTCACAGGCCTAATGGCAAAATGTTAGTTTTCTCAGTTTTGGATTGAAATGAGTAGAAGTTTTATTGCTTGAACTATATGATTGCCTTGTTTTATTGTTGTTGATTGGAATATTGAGAAATTCAGTTTAGTCATGGACTGATCAGGTTTTTCAAATGGCTTTCGGAGCAATCAGAAAAAAAAGAACAATGTTCATCTAAGACATGCAGTGCAAATGTTTATATGTATTTATAGGGTCAGTAGAGAAGTAATTAGTCAGTAGGTTGAAAACAATGACATAAGAAAAAGGTTATTTATTGGGCAAAATTAGGGAAAGATAATGAGTTTTTTCACCAAACATATGATTTTAGATTTAGATGGGAGGGGGGACATTGGAGGAGAAAGAGTAGTTAGTTATAAGTAGTAATAAAGAAGCAAAAAAAAAGTATGATGGTTCCCTTCCAATATGGGCACTATGCATATGTGTGTATATATATATATATATATTTATGTGTCTTAATCTTACTTCGATCATGACAATAAAATTGAGCAACAGAAAAAACATGACTGCCCTTTTATAAACTTCTAAACCACGCATCACTCCTCCTTAACCGCAGGCAGTAGGCACCACCTTATTTGCAAATTCAGGAAGTAACAGCATTATCTCATCATTTGATTTTAAACCATTTGTCGCACCACTTTTTTTATTTTTATATTTGTTTTTTTCCTCCTTGTCACAATGATATGATAATGACTTCTAGCAAACAAATATTTTGATATTAAAACACGACGGGTAATTACTCAAATCATTTGACATTAGCATTTTCCTTTTGAAATAATGTCCTGGTTTTTTCCATGAAATAGTTACAGATAATATTTTATTTTAAACTGCAAAATATAATGTAACTTATTGATAAATAATAAAGCCTGATAGTCCTTTATTTTTAAGTGAGAGATGTATTACTTGTTCTTTAAAGGATGAATTTGCTTGTTGATTCTTTGTAACAATAAAGCGCGTTTATGATTAAAAGTATGGATGGGAAAGGATCTTAAGTGGACCAACTTTGTGGTTCTTAAATGTAGACCTGTTATTTTGAGAGGGTAAACGGGTGAATTTTTTAATGAAACTTAGTGAAGATGATCTCCATGATTAGTAGATCACCTCCGACAATTTTCATCGAAAAATTCAATCAAGAAGTGGGTTAACTAAAAATTTGATATATATGTGCATTTTTAGCCGTTAAAATTTAAGATGTTTAGCTAACCCACTTTCCGGTTGAATTTTTCAATGAAAATTAGCGAAAATGATCTACTAATCATGGAGATCATCTTCACCAAGTTTCATAAAAAAATTCATCCGTTTGCCTCTTCAAAATGATTGGTCCGCATTTAAGGACAAAAAAAATGGTCCTCTTTAGATCTTTCCTCAAGTATGGATATATATATATATATATGTATTTATTTATAGTCACTCTAAATAAATATTTTACTCTAAAAGTGTCTTTAATGTCAAAAAGATAATGAATACTTTATTTGAAATTCTAATAATTATACATTTGATAATTTGAGGCCCAAGCCAGAATTTGTTGCCATTCATTAAGTCATGAGGTCTATAGGTATCTTTTTTTACAAGTCAATATTGAAGGACAGGTTTTGGTTTAAACTTCTTATCAAATGCTAACACAAATCACTTAACTTAATTAAGTATTTAATTATGTGATTTACAATAGTATATTAACATAACAACGTACCTTCATTTTTTTATTTTTTTTATTTTTTATTTTCTGTGTATATGACCTTTTGTAATTACTAATTAGGACTTGCGATTGTTCTATGATAAATTATAATATAATTACCGTACCCTCAACTTGTTCAATCCACGTGACCAATCTCGTTCCCGCTCAAATCAGTTTTATCCAGATACAGCACCAAGTTGACATTGCAGCTTCGGCAGAGAATCGTCACCGTTGATTGTGTGGTCCCAAAAGCACAATCAACGACTAAGAACTCATCTCGATGAAGTTTGTTCCCTTCCAACCAACCTCAAGACGAGCTTCTGTCCGAATGACTGAATTGCCCTCGCAAATTTAGGGACCTGCAACTATCTGAGACTAGTTTTATATGTAAATTCACATTCTAGTTCTCTAACTGTTAAAATTCTCTCGACTACTACATTTTGTTAGGGACAGGGACGTATATATATACATTCTCTCACTATAAAACCACTTCTCATCTCCATTCCTCAAATCCGTTTCTCTCTCTCTAACTATTTTCCTCTCTCTCTCTCTCTCAAAGAAACAAAGAGGCGAAGAACGTCACTAAATAAGCAAGTTCCTTGGATTGTCGCTGGTTCAGGTGATCAATTTTCCTTCAATATTCATACATTCCTACTCTCTAGATTTGTAAACTAATCTGTATATCTTAATTTATATGTATGATGATTTCGTTTCGTGATAAATCAATTTGAAGAGTACGTAACGATAAAATGAGTTATAACATTGAGGCTGCTAAACATGATCCGCATTGAACCTCATCGATTCTATGGCAGTATCGTAATTCTTCTAGAGATTTATATGTTGTTTCTGTCTCGTGCTTGAATTGTCCTGTTTTTGAAGTTAAAAGTTATTTAATCTATGTTGTTTTTTGCGATTTTCACCTGTACTGTTCTTCCAGTCTTGGATCCAATCCGAACTGGAGTTAACCTTGGATTCACTTATCCTCTAATACAACTTGATGCAAAGAAACAAGAACGTACTTGAAGTAATCAATATATTATCTGCTTATTTTAATTACTCTAGTATATATAGTGAGTTTACTGTAATTTACGGTTGAAGAAAATGAGTGAAATGTTCATATCTCTGTGTTTTATGTAGAACGACAATCGGATAGTCTTCGGAAATGGAAACAGATATTTCAACCAGACGTCTTGGCATCACCGAGTGTTTATCCTCTCAGTTTCTCGATCAGTCGGACGGCTATGATTTTAGCTCACTCTACTCCTCCATCTTCCCTCCGAATCCACCACTATACTCGCTGGAACCTTCCGATTACTCCACCGACGAGAACACCGCACCAACCACAAGCCCTGTCGTCGTCGATTACACTCAATCACTCGACCTCCTACCGTACACGGTTCAATCTCGCTTCCTCGCAGAGAACAAAGTCCTGATCGAGCGACGCAATTGGTGTTTCTCTCACCTTCGCGAAACTGCCAAAGAAGCCGACGTTCTCCGTCAAGAGAACATCAATCTCCAAATGGCAAACATTGAATTGAATAAGCAACTCCGTCTCTTGCTTCTCCAGAACTGCTCCGCGGCTCCCCCTGACTATTTTCCGCCGTCCACGCTGTCATCTTCTGTCATCGACGGTTTTCGTCAAATGCGTATTTCAGGTAAGAAGCCGGCGAATGAGAGAGACGCTTTGAATGAGATGCCTGATGAGAGCCAGACTAGTATGTTTGAGAAAGAACGAGAGCAGAGGGTTGACGTGGACCGGGTTGCCCTGCCTAAGAGTATATCCGTCCGGTCGAACGGGTACATTAAGACAATTCAAGCCGGAGAGAGCAGTGGTGCTCGGGTTCGTGCGCCGAACCAGCACAAATCCGTCAAGGGATCGGTAAACTATGACCTCTAGCTAGTGTTCTTAGTTTACCTCATGTTTGTAATTTTATTCACTTAGAACTGAGTACTTTTACAGTAGTTTTATTCACTTAGAACTGACAATTGTTTATATATGCATTGATGGAACAGAAAGTGTATGTCCGTGGAGGAAAGGAGCAACCACTTGAGCTGCAAGTGTACAACCAAGGCATGACAAAGACTGAGCTATGCAACAAATGGCAGCAGACCGGAGCGTGCCCGTATGGAAACCACTGTCAGTTTGCTCACGGAGTCCATGAGCTCCGCCCAGTGCTACGCCACCCCCGCTACAAGACTGAAGTGTGCCGCATGGTCCTCAATGGTGACCACTGCCCTTATGGCCACCGCTGCCACTTCCGCCATTCCCTCACAGAGGAGGAGAAAGACATGGGGAGAATCAAGCGCAGATCATTTAAGATGGACCGCTAATTAATCACTGGTAAAAGGGGGTTGTGATTATAACGAGACAAACCATTATTTGTCCAAGTACAGATGTTTATAGTCCTCGTAATATTGGTAAATTGTAATAATACTGCCGCTACAGTATAGTTGTTACTGCATGCGAAATGAGTGGGTAAGGTAACAATAAAAATGAGTTAGAAGGTGAATGAACTTAATGCGAGGGGCTGAGATTTCGTGGTGTTTGGCGGTGGTGATCTTAATGGTGTCTATTGTAATCCTAGAGACTAGAGAGACCGCCGGAACCTTTGTATATTTGTATTTGTTTTTAATTTCTTCACCTTATATTGGACTGTTTGGTGACCTGGACACCACCAACCTAAACAACAATTTGCAATATACTTGGTTTTATCATTTATTCATCATTTTCGTGCTCATTGCACGTTTGTATATATACACGAATAATGCGTGTGCCTACGGTAAGAAAATAAGTATTTTATTTTAATTTAGAGATAATTATATAATAGGAAGGGGACGTGGTGAGTTTAGTTAAATCAAATGTCAACTTTTTATAAAAATATGTGAGTAATACGACTTTAACTTTAAGATGAAAGAAGAATAACTTTAAAAACCTAAAACTTATGTTCTTTTCTATGATTGAATGCACAATGACTTTGAAATAAACTGAACAATTATAAATATATAATACAATAAGATTATTAAAAAAATATTATATATGCACATGTTAATTAATTTAATTTCAACAGGCTAAATTTACTTGAACCCACACTTGACTAAAGACAAGTTATATTTGTATTACTCATATACCTACTGCAATACAAAAATAAACACACATTAGGGTTTGGTCGAAAACTCATATGGTTGGGATTTTTTTGTTATCATAATTGCTATTTCAAAGTAGTTTTGACATTTACCAAGTCAAATAATATGTTTCCTAATTTTTATTATGCATTACGAAAGCTTTATTGCTAAGTTTTTTTGCCTCTACAATATCATTATTTATTTTAAAATCTACTATTTATAAAGGTTCATAAACTATATATACAAACACCAATTACAATTTATTTACTTTTTTGTTTATATTAGGTCTCATTTATTTACTTTTGACTTAATTGAACGGGGTCAAATATTGCCATCTCCATATCCCATTCTAATCTTTCAAATTTAATTTTAAATTTTCTCATTAATAGTTGATTACTTTATCTTTAAAAAAATTTAAAAATTGTTTTATTTAATCACATTACTTTTTTATATTTTAAATATTAATGGTTTTGTATGACATTAATTTACATACATATATATATATATAAATAGAGGGAAAGAGTGTGTTTATTTACATTTATGTAAAGAGTACAGGGAGAGGAGATAATTTCCTCCTCAAAGTAAGGAACATAACATGCTTAGTGCATGTTTCAATTTAGGTTTTGTTTAAAATATATACAAAACTTGTAAAAATTTTGAGCTCCAAGAGTCTTTTAAAATTAGCATTCGTATAAAATGAATGTGTAAAATACACCACAAGTTTACACTACCACGTCAGCTTTTTCTTTCCTCAATTACTTTATTAAACTTTAAAATGTAATAACTTTTAATAAAAATTATATATCTAAAATCAACTCATCAAGACAAACAAATCAAGATCCATTATTGTTATAATATTATGTATACCAAAATTCAAGAAAAAATAATTAAAAATTGCATAAAATAATATCTAATATGCATAATTATCTTATTGGTTCATTTAAAATTTACACAAAAGTTTAAAAACATATCACTGGAGCATATTTTTTTTATATTTCAAGTTTTGTGTAAAAGAATGTTGACACATAGGATTTACACAAAAAAATTTATACAACGGTTGGAGATGCTCTCATTATTCAACTTAATCTTATTAACTTAAAAAGTCAAAAATAAAAGACCAACTCCTACTTAAATACTACTAGACAAACAAAATAAAATCCTACTTGATTATCTATACTACATAAAAAAGAAGTGGAATTTAACATTTCTAACACTAATTTAGAAGGTTTTCAATTAATTCAAATTGTCTTATGAACAAAGTAAAGATATTTAAGAACGGTTTAAATTTATAATTTTATTTATATCTTCGATCTTTAGTTTGATTTCTTTTTCTAAATATTTGATTAGTTTATTTTTACAAAAAATTCAAATTTAGTTTAATCTTATCTCATTATTTTTTTCGAATTTAAAATATTGTTAAACCTTATCACTATTTTAATTATACATAATTGTTCCATTGTCTCAATATTTCACTACTTTAAAAGACATGTTTATGTTTTAAAAAATAAATTTAAGAGAAATCTTATTACATAGATCAATCAAACCAAATAACTTACTCAAATAAAAATATAGTCTTTCAAGTATTAAAATAGAATTAACCAAAAAAAAGAGCAAAGAATAAATAACTAAACATCTATAGTGAAATGAATTTTAAAATTTGTTAAAGTACAATTTCCATAATCCATAATAAGAAAATATAAAGAAAAAAAGTTTTGCCCATCTCATATGGCGATTATAGTCCACCCATTTATATCATTTATTATTATAGTTGTTAAATTGTAAATATATATATATATATATTCTATGCTGATGGTGCAAATTAGTAACCTAATTCACCCCGCCAACCACTAGTTGACGCGTGGTCGTCCACGTCAGTGATCAAACCTATCACAATGAGAGGAGTTCGGAGGAGCCATGTTCAAGTACTACTGGGAGGTCGGAGTTCCTTATAAATTGGTGTCTGGTACAAGAATTGATTTCGCACAATAAATAACGGAGCTCGAACGCTAGAGCTTTTTCGACAGGCTTTGAAGCTCTCTCGTATAACCACTCTGCGAGGGTGGTTAACAGAGGTATGGGCAACTGCTGCCAACTCCGTCAAGCGCCGCAAAACCTCTCCCAACTTCATTAAATGCATACCAACTGCATTTAATGCACCGGAATTCATGAAGAAGTAAGGTAAGAATTGGTAATGATTAGGGCATGGCTTCAGATATGCTCGGGGGACTCATCAACATTTTTTTCTCTCAGTCATATATATAAAAAAAACATTTATTTCTCGAGAGAACCAATTCAACCGAATTGAACCAACTGCACCAACGATAGAGCAGTCAACAAAGAGATAAAGGGAAAGATAGAACTCCAAAGCACACATTAGAGCTCCTAACATAAAAAGGCTAGAGCTTGTGTAGTTCAAGCACACTCTCATTGTAATATCGTAAGAATAGAATAGCCAAACAGACTTTTATGAGTTTGTAATAGTCATTTAGTTACTCTGAATACAAAATAAACCGAGCTCCTAATTTTATTTCATAAGAAAAGAACTAACCCATATTTTCATATAAGGCTAACCTCTTAATTCAATTGCTTGAAGCTATGTCAAACTTTTGTAGTTCTATTTTTACCCCTGCGGTCTTTTTACATTAAAAAAATATAGTTGTAAGAGACTTTGAACTTTAGACCTTCGACAAAATAATTTAAACTTAACCACTATATCACTTAACATTGTTATTTTATATTTTGATTTAAATTAAATATATCTTAGTAGGACGTCCGTTGCATGTGCATGTAGCAGGGGCAAAGCTATGTAGGGGCAGGGGGGGCAGCTGCCCCTCCTTGGGTTGGGGCTTTTTTGTAAAAAAAAAAACTTTTTAGGGACTTATGTGCATAAAAATAAACTTGAGGGGACCTAACTGTAAGATACAAAATCTTAAAGAACAATTTGTTAATATTAAACCTAATTAATTAAATATCTACACCATTTTTTTACTACCACCATTCACCAATACTTTCAAAATATGAAAAATCATAGAATGTTATTGTAATTTATCATAATTGTTTGCATTTGTTATTTAAGTTGTATGAACTTTTATTATTAATAGTGTTATGTTTGCATTCAAATTTTATGGCTTTAAATATGATATAGTGTGTGTTGATTTTCGATTAAATTTCGCCCCCTGTTGCTCAATTTTCTGGCTTCGCCACTGGCATGTAGTCTAGTATAATTATATTATTGAATCATTGCATGTATAAAATAATAAATAAAAGAAGATTTACACCATGCCTTTTATATTTTATTTTTTTTATTTTTAACTTCTCCATTTGAAAAAAAATTGCACTTTTGTATCTCTTTGCAGCTCTGTCAAAAAGATTTTTCTAACTATGATGCAAAAATAATATATGATCAATTTTTGAGTAATGGTTAGCAAAATAATGGGTCACTCAAGATTATTTTTTATTTCTCTATAAAAATAATTTAGATGGAGCTATAAAACATTTATAAGGAATGTATTTTTAAATAACCCGATTATTTATAAATATGTCATAATAACCATGAGTCGTTAAATCAAAACATAAGTATTTATATTAAATTTTGACCATCAATTAAGAATATAAAGAATCATACTAACTAATATATATATGTGTGTGTGTTGGGGGGGTTGCCGGGGGGGGGGGGGGGTGCTATGTGATTTTCCTTTTTTATCGATCACTTATCTTTTTTCTATTTAGCACAAATAATTAAAGGGCTAAATCTTAGTTTTCTAAATATTATTTGAGAATGCACAATATGAAACTATGAAAGGCACGCTTGTGGCTCGGTGGCGTAAAAAGGATTGCCTGGTAATTTTTAACCGGGAGTTTTTAAGTCTTATCCCTCATCTTCCTATTTCCTTCTGGTCAACTCTCAAATGTTACTTGAGAATGCACAATATGAATAAGCAAAGGAAATGTACATAATATGACTACTTATATTTATTAGTTGGCTGATCAAATTAAAAATATGAGCAAGTGTATGCACCCATTTATGTGATTAATATAAGTTAGGCTATAAAGATGGAATTTATCACTTTAACAAAAAAAAAAATATGATATTCATTTAGAAGGGTAAATGTATGAATTTTGTTATGAAAAATATGTATTAATGATCTATACAATGAGTAAATTACCTCTACAAAGTTTCATCTAAATCTAGAATTAGTTGTAATAAAAAATTGATATTTATGTGCATTTTTGACCGTTGGAATTTTTGATGATCATCTCACCCACTGCACTTCTTGATTGAATTTTTAATGAAATTTTGTGGATGTGATCTATTCATGATATAGATTATTTTTACATATTTTCATATAAAAACTAATCCATTTACCCTTCCAAATTGGCATCTATTATTTTTTTTATTAAAGAGAGGGGTTCTCTCTTTATAATATTTCTCATATATATATATATATATATATTAAAGGTAGATTTCACTAAACACCCCTGAACTAATGTGTTTTTTTCAAATGTCCTTTGGAAAAAAAAATCGATGGTAAACTCTCTAAACTAACATGTTCACCTGATCGGGTCAAATGGTTATAATGTTGTTAACATAAATGCGTAAATGACGGAAATGCTCACATGTAAGTTGCAACGAACCCCCTTGAACTAACGTCCCAAATGCTCCCCGAAAAGAAAAATACAACAACCACTAGTTTTTTTATTATTATTTAATTGAATAGAATAATAGTAGTCTCTTGAAATTAATTAGTCTATACAATATAATCTATATATTGTAATTTGATATTTTATTAAGTTTTTGGTGTCTAATTCTTACTTTTGACTTACATATGTAATCTAAATATGTATATTAATTAGATTTGTTTTAGGTTATGTGTGTGTGTGTTTTTGTTATTATGATTTTCTGGAAAAGTTGATATTCTTGTTTTGTTTTTGAATTTTTTGCATTTTTGTGTAAAATCAATGATGTAGTAGCTGCTGCTTTTTCCTTTTCTTCTTCTTCTTCTTCTTCTTCTTCTTCTTCTTTTTGATGTTTTTCTTGTGGTTATTTTATTTTCTTGTTTTTTTTTGCACAAAGGAGTGGCAATAGCCACCCTAAAATTTTATTCAATCAAATAAAAATTGCAGTATTTTATTTTCTTGTTATTTTCGTTTTCTATTAATTTTTTTTATTTATTAGTGGAAAAAATGAGAATGATAAGAAAGCAAGATTTAAGTGTAAAAAAAAATGAGATAAAGTTGTGTTGGTACCTGATTAATGGTAAGGAATGGTTGATAAAGTATGGTTAAATACTTAAAAATAGGGAGAAGGAAAATTGGGGATATTATATATATATATATATATGAAAATGATGAAGTTATATATATATATATATATCGATTAATTATAAAATTTATTAGTAGGATAAAATAAAAATGATGAGAAAAAAATTTAATTAGCTATTGAAAAGTGAGAGAAAATTGTATTGGTGGTAGGAAATCGTGAGGAAATATACTCAAATTAAGAAAGAAGGGCAATTTGGAAAAATAAAATGTTAACATATTTTTTTCACCAAATTTTAACTTTTTTCGCCAACTTTATGGTTGTAAAACAAAGGATGGAAGACCAATATAAATGAACCTCATAATCTTTTTTATCATAAGGAAAAAAAAAAAAAAAAAAAAGAGATCCTAACTAAAACAAAATCGGCAATTTGCTTGATTATTTTGCGGACGAAAGTTTATCGGAAACATTTAATGACATTGAAAAAAACGGGGTAGGTAGAATTGTTTTCTGTGGACCAAACTTGAAACTTCCCAAAGAGAAGATGGTCTTAACAAAACAAAACCCCTCTCTCTCTAGATTGTCTTGTGGGTGGAAATTCATTTCTGTGGAAACCCTTCTCTCTCCCGGTCCCTACAATCCATAGAAATACTAGACTACACTTGAGCAGTATTTGGGCAACAACCATCCCGGCGGTTGTAAGAAAAAACCTTCCCTAAAAGTCCCTCGTACCAACGATTCTCAAACCCCGGCGGTTGTTCTTTTATTTGGATCTCAACATTTTCCCAATCTTAAGGTAACATATATCTATTCCTAGGTCCATTGTTTTGGACTAACAACATCGAGTTCATTACTTTTTTTTTTTTTTCAGATTGCAGATCCGTATATTAAATTTGCTAGAAAAAAAAGAAGAAGGCATGCTTGATTGATTACGTAGTATTTTTTGTTTTTAATTAGTTCCTTGCTCAATACCAACTTATTTGATGTAATTATTACTGGACCATAGTTGATCTGTAGCAAAATTTATTCTATAAAGCAAGGAAGGAAGGAATCAAAGAGTACTCATAATTATGCTGCATAGTATGAAACACTCAGATTAGATTTCTATCTAACATAAAGCAAATATAAGGATTTCTTACTACTTATACTGAGTAAAATGTTACCATTCCCAGGTATGTATGATGATATAGTTAATTCATATACTTCTGAAGAAATAATCAAATAACAACTGTGGTAAATCTGAAATATAGGTTTCAAAAGTTAAGAGAGTAATACAGGATTTAAAGATGAACTGTTATATCTCATGCAATTTGTCAAATTATATTTATCTATCTATCTATACAGTAGTTGGTATAAATCTAGTATACATGTGGCCATATAGGAAAAGGGATGGCAGCTGCTAAGCATCTTTTTTCGGGGGCATTGATTCTTATACCTGAACAATATCACCACCGACTTTTCTATATGTTCCTCGATCTAGACAGAGTGGAGCCATACCTCTCCTTGTAAGGAGAGTATAAATTGGTGGAAGCAAGTTTAGATAGAAGAATTGTGTGTGGGTATATGTCTTGTCGTGGAGGATGTTAGTTGCGTGGAGAGTATCATGTATTGTGTTCACGTCGTACTTTGCAATTAATGAAAACACACAAACATCATTATGTATGGGACAGAATACGGGGACAATTCACGTTTGTGGAACTCACAATACAAACATGTTGTTTGTTCATTAGATGTGGAGTATTACGTGGACACAATATGTGGTACTCTCCAAACACCCAATCTTTACCAAACATTGTCTTTGATCAATATAGGAAATAGAAAGGTAGAAAACAAAGAAAGAAGTAAGACGGAAGCAACAAAGCAAAGGAAGAAAGAGGAGCTGGTAGAGGGGGAAGAGAGAAGTAACTTCCATCTTGGGAAGCACGGGTACTTTATTTTTTTCTGGGTACCTGTTTGGACACGGCTCGGGTACGGGTACGGCTGGGACACGCCACGTGGCGTGTCCAATAAAAATAATATTAAATTTTGTTGGACACGGTTAAAACGGGTGTGGGTACAGGTGCGGGGACGGGGACGGGGACAGCTGGGATGAAAAAATAAAAATTAAAGGGTCAATTTACAATATGCAATGAACTTTGTGGGTTTTGTTTAATTAATTTTATAAATAGTATATTAAGTTATTAAGCGATGAGATGTCCCATATATCAATCGACAAAAAATTAGGTCATGCTCAAACCCATTCTCACATCTCTCCTCTCTTCTCAACGGCCCTCTCTCATCTCAACGGCCCTATCATCGTCGTCAAGTTCTCGCCGTCGAGTCCTTCTCACTCACGGCCTAGACTCGTCGTCGACCTTCTCTCTTCTACTCTTCTCACTCACGGTGGTTCGACTCTGCTTCGTCAGTCTTCTACTATTCTCACTCACGGCCTGGGCTCGTTGTAGACCTTCTATTTGATGCAATCGTTTCTCTTGTGGATATGACTTGTTTATTTTAAGTGATGTTAAATTTTATTTGTTTGTAGTGTTCTTTGGATATGAGTTTACATAATACATATTATTATATAAATATATTTATTTATTTATTAAACGTGTCCCTCGCCGTACCCGTGTCCAAGTTTTTTAAGATTTGCCGTACCCATACCTCGTACCGGTACCAGGTACGACACCCGTACCCGTGTCTGTGCTTCATAGCTTCCATCCCATTTTCAAGATCCTTTATTCCCCTTCTTCTCTTCTAGTTGTTTCTTTTCCTCTTCCCTTCTGCACCTCTGCTCAACCTATACTTTTTTGATTAATTGTAGCTCTGCCAATGGTGTGTTCTTAAGACATTCTGTACAATTAAAGCCTGTCGTGTTATTCTGATGAACTCGTTGGATTTGGATAAGATCGGAAATATTCTCCCTAACACATTTCAAAGACAAGTTTAGCCTCTCTTGTGTCAATGGCATCCATTGCTTTTGACCTTTCTCCCTGCAACAATTTTTCCATTACATATTTGGATCCTATTGCGCTGAACGTTTAATATAACTTTCATTTGTGTTTCGACAGTCGTGCAATTTTTAGTTCTAGTGATTGTGTGGAAAATGCCATTCAGAGTGCTTAAAATTGCAGGCTAATTGAAAAACAAATGCTAAATAAGAAGTTGATGAGGGAGAGAACTAGTAACTGTTTGATGAATCTTTTGCTTGCTAGGTGTTTCAACAATGTAAATATTCATTGTATACTTCCTCTGTCTCAACTTTAGGGTATTGATTCCTTTTTGGGATGTCTCAAATTAAGAGTCCTTGTTTTGTTTTTGGGACATCAATGTTCCAAATCTATTAATAGAAATTAAGTTTTATCTTTACCATTGAATAGGTTGTGATTAGTGTTTGCTTTAAAATTACTAAAGTCAAATCTGGACTCTTAATTTGAGACGAAGGGAGTAATTTCTATTTTATTTTATTTTTTGTTCTAATTCACGAAGTAGAATGTTTTGTATTGTATACATGTTGACCTAGAACAAAAAGGAAACGACACATTTGTGCAAGAGCATTGGTGTTTCTAACATTTATGTAGTGACAAAGTATGTTAGGTGTCTAGAAAATATCATGTGTCGTCTTTACGTGGAGTTTCATGACTAATGAACACGTGATACGTGTTACGTGGGTTTTGCATATTCTTATTGTGTGGACAATTCACTTTAGCAGGCATGTTTGATATGTGTGATGTATTTATTGAGTGTGAAACACTGCATAGATACAACACATGATCCTCTTATTATCAAGTATACTTGGTTTATACTTGATAATAATTTGTATTTTCTATGTCTCAAATCAAGAGTTCTGGTTCAATTGCTAAAATAAAGTATCTGGGTTCTCCCAGCTAGTGGCTTTAGATCTGCACATGCAGTTGTAGTGATATGCCTATGTTTGTGCAAAAAACAGAAAGTATAACAAGTGAAATGCGATAAATTGACAAGCCATGCTCCACATGTGGCATGTCCTATGATTTAGAAAGCAAGATTGTAAGATTTGTGCCCAAGCCATTATTGTTGCTCACTTGCTCACTTAATTGTATTGAACAATTTTTCTTTGATGCATCTAAAACTCTATTGTTTTAAGTTATGAAAAAAGGAGTAGAATTTGGTAAAAAACTATAAGATTTTATCAAGAAAATGGATTTCATTTGGCCTTGTGTATCGTGGCAGTTAGCACATTATATTGTAGTAGTTATGCTAAATTTTAAGTGTATGATATCTGGTCCTTCAGATTATATACCTTCTCTCTTCTTATATTAATTATATATTATCGTATTTTAAGAGAAAAGAGTATACTATGTCTAGTAGTGTTTTGGTGATCATTTATTTTGCCATGAAAGCTAGCCACTTAGGTCGGTAAAGAATATCATGTGTTACGTTTATGTTGTGCTTTGTACTTAATACACATGTGATATGCGGGTTTGCATGTCATCCATTTTGATAGGTCATCTTTTCAAGCATGTGACATGCGTGTCGCGTGTCTATTGAGTGCAGAGCACTGCGTATGATACAACACGTGATGATGTTTAAGCACCCAATCATGGTTCAAAATATCGGCAAAATTTTTTGCTATGGTATCACTTTCAGTCTTTCAGAGGCTATGGAAACGAAACCAAACCCTGAATTTTAATACATGCAGAGCTAGGATGAATTAGTAACTCTCCGAAACTTTGGCTGAGCTACCTGATTTATCAGCAACTCGCCATTCAGACACGGAATCAACTCAGTTTTGCCAAACATTGTACCCTTTTTCAGATGAATCTCACTCAAAACTGAAATTTATTTGAAAACCGAGAGGCCCGGTGTTAACCCATACTTTTGACCATGCAGCCAAGTATTTTTAGTATTGGAGAGTGGCACATCAATGTAATGTCTCAGCCTCAAATCAAGTGTCCTCCTTTAATGGCCAAAACAAAGCTAGGGATAATATCATAGGTAATATATAGTTAATGCTTCCAAATAAGACTAAACCAGGTTTCATAGTATAAATCAGCCAAAGAATTTTTTTCTTTCCAGGCATGAAATTTGTTTAGGACCATTTTGGGACGAACAAAACTCCTATGCCTTGAAAAGTGTTGTCTACCCTGATTCTAGAGTAGTATATTTGTTTTAAGTAGATGTAAATATTGTAAGAAGTGAATTGACTAATTGCATTGTATGCCATCTTTGTCTCAATTAGAAACTTTTAAATTTAGAACTGTACAAGTTCAAAGCGCCTGTTCAATTATATATTTAAATGAAATGGTTTATTTACTTCTCTTTAATATGTTTTGTTTACATAGTTGTTGGTTCTTGCAAACAATACAAAGATTAACTGGACAGCAACTGTTTCTTTTAGTAATGTGATGGACAACTTATGTGTAGCCAGGCCTCGCTCTTCCGTCTTTTTCATCCACTATACTTGCCACTAAGAAATCCACACCTTTTTGTGAATTTATTATGCTATCATCGTTTGGAGCTTCCCGTAAAAGTAAATCTTATAACATCAGCGGTAGATAATACAGGTTAATTGTATAGTCATGAAAAATTATAAGTGGTTGGCAGCAGTTGCAATTGATAGTATGGGCCAAGGGAATAGTGAAGGTTTGATAACCTTGGATTGGAAGAAGGAATATTTGTTGAGGTTCTTCTGTTTGTGTTGATGAGAAGCTCTTTTGATAGATATTTCAAATTTGTACGTTATATACATTTTATTATACTTCTTTCAAACATTTTTCAATGCGCTGATGAACTTGTTATGCTGATTTAAAGCCATTTATGTACATATTCAAATCCGTGCCACAATTTCCTTTAATTTCAAATCTGTAATGACCTGTTCATTAATTCATGTCGTTTCAGATATGGGTTCCATTTGCGACATACATATTTTGGAAGGAGTAAGAGGGAAAGGGAGATGTATCTACAGAAAATTGTGGGTATGGGGTCCTTGGGAAGGAGGAATTTTGGAGATCTGAGACCAAAAATTTTACAACAAAATTAAAAACCCTTGCCAAGTCCACCCATACCAATGATTTTCTGCAGTTCTTCCCCTTCCCTTCCTTGTCCTATTTGGATCTCAACACATTCTGCAAGCTAAGGTAACATTTTTCTGTTGTCTCGCTGTTTATTTTTTGGCTACACTGCAATTAAGTTTTTAAATGTTTTGGACTAGCGTACATTTCTTTAAATCAACCATGTGTATTTAATGTAGTTACATTGTTGAAAAGGTCATTTTAACTGATTTATGTTTTTCTCTCCATTCCCAAGTTAATTCTAAAATTTGAACTTCTTTTCAGGATCCTAGAATTTGACAGAAGGTCAGAAACTGTAAGTATTTTATTTTTTCAAATGGAAGTTATGCATCCCTATCTTTTTTATCATAGGAAAAAAGATTCATAAGATTTCTATCATAGGAAAAAATAAAAGAATCTTCTCATTAGCATGGAGTAATCAATATCTAGTTCTGGAATGGGGGTTAATTTTATGACTTTTTCTGGGGTCATAAAATAGATTACTCAATGGCGGTTGTAGTATTTATTAAGCAGTGAGGAGACGTTTAAATATGGTCTAAACTATGATTAGAATTAAATTAATTCCATCTATGTAAATCTTGATTGAGTTATAAACCCTCAAGATGTTCACTGGATTAGTGCATTTAAGGTCCCTTTGGTTGGAGTTTTAGGGTTTTCATGGAATCTTAATTTCCTTTCCGTTTGAATTAGATTATCATAATTGTTTCAAGTTATGGGTGGGGATTTAGGATTCCAAAAAGAGCTAAATTCCCCCATGTGCCAAAATCTATTCCCTTCTTATTTCGGGGGAAACCTAAATGATTCCCTAGATATCCTTCCACTCTTTGTCAAAAGACAACTCTACAGTCTACCCTAACATGAAACCTACTTCCATTTGTATTTCATAACTCCTTTCACTACCCACCTTCTCTGTCTTGACTTTAATGCCGAAGAACTTGGTGCTCCTGCACCACAAACAACGATTAACAAGGGCGTGGTCTCTCTCATCTTCACTGCCAACGAGACCTCAAGAGCAACGATCGACAATTTGGTTGGTTTAGGGTAAATTGAAGGTGAACAAGATATTTACTCGGAATTTTGAAATGGAGGTAGTTACAAGGGATGAATTTTACAATAAACACAGAAAAATGTGCTCAAAATGATGTGTCAAACATGTGATTGGCTGGGCCCTGCAGTTTCACGTGGCTCAACTATTCTTCTAATTACGTGGTTGACACATTATTTTGTGCACATCTTGTTCCTGCGTTCACATTATTATTCATCAAATAGATAGTCCTTGGCTACCCGTGACACTTAAATTTTTAACTCTGCAAAGATTCCTGCCCATCTCTGTACTATACTGTAAAACTTTTGACCGAGTCATGCTCCACTTCCCCATGTCTCTACTTTTCTGAACTCTGCCAAGATTCCTACTTTAAAAAAAGACGTGTTATTTTAACCTATACTTGAATCTTCCCAGAAATCTCGTGAGACTTGCCACTTCTATACAGTGGCCACTCTCCTAATCTCAGTCATTGGAAAGCAGCACTATATATAGAGAGAGAAATACTAACGGGGGCTAGTCGAAACTGGAGATGGCCAGATAGAACTTGATAAACTAGAGGAGAATATATTTATAGAGAGAGAGAGAAGAGTAAGAGGGAAAGGGAGATAGATCTGCAGAAAGTTGTTGGTTTGGAGGGATTGGCGGGGAACTATTTTGGAGATCTAAGGAAATAAATGGAACAGCAAAAAAAAAAAAAGTCCTTCCCAAGACCTCCTATATCAATTATTTTTTGGGGTTCCTCCCCTTCCTTGCCTTGTTTGGATCTCAACATAATGCTTCAAGCTTAGGTAACTACTTTTTTCTTTAGATAAGGTAAGAGGAAAAATTAAGACAATAATCTAAAGATGAAATCGGAAAGTAGAGTGGAATGCTTGTTTGGCTCATACGAGGAGAAGATATTCAGTGCACCTAGTGTATACACTAGAGTCAATGATGAAGTTCTATGTTTATGTCACCGTGTATGGGGAAAAGCCATGTGATGCTCTAAGATAGAGCTTTATCATTGGCTCTAGTGTACCATATAAGCAAATTATGTGGTACACTAGGTGTACTGAATATTTTCTCCCATATGAGACTATCAAATCCACACATATTTGCAATGCTGGCTATTGCCTAACAATGATACAAGATCACAATTGCAAACAAGTTGAATTATATGCATAATTAGTTTTTAACTCATAAAGTATGTTGCTAAGGGCACTCTCAAAAATTACTATCCGAAATTACTAGTACTCATAGCATTTATTACAGTGATTATATGGTTTATCACCGTTACAAAATAGTATTTGTGGTGCCCTTGGTAATAGTTCATAAATAGTAAACATAAAATGCTATCCTCACTCCATTTTTGTACAAATTTTTTGTACAAACTGATGTAGCATCACTCATATGAACTGATGGGCTATAAATTTAATGTGGTGTCTATTTTTCATTTTATCTGATTGGTGCTACATCAGTTTGTGTAAAAAGTTTGTATAAAAATAGAGTTTGTGTAAAAAAATTGTACAAATAAATGGAGTAAGGATAGCATTACTGAAAGTATTAATACGTGACTAGGAACTAACAAGGTTGTGTATGTTAACACTAAGTGGTTTAGTGTTGTTTTTCCAAATTTGAGATGTTTTTTTCAAGCTTATTTGATTTCTCATTAGGATAAAGCATAATTATTTTGATCACTTCCAAATTTTGGCAGCAAGTGATGTGGTTTTTGTTGTTTTGGCCATAGTAGTTAAAGAGTTTGGCATGGTTATCACATTAGGTTTGCTATATCATTCAAGTAGACTTCTGCTAAATCCAAACTCGTGCTTTTGAGTTTGGCCATTTTGTCTGCACATTTGTTTTATCTACTAGCTGACCCTAAAATATACTTTTTGAGAAATGAACAAATGTGCGGATAAGATGGTTAAATTTGGGAACTCAAATGTCACAATTTGGTATAGGTCATTGGTACGTTGTGACCGAAAAATAACATGAAGAATGGTTGAAAAGTTTGCATTTCCATTGTAACCGTTCTTCATATAATAGGGTGTTATTTACGATAATTAGACGTAAAGAAACTGAATTTGGACAGTTAAGGGATGGGACAATTGGGTTCTTTGATGCACAATAACTAAGCATGGCGAATCTAGTAAATTAGTACAAAATACTAGTTTAAATTTCATGCTTAAGAGCATCGATAGCATGAGGGATAAATCTTAGAGCCAAATTTGAAAATATAGAAATTAATTTCTTGAGTCTGCAGCAGATATGGTAAAAAAAAAATAGTCGTATAGATGTGCTAAGTCTGTATGGTGCATAAGCTTGAAGAAAATAAAAATAAAGAGTTCATACAGGTAACCCTTTTCCTTATTTTTATTTTTGCCATACTGGTATGGCTCGTAAGAGTAACGCACACCTGAATGGTTATTTCTGTGATAGAACTGGGTATGATAAATTTACCCATTTACTATATCTAGTGTGATGCTCTAAATAGGTTGCTAAGTTAGTATAAATGTTTAACTAGTGGAGGTATAAACTACTAGTTTGTGCATGTACATATAGCATGTCAGAGTTTGGTCCGTGGGTAATGGGAGAGGAAGTGGGTTGTTTAGAGAGTATATCATGTGAGAGTTTAGAGCACCACGTGGACACCATATGTGGTGCATATCTGACACTTTGGGCCTTGGGAGGGCTATATTTGACATGTAATAATGGAGTTGCCCTGAATTCTAACGTCAGTAGATACATTTCTTAATGTGGGGTTCATACAGTGGGCTCCTAATGTAGGTTTTATTAATCAAATCTGCATATACAATCCCGCCCTTATTTCAAAACTTTGGAAAATACTAACACAATACCTCGAATTCTAGTGTCTATATATACAGTACAAAATGTGGGTTTTATTATTTATTTCTTTTTATCTTTTATTTTCACAAACAAAAGTCTCCCTCTGTGCTATATTTCCCTAACCTTTGCCTATTTTGTTAAAACCAAACCAAACGAAAAACCTAATCCCATCACTCCAATGAGTTTTTAGGCCAGGAATTGTTTTCAGGGCTTCGAGTCTATGATGATGGTGTCAATGAAATTCAACCATTGCTTTTAAATTTTGAGTAATTTGATAAGTGTACATTTTTTTTATATACGTCGAGGTATGAAACATAATTATTGGTGTTGTGTAGATCATGTGCATGATTGTTGGTGTGTAACCATTTATGTTGTCGTAGAGTTTTAGAGAGTATCATGTGTCGTGTTTACGTGGTGTTTTGTACTTAATAGACACTTGATATGTGTGTAATGCTGGTCCACTGCTTTATGAGACCAATTGATCTTTGCAAGATCGTTTGGCATGTGTGTCACGTGTTTATTGAGTGCGGAGCACTACGTAAATACAACACGTGATACTCTTTCAACTCAACTATATGTTTGTATATAGTAAACCTTCGAATATTGTATGAATCTACCAAAGTAAAAACAAGTAGAAAAGGATTACTCAAATAAATGAAAAATGTTGCTGATACTTCTATTGCCGAAACAGCAATTTTGATCCATTTTAAGTAGTTGTATATGGTTCGGGTAATTTTGTTAGCAGTCGGTTACATTTGTTTTTGGATTATGAATTATTTTCTTCTTAGATTTGAAAAGGTGGGATAGGATTACTTTTCACTATAGAAATAAAAACAGCAGATGTGGCGTTTGTGCTGTTTGTAGTGGAAATTGAGATATAGAGAAAAATATCACGACTAATAAAATTTATGAAACATAATTATTGGTGGAGGTTATGGGAAACAGGGTACCCCATAAAAATTTATTGGGAATTTTAATTAACTAGTGGAGGACTGTTGGGCTTACTTCTAGTTGCTTTTAGTCTTACAATTTCTTATAAAAAAAATAGCTATTTGAAACTCCCGAAGTATTGTTAAATTCTTCTAATTTTGAAAATATTTGAGCAATTTCTTTTTCATATATCGATTCATTATAGATTGGCATTTTGAGAATCTTAAGGAGACTTCTTTATGCCTTTTCAATTAGTAATATCAGATACACAATGAGTACACAAAAAGTTAGTACACAAAATGATTTATCAATTATTAGATTGGTTAACACTTAAATTATTCTTGACCAATAAAATTCATTTTGTGTACTAACTTTTTGTGTACTCTTTGTGTGTATGATACTATTAATGAAGAAAATGTGCAGGAGGCATGTTTCATGTTTGTATTTTTTTTGTTTTTCTCTATAACATGTTCTTTTTAAGTATGCATTGTTCATCGTGAGGATTTTTTTAGCACCCCAAGTCATTCATTTTTGGGATTAGCAAAAGATGCACGGTATAACCTAGGGTAAACAGCAGAGCCAATATAGATGTAAGGTATCATGTAAACACAATACACGGTGTCTTCTTGGAATTAAATGTTCGTAGTCTAATATTGATAAAATAAAAATGTTAGTGATAAAAGCACCTTTAAATTGTAGTTTCACATCATACATGCAATGTGATGGTTGTATATCATGTTTAAATTTTAGTATGTTTGGTGGTAAGATTACACTTTAAGGGTGTTTTTATTATCATCTTAAAAAAATTATTATTCAAGGGTAAATTATTTAACCAAATCTAATGTGCTTTTCCATTTGTTTTGTTAGATAGTATATGACAAGGCAAAATGGCAAATGGCTAAAATTAAAATGTGATTTTGCCGGTTGCTCTATGATCAATTCTTGGGCTTGGCATAACACAGCACATATAGTAAACTACATTGCTTGTCCATGTAGAATTCTATGTATAAAGAGATCAATGAGAAAGAAAGTTGGGTTCTTAAATGGCACCACGTATTGTGTTCATGTGGTATTTCGTATTAAATGAATATGTAATATAAGTACCATACTTGTCCCCCCACCATATGGTTAAAATCTCATGTGTTTTGTATTCATTGAGTGCAGAGTATCACGTAAATACAATTTGTATTGCTTTTCAACAACCAACCATTGTCATTTTAATAACATTGGATTGTTTTAATTGTAAAATATTTACAACGTAAAACAAATCCAATAAATTTATTGTGGAAAGGCAAATAGCAATGAAAGTATGGTTTTGCCTTTCGCTGCAACATTCTAGTGTTATGTTTGTTATTAAGAGGCCAAGTGTTGAAAGTCGCATAAACAAATTCAAGTAGTCTTCGCATTTAAGTTCTTAATATAGCTGTGGTTAAATATTTGTAGTTCTTTAACACAGTTGTTCTATCTGGCGAGGCTTTAATAACTTAAAAATATGTTGTAAAAGATATTGAAGCTATTGAAATACTAAATATATAATTAAATGTTTTAACAATATCATCGATTATAATAATATGAAATATTCATCCAAATTTAAATTCGAGTAGTTAAAAATATTACTTGCTCAAAACTAATCAGTACAATCTAGTTGAGTATACTCATAACCTTTGAGTTGTTGGATTAAAATGGAGTAATAATACATGTATCAACGTAAATGATCAAGTTAATACACTAAATGACATGCTATAAAGTATATTGATTAGTATTTCAAGCAATTCAATACATTAAACAATGTCTTTTTTGACATTTTTTTTAGTTTATTAATTTGATCATTTAAATTGATACATGTATCATTACTCGATTATCGATAAATTAAAGAAAGAATACTAATTCATTATGCACTTAAAATAAATTATATTACTATCTCACTTGAATGCTTAATGAATTTTATTAATATTATATGGAAAATAATAACATATACACATGTTAAAGTTATTATAAATTAAAAGAATGAATTTTTGTACAAAAATATGTTCCGTATTTAAGGGTTTGACTCCTCTTCATTACTTGGGGATTTACTTAGAGAGTTAAACAAATAAATTTTTTGATGAAACTTAGTAGAAATAATTTCTATAATGAGTAGATCATGTTTATAAAATTTCACCAAGAAATTCAAACCGGAAGTGGGCGTTGTAAAAATTTGTTGCATTTGTTAATTCTCGATCATTCAAAATTTAGATCATTGTCTCACCCATTCATCATAGAGATCGTCTTTAACAAGATTTATGGAAAAAATCATCCGTTTAATTTTTGAACTATACTCTGTTGAACGGAATTTGATTGAAAGGTAATGTAGATAAAAAGTCTCATAAAATAGGGTATTTTTAAGGCAATGTTTAAATTGTATAATATAAACCATTTGTTCAAATTGTATAATATAAATCATTAAGATAAGTGTACCATAAATATAATATAGGTTATGTTAACATGTGATCTAATGACATATTTTAATCACATATATTTAGAAATAATAAATTCTCAACATGTATTAGATATAGGATTTGGCTTATCTCTATTACTTTTCAATCCAATAGAATTTAGTTCGTAAACTAGATAGATGAATTTTTTTGTAAAACTTGATAGATATAATTTTATAATGAATAGATTATTTTCACAAAATTTTATTAAAAAATTTAATATAAAATTGAGTAAAATAATGATTTAAAATTTAAATAGTCAAAAATTAACAAATGCATTACTTATAACTTTAAGCCATTTTGGGTGCTTTTGAGGTTAGAAGAACTCCATGTTATTTTAATATTATAAAAAGTATCACTAAAGTATTAAAAAAAAAAAAAAAAAAAAAAAAAACCTCCAGAAACTATTGCCCTATGTTATTTAATTATAGCAATACCTTATATTATCATACATAATTAATAATTGGGTATAACCTTTTCAAAAAAAAATGATGTAATACACACATTACACATATAGTATATGAAAGTTCCCCACCCTATATGCAATAGCTTGAATTTTTAATTCGAGACATTCAAAAATTAAATCATAAATTTATTAATTTAAGACAACTTAAATATTTTTTTGTTATGCAAATGAGTTTTGCCTCCAAAATATTACCTGAACTTTTGATATCATTTTCTTCTTCTTCTTCTTCTCTTTTTTTATTTTTTTATCATTTTATGTAACAAAACTGATATATAGTTCAAAAATTATTTTAAAAGTTATAGTCCAAACATTTATACTAGACTTAAACGAAAAAGAGTGATAAATAGTATAAATACATTTAAAATTTGAATTATACTTTGTTATTTTATGTTTTCAAGAACAAATAGCATTTGTTGTTCGTTCTTTCCTTTGTTCTACCAAAAAAACATAAAAAAAAATTGACGTTGACGGGTGGGAATTTGAGGGTAAAATGCATTGAAACTCGTCATGAGAAGGTACACTGACCCATATTATTACTATATTAATTTTATTGACCGAATCAAACGCGTACTCCGCATCCCGATTCGGAACCTCATGATCTCTATGCTTCCACTTTTCTAACTTCTTCTGGCCCTAGGATTCCACCAACTCATCCCCCACTTGCATTTTACATTAAAAGTTGTGCTTGCGTACTGTTCACGCGGTCGTTCGATAATTCAAATCAGTTTCTTTTTTGTTTTTAGCTTAAAGTATTAATTTAATATTTTTGTTCGATAATTCAAATCAGTTTTACATTGACCTAAATATTAATTTAATATTTTTCATTTATTTTTTAAAAATTTTATTAAGTGCTTTTTCTTTCTTACATTACTCTTGATTGACTTTTTAATTCAAAATTAGTAACCACTCATCCTGTTTAGTAGAGTTTTTGAGCTTTTTATTTTGAAGTATGAAAGTAATTTAAAAAGTTAAATTTGATTTTTGTTGGAGTTTTTTTAATTAATTTAAAAAAATTCATTACAAAAACTAATCACAATTGATCTTATTCTATACGTCTCGATGAGTTGAAAAGTATGAAAGTAAAATTGACTTTTTTATAGAAAACTAAAAAATTGATTTTCTAGTTTTCTATCAAACATGGACTTAGAATTTAGTATTTCAAAATTGAAGGGAATATTAAAAATTTTGAATTCAAATATTTATGTAGTTGATTTATTTTCAAAACACTTATTTTATTAAGATTTTCGGTCGATTTTAATTAAATTGTTCAATAGATATATTATAATACATTTTTATAAAAATTAAAAGATATATTACGGATTTATAATATGAAAATTAACTAGTAGATATATTTTGAGCTAAAATGTAGATATATGTAGACATATTAACGCATAATATAGTAAATATATTATGAGGTAAAACATGTAGATATGTGTAGACCTATTAATGCGTAAATAAGGTAAAACATGTATGGTACCATACGTGAATAGAATATAAACATGATTGAAAAAAAAAGTTTATACATACATATATATATATATATATATATATGAACCGACATTTTTTGTAAACACTCAACAATAGTGTTTAAAAACGAAAGTAACAAAATATCTACTACAAAAGCAATTAAAGGTTAAACAAATTAAATGAGAATTTACCTAATGCATTTTTCATTGATCTCGTAAAACTAGCTGTAATTCTTCTCACTCTTTAAAACTCCTCCTCCATCAAGGACTTTTTTTTCGGTTACAAACATGTCTTTGATTAACTTTAATTTATCTACCCATGAGTCAATATAATAATGATCCAAAAGACATAAAATCAATTTAATAGGCTATTCTAACAATTTATCAAATGAGGAGTTTGCATCTCTCAAAATCTACATTTTTTTAATACGGAAACTATTGAAGAAAAGGTGTTCCAGTGTCATGTGTCAAAAAAAAATTCCTTTTTTGCTTCACCTTTCATCAAGCTCTATTTATCAATGGCCTTGAGGCCCTCCAATGTGTTTGCATTGTAAAGAATGACATGGATGGGGCCTTAGAAGCTTTGTTTAGGTGTTTGAGAGATTATAAATAAATAATGGGGAAGTTAAAAAATCCTACCACGATAAGTTAGGAGTTACACAATATAAACCTAATTCAAATATCTAAAACTAACGATATTATCATATTAAATAATATACGTAATTAACCAAATTCATTAGGAAGGGTATAGTTATCTAATTGCTGGTTTATTATCGTAAATATATATATATATATATATATATATATATATATATATATATTACATGTGGGCCAAAAGCAAAACATTTTGTTAAAAACACAAAAGTTTGGGTTATTTTCTAATTTCTCAAAACGAGTTGGGTATGAGTAAAAATACATCCGCAATCCTAGGTTAAATCCTAGTTCTCTATTAATATAATAGGGGTGGTTAAAAACCATTAGAGTATTTTCGGTTTTGATTGAACAAAAATTAGGTAAATTTAAATTAAAATTGAATTTCAAAATTCAAACTAAACTTTTGATTTAGTTTTGATTCGATTTATTCGGTTTTTCATATATTTTAAGGTTACATCAAATAAGTCATCTACCATTATTAAATTTCGATTATTATTTGAAATTTTCATTCCTGTCAATTTATGTACTAGTAATACATAAAAGGTATTTTTCACATAAGATGAAAAATAAGATGCAGATGTCAAATGATAATGTCAAGTTTATATAAATTATCATCTTATAGAAAATAAGTACTAAATGGTGTGACAAATATTTATTTAATCTAAGGAGTCTTACTAACATTTGTCGAATGAAAAAAAAGAAGAAAAAGAATGTGTTTGTGTAGAAACGATTAAGCTAAAACATAATTATAGTATGTGAGAAAAACGTATATAACAAAAAGACATTGTATACTCATAGTTTCGTATACCAATTTGTTCGGTTTGGTTCGGTTCGATTATTTAATGGCTAGCCCTAAACTCGAATCGAACTTATTCAATTTTGATCCAGTTTTTTCATTTCAATTTAGTTTTTTTTTTTGATTTTTAATTGATTGATTTGGTCCAATTCGGTCAGTCGATTTTCGGTTTTGCCATAATATCCCTAAAGACATTCATAATTTTTATTTTTATTTTACTATATACATGGGAGAACTTGTTTATATTAATTTAAATGATAGCACATGTCGTAAAAATGATAAAAATTGTGGGATAAATATTATGAATGCCTTTAACAATCACTTTATATATTGATAATTTGTATATAAAAAAAGAAAAATATGGCTATTAACGATACATATAAGTCGTCTATCATACTAAAAAATACCTCTATCAGGTGTATCTCGAATAACAAAATCCCATTCAACCCTCTTAATGTAATTCGAATTCAGGATCTCTATTAGATTCAACTAGGGGCCTCGCTCACCCCAACATGATGTTTAGTGTCATTTTCCTTGTATTTTAATAAAATGCATTAAGTTTAAAGACTTTCCTTAATAATTGTATTTAATAAAATGACATCTTACAATTTTATTCCAAAAAAGGATCCAATATCAACATCCCACTATCGTAGCTCCAATAACTACCATTGGAGTTTCAGTGACCAATTACCAAAGTGCCACGATCTCACCGGAGTTTTGACACAAGTATTAAAAATCTGTTTTTACAGTAAAATATGGTATAAACTTAGGAAGATCCAAATTTGAGAAAGAACTATATGTATACCCAGTTTTATAGTAAAAATATGGTACAATTTCGATAAATAATAAAGTGCAAATCCACTTTTGCAATAAAATAGAGTTACATTTTAAGAATGAACTAAGTGCAAATATAAAATTAGGGTTCACAATTTGAGAAATTACTATGTGAAAATCCACTTTTGTAATAAAACAAGATTAAAAAATAACTAGATAAAGAAAAGACGATGATCACAGGGTTTAAGTAGTAATTTTATGCATTTATTGGTTCGTAAGATCGCTAGTGTAAGAAGGAGAATCTTATACCATTACAACAAAATCGCTTACCCTACAAAATAAAATATTTTAATAGCACATCTTTACTCTATATAAAATTTAATAGCGGTGTGTTATATAACTTAAAATCACAATTTAAAACAGGTATTATTAAATGCACCAATATAATTCGTTTTTTTACCCTACCAAAAGTCAAAATTACATCAATCTTAACCTAAAAAATAGCGTAAAACTATTTATTTTCACCCCGATCTCTATGTTTTGAAAAATTCGTAGCTAATGTGTCTTTTCACTCATTTAAAATTTTAAAAGTTAAAAATTAATTAAAAAATTCCATTATTTTCAGCAAACAAGTATATACTATTTCACTTAATTACGTAGATATCACGATTGTACGCTTATAATAAGTATTCTCATACTTGTGTACTGAGTGTTAAACTTTTATTTTCACTTATACTAGCACGATAACATTTTCAACGATATTTTTCTTAATTTATTTAATATTTTTATTTGTGCATGTATGCAGAACCTAATAAAAAACATGTTAAGTTATCCAAAGTTAAGGTTAAAAGAAAAGTAGCATTAACATGTGCCCATTTTGCTATAAATAAAAAATAAAAATAAAATTATGTATTGTATTATATGTTGTGCTTTTATTTATTCAATTTTTAGATTCTTAAAATTACTAGTGAAAAAAAGTTGAAAATAAAATAGTTTTGTGGGAAAATCTTTATCGTTTTAATATTTTGTGAGGAAATGAGTCTCCAAATAAAAAATGAATATCATAGAAATCGAAACTAACAAAATATTTCAATATATGATTTATTTTTCTATTTTATTTCCCCCCTTTTAACGAAGGAGAACATTTTTTTTAAAAAAATGATGAATAATTTACGATGAATTTACATGTAAATCTTTCCATGTTACAGTGTTCATCATCTATGTTTATAGAGTAGTAAAATCTTCTATATGACTGTATTTATTGAATTAATTTTTATGAACTAAATTACTATATAATTAAGCTGAGTGTTGAATTAATTCATGCACACAATAACTACACCAAGAAAACTTTTAAGTTTTAAAGTATCTGAAATACCCTTTTTTGAGATTCCTTTATTATTAAAGGTACGTGTAATTTTAGTTTAATATAGGCTGCTTTATTTTTATGTGCTTAGTCAAATTTATCTATTGTTGGTGAGTATTGTAGTGATCTTTTAATATTTTTGGTGTAGTTAATTAGAACTTATATTTACTTATTTCACAAAAAATAAAATTTATAGACAAATTTAAAATATGAATAATAATTATTTGAGAGCAATGAAAAGTGATTTATTATATGAAATATCATATAATCGTTAAAAAGTATTTAGCATAATTAATACTTTGTATTTTTTCATAGGTGCTATGAGTTATAGGTAATTTTTAATGAATTTTTTTTAAAATTATGTAATTTTTTTTATGTCTTAATTTAATTCAAAAATTGATATTGTTTAATAATTTTATCTTTAGCTAAAAAATGTTATCATCTATACATTATTTCAATAAACACACTCTCAACAAAAATAAATTATAATTTTTTACAAATTTTACAAATACATTTAAAAATTAATTATAAATATACTTCAACCGCTTAAAACACCATTATATTATATCAAAAAGAAAGTTGCTTTGTGAGTGTAGTTCCTCTTTATTTTTTGAGCAAAAATAAAATAAAATAAAATAAAATAGAAACGCGTGACCTGATCCTTCCCACGAAACTTTCAACTCCCAAAGCAATCCACCTCACTCGTCTTGCTTTTATATATAAATAAATGGGCACTTTGGTGGACAACAACGCCTCCGTCAGAGAGAAAGGAGAAAAGGGAAAGGGAGATAGATCTGCAGAAAATTGTGGGTATGAGAATCTTGGGAAGAAAAATTATCTTTTGGAGATGGAAAATAGGAACAAGAAATTAAACAAAATAATTTCTTCCCAAAACTTCTCATACCAATGATTTTCTGGGGTTTCGCTCTTTCCCTACCTTGTCCTGTTTGAATATATTGGATTGGATCTCCACATTGATTCATCTAAAGGTAACATCCATCTTTTAGATACATCTACTCTCTTGATCTACATATATGCCTCTTTGAATCTTTCTTCCCCGAGCATCTTCAATTTCTTACTTTTGTTTAAATTATATGTACGTGTGTGTGATTATGTTGTATTGTTATTTAATCATCTCTGTAATCATCCGTGATATAGGTATGGGGAGAATATAATTTTTTTCTACTCTCTCCTTTCCTACTCTTTCAAAAAATATTTAAAGTGGTACTAATTTTTTTAAAAAGGTAATTGTAGTTGTTAATATTAACTTTTTTTTTCAAGGGTCCATTTTTTGGCCTTTTAAGTTTGAATGATTGGTTTATTCAAATTTAATATATTTTAATTTTATTTGATTAATTTAAAATTTTAGATCTGAACATTTATTTTGCTTCTAAGAGACACCTTATCGCTAAATTGATTTTTTAAGGAGATAAAACACTTCTTTTATCCTTGTAAATATAGTCTTTTTATAAAATAAGCGTATACAGGCAAATTTGTCAAAATAATATTTATTTGGCATATCAAATGTGATGTGTTTGAAGAAAAATGCCTATTCAGATATGATATTTTAAAATAAAACAAACAAATTATTTAGATTCAATTTTCATACTTGAAAATTAGTTTTTAGTCTTTAGATTCAACACTAAAGTTTAGACAACAAAACAAACAAATTAGAAAGAGAAAATTGGTCTCTTTTCAAGATTAAAGAGGTGGAAGATTAGCTAATACATATAAATCACGGTGATTCGTTATTCATATTTCTAATAAATTTTAGAGCACTATATCATCATAATATATACAGAAAAAGAAAGAAAACCCACCCGCTAGTTGCACTTTATGCTGTTTGTAACAAGTTTTAGCGGCTCATATTGAACCCTGGATCAATCGGTTTGTTGACAAATGCATATAGCGAGGCAGACTCTTTGGTATTTTTGTAATTCAAAATAATGGACTTTTGCCACATTTTAAGATTCTGGGTGACATTTGTGCAAGTGTAAGACTATTAAAGTTACTAATAGCCATACAAATAAAAAGAAAAAAAAGTTGCTAATTGCCATACTCAAGACTAAAGTACAATTTTAGATGTATTTTGGAACTCTTGTGATCGTGAACCCAGATGGTCAAATGTAGGGGTGCGCAACATGGTTTTATATAGTGGTATATAGATACGCAACGGTAACAATATCGATATAAAATAACAGACATATGTCGAGCTTAATCGATGCATATTATGGACAAAATTTCCTAATGGTATTAATAATTGAAACCGAAAAAGTTGTTTGTCTATTTCTGAAAATTATATCTGAACAATTCTTTACACCACTTGATTTTTTTATTAAACAAACAATTTTTACACCACTTAAATTTGAAAACTTTAAGTTGTTGGACTTAAGTGGTTGAATCAAACAACTACTAGCAGATACACCAGTCATGGATGGTCATTATATAATACATTATTAATGGTTTTAGGTAACTGGTTCCGTCCCTGAGTTTATCGATACAAAAGTTATGTGGCCTAATGCCAAAGATGATTTAGAATTTGTCAAAGCATTATTAATTGTTTTAGGTAGCTCTGCCCAAGTATGAACATAGAAAAGTTATGCGGCCTAATGCCAAAGATGATTTAGCATCGACTCACAATAACACTTGGTTTGACGAAGCCAATAACAAGAATACTTAACATGAGTTACATCTAGAAGGTAAGCCCGATCAGCTTGCTACTATTAAAATTGGTTAATTATATGGTCAGTCTTCTGGTAAAGATGGTACTTGTTTCTTCTCAAATTAATATTCTATTTTTTTTGAAGACATAAAAAAAAAATACTCTTAATTTGAGATGGAAGTTACAATCAACTTAAAAATAAATTTATAGTCCACTCGTCAAAAAGATTTGAGATTGTGCATAAATCAATATGTTCTGTAAACTACTTGGCAGATATGTTTATGGTGCACATGTTTGGAATTTCATTGACAAAAAGAATAAGAATGTACAAGTACCAAGTGCGCTATTTGATGTTTTTCTAGACACTTGTACTTCTCAATGTGTATTTCGTAAGCACACGTTAACACTAACCGTGTACATAGCATGGAGCATGTAAATGTATTTGCTAAATACACATTAAAAAATCTATTTATAAAAAAAAAATATTATAAAGGCTTTGTAAAAATGTATATGAAGTTTATAATAGCCACTCATTCGTAGGGCACATAATAATTCATCTTGTTTTGTCTTGTATCCTTATTATTGTACAAGGTGTGTGCCCGTAAGGTACATTTTCAGGGCAGATTCGTTTAGAGACTTGTGGGCTCAAGTCTTCACATGAATTTTAAATATATATACATTATATATATATATATGTATGGTAGGGATTAGGACTATTCAATTTTTGCTATTAACAATTGAACTTGTGATGAACATAATCAGTTCCAAAACACAAACACAATAAGAAGCAAGCTTTGCCCTAAATAATGAAAGGACCAACGGAATGTTGCTTCATTACCCGGATTTTAATTGTAATATTTTTTACTTTTATTTTTTTTGTTCATTGATTTCAACTCTACTTCAATTTGCAAACAATTGGAATGATTCTTCAAATCATCCATTGGTTTAGAAGTTGAAGCCCGGGAATAGAATGACTATCTATAAGATTAAAAGTAGTACTCATCCATTTATGGGAGAATCAATTTCATTCCTCCGGTCTCTCTATCTTCCCGTCCCAACCTTCTTTTATAATAATATTTTTCTTTTTAAGTGTATTTCCTAGAAAAAGCAATTAATTATTTATTATTATTTATCATATATCCCTCGAGGAAAAACGAGAGGAACCTTCCTCATTTGCAAATTAGGAAAGTAGGGCGATTTTCTATTTTAATGCAAGGGATGTTTTTAAATTTACCTCATAAATTATTCTTTTCATCCTGTGTGAGAATATTTTAACATCACCCTACTCCTTTTTTGAAAAATTCAATTCATCCTCCAGGTTGGGTTAGTTTGTTGGAAGTGTAAATATAAATGTAGGGATGCTAGTTTTTGCTACCGCTACAACAAAATTATGAAAATCTTAAATAAACACATCAATAATTTTTTCACCCCATTAAAAGAAAACTTGCACTTCACTTTACCAATTTTAATGAAAAAAACATTCAAGTTAACCCTTATCTTTTATGCGTGCCAAGCACACCCCTGTAAACCTTTTTTTATGACATATTCACGCAATTCATTGCTGTCCGATTAAAGATTCTGAATTCATGGTTTATTAACAATTGACATTGTCCTCTAAATGATCAATCTACTGTTTGCTACATAGCTAAATTGTCCTAACATAGCTTATTTTCTTAACATAGCGACTTGTATAAATCGGAAAATGAAATTTGCTCTAGTTGAGGTATATAAAAATCTGGTGAAGCATTCGCCGGATCTTAGTACTATAAGGTCGAAACCTAGTCGTAGGTGTTCATGAGGAATTGTAAAAGAGGGTGAGTTTAAAAAATATTTAAAACTAAGTTGTAATGCATATCTAATGCATTGTCACCTGGAAAATAGTATCTTTAAATATTACAGCACTATTTATTAGCGTTAATATATGTTTAAGATTGAAAAATTATTATTGTTTATTATATAGATAATGTGGGATGAGTTTAAAGTTATCTTTAAATGGAAGTGAAAACAATGTATTGGTGGGTTTATTTGAAAGTAGCCAAAAAAAAGTAGGGTTCTAGGTGAGGAGAAAGAAAAAGAATAGAATAGACGGCGTTTTTTTTAGTGTGGCTAGAAATTGAGGTTAGAAAAAAGGTCAAACGTAATACTTTTGGGTTCTTTGTGTTTAGCATTTTACTTTTTTACAAGTGAGAAGAACAATTTTGGCCGTCAATTAAAAATATATAACTGAGTTAAACATATCTACATCAGTTGGATAGCTATGATGCTTGCCATTTTATAATGGAGCAGTTTTGCTTCCGAGGATGTAACTAAATTCAAGGGAAAATGGTTATTAACATTTCACCTTTGTATTATTGTGACAACATTATGTTAATGGAGCAGTTTATACCCAATTTTAATAATATAAACATATATATAAATAATGCCTAAAGTGCCAAGGTAAAGTTTTGTGACTTCGTTATGTTAATGAAGGTAGTGTAGATTCTCAGAATAATAGGTTTTGGAAAAGGCATTACTATTTTATCATTATCATTTATAAGGCAATGTGTATTCTTAAAATTATTATCTCTTTGTCAAGGTATAGTATTATTTTAATAAGTTACATAATTGTTTAGACAATAATTTCACCTTATAATGGACCAACATAAGTTGCATTTAAAAGTGAGGCATGAACAACTTGCTACTTAAAATTAGGTTATAGTTGATATGGTTAGTGCTCTTCGACGAATAATACTTTTGTTTCAAATTAAAAGTTTACTTTTTTTTTTTTTATAATTTTTGAAAAAAGTGGACTCTTAATTTGAGACAAATATTGTACAAAAAAGAGCAAAGCTTTAGATGAATACATACATGTGCACATTTAATATTTTTATTTTTACACCTACCACATTTCATCTATCACACTTTAGTAGGTGTGGTAGGTGAAGTGTGGTAGGTGTGGAGGTAAAAATGAGATGTTACTAGAGGTAAAAAATGAGATTTTACTAGAGATAAAGGTGTTGAATTATTTTTGTAGGCCAATGGTAAAATTAATATTTAATCCCATCAATTAATTGATTGTGTCAAAATTTAAAAGTATATAATTAACCAATTAATAAGTGGATATCGGTGAATAAAAAATAAATGTGGCACAATGATAAGCACATGATATTTTTTATTAAGTTAGGTTATTCCGTAGCGCTTGTACTAATCTGGCAGTACTTTTTCTTTTTGTGTGTGCTTGCTTTGTATTAGTTCAAAGGCATTCAATTTGGATGATAGTACAAACTACTAATCTCTCTTTCTATAATTGCCCTAATTCTATTTATAAGTATAGAATTATGGATTATAAATATTTTAAAAAGATGAATAAAATATATATGAAAGAAAGTGTAAAAGGGTTGTTGGTATTGTTTGGGGTATAAAAAAAGAGAGTATAAGATCTTTCTATTTTTTTTTGAATTGGCTTATATTTGTATTGTCAATGGCTTTAAATTTCTTAAATCAGATAGATGGATATTGGATGAGAAAGATGGTGTTTGGATGAGAAGAATTGTGTGTTTTTGTTGTGTGTTGAATGAATGAATGGTGAGGGTATTTATAGGTAAATGTAGAATGGCAAAAATGTAAATTTGGTAAAAATGAAGGACAAAAATGTAATTTTTGGTGGAGGTAGGTGAGGTGTGGTAGGTGTGAAGGTAAAAATAAGATTTTACTAGAGGTAAAAATGAAATTTTACTGGAGATAAAAGTGTTGAATTACTTTTGTAGGCCAATGATAAAATTAATATTTAATTCCATCACTAAATTTTTTGTAAAGTTTCATTTTTTATATTTGGTTAAGTATAAAAAGTATAAAGATTAGAGTATTATTATCTAAATTTTTTATAATAAATGTTGGAAAATAATAAAAGAAAATCAATCCCATGAGTTTTAAAAAGAAAATTTCTCCTTTATCAAGAAAGTATTTTTAGAATTTTTGTTTATCAAACAAAAGAAAGAAAAGATTTTCATTTTTTGAGTGTTTAAATTTGCGAACCAAACCAGACTTAAGAGTACAATACTCTTTCTCAACAAGTTGGTGATTGGTCATTGTTCTTTTTCAAGTTTTTACAATAAGCAGCATGTTTCGCCAAAAATTGTATTTAATACAAATTATTGTAATGTAAATAGTTTTTCATAATAAATAGTGTTGTGTAACTGTTTAGTTTGCAATGGTCGGTAAAAAAGTAATTGGATTATTTTTTTGGTGTGTTAAACATATTTTACATTTTCTATACAATGTATTTCCTGTCTCAACAAATAGTACTAATTGGATTATGTTTTACCATTTTTTTTAAGTACTTACTGTAAAAAAGAAAGAAAGTACATACCATATACTAAATGAGAAGAACTTCTGCTATGTATGTGGATTTATGAAATTTAGTGTTCATGCTTTAAAAATATAAATAATGTTTAAAATAAGATTTGAACCAATGGCCCGTATTGTAATAATAAAAAAAGTCCATTGGCACCAGATTAATTTATTTATTTTAACTAAAATTATCTACCGTTGACCAAGTGCTATTAGTATACTTTTGGATAAAAAAATTGTGTGTGTGTGTTTTTTTTCCCTTAAAAACGGACATTTGGAAGGGGAAGCCCATTAATCGGGTATTTTTCAATGTGGAATATATGGAATGGGCAAGACAGAAATTTGGCCCAAGTAAAAATAAAAGTGAAATTTAAATGGCTGTAAATCTGTAACAGATAAAGCTGTCATAATATGTTGATTGTACAATCAAGTATCAGTATGTCATGGCTTAAATTTCTCCCGCAGTTGGTGTAAAGGGATCATATTCCAAGAGAAAAACTATGTTTTGCCAAATAGTATTTTTGTAGGATATATAGTGATAGTCCTGGCTAAGACGATATGTTAGTTTGGGAAGGAAAGTGTTCATTGAACTTTTTTCTTTTTGGGAAAATGATACTGTACTATCATCTGTTTTATTTATCAAATACTGATAGAAAATAAAGAGAGAATTGAAATAAGTGAAGAATTAATTAATGAAGGCAAAACTAATTAGACCAAGAGAGGGATTCAAAGTTATTCTCATACATATTAACTTCAACCCACATATGCCTTTATTTAGGCCATACAATGAAACACTTGACCTGAAATAGAAAAAGGAACGAATCTCTAAATATAGAGAAACAAACTCCTACTAACCAGTTCCACATAATCTGTACAAGATATGCAGAGATAGACTACTAAAAATAGTAAAACAAGGATAGTAAAGAAACAAACAAACTAAGACTTAATCAAATTAATTTAAAAATTCCAACAATAATTATATCGAGTGGATTAATGAATTGTTTGTTTTGAAAAATGTATTATCCACCAATACATCTCCGATAAGTGTAGCATTGCACTTTTTTTATTCCAATTTATTGTGTTTACCTGAAAATATATTTTCATAAAAGAGATATGCATAACGCTTATTTTTCATTAACTTTTCGAAAACCAATTTATGTAATGGAAGAAAAATTATCATATACAATTATTATACCTAGTGTTTTGAAAGATTGTCTAATTAAATACGAAAACATGTGTAATATATGTTGGTAGATTGCAATATATAAAGATAGGAATAAGTAAGTTGAAGAGCTAAAAGTATAAAAGGTTAAAAATTTTACGTTGGAAAAATAAAGTAGCTTTAATAAATTAATAAAGCATGAAATATTATAAGAAGATTAATAATACATGAAATATTATAAGAAGATACATCTTGTTGAAAGGCATATACTAAGGTGCAACCCACTAGGGCCTTTGATTTTATTTCTTTTTTTTTAAATAAAATAAAATAAATTTAGGGGAGATATAAATATCTCCTTTAACTCTACAAAACAAATAAAAAACTCCTCTCATCTCACTCCCATAAATCCCATTTTCAAGTTTGCTCTTACTTTATATTTATAATTACAATACCATCATTGTAATAAACTTTTTACAATTGGTGGAGTTTTACATTTTCTTGCAAACTAGTATTGAGCTTATACGATATATGGGGAAGATAAAAAAAATATATTATAACCTTACATTCGAATGATGATGTATATATTGTTGTATGTATTATTAAAATAAAAAATATAACCATTAGTGACATAGAACTAAATAATTTAGTAACATTGACATGCATTATATAGACAATAATATAATATAATTACAATATTATTATGTAATATAATAAAAACATTATATGTAATAAAATTATTAAACATGGTATATAATTTGTGGAGAATATTAGAGATACAAAGAGATATATCGAATACTAAGATACAATATAAAGAATAATATAAGAAAGTTTCCTGAGAAAAAGAAAGGACACCGTGAGAGTTTGTAATGGACTTTTTCAAAGTAAAATGTATTTGTTTTAAAAAAAAAGTAAAATGTACATTGTTGAAAGAGGAACGAAATTACCAAACAGCGATTGGAAAACACCGGGTTAAGTCACGACTAGATCGTTCTCTTTAAGACGTTTCGCAGCTCTGCTTGGTGTTTGTGTTAGCAATTTGGAATGGTCACGACGTTTCCAGGATACAACAGCCCAGATTTTCCCTTTGTCTCGATTTTCCTTGCACAGTGGAAAATTAGAATTCTCACTCCCTTTGTAATTCGGCTAGAATTGGTAAACTATTCCTGTCGGTGGCAAAAAAAAATTTGGAGGAATTTTTTTCAAGGTCTCATAGCAAATTAACAATGGAGGATATTTTTTTCTGTGTTCATTGTATATTTTTTTAAGAGACGAAATAATAATTTTTTTAAAGAAAACATTATCGCACCGTTGCATAGAGAGAGAGAGAAAGACGCAACAGCCAATCGTGAGAGATATCTACAACGAACGTGTAAGACTTGGTCAAAAGTTTTTCAAAATTTCAAATTTCAAAATGAAATAATTAGAGAAGAAGTAAGACTTACCTGGATGAAGCAAAAAAATATGTGTTCTTCGGAGTACTTAGAGTTTTGAGAGAAAAAAAAAAGGAGAGGAAGAAAAAGGATCTGGAACATAAAATCTTTCAATATAAAGAATTTTTGTTAGTGGATTTGATATTTATATCAACGATTTAAAATTTATCAAAAGCTATTAATTTATAAAATTCTTTAAAGCTAAGTTACTAGAGTTTTGAATACAATAAAGTGAAAAACATGCAAAGGAGTTTAAATCCAAATAAAAATCTTCTAAGATTTTAGAAGTACAAGTCAAAGAACAAAATCACCAAAAACTAAAAAAAGACATTCATCTCTCTTCTTTGCAACTTCCGTATGTTACTAACTTCAATAATAGATTGAACGACAATAAAGAAAAAATTGTTTGACTAATAGTCTTCTTAAAGAAAGAAAAATAATTGTGATAATGTTTATATAACTTAAACACAAACAATTTAGGAGAGATTGAAAGCATTATGCAGTTATGAAGAAGGTTGTTAAAAGAGAAAAAATGGGGTTGCTTGTCGAGAACTTGAAAAAGCAGTAAGTATTTGAAAGAATAAAATACCATGTGTTTTCTTTTTTAGGAGTTTTAATTGGTGTAATACATTATAATTAAAAGTTTAATTAGTTAAGATATAATGTGCTAATTGGTGTAATACATTATAATTAAAAGTTTAATTAGTTAAGATATAATGTGCTATATTATTTTGGACTCGTGTTAGTTAGCCAATAAAAAATCTCTATCAATGTAAACTCTAAAAGTTAAATAAATAATAAGAAGTCTAACCATTTTAGGTTAATATTTAATTATAAAATCAAGAGGTGACCAAACAAAAAAAAGGGAGCCCTAATTGGTGCAACACATTAAGAGTTTAATTAGTTGAAATATAATGCAATATTATAATAAATGTACACTTTGACTTGTACTCTTATTAGTTAAATAATAAGAAGTCTATATCTATTAATGTAACTTTGATTCTAATGTGAAATCTTATAAATTAAATAAATAATAAATATCACTATCTTAAATTAATATATAATCAATAAACAAGATAAAACTAAGGAGCAATCATATGAACTCATTCTAGGCAATTCAAACCGGTAGCAGCTTGCAAAACACTTACGTTTATGTGAAATCTGTACTCACTTACGTTTATATCTGATATAGGTAAATAGATATAGATTATATCACAATATGATTTTGACACTCTATGTACATATTCCAATATTTAGGTTTAATTTGACAATATAATCTGCTTTTCACTAAACATTTGATCAAATCTAATATAGTTGTAAAAGTTGCTTTTATTTATAACATGAAGAATGCTATCAACTGTTTTACATATATAGTTACTATGAAACACTTTATATAATGTATAATATGATAAAATCAAAAGAGAAATAACATGGAAATCATTGTGATTACGTTTAGAAGTACGGATTTAAAATGGGTGATTTTATTTTTGTCCACTAAATCTTGCAGTTAATCAACCCTTAAATTATGAAAATTTTGAACAAGATTTTACAATATTTCCCTTTTTAAAATTAATAAGTATATCCATCAATTAAAATTAAATTATAATTATATAAATTTAGATTCCATTTTAATTAAGATTCCTAATTTAAATATGATTCTTAATCCAAAATTTATAATTATATAAATTTATAATAATGGAAATGTTTGGTTATCATCTTCTTTTAATTAATCCCCATTTGTTCTTCATTGATCTGAATTATTGGGTTTTTGTTATTCGACTGTGTAGGCCGGAAAACAACCCTAGAGGGGGTGAATAGGGTTTTAAAAATTTAATGCGGAATTAAATTTTTTTCTAAAAGAGTTTAAGCAAAACAAATTTATTAAACAAATATATTAAGAAAATAATTAATTAATTCAAACAAACAAACAAACTCAATAGCAAACAAAACACAAGCAAATATATAGCAATAAAGTAAAGAGCTTAGAGTTAGAAAGATTAAACCGATAGAAGTCAAAGACTTTTTGTCTATACGGTTTGGCTTATCAGCCCCTACTTCCGATCTCGGTTAATTTTCCGAGAAGTTCTACTAATACCATTTTTCTTCCGAATAAAAAACAAACCACTATAAGTGTATCCTCTCACACATTCTACAAGTATTGCTTTACTACAATACTCACACAATATATCTCTCTTGCTAAAATATGAGATTTACGTCTCATAATCACTCAAGTGTAATTGTCTCATTACACTTTACAAAAATTGACCTTCTTGTTTACTTGTGAGATTTACCTCTCACAAAAGAATATTACAAAGTGTTTGGTGACTCACACCACTGAATAACAACTCTCAAGTATTTAAAGAATACAATTAAAGCTCACACTAAAGTTATCAAGATTGATCAATAAGTTTAAGGTCAAATATGATGAATATGATCAATGCATTAGCTTGAATACTTGAATAATAAGGATATATGAAAAATGAGTTTGTATGGTCATTCAAGTGTGTAAAAACATGTCTAAGATCTCTTATATATAACTTGTAAAAAAGATATGACCGTTTGAAGTGGTTACAAGAAGTTATGGGTTAAAACTAGACATTTATCAACTTTTCAAAGACTAGATTTTGGCCTTGTAGTCGACTCACACAAAAATCATGTAGTTGACTACATGCTTCTGCCCATCTATGAACACTCAAACCTAAAATCAACCGAAAGCTTGAGGAGTGCTCTAGAGGTTATTCTAAGCATGTTGGGGTTGGTTAGAATTCGAAAAAATTAGTTATGATTTTTACAAGAAAACCGTTTTATGAAAAATAGTTTTGTAAATGAGGTTCAATTCAAACTTTGATTATGAAAGTAATTTAAATGCAATGAATGATACGTAATCATGGTTGATCTTAGTTTGTGATCAATGATAATAACTTTATATAAAGCTAGTCACTCACTCAAATAATAAAGTATCTAGCTTTCAAGAAGCTTGATAAACTTCCTTGATCTTTTGTGCTTCATGAAACTCATTGAGAGATTGATCTTCATAGACTCCTTGTTCTTGATCTTGATGAATAGGTTTGATGAGATTGATCTTCTTTGTCTCCTTGTCCAATGCTTTGTTAACTTGATCGGATATTCATAAAATGATCCTTGTCATGTGGCATGCTTTCTTGATTTTTCAAGTAAGAAAACTATAATCTTAAATCAAGAAATATGTTAAATTACACATGATTAAATTATTGTTATTATCAAAATAAGATTAAGACCTACAAGGTCAACAGATTGTTTTATGCTCATTTTACATAAATTTCAAGTTCTGCTTATGCCCATTTGCTTCAATTTGTTCTAAACCAACTTAAATTCGCTTTTTGGTAAATGGGTCTTCGCTAATCTTTGTAGGTCCTTTGCTTTTTGAATCTTGTCAAGTTCAAATATATAGTCTTCCTTTTTGAATTCATTTTGAGACCATGTAACTGATCTTTAGTCTTCCTTTTCCACTATAAAAAGGGTAATTAATGGATCTGGGCCTTGTTGAAGTAAATTGCTAGTTGATATCTTAGTAGATGGAGGGTTTCTGCTTGTTTCGTTAGTCTTAACTTGTCATTGATTAGATATGGAGTTTAAGTAGTCAAGGTTTGAGGGGAATCTCTCTATGTATCTGATTCACATTCATTACTAGCTAATTCTTTTGTTTTTCTTAACAGTATATACAAACAATATTCTTTTGTACCTTAATGATATGTGAAATTATATACACTTTTGAATTCATTGGCTGGGTTAGTTTTTGGTTTTATTATTTTACTTTAAAGTAAATTAAGATTCACTTATTATTTAATATTAATATCTAAATTTATAAAGTGGTTGAACTTATTAATTTAGTGGATAATTTAGTATTAAATTATTATTTATAAAATTAAATTCATAATTTTTTTTGTCAGTTTATCCACTCTCGCGGATTAACTTAATAGCGCAGTTAACTGCAAGATTTGGTGGATAGAAACAAAATCACCCTTTAAAAGGCACAATTAAATTAATAATTTAATGAATGGAACGTTAAAAATCATGCAAGTAAAATTAACAAAGCATTAAATCAGAGATAGCATATTAAGGCTTTGTTTGATAGCAACATGAAAAATAAAAATAAAAACAACTAATTTGGGTGAGACGATGGAAAATAAGTTGAGGCATATGGTGAGATCCTCTCCATCTCATACTCATTTTTGTGAGTATATGTCCTCCATCCTCCTTTAATATTTTGTGAAAAAAATTTCTCCATTATCACCTAAAGAAAATTTTGTCATGAAAAAATGCAAGAAGTAAGAGTTAATCTCGCTACATTTCTTAACTTATTTTCTATCTTCTCACTTAAATTAGTTATTTTTCTTTTTTTTTTTCATATTACTATCAAACGAAGCCTAAGAGAAGGAAAATAGGCTTGGAAGCTTTAAAATGTCTTGAGATTTTGACTCTCCGTCAGCTTAGATAAATGGAAACTATGAAAAAGAAAAGTGCATGCAAAGGACTTGCGCAATGAAATAACGGAAAATATACCACATAATATGAATTATATTCTATGAAATTAGTTTTCAATGAATATGGGAGAAATCGGAAGAGGGTGACGTTTCGAAATTCGTTAAAGGATGAAAATGTAAAACAAATGATAAAGAAAGCACGTGGATTGTATGCAAGAAGGCCAAAAGACCATACACCGAACATATTAAAGCATTTATAATATTTATAAAAATATAAAAATATAAAAAAAAAAAAAAGAAAGAAAGAAAGAAAGAGGAAGCACTTATAACAAGGGTGATTCTATTTCCTTTCTAATAATGTTTAATTTTACTCCCACATTTTATATTCGGTCATTTAATACCGAATAAGGATCTATTATTTAATTTTCAAAAGTCGAGTAAATAAATCTAAAAATGCCGGTTCTTAAGAACCGACTAACATATCCTTACTCAGTGATCAAGAACCGAGTGAAGGGTGAGAATAAAACCAAATATTATTAGAAATGAAAATAGTACCACGTGTTATTATCACATTACGGCTCCGTTTGATTGTAAGGTGGAAAAGGAAAAATAAATTAAGTTAGTTTTGGTGAAAAAATAAAAAATAAGTTGAGTGATAGATATAATATCCTTTTGATTTTTAAGTTTTTCCACGAAGAAATTTTCTTTACCTGGTGCTGAATAAAAAATTTTCATCAAAAATATTGAAAGATGGAAGATATATATATACTCATAAAATGAGTAACATCTCTCACTTTATTTTTTATCTTTTAACACAAACTAACTAACTAATTTTTTTTTTCTATCTTTATAATCAAACGGAGCCTAAAAGAAGCAATTTTACTTATTTGATAATGATGATATGATGTGTTAATGTGAAATGGTTTTTGTTTCATTTCCACGAAATGCAAATTTACAAATTCAACTTAAGAGGCCTAACCTTTGTTGCATGTGAGGGTCGGCCCATGACGGTCACTAATAATTATACTTAAAGTTTATCTTGCAAGAACTCGTATGCTTTATTTTAGGGTGTGTTTGATGCGTTGGATTAAAAAATTAGATAAGATTATTTAATTTCATCAAGATAAAATAAAATAATTCTACCTCTTCGGTGAGATTCGTTAATTACTCTCCCAGTAAGATAATAAGATTTAGTGGGAAAAATAATCCGGCCTGATTTTCAATCTTAATGAGTACCAAACATTAAATAGAATAAAATTATCATATCCTATTATTTTATCATGCACGTCAAACGCAACCTTATAATACCCTGTTTCAAACAAAGTACGTTGGCACTCTACCAATGGCCACTGCAATAATATTAACTTTTCCTCCTCCTTTCCTCTCGTATTGTATCAAATTTAAGAGTACGAATTCTTTGATCTTGAAATTTTTTAGTATTGTTAACTGGTGAATTTACATATTGTTTTAACTTGGAATTAATTTGCCATAACATTAAATAGCAAACTTATGTTCCAAGTGGAGACAAATAACACAGGAAAGTTTTTTCTCAGCCTTCAACCGAAGAAATTTTCATCTTAATGCATCTTTCTATATTAATTTAATCAACAACATAGGCAGTGTTTAAATAATCTTCTTTTTTTGGTTTAACGTAGAAACGTGACACTATATTATTACAGCCAAAATCTGGGATGTGGAATACCTTTCCAAAAATAGGCATATGGATGTGAAAACACGCTGTATTCGGCCGGCTGGCATATACAATGTTTAAAATAATTCCTAACATAAGATTTCACAAAAAATTAAACAGACTAGTCTCTCTTTATTACAGCAACGAAAAACCCAAGTTACAGAGCTCTTCAAAAACACAAAACGCCAAGGTCAAAATTGGAATTAAAATATGTCAGTGGTATCAAAAATTGACGATGATGATGATCAGCATCATCTTATGTACATACATACACACACATCAAAAGATCTTTTTTCATTCATCATCTCAAAGAAAACCACGTGAGGATATCACCACTCACCCGCTTCTCCGTGAGTTGCACGCGCTCCTCCGTCACCAACGGCGACCGGCACAGAGGACAATTGAAGTTGAGGTGATCAAGCCATCCATCGAAGCACTCCTTGTGGAACACGTGGCCGCACGCTAACTTACGCACCTGATCCCCATCACTCAACCTGTTCAAGCACACCACACAGTCCGTACCCGAACCGCACCCGCCATCCTGGCGGAGCGTATCGTATTTGTAAGAGAGACCTAGGTTCAAGTTGAGCTGCTCGGACAGTACGATTAAACCAGCCAATCCGGAACCGACGGCGTCGAGTATACCGTCGTCGATCTGATCGGAATCGAGACGAGAGATGCCGACCGATTGGAGTAGATTGAAAAGGATTGAGCGGAAGTAAGAAACGCAGTTGGCAATGATAGCTATAACAAGAATTGGTATGGATTCTGATGAGACATCGCTCAGTTGGCTCTGTAAACCCATTTTCTCTTGAATATAGAATGTGGAAAAGTGAAAAAGGGAGATATATAATAGTTAGAGTTGTTGTTGTTGTTAATTGGTTGATCGAGGTGTGTACATATATATATATATAGGAGAGAGAAAGTGGTAGGGTTAGAGAGAGGAGAGAGAGAAGAGAGACGTAAAGCACTGAGGATATATACGTGTGTAGAGAGAATAAGGGACAGCCATTCACGCTTTTTGGCCGTCTTTGTGTGAGGACCCCCCCCCTCTTTTTGTGCATGGAGTGGACCTTACTAAGCCAAAAATATTAAGGCACTCTCGGCTGAAGATCACCGTATTTGACTCAAAACTTCTCTCGATGAATTTCGGTAATTATAAAATTTCTAGTAACGAATAATTGATACCTTTTGTGAAAATAAATTATTCAAATACACAAAAATTAACTCGAATGTCCCTTGAAGATGAACCTCGAATCAAAAAGAAAAAGAAAAATGATCAAAATTAATATTGTTTCTTTCTAATATATTGGACTCTATAGAGCAACGAAAATATTAATATTTCCACTAGTTTTAAAAAAAAAATCTTGTAATTTAATCATCAATAATATTTTTATTTTTGATATATTTTTAAGATTCAAAACATGTTATAATACAATTAACTTCGTCACTATGTACGTTGTTAACGTAACGATAGCAAGACTGATTATGAGCAAATGGGCAAGATGAACAACCCATCTCCCAACTCTCATTTATATTTCGTTAAAGACTCAAAATTTAGTTAATTTGATTTAATCAACATTTCCAATTTCTAAGAGCTCGCTGTTTAGCTACTTTGATTTTGAACCACCAATAGTATTTTTTCAAAATAAGTTTATCCATATTGTTAAATCAAATTTTTTTCTTTAAAAGGTTACCCTTATTTTATAAGTATACATCATTCATTCTTTATATTTTTTTGTGAATTTTTTTTTTTCTTCAACAACCGAAGAATTAAATTTTTTCCATGAGAAAAGTTACAAAATAAAAAAAATATCTCACCATATATCTTTATTTATTTTTTAATTTCTAATAAAATTAATTATTTTTATTTTCTGTTTTAACTTTTTATTATATTATCAAAGACACCTTACATGTATACTTTTAATATTAGAATATATCAACCGTTTTTTTTAATATTTTGACGTCGTATGACCCTAGACTAGGTAGACTTTTCGTACCGAAATTTTTTGTAAGGAAGGAAAAAGTGGTGAAAAAGAAAATTAATAGTTGCGACTATTTATGAAACATGGCTGCTGAAGGCAAGTAGGCCCAATTACACCATCAAAATAGCACTGACGGTCTGCCTTTATTGAAAGAGGACAAGAATTGGGTTAATTACGTTCGGTTACGAGCAAGGCAATTAAAGAGTGATATAAAACATATATAATGTCACTTGTAAAAGTCTTACGTTGTATTGCCGGTCACATATAATTCTGCTTCAATTTTAAAATTTCCGTTCTTCATTTTCTTATTCTTATTATTAATTTTTAAAGATTTTTTAGTACTCAAAGATGATTTTTGTACATTTTGAAATTTTTTGTAAACACTTGGCGAAATGCTAAAAAAAAATAAAAAAAAATTTGTGGGAGTGCAAATCGTCCAACCATTAATTATTTTTGTATAAAATAGCAATAACTCTGTGAAATATATATAAATGAGGTTTTCTAAAACTCAAAAACACGAGCCTAACATTAATAAATAAGAGGGAATCTATCTATCTATCTATATATGTGTGTATATATATATATATATGTCTATATTTTGATTTGTTTGATCCACTTGTTGCCTTCTTCATGTGATAAAATCTGTAGTAGGCCAAAAAAATCCTTGCATCGCAACCACCTTGGATTATAAAACCTCGTTTTCTGAATAGTGTCTCATTATGTGCGATGCTGATTAATATAAATTCTCAGCACAGCTGTTATTTCGAATCTTGGTGGTGGTCATGATGAAAAGTTGGACCTTTCAATTAAATTACGATTTTTTCTTTCTTTCTTTTTTTTTTTTTTTGGGTTGTTACTATGGCTCGATCGATGTTGATAAATTCACATATAATTCGATGGTTTATATAAATTGCATGTTAAGTAAGTATTGGATAAAGTCTAGTAAGTCTGTGTTTCGAGACTTACACCACTTTCCTTCCTCTAAGGCTCAAAGTACTATAGATCTTTTTCATTCAATATTCGAATAAAATATTACTTGTATATATATGTATGATAAGATCAATGATGCAAGATATCATTAATTATAAAGTAGATGCAGAGGATTTTTACAATTGTTCTGTCTCATTACTCACTAGTTGATAATTAAAATAAATAAAATAAATTACGTGTTCTTGAACGAGAATTAGATTGCATATGAGATTGTCCAACATTGACTCATTTTTTTTAAACATTACAATTTATTTGGTACTAGACGAAATTTGAAGATAAAAGGAAGGTGATATTGCAGTGTGAACTTAAGTTATATTATTTTGTAGACTCATCTCTCTCTTTTCATTTAGGGTATTTTTTTTTTTGGTTCTTCACGGGATGTTCGCGCCAGCTTTCGCGCACATCGATTAATTACCGCTCGCTGTTCGTGGTTGTCACTGGCCAAGCATAATTTTGACAATGCTGGGGTTCGACCTTGGGAGCTCCAAGTCGACCCAAGGTTGTCCCAGTGGCAGCCTTATACTACTGGGCCAAGAGGTTTGGTTATTTAGGGTATGTTTGATTGCCCTTATTTTCCATGAAAAATAGGGGTTTTCCACCCAAATTGCCACTTTTGTGCTGTTTGATTGACAAATTTTTTCGAGCAGTCAAATTCAACCTTTTGTCACTATTCATGTATTTTTTCATGTAAAGCTTAAAAACATTTTCTTTGGGGGGTTGTTTTTATTTTTTAGGCAATTGGTACATTTTTCGAGACAAAGTTTTACCAATTTTCTACATTAAAAATGTCATAACTTAAAATACAAAATTTTAAATTTAATATTTAAAATCTACTAATCAAACTCAATTAAACAAGATACATCGTGACTATAGAATTATATATAAAAAAATACCAATAATGTTTTCTACATTAAAAATGTCATAATACAACAAATATTTTTCGGGTAAAAAATTAAGACAATCAAACACATTTAATTGACATTTTTTTATACAACTAAATTCTAGGTAATTCAATTGTCTAGAACTTATTTTCTTTTCATGTGAATTCAATGCTCGCAATCAAACGCATTCTTACAGTAAAAAATAAATTTGTTTATTTTAATTAAAGTATGAGACTTTGATTAAGTGAAGTAACTACCAAAAATTATATGTTTCGGTTAGGAAATTAAGCTAAATAATTAATTAAAAGTAAACTAAATAGGGTTTGGGCGGTGGATAAGGCATTTAAAAATGAGATTTGCCGTGATCTTCGGGTACTTTATATCAGTACTAGAATGATTAAAAAAAATGAAAAAGTATCTTCATATAATTAATTAATTAGAGAGAAATTTAAATAATGTGGGCACCCACAACTTGTCAATTGGACCGACCACACTTTTAGTTGGTCTCTAAAATTCATCAAAGTGGGGCCCACTCACAACTTGTCATTTTTAATAAAAAATAATAATTATAACACGGTCATTGTTATTTTTCTGGGGACGAAAGAGTGCCAGGTACCCTTTTTTATTGCGTGGCTGTGTATTTTCATGACTGCTTTTTATTTTTTTCGGAACTATATCTAAAAGTATTCACTATTCATCGATCACTGACGCACAGGGGTCCACGCATATGTAAGATTTGTTGCAGCTCGATCGATCCCGAAAATTTGACATACTTGATAAAATTTCTTTAAAAATGACTCGAGAATACTATAATTTAAGTATGGCCATCCAATTTAATTTATTTTTAGACCACCAGCATTTAATTTGATGCTGATTTTAAAACTTAACATCTAATTAAATACTAAAAATGTTACAAATCTAATTCAGTCATATGTGAGTTTGGATCGGTTTTAATCCGATCTAATTGCGTAAAAAAAACTGGAGCCAATAAGAACATTGGCAATATAAAAAAATTATAAATTTTTAGTAGGTATAATTTTATAGTAAAAGTCTAAAACAAAAGAGCTTAATATATGTACAATTATATAAAATAACTTACGGCTCTTCTTTTACTACTATAATAACTATTAATAATACAAATACATGTGACACTTTAAAAAATAATATATATATTAAGGGTGGTACTATCGCCACCCCACAAACTTCTTACTTTCACTCCCACTAAAAAAAGTTCTAAACTTTTATTTTCACCCCACTTAATTAATCATTTTTAACCAACTAATCACACATAGACATTAATTAATATTCATCATCTTCTTCTTCCCATCCTTTATGGTTTTTACTCAATGATTAATAATTAACAAAAATTTAGATCTAATTAACCCATTTTATCTCATTCAGTTTAAAAGCCAACAAAAATTCAAAAAGTAACTCATAAAAACACACAAAATCTCCATTAATGTAACACAAAAAAAACCTCAAGTTGTAAAGAATGGTAGAAAAGAGTGAATCAAAGATTATTAAGGTAGAAAAACTTAATGAATGAGAGATATGTTTGTTTTTATTATGTTTAATGTTTATTTTCTTTAGTTAATAACAAAAAAAAATTGTACCAACAAAATGAATTAGAGTATCAGAACTGGTTACCTCGGTTACAGGAAACCGAGCAATTTGATGAACATCGGTCCTATGAAACCAAAATTATTCAAAATACTCGGTTATTAGATACTGATGTAAGGTCCCGATAGTTGAAAATATAGTTCAGAATATTTCAGTTGTGAGGGACCGAGAAAGTGGATAAACCCCAGTCATAGGAAACCAAAATTATTCTTAATACTCGTTTGTTAGAGGTCGATGTAATGTCCCGAGAGCTAAAATATGATACGAGGAGGCCTCGGTTGTAAATGACCGAGGAGTTTGATGAACTTCTTTCAATGGTTGAAAAATTTTATTAACTCTCCAATGTGTTAAGAAAACAAAATGAATAAGAATTTTCAATTCTTTATTCTCCACCATTTTCTATAACTTATAATTGCTTTGTGTTGCATTAAGGGTAGATGTATGCAAAAATTTAGAAACCATTGTTGAGAAAAAGAAGAAGAAGAAAAATTAATAATTAATTATAATTAGTTTGTGTTCATTAAGGATAAATAAATGTAAAATTTTAAAAATCATTGTTGAGGAGAAGAAGAAGAAAGATGAGGATGAGAAGGAGGAGGAAGAAGAATAATAATATTAATCATTAATCTATGTATATTAAAATGGGAGTGGTAAAGGAAGTAGTGAGAGTGTTGATGAGAAAGAGAGTTTGTGAAAATGGTAGTGAGAAAAAGAGTAATACCAAATATATTTTGGGATGAAAATAACACCACCTTATATTAATTAAATCAATTTAAAAAACTTCAACCTTTAAACTAAAACCAATTCAATTTTTTTATTTTCCCGAAGTTGACCCAGTCCAATCAATGAAATTCAGAAAAAATGAATTGTATCAGTCAATTTGGAGTGAATCCTGCTCAACCTTACTATTTGTTGAATTTGAAGCAAGGGTTAATTTTTATAACGGTGGTTAGATTATGTTCCAATTTAACTATCATATTTTAAAGTGACAAGTTAATTAAGGCCAATCAATATTTAATTATTAAAACCATTTATGCGTTGTTGAAGTTATTATTTAGTTTTTTTTATACTTTATTGATTTTTTTTCCACTTTAAATAATTAGCAGCATTCTACAAAATTACCTTTCATTTTGGTGTTCAAATTTATGATATTATGCGAACAATTTCACATTGGCAAATGGACATAATTATCAAACATAAATCAGCTATATTTTACTATAATAATTACTTATTGGTTACAATGAGTTTTGATGAAGATAAATTTAGTATGAATCTCACAATCTAACCAGTACATAATAACCATATCACATAAATGGGTAACCAGGGATGGCACAACCAAACGTTTAGAGAAAAAAACAATCACACTTATAGAATTATACAAACCGTGTTTTAAGTTTAGGCCCAAATTTAACACATTGGGTAATTTCTACATTGAGCCACTAAAAGAGAAAATTTCATGTGCGAACAAAAATAACAACTCTTATAATTATATACAAATGATGCGTAAATTTAGAACAATTAAACGTCGTGATAAGACAAGAAAATAACATAAAAGATGAAAAGAATGACACATCAACTATCAAAATTTATAAAGCAAGGAAAAAATTAAGATTCAGTCTTAATATGAAAATTTTAAATGATACATTTTATAATTTTGCTAAAAACAATACGAAACCTCACAATATTTACAATATCCCTCAATTTAGTGATTTTATTTTCCTATTCTATTTCTTATTAAAGATAGTAATTCTAAATACTGTGAGATAGATATTGTAAAATAATCTCTCCCTACCGCATCAATTAATTAATAAGACAAATTGAAGTTGATTATTTTCAAAATGAAAATAAACGAAATTGAAATTGAAGTTGAAGCTGAAGCTGAAGTTGAAGTTGATTGATGATAACTGATAATGACGGTTACAATGACATTGAAAAAGACTTGCAAGTGATGATGTTAAATGAGGTCAATTATGTGAAGTGACTTTTTCTTAAATCTCTTAATATAAATTGATAATTTTATACCACAACTTTTGACATGCAGTACAATTGTGTTTCCGTAACTATGAATCATATATCTACAATTATTATAATAAGGATTGATGTATTTATTTAGTATAATGCGGGTTGAATCTAAGTTCTTATTATACAAATAGAAATAATGTCAAGGGATTACAAAATTGTTGAGAATTTACTTTTGCTTTTGGTTAAAAAAAGGGTGGTGCTATTTTCACCCCTATAAACTACTTGCTTTCACTCCCACTCTCACTACCACTCCCATAAACTCTCTTTTACTCATTAACACTCCCACTACTTTCTTTACCACTCCCATTTTAATATACATAGATTAATGATTAATTATATTTAACCATTAATCATTAATCCTCCTCCTCCTCTTCCTCCTCCTCTTCCTTCTTCTTCTTCTTCTTCTTCTTCTTCTTCTTCTCTTCTTCTTCTCAACAATGGTTTCTAAAATTTTACATTCATTTAACCCTTAATGCAACACAAACTAATTATAATTAATCATTAATTCTTCTTCTTCTTCTTCTTCTCAACAATGGTTTCTAAAATTTTACATTCATTTAACCCTTAATGCAACACAAACTAATTATAATAAATCATTAATTCTTCTTCTTCTTCTTCTTCTTCTTCTTCTTCTCTCTTCTTCTTCTTCTTCTTCTTCTTCTTCTCAACAATGGTTTTTAATTTTTTGCATCCATCTACTCATTAGTCCCTTACAACCGTGGCCTACTTGTATCATATTTTAGCTCTCGGGACCTTACATCGCCCTCTAAAAATCGAGTATTGAGAACAATTTCGGTTCTCTATGACCGAGGTTCATCCACTTCCTCGATCCCTCACAACCGAAGTATTCTGGACTATATTTTTAGCTCTCGGGACCTTACATCGGTCTTTAACAACCGAGTATTTTGAATAATTTTGGTTTCATAGGACCGAAACTCATCAAATTGCTCGGTCTCCTAGGACCGAAGTTGTCTGAAATATAATTAAATTACACATTCGGTCACTGAAAACCGAATAAGTGCTTAAATTTCGGTTTCCCGTAACCGAGGTAACCTGTTCTAATGCTCTAATTCGTTTTGTTGGTACAATTTTTTTTTTGATATTAACTAAAGAAAATAAACATTAAACATAATAAAAACAAACATATCTTTCTTTCATTAGGTTTTTCAACTTTGATAATCCTTGATTTGCTATTCTCTACCATTCTCTACAACTTAAGGTTTTTTTTTGTGTGACATTAATGGAGATTTTGTGTGTTTTTGTGAGTTACTTTTGAATTTTTGTTGGCTTTTGAAATGAATTGAATGAGATATAATGTGTTAATTAGATCTAAATTTTTGTTAATTATTAACCATTGAGTAAAAATCATAGAGAAGAAGAAGAAGAAGAAGAAGAAGAAGAAGAAGAAGAAGAGGAAGATGAAGAGGAAGAAGAAGAAGATGAAGAAGAAGAAGAAGAAGATGATGATGATGATGAATATTAATTAATGTTAATGAGTAATTAGTTGGTTGAAAATGATTAATTGAGTGGGGTGGAAATAGGAGTTTAGAACTTTTTTTTTGGTGGGAGTAAAAGCAAGTAGTTTGTGGGGTGGAAATAGCACCACCCTAAAAAAAGAATAACGAAAGAATTTACTGTCATTTGGTACAAGTGTAACAACTATTTTCTTTGTTTGCGAATTTATGAGATTTTTTTAGTATTAGTGTAAATAATTATAAAGACTAATGTCTAGGATATTTGATTAATTAATTGATTATGTTTTAAAAACAAATTTCTACTTTGAACTTTTGGGAAAAAATGAAATATATAAATAACTAGATGTGAATATAATAGAATTATAAAATTAATTAGGTTGCATTCTTTTTCTTATATTTTAAAATCACGGGATTGTAAAATACTAAGATTTTAAAATTGTATGATTTATTAATTATTTGTTCTTTTTAACTATGGAATTTGACAGCCAAAATGTCAAGATTTTAAAACCATTCATGTCATGCTTCGATTGATTTATTAGGAGAACCTACACAATGATAAAACTTTTTTTTAGACAAGCAACAATAAAACTTAAAACAATTATGTCTACTAATTCTATGAGTTTGAATAGCTCAAACTCATTAATATCTCATAAATATATAAATTCATTATTCCATTTATCTCGAATTAAAAGTCCAGCTTATAATATTTTCAAATTTAAAGTTTGTCTCAAATCAATAGATTAATATTTATATTATAATCTTCAAATAAGGTTAATTTTTTTTTAAAAAATCAATTCATCTTTAGTAGGAGAAACATATGATAAGTAGGAAGAAGCATGAAAAGGAGGAAAATGGACCGTATAAACTTACTTGAATTTGAAGCCTTATTCTTGTTGAGAGAAGAGTGGAGTGCCAAATGTTTTTTCATGTAATATAGTAAAGGTTTGATGAAGATAATTTTTTTTTACGATATGTAGATAGAGTTATGAAGTCAAAGAGATTGTCTTTTTACTACGAAAGAGGATGTAATAAAAAATTGCTTGCTTTTAAGAGGGTAAGATTACAAAAATCACAACTTTTTAAATGGATTATGAAATCACGGGATTTTAAAATTTAACAAAATTTTAAAATAGCGAGATTCATCTCAAAAGAATACTCTTAAATTATTTAAATCACATAATTTATCGAATTCTATCTCAATATCATGTAAAAAAACGTATTTTAATATAATTTATTTTCATTACTAGTTTGATATATTGGGAATATTTTGGACACAGACTAATATTATGCCCACAATAATATATATAAATATATATAAGCAAAATATATGATGAAGTATTGATTCATCGTGGAAAGAAGAGCGATTCTTTTTTAAAATTCATCTAAATTTGGAAGTTGTAATCTACGTACAATTTTTGTGCAATTTTAGTTTGTACAAAACTATTCCTAATATAAATATAAACTAGGGAGATCCAGTTTATGATAAGATAGAGTGCTGTTGGTCCCACGGCAAAATGTTTGTTTCCCAAATGTGGGTCCCAAAATAAAACAATCATGTTTAAGTGGAAAAAAAATAAAATTTGAAGCTTGGCTCTGTGCCGATGTGGCGACCGCAAATTTGGACTGTTCATTCTGAGCTGGTGACTAGGTTGCATGACAGAGTAGATATATTTTTTTTAAAGTTATATTTAAGGTATTTCTGCGATGCAAAACTAACTAATGTTTTTATAAAAATTAACGTGAAAAGTTATGATGCACAACTATCAATAGTGGTCTAGTGGGCAGTTATTATTAGATTCAAAACATGAAACTCGATTAGGAGTTTCATAGTTCAAGTTCCGATTGGTGCATAATTTTTAGTGGCCAATAGTTAATATCTTTCGACAAGTAAAAATTAGTTGAGATACACGAAAATTAGACTAACACTTAGTGAGAATGAATTAAAAAAAAAATGTAATGCACCGAATGGTGCTTGTTTGCTAAATACTCTCCATTTTCAAGTTAAAAGTATCATTATTTAAGCAGTTTGTTGAAAATAATACAAATTCCAATAACACAATTATTAATGGTTACAAAAAGAGGAAAAGAAGAAGTTTACCGCCTTTAAGTACATCAAGTGGTTAAGGTTTTTTTAGTTTTTTAAAAAAGTGGTTAAGAAATTCATTTACACACATGCATATTTTTTATAAAAAGAAAGGTGCTTTCACATCTTTTTAACCCGAAATAAAATAAGATTTTCAAATCTCGCCCTCATCTTGCATGAAAAGGAAAAATAGACTCTTTAATTTTCAGTTAAAAAAAATGACTCTTTAATTTAAATCGGAATATTCCAAAGTTTGATTAAAGTTGCTTTCGACTAAAGCATAATAATGCTTAATGAGATTTTATGCCTGACTTAGATCTGGGTGACCTATTTACTAAACATGTTTAACCTACGCAACCATTAAACACTCAAACCCATGAAATCTCCACTTCAAGCCAAACTTGTTCTGTATACAAAAATTGGTAGAGACTGGTCAATAATTTCCGTGATTCATGAAAGTAATTGACAGGTTCATGCACTCAAATACATTTCTTTGGGACAACAATATTGATGCCAATTTATCACTATGCTAAATTATGACATTGTATGCAAGCGGCCTTTCACATTCTTCTTGTTCTAGTAATAAAGAAATTTAAGTGATTGTCGAATTTTTTATTGGTTCATCCTTATAATGTGGTTATATATCTATCCTTTTGTTGTAGTTGTGGATTTGTAGTTATCTAAAAAAAAGTTGTATTGTAAACTTATCGCCTTGTAAAAAAAAATTATGACCTTATATTTATATATATATACATATGGACAAGTTCGACACTTAGAAAATTGGTCTTCGCAACTTACTGTGACAATTGTTGAATATATAATACGAGAGGGGGCAGTTTAATCTAAAAACAATAATGAGTCATAAGGAGAAATTATGTACATTAATTATTAACCACTTGCTTTACTCAAAGTACATGAAAGCCTGACCCAAATACCATGTGTTGAAACAAGAACAAAGTTATCAAATGGCGATCGAAAGACGTTTCGTGGCTCTGCTCGATATTTGTGCTAGCAGTTCGCAAAGACCATGCAGTCCCTAGGATACAACAAGGCCAGATTTTTCCTCTATTTCGATTTCCCTTGCACTATGAAAAATCGGAATTCTAACTCCCTTTATAACTCGGCCGGAATCAGTAAACTATTTTTGCCGGAGGCAAAAATATTTTTTGAAGGATTTTTTTTTAAGATCAGAGAAGGTTATCAACAATGGAGGATTTTTTGTGTCTATTTTTTGAGAGGAGACGGAAAATTTTAAATTAAAAAACTATTATCTGTTGCGTTGAGGGAGAGAATGGGAATCATCCAAAACCAACAGTGTAAGACTCAGTCAAAGCCTTTCAAAATTTCGGAATTCAAAAAAAAAAAAATATTTTTTATAAAATTTTTTAAAAGAATTTTGTCTAAAAAGATAATACTTTACCCAAAGCCCAAGTCTGAGTCGATTTGGTCAAGCCTAATGCTCAAAGGGCTCAAGTCCTTAAGCAAATTCTTTCCTTGTAAGAACTCGTAAAAGGTTTTATATCTCTCATATGTGCGACTTAGAAAAACACAAAAATATTTACTTGGTGCTTGCTTTAATTTTTTTCTTTTCTTCCTTTTTTTACAATACATAAAATCTTCAACACCGTGTGGTACTCACGTTGGCTCCTTTCAAAATACAAGCACAAGAAAGTGTGTTGGGGATGATAGGTCCCAATATGGTATAACTTACCTTTTTATATGAATATGATATAAATGAAAGAACAAAATTAAAAACACTAAATTTAGTGTCATTACTGCTAAGAGACATTTTCGGGTTTTAATAATTTAGATTAATATTTGAATCTAACACATACGCAAGTGGGCAAACAAGTGTTATTCATGATAATTGATTGTAATAACTCAGTACCTTCTGAAAAAATGTTAAAGTTAGATATAAACTCATAATTTCAACCTAACAAGAATATAATGCACTTAATAAAAATATATACAATATATACAATATAAATAACGACAACGCTGATTAAATTAAAAAAAGGGCAGAAGATGGAAGTATGTTCATCTTTGTGGCCATTGGTTGACGATTTTTTACATATTGAATTCCTTTGGTACAATTCCTATAGTAGCTGAAATGAAACACATCAACCACATGTCACTAAAAAGTTGCACATCTTAATTACTTTAAGGGCTCGTTTGGTTCGAGTTTTGGGAATAGAATGAGCATGGAATGGGCATATTTAATTTCTGGAAAGTTTCTTTCCTGGCATCTAGGATGCCATACCGATATTTGGTTCAACCAGGAATACAAATGAAATAAAGTATCATTACAAAAATACTTTTCTTTTTATAAGTTGAGAAGACATCACATACTAATTTTTCAAAAGAGACAATTACTATAATAAATTACAAAAATTACACATGCCTAGCTAATAACTATCCTATAAAAATTACAATTTTTGTAATTAAAAAAAATTACAACAGGAAAAAAGAAAAGAAAAAAGTTCCAAATATTTTTTTTTATCATTTTTGTGCAGTAGCGTAACTAAAAAAAATAGTTTCAAACAATATTTTCATACACGAATGGAAAAAGAATTATTTATTCATAAGGAAGAGTGTTATTTTGGTCATAACATGAAAAATTAAAAAAGATACCCATTAGTAATGGTTTATTCCTTATGATTTAAATGGGATAACTTGAGGGGAAAGGTTTGTTCCTAAAATCATTTATTTCGGACTCAAAACTTGAACCAAACGCGGGAATCGTTTCGGAATGGAATATAGCATTCCCGGAATGGTTTAAATTTTGAACCAAACGAGCCATAAGGTTGTGTTTGATTGGCAATTTTTTACATGGAAAATGAGCATTTTTCACTTGATTTGACAACTTAAGGTGTTTGATTGGCTTTTTTTAGGCAATTCAATTCTAACTTTTGGCTCACACATGTGCATTTTCAAGGCAATTGAGGAAAATAATTTCTTTGGGGGAGGTGATTTTTTGTTTTTCATGCTTGGACACAGTTCACGAGACAAGATTTTTATCATTTTCTACATTAAAAATGTCACAACTTAAAATATAAAATTCAAAATAATATAAAAATTTAATATTTAAAATTTACTAATCAAGATCAATTAAACAAGATCCATCATAACTATATAATTATGTAAAAAAAATACCAATAATTTTTTCTACATTAAAAATGCCATAATACAACCAATATTTTTCGGGTAGAAAATTAAGGCAATCAAACACACTACACTATATTTTTTATGCAACTCAATTCTAGGCAATTCAATTGCCTGTAACTTATTTTTTTTTTCATACAAATTCCATACTTACAATCAAACGCACCCTAACAACATCCTACAATCCACATATAAAGTATGGATACATAATGAACACAACACGCAACACAATAATTTTTAAAAAATATTATATATGGACACAACATTATTATATGATATATCATATAGTATATATATCAAATGAGAGGAATGAGAAAATTTAATGCATTAAATGTTCACAAAGGTCTTTAGTTGCCATGTGTGATATCATTTATTACATTATTTTTTGTTTTTCATGCTTGGACACAGTTCACGAGACAAGATTTTTATATTTTCTACTAAAAATTACAACTATTAAAATTATATATATAATATTTAAAATTTACTAATCAAGATAATTAAACAAGATCCATATAACTATTAATTATTAAAAAAAATATATTTACATTAAAAATGTAATGTCACAAACACACTACACTATATTTTTTATGCAACTCAATTCTAGCAATTCAATTTTGTAACTATTTTTTTTTCATACAAATTCCATACTTACAATCAAACGCACCCTAACAACATCCTACAATCCACATATAAAGTATGGATACATAATACACAACACGCAACACAATATTAAAAAATATTATATATGACACAACATTATTAATAAGAGAGGAGTGAGAAAATTTAATGCATTAAATGTTCAAAAGGTCTTTATTGCCATTGTGATATCATTTTTACATTATATTTATATATACATTATATTTTATATATATACTATTATTTATATATATTAATTATTTATATTTAGTTGTCACGTGTTTTATATTTATTGCATTATATTTATATTTCTAATTTTAATAAGCTTTATTTTTTTTTTACATGTTTAATAAATTTCTAATGTAAGTAACAGTTCTTCAATCCCTTTCTGTTATTTCCATGAAAATCTTACAATTAAAAAGAACAATTATATATCTGTTGAAGGAAATTACACGTAGTGTGCTATCGTATAGATATAATATGTATTAGGAATTTTATTGTGTAAAATATACATTATGGGCCATATGGGCTTTCTTGTTAATCATATTTACTATTGTATTTGTACCATATTTAAAGGGCTCGTTTAATGAAGGGTTGAAGAGAATTATTCCCACAACATGTTATCAGCACGCTCAAAGCTAACAATCCTAACCCTAGAAAAAAAAAACCTAGCCGCCGGCCACCATCTCCTCTCTCGTCGCCCAACCTTCAAGATATGTATGTATCATTGATTAATTGAAAGTTATGAATATATATAATCAATTGGCCGAAAGTTTCTTCATTCGGGAACTATATATCAAATCATTCTTCTCTTTTCAATTTCTCTAAAGAATGACTCGAGGAGAACTTGAATGTTTAATTGATAGTGGAACCATCCACACTATTTTAAGGAACATGCAATTATTTGTTGAATTAATAGCCCATAATTCCTCTGTGACTATAATGATCGGATCATCGCAAGTAATAAAAGGGCGAGGTAATGCCAAATTTTTGTTACCTAACGGCACATTATTTAAAGTCACAGACGCTCTATATGCACCAAGAGCAACCCGAACCTTACTGAGTTTCAAAGATATTCGTGACAACGATTTTCATATAGAAATTCATTGTGAGAATGGAATAGAATACTTTTATAGTACCTCTAATGAATGTGAAAGAAAACGCATCTTAGAGAAACTAATGAGTCGATCTAGTGGAATGTACCTCACTACTATTCAAATTATTGAATCGTACGCTGTCACCAATAATGAAATATGGGACACTGACTCATACAGGCTTTGGCACGACCACCTAGAACATCCTGGTCGTGACATGATGATCCGTATTTTAAAGAACTCATATGGACATCCTTTCTTTCGAGTAAAAAACAAAATGGGAAAAAAAATTGTCGCGATGCAAGGTGTCGATTCTAATACTGTTCAAAAACAGAACTTACCTTCTAAAGTACTAGAAACACTACGACCCTCATATTATGCCTCTTTGACTACGTCAAAAGCACAACAATCATTTTGCAAAGCATGTTTTTTAGTAAAAACAGGATCGGGACCTTCCTATGCTAAAGATACAAAAGAAATTATTCCATTCTTACAAAGGATACAAAGAGATATATGTGAACCTATCCATCCAGAATGCGGACCATTCAAGTATTTTATGGTTCTGGTGGATGCATCGACACGTTGGTCACATGTTGCATTATTGTCCACAAAAAATGCTGCATTTGCAAAACTCCTAGCACAGATTATACGTTTAAGGGCTCACCACCCTGATCATCCTATTAAGTTTATAAGGCTTGATAATGCTGGAGAGTTTACATCAAAAGCATTTAATGATTATTGCATGTCTATTGGGATCGATGTAGAGCATCCTGTTTCCCATGTGCATACACAAAATGGTCTCACAGAAGCCACCATCAAAAGATTACAGATGGTGGCCAAGGCACTGGTTATGCGCACTAAGTTGCCTAGATCTGCCTGGGGCTATGCAATATTACACGCAGCTTTATTTATTCGTTTCAGACCCACTGCTAACCATCCATTTTCTGCGTACCAGTTGATCAATGGATATGAGTTTGACATTTCACACTTACGCATATTTGGTTCAGCAGTATATGTGCCAATTGCGCCCCCACAACTTAATAAAATGGGTCCCCAGAGACGACTAGGCATTTATGTTGGATATGAATCCCCAACAATTATCCGCTATTTAGAACCTTTGACAGGCGATCTCTTTACCGCTAGATTTGCGGATTGTCACTTCGATAAGACAGTCTTCCCGTCGTTAGGGGGAGATAGAAAAAAGAATTTTTCAAGGGAATGACAGGAATTATCGTGGTTTGTTTCCACCATGTCTCATTTTGATCCCCGCACTTCACAATGTAAAAGTGAAGTGAAAAGAATAATCGATCTTCAAAACGTAGCAAATTCGATACCTGATGCGTTTACTGATATCGCAAAAGTGACGAAATCACATATACCAGCTGTAAATATGCCTGCAAGGTTAGAAGTCCCCGACAAGGGGCACGGTGTCGTAGTTAGAGATACTACAACCACACTTAGTGGAGGTGTGATTAAGGCCGTGGCTCCCCAAAGAAAGAGGGGGAAGCCACTCGGTTCGACTGATACTCACCCAAGGAAGAAAAGGGAGAGTAAGGCACAAACCAATCCATTAATCATCAATGAAAAGAACCATTCTCATGAGATTATCTCTAATTATAGTTATGTCCATGAAATCAGTACTGGAGGACGCTCCGATATTTAAAATGATTCCAGAGAACAAAGAAATTTCAATGGATTATGAGAATGCATACGAGTTGATGAAAAGATCTTCCATATATATTGATGATATATTTGCATACACTGTTGCTCAAGAAATCATAGAGCACGATGATGTCGAACATCGCTCTGTTGCAGAATGTCAACAAAGAGCAGATTGGCCTAAATAAAAAGAAGCAATCCAGGCAGAACTAGATTCTCTGGCAAAAAGACAGGTATTTGGTCCGGTATTACTAACCCCACCAAGTGTAAAGCCTGTAGGACATAAATGAGTATTTGTCAAAAAGCGTAATGAGAAGAATGTAGTTTTGAGGTACAAGGCTTGCCTTGTGGCGCAAGGTTTCTCACAACGCCCTAGAATTGACTACGAGGAAACATACTCTCCCGTAATGGATGTTATAACATTCCGCTACTTAGTTAGCTTGGTAGTTTTCGAAAGACTGAAAATGCAGTTCATGGATGTGTTTACTGCATATCTCTATGGGGATCTTGATTCAGAGATATATATGAAAGTGCCTGATGGCCTTACATTACCCAAGTCATGTAACTCTAAACCACGGAATGCGTTTGCAATTAGGTTGAAACGCTTACTTTACGGATTAAAATAATCTGGACGGATGTGGTATACTCGTCTAAGTGACTACTTGACTGGAAGGGATATAAGAATAACGAATTATACCCCTGCGTATTCATAAAGAAAACAAGTTCCAGATTCGCAATTGTGGTTGTATATGTTGATGACATGAACATAATAGGCACTCTTGGAAAAACTCGATTTTGTTTAGGTCTTGAACTAGAACATTGAGCTTATGGAATATTAATCCACCAGTCTGCGTATGTCCAAAAGATGCTCAGGCAATTCAACATGGACAAAACGCATCCTGCTAGCACCCTATGATCGGTCGAAGTTTGGATCCAAGAAAAGATCCATTTCATCCAAAGGAAGATGACGAAGAGGTGTTGAAGAGCTGAAATTCCTTATTTAAGTGCAATAGGCGCATTATTGTACTTGGCTCAGTGCACTCGACCAGACATAGCATTCTCAGTGAACTTGTTAGCTAGATTTAGCTCAGCGCCAACGCAGCGTCACTGGAACGGTATCAAAAATATTTTTCGATATCTAAAAGAAACCATTGACTTGGGACTGTTCTTTTCCTACAGAGAGGCAAAAGGAATTGCAGATGACACGACAATTTATAAAGCAAATGTTGATGTCGAAAAGGCTAGCCCCTATATTAAAACCACAAGTGATAGTTTGGTTAGTTTTGCTGAATGCAGGGTACCTCTCTGACCCACATAAAGGTCGTTCACAAACTGGTTATGTATTAACTATTGGGAACACAGCAATATCTTGGAGATCAACAAAGCAAACTCTTGTAGCTACCTCTTCGAACCATTATGAGATTATCGCTCTACATGAAGCAGTTCGTGAGTGTATATGGTTAAGGGCAATCATTACGCATATTCGAGGAACTAGTGGTTTGAGTTCTACCACTGAAGAACCTACTTGCATCTATGAAGACAAGGCAGCCTGCATCGAACAGATGAAGTTAGGTTATATCAAGGGTGATAATATGAAACATATATCTCCAAAGTTTTTTTATAATCAGCAACAACAGGCTCTCCTCAAGATTCAAATGAATCAAGTAAGATCTGAGGAGAATGTGGCAGATTTGTTTACCAAATCTTTGCCTAAGGCTATATTTGAAAAACATGTGAAAAGCATAGGAATGCGTAGGCTTTCCAAACTCCTTTGATCGATGTAAGGACAGGGGGAGTGTAGACTTAAGAAGAAGTCTAACACGCGTTGTACTCTTTTCCTTCGACTTAAGGTTATTTTTCCACTAGGTTTTGTTACTTGGTAAAGGTTTTTAACGAGGCAACGATTCATGCATAAGTTTTTTAAATTCCTTGATTAATGCAAACATCAGGGTGAGGTGTAGACTTGAGGGGGAGTCTATCATTAACATGACATTACATTATACTCTTTTCCTTAGACCAAGGTTCATTTTTTCCACTGGGTTTTGTTACTTGGCAAGATTTTTAACGAGGTAACGATGCGTGAAAACTCTATTGATCGAAGTAATGATCAAATAGAAATATAGACTCAACAAATGAAGTCTAACATAATTATCGTAATGTTGTACTCTTTTTCTTTCGATCAAGGTTATTTTTCCCACAAGGTTTTTACTTTACAAGGTTTTAATGAGGTAACAAGGCATGCACCATTCTATCTCCGACTCAGCACAAGGGGGAGTGTTGAAGAAAATTACACGTAGTGTGCTATCGTATAGATAGAATATGTATTAGGGATTTTATTGTATAAAATATACATTATGGGCCATATGGGCTTTCTTGTTAATCCTATTTACTATTGTATCTGTACCATATTTAAAGGGCTCATCTAATAAAGGGTTGAAGAAAATTATTCCTACAACAATATCTCTAATTTAGAATCCATCTAATAAAAAAAAGTAATTAAAAATAAAATATGTATATATATATATATAAATTTATAAATACTATATATCATATAGTATCTATAGTACAATACTAAGCACACTTGATGTGACTACTAAAAAAAATATCCAATTGCCATATATGAATCAATCTTGATAATCCAACGGTGGAACTCACTCCCATCTCTTATTTAATGGCCCAGAACAACTCCTGCAAATTAATAGATGAGATTTTATTTCACTTTTTACTATTTTATTTGATTAATATTTACCCAACGAAATTACTTTACCCATCTTTTTTCTCTCTCTAACTTTTCCCCTCTTTCATTGCCTCCACTGGTAGGTGACTCGCCCTCAAGCACTGTCACTATAAAAAGATTTGGATTTAGGTGCGTTGCCCCTTCGATTTTATTTGTGTTGTGTTCTAGGGGTAGGGACAATAATAGGTGGCGGCATAATGGCAGAAAGATGGATGGGGTGGGTTAGCTCGATTTAAATTTAGATGAAGATGGTGGTTGAAAGTGGGATTAACTTCATGGTCAAGAGTTAGAAGAAAAAGCATTTGACCTCTTAAGTTTTCTTTTTACAAATTTGAGTTGAGTTAAAAATTAATGAGGACTTCTTCATGAATATAAATATTTAACGTAAAAAGTTGATATAAATTTGTGAAAGATTCTTTTAACCAATATATATCGATTACAATTGATACGTCTTTTTACCTTAATTAAATTATTAGATTAAAAAATGCAAAAATTAATTTTAATTTATATTTGGTTCATTGGAAACACAATTAACATTTTTCGTATCTCATGATGTGAAACATGTTATAAAGTAGATTATATTCTTTTCAATTCTCAGGCTAATTTTTATTTAGCTATAGTTATTTTTATAATAAAACTTTGAATGAAGAAAGTTTATTTTGGGAAATGAATGAAGTGAATTTCATTTCTACTTTTCAAAATGATGCATGAACTAAAAACATAAACAATATTTTTTGGCTTATAAATGCTGAAAATGAGATCTCAATATAGAAAAATATTTATTAATTTAATCAGAGTAATTAAAATCGATATTTATCTTTTTAATCAATTTTTCTTAAGCTTCATGATTTTTACACGATTAATTTTGAAGTATACTAAGAAAAAAAATACTCTCCGTCTAAAATTAAGAATTTAATTTTTATTTGAAAGTAATGAATCTAATAAATGTTATGATAATAAATTGGTTTTATTCTTAACCTAGGATAATCTTAACAAATTTGAAAAAATGCAAAACTTAAATATGGGCTTTTAATTTTCTATTGTTGAGATAGTGCAAAATGTTAGTAACTTTGCTGTTTGGCTTCAGGTTAATTAAGCTTATATAAACGTTCTTTTACTTGATGTATATTATGATGTTCAATGATGTAATTTATGTTTGCTTTAAAAAAAAAAAAAACAATCTAACAAAATTTATAATTTATTTTGAATTTTGAATTTTCCTATTTCAAACTTGGCGTTTAGAATTGAGCCCCAAAGAATTAATGAAGGTTTGGCGGTTAATAAATTCTCACCTTGCTTAATTAGACATGAGCAAACTCTTTAATATTAGTTTGTACATAATGTTAAAGGAAACTTAATTACTATTGTCACATATATATAGTAATGTATAATAATAACTCATCTATCAATTACCACAATTTTTTTTAATAGTGCCAGAGGCACGGGCATACCCTAGTATATATATATATATATATAAAATGAGAGGAGTGAGAAAAATTATTGCATTAAATGTTCACAAAGGTCTTTAGCTGCCATGTGTAATATTATTTATTACATTATATTTATATATATACTATTATTTGTATATATTAATTATTTATATTTAGTTGTCATGTGTATTTATATTTATTGCATTATATTTATATATATACTATTATATTTTAACAAGACTTTAATATTTTCTTTTTTTTACATGGGTTTTGCAACAAATTTTTAATGCCATTGTTTAGTAACAGTCCTTCAATCCTTTTCCGTTATTTTTATGAAAATCTTACAATTAAAAAGTACAATTATATTTCTCTAATTTAGAATCAATCTAATAAAAAAAAGTAATTAAAAATAAAATATGTATATATATATAAATTTATAAATACGCCTGTGCATTGCACGGGTTAAACAACTAGTATATATATAATAAATTAATATTAAACAAAAGAGAAAAAAACGCATAAAAATAGAAAAATTCACTTAAAACTGAATGTACTAGACAAAAGTTTAAATAGACCTCTCTGCCTCATAATAACTTCAACTCAGGTTCTGGCACTGTGGGAATTGAAAGTGTTATAGACTATTTATATATATATCATCCAATAATAAGTTTTAATTTTAACCCTTCACATTCTAAATATAATAATTAATCAATTCAAATATCAAAATTTAGCATTAATAATCTTTAATTTGACCCTTCCAATTTTCAAATAATTTTAAAAATATACCCCGCCTATATGAAGCAGTCCATATTGCACTGCAATATAAGCAGTCCATATTTCACTGCAATGTGAGCAGTCCATATTTTTAGTGCAATTCATACAGTTCATAACTCAAAAAAAGTCCAAAGTGCAAAGTTCATATTGCAATTCAATTTTACTGCAAATGAACTTTTCAAAAATTTCATAAAAAGAAAAATACACTGTTTATTAAAAATGAGATTTAAATTTATTTACTTCATTTCACATATTACCAATTAAAAAATAGGCTTCATTATATTATACGATGTACGTAATAAATAAATGGCTCCCTCCTCATAGTACTATTTGGAACAACGATATTTTACAATCCCTTCTCACCACCAGCCACTATTGTCAAAATCTTCGACGGTGGACAGAAATAGTGACCGACTATGATTAAATCAATAAGACGGTATATTTAAAATAAAACATAAATGAATGCCTTTATATTTTAAACATGAGTATAACAGTTTTCGGCTTAATTTCTAACTTATTCATGCAAAGCATATCAATACAGCTTAAAAACACCATTTTTTGATTGATACCTTAAAAATAAATTACTTAATTGAGATTTGAGATTCCCGTTGTCCAATTACCATCGGGTTTTGACACTGAGCCATGGATCTTTTTTGTCTTTGAACTCAATATCCTACCCATCTCAAATTAAAAACCATATACAGTCAGAGTAAATATTTTCTATACTGCTAAAAAAGGAGAAAAAAGGAAAAACGTGCAAAAATACGAAGAAGTCATTCACCAACTTAACATAGGGGCAACTACATTAGCTGAAAGGGCGGGGAATCATAGTTTAACTACTAAACAAAAGATTGTAACACCATGAATTTCAGTTCAACCTACTTCTTTCACATGGATCTGAATGTACAAAAACTATTTAGCAAAAACAGACAACAAGAACACGCTTCATCCTTAAATAAATTACCAACAAATATATTTGCTGTTTCAGTGTCTTTTAAGGATGAGAGTTGTAAAATATATTACAACTTCATTTGCACCAAAAACTGCATAAAACCCGCCCCTTTCTAAGAAGCAGCTTCTCCTTCCCTTTTAAGTAATTCCTAGGGGAAAACAGATGCACAAACATAAACAAAGACAATAATCTAAAATTTAGATGGTCACAGTTTTATTATCTATACTTGCTCCCTTTCAAATTACTACTACACTATTCCTTTTTGATATGTCCTAAGTTAAGCGTCCGGTTTTATTTTTGAAATAAAATTAATGTACCAAATCTCACCATATATATCAAACAATTTTTAACTATTGATTATGTTGAAATCAGTAATATCATTTAAAAAGTGTGAAAGTCAAACTAGACTCTTAATTTATGGTGAATATTTTGTGTAACTGTTAGATGTAATATACCAATTTTATAGCTGCAACAGAAAGACGCTGCCTTTCTTTCTTCTCACGTTGGCACTCCGAGCACCAGCTAGAGAAATCTTTCTGATATTTCTTCAGCTCTCTAAACACAGAACTGTAGGAAGAAAATTGTGAAATGCATTGAGTCAACGGAACAGTGACAAGTGCCATGCAAATGGTTGGTCCTCAAAAAGTAAATAACTAATCAAATGTTTGACTAATCATTTAGTGCCGTTAGTCTGAAATTAAACTCATAAAGATAGGAAACATAGGCCCCTTCCTAGGAAGAATATTTCAGATCAGGAAGCTTCATGGTTCTGAATTTTTTATTTTTTTTTTGATAACCATGGGTATCAGGGCCCCACCCCCACTAATCCCATGAGGCCCTGATTGCTTGACCGGGAGACGCCCCAGTGGCCTAAGAAAGGTTTCACGCAACGGGGAATCGAACCTAAGACTGTGTGCCTACCCACACAGTCCTAAGTTCGCCCTTACCGTTGTGACAACCCCATGAGTTGGTTCTGAAAGTTTATTAGCACTCCCAAACAGCCAAACAACCCCCTACAAAGTTTTTTATTTTATGCTTTTGAGTTTAGGTAAGTGACAAATATGAACATCTTCAAAGCCTCCTGAATTTAGAACAGATAAGAGTGATGGAAAAAAAAAATTAAGGAAAAAATCATTAGTCTTTTTTCTACTGAAATACCAGTATAATTCCACCGGTGGAAACAGTTGCACAAAGTAGAAAAGCAGAAGTGAGGGACTTAAAAGTACCTTCTGCACCATAACAGTAAATTGATCCTGTGCCCAGACGTGGTGGCTCTAGCACCATGTCGATGGCGACCACGATGAATTACAGCACGTCCCGCAACATGGGAGTAATCCAAGATTTCCTATCAATATACACCATTACAAATTCCAGATTAGTCTTCAAAATCCACTGTTGATGGTCTGCATTCAGTGGAGGTAATTGTATGCTATTGCTCTACTCCCCTGTCCCGAATTAGGAAATATCAACTCTTAATTTCAGATAAAGTGCTTATTGCAAATTTGAGCTTGTTCACATTATGCTGCACTTCATATCAAGTTGCAGTACTACACGTTACCTTGTTCAACAAATCTTTGTCACACAACATGCTCTTTGTTCAATCATATAACAAAATTTCTAACATTTATTTATTTTGAAATAATATAGAAAGGAATAATGAGAAAATGTGGCTTTGATATTTTACGCCTCAGCAGCCCCTGAGAAAATCCTTCCTGGTAACAGATGATGGTTGAATATACAGGTACACAGATATATACCACATGAAATAATTACGAACACTGAGGACAAGCATGAGCTCTCTCGTAACTTAGATTATTATAACTTCTCTGTAATAACGTTCTTACCCCCCACCCTTTCCCTTCTCTCTTTTTCCTAGTGGGAGACACATTTAAAAGTTTTAGTTAAGTGCAGCAAACATCACTTGTCTGAAAATAATAATTCCTGGAGGTATAATAAATCTTGCACGTAATTCTCGGATATATCTGCAAGTTTTTGCTTCCTGATAATATCGCCTGCGCCTAATAATCCAATTTTCAGAGTAAAAAGAATCATCTTTAATGTGTTAACTTGTCATCATTGAGAATGTTTAGTTAGAAACAAAATAGGAAGTCGCCAAAGTAAACTGCAGACAGGATAGAAAATACAGGATGTAGAAAAATAGAAGGAATGTTTCAGTGAAATGGTTAATCAACTGCACTCAACAGATGTAACGTTAAAGATCCTCCTCACCTCTGATTGAGTTTCTGTGTTAACATGTTTATCACATCGCACACCTCGGAAAAACAATTCTCCACCAGAAAATTCCTTGCCCAAGCAAACATTCAAAGTAACTTCTGAATCATCCACATGGAATCCTACAATGTAAAGCTGGTCAGATATCTCAGATAGTACCAAAACCAGAAACAATAAGGTGATGTTTGGTGGATGTTTTGAGTTGAGTTTTTAAGTTGAGTTTTTAAAATACGGTGTTTGGTAGAATTTGGAAGTATGTTGAAAAGTGAATTTGTTTTTGTCTGAGTTTTTTTCAACCAACTAAAAAATCTCATAAAAAAATTTCAAAAAATAGTTACAATGGATCTTATTTTATAGATCTCAACGAGTATGTTTTAAATATATATTTTTTATTTAATTTTGATTTTTGAATTTAAAGTTATGGTGTTTTAAAAGTTTTTTTAGAGAAAGAAAATAAAGTGAAATAAATTTTGGAAAGTGTGAAAGTAGAGTTGATTTTGAGTTGAGTTTTTAAAATTTGGGGAAAAAAAACAAAAAAAAACACATGCCAAACAGGCCCTAAGCATTTATTTCCACTCAGATTTTGATTTTTAATATTATTACAAAAACATCAGAAACCTTATCAGGCAGAAACTCCGGGCAAAATAAAGCAAGAAAAAATAAGGGGAATGAAAGTTTGAAGCCATCACCCACCCAGGTCAACATCTCTATCCATTCCATACTCAACCACAAAGCCATGATGAGAATCGAGCGTCGCTCCGCCAACTTCAGGAAAGAAAACTACAGAAAGTCTCATATCAGAATAATTGTTTTAACATTTACTATTCACCTATTTCAGCTAGTATGGTGATTAGCCTTTTGAAATACTCTAGGCATGGCTGTAAACATGGTACCTTTAGATATTGGGCGTATGAAGTCTTCCATCAACTTCCCAAGCATAGTTTCCAAACCGAAGTCATCAAGAACAGCACCATATTTATTCATCGTATTTGGTCGCATGATTCTGAATTTTGTTTCATTAACCCACCTTTCGAAATTTTCAACCTAAGCAATCAGAACCTGATAAGAAATAATAAAAGCTAAACTACAAGGAAAATTTGAACTTAGCACACCAGATGGCAATAACATATAGGTTAATTGATACCTCGTTAAGCAACATGTCACAGAAACGTTGCTGCAGCATTTGAAATGTAAAAACTCCTGGAGAGGGTTCAGACATTATACTTCTAAAGCTCTCTTCAGTGTTATCATTGACTGCCTTGAGAAAGGAAGGTGTGAAAAAGTTTGCAGCATGCATGGTATATAGCTCCCTGTGTAGAGGCTGAAAAGGAAAAGAAGCAATTTCGAACAAGAAATTAATAATATGACTGATACACGTTTTTCTGTTAAGTGTTAACTAAAAAGACAAGGAAAAGATAAACCAATATATGAGACCAAATCTCAAATCTTACTTCCATTCACAACGTAAAGCACTTCTTCACCAGTAGAGCAGAGGGGATGCAGGTCTGAGAGAGTTCTATATTCATTCATGGTAAAATCGCTGTCTTGGGGATATGACTTATTTTATAATATTTCCTAGTTTATAAAGACATTGTTTATCTTCTCTTAAAAGGCTTCAATTTCTCAGCTTATAGCATTGGGCGATGCTTCTTCAGATTGTGTGCTTTTTCAGGAATCTCAAAGATAGATAGGTAAAGCCTTAAAGGATGCCTAGGTTGATTACTCTCCTTAATTCTTCTAACTAATCTTCATACAAAGATGGAGTTTGGACATAAGATCTGATTGGGAGTTTTACTTGTAAGCCTTCTTTGTCCAGCTTATCCATTCCTACCTTCCTTTCCAGCTTTATCGCATCCTCCCGCTAATTTCATTTGTAAAGCAAAACATCTGCTAAAGTTTTATATGGTTATTGGCTCCCAAAACGCTCAAGTATTATTCACATGTCACATGTGTGAAAACCATTTAAGGCCTTGTTTCCCCATGTTTGTGTCATTTGTAACCAGGGTTTTGAAAAAAAAACTTGGTAATTCTTCACACAAACCCACCAAGCAGGGGATTAATGAAGATGGAGGATATAATTTTGGAGAAGTGCAAATCAAAATAGCATGAGTATAAGAACTCCCCTTTCAGAGTAAGCATAATAAGCAAGCAGTATATATATATATATGTTCCATTTAAAAACAACCACAAAATACCTGATAGTTGGATATAATCTTCTGCCTGTATTCTCTATGCCGCTGGACCTGTCACAAAGAAGTAGCGGACAACTCGTAAGAGATGCTTGAACAGAAAAAAAAAATATAGTAAAAGGCAGTTTATTGCAAAAGGAAAGAGAAGTGCGAGGTAAAGATAGTACAGCGTTCACCATGCGACAATCAAATCATAAGGGTTTGAAGATAGCACGCATAGACAAAAGAGGATACTAGAACAAGGCGGGGAATAAGGAGAAAAGGCTACAGCTTTTGAGGAGTGAGTAAGAGAGAAAAAAAGAAAAAAAAAAAGCCCAATGTTTGCATGTTGCTTGGTTAATAGTACACATTGATGTTTCATTGTAGTAAAAGCCCATGCCAGTAGGCAACCCCTCAGGGTTACAGCATTGGTGAATAATGTGACAGTTATATTTCATTTCAAACTTCTCCAACAAAGCCAGCCATTCTTTTACTGGAGTGAGGAGACCGCAGTGCAGATAGCAGATAAATCAAATGCATAAAATACAACTTCCAGCTCCAAGACATGCAGCATAATAATCAAACTGAAGTATCGAGCAAACTTTAACATGACATGAATCCTGTCTTAATCTTTGCTCAATCTTGATACAAGTGTGGGTGACTACTACCAGGCTACCTGGTCAGCAATTAGCTGCATGGCTTCTATGGACTTGCACATTAAGGATCGGAACCTAAACAGACTTCTAATGAGGTAGGGGTGTTCCCTTTCTAGCACTTATTTTTGTCATTACTTGCTAACTATGTGCTGCAAACACTAATAGCCCATATGGTGGAATTGCTATTAGAAAGGCTCCTGGGGAAAGTGTATCAACAGATAGACTTTGCATACAACAATAAACAATCTTCCACCTTCCCAAATTAAGAGCCCATTTATTCCTTTTTGGGATGTCCCAAATTAAGAGTCTAGTTTTCCTTTCAAGACATAATCAAATATACCAAATTTGAAAATATTAAACAAGGTGTGTTCTCAACCATTGATTGCTTTGAAATTAGTGCATTCCTTACAAAGATGGAAAAGCCAAAGTGGACTCTTAATTTGAGATGGAAGGAGAAGCAAGGTCATGGTTCAATTTTGAAATCATTTACAACTCAAAGACCTGAAATCAGGGCAAATTAGGGTCTTGACAAAGAGATGACTCTGTAATGTTAGCACAAGTTGCCAAATAAAAAAGGGAAATATATTCTCAATTCACCACAGCCCGCAATAACTTAACACGGTAACAGTAACACAACATTTCGAGGCAAACATTTCATCTCCCAGTACCAAAATCAGAACAAACACGTTCCCCAAATCTCACCGCTGGAGACTTCTGCTTCCCCCATTTCAACTTCACAAATTATTTCCCTAGATTTCCGGAAGCCATCATAAATAGTGCTAAAAAAAACTCAAAGCAAATAACTAATGTTATGTTTAGCTTCAAAAATGTTAAAACTTTGACCTTTTGGTCAACTAACTTCGAGTTTTAGCTCGATTAAAACCTAAAAAAAAAAAAAGTCAAATTCCAAAATTCAGTTTTGTTACATTATCTTTATCCTTCTCAGAATCCAAACGAACCTCAACTCTAACCATAAAAATTAAGATTTAAAAGAAAGAAAGAAAGAGCCAAATACTCGGTAAAAAAGTACTTACTCGAGTGCGCTCGCCTTCAGGTGCATAACGAAGCAAAATCCCACGCATGTACTGTACCTTGGTATCCCTATTGACATTCAACAAGCTGGGGGGTAGATATCTCTCAAGAGAGCTAAAGAGCAAAGGACTGAAGTCCAATTGCAGATCTTCATAGCTATCCGGCTTGTGATCCAAGTTCGGATTCAGCCTAATTCGATGATTATTCGAGTACGAAGGCAAGCTCGCTACCACGACGCCGTTTCCGTTGCCGTTCCCGGCACCACCTGTACCTCCCTGAGCCGACTCGTTTCTCCGATCCACTGCCCCATCCATAGACATATTTATAGAGAGAGAATGTTATATCTAGAGAGAGAAAGGAAACGGCAATGTGGAATTATGGGAGCATTTTAAGAGAGAGAATAGATCGGAACTAGGGTTTTGGTGGTGGGGGGGAGAATTCAGGTCGTGGTTTGTTGGTGTTGCATGTTAGGGTTTGTGTGTCAACTGTATATCGCTTACGTGTGAAGATTTTTGGTTGTAGGTTTTAGTTTATCCTTTATTATTGAAATTATTTTCATACGTGGCAATTTAGAAGGATAGAGATGGACCAAACGTGGAAGCGGACAATGTCCACAATCAATGTAACAATTGCATTGTAAAACTAGGGTGTTCTTAAATGCACCCATAAAATTAGTCTTCTTATTTTAGTGCGGGAATATTTTCTTTTCACTCCATTAAATCTTTAAAAAATCTTGCACTTCACCCCAGCACTGAGGTGAGTTTACTGAAATATTATAGGGACGATAAAATTTTGTCGCTAAAAGTAAAAATATTAAATTTGTCATTAAGATAAAACATGATAATAAAATTTACATTGTTCTTAATAAATTTTATTAAAAATTTCATCTAAATAGTACCTCCAAGATACAAAATATTAATTGTTATAAATAAGTTTTAGTAATTATATGATATTTTATATAATCTTTTCTTAAATGTTTATTATTCATATTTCAAATTTATTTACAAATTTTATTTTTATCTTTATCAAATAAGTAAATATAATACTTAATGAGGCAATTAGGTATAAGGGCTCATTATAATAATAATATAATTATAAAGGACATTTAAAAATTAGCTGTGTAAATTAAGGATACTATACAAAAAAGACACTAATACCCCTTCCTTACAATATCGTCTCATTATAACACCAACAGCAACCAGAAGGTGCTAAATGCATTTAGCACCCCCTGCACAGCAACCAGAGGGTGCTAAATGCATTTAGCACTACAACCAAAAGGTACCAGAAGGTGCTAAAGGTACCAGAAGGTGCTAAATGCATTTAGCACCCCCTGGACAGCAACCAGAGGGTGCTAAATGCGTTTAGCACCCCCTAGACAGCAACCAGAAGGTGCTAAATGCGTTTAGCACCACAACCAGAAGGTGCTAAATACATTTAGCACCCGCTGGACAGCAACCAGAAGGTGCTAAATGCATTTAGCACCCCCTGGACAGCAACCAGAGGGTGCTAAATGCATTTAGTACCACTACCAGAATGTGCTAAATGCATTTAGCACCCGCTAAACAGCAACGATAAGGTGCTAAATGCATTTAGCGCCACAATCAAAAGGTATAAACAGCAACGATAAGGTGCTAAATGCATTTAGCGCCACAATCAAAAGGTACTAAATGCATTTAGCACCTCCTAGAGAGCAACCAGAAGGTGCTAAATGCATTTAGCACCCTCTGGACAGCAACCAGAAGGTGCTAAATACATTAAGCACCACAACCAGAAGGTGCTAAATGCATTTAGCACCTCCTAGAGAGCAACCAGAAGGTGCTAAATGCATTTAGCACCCTCTGGACAGCAACCAGAAGGTGCTAAATACATTAAGCACCACAACCAGAGGGTGCTAAATGCGTTTAGCACCCCCTAGACAGCAACCAGAAGGTGCTAAATGCGTTTAGCACCACAACCAGAAGGTGCTAAATACATTTAGCACCCGCTGGACAGCAACCAGAAGGTGCTAAATGCATTTAGCACCCCCTGGACAGCAACCAGAGGGTGCTAAATGCATTTAGTACCACTACCAGAATGTGCTAAATGCATTTAGCACCCGCTAAACAGCAACGATAAGGTGCTAAATGCATTTAGCGCCACAATCAAAAGGTATAAACAGCAACGATAAGGTGCTAAATGCATTTAGCGCCACAATCAAAAGGTACTAAATGCATTTAGCACCTCCTAGAGAGCAACCAGAAGGTGCTAAATGCATTTAGCACCCTCTGGACAGCAACCAGAAGGTGCTAAATACATTAAGCACCACAACCAGAAGGTGCTAAATGCATTTAGCACCTCCTAGAGAGCAACCAGAAGGTGCTAAATGCATTTAGCACCCTCTGGACAGCAACCAGAAGGTGCTAAATGCATTTAGCACCTTCTGAACAACAACCATAAGATAACACCACTTGAACAACAAATCAGAAGGTGCTAAAATAATTTTAGCACCATTACAAAATAGAGAACAACAAAATTGATGAGATCAACATCCACTCAATTTATTTATATGTATATAGATATGGATCGACGTAGGGCTCGTAAAAAATAAAAAAAAGAGTTACAATCATATTTTTTTTTCAAATCCCGCTGGGCTGTTAAAATTGATCGATTTTGATAGCAAAACGACTTCTGATCGTCTTAATTTTTCGCGCAATAATAGTAACTTTGTCTTCCGAACAACATATCCAAAAATCAGCCAAATCCAACAGTTCGATCAAAAGTTATATATGTTTTACGATTGCAGATTTAGAAAAAAAAAAGAAGAAAAAGAAGAAGAAGAAGAAGATGATGATGATGATGAGAACGATGATGATGATGATGATGATAACGATGATGATGAGAACGATGATCCTCTCGAAGATACGATCGGAGAGTAAGGTGGTGGTGGTGGTGGTGGTGGTGGTAGTGGTGGTGGTGGTGGTGAGACAACTTCTCTTTTCTCTTGTTTTTTTGTTTTCTCTCTCTAAACTATGTGTATGTAAGAGAGAATAATATGTCTTTTGTATAATTAGAATAAATGATATAGTAGGGTAGTTTTGTCCATCAACATTTATCATTTTCCTTAAAATAAATTAATATTATGAAAAATGTCCTTATTGTAAAACCAAATTATGAAATTAGTACTACTTCCTTTTATTAAACATGAATTCGTCCTTAGAGTTATAACACATTACGGAGCGAGACCTTATAACCCATTATCTCATACTTAATTTACTACTTCAAAAATATTAAAAGATCAATTTGTTGTTTGAAAATATATGTTATCTTTTGCGAAAATGGAAAAAATTAATTGGAAAAATAAAATAGTTTTCATAAAAATAAATCATTTATTAACATATTTTGTTACTTTCGATTTCTATGATATTTAATTTTTCGGAGATTCAAGAAAACGATTTCTTTACAAAATAAAATAGTTTTCATAAAAATAAATTAAGAAAAACATTATTGAAAATGTTATTGTGCCAGTGCAAATAAAAATAAAATTAAAAGTCTAGTAATCTATATAAAATTATGAGAATACTTATTATAAGCATATATTTATGAGATGTATGTAATTAAACGAAAATAGTAGATGTTTGTTTGTTGGAAATAATGTAATTTTTTATTAATTTTTAATTTTTAAAACTTTAAATGGGTGAGAAGATAAATTAGTGGCGATTTTTTTCAAAGTATAGAAAGCGAGGTGAAAAGAAAGGGTTTTACGCTATTTTTTAGGTTAAGATTAACGTAACTTTAACTTTTAGTGGGGTGAGAAAACGGATTATGCGGGTGCATTTAATAACACCCTAAAACTATTTATCTTAATCTCACCCTCGAGATTACATTACATTATAAATAAAGGAATGTGAATGACTCCGCTATACATGTATATACTTAGATTATAATTCGTGTTATGTACGGGCGATTTTATAAAATTTGTGTTTGTGTTAAAAATTATTATAAAAAAGAATTATCAACTATAGTTTTATAAATAAATTAAAAATTTTACTGTCTTATTTATAAAAACAAAAAGAAATTCAAATTGATCTATAATATAATAGTAAAAATAAATTATAATCAAAGTTTAAAAGACAAACACTAATTTGTAAATTCTTAAGGTATGTAAGTTAAGATTAATAAAGAGAACAAATTTTTTTTTTTATTAATAATCGAGGAGATTAACAAAGTTTGTTTAGAAAAGAAAAAAGAAAAAGAAAAAAAACGATTAACAATGTAGCTAATTAATTCGTACATTAATGATTGCCATGTGGCAATTTAAAAAAAAATATGTTGGTGTTAAAAACTAGAAGGTTGTTTTCAGCGCCACGTAGTCAATTGATTATGACAAATGATTAAAGTAATAAAGGAGAAAGTGCTGAATTTAAGAGAATCAATAATTTATAGAGGAGGTTGGCCTCATATGAAGATACATGTTAATCCTCCCCTATGGAATGGAGCTCGGAGCTCGATTTGCCTTGTATTAACAATAGATTCACAAGTATACAAACTCACAAAGGTCTCTCTAGTCACTATATTTTCTTAATATTACAGTAAGCTTGGGGAGTTGATCTAACACTAGTTTAGTCTATCATAAAAAGAAGTTCGGAAACTAATTGCCTAACCCTTCTTATATCTCTCTGTGCTTGTTGATGGTGTATATTTTATCTCTCTTTTATTCTTCTTAATTGAAAAATATTACCATTACTTGATTGGTGGTGGGAGTAAATGCCCCTTGTATATATATATATGACTGGAGGAAACGTATGACCAAGGCTCTCAGAGTAGGTCTGGAGCCATACTTCTATCAGTACCGACTCTGACCTTACTTTTTTACGAATTCAGGTGCATTAAATGCGGTGGGTTTGCATTTAATGAATGTAAGGGAAGCTATGTGCGCTCTACAGAGCAGGTGACAGTCGCACATGCCCTCGCCAACCACTCTAGCAGAGTGGTTGGGCGATGGAAGGAGAGAGACAGCTTTGGAGCTCGTCGAAAGGGCTCCGGAGCTCGTGTTTCGCAATACGTCATTCGCAATTGACCCCTAAGTGAACATCCAGACTTTCGAAGGGATCCATTTTTCTTACAAGGTCATGATAGGTCTCTTCCGAACTCCTTGCACAGAAACAGACTCGGTGACTGACGTGGATGGCCACGTGTCAGCTAGAGGTTGGTGGGTTAAATTGAATCATTAATTTGCACCATCAAAATCCTTCTCACTTCTCTCATTTTATATATATACTATTAGATTATATTACATAATAATATCATTATAATAAGTAATATAAATTATTAGAGCAATTAATAAGAGAGAAGTTATTACTTCCTCTGTAATTCTATAAGGCCTCGTTTGATTCAGGTATTAGGGTCAGTGGGATTAATAATACCAGTATTAATAGTACTGGACTATTAATCCTGGTATTAATTTAATACTAATACCTTGTTTGATTCATGCAGTATTAATATTGTAATATATCATGCTAATGTTAATATCATGTTTGATTCTGTAACTCATATACATGATTATATTTTGGACTAACAAAATAAAAAAAATCTTAAAAAAAATATAGAAAAAAAATTTAAATTTAAAAAATAAATTAAAATAATAATAATATAGTAGTAGTAGTAGTAGTAGTGACATTTTTAAAAATATTATAGTAGTAATGGCATTTTTGAAAATATATGGTTCATTTTTCTTAATCCTGAATAAACAATACCAACTCCCCTCTGGTATTAAATTATACCACAAAGAGTGGTATTAAGTTAGTACCGGTATTACTAATCCCAGCACATTTATGCGAATCAAACAATATATTATAAAAAAAGTAGTATTAACAATTACCTCCCACTTTTTAATACTCGAATCAAACGAGGTCTAATAGTATACGATATGTGATAATATTTATATGTATGCTTAAATTCTAATAATTATGTGTCATTTTTATATATACATAAATCTTTGTGATGTATTTCTTTTAAATCTAGGTGTCATTTTTATGGTAGAATGACGTACACTTTATTTTTAATTATTAATTATATATATTTTCATAAATGAGATTATTAACCTAAGAGTAGCATAAAATTTTATTATGTATATTTTACTTTTAATGCAAGCATGGTAAATCCGTACCCCGAGATTATTGACCCACTCAAGCTTCTTCTCGGCCAATTACTCTACAAACCAACTATGGAGGTGTAAATTTTGTGAGTGATCAAACTAAGCAATGGAGGGAACCAATAGACCGTAATTTTCTGCTTAGTGGCACTAAAATTATATGTAGCATTTCTCTGTCTGGATTTGTGTCAATTTATAAAATAGTATGGCATTTATTTGCCCACTGTTTATGTATAATAAAAAATAACTACCATCTTATTAAAAGCTTTAATATTAACGGCTAGAATTATGTCTAAGGCAACTCTCTTTCACTGTCTCGAGATGTGGTTTTAAAAAATTTGGAGTATTCGAGTTCCTAATCAAGTTAAACACTTTCTTTAGTGTGGCCCTAATCTTACTCGAATAGTGCTGACCACAAATGAGTTGTGTGCGGTTTGTGGTAAAAGGATAGAAGACGCACTATGTGCGCTAAAGTATTACAGTACACAGAGTTTGGCAACTAGCTAACATGAATTTACATGTCTACATGAACCTCTCATTAACGCTATCTCTCTATCTTGCTGGATAGATAACGTGAAAAGATCCCCGAGTCAAGGTGAGTTCCAGTTATTTGCGGCAATTTCATCAAAATTGTGGTTCAATCGCAATTTGGTGGTTCATGAAAGGCTTTACGTACTTCATGCTCGATAAGATTGTAAATATGTCTATTTCCTTGTTCAACAATTTGAGGCTGTGAATCAGGTTGACCAGATGCATCCATTAATCTCCCTCCCTAGCTCACCATTGGTATGTTCGTAAAGGTTAATTTTGACGCTACAATCTTTGATGATAAAATGTTTGAGTGTGGACACGGGTGTGGTCTTTAGAGATTCAATTAATGACCTTCCAGCGGGGATTTCTTTGAAATATTCTATCTTTCTCAACTTTCTAGCAGGGATTTCTTTGAAATATTCTTTCTCGAGGTCCAAATGGTTAAATCATTTTCAGCCAGATGGGCATCAATAATGGTGACTGTTAAGTAGGGGTTTCAGCATCTCCATTTGGAAGGGGGACTTTCTATCTGTAGTTCAGGCTATTTCCTCTCGTGAGGATCGAGTCTCTCTTATATGTTGTGAGAGCAATTGTGTAGCGCATACTTGACGACAAAATATACTAGAAATGTTAATGGTTTTATATCTTGAATGAAAGAGGTGTTACTTCTCTATAATAATGTATCACATGTTTTTAATTAATATATTTTGTGTCGCCTTTTTCTCAAAAGGAGAAATAAAAATAAAAATTAACTCTTTAATGACAGTGTCAAAAATACAATTTACGTAATTTTAGATTTAATGCTGTGCCAGAAATAAAATACCAGCGTGGGTAGAGACCCATAGCTTTGGAGTCAAGGCTTTATGTTGATGGAATAGAAGACAGGAGGTGAAGATGCTCGAGCTTGAAGCCCTGACAGCTGTCCTCGAAGATGAAATACGTAAATAAAAAATCACCAAGATGTTTGGTTCAATAACAATTTGTCCTAACCTAATTTTTAATTTTCATGAGAGTTAATAAGACTTTTAACTCTCGAAATATGTTATTAGACTCCCTTTCGTCTTAATGTTTTGATTTCGCTGCATTTTTTAGGTGAGATTTTGCGTCGCAATTTTAAAAATGGCTGAATTTGAAAAAGTATTGAACAATAAAATTGTAACTCTTGAAATTCTTTTTATGATGGAATTAAGAAACTTATGATTTGGAGTCAATAGGAAAAAAAAATTATACTTTAAAAATTATTTTAGCCGGTATCTTTGAAAAAGTATTAAACTGCAAACTCACTTTTTCTCTCTAAACTTATTTTCTCTATATAACTTACATTTAAATCATTTTGCACAATTTATTTATTGCAAATTTAATGGGTGCCAAACCCAATTGCAGCGGCCTAATTCTTCTTTTAGTTTTAAAAAAAATATTTTTGCTCTTATCTTTTAAAAACTCAATTTTTACAAATATATAATTGAGGGATACTAAAGGTAAAACGACTGATCAAAATGTACTAAAGCCGATATCCCAGAAAAATTGATATCATTATCATCCGTTTTAGTTTTAGCTTCCCTCAATTATATATTTCCAAAAATTAAGTTTTTAAAAGATTAAACAAAAATATTTAAAAAAAAATCTAAAAGAAGAATTAGATCCCAATTGTGTTTGACAATCATTAAATTTGCAATAGATAAATTGTGTAAAACAATCTAAATATAAATTATATGTAGACAAAATAAGAACTTTGTTGAAATTGTGAGACAAAAAGATACATAAACTGACTCAAATCATTTTTAAAGCATAATTTTTTTTTCCTTGTGTCTATCTCAAAGAAAATAGTAAAAAGAAACCAAACGCCCCACATGTTAGTTCCGCTAACTAACTTTTTAAACCTTTTTTCTCCGTGACCTTTTTCGTTTTTCCCACAGAACAAGATCGAGCAGACTTGCAAGACTTCATTCAATATCATATCAAAAAATGAAGAGCATGATCCAAATTGAGATCCTCATATAAATTCGTAACAATTAAGCTTATAATATAACAGGCTTCAAGGTTATTATTATAACACCAACTATCAAAATTGAGTCTCATTTTTCAAAAATAATTAATTAACTATATCTCACCGTAAAAAGTAAAGTGTATTTCTGACATTGACTAAATCCAAATCATATTTTCACAACAAATATACTAGGTAGAATGGAACTTGTAATTTGATTACTCTACATCACTTATTTTTCCTTAATGAAGAGAGTAATTTGCACCCACGTGATGGAGAAGAAACATTTAAAAAGTCACAGAATTTTTGGATATATTGTGGGGTGCCAAAAAAGAAGGGTGTTCAAACTAGAAATTAAAGGCATCCATTTTGAAAAATAGAAATACAAAAAAAAGTCAGATTACTAACTAGTGAAAATAATATTCAGGGCGACTTGCTGTGCGCCTTTTGTCTCTATAGTAGAACGTTTTTGATCATTTCTCAAGATTACAAAAACATATTGCAGCTAAAACTGATTGCTCCCTCCATTCCAAAAAAAAAGATCGACAAATAAAACTAATCTACCACCATAATAATAATGATAATAATACACAAGAAAGAATATCACTTTACAGTAACACGTAACATGTTTACCTTGAAAAGAGTATAAATGATGCACGCATATAACACCATTTTTCATGTCCATATGCGTTTATCACCTGCTTGGGTTCAAAACACTATGTCAAATATAACAATTATGCCTTAATAATCCTCTCGCCTATCCCATATCCTTCAAAAATCGAACATGCAGAAAACGGGGCAAAGGCCTTCACAAGAAGTCAATAACTAAAATTAGATAGATAGATACTTTTAAGCACCAAAATGTCTATCCTTTAAGCACGGTAACCAGAATTAAGGACAACAACAGTTTAAACTGATCCTACTACAAGGAAACACACAACTGTCTGCTTTTCAAGAAACAAAAGCAAAGAACTATGCTTGTATTCACAAAACTGTCACCATCTTCTCTAATTACAACATTGGCTCACCTTTAATAACACCCTGCAATTCCATTGACGAGCTTGTGTTGGAGCTACCAACAGACCCACGATTTCTCGAGCTTGGCTCAGGACTTCCATGGCCCACCACTTCATTACCAACTTCCATCTGCTGAGGCACCGAAGCAGAGCTCAGTTGCCATTGACTTGTTTGCAACCACTGATCCATATGGCTAACTAGACTATGAGGCGAGCCTGCATTGTTGGCCAAGTTGATAGCCAACAAGTGTTGGAGCGGGGATCTCAGTTCTTGCTGCTGCAACATGTTTACATTTCTCTGGATCGGGAATCCATTCAAGGCTCTTCCTCTCACTGACATAGAGGAACCACACGTGCCCCTAACGTTATTAGAGGAAACAAGGCCAATATTTCCACGCCACTGGGCCCCACCACCTGGTTGCGCTGTAACTAGGTGGGCTGTCACCACACTGGATCCTCCCACCATTGTATTCCTCTGCAAAAGTTGCTGCTGTAGCTTCTCTCTTTCCATCTTCTGAAACTCAAGAAAAGCGCGTTTGTTGATGGCCTGCTGTCGCTGTTGATAGAAAGGAGCAAGCTGTGCAGCAAAATTAAACTGTGCCATAGGAAAATTAATTGGTGGGATCAAATGGCCTCCAAGAAAATTGTTCTGTGACGTTAATTGACTGTGACCAAGCATGTAAGGAGATTGCTCAATTGTCTCGTAAGAAAGAATGGTACTATCGGTAAGAGCTGGTTGTTGAATGATAGAGGTTCCCTCGATTCTAGGAGGAACATCTTCTATTTGATCACAAATTACATGGTATCCTTCCCGTTCCATCTGTACATAATGAAAAAGAAAGCATGATCCATAAACAGCACAAAAGATGATGAGTATCCAAAAAGGTGAAGAAAGTGAAGGATAAAAGTACATTAAGAAGATGAAGAAGAAAATCAAACACCTACCAGAACAGCGAACTGAACAACAAACAGGTCTGCAGTATGCTGCCAAATGAGTATGCAAAAAATGTCAGAATGAAAAAAGTAAAAATGTAATTCATATTCAGATATTCACAGAATGACTTGTAGAAAGGATTGTCTAATATTCAAGGAAGCTGCTTTTGAGTAGTATTTTGGAAATACACCAATAAAAGATGCTTCGCCACCACAATCATTTTTATCTCTGCTGCCCACCTTTCCTGTGTAAAAATGCTTGCCAATGATGGCAAAATAAATTTTCGGCGGAAGAGAGCTGTAGAGAAGTAGCAAACCAGGAAGTTGTTTCTTCTTCAGGGGCAGGGATACGAGTTTCAGAAATATTTTGAAAAATATTGACAACGAGATGAACAACTCAATATCTCATCATGGTGACTTTATCTAGCAGAACAAAGCCCATTAAATTTCCTCTCTTTGGTTACATGGCTAACATAAACCTCTTGATTTTAGAGCATCTCACAGTTCTAATTTTAAACTAACCCCCAGCCTAAGTTTCTTCAACTAGGATAACATTGTCAAAATAAAGTAAACCACAGGGCCTTGTGGTATACACGTTTAGTCACTTCATCCATAACTAAAGCAAAAAATAAAATACTGTTCAAATTCAGGAGCTTATTGGATTTTGTACCCTCAATATAAAGTATAGTACCAAAAGCCAAAAGGAACTCGACACGCCTGTAAAATAAAAGGAATCTTCCACTGCAAGAACTGTGTATTGACACTCACACTGTTAGGAAAACTTTTTAGACGTGGCAACACAATGGGGTCAACCTCTCCACCTCCATACACAAAACTTGCTTCCACTATCCCTTCGTCAAGCTTCTTATTGATGATAAGTTTGGTTTGGGCCTCACCACTGCCAATTTCATTTCCTGAAAGAGCACAAGTATAATAAGAAAAAGAAGAACGTATCAGGTTTTGAAAAAAAAAAAAAAGGCATGATCAAGCAGGGCTTACTTTCGGAGACATGTGGTGTGCGTATAAATTTCAATGTCCTGGTCTTACAGATATTGAGCTTGTTCTCCTGAGAGTTGGCATGAAAGCTATATGCATTACCATATTGCAAGTTTCCATTCCCAGAACCACCAAGGCAGGAAGTTATCAGTTGAGGTGGATAAAAGAATGGCCTCTTTTCAAAAACTTGGCTAGGTTTATGATTTTTGTTATTTAGTGCATACCTGAATGCATAGGAAAAACAAACTGCATTAGATCCTGCATGATCACATCAAGATAATATATACACAACAAATGAGATACAAATTCGTTTGCACCTATGAGTCAGCATTTCCATTTTCGAAAACCTGTCGATGATAGGGTCACCAACTTTTGAAAATCGAAATTCGGAAGTTCTTTCTGCAAGCGAAATTGCATCAACGCTCATGCGACTGGTGGTTGCAAGAGATTCATGTAGGCAAATTGCATTGCTAGCATCCACATGACTGGTGCTTGCAGGAGATTTAACTCTATTCAAACCTGATCCCTTAAGACGAGAGTGTGATTTTTTCTTTGTAGGCATAGGTGCCTCTCTTGGCAAAGATTCACCAAGACGAGAACCTGCAGATTTATTTCCAACACCAGCACAAACCTGAGAAATTTGCAAAGCTCCACTCTTTTGAGTAACAATTTCATTTGTCGTACTTTTGCAAACAGACAGGCCAATGTGATTAAACAGCGCAGTGAAGGGTGAAGCATTAGCTCTTAAAGGTGGAGATGAAATTTGCAACTGACGATCTGATTGCCTTCTCGTATCTATTATCTTGCAACTATTTGCCATATGAGAGAATTCACTTCTCTCTGTGGGTTCTTCTTTCACTCTACAAGTGGCTATTCCAGCCCGCAGCTTCGGGATACCTTCAAAAGTTGCTTGTTGATCACTATTCATTGATATCAGGGGACGTTTTCTACAATCAGACTTTTCATGTATAAGCTTTTCAGCCTCAATTCGCTGATGTAAGAGTTTTCTCTTCCACTGTTGTTCAGAAGCAAGACCGCTTTCAGCTTGGGAGAAATCCAATGGCTCTTGCTTTGGTATCTTAATAGCAGGTACATTGATCACTTGGGTCCCCCAGATTTCGCTCTCATTCGGAGTCGATTTACTGGCTTTTCTCGGATCACTTTGACAGTTACTAAGGTATTTTTTGGGTGTGGATTGAAAATTTGAAGGTGTTAGAGCTTTAGAAACAGAATGATTCCGACTACCTGCCAATATGCAGTACGACTGCGATGGTTCAAGAAAGGACTCTGATGGGGTCTCTAGCAAATTATTGTTCTCTTGTGAAGTGGGGCCAGAGCTAGGGATGATCTTTTGGTAATGTGGGATTTCTCTGTTTTCAGTGACATCATAACAGGAATTTGAGTTCTGGATGCTTTGCAGTTTATCAGATCCAAGCACGGTATCACCTAGCTTTCTCTTCCTACTCCAGGAAATTCCTAAATCAAGCTGCAAGAAGTGCCAAATATAAGCAAGCATTCACTCAGAACTTTATTATGCCACTCCTGACAATGGAACTATAAGAGCATGGTTGTAATCCCTGTAAAGTTAGTTCCTGGAAAACACGCAGCTAGAAATCCTGTAGCGGTGTGTTTGATTGCATTTCTTTTCCATGGAAAATGTTGAAAATCCCATATTTTTAGGGACAGCCCTGCCAAAGAGCTAGGGGGGTCCTTGTTTTTGACAAAAAAGTAGGTTACATACAGATGAAATATAAGTTGACAGCCCTACCAAAGAGCTAGGGGGCTCATACCCACTTGTTTTTGACAAAAAAGTAGGTTACATACAGATGAAATATAAGTTGATGTAGTTTTCCTTTTGTTCACCAAAAAATAAGTTAATGTAGTTTGCAATTTATTATTATGAGTGGATGAAGTAGAGTGGTCAGGACTTGATAGATAAGGGTGCAATGCATAATTCTTGGTCTTGTGTTTAAATCTTCTCAGCACCATTTTTTTGTTCCAAATATTTTTATATACTTGTTATTTCAATCGATATATTTCATTTTTTTATAAGAAAATAATAGAAACAAAATGGCAATCCTACTGTATAATACTTAGAACCTCAATCTATATATTAATAAGCTTCAAACTTTCTATTACATATCCCTCCCAACTAGTATTTGGGGGCGTTTTGCTTGAGTTGTATGAGATGAAAGTCTCATAAACGGTTCTCGAAGGGGGCATCCTATAAAAATTCTAAACACCTTTTAAAAAATAAAAATAAAGGGAAGGTCTAAGTCTCTTCCCTTTACTACAATAATAACCAAAATCCCCCCCTCCTCCTTGATGAGACTCGAACTCAGGATCTCTCCTGTATTCGGGTGGATGCCTTATGAACTAGGCTAGCCCACTTGCACAAATTCTAAACACTTAGAACATTATTCCATATATTAAAATTAACAGCAGAATATTGCACGTAATAGACTTATTTTGTCTTGATAAAAACATTAAGAAGCATCCAAAATGAGTGTTCAATAAAAACCCAAAAAAACTTCCCAATGCAGTTCTATATGTATATATATATATGAGGAACGATCTTAAGAGGACCAACTTTTTGGCCTTTAAATACGGACCAACCATTTAGAGGGGGTAAACGGATGAATTTTTTTTGAAACTTGTTGAAGATGATTAGTAGATCATTTCTACCAAATTTAGAATAAACACTGAGCTTTTCCAATAGTAAATAATTTTTAAGCCATTGGAATTTTTGGTATTGGAAATCTAACTTCTGGGGACAGTATATTTTAACTTTTTGGACAGGAATTATTTTAAGGGATTTTTGGATTTTTTTTCCGTTCTTCTCTCAGCCTCTGAAATACAGTCAAGCAGGCCTGCACACCCTCTTTTCTCCTCTTGCTCTACCATTGGCTCACCCCTCTATCTGACTTTTCTCTGCGATATTATGGTTCAATTAACTATTGATGTATTGATCTTATGATTGAATATATGACCGAAAATATATTATGTTTGAATTTTGCAAACCTAGGTTAACAATCGTTTTGAAATTGAGTAATATTAATGTATTTTGTGCTTAGTGTTAACCAAGTGCCCACTAACTCAAGTTTTGGGTCGCCATTGCATAATTGAATACATGCGGCATAAGTTTCGTAGTTTTGGGCCTCCTAAAATTTCAATTTTACCTTCTTTGTCGGAGTTTTTTCACCGAATATGTGCAGCATTGGCTTTGGATTTAAATGAAGGACAGGTCTCAAAGCCTTAAGAATGCGAGACTCGACTTCCTGAAAAATCAACAATTAGATAATTATAATATCACGCAAGTATTGGGAATTAAAAGCAAAGAATCATATCAAAGCTTACTTATCAGGTCCACTGACCAATAGATCATTGTAGGTCCAAGAATCATCAGAGATTGATGAGATGTCCCTGACAACATTTTCCGCACAAAGCTGTAGGACCACTTTGTAAATAACTGGATATTTTCCAACAGAAGAATGATCTCCTTCATTGGACAGAGTATTACGATAGTCTCGAATCTACACGGGAAATGTATCAACCGGTAAATTAAGAAGCTAATGGTAGGAAGGAAGATAGTTCTTCCAGGGAGACCCCAAACCCAGTGGCACTACAAAGAGCGAAGAAAATTGAACCGTTTGGGGCTTTATTATAAATAGTGCAACCTGGCTTAGAAAGGACTTTATGGAATCATATATTCAGAAATCATCACCGTATGATAAAACATCTACATAGAAATCAGAAAAAATAGCACAATTCCACGAATTTAAAATAGAATTTATGATTGCTATCTCACCTCACAAAGAAGAGTTCCATCAACATATTTGCAGGGTATATCGTCTAAAATATCTCCTGGTAAACAGCCATACTCAATTGCCTAACTCAAATAACGTACAAAAAAAAGAAAGAAAGAACACAAGTGAAAAATACAGATCATATCAGGATCTGGCTTCATAAAACAGAGTAAATCTTAAAGTAGAACTAAACTATAAAAACTGCAGATACCATATATCTATTAAGAAAGGTATGCATGTTATGTAGTGTCTCTTATTTCTAGCATTTCAGCATCTGATATCAGTATAGGTTCAAATCTTCCAGTGCCATTAAATAGCACTCATCGCTGGCAACAAAATATCCAGTTATGCAAAGTTCAATACATTTCACTTAGAATATGAAGAGTTCTGTTATAAGTTGAAATGCAACCCAACACTAAACCATATGCTAAAAAGGAATAGGCAAACTTACACAGAAAAGTGATTTTGACGCCCTGTCATAGGGCAATTTCTTTGGAACGCTGTCAGTTAACTGCAAAATTCAAGCAAATGGTAACAGTAAAGAGGACTGGATAACATTGTGTTGCTGCAGGTGATAACTACCAAGTAATGGGAACTATATTTCACTCCAATAATTATGATTGCAGACCTCATTAGCTTTTCCAACAGAAAATCCATCTGGGAACAAGTTTAGCGTAAAGGAAACCTCGTGATCTGCAGCAAAACAAATCATCAGATGCAAATGGTTTCCCATATAGTATCACGCCATAAAAGCTGTTTACATCACCTTCTGAAATTAAATGCGATGCAGATTTGGCCAAAGCACTTGAATTGTTGGCAACTCTGTCTCCTCCTTCAGCAAGATCACCCTACGCGAAAAATGAAGATCAGTAAATTCAGTTATTGTACCATGCTTCACATAGATATCAAGTGATATACAGCGTCTTTTGGAGGGTGAGTAAGTTTCATGAATTGATGAAGTATGAATCAAAATAAAAGGTGAAATAGTTAAGAATCCAGACTAATAACCAAGTAAAATATTTTCTCCTAAGAAGTAAAAGGAAAAATCAATGCTCTTCATATACTGTCCCATGATAGTTACGGGTTTGTTTAAAACAAATTCAAAGAGAATACTCCTTATAACCCTTTCAAACATCCATATGATAAACATTAAGTATAAATTTCTCCAATGTAACCAAAGTTTTTGTACAAAATTATATAAGATGAGATGAGACTAAGATATGATATGCAAACGGAGGATCGACAATTTTGAAGCACATACATTTCCTAAGTAATAAGCACTTATCTAGCACGTTGTGGCAATAAGCATAAAAAGGTACAAAAGTATAACAATTGTTTGATTAAATTTAGTGGTTTAAAATCTTGTCCGTATCAACAAGGGAAAAAATGTTAATAGCAACAGAGGGGGAAAAATTGTTCACAGAATGATTCTTCATTCAACTGAGGGGAATTCCACTGTAATCTAACCAACAAACAACAGTACTTTACCATCCCAAAGAATGATTCTTCATACAACTTTATAGTTAATAACAATATATATATATATGATAATCCACCATAAATCATTCGACGCACAAGACCTAATCATTCACTATTAAAAAAGGTCCTAACATAGCTCCTATTGATACAAGTACAGAGGCAACACATGAACACAAATAGACAAAATAGAACCGATTCTGTATCAGAAAAAACGAAAGCAACGGTTAGCTATTGAAGAGCGTGTGTATATGTACATATACCTCAGAATCTGCACTCCGAGACTCATTTGTAGCGCCATTTTCGGTGCCTTTGTCCTCAATCTGAAGAAGCTTTGGTCGATACCGTTTTCCCGCCTTGGCAACCTTGAATGAAATCCCCATATTCTCTTTTCTGGTTCAGGAATGGAATTTCTACGAACACCTTTTATGACATCAACGCTAGATTTTAGAGAGAGAGGAAGGGAGAAGGGGGAGATGAATCTGGGTGTGTCTGCCCTAGGTCATTTCTGTATCTTCCAAAAGAAAACTGGCGAGTGAGTTCCAGAGGGCGTCCACATTTATAGCTCGCCAACTTTGCCATGAACACCAACACGTAGAGCCCTGTGCCATTGGGGTTTCAACTTTACCCCTCTTTATTCATTTAATTACTATATTAATCCCTTACTTTGGCTTCTTTCTCCTTCATTCCAATTTTTTTTAGTTTTTAACCTTAACTGACTTTTCTAATTTTCTAAAGCACCTCGAAGGAAATTGAAGTTACGACCATTAATTTCTTTCTCCTAAAACACAGTGAACTTAATTTGCCACGGATACTACGGGTTGTTTGGTACATGTTTTGAGTTGAGTTTTTAAGTTAAATTTTTAAAATATAGTATTTAGTAGAATTTTGAAATATGTTGAAAAGTAAATTTAATTTTTTGTTTGAGTTTTTTTCAACCAACTAAAAATTTTCATAAAAAAATTTCAAAAAATAGTTAAAATATAACTTATTTTATAGATCTCGACGAGTATGTTTTAAATATATATTTTTTATTTAATTTTGATTTTGAATTTAAAGTTACGGTGTTTTAAAAGTTTTTTTAGAGAGAGAAAGTAAAATGAAATAAATTTTAGAAAGTGTAAAGTTGAATTGATTTTGAATTGAGTTTTTAAAATTTAGGAAAAAAAACAAAAATAAACAGATACCAAACGAGGGCTAAGGCCATCTCCAATGGTGTTTTCTACCCAAGCAAATTTTTATAATATAAATGAATAATAGAAAAAATCTTTCCAATGGGCATTTCTAGCTTCATTTTTATCCTAAGTGGAAGTCTAGTAGGATTGGGAATTTCTATCACCATTTCTACATGTAGAAATGGTGATAGAAATTTTCTATGTGACATGGCAAATTTTCATTGGTTGTTGTAGACCTACTAATTCTCTCTCTTCATTAAATAGGGGACAAAGTAAGGAGGAAATGGAACAATAGAAATCACTATTGGAGACTATCTTTTCTATCCTTTTACACCAATTCAAATATATCGCCAATAGATATAGAAATATTATAAAATAATATTGACACATAAGATAGAAATGCAAAAATAGAAACCACCATTGGAGATGGCCTAAGGGCCTAATTTGTTAGTGTTTCTAGACAAAATTTTTAAAAATATAATTTAAAATTAACTTTATTTTTACACTTCTCAAAATTTATTTTATTTTATTTTCTCTCTCTAAAAAAACTTTTAAAATACTATAACTTTAAATCCAAAAATCAAAATTAGATAAAAAATATATATTTGAAACCTACTCGACGAGATCTATAAAATAAGATCTATTGTGACTATTTTTTAAAAAAAATTATGAGATTTTTTAGTTGGTTGAAAAAAACTCAAACAAAAACCAAATTCACTTTTCAACGTACTTTTAAATTCAACCAAACATCACCTAAGTTCTTGTTTGATTCACGAAATGCAAATTAATTTTTTTATTTTTATATGGGTTAGAAATTAAAGTTCTTGTCAAGTTTCATTTCTTCTATTTGATAAAGTATGAAAAGTATTTAGATATGAGTATTGTTGTCCAATGCAAGAAAATTAAAAGGGAAAATCAATCCCATAAGTTTTGAGATGAACAATTTTACTCCCTACTTTCCTCTTTGTCAGGAAAGTATTCTTAGAATTTGTGCTTACTTAAAAAAAATACTTTTCTTTCATGAAACCTCAAATCCACGAATCAAACGAGGTTTAAATGGATCATCTAGGATCTGAAACTCATCTATTATACATATAGGGCCAATTTATTTAACGAGCTCGATTAAAGAGTTTGATTGGATTATTTAATCTCATTCGAATAAGATAAAACAATTCCATCTCTTAGGTGAAATTCGTTAATCGCTCTCTCGGTGTGATAAGAAACTTTAGTAAAATAAATAATCGTTCAAATATCTATTTCCAACGAATACTAAACATTGAATAGGATAAAGTTATAATGTCTTTGTCCATTCCTTTGCCAAAGCTTTTACTCATTTTCGTTTCTCTACCGTTACCCTTTCTTCCTCCGTTGTTACGGCTCTATACTACTCTTCTCTCACCCACTCTCATATCGATTTTCTTGCCACAATGATCCTCTCAACCTAATAAAAGTTTCACTTTTAAAACAAAGAGAAGATAATAGAAAATTGTTGCTAGGAATTTTTTTTGAAGGTATTTTTCGAATTTTCCTTTTCATTGTGCTTTTTCAATTCATGAATTTAACTTCTCCTTTGCAATTGGTGCTGTAGCTCTTACTCTTCTACGTGTTGTTGCTACTGAGAAAATATTCCGCCCCAATTGAGCATGGTATGCACATTTTAATTTGAGTTCAAATTTTCTATGCATGAAATTTGTTTAATGAAAATTTCAATGAAAAAATGTACTCTTATTACATTAATTATAAACGTAACACGTAACTAAAAGTTTTAAGTTAATTTGTGTTGAAAAAACAAGAAATAAATATCGTGGAAGATGCGATCAGGATGTATGATCGACGAGCAAGATATATACAATGTGTATCTTTCTCTTCTTGGTCAATAGATAAATGCTATGCTTTAAAATATTCAAAATGATTTCTTGAACTTAGTTTGTAAATATACTTAGGTGGTGTTTGTTTCAACCACTTAAATCTGAAAACTTAAGTTCGTCACGAGTTTGAAAACTTAAAGTTTTCAGATTTAAGTGGTCTCAAAATTGTTTGTTTGGTAAAAAAATTAAGTGATTTACCGCTTAAAACTGAAAATTTGCATCCAAAAAATTAAGTGGTAAATTTGCCACTTAAATCTGAAAACTTAAAACATCCCATTACAAAATACCTATTTTACCCTTATTAAAGTTTTAATCATGTGATCTAAATAGACTAACAAGGGCAAATTTGTCATATTAAAAAAAATTCAGTTTTCAGATGTGTTATATTTCAAACAAACAACATTTTTTCAGATATAGTTTTTAGAAGTAAACAAATAATTTTTTCAATTTCAGTTTCAGTTTTCAATTTTCAGATGTTTTATCAAACGCCACCAGGGGTGGCCCTGGGGCAGGGCAGGCAAGGCGACCGCCCAGGCCCCAAAAGAGACGAGGGGCACCAATTTATATATATATGTGTGTGTGTGTGTGATATAAAAATATTAAATAACAAAAATCTCTTTCCAAATATAATTATTTAATAAGATAAGTTTCTAAGAATACTTCCTAGAATTTATAAATGTGGAAGATACATCTAGACTTGAGCTTTTCAATAAATTGCAAGATGTATTTAAATCTCTTGATCTAGATATATTAATAACGTGAGGGATATGACTATGATAACGGTTCCAATATGAAAGGTAAATATCAAGGTCTTCAAAAAATATTGCTTGAAATAAATCTTAGAGCGTTTTACATGCCTGTGGTTCCTATTACCTTAATTTAACAATAATTTCAGTTAACTTTAAAATCGTTGTCTATTACACGTTGGGAAAACCATATTATATATGTTAAATCAATAAAATCTCAAACTTCCCAAATAATAAATGCTTTGCTTAAATTAGCTGAAATTAGTAAAGATACGAAATTAAGTAGGGATGCTAAAAGTTTAGCATCAGGAGAACTTTCTAGTTTTGAATTTATTTTAACCTTAATAAATTGGTATGATGTTCTGGACAAGATTAACTTGGTTAGTAAAAAATTACAATTTGAAAATATGCATATTAATGTTGTTGTGAAATAATTGAATGGACTTGTTTTATATTTTGAAAAATATAGGAAAAATGGATTTACTTGCCATGATTAGTGCTAAAGAAATTACTAATAACATGGAAATTGAGCCTGAATTTCCTAAAAAGCGTCATACTTGTAGAAAGCGGCATTTTTGATGAAATTTTGAATATTGATAGGGAAGAACAATCAATAGAAGAGCCATTTAGAACTGATTACTTTCTTGTTGTAGTGGATATGGCTATTTCTCAATTAAAAGTAGGTTTGGACAATTGCAATTTTTTCAATCTATGTTTAGATTCTTATTTGATGCAGCAAAGTTCGTTTCATTAGATGATGATGAATTAAAAAGATCTTGCACGCATGAATCTTGAAAATGCTTTAAAAGTTTATTATGATTCTAATGTTAATGGAAAGTGCTTATGTTCAGAATTACAAATATTGCAATTAATGTTACCAAGTGAATCATATGAAACAAATGAACCATGGACATCCATTAAAATTATAGAGTTTGCAAAAGATATGAATATGTTTCTTCATATGATACTTGCTTATAAACTATTATTGACTTTGCCTATGATTGTAGCACTCCCAGAAAGGAGTTTCTCCATATTGAAATTGTTAAAATCTTACTTGTGAACTACCATGAGTCAAGATAAATTGAATGGATTAGCAATTTTATGCATTGAAAATGCATCTCAGAAAATCTTGACTATGGAGATATAATTGATAATTTTGCTATTAAAAATGCAAGAAAAAGTCATTTTAACTAATTGTTTTAGTTGAAATTTCATTGTTGCTTTTATTTTGTATGTTTGTTTTAGCATGTGGTGCCGTTTTCATCTAGAAGTTTTTTGAAAGATGAAAATGCACATGAAGGTTGAAGATGAAACATGTAAGTGCTTGAATTATCATTGTATTAGTTTTGATGGCATGTAAACTTATGCATTTTGATATGAAGCTTGTAAGTACTTTGAATTCTTAATTGTATTTTTGGTGGGAATATTAAAATTCATTGGTTTTTTTAATATAAAAATTAATATATTTATTTATAAGAGGGCGTCATTTTAGAATTTCGCCCAGAGCCTAGAAATGGTTAAGACCGGCTCTGAACGCCACCTTAGTCTTTTAATCTCAAAACTCAATTTAATAATAATTTTTTATTCTGTAGTTCATTATAATTGAAGAAAATGTGATTGGCTCCTTTATCAAACATGTAATTTGAATAATAAATTCATGTCTTCGTTAATTGGTTAATTCTCTAATAACGAATTCAGTATATAGCCGTTCAATTTTTATTTTTGGCATAGGTAAGACATGAACACGAGCCGGAAAAAATGAACATTAATCTAGAGTAGACATGTTAATTAAAAAAACATTTGATAATTATATTCAACATGTCTTTCTTGCTATTTGTTTACGCGTATCCTTTCAATGTTAGAAGAAATTGTCATTTCTTTCTTCTATGTATATATTTTTTCTTTCTTCTTCACTTTGTTGTGTTTATTTGGATATCATATGTCCGACAGGTATGGCATTGAACAGACTTGAATTTGGATAAAAAAAATATATAAAGAAAGGTAGGAGAAAGCAAAAACAAATTTGACGTAGTAGTAAGCTACAAATGGTGATGTTTAAATGTAGAGGTACTATTTATTTAGTTTTGCCCAAAGTAACTCCCTTTCAATTCTTTGTAGTTTCTCTATTGTTTTAAGATATAAAATTTCATTAGATTGTTTAATTTTCAATGTTGATTATATAATGTTCAAGTCTTATTTATAATTTGTTGTTATACTCCTTTTATCTCAAATTAACGCTATTTACTTTTCAAATGTCAAATATATAATTATCATTTTTACTATTAATTAAGTTAAAATTATTATTTTTTTGACTAAAGTGTAATTATTAATTTCAGATTGAGGGGGTACCTTTTTGTGTTAGATGGTTCCCTAACGATTTCTAAATTTTGCATGTCAAGATGTGGCATGCCTATCAATTTGAGATACGGCCGGGGATAGAATTTTTGAGTAAGTTGAGCCATTTTAATTTGAGTAGAAAATTGATAATTCAAAAGAGATGAATCTTTACTTCAATTTGATCCATAATCTAAGTTTGAAACCCAATGTTTGTTGCTTCTTATCTATTATTTCTTTTGTATGTAATTTTTTGTGTGATACTAGTTTTTATATAATGTTAGTACGGTAAATGCAAAAACAAATTAATTGCTAGCTAGGCATATTAATTTATCAGATTTTGTTCATTGCTAACCGAAACAAAATTTGCCATTTCGCCTAGGTGTACGTGAAGCAATGTTTGTAGACTATTGAGCATCATACATGTTACACATTTTTGCATTATATAAAAATGTAAATTGATTATGGTCAACCACACTATGATTTTGCATTTTTAATATTTATTGCAAAACAAGATTATAATAAGATCGAGGTAATTAATTTATTGCAATTAATCTAATTGAATACGGTTGTAATTTGTAATTTATTTTCTTACGCAATCGGCTGACATTGTATTAAGAGGTAAATTACATATCTCACTATTGTTGCCTTTTTCTACTCCTCATTTTTAAGAATATAATTATCAGCCGCAGAACGCTTATAGTTGTAATTTGAGCAAGGCCATGCACGAAAGCCTTGCAACAACCATGCATGCAGCGGTTTCTTAGGAAGTTGCAAAACAATTCCGCAATAATTTGGCTTAGATAATATTTCCTTTCTTGCTTTGGCGCCTCAGCTCTTGATATATCCGACTCTGTTGTCATATCCCCAAGATAGCAATAGCATTGCCGATCGGGGGGTGATCCATGTCTTGTTTATCTAGCCTTAAATTGGAACTACTACTCATATTTGGTTACGTTCATGGGCGGAGCTATGTGAGGGCCAAGCAGCCATGACTCCACCTGGATTTTTTTTAAAAAATTATAGAATATACAGGCTAGTGTGTGATAATCGAAAAATTATGGTCGTTGTGAAAACGAAGAATTTTAGTGGGCGAGGGAGGTATGCGCAAATAAATCTACAAGTACAAGGGTATGGTTTTGTATTTTAAGTTAGGTCGAATGATAAAAAGGAGAAAGCATTGTGTTTTGCTTTTTAAAATTTCTCCACCCCTCTTTATTCTTCAAAAGCATTAAAGCAAGCAGCATCCCCTCAAAACAATTTGTCCATTTTTTTTTCAAGCACGACGCAACAAGCCGAAGGCCATAAGTCAAGCATTTTTCCTTGCCTCTTTCCATTTTCATTCTTCATTTGTTCCGATATCTTAGGTTAGATTTCTTTTTTATAATCTTATACATTTTTTTAAAAATTTTGAATATTAAGAATCGGGTGTTTTAATATTGATTTGCTTCTTAAATTGTTAATATATTTGTTTGTTGGTTATTATTTAATATTGTTGATTTGTTTCTTAGATTGTTAAATATTGATATTAAATTGATTATTGAGGTTAATTTGCTTATTAGATTGTTGTTAGATAAATTAATATTGAGATTAATATATGTGTTTGTTGGTTATAGTAGGTTGAATATTGAGTTATTAAAAATATTTCAAAATATATAATTAATTTTAGTATATCATTTTTTATTTTTCAGAAACAAAATGGAGAAATGTTTTAGTAAAGTAGGAGTAAGTTCTACTTCTCGAAATGTTGGTTTGATTTTGGCCTTATTATCGTATATGCAAAAAAAATTGTTATGTTATTAGTTTGGCCCCACCTGAACAAAAATCCTGGTTCCACCACTGGTTACGTTTTCTGTTTATTAATAGAGCAGCCACAAGGGAGAAAAAAAATAGGATTAAATGATTTGTGAATATTGAGGTTTCATAAGCTCGAGGCATCACCAAAGCTCTATTTGATACAAGTTAAGTGAAAGTCTAAGGAAGAAAAATGGACAAAATTTCTATCCTATAAGGAAATTTATGCACATGCATGCACGTATGGTCTGCCCTGGACATAGGCAGCCTAGACTATCACCTAGGACCCCCAATGTAGCAAGGCTACCCCTAATTTATTTGGATTGTAATATATATATATATATATATATATATGTTATAGTCAATAATATAATTTTTGGTCGATCGAAAGAAAGCAATCAAAGTTTTAATTGGTCCGGAGGGTGGTGGTTTTGATTATGCCACTCGGGATCACGAGTTGGTGCCTTAGAAGAAGCCAATCTTGTCTCTCTTCAATAAGTGCATAAACCCTTTTTCTTTTTAATTAACGCCTTACATGTAGCCATTTAATAAATTTATTAGCTTTATTTTAGTGAGATTTAGTTATAAAAAAAAATAGTCTTTGCATCTCTAGTAGTCTAACTTACAATAACAATCAATGACCTCACTTTACCGGCCGCCACTCCAGTATGCTTCGCAATCTTCAAAAGTTAAAATTTACGAAAGCATGATTCTAAAAGTCTAATCAACTATTTTACCACTCGAAATGCTAGAAAAAGTCATCTTATATGATATATTTATAAGTTGATATGAGGTTACTTCTTTTTTTTATTATTGAAACACTATCTTTTAATTTTTGTTTTAACCAGCAAATTCTCTATGAGTGAGAAATTTAACTACTCTTTTTGTATATAATTTTTCATATATCATTTTTTGTGTTAGAGTTTATTCTTGTAGTTATGTAATTACATGAATATAAAAATACAAAAGGGCCTTGGAATAAAAATTTGCCTAGGGTCCCTCAAAACTCATAACTAGCCTCGCGTGCATATAATAGCCATATTACACATGTAAGGTACGTGCACTAAAAAATTACATTCTTAAAAAGAAAATTACATACTATCGACCGACTATTACACTAAGGCTCCGTTTGATAATAAGATAGAAAGTTGTAGGAAAAACAATGTATTTTTTTAAAAAATTAAAAAATAAGTTGAGAAATGTGGTGAGATTAATTCTTGTTTCTTGGCTTCTTTCATTGAAAAAATTTCTTTGAGTGGTGTTGGAGAAATTTTTTCTACGAAATTAACAGGAGGATAAAGGATATTTTAGTCATAAAAATAAGCATGAGATGAACCGCATTCCTAAACTTATTTTCCAGTTTATCATCCAAATTATTTATTTATTTATTTTTTTGTTATTATCAAACATAGTCTAAATTTCTGAATTTTTAATATTTTATGACTTTTAGTTTAATTACTAAGAACAAATTTACGTACCGAGCCAACACAATTTGCCCTTTATTGGTTATATATATACCTTAAATTGTAAATGGCCTCACAAAACAAAAATATTTTATAAAAAAATAATTGTAATAATACGTAATCATTTTTTAGTGTTAAACTATTCTTTATCTTGGTATAATATGTTTAATTTTATGCAGTAAGTAGTTACACAATATACAAAGATATACTTATTATCCATATTAATTCATCGATTTAACTTAATATATGTATTGTTGCATGCTACCTCGTGCAAATGCAAGATTAATGTCTTAGAAATCCGGAATTCTCTCTTACAAATATACGCAAATAATTTATTATTAAACTATTCTCTATTGTTTCTGGGCCTTTTTCCGTATTTAGCAAACTATTTTTCTTCCAATAATATTATTTAGCAAAAGTATATATAAATTAATTTATCACGTGTATTAGTTAGGGTTGTTATTTCGATAAATTGGACAGTAAATTTTTCTTACCAATACCAAAACCAAAATAAGAATTTGAATACCAGATAAACTAATTTACCAATCAGTATTTAAAATTAGAAACTAATACCAAACTGCTCGATTTTTCGGCATATTTTGGTTTTTGTTATTTTATTTTCAGTGAAAATAATACAAGTGCAAAATTGTATAAAAATATATTTGAATAATTTAGTTTTCGACATAATAGGGAAGTTTTAGATTGAAGGATAAAGGTTTAGATATAAAGTACGAATTTAAGCGTTATTTATACGATGAAGATAATAGCTACTATAATTAAAAATGAGTTATCAAAAATCACTTTGTATTGCAAGTCAAAAATTTCCTTAAAAAAATTTACTGATATGTATGTATTAAATTTCTTAGTATTAACTATATATGGTATAATTATTCAATATTTTTAGTATATAACACTAATTTGGGCATTGGTGTTTCTAATATTATATTTTTTGGTATTTTTGGTTTGGTAAACCGATATTTCAATTTTTATATATGTGATACTAAAACCAGTCCAACTTTTTCCATATTTTTTATTTTGATAGATCGGTTTTTGCTATATAAATATGTCTTACTAAGACTATTGTTTTGGTATTAATTTTGTCAGTTTCAATAAAAAAACGTATCGAGTAACCCCAAGTATTAGCTCATCAGTTTTAAATAAGTGCACGAAATGAATATTAGTTACGCAAAAGCACAAAATAATTTATTACATGTATCAAGCTATTAGGTCATTAATTTTAAATAAATGCAGGTAAAGAATGTATCAATCCCAACATCAAAGCAGTATGCACCAATAACAACCCCCCAATGATCTCTGAAAACGCCTCCAGTCGCAGCTCTACTCAGGGCATCCTGAGCCATACCATCCATATTTACCTTCACCTAACTAATCTGAGGATGAAGCCAATGAACTGGGATAAATAAAGGAGCAGAAGAAGGCCTGCTTTGCAATCCAAGACCATGAAGAATAGAATAATCCGATACAACATAATGAATATAACCCTTGGCAATGATTGAAACCTTGTGCACCCAGCTGTCAAGGTGGTAAAGTAATGGTGAAAAGTGAATTGCCTATTCTCGAAAACCCACATATTTCGACAAATGAAATCACACATATGTAATGCCGCAATCACCCATAACTGATAAATCTGATGACAAAATAATTGGTGAGAAACAAATAACCACATATCTATAACCATGTTAAATGTTTGAAACGGAACTGTAGAGCCCACAAATAGCCCTACAAAACCTTTACCGCAAAAGGGCAAGAAAGAAAGAAATGCACTATAGACTCTAAACTACACTTGCATATAGGCATCTATTATTATGCATATTAATTCATCAGATTTAAAATAAATGTACATGCGTGGCGAAAGAATGTTAAGTAATCAAAAGCATTAAATAATCTATGAAAAATGATAACAACTATGGAATGGATGAAAATAATACCGCTTTTGTGTGAGAATTTATACTTAATGTAATATATATATATTATAATTTTTATTTATTTATAGCTGCATAACATGTATTTTTAGGGAACACGTTAACATGACCCATAATTTATCATGCATATTAAATCATCAATTTTAAAGTAAATGCCACACACGTGAAATTTCGTTTGCTTACCAAATCAAATTAATTTTACCGTTAAGGTTAGTTTGAAGCAATGTTTTACGAACTTGGTTCCTTCTCTATTACTCTTTCGGTTTATGTTTTACATATTATCGCATTTCAATCATGCATATTCCACATTTTCAAAGAACCATCCAATAAGTATCTTTATTGGTATGCAGCGGAAAATATCTGATAGTTATTTGCATTCACTTATTCGGCATAACTAAAACAAAGTGACACAGGAAGACAAAATTCAAAGTTTTTTAGTGAAAAATGTGAGAGTGTTTGAACCACTAAAATAAAATAACAGTCGCTATCATCGAAAATACTTTTTATTTTCTTATTTGTTAAAATATTTTTTAAAACCACTACAAGAGAAAATTAGGCTCCGTTTGATAGGAACATGGAAAATGAAAAGAAAAATAATTAATTTAAGTAAGAAGATGGAAAATAAGTTGAGGGATGTGGTGATATTAACTCTTGTTATTTGCTTTTTTCCATGACAAAATTTTCTTTGGGTGATGGTGGAGAAATTTTTTTTACAAAATATTAAAGGAGAATGAAGGACATATACTCACAAAAACGAGTATGAGATGGAGAGGATCTCACTATATGTCTCAACTTATTTTTCATCTTCTCACTCAAATTAGTTGTTTTTATTTTCATTTTTCATGTTGCTATCAAACGGAGCCTTAATAGTATGAATTTTCCGGGTATGGCGTGAGTTTTCCGCATTTAGAGATGATTAAAATGCATAGTATTACTAGATGCAAGTAACAATATTATATAACCCCCACAAATTCATTTTAATTTTGACTAATAAATTAGTACTCCATTTTCGACAAAAAAAGGCTGATAATAATTTAGGAGTTTTATTTTCTTTTTGGACACTAGATTTGTTAAAAGTGATAGGTGCTATATATGTGGACATACATATGTTACTTATAAGTATAGTTAATTTAAATTTGAAAACAATTAATAAAAGACCCCATTACGAGAATGTCTATTATAAAAAATATTGAATAATTTAAGATCCGCTCTACGACATATAGAAAATAATAGCAAAAATAGTTGATTGTTTTGTGAAGTTGAAAAATAATTTGAGCAGATGTTCTCTTCCTTTTTAATTTCTCAGTGAAAAAAAATATTTGGGTGACAAACAATAAAGAATGGTGGCAAAATAAGAATGAGGTGAAAAATATCACTCAAATTATTCTATAGTTTCTCATAAAAAAATAAATTTTACTTTCATTTTCATCTTATTAAAAAATGAACATCAAGTATTGTGTAACCATTAAACATTGAAATAGTACATATAAAGCAGGGGAATACTAAAATTTTACTTGTCCACGTGGCTCTGTATCTTAATAAACAACCTACAACTTGTTAAAACATTTTGAATGTTAGTGTAAAAATTAACTTATAAATCATATGTGTTAACAAAGTTTTACAAAAAACTTGAATTATAAAAAAAAAATGCTCAAATGGTATTTTTGTAAAGTTTTATGTAAATTTTGAAATAACTAATAAGATTTCAACATTTGTTAACTATCAATTTAAGCAATTTATTAATTTTTTTCTTGATTTTTTTTTATAAAAAAGTTTATAGTCACAATATTTTAAAATCCATATTTTACATTTTAATTTATTATATTTTTAAATTTTATTTAAAAATGAAGAGAGAAAACTGATGTAGTATTGTCAAATGAGAGTGTATTGTATACAACCATTTTACATTAACTTGAATTTTAAAAGATTGTTGTAGAAAAAAAATTAAAAATTATATAAATTTTATACAAAATAAAAATAAAAAAGACTATTAGAAATGCTCTTATATTTTAAATTCACATAACTGTAAGATCTCACATGTAAGAGGGGGGCCGGGGGGGATAGGAAAAAATAAATAAATTAAAACCTTATTTTTCTTACGGCTAGTAAGAAAAAAGAAGGTCCGCAATCAAGGGAAGTGGAACCATATAACTGAGCTGTAACTTTCCTTTTTCTTTCACGACGTGATTTTCCTTGCAGCCCAGTAAGGTCCACAATCAAGAGAAGTGGAACCATACCATAGGACTCGATCTACGCAGGTAATAAAAAGGTTTAATTTTTCTTTCTTAACAAGTGTGTGATTCACGCGATGCGTGGACCTCTTTTTAATTAATTAAATATATAAATACTTTAAATTATATAAATATAAAAGTATAATGTAGAATGGTAAACAAAAATAGTTATATAAAAACACCATTGTAATCTGACTACAAAAATATAAAAATAAATTAACTACAAATAAGCTAGTAATTTAACAACTCAATTATATAAAATAAAAAATGATATGTATAAAAAGACTTTTGAATTAATGCAAAATAACTAATATACTTGGCTATCTTACGTAGAGCTGAATTAGGTTTTTTTGTACCTGATTTAGAGAAAATGATAGAATTATAAACAGTGAAAAGTTAAGTACATAGATATTATCATAACTAAAGAAAGACCAAAGAGTTATAAAAGATTGCATTAATTGCGATACTTCCTCAATTTCACTATATAGTAATAGATTTTTTAATAAAAAAAATATAGGTGATGTAGGCTATCATATTCCGACATAATACAATGCTCAGTAAGTATTTACAGTTATTTTTATTGATCGGTCATTAAAAAAAATACTCGCATGATATTCAAATTTAAGACTTACAAGCAAAATATTTAAATACTTACTAAATTAATTCCCAATTTATAGGAAACTTTCTTTTGCATCACCTATAAGGAAGAGAAATAGACTTCTCATAATTTAAAAAAAAATAATGTATAAGAGTGTCTAAATGTAACCTTATTATGTTTCAAATTGACTTTATTATGTTTTAAAAAAAATACTAACTTTAATTTAATTAATGGTTAGTGCTGTGACTTATATTTTAATATGTAAAGCCAAAGTTGCAAAAAGCATCTAACTACAAATGGAGTTAGAACAGAATGCAATTCGGACTTGGTAAAATTAATATCCTCTTAAATGCGATACATGCTTAAGAAATTACCATCGTAAACTTTCAGAGAGACAGTTAGGGGGCCACGGTTTGGTTACCGAATCGATTTGCTCGGTTTGTAAACCGAACTGACATGGTCATTTTTCATAAACTTTAAATTGTAAACCGTACCGACATGATTATATTACCAAGAAACTGACCAAAAGCAATACATGAGGAATGAGCTAGAAAATTGAAAGAATTAAGCACCACTGAACCATTAAACACATTAAACATAGTTCATAAACAATAAGCAATACAAATGATGCCCATTAAAGAAATAATTAATTGAAACATCTTTTGGAATCTCCATAATATTCATCAAAAACCAACCAAATTATGTAGCCAGACTTCTACCTTACCTTTGTGGAGAACGGAAAGATTAAGAGACTAAAGATAAAGGTGACCAGAGCTTGGAGGACGAAGGGAGGAAAGACTGAGTGACGGACAAAGTCGATAGATGCAGTGAGAAACATAGTGAGATGATAAGACAACAATGTCAGTGAAACAAATTGGGAGAGAGTGAGAGACGGTGAAAGGATTGATCGAAGAGGGAGTGGATCAATAGAGTAGTGGATGGAAGAAGTGAGGAACACAGTGGTGAGCCATGAAGAAAGTGACAAGGGCTTTATACTTTTGTTATTTTTTGGGTGAATAAATTAATAAACCAAGTAATGTTCTAATAGAGTCATAGATAGAATACTTAATTTACTAAAATACTAAATTGACTAATACTATGTTACTAATTACAAAACTAAATAAACTAAGTAAACTTTTAAATTTAATATTTTTTTAGTAATAATCGATCGGTTAGTTAAAACTGAACATAGGCATATATCAAACCGCAACTGCCATTGAGTTTGTTCGATAACTGAGTAGTCAATTACCAACCAAAAAATGGTTAATTCGGTCGATTGGAGGTCGATTTTCGATATGAAATTACCACCCATTACTTACCAATAATGATGTTGGAAAGTCGTGCTTGTAGAATGATACATAATTTTTTAAATTGTGATGGGAATAATATTATTGGATTTTCCATTATATATAGCTTAGCCATGACACTTTTATTGAGAGTGGTACTTAAAACATTAATTAAACCAAGGAGATGGAAAGCCAAGCCTTTTTTTTTTCGTACATGCATTGAAGTCATCAAATGACCATTTTTCAATTGAAGAAAAGCCAAAAGCGGCAAAATAAGAGAGGAAGATAGGGGTAATTTTTTACTTGACATTATAATTTGTATTAATGACTTTAACTTTGCTTATATTTAATAGATTTATAAAAAGTTATTAAAAATTGCATTAATTGCATTACTTCATCAATTTTACTTTATAGTAATATACAATTTTTAATGGTTCGAATAAATTGAATCAACTTGAACACATTAACTAAATTCGTATATCAGTCTAGTAAAAAATAGGCCATTCATGCTAGACTAAGGGATTCAAGTGTTTAATCATAATATTAAAATTTAAATAATGACTATTTTGCGTTTCTTAATTTGTATGTCATCATTACTATATTACAAGAAGTATCGTATTACAAGACCAATACTCCTTTTTTTTAGGGTGGAATTCCCAAAATTTAGAAAGAGGTAAGTTACAATTCGTGTATTTTAGAGTCCGTTTGACAGTAACATGAGAAATGATGAAAAGAACAATTAATTTATGTAAAAAATTGAAAAATAAATTGAGATGTGTAATGAGATAATTTACATTTCATGAGTAAATTTTTCCCATTCTTTTTTATTTTTTGTGTTTTTTCTCTTTCTTCACCCCAGTGAGAAAAATTTCTTGGAAAAATAAAAAAAATAAAAGTTAATCTCACTCTATAGTTCAACTTATAATAAATTTTTTTTTTTAACAATTACAAATTTAAATACGGGATCTCTCACAAAATAAATTGTCCTTCGCATAAAACACAAATTAATTATTTTTTATGTTAATGTTAAATGGAGCAAAGTATGATGAGTAGTTAAAAAACCTTGATGGAGGAGGGGTAATTGGGTCATTGAAATAGAGCGGGGTTGGTAGTTCCGCTGTTGTCCTGTAATTAACCCTTTTCGTAGGCAAAGTTGAAGAGTGCGGACTCTACGAGAAAACAAAAACAAAGTCTTTATCCCTCAACGTTATAAGCAATTCTGTACAACCCACATCCTGAAAAAAAGTGTCAAGAGTTCCTTTACGTGTAGAAAGAAGATTTAGAGAGATAAACTTGTCGATCGATCGCTTCTAGCCATGGCTTGTTCAAGTTTAGCAAAGCTTAACGCATCGTCTTCTCAATGGATGGGCCAACAAGGCCTCGGTCAACGGCCTGGATCCTCCCTTCGATTGGCCCCTCGCCGTGTCTCCGTCATCCGTGCATCTTACACCGACGAACTCGTCCAAACTGCTGTGAGTTCTCCTATTCCCTTTATTATTTTGGTGTATATATCTTTGTGTTTGAGATATTGAATTTGAACTGTGTGTATGTTGTACAATAAGATCGATCTCTTAATCGTTCTTACGTTTAGAGTTATGATTTGTTTTATTGAAGGTATGATAACGGAGATCTAGATTCTTCTAATATACCATTGGAAGTTGCCATTTAAAAAAAATAAAAATAAATTATTGATGCTTTTGTAATGAAGTTATGGATCGAGAAATTCGTATATAATACAACTGTTGCGAAATTCATTAGAGTGTTGTGTTTAATTTTTGTTACTGCGAGATATTTTTTTTTTCTAATTTGCGGAATTGTATTAAATTCTTTAATCACTGTTCTGGTTGGTGGGATTTGTCTTTTATCAGCACAAGGGAAAAAAAAAAAACCATATTATATATGCGCGTGCTAGTGTGTGTATATTATTATTATTATATATATATTTATATTGCTCACCTCCATGATCCTCCCCGGTTTTAGTACTATTTAGAAAGCTATTATTTTACAATTATCTCTCTATATGACTATACATATTATGGTATTCATATATATGAGCATTTTCCTTTCAGGTTTGAAATTTCAATCTTTTTGTCCTGTGTCACCTTTCCTTTTCTCTACCCCACACTTGTTATCCTTGTATGGAACTTGCCTTATATAAGTGTTTTTTCTTCTCATATTCTTTTCAAGCCACTGGTTTTATCTTCTTTACATCAAATTGACTTGGTTCAGATTTTGTATTTATGCTATTATTATCAGATAAATATACTGGTTATTTATTTCTTTGCCTCCTGGGTTTCATACGATGCCTTTTGTCCATATTACCCAATGAATTTCGTTTTCTCTTTTAATGAAAAATATGTATTCTGCCGGGTGTGAACCATTTAGGATGATATCATAGTTGATTCTTATTTAAATTGTGGAAGTTTCAGTTTATCATCCTTTATTAACTGCTCTTCGCTTCATTTTTGGTGGATTAGAAAACAATCGCCTCTCCTGGACGTGGTATCCTTGCCATTGATGAATCAAATGCAACTTGCGGGAAAAGATTGGCATCTATTGGTTTGGACAATACCGAAGTTAACAGACAGGCTTATAGACAACTTCTGCTGACCACCCCAGGCCTGGGTGATTATATCTCTGGTGCCATTCTTTTTGAGGAGACGCTTTATCAGTCAACAACCGATGGGAAGAAGTTCGTGGACTGCTTGCGTGACCAGAATATTGTGCCCGGCATCAAAGTTGATAAGGTATATGTCACAATTACACGTTTCTTTTCATAGGGAATTGCTATTTGACTTTATCTGAAAATAATTTCTAATATTCAAATTCCGTTTATAGGGTTTGGTTCCACTACCAGGATCCAACAATGAATCTTGGTGCCAAGGGTTAGATGGATTGGCCTCTAGGTCTGCTGAATACTATCAGCAAGGGGCTCGTTTTGCCAAGTGGTAAGGAATTTTTTGACATTTGTGAACGTGCGCCTTTTTGTACTGCTTGCGTTAACTTTAATTGGTTCAAATAATCGTTTCCAGTTAATCTGGAAAAAAAGTAGACAACTGCATCCCTTTTTACGTATTTGCAAGTTAATGTCAATATTGTAGGCGCACAGTTGTTAGCATTCCATGTGGTCCATCTGCTTTGGCTGTGAAAGAAGCTGCATGGGGGCTCGCTCGCTATGCTGCTATTTCTCAGGTATCCCCTCAAATTTTATTTTACTTTGTTATATTTTTGCTGAAAGTAGGTGTATTTGTTGTGTTGATTTAGTGAAGGATGATATTTTTGACTCATGAACTCTTCCACTTACCATCTTAAAGATAATATGTCATGCAGAGAAACTAATTAGTTTGACATATTTTTCTTCCTGAATTTCTCTCTGTAACTTATTATTATTATTATTAATTTTTTTGTGCAGGACAATGGTCTGGTGCCTATAGTGGAGCCTGAGATCCTTCTTGACGGTGACCACCCAATTGAGAGGACGCTTGAAGTTGCAGAGAAAGTGTGGGCTGAGGTCTTCTACTACTTGGCTGAAAACAACGTAACTTTTGAGGGAATTCTGCTTAAGCCCAGCATGGTAACCCCAGGGGCTGACCACAAGGAAAGGGCTTCTCCGGAGACCATTGCTAAATATACACTCACCATGCTCAAGAGAAGAGTACCCCCTGCAGTTCCAGGAATCATGGTACAAAATCCTTAATACCTTTCTGATTAATCTAAATTCTTCATACCAGCATCCTATCTTTCTATTATTGAAATTATAATCCTTTTTGAGTTCCAAAGGGCTAATATTTACTCCCTGTACCGTGAGATTTATTCCATTGATTATCTCCCTCCATAAGGAATTTGAACTTTGTTACGACCTACATATCTCACATCGGTAGTGTAGAGGGGAGGTCCTTCAATGAACCAAAATAATGGGCTAGCTATTTTGAAGTAGGTACCAGGTTGTTACATATGGTATCGCAGTAGACCCATGCCCATTACCATGTGGATGTTTGTTTATTGTGGTCGTGTTTGTGCAGCTAACAATGAGCTGAAAACGTTTGTGGTGGCTGAGAATGCCAAAATGTGTGATTTCAGCTTGACGAGGACGTCATAGCTTTGACGGGGAATTTGTCACGACTCATGACCCACATATCTCACATCATTTGTGTAATAGGGTGTTCCTTGGTTTATATGTGGGTTTAATGAACCTAAACCAATAACTTGGGGTTGCCATTATGGGTGAGGACCCGGGTAGTTGCAGACTCTTATTTTGGGACAGCGTGAGTACTATGTGAACGTTCATATCTAAGAGTAGTTTTTTCTGCTTGTAGTTCTTGTCGGGAGGACAATCAGAAATGGAAGCTACGTTGAATTTAAACGCAATGAACCAGAGCCCCAACCCATGGCACGTGTCCTTCTCTTATGCCCGGGCCCTACAGAACTCTGTGCTCAAGACATGGCAAGGACATCCTGATAAGGTTGAAGCTGGCCAGAGGGCACTTTTGTCCCGTGCTAAGGCAAACTCCATGGCTCAGCTTGGGAGGTACTCAGCTGAGGGAGAGAGTGAAGATGCTAAGAAAGGAATGTTTGTCAAGGGCTATACCTACTAAGATCGACAGTTCAGTGGCAAATCTCTCTCTACCATTTGGCTACTACTCTTAATGTCTCTCTTTTTTTTTCCAGATGTTTTTTGTATTCTTGTTTAGATTTGGATGCTGAGAAGACTTTTCTTATAAGCTTGTTCTTTTGTTTTACACCCTTTTTTTCAATTAAGGTTTGTATGAGTAATGCTTGAATAAATTAATCGCCTGGGGTGAAAGTAGAATTTCAGATTATACCTCAGAAAATATGGGGTTAGTGCAGGCTGCGGGGTAATGTACTATGTTATAAGTTATTTAAGATGTCTTGGAACTTTGATCTACTATTGAAGATCCCTACTGAAATCATGTAGTTTCTCTCTTTCTTTGAGTTCAAAATTTTCACTGCTGCATCAAATTTATTTGCGTTTCTGAGATTTAAGTTGGTTTTTAAGAGTTCGGCTACAGGCATCGCACCAAAGTTTCTACAATCTCTACGTACTTCAATTTTAGTCTTGACCATCTAGGGTGATTCCTGATTAGTGTCCTGGAATTGCCAAGCTAGCGATGGAGATTGAAATGATAGCATAATACATCCAAAGAAATTGCGATTTCCGGTTTGTAACATCTTGAGAAACAAGTGTATTTATAAGTACTTACAAAAAATGATGGGTCCTTTGAGTTTTGGTTACCATTAATTTATTGAAATTGGGTTTTGGGTATCATTTTGCACCATTATGTGAGTCAACGGACGTCTATCCAATTAAGCATGTAAGCTTTTGAAATTGCCCTTAACATTAACACTCTTACATACCAATATCCTACTAAATCACGATCAAAACAAACAACAAAGAAATAAATATAAAAGGAGAGAGCAAGGGGAAAAGTATAACCCTAGAAAAAAAAAACTAATCTGTTGAACTTGTTGCTGCTAATCCATTCGTGTTACACAAAATCACTTGAAGGAAAGTGAGGAACCTTAGGACAAACAAAAACAAAAAAAAATGGGAAAAAATGACATAACTTTTGGTGATTGAAGGCTCGATTTCTCTGCAATCAACGCTTTTGGTGACTGAAAGGTATGTTCCTCTTTAAAGCCTCTTTTTTCATCATTTTATAAGACATTGTTCAATTTGAGGAACACAAAGAATTATTTATTACAATAATTTAAATTTTGTGGTCCCATTTTAAAATAAAGTAGGGATTTTTTGTCGAATGCTGTATATATTTATACTATTTATGGATTTTTGTGTTTATATGTATAATAATATACTAATTTTTTCTTTTGTAATAATTAATGGTGTTTGGTTGGTTGGTTGGATATCCATGCAAATTTAAGGTTTTGCTTGACAGAGAAAGTAATGAGTTTAGTACCCCTAAAAAGAAGAAAAAGTCACCCTTTACCATATTTGTTAAAAGATCACTTAGGTTGATGGAAAAATATAAATTACCATTTAGTTGTTCCTTAATAGAATCAGATGATGAGGTATAAATGGACCTTCCTAGGGATGCATCACATGTTAGGGTTAAAACCATAGACTTTCTTAGGGATGAATTACGTGTTAGGGTTGAAAACATGGAATTAATAGAGGTGGAAAGGGAATTTGTGTTATATGAGAAACAAACACAAACACAGTTCACCATGCATGACTTTGATTTTCTTTTTCCTATGTCTAAATTGATTGGTGGTGGGTTTTCTCAGTTGATTAGTAGTGGTGTATCTCAGTTGATTAATAATAGGGTTAAGGGTGGTGAACTTAGTGCTGGGTATGATTTGCCTCTAGCTACTAAATATCATTATATAATTCATGGGTTTAACAATATAAATGCGATGAAGAGTGCCACAGTGGGTTTGAGAGTGATATAAACTGATAATAATGAGGAACTAATTAAAAAGGAGTTGCCAGAGTTTGGTGACTTTTTGGATGAGACATGATGGTGAGAATAAAGTTGTGCCAAATGGTGAAGAAAATTATGAAATAGTTGATAAGATGGAATGGCCTATAATGGCTGTATGTATGACATTCCTAAAGAGTCATGTAATTAATAACAAGTTTTGAGTTTAAGCAAAATACTAATAACAACTATATGATTGACTTAAGGTGTAGGGATAGCATTTGTAAATAGAGGGTTTATGTGAGGAAGCTTCGTAATGAACACACTACTAAGTTAATAATTTATGAGAAACAACAAACATGCAAAAGTGATAAAAGTTGCAAGAACACAAATGCTAATGCTATATGGGTTGTAAGAAAAATTGAGCATTGGCTAATAAATCATAAATAATTTAAACCAAGAATTGTTATTACAGAGATTTGGCATAAGTATGGTGTAAAATTCTCATCATTTTGCGTATACTGTTAAGATCATTGCTTATGAGAATACATTTGGGAAGTATGATAAATGGTACAAACTAGCTCTAAAGTTGTGTGGGCAAATACTTCTTACAAATCATAGTAGTATTGCTTAGTGGACAAGGAGTTATTGACTATAAGTTTGTTGGTTTGTGCATTATCTTTAAGGCTTGATTATATGGTTTTATGAATGGGTGCAACCTATTAATTGGGCTTGATGACTGTTTTTTTAAAGGAAAATACGGGGTAGGGGGAGAGGGGGTTATTCTTTCTGCTATTTCTATTGATGAGAACAATGAGTTGTTTCCTATTGCAATGCATGTGGCTGGAGGGGGAATATAAGGAATATTGGAGGACATTTATTTCAATCTTGAAACCTTACTTTATTAAACACAATGACACTGTTACTTTCAGTTCAGACAAATGTAAATGGTTGTTGGAATATGTGAAAGAACTCTTTCCTAATAATAGGCATATGCATTGCTTCAGACATATTATAAGAATTTTAAAGCTAAGCACAAGGGTGATCATTTAATACACTTAAGTTGAGGGCTGCCAGAGCATATAGAGGGGAAGATCACGATAGATAGATAAAATAACTCCTTATGAATAATAAGGTGGCATATCAATTTCAAGTTAATGCATATAAGTATAGTAGATGAGGGGCATTCTTTGATACAATTACAAATTGTGAGCACTTGACAAACAATTTCTCAGAGCTTTTTACTAACATGATTATTGGTTTGAATGACCTTCCATTTGTGAGGCTTATTCAAAAGTACCAACTTATGGTGATGTCATTATTATATAAAATAAAGTGTAAGGCAATTGAAGAGGTGGGTGATTTTATTGTGGTCCCAAGGGTTAATAAATTGATTAAAAATTATAAAACACAATACAAGGACTAAACTACCAATAGGTCAACAGATTGGATGCATGTTGCAACAGTGGACTTGAAGGCAAACACATGTACTTGCTGTGAATGGCAAGTGTTAGGAGTCCCTTGTGTGCATGCTATGGCTACGATACTACTAAGGATGGAAGCGTGGGAGAAGTTAGTACATTCCATTATTTTTACCTTTTCAATCACATTCTATTTAAATTACATTACAAGTAATATGTTTTTGTCTATTTTCAAGTATTGCGGGCTTATATTTGACAAATGATTATTTTAATGCTACATATGATGGTTACATCTATCTAATTGATGATTGCCAATTTTAGAAAGATGTAAGCATTTTCACTTATAGTCTATTTTCAGTCAATTTATAGTCCATTTTCATGTTTTGTGAACAACTCCAACTTAAAGTACTACTTCCTCTTCTTTATAGGCCCTTGAGAGGCCTAAGAACAATAGAATCAAGTAGAGAGATGACGAAGCTCCAGAGAAAACTAACAAAAAAGGTGCAGCAAACGTGGCATATTAAGGCACAATAATGCAGTATGGCCTAGGACTGGACCAATTAGGCTTTCAATTGTTATCCCATTAGCCCCACCAAGAAGGAAAATAATTGTTCCAAGGGGCATGGACAGGGGCAGAGCAAGGGGGAGGGTATTTTACCCACCATCTTCAAGGTTTAGTTTTCCTTCAATGGCACTACGAACATCGGGTACTGGAATCCACCATGGATGAGATCTAAGCCATTCACAAAGCAGCTTAAATCAGTGATGTTGGTAGTATGATTATTTTATATTTTATGTTTGACTTATTTTAAAAAAAAAACAATAAAATCTTTTTGTTTAGCTAATATTGGTATTATATATCTTGATGAATTGTTTGTTTAGTGAAATTTGTTATACCGTTTGAACATTTCAAAGTTTTTGGTAAATATATGGATCAACACAAACTTCTTTAATATTATATTAGTGCTTCATTACAGATATACTTCATTATAAGCGATATATGCATCTTAGTCTCATAACTATTACGTAAATCATCTAAGTTAACCTCTATCTTAACCTTAATGTTCTTTTTTGAAGCTTTAGAAATTACTTTCTCTAACCACTAAAAGCTATTACATTTGAAACAATTCATAATTTTTTTTGCTAAAACCGTGGCTTTTTATGCTAGTGATTATTTTTCCCGCACTTTCACAATCATTAGGACAATTAATTACTCTATAAGGGCAGTCGTGATTACTTTCTCCATATTAGAAGCAATTACTTGAAGCTGATAATGTATTAGAAGTTGATCAGCAGTTTTCATTATGGCATATTCTAACCAAATCCATGATCCACACGTTTAGTATTGCATTGTAAATATTTTTTCCCACAACTTCTCTTTTGTTGATATGTATGCTTTATTATTAAGCCTTTACACACGTACCTTTCTTACATTTACTGTATACCCATTTACATTCAGATGCTGAATGTCCATGCATTTCACATATTTGGCAAACTAGAACTTCAAAATCATTCTGGCTGTATCTCATTTTTCTTTTATATTTATTCTGCAACTGTTGTTTTATAATGGTGATTATTGCATTTAGTTGGTGTTGAGAATAAATGGTTATCGACAAACCCTTTATATACAGGGGAAATGGTAGTGTAGTTGAAGCTGAAAGTGTCATATACAAACGGTCATATGCCAATGGTACTTTAGCCACAAGAAATTTAAGTTAAAAATCAACGTTAATTGACTCATAGAATGGTGCAAAAAGGTTCCTAAAACCCAATTACTAGAAACTTTGGTACCCAAAGCCAATTTCGATAAATTAGTGGTACCAAAAACTCAAGTGACCCTAAAATGATGACCAAGTAACATATAAGTGTTTATTTGAGTAAGTAAAAAAAAATATATCCACTTTAACGATCATACTATAGGATATCCAACTTAACGATCAAACTATATTCTTATAAGACTTGAAGTTCAATTTTAAGACAGGGATTATATTTTGAGCTCTCGATTATGTAATCGCAAAAAAGGTGATGAATGAAAAATATTTAAGCTTGTAATTCAAATTGAAATGATAGAGTTTTGAGTACCTAAAGTTTAATTTGAGACGAAATGAAAATCTAATTAGTTTGATGTCTCGATGCACATTCAAGAATTCAAATATCATACTTCTTTTGTCCCAACTTGATATTTCGTTTTAATATTTCGTTTTAACTTTGATACTTTTCGGCGAAACACTAATTTCAATATAATCATCATTTTTTATTATAAGATTTCAATTTAATTAATAATCAATAATATACTTAGTTTCATCATAAAACTAAGAAATTGATTAGGTTACTCAATGACTATAAATTTTATTTAATTTTTATCGTAAAACTATTATATTAATTATGTTGGAAAAAAATAATGATATTAACATTTCACAAAATTATTTTTAATGACACTTTATATAGATTTTTTTAAACTATTTTGTTTATTATTAAAAATAATTTTGTATTATTAGAGTATTTTTTGTAAAATACTATTATCATTATTAAAAAATTATATACATATACATACGTATATGTTTATGTATTCCATACTAAAAAATGGGATCATAGCTAGGTGCATGGTGTAGGTGACGAATGTTCTTTCTTTTCACGTGGGCCGTCTCTGTGAATTGACGAGCCCAGTAGGTGTACTTGAGAACTTAACGGAGCCGAAGATGAGCCCAAACTCTTCGCACGAGCACGCTGGTTCACCTTCATGGAATGCCCCGAACTCACTTTTACAGAATCCCGGCGAGTATTTGTATATTTGAACCGTAACTCCTACCTTCACCTCCACCTCCACCGACACCAACATCATCGCCTCCTCCGATGAGGCCCTTCTAACCGTCAGTTTATGAAAGCCGTCTCCCAATTAATCATTCGTCTGTACTTCTTCTACCAAAACCCTAGAGACCTCCGTTGACGATGACGGACCGCTCCGTCATCACTTCACCTGCTTCGTCGGACAATCTTTATTCTGCCCCTATCGACTCCAAAATCGCCAACATTGATCAACAGCTCCAGCAGCAGCAGCAGCAGAATAATTCTGCACAGAACGAGGAGCTGCTGAATCAGTCTGTGGGTTTATCTGACTTCATTCGGTGCAATTTTTTGGGTTGAGACCGTTTGTTTGCTTACAGGAAAACTTATTAATTAGTCTGGTGTTTCAAAGTGGTCATCTATATTTGCATATACTATAGTATTGATAAAAAAATGAAGTAGTCAAATTGAATAAGTGCTAAATTCTTAGGACAACTGAAAGAAGGCTATGTGCCATTCCGTATGAATGTAGGGCCGTAACTGAGGCTCTGTTGTATGCATGCATTGAGCATTATTTTCCTAACTTTTTATCTTTATCTCTTTTGCTTTGCAATTTGGCTTATTCTGATATTCTGCAACAGAAATTCCTTATTCTGACGTAAGAGAAAAAGGCTTGCATTAGGCTTGATTATATACAACAATTTCTGCGTTTGACGTTGTTTATTATTTCTGTTCATCTTTTTACTCATGTCAGATGGATATGAACAAGCGCATGCATAGGGAGACTGATAGAGTATAACATGATAGTCAATAATATGTATATGTTGGAGAAGATGACATGATGTGCCCATGCTAAAAAGTGTTCTTAAACATTCTCGTATTTGGGGTGTCCACGAGAGGTGTTTCTCGTGACCATTTGGTGATTGATTACTCTTTTAGGCCTGTGATCTGTTTTTTCAAGGCGACATTAACATTTATTTGGTGCATATGGAAGCTAGGTTTTATACAATATGGATAACCGAGCTTACACTCTCTCTGGGTGGTGTTCATATTCTTGAAACATTTACATTATTTACAGAATGATTATGCCTCCAATGAGATTGATGGTTTGAAATGGAAACTATCCCCACTTTTATGCAACGATGATAAGCAAGAAGTAGTCTTGAGGGAAAAAAGGGATAGAAGTGATTACAAGCAGATAGCAGCTTTGGCGAGCAAAATGGGCTTGTATAGGTAACTTCAACTGAAGGTGTTCTTTTCTCTACATGTGCTTCGACTAAGGGATTTTGAACCGATTTTTTTTTTGGCAGCCAACTTTATGCAAAAGTAGTTGTTGTCAGTAAGGTTCCATTGCCCAACTACAGATTTGACCTAGATGATAGACGTCCACAGAGGGAGGTAATTTCTTGTGATTCTGTAATCTTAGTGAATTAGCATTCTGTTTGGTAAAATTTTGATTTTTCATCTCTCTTTACAACAAACAAGACTTCCTTTACTTTGTATTTTTGGTCTTTAACCCAATTGAAGAGTTGCCTCTGTATATCCATGTAAGTTTATGTAGGCTATCGGTAATCATTTGAACCAACTTGCTGCTTCTGCATGTTTTTGAAATTTTTATATTTATCTATTGAGTTTTTCAATATTCTTTATATGTTTCTCAAGTGTTTTACTGAAACTTTCAGAATTAGCAGGTGACCTTGCCCCTCGGTGTAATTAGGAGAGTGGATGCTCATCTTCAAGAGTACTTTTCATTGAAACCTAGGAGTATGAATGTTTCACATGATAGTATGCTTTCAGGATCAAGCGGTAATGATGATATTGCTACTGACGAGGGGCTTTTTGATCAACCTGAGCCACTGCCACATAATAAGGCTGCCTTGGAGAAAATCATTTGGCAGAGAAGTTTGCAAATGCGCACTGAACAACAAGCTTGGCAGGTTGAATTACCTATGCAAACTTATATTATAGTCCTATTTGTATCAACCATAGTTGTCAAATCGTGAATCGTATCGTGAATCGAAAACCAATGAATCGCGAATCGTGAATCGTATCGGGAATCGAATCGTAGGATTCGGTGCAAAAGTAAAACAAGATAGTAAATAGTAAATAAACACATAAAAGACAAATTTTCGTAAGTAGTAATAGCTATTATAATGTAAAACCAAACATGCAAGACAATGGTACATTGTCTAATGGATGTTGTTGTTGTGGCAAAAAGATTGTAGGCTCCAAGTACTCCCACCGTGAACTCATTATTGTAAGAATATTATTTACTTAATCTTATTATAAACAGAGAAAATAGTAGAACCAAAATATATTTTAATTAGTACAAGAATCACATGTAAAATGTATTGTAATAGCTTCCGATTATCTTATTCCAATATTCCTATATCTATATTAGTTATTCATAAACCAAATATTTACATATCAAAGTGCATAATTGCCACATAAAACATGCAGAATATCACTAAATTGTGCTAGGGTTTTGCAATTTTGTACTGTATATGAAATTAAAAAGTAATATAGAAGTTATATTGAAAATAAAAAAACAAGCTTTTTCAATAGAAATTAAAATAAATAAATAAATAGATTCAAGTTTCAAAACTGAATTGTATCGTGAATCGTCCGATACTTTGCGATTCTCTATCACTTTCGATTCTCTATACGATTCCGTATTGTTGACTTGATGAATCGCGTATCGAATTGTGAATCGTACCGCGTATCGTGCGATTCTAACAACTATGGTATCAACTACTTCAATGCACTTCTTTTGCCTTTTTAGCTGTTCAAATATTTTATTCAGAACCTAGAAGTGGGGGCTTCCTCTAGGTTTCTTTCCCAAATATCAAGTTTTCTTTCATAAGTTGCATTACTTGCAATTATGATGCACTTTAATTATCTCAAAGGGATCACATTGTAGTTGCATAATTTTTCTCCAAAATTTCATGTGGAATTTGCAGTCGCTGTTACAATCATTGATTTGTTATAGGAATCTCCAGAAGGTTTGAAGATGCTGGAATTTCGTAGAAGTCTCCCTGCATATAAAGATAAGCATGCAATATTAACTGCTGTTTCACAGAATCAGGTATGCAGGATTTAGGACTTCATTCTTACTGTAAAAATTACTTATCCTGTATGAAGCTAAGACCAAGAGCCTATTTCTACGACAAGAAAGGATTACACTATTCGTTCAATGAAAATTACTTTTTCATTTGATAATTTATTTAAACCTAGTAAGCTCCATTCACAGTATCAAATTTGTCCTGTTAAAATTTGGTTTTTGGATATCATAATATGGAGGTAATACATGTGTATTCTTTCTCATTTGTCTCAATGTAACATAATCAAATTTATGATTAGAGTATTTTAGAGTCAAACTGGATGTAGCATAGGCATTATGAAGTTCTCTTCCAAGATTATTTTTGATGCAGTTTCATTTAATAATTGAATTTTTCTGTGTCTTTACAGGTTGTTATCATCTCAGGTCAAACAGGTTGTGGGAAAACCACGCAGATTCCCCAATTCATTTTAGAATCTGAGATTGAGTCGAGTCGTGGGGGTATATGCAGTATCATATGTACTCAGCCAAGACGAATATCTGCTATATCGGTTTCTGAAAGAGTTTCTGCTGAGAGGGGGGAAAAGTTGGGTGAAACGGTCAGTCTTTCTTGCTAGAAACAGAACTACCTGAGGGCACTTTCTTAAACCATTATTTTGTAAAATGACTCTTTTAAAGTTAAAAATATCTATTTTTCCTTTCTTGGTGAAAGGTTGGATATAAAGTTCGGCTAGAGGGTATGAAAGGAAGGGATACCCACCTCCTCTTCTGCACAACAGGTATTCTGTTGAGAAGATTACTGGTTGATAGGAACTTGAAGGGTGTAACTCATGTTATTGTGGATGAGATTCATGAGCGCGGGATGAATGAAGGTAAAATGTTGCCCTCATGGTTGTTGTTGTCATTGGGAATAATATAACATGTGATTTCTAACAGTTGCGCATATTTGATGCCAGATTTTCTGTTGATTGTCCTAAAAGATCTACTTCCTCGACGGCCAGAGTTGAGGCTTATTTTGATGAGTGCAACCTTAGATCCAGAGCTCTTCTCGTCGTATTTTGGTGGGGCTCCAATGGTGCACATTCCAGTGAGTATAAGATACTGGTGTGGGGAAATTGATAGCAAAAAGGGGTAGTGTTTTGTTAAGGTTTTGACAGCCTGATTTGGTGTCGGATCTCTTTACTGGCACTAGCAGGACTTCTACTGCAGTCAACAAAAATTGCTTTTCAAAGGAACCTCATATTAGCAGGACCTAATGTAGTATGGACCTCAATTTTGCAACTTAATGCCAATGACCCAATTTTTTTTACCTTTGGTTCAAATTAGAGCTGAGAATGTTCAACCAAACTCCTCAATAAGTTCCACTAGAAGGAAATTGAGAAAGTCAAACTTTCAATGAACTTCTCGAATTTCCAATTAATACCAAACATCTTTTTTCTTTCTCCCTGTATTCGAGACTGTGAACTTATTTAATAGGACTGGCAATGTTCAACAAAACCTGCTAACCCAACACGACACCACACAAAGTTAGCAGGTCTAGGTATAAACAGGTTGACCTGCTGGACACGATTAAATAAATTGGTCATACTAATCTACTATACATGGTGAATACTCGACATGATACAGTTTTTTTTTCTTGCTACCAACAAATTGGGTATGGTTTGGGTCAATCTTAACACGACATGGTTTATACATGATACAAGCCGACACGATGCAGCACATTGTTGGGTCTATGATTTGTTAATTTTTATATAGATAATATTTATTGCTGTCTTTTAAAATAAGAAACTTTAGGCTATTAACATGGCCCTATTGTGTTATACTTATTGAGGAAAAATTAAGGGTTGGGAGTTACAAAGTCCACCATGTGAAGATGGAATAGAAACCAACCCTAATTTTTTCTAGAAAACAGATATTATTTATTTTATTTTTTTTATGAAGCATAGGATGGGAAATAATGGAGAACAAGTAAAACCCTAATGAACCAATGAAATCCCTTATAAGCATTCAGTAGTATTCTCAAGTTTATAGAATATTGGGTATGTATACCTTGTGGTTGAGGGTATTGTTTAATCCTTGTAAGGGTGAATGTCTGAGATCTCATAAAATTTGTTGAGTCATGTTGATTCTAGTTTGTTTTGTTAATATATTGGCCAATGTTTTGAAAAGCAAAAGCTGGGTTTAAGGCATTTTGTTAAGGAGAGAGGCGAGGCGTTAGCCTCAACTCAAAATTAAAAGTAAAGCAATCACCAAAATTACCAAGAAATGAACACTGGTAAAATAACAAATATTCTGCGTCACAAATATTATAAATGTGCAAGGATATTACAAACATTTAGGTGGCAAGACATATACTAGCTTTGGCAGAATATGTGATGCCTGTCGATGTATATTGGGCAAAACTTTATGTGAAGAAACCAGACGACGATTTACAATTTTGGCAACAAACATTTATTGGCAAGATTAAGATGCATTGGGAAACATGTATTGATAAAGATATTGGTATCTAATTGGTAACCATAATGTGAGAGGATTAAATACATTTTGGAGTAGGTTTAGAATGAACAACGGTGATACAGCATTACAGCTTCACAAACAGAAATCACTACTTGCTTCATAAAGAAGAACAAATATGGGCACTTATAGAGGGGGTGAAATAGTGTACAACAACCAGGTCAACTTGGCCGTTTGGATTCAATTCAGTGTTCTTTGGACCATGTTAGTAGGTACTTAATTGTTGTCCAACAAGTTTGGTTAAGTTAAAATGTCTGGAAGTTGAATTGTATATTTTTGTCTTTCAAGCGGGGTTCTTATCTTATGATTTTCCCTGTGATATTAAATGCGCGTCCATAGTTGCAAAGGTTAACATTGGTTTGTATTATTTGGATACCAGTTACTTAAAACAGGGAATGGAAAATGTACCATATATTTATTTACTTTAAATTATCATCAACATAATTTTGTTATTTGATGGCTGTTTTGGAAGGCAATGCTGTTAGTAAGAAAATGGCATAGTCTTGAAGTCACCCTGGTATTTTGTATTCGTGTTTTTCAGGGTTTTACTTATCCAGTACAAACTCACTTCCTGGAAGATATCCTGGAATTGACTGGATACAGATTGACACCTGACAATCAAATTGATGATTATGGCCAGGAAAAGACATGGAAAATGAATAAACAAGCTCCTAGAAAGAGAAAGACGCAAATTGCGTTGGCTGTTGAGGTAACCAAAATTAAGAAGAAAAATTTAACCCACTTTTACATCATTTATCATTTAGTATTTCTCTGCTATTGTCATATTCACACAGAAAATGTAATTAGGATACACTCAGAGCTGCTGATTTCAAGCAATATAGCCGACAAACACAGGAGTCTTTGTCATGCTGGATTCCTGATTGTATTGGTTTCAACCTTATAGAATATCTTTTATGCAAAATATGTGAGGAAAGGGCTGGTGCTGTTTTAGTTTTTATGACTGGGTGGGAAGATATAAGTTCTCTGAAGGATAAGCTCCAAGCCCATCCTGTTTTGGGAGATACAAGCCGGGTTTTAGTGCTGGCATGCCATGGTTCTATGGCCAGTTCGGAGCAGGTATTTTATGTGTATTATATATCATATTTGTGATTAGGGTTTTTACATGTAGAACATTCTTTTTCTGATTTACGTACTGTAATTATCTAGTTTTCATACGTTCGAATATGCTTATTCTGTATAAATACCTTTTTTATGTTTTATGGTGTGTGTGAGAGTGGGGTGGGAATGGGATGGGAAAAGATCTTGTAAGCAAAGGCACAAGATACTGAACAAAGGTATGGTCGATATAACATCTATGATTGAATTAAAAAAAGCATGGGCCTCAACCAACTTGGAGAAGAAAAGAGTCAAATGACGGCTCAAATAAAAGTTGGAATTGAGACAGGCAGAGATCAAACTAACAATAGATATCGAGAATTCATGCAGGGAGATATTTTGCATTTAACCCACACAATAGGCGCTCAAAGAAATATTTTTATGTAGTGGGACTACACCTCAATTTTATTGTTTAAATTGTAGAACTCTGGAGTACAACTAGGTTTTTTAGTTCATTTAACCCGTTTCTTATTCGGTCTACATACAGACAAACTTATCTCATTGATCTGTGTAATACATCATAATACAACACACAATAAGGGGGAAGTGGAGTATTTTTTTCAGTGCTCACACATCAATTTTGCGTGTTTTGTTTTTTTGGGAGAGAGAGAGAGAGGCATAATATTCTGCAATACCAGATATTAGCCTTTCTTTATAGATGTACACATGGCTGGTTTGAGATTTATAGAGCTTGTGCAAAAACTGAAATATACATCCTTGACCTTTGGCAGTTTCCACTACTGCAAGCCCTCCAACCGGCTCCTAATTATAAATAGGTTCTGTATCCACATAATCTTAATTCTCGTATAGTTTTAAGTATATGTACTGAAATTTAAACACCCCCCCACCCCCTTTTTCTATATATATATCCTGTTTTCTTTGGATGTAACTACAGTATCTTTAACTACATGTTAAGTTTTAGCTGCTTTTCTTCTTTGTTAGTGAACATAAATTTGTGTTTCAAAATAGCCATCTCAGTTTTGTTGACTTTCTTCATATCTGAAGATTTTTTCTGCAATTGTTTTGGAATATATGCAGAAGTTAATCTTTGATAAGCAAGAAGGTGTGAAGAAAATAGTATTAGCTACTAACATTGCTGAAACCAGCATCACTATTGACGATGTGGTCTTTGTCGTTGACTGTGGAAAAGCCAAAGAGTCATCTTATGATGCATTGAATAATACTCCTTGTTTGCTTCCTTCCTGGATCTCTAAGGTTTCTGCTCAACAAGTAGGTTAATTTTTTTTCTTTCAATAATGATTTAGTTTAAAAGAGGATTGCCATTAAATGTTTCTAGCTAGCTCAATTTCAACAACATATGTGCCTTTTAGGTTAAAAGGGGATACTTTTTGGATGCTTATTTCTTTCATGCAAGAGCCACATGACTTCTAGGATTGATGCTGCCATTTTTGAATGATGGCATTTTTGTTTAGTTGCTCTGTTTGCTTGCTGACAATTTCGATTTACCTGCTCCAAAGTTAGGAATATGTTGATTGTTGAGCAACTGTATTCTTACTATTTTTTGGACTGTACATGATTAAGCGTGTTTTTCATTTATTTTCTTTACGGTTAGCGAAGAGGAAGAGCTGGCCGTGTTCAGCCAGGAGAATGTTACCATCTCTATCCCAGATGTGTATATGATGCTTTTGCAGATTATCAGTTACCAGAAATTTTAAGAACTCCTTTGCAATCTCTTTGTCTGCAAATCAAAAGTTTAAAACTTGGGGGCATTTCTCAGTTCTTATCAAGGGCTTTGCTGTCACCAGAGTTACTAGCGGTAATTCTCAATCAGATATTCAGATAATCACATAAATAACCTCTGAGCGTTTATCACCCTTGTGGTCCTATAAGTTTGTCATACATTTGTTTGTAGGTTCAGAATGCTGTTGAATATCTGAAAATCATAGGGGCATTAGACGAGAATGAAAATCTGACTGTTTTAGGTATGTGAGTGTTTTTATTTATTTATTAATAATAATAATAATAAAAATAAAATTATTATTTATTTATTTATTTATTTTTATTATTATTATTTTTATTATTATTATTATTATTATTATTATTATTTATGTCCTTCTCTTGTCTGATTTCTTCACAGGGCACTATTTGACAATGCTTCCTATGGAACCCAAGCTCGGAAAGATGCTTATTCTTGGTGCTATTTTCAATTGCCTGGACCCAGTATTAACCGTTGTTGCTGGTCTTAGTGTTAGAGATCCTTTCTTAGCACCTCTTGACAAGAAGGATGTAAGCCAACTTCGCCAATTTTTTTGTTTACAAGATGATTGCTTTCTTCTTGATTAGGTCAAACTTCAAATAAAGGTTTATCTTTTATTTAGATGCTAAAAGAAACTCTCATTCTGTAGCCCAAGAATCATTGATGCGGATATGGATACATTAAGATACATTTATTATCATATATATGTTTTTACACTTGCATATATATGTTTTCTGAAACTAGGGGAGGCAACAGCACAAAATGAATACTGGGCAGTCCCAACTTATCTAGCCTAATGATGCCCCTCAATTTCAAGTGAATTCTATCATAATCAGTAAAAACAATCTTCCTCCTCTCAATGCATCCCAGATTAGCCATTTACACATATACATAATAGGAACACAGAGACATTAATCTTTCAATCAGATTGGGAATAAGGATTCAAAGGATTGCCAAATATCCACCTCATAATACTTTTGAAATAATAAATGTTTATATAATAATGAATGAATTTGTGGATGACCATAACATAATTAAATAATATCAAAACATATTTAGAAAGTTTCAAATGTCCTCGCCATTATGCCTTTTGGTACGCTTTTGTTGATTTTATTTGGAAATAAAATGAGTTGTTTAGCTAATGTTCGACTTCCCTCTTTTTAGCTAGCAGAGGCTGCAAAAGCTCAGTTTTCCCATGATTACAGTGATCACCTTGCACTTGTGAGGGCATACGAGGGTTGGAAAGTTGCTGAAAGCCGTCTTATTGGATATGAATACTGCTGGACAAATTTTCTTTCTGTACAATCAATGAAAGCTATTGATTCTCTTAGAAGCGAGTTCCACACTTTGCTTAGTGAAACTGGCCTAGTTGATTGCAATTCAACCATCTGCAATGCATGGAGCTATGATGAACATCTTCTTCGCGCAGTTATTTGCTATGGCTTGTATCCCGGAATTTGCTCTGTTGTGGTAAGGCTTGATCATGTCAATAGATAGCCTAATTTTAGAAACGGGACCCTTAATTTGAGATCTCACAAAGGAAGGTAGTATTCTGAATTTGAGACAGGTATCTACTATGATGTATTGATCACCTTGGATTATTTGTACTAGAGAATGAGCAAAGTGCTTGAAATTTCATAGATGGAAGGATTCAGAAGGATCTTTCAGTAGTACACCCTATGTTCCAAATCAAGGTCGTAAGGATACAATAATTTCATTGTAAATGGTCAATACTCAAGAACAAACTTGATTTAGCTATCGCGAGATTTAGTAAATTGATTTTATAAATCTTACTTTTAATTTTGGACATAATCTAGTTTGTTTGTTTTCCCTGTTTTGTTTGTGATACTGCTAATAACATGAATGCATTTACAGCACAATGAGAAGTCGTTCTCATTGAAGACAATGGAGGACGGTAAGGTGCATCTGTACTCTGTGAGTTTCTACCTCCCACTAGCCATTTATCCCAACTAATTAATTTGTTGTTCCTTTTCTACTTTTAAAAACTCAATGACATTTGCTGTCATATGCTTTGCTTCATGATTTTTGAATTGCGTTTTTGTTTCTGTTTTCGCTTTTCATTATTTGATTTAGAACTCTGTCAACGCGGGGAAATCTAGAATTCCGTATCCATGGCTAGTCTTCAATGAGAAGATCAAAGTAAACTCTGTTTTCCTTCGAGATTCAACAGCTGTATCTGACTCGGTTCTTCTACTGTTTGGCGGAAGCATTTTGAAAGGGGATACAGTAATCTCTCTGTCCCTCTCTAGATACACAAATTCATAAGTTTGGTTCCTATCTTCATGTTGGAAAATGTTAACTTGTGCTCTAAGACCACATGTTAAGCATGCTATTAATAGAAAGAATAACTGCGTTTGAGAATTCATGCTCTGCTTAATGTGTATTAAAGCTTTGTTCTTTCTATAATAGGTTGTTAACAAGTGCCCTCGGAGAACATGTTAGCATGACCCCCTTCATCTTTTATTTCATTTGGTCTAACAGGGTGGCCACTTAAAAATGATGGGTGGCTATTTGGAGTTCTTTATGAAACCTACCGTAGCAGTAATGTTTCAAACCTTAAGGCGAGAGCTTGATCAACTAATTCAGACCAAAGTAAGTGAAAATGAAACTTGGTGGAACACTGTGCCATTATTTAACTATTATTAATTAGGATTTCATTTAATCCCAATGTGCAGTTAGTGGATCCCAGGATAGAGATACGGTCCCATCACGAGCTTTTATCTGCAATACGGCTACTGATCTCAGAGAAGAAATGTGAGGGCAAATTTGTGTTCAACAATCAGGTGTCAGCTCGCATAGTCGCACCACTGGCACTGGGATCAAGGACAGAAAGTGGCCCCGGGGGTGATAATTCCAAGAGCCAGCTTCAAACACTGCTCACTCGGGCAGGGAATAATGCGCCAACCTACAAAACAACACAGTTGACAAACGGCCAATTTAGGGCAACTGTAGACCTAAATGGAGCAGAGATCACGGGGCGGCCTTGCAACAACAAGAAACAAGCAGAGAAGGATGCTGCAGCAGAGGCTCTGGAATGGCTTAAGGGAGGAAGCCACGAAAGTCGTGATTATGTTGAGCGTATGTCAATGATGCTTAAGAAGAGCAAAAATGATCATCATAGTTGATGCAAGGTATGAGAGAATCCGTTAAAGTGGGACTTCGAAAGGCAATAATTGTGCTTAGAACGTCCTTAGATTCATTTGATATCCATTTGGGTCCCAACTTTGCAAAGAGTACTCTCAAGTAACAGGTGATTGAATTAGACTGTAATATAAATTTTTTGAAGAACCAATCGCAGCTGTCTCGTTGATAAGAAGGGCGGATTGGTGTGGGGGGCTACCAATGACTTGTTTTGATCATATGGACCAGGGCAACTGGTTTTGTCTTTATAAATGACGAATGAAAGATCAATGGGAATATGATATTGCTTTTGTATAACATGTGCAGTAAATTTGCTCTAAGATCAAACTGAGACTTGCGGTTTTTGTATATTAAAGCTTTAGTCATTTGGTTGAAAATTGGAGAAAGACTGTCGAAGGGTTATTTTGGTGGTCCATTGTGTTGGTAACTCTTTTTTGCTCCTCGTGACCTGCCTGAGTAAAAACAGTGATTCAAGATTATTATTGATGGCATGCTTTCATCTCCTGCTTGTAAGTTACCATGTTCAAAAAGTTTGTTGGCTGCATGTGCATATTGAGTCGATGAGTAATTGCAAACTACAGGCCTTCGAGTATAAGTTACATTACCAAACCTTGGATATTTTTAGTTGTTTACAAGATGTATTTGTCGAGATTCTATTAACAGATTTATTATAAACAGTCAAGAGGTTTTGTGTGGGGTGATCCTTTACTAGCCTCCCGGTGTCAGAAACTACTTAAACAATACCTTTCTACCCAAAATAATAATAATAATAATAACAATAACATTGATTGATTACATGCATTGAGAAAGATGGTCCCTTTGGTTGCAAAGTAGGAAGATAATTAGAAAAAAGAGATTTGACTTTTACAAGTGATTTGATGACATTACCATCTTTTCATTATTTTTTAGGGGAAGTTTTCTTACCCACGGGCTACATAAATAGTAGATTTCATGTAAAACTGAATAAATAGTAAAAAAAACTCTTCTCATTTCTATGCTTCACATAAAAAATAATTGTTTATTAAATATTTTTGAACTTATAGAATAAAACATACCAATGTGGTTGATGGTGCTAGTAGCGAGGCTATCATGTATTATCTTTGTACCCCATTAGTGGTGAGATTTGGTAATACACTGATTGCGACATCTCAAAAGAAAAGAAATAGTGGAGGAGTAATCTTGGACGAAGGGAGTAATAATCTTCTCTGCTTTGTAATAGTTTTTGTCTTTAGGGAAATTTTTGTTGAAGCCAAGGTTTCATCAATGGTCCCAAACCTTTGTTTGATCACAAGGCCAGCTCTATAGTTCAAGAAAGCTATCTTGGCTTTTATTGCTTAGTATGATCATTACTTTGACCATTCGTTGTAAAGCCTTTTTGTCTGAGTTAGCGTCTCCTCGTCAGACCTTTGTATCTTTCTAGAAAAACTACTTTTGCTTTCTATCGAAGGTAATAATCTTTTTTACACTTTTTTTTTCTAAATTAAGCCACCTTTTGAATTAAATAACTAAATTAAGTCCCTTTTCAATTTATTAGCTAAAATAGTTCATTACCAAAAATAGTGATTTCTTCGTAAATAGTTAGATCAAATTACTGTTTTTTTCAATTCCATAAAGAGATAAGAGAATAGTGATTTGTTTAAAATAGTGATTCAAAATCATGTTTTTATCATTAAAATAGAGATTTCAAATCACTATTTTCTAAAGGGGGTGTATTTGATTTAGAATCTATAGGATTTTTATGGACTTTTAAAGTTCATGAGTATTCAATTGAGATTTTAAAAAGTCTTTTAAAATCATGATGTATTCAATTGAGATTTTAAAAAATTCATCTAAATCTTATGGTATTCAAAAGTCTAAAGACTTAGTAGGATTTTAATTATTGATGGATTTTGATGGATTGTAAAGATTTTTTTATACATAAAAATCCATCTTGAAATCTTCTCACTTACCCAGAGATTTCAGATGGATTTCTAATTCCTTTAAGAACTTTACTCAACATTCTCTTTCTCTCCCCCCTTCACCCTCCCCCTTTCCCTATCTCTCAAAATCCAAATTTTTTATTATGTGATGAACGCATTAATTTTTTATTCATTCCTATAAAGTCTTTATTTTCTCTTTTACTAATAATGTGGTTATCACGCATTAATATAATTTCAAATGATTAGACCGCTAATTGTTGTTCAAATTTTTAAAAACAATTCATGTCAATTTTATTAAAAAATACTAGTGGGGTGAGAAGTCTAATTTTGTGGGGGCATAAAATCATTCATAGTTAAAATCGGTTCACAAAATTAAAATTCAATTAACTTATTATGTAATAACTGTTAATTTTTTACTATAAGCAAAAGTTAGGGACATAACATATTTTTTTTGGTAATTCATTTTATGGACTAACACAGCATGCATTATTACACTTTTATAATACTCCAGATAGTAATATGACCAAAATCTAAAAAGCTTTAAGTACTAAATTTGGTTCAAACGTGAATTTTAAATTAATAGATATACATTGGAATAACAATGTTATAATTCTTATTCACTTTGTAATCAAAATTCTTTTATTATTTATCCTTTAATTTTTTTTATTATAATCAAAATTCCTTTAATTTTTTTATTGTAATCAAAATTTTAAGTACTCAATTTGGTTCAAACGTGGATTTTGATAATGTTACTTTAAACTCTTAATTAATTTATTTTATTGTTTGTCTTTTGTCTTTTGATTTTTTATTTTTTTAATGAACTTATTAAATATGTAGAAATTCATAAACTTATTAAAATCTGCTGAAATCCAAAAGAATCCGTGCATTAAAATCTGTCAGATTCTATAAAGATTTAAAACAATTCATAGACTTACAGAATTCACGAATTTTAAAAAGTCAGTTAAAATATTTTAAAATCTGAATTGAATACACCCCCTATGTGTTGTTTTGGCTAATAAGTCGAAAAGTGGGTGAGCTAGACAAATTTGTTTAAAAAGTGGTATAGTTTGAGAGAAAAGTCATGTTTTATACTCCTCAAACACGCATTATAAAAAATAAGTTGTTCATTGACCGTTTGATTGGATTGAAATTACTGTTTCATTAGAGGAAATCAAAGCGAAATTAGGGTAAATTGCACCTTGCCCGCCTAAACTTTTGTCTTAGTAGCACTTTGCCTAACCGTTAGTTTTAGCAATTTTTACTATAAACTATTGATTTTGTCGCAATTTACCTCAAATCAATAACAGGGTTAAAAAGCATATGCCAATTGAGGGCAAAATTGGAATTTTTTACATATCATAAACCTCCTCTCTTTGCCGACCACCTCTCCCTTAGAAACTTCCTCTCTCTATGCACCAACTCCTCCGAAATTCTCTCCACGAACCATGGTTTCCTTGATTTCAATACATCCAATAGAGATTAAATGAATCAATTTCAATCCTCTCTTTTTGGTCCATTTAAATAGAGAGAGGAAAGGGGAATTTGGAGGCCAAGAATTTGTGGGTTTTATAGATACAGTAAAAGAGAGTCATGGAGGAGGTGGTGCATAGAGAGAGGGACTCGCTAGTGAGAGAGGGTCGCTAGAGAGATTTCATTGGGGAGCTAGAGGAAGATGTTTATGAATAGAGAAGAAAGCCAATTTTACATATTTATTGTGTTTAGATATGTTTTAAGAAAAAAAAAATGGACTTAGATTTGTTGCAAGAAAAAGGAAAATTGAGGAAACGATTTTAAATCTATTTCATCACGGTGGTTGCCACTAATGGAGGGGAGAGTTGTCGGTGAGAGAGACACTGGTGAAAAGGTGGAGACGTTGATTCGTAAAGTGAGTCGTGGAGGAGGTGTGCATAGAGAGAGGAAGTCAACGGTGGAGAGAAGGGTCACTGAAGAGGGGTGCCAGAAAGAGGAGGGGATTTATTAAATGTAAACTTCCTTATTTACCATGAAATTCCGTCTGTCTTTTTAATCCTATCGACAATTTGGTGTAAATTGCTACAAAATTAATAATTCATAGTAAGATTGATTAAATTAATAATTTAATAGGGTAAGTGCAACGAGGATGATATTCTAGGTGGTAAAAGGCAATTTACCCGGTAGATGGGAGTGATTTCTTTTGTCATGAAAAATAAATTACCCAGCTTATCTATTATGGAAGTTCATTTTGATAGGGGTATAGAACAAAAATTGTCATTGACAAATTGAATGAACGCACTTACTTAATTTATTTTTTTATTGGACAAATGTCAAAGAGATTGATTTATAAAGAAAATGTATAGTGTTTTATTTTTGCATTATGTTTTATATTTTGATACGGATCAATTGTATGCTCAGAAATAGGACAATTGATTTTTTTTTTCAACCACTATTGCCGCCGCATAATTTTCATGAAAATTATTAACCTTTGCGTTATTGATCCAGTTTTTTTAAAAAATAATTTCTAATTCCCACCAAATTGTCAGAAAGCATTTTATTTTGTAAGAAAATTTTTTACCCCTGAAAATAGTTATGTATATGTATATATATATGTATGTATGTAAAGAGGGGTGAGGTTGCGGGGTTATCTGTGGGGGGGACCGGAAATCCCTATCTGGTGGCTGCTCTGTACAAAAGATAGGGTAGAAAATAAAGTTAATGCTTATTTGTAAATAGGTGATAGGTACTGTATAGTTCTTCCAATTGTACAAAATTTCCAGATTGAATAATAATTTTGATAAATATAACTAGTCAACAATAAATACAGGAGTTGGAAAGGAGAGCACAAGAAGTGAGTCACCTAGATCAAAGAAGCACCTGATAATGATGTATCAGTCACAGGATTTCCTAGTACAAAAAAATGTTACTCCAACCGAACTTTTGTAATAATTTCACCCAACTGCCCCATAAGCAGTTTATTGGATTTTACTTCTAACTCTTGTCAAAAAGTATGGATGAAATTTTGAGCAAAAAAAAAATCTGAGTGGGTGTTGTGGCGAATATATTAAAAATATTTAAGTTTTATTTGATAAAAAAATAAAAATATTTAATTTATGTGAGATATTGAAAAATATGTTAAGACAGATGTTTTTCATTTCGTGATTATTTTTGAATAAATGTTTTCCATCCTTTTATTATTTTTTGTAAAGTATTTTCTCTTCCTTAACTCTCAAAAATAAATTTCACGAAAAATGTAAAAATATAAGAAAATATTTTACTATATATCTAAATTTATTTTTCAACATTTCAAACAAATCAAATGTTTCAAAATTTAAAATTTTTAACCCATCGTATCGAAATTTCCTAGTGTCAGGTTTAATATATTATATTATATTGTCTCTTTTTTTTGAGCAAATATTAGATCGTCTTCAATATGCGTAATATATATACATATAAATAAATGTCCTCGAAATGCGACATTGATCTGGCTGTCGGAATCCTTCAATTGATTAGGTAAATAATGTTTATAGAGAGAGAGAGAGAGAGAGAGAGATGGAATCTGACCAGATGAGTTTGAGACAGCTAGGGAAGATCTGCCTCTTCCTGTCCTCTGTACTACATCCTTAAATATTATATAGCTTATCATTTATATATATATATATATGTGCGTGTTATTTACTATCTTTTATTGTTAAAAAAGAAAAAAAAAGAAAGTAAGATCAGCTCATTGCATTAAATTAACCATGCTTTTATTGAGCATTAAGTAATGAGAACAATTGTTTGTTTTGTCTCCAAATTTATCTTCAGCAACAATATTAAAGACGTACTGTTCTCTGTTCTAAATTTAATGGTATGTTGGAGAGACCCTTGACTTTTTCTAAGAGCACCTTTTAGTAATCCAACCCTACATTACAATTGTGAAAGCTGTAGTGTTTAGTGGGTTTGTGTCACATTTTCGAATTGACACTAAAGTTTTTATCTTAAGGGAAGGGACCCCCCACCCCTCGATCTCTGCTTTCCTTTTTTCTAAACTTTTTTTAGTGTGTGGATGCTTTGCTAATGGAGGTGCCCTCAATGGGTCAAGTTGTTTTTATTTTATTTTCTTGTTTATTGTTTCTTTATGGCCCTTGGGGCACCATGTTCCTTGGATCTCAGATTTGTGCTTCCCTACCCTTGGTCATTTTAATAATTTACAAACTTGTATGGTCAAAATTGCTTAATAAATTTAGGGGGTGTGAACTTAGACAATGTTCAAAAAAAAAATAGTTAGACATTCATGGCGAGAGGGAGTAGAGTCTAGGAATTAATTGAGAATTAGTCAGGGATTAATCTGATAAAATAATTTTTATATATTTATTAATTATTTAAAATAACATGCTACAAATAAAATCTAATTCTACTTCTAACAAATATTCCCATAATTTAAATATAGTTTTAAAAAATAAAAACAGTAAAATACTCCATTAATCTTGGAGAATTGACATCCCGCAAGACTAGGTTACTTCCTAACTAGATTAAGCAATAGACAGCCTAGCGCCTAGACATAAAGCTATCAGCCTTATGTGATAAATTGTAGAACACTGAAACTTGATCAATAATTTTTGGAAGATATAATTTAGGAACATGTATTAAGGATACATGTGCATTGGTTAACAATAAATGATACGTGTATATATATATATTATATTATTTTTGATGAACTTAGTCATTGACCAATATATTAATGGCATATCATTTTTTATTTACTTTTTTATATATGTAATACATTGGATACATCTTGGTAGGTTTGGCGGGGAAAGAAGAAGAGGCAAGATTCAAACATGGATGCTAAATTCATAACCACTCTCCTGCTAGATTATAGCCTAGATCCGATGTAAAGTCATGTATTAAGATACAAGGTAAACTTAGACTTCTGCGCTCCCAATTTTAACTTTAACGAAATTAGTGAGTAGGATAATCATTTTTCAGTGAAATTTGAAATATTGAGTTTTTCTTTTGTTTTTTTTTATACTAAAGCTCTTGTTAATAAGAAAATGCATGAACCATTAAGTTATGAGTAGATATGTAATTATTTAAGACTTCTCTGAATGTAAAATTTTTTACATTTTTAATTATTTGACTGAGCTTGAATCTAAAACTGAAAAAAACTTATAATATTTTCTACTTTTGTAAACAAACAAGCCTATCTACCTTAGGTATAAAAATGAGATTGAAAATTTGAATATAACTATTTACGTACTTTGAATTCTACATACTAGGTGGGTAGTTGTGACCACAAAGACTATATATATATATATATTTACTAGGTGAATTAATATTATTTAAATATATCTAATTTTTTGAAAAAAAGAAAGATATTAAATAGTTTATTGATTAAATTAAAATTTACTTTTCATAATATCCAAGGTATAAATCCTTTTGAAAGATCTTTTTATGGAAATAAAACTATAAAAATAAACTATATAAAAATGTTACGCGACTTCACGCTAGTTGAATCCGTCTCATGGTATATATATATATATTAAACTGCAGGTGCCATTAATTGTAGGGGTGGATTTGGTACAATACCGTACCATACCGAGTATACCGAGTACCGTACCAAAAATTCGGTACGCCAAAATCTATTACCATTACCGTACCAAAACTTTGATATACCGAACTTTGGTATACCGAAATATCGATATGGTACGGATTGGTACGGTACATTACCAAAAAATCAATCTTAAAAAAAAAAGACGATTGCATACCCTTAACGGTCTATAAACACTAATCCAATTATACAAATAATAGATCCCACAATTTTAATTATTGAGAAAAATAAACATTCTAACCAATTTTAATAATACATTCAATTAGAGATGCTCTTACGCATTGTTACACACGTATACCAACTTATTTAACCAATTTTTTTTAACTACTATTAACAATTTTAATTTAAACATTTTAAGGTACTTATTTACTATCAAACTGAAAATGAATACAACCATCAAACCATTTATAATTTGTCAAACAAGGTCAGCTTATCATTATTTAAAAATAAAAAAATAAAAAACAAAGCAAACAAAATCCTATCACAAGCTGGTCAATAATGTTAAATTGTAATCAAGTTCATTTTCAATTTAATCAACTAACAACTGCATGCATGCTCATACATATACTCATATTCCTATGCATTGTAAATCATAACTCCTTTTTCTAGTATCTATTGTTCAATAATGCTACATGCATTTAATAAACATATATATATATATATATATATGTCTTTATTACACAGATATAAAAATACGCAAATTACAGATATATATAAATTAATAAATATACAAATACACAGATTACTTATTACATATATATAAATATATATATATATATATACATAAATACACAAACTGTATTATTTTTTATTTATTTTCATACTCTAACAATTATACTCTATAGTCTATACACAAATATATAAATACTGAAATACACAAATATATAAATAATCAGACTATTGGTAATTAATTTGGTAATTTAATGTATTTGGTATAATTGGCACACTTGGTACGGTTCGGTATGGTATACCGTGGTAATACCAAAATTTCGGTACGGTACGGTATACCGTCGGTAATGAGTTTGAGTACCGGTGCCGTACCAAAAAAATTCGGTATGGTACAATACCGATTGGTATTGTACCATTACCAAATTTCGGTATATTTTGGTAATGGTTCGGTTTGGTACAAGTTGATACGATATTATTGGTACATTTTCCCACCTCTAATTAATTGTCGACGTTATTATAAAGGAGTCCACAAATAATATTTGTCATTTGTCTCTCTCCTGCACAGAATATATATATAATAAGTATATCACTACTCTTAAATTAACGCATTCATATTATATTTTTCATTTATATTTAAAATGTGGTCGGGTCACTGATCTATGGAGTGGGCTGTCTATTGTCGCTATTGTACGTTATGGATACCTGATTTAAATTATCAATTTTTTTATATGTTAGAAGTGTTTAACTAACGTTTATGTATTTCGAATAATTTCTTTCGTGGAAGGCGTTAATTACTGACCCTTTAAAAATTTTATATTTTTTAAAATTCAACTTAAAAAGCTTCTATTTGAATTCGATTCTAAATTCAAGGTGACTAGCTATGAAGTATGGACACTTTCTTGGAGGTCACGTGTAAGGCCCGATATTTGTCGGACACTCTGACACTCTCTCCACCACTTGAATTTAATTATAGTCTATAATATTTGATAATTGATTTAGATGGCTATTACTCCTAGTGTTTTTTTCATTGTAACATCAACTGAAAATGATGCAACTAAGCTATTTTTTATACTCTCCTTTGTTTTCCTTCATTCTATGGAACAATTTAGTTTATGTATATTTTTTTGATATTTTAATTATGAAATAATTTAGTGATCATGTTTTGAGTATTTGAGTTATTAATGCAATCTAGGTTCATTTTTTTGAATTCTTAAATATTTACATTGTTTATTGCATATATAATTAATTAAGAATGTGTCCACCCCACGTTTCATATCTTACATTTTGAAAAATTGCGTATCGCGTATCGAGTCTATGTTTCATAGGTGACCGGTGAATGGACTACTTTATTATAGTTATTTAATTTTTGTTCTAACAAATACTTTTTTTGGGTAGTGTGGGCTAAGAACTACATTTGTATTCTCGTAGATCCATCTTCCTTTCTAAGTGGTCCCATTTTCCAAATTTACAAAACAAGTACAAATATTTATCGAAGAAAATATTTTTGTAACAAAGTTCAAGCCCCACTAGAAAAAAATATAAATTTCCGATTTAGTCTTTAACTGAGATTTTAAAATATAATGAAATTGATTTTATAAATAAAAATTTGAAAAAAAGTAATGATGAAAAAAATAGTGGGTTCACGCTTTAATAAAATAAAGACCGGTTATTATGCTAATATCATTTTGGTTTTCTCATAATTACGTAATTTATTATTTATACAAATTTATGCACGACGTGAACCAACTTTGCATCCATTCAATATTTTTAGTCTCTATTACGAAGTTTCCGGACCAATTTTCACGAACTTTACGGCTATTGATCATGAGTGAGAAGAATGTCTATCATGTTTAATTTCTTTAATACATTATCAAATTTATGTATTTAATATGTTAGAATTTGAATTGAATAATAACTTTGCTTTTTAATACTTTGAACGTCGAGGAGGTCCTTTTACCACTAATATATATATATATATATATATGTTAACGAGCTCGATCAACAGAAAAGAAACTCAACATGTTCTGAATATTTATTTGATATCTTTTTTCGCTTAATGTGAGAAATTACCCATTAGTCAACCATTTAATATAAATTATACGAACTTGTGTTAGATTTTGTTCAAAAAGTATAAGCATCAGAATCCTCTTTTGCACCGGTGACTACAGAAGGTAAGTTTAGTCATTTAGAACAAAAGCATATAATTTTATCAAAAAAAGAGGCATATACGTTGCGAATTAGTGACGAGGCGAAAAACAATTCCCACCGCCTCCTAGTAAAAGGATTAAGGTTATGTCTGTAACATTAGTTAAAATTTTTGACAGCCTAAGTGATATTGGTGTGCCTTTAGCCCTTTACCACTTGACTAGAAAAATTCAAACCTTTGACAAATATGATTTAGAGTATGATTTTACCACTTAATAAAAGATAATTATATAATCAGATGTTTTTATTCAAACCTTTGACAAATATGATTTAGAGTATGATTTTACCACTTAATAAAAGATAATTATATATTCAGATGTTTTTAAAGTCTATATAATATTAATTACATAGGTCATAATTTAGAGTATGTTATCTATCAGTTTCCATATTACATATGTATCATATATGATTTAAATTCTAGTACATAGACATACAACATTTAATTAATAAAAAATTGAGAATCTCTTAAGAATTCACACCACATATAGCATACTAAATGGGTAAATTCGTAAATTTAGTGCTAAGTTTGAAGAGAAATTACATTGCATATGGTAAAACAAATTAGGGTTGGCAATTTTAAACTGCAAACCGAAAATCGACAGAACTGACCATTTTCAAAGGAGATTGGAGAACCTTACCCAACTATGTCAAAGGAGCAACATGTATGTTATTTGGTTTAGTAATCTACTGGATTACCTTGTGAATATATGTAAATTGCATACATTTCTCCGATTTGTCCTATTTGGGAAATGGGTCTCTAAATTTGAAATGTCCCAAAAACAAAGTTGGGGCTCTTAAGTTGGTTTTCTGAGGTTAGTGGATTTTAAAAAGGATATTAGAGTGACCATTTTGCTGGGTACTAGTTGAATTTTTAAAAGGGTGTTCTTAAATACACCCACAAAATCAGTCTTCTCACCCCAGTGTGAGAATACTTTCTTCTCACCCCATCAAATCTTTAAAAAATCTTGCACTTCACCCCAGCAGTGGGGTGAGTTTACTGAAATAATATAGGGACGATAAAATTTCGTCGCTAAAAGTAAAAATATTAAATAATAGTAAATTTTTCATTAAGATAAAACATAATAATAAAATTTACATTGTTCTTAATAAATTTTATTAAAAATTTCATCTAAATAGTACCTCCAAGATACAAAATATTAATTGTTATAAATAAGTTTTAGTAATTATATGATATTTTATATAATCTTTTCTTAAATGTTTATTATTCATATTTCAAATTTATTTACAAATTTTATTTTTATCTTTATCAAATAAGTAAATATAATACTTAATTCACTACTTCAAAAATATTAAAAGATCAATTTGTTATTTGAATATATGTTATCTTTGTGAAAATGGAAAAAATTAATTGGAAAAATAAAATAGTTTTCATAAAAATAAATCATTTATTAACATATTTTGTTACTTTCGATTTCTATGATATTTAATTTTTCGGAGATTCAAGAAAACGATTCTTTACAAAATATTAAAATGATAGAGATTTTCTCACTAAACTATTTCCTTTTTCGATATTTTTTTACGATTAATTTTAAGAAATTAAATATTGAAACAATAAAAACACAACATACATTACATATTTTTTTATATATATATTTATGACATATTAGACACGCGTTAACACTACATTTTTTTTAACTTTAACATTAGATAACTTAACATGTTTTATTGAATTTGCTTGCATGCATGCTCAAATAAAAGGATTGAACAAATTAAGAAAAACATCATTGAAAATGTTATTGTGCCGGTGCAAATAAAAATAAAAATAAAAGTCTAGTAATCTATATAAAATTATGAGAATACTTATTATAAGCATATATTTATGAGATGTATGTAATTAAGTGAAAATAATAGATGTTTGTTTATTGGAAATAATGTAATTTTTTATTAATTTTTAATTTTTAAAACTTTAAATGGGTGATAAGATAAATTAGTGGCGATTTTTTCAAAGTATAGAAAGCTGGGTGAGAAGAAAAGGTTTTACGCTATTTTTTAGGTTAAGATTAACGTAACTTTGACTTTTAGTGGGGTGAGAAGACGGATTATGTGGGTGCATTTAAGAACACCCATAATACTAGTGAGATGTGGAGAGCATTCTAAATTTCGAATGCACTAAGGCCTCGTTTGGTTCACGGAAAGGAAATCAATTCTCTTATCTTTTCCATGGAGGTAGGAAAGTAAATTTCCTGTCAAATTTCCTTTCTTGTGTTTGGTAAACCATGGAAAGTATTTAGGAAAGAGAATTATTGTCTAAAATTTGTGTAATAAATGCTTGGAAATCACATTCAATCCCCCCCTACTTTCCCCTCTCTCGGGAAAGTGTTTCCGGAATTTGTGCTTACCAAACAAAGGAGAGGAACGACTTTCCTTTTTCCCGAATACTAAAATCCGTGAACCAAACAAGGCCTAAGAGTTGCTTGCTCTCATTCGATCCAGCTCTGATGAAGCCTTTAAAGGAGACTTTGTTAGCTTTGGTTTATTTATACCTTGTACTCTTTAGTGCTTGATTTTGGATTTTTTTTTGGTTTTTTTTTAATTCAAGTGATGGCTGCCTTAGTAATTAAGCTTCAAATTAATGCCTTCTTCATGAAAAATAGATTTGGTCAGTTTTAACCAAATACCAACCGAACCGATCAACCATTTCAGTAAAATCGAAGGTCGGTTTATCGACTACATCGGTTCGGTAGCAGTTCGGTAATTTACCATATCGGTTCAATTTACTGATCAAATTGGTTCGATAACCGTACCGTGGCTGGCCCTAAAACAAATAGACATACAAAAAATAAGGGTTACCCAAAATTTTTTTTTACAAGAGAGAGAAAGAGGATTATGTGCATGAAAGGAATAGGTGGGTCATTTCACTCACTCCTCTCAATAAAGTAAGCTCCTATCACGGAAGATTATCCCTTTTACTATCTCGTAAGATTAAAAGTGATGTTTACAACTTTATACGAGTAATGTTTACTTGTTTAAGGTCATGCAAGTAAGTTTATCCGTGTGACTAAAAATTTAATCATATGGTAATTGGTAAGTTTGTAGATTGGCTACTATTAAGGACGTAAGGAAAAGGAAAGAAAGGTGGGCAATTTACGAGAGAACGTGAGTTTGAGTTTCATCCGGGGAAGAGAGATTTATTTTTGTTATTATTGTAGTAAAGAGAAAATATTTAGGTTTTTATAAAAAAACAAGAAAAAAAGGGCAATTGTCTCTCTTGAATTTTCAAAAATTGCTATTTTACCTTTCAAATTATTTTTGAAAATTGCAAATATTTGCATGTTAGTTAAGTTTATAAAAAGTTAATTTAATACTAGTATAATCTTCAACAAAATAACATTAGCACTAAATTTTGGCTTTGCTCTTTCTTATTACATAGAGATAAATTTGTACTCAACTTGCTCCCTCAAAAATAAATTCTGGCTTATCATATAGAGATAAATTTGTCAATTTACTCATTAACATACATGTACTAAATTTACATATATGTATATATGTGTGTGTATACACAAAAGCAAAGACAGGAATTATACAACCAACCCATGTAATGGGAAAAATGATTACACATTATTGGGGCATAATTATTAATAAGTCGACAATATTTTTAAGTTTAAACTACACTTATATATTAATAATGATTGCACAAATAAAAGAGAGATTATAAAAAGGTAGTAATATTATGGAAAGAAATAATAATAATGAAATAAAAAGGGGGAGGATATGCTAATTGTTGAGTGGGTACTTTTACTTTAGTTATTATTATATAATATATCTAAATCTAAATCTAAATAAAATATAACGTCCTTTCTATCGATTGATCGTATCTAACTAAACACCTTCAAATCTCCCCTTTGACCGTCTTCTCTCTCCCCTTTTCGCCGCTGTTGCAGACAGAGTTTTCCCTTTCTCTCTTCCGCCTTTTCTCTTTCTTTCTTTCTGCCACTCTACTCCACACACGAACACACACACACACACACACATATATATATATAGCTCGAGAAAGTATCGACAGAGAGAAAGAGAGTTATGTTATCTTCTAGTCTTACCTCGCACACTATTATCTTCTTCTCCAAATCTCGATAACTCTCTCTGTTTCTGTTCGAAAACTCTCTTCCCACCGATCCGACGGCCGCGATCCCCCCCCTTTCTCTCTCTAATCGTACGGCCAGGGATCCCCCCTGTTAGCTTCTTCTACGTAAGTCACCCTTTTAGAAAATATGGCATATACCTTTATAAACACCCCCTTTCTCTCTCCCTCTCTCTCTAAATCTTATATTTTCAGTAAACTTTTATCTTTCAATACGTATATACACTGTTGTATATATACGTACATGTATCTGCATATGCATTTGAATCTTATATCTATATATGTATGTATGTATATATATCACCTTGTCTTTCGCACCATCTTCTTCGTTGCCATTTCGAATCTGTTATTCTTCTTCACATGCACTGTACGTTGTTCCGCGTATTTAAATTTAAATGATGCTTGCGCCTTTTTCAAATCAAGCAAATTTTGAATTCGAAAGCGTTACGTTTTGAGTTTTTATGGCAAATTGGGGGTTTATTCATGTATTTTCAATCACATGCACTAGACTAAACTAATAGGCGGGAGGGAATTTGTTTACTGTGCCCACTGACTTGATACAATTCGTATCCAAGTCTTCGATTTGATTATTTACTTCAATTTTCTTCCATATAATTGGAAAGCTATTTTGCGTCATTTCTTTGGCGGTTTCGTTGCGTGATTAATTATAGTCGGTGGCTTTTAGGTTGGTATGTCGGCGAGGTTCTCCAATCTCCTATAATACCTTGCTTCTTTCGTCTTTAAATTGCATGTATAAAATGCTGTGTTAAGTTTCTTAATTCCTTGTATTATTTTTGTGATTAATTATGTGTGGTTATATGCTCCAGGATGCTTAATGTGATTACTTGGATATCTGATTTGGCGAATTATTTCTATGGGAATTCTTATTTGTGTGGTAATTAAATTTGAGTTGCCAGTGATAGAAATCTTATAGAAATTATGTGAGCTACTCAAAAGAGTTTGTGAATGGTTTTGTGTTCATTACCGGTGCTTTTATACCACTAATTTTTATGATAAGCTAGAAAATTTGTGCTTTGGCGAGATGTTCTACTACTTTTTTCGGTTTTTCCATAGAATACAATTCTTTGGGGGATAGGCAATAAAAAAAATCCATGAAAAAAGAGGTAAAGATGGACAGCTCGACAAATGACACAGCTCATATTCTGACTCTTTTTTTTTTTTTTTTTACATCAAGCAGAACCTACATGTCGAAAGTTGCTGAACATAACTCAGTTTGCACAACCATAAAGTGGTCATATGTTGACGTGAATTGGTAGATTTTATTGCTAAAAATATGATACAAACTTATTTTTTCCCTTTGGAAGATTGTAATTTTTATCTAGGAGTGTCTAGATGATTTATCTTTTTACCATCTATTCCTTTTCCAGTCCTTGTAGGTAGTAGGATACATATATCGATGGGGATTTTCTTGGTTGCCATAAGTTGTAATAATTGGCATCATCTAATTAGTTGGGACTTTTCCCGTGTCATAGGATTGGGGGAACAATGTTTTTCCTTTTCTCGCGGGAAGTAGCACAATGTGATTAGCTTAAGTGTGGCAGTTAGCAGCATGGGTGGGTGCTAAAGCTGACATTTCAATGTCACTTACACAAGTCCTTGGAAATTTATCTTTTAAGAATGTCCTTTTGTCGCTTTTGGTGAGATAAAGGATCACTAGGATTCTCGGAAAGGGGACGTTTCCCTAATCCTTATATGTCATGTCTTTATTGTTCTTCTCTATAGTCCCTTCGTCTCAAATTTATAGTCCCAATTTTGCTTTTGAGGATGTGCCAAATTGATAGTCTCATTTCCTTGTTTGGATATAATCAATGTAATTACCAAATTTCACAATGGAAAATAACTTACAGTTAAATTGGGAGTATCAATATCAGACAGAGGGAGTAGTATTTATCATGGACGTATACTTTCTGGTTTACTTCAGTTGGAAGGAGCCTCCCTTTTTGGAAGTTTCAGGAATCTGGATGACTGAGTGTCTGAGTGGCAGGTGACTTAGCCGAGCTGAAGTCTTTTGCGATCACCGTTTGATGTATTTGGGGGAAATTGAGCTCATGTTGATTCTTGGGCGTGGGGTATCTTAATCAGTTGTTTGTGGTTATATATGAACAAATCTCTAGAAGTATGCTATACATGCTATTTATTGGATATTGGTACAAAAAGTCATGGTAAAATATTTCAGGATCAACATCTCCTTCTTTTAGGGTGTCTTTCGAGGAATACCATTCAATGATATTTCAGGATCGGCATCTTTCTTTTCTTTTGGCCGCAGTCATTTTGCTATTATTATGTCATTATGGAATTTAGTTTGTCAAACAAAAAGGCTTTTCTTCTTCCTTTAAATGACAATAGATGACAATAGCTATTAAATCTTGTATTCTCCCATTTTGTGCTATATTTGTGATGTTTTAAGGTTATTAATCTCCACAAAATACTGCTTCCTCATTCATCTTGCCACTACACGGTATCTTTGCTTTCTACTTTTTGATTTATCTACTTGTCATAATACTAAGTTACTAACGTAATCATGTTGACAACTTTGCTTAGTTTTTGTAATATATTGAATGATTCCTCTCTCTCTCTCTCCCTACACACACGCACACACATATATAGATAACAATCTTGAATTATGCCTTATAACCAGGATTAAGAGTGTCTTCCAGGCTATGGAGAATGGGCATAGGAGGGGTAGGAGAAAGGATCCTGTTGCACAACAAAATGGCGATGTGAGCACATTGGTTGTTGATGATGAACTGGATCCATGGACTGCCTGGGCATACAAACCTCGTACTATTACATTGTTACTTATTGGTGCATGTTTTCTCATGTGAGTTTTCTTTCCCATGAGCAACTTTTGTTGAGTGATTAAGATGTTTTAGTCAGCTATGCAATTTCTATTACTTCTAGGTACTCATTGTTTTAAAAATAAATAAATTGTGAATCAGTTCTGCTAATTTTCCCTCTTATATATTCTGGCCTTATGTTTCAAGCAGTATCCTTTCATGGTTCTTTCTGTTGTGACGGGAATATCAGTTTGGGAATTTTTTTGACGAATAATGCCGGGGACACTAAGTGTGCACAAAAATGATGTATCAAGCATGTGATTGATTGGATAATGGGACCCATACGTAAGTGGTGGGTACTATGCGTGCAGTGACACCCCGTCCCCATGTACCTATGATTTGTTGCTTCTCCTTGACTCTACTACAAAAACATGTCTTCATTAGTATTCCAGAGTTTAGTCATCTAGTTTGGTGGTCACATTTTAATGTGCTGTCTCTATTATTAGGACCACAATGTTATATTATGCATACTGGTGATAGAAGCATATCTCATTGTGGGAAGAATGAAGATATGTGGTTTTACCAGAAAGCAGAATTTGTCTCCTGAGCTTATTTGCCATTTCAGCTTGGTATATATGTTTATGTTTTTCTAGGGACGTCAGTTAAATGTATTTTCTTTTCTTTTGTTTCTTTGAACATGATTATCAGTTGGGCAAGTGGAGCTCTTGATCCTGAAAGCAGTTCAACTGGTGATCTTGTTACATCTGTGAAAAGGTATGTGATTGTCTGTTTCTGGTATATGCCTTTGAACAATTTCTTTTAGAACTTCACTTCTCCCAGTGAAACTGAAAATAATCCTGATTTATTTTGTATTTCACAGGGGCATATGGGCAATGATTGCAGTTTTTCTGACTTACTGTTTGCTGCAAGCTCCTTCCACGTAAGTAACCTGATATATTCTTAAACATATTTTTACTTGTCCTATTAGTATAGTATCATATGAGTTGTCTAAAGTTATATTATAGGGTTTGACGCTGTTATCCATCAGGTTTAATTTGTCTAAGCACATTTTGATTTTACAGGGTACTAATTAGGCCACATCCTGCAATTTGGCGCCTAGTTCATGGAATGGCTGTTGTTTACCTTGTTGCACTCACCTTTTTGCTTTTCCAGGTCAGTTTGTTTAGCTCACTTGTTCTCTTTGCATAATTAAGGGCTTAAGGCTTTAACTATGAAACCATACAAACATTAGGTGACCAGTTTTTCTTTCTTTATGATGGGCCATGCATGTGACATTCAGATGTCACTGCCAAGTATTAATTGTTGCAAATGTGGTTTATTTATTTTATTTCTTAGTACCAATTTAACTAAGTGCCCTTTTTTTTTAAATTTAAATATTTTGTTTGTTGAACCATTCATATGACTAAATTTTGTTGAATGAGTTACCTGCAATACTTTATTTTTCTGTTTTCTGAAATTTTTTTTTGTGGAACTATTCATCATTTATGATGCTCTCATGTAGACTTCAACTTATGGAATTTTCATTTTCTGTTTTCTAACTTGCAGAAGCGTGATGATGCTCGGCAGTTCATGAAGTATCTCCATCCCGATCTTGGTGTCGGTAAAGATTTGTCGCTTCATTAAACTCCCCATCTTATACTTATGGACTTTAATGTTGACAGTGCATTCTCTTCATCCTTATTTTTTTAGTTGGATTGCTCATTGAGCGTACAAAAGAGATCAGATTGGTTTTTAAGCATATTTTCATGACTCTAATGCAGAACTTCCTGAAAGATCCTATGGTGCTGATTGCAGAATTTATTTACCTGAAAACCCCACAAGCAGGTTTAAGAATGTTTATGTATGATTTCTTCTTTCATCATCCTTCCACCTCAAAGATTTCCTTTCCCTTGAATGTTTTCTTCTTTCTAGAACATGTAAATTATATTTGCATGGATGCTGCAGTTTCTGATTTCTTTTCTTTTTAAGGAAACGCTTTTTGATGAATTTGTTCCGGCGCATATCTTTGGGTGGTGGGGGAAGGCTATAATGATCCGCAATCAACCACTTTTGTGGGTACTATCAATTGGATTTGAGTTAATGGAGGTTCGAGTCTTCGACCAACTTTAAGACTATCTTGGAATTTTTGTTATTTCAAGCGCGTGTTTGAGTTGGCTATATCAATTCTTTCATAAGGTTTTTGTATTGGCATTTTCAGCTTACCTTCCGCCACATGTTACCAAATTTCAATGAGTGCTGGTGGGACAGCATTATTCTTGATATATTAATCTGCAATTGGTTCGGTAAGAACCGTGATTCTGCAATCGTGGTTTGTCATTATTGAAGCCCTAGCTAGTAGAATGCTTACTAATAAAAAATATACATGTAGCCTGCCATTTAAGAAATTTTTACTAAAAAGGTATTCTATATGTTATAGAGGATTGAGAAGGGTGCCTTTTAATTTTGTCCCCTAAATAATAGAAAATTTTAACTTTGCCTCCCAAATATTTTTTGAATATGATTGTCCCCATCAATGTCTGTTAATTGCATGTTCTTCCAGATAATTTGCGTATTCGAAATAGTGACTTGTCGGTTTCTGTTGTGCTACTGCAGGTATCTGGGCAGGAATGCATACTGTTCGATACTTTGACGGTAAAACATATGAGTGGGTCGGCATAAGTCGCCAGCCAAATATTATGGGAAAAGTATGTTATCTGGAAGTTTATATTAGTATGTTTCTGATTAAAATAACTCGTCTTATTGCTTTGTTTAAAATGATCTTCCACAATTGTGTTACTGTGTTTCCTTTGTCTGCTAGACCATGCTCAAATAAAATGTGTCATTTATAATTTTATCGTTAGAAGGGGTACTTTTTTTGTTATGTTTTACCCAGTGCTCTCTAATTTCATTTCACAAGAGTGAGGCTTCCCCCTTTAGGCCCAATGAATGTTCAGTTAGTAGAACTAATGACTGTTTCTGTGCATGTGTCCTTTGGAAGTCAGTGGTGGTTACTGAATTGTCGTGCAACTTATATACTAGTAGCCCATGCTAAATCCAATCTTTTGTCCCTTATTACATAGATACAGGTTTTAGGACATTGTCAAGGAGTTTTTTTTCTGTATGTTGCTTCTCACTGCATGCATTTGGACCTTTGGTCCTTCCTATGGGGCAATATTCATGACCTTGATTCCACTTTTTAGTGAGCCCTAAGTTATGTAGAAACACCATTTTGAAAGGAAAATAAACATTTAGCATCTGTTATACAGAAGCAGAAGCAGCATTTGATGGAATCTCAAACTTCTGTGTGCAAGTGAAAATGACCTAATTGTTGCTCCAGTCCCAGTTCCAAAACCTGGAATTGGGTTTCCACCACACCCTTAAAACTCAATCATTTGAGATTCTGCCATAGAACTTATTCATAGGGAATATTTATTTTTGTTCTTGTATAGTTTGTTTTCGTAGGTTTTGTTTATTTTTCTGACTAGTGTTTGTATTATTTGGATTCTAATAATATTTTCTAATTTCACCCAAAAAAAGGAATTATTTATTTTCACCTTGGCAGACTCTGATACTGTTAAGTGCTTTATATTTTATATTTTTCAGGTAAGACGAACACTGGGTCAATTTACACCAGCGCATTGGGACAAAGATGAATGGCACCCTCTTCTAGGCCCTTGGCGTTTCATTCAAGTTCTTAGTCTTTGCATTGTGTTCTTGACTGTGGAGCTCAACACATTCTTTCTCAAGTTTTGTCTTTGGATACCTCCTCGAAACCCCCTCATTGTGTATAGGTTGGTCCTATGGTGGCTAATTGCAATACCAACAATTCGCGAGTACAATTCTTACCTACAGGACAGGTTCTCTCTCTATCCACCCCCACCCCCCACCACAAAACCCAACACCAAATGAAAAGACATGCTCAAACACAGAGAAACCCACTTCTTTTAGTAATATCAGTGACTAACACTTCTTTCCTTACTGCAATGATTTTCAGACAACCAGTAAAGAAGGTGGGAGCATTTTGTTGGCTTTCCCTTGCAATCTGCATCATCGAACTCCTCATTTGTATCAAGTTCGGACATGGTTTGTTCTATCTCATCATTATTTTGAGCCATGTGTTGACATTTTTAGTCATAGTCATGACCCTATTTTTTTTCCCTCCTTCCAGGGTTGTTTCCCTATTCGATGCCTCTGTGGCTGGTAATTTTCTGGACATTTGTTGGTGTTGCCCTTGTGATATTCTTGATTATATGGTCATGGCAGTTGAACCGAAATTTGGGGAGAAAGAGGCATATGAGTTAATCATTCTGGTCCCTCATTCTTTGATTCCTTTCTTTTCTTCCGATTAACCATGTTGTAAATACCAATTACCTTTTTAAATTGTATATGCTTACCGTCTTAGGATAGTTTTACATAGAGATTAGTCATTCAGTCTTTTTCTTCCTTGATTAGTGGAAAGGTCTCCAATGTGAGTTTTCGTTTTTGCTGTTTTAGCTACTTAGACGGTATTATTTTGATTTACATCTTAAAATTTCAATATTTAGTTTAGCATAAACTTTTGAATCAATACTAGTTTTTTAAATTACACATCCTTATTTCTGATTTATAAAATACACAAAGATAAAAGTAAATTTTCAATATTTGTTACCCACTCAACCAACTCAAAGCCCTAAATCCACTAATACATGAAGATAAAAATTTAGTCATAATATTTGGTACTGACTCAACTCACCCAAAACCCCAACCCTAATATTTGCCACCCAACTCACCGCCGATCTCCACCTCCGCAGCCTCCTTCATATGCTTTGTCTGCGACGCTCGTTAGTATCCTTTATATCCAATATGCCTGCATTAATCCTTGTTGAAGTTAAAAATTGACCTACCCAAACAGCAAAAACAGCAACTGGGATTCCAATCATTTTCCTAATGGATGGAACTCTTGCTTGAATCCCATTCTACCCTCTTCTATCACCTATTTCGTCTATGAAATGGAGCTCTCCCGTATTGTCTGTGTCTGATTCAAAATTGCGCCACTGAAAGATGGAACACATGAAAACTACTGAGTCTATCCATGATCTGATTTAAGTTTTCCAATTCTTTATGTTTGACACCAAAGCACAGAATAATGTGCATTTATTTGTTCTAATAGTTTCGATCTCAGTATCTGTTCATCATATTAATATAATGAATCGTTTCTTTAATGTCAATTTAGTCTGTTTCATTCTCTTTATTGTCACTTTATCTCGCTTCATTCTTTCTTGCTATTATTGACTTCTTCAGGCTTATTATCTCTACTTCTTTGCCAGCACATGTATATGATAATTTTGTGTACTGCAAAATCTTGTTCTTTATTTCCTGAATAATGTATCAGTATTATATGATGGCTGACAGAGTAATTTGTATGAATCAATATTTCCCAAGGTCCTATGACTGCACACATTTTTTGATAACCACCTCGTTGCATTAATTATTGCACACACTGCTCATAAATTCCTTGGACTCTGATAACATCATGGCTCTTTCCCGGTTATTTAGATCTTGGATTTGCTTTCCATGAAATCTAGAACCGGGACCTCGAGAAAAATTGAAATTTGGAATGTTGATCAAATCCCTTTTTACAGTCTTAAATAGTATTCAGTTGAAAATATCCGAAGGATGTTTAGGATTAGCATGCTGAGTCCCTTGTATCTCAAGTTTAATTCACTCGCATAGAAAAGGGCACGGTGGAGGTCTTTTTCTTCCAGGTGGTTTTTCCTCTAACAATCTCCTCAATTTTTTTCTCCCCTTTTGTTTGGAGAATATGTGTATAGCTAGATGGCCATTCATTCAATGACCCTGAACCTATATTGCATAGACCGACATTTTTTTCTTGAAGCCCCTCTTTCAGAATTCCATTGTCTTGAGGTTCACAAAGGGATTGAACTATATCTGAGCTTCCACATTCTCTTCTATATTCAAGTATAATATTAGACAGCTGGTGATTCTCCAAAAACTGGTCAGGGATGGCCTGAAGAAGGAGAAAAAAATAGTGTTTTAGATTTGTACACGTTTGAAATTAGAATCAAGACACAAAATTCTGGGGGTGTGCGCGTTTAATTTTGGGTTTATGTACCTCAAGCATCCATTGTACATACTTTACGTTGTTTACATGGAGGTTCATGTCCAAATCACTCCTCTTTGGCTACAAGTATTAGATGAAAAATGTTAGTAATTCATTAGTACTAATCAGTATCAAAGTTCAATGAAAAAGAAAAGGAGTATACCCTCAAGTTTAAGTTCTCGTATTTTGCATTATTGTCCAACTTCTCAATTTTTTCAGGGGAATCCTCTTCGATTGCTTGCTTCTTAATAAACCATGGGGAAATCTCATCCCTCACTTCATCTGGCATCTTTGAAAGTCGCCTAGTTTGCTGGTTCATCATAACCCATGTACTGGTCCATATTTTTAACTCCTTAGCAATCAGTGTAAAATATATGATAGACGAAAAAAATGTTAAGACTTGAAGATGTACCTTGTTGCACATGCAAATACACGACCTGTGGTATGGCTTCGAAGTTGCCAGTCGCGCTTCATTCCGTTTTTACCTGATGCTCCAACCCATGTATCAATTTCTATTACCTCGCCCCTGCAAGATGCAATCCAAGCTTGTAATCATTACCATTGGACACTAATATTTGTGTGCGCTTCTATAAAGATGCTTTGAGATCATTTTGCCTCTATTGTCCGACTTAATGGGTTTAAAAAGAATGTGTAGGCAAAATGTTTTGTGTGGCAAGACACAGGTTTGGAGGTTGTTTTGTTATAGCTAACCGAGAATGGATGGCAACAAGTTGGTTTGGGGTGCAAACCTGAATCTGGCTCCCCCATAAATATGGCCGATCCAAACCCGACTCGGTGTGGATTTTGCTTTCAGAAACGCGAAATTGCCCCACTCCGGCATAGTAATGATATGATATTTATGTTTCAAAGAAAAAGTATTACATTGAGGCCGAGTCAAAGAGTTTAATTCATGTGAATCCAACTGGGCCAGGTTCTTTTAAAATCTGTAAACACCCGGTGGAAAAAAAAGGCCCATCCAAACCTGACTCATTAAGTTTAGGTGGGTCAAAAACCACTGAGTTGGGTCATATTACCATCCCTAGCTAATTTCCTACTAAGAGAACTATTACTTGTAGGAAAAGGATGTGATTTGAATTAGGAAGTGATTGAAGGCTAATATTACCAGATTGGATAATGATCAACTTGAACTTGCATTCTTGAGACAACCCATATGAGATTGTTCCTCATCATCCCATGCGTCGCACCGAACCCATCCCCAAGAAGCCCCGACATCCATACATGATTCAATGCTGTCTCCTGCATGCATGTAGAGACATTGAATGAATTGTTTTACCTGATAAATACGTATAAATTTCATGGAATGAATTATTTTACCTGAAGAAGATTGAGGATGCTCTCTAGTGTAGCAGTTTTATCTGGACCGACTTCATATGAACGTATAACAACAGTCTGTCTATATCCAACGCCTTCTTCAACAATTAGCCCTTGTCGGTATTCATCAACAAACTGCTTCTCTGTGGGAATATTCTGCCGAATCTGATCCACGGTAATGCTGCCATTTTCAGCTACAGAAGTGGTTGCCACCGCAACCACATGTCTCAATAAGCCAGCCTTCTTTGTCATGGACATGCTAGATTTTCCACTGATTTTGATATTACTCAGTTTTTTCTTATCTGGGTCATGAACGGAGCCACTGATCATACTATGGCATGCCACGTAGGAGAGAGAAGCAGCCATTTTGTAATCTCTCTCTAGATCTCTTCTTACTCCCTCTACGATGTGGGAAGAGAGAGGTTGGAAAGGAGCTTTGGGTGATGAAATGTTTTTATAGTTTCTAAATGGGCGGAGCTTGCATGGAGAAAATTCTGTTTTTAGAGGACAAAAAGAAGAAACAATGTAAAACTTAGTTGGACACAACAAATTCTGCCCTTTTGGTCTGAGGGTTGTAAATTTTAGTGTTGATATTTTAGTACCAATCGACATAGAAGATAACAAAAAGGGTTGTAGTTTCGATTTTAGAATTTATGGGTTTGTGGAAGACAAAATAAAAGGGTAGATGCATATATATATATATATGTATATATATTTATTTAGAGAGGGGGTTGAAGTGGGTATGAAATCAAGGGTTCTACTTTGTTTCTTTGTTCCTATAAATTGGCTGCTTGGATTTTTCGATTTGGTTGAGGTAACATTCTATGTTAGGTATGAAGAATCAAAACTCTGCTTCTTTTTTTGTTTTTTAGGATTTGGGTAATTTTTAAAAATGATGATTGGGTAATAATTATAAAGAAGAGTACTTTATTGTTCTATATTTTGAATTAGACTAGGTAAAGGGGTGAATCTAGCAGCTTTGATGTTGCTGGAATCCATGACTCGTTGGACATGTTTTATACGTTAAACAATGGAGGGTTTAACATTTTAAAGTTAAAGTCATTGTTGGGTTTATTGTGCATCTCACAAAAATAAAGTCATTGTTGAAATACATAGAGAAGCCTAATTATGTATTAACAGTTCAATAAAGTTCCATGTACTAAAATGAAAAGTTGTTTGTTTGGGCGAGTCATGAATGATAATAATCTCTTTGAGAGTGAGGCAAACAAAAAATATCTGTTTTAACGGAAGGACCCTTGCTTTGCGGGTTTTCTTATATGTCAGAAAAAAAAACGGGAAGGACAAAAGATATTTGCTTGAATGATTAAGAGATTAAAGTGAAAAAAAAAGAAAGGCACTAAATAGTCAAGTGACAGTGAAGAGGCATTGCATTTGTAAATAACCAAAGAACGATAGGATAATCGATTTGTCAAAATAAAAGAACGAAAGGCACTAAATAATCGCTAAATAGTCAAGCGATAGTGAAGAGGCATTACATTTGTAAAAGAAAAGTTATTTATTATGCTAGGTTTAGCGATAATGTGCCATAACTTATTTAATAAAACACATTTTGTTTATGAAGTAAATAATGGATTTTTATGTGTTCGAAAGAGCTAAATATTTTTTATTGCGTCATCGTTATTACTGCAATATCTATTAATTTTAAAAAAATAAAAATAATGTGGAAAGTGTGAGCAATAAAACATAGCGAGACTAAATCAGAGCTTTGGCTGATTGGTCCCCTTCCCTTTTCATTTCTGCCTGGAACATAACACATTGAAAGTACAAAATGATGTACCAGATTTATCTTCCTTCTTCTATAAACAGATAAATTAGGAAAAACAAAGGGGCCGGATAAATCACCTATTCTTTTTATTCTAAAAATCACATTAAAAAAAAAGTATTTCATTTTATAAGGATTATTTTCATTTAACAAGTAGTGTTAAGAATACAAAAATAAACGTGTTAATCCAAAACTTGTGTTGATCACATGGTACCTAAAGTATGAACTATTTCAGCCATTTGATTATTACAAAGTTTAATTATCATACAATAATTAAGAACCCCAAAAATAATATGAAATCAGCACAAAGTGTCACTTATTTATTCCTCTTAAATTCGAAGTCTTGTTTTTTTTTTTTTAAATATATATATATATATATTAATTTATCACACTGTAAAAAAGTACTATTATTTTTGTTACCATTTTATTATAATTAATATTGTTTTGAAAAAAATTAAAAATAATGTATTATTTGTTTTTACTTTTAAATGCTGAATGAAAGTGTATTCAAGTGATATTGATTTTTATTTTTTTATATTGATTAAAATTTAACATTAAGAGCAATTTGTATCATAATAACAATGGTAAGTGTGTTAGAGTTCATATATTTAGCATTCAAAGGCAACCAAATTGATTCAAACAAAATACAAATACAATTTTCAGATGTTTTATTAACACTTTTAAAATGAAGGGATGAGAAGGGGCTTTATTGACATTTTTCAAATGTTCATTGTGAAGGTAATAAATTAACACACAGCCATTATTCCCTACCCCGATGAGTAGCAACGGCAGTGTTATGAGTCTAGGATCTGTAATCGGCAGTGGATTGAGAGAGCGCGAAGGGAGAGTCAATCGTGTAATGAGGTTTGGGGTTTTCTTTTCACCGATTCACTATTTCAAGTAAGGGGGGGAGAGAGAGAAGGTGGGTGATGAGCGTGAAGAGAAGAGAGAAATAAAGTGGTGGTAATGAGGTTGGTCTCTTTCTAGTATTTTTTTGAGCAAATGGGAAAAGATGGAGAGAAAGTGAAGGTGATGAAGGTGGAGAGAGAAAGAGGGTGGTGGTGTGGGTTTTTTTTTTTTTCCTGGTTTGGCTAAGCAAATGAAGGATATGAAAGAATTTGGGGCATTTTAAGAATTTTGGCACAAATTTAGTATTGATAGAATCATTAATTTTAAACCCCAAAGTTTAAGAAATAAGTAAATTCTAATTTAAGATTGACAAAATTATGGCCCCAAAAATTCAAATGATTTATTGAACCAAGTTAGGACCATCATATTTTATAATTCAGTAAAGATTATAACGCTGTATAGAGTATAAATATATAAAAGTTTTAGTGTAGTTGCAACTGGTGATTGAAATGTACATGTGAAAAAGAGAAAAAAGTCTTTAGTAAGTTTGATTGACCCGTTCCTCCCATTGATCCCCTCCTGGAATTTTGAAATAGATAGATGATAGTGGGCCGTGGTCTGTGATGGGCCGAGGTGAAATCCATAAATATTGTATCCCCACTCTTGTATTCCGTCAGAGTGCACCTTAGACACTGCTAGTCTGTCTGCTCAAATGCTACAGTGCGCCATTGGTCTGTCTAATTCAGTAATTCTAATCCTATCGTCCACCGCCAAAGTTAAACTAAGGGAGGAGCTCCGCACGTGTAACAAACGAATAATATATATATATATATATAATTATTATATTTTATACCTTTATTCAACACTATATACAAACAAATACTCCGGTTAGTTTCAGGGCAAAAGCGAGTTTGGAACTCAAACTCGATCGTCTTCTAAAGAAATAGAACAAGAGATGAGATGGGAAGCACATGTGGCCTCGCTTATTCTAATCCACACTTGAAAAATCACTGTTGCTTATTCAAATGCCGCCTCCATTCTAACTCATCTTCAAACCCAAATCATCCAACTTCTATTTATATCAATCAACCAAGGCCCAAGTTCAACGTCTTTAATAGAAACGAATGCAAAAGGTTGAGCAGATTTGTTTGCTTCGCTGTTCAACAACAAGAAGAAGAAGATGTGACGACGACGGATAAGCAACCACTAGGTGCTGGTGCTGGTGCTGTTCAACTTAAGCCTGGTATTAAACACGAAACCCTATCTCTGTACTGTATGCCTACATTTGCGTAATGCGTATGTATGTATATCTACGGAGTAAGAAAATAATTACTGTAGTGGTTGTTGATTTTTGGATGATTTTTTGAAATTGGGGGTTGCTTTCAATTAGTTATATATTTGTTTGCAATGATTTCTGTCCTTAGTTCAAAGGCTTTTTTAAGCTGCAAGTGGCTGTTAGTGATTAGCTTTTTAAAATCTTTTATGCAAATAGAACTCAAGTTAGCAACTCCTCAAACCTTTTATGCAATATAGAACTCAAGTTGGCAAAAATGTTGACAATTTGCTTCATTTGATAAAAATTCTTGTATAACAATGTTTATCGTTATATTGCTCATTTGCTCTAATGTACATTTGTGCTTATTTGATATTCAAAAGAACCCCATTCTTAGATTTTGCAAATAGCGCCAAAATATCTCGAGCTGCCGCAATCAGAGAACATTTAATTAACATGATTACCTATACAATTAAGGAATTGTGGGTTACTAACCCATTTTAGACTAGCTAAAATGGGTAATAAAATTAATAAAATTTTCCCTTAAGCCAAAATATGATCTAAAGTGTTTAGAAGGGTGAATTCTTAAAGAGAAGGATATTAGAAACCCTTTAATAGAGGTTTGGGAGAAATTGGGTTTATACAAATGGAAAAGGAAGTTTCTAGGCCTTCTTTATTTTCACCACTGACTTACAATGTCGGAGATCAGTACATTTTTGAATTTCTGGGCAATTTCAACATGCCCCTATCGGAGAGCAGTCCACTTTTGCATTTTTGATCCATTTCAACATGCCCCTGTTAAGCCCGACAGGCCCCTTGTTGGTCCAAAAATTTGACAACTAAGCACCCAAAATCCTCTCTAACCAAAACTTAAAGTTGTCAACTTAAAGCATTAAACTTAAAACAAATTATGAAGCATAATTATTACTAATTTAAACACGAAGTGTTACAGAACCGGTAACTGACTTTGCTGAGAAAATACGCTTTAAATAATTTGTAAATATTTTGCTTTGCATGTCCATGGTAAATCATGCTATCACCGTCTATTTATACCTAGTGCTAAAAAGTGCATTGTATATGCTTCATGCTTGCCTCTGAGAATCAATACAAGATTGCAGGTTAGCAGATCATAGTAGTCAAATTTTGAATTGAATCCCTATAAATGATGAGATGTTAAATCATATAAAGATTCAACAGATGTAACATTTTAATATATATTTAGTAAGAGGTCTAAGAGCAATAAACACGTAGAAAGCACCATATGATAATGAAATTCCATACTTCTGATCAAAAAAACCTTGCTAGACTCTTTTTTCTTTTCCTTTAAAAGATAATATAGATTTTCATGTCTCTTTTTCATCAATAATGATTTTTTCCCCCAAATGTTCCTCACCTAGATTTTAACATCATTTTTTGTTGTTGCAGTCAGAGAGGTGGCTGATGCTTCAACAGAAGACACGCTACAGAATAATGGGCCAAACCCAAACAATGGAAGCCTTATTTACAATTTTCTTTATCCCAGTAAAGAGCTCCTTCCTGGAGACGAGGAAATGAATCTATTTGACCATTTAGAAGAGCTCCGACAGAGAATATTTATTTCAGTTTTGGCCGTTGGAGCTTGCATGCTGGGTTGCTTTGCATACTCGAAGGAACTTATATTGCTTCTCCAAGCTCCTGTCAGAACGCAGGGTGTTAGGTTTCTTCAATTAGCTCCTGGTGAATTTTTCTTCACAACTTTAAAGGTATAATACAAATTTAACATTAGCAGTATTCAGTTTTTGATGTTATTGCTGTTACAAATTTAACACTGAGAATATTGAATGATGGGACTTTGCATAATAATACATTTCTGTTAACTGTGCCACAGGTATCGGGTTACTGTGGGCTTCTTTTAGGGAGCCCTTTTATTCTCTATGAGATTATAGCATTTATTCTGCCCGGTTTAACGAGATCGGAGAGAAGATTCTTGGGGCCAATAGTTTTAGGATCCTCGGTGCTTTTCTATGCTGGCATTATCTTCTCATACTTGGTTCTCACTCCAGCAGCCCTGAATTTCTTTGTTAATTACGCAGAAGGGGTTGTGGAATCATTGTGGTCCATTGATCAGTACTTTGAGTTTGTGCTGGTGCTTATGTTTAGCACTGGATTATCTTTCCAGGTAATAATCATTCTTTCAACCTCATTGTTTTTGCCCTGAATGGTGGTAATGGTCTTAGAATTTCATAGTGGTTGCAATCACTATAATCTTGTTTGAGTTTTGAAGTGTAGTTTGAATAATTAAATAGTTCTTTTGTAGCTAGCTAGTACAAAGATAAACAGGAAAAAGGAAAGAAGAGAGGCCATTCTACCTATGCCTTCAATGAAAACAATAAACTTATGCATCCAAATGCTACAAATATCAACATAGATTTATCGTTTTTTGTGTCCATAAAATTGCATCAATCACATTATAACCTCTTTATTGAACTGCTTTTAACAAATCCATATGTTTCTTTCTTTACAGGTTCCAGTTATACAACTCTTACTAGGACAAGTTGGGTTAGTGTCGGGAGATCAAATGCTGTCAATTTGGAGATACGTTGTAGTTGGTGCCGTAGTTGCAGCTGCTATAGTCACCCCATCAACCGACCCTCTTACTCAGCTACTTTTGGCAGGCCCCCTTGTGGGCCTCTACTTTGGCGGTGCATACACAGTGAAGTTTATGGGACGGTGATCAGTTTTCTTCTTTTATGTGCTTGGATTTGCAAATCAATTTGCGAATCAAATGATTGGCTTTCTTCTTTATCAGGGCATGGGACCTGTTATCTTTCTCCAATGCATCTAAGATTCTAAATTGCTAATTGCTCATGTTTCCAAGTTCCAACTTCATATAGATCCCCAAAAACATGTATCCTAAGTTGACAAAAAAATGTGGAGAACAAGGTATGTGACCTAACTCTTTTTTTTTTTATGTTTTCTTAGTAACTCTTGGTGTTAAAAGTTGAACCACGGATTCATTCTCCAGTGAAGTAGTTCTCGCGACTATATACTGTGTTGCATTAGCAACTCTGGTTTCTTTCTTTATTGTGCTTTTAAGTTTTTAGGAATTTTATATTGGTGACTTCATATATAAAACATCTCTAATTATGCCAATATTTTGAATTACTTGTTGTCAATTCCTTTATTAAAATTATACCATCTCCGTCTCAAACTGATAGTCCATGTTTGATTGTGTTACTCTTTAAGGAAACACAAATTTCAACCTAATTAGTGGTCAAGAATACAACTTATTTTCTATTTTGAGATTTGGTGCATCGATAGTGTTCCAAAAGGGAAATGAGAATACTAATTTGAGACAAAGGGAATCTAACAACGTTTTTCTATGAAAGCTTTACATAGATCAAAAGATAAATCAAATGCAATTTTACCGACGTTTGATGACGAAAAGATGACTTAGTTGGTACGTCTCTTTTACAAGTAAAAAGGTAATTAAACAATAGCCTCTTCGCGTTCACATTAATCTATCATTTCTGAAGATCCTTACTTAAATATCTGTTCCCTCGCCTTCGTTGCCTGCAGCAGATGAAATTTCTTCCCAATTAAAATGTCAGAATATATGACACAGACAAAAAAAAAAGAAAAAAGAATTTATGTTGAAGCAAATAGAATTTAATGTTGTTAGTAGACCTGTTTTTCCCAGTTTGTACGGCTTGTTATTACGGAAAGCATAGTTGTTTGTAGGAAAGAACCAGCTTGAATTCCTATCCATAGACCTTTTCCTCTTAGCTGTAAGCAGAATGCCAATACCACAGCAATAGGAATCCCAAATAGGTAGAATGCACCAAAATTCACGTAAGCCCCTATATGCTGCCATCCACATCCCCTAGCAATACCTATTTCAAACACACATTTCCATTCAATCAAACTTTTTTATGTTTGGCTATTAACGGGACACTGTGTAGTTGAAATATGAAAGAAAGATGTATTGGCCTAAGATTGTATTGATCATTTATTCTTTTACACACAATTTGGGGACACGGATTAAAGACACCACGTTACTTGTGCATTGGTCGGTAGCGTTTTTGTGTAGATTCTATTCATAATGGACCCAGCTCATTAATCAATATATTGGCAACACGTCACCCCTGTCCCCTGAATGTGCAACCCCCGCACCCAAAAAAAAAATAATAATAATAATAAAAAAATAAATCACAAACACCCACCCTAATATCCCCAAAGAAGTACTCTTTTCTTTATTGATTGGAGTTAAAAGATGAAACCTGAGAGGACTCCTTGTAGGCTATCCATAACAACAGATAGACAAACCAGAGGAGCCATGTCCATAACGTAATCAACCACTTCCTTGCCATTGCTGAACGTGTAGCCGAATATGTGCCTGCTAACAAAGAGGCTTCCGCTTACTACAACAGCCTCTGTGACTGCAAGGAACATCACTACAAAGACAGCTAAGCGGGCCCCTTGTGGATTCCCAGCTCCTAATTCATTTGAAACTCTAGTGCTGAAAAATAGATGTAATATCACACATTAATACTATTACAGCACGCAAAATATTCAACAATATTTTTTAATTTGAAACACGCACTTTCATTAGTGCGCACACACATTCATTCATTGGGTTGAGAGCAAACCTAGCACCAGCACCAAGTCCTGTTGGTATCGTATATAGTGTAGAAATGGTGTTGAGACTGGTGACACAAGGCAAAAGAAATATGTTAAGAGTCCAAAAAATGGAGTTACTGAATCAAAATATTCAGAGACATTAACATACCATACAGATAATACTGAAGCTTCAAGCTCTGGATTTGGTAAAATCCCAGACAGCAATATAAGCAGCTCAAATGACCACCACTCAAGACTGACAATCACAAAACCAATTACACGGTAAGATCATAAATTTGCACACATGCACTGAAATATATGTGTATACTGTATATATATATATAGAGAGAGAGAGAGAGAAGGGTCTTTTTACCATGTCATGACAGCAGATGGAATTGCAAAGCGGAAGAACTCTCCAACTCCGTCCAACACCTCCATTGAAATGGGGACGCGGGTTTTCGCACAGGTGGAAGAGTAATTCATCCATAAAAAGAGGAGCATCACGTTTGACCACATCGATACATCAATGGCCACCGCCGCCCCAAGACTATTCAGTCCAAATTTAAACACAAGTAGCCAGCAGAGGGGTATGTGGACAGAGAGAGTGGCACAAGAGGTAATGAGCATGGGAATGATCAAGCTTTGCATTTGAAAGTACCTAACAAGTGGTTGATAAGTTGCGAAAGCAAAGAGTGAAGGAATAAGCCACATTGTGAATTTGCCAGCTTCACGTGAAATCAAATGGTCTTGGCCTATGAATACGAGTATCTTTCCCGTATAAGCCCAGAGGAGAGAGAGGGGGATACAGACTATGATGAGAGAGAAAATGGCAGTGTAAGTTTGAGTTCCAATTTTTTTGTATTGATGAGCTCCATAGGCTTGCCCGCATAGAGTTTCCAGTCCACTAGACATTCCCATCTGTTTGGAATGTCAAAACAAAGCTAGTTAGCAAGACCGCCTGTGGTAGAGGCGCAGAGCTGTTTAAAGGGACTTGTCCATAATTGGCGAGTTCTAGGTCATGGGTTTGAGTTCTCTTCCACCGCCCCCCTTTCTCTTCGCCACTTTATTAAAATACGTCATATATACAAACATATCAATTTGGGAGGCTGCAAAATTTTGATTTGATATAGACCCAAGAAAATATAAAATTCACCGCACCTTTAATAAGCGAAAACTCAAATCGGGAATAAAATATAGTTATTTAGCACAAAGTTATTAATATTTGTTTTGACTACAAGCAATATACTATTCCACTCTTAGTGAAGCAACATAACTATATATGGTAAGGTCTTTTTTAGCTTTGCGCGGTAAATTCATTCAAAGTTCGTCTAAACTCATTAGCCCTCGCCGCATAATTAACTACCTTCCAAGATTTTTCTTTTTAGTTCTTAGAACAAAGAGAGAGCCTAGCTAGTGCATTATTGTTATATAAATAAATAGGTTTCAATTAAAAATTTAGTAAACAAAAATCCTACTAGTGACACTGGATGACAAACTTAACTAGTCTGCTTAGTGTGAGGTTTTTGTACAAAAATAATTTGCAAGTGACTGTTTAGTGTGTGAGTACTTTACTGGTACACACGAGTATTATAAATTAATAAAATGTTACGTTTAGGTTCAACAATTTGTATTTTGTACCGAAAGTAGTGTTGGATCACTATTAAAGATGATTTTATTTATTATTTTTTTTTGAGCAGGGCAATATATGGCCCAGTCAAAAATATCATTTTTGGTTTTTAATCAGATGAACTAATTCACCTCGATCGCTTATCTGGCTTTTCAAAGCTACATCCTAACTAATAAAAGTCCTACAATCAAGCAAGTAGCTTTGACGACTCGGTTCCTATTTTTCTTTTTCGATCTTTTTTGTTTCCTAATGCTAATCCTAGCCTAAAACAGATTATGCTAGTCCAGTCCTAAAACAGAATAAATAAGGTTTATTGATTAAAAAAGTAATGATACTGGTTTAATTAATTTCCTGCAGTGCCCGTACGTCAATAAGTTTATATATTGATTATAAATTTATCAATATCGTGAGTGAGTGAGTCATGCATCATCATTGGTTCAATTAACAGCTGTACGTACTGTAACATGAATACTAGCTATAAATAAATAATGTACTTAGAAACTATTTTATATTTTAGCATTAAATTAGTATAATTGATACTTTTGCTAATTATATATAATTAAGTAAAAATGAGGATATATACTAGCTATTACTGACAAGGAGGCTGAAGCCAGTGACACCAGAGAGGGAGATGGCCACGGCGGTGCCGGAGAGAGGGAGTTCCCCGAGGTGGCCCACCATCATAACTGATATAACTTGCAACAAGTAGGCTGACAAATTCACAGCCATCATTGGCCCTGCTACATACCCCAAACTCTTCACTTCCTTGCACAAAACCCTCCATTTGTCATCAATATTAATAATCCCTTCTTCACTTCTCTCTTTCACTAGCAAACCTTCCTCCATCATATCCTCGATCTCTTAATTTCTATATCTAAACGCCCGGCTAAATTTATCTTTACCTTAGCCGCGCTTCACTTAACTAATATATATATATATATACTAATGGACATATATCATATCGGAGAGCGAACATGCATGATCGATGAGAGATCGAGGAACATTATATATTGTTCATAAACTAGGCTATATATATATATATATTCTTCATTCTTCTACGATCTTCTCAGTCTTACAACACTCTCTCTCTCTATATATATATACATACAGGAATAGCAAAAAAAAAAATCACCAGTCTTGAGAATCTCCTATATATAGTGTAACTAATACCGTAAAATATAATACCTAATAATTTTATGTTTAAAACAAAAGTATATTTAGTCAAATGATAATTATCATTTGTATTTTTCATAAATCATGTTTAAAGTCTTGGGACACCTAAGACCATCTCCAGTGTAGTTTTTAAATTTGTATATTTACCATTTTTTGACGTGCAGCGCAGATGCTATTTGTTAAAATGGCATGGTAAAATGGTAGAGAAATGGTAAAAGCGAGAGGAGACAAACATTTCTGACTCACGATGGACTGAATGCCGCGAGAAGCTGACACCACCCTGCCCGATGTTCTGTATATCGCGTGATGCACAGTCAGCATCACACGATGTACAGTCCATCGTGTGAGTGTGGGGATGAAATTCGAATTTCAAAAAATGAAGCCGTTAGCTTTAACGGATCTTTTCAACTTTTGCAAACTATAAATACCCCTTAATATTTTGAAACTTTTACATATTCATATCTTTCATAAATTTAAAAAAATTGGTTGTTTGTATTTACTCTTCTTCTCCTATTAAACTGAACTTGCATTTTAATTTTTTTTTACCTATACAAGTTTTAATTTTTTTAATTATGTATAAAAATCGAGGAATAAATATTCAAGTTTTTGAAGATGAAGCTTTATGTCGTGCTTATCTTAGTGTAAGTGTTGATCCAATTCAAGGTACTAATCAATCTTTGGATAGTTTGTGGCAAGTTATTACTGTCAAATACCATGAGCAACCCGAAGTTTTACATCGAAGGACACAATCCTCTCTTCAATCGCGATTTTCCGTTATTACTAAAGCTATTGGAATATGTATTTCAAAATTATCGCACGCAATGAGTAATGCTGGCAGCGGAACAAACGAAATGGATTGGGTAATTTTCTATTCTCTATTTTATATATTAATTAATATTTATAATTTATCTTCAATATATATGTTTTTTTAATTTTTATATCGTTGTACTTATTATTTTTTTTGGAATTTATTTAATACAGGTCAGGGAAGCTCAAAGAGCACACCATTTAGAAAATGGTAAAGCTTTTAATTTCGATCATTGTTATCAAATTTTGAAAGAGCAAAAAAAATTTAGTTTGAAAACAACATCTTCAAACAGTCAACACCCCGCTATGGTCCATCTGAAGATAGCATTGGTTCTTCGATTAACATAGGAGACGATTCTTCCCCGATTACCATTGAAGGCCCTGATGCAAACCGACCAATAGAAAGAAATGCAGCAAAGTTAGACAAAAAAAAAAAGGGAAAAGCTAAATTATTAGCTTCTGAAATGGCAGAATTAGAGAGATCAGAAGCATTTAATAAAATGTAAGAAGAAAATGTTACATTGAATGCAAAAGCTAATGAAGAAATGCGTCTTCATATGTCTCGTTTAGAAAATTTTCAAGGAGAAGAAAGACAAAGAAATGTCCGTGAGGAGGCAAGACGAAACAGAGAAGTAGAACTAGCTGAAGAAAATGCATTAATGTCAATAGATTTAACGCGTATGAGTGACCAACAACGGGAGTTGTACAATTACCGTCTTCAAGAATTCCTAAATCGAAGACGCCAACAATCAGAGCAAAACTATCCGGACAATTAATACTTCTGAGTTGTGTTTTTAATTAACTAATTTTATGGTTTTGTGGATGTTATCTTAATATTTTTAAATTTTTCAATGTGGTTTTAATTTTATGCTTGTAATACACTTTTATTTTAAGGTAATCTGCTTGTTATATGCAATGTTTATTTATTTTATTTTTGGTTTGCATTGTTGTTTTAAAAGATAACGAGTTTCATTTCATACAGAACAAAACACCATACATAATACATTATTCTTAAAACATAATTATATTGCTCCCAACATTATATAAAATTATAAATAATTATCTTCGTCGGATGAAGAAACATCATCTGGATATGTTTTAGACTCGTCAATTTTATATTCTTCAAACGCGTGGTCTTCCCAATATCAAGGGCAAATATCCTCATTAAAAATTAAACCTAGATTTATACGCCTCAGTTGAGCTTGGTGTTCTGCGACCCTTCTACATTCTTCGGCTCGTCGTTGTAGAAGTAGAAAAATTGATGTTCGAGCGGCTAAAGAAGGTAGTAACAGATACCTAGGATCGAATTCTGGATTTTCTAACAAAGTTGAGAATAACTCTGTTGGGACATACTGCCAGAAATGTTTGTCTCGCCACTCTCCTCTCCCTCCTCTATATAGTTTTAGTTTTTTTTTAACCCGGCAAGATAGATGTGTCTTCTAAAGGTTTTTTGTTGCAAATACATGTGGGCTTATTCTACCACCATCTTCATAAGTTGCTATTATTTTCCTCCATTTTCTTCTATTTCTTCATCCATACTGATTACTTATTTTTCACCTAACAAGATGGACAATTGTGTGAATAAGTCAGTGAATGTCATCTTTATTTATAGAAGGAAATATCCTAGCAAATATAAGAGGATAAGAAATCTGATAAGAAATCTAATGGGATAAAAAAAATTAGAAAAAATTTGTAAAAAGATATGAACATCTCCCGAGGTGTTTACAAAATTCAAAAGGATAAGAAAATCTATGACAAATATCAAAGAAGATAAAAAGTATTAATATGTATAAAATCTAGGAGTATAGTAAAGCTGATACAATTATAATAATTTACAATACTATTTTTTTTACATATCATCAATAAAAATCCATTAAAAGCATTAACCATTTAAAATAATTATCTATACATTTTTATATGATTAACTCACTTTTAAAACGAAAAACAGTACATTAAAATATTATTAACTCACATTATAAGAAATACAATACATTAAAATATGATTAACTCACATAATAACAAAGAGAGAACATTTAAATACGATAGAAAATACATTTTTTATATAAAAAAACAATGGAATAAATAAAAGAAGTTGTAAAAACACACTAGATATAAGAAACACACAAAACTACGATTCAGAATGAATTGCCCATATGTGTTCTACTAAATCTGCACGCAAACAATTGTGCGTGCTAAAATTAGTCATCTCATTACGACGATGCATGTAATTATTAAAGACCACCGTAAGATCTCGCTGTAACGGTGAAAGTTCTTCAATTTGATCGTACTCACATTCCTAATCTATCCTCCTTTCATCATCTATAATAATGTTGTGCAATATTATACATGCTTGCATTATGCTGCTTCGTTCCATAATCTACTGGGTTGCCTTATGATAGCAAATCGGGATTGTAGAATTTCGAATGCCCGTTCTACGTCCTTTCTAACACTCTCTTGTGTAGCTAAAAATACTTTCTCTTTCTCTGAATTAGGCATTTTCATACTTTTGACAATAATGACGTAGCTTGGGTATATACCGTTAACCAAATAATATCACATACTATACACATTGCCGTTTATTTTATAGTTGACGGGTGGAGATCTACCATGTAATAGATCTTCGAAAACATTTGATCTCGCCAAAACGTTAAGATCGTTATTTGCACATGGCATACCGAAATATGAATTCCATATCCAAGTGTCGTATGAGGCAACAGCTTCTAATATTATTGTTGGCGTGTGCTTATGACCACGATATGATCCTTGCCACGCAACTGGCAATTCTTCCACGTCCAATGCATGCAATCAATACTTCCAAGCATCCCAGAAAATTGACGAGCTGAATTTTCAGTTGAAAGACGCTGCGCATCTGTTGTTGTAGGCGCTCTCAGGTACTCACTATCAAATACATTAATAATAGCATTACAAAAATATTTTAATGATGCTATCGAAGTCGACTCACCTATTGCAAGGTATTCTCCATATATATCAGCGCATGCCCCATAACACATATGTTGAAGTGCTGTAATAATTTTTTGGTGAGGGGATAAATCGAGACGGCCTAAACCATCAGGTTTTTGAATGAAATAGTAATCGTAGTTCGACACAGCTTCAAGAATGCGGTTGAAGAGTGGCCGTCGCATTCGAAATCTGCGCCGAAAATCTGTTTCAGGATAAACTGGATTTTCAGCAAAATACTCTTTTCAAAACCTTGAATGAGCAGCCTGTCTTTCTCGGAATTTATATCTTTTTATAGATACTTCAGTTGTTTCCAAAGTATTAATATTATATATAGCATTTTGCCTCCTCATTTCATTATATGCAACAGCTTCATCATCATCATCTTCATTTAAGTTTGTCATTTGTTGAGATAACAAAATTATTTCTTCATCTACTGTATTTTGCCCATAAAAACCTCTTGAACTAGAAGTAGACATAATTTATTTATAATAAGAAAATAATGCTATTTGAAAAGATAAACGGAGATATTGTGTTGAAGAATATCATTTAAAAATTTTGTATGATTTATAGAAGATGGTCTATAAAATTCATTGTAGGTGGCGTGGATAAAAGGAATCAATAAAAATATTTTTCCAGCTTGACATTATTCCTTTCTTTATCTTTATGCAAAAAGATAAAAGTGCAGGAGAAAAATATATTTTGCCAGCCTGACAGTATTAAAATCTATCCAAAATCTTCACCACAGCAAATTACAGTATGATTGGACAACTCTCTGGCGATCTATGTATGCAGACAAAATACTTTTGCTAGCCTGACATTATTCCTTTCTTTATTAATACTTGGAGTTTTTCATCGTGCTTTGTTTAAATAAAAATTTTGACCCTAGAATTTTTAATAGTTTATACTTTTTGCCCCAATACCATTTGTCTAAATATAATAAATTTTTTGACCCTATAATTTTTAATACTTTATGTTTTTCACCTTGCTTTGTTTAAATAATTTTTTTAAAAGATAATATATATATATATATATATTATCTTATTAACCTGCAATATTTGACATAAAAGATAACTGGTCTGAACAATTAATTAACAAATCAAAACACTAAATTTTAGAAGCAAACAATACAATGACATAATTAAATTACATAATATAACTAATTATCTTCAAGCATAATTAACTTGCAATATTTGACATAAAAGATAACTGGTCCGAAAAATTAATCAACAAATCAAAACACTAAATTTCAGAAGCAAACAATACAATGACGTAATTAAATTACATAATATAACTAATTATCTTCAAGGCCAAGCCATTGTGAATATGATTGGGAGTTCTCATCACGCAACCGTTCTATCTCGGCGTTTTTTCCCCTTATTTGACGATCTTTTTCCTTCAATTGTTATGCCATTTCACTTGAATGCATGAGTAATTGATGTTTTAATTGGTTGGTACAATTTATTGCATCTATGTAAAGATTTTGCCATATACCAAGCGACTGCGTCATAGCTGGAGGGGCCTCTATTGAAGGTTTATCTCGTGGCAAAGATAGTTGAATTGTTTCACAATTTGAAGTATAAATGGTATAACTCCAATCAGGAGCAACCGGTTGTGAAGCAAACGGTTGTGATGAGGAAGAACCACCTTGACTGTTATAAACCCCTCCTACCACCTCTTGTGGCGTACATGGCATTTCAACATCACACCCTACCAATGTCGCATATCCAACAATGTCAACATTAACCTCTCTATCGATTGGTGGTAATGATGGTCCGCCAAAAATATATGTCAAATATTCTTCATAAAGTTCTTTCGTCGCTTCAAAAATGAACATAATACATGGATCCTAACCATATTGGGCATAATGATTAAAAATATCTCGAGGGATCTTTGTCATTTTAACCGGAGGATCGTTAGGAATCGCAATTCCTCCAAAAATTTGTCGGTAGCACCGTTCGCCCAAATACCATTGTCCTCCGATTTGGGAATCCATTAACAAATACCTGCATCGTGAAAGGTGTAATAAAATTTATTGTATCGAAAATTGCATTGCCAAATCATTTGTGTAAGGTTGCCAAATAATAGATTGCATTGAACGCATCTTTAGTTGTTGGTCCACAATATCGAGATTAAACCTGACTGAATTTTTTGCAGTCTCAACATTTTTCAAACTCCATCGATGAATTCTAGGCCAAAGTAGAGGTGCTCCGGTTATAAACTGCGGACATTGAGTTGCCATGTACTCATAAAAAAAGAACTGCATTTTATTAAAAAAAATTCTTAAAATAAATTAATGCAAATAGAAATACAGTAATAAAAAAATGATGGGCATAAATCATATTTAAAACGAAATACGTACCTTAATTGGCTGCCAAAAGAAATTTAAGATTTTAATTAACCTTCGAGATGCAACATTAAGGCCTGAATATATTCTGGCCAAAATAGCTGATCCCCAATCGTAGCAGCTAATATTTTCGATATCGATGACAGAGTTTGCCTAAAATATTGGGCAACTACTATTACCGTTAAAAAAAAAATACATACCCTAAAATATAGAATTTGAATAATCTAGCTACACCATCTGCCCCAATAGCTTCTATTATATCGTCACTTCCAAGATATGCGGCGATAAAATAACCTTTTACTGCTCCGAAATATATTTTATCTAAAAAATATGGAAAATAAGTAATTAGTATCCCATTTTCAACCGTCAATGTCGAATCCTCATGTACTTGAGGAAGTGGTAATTTGTCACCCCCAATGGGAATTCCTATTAAAAATAAAAATTACAATATATTTAATTAAATTTATTAAATTAATATATAAATATAATTTATATTTATTTTTCTACATATAAAATTTGTGTTATATGTATGTATACAAAGTTGATATGTGTACCTGTTAACATGGTGAAATCAAGTGGTGTGAAACCTAACTCGCATGTAGGCAGGTGAAATGTATGGGTGGTGTCCCACCAACGTCGACAGCACGCTTCAACTACAGTACGATCGAAATTTGACATTTGTCGTTTAAATAAATTACACAATCCAGAATTATCAAGCAATATTTCTACATCTGGATCTCGTGATAGCCTTTTATATATTCCACTTGCCTGGTGCCAGGTTGACCTTATGTAGAATAAACTACCTTCAGTTGTTCTCTTCATTCTCGAAATATGTTTTCCATTATCAGCAACCCTTCTATAATTAGCAAAGGGGGAAGATGAACTTGATAGCTGGGTAGTAGGAGTTTCGTAATTTTCAAGCTGAGCACGACGTTCGGTTGATCTCCGTCGTGCAGAACTAGGCCTAGTAGCAGATGTAGTAGGCGTTGCAGCAGATGTACCAAACCCACCTTCATCGGGAGGACTCGAGATACTAGCTCTCTCGAGAAATCTTTGGATTTTTTTCATTATGCTGAGAATAAATAATATAATTTATATTAATTTAAGGTAAATTTTAAAGAGAATTATTAATTATTGATAGGAAATACTATCACAGCTATTGGCAAAAATTTAAGGCCAAGATAATGTTAAGGGTCAATAAATTAATTTTACTTATAATATAAACTTTTTTCTTATCCAGTGCCTAAATATTTTTTTATTATTTAACATTTCGAAAGAGTAAAATTACTTTTTTTGTAAAATAAAAATAAATTCAAATACAAAAACAAAGAATGAAATGTTAAAAATTATTTTTTTACAGAGTTCATTTTTTTCATTATACTTGTTAAGGAACTTTTCATACTATATACAAAATGATTAACTCACATAAAATAATAATATTAAAATCTTAAATTGACCAAAACAAATTAATTATAGACAAAAATATTTAAACAAATAAACAATAATATTAAACAAATAAATAATTTAATAAAAAGAATAAGATAATTGTACCTTAATTTTCTGCAAATTTAATTTGAGGATGCTCGAAATTTGTTGGAACTTAAATAAATTTGATGAGTGGATATGTATGAGAGAAAAACTGAAAGAGTGATATTAAGATTGAATGTGGGGCAAATGTTTAAATATAGGAAAATTTTGACCGTTAGTCCATAGTAGCCGTTTGGATTGTACCGTTGGGAGGTGGGAGACTCACGACATTCAAAATGTCGTGAGATGGTGCTGACAGGGATGCCGCGATGGAGTGTACATCGAGAGAAGTATAGTTGCTTTTTTACCCCATACGCACTGCGGAGAAAGAGTTGCTAAAAATATAAATTTGCTTACCATTTTACCTTATGGACTGCAGAAGGTCTAAATTGTAACAATTTTATATGTGAACCAATAACGGTGACATGACGTATATATTATAGCATATCTTTGATTTTGTAGAAAATAAAAATACATTTTTCTATTTTCTATTTTTAAATTAATTCACTTATTTATCAACCTTTAAAAAATACACAATCTCGTGTGCTCTAAATATAATGGCACTTTTTCTTTTTTTCAGGGAGAAGGGTCACGAGGCACGATGGGATCACAAAGTACTATATGCATTTGTCATATGTGAACATATTTAATTAGTAACTAAGGCGTGAATCATTTAATAAAATTGTTAATTATTTACTAAAACATGGCTATGCGCGATTAGAGATAACCTTAATTTTTTTGAACGCTTAATAAATTTATAAGAGGTGATCCTTAATAAATCAATCAATTTTTTCATAAAGTTTCTATGTAGGATTTACTTATTTTCATTTCATTTTTCTATCTCAAGTAGCTCATATTGAATGACAACTTCTCATTCCATAACCATTTTGAACAAACAAATATATGATTTTGATATCTTTACCAAGGAAAACACAAATTTATAATAATATTTTACAATTGAGTGTGATATCCCACTAAAAATTACCTTTAAAATAGCACGAAAATGGTATTTTTACCCTTTTTTTCATCACTATCAAGTTAAATCATTTCATATATCTACTTTTTAATATTAGGTATAATTTTATATATTGATTACTTACATAATATTAATTTTTTTCTTGATTGATTTTATAATATTATTAATGCTATTATGTTTATATTTAAATTTTATAGTTTTAAATATATTTTTATGCACTTTAAATTTTGCCCCCAACCAAATTTCTGACTTCGCTAGTGTCTTCTCGACAACCATCCCAATCTATCTATAATTCATATGACTGGTGCAAAAATCGACAATTATCAGGTTGAAAAAAATAAAACAAAAACGTATAAAGGATGTTCACTATATATGAGGATATGGGTTAGTCTTCCTATCGTGAATAGAATTAGGAGTTCGGGGTGATTGGTATTATAATTAATGGGTTCACAATTCACATTACAAGCAAACGATATCTTTTTGATTATTCTGTCCTTATAACATTACAGTTAGAAGAGTTCTAAGCTGTTCAGAGCCTAAATGCTCTATACTTGAAGCTCTGTTGCGTGCTTTAGAGCTATATTTCTTTTTGTATATTTCTCTTGAGTACTATTATCTTACCTTGTAGTTGTGTAATAAAAACTTATATGTAAAATTTTATTGTCAAGAGAAGTAAATACTTCCCATATATATATATGATAGAGAGGGAAACATGTGAGAGAACCCTTGGAGCAGGTCCAGGACCATCCCTAACTATCACCAACTATGATCTTGCTTATCCATGTATTTCGGCATATTTAATACGGTTGGTATACGTTTAATGAAGTTGAGAGAAGCTCTGCGATGTTGGTAGAGTTGGTAACAGTCGCCCATACTGTCTGCACTTGTTCTGACACAGCTGTCAGCCAGAGGTCTTCAGAGCTCACTGAAAGAGCTTGGTGCATGACCTCCGGAGTCCGGTATACGAAAACAATGCTTGGGTTAAATATGCATATCCTCTGAAGCTCTATTTTCCAAGCAACACTTAGACCAGAGCTCTTAAACTCTTTTCGATATAGTGGACTGGTCGAGTAAATCAATTCAACATTTTACTCCATCATATATAAAAAAGGAATAAAAAGTATTTTACATGTAATATTCTTATTTCTCTTTGATGAAAGTAATGTGTTGAGACTGAGAATAATTAACTTTCACTAAAACTTGTCCGTTCTAAAATAAGAAGCAAGTTGGTTTGTGAGGAAAATGTTAAGTGGATCAGTTTTTTATTTTTTAAATACGGACTAATTATTTTGAGAGACTAAATTGATGAATTTTTTTAATGAAACTTGGTGAAGATAATTTTCATGATTACTAGATTATTTGTACCAAATTTCATCAAAAAAATTTAACTAGAAAATGGGTTAGTTAAATATTTAAAAATTTAATGGTTAGTAATACGCATACATATCAATTTTTTATTTAACTTACTTTCTGATTTAATTTGTCGATAAAATTTGGTGAAAATAATATACTAATCATAAAGATCATTTTCACCAAATTTCGTCAACAAACTCATATGTTTACCCCTCAAAATAATTGGTGGAACACTCAGAGTTTTTCTTTCTTTTGTTATAATGAAAGTATTGTAGCACTGTGTGCTTTCCTTCATTGTATCCATATTTTGAATTTATATATATGGTGTGAATATTAGCACTTTAAAAAAGTTCTATAACATTTTAAAATTCATTGTAAATATAAATAAAGTGTCTTTATATATATATATATATATAAATATAAATGTCAATAAAAAAAATTACCTTGAAGTACAAGAAGAATCCTCAACATAAAACTCAGTGGAAATATAAATATAGTGTCTTTAAAAATATATAAAAAATATATATCATTAAAAAGATTACCTTGAAGTACTAGAAGAATCCTTAACATAAAACTTAGCTTGAAATGTTAGAGAAATGTTTTAAAATGCTAATAGCTATACTTTATATATACATATATATATATATAAAGTGCAGATCGCATACGCACTTGTGCTTACGCACCAGTGACCGTGCACGAAAATCGAAGTTTTTAAACGTTTTTTCTTTTCTTTCGCAGACTGGCGCAATTTTCGAGAACAAGCATCAAATTATTATTTTTTTCTCGGTTAAAACAATTTGTATTTCTCACTCTCTCAAATATACAACCCAACAAACACTATTTCTCTCTCTCTCTAACAACCGAGCAAAACACTATTTCTCCCTGCCCCCTATGATTCCAAACAAGGATTTTCATGGGGGAACAATTAGGAAAAGTTTCTTATTCTTGGATAAAGAACACCCATCAATTTCTCTTTTTAAAATTGTCATCATCTCTCTAAAATTCACGTCAGCATTCCGCAATTATTCCATCATCAAGCTCGGCATCAACCCGTAAATTTTAAGTGGGTATTTTCTTTTTAAACATCAATGCAAATAACCTTTGTGCCTCCCCAACATCACCCTTGTTACAACATATTGTTATCACCTAATTCCATGAGAAGTTGTCATTCTCCTCCATGTTCTCAAAAAACATCCTTACAGAAACCTAACATCCCACATTTAGAATACGCGCCCAAAATCAAATTGCTAACACAATTTCATGATTCATTCCAAACGAATCATCATCGAATGGATCAACTTGCAAGCTTCAACATCCCCACAATTCCCACAAGCCATTAAAATCTTGGGAAGCAAAAAATTACCAGGAACAACCCTATCCTCCATCATAGAAAAAAAAAGGTCCACAACCTCCCTCCATCACTCATCTCTCGAAGAAGCACCAACCATAGGTGACCAAGTAAACAAGTTTCTCTCAGGGATTTCATCAAACACCTTACATGCATCCTCTAAAGACCCACATTTAGCATACATACTAACCAATTTAGTCTTCATCAAGTTTGAAGTAAGTGGGCAAAAGTGTTAGGTTTTACCTTGAACCCATATTGAGCACTAGAGTCAAGAACAATAATGGCCTCATTGAGGCGGTGTTTGTAGCATAGGTAGTTTAAATGGGTGTCTATGATTCTTGAATTTGTTTTAGGACAATTGAAGGTGGGTATTGCTAAAATTGACTAAGGGTTTGTAGTATTTTGGTGAAAATTCAACAAGTGATGTTGAGCTTGATGATGGCGTGAATTTTAGGTAGAGAGAAATGGTGTTTTGCTCGGTTGTTAGAAAGAGAGAGAGAGAAAAATAGTGTTTGTGCTGGGTTGTATATTTGAGAGAGAGATACAAATTGTTTTGACCGAGAAAAAAAAGATACTCCCTCCATCATAATTTAATTGTCACACTTTGAAAAGGTAAAAATTAAGGAGAAATAATAATTACTTAAAGAAAAAATACTTATTTTCAAAAATGTTATTTACTTTTCTTCTAATAAAAAAAGGTGGCGGGACTAAAAATAAAAAAAGTAGGGGGAGCTTAAAGGGTAATATTGAAAATAAAAAAAATTATTGTAATTAATTATATGCTAAATGTAGAAAGTGGACAATTATTTTGGGACATCTATAAATAAAATAATGGATAATTAAATTGGGATGGAGGGAGTAATTGTAATACCCCGTACTTTAATTTGTGTTAAATGGAATTATATTGGCTTATTTATATTCATGTGAGTGATCATTTGGTGATTTGAATGGCTTGAATTGATTTCGGTTAGTAAATAGGAAGATTTGGCTCTTCGCGATTTGTTAATTCTAATAAATTTTGAGCTATCATAATTTCTTCGTTACTTATCCGACCAAGATTTTGTTTTGGTCAAAGTCCAGTTCACATTCCTCGTGGGTCAAAACAAGGCGCAAAGTAGGCCCATTGCCAAATTCTGGTCATTCGGTAGCATTTCGACAAAGCGCTGTCTTTGGTGAATTTTTGAAAAAAAAAAATCCAAAATTTGGAAAAAAATTCCTCTTAGAAAGTTGTAGATCTTTAAATTCCTTTTTTGTGGATATAAAGATCACTTGAATCGAAGTTTCGAGCAAAAAGTTATGGCCGATACAAAAACAGTGCATCAGGGCACCAAAATTACCCGCGGACCGGTTTGGCCTTTTTGGCATACCGGTTGGGCACAAAATTTTTGGAAAATTTGTGCTCTGCGGACCGGTATTTGATATTTGGCATACCGGTCCTCTAATCAACTATCCCACCGACTTAAGCTCGTTTTTAAGCCATTTTCACTACATTTTTTAGGCTAACTTCCACACACTCCCAATGAGTGTTCTAGAGGGTTCTAGAGAGAGAAATAAAGGAATTTCTACGCATCTATCCATCTAAATCGAAGAATCAAAGTTCCAAATCAATCAAACCCATCTCTAAGGAACGCGGTGACACGAGAACTTGAAGATTTCACCGAACGGGGCTTCGATTTATAACTTTCTTTCTTCTTTTGGTCTATACACTTGAGGTAGGGGTTTATATGACTTCAAAACTCAATAATATAGTTTAAATGTTTTTGAAAAATGTAGTATGACTTGTTTGATGAAATTTATCATGTTTTCCCCATGTTTTTCTTAAGGGAATTATAATACATTTGTTGAATGCATTTATAAATGGTTGTAAAAGTTCAAATGTGAGCTTTGAAGCCATAAATACCATATACACATGATACCTTTGTATTATTCAACCATATGAAGTATTCCATGGATTCTTGACTCTTAAAAAAATTGATAAAAATGAACTGTTGTTATTTCTACACATAATGGAGTACGGGGTTGGACTTGTGGAAGTGTATATGGCATAAATTACTTCAAATATTTGTGAAATAACATAAATGCATGTTTTGAGGCAAAGTATGTCATTTATACTTAATGTAGTGTGCTAATTGAATTATACGAGATATCCCTTGGATGTATGGCTATTTGTGATAAAATTAATTTGTTAATGTTTTATACACATCAAGAGATATCTAACGAGACTTACTAAAGGATATATGGCATAGATTGCTTCATGTGTTTACTAAATAGCATGCTATGTATATTATGCATTACATTTGTGTCAACCGGAATCTTGGAGATTCTTCAGCAAGCTCGAATCATTCTTCTGGCCTATCGTATAGGCGTATATCTCTTATCAGTATGTCGGGAGCTTCTTATGATTATTGTATTGTTCTGGATGTGATATGATCCTGATATGGATCCGTATATGATTCTATTGTGGCCTTTGATTATAAAGGGATGATGTATTGATCTGGGCCTACCGAGATGAAAAATAAGTAGGGCCTGGTACCCTTGAGTTGAAAATCCTTAAACCTCTGGAGGGCAGCAACGCATTAGTTGTCTAAAGTTAGCGGTGTGTAGCCTGAAAATTTAGACAACGGTAAGGCATTGATGGTTCTGTGGTTATGTTATTATTGGTGGACGTGTGGTCCAAATTGATTATGATCGATTGATATACTTTGGGGACGATGGGCCAAATTATGATTATTGTCGGATTTTCTCTCGGGTGGTCAGGCCCTTGCTATACTCCGGTTCGATATGGATATATTATGGCTACGTGGCTCTAAGGTTGACACAAGGGAGGTAACCTGCATATGCATAAGCACGTATAGTTTCATATGATAATGGTTTTTAAACCGAACGATTTGTTGAAGTATGATTTGTTGTTGAACCATGAATTGTGTTTTCAACATGTTGTTCCCGATTTTCTCCCCTACTGAGTTGTGAGCTCACCCCCTCTTTTTCTGTTAACCAAATACAGGTGTACAGGGGACGAGTAATGTTAACGAGACGGCAGGATCAAGAACGGAATAGAGGGCTCTGATACAGTGACCTTTACTACCATGTATATGTTTTTCACGGAAGTCGCAGCTAGCCCGAAATGCTGTATATTGACTTGAACATACCTAATTTGATTTTGTACATCTATTATATGCATGTGTAAGAATTATATTATTGTTTTTGCACTTCATGACTAATAATATATGACATGCATATTAATTTGGTTATTATTAACATTAATACCTATATTAGTCAATCTAAAATGGGTTAGTAACCCTCCACACCTTAATTACGGGTGTTACCCTATCGATTAAGGTATGAGTGTTACAATAATTAATTTAATGCTTGTTCTAAAAAATTGTGCCAATCTGCGAAAAAAGAGAAAATGTTTGAAAGCTTCGATTTTTCGTGCACGGGCACTGATGCGTATAAGATATGCACTATATATATATGAGAAAGATTTTAAGAGAACCAATTTTTTTATCCTCAAATATGGACCAATTATTTTGAGGAGGTAAACGCATTATTTTTTTTTATGAAACTCGGGGTGCGTTTGGCGCGCCGGATAAGGAGGTAGGATAGGATAGGATAGGATAAAGGCCAGATAGGATAAGAGTCAGAATTAGTCGGATAGGAATTATGTGGGATAGGATATGAAAGGAATCAGTCGGATAAAGATTAAGCTGGATCGGACATGATAAGGATTAGTCGGATAAAGATTTAACAAACTTTTCATTTGATGGAGTTTCGGATTACAAGTCCAGATATTATATAATACAACTTGCTTTTCTTTTAAAAATATATGCAATTTTAATTGTTATCCACAATTTTTTTTAACTAATGCGATTTTTCGATTTATAAATTAGTTTCGTACAAAACTCTTTCGGAAGAAAAGTTCTATATCACATATAATATTTACAAATTAGGCATCAAGTACAATTTCAAATTATAATGTTACCATTTTTTCTAAAATTAAAGTTGTTTATAAATACCTTTATTTAATAAAAAAATAAATAAAAATACTATATTATAAAAGAAATAAATTTTATTAGTTGAGTTACTGTGATTTTGGGTGGTTGAAAATTTTCATTAACAAATTTAATTATCTAAAAAAGTGTAAAGAAAAAGATTAAAATAAAAAAAATAAAAATTTATATTAATTTTGTTATCCAGCAATCATGGGATAAAATAATACCACATATAGGGTTGGTATATATTTATCCGGTTCTAAAGGGATAAAATGATAATTAATCCCGAGTGCAATCCAATCTTGAGTTGCGCCAAACGCGAGATTGGATTAAAATATTCTATCCACCCTTGCATCAAACGCGGGATAGGATTTATTTATCCTATCCTTTCCGACCAAAGACCGGATATGATTAATTAATCCTATCCTGTTTCTAATCCCGCACGACAAACACACCCTCGGTGAATATGATATCCATGATTAAATCATCTATACAAATTTTTATTGAAAATTCAACTAAAAAGTCGGTTAGCTAAACTTCTAAAATTTTAAAGGTAAAAAATATGCATATATATCAAATTTTTAGTTAATTTACTTCTCAATTAAATTTTTTGATGAAACTTGATAAAGATGATTTAGAGATTATTTTCACCAAATTTTATTAAAAATTTATTTATTTAACTTTTAAAATAATTAATCCGCATTTAAGAATTAAAATTAATCCTCTCTTAAGATCTTTTCCATATATATATTATTAGAGTTAATAAAACCAGCCGCCTGCATAGTAAAGTACTATGGTGAAAAAGATAGGAATTTTATTGGTGAAATTCTTTGACGTCTCGTTTTAGATTTGTGGGTGGCAACCAGGGATTAAAGTTAATTTTGTTAGGTGATATTTTTGGTTCATCATTATCTTGGGGAAAAGCCAGAGTCTCGCGTAGTACAAAACTTTATTGATTACAATTAGATCGGGTAATAAATCAGATTTCGATTGGAGTCAAATTTTAATTCAATAAATTTTATTGAATATTATTTAGATATTCGATTTGATTACGATTAAAATATACTAATTCAATAATTTAATAAAACAAATATAAATTTAAGCATATTTGATCCACCGCTGATCCTATCCAACTTGATATTAGATGATATATATTTTATATTTGGGTAATTTTATTTTTATAGGTGAGATCTTGCAATTAATCCACCCTCAAGTTATGAAAATTTTGAACGAAATTTCAAAATATTACTATTTTTAAAATTAATAAGTATATCTACCAATTAAAATTATTTTATAATTCCACAAATTTAGATTCTATTTTAAGTAAGATTCTTAATCTAAATATAATTCATTTTTAATTTATTTCGTCCTAAATGGAAAATTATTATGTAAAAGACTGTAAATTTTAAAACTTACAGTCAAATATTAGCCATGTATTTAGTTAAGGATAAATATTATTAAATTTTAATCTATCTTTATCATTAATAATATTTTAACCCATGTAAAATAGTAAATTCCATATATTTTAAGTAGTTATTTCTTATTCTTTCATTAATCAATTAAATTAGAAATTTTGACAAAAAAAATTAATAACATATTGATCAAGTATTTTTTAAAAATATTTTAAATTAAGAATCCAATATATTTTTTAATGTTTGAGATTGTAAGTATTTTATTTTTATTTGTATATAATCACTACTCCAAACTTTATAAGAAAACAAGTTATAGTTTTAGTAATTCAATTAGCCTATTTCAATAGTTTTAATAATATTAAAGCCTTTTTTATAAATATAAAAAATATATTATAGACTTGAGCATATCATGTTTCTAATTGGTAATGAAAAAAAATCTAATTTATCATTAATACAAATGTCACATGGTTGAGTGTAAAAGTCCAATTTTTTTGGACGTCTCAAACTGAGTATCTCAATTTTAGCGTAAAATTCACTTAACCTCTTTTAATAGTTTAATAATTTTAAAGTCTCTTTATAAATCTAAAAAAAAATTATATTATATACTTGAGCATATCCTATTTTTAATTGGTAATGGAGAATTTAATTTAACAAAGGTGCAAAAATCAGATGAATGAATTTGTGTAAAAGACAAAAAAAATATAAAATTATGAATTTAATGAAAGTAGATTTTTTTCAAAATTAAATACAGAGTTTAAGTAAGAATGGGTTTCTTTATCAGATTTGTGGTTAGAAATTGTCTGTAAGTTTAAAAAACTTACTGCGTCTTTCATGCTAGCAAAGTCCTATCCAAATATAAACAATCACTGGATTATTGTTTAAGGAGAGAATAGAAAAAAGTAAAAAATGTCGGGTAAGTAAAAATAAAATAAAATTTACTTTCCGTAGATATAACAGATTGTAAACAAATATGAAAATTTTAATATAGTAGGATTTTCCAACATGTTAAAAATATTTTGAATCATCATGTCAGTATATATAAATACATAATCAATAATTTTTTTTTTTTAAAATTGACATCTATAAACACAAAGTTTATTTATTTGTAACAAATAAAACGCGTTTGGACAAACACTGTCAACACATTTTTATTTAAAAAACTTAGGAATATAAACAAGTTCACAAAGTAGAATGGTGAATATAGTATGCTACAAAGATCTTCAACGTTAACTTAATTATTTTTAGGTTGATTATGTGCACGCACATAGCACGTATAACACAATTACTTATGTATGAGTAAATATGAGGAATTAAATGTTAATTTGTAAATAGATATAGTGCCATAGATAGGCATAATTTACTGTAAACATGATAATTAACATGGATAGTTTATAAGACATTGGTCTTTTTATTTTTTAATGGGCATAATTTAATAGGCTAAAGTAATTTTAACAAATGCGAATGATGCCCTGGCCACTAGTTTTAGGCCGTTAATATTATATGTCTAGTAACACTTTACTCGGCTAATATAAAATCTCGTTTAATATAAAATGTAATTATATTTAAACAACTTATGACATATTTCGCAAATAAATAATTTTCAACAATTTAACAATATTTTGAATCGGCTTGTCGCTATATTATAAATAACGGGTAATAATTATAATTTTATAAATTTCATATTTTAAATTGATATTTATGATATAAAGTTTTTTTTTTTTTTAATCTCTAATAAATATAACGCACCTTTACACTTGGGAAAACTATAGTCAATTCGTCAAATACATTACCATGCTTGTAGTGTAATTCATTGATGAACACAATGACCGTACTTGTGCACATTGGTTGTCACTGGTTATATTATATGCCTAACAAAACTTTAATCTTTTAACATGATATATATTTATGTTTGAGCAAATAATATCATTTTTAGTAAACACATTACAAATATTTTGAACCATTTTGTCTTCACGTTGGAAATGGAGATCGAACCCGAAGATGGAAGTGACAGAGGAGACAGACGACTATTTGCTTTGATTTGCTTTTTTTACTTTTAATCTTAACTTAGAAGTAATTACTTTTTATAATGTAATAATTTTATTTATTTAGTTAAAGTGGATGGACTTATTAATTTTGTTGATATTTTAGTATAAAATATTAATAAAATAACATTTATAAAAATTAAATCAATAATATTTTTTTGTAAGTTTATCAACACTTGCGAATTAATTTAATAGGAAGAGCAAATAAATTTAACAACGTGAATTAACTGCAAGATGTCGTTGGTAGAAATAAAATTAGTCTTTATATTTATTACATATGTTGAATATATATTCTAATTACCCATTTGTGAATAAATGGTAAGACCTAATTAAGTGAAATTTTCAACTTATTTGGCATTATAAATTGAAATTTTAAACTAATTTAATAATTATTATTATATAGAAGAAAAACACACACACACACACACATATATATATATATATAAAAGGACTTAAACTCCTCGTTTATTGCTGCTACACGTTTTTAGATTTCATAATTAAAACCCCTATTTTTCCTCTTGTAAGTGATAGCTCCTTTAATTTACCAAGATTTAATTTCACGGGAAATTTTGATCGGATTGAAAATCCATTAAACTCGCAAATTCAAAATAGATTTAATTGTTAACAATCTATTATATTATTAAATTGGGTTAGATTGATTTTTTTTCTTAAAAATTTCGAATTGGATATAAGATAATTCAAATCCAATATACTAACAGGTGTAATAACAACATGGCAGAATGAGTGCTGATTTCGTTTTCTGAAAGCATTCAATGATTGTTTTGAAGAATATACCCTCTTGAGTCTTGACTTTTTTTCAAAGAGATGTTTCCCACCTGCCAAGGCCGTGATAGTTAGTGGTTACCAATTTACCATATCATACAACTGTTTCATATTTAGCAAGCAAGTGGATGTGTTCCATTTGTAAATAGTCTCAACTCTTTAATTTAAAGATCTTACTTTTTTAAATGTTATCAATTATGCCAATGGCCTTGTATTAGAGACGTCACAGGTTCGAAACCCATGGATGTGGTATTCAAACTTAATAAAGTGATTTGTCCACCCTTTGTGGGTGGTTGGATATGTCCACCTCTTATGTGGGTGGTTGGAGATGCATATGGTTCGTGTGGTTGGTGACGCAGAAAGAAGCTAAAGCCGCTCTCTCGGTTCGGCGGTTCAGTTCGGTTGGGAGACTCTCATGAGGGTGACGCGAAGCAAAGCTTATTTCCATTCTTTGTCACGAATTATTTTCATAGTTATTAATTCTATGAGCGAATATGTAATTGATATGCAATATGGTTATAGTTATAGGACAGCGAATTATGTAGTTCATAGTTAGATAGGACTAATTGTCTTTGATATGAATGATTAGTCAAAAAAAAAATGTTATCAATTATAAGTAAAATATACATATAAATTTTTGCTTTTAATACTTGTTTGGTTAGAGTTTTTTATTTATTCTCGAAATTTTAAATTGATAAATTGATAATAGGTTAAATTATAATTTGGGTCAACTTTTGCCCACTTTAACTAATTTTTGCTCGTGGTGCGTAAATTTTCACGTTAAATGATCATTTTAAAGTTAAGAAAGGAACAAAAAGTTGAATCAAAAGAGTAATTTATAGATTAAGGAGACAGAGAAAATGTGTGCGTTTGTACACAGTCGAATGGGTCCAGTTGAATCATGTCCACACCATGCTCGAGCTGATCTAAAGAGTGAAGTCAGGCCCATGTGACTTTACTGACCCATGGGCCTTGTTCAGTTCTTTCTCATTCTCTTAGGGCTGTGGACATTTTGAAGACTAAATTCAACTGAATAAAATACAAATATTTGAGACATTTCCAAAATAAAATTATTAATTAAAATATTATAAAAAAAATGGGACTATCAATACAAAAAAGAAAAGAAAAGAAAAGAGTATCAAATTAAAATTAAAACGAAATATTGTCCACCAACAACAACCGTAATAAGTGTTTGTCTAAATGTACATTTTTGCATACAAAAACTACTACTACTAATAGTTTATTTTGATTTAAACTACTACTAATATTATATTTGTCCTGAATTCCCAATTCCCAATTTTCTATTTTCTTATTTTTATTTTATTTTTTTCTGTTTGAATTTTGGGGCTTCACGAAATTATCCCTTTTTCCTTGTTTTAATTATTTGGATCTTATTGTTAACGTTATTATTATTCTAATTTTAAAAAGTTCCCAATTTTCAAAATTTGTGGTTGACGTGTAGACCAATTTTCAATATATAAAAACCACACGTCAGTGACAACCACTTAAAGAAATCAATTAAATTGATACGTGACAATGCATTATTAATATTTAAATAAATGTAAGGGCCAAATTAATGAAGTTGGGTAATGAAGATGCTTAAAAAAATTTGACTAAACAAAACTACAGGCCGGGAAGGAAAATGGAGGAAGGAGGGAAAAAATCAGTAATACAACTCCCTTTAATTCCAATTAATGGAAGAGAAGCAAATGAAGAAAGTAGTTTAAGAGGACAAGTAATCGAAGAAGCAAAGAAGCAGATATGGTTGGCAGGTCCCCTTATTGGAGTGAGCTTGTTGCAGTACAGTTTACAGGTGATTTCCATCATGTTCGTTGGACATCTAGGCGAATTGCCTCTCTCTAGTGCTTCCATGGCTACTTCCTTTGCTTCTGTCACTGGTTTCAGTGTATTGGTAATTCTTTTGTTTTAATTTTCCCTACTTTTCCTCCGGTTTTGTGTTTTTATGCTAGTGCTGACTGACACATAGATTGGTAGAGGAGTGGTCAGGATTCAATTCACTGTAGCTTAAGTTAAGATACACCAATAGAATGGTTGTGAATTGCATCCTAAAGACCCTACGGGATTGGACCAGTGGTTCGGCACTGCGAGTGACGACCCTCCTAGTGTAGGGGTGGCAATTTTTGAAACGACACGATAAAAAATAACACGGAACGTAACGAAATTGGGATGAAATAGAAATTGGGTATTGTGTTCGTGTCGTGTTCGGGTTTTCATTTTTAAACACAACCTCAGGTCGGGTTGGGTCGTGTCGTGTTCGTGTAAAAAGATTGACACGAAATTAACATGATTTAGGCACGAAATTGACACGACCTCAAGGTCGGGTCATATCGTGTTCGTGTAAAAAAATTGTCACGAAATTAACATGATTTAGGCACGAAATTGACACGACCTCAGGTCGGGTCGGGTAAAAAAATTGACACGAAATTAACATGATTTACGCACACATTGCTTTGGCAATAACAATTGCCACCTTAAAAGGGACGCTGAATTTTGTAAGGAAGGATTATTACATCTTGCCTGATTTCTTCTTTTCATGATTCCAAATATTTAAAGTTTGACGTTACTAAGAATCTATATACTCAAAGCAAGCTAATGTAATTAACATTTGTTGGTTAGCACTTACTACCCAAATTTTCATTAAAATGTATGATAAGTCGTGTTTACTTAAATTAGAATTTACTCAGTCTGTCATGCTCACAAGTCATACTAAAACAGTACATGAGAAGTTAGCACATACTATGCATTTGATTGGTCAAGAACTAGAATTTATATGCAGATAGTCAAAAGTAGTAATTAACAAAGCACGGTAATTAGCACATCATTTTGTGTACTCTTTTTGTGTTGTTTTTCCACTATCTTAGTGCACACGTCAAAAAACAGTTTCAAAATCTGACCACATATACCATAATGATAGCTAGGAATGGGAAGTGCACTGGAAACACTATGTGGGCAAGCTTATGGAGCCAAACAATACCACATGCTAGGCATTCGCATGCAGCAAGCAATGCTAACTCTCACAGCACTAAGTGTCCCTCTCGCTTTCATTTGGTTCTACACTGCCACCATCCTCACAGCCCTCGGCCAAGACCGTGACATTTCAACCGGAGCAGGAACCTTTATCCGTTGGATGATCCCCAGTCTTTTTGCCTACGCGCTCCTTCAATGTCTTAACCGGTTTTTGCAGACTCAAAATATTGTGGTCCCTATGATGATAAGCTCCGGGGTCACGGCATTGTTGCACATTTTGGTGTGTTGGGTTCTTGTTTTTGGGTTTGGGCTTGGAAGCAAAGGAGCTGCCTTGGGTAACACTTTCTCAAATTGGGTCAACGTGGTTTTGTTGGGAATTTATATTAAGTTCTCACCTGCTTGTGTGGAAACATGGACCGGTTTTTCAAATGAGGCATTGAATGACGTGCTTGGCTTTCTTAAGATTGCCATTCCTTCTGCCATTATGATTTGGTATGTTTAGATCTATTCACTTTTCTTTCTTTTGACTTCTTGTGTTTACTTACAATTGACCTTTTTCTTTCTAACCGTATAGGTAATTAGTAATGTTAATAGTTGTTGAACATTGCAGCTTGGAATATTGGTCATTTGAAATGGTTGTTCTCTTATCAGGCCTTCTCCCAAATCCAAAATTAGAGACATCTGTATTATCAATCAGGTTTTCATTGATCATCTTAAAATTCATGATAAAAATTAGAAGATTAAGAAAATCAGTTCTGCGTTCACCCCAAAAATTGAACAGTTCATACTTATTTCTTTACAGCCTTAACACGTGTTGGATGGTCTATATGATCTCTGTCGGCCTTGGTGGGGCTATAAGGTCAGTAACCCATGGCGTATCAATGATTTTCCATTATGTTCCTTGCAATTTTAATTCACATGATTAATTACATTTGTAGTCTAATCTGATGGTAACTCATTGGTATTACAATAGTACGAGAGTTTCAAACGAATTGGGGGCAGGGCGACCTCAAGGTGCTCGTCTAGCTTTGTGTGTTATGGTTATAGTGGCCATTTTGGAGGGAGCAATAGTTGGAACAACCACCATTTTGGTACGCTATGTTTGGGGGAAGTTATATAGCAACGAAGACGAAGTGATCACATATGTTGCTAGAATGATGCCACTTCTTGCACTATCAGATTTCTTAGATGGCTTCCAATGTGTGCTTTCAGGTTCCAAGTTTTTGTTCATCAATTTTACCCATGATAGTAAAAAAATATTTTTAAACAAACCTAATATAAATGAAATGGAAAACTTGTATTTATCCAAATGCATCATTTTTTTAATTATTATTTTTGAGATGTTTTAGGTGCTGCTAGAGGATGCGGATGGCAAAATCTTTGTGCGGTTATCAACCTTGGGGCCTATTATGGTGTGGCAATTCCTTTTGCTGTGTTGTTTGCGTTTATCTTCCATGTTGGTGGCATGGTGGGCCTTTCTGTCTCAGTGTGTGTGCGTGCGTGTTTAAGCGTACGTGCAATAGCCAGTTGCCCATTGTCAAAGATTTCTAAATTACTTGTTAACAGGGGCTCTGGATAGGAATCATATGTGGACTTTCTGTACAAATCATTGCACTTGTTACTATCAATCTAAGCACGAATTGGAATAATGAGGTAAGTCATTTATGTGATTATAGGTTTTTCTAAACAATGTGGATGTGGGCTTTCTGAGCAATTTAGGTTATACATAGGGCAACATATTTGACAAGAAAGAATATTTATTTGTCCTTTTTTTTTTTTTTTTTTGCGTTTCAGGCAAAGAAAGCTGCAAACAGAACTCAAACTACAGGCATAGCAATTGAATGACACTTGGGCTAGTTGACAATTTTCGGCACAAGGTAGATGCATCTGTGAACTTCTGTACCTTTTCTAACCTGGCTAAACAATTTGTAATGAGAAAACAAGGTCCGATTTTAGTCCATCATTTTCGGGCTAGCTTTGTTTACAATGTGAAAAGCAACTCTAGACCTTTTATGCACATTTTCATAGACGAAAGATCTCAAATGCAAATTTACTTTGCCATATTTGCCAAGAATTCGGTACTAACTATGGCCCCAAATTCGAATCTCATAGGTTGAATATGCTGTATTATTATTCTCCCTCCCCCACTGTAATAGAAGTCTGGGTCTGTGATTAAGGTAACTCTTTTGACCTACTTACAATAATAGCCAATACAAATTGCTTCAGATAACACCTATAGCTGATCCGAAAGCAATTATGACTTAGTGAGAGCATATTAATATTGTGAAAATTTGTGATATTTTTTTTTCATAGACTCCGCTACGGTAGTATTCATATTTTTGACAACAGAGGTAAGGAAATATGCATTACGGAATTGTACTGAAGAGAAGGTTTGGAAATTTTCCTGAGGGAAAAGAAAAAATGGCGAGAACATATCGCAACTGTTTATAATTTAAGAGAATTTATATTCACTTTTCTTATGCTTGGATAGAGGAAAAAAAATTGGAATTTAAGCAAAGGTAAGGATTTGGCATGTGGAAAAGTGAAAGTCTATCGTGTGGTAAAACCAGTGAAGAATTTAAAATTTTACACTCGGAAAATTTGTTAGAATTTGGCTTTTAAAAATTCAATAGTATGGAGCGTTATTCTTCAAATTCCGACTTAAAATAAGTGATATTGTAATTCATCTCATTTTTTAAATTTTACATACAAGACGTACAAACATAAAAAATTGCAATTGAGAATTGCTTCATCCAAACACGCATAACAAGATATAAAACAATAGCAAGTTGAAAAATGAGTTGAATGGTGTAGTAAGATGGAAATCTCATACTTATTTTTTTTTGAGTAGATGCTTTACATCTTTCATTATATTTTTGTGAAATTTTTTTCTTCCATACTACAATTAAAAAAAAAAGAAGCAAAAAGTAATGTAACATCTTATCATATTACTCAACTTATATTTTAAATTTTTACAAAAATTATTTTTTTTATTATATTTTTTATCTTGTTATCGACCAAAGTTTTATAATTAAAACAAAGAAAGTTAATTGAATTGTGCTGGACAGGTTCATAAATTACTCAAAACATTTCAATAGTTTTCCTTTAAACTTTGTCCACCATTTTGATATACAATTGCAAAATATATATATATATATATATGGGCGTCTATCTATAGTTTTACAAGAAATCTTTACCTACACAAATTAAAATATTTTTCACAAATTTTCAACTAAAATAGACTGTAACTATTTCACCATAATGGGCCTCAAAATAAATTTGGGAGAGGATGAGAGAGAAACCATTCACCAACTTCTAAAAAAATAAATAAAAAACTTGCAACAAGCGCGAAGAGAAACAACTAAATCCTTCCCAAAGTCAATAACTAAGGCCATCTCCAATGGTGTGGGTATTATGGTAATGTATATGGGTAAATTTAGCATACGCATTTCTTGATGTGTTGCAACGGGTAGGGTAAATATACACACACGATGAACTGTCCATCGCGCCACACATGAGGCAGTGCCACATCACCACCCGCACGACACTCTGTCTATCACGCCACTTGCCACGTGCCATTGTCCCCATGGTGACTCATCTCCACGCGATGGAATGTACATCGCGCCGTGGCTGTTATGCCCACACGATAGACTGTCCATCGTGGGGGGCAATAGCTTGTCGGCTTGCATCTTTACCTTTTCTCTCCCATTTTAGCCTACAATTTCCCACTTTACCTAGTGCGCTGGAGGTGTGAAAATGGGAAATTTGCCATTTTAGCCAATGCATTGGAGGTGGTCTAAGAGGGAGGATTATAAAAATTAAAAGGGGCAATTAAAAAAAGGGGCTTATTAGAGAAAGATTTTTACACTAAGGCCAAGGAATAATTTTTTTTTAAATAAAGGGCCTATTTTTTATTTTATTGATAATATGACATGTGTCTTTTTTTTTCATTATAAAATGACATCCCAACCCTTAAAATAAACTAAAAAAATATCAATATGCATTAAAATATGGACTGCAATATGAACTTTGCAGTCTATAGTCCACTGCAATATGAACTTTGCAGTCCATATTTTTAGTGCAAAGTTCATATTGCAGTCCATATTTTACTGCAATGTGAACTTTGCAGTCCATATTTTTAGTGCAAAGTTCATATTGCAGTACATATTTCACTGCAATATGAACTTTGCAGTTCATATTTTATTGCAATATGAACTTTGCAGTCCATATTTTTTGTGAAAATTTCATAAAAATGGGTAATTTAGGTAATACATAACATGTTTTTATTAATTAAATGATATTTAAATTTATTCAAATACATTCATTTAAAATATAAGACAAAATAGGCCTCTTACACTAATTACCAATTAAAAATAGGCTCTTCATTCAAATTACCAATTAAAAATAGGCCCTTCATTCAAAAAAATATTATTCATTGGATTTTTGGTAAAAATCAATGTATAATAAGCCCTTCTACCTAATTTCTAGAAATTAAAAACCCAATCACCATAGGACCGAATATCCGCTTAATTGGTCTGGTAGCTAAAACAATATAATAATTTTTCAAAAATAAGCATTGGATTTTCCTCACCCATCCTTGCCATAATCGAATATCTCAAAGAAAAAATCCACCTACTTTTTCAATAAAAAGTTTTTAAGAAATTGCTATATTTAAACTTTGAATTACATTGATCTTAGCAATTACAAATACAAAATTATGGTTTTTTTTAAAGTGATTAAGACGTTAACAGTCATATTTTAAAAAAATTAAACATTAAACACTATTAATCCTGCTGAATGTTTGATGCTTAATTTTAAAAAAATTATTTTTCATTTTTATTTTTATTACTTTAAACTAATTATAAATGTTGCTTAGGGTTTCCATTTTCCAAGTTAAGTTTATTAAAAAAAGCTCTATTTACACCCTTTTATGTTCAATATCCAAACCATTGTCTTTCTATTTAACATTCGGCTGCCTTTTGCATTATTGTTTGCTGTTGTATCTTCAACAAAAATGTGAGTTCAAGCAATATTATTATGTGCAGATCTTATAAGAACATATTAAATGCGTTACTATTGTTATTGTTGTTGTTGAATTGATTTGAGTTTTTATTATGGTTTAAAACATTATATACTCTTATAACAATAAAATAGTTAAAATGTTTTTATTCAATATTTAGAACCGATATAATTTAAACAAACACTTATTTTTCAGATCTTAAATTTAGTATTAAACATTCAACACACAATATTCTATATTCAGCATTTAAAGGCCCGTTTGATAACAGCGTGAAAAATAAAAATAAAAATACTTAATTTGTGTGAAAAGTTAGAAAATAAATTGAGTCATGTAGTGAGATATCTTTTTACTTTTTAAACTTTTCCATAAAAAAAAACTTCTTTGGAGCTCGAAGAAGAAAAAAATTCTATAAAAAACAATAAAAGATGGATGACATATACTTATACAAATGATCATGAGATGGAAAACGTCTCATCACATTTCTCAATTTATTTTTTAACTTATCATATAAATCAAGTATTTTTTTTTATTTTTCATATTATTATCAAATGAGTCTTTAAATACTGAATATAAAATATTGTGTACTAAATACTTAATATTAAATATAAGACCTAAAAATTATGTGTTTATTTAAATCAAATTGATCCTAAATACCGAATAAAAACACTTTTACACTTAAAAAATCAAACGCACCTAACTCCTTTGTTGTGAGTTAAAATTCAAACGGGCTTTCACAAGCGCTAAACACACGGATACGGGCTTCGCCCGGCCCCAATGTCAATCGTCTTACACAAATCTATCAGAACCCTAACTCCTTTCTCTCTCTGCACCAAATTCTAAAGCATGGCTTCACGGAGAATTGTGGCATGTCTACTCCGATCCTCTTTACATCGATCCCCCTCCAAATCATCCTTCACGAACCCCAGACCCCAGCCCCCCCGATGTCCCTCCCACCGCCCTTCCCCCAATGGCTTCCTCCTCAACCGCGCCGTCGACTACGCTACCTCCGCCGCAGCTCCGGCGAAACCGCCTCCTCCGCCGAAGGCATCCGGAAGTCCCAGCGGGAAGATCACTGACGAGTTCACCGGTGCCGGCGCTATCGGCAAGGTTTGCCAGGTAATAGGAGCCGTCGTTGATGTGAGATTTGACGAAGGCTTACCGCCGATTTTGACTGCGCTAGAGGTTCAGGATAATTCGATTCGGTTGGTACTGGAGGTTGCTCAGCATTTGGGGGAGAATATGGTGAGGACTATTGCTATGGATGGTACTGAAGGGCTTGTGCGAGGCCAGCGAGTGCTCAACACTGGTTCGCCTATCACTGTAAGCTTGTTATTTTCTTTTTTGTTAATCGAGCTTTTGTTTTTTTTCCTTTTTATTCGCTGTGATTGTGATAAATGTTGGAACTTTTTAAGTGGTGAATTGTTATTCTGAATTTTTTTTGTTGAGGGATTTGTCGTATTTTGATTAGGTCTTTTGATGCTGATATTTGGCTGTTTGTGATTTTTGTCTTGAACTTGATCGAAATTGTTGCGTGGCTTGATTCAATATGATGATGTCCAGGGATAAAACATATCTAACACTCGGTTCGTATTGTGTTTAATCTCAATGTGATTTTGAATGGAAGTGTACATTCCTTACATGGAACCAGGTAGAGTGAGAAGAATATTTTACCAAGCCAACCAATTACTACCTTTTTCGATCTACTGAATCAGTTTTTGTAGATGAAGATTTACAGGATCATTTGACTGGTTTTTGTTGGTCGTGTCTTGTGGTTCTCTTATATTAATGGATTCTTTTATTTTGGATTTTGTTTTCACATTTTTTTAATTTGATTTGAAGATATGACCAAAGAACATGCTTTTGCCACTCATGGGTGTAAGTTCTTTATTTTCCTTCTGATTTTTTGGCTTAATAAATGAAAGCATGTTTTGATTGGCTCTTCACTAACTTGATTATTCTCTCCGGGTGGGTGTGGTGTTCTTTTGACTAAAGTGCTGCATCTTCTTTCATGATCATTTATCCTACCATATCCTGAATAGGATAGGCCTCCACTGTTCCGTGGTTAGTTTCGCATGCTTGTTGTGATGATAATTTTGGTTTCACTTTTCATGATGGTAGGTGCCTGTTGGGAGATCCACCCTTGGCCGTATCATGAATGTTATTGGAGAGCCTATTGATGAAAGAGGCGACATTAGTAAGTGATCTAGGTTACTCAATAGTAACTGATATATTTATTAGACATAAAAGGATTCCTCATTTTTAATTAAAATACTCCTACAGAAACCGATCACTATTTACCAATTCATCGAGAAGCTCCTGCCTTCGTTGAGCAAGCAACTGAACAACAGATCCTTGTCACTGGAATAAAGGTAATTAGTAGTTTGCCCTACAATTAGTTTCCGTTTTGGAATCTTTACAATTACGTTTGTCCGCAGGTTTACCTCATGTTGCATTCTGTATAGGTTGTTGATCTTCTTGCACCATATCAAAGAGGAGGAAAGATTGGTCTTTTTGGTGGTGCTGGTGTAGGAAAAACTGTGCTTATCATGGAACTGATTAACAATGTTGCAAAAGCCCATGGTTGGTTGATAATAAAATGAGGTTAAAGATTATTATATGCTTAATATTTGCCTCTCTGTAGTTTAATGTCATCTGTTTTCTTTACCCCAGGTGGTTTCTCTGTCTTTGCTGGTGTTGGGGAGCGTACTCGAGAGGGTAATGATTTGTACAGGGAGATGATTGAAAGTGGTGTCATTAAGCTAGGGGAGAAGCAGGTTAATTGCATTCCCCTCCTTAGTTGCTTTTGATTATATGTTTCTCCAATTTATTTGGTTGCACCACTCAATTCCTTTCTTTATTTCTACATTGTATTAGAGTGATAGCAAGTGCGCACTTGTATACGGTCAAATGAATGAGCCCCCTGGTGCTCGTGCTCGTGTTGGGCTTACCGGATTGACTGTTGCCGAACACTTCCGAGATGCTGAAGGGCAAGATGTGCTTCTCTTCATTGATAACATATTCCGTTTTACCCAGGTATGCATCTCGTGGACCACCCTGACAGCATGTTCTCGTCTCAATATGGTCACCCATTTTTGTATTCCTCTTGTAGGCTAACTCAGAGGTGTCTGCTTTGCTTGGTCGTATTCCCTCTGCCGTCGGTTACCAACCCACTTTAGCTACAGATCTTGGAGGCCTTCAAGAACGTATCACTACAACTAAGAAAGGTTCAATTACATCAGTCCAAGCTATTTATGTGCCTGCTGATGACTTGACAGATCCTGCTCCTGCAACTACCTTTGCTCACTTGGATGCCACAACTGTGTTATCTCGACAGGTTTTCATCTTCCCTTTTCCACCAGCTTTCTGGTTATGTTAACATTTTCCACATTTGGTAACTTTTCTTTTATTTTGCAGATCTCGGAGCTTGGTATTTATCCTGCCGTGGATCCTCTTGATTCTACATCACGTATGCTGTCCCCCCATATTTTGGGAGAGGAACATTACAATACGGCCCGTGGTGTACAAAAAGTTCTTCAGAACTACAAGAATCTTCAAGATATTATTGCTATTTTGGGAATGGATGAACTCAGTGAAGATGACAAGTTGACTGTTGCTCGTGCTCGTAAGATTCAAAGGTTTTTGAGCCAGCCTTTCCATGTTGCAGAAGTGTTCACTGGTGCTCCTGGCAAGTATGTAGAGTTGAAGGAGAGCATCACCAGCTTCCAGGTGATTATATTCTTTTTGTACAATGCAAGATTTATTTGCTCATTCTTCATGGTTACCCAATAAGATTTCCTAGTGCACAATTGCTGATAAGATTTAGTTATTGCTTGAAATCTGATTCATGAAAGAGGTTAAGCAGTGTTTCGTAGCACCTTCATTTTCTTGGTAACTCTGCCTTTTTGGGATGTTCACAAAACTCGAGATTGGAAACAAGTTTTTCTCTAGACCATTGATTGTGTTGAAACTAGTGCATTCTTAAAAATGTGAAACTCAAAGTCTCAAACAAAGACTCTTAATTGAGGATGGAGGGAGTAATAAACCAACTTTTATAAAACTGATGTAGTCTTAATATAGTTTTCGTTCCGAAAATTTTAAATTCTACACACTTGATGCTCATTCTTTCTTTTCATATTTCAACAGGGGGTCTTGGATGGGAAGTATGATGATCTTTCAGAACAGTCATTTTATATGGTTGGAGGAATTGAAGAGGTCATCGCCAAGGCAGAGAAGATTGCCAAGGAATCTGCTGCCTAAACAAAATATTTTTCTTTTGATTTTCGCCCCCTCTATTCTCTCTGTCAATTGCAAAAAAAGAATAATTTTGTTCATGTTTGGCCGTGAGAGCTCCAGGAGTAAAAAAAAAATCTGGAAACAAAAATGTGCCGGGATTTTGTTAAATGTTTTTATCTGTGATAGAGAAGTGGTTGGGGTCACCCTTTAGAAACCCCTTTCGTGATGTGTTGTCATATATAATAAGGGGGGATTGAGGTGGACATGTATATTTTTCTTCAATGTTCAATTTATTTGCCGCCCAACTGGAATATCCTTTAAGGGAGGGTTACTTGAGAATTCTTTGGTTGATTCTATTCCTTGATCAAGTGTTACTAAAATAGGATTTGGTACAACAAAGAAGTAGCTTTTGGCAAATCTATAATAAGATGTGTTTGCTACGTCCGTCCATCAACCAACTGATGCGGCAGCTGTTGAGAGAAGTCCTAGGAGTTCAAGAAAGAGTTTTGGTCCTTATTCGTCTTTAGATATCAAACTTGACTTATTTTGACTTATTTTTGTAACCTACTGATGCGGCAGCTGTTGAGAGAAATCCTATGAGTTCAAGAAAGAGTTTTGGTCCTTACTCGTTTATAAATATCAAACATGCTTTTTCTTAAAAAGATTATCAATAGGGTTTTCACACTTTTCTCGGTGGGACTCAAACTCATTCTCATGAGTGCATTTAACAACCTTATTTAGTCACTGAACACCCTGTTTTAATGAGCTTAAAAACTTGCCATCCTCATATTATGATCATTGGCACACTTGCATGTTACAAGGCTATCAGGGGTCCCTTGTGCTAACTAGATTATACATCTTTAGGTTCAAAAAGGATAATGCCCGTGATCTCTTTTGACTCCTCATGCACCTTCAAATAACTGCAATTTTTACACAACCTAAGTAGAAAATTTTTGTCAGTACCAAATTATAGTGAATTTAATTTAATAAATATTACTCTTTTTTTTCCGTGTTTCTCCAAGGGTGTGTTTAATTGGCTTTTTTTTTTCTTTTATGGAAAATACTCATTTTCTACTTGATTTGACAACTTATAGGTGTTTGATTGGCTTTTTTTTGAGTGGTGATGTTGGTACCCCATAATCACTTGGTAACACTTCCACTAAAAAAAAAGCTTCAATTGTTATTTCCATCCCATTTGTTTTAATTTAACTCAAAAGTTAATTAACTCACTAATTATATAATTATCTCTTATTTATCTAGAAACAAATTTTGGTTGCACCAAAACAACAAATAGAACTTCCATTGAAGCAAAACTCTAAGTTTGAGAAGAATGGTATAAACAAAACCTCCATTGATGCAAAACTCAAAATTTGAGAACAATGGTAGAAAAATGAGAAACTTTGAAATAAGGGAAGGAAAACAAGTAAGAAATAATTAATGAAAGAGAGAGAGACATACATGTTTTTATTTTGTTTCATTGTTTATATTATTTTCATAACATATATATCAAATATATAAACAAAAAACACAATTTTTTATTTGAAGCACGAAGAAGGTTTACTCGGTTCTTCGTAACCGAGTTGCAGGCTTGTATACTCGGCTGCTCTCAACCGAGTATGAAATCCCATATATAAAATGTCAAATTGATATGCTCTCGGGATCTTCATTCGGTTGAGAGCAACCGAGTGTTCTTAATGTTACTCGGCTGCTCACAGCCGAGTGTACAATCCTGCAACTCGGTTATGGAGAACCGAGCAAACCTCTTTCGTGGTTTAAACAGAAAATGGTGTTTTTTGTTTATATATTTAATGTGTTTGTTATGAAAATAATGTAAACAATGAAACAAAATATAAACATATATGTCTCTCTTTCATTAACTATTTCTTACTTGTTTTCATTTCCTTATTCAAAAATTAAGTTATTATATAGTTTTGTTTGTTTGAGAAGATGATAGAGATGGATGAATTTTGGAGTTAGTTTAGGGTCTTTAGTTTTATGTAGTTAATTACTTAATGATGTTATTAATTAAGTAAGGGATTTATTCACAAAAATAAGTGGGAGTGATAGGTATAACATGGGAGTGTTATTAAAATAAAAGTACAAATGTGGAAGTGTTAGCAAGAGTTTTGCGGGGTGCCAAGATCACCACCCTTTTTTTTATAGGGAAAATATTTTTCCACTTTTGCTCACATTTTCCACCAAAACAAGAACAATTTTTTTTTGGAGGGGGGGGGGAGCTTGTATTTATTTTCTAGGCAATTTTACATTTTCTAAGACAATATTTTACACATTTTTTACATTAAAAATGCTATAACTTAAAATACAAAATTTAAAATTTAATAAAAATTTACTAATCAAGACCAAATTAAACAAGATCCATCATAACTATAAAATTATATAAAAAAAATTATCCATAATTTTTTTTACATTGAAAATTTCATAATACAACAAATATTTTTTGAATAAAAAATTAAGATAATTAAATATATTTAATTAACATTTTTAATACAACTCAATTTTAGATAATTTAATTACTGAAATCTGTTTCTCCGCCAACTCCGTACTATTAATCAAACTACCCTAATTTCACACTAGAAGTGACGCTGTAACGGTGATCGGGAGATTTATCTGCCCTCAACAAAATAAATAAATAAATATGATACTGGCATAATGGACCCACTACTTATCCTCCAAGTATCAAAGATCAGAAAAGGAAGATGAGAAAATCTCCTCAAATATATATGTAATATACACATACACGCCGGCACAGCTTTAACTAACCTTTCCACCATTAACGGCATCTACCTCTACAAGCATGTCGACAGTTACCTTCCAATCTCCCACCCCTCTTCCCCACTTCTCTTCCCATGCACCCTTTCCCATCAGATTACCCCACCCTCCCATGGCTACCGTTCTTCGCCACCTCAAAATCCCCCGCCGCCGCTTCCTCTCCATCTCCGCCTCCGTCAAACAAGACACCACCGTCTGGACCCCATCACCAATCACCGGCGTTAAACCGGCCGCCGAATCCCTCTTCAACATAACCATCGACGTCTCCTCCTCCCCTGACGTGGCCACTTCCTACACCCGAGCCGGCCAGTACCTCCAGCTCCGGCTACCGGAAGTTTCCAAGCCCGCTTTCCTCGCAATCGCTTCCCCTCCATCCCTTACCGCCGGCAACGGGGTGTTTGAGTTCCTGGTGAAGAGCATAGCCGGCTCCACGGCGGAAATTCTATGCAGTCTTGTGAAAGGGGATGTTGTTGAGTTGAGTTCGGTCATGGGGAAAGGTTTTGACCTAGATCAAATCTCTCCACCAGAGGATTATCAATCAGTTTTTATTTTCGCCACCGGATCTGGGATTAGGTTAGTGTTTTGATAAACTGGTTCCAGTTATTTTATTTAAATTTTTGAGTCACTTGACTTGACTGTAGTGTAGGAAACCTATAAAAAAAATTTGTGTATTATCAATGTGCTGGTATGCGGTCTATGTGTGGTTATGTACATTCTCTTAAATACTTGATGAATTGTGCTTATTGGTTTCCACCTTTGTTTTTGCACCTCTTTGCTTTGCCTAGCTTCATTTACTTGCTTCTTTTAGCTTGATTTAGTGTATACATTATAAAGTTTCAGGTATTGGTATCGTGTTGGAAGCAACACTGAGATATGTGTAACATTTTCTCTTGAAATATCTACCTACTTTAAAGTCCATTTCGCTTTATTATTGGAGTTGTGTATATTCTTGTAAATACTAAAACTTGAGTTACCGTCATTATATATTTTTCTTTGTTCTATTACTAGATACTCGTGCCGATGCAATGGTGGCAAAATTAACTTCATTGTATTCTTGCTACAATCCATGTAGTTTACCACACCTCAATGTTTATGTAAGTGCAGATCATTTAATTTGTCTCTGTATTTACTTTGTGTTGTAGATTGGCACCTTTCATGGAGCAAGATACAAATGAGTGTTGATTGAAGTTCAACATTTATCCATTTCAGTTTGGAACTTGATGAATGTACTATGTGTAATTTTATTTGTGAGGGGAGGATTATTTGCTTTTCTGTTTGGGCTGTGGGTTTTGCGTCTTTCTTTCCTTTAGGGCCCGTATGTGGGTGGGGTTTTTTTTTTTTTTGTTTGGGGGTGTGTTTTGGGGGTGGGGGGATTATTTATATTTGTTTTCCTGCTTCAACATTTCCTTTTCTTGGGGCAACCTTGCTTGTCAAGCATTTACAAACATGCAAGTCTTTGATCTGAGTTGCTTGCGTGCCAATAGGATGGTATTTCCCATTATTCACTTCTCTGACTTAATCTTATCACATGCAGTCCGATCCGGGCTCTGATTGAGTCAGGTTTCAGCGCCGATAAGAGATCTGATGTAAGGCTCTATTATGGTGCAAGAAACCTAAAAAGGATGGCTTATCAGGTTATTTTTATTTTTGCTTTTCTCATTACATGAAGATTCTTTTATTTTCATCTGTACAAAAGTAGAATAAGTAATAACTTGAACTTCTGTTTCATCACCTGTACAGGATAGGTTCGAAGATTGGGAATCCTCTGGAGTTGAAATTGTGCCGGTATTATCTCAACCTGATGATAATTGGAATGGCGAAAGTGGCTATGTACAGGTAGGTTTGGTGTTCCCATGCCTTATATGATGTTTGGTTCAGTTTTACATTTCTGATATATTATTGCTTTTTGCAGGCTGCTTTTGCTAGAGCCAAAAAGAGTTACAGTCCACAGTCCAGTGGTGCGTTTCTCTGCGGTCAAAAGGAGATGACTGAGGTTTGGAATCCTTGTTATCATTCATTCTTTAATTGCAAATTAGCCTAATACTCTGATTTAAGATATTCTTTAGTAACCCCCAGAATATTCTAATAGTTCATTGCATGCTTGACATAGTTTTAAATGTTCTATTCGTCCTTCTTGTCTCTCTCCTGAATTTCAATTTGTCTACACGCTTTGAAGAGAATATGTTTCTTGAAATAAAATGGAAAAAGAAGAGCACTAGAGCATGAGAGTATTTTACTCAATTTGGTTTGTTTACATCTGATTGGCAATTGGTTATTGATGAGTCTTGTGCTCAGATGTTACTTGTCTTGGTTCATATGTTGGCTGTGGTGATATAGTTCGTGGGAAATACCCTTCTATCTCAAATTGATGGTCCCATTTCCTTTTTGGGACATAATCAATGTACCAAATCTCACGGTAGAAAATAAGTTGTATTCTAGACCATTGATTAGGTTGAAGTTGGTGTTTCCTTAAAAAGTACCAAAGTCAAGTGGGACTATAAATTGATGGTGGAAGTATTTCTATCGTAATTTTGAACCACTCCCAAGTGGTACCTTTTATGTGCTGAGCACAAAACATTACATAGCTTAATTGGCGGATTCATTAGGGAACACACAAGAGATATGGTCTATGTATCATTAAGGCTTGAATTTGTAAATGTCGGTAGAAATAATTGGAATGCAATTTCATTCCATGAAATATGGTATGTGAATGGAAGAAGATCAATAGAAAAGGACTTCTGCGAGAATCATAATGATTAATGATGGGAGAAAATGACAATTATTGGCCTGAGTCCAACTGGAGATTATTAATAGATTAAGGAGCTTCAAAATCTGATGAAGCATTGCCTTTTCATCTCGTGACCAACAATTAACACTCACTCTCTCTCTCTCTCAAGAGAAATTACTCTATTTATTGTCATCTTTCTATTATGTGTTTTAACTTTCAAGAATCACATTTGCTAAATTGGAATGGGTAACAGTTTAGAGTGACTGTTTTTTGCAGGAGGTCTCGTCTGTTCTTGTTGCTGAAGGAGTCCCAAGTGAGAAGATTTTAAAGAACTTCTGACCTGAGGCAACTCAGTTTATCATGTGTTGTACAATGGTTGAGGAAACAGTACATATCAATTCATTTATATAGTACCTGATGAGTCAAGTATCCTAGCTTCGAATTACAAGATTAGACCAAAATTCCTGCACCTAAATCATTCACTTATTGCCAGTCAATTTTTAGTGTCACGACATTGATGAGACAGGATAAAGAATTTTGACATTAAATATGAAAATTTCGATAGAATGTTTGAGTTTTCCATTTTTTTAATTTTTTTGGTAGCCCAGTAGTAATGACTGTATTTTATACCGGAACAACAGCATATGCTATATATTAATATATTATTAGCTGATACTTAAATTTTGTTGTGGTTTCTCCGTATACATTGTTCAGAATGAACTACTTCAAGATGTGGAAATTATCCTTTTAACATAAAAAATGCATTAAATATTTCAACAGTATCATTTGGTGCTACACATCCTCTATTAACATGTCATGCAGGATGTTTAGGTCCCACATGCTTAACAAATTGAAACAAGTGCCCCAACTTGTTAAACGAGCATAGTGTGGAGTCTTCGAATCTTCAAGCTTGAGTATCTCTCAAAGAGTTGATCCATGATTTCAGATCCAAAGTGTTTGCTTAGCATGCCTTCCATTACAGATCCTATGCTCAAACTGTGAGATTGAACATCTTGAGGAGTAGGTTGATGGGTGGATACATCTCTGCCATCCTCTGTATTTTGAGTTGCTTATGTCTTGAAATTACTTCTTTCACTTCTGAAGCTGTTGGGATGTAAACGGGTACGTTGAAGGAGTCTGAAGTAGCCTGGCATAGTTGACCCTGCATTTTGATATAAATAGTTGCTTTTAACCACTGGCGGAGCCAGTAAGGGGCTAGCGGGGGCGAGCGCCCCCACTTGGTTTCGAATTTTTTTTATTATATATGGGGTGTTTTTGAAAAAAAATAAAAATATAAGGACTTTTATGTAGAAATATAAACTTGAGGGTACCAAAGTGTAAAAAAAAATAAAACTTTGACATAGTAGCACCGCTCCAGCCTCACTTATCCCACAAATTCAGCCCCGGGATCTCTCTATTCTCTTTAATTTCTAAAAGCCCTCTGCTCGACTGCTCCCCCCTCGTTCATCGATCGCTTCTCCGCTCGTCTCACTCTGCCGCATCACCACCACTCCTTCTCCATTCTTCACGGAACACAGCAGTGCTAGACTGCTGGCGCCTGGCTGCCTGCTACTACTCCATTCTCCAGTCTCCACAAAGGCACAAAACATCTCCTTTACAAGGTAATTTTTCTAGATTTAGGTCTAAACCTTAAGATTAATTTTTTTTTTATTACTTGCATAATATTAGTTGGATTTCTTTATTATTTAGGCCTATTGTTGATTTTGTGATTTAGGTTTATTATTTACTTGCACAATTTCGTGATTTAGGTATAACTATGTAAACCCTTACTTGTTAAATATTCACTCTATTGTTGCTTACTTGATTAATTACATAATTTTAATTATATTATTGACTAGTTTGATAATATTAGTTGATTTTGGTGTAAGCCCATCAATTGTTAAATATTAGTTATAATTTCATAATATTTAAAATCATAAAGGGCGCGCTACGCAACCGAATGGGGGATGAATTTATGAATGATTGTTTGGTGACATACATTGAGCAAGAAGTTTTCAATACTATTGACAAAGAGGAAGTGTTGCAATATTTCCAAAATATGAAAAACCGTAGAATGATCTTGTAATTTTTTGTAATTGTTTGCATTTGCTATTTTAATTGTATGAACTATTATTATTAATGTTATTATGTTTGCGTTAAAATTTTAAGCTTTTAAATATGATTTGACGTGTTTAGAATTTCGCCCCCACTTGATCAAATTCCTGGCTCCGCCACTGCTTTTAACTATTCTTTTGTGCAAGATTATCTACACATCAGTCTAATCTGTGTATGGTAAATGGTATAAGGGGGCAAGTGAAATAGACATGTATGGATATTTTTTGAGCATCAAAATGAACTAGACATGTCCGACTGACTCCAAACCAAGAAGAATGTTTGTATATTCGCTTGGAACAGCAAATGGACACAAGTCATTTTAGACAATCCATTTGAAGCATCGGTTTTCGTATGATAAGGTACTTAGCCAAACTTAATGTTATTCTTTACCTAATACACAATACAATATTATAGGATAGCTTTATCTTACTTCTCCTACAGATTTGCACGGTTGTGGATGCTCTAGTTGAATGAGGTTGTGTTTGCCCTTGTAGACTTAGGCCTCGTTTGATTCAGGGATTAAGATCAGTGGGATTAATAATACCAGTATTAATAGTACTGGATTATTAATCCTGGTATTAATTTAATACCAATACCCTGTTTGATTCATACAGTATTAATACTGGGATATCTCATGCTGATATTAATATCATGTTTAGTTCTGTAACTTGTATACGAGATTATATTTTGGACTAACAAAATAAAAAAAAAAATTTAAATTTTTTTTTTAATTTTTTTTAAATTTTTTTTTAAAATTTTTTTTTAAAATTTTTTTTAAAATTTTTTTTAAAATTTTTTTAAAATTTTTTTTTAAAATTTTTTTTAAAATTTTTTTTAAAATTTTTTTTAAAATTTTTTTTAAAATTTTTTTTAAATTTTTTTTTAAATTTTTTTTTAAATTTTTTTTTAAAATTTTTTTTTAAAATTTTTTTTTAAATTTTTTTTAAAATTTTTTTTAAAATTTTTTTTAAAATTTTTTTTAAAATTTTTTTTAAAATTTTTTTTAAAATTTTTTTTAAAATTTTTTTTAAAATTTTTTTTTTAAAATTTTTTTTTAAAATAAATTAAAATAATAATAATAATATAGTAGTAGTAGTAGTGGCATTTTTGAAAATATTATACTAGTAATGGCATTTTTGAAAATATTATACTAGTAATGGCATTTTTGAAAATATATGGTTCTTTTTTCTTAATCCTGGATAAACAATACCACCTCCCCCCCTGGTATTAAATTATAGCACAAAGAGTGGTATTAAGTTAGTACCGGTATTAATAATCCCAGCACATTTGTGCGAATCAAACAAGGTATTATAAAAAAAGTGGTATTTTTTTCTTAATCCTGGATAAACAATACCACCTCCCCCCCTGGTATTAAATTATAGCACAAAGAGTGGTATTAAGTTAGTACCGGTATTAATAATCCCAGCACATTTGTGCGAATCAAACAAGGTATTATAAAAAAAGTGGTATTAATAATCCCATCCCACTTTTTAATACCCGAATCAAACGAGGCCTTAAAGTATTATTCAAGTTGTGTTTGATTCTATGTAAATGTTGCGGAGAGGGGGTGTATATGAAAAACGTAAGATAATGGGTTTGATTGATACTATAAATAAATAGTGTAGTTGATTTTCAATCATTACCTCATTTATCATATCTGCAATTGCATCTCCTGAACACTCCAACAAATGAATCGCCATAGTCACTAATCGGAACTCCATCTAGCTGGAAAGGCCGAAGAACTACAGTCAATCCTCTGCTGGCCAGTTCTACGGACCTCGCCCCAAAAAACATATTCAAATCTCTGAAAAGTTGCGCCGTAAAAGCCTTTTCTACTATAAATAGTGTATTGAAGTTGTTTGCTATATTGTCAATAAAAAATACCCGAAAGAAAATACTAGGGGTTTATTTAATTTTTATACAATTTACGTGAATCGGTGAGGCCACATGTTTAATGTGGTGTCTACTTTTACCTTAAGTTTGTAAGTTAATTTGCATGGAAAGAAAATAAGTTCCAGACAATTGAATTGCCTAGAATTGAGTTGCATGGAAAATGTCAATTAAATGTGTTTGATTGCCTTAATTTTCTACCCGGAAAATAGTGTACTTTTCCATTTTTTGGTGTTTGATAGACATTATTTTCTATGGTAATTGTAATTTTTTCCAACTTTTGTTGTTTGATAGCTATTATTTTCCATGGAACTTGAACATTTTTCCATGGAACTTGTATATTTTTTACATGGAACTTACCTTAAAAATCATATTTTTTAAAAACGGTTTCTTTTTTTTTTCAATTTTACTTAATCAAAAAATAGTATTTTGATTTTTGAACAATTTTACTTCATCAAAAATCAGTTTTTTTTAAAACAGTTTTTTTTTTTAACAATTTTACTTCATCAAAAAACTGTTTTTTATATTTCTGAGCAATTTTACTTCAGTGAAAAACAGATTTTTTGAAAACAATTTTTGGTTTTTGAACAATTTTGCTTAATCAAAAAACTGTTTTTTTAAAACAGTTTTTTTTTTGTTTTTAACAAATTTACTTCATCAAAAAACTGTTTTATTTTAAAACAGTTTTTTTTTATTTTTCTAACAATTTTACTTGATCAAAAAACAGTTTTTTTTTAGACTACACTTGTGCTAATTGCCTCGGTCTTTGTGCGAATTGCCTGGAAAATAAAAACCACCCCCCAAAGAAAATATTTTCCACCTTTACAAGGAAAAGTACATGAATAGTAAAAAAAGTGGGAGTTTGACTCCATGAAAAATAAATGCAATCAAACACTACAAAAGTGGGAATTTGGGTGGAAAAGCCATATTTTCCAGGTAGTGTTTGATTGGAGTTTGAGGTGAACCGACTCTGTTATGGGATGGACAGATTTGAAAGTGTTGGGACCTACTAAGCAACCGAGATCTGCTATAGTGAAAAGACTTGTGAATTGTTTTGTATGCGAAGGTGTTCTTGAATGCTACTTTGTAGTAGGTTTTTTGCCTTTTTTGATCAGGAAAATTTGGGTTTTGTTAGTACAACGGAAAAAAAAAATCTAGGGAAACGACAAGAGGAGAAAAGAAAGGAAATCGAAAATTTAGGGTGTAGCTGTTGGGACAATCTCCTCCATTCATTGCGATAGTCTCCTCGGTTACTGTGATTTCTTTCTTTTGAGTCCTTCTAAACGTTTATATTAGATTCAAACTCATGACCTTATACATAAAATGACTTAGGCAAATCCCTTGTAGATGTCTCTACACATAAAATAAAGAAAAATTATTAATCTATATCTACACTTCTAATTGAGCATGATGAAGTTTTTGGCGTCTCAATTAAATTACTAAAATAACAAATAAGGAATTTTAAGCACGTAACCATAAATATAATGAAAGCATATCTTTATATAGCACTTGATCAAACACTATTTAAAGGCAAGATACATTTTAAATAAGGTCTTAAGTTAAGGGCCTTAAAGTCAAGGATTAGGTATTTTGGGGAGTCAAATGGATCAGTTTTTTATGAAACTTGGTGATAATTGTTCGCATGATATATCATCTTTGCCAAATTTCCTAAAATATTTAATCGGAAAAATGGGTTAACTACGAAATTGAAATATATGTGTGTGTGTGTATCCAATTAACAGAGATATAAGTTTTAATTTTGTAATTACACACTTAACGATTGAACTTTTTTCAAAATTTGGTGGAGATGCATTATCTTTAATCATGGAGATCATCTCCATAAAGTTCATAAATAAAGTCAATACGTTTAACCCCCCAAATGATTGAAGGTGCCTTATAAAAAGTAAATGAAAATCTATAGATATAAAGGAAAATATAGTAAAGAAAGAAAAATAAATGCAACCAATCATACACAAAACTGCGACTCGAACTAAATGAACCTCTAATTAATTTAAGAATTTAAAAAGGTATACTATTGAAAGAAAATGAAATTTTGAAGGGAAAAGTAAAAGCATTAAAACAAATTAAAAAAAAGAAAAAAATTGCAACTATTTATGCACAAACATAAAGAAATGGTAAACAGTGACCTGAAGCAAATACACCTATGTAGATAAACAAAACTAAAAAAAGTACCATAAAAAGGAAAGGAAAATAAAAAACTAGAGAGAGAGAGAGAGAGAAGATTGCAACAGTTTGCATAAGAAATTTCAAGAAATAGTAAACCGAAGCAAGTACGAACAATTCTAAACACCTATACATGAAATTATTATAAAAAGTAGCATTGAAATTTTTTTCTATCTTAATTACTCATAAATTATTCACTCAGTCTCACTTTGACTCTGATCCTAAAAAAGCCAAATTTTGGCACTTAAATTATTGAGTGAGCCTCACATTGCCTCTAACTTCCATCCAAGTTAAGATGAATGGGATTAAGGGTATTTTTGTTGTTTTAATTTAATTACATCTTTTTTAAAAGTTGATTTAAGAAAAAACCGATTTGATTTTTTTCAAGATCCATTCAAAACTTTATTATTTAAAAAAAAGTGTTTTTTTTAAATCCATAAATGGAAAGGAAAATATAGTAAAGAGAAAAAAAATACAACAATTCATACACAAAATTGCGACCAGAACTAAATGTATATGTAATTAATCTAAGAATTGAAAAGGTATATTATTGAAAGAAAATGGAATCTTAAAAATGAAAGCAAAAGACGATAAAAAATAAATTAAAAAAGAAACGAAAAAAAATTGCAACTATATACGCAAGAAATTTAAAGAAATGGTAACCCGAAGGAAATGCACATCCATGTACAAAATACACTAAGAATAAAAAACTTTTCTAACTTTAATAGTGTGAAAAATATTTGAAAACAACAACCTAAAGCAAATACACTCATGTAGATAAACAAATCCAAAAAGTACATGGAAATAAAAAAGCACGAAGAAAAAGGGAATAAAAAGGGAGATAAAAGAACGAGAGAGAGAAAGATTGCAACAATTCACGTAAAAAACTCCAAGAAATAGTAACTCTAAGCAAATCCACCTATACACAATTCTAGACTCATATATTCAAGTTAAATTGCACAAGTGAAATAAAAACTTAAGATACTATGAAATTTTTTGTGAACAATGCGAGCAGATATATCCACACATGTACAAGATAAAAAATCTAAAAGGTGCATTGTTAAAAGAAAGAAAATTTCTAAAGTGGAAAGAATAAGCATTTAGGGCGGCGAAAGGAAAAAAAAAGATTAATAATTTCACTAATTCTATGCAAAGATTTATTAATTTTATCTAAAAATTTGCACAATTATAAGAAGGACCATGTTGACTAATTTTTTGTGCAGAAATTGTTATTTTAATAAATCTTTCGTATGTTCTATTGTACTTTATGCTTATATTGTAATTTATTCACAATCTTATACATTAGTTTATTTGTTTCATGCTATGGTTTTCACATACATTTTTTATTTTATTTTATCCATACTTTTATAATCTAGAGCACTCTTTTGTGCATAAAAAATTATATTACTTTACACGCGTAAATAATTTTTAATTTGATATATGAACATTACAAATCATATGAAGTGGATGACTACTTAAAGATGTGTCTAAATGTTACAAGTTGAAATATATTATTTATTCATATAATGACACTATATGATACTCGATTAATTAAAATTTCTACGCAATATATTTATTTATTCTTTTGTTTTAGGGTTGCTACGGATGTCACTGGAAAACAATTATAAGAAGGACCATGTTGATTAATTTTTCGTGCACAAATTGCTATTTTAATAAATCTTTCGTTTGTTCTATTGTACTTTATTCTTATATTTTTCGTAATTTATTCATAAACTCCATTTTATAAGAATTTTTTATATTTCTCCTATAATCGTTATATTCATTACATAATTTAATTTGGTATCAGTTACTTATTTCCTCAATTGCATTGAATAGCTTATCATGAAACATCATTGACTAAATGCAAAAAAAAATTATATTTCACTGCACACATGTAGGGTGTGCCGAGAAGCTAGTATTTAATGTTGATCATCATTATTTATATAATAGGTCTGGTAAAATCACATGTTACACGATAACACGACATAAAGTTATTAGTTAGGATTTTTAACGAATTCGGATGGTTATCGGGTTCACCCGTTAGATACGAAATGATAACAAATGATTCTTAATAAATTCGGGTGGTTATCGTGTTCATCCATTAGACACGAAATAATAACAAATCAATTATGGGTTAACCTTAATAAATTCAAGTGGCTAATGGTGTACTCTATCGCTATTGGAGATTAATCGAAGTGAACAATAACTGGCCCAAATATTCCATGACATTAAAAAAAATAAGTGAAAATGTTATATAAGTTATATCCATCATCACAAGAGGATCAACAATTATGGTATTGGAGTATAAATTTGCCATATCCGATTTTAGTCATATTATCATTAAGTAGAATGTGTAATGTAATTAAGTTGGCGAAATTTCATCTAACCTCTTTTAATTAATAAGTTGGTTTAGGTTAGTTAAACATTTGATACGTTAAAGATGACATAAAATTAGGGTATTTCTATTGACACGCACTAATTTACTCTGTAACACTCCCTAAAAAAAAGGTTGAATATTCTATTGACATACACCACTTTTTTATTTTTAATTAATGATTAAAACATTAAACACCCCCTTAAACTTCTTCTTCTTTTTCTTTATCATCATCGTCATCATCACCAATTGCCACCTATTTTTCTTCTTCTTCTTCACCATCACCATTGATGTCGCCTCTTCATCATCATCATCATCATCACCACCACCATTGCCACCTCTTCTTCTTCTTCATCATCATTACCACCACCGTTATCGCCGACACCTCCACCATTGTTGCTACGACCACCATCCAAATCATCATTCACCTCCGAAAGACGTAGGAAACTTATATTTTTATTGTTCATTTACGTTTTCTTTCATTTATAAATCATTGGATATAAACAAATGCAAAAAAAACATAAACAAAATACGAAGAATGTTTATTTGGTCCCTAGGAACTGAGTGATGTTCATCATACTCGGCCGAAAGGAACCAAGTAAAGTACATCTTACTCGGTCCTAAGGAACCGAGTTAGGCTTTGGGTCATTTTTCCAATTCCACTCGTTTCTTTAGAACCGAGTGACTTATGCTTTACTTGGTTCCTTTCGACCGAGTATGATGAACAACACTCGATTCCTAGGAATCGAGTAAACCTTCATCCATGGCAGAACTTTCTTTTGACGTGGTGTATGTACCAGTGAAACTTTTTTTAACCAATAACGAAAAAGTTCAAGAGAAAAAAAAGATTGAATGTTTAATTCCAACCGAAATTTTTGAAAAATGCTTAATGGCAATATGTTGATTTGTAAAAGAAGAAGATTGAAGATGAGCAAGATTGGAGTGGTAGAGAGAGTGGAGTGGTGAGAGTGAAGTGTTTTTTAGATGAATGTTAATTAATGCTAAAATTAAATTTGGAGTGTTAGGAAGAGTGAAAGTGTACATATGAAGTGTTAGAGATATATGGAGTGTTAGGAACCGAGTAAACCTTCATCCATGACATAACTTTCTTTTGATGTGGTGTGTGCACTGGTGGAACTTTTTTTAACTAATAACGAAAAAGTTCAAGAGAAAAAAAAGATTGAATGCTTAATTCCAACCGGAACTTTTGAAAATTGCTTAATGATAATGTGTTGATTTGTGGAAGAAGAAGATTGAAGATGAGAAAGAGTGGAGTGTTTTTTAGATGAATGTTAATTAATCCTAAAATTAAATGTGGAGTTTTGAAGTGTTAAGAATAGTGAAAGTATACCTATAGAGTTTTAGAGAGTTAATTGTGTGTGTCAATAGTAGCCCCCTAAAATTATTGAATATAGATTAAAAAGCTTACTAACAACAATGTGCATTTGAGGACATTTGCAAATTGCAATGTATAATACTATAATGAATTGACTAGTCAATCATTGGGCCTCCATTTGCCAGATGTCACAATAATATATTAGAGCATTTTTAATAAAATTGTGTAAAAATAGCTAATTTAATATTGTGTAAAATTTACACATTATATAATTTTTTTTGTTATTCCAATAGTTGTGTAAATTCAATGTCAACTAAACTCTTGTGTATAATGATTGTGTATTTTGTACATCCAATTTACACCGCCAAGTAGGATTTTCTCTTTACGCACTCATTCTATCTCCTAATTAACTCAATCACACCACTCACATTCTCTCTCGTCATTTGTGTAGTTTCTTGTTCTTTATGTGGCTATTTTTTATTGGACCACTTCTTTTTACACATGAGTATTAATATTGGCTATTGGAGATTAAATAGATCTGTGTAAATTATATGTGTAAATTTTTTGTATAAAACTCACTTGCCATGTAAGATTTATATAATAATTTTACACGGCCCTATTGAAGATGCTCTTAGTGTGGTTAGACAAATGGGTCCCTACTTTCTAATACAAATTAATTATATAATTATCTATATCTATATTATATATAAAAATACAAATAACTTAATACAAGATTTTAATATTTACATTAAATAAAATAATATAACTCCATATATTTTTATATTAGCATTAGTATTACTATTCCAAATAAATTCAAACTCTACTTTATTTGAATAAAATAATTAAATAAATTAGAGTTTATATTGAATTAGAAGTTTTGTATAAGATTCATATATTACTTCATACTAAACTTTCCAAGAAAGAGACAATTTAATAGATCGTAATAAAATTACAAAACTTTTAACGTGAATTAGAATTTCGTTCCAATGTTTACCATAGAGGTATATATATTAAACTTTACCTCATTTGATTGTTCTTAACATTATAAATTTATATATTATAAAACTCATTTTTTCATTGATAATTATTTTTAATGTTTAAAACTTTAAAAAAAATGAATATATTATATCGGTGACTTGGTAAAACATTCATGTTTTACATCACCGGTCATAATTGAACTTAATTTGTTTTTTTACCATTTTAATATTTTCTTTGTTATATAATCTACTATTTAGATGAGTGTTATATTATTATTTGGTACTGTGCATAATAATCCCACATACTCTTAATAGAATTAACTATCTACTAATTCTAAAAATTTAGTAAAAATAAATTACTCTCTTATGCCCTTGATAAAAAGTTTGCTTGGCTGCCTATATAGTAAAAGAATTCAATGCGACAAAATTTTTGTCAGGTATCTACAACATTTTTCTATAATAAACCAATTATATAAAAAATTTTATAATTATTTATTGAATGTTACACTTGACACTATGTTTTTATTTATTTGTTATTATTTCACTTCATATTACTTGTTCAATTCTTAGTATGTACATACATACCAATAGACTTGATACTCTTTGTTAATAAACGTATACAAAAAAACGAGTTACTATAAAAGTATGTTTGTTTACACAATTTTAAAATTTTGTAAAATTGCAGTTATTGAAATCGCATTACCTTATTTAGATTGTATGTAGTATCCATTTAGAATTCTATTCGAATTCTTTGGTTAATTTGTAGATTTTAATTCAAGTTCTAAAGAGACAATGGGTTTAAACTATCACTGTTGCCGCCATTGTGGAAGCTGCAGTGACCCGTTCAACATTGTTTATGAATCTTTTGTAGTTTCATTCGAAATTAACACAGAAATGGAACATCATCAAAAGCATGCATTGCCACCACCAAAGAAATTGAATGCAACTTGGAGCGTTTGAATTCCAATTTAGCTTTTGAATTCTACGTTTTTAAATTAGGTCAAACTGAACTCTTAATTTGTAATAGAAAAAAGATAATGCGTAGTCATTAGTAGATCAAATACGTGGAAATTAGAAGAAATACAAGTATTGAATTTACAAGAATTAATATGGAAGAAAATTTTACTAATAAGAAATATATTTTGGCTTCTGGATTATCACGAGAAAATATTGACTTTACAGAATCATTCATGTCGAGTATTGGAATAACAAAAAATTCATATTGAATCAAACAAATAACACGCGTTGCACTAAGTTGTATTTGTAATTCACCCTCGGTGCTTTTTGACTTGCGGAAAGGATTAATAATCCCCAATCTATTCTTTGGCTTCCTATTCTCTAATCTATTTACAGGGGGGGGAAAGACTAATCCAAATCAAACAGAAAATCACCAAAAACCCAGGTAAAAGATACACACATACATTTGAGTTGAGAGGTTGTAAGAGGGCTCTTCACGGCATATGTTGAGCGTAAATTGATGTTCGAACTGCATGATCTGGGGACAAGGATTTTCCATTCACAAGCACTTGTTCTAGGAAATCCACACGGATTGATTTGAACCGGTAATGCTGTAATTTTAACACAAGTCAGAATAGAGACTAATACTTCAGTTGTAAAAATAGTAGAAGATTTTAGTGGTGATCTTATATAACCAAATTATTCAAACATACCATACCACAAATCGTTTGGATTCCAGCAGATAAAATGTTGGATATATAGTCTATTAACATGGGCTGGCTATTCAAACCTGCACTCTTGTTTTAAATAAACTCACCTTCTCTTTCCACGAAAAATCAACGGAACGATAATTAGGTTCCAATATGGTCACCTGATCCCCTTCTTTAATCTGCAAAGAGTGGAGATAGATAATTTTAAGTGAAAACTCTAATGTCATACAAAATAGGGACAAAGAACAAGGTATTAAGGTGAGGATATTGGGGAAATTACATGAAACCTGCACCCGTAAATTACACTCGCGCCTCCCTCAAAGTAAGAGCCCCTTTCAAAAGTCAGTCTTTTTAAGAAACATCGATGTTGAAGCAAGCAATGGCTAAAGGTTAATTTGTTCTATCTATCATGAAATTTGGTACACTGATTTTAGATATGGGACTCTCAATTTAAGAAGTCACAAAAGGGAAAGTGGGACTCCTATTTTGTGAGTATTATTTACATGTTCAACAGACATTAGTCACAGTACAATACACATAGACAGATAGTGAAGATGCGTATTTAGCCAATTGCCAATCCATGAATGGGTATTCCACCATTGAACTCTAGTGAAAAGTCTTCATAGCTTCTGTGGAAAATTTGTTTTTCCTCAGGAATTTTAGAAATGAAAATGTCAGGAGAAGTTTTGCATATGACATACAAAAGGAAATCCTGAGAGAGAGAGAGGGCGGAAGGGAATCTAAACCTTAATGTGATGTTAAGTCAAGCAAATAACTTACAGCATCATTGCGAATCTCATACACAGTGAGAACAAAGCAGAGTTGATTTGAATCACATGCCAGATAGTATCTGCAAGATCATAGTAGTTTGAAATTAAGTTCAAGATCAATAATACTCCGTCTCAGATTCAAAAGCCCACTTCCTTTTTGGGACATAAGCAATGTACCAAATCTCACAGTATTAAATAAGTTGTATTATTGACTATTGAATAGGCCGAGATTAATTTTTTTTCTTAAAATAACAAAGTCAAAGTGAGACTCTTAATCTGAGACTATTGAATAGGCCGAGATACTCAAACATGTGATTTTCAACAAAGCTTCAGCCTTTTCCTTTCTTTACTATATAATATATATATATATATATGTATATGAGTTGAGCGAGTGTCCAATCTATCACGAATCTACATGAATCAGTTGACATTAAAAAATGTGCCCAATAATTTAATTTACAAGTCATAAAAAAATAAAATTAATCCACAAATAAACTTACAAGGGAGCAACATTCTCATGCCTGATGAAGAATACAACTTTTGCAACAAGGGCAACTGTTTTGTTTAAACCTTCAACTAGACAATCTATAGTGGTTCTTTGATACGAAGGATTCACTTGCAAGAGAGAAGAAAAAACACAATTGCATGAAACTGTGAATAGCAGCTTAAGTGTTAAATATCCACCATCAACTAAAAGATATTGAGCGAGTCAGGTAGCTTACAACTGACGCCGGTTAGTGATGATGCCAAGGAAGCAAGTCTTTTAGCCTTGGTCTGTCCCTGGAAAACAAGATATTAAAATAACCATCGTTATAAAAAGGGCATTATCCGATTTTTGTGCTGCTAATGCCAGCTATAATGAAGGGAACTTATCACCACCATATGAAATGAAGCAGTGGGAAGCAATATGCTACGCAAAGATAGGTTACTTTGAGATCATGGAGACTTATATCTCATAGATCAATGAATAGGAGATCAGCGAGAATTTTTGCCTCACAGGTCAATGAATAGTAGATGTGCAAGTGCATACATACATAGACTCCATAAAAAGTGTTGCTCCATATGTTGCATATTATTTATCTTATATATTTTGTTATCAAACAAATATTTTGTGATAATGTTACCTTAATTATTGTGTTTGTGAGAGTGAGTTTGGACCTTTTAGTGAAGCTAGCGACAATGACGATGATTACTTTTTTTAAAAAAATAAAAATAAAAATGAGCCAAGGTGGGCCAAAATGTTCACAAAAGGGCTAGTGAAAATGCGGATTTTTCATTTGTAATATGTAGGGGGTAAGATTGTGGAAGTTTATTTCGGCATTAACAGAACCCCATGAAAGTAAAGGAAGAAAGCATAAAAGCTACCAAAATACTATATCAACTTAAAGTAGCTGGCGTGCTAACTACACTACTGACCACTTGCATAAAGATACGCTTACCTTTAACAAATTGTCTAACTTGCCAAGAAGGTTGACCATCTTTTGAACTTCCTCCGTAGCATTGAGACCAGGATCCTTCAACGCTGCAGCTTCAAATCCACTAAGGGCCCTTTCATAGTTTTCTAGATATTTGTTTACCTAAATAAATAAATCTCAGATACAAAATATATGAGAAACTTAAAGCTTACAAGCAAGTTGATTTTGAGTAAAAAAGAAACAACCTGTAACAATTTAAAAGGCTAAGATTGCAATAAATGACAAATCAATGCACGGTTGTAAATAAGCAGATGGAAGGAAAAGTGGCTAGAATGGAAAAAGAAAAGCACCCTCAAATCTAGGACAAGAAGGAATGAGGAATCTACATAATGCCTTGTGTAGAATGGTAGTGTGTTTACGGATAGTCCTATTATTTTATGTGAGTGGTGCCGGATGTTGCGGCATGTTGAGGCATGACCCGCTTCATGGAAGTGTTGCTCAAATCATCAACATTAAGTGATCTGTGAAATTTTTAAAAGGAGAAGTGGGAATTAACCAAAATACACCCAAAAAGAAAAACTTACAGTAGCACAGTTAAAATATAGATCTGGATTGGACAGCATTCTCTCATCTTTCTCCTGATACGAATTGAAAAAATTAGACTATATTCCATTCTTTTATTTAAAAAAAATATATGAAAAATGTTACATGTCAAGTAATTAGCCTATAACCATCAGATATTGGATCATATGGACATTTCCTACGCATGCACATACAGCATTTTGGTATGCTTTTAGTGACTGCAGAAGTTTGCTATGATCCCATGCTCCAGTCACAAAGAAGCATGTGAGGCATGCATTTCCTAGGTTGTCTGCAGCAAGATGAAAAAGATAAGGTTACACTAGTCTCCCAAAAGTAAGAAACAAAATATAAGCTAAAGGTTAACATCAATGAAATCTACGGAGGGAAGGTTGAGAAACCAAAATATTAGCAGGTTGGAACAAACATGAAGTTTGTAAAACATCAATCAGTGAGTACAAGAAAAAATAATTGTGCTTGCATGTGTTTCATATTTATTTTAATTATATATAATTGTACAAACTTCTATCTACAAGTGTCTCCCTTTTCCTACATATGTTTATTCACTTGTGTCTGTTTTGACCTTTGTTTCTTCTTTCACCCTTCTTCCCCCCTCACTCTCAAGGTCCTTTCCATGTCTGTTTTGTATTCATGTCTTATGTAAATATGTGAAAATGCTCACATCCGCGCATGCATGTCCACTGCAGAGAATCAGGTGACAGCATTTAAAAGAATTAGCTTACTAGTAAGGCTGGTAAGAATCAAACAATTTTATTACTAAATATACTAATTCATCAACATTATGTAAGCACCAGCACTGGATCCCTAAGAAATTTAAAGCTCTCTCTTTTATATTAGATTTGATATGGAGCCTCACACCAAGAATTCCCATCTTTGACATCCAGAGCTATAGCTTCTTTTGCATGCTTGATGCTTTCTTCAACAATTTCTGCTTGATTATCAGCACCTGGAAAAAGAAAACATAAATATAAGCAGAATAATACACTCTCCTTGTTGATACTACAGCCTTTGCTCAAGAGAAGAGTACCACAAGCTTCCTATGTCATTTTCAAAATCCAAAAACTTAATATCTTGAAAAACAAGAATTTTAAGTCTTGTAAATTGTGGATGAAATTCCAACAGCATGAAGTTGTAAGGCTAGCAACATGGTATAGGAAATAATATGTGGCAGATGGAGTTCCAAAATTATCGTGACCTGGTTAATATATCCATGTGAGAATTGCTGTTCTCTCTTGTTATTTCTCTATTCCTTTATTTTTTAGTTTTCCTTGGTCCTACTTCCAAAGCAAAAGTGTGAGTTGATTCAAGCATATGGTACAGCACCTACAGCAAGACCTGCTTGGGAATTGCACTCACCCTTTCTTTCATGAGAATCACAGAAAGGAGTGAAGGTCATTGCTGGAGGGATATTTCACTTAAGCATATGGCAGAAAATAGTAGGTACTTATTCCTCAAGTTTATCAAACTCCGGATTTGAGTTATCTTGTCAAAGTGAAAGGAATAGTTACCAACTGGTGCACAAATCAACTGGCATCCTAGCAAATAACTAAAAATCTGCCAAATTAATGCTGCAAACAACTATTTTTCCAACTCAAGCTTCTTTAACTTATCTACACCAGGACAAAGAACCCAACTATAAGATAACTACGTAAAATAGATGGGCATCAAAAGTTTCTTTTTTAAAAAAAAAAAAATCTCTCTTACCTTGAGCCATTCTTCTTTCAAGCATTGATAATTGACAAAGTATCCTTTTGTTTGGACCCTGCAAGAGACAAAATAAGATATCAACAATTTTTGCAACTATGAAGAAAAGAAGAGATTTAGTATACTATTGAAGAGACAATTTATGAATTTAGCACATAATTAATGAAACAAGCAAAACAGAGAGCATATAGAATTTCATGAATAACCTTGCTTAGTGCAAGGGTAAAGCAGTTCTTTGCTGAAGCTAGCTCTCCTTTCTTCCAAATGCAGTTACCTAAGCATAGCCAAGCATCTGCAAGAGATGGATTCAACTTAACCTGAAAAAAAAATAAAAAATAGCCAGTTTAAAACTAGACTCTTTGCCTAAGCAATGCAGCACACCAAACTTCTTGTATGTCAGTCGATCTTCTCTAACTTACAGCCTTTGAGAGATGATCTTCTGCTTCTTTCCTATAGTCAGTGAATACATCCAACACCTTTCCTCTCAAATACTCATGTGTCGCTCGTTGCATTGGAAGTTTCCTTTGTTCTGCAAAAGAGCATATTATCTTCCACTAGAAAACACATAGCTTTATCTTTATTTTTCATAACAAAAAAGCTTTATTAAGAACAGAGGAAGTCCAGCGCATTATGAGAGGTGGGCCAGGAATGATCACGAACATGCAAAACTGATTGGAAATAGAAAAACCCAATGATCAAGTATACCTCCACCCTTGCCTTGAGGTCAAGGGTTCGATTCATTGGGGTGGGAGAGGGGGGGCGTTTCTTTGTTTGTATGGTTAAGGGAGAAACTTAGACATCCCTTATTTTATTTTTATTTTTTAAAAAGAATAGTATACTCTACAGAATATCTTCACAAAAAAATTAAGTCGGTGTTCAAAGTGATACTATAAACATCGTATTTTGCTAATGATCCTCCTTACTGCTAAAAAATTCTCATTTTCTAACCTACCCACCCAAGCTTCCAAGCTAAAGCTAAAATAATGCATCACCACAGATATATGGCTCTCTTTAATTCCAAAAAATTCCCACGTCATTCAAATGAAGTGATACCAAGAAAAAGATTAGGTAGCATCCAATTCCTCGGAAAACATACTCCAGCGATATCTAGTGAAATTAGAAGGAAGAAACACGTCATTAAGTCTATTAATATCAGCCTACTTTGCCAAGAGGTAGCAGCAGCCATAGCCCATTCTGCCTCATCAAAAGATCGAAATGAGTTCTCCTTGGCAAATGGATTCGCAGAAACAAAAGATGTATCAAATTGATTTTCCTTAATCATGCTAGCAGAAGTTTTTTATAAAAATTACAGAGCAAGCACGCATAAAAGTTGAGGACATGTGCATGTACTCCACACCAATGCGGAAAATAAACTAGGAAACCCTAGCAAATTTCAATAAATCCTCAATTAACTATAACAACAGTATGTTCGCACTTAGACAGATAGAATTTCGATCTCTGTCGTATGAATACATTTTTCTAGCAATCAAATAGACGTTATTATACTGAAGGAAGTTCATACACACGTAAAATAAATATTGCAGAAGATTAAGGAGCTGAAGTACCAGGGGGAATAGAATCGAGGAGCTTGAGGGCGAGATCAGAGTGTCGTTGCAATTTGGAGATTTTGTCATCTGGATCTAGAGGAAAGTAAGTGTCTCGAATGTTGTATAGATCATCGGCCGCCTTTGCAACCTGCGCCATTAAATCTGCTACTACAACTCCTCCTTCTTCACCTTGTTTTTGACTGTTCATTTTACGCAGACCAACTACTGGCAAGGAGTGTACGAGAGAAGATGCAGAAAGAGAGGGGGGATCCAACTGTCCAAAGCCACCCCGGGTCAGATTTGTTTTAGTGACTGGCTGGGCCTTATCTTCTTAACCGGCCCATATTTGCTTGCATATGTTAAGCAATTAAGAGGAGGTATTTCTTTTTTTGTCTTTTTTTACCGGATAACAAGTTAAGTAGTGAACAGAGCTGCAGAGTTCAGAAGGTGGTTGTTAAAAGGTAGTTCCAAGAGCATCTCAAACCGATTTGTATAATTTAAATTTGTATAAAATTTATATATTTTATAAAAAAAAATAATCTTTAAAAGTTTTTTAAAAAGCTTTAATATTAAAATTTATATAAAATACAAACTCAATTTACACATCTTCATCATTTTTCTCTCTCCTTAATTTTTACATAAACTCTAAAATAATATAACTAAAAATCTAAAAATTAGTTTTTAGTAAAAATTATATCTTTGAAATCTACTCATCAAGAGTTATAAAATAAAATCTATTGTGACTATGAAATTATGTATAAAAAAATTTCATACAAAATTATTGAATATTACATATAATGATATATTCCATTCGTGTAATTTTCATTGGTTTATTTAAATTTTACACGTGAGAACACAAAATGAATATGTGTATAATACCCTTTTAAATTTAGGGCTTTATACAAAAAATATATACAACTATTAGAGATGATCTTAATCATCATTTTCTTCAAATGATATAAATTTGAATATTACACTTATAATTTAATAATATTTATTTTTTATATTAGTAAACATATATTAATAAAAAAAATATAGTTATTGAATTATATTTTGAATTAACTATATTTTAGTACATTGTATTGATACCGAAATTCCATTCGATATAATATACTCTTTTTTTTCGAATATAGCAATTTACTTCTTGTTCGGTTTCGATTTAGTACATAAATTTGCATGAAAATAACCTTGATATTGCACTAGATCGAAACTAAATAAGAAGTATATTACTATATTAAAAAAAAAGTAAATTGTTTTGAATGGATTAATCCTTATATTTTTATATATAATTGCTAGTTTTCTCTCAAAATCTAGTGTTTTTTGCATAATGAGTTTTGTGGAAAAACTTTTTCAACGAGAAAATTGCACGAAAGTTTTGAAATAACATTCCCGCAAACCAAACGTTGGAAAAATGAAAGAAAACATATTTTCCTTCACTTCATTTTCTTTTTTTTCCTTGTCTTCCAAATGCTCCCAAGAGTCTAAATATTTTGGGGTTGTTTGGTGGATGTTTTGAGTTAAGTTTTTAAGTTGAGTTTTTAAAATATGGTGTTTGGTAGAATTTAGAAGTATGTTGAAAGTGAATTTGGTTTTTGTTTGAGTTTTTTTCAACCAACTAAAAAATCTCATCAAAAAATAGGCATAATGAATCTAATTTTATAGATCTGAACGAGTGTGTTTTAAATATATTTTTTATTTAATTTTGATTTTTGAATTTAAAGTTATGGTATTTTAAAAGTTTTTTTAAAGAAAGAAAGTAAAGTGAAATAAATTTTAAGAAGCGTAAAAGTAGAGTTGATTTTTTAAAATTTGGGAAAAAAAATAAAAATAGTGAGATACCAAACAGGGGCTTTGTTCTTTTAACCGTATCTTTTAAGTTTTGATTAATATTTCTTATTATAGTTTGAATGCAACAACAAATTAACGAGGTGCACGGTTCTGTTAACCGACTTTGTGCGGATCGAATCTACGGCATCGGTTTTGGAAGAATAGGAACCGAAGCAAAACCGTTTGGGTTGGAAACCGAGGCTCTCGATTGATGTCAGTTGCAGTCGGCAGCGGGTCGGTTGCCAGTTGAAGCAGCAGGCCACTAGAGTTGTAAAGAACAGGGATACAAAATCAAAACAATACATACAGAGAAATCCAAAAAAAAAAACCACAGATTGAGTATAAGTATATGTGAATACATAAATTCTGTTAAACCAACATATAGATCTACGCACCTTGAAGAGGATAGATTGAGTTTGACAAAGGCCTGACTGCTTCTCTTTGTCATAGATCTAAGATTGAGAGTGATTGAGGGTTTACAAAGAAAATAGATGAATGGCTGAGGTTCGGAGAATGGAGAAACACAGACAAATTAAGGTGGCGTTCAATAAAAAAACTGAAAATTTGAAGGTGAAAAAACTGAAAACTAGAATTGGAAACTGAAAAAACTGTTTGTTTAGTTCTGAAAATTGTATCTGAAAAAATATTGTTTTTTTTTAATATAACACATCTGAAAACTGAAAAAAAAAAATTAGTATGATAATTTTGCCCTTATTATTTTATTTTGATCGCATGATTCTAAATAAAATTAAGAAAGATCATGTAATTTAAATTATTGAATCAAGTATAACAGTTTTATAAGTTCAAATACTAGAAAAATGTTAATTACAAATGATAATTTGTAATGCTATCTTTAATTGATTTACCAAAATTCACTAATCAGTAACTGCAATCGGAAGAAACGAAACTAGGAAAATGGGACAAGAATTATCACATTTTCAAGAGTTTGACCCATTAGACTATGGTTACACTAATGAGTGTCCAAAACATTTACTACACGAACATTTTACATACTTTAAACATGACATAAAATGGATATGATATAAACTCAATAAAGACTTGATTATTAACGAATTGTGTATGAATTGAACAATTTTTACATCAAACCAAATGCAACGCCCCCAAAAGTGAATCAAGTTATCTGTTAAAATTGTGGCTCATGAAATTCCATAGCATCAATGAAAATATAAACATATAACAAATAAGAGTTAGAAGATAAAAAATTATTTAGACTTTCTTATTTACTAAACGTAGAGCTATAAATTGTTTGGACCGAAAAGTTAATTGGGCACAGTTCAGATCACTAAACTAAAAATAGTAACTAAATAATACAAAAAACTTACTTTTATATAATTGGATACTACGGTATTTGAATGATTGGAATAATACTGTTATTAAGACGCTCTTCTTATTGGAAAAAAAAAAATACAAATGCCATCAAATTACATGGTCATTAAAGCTCCAATATACACACCAAACCAATTTTTCAACGCCTTAGTCAAGAATCCAAGGCCTAATATTCCGAGCACTGGACCATCTCTAATCATGAAAAACAATTGTCCAACTACAATTAAACATGACAATTAATGACATATATTAGGTGTAAACTCTACCATCAAACAACAAATCAATGTGAAGTACTGTTGCAGTTATAATTAATTCACTTGATAAGAGATAAGGCTAGCCAGGCAAGAGTGCAACACTGCTGGGCACTAACAAATGTTAGTTAAAAAGCCAAAAACCAAAAGTCCAAGCCCAACCGAAAAATGACACAACTAACCACCGGGGCCCAGTGCCCACTAGTGACAAGCAACCTAAACCCAATCGAGAAATAGCACCCATAATTTGACTCCCTGGAAACAATTCAGTTTTTTAAAAATGGGAAAATACAGTCTACCCCCTGCACAATGTTAGGTTAACGAATCACCTCTTCAAAATTTTACCTCATATTAGATCCTCGCATATTATTGTCGCATTTTATTTTGTCATAACTCAATGAAAAACATATAAGTTTTCAAACAAAATGACTCACATTATTTCTTTTTCATTTTGATAAACTGCAATTTATCCACTTATTTAGTACACTAAAAATTAAAAAAAAAATCTTACATTAAATATTGAGAATGAAAGTCAAAGTTAATGAAAAAAAAAATAAAGAAAGAAATGAGATGAGATGAGATAAAATGAGAAGAAAAAAGAAGGATTTTAAAAGAGAAATAAAGTGAAGGTCAAGAGGTTTAATTTAAATAAAATAAAATAACATAGAATAGTTTAGACAGCAACCCATTAATCTAACAAATTAGAAAAAAAAAAATTAATGTATTTTGTCCTTGTAAAAATGGCCCACTTAAATTAACGCCGACGTTCCCCTGATAAGGAAACGTGAAACTGATCTTGTATTTCCACTTCTTACGCCTAACGCGTGTTTTAGAGTCAAATCCCTCGCTCCCTCTGTGACAATCTTTACAACCGTCTTTTGTATTATTATTATTATTATTATATACATACTAAAGTTGATTCGCACAACACACGGAACATTTCTCCCCGGCCCCCCCTCTACATATTATAAATTAATAATAATACCTGTTATAACGCGCACACAAACCTTGTGCCTTTCCTTCTCCTTTATAAATTCCTCAACCTGTCAAAATTAAGCAATCCTAATTCTATAATTCCATAACCTTCTGTTTACCTCTACTATGGGAAACTATATCTCTTGCAGTTTTATTTCTCCGACTATGAGAAGCTTCAAGGCAGCTAGAGTAATTTTCCCGGGGGGCGAAATTCGGCAGTTCAAGGAACCGGTGAAGGCTGCGGAGCTCATGCTCGAATCCCCAAACTTCTTTCTGGTCAACTCTAAGTCGTTGAATATTGGCCGGAGATTTTCGGCTCTATCTGCCGATGAGGATGTGGAGTTTGGTAACGTTTATATTATGTTTCCGATGAGGAGAGTTAATTCTATTATTACTGCCGCCGATATGGCGGTTTTTTTTATGGCGGCTAATTCGGCTGCTAAGAGGATAAAGACAGGTAATGTTAGGGTGTTGCCGGAGGTGGTGGCTGCAGCGGCGGAAATGGATTATAGGTCGCAGGAGAGTGAGGTTGGAAGGTCGAGATTTAATTTGGAGGAAGTTGAAGGTTTTTCGGTGCCGGAGTTTAAGTTTAGATTAGCGTCTTGTAGATCGAGAAAGCCCGGGTTGGATACGATTACGGAAGAGCCACTTTATTCAAGATAGAATAGAATAGAATGGTCGTTCACTTGTTCTTGTTCTGTAAATTAATGGTATGATTGGAATATAACGTATTTTTTATGTTCTGATTTCAATTTCCAATTCTCTCTTTTGAATCTTTGTTACTCCGTATTAGAAAGGCATCAATTTTATAATGTGTAGAAATTTATTTGTAGAATTAAAGGGGAAATGCATTTGTAAAAGAAGGGTAAAGGAGGAAATACCAAGTTGGGTTTGGAATTTTGGTATATTATAGGAATGGTTTGAATGAAACTTTCCATGGAAAATTTTGTCAGCATGGACACTAACCTAGTCCACATTCCACGTCCAGAATTTTTTAATACTATTTACTGACATAATATATATATGATTTACATAGACAGAGAGAAAACACTTTCCTTGACCAAATACTTTCTTGGAAATTATAACTTTGTTATGGCATTAGGTTGTTCTTGTTGAGAATATTCAATTTTGTATTTTTTGTTTGTTGTAGGCGTTATCCACTGGAGTGTTCACTCTAGTTTAATTTTTTTATTCCGAAACTCACTCTGCAAATTGTGTTACTATTTGAATGCATCTTTAAATATGTATTATTTTTGCAGCTTTGATTTTTAATGCTGAAGACTGAATTTTAATTTAATTATGAGATATAAACATCAATTTTACTTTTTGACATTAAATTTATTTTTAATCAACTTAAGATATAAAATAGACATTGTCTTATTCAGCTAAATAAAAGAATGAAAGTAAATAAGTAATACGCAAATACATTAACGGCACTCTAGCGAATGGAGTATCAGATGTGAACCAAGATAGTTATGATCCGAATTTAATGTAATATAAAACTTAAATCTCTATTCTAGTGTGGTAATTAAAAAAATATTATTATTTACCTAAATCGTAAAATTTACAATGTAGTTAGGGCCTTGGACAGTTTTGTTTAATCGTCTTGGTTGTGCCACCCTTTGGAAAATTCCCTTATACATCTGTATGATCATTTATTCTGATGAGTTTATTTTATCAAATTATAAATAATTAATAGAAAGTTTAATACTAAATTATTAATAAAGTAGTGCTCTCCATCTTAAATTAATAGTGTTTTTTTCTATTTTAGAATGGCCTCAAATTAATAATTTATTTTATTTTTATGAATAATTAACTCATCAAATTTCAAAATAAAAAAATATTATATTCTTAATTATTGATATATTAAAATTAACATTTTTTTAAAAATTATGAAAATAAAAATACGCAATCATTTAAAACGGAGGGAATAGCTTTCTCCATTTTTAACTTATCCCCATTGCTAAAATTGGAAATCAACTAGATACCTGGGACTGGTTCCACCACCTGCTCCTTTTTGCCCACATGTGATAGAGCAATGTTATACTTATCGGCTATTATTATCGTCTATTTTTTCTAACATATATTATATGAATTATACTTTTACAAAATATAATAAATTTATAATTCATGTAAAACATCATGTAAGAATATGTAGTAAAAATCGTAGGTAATAAAAGAATTTTCCCATGTGCTATACTGCTATGTGATGTCTAAGTTTATTTTTGGGTTCTATTTTTCCCCAGATTGGAAATTCATCCTATAACTAATAATTGATTCATTTTTTTTCTGTTTTCCAACTGTTTACATCACATTGAACGTGGAACTAATTCTACCTTGCGGATTTGAACATTTCATTGGCTCATAAAAAGTTTGCATCGGGAAAAAATTGAACATGCTTGAAATCTCTCGCTAAATAAATTATATTCACATAAAAATTTAGTTGCAGATAAATCACTTAACTAACCCTGTAGATTTGATTGGTTCATCTTCATTGTAGCATTGATGATTGAAAAGCAACTAAGATGCATGTGTTGTTGCTATTGGAGCTTCATCGTATTAGAAGATATGTATAGATATGGTATGTGATTCCTAGAATCACGTGATATTATTTTTCTTTCCAATGTATAGCTTATTCCATCCCTATTTAAGGGACATTTGTATTCATTCATAATCATAACAATATAATTCATTCTCTCTTCTCTCTCTCAATTCGTCAACATGGTATCAGAGGGAAACACAACCACAAAACCCTAGCCGCCCCACCACCACCACGCAAACGACCCACATATCACCCTACAACACCATCACAAACCCTAAACTTATCCTACATCACCCGCAGCCACCAACACACAACCAGAACAAACTTATGTGCACTCGTCCACCCAATCACACCAACTTTACGCCATCGCCCTCGCCTTCAATAGACAATCACAAATCCATTCAGAACACCTCGATCCGACCCCTCACGCGCCCTCTGTGGCTACCACCCTCCTGTACCGCCTAGCCCACGAGCTGCCAAAGCAGGCCATCTGCCACATCAGCCCTACAGCCACGTCACCCTGCCACGTCAACCGACACGTCATCCTACCATGTCACCTTGCCACGTCAGCCTTTCAGTTGACTCTGACCGTTGACCGTTGACTTACATAACCCCTAACACATACCCTTTTTTTATTATTTTTCAATGGCTCGGTTCACCAATTTCTTGAACGGTTCTTAACTGGACCAGATCGGTTCATGGCATTTTTCGGCATCCTAAACACAATCACAGTCTCAGAATTTTCAGATTCAATCTTGACCATTAAGTACTACACTCTCAAATGACTTTCGACCTTACGATCATGACCGAATCATTAACCAAATACCCCTCCAATTGGCGAAATTCATATAAACGATCATGCTCTGGTAATCAACTGAATGAATCTCAGTATTCCACTTTCAGATACCCGCCATGCTCCATCTGTGGACTCACAGGACATTCAAAAAAGAATTGCTATAAAATCATTGGATATCTGGATTGGTGGAAAGATTCTCACAATCATAGAACGTGTCAGACCATAGCAGATGGTAACACACAGGCCTCAGGCTTACTCACCACCACAGGTACATAAGGTACGGCTTTACATTCTGTCTCTGTTTTGAATAATACATGGGTAATTGATTCTGGTGCGACTGATCATATGACATCTAATTCAAAAATAGTTACTCTTTTAACCCCATCATCTCAGACCTTTGTGTTCACAGCCAATGTGCCCCAGTCCCTTTAGTGGGAAAGGGGTCAATTAATCTATCCGACACTCTGAACTTAACCTCCATCTTAGTAGTACCATCCTTAAATTATAATATATTATATATTTCTCAAATAACTAATGCCCTACACTATGTTGTCATCTTTTGGCCTTCTCATTGTATTTTTAAGGATATTCAAACGAAGAAGACGATTGGTTATGGTGTTAGGCGCGAAAATTTATACTATCTGGACCTAAAGTTCAAAAGCACAGATTGCTTGTACAAAGCCTTGAACACTAATACCTCTGAAAAGAAAATTACAAATGAACTTTGGTTATGGCACAGTTGGTTAGGACACGCATCATTTGGTTACTTAAAGAATTGTTTCCCCGTTTAGTTCATAAAGTTAATTTTTCTAGTTTTCACTGTGAGATTTGTGAACTGGCTAAAAGTCATCGTACTTCCTTTAAACCTTCATTGACTAAGAGTTCAGTTCCATTTATGCTTATTCATTCTGATATATGGGGACCGTCTCACATTTCCTCTTTAGGTGGTATACGATAGTTTGTCACGTTTATTGATGATTGCACTCAAATGACGTGGGTATATCCCATGAAATTCAAAGGGAAAATTAGTGATTTGTTTCAGAGATTTCATAAACAGATCAATACACAATATAATGCTACTATTCAAGTTCTCCGAAGTGATAATGGTAGAGAATATATGAGTACCGAGTTACAGGCATACTTCAAACTTCATGGGATCATTCATCAAACTACATGTCCTTATACTCCTCAACATAATAGGGTTGCCGAACGAAAAAATCGTCATTTGTTAGAAATAGTTCGGGCATCACTGATCGGCGTAAACGCACCAACCTCGTATTGGGGTGAAGCACTCTCCTCGGCTGTCTATTTAGTAAACCGCATCCCTTCAGCTGTACTTGATTTTTAGACACCCTTTGAAGTTTTAACTAAGTCTGTCACAGCTCTTACCGTGTCAAATCTTCCTCCCCTGGTATTTGGATGTGTTACATTTGTCCACTTACCAAAGGAGCAACAGAACAAGCTTGAACCGCGCGCTCTCAAGTGCATATTTGTAGGGTATGCATCTTCTCAGAAAGGGTATCGGTGTTATCATCCTCCTACACAAAAATTGTACGTCACCATGGATGTTACGTTTCATAAAGAAACTATGTAATTTGACATTACTAACCTTCAGGGGGGGCATTATAAGGAAGTTCAGTCATTTGGGTCATGTGAGAATATCAACGAGGAAGAGACAAGCTCAATAGAGGTGGTTCCAACGTTGACTTCGAGTTCACTACCAACAGCAGAGACAACCAAAACACCACCAACAGCAGAGCCAGCTGAAACAGCAGAAACAACAAAAATCTTTTCGAGTGGAGTTGTATCGTCTTCGTCTCCACTTAACGCAAACAACCAATCATCCACGTCAAATATCCCTGAAACTGAGGTCTCCCAGGTATCATCTTCTTCAATTCTTATAAAGAAACTTCTTGATCGAGCAAATAGAGGTATAGCTAAACTCACATATGACCCGAATTTTACCAGTAAAGCCAAATATCTTATAAGTAATTGTGTCGTATGATCGGTTAACTGCATCTAACAAATCTTTTGTGAATCAATTATCTTTTGTATCTATTCCTAACAGTGTGCAGGAAGCCTTATGTGATTCTAAATGGAAATCAGCAATGGATGAGGAGATGAAGTCCTTGTTGAAAAATGACAAATAAAAATTGACCGAATTACTAGCAGGAAAGAAGAAGGTGGGTTGTAAGTGGGTGTACACTGTGAAATTTAAAGCAGATGGAACAATCGAAAGATTCAAGGCGAGACTGGTTGTAAAAGGCTACACACAGACGCATGGGATTGATTATCTAGAGACATTTGCGCCAGTAACAAAGATCAATACAGTGTGAGTGTTACTCTCATTAGCTGCAAACTTGGACTGGCCTCTACAACAATTCCATGTGAAAAATGCCTTCCTACTAGGGATTTAGAAAAGAAAGTATATATGGAGTTTTCACCTGGATATAAGATCCCGGTTGAGCATACAAATAAAGTTTACAAGTTGAAAAAATCTTTATATGGGCTAAAACAATCCCCTAGAGCCTGGTTTGGGAGATTCGCGAGATTAATGTAAAAGTTTGGATACAGCCAGAATAATTCTGATCATACTTTATTTTTGAAGAAGAATCTTGGGAAAATTACGGCTCTTATTATTTATATGGGTGACATGGTGCTCACAGGAAACGACCCTCAAGAACAACAAGCATCAAAGAAGCTCTTATCTCAGCAGTTTGAGATAAAAGACCTTGGAAACTCGAAGTTTTTTCTGGGGATCGAGGTCGCTATATCATCAAAAGGCATTTTCCTATCTCAGAGAAAGTATGCCCTTGACTTAATGAATAAAACCGGGATGTTTGCATGTCAACCGTCAGAGACTCTAATAAATGAAGGATTGAAGTTAAAGGTCGAAACAAATCAAGTACCCGTCGATAAAGGGCGCCATCAGAGATTAGTAGGAAGATTGATGTATCTAGCACATACAAGGCCTGATATATCATATGTCACACCCCGATTTTTTGACCTCGAGTACTCATTAATCCACACGTACTCGACATTCAACTACTGAATGTGAAAAATTTAAAACTATATTTACTTTTAAACTAATGCTCGAAAATCAAAATATAAACTTAATAAAGAAAAACTTTTATTTTTAAATAAATATTTTTGTGGAATAAATAAAATTAAAATGTCTAACCTTACATATACAAAAGTCCAATTACATTTGCTTTACAAAAACTATTTGGCCAGAGTACATCTAAATCACCCCCACTTCCCAAGTACATCAAACCAAAAGAAATGTACAAAATAAACATACTTCAAGTACATGTCTTAACACGATCAGAAAGCACGTAAATTCCTGCAAACTCCTTAGCTACGCTCATAAAAGAACGTACCCAAGAAGCACAAAAATAACTTGGGTCAGTATAAAATACTGGTATGAGTTTATTCGTTCACCGAACTATGTCCATGATGCAATTATTATAAATACAAATTTTTAACTGAAATAACTATGAGACAAGACATGTAGTTCCACATACTTATCGAGACAAAATCGTAGTTTCTCGATAAAAAGGTGGCGGTTAGTTTCTTATCACATTCATTCACAAAACTTTAGATTAATAGTTATAAGAACGCTAAGGTAGGTCAATCCTGTACAAATGTTAGAAATGTCTACCTTCCTGCACATAAGAAGTTGGTGATAAGGATAATATCTACATCATAAAATAAACTGCTGCAGTAAAAATGTTCGTTTTTGCCCAAACCGTGGAGAATTTAAGAAAACTTAAAACATGAAAAATTTCCAAAATGATGATTTCTACAAATACTCGCGTAAGATCGCAAAAATTGACCATTTAATACTCCAAACCAGTGATTCAATGCAGACACTTTTCACAAACGAGATTCAACCAAAACTTCTAAACGACAAGGAATTAAAGGAAACTCAAAACATGAAAAATGAGCATAATCAAATTTCCTTCCAGGTTCATGTGTTAAAATTTTCATTTAGAGATCTAATAATTTTATACAAATTAAACAAAGAAAACAGCCATACATTCCTAATCCACTAGACTCTTTGGTTAACGTGTGCACCTTAATTACATACCACCTCGCCATACTCTCACATGACATGCACAAATCATCTTTCCCTGTGCCTCCTTGTATAACTAGCGGCCACTCCGAACCTGAACCCACACGGGCATATCGTCTAAAGTTTCGACCTTCTTCGGAATGCTAGTTATACGTTTGCGCGCTAAAACACTCGCCCTTCTACGAGTAAAATAACATATAATCCACTCGTCTATTCAACAATAGAACGAGTACAACAACCATCACAAGCCCCCATCTGGCTTACGGTCAAAATCATAAAATTCCATTGGCTTTCACCAAAGTTTTCTTTTCACAAAAAATCATGGGAAATCCACACAAGTGTTAAATCAAATCCAAGATCAGATCATAACAAGGGAGCAGTGGCATAATTAAAGAATTTTCCTATAACTCTAGTCAATTTTTTAAGAATCTTATTCAAACTACACCAAAATCATAAGTTAAATTACACACAAACAAAACAAGAACACAAACTGGGCTTATAATCAACACAACCACCAACTTCACATAAATTCTGAAAATTATTCAACAATCAAAAAATTTCATAAAAATATAAAATATAGAATAATGTGTCTGAAGTCATATCCAATTGGATTCAACTATAAATCATTTATACTTTAGGAGTTATAAATATTTTGGTGACAGATATACAATCTGTCTAGCATCAAATTCTGCAGTGCACTGTTTTTGTAAATTCAATATCTCTCAACATGAAAATCATATTCAATCAATTCCAAAGCCTAAATACTCCTAACACATGATATTAACTTCTCTAATTTTTCCAGATTTTTACACGAAATATGAGTATCCTTAAACGAATTTGTATATACACATGTAAACAATAATCTGATTACCACTAGGTTTCTTAATACACTTGTTTTGTAAAATTTATATCTCCCAAATTAAAAACCCTACTAATTTAATTCCAAAGCCAAATTACTTCTAACTCATAATATTAATCTATGTATTTTTCTCAGATTTGTAATAAGAGCATATGACATAATTTTTTTATCAAGAAACTTACAAACAATTGAGCAAAAACACAATAACCATTCTTCACAAAAATTAGGTCAAAAAAAAATCAAAACATGTATGAATAGAAACCACTAGAAAAGGGTGAGAATCACTCACATAAATCATCGATAAATGGATAAAGATATCTTGAAACTAAGGAACAAGAATAATCATTCGCAATCATATCTCCTTCTACGCCCTAGACCAAGTCGTCTCTTCCCCTTTTTCTACGTACATTGTTTTCTTTTTCTTCTCCTTCTCCCAATATAACTAAATATATTACTATTAAATAGATAATGGGTTTAAGGCGTTAACTTAAATCTTATAAGATTAGGGCTTATAAATATTAATTATATAATAGACCTGGCCCACTTCCTAATACATGTTGGATTAGGAAAAACCAATTAAACTAAAATATAAGACTCACTAATTTATTATAGTAGGCTACCAAAATAATATTATATAGAACCCATCTAACTCATGAATGTAGAAAATAAATAAATAAATCGTAATTATAATTATTTAGACACTTAATGTAACATTACCATAATACCCATGTATTATATATAAAAGTAAAAACCAGAAATTTACGGGTCTTACATCATATGCATTAAGTATTGTCAGTCAATTTTTGCATAATTTAAGAGAGAAACATATGCAGGCAGTTATGAGAATTATCAGTTATCTCAAAGCAGCGCCTGGAAATGGGAATCTTATTCCAGAAAAATGAGGATATCTTGAAGGATACACTGATGCTGATTGGGCATGTAATATATGTGACAGAAGGTCTACATCAGGGTATTTCACATTTATAGAAGAAACTTGGTTACTTGGAGAAGTAAGAAGCAAAATGTAATATCCCGATCAAGCGCAGAAGCAGAATATCGAGGAATGGTAGTTGGTATTCAAGAATTATTGTGGTTAAAACTGCTGCTGACAGATCTCGGTTTCCCTCCGGTAGAACCCATGGTGTTATATTGCGACAATAAAGCAGCATGTGATATTGCACACAATCCGGTTCAACATAATAGAACAAAGCATTTTGAAGTGGACAGGTTCTTCATCAAAGATAAGTTATAAGAAAAAGTTATTTATGTTCCTCATGTACGCTCTGAAGATCAGTTAGCTGACATACTTACCAATGCCGTGACAAGGAAAGTATTTGCCAAGCTGATTAGCAAATTGGGCATGTTCGATATATGTGTACCAACTTGAGGGGGAGTATTAGAAGATATGGTATAGATATGGTATGTATAGATATAGTATGTGATTCCTAAAATCAAGTGATATTATTTTTCTTTCCAATGTATAGCTTATTCCATCCCTATTTAAGGGACATTTGTATTCATTCATAATCATAACAATATAATTCATTATATCTTCTCTTTCTCCATTCGTCAACACATTGCATACAAGAGACCTTTGAGATGTATCAATTAATGTCCCGTTTTCCTTCCAATTTATGTGGAAGAGAATTATACATAAATTTTCCACATGAAAATAGATAAAGAATATAGTTGTTGTTTTTTTTTTCTTTGTTTAACCAAAACAATAGAAAATAGTGCGACTGACAGATAATTTACTAAATTTTAATGTTTTAATGAAATAAAAAAATCGGTTGTGCGAAGATTAAACAAGAGACTTCTATCCCTACTTAAATTCTATAAAGTTTTTGAGTTCGAATTTCATTCGGAGTTAAGGAAATTTTTGTTATTGTTGTAATAAAAGAAAAGATACTTAAACTTTCCCCTTTTTTAAGGAGGATTTTTTTTTAATAATCTTAGAAAATGGGATAAAAACACTTTAGTCCCTTAATGTTTACATTTGGTCTCACTTTGGTCCTTGATGCTTCCTTGATGTTTTAATTTGCTCGAATAACACCCCTAATATATAAATCGTGATTCACTATGGTCCTAAATTGGATGGAAGTCCAATTTTCTGTCACTTTCTTGCACGTGGAGTGCACATGTTAGTATTCCAAGGCTAAAATTGCTAATTGACACTACCTAAGTGGAGGGAAAACTCCTGCCTTCTGCTTCATCCATTTCCCAGCAACAACAATATATCATATATATATATATATATATATATATATTATGTACTTATATGAGGAATGATCTAAAGAGGACAATTTATTTTGTCCTTAAATGCGGACCAAACATTTTGAGGGAGTAAACGGATGAATTTTTTTATGAAACTTGGTGAGGATGATCTCCATGATTATTAGATCATCTCCACCAAATTTTATCAAAAAATTTAACCGGAAAGTGGGTTAACTAAACATCTTAAATTTTAACAGCCAAAAACGCACATATATATCAATTTTTTAGTAAACCCTATTCTCGGTTGATTTTTTTGATGAAATTTGGTGGAGATGATCTATTAATCATGAAGATAATCTTCACCAAGTTTCATCAAAAAATTCATTTATTTACCCTTTCAAAATGATTGGTCCGCATTTAAAGACCAAAAGATTGGTCCTTTTAAGATCCTTCCCCGTACTTATATATATATATATATGTATCATCACATTAAACGTGGGAAAAAATCATTATTCATTATAGTTTGTTACAATTCACTCTATTTCGATTCAGCCAAGCAAGGACAAAGAAATGGATGGGAATTTCTACCGTAATTTGTACTGTAGAAAAAGAACTAGGATTAAAACATCATGGACGGATTTGAACCTAGGAAGGCGATTCAAAATTTGTGAAGTAAATCTTAATTATTTTTATCAGTTGTTTTGTTTTTATTTATTTATAAACATATATAGTTTTATTGTTATATCTTTGTAGGGTTGTGGCTCATTCTCTTGGGTTGACCCACCAATGTGCCAGCAATACACTATTATTATTCTCAATCTCTTAAGGAAGATTTCGAGTTTGGAGAAAAGGGAGAAAAAACAGACACCAAGGAATATAAACTTCTTGTTTTTGTTGTTTTTTACTCGGATAATTGTGATTTATAATCTCATGAATTAATGTGAAAGAAATTGTTATTTTGGGGTAGAGATTTATAATCTCATGAATTAATGTAGTTTAAGTTTTTTTGGATCAATGTTGTAGAGATTATGAAACTTAATGTACTATGTTTGTGTTTTGTGAATCAATGTATTGGATATTATAGAATGCATGTTATGCTCTGTTTTTTTTACTATATATTATGGATATTATGGAATGCATTTTATTGAATCAATGTAGTAGAGATTTTGAAACTTAATGTGCTACGAGGAAATCAAGTATTGAGACAACCACCTATTCCACAATAAAAGCTTGCATTCATAAACTAATGTATTCATTAAAAAAAATGGATGCAGTGATCACATCCATATAATTAGCTATACCATATAAGTTATCCCACCTATATAAACTATACCAAAAAAAGCCCAGGCTTTGTCATCCATATAAGCTATACCAAAAAAAAAGGACTAAGTTTTCCCAGCTAAAAAACAAGACTGCACATTATTCGCAGCACCAAAGTTGTTCACTGCACTTCCTTGAGACAATGATCCTTGTGCCCCCTTATGTTTACACCACCAATAGCACTTGTTTGAAAATATGTTGTAGGTTGGTTGTTAACACCATCTAGTTTTTACAACTTGTGTTTTTTGCAACTTGGCTACTAACACCATCACTTTGAGTAGTATGTGGACCTTTTTAACCTAAATATGTTTAACAAATTATACAATATTAACAAATGTATATAACAAAGAAAACTTTGAAGACAATTTATATGCATACACCAACTACTTGCGCCAGCAATTTTCTTTTTCTGCCTTGCTACATAGCTGCTTACCCCACCTGTTTGGGGGTTAATTTAACCATGTGTAACCTTATTAACACCACTACTAATTGAGGGACAGTGAAGTATTAATGAAAAATCACATGATCTCTCATAATTTAAATGAAATAACTTTTAAAATAATGATGATTATTGTATGATTAATGCATTTTGGTGCTTTGTCACCTCCACTGATTTTCTTCTTGCAACTCCTTTTGTTGTGACCAGCCATTCGACAAGCACCACACTTCACTGTCCTTTGGTGCTTATTATTCAATTTATTGCCTCATTTTTCATCATTTTCATCAAGCACTCCCTCAATTCTCTTATTATTCTTTCTACCAAGCTGGCTCTCATATTCAGGTGGTAAAACACTTAAAAAATTAGTCTTTGGCCACATGCTTGAACCATTTAGTGGTCTAATGTGTGTAGCAATCTAATAATTATGATGCACATAATCCTCTGGTTCTTCTTCTTTGTATTGTGTTGATCAGAAAACAACCTTAGAGGGGGGTGAATAGGGTTTTAAAAACTAAATGCGGAATTAAAATGTTTTTTAACATATTTAAATAAAGCAACTTAGTTAAACAACAATATCAAGAAAATAATAAATTTTAAGTGATCAATCTCAAGACAAGCAAATAAACAATCTTAAAATACAAGCAATAATATAGCAATAAAAAAAGAGCTTGAGTTTAGAAAGATTGAACCAATTTGAAGCTCGAGACTTTTTGTCCTCGCGGTTCGGTTTCTTCAACCATATGTCCGCGCTCGATTAGTTCCCCGAGAATTTTCACTATTCAATCTTCTTCGGGTGAAGATCAAACCTCAATACAAATGTCGTTATGCACACAATACTCACAATGTAGCTACACACACTACACTTCTCACAAGATATGCTATCTTGCTCTACAAAGAGACAAACTCTCTTTTGAAATGAAGAATGAATTATTTACGATAATACACACCAATACAATAACTCTCAAGTGTATTTGAAGATTACAAATGAAACTCACACTCAGTGGCGGAGCCAGGAATTATTTTTAGGTGGGGCCAAAAAAAAAATTCAGGAATTTTCTAAGCTAATATTGAATCAACCACAATAACTAAAAAATAAATATATTAATCTCAATATTAACTTATCAAATAACAATCTAATAAGTAAATCAACCTCAATAACAAAATTTATTATCAATATTAAATAATATAATAAAAAAATCAACATTAATAAATAATAACTAACAAAAAAATATATTAATAAACACCTAAAAGCAAATATCAACATTAATATTAATAATTAACAATCTAAAAAACAAATAAATATTAATAATTAATAACCAACAAAAAAATATATTAACAATTTAAAAAACAAATAAATATTAAAACACTTAAATCTTAATATTAAAAATAAAATAAAATAAAATAAATTTTGGGGGAATAAGATTAAAGTGAATGGCCCCTGGTCCTCAACCATAATCACGCATGCTGCCCCCAAACTTACATAGCATCTTACACAAAACACCATCCTCCCCCACTCACAAGTTTTACTTTTATTACCTCGCATGACCCCCAACTTTTCACACTACCTCAAATAAGCCCCGTGTTATGCAAAAATTTTAAAACAGTCCAGGTGGGGCCATGGCCCCACCTCGCCTCTGCTTGGCTCCGCCCTGTTCACACTAGAGTTATCAAGATTTATCAAAAGAATATATAGCTCAAAAGATGAAAGATTGATCAAAATGTGTTCTTGAATCTTTGTATATTTGAATATATGAATAATAGAGTATTATAATGATTCAAGTTGTATTAAAACATTTATAGGACCTCATATTTATGGCTTGCAAAACCATATGGCCGTTGGGGATGATTAAGAAAGGTTTTGGCTCCAAGGTATACATTTTCAAACTTTCCAACAGCTAGTTTTGACAGAAAATTCAAATTTGTTTCATTAATTTCTCCCAATTAGACCGTTGGATCATGCTCAAATTTTAGTCAAAAGTGCCAAGAGATGTTGTCTAACAACTGTAAAAATTTCAAAATGATTGGAATCCAGGAAGACCTCCATCTTACCGTTAGATCAAAACTGGGCAAAAATTGAGCGAATTTTAAATGTAAAATAAAAACATTTTTGCAATTTAACAATTTAGTTCCAAATACAATTATAATTATTTGTGAACCTCAAAGATATGTTGCTAAGATACCTATTTTTATTATAGCTTGAAATATGATCATTTAAAATTAATATGAATTTATTTTGAAACTCGGTCTTTGTAAAATGATGTTTTTCAAATAAATTCAATTTCAAGCTTGTTTGAATCAATCTTTAAAATATGTATGAATATATTTGAGTTATAAGGATTTGATCAATAAAGTAACTTTACATAAATCTTAAGCACTCACTCAATTATTAAATTAAGGAGTGTTCGAATACTTTGATTTGTTTTTTCGGATTGATCTTCATTTGAAACTTTTTTCTTGAAGCTTTTCATATAGTCTTTTGATCATTTGTGCTTCATGATTTGCATTGAGATATTTGATCTTCCTTGTCTTGTCCAATGATCGAATAGTGAAAGAGTGATCATTGTCATGTTTTTCTTGAATTTTCCAAGTAAATGAACTGTAAACGTATATCAAGAAACATGTTAAATTACACATGATTAATTTATTATTATTATCAAAATAAGATTAAGACCTTAGGTCAACATATTATATGGCTGATACAGCGTGATTGCATGGTATACCACTTAGGTCTCATTTCCCACATGAACAATGAGAGGTAGCCAAATCCACTGTGTACTGATCTCCTTGCATACACCTAACTTGATACTCTGTTCCTCCATTGTATGTTATAATGAATTTTGATGCATCTTTTTTGTTATGCACAATTATGCTATGTATTTTTGGGCATAACAGTCCATGCTAAGCTTGAGCTCTATCCCTACATTATTGCATCATCACCATCATGTAGTTCCTGGTCATTTCAAGCATCCATAGAATTGGTTTGTCCTTTGCATTAAGTATGCATTTGTTAAAGCACTCGTACAAATTGTTTAACAAAACATCACACATAGGAATTTTGTTAAATGTGACCTGGACCAGTTTACATGTGGCTTGCCATTAAACCAGTCATGACTACTAGTATCTAGGTTATTAAGTGCCTCTATTGTAGCCTCAAAATATGGAATATTTGTTGCACAAGCAGCATTCCACAATGCATCTTTCAGTGCTTTCCCTCTGTACCTTTTTGTCTTAAAATTTTGATACAAATGAAGCACACAAAACCTGTGGTGAACATTAGGCAACACACTTTCAAATGTTGATAGTAGCCCTTTCTATTTGTCTAAAGTGAAACTCTAATTCTGAAAATCATAAATTCCCAAATCTTGTTGTAAGGACTCCAAAAACTATATCCAACTACTTTTTGTTTCACCCGCCACAACTGCATATGCTATTGGATACGTAGAATTATTTGTATCAATCCACATAGCAGTTAATATCAATCCCTTATGTGGCCCTTTCAAATGGCACCCATCAACTCCAATAACTTTTTTACACCCAGCCCTGAAACCAAGCTTACATACTCCAAAACATACATATAACCTTTCAAACCTAGGTTTCTTAATTGTTCTATTTGCTACTTTCATGAAAACTGTTGTACCAGGATTATTTCTCATAATTTCCTCCGTATAATCCCATAACTTTGCATACTGCTCCGTGTATGTCCCCTTAAGTTTCTACATTACTTTGGACCTAGTCCTATATACTTATGACTTTGATACACATATAACATGATCCTTTATTATTGTTTCTTTAAATGCCTCAACTAGAATTTTAGGATTAATTTTGAAAGTATCAAAGTAATTCTCTGACAACCCCCTAGAGTTAACATGTTTGTTCTTGTATTGCCTATTGCATTTATGTTAATCTTTAAAAGTTTTAACTTGAAATGTCTTTGAATTATGCATTGGTGAAGTAAGTATTGTCCATTGACAACCATTTTTACATACAACCCTGACTTTAGTTGACTCATTTTTAGTAAAAGATACTCCATCCGTCCCAAATTACTGGTCCCTCTTTCCTTTTTTGGATGTCCCAAAATAAATGTCTACTTTCCATAAAGATAAATACATACATATTTTACCCTTTTGTACTTTCACTTTTCAAGTAAAAGTTTTAAATAAAGAAAAGGGTAAAAGGGGAAATCAATGTAAATTAAGTAAAAAGTGCAATGATGATGTTGGGTTCTTAATAAGTTGGATTTCCCAAAAGGGACCAGTAATTTGGGATGGAGGGAGTATGTCTTTGCCATGTTTTATTGAATAATATCTCACTGCTTTTTTGAAAAATTTGTGGCCACTAAAAAGCATGTTGTGTTAAAACACTAGATTTGCCATGTCAGTTTTGGGATTAAAAACAGGAAACTTAGGGCCACCCTCATCTTCATTAAAACCTACATTGCTCTCCAATTCATCAAAACCCTATTACTATCTTCTTCAAGCATTTCAGTATTTAGGGGATCACTTACCCCATCATCAAACCCAAAGTTTACACTAGAACTCCAATCACCTTCAATATACTTATTAATTAAGTTATCAACATTGATATCAAACAATTCATCATCATTTTGATCGTAATCATTATCACAAAAGCTTCCCTAATCACAATAAAAATAGTCCCCATTATCTTCATCAGTAATCACTAATCCCTTCCTTTTTTTCTATGTCAAGGTAATGAGAATGTAAAACATGGTCATTTACTTCCTTAGGGATTTATAGTTACACAAAATTATAATCCACATATATTTCTACTTCTCTATTTTTTGGGATGTAATCAAAAACCTTTAATAAATCACTATCAATTTCAATGTGTCTAAATGCACTTTCCTTTTCCTTTTCATTACCAAGTATCCGATGATAAAATTTAACAACACCACAATATCCTAGCTGTGTAACCATCGATTTTAATTCTAAAAGTGATATTTTATTTATTTCACATGATCAACGTAAGTAATAGCCTTATCCCCAACATACATTCTCTTAGGAATATTCAAAAATTGTCCACCATGATGTATTTTCAAACTAAACGTATCAGAATCTCCTACAACGAAAGAAAAAAAATAAGAAAAGTATAAAATAATGTCTCAAAGTCAATATACATTTATCGAAACAAGCTTTAGATACATGCATTCACATTCTAATCAGCAAAGATCAGCAAATCAAGAAGAAGAGTAATGAAAACTTATCATAAAATGGTGTACCAAATATCTCTAGTTCTTCAATCCTCATTTTCCAACTCATTGTAGTATTCTTCACCACTATTGATTGCTCCGATCATATAAGTTTTATGTGATTTGCGTAAATTTTTTATTTAAAGATTAGCCCTAAATTTGCTTTGATCTTGACTTTGATGATCAGTTGTGTTGTGTGTTTGGAGGTTATAAGGTTACGAGCTTATCAAGCAATGGGTAGTGTCAATTGGTATTTAGCCTTGGAACACTAACATGTGCACTCCATGTGCAAGAAAGTGATGAAAAATTAGACTTCCATCTGATGTGCCAAGAAATTGGTACAATTTAGGGCACTAATATATATCTTGAAGAGCATATATTACTACATTTGTTGTGTTTTTAAAGCTTTTCAGGTATTTAGAATTAAATCGAGAAGTTTGCAATTGAAGAAAAAATTGGCTGCGCGCAAAGCCTAAGTTAAATAAATTTCTGGCACTAATCCGTACGGAATTTGAAGAAAGCTTCAGAGACAAAAGATCTAGATATTTGAGTTAGCTACGCGTGGACAAAAACCTTGCATCAATCAAAGTTCAGAGCGCGAAGTTACTGCTGAAAATAAGATCAGTGCGCCAAGGAAATTAATTCTAGCGGGAATGTATTTGTTCAATGAAGATGTTATTTTTCTAAATAATGGGCTAAGCCCACTGCCACAAGCCAGCGAGCTAATTAAAGAATGAGCTATTCAAGCCCATTAAATTTCCAGCCAAGCTCAAGTGTTCCTCCACCAAGCCTGTAAATGGGCCAAGCCTTGTAGAAATGAAATCTTGAGTTGCAAGCCAATATTTTCATTATAAAAGAAAGCCAGCCGCACGCAGGGGAGGGGGACAGCAGCCTCTATTTTATTTTATTTTATTTTCTTTCTTTTTTTTATCTGCCCTTTCGATAAAGAAACAGTTGAAATTCTTCTTATTTTTTCTTGGTGAACATTTATCGAGGAAAGCTACAGGTTATTCTTTCTTTTTCTTTCTTCTTGATGCCGAGACTATTCAATCCTCTTTTATTGTTATTCAATTATTTGTTTATAATTAATTAATATTTAGATGTTTGGTAGATTACTACAATTAATTTAGACTTATTTTTTCTTTTTCATTAATTTAATTGTGCGTACCAAATAAACATTTGATTTATTTATTTATGCATTATTTAATTATGTGTTGTGTTTTAATTGCAAGCATGCTATGTTAGGTTATTTTTTAAGGTTGAGGATGAGTATATTTGATTGATTCCCTTGCACGTATTCATGCCAATTGACTCTACAAATTTAATGCTTTAATGTTAAAAATAATTTTTCCTATTGAATGCCTATTTTAATCGATAAAAATAAAATTGGATTCTCACTATTTTTTGTTGGATTCACCTTATGATTTGTTGAGAGCGGATATAGGGTGTGTTTTGACGGATATAGCGAGTGTTTTGATTTTATACATTTGTTTGGCAGAGGAAGAATTAACACTTGGATTTTATAATTTAATTGGGCTTAATTGAATTTATTTTCCGCATCTAATAGAGTCGAGAGACCAAATTGGTGCAAGACAGATAGTAGAGTTTGCTGCGCATGAATACTGGGAACATGATATCAAATATATGACTCCGCCACCCTAGTATTTTATTAATTGATTATTTCATTAGTATTTTTATTATTTTATTCGTATTTTTAGTTGATAAATCATCCCATTCAATTTCTAAGCTAGATTATGAATTAATTAGAATTAGTGAGAGAGATACGTATGTTCCATCCGTTAAGTCCCTAGAGTTCGACCTCGCACTTGCCTAAGCTATACTAGTACCGATTCGTGCACTTGCGAGTAATTAAAACATTCACAACAAGTTTTTGGCGCCGTTGCCGGGGACTTGAAAATTCGTTTTCCACCATCTCAATAATTTAGATTATTTCCTTCTACTAGTTCCTTTAAAAAAACCCTTAGGAGTAGAGTAGTGCATGAGTATTGTTTGGAAGCGCGGTGTTAAGAGATTAAATATGATAGAGAATTTAGAACTCAATCCTTTGTTTGAGGAATGAACGATGGCTGATGAACAAGAAGATGCGAAAACTTTGAAGGAGCTTTTCTCTCCTATCACTACCAACCCACCGTCATGCATTGTTTTACCTGCCACTACCGCAAACCACTTTGAGCTTAAACCACAAGTAATACAACTTCTTCCTAATTTTCATGGAATTGATCAAGAAGATCCTTACCTCCATATAAAGGATTTTTTAGAAATTTGTGCCACTTTCAAGTTTTAAAATTTTTCTGATAATTCTGTTCACTTACGTTTATTTCCTTTCTCCCTGAAAGGGAAAGCAAAAGCGTGGCTTAATTCGCTACTTTCTAGGTCCATCGCCGGTTGGGAGATTTTGGTTTCCAAATTTCTTACTAAATTTTTTCCCATGTCAAAGACAAATGAACTTAGAAGGCAGATATCTAATTTTTGTCAAGAGGATAATGAAAAATTTTACGAGTCATGGAAAAGATTTAAGGACCTACTTTTGAGATGTCCCCACCATGGTTTTGAAACATGGAGACTAGTCCAGTTCTTTTACAATGGATTGACTCAAACCAATCGAAATATGATTGAGTCGATGAACAGTGGTACTTTTCTTAGGCTCACAGAAGATGAAGCTTATAATTTCCTTGAGAATCTCTCCAAGAGCTCTCAACAATAGGATTTTTCTTCTCATAGAAATTCATCAGCTCAAGTTAAGAAGGAAGTTAAGAAAGAGGGCATCTATGAGATAAACACTATGAAGAAACATTTATGTTATGATATATTGGCCCACAATTAATATGTTTGTTCTGAAATGTCTTCACATGAAATGTTTGCATATTTTTATACTTGTTAGCATAAACCATCCATGTACATGGTTATTTACATTTGGCTTTAATTTTTCACTTATCATATCTTTTAAAACTTATCTACTTGTTATTCAAAACTGAATATTATATCGCTACTTTTCTAAAAGTTATGAAGAATCAAATAGCATTCAAAGTATAAAGTAAGAGTTTCTCATGTCCTTTTCCTTTTTAAACACAAGAAATCTTTTAGCCTTAACTTGGGTACTATCCTCATAATCTTCTTAAAGAATGTATAGACACCATTTCATCAGAATCACCAACTTTAGGGATGGGTTTAGGATTATATCTAGGTTGTGGGTGAGGTTGTTCATATTGAAGCTTAAGTTGGCTTTTATGCTAGAATTTAGGTTGAGTTTTAGGTTGGTGATGCTTAATATGGTGAGGTTGAGGTTGCCCAAAATCATCATCACTAACTATGTAATCAACACCAGCCAATGAATCATAACAATAATTATCAACACTATTATCATTGTCACTTTTAGGTTTAAGTTGACTAAAACTAACCATTTAATCAACACTCTTAACAAATATTTCATTGACTTTATATGCTATAACCCATTTACACATCTTTATTAGATCCCTATCAGATTCAATCATAACCATATTACTTTTACATGGTTCCTTATATGTAGTTTTAATTTCCTAAACACACTAATGATCCCACACTTTGTCTTAATGTTATGTATTTATAGGTATGAAGGCTTATCAGGGTCATAATAATCAGCATAGAACCCCTGTCCACCAAAATTCATTGCAATGGTAAAATACTAAAAATGTTCATCTAAAATAAATCAAATATAACAAAACAACCAATGTAAATAAACTAAAACATAAAATAAAGTAAAATAAGAGTTCCACCATGATCAAAAAAATGAGTAAAACATAATACCACCATCAATAAAAAAGAACCAAAGTAATCAATATATGGTCTCAATGCCCAGTCCATTCTTACAAAGTAACGCCCTAAGTGATGATCGCCATAGTGCAGTATAGAGTGGGGAGATGGATTTTTTATTTGATCTTTACATAATGTAATGTGAGATATTGTAGTGATCAAAATATTAAGCCCATGTAGATTTTCCCTCTATCCTTTCTTTTACATCATGTGATAAGCATATAACATGATCTACTATAAAATGGACGGAGTGGTGACAGAGTGGGTGATTAAAACCACTTATTGAGGTTTGAGATGCAAGTTGGAACAAATTAAAGTTTAGGGTATAACTTGAAACCATAAGCAAAGTTTAGGGTGCAAATATGTCATTTATTCAAAAATATTTAAAGAAAGATATGGGAATAATATCTATCAAGAAAAGGGGGAAAAATGAAGTTAGGAGGAAAAAAAAAAGAAGGTATTTTGGTCCATGCACATAAAATTTGCTCCAGCAATAGAGCTACCCTAAATAAATCTAAAATTGGGACATCTTTTTCCTGTTAATTAGCTCGACATAGTTAACGTAAAAAGAGTAAATAATACAATATGATTTTAATTAATTAGCACGAGAATAAGTGCATTATTTAATGCATTTTTTTTTATTCTTTTTGTATTTAAGTTCTTAACGTGTGCTCATGCTAATACTAGCCATGAATCTAGGATAATGATATTAGCACTTCACATAATACTTTATATAAATCTTTTTGAATACTTTTGATGTATTAAAGACATTTTTTAGTGTATTATAGTACTATTTGCAAAGTGTTAATATCATTATACTTAATATAGATACTCTTGTGGAGTGTTTAAGAATTAGGAAAGTAGGAAGGGGCAATTATTTTTGAAAACTTCACTGTTTAAGTTTGTCCTCTTTTACTTTTAAAAAATTACTAGAAGTATTAATATTGGGAAAATAATATTAACACTCTACAAAAGTATTATAACACTCAAAAATCATCTTTAGTGATTAAAAAGTGTCATAAGATATATATATATATATATATATAGTATCATTAAAAATAAGTTTGGAGTACTATAATACTTTTATGGAGTGCTTAATTTCATTACTCTTAAACTTGCCCTCCTAATATCGAACAAAAGCAATAGGGTAATGATTAGTACTCCACAAAAAGTATTATAATATTATAAAATTATCTTTAGTAACAAGAATGTCCCAAAAGATTCATATAAAATGTCAATAAATATGATTTTGGAGTGGAGTGCTAATATCATCACCCAAATAATATTAGCATTAATTTTTTTCTTTGATTTTTAAAAAGTGATATTAGTATTATACTTGTTCATCCTTAAAAAAAAATTATAACTAGGCCCGTTAATGTCAATATTGTTATCTTTAGTGCTCATTTAGTACGAATTTTAAATTATTCCAGCAATACTACATTCTATTCCAAAAGGATTTTGATATTTGGTTTGAGTATAGGCTAGGAATGTATTATTCTAAGAATGGGGTATTCCTACAAAGTTTTCTCTCTAGGTATTCTCTTTTAAATTTTCTCCTAAAATTTTCTTTTAAGACAAACGTATTCATTTTACTTGCAAAGACAAAAAAAATTATAATTCATTGATATTATTTTTTGTTATTAAACTTTTAATTTATCTTTTTTATTATTAATATTTTTTTCTTTTTGTTATTAAATACATATAACGAATTTCAACGATTCTTAACAATAAAAACTTAAACCTTTGTAAAATTGTTAGAACTTGTCTTATAATTTTATAAAATAAAAAATATTTTGATAATTCACGTATTTTTTCTATTATCGTTTGAACCAAATATAAATATATAATTAAATGTTCAAGGAAATTAGAAATTTTGACCGAACCAAACATTGACAAATTATCGTAAACGTTAGGAGAACAACTTTTTAGAAATTTAGAATACTCATACATTATTAAAGCTCAAACCCAAATGAGCCCTTAATGTATTGCATCAAACCACCAGCGAGTGGTCAAATGGTAGCACATTAAGATTAGGGTTGAGTTCGACAATTGTAAAAATATTTGATGGCTAGCTGGCTAATCACTCTTTCATGAAAAAATTAGTTGAGGTGCATAAAATATTTATTTAATGGGATTTTATTCCTTTGTTGTCCCTTTATTTAGCCGCAGTAACGTAAATTTTATGTGTGTGCAATTAAATTAAGTGAATGTATAGAAAAAGTAAAATAATTCAAATAGGATTTTAAAAAACTATTTTGAGATAAATAAGTCTTGTGTTATTCAATTAAGACTTTTAAATAATCTAAATAAGTCTTGTGGTATTCAATTAGGACTATTCGGATATTTTAAAGAGGGTGTCCAAATCTAGTGGTATTCAATCAGGATTTTAAACAAGTAACAAAAAGTCTTTTAGTATTCAAAAACTTACTAATTTCAATAGATTTTTTTAAAATTAGGAATTTGTGTGACTTTTTAGTGAAAAGTATAAATACCAAACCTTATAAAGAATCTCACCCTAACCCATGAGACTTTTCACGTGAGACTTTTGTTTTCTGCTAGAAATTTATCAATTCTCTCAGCTCTTTTCTCTACATTTACCTCTTCCTTTCACCCATTTTCCTTATCAACTTCACCAATACTTCGGTTTATGAAATAGATATGTATATATCATATATCTCTCTCTATATATATATACATACATATATGTATGTATGTGTACATTTTCACATTCTTTGAGATTTGAACTATTTTTATGTATTTTAATTTATTTTTTTCATTTAGTGCCTTTTTGCCATTGAAGAATGGGACCCTTCAATTGAACCCCATTTTAAAGGATTGCTTGCATAATTTTATCGATATTTTAAATAAATTTCATCGATGGGCATAAACACCAAAATCGGCACTCTCTGCCTTTCACGAGAATTATAATGTTTATTAACTTTTTTTCGTTTCTTTTATTAAGAAATGGTAGCGGGTTTTATAGAACCTTTGGTAAGGAAAAATTCCACCATCATTTAAAAAGCTTGGATTATAGAGACTGATACTGGAGAATTCGTGCATCATTAAACTAAATATTACTTATCATAAAATCTAAATATAAAAAGTCTTGAGTATAAAAAATTCATGTGATCCTTTCAAATATTTAAAATTCTAATAATATAATCTTTAAAATTCAAATATAAAAAATTCCGAGTATAAAAAATTCTTTAATTTTTTTTTATAAGTTATTACATTCTAAATAAACTTTTAAAATTTACTTGGACTAAATCATTCATAAATAATCTTTTAAAATACACCCCTAAAAGTAGTATAGGGACAAGTCATCTCTTGGGTGGAACCTGGAAAGACAGGTTAGGTGCGCGAACTGTTTCGGTTTCATTCGTCCTAATTTGCACGGAAAGCGGAATAATACGCACCTTTCGCCGCCGGTAATCTTGTACCCACCCGCTTTTCATAGCTCGACCAATACTCAAACTCAACAACAGATCAATTCATTTTCAGATCTCCGAATCTCCAATACACCTCACAAGTCTCTTTACAGCCAAATTCGGAGAAGGATTCACTCGCATCTCTTTCTATTTTCTCTCCCTGTATCTTATATATATATATATATATACTGATCTTGTTCCATGTATTCGATTCTGATGCTTCTGGCTCTGCTTCTATTGAGCTTTGAAGCATCTTCTCCGCTGCCAGTTTCAGCTGGATCTCGATCAATTCTTCGAGCGATCGGCAACAGTAGGGGTGAGCAACAACAACATGACTTTGGAGTTGATTTGAACGTCACGAATTTCGATGCGGTTCTGAAGGAAACACCAGCTACCTACGCCATTGTTGAATTCTTCGCTCACTGGTCAGTTACATGTATTACTTGGTTAGCTGCATGTTATTGTTATCATTTTTAAGTACCAGTATCTGTTTAGTTATGAGCTTTTCAAGTTTTCTGATTGATAAAGTGCTTCAATTTCATTGTCTGCGAGGCTACTGTTCTTTTTGTTCAAAGGTTGTTAAAAGTGCTGCTTATTACAGATTAATACTATCGAATAGAAATACAATTGGTATATTGTACAATGTGAGCAGGGGCGGGGCCGGGGATTTTTTCAATGGGGCAAGCTTAATACTAATGTCCCTTACTATAAATTAAATGAGAAAATTTAGTACAAATATTATTTTTGATCAAGATTATAGGGCAAATACTATTAGTAAATTTTAAAAATTAATTGGGGGCAAACTTAATTAAAATGCATTTATGTTTTATTTTAAAAAAATAATTATAAGAGTAAAATAGTAATTATAAAAAAAAAAGTGTGTGGGTTGGGGGTGGGAGGGCAATTGCCCCCCTTTGTCTTGATGTGGCTCCGCAACTGAATGTGAGGTAACAGTAATACACCTGAGTAGTACTGTTGAGGAAGTTTCTGATTGAAACTACAAGTGAAGAAACGTAATAACAGTACTTTGGGTATCCACAATTGGTCAGTATAATACATAAATTGGTTAAAGATCAGAAACCTGGATCTCTGTCCGTGAATAAGTTACTATACCAGTATACCTCATTAGCAGTGGAGTCTGGCCAACGGGAAGGGAGGGATGGAGAGGAGAAGACAATGAGAGAGCGTGAGAGGGAGGGAGTGTGAAGATGGATGAACAAGGTGAAGATTTCACCCACTAGAAGTGAAAGACCAGCTTTAACAGCAGATAAAGTTGCGATTAAGTACTAAGGATTCGAGCTTAGTTTCGGACACAGCAGCCTGAATATGCCAAAGAGCAAAGACAGATTCCCCCCCCCCCCCCTCCCCTAAAGGCTAACTTTTGTTGCAGTGACGACTTTTTTTAAAATAATGTACTCGTATAACTTTTTTTTCCAAATAGTATGCAAAATTTTATTTTCCAAGAAATATCTCCTAGTATTTGAAAGAGTGAGAACATGCTTTCGTTGGCGTGGGATAAGAAACCTTCATATCTTAATGCATGTATTTGATTCATTTGAAGCTATTAGAGCTATTTTCACCTTTTGGGTAATATATGCTGAAGCAATAACAAGAAATAATTCTAGTGGCACATCATTCACAATCCCTGTAGAGACGTTTCATTAATAGACCGGGATAAAAGCAATTCAACTCATTCACATGTAGATCAGGAATGTTTGGATTCCATATTATGCAAAAAGATGTTGCTTTGGCTATTAGGAATTGAAGGGTGATATGAAATCGGTGGTCTATGAGGAAAGGCTAGTTTAATGGTTTATCGACAAGAAGATTAGTTAGATTTTTTGGCAGAAGCCACTATTGATGTGACGCCATGCTACCTTCTGTAAAGTATCCCCACATCTAGTTAATTCGGTAGTAATAACTAATACTAGTTTTTATTTTGGGAGAAAAACTGACATTAAGAATTATATATTAATGTTATTGGTAATTACCATAAAAAAAAAGTTGGGGCAGTCCCCCCTCTGTCCGTCTATCGCCATTCTGTCCGTCTATCGCCATTGGCAGGGTCACTCAAGGGGGTTGGGCTCTTGTTTACCTATATTATATATGTCTATTCATATGTACAAGGTGTTCTGTTACTTCTATATAGACGAGGGTGCTATCTTTCGGAGGAAGTGACCAAGACAAGCAGTTTCTGATGTAGTGTACTTAGGAGAAAATTCTAAAGAAAGAACTGGCTTACAGGTTCCTTTATGGGGAATTGGGGATCGATCGAATTGATGGTAATGAATTAATAGACGCTTGGAATGCTATAAACATATTCAAGGCGGTCAACTTGTTAGCTGGAAAATAAAAGCTTATAAGTATTGTCTGTCATTCTGCTGCATGTGAGATGCATCATTTATGGTGGTTGTTTCTTTGCATATTGTTAAATAACATATGTGTGTGTATATATATATCTACATGCATGTTATTATATTATCTAGTTCGTGATCTTAAATATAGATCACTTCATAGGACAAGATCCGGAAACTTGACAGAGGGTAGGGGTGGGTTATTGGAGAAGTACTTAATTGGCCAGAGTTAGAAGGGGAGATAGGCAATGTTTCAGGCGCATGGAGGCATTAGTACATTGCACATTTAGTTGAAGGCAGGTGATAGGAACCGAGAGTAGTCGAAGCTCAAAAAAGGCCAAACCATATGGGACAATTGTTATCAAGAGTAGTTGGTTGTTGATTTTGAGTAGAGTATAAAATTTTACGACCATGTTTGGATCAATTTTATGTCTTCTAATATAGTTTGTCCCATAATGAGCAGTTTACCCTTGCATCTCGATATATAAGATCCGTCCCCAGCGGTCATTGGCAACTAGCTTTTTGTTGGATGCTTCAACTTCATCATGTTTTAATGGTTATATCAGATTTTTATTGCACTGTAGTCTGTACATGGTACATGTATATATATATAAAAGTTCTTTACATGGCATCGATTGTGTTGCAGGTGCCCTGCTTGCAGAAATTATAAGGTATTTTATATTCTTCATCTTTTATATTACTGTTACACAATTATGGTTTCTTATTTCTTATTATTTGAACCAAAATTTTGCAGCCCCATTATGAAAAGGTTGCGAGGCTTTTCAACGGAGCTGATGCTGTTCATCCAGGGCTGATATTGATGGCGAGGGTAGACTGTGCATCAAAGGTATTGTTGCTATGCTGTATTGATTGTTTCTTTTCAAGATTTTTAGGCTCATATAGCCATACATCTAATGTCACCTGCTCTTTATCACTTTATGCAACATTCATGGTATTGTAATGCCTTAGGCCCCATCAGGAGATGAACCATAAAATGCTGTCCTGAAAATATATGATTTGATATAATTGAGCATATTGAATTAATGAATTAGATTAAATTTAACACAACTGTAGTGGATGACAATTGTCCGGTCATTTGTTTCTGTTGTCCTCGGTGTATTTTAGCGCTGATAATCTGAAATTAATTGCACACGGCATTTTGATTCAGGAAAACAATTTATGGTTATTGTCTTTAGAACAGTACATATTGTGGCACTTTCGAAATTAATAACAACGAATTTTCAGTTAATAAAACTAACAAAAGAAACTTCCCTAAGCACGCAAGAGACCTAGCAAACATGAATAAGTTGGCACGCCAAAATGAGTTTCAGAATAATTAATGCGGACCAAAGTAAAATTGTAAAGATATGAGATATTGGCAGTTTCTGTTACCCACTTTAAGCTTCCTTTGAGCAATTATGGGACTTGGTATTTGGGTTTGGGGTTGTGGGTTACTGGTATGTACACAGTGTTACGGGAGTAATAATAACTCTTTAACTTTAAATCGGAGTGGGATACAACATGAGATCACAAAGTTTCTCCCCTAGTGATGCAGAAGAAAATAAACACAAAAAAGGTGAGAATAAAATTTCTAAATTCTTATTGGGGACCTCTTTTTTCAGTTTATGACTTCCTTCTTTATGTCTCATTACATAATGTCTTTTTTGTTGCATTATAGCGTAGTAATCAGCCCTCCCCATTTGACATGTTTGGCAGCACAGATAAATACCAATCTTTGTGATAGGTTCTCTGTTAATCATTACCCTATGCTCTTTTGGGGGCCACCTTCTAAATTTGTCTCGGGTAGTGGAGAACCGAAACAAGAGAAGAGTGATATACGCCCCATTGATGATGGAAGGACAGCTGATCGTTTGCTAAATTGGATTAATAAGCAATTGGGAAGGTATGAGATATCTATACCCTCTTCCTTCTAGCATATGTTGCTCCATTTTTTTTTCTTCAAAGTGAGTTAATTGATCTTTGAGTATCTCATTTCACTTGTTTCCCTTTCTTAAAGGTCTTAACTCTTGCGTGCCACTGAGATTGTTTAGCAGTTATTCATGAGAGAGTAATATAACACTATAACAGTATAATACTTGTAAATTGACTAATAAAAAACATGTAATTTTTTTAGATAAATAGTTTATGCTTGGATTTAGCCTCCTCACATATGGATTATTGAATGAACCAAATCTATTAGAGGCATAAAGTATTTATTGGTTATATGTCTCCGTTATAAAGATTTTTTTGATATCTCGTACATGGGATCTTTTTGCGCTGCACCAAAGATCTTTGAGAACCAGAATTTTATTTAAGAAGAGAAGAGAGGGGGGGGGGGGGGGGGGGGGGGAATCATTACTATACTGTAAGCCCACTCTCGGGGATCATTTAAATGAAAGCAGAACATAAAACTAAAAGCAAAAACACATTTCATTTCAATGGACCCAATCGAAATTTTTCTAATCGTGGATAAACAAACTAACCTTTACTTCATAAATCTTCGGAGGTGAATTCTATATAAATTTGACTCTTTTCCAGTCCACAATCAAGGGGTTAGTGAGACTCTCTATCTATATTTGTACACAAGCTAAAGTTTGACAAACGAATATCTTTGATAAGTTTCCTTGGAAATGTTGTCAACGTCAAATAGGAATATAAGATTTCGATACAAGTTCGTATGTTTTCATTCAGCACAATTACAAATGGCTTCAACTAATTTATATTTTAATAGAGTTTCACCCAAAAATATAAGGCTTGAACCCATGATCTAGAGGCTAGAGCACCAACAAGCCCCTTTAAACCATTGCCCCACAAGCGGGTCTTAAACATTTACTTCAAGTATAACAAATCATGGATGGATACATTTTGAGCCATCATTGTCCACAAATGCACTGGTCATTCACTACTTAAATCTTCACACACTGAAGGGCCTCCCTGTTGTTCTGTGTCGTTCTATCATAGGCTCTATGGGTGATGATAGCCAAAATTTATCAGGTTAAATCCTTTATTATGAATTCATGCATGTTTATCTTGTATTTATAAATGGGAGTATTACAGGCTTACAGCTATTAGCTTTACCTGTTAAATGGTTCTTCTGATTGTAGCTCATACAAGTTGGAAGATGAAAAGTATGAGAATGAGCATCTTCAATCAAATGTTTCAGACCCTGGACAGGTCCTCTAAAATGCTATCCTCTAAATTTAAATTAAAGATCTAATTACCTAAGATATGAATATTAACTTTTAATATTGGGCTTGAGAAAGATTGCACGTGCTGTATATGATGTTGAGGAGGCAACATCCACCGCATTTGACATAATCTTGGAACACAAGGTGAACGTCTGCTTCTTTATTGATTGTTTTCAGATTGCATTCTTTATGGATTTGGTCAACATATTATATTTATAATTTATATGCATTTTGGCAGATGATCAAATCGGAGACTCGGGCAGCATTTATAAAGTTCCTTCAACTTATGGTGGCTCATCACCCTTCTAGAAGGTTAGGGAAAACCGTTTCTGTATCCTTAGCCTTTTGCAGTTTTGCTGCTTCCTTAATTTTAAGAAACTGAAGTTTTCATGTCAGGTGCCGAAAGGGAAGTGCAGATATACTGGTAAACTTTGACGATTTGCACCCATCAGATTTATCATCAGCCAATGGAAATGGCAGCCTCGGTAATTTCCAGATTTGTGGAAAAGGAGTTCCACGTGGGTATTGGGTGGGTACACATAAGTTACTCCATTTCTTTTAAATGAAACATTTGCCATTGTATTTTGCATTTTTCAATTATAAGAGTAATTGGAACTAGGCCATTTGCCAATGAGAGTTGGTTGAGTTGGTAAGGATTGGAATACTTTGCTTGTAAGTAATCCCACTGCCAATAGTCCCTCTTGGTGCACAATCTGTAAGAACCACTATAAGTGCTCGTTGAGCCGAGTGGCATGCCCTGGCCCTAGCCCTAGACTGGGGTAGCTTCCCTTCACCTAAACTTTTACCTACCTTAAAAAAGCTAATAGTTAGATTAGCACTATATCTGTTACTCCAACATATGCAGGACTGATATCCAGATGATGTAATTACAAGTTGCAAACTATATGCTTTTCCTTGCACATGTACTTATTGCTGCTCCTTGCATTGTTTCACATGACTAATTGAGACTGTTATTTCATTAGCAGTAAAATAAGCTATAAAAGACATAAGGATCTCAACTATATGAAAACAGCCATAAAGTCAATGTACCAAATCTTGAGATACCTAAATAACTTTTATTCTTGTCCATTGACTACACTGAAGATTAGTTTCTTCTTAAGAACTGCACAACACAAATAAGGACTCGTAGTCCGCTGTTGCTTTTTCAATTATTCCTCTTTTATTTTATTTTTTTGTGAATTTGCCTACGTCGTCGACATTTCTTTTACCTAATTATATCAGAACTTGATTTGGTTGATATAGTTGAATAAAACTTCTGCTGTTGGTCTTCTGTTGCAGATGTTTTGTCGTGGCAGCAAGAATGACACTAGAGGCTTCAGGTTAGATACTTTTGAGAAATTTAGGGTGCACTAGATGAAAAGGTTGAAAATACTACTACTTTTTATGAGAAGTTAGAAAAATAGATGGCTGATTTGGCGAATGTCCTATCTGAGTTTTCCATTGAATAAAATTCTTTAGGAGAAATTTTTTCTTTGAAAAACAAGGAAAAGATGGATACCATATCACATATTCACTAATCTCTTTTCCAACTTCTCATAAAAATTAGTATTGTTTTCAATTGTTTTTGTACTTTTTTTCAACTGGACCCTTAGTATCTTTCTGTTCTATATAGCAGCTCCAAGATTTTCTCCTTCCTTGACAACCATATATTTGGCATTTACTAGAAAGCCACTATAGAGATGTTTGTTCACCATTTTACTCTTAACCAAAGGTTTGCTCCTTGTTTCAGTTGCGGATTGTGGGTTTTACTGCATTCACTCTCCGTAAGAATTGAAGATGGAGAGAGCCAGATGGCATTTGCAGCTACCTGCGATTTCATTACCAACTTCTTTGTTTGTGAGGAGTGTCGCCAACATTTCCAGGAGATGTGTTCAAGGTAAAAATAAGAGAAAAAAATAGAGCAACTCAAATCTCGTTTTTCAATTCCTCGGCCTCAATTCATCTGACTATTAAGTATTAATATCCCAATTTGCAGCGTGTCTACTCCTTTCAACAAAACCCGGGACTTTGTGCTCTGGTTGTGGACTACACACAACAAAGTCAATGAGAGACTAATGAAAGAAGAAGCAAATGTTGGAACAGGTGATCCTAAATTCCCCAAGACTATTTGGCCCCCAAAGCAGCTTTGCCCCGCTTGTTATCAGAGCCATAAGAAGAATGATAAAAATGGTCAGGTTGAGTGGGACCATGATGAGGTGTTCAAGTTCGTGGTTAGTTATTATGGGAAGATGCTGGTGAGTCTGTACAAGAGCAAGGAAGTTGTGGGGGATGGTAAGATCCACAGACAAGGAGCAGTTGGCGAGGATTTGGGTGGAGGAGCATCGGCAAATGCACTGGTGGTGCCGTTGGGGGCTGCATTGGCGATTGCTGTTGCAAGCTGTGCGTTTGGAGCACTCGCTTGCTTTTGGCGCTCACAGCAGAAGAATCGGAAGTATAAACACCAACTACACTCTTTAAAGAACATTTGATTTTTAGTTGGGTAATGACCTCATTCAAAAATTGGTTAAGAAAATAAAACAATAAAATAGTTGTTTTAAAAAATATATTTAAAAAAATGTGGAGTTGGGTTTTTTTATTTTTTTGGTTGGGTTGGGAGAGAAGGGGGGGGGTAGGCGGTGTTAAATTCTTATTTGACCACCTATGTTTTGCAAAATGTTTATAACCTCCGAAAGTCCTAAGATCTCAGCTGCTAACGAAAAAGAAATTTCAATATCACCACCTTACATTACCAAATAAATTTCATTGTCAGTAATATAGGATTTGTCCTTTTTATTTTTTGTTCTTTTAAAATGGCCAGTATTTGCTCAACGAAGGTTACTGTAATCGAGGAAACATTTTTGTGTTGATTATCAATTTGACTAACAGTTTTGTTTGAATAAAAAAAATTGAGATTTTTGGGAAAATTACTGAAATGCAGGCATTTTGCAAAATGTAGCTTTCTATCAAATTACAGGTGTTTGAGTCAAAGGGGAAACAGGAAATGATAAGAGATAAGGAGGATGTTTTGAATGTAGACAAGTGAGAATTTCGTTTGTTAAGAGGTTGGTATTCTTATTCTTTTCTTCCCTTTCTGCACAAAAATTTCAGGCCAAGGAGATCCTGGAGCTGAGATGAAAAGGAAAAGGCCATTATTAAGACACAGAAACAAGTGGAAATTGAATGGGGCTCAAAATAGGAAACCAGGGACTTCTTGGGTTGTACCATATGGCCCCCTTTTTAGATCTTCATTTATACCCTTTTTATACAGCGTTTTATCTTTTTGAGATGGAATGTACAGATTTTATACTCTTGATATTGTTCTTGGAATAGGATTTTTTACTAGGGGCCTTCTTTTTCACCTTTAAAATTTTCGGCCTTATCGTGTGTATCTTTGTAATGTTAAATGAGACCAGTTATGTGTTGACGCGGCTGATTATAGTAGTATTTGTTGTAGTTGCTTGTTTTTGCTATATATATAGAGGGTTACTATTGACTTACACCAAAACACTCTCAAACACTCTAATATTGACTTGGCTTTTAAGGATCAAGTATGTGTACTGAGTCGGTGTAATTTTTTTTAACCAAGAATAGCTCGGCCCTTAAACACTGAGTATGTACACATATACTTGGTCCTTAAGGGCTGAGTAAATAGGACGGAGTGTTAACGAGTGTTTTGATGTGTGTCAATAGCGTCCACCTATATATACATATATATCGGGTTTCTAATAATTTCAGCCGAGGTTTCTTGAAGTTGTTTTTCTACCAATTATAGCATGTATGAGATGAATATATGTGTAGACACACAAACACGTGCATTCGAAGGCCATTCTATGTCTCATTGTTCTTATGCTTCTGACAATTTTGTAGAATGAGGAATGTTAAATGCAAAAAATATGAGCTTTTCTAAGTGTCACAAGGTTCCAGTGTTCATTTGTTTGGAGGTTGTATCCTTGGAACGAAGATATACAGCAGAAAAAAGGGGTGCCTAAAGTCAACGCCAAGCTGCGTAATCTCATCAAAGATTGGAAGAAACTTTCATTATATCTCCATGCTTACGTTTTATCCATATATACAGTAAGGCTAGGAGCCAGGAGGCCACTAAAATGAAGAGGGGCAGAGATAATAATATAACTTCCGTTACATTACGCTTTCCCATTCTTTGTAGTACCGTACGTCTGTATTCCCCAATATTTATTTACATGAGAAGTGGGATTAACCCCTGTACATTGTTTTTCCTGCAGTTGCAATAGCCATCCACAAACATACGTGTATATATAGAGAGAGAGACTCGAAGGTTGTTTTCTGAGAAGTCTTTCTAGCATGCTTCTCAATAATCGCAAGGTAAAGCCACCTGACCTTTGTTGTCTAGTTGGGGCACCTCGTTCGAATTCCCAAATAGAGAGATTACAAATGCAATGGAAATTAAGAAATCCCAAATTTCTCATCACAGCGCATGAATGATGTGAGACTGATGCCGCGCCATGTCAGCTTCTTCATCAGACAAGCTGAAGGTTTCATTAGCTGCCTGCCAAAGATCACACCCAACAGGATATAAATACATACAAAAACATGAAGTTACCAAACAGGCCCTAAGGACGTGTTGAAAAGGGCAAGAATACGGACCTGTTGGCGCCTCAACCGTTGTCGAGCACTCACTGCTCTCAGTATTATGTACATTGGCAAAATAATCCCCAAATATCGTACAATTAATAACTGATGCACAATAAAAAAACAAATAGATTTCCAAAAGATGAATACTGAATATTCTCAAAAAGTTCTCATTAACTGTCCTTGCCAATACTGTGAGATATTTTATCTTACCACGAACAATGGGAAAGCATTATTGTTTGCTCCACTAAGAAGGGTGGGAAGAGTATGCCGTAAAACTAGAAGAACCATGAACTGCATCCAATAATTACTGTACTTTAGCACTTTTATAGACTTTGGTGTCAAAGTTTCTGCTAAACACAAGATTATAGAGAGAGAGAGAGAGATTTACAATTATGGCAACTGAACAATAGCACGTCAAGCTTCTTGATGTGGAATTTGCATACTCATCATAGTTGGGATGAAGGAAATTATGGTCAGTTGAAAGCACCGTTAAAAATCGAGGATTATTCAAGTCCCTTCTGCCAACCTCCCAATTTCCCCTAATAAAAACACCATGGGAGCACATTGTTCAATTTTTTCTCTTTTTTCTTTCACGTAGTCACTATTCAAGTTTTATAGTGACAAGAACGCGTCCGATTTGTAAATTACCTCAAGTTTGTAGAAACCCCCCTGAAATGAAACAAAGGCGGTGATGCTGTATAACCTGGCTTGAATTGCTGCACTTTCACGTATAAGTAAACACCAAATAAATGAATAGACAAGATAGTTTCTAATCTGATTACAGAACTACAAATACAATAACCCACCTGGTGGCATATCTCACACAAAGTGTTACCCTTCTCGTTACACCACCTTTGTACACATCTGCGATGAGCATACTACAAAAGATAAAGCAGACACAAAGAACAGCAAGTCTCAACACTTAATTGACAAAAAGTTTAATGTAGATCAAGTAAATGACGAAGAAAGAATCCAAAAAAAAGAAATGATAAGTTTGTTATTAGGGCTTTGGACCGATTAAGTGCTTTTAAGGGGCCAGAAAAAAAGAAGGAAAACAGCATACCAAAGAAAACTAAAATACTATAACGACCCTTTAAGTTGCCAAACAAGTATCACATATCCTCACAATGATAAGTTGCACTAACATAAGAAGACAAGAAGAAGAATGTTTAAGAACTTGTGCATAGACCTACATTGAAATAAAAACAAGTTCTGAACCATTCTTCTTAAGAGTCCACTAAGAGTCTGCTATTCTTCTGGACATTCCAAATTAGGAATCCACTTTCCTTTTCAGAACATAACAAATGTACTGGATCTCACGATACCAAACAGGTTATATTTTCAACCATTGATTAGGTTGAAAGTAGTGCTCTCCTAAAAAGTATCACTTTCCTTCTCAGAACATAACAAATGTACTGGATCTCATGATAATAAACAAGTTATATTTTCAACCGTTGATCAAGTTGAAAGTAGTGTTCTCTTAAAAAGTACCAAAGCCAACGTGAGACTCTTAATTTGGGATGGGTGGAGTATTTCTCAGAAGGTGACATTAATCGGGAGGCCCAAGTATCAGAATAAACATGTTGATTGTGCTCTCACACAAACAGGGTGAGTTATGTATTGCGTTGTTTTGCTATAAAGAATAAAGTGTATAACAAAATACTAAAATTACCCTCAAATAATCAAAGCTAATAGATATTTTTGGACAACATTGCAGCTCACAAATTATCAGACATAGAATGATTTCCAGGTTTCTAGATAATAATGTGAACTTATGATAAGACAAAAATATAAGCCTCATATACCCTTTCAGATGCAAAGAAATGACAGATTTGATAACATATGCAACATGATTATAAAGGAATCATTTGTGGGATTGTATGTGCGATTATGATATGTTTGAATGAGTACATGCAATTAGGATATGTTTAAATTTTATTACATACATAAAGCACAAAAGAAAATTCTATTTGAACAGGTAATAATAATAACTGACCTTCAAGCTACCACAACAAGAGCAAGGTGTCTCCATTCTCGAATCTTCATCTTCATCCTGGCATATCCTGCATTCCACCAATTGCCTTGGAGACATATTAGATTCAAAATCCATGTGGGAAGAGCAATCGATCATTTTGTCATCATTTGGTGAAGGAGTCAATTGATTTGATTGGGTTCGGTCCCCAATAGCAGCCTCCAAGGTGGATTCTGTGAGCAAGCGATCAACCAGCAAAACAAGGTGATCACCCATCCTTAAATCACAGTGCGCCTTGAAAATATTTACTATGTTGAAATGATATAAAGATGAACTAGCAATTCTCTTTCACCACAGCCCCTGAAATCAAAAGGGTAATGCAATTGAAACAAATAGTACAATGACAACAAAAGAAAATGAATGAATATGGTTATATGTAGATATTTAATGATACCAATAAGTGCAATTTTAATTAGTTCTTCAACTCAAAAACTATCGCAAATGAGCAGCCAAAACAGGAATTTAGGTGTTTTCAACCTTGTATTGTTTGTGGAAGATGAACAAAACGTCTAAACAACAAATGGAAACTGAAATGAAGCACTACTTCAAGAAACCAAATTCTTGAATGAGAGAAATGGGAATGTGAAATTTCAAATTAAGCACGGTTCATTAAAACGAGGGTAAACAGCCAAAAAAAAAAAAAGAACCAACAAAAACCAAGACAAAACCAAATATATATATAATCCAACAAAAAGTTGGAAGTAAAGGAGGGAAAAATAGAACGAAGCAATGTTGATTAAGACTAAAAAGTGGGTGTCCTTTTTACAAAAATTGAATCTAACAACAATAAATGCTTTGATGATGGAAGTTCCTAGCACCCAAAACCGTATTTCGTAACTGTAAAAAGCAAGAAAATAAAGTAACCGAATAGAGAAGAACAAACCCAGATGGAAAAAAGTGAAACTACAACTGAATCAATGAAATGGTATGAGCAAACACATAATGGGAATTTAAGAGAATATACTACTGGTGTGGGGAAAGTAAAGAGAAGGAAGGAAAGAAAGACTTACAAGAAGGGAATCGTATATCTTCAAGTTAAGAAACCTTTCTCTCTTTATCTTTGAATTTGGATTTCTTTCTTCTTCGTAGAAAACAGTAGTATTTTGGAATTGGAATGAAGCAAGAGATTGAGTGTCATCATTGTATCAGCAGCACTCATCTTTATACAAAAACCAGCCTAAACCAAAACGTGCCCACACCACAGCATTAGTGTGCGACTGTGCGCTAGGTTTCGAGCACCACAATCATGGTCCAAAGCGATTCGGGACGCCAACTCGTCCACTCAATTTTTAAATCGAAAGTCGGTACTGATTTCAATTTCGACAATACGGATCAATTTATCATTTAAAAGGTTCAAAAAATCACAAAAAAATTATTGAAAAATTTTAAAGTATGAAATTAATAAGAATAATTAATTAGATAAGTACAATAACATTATCTAGTATAAATTACATAACCTACTTTAAAATATCATCAACTATTATACTTAATAATATAATATTACATTATAATTTAATAAATATATATTAATACAATCTTATAAAGTACAAATATCTTAAATATAAGTTCAATTAGGTTTAGAATAATGATATGAATTATAATTATCATCATTACTTAAGGACTCCAACAATGAGAAATGATGATATAAAGGAGGTTGAGAATTGGCACTTGTGAAGTAAAGTTAAGAGGAATGGCTAGATAATCCATAATCAGGAAAATTTGGTTGGTCATGGTGATGATAGTACCCAATCCCTGATAATTGCTGATACCTGAAGATCTATTGTGATATGTTCCACGATCCACTAGCAACAATACTATTATTTGATCATCCACTTCTAATATAATCTTGTGCAGAACCTCCATAACCAGTGCCAGAACCATAACTATATATTCCACCTCCGAAAATGCTATATCTAGGACAAATCAACTTAATTAAGTAAAGATTAACAAATTACTTTAGAATAATTGAACAAATCAACAGTTTTTTTTCAATAGTTGTCAATTTAATTAAGTAAAGATTAACAAATTACTTTTGAACAAATCAACAGTTTTTTTTTCAATAGTTGTCAATTTACACTCCAAGTCTCCAAAATCCAACATGCAGAAACTTTTTTTTTTATTTTTATAACTTTAGTCACGTTATTCAATTATGTCACTTTAGTCACCTTTTGATTTTTGTTTTTCTTTTTGCAATACAAAGTGAAATATCGACAACTCGGTGTGATTTTTGTAAAATATCAGTAATATTTTGAAATACTGCGAATTTAATCATATCAAGTCATAATAGCGGTTTGGCACCCCCTATTCTAACTCGATATCGGCCGATACTTTGAATAATGACCCCAATTGTCCAAACTTTGTCGATTGTCACTCCTCAATACATCCATATTAAGGTGGCCTTCATTGAAAAAACTGAAAACTGAAAATAAAAATTGAAAACTAAAAATTTTGTTTGTTTAGTTTTAAAAATTGTATTGAAAAAATATTGTTTATTTGAATATAACACATCTGAAAACTGAAAAAAAAATTAGTATGACAATTTTGCCCTTTTTATTTTATAAAGTTTCATGAATATATATAATATATATATGTATATGCGTCTGTGTGTGTGCGCGTCTGTGAGTGTATGTGTATGCCTATGTGTGTGTATATATGTTCATGCAGGTGTGTGTGTGTGTGAAAGAGAGAAATCACCTGAAAAGACGAGCAAACAGATAGATATTGTTATGTAATTTTGTTAAAAGAAAGAGGGTAAAATGGACATTTTATACCCTTTAAAATTAAGTTTCAGATTTAACCGGCAAAGTTACTACTTTAAATTTTGGATAAAAATTTTTAAATTTTAAGTGGTAAAAATTAAATGGCCACTTAAATTTTTGGGGTACCAAACAACTTTTTAAACCACTTAAACCTGAAAAATTAATTTTTAATTTTAATTTTTCAGGTTTAAGTGCCAAATGAATAGCCCTTAAGGCATCTTCCCATGGAAATTTTTAAGTTTTATCATTTCTATTTTACGTGTTGGCAAGTTTTTTTCTAAATTGGTTTCTAATAATATTTTATTTATTTCTTTTAAGATAATTATTGCATTTCATAATATCTTATCCAACATAAAGATGAAAATTATCATTCGATATGTCTTAATCTTATAATGCAGAAGGTGTCCATTACATTATCAAAATATAAATTGTCATGTTAACAAAAAGTGAACTAACAAGGGGTTTAATAACCACATTTATGTAAATCGAATTTATAACTCCTTAACGGAAACAAGGAGGATATCAAACATTAAACAAAAAAAAAATAGTTTACATATAGATAGATTAGTATAAATAAATGCGTGGGGAAAATTCAACTGTTGAAGTTATACCCAATGTAAAACAAATAAATTTTACACTTGTTCATAACTCTATCTCAACTTTGTAATTGATCAGGCTATTTGTGAGATTAAAGCATTACAATACATCAAAGATGCATGCAAAAAATTAAATTAATTATGATTTCAAAACCCACTTATCATAATTATGTCATACACTAAATTATGAGCCTTATAAAATTTAAGTAAAACTAAACATACTGATTAAATGGCTATAATATTTGATTAATTTAAAATTTTGCATACTTGATAAATATATATATATATAAATAAAATAATTAATCCAACTAATGGAATTGATAAATTATAAATATGATAAGACAAATGAATGAGTGTAAAATTAGGTGTAACTTAAACTTTGCCCATTTACTTAATATATAAAGAGATAAATTTAAGATTTGAATTAAACAAATAGACCAATAGATAATTTAAATGTTCAATTGTTTAATTAGCGAATGCAAAATAAGATCCCATATTCCCATGAATCTTTTCTCTTTAGTTCTATTTTTTTAACAAATTAAACAAGTCATAAATACCAAAGGCAACCTCAATTTTATGCCACGGAATTGGAATTGCATGTAGTTTTGGAATTCCATTATTTGGATAGTGTAAAGGTTATGATTCACCATCAATTCTAAAAAATTGAATTCTATATGAAGAGTAGAGTTTTATAATTTCAATTCTCAGTGAATTAAAAAAAATAACCATCAACTATCATCACTCATTCCACCCCTACCCCCACCCCTTTTGCCCACCCCCTAAAAAAAAAAAAAACCTAGCCCATCCACAATCCCCCCCCCCCCCCAACCCACCACAGTGCTAACTTGTTCCAGCCACCCACCCTCACCTTATACGTAACACTGTCGACTTAAATATAATATATCATATATTTTATATCATTAATATATGTATGTATGTATGTATGTATGTATACATACATAATTTATATATATATATATACGTTGAACAACTTTAGTTAGCAACGTTCATTGGCTCATCGATTCCAGAATTTCGACTACTACAAACGGCACTCTCACACTCCGACAATCACTGCTGGCACTCTAGTGGTGAAAAGTGGTGGGGAGATTCTTAAACTCATTGTCTTTTTTGGAATCTCAAATTTGTCAAACAGACAAATTTGGAATTCTAAATGAAAGGTACGTAATATCCAAACAATACTATTATGGTTCTATGGCATTGCAATTATAATACATGATTAAAATTTTAATAAAATTCCAAAACTGTATAACCAAACGCACCCTCAAAATTCTTTTAATAATGGCATTTTTTTAGAGAGCCTAATAATTTTAAACTTTGTTAATCGAAGTTTGAACTTTGATGTTAAGAAATAAATATTATTCCTTTCTTTTTATCTTTTATTGAAGAATATAGATTTTATTCTGAACCAATCTTTAATTAATAAAGTTTTCACAACTAATTTGATTATAAATTATTCTTTAAACATATTTACGAACTAGATTCATCTATTAGAATTTCTTGACACATATTTGTGAGTGAATTATACATTAATATATAGGGTTGTATTACTATCAAAACAATTATTCATATTATAAAAACAATATGTACTGGTACAATTTCTTTAAATGATGATATGCTCCAACAATTTTTTTTTTATTATTTTGACAATATAACTATCCTACATATATTATACTAGACATACCCGTGCCTATGACACTATAAACTTCAACCATGTTGTGTTTCTATTGTGGAACCCATAGAAAAAATCATGTCTCAAACTCAACTTGTGGATATATATTTTGACACGTTGGATGTCAATTACAAAATCTTATATAAAAATCCGCTTAGAAAAAACTCGACCTAATTAATTAAGGTTTGATTTTGAAAACTTGTTGCATAAGTTCGAAATTGATACGTTTAGTTTCCTAACCTAGCCTGATCTAGTTGTATTATGTGATATTATATGCATATTTAAAGAACTATTATATCTCGAACGGGTCGAGTTAAACGGGTTAATTTATGTGAAGTTAGACACATCCCTAATTTATGTCAAGTTTTTGTTGTGAACCCATATCATCATTTTATAGTCTTGAAAAAACCGTCCTAAGCTCAACTTATTAAGAAATATTCTAAGTCATAGGACTATAGGAAAGTTCAATATGTACAAGCTGTGTTACACTACACCATTTCGCGAAATTAGTAACAGACGAATTTTTGTGTTTCTAACGCTCAAAGTCCGTTACAAAGGTGTAACATAATTAATCCGTTACTAAGAGAAATTATCTGTTACTGATATGAACTAATATCATCTTTCCCTTATTTTAATAAATAAAGGACCCAATATTATTTTAGTAACGGATTATCCGTTACTAATCTGTTACTTATTAATTCCACTTATTTTTGTTAAAAACAAAATTCGAAATTTTTACATAAAAAGCCCCAAATTTTTCACACCTACTCTCACATCCCGCTCACACTGATCGAGAACCCCCAAAATCTCATTCATCCCGCTCATACTTCATCTTCCACAACTCGCTGGTTGTTGCATCTCCTCTTTCTTTCTCTCTAGTTTGCTAGTGATCTGCATTTTCTTTCATGCCCTAATTTTCTCTCTCTCAGATCTCCACCCTTACTCCGCCCCTCCATCAAATCTCTATCTTGCAGCTCCTCTCCTCCACCCCATGCTCAGCCATAGCCTCCTCACCAAATCTCAAACTCTCTTTAGATCTCGATCAAATACTCATCCCTAAATCGATTACTCGCCTATCTCTGCTCATCCACCGCAAATCAGTCCACCGCCACCATCACCGTCACCACGTATCTCACTATCTTAGGGTTTTGGCACAATATTGTTCAGGTAAGCTCTGTCCTTCTTCTAGCTTGTGTAGTTCATTTAATATGAATGAGCTTCATACAAATCTCTCTCTAACTTTGGGTTTTGGTTCATAGAACACAAATCTCTTCCTAGAGTACGCAGAGGTCTCAAGATACAGTTCGGTAAGCATTTTTTTGATTATAGATTCATATTTCTTTTTAAATATGTTGGATTTGCATTCACACTAATGCCCTCCTTGTTTAGTTCAAATGATTTTAGTAGTTTTCTATTATCTCAACTTTTAGATATCATATGTAGAGACAACGAACCAGTTGAATGGTTCTACGTATGTTGCCTTAACTGAATAGGTTCCACAAACTTGAGTGTATAATTATTTATAAGTATTCAAATTAAGTAGTTTTGGAGATGGAAAGGCTCTACAAATTTATATACAAATTTATATGTGATTAGTTTGGTTAGTCGTGAATTTGATCTCGCTTATTAGTGGGCATTCTCTATCTAGCAAATGAACATAGGGATATGTTGAAAATTTTTCTTTATGGATTCTTTGTGCTGTCTAGCTATATTTATTAAAATAGGACCAACACATAACAAGCTTAAGTTATAGCAGAAAAAAAGAGCATACTTAATTAGTATTGGGTAGTTCTAGCTGTTACTAAATTATGCAAAATTGAAACCAAAAAAAGAATGAATGACAATTCCACCCGTGAATGATAAGTTAGACATGAAATTAAAAATTCTGATACTTTGAAAACATAAAAGTTTCATACTTGAGTGTTAAGGGTTTTAAATTTCCTAGTCTTACGTTGATTGATATGAGAAAAAACTAGTTTCTCAGCTTCATGCAATTCTCGATTATGCAAAATCGAAGCTTATTGGTTGGAAATATACACATGCTTTTCAACTGTAATTCAAATGTAATGTGCTCTTTGTGCTTGATTCTACTGATCTGTTGACAGATTCGGTAGCTTCTTGAGAAGGCCCATAAACTATCAGAGGAATGGGGCAACATACCAGCTTTAATTGGTTACTTCTTGAGTCATCACATTTAGTTTAAAAGTAGAGCTTTCATGGGTTTGCTGTATGAAATGGGTAAGTAATTGTTTATTTAAGTTCAACCTTGTTAGCTCTTTTTCTTTAACATAATTTGTTTGACTTTTACCATTGTCCTCGTAAGTCTTTATTCAGTTTGGTAAATCTTATGTTTTGTCATACATTTAGTTTATGATTTCGACCAATTGAATGGATGAGGATAGATGATATTGAAGATTAGATTGGCATATATCAAAAGTACAATTTCATGTTCTTTCCTTTTCACTATTGCAGATATTTGTTGTTAATTTATTTAATTCGTGCTTCCACTTGTTCAAATTCATTATTAGTCCTTGCGTACACTTTGGTTACATATATCCACAACTTTTAAAAACATCAATTTAGGATAAAAGCCCCAAATTCTTGAAATAAATTCATTATATCCAAACTAGTTGTTTACAGAATTTTGAGGTCAACTTCCAACAAGCATAACTTCGTCATCCTAACTCTGAATTGAGATCATAACCCATGGATAGAAAGGTATTGAAGTCTAGTTTCATTAGGAAGTGGTTTGAAAAGAAAATTCCAAGTATCCTAAGAGTTATGGCCAAAATAGTGAGTGTTGTCCAGAGAATCCAGCTTGGATTTGTACCAACTTTAACTAATAAACTGTATTAATTAGCAGATACTTGGACGTTATATCTTGCATTTCTGGAAAGGCCTATGTATTTAGTTTCAAATGCAATTTACGGTGCATAAAACAGAGTTTCCTACATTTAATTATCACTATTTTCGTACAACTGCGCCAATCTGCTATAAAGCTTAGCAGTCACAAGTAAAAGAAGGCCAGCACCAACTTGGGGGTTTATAAAGGTGATATATATATATTTATATAAATACTTCAATGTGTTAGTTGTACTTATGCATGTACTTGACATGTGTACATATCTATATGTAGTGCTGTTAGGACACATTGAATGTGCTTACTGTGTATTAAAGTTCATGCTGATGCAAGAGCCTTCTAAATCTAATAAACTAATCTTAACATATGTACATATCATATATATATGTAATGCTGCTAGGACACGTTGAATGTGGTTACTGTCTATTAAAGTTCATGCTGATGCAAGATCCTTCTAAATCTATTAAACTAAAGTTAATCTTTAATTAAAAGGAATATTGTGACTTTGTTCATTTTTTCTGCCTAAAATGCTAAGCATTTAATTTTGTTGAACTTGTTTAGATGAATGAACTACTCAAAAAGGCATCGTATGAAAGTTGGGAAATACTTGAAGCGCAACATTAAGTGAATGAGCTGGCAAAGTCGACATAAGTGTTACAGGTAATTTTAACTTTTTGCAAATTAGGATGGAAAATTTCAAAATGATTTGGTAAAATATGAACCAATGAACTACTTATGATTTGCATGTTTCCAATGGATAAACTAATTCATGAGACTATAACCAAATAATGGTGTATGTAACAAGTAGGCTACACCAAGTAGCGCATTGACACCCGAAAAAACCAAAAAGAATCATTAGGCCACACCAACACAAGATGAATCCTGATAGTAATGGAGCTCCTAAACTTAGTTTTTACTTACTTAGAGTCTAAGCAGAGGGACTGTTGAAGATCTCTTTTGAAGAGGCAGTTGTGGGGTCTAGAGATTCTGAGGCTTTTTGCTTATTTGTTCTCTGTTTTTTTTTCTTTAGGACTGCGGAAGGGTAAACTGATGATACTGCTATGGCTCTCGAGCCAAGAACTTAATTTGACATTTTTTTCTCTTGTCCTTGCTTTCTATTTTGGAATTTGGAAACTTTGGGGTTTTACAATTATGAGGCGGAATGGAAATTGCGTATATCACTATATAATGACTAAAAGTAAATATATATAGTTTGTACTTTGAATGAAGTATTCTAAAGGGATTTGGCTCCTCTAAAGTTCGTATGGCCACTGTATTGGTAATGCTGGATGAATCTAAACCATTAAAATAAAATAAATGGTTAAAAATAAAACACGTCACTTGATTACATAAACGAGGAGGAATGCTGTCGTTTTGTCAATTTGAACAATGGACGCCATCTTCTCGTGTTACCTTCTTAGTTGAGTTTTTGCAAACCAAAACCCATGTATCAGACTTCTCTGATTCTCTCTGTCTCATGTATCAGACTTCTCTGATTCTCTCTGTCCCAATTGCCAATGCATAATGGCCAAAAAAATCCATAAAAAATAAATTAGTTAAACAAATACAAGCACTATGTAGTACTAGTAAACACACACACACAGACATACTTTTTCACTTAAATTAAGTATGTTCTTCAATAAAACAGATACTATATCATGTGTAATATTTCTTCTTCTTCTTCTTCTCGCTACATTCCTTTAGGGACTATTTACTACACTGTTTTGGAGGTGTGTAAGGAGTTTTAGGTACTGATTTGGGGACTGTTTATTACACAATTTTGGCGATAATTTGAGGCTGTTTTGGCGATAATTTGAAACAGTTTTGGGGTCTGTTTTGGCGAATATTTGAGGCAGTTTTGGGGACTGCTTTAGCGATTATTTAAGGCAGTTTTGGGGACTGCTTTAGCGATTATTTAAGGTAGTTTTGGGGACTGTTTTAGCAATTACTTGAGATAGTTTTGGGGACTATCTGTTAAATTATTTTGGCGATTATTTTAGACTGTTTTAGGACTATTTAATTTACACTATTTTGTGGGCGTTTAAGGACTGTTTGTTAGACTTTTGGGGACTGTTTGAGACTGTTTTAAGGACTGTTTAATTTACACTATTTAAGGCAGTTTATTACGAGAATAAAGGGAAGAAATTTTGTACTTCCCTTAACCTATAAGAAATCCCTTTACATGCTTTAACTCCTGTTATCTCAAATTAATATATATCTGCATGTTTACTTGTGTTTTCGTCTACTCCTTCCACTTTTTCACTCCAAGGTTGTAACAAAGAAGAGACTTTGTGTTTTCAGCAATCCAGGGAACAATTCGATTGCGAGCGAGAGTAGATGCATCTATAGCTGAATTAGGAGCACACTTGGAGAGGTTAGAAATTGTGTTTTCTTGCTTTCATTCTTAATATTGAGGAGGATAATACTTTCTTAAAATTTTCCTAAAATTTTTTCGATTTGAATTGGGTCACTTGAATTATGTGCCTTATTAAGCTTGTATGATACAAGCATGGTCTGAAATATGTGGCTATATCATGTGTAATATTTCATCTTCTTCTTTTTCTCGCTATATTCTTTTAGGGACTATTTACTATAGTGTTTTGGAGGTGTTTAAGGAGTTTTAGGTACTGTTTTGGGGACTGTTTATTACACAATTTTGGGGACTATTTTGGCGATAATTTGAGACAGTTTTGGGGATTGTTTATTAGATAATTTTGGGGACTGTTTTGGCGATTTTTTGAAACAGTTTTGGAGACTGTTTTGGAGATTATTGGAGGCAGTTTTGGGGACTGTTTTGGCGATTACTTGAGACAGTTTTGGGGACTGCCTGTTAAATTATTTTGGTTCTTATTTTGAGATTATTTTGGAGTTAATTACAATGGATGTTAAATTATTTTGGTTCTTATTTTGGAGATTATTTTAAATTTATATATTTGAATTACATTGTTTTCGAGCTAATTACAATGGATGTTAAAGTTAGTGTATTTAAGGATTTATTTAGGGTGTTTCATAATCTCGTGTTCTTACAGAATGTCTCAGCCAATCAACAAAGAGTGGATGAACGAGAGGAATAGATTAAGTCAAGTGTATAGACAGGGAGTTGAAGAGTTTATTGAGTATGCAATTGCAAATGATGTTTTAAAGTTGCCAACCATTCTTTGTCCATGCGTTAAGTGTCGAAACAAGTTGCGATATCCGGCTGTAGATATTCGGAAACATTTGATTAAGAATGGAATTAATAAGACATACACTCAGTGGCTTTTACATGGTGAGGATCCATCTTTCATTTTGATGGATCAACACCCACCTCTGGGTCATGTTGAATTAGAAGAAGATATTGAGCCGATAGATAATAATGGTGATGAAGGGATTGGGATAGAGAACCTTGTTGACGCAGCTTATGGTGTGTATGATGAAACTTTTGGTGATGCTCCGTGTGGTCAGACCGAAGTTTCTACAGAACCTGGTGTTTTCAATAACAAGTACGAGGAATATAAGAGATTAGCAACTGAGAAATTATACCCATCATGTGAAGGTCCTGAGACAACTCTGTCGGCAATTGTGGAGCTACACAATTTAAAGAAGCAATTTGGTTGGTCGGGAAATAGTGTGACGGCACTTTTGTCTGTCTTGAAAAAGTGGCTCCCGAAAGGGAATACACTACCAGAAAAATATCCTCAAATGAAGAGTGTGATGAAAGACCTAGGAATGAAGGCCTCTTTCATTCACGCATGCACTAATAATTGTCTTTTGTTTTGGAAGGATAATGAAGATAAGGAGGAATGCCCCCAATGTGGAGAACCGAGATATGTGGTAACCAGCTTGAAAGGGGGGAGAATTCGCAAAGAACCTCGTAAAGTGTTGAGGCATTTCCCTATAATTCCAAGACTAGTTAGATTTTTTACCGTACCCTGGATAGCACGAGAGTTTACATGGCACGATCGAGCTACTAGTTCATGGGATTATCAACGTCACCCATCTGATTCATCCCAATGGAGAATGTTTAAGAATAAGTGGCCAGCTTTTGCTAAAGAAAGTCGTAATGTTTGGCTTGCAATAGCCACTGATGGGTTCAATCCACGTGGTATTCAATCTTCTAGTTATAGTTGTTGGCCGGTCATCGCTGTTCCATATAATCTCCCACCATCATTGTGCATGAAAAGAGAGTTTCAAATCTTATCTTTATTGATACCTGGTCCGAAAGCACCAGGTCAAGACATAGATGTTTTCCTTCAACCACTTATAGAAGAATTGAAGATTCTATGGGAAGAAGGTGTGCCTGCCTTTGACATGTTCAAAATGCAATCTTTTACATTAAGAGCTATGCTCATATGGGGGATCCATGACTTTCCCGCATATGGTAATTTGTCTGGTTGTGTAACTCATGGCTACAAAGCTTGTCCTGTTTGTGGTGACCACACTCCTTCCATTCGACTACATCATTCCCACAAGGTAGTTTACACTAATTATCGTATGTTTCTTAACATGGATCACCCATTCAGGGATGGCAGAAGTTTGGGACTCAAGACGACAGAATATAGAGAACCGCCATTACGATTAAATGGAGATGCGCTCTTAGAGAAAATAAGCGAATTTGAGTATACAACTGGAAAAGTCCCAAAAGTTACAAGTAATAAGCGAAAGTCAAGTGAGTTGAATGAGGTCGTCGAAGTGAGAGAAGCGTGGTATAAAAGGTCAATCCTTTTTGATTTGGAGTATTGGAGGTTTCATCAAGTTCGCCATGTACTTGATGTGATGCACACGGAGAAAAATGTTGCGGAGCACTTAATAAGCACGATTTTAGAAGATAAAGCCAAGACAAAGGACACAATAAATGCGCGGCTAGACATGAAGGAATTAGGTATACATAGTGGCCAATGGATGCAAACAGATGGACGCACAGGGAAACAAGTGAAGCCGAAAGCATCATTCCTATTAGATAAACAAGAGAAAAGAGAATTTTGCCAAATTTTGAACGATTTAAAGCTCCCTTCTAGCTTTTCATCTAATTTGAGCAACATTGTTACTCTCAACCCACCCGGTTTACACTCGATGAAGTCACATGATTATCACGTCATTATGGAATATTTGTTACCTGTGTTGCTTCAGCATGCCTTTCCAAAGCACCGAGATTTAAGAAGAGCTATCCAGCAATTAAGCTTATTTTTTAACTTATTATGCTCAAAAGTATTAATTCGAAAAGATATCCAAAGAGCAAAACATATGGTTGCGGAGGCATTGTGCGTTCTGGAAAAACATTTTCCACCTTCTTTCTTTGACATCAGCATCCACCTTGTTGTTCATCTTGCCGATGAAGCTTTAATTTGTGGACCTACTGGAGATCGATGGATGTATCCATTTGAACGGTAAAACTTCTTATGTTATACTTAATTGTATATAAACTAATTATATTAAAATGATAAATAACACGTGTTAATTATTTAAATTACAGACAAATGAAGGAATTTAAAGATATTCCTAGCAATAAGAGATTTGTCGAAGGGTCAATTACAGAAGCCTACATCGTTGCTGAGTCCGTACGATATTGTATGGAATATATGCCAAATCCTTTAGAAGGGAATCACAAACGAACTCGTGAAGCATTCTTGGATGAAGACGGAGAGTTTTCAGATGAAGGTCCTTTACTTGAAGATAAAACAGTGATTTTAGGGGGAAATCAGTTTCAACAAATTCGTCGATGGGTATTATTTCGACTTGATGTCGACGGACTGCAAGAATACTATAGGTGCGATTTATTTTAGAAAAAAAATGAGTTCTAACCCATTTTCCATGTATGTTATAACTACTAAGATTAAACTTCTGTGTAGTGAGTATAAACGATACTTGGCATCTCATGGAAAAGGAAAAGGGATCCAAATGTCAAAAATTGAGGAACAAACATCTTTCATCCCCTGGGCATACGAAAAGGTCATACAGTTATTCAACATGTGAACTATATATCATTTATTTAGTAAACACTTTCTAATAACATTTTCTTTGGATTTCATAGTTGGTGTCATCTAAAGAGACAGAGTCAAAGGAAATGTTGTGGAGGCTAGTTCAAGGGCCAAAGCACAAAGTTAAAACATTTAAAAAGTATCGGGTGAATGGCTATGTGTTCTCTCCAAAGTATCACGATGACACAGTTTCCACTCAAGATAGCGGTGTTTGCATGAAGGCGTGGACAGAGTTTAGGGCAAGAAAAAGCGATAAGAATTTGAAAGAAGCTTGGACCATGTGGTACGGGGTTATTAGACAAATAATTGAATTAGACTACACGATATTTAAAGAGGTAGTATTTTATTGTTATTGGGTTAGGGTAGAGGATAAAGCCAATGGATGTAAACAATGTACAAACTCTAACTTAGTGATGGTAAATTTTGAGAAGTTCAAGAGTATTGATAACGTGTTAGACGAACCAGTCATTCTTGCTTCTGAAGCTTCACAAGTGTTTTATTCTAAAGATCCTCGAAATCCTAATTGGTGGGTGGTTATACATTCACCAAAGAGGTTGACAACTCGAGTTGACGAGTTAGAGATCCCTACTGTCTTCCAATCTACTCTTGAAGAACAACCTCACTTGGAAAAGTTGCTAGAATTGCATAACTAGTCTAGTGCACAATGGTCAATTGGTATTTTTTTTGTCTTGCTTATGTAAACAATTTGTATTGATATATTCTTTTTATATGCAAAGACTATTATTTTGTATAATGTACTTTATCATCTTTAATTCGTAAACGATGTCTTCAACATTATTCTTCAATTTATTGAACTTAATTTCTAATGTTATTAAATTCCATTTGGCTTTTTTTAATCATTGTTTGGCTTCTCTTTTTCTATTGTTAGGAAATATCAATTATGTCATCAGGTGCAGGGTCAAAGAATCCAACTTCTTCTTCAGCCCCAACCCAAACTCAATCATCAACAAAGAAAGTCGTAAATGGAAAGAAGCTCGTCAAAGTTGAAATAGATGGCACGGTGGTAGGAGAATTTGCTAGCAATTGGAGTACTCGTACCGGAGATATTATCAGGAGCGTAGTACCTGTTCATTATAAAGATTGGAGACAAGTGCCAAAAAACTTTCGGAATGATGTTTGGAATAACTTAATGGTAAACATTAATTTATTTATTGTATTTTAGCAATTTAGTTAGATTTTCTTAGTAGTAGTTTTTTAATTTCTTGTTTATAACAATTACAGGCTGAATTTGAGTTGGATATTCCTCCAGAGGTTGCCCGTCCATTGTTGGAGAAGGCATGGCCCCAAAAATTTCGGACAGGCAAAATTGCACTACGAGCCCATTTGAAAAGTGGGATTGAGGGTCCACCCGATGGGATGGACCCAATTATTTGGGAAAAGTTTGTGGAAAATGAAAGCGACCCAAAGAAGAAGAAGCAAAGTGTTCAGAATTCTGAAAACCGGAAACAACTTACATATTCTCATACTCTTGGGCGGTGTACCTATGGACTAAAAATATATAAGATGGTGAGTGATGATTTAACTTTTAGTTTGTAAATATATATGTAATCTAACTCTTAAGTATTTGAAATTTCAGGAGCAAGCGAATCCTACTCAAACATATAATAACCGGGCTGATAAATGGTTGGTGGGGCATGAGGATAAAAATGGTTGTGTGTTGGAAAGTGCTAAACCCTTTTATGTAAGTACTTTGTAATTTTACTTTGAGCTTCAAACTGTACATTGTTTACAAATTCTAATGTTTTTAACTTGTAATTTTGATAGGATAAAGTCAAGGAAGCAAAATTAAAAAGAAAAAGTGGAGAGGCGTCTAGTAATACTACTGAGAACGACGAATTGTCTGAAGTTTTCGGCAAGGATCAACGGGGACATGTTCGTGGAGTTGGTTCACATGTTACTAAAAAGCAGTTAATTCACTTGGGGATTGCAAAGGCGAAAGAAGAGGCTAATAAAGTAGAAAAAGAAGGCATTAATGCATTGAAAGATGAATTCAAATCATATGTCCAAGAAGCAGTAAAAGTACAATTTCAAGATTTTCAATTAGCAATCCAAGGTACTATGCAAAATATGATGGCTGATTTTAATCGTGGTTCACCACATGTGATGACGACGCCTAGAAGTGAATTTGCTAGTAACTCTGTTCATCGCTCTTGTAACCTAGCCCAAAATTTGGATAATGTTTTCACTCCGAGCCCTGTTGAAAGGCCTAATTCGTCCGACAAACCCTCAATTATATTGATTGATAGAGAAAATAAAGAATTAGCCAAGGGTTATGTCGTGACAGATGCAACAGCCGAAATTTGTCACGGTAGGAAGGTTGGTATTGGTGAGAAGAAAGTCTATATTGATGAAGTTTTAGAACCGGATGCTCCATTATGGTTTCCTCAAGATGGTAATGACACTTTCTCTGCCTATGTTGCTGGGGGTTATATAATTTGGTTCGAACCTTGGTTGAAGTATATTTAATTACTTCTATCTTTGTTACGTGTAGTTTTAAGTATTTATTTTTTGGACATGATGGTACTTCATGTTTTGACTTGGCCATTTTGAATTTAGTATGTTTTATGTATGGTTGGACATCTTTGGTGCCTTGTATTTGTGGCTAGACATATTTTGTAAGAATATTGGTTTGGTTTAGATGAATATTGGTTTGTAAGATGCTATTTGGAAATTGTATGTGAATTTGTCATATGTGGCTAAAAATGTGCTGCTTAAACTGGTTCATCTACAGGTACAGGAATTTTCTTATTATAGGAAACTGGAAAAAAATATATAAAAAATATATTTAGTTTTTTCTTTGTAACGGCTATAAACCGTTACAAATTTGTAACGAGTTTTTGATTAGTAACGGATTGTTTCTGTTACAAATCATTTAAGATATGGTTACTTTTGCACTCTATTGTAACGGTTGCACAATATTTTGTAACGGACAAATTCTGTTACTTAAATTATAATAGTAACGGATTAACAACGATTTATGTCCGTTACAAAATTATTTTTAGTAACGGTTTTCTTAATTTTTAGTAACGGATATATCCGTTACTAAAGTGTTTTTAACGCCAAATTAGTAACGGATTTTTTGTGTTAGAAAAATTTTCACCAACAGACATGATCCGTTACAAAAAGGCCATTATGGTGTAGTGTTATAAACAACTTGATCCAACTAATACATGTTTTGTTTTGAAAAACTTAAACCCACATAGTTTACTCTCACAACCTAAACTCAAAGTATCCCCTACATGACCTGACATGTTACAATTATATAATATTTTAAGGATATTTAATATATATATATATATATATTTAGGTCAGTTTAGATCAAACGATTTTTCGTTATTTAATCCAAACATGCATTCTTAAAATTAAACGTTACAAATTTGAATCATTAGAGAAAAACAATTAGAGAACTATTGAATAATAGCATATCCAACGCAACCATGAATTAGGTGAAAATGAGTTGCCACGCATGATTGATGACAATGAACTAAAAAAAATGTTCTCCAATGCTACCATTCATAATGACCATGATGATGTGGCAAAAATGAAAATAGACATTGCAAAGATGGTTCTCTATTTCTAGAGGGTCTTTTAGACAATGTCTTAGTGCCACATCATCATTTTTGTCTGCGTACTTTTCTTTTTTAAGCTTTTAAATATTTTAATTGTAATTTTATAATTTGTTGGTGTGAAAATTTAGAACATATTTATTAATAACCACATAATCAAATGACTAAATAATGATTCGAACGATGTGGTACATAACACGCTGGTAATTACTAGATAAAATAAAACGAGACAATAATGTATAGAGGAAGTTCATCCTTTATGAGCATAGGGGTTAATCATTCTCTTATGAACATAGTTAGGAGCTCGGAGCTGCATTATATTATAACAAATGAGTTCTGATTACAATCAAATTCTTTTATCTCTAACTCTATTTTATAGTCTTATGGCTTCGTAAAAGCTTGGTGGTTGAGGAAAGTAAATGCTTCCTCATATATGTACAAGAGCAAAAGATGTCCAGCAGGTACAGAGCAGTTGGCTTTCAGTCACTCTCCTATCATTATTGCATGCTCGATTTGATCACCTTGCTTCTCCTCTTAATTTTGAGCATTAAATGCAGTTAATGTGCATTTAATGCAGTTGATGGAGGTTATGCGCCTCCTACAAGGTCAGTAGCAGTCGTCCACATCTTCTTTAACCATTTTGTCAGAGCGATTGGACATTGTTGGCTTTGATTTGGTGAAGGAGCTCGGGAGGTCGAGCTTTGCAGGTCCGTGGCATTAAGCGTAGGTTAAACCTCACTTTAACATATCTATGAGCTCGATTGGACACGTAGCACCGGTCCCCAAACCTCTCTACTACACTATCTCACATTGGCAGGGATTACCACGTGTCCTCTAGTGATTGGTCTAGAGGTGAAATAACTATTTCACGTATCATAATTTATTTATAAATAAAAGTTACACATTAAAAAAATATGAATAAAGACCTATCAAATAATACCCATTTTACATAGAAATTATTAATTTATTAATAGACAATTTTCTGGGCAATCTAATCGAAGATGATTTTTGTAAAAGTTGTTCATCAAGAGACTTTTTTATGCCCATAGAAAATACATGTTTACATGTTTATGGTCAAGAAATATCCGATCCATTTATGCATTGGAGATGCTCTAACAGTAAGATAATGTAAAGAGAAAGATCATGACATAAGTATGGAGTAAAATATGGTGTGTGAGAAACATTTTTTTTAATGTAATTAGGGGTGTAAATAGGTATTCGAAAATCCGAATCCGTTTTGAATTCAAATTCGTATTTTTTTTATATTTATCCAAACAATTAATCGGAAAAAATGTTTTGAGTAGTGTTTACAAATATCTGAGAAAATGGATAAGAATATGGATAATGATAGTATTTGACCTGGATAATCCGTATCCGATGTGGATTATCCATATTTAAGGATATTCGATTTATATATATATCCCCATTAAAAAAAATCTACTAAGATTTAATTTGGTCTGCACAAGCTACCCACAATTTATTAAAAAATTAAATTAAACCAAAAAAGAAAAACACCTATAGGAAAAGAAATAGTTGGACTATTTACAACATTTGTGATTTTTTAAGATGGAATGTTCAAGACCGTAGCAAATTTAAAATTATAATGATTTTCATATTTGATTTGTCATTTTGATCTGTATGGTTATATTATAATTTAACATAAATCTTATTGGGTTATTCATAAGAAATAAAATAAATTCATTATTGCAATTAAAAGTTTGACATAAAACGTTAAACATTATTTTAATACGTTTTGCAATGTTAAGTTATTATTGTTAAGTTACAACTTGTATAATGTATCATTTTGATCGAAAGATTATGTAGTTAAATATAATTTTTAGGTTAACAAAACATAAGGAACATGTATGTAGTTATATAGAAAAATGGATAGTAATATTATCCGAATTCAAGATATCTGATATGATAAGGATAAGAGTAGTTTAATATACTATCCAAAAGGATATGAATAAAGATTTTGATAGTAAATTTAAAAAGGATAGCGTGATATCCGGTTTTTGGGAAGTGTAAAAGTGGATTGAAAAGTGAATTTGGTTTTTGTTATAGTTATTTTTCAATTAATTCAAAAAAAATCTTGAAAAAAATTCAAAAATAGTCACAATTGATCTTATTTTATAGATCTCGATAAGTGGGTTTCAAGTATATTTTTTTGATTTAATTCCAATTTTTAGATTTAAAGTTTTGGTGTTTTAAAAGTTTTATGAGAACAAAGGTAAAGTGAAGTGAATTTTGGAAAGTGTGAAAATAAATGTGACTTTTGGTAGAAAACTTAAAAATTGAACCAAACAGGACTTATGGTCTGTTTAATAATAAGATGAAAAATAAATGTAATTTTTTTTAAAAAATAAATTAAATAATGTAGTAAGATGTTATTTGTCACATACTATAAATAGATAACAAAATAGCGCTATTTTTATTATTTTGTTATTAGAATAGCGCTTAACATGCAAATGGGCGGAAAAAGAGGTGTTTTGATTTATTTAAAAAATGATAAATAAATAAATAAATAAAAATGTGCGTACAAGGACGGGGAGGACAGACGTCAATATTTTAAGAAGAAGGAATAGGATAAGTCACTCGCCTCTCCATCCATTACAAATCACAACACCACCAGCCAATCTTTACTGCAGCAGTAGCTGAGACACCATTTTGACCTACACCAACCAATCATCTTCAGATTTATACGGACGGACAACTCAAATTTAGGGCTATTTCATTCAACACGAGAAAGTTCCTCCCGAAACTTTCGAGATCATTTCAAGGTATGTTTGCTTTTACTATTTAGATTTCATCTTAATCTTTATCATCTTCAGAGTAATCTTTATCAAATGTTGTAAACGCCATGTATAATTCCATCGATCCACGAGCTGGATCTACGAGATCTGTAATGTTTCGTGGTTGCTTGCTATGTAATGATAAGGATTCTGCATTTTAAAACTTATTAGCCGAATGCTTGTGAATAAATTAGGGGATAGTTCTTCGTGCATAAACAAAGATTTGATCTGACTGAGGAGAATTTCGGACGTAGATCTGTTGAATTTCGTTACTATCCAGACTATTTTTGCTTATTTTGCTGAAAAAATGTATGAATTGGATGCTTATTCAGCTTGAGACCATAACTCTAATAACACCAGATCTACACAAGAGGTTTCAATAAATTTGTTTTTACACCAATTTTACCAAAGCTTAAACCTGTTTATCCTTTAAGAAAGTCCTGAAACTTAGGATGCCCTAGTCCGACTCTCAAACATGGTACTCGTTACATATTTATAAGAGAGATAAATTATCATATTTGAGCACAGTATATAAGTTTTCAAGGGATGAGAAAATCGTATTTAAATTGTAGAATATTTATGTTTGAAACCTGAGGTAGTGATTCAAGCAATTTAATATTTTACAATTTTGTAACCTAGTTAATTTGAACTTAAAATTGTCTGATTCTTCGTTGTGTGCGCCTGGGCACAATAGTTAGGTTAAAGGAGCAGAGTAAGATAGTAGGTTGACCATTAATGTTACAATGGGAGCACTGGTTTTATTTAATATTTTACTAAATCATTATTGGGACATCGTTAGATACGCATTCCCTGTTATAAACTCTTTCATGTTTTCAGTTTTCTCTGTACAGAATGTCAAGTCTAAACGAGCACATAATATTTAAGGCAGAGCGTCTAAAATGATCCTTTTGTTATTTGTGCAGACAGGTTCCGACCATATTGAAGCCTTTTTTTTGTGTTTGCTAATCATCATGAAGTATTTGGAATACACTCCTCTTGACCGGTAATTGTCAAACTGTTCCGTTATAACAAAAAGCATGATTTAGCCTTTTTTCTTTTGGGCAAAGAGGGGAAATAGCGCAGCGCACCCTGAAAATTTTATAAAATCCTTTTTACTGGTGCATTCTGAACCATTTAACAACCATATATTCCTTCTAGATCCTTTTGTTTCTTCCGTTTAAATTTTCTTTTGGTATTAAGCCGTGATTGTTTATATTTCCTAGCATAAATGATTTTCTAAGCGACGTCAATCTGGGAGAGCGAACTATCAAAGGGTGCTTTGAAGCTTACTCTTGTAAGTGAAGTTTCTTGGTTTTGGGGTAATTTTTGGATTCTCCTTTTGGAATTTTAAGAGTGTGAGTATTTTTTTGGCTGTGTTTTATAGGCAAACATACAGGAACTGATAAGAAGCTGTCTCTTAGTTTGGAGAATGAGGTAATGTAAATTTAATAAAGAAAATCTCTCATGTTATTTAGTAATCCAACACTCCTTCAAATTCTTTGCTCAGAGCAGGAAGAAATTTGTTTCTGCATGTTTCTTTATATGGTTCTTTCTGTCTTCTCTTTTCTTGTCTCATGCATGGGAACCATATGCATTTTTGAAATTTGGATTTTGTTAATTATGACCAGTGCTATCACATACAAGCTTCATTGTTGACTGGCATCGTTTGATCATCATATTATCTACTCTCTTCCGGTAGGCCTTTCTTCACCAATAGAAAGCCTAGTAGAAGAACATGCTACCATAGAGAAGGGAGCCTTCCTTAGATAAGAGAGAAGAATAAGAAAAAGGTCCTATAGATAAAATGAAGTTTATCTCCAGTTTGCATTAACAGAATGCAAGAATCGCACATTCAAGTTATCATCTTTGTACAAGTATTATCACTTTTATGTAAAAATGTCTCTCCTTCCTAGTGCAGCCCCCTGCTTTTGCTGTTGGTTCTAAAATTTGGTTGTGAATGTCGCTGCTTCCAGTAGTTTCTTGATGTTATAATTTGTCTGCTTCTGAACAAATTCTCCCATATATATATATCACTTCATTTATGGTGTTTTATGTATGTTTTCAATCCAGATTCTTGATTATCTTGGAAAATCTTCTGACACTAACTCTTCCTCACCAATTGGATATCTGTCTAGCAGATCCAGGTGTGAATGCTTACCTATTTTGACCTATGAAATCTATTTATATGTAAATTATGTTTCTTTAACTTGCTTTCTTTCATGTGTTTTCCAGTCGAAAGACGTTGATTTATCTGATTCTTACACTCTATCACATGTATCCGGATTATGACTTCAGGTAACCTGTATCTTATGTCTCGTTGGATATCCTTCTTATATAATAACTAGCTGACAAGGAGGGTTATGGGTAATGTCACTGTCAGCTTTGTGGCGACATGGCATCCCGCTATATAATCCTTCGTTAACAGCATTGGGAGTGTTGTCAGATGGTCTGACAAACAGTTCAGAAAACTGTTGCTCTTGGTGGAGCTGAGAGTTCAAGTCTCTCCATTTCCCAAACTAGATTTGTGGTTGGCTTGTGTCTCACTGAACTGCTATTGTGACTACTAATCTGCGTGCTTGCTGATGTACTTTATCTAATCTGTTTTCCTCTGTTGTTTGTGACATTACACTATTGCGAACGTCTATCAGTGCAGTCAACGCTCACCAATTTTTCACGGAGGAAAGCTGGGACTGCTTCAAGCAGATTTTTGATATCTACATGTTTGATGCATCAAAGGTATAATCATATCCATGTCATATGGTATGGAATGGGTTATAGTCCAGATATGAATGCAGCTGTCTGCTGTCTTTGCTGTTTATACCGGCTATATTAAGGTCCAAGCTCATCATTTACCTTGCTCCATGGCCTGTGTTCTGAACCACCTAACATAGAGGTGTATCTTATGCATATAGTCTCAGTAACTGTGTTTTATGTATATATAAAATAATCCATCCACTAGTACCCTTTGGGCGCATTTGGATGTGGAGTTGGAATTTGAGCTTGGAGTTTCTTACGTCCAAATCTATCATTTTTATACCTTTATGATAAATTTAGCAAGTTGTGTTACTTTTTCTATTTAACATACAAAGTATGGTAAAATAAAAATAAAAATGTTAATGCTACCCTTCATTTATGTGTGTATCAAGAGAGGAAGTATATTATTTGTACATATATACTCTCAAAATGTATACCTTGAGGTCCGTAATGACCAGTATTGAAATATAGGGAGATTTATTTTCATAAATCTCAATGATCTGGATTTGGAAAAAACAATCCTTCCCGTAAGTGGAACATTTAATAAAGTGTTCAAATTTAGGATTGCAATAGATTTACGGACCTATATCCTTATTTTTTTTTATCCAAACAGAAGATTGAATTTGAGTGTCTCGAGTCTAAGCGTTCTCTTATATCCAACCTCAAATCCTTGAACCAAACCCGCCTCCTTTGTTCTTTACAATTTGCGGTTGCAGGAATGGGTTGAGGCAAATGAGGGTAGTTCCCTGCTGGACAACTTGTACAAAGCTCTAGATGAGGTGAGCTCTACTGAAAAAAAAGAGAGGTAACATGCATTCATTGCAAGAGGATCAACTTTATTAACATGTGGTGAATGCAGGTTGTGAAACTTGCAGAATGTGAAATCTACAGCTACAATCCAGATTCTGATGCAGATCCCTTCCTAGAAAGAGGGGCCATGTAAGATTTACATTATAATCACACTAATTTGCTACTTTCAGTCTCAAGAGCCCCACTTTCCTGTTTGGGACGTCCCGAATAAAGAGTACCATATCCTTCAACGTAACAAATATAACTATTGAGAATTGCTATTTTCTTAGAAAGTACCAAAGTTATAGTGGCACTCTTAATTTGAGGGGAGTATTTCTGTAACTGCATAAATGATCGAGCACTTACTGGAATTTTCAGATGGTCATTCAATTTCTTCTTCTACAATAGAAAACTTAAGCGTGTTGTGAGTTGCCGCTTCTCTTGTATAAGGTAATCTTTCTTGTTCTTCATTTGAAATATTTAGGGTTTTCAACCAGCAGCTGCCAAGTGACGACACATTTGTTGCAGCAACTTGGTAGATGAGGCGTTTCCTATGGATGCGATATGCGATGGTGAAATATTTGATGATATGGACATGTGAGTCTCGAAGAATTCTGTCTGCACAATGTTAATATTGTTGTTTGCTAACGGTAGGTTGATGAAACGTACAATATGTGATGTTGTCAAACTTGGTGTAGCTAGGAGAGTAAATTTGCAAATCCTTGTTGCTTACTTTACTGACCCGAGATGTATGTAATGCACTCTAATGGAATTCGTTCATATGATGAGTAGGTTTAGGGCAGTGCAGGTTTTCTTTGTTTTCCGTTGCCTTTTCTTTTTAAGTATCGGTTGATCATACGTTCTATAGCCAAGAACCCTGTTGCTGAATTCTCTTTATGCTTGCTCTCAATTGTTGAAAGGCCTTTTTTATAATAACCAAGGAACACTCCAAATCACATGAAACTACCGATGCAGGAAGGACGATTCTCATTCTCTTGCTCTCTCAGTGTGCGTGAAGCACAACATAATATTAGACCCCTGATCTTGGCAATCTTATAAATAGAGTTTTTTTTTGTTTCCTTATTCAAGCAATGCTAAATCCGGGGAGTTCTTGGGGGGGGGGGGGGGGGGGGGGGGGGGGAGGGGGGGGGAGGAGGAGGAGATTGAATTGTGATTCCCTACGGGAATTATTGCACTTTTAACCGCTAGGGCAAAACATGAATCTAAATAAAGGTCGTCTTGAGGTCTGAAGACACGTCTCGAGGCAAGATGCTGTTAATTTCCAAGCTTTGCACATCTAAGCAACATTGGGGGTTTAACATGTTGGGGGTTTAAATATGGGGGTTTAACATGTTGCAGATTTGAAATAGATTTATTGTTGGGAGTAACTTATCTGGTAAGTATCAAAAACAAGACAAGTGAGAATCTTTCTCAAACATAAAAATATTTTTTTCTGAAAGATGGGGATTAGCTTTACACGCTTGTAGATTCAGAATATGCTGTAGCAATACTGAAATTTCCAGGTCAATTCTTAAAATCAAAAAGTACGAGAAAATGAGAAAAAAACGATTACCTATCAAGGTTAGGGGCTCGTCTAAAATTTGCAATAATCCCTCCATAGAGTGAAATTCTTGTATAGAGTAGTAAGAACAATAAATACTACTCCATTTTACCATACAGATATAACTAACAGACACACGAAGTAAACAACAATTGTAGCTCACAACCCAAAATGGCGCTTCGCCCCATCTTGAGTTCCGCAAGCCTCTAAATACAAAAACACTCCTAAATCATTCCGTCAATAAAAGATCATTAAACTTCATAATAAACTCAAACTATGCTTATTGAATCCACATCATCTTTACTACTCTGATTGCAGCTTTTCTTATAATTATACCAGCCTTTTATTTGCGATGAAAACTTTGCAAACACCTCCACCCTTTGGGGGCGGTTTGCGTATAACATCCAAAGCGCAAGACTGAGCATAACTCCTACAGAGATCAGGGCCAGCCCTGCGTTTAAAATATGCAGATGCTCCTTTAATGGGGGACAGTAATCTGTGATGATGTTTCGAAAAGTTTCACGTACAAAATTACAATCCTGAAGACTGAGGAGGGGCGGGGTATAGTGTTCGAGGGCGTAACTTATGTTCACTGCTGCCACCAGTTGGCCATACATGTCTGGTGTCAACCTCCCAATACTGCTACAAATCCCAGTGTCTGATATTGTGCAAGTGAAGTTCTCCCAAACCTGAAAATTTCACCCCCCGAAAAAAGATCAGTTTAGGAAATATATAGTTTTAAGGTGCATTAGTTTGAATCTATATTTCAAAAATCATTTTTTCCCCTTTTTGAGAGAGAGGTCTTCTTCCTTGTACTACTATTCGAGGGAAATATGGAAGGGAAATTGAACACAAACTATCAAGTGAAAAATCTGTTTATATTCCATTTGATTGCAATATCTAGATATAGTAAAGGTATGTTACTCTCGTATTTTACTTGTAAAAAAATACTACTTTAGCAATTCTGAGGCCAAAAATGTCGCTGAATGGATTGAGAGACTGTGATCATTAGCCTATTAAGTTAATAAAAAAAACCTTTGACCATACGCAAATAAATGATTGGTGCGCGTACCAGAGAAGCATTGGCCATAGAAACCTCTTGGGTTGAAGTTGAACATTGTCGATCTTGCAGCTGAGAGTCAAATGGATAACAAAGATGTGGCACGGGAGGACCCGACTGGTTGTAATAATTAGGAATCGCTTGAGGCTGAGGTGGCGGATTTGAGTTGGCAAAGGTGTCTACGAATCTATTAACCATATTTACAATGTCATTAATGACTTCTTTACTCTGAACCAGTGTCTGGTTTGTGGTTTCCTGGTCTACACACGGTAAAATGTTGCTAAGGGCTGTTTCCGCGTGGGGATTATCCACCCATTCTCCCATGGCTATACATGTGTCGGAAATTGCACTGAAACACAAAATCACTTGTCATTCTGTCAACACAAGGAATTAGCTGAAAAAAATTCTAGTTTGTGGTGAATCACAAAAACGAATATTTTTCAACAACAATATCACATTTGACAGAAAGAAATGCAGAGGAAAAGAGTTGGTGTAGACTATAATTTAATTCCAAAACCTTCTTATAAGTATTATCTATATCAAATATCTTACTTGTTGAGTATTACGAAAACTCCACAAAGAATGAACGTAACTGCCACAAGTAACCATCCACTAATGATGAATCTGCGTCAAATGATGGCCAAGTGAGACAAATAGGAAGTGACGTAACAATGAATTCGTTTCTCTATAAAAGGAAAATAAACATAACCACCACAGGGGGAGACCTACATGTGAATTGCATTTTGGTGACCAAGAATAGAAAGGCCTGCATAAAAATTAAAAACAATATAAAATTAGTGACTAACAGAAGTAGGTATTGAGAAGCAAGACTCGGATATATGAGATACCAGGAAAAAAGGTAATGGTATCATTCGCTAATACATACAGAGACCCAGAAGGGACAGAAGAAGCATCACAGCTGCAACTGTGATCAATGCTAATCGCCTGAAACAAAACCATTATATTTGGCTGTAAAAACTAGAAGTTTAATTGGATTAAAAAAAAAGGTAGCCAAATCGGATAAGTGATACTTTCAAGGGAGAGAAAAATACACAGTGCGGAAGACTCTTCTTATTTTGCCTGAATTTTCATTTGTTTTTTGCCCCAGAGTGTCCGCAGCAGTATTCAAATCTACGTTCAACTTGTCAATACTGTCTTTCACGTCCGAAGGAAGGAAAATCTGGGCTACATTGACAGTTTTTGCGAGTGACAAATATTGTGTGACATTTCTCAGTGTCTGCACGGTGTAGTCTGATTGGTTTACAACATAATTCAGAGTCTGCAAAGCTTCGTCATGAAATTCATCCTGTCCGACAGATAGAAGAATACATCCAATCCTGATGACAATAGTATTGGCGTTAGCCCGAGGAGTATGGTACTGGGATTAAGTACATCATCAACAAACTATATTTAAGTTACTATTTTATGAGGGAAAAAACAGGTAGGAAACAGAAGAATACATCCAATCCTGATGACAATAGTATTGGCATTAACCGGAGGAGTATAGTAGTGGGATTAAGTACATCATCAACAAACTATATTTAAGTTACTATTTTATGAGGGAGAAAACACAGGAAATCAAGAGTAGATTGCGAGAAGATTTCACCTAATCCTGTAAGCTCTAAACCTTCAAATTCAATATGGTGACATGAATTTCCATTACAAAGAAGGCCAAAAGTCAAAGAGCCTAAGAGAGTCAAGATTTACAGATATATATATATATATATATATGACAAAAGAAAACCAATAACAAATGCGGGAAAACCCACCAAAACTACAAAGAACTATTCTCAAAGTCTGAAGACGCCAATCTTGACAAAATCGGACTAGGACTACTAGGCTAGTATACCCAATATCCAGAAGAGCTAACAAAAGAAGCAGACCAATTAGCAAGCATAAACTGAGAAATTAGAAAACAGATTAAGTTCCTACACGTCGAGACAAAATTAACTAAATAGAAGCCTGTTAACTCTAAATTCTGAAAAATACAAAAGCCTCTTCGAATCTTGATAATATAATAAGTGGAAATTGGCTTATGTTAAACAACACATCATTGTCAATAAAAGCGGCAACTTCAGCTCAAATATTAAATGTAAATACAGTACTTGGAAGTTGGAACTATAGAAAAAACCTTCATAATTATGATCGTAAGGTTAGAGAGTTGAGATTATTACGCTGCAGCACATGTGAAGACAATAAGCATGATCAGACATATCCTCTGTGAATAATGCGATTCCTTGCCTTTGATGCTTACTCTCCATCCACAGCAATGATGAACCACAAGAGCCAACCCAAAAGATACAAACCATAAAATAGCAAGAATGAACCCAGTTGCACCTGTAAATCCAACAGACTGTGCGAAGAAGGTCGAAATAATGACAGAAGCAAGTTAGACTTGGCCACGGCTCAACAAAGCATAAATACATGAAGAAAAATTTAACAGGAGACTATATATCATCTCCAAACGTTTACTGAAACATCACTCAATCAACAATGTAAGTATTTTGCAATACAATTAAATTGTTTAAGGTACTGTCTTCTTGTAGAAGTCTTTGAGTGAGGTACTTCACCCAGTTAAGAAGTGAAATTGTGGCGATTTTCTACATCTTGAATTTTTCACAGTATACCACAAAGTGATTCCAAGTTTCAACATAGTAATTTTTTTTTCTCTTCCCCATATCCAGGTACTTTTAACGTATCTTAGTCAAGAAGAAACCTCTTTCCTTTCGTCTATTCGAAAAGAAGAAGAAGAAGAAGAAGTTCACTCTGCTATAGTTGAATTAAATCCCTAAAGCCCCTTTCTAGATCTTCTTCAATTTTGATTTTGTTTACAAGATTGAACAGAGTAATATTTCCATATATCTAACACTCATGTAAACACAAAGCAATCAGTTGGACCAAATATCACATTTGAACAGATGAATCAAGTACCCAAAACAAGAAGAAGAAAAAGAAAAAGAAAAAGAAACAGAACTTACAGCCCAGTAATGCTTATTGGCAATGTCCCATCCACCTCGATACCGCCTAAAACTGGAAAGAATGTCGGGTCTCTTAGTCGTCCTCTCAGCCAACACTAGTGTTCCCACATATGAAGGCCCCGGCGCCTCCGCATTCACATTCAATATTCCATCCTTCCACCTCTCCAAATTATCTTCCCCTACACGAAAATTACACCAACAATCAATCATCGAAATCTTCAATGGCCAATACAAAAATCATAGAAAGGTCGAAAAAAAAAAGAGATCACAAAATCAATTTCACAGTTCCATTTCATTACACATCACTATAATAGGTAATACGGACAAATGTTTGTAAACTAAAGAATAATTCACTTCTAGTAAGCATAGTCGCACATAGTAAAAAAAAAAGATCAAAAATCGCATAAGCCAAATTCTCAAATAGTTCCAAAAAAATCGTCAAAGTTCGCCACTTAAAAAGAATCATTGATACGCGAGGTACAGAACATACAAATATATATATATATATAAGCACAAACCTATTATGAAGTTGAGATCATGATGATTGTGGTGAGAAGGGAGAGCTGCAATGGAGGTGCAGAGAATTACAAGGAAGAAGAAGAGAGACAGGTGAGGGATGAAGAAGGTCTTCATCATCTCATCTCAACTCCAGTAAATGGAGTGATTTATCATCCTAAGTTTGATTTTTTGGTTATTTGTTTGTTCTAGAGAGAAAAAAGTAATCATCGCTTTTACTTTAAAATACAAGAGAAACAAGAAATTGTTGTTCTCATTCTATTCTATTCTTTTCTTCATTATTAGGGTTTATTGAGCAACAAGTGTTTGTAAAAGAGAAAGATCTGCTCAATTTCCATACATCATCATATATATAATCACACGGAGGGAAGGGATGGGGATGGGGATGGGGATGAAAAGGCGGGTGTGAATGAGAAAGGCTTAACCGACTCAACTAAGAAAAGAAAAGCCGCAATTTATTACCTGAGATTTTATTTGTCCCTTGTTCAGGTAGGTGGTATTAGCATTCAAAAAATACTCTGCAACACTTACATTTTTATTAAATTATTTGTAATTAAATAAAGTATTTATTATTTAGTTTTTGTGAGTCAAATATAAATTTATATATTCGGTCGTTAACAATTGAGTCAAGTATTAACAAGTTTATATTCAACTCTTCAAAATCAAATAACATACATATTACTTAGTTGTTATGAACCGAATGAAAAGTAAGGGCGTATTTGATTGGGTTTCTTTTTTTATGAAAAATACCCATTTTTCACTTGATTTGACAATTTAAAATATTTGATTGGCTTTTTTTTTGCAGGGGAAATAGTTTCCCACTTTTGCTCACATTTTCCACCAAAACAAGGAAAATATTTCTTTGTTTTTTTTTTTTTTTTTGGGGGGGGGGGGGTGTATTTATTTTTCAGGCAATTGGATATTTTTTGAGACAAAATTTTACCCATTTTCTACATTAAAAATGCTATAACGTAAAATACAAAATTTAATATTTAAAATATACTAATCAAGATCAATTAAACAAGATTTATCATGATTATAGAATTATGTAAAAAAAATACCCATAATTTTTTTCTACATTAAAAATGCCATAATACAACTAATATTTTTCGGGTAGAAAATTAAGGCAAGCAAACACATTTAATTAACATTTTTCATGTAACTCAATTTTAGGCAATTCAGTTGCCTGGAACTTCCATACAAATTCTATACTTGTAACCAAACGCACCCTAAAAATATTTTTGAGAGATATTGGGAGTGTCGGTATCTCTCATTTTATTTATTATGTCTTTCCCTTACTTTTTTGGTTTTCAGTTCCTATGCTATGCTGAAGTATAATTGTTAATTCGAAAATTCTACCCTATATTTTTAACGTACTATATTATTTTAATAATAATATAATCCTCTTCAAAATTTATTTTAGTAACTTATTAAAACTTTTTTTCCTTCCTTTTAACGATAAAAATTATCCGAACCAATTGATTAAAAATTCACATACAGTTTAAAACTATTTCGGAGACATATCTTTTTCCGATATTCTTAACATATATATAATAATTTTGCAATGTTAAAATGTATTTGGAATACCAGTACTAACCTTATATAATAATAACACTAATAATAATAATAATAATAATAATAATAATAATAATAATAATAATGGTAGCTAATATAAAAATTGAAAAGAGGAAGATCAGAAACTCGATTAATAAAATAACCATATTTCTTTTAAAGTTAAGTGTAGTGGGTATACGAGGATGAGGGAGAATGAGGTCTGTTTGTTTGATCTGAGGAGGTGAGGAGTTTCAGGTGAATGGAAACAAAGGGTTAGAATCTTCACGTAAAAGGAACGGAATGTACAATTGTTTAAGTTAATTAATTAATTAAACCACTTTTATAAAACGCTTACTATAATAAAAGACACAATTAAGTGTATTCGGTTCACCGTAAATATCACGTGTGGGCTTAAGAAAATCTTGCGTTATGGAGTTCCAGAAGACCAGAACTTTAATTGAAAAACAATTTTTAATTTTTTTTTTTTTGTCAATTACAATTTTTTAGTTTATCGTATAAATAAAATGGTGAATGAGTTTGTGTTATATTAGTATTTCTTATTCTTATAATAAAAGGCCCCTTGCACCAAAAAAAAAATAAAAAATAAAAATATATATATATATATAATAAAAAGGCCACATATTTGATTAGCATTTATTTATAATAGTTGTTGCTTTACTTACAGTGTGTTTAAACACCCTTTCTCCCAATAGTAACTTATTTTTTCAAAAAAATAAATTGTAAACTCGATCTCACACGTTATAAAATATTTTGATTTTTTTATTTATTAAATTTATTCATGTTTAGTTTAAAGAAAACCTAAATTATTCAAACTTAAATAATTTTTTTTTTGTTGAAAGCACCAGCCAGGACATGGACTCAGCCAAAGCAAGGTCCAAAATCCAAGACGGAAAATTTGAAACATCCACCTCCGTAGCATCATCTCTGCACACTCGGTGAGTCAAAGAATGGGCAATTGTGTTTGCTAGCCGTGAAACGTGAAGGCATCTAAGCACTCCAACCTAGCTCATGAGCGACATAAGCTCATCTAAAAACACTGTGACATTATACTGGTCTTGCACTGAATTGGTGATTCAATCGATAATAGATTTATTATCAGATTCGAATTCTGATGCGATAACTCCACATTCGATAGCACCTTTGAGACCTAACAAAAACGCCGGAACCTCCCCAACCTTTACCTCCAAGCATCCATTCAAATAAAACACCCAAATTTAAGCCACGTCTCCTAAACTCCGTTGTTGCATTTTTGTCAAATAATTTTGAAATAAGTATGTTCTAACGGAAATAGTTATAAATTTATGTCAAAAAGGTTTTTCCATCAAATAACTTGTAATTTTGTACCGTCAAATACTCTCTTGTGTTGAATTTTTTTTAGTGTGCTTATGACGATTTGTCACATGTAAACTTTGTATAATCATAAAACTTTCATATGCCACACATGCCCTCCATCAAATAAAAAGTTCCCGACCAAAAAATAATAATAATCAAGAGTTTACAAAATTTTTTGAAACGTTCAAAATTCCAATTCCAATTTTTTTTTAAATTAAGACCTAGTCATTATACTAAATCTTATTACAGTAGACAACACTTTCTCCATTTGAAGTGATAGTTCCACTCTAACTTTAATATCTTTTGAAAAAACATTAACTTATTTTATGTGATAAGAATTATATATTGATTATATCTTAAAAAAATAAAAATATTAATTTAAAATATTTTAAAAATAAATAACACTATTAGTTTAAGATATTAAGAAAATGGGTTGAAGTACCTTTTTTGTAATTATATTTAACGTAAGAACACCTTCTTATTTTATGCTAGATTAACGACTTCTTACACAATTTGTTTTAGTTACAAGGATAATTTTCATTATTTGCTCATAAAGGGTATACCCCTTTTTTTTGAATGGTCAATTCTTCGACTACTACAATACTTTATTTATTTGTTATTAACTTATTATTGGTGGTTGTTAAGTCTCACCAACCACCGACGCTACCACAATAGACTGGAGATTTGGCGACCTTATTAAAACTCTAAAGACCATTCTGAATTTTCAACGACCTCATTGGAGCCCTGGCAAGAAAATTTATAAAGTGCAAAAATAAATTTGCACTCAAATTTAAATATTTAATTGCTCACAGATTTGCACATAGTTATTTTTGGATCTTTTTTTATTACAAAAGTGGATTTGCACCTAGTTATTCTTTAATTTTCAACCATATTTTACTTCAAAAGTGGATTTGCACTTAGTTCCTTCTCAAAATTGAACTCAGTTTTATTGCAAAAGTGGATTTACATATGATTATTTCTTAGATTTGGACCATATTTTACTGCAATTTTTTTTTTATAGTACTTGTGTTGGAGTTTTGGTGAGCTCTTGGCACTCCAATAGTGGTCGCTAGAGTTCCAGCAGTGGGGAATGGTGTTGGTGGTGGCCGGTGGTGATTAAATTATTTTTTTTAGAAAAAAAAGGAAAGAAATGAATGAATGGTATTTTAGGTAAAGAAAAAAGAGTATTCTTATTTTGGAATGAAAATATAAGGCATCATTCCATTAAATATAACTAGGAAGAAAGCTCTTTTTAACCTATTGTTTTTTAATTCCTATTGTGCTTTTGTTATTTCTCTATTTAAGTTTTTATTATGTACCCTTGAGGCACATATTAACATTACCATTTTTAATCGTTCCTTATTTAGATTCTTATTATGTACCCTTGAGGCACATATTAACATTACCATTTTTAAAATATCTTAAGAGGCAGTAAGTTAAAAAGATTTCCTTCGTAATTATATTCAATGGAATGACACATTATATTTTCATTCCAAAATAAGGACACTTTTTTTTCTTTACCTAAACTACCCTTTATTCATTTCATTTTTTTAAAAATAATAATTTAATTACCACCGCCCAACACCACCGCCACTATTCCCCAATGCTGGAACTCCAATGACCACTACCGGAGTGCTAAGAGCTCACTTAAACTTCGATACAGATACTGCATTTTTGTTTTTGCAGTAAAACACGATCCAAATTTGAGAAAAAACTAGGTGCAAATCAACTTTTGTAGTAAACCTTAGTTCAATTTTGAGAAGGAATCAAGTGCAAAACCACTTTTATAAAATATGGTTCAAAATTTGAGAATAACTTGGCGCAAAACCACTTTTATAAAATATGGTTCAAAATTTGAGAATAACTTAGCGCAAAACCACTTTTATAAAATATGGTTCAAAATTTGAGAATAACTTGGTGCAGATCCACTTTTGCTATAAAACAGGATAAAAAAAAGAACTATATGCAAATCTGTAAGCAATTAAAGATGTAAATTTGAGTGCAAATTTGTTTTTGCACTCTATAAAAATTTTTGCTGGAACTCTAGTGAGGTTGCCGAAAATCTGACAATGGTCTCTGGAGTTCTGATAAGGTCACTGAAGCTCTGGTCTTTAGTAGTAGTGGATGTGGTTGTTGAGATTTAGCAACCACAAATAATAATAAAGAAATAAAATATTGTAGTAATGGTAGAATTGACTATTCAAAAAAGGGTATATCCTTTTAGTGAGTAAATAATGAAAATTGTTTTTATGACTAAAACAAATTGTGAAGAAAAGTCATTTTTCTAGTATAAAATAAGAAGAAATCCTTAGGTTAACTATAATTACAGAGGAGGTACTTTAACCTATTTTCTTATGAATTAGAATAAAATAATATACAGATTCTTATGCAATACCCAATTCTTTCAATTTATAACATACTCAGTGGTGAAAAAAAAATCAGAAGGTTTGCAAAATTATTATGTTCCAAGAAATTTAGTTACATATATAAAAGGACACACTCTTGCATACGACACATACCCAAATATTAAGTAAAATAAACAACAATATAAATAGTTTACTTTATTAATGTGGGCAAACCTTAAACTTATTTATATTTTTACTCTATTGTTTTGAAAAATAAATTTTTTGCGACCTCATTTTTAATTTTTTTTTTTTAAAAAGGTACAAGGTAGGCAGTAGGGAAAATACCCACCTTCATGTACACCTAGTCCCGCCAATGCGCATATTTATCATGTACTTTTAAGATATATGATAAAATTATCATTAAAAAATATTATCAATATATGGGAAGAATTAAAAAAAATTAAAAGTTATAGCACCGAAAGAAAGAGGTTGAAGATATATGCGTTAAAGGGAACACCATTGGGCCCACGGGAAGAAAATATGGTTTGGGTCTTGCGAGGTGCAAAGTTGCGGAACCGAGTACCGGCCGTGTACTAAAAGCAGGGCGCGCCGCGTAGTCCGCCCAAATACTACCCTTTCATTGTCCAAAAACAATATTCCCTAACAGTATCATTTAATTTTAAGGGTGGTGTGAAAAAGTTAGCTGTGTCTCTAATCAAGGGTCACTTTATTGTCAAAATATAAATGGATAACGTTAATTATAATTATTTAATATGTTATTTGATTTGATATACCCAAATTTTTTTATAGCAAATATAATAATTCTATTTCATTAATTATTCATTCGCTCCATCGCTAATTAAATTTTTATTGTTTTTAAGAATGCTTGAAATTATGAGTTCATTTGTGTGAATCAATTAACTGGTAGAACTTAACAGGTATATAAATCAATCAAGTATTGTGTCAACAACTTAGACTACTTCATCTGCAAAGATCAAACTTGATATTTTTTTATTACGATTTATAATAAATCATTCGGTTACAAGACGATTGCGAATCATAGACTTTGAGATTTGAAGAGAGTATCACTGTTATCAGAGCAAAATATCTTTATTAGAGTAACTTTGAGTTAAATGGACACAAATAGTCCACGATGACCTATGTTTCATCTATTACCAGAAATTTTTGTCCATTTAGAATTAAATTGTTCCGATAAAGATATTTTGCTCCGCTAATAGTGCCACCATGTAACAAATAAACAGTACGAAATCATTTACTTGGAGCAACCAAGATAACATTTTTAATTTACTTAAAATTACTTTTAATCCATCTCACATATACCATCTTCAAAAAAAATTTAGTCAATACCAAGGCCTTTTAAAGCATTTCCAATGAAAATGTTATCTTTTAAATCATTAAGGCGCATGGCACATCATCACTTTTTAATCTACTAACTTACACACTATTTGTTCACCGACTAACCCAAATTATTATACTCCAACAGTTTAAATACTATTCATTCACTAACAACACACGGCATGATTCAAGTGTATCAAAAAACAAAAGATGAAAAGATAGTCCCGCATTTTGCTTAACAAAGAAATGATCAATGGCAGATCAAAAAATAAGCGGCAGTGGGGGCAGTTGTAATTTTTTTTCGAAAAAGTTAGACTCAACAAAAATATAGTAAAAGTAATCTAATTATCTTATTATGTATCTTACCAATCAAAAAAATTTATAGCATGTCATTTAGGGGCATTGTTATTGAAATTTCTAAGAATTCCTTTTAGCACTTCAAATCCATAAAATGTAATATATATATATATATGGAAATAGAAAAAAGTGTAATCAAAGATCGTATTGGAGCACTAGATAACTCGTTTAAATTGCTAATAGTCACATTTTTTTATATATGAACTAATTAAAAAATAACAGGTACAATAGATAAGTTATGTATTGAATTAATTAAAACAAAATTACTGAATATGTAGATTACTTTGTTAAAAAAAGAAAAGAAAAGAAAAAAGAGGAGATGGGAAAGGGGACGGAAAGGGGACGAGTATTAACATAAAACGTAAACATATAACTATTTGTGCTACAAGAACAAGAACACTTGAGTTTACATGTATAAATTATTTATCGGATTCCATATAATATATCTATATAGAAAATATATTTGAGTGGGGGTGCGTGCCCTACAAATGGCAATAGGTCGGGTTTGACCATACCGAACCCGCCCCCCCATAAATAACCTCACCCCGAACCTGAGACCTTTTTTTTTTATAATGCTCAAAGCCGCTCCGCATTAATTTTCTAAAACCTGATCCTGCCCCGCCTTCCCCCAAATAAGTTGGGCTTGGGGTGAGTCACACCTGCTTCACATAGTCAAAATTTTAGTTTTTAAAGAAGAAAATAATATTAGTAGGCAATTAGACCTTGGTTTTAATTTAAAAACATATATATATATATAATTAAAAATATATTTATTAATACATATATAGGCGGGCGGGGTGGGGCAAGGCGGGGCGGGGCGGGGCGGATTTTTTAATGACAAATCCCTAACTGGCCTTAAACTTAGAGCTCATTTTTTTTTTCCAAAACCCAAACTCGCCTTGTCCTAAAAAAAAACTGCCCCACCTGGGTCGGATTGGGAACACAGCGGATTGGGTTTTTTTGCCGCATCTAATGTGCTCCCACTAGTTCCCACTTAGACCCACAAATAGGCATGATGGCTAGCCAAACTTCTTGTTAATTGTGGCCATAAGTTTAGCATCTAACAAATTATATTTTTTTTCCTAGTTAGCCACTTGAAAGCTTGCTAACATTTTTGTTAATGCGAAAAACTGAACAAGGTTAGTTTCGACCAAACAATCAAATAATTTAAGCAATAACTAAAATGAGCTAAAAGAGTCAAAGATATATAGAAGAGGTTCGCCTCATATGAAGATTTTGGTTAGTCATCCTCTATAGAATAGAGCTAGTAGCTCGGATTGCTTTGTATTATAATAACTGAATTAGTATTACAAGTTTACAAAATCTCTCTAACTATTCTATCATAACAAGGTTATAACAAAAGTATTTATAAGTCACTCGCGTTCTAGATTCTCTATTTTAGGAGCTCTGATGCATGCTCTATCTCTTTCTTAATTGTTACCTGTTTGTTGCTTAAATGCTAAGTTACTTGTTTGTTGAGATAATTAAATGCTTTTCATATATATATATATGACAAAGAGGAAATGTGTGGGGGAGTTCTCAGAGCAGGTCTGAGGCCATCTCTAGACATCATCAACTTTGATCTCGCTTCTCCATGAATTTCAATACATTAAATGCAGTTGATATGCATTTAATGCCGTTGAGGAAGGTTCCACAGCGCTGGCAAAGTTGGTAGCAGTCGCCCTTGTCGTCTGTACCTTTTTTGACACAACGGTTGGCTAGGGAGCTTGAGGCTCGCTAGAAGAGCTTTGTCCTTCAAGCTCCAAAATATGTTGCTTGAAGATAGACCTGCAAATTGAACGTCCGCATCCGCCGGAACTTTAGCTCCTGATTTGCTCCTGAGCAGAGCTCTCAAGCCTCATTCATTGTAGGGTAATCATGTCGTTGACATAGGAGGCCACGTGTCGGAATGAGACTGGCGAAGCAAATTGGCAAATTAATTTGCTTTATCAATTTCTATTAAAGATATTCTTACGTTGTAGTCCACTGAAGAATGCTCACCCAAACATGTACTGTATTAAATTCAATTGTCACGAAACAAGAAAAATTTAGTTTTGTACTAGAATATGTACTCAATTTGTTAGAGCATATCTTAATACAACCAATTTTTTTTTTGTACTTATTATATTGACTACTTAAATGGCCTTTAATTCTTTAAACGATTGTGTTAGATATAATTTGGCATATTAAATAAAAAACGTATTATTTAATTTAAGCCCTAAAATTATTAACCATGTTTTAGAAGAGACATCCTTCATCCATTTCTACCGTTAAAACTGACGGTTTTTGCTCATGTAATGCACATAATTTTTTTAAGTTCGAATGTGTCATTTTATTAAACTAAATTTGACTCGTGCAATGCACTATTTGTATAATGTTTTTTGTGTGCCTCACGTAATTTCTTTTTTTGGGGGGCTCAGATCCCCAGCAACATGTAAGGAAATTAACTAAAAGAAATATTTGATGCTATCTTAATTTTGGAAGTGCTCACATATGAGAGAGAGAGAGAGAGAGAGAGAGAGAGAGAGAGAGAGAGAGAGAGAGATACATATATATTACATGAACAAAACTTAACTTGGTGTGTAACTAATTTTTTGTGATCTTCCTTTTTCAACTTTCTTAGCCGAAAGCAAAGGGAAATATGTTCTGCCTACTTTTACTTTATTTTGCCTTATCCTCGCCTTTGATTTCACCTCTTCTTATTATTAATTGATAATGTTAAGGAAAATGCCTTTTCTTTATTTTATTGCTTTTTGCCTAATTGGAATTTACATACAATACAAATACATGCATTAGGCGGTACGTGACGTGAGTACGTGTGCATTATAAGGTAAAAGGCAGCTTACTTATTTTTCACTTCAGTAACACATAAAGCATAATGAAGTAAGCAAGCACATTTATTAGTTAAGTGCTCTTCACACAAGCTGATATGCAAATTGCGAAGAAGGCAGGTCTTCACAAATTTAGTGCCCTTTACGCAAATGCATCTAACCAGGGGGCCGCTCCGAATCTGAAATATATATATATATATATATGTGAATCATTTTCTTCTATACACTATACTTTTTTTGGCTTTTATTTCATTGTACTTAAAAAATATTAGGTTTTTATACAAGTCAAAGAAAACTTTTGTCACGACAACTCTGCGCAATTGTCACCTTGCACACTATTATATTGGATCAAGTTGGCCCGCTTTCAACTTTTCTATCGTTATTCAAATGTATCCATTCTACATGAGTTTTACATAAATTTTCCCCATACGTGCAAATTTCCTATATATATAAAAGCATCTAATATCAAAATGTTCAGCTCATACTTAAATTTCTAGTTCAAAAGTAAATCCCACACCGAAATTACGTGTTTGAGGACAACAGACCACTCGAAGACATTAGATGACAATTCAGCATTTTATTTCAACTTAAATGTTCTAATATAACTTGCAGTTTTATCGGGTTAACTATCACAACACACAGTTTTTGGGCTAAAGTTTATCAGGCTAAACAGATTTGGATTGTGAATTAGTTGCTAATTTTGATATTATAAACATATTTATTCGAACAATAAATTATTTTTATATATCTAATATGTGTATAGACATTGTAAATAAATAATACATTACAATGTATAGGATAGGGTAGAATGTCGCAAGTCAGAAGTTATATAAAAAATATTAATTGGATTGGGACTTGATGGCACCCTTCTTAAATTTTACCAAATCCCGTTAACATTAAAAACTTGTCTCTTGTAGTTGTCATAATTAACTAATAACTACATATATATATATATATATATATAATAACATTAATTGGGCAGGCCAATTTCCTCTTGATGTGGGGTGGAAAGTTGTGAGATAACACAGACAAATTTCTTCTTTCGAATTACTACGATACGGTACAAATTTTGGATTTTTATTTTATTTTTTTAGATGTCGATCGATCAACTTTTATTATTTCAATAGTCATTAGTACAAATAGTAATAATTTAAGTGTAAATAAGTACTTTTTTTTAAACTATCACTAGTATGACAAAATTGTTGATACTTCACTTGTGAAAAAAATTAAAACTATAATCTCTTTATTATAAAAATAATAATTATGCAATACAATATAAGGCCATTGATAGAATTTTGCATACCCAAGCATAAGCTTCGGTGGTCAAGAGAGCCAGATTACTTAAATTAGCGAAAAGCAATGATTAAATTTTAGCATCATCATAGTAAGTCGGATAGAATTATTTAATCCCATCTCGACAGGATAAAATAGTCCCACCTATGAGGTGGGATTCGTTATTCCCTCTCTCAGTGGGAAAAGAAGTTTTGGCGGGATAAACAATCCGCTTAGATATCTAATTCTGAAGAACACCAAACATGGAATAAGATAAATTTATCCTATCACATCATCTTATATTACACGTCAAACGCAGTCGAAATGTTTTTTCTTGAGCCTAGCTCGTATCATATCTCTGTGGTATCGACTGCCGACATATGAAACCAATTCTTTTCGGTACTTCTCTATTTTCTGCTATCAATTTCTTGAAGGTGATGGATAAAAATGAAAAGTTATGCTCCTTTAAAATAACAATTAATTTTTGTAAAAAAATAAAAAATAAATTAAATAGAACATGTTATTGCATCTCTCAATTTATTTTGCAACTTTTCACACAAGTTAATTAGTTTTTTCTATGTTATCAAACAGACCCTTATTATTTGACTTTTTCTATAGAATTTTTTTTTCTATATTTGAGGTTGATGAAGAGTTTTTTTTCACAAAAAATAAAGATAGAAAACATATATTCATTAAAATGAGCATGAGATAGAGAGTATCTTACTACACACTTCAATTTATTTTTCAACTTCTCGCATAAATTAGTAGTTTTTTTCTAACATTATTCATATTACTATTAAACGGAGGCTTAGTGTCAACGTTTTCACTAAAAGTATTGAAAATGTTTTATTAAGAATCTTTTTTCATGTTCCTAAAAATTCGATTTTTTTTTCGTGTTTTCTGATATACATCATATTCCAATGAACAATTAAAACTAAATACAAAAGGCACGACACTATGAATCTTTAAATCTGTTTTTTCTAATAAATTTTTTTTTTAATTTTTTTTTATGAATGCAATCAAACACATGCAGCTGGCCGAAAAGAATAATAATTAGTAATAATCAATTATGAACATAAGGAATTTATCAACAAAAAGGTATTATTTTTCATTGATCATGATATATGATCGAATGTAACATATATGTATATATTAATTAGCATTTGATAAGTTCTTAACTTTAAGTAATGCATGATCTTTTATTTTTATTTTTATTTTTGGAAACTTAAGTAATGCATAATTACTATATAAAACAGTCTACAAAATTTAGTCGGTCCCATATATTTTATTAATAATACTTCATTAATCGGTTTGGGGTAAGCAATAAATATTAGTAATATATACTCGATTGGATGCATGATTTCACTTTTGACTAAAAGAACCAAAAAAAAAAAAAAAAAAGTAACAAAGAGGGGAGAGTATCCAATAAAATAAGAGAAGGAAAAGAATAAAAGAGGTGATGAAGATTTTTGCCTTTATCGCACTTTCTACCTCTAATCCTTTTGTCCATATTTGGTGCATTAGATTTAGGCATCTTCTTTCTTTCACAGCCACCAATGCCTAATCACCTTTCATTTCTTTGGTGGTGATGATGATGATGATGAATATAATATCCTATATCTACTACTAATTACCAATCCGTGTACTAGCTTAATTAGCTAGCCATCATCAAATTGTATGAAAACTTTATATGTATATATATATATCAAAAATATCTTAAGCCTCCGGTGGCTTGTCTTTATATATAGTAAACAACCTCACTCAAAATATTTTGTACATAAATTTCGAGGCTTTTCTTAGCAGTAAAGATTTTCATATTAATTAATTTTCCTTGATCTCCAATTGCAGTTTTAATAGTAAAGTTACTAAAAGTATGTAGCCTTAAAAAAAAATTGAAGAGAGAACCAATCAATTATGTTATTTTCCTACCTATTTTTGAGTAATGGGTAATTATAACCTATTATAAGATTAGCGAGTAGGTAACTTATTAAACTCCAGTCCACAGTCCAAAACTCAATTAGTTAACCCATTTCTTTAATTGCCCCCCTACATTTTTCTCCTCTCTCGCTCTCTCAGTCCCTATTATGGTTGCATTCTTTAAATCTGAAATTTTTAAATGCCCTCCCACTTGCTCTACCATAAAAATAAAAATATTAATAGTCCCAAGAAAAACATGATTTTTTTAATGCTATTTGCATCGTAATCTGATGGTTAAATAAGGTCTGTGTTTAACAAGATTCGCTAATAATAAGAGAAATATTAAGGTCCAGTTCCTCTTTTTAGAATTTTTTAACTTGCAGTTTATAACTTTTTTTTTAAAAAAAATCTTGTTGTCTCTGGTGACTACAGTAACCAGTTACTTAAATGCAGTAACCGTTATTTCTCGAGTTATCCAGTTACAATAACCGGTATTTTTTTGACATTTTTCCGGTTACCAAACTACTGTAACCAGAATTTGTGAGCATTTTTTCGGGTTACCCAAATATGGTAATTGGTATTTCTCAGGTTACTTAACTACACTACCTACGGATATGAGGCAGTTTGGTAGCCTAAAAATTAAGAGCAACTCCAACAAATTCTTTAAAAGATCAAAGTGCAATTTATTTTGAAAAGTGATATCAACAAATTTTGCTCCAACAAAAGTAATAGTATCTCCACCAAACTCTTCAAATGACTAAAGCGCAATTTTTTTTGAAGAGACACATCGGCAAAATTAGCCTTTACAAAAGTAGCAAAATTGCTTCTTTATTTTGAAGAGTTATAATTCTCGCTCTTCAAATTTGGCAAGTGAAAAAAGGCTCTTCAAATTTAATTTATTTTTAATATTTTATTTGATTAAAATTTGTGTTGTTCAAACAATACACTAACCTCACTAATTGTTAAGAATGAGAAAAATATTATCATTTGAAGAGCTTGTTGGAGTCAATTAAAAATATTTTTTCAAAAAATCACTCTTCAAATTGTGTAGGTCAACAAAGTACATATTTGAATAGTTACTTTTGAAGAGCTTATTGCACATGCCCTAACAAAATTGGTTATCTATTTTAAAAAGTCATTATCTCTCTTCAAATTTGGCTAGTGAAAAAATGTTATTCAAATTTGTTTTTTTGATATTTTATTTGATTGAAATTTATGTTGGTCAAACAAGACAATAACCTCATTAATTATTGAGAACAATAATATTAAAATATTATCATTTAAAGAACTTATTAAAATTATTTAACAGTTACTCTATAAATTGGCAAATAAGTTAACAAAGTACATAATTACGAAGTCACTCTTAAAGAATTCCGCATGTTAAAAATTTCAAAGATAGGGATGGGCTAATGAACGCGACCTACACTTTTATGGTCCGTTTAGATGGACCATGATAAAAAATTAGAGCCCCTTCAAGGCGGGCCATGCAAAAAATGGGTTGATCAGCCTTTATCCATGAGGGGCCCACTACAATTTGTTATTTTAAAGAAAAAGCCCATGCCCAACACCCCGCTTGAGCAATTTGCCATTCTCCCATTGATTCCTTTGAATATAGGAAACTTGTATTTCTCATTCACAAATCCTTGTTTGTTTGTTTGTTTGTTTATGCTACTGATCTTTGCCCAATAGGTGCTGATTTATGCAACTAAATACGGAACCTTTGTCAACATGCCATGTATATAATTTATTTTCATACATGTACTTGTATGTATATATGAATTATATTTCAAAAATAGCGATGGAGGGTTGCAGAACAGGAAAATCGAAATTTGGTGATATGACGGAGTGAGAAAAATTATAGCCCACTTCATCAACCTAACACATGAGATGAAGATCTCGTATACCTCTATAACTTAAAACATAAACTAGTTAATAGGGGAAAGAGGGCATCAATCATTATAACAAAGAGCATAATACACGAGAAAATGATCGATTGTTGGGAAGAGATGGAAAATGCCGGTTAATTGGATCATTTGGCATTTCATATATACTTATATATATATACATACATACCATATCATCAAATTTAAACGATAGATCGAAGCAGGAAAACCTATAAAATTTCAAGACAGTAAGAACCCAAGGGCTAAGTACGTCTATCTCTTCGTCAATTAACTTAATTGCACCGCAAAGGCAAGAGCAACTATATTTGTGCACTAGGCCCTTGTACTAACACTAAAGTCTCATCTATCAATTGTTAACATATTAGGTTCTTATAGCGTAACATTCTTTTAAACTTGATTGTACAAGCGCACACGCAATGGACATACATGTCTTATTCTCATACACGTGTAAAATTTAATATAAAATTATTATTGGCTCGTTGGTTAAAAGTTATATTTTAAACATTTTTGGTTGTGTTCGAACCTAATTAATTATATATTTTGCTCAAAATTAAAGTAATAAAAAGTAAAATAAGAAAACAATAAAAAATCAGTGTCATAACCGCCTTCACCAACTTTTATTTTATAGTAATGTATCAATTTTTCTTCTATATAATAAATGGGAACATACATATGCATATAAGAGATCATGAGATCTATAGAGAAATAAAAAATAAGATGCTCTTTTCAAATAGTATTATTTTATAAATTGAATGGTAGCCGGTGATTGGGAATATGCGGAGAAAAGTCATGAAAGCAAGGCCCATGCCTTGTTTGCCACTTTACTAGTAAAACAAGGACCTCCATTCCTTTGATTCCTTTCATATGGCCCTTACCTCTACTGAAAAGGACAGCCCACATAGTAACGGCCATTTGTAAACTATAATCTCATGGATAATCAGCATTTTATTGTTTTCTTCTCGATGACATAAAATGTGGATGCTGTCTCCAAAAATACGATTACTACATAATTAATTGGCAGTTAGTTCAATATATACGTTTTGGTAAATCCACGATTACTATAATTTCATACTAAACTTGAAGAATAAATCCAACGAATTATAGAAATGGGACAAGAAAGTTTGAATGTAATTAAATAGGCAAGATAAGTATATACGATGCTATATGAGTTTTGGGAACAGAGAGTAATGTCTAAGCGATAACATGAGCTAGATATAGAGAGACTTAAGGTGACCGGCAACATTGAGTAGCCTGGCAGGGTTTTTGAGCCGACCCAACTTTAACTAAGTGAGTTTGGGTAGGTAATTTTAGGATAGGTCGGGATTGGATTTTTCAAAATGATACTCACCTCGAATCAGATAAAAATAAAATAAAAATTGACCAGCATCATCCCAAATATAATATTTTTTCTCTTCAAATAATCTTAAAATATCATATGATTACAATGGTTGAGGTGAGTTCGAGTTCAAGTTTACAACTGAGCGAGGACGGATTCGATTGTTTTTAAAAAAAATAAAAAACAATCTCAAGCAAGTAAGATATATTGCCAGGGGAGTCAAGTTCTACTTTAACCAAATCGACCCAAACCCAACTCCTTACTATTCATGTTGAGAGGACATGTTTAGTTGAAATTGCGTGGTTCAATTATCTCAAAATTATTATAATACATTTCAATAATTTTAAGTAGATATAAATATATAACATAAAAAATCACTTATCAAATGTATTTATTAAAAGAATGCTTTCCCAAAAATACAACATATTTATAAAGTTACATATTTCTATATAATTATTGTAACAATAATACCATACTTAATTCACGCAAATATATTCACGTAGAAGTAGTGTTGGAATTTAATTGCTTGGTGGAATCTCCTTCCTACACGGCTAAACCCAGTCTATTTGTGTCTTTCCCGTGAACCAAACAACCAAAACTCTTTGCAAAGTGCAAACCCTACCCCTTTCCCTTACTCCTCTTCAACATCCCGCCACACACACACAATCCCTATTTAAGATAACGTTTTGTCCACCCCCATTTTCTCCAAATCTCCCCTTTCCCAAAAACAAAAACAAATTCTCGTCACACCTCTCTCCCCTAAAACCCCAAGTTTTGTTGTATTCAATTCAATGTTCGTCGTTCCAATCTTATCTTAACCTTTTAACACACAACCACATCCATACACTACATTAATAATATCCAAATATATACTCAAAAACTCTTCCTTTCCTTTTCAAAAGATGGCAATTGCTCACCCTCAATTGTTGGTCTCCGATAAACCAAAAATTGAAGGAACCCTAATGACAAAGCCCGTCCTTCTAACTCAAGACGAGTTGAAGAAAATCGCCGCTTACAAGGCCGTGGAATTCGTCGAATCGGGTATGGTCTTGGGGTTAGGAACCGGATCTACAGCTTGCCACGCCGTCGATAGGATCGGCGAGCTTTTACGCCAAGGTAAACTCACCAACATTGTCGGCATCCCAACATCTAAGATGACTCACGAACAGGCCTTGTCATTAAACATCCCTTTATCGGACCTCGACACTCATCCGGTCATCGATTTAGCAATCGACGGTGCAGATGAGGTCGACCCCTTTATGAATTTAGTTAAAGGCCGAGGAGGGTCTTTATTAAGGGAAAAGATGGTGGAGGGTGCTTGTAAGAAGTTTGTTGTGATCGTAGATGAGACTAAGCAGGTTAATTATTTAGGGGGTAGTGGGCTAGCTATGCCTGTTGAGATTGTGCCATTTTGTTGGAAATTTACTGCTGAGAGGCTTAGATTGTTGTTTCAGGATTCGGGTTGTGTTGCTAAGCTTAGGACTTTTAGCCGTAACGGTCAGCCTTTTGTTACTGATAATGGTAATTATATTATTGATTTGTATTTCAAGAAAGATATTGGGGATTTGAAGGTTGCTAGTGATGCAATTTTGAGGCTTGCGGGTGTTGTCGAGCATGGTATGTTTCTTGATATGGCAACTACTGTGATTGTGGCCGGTGAGCTTGGTGTCACTGTGAAGAATAAGTAGGGATAAATTCATTTATTCATAGATGAAGGTTGTTTTTGGATTAGCTAACATATTGAGAAAGGCAGGTTGAATTGGCGTTATTTATGGTCATTAATGTGGTCATTAATGTAATAGGAGGGATCTATGTGGTCTTCCTGCACCATTTGATACAATTATGGGGGTAATTTGCCTCAAATTTTGTTCTTGGAATGGGAAATGTAATGAAAATGAAATTCTGGTATTGTGTTGACGATTCAACGGGTTTATGCAATTCTCATGTTTCTTTTTATTGAGTTTGTATGATGCTTATAGTTTACTGCTATGTTCCAACAGCTTTCCCTTTCTCTTTTGGTATTTATTTTTTATGTTCATACTTTTAGTTGTATTCACCAATTATTTTGATGGGATTGCCTACAAAATGGGATTTTTTTTTTTTGAGTTTGTTGGTATTGTTGTGGTAATTCTAAATTAGTAGTCATTATTTGCACACGCATGCTGAATTTAACTAGCTAGTGTTCGTGAGTTCCGGCAATAGTTCAATCATGATGTTGAATGTTGTGCTCATGCTTGTATAGGACTACCTTTTCGATGAAGGTTTAAGTTTTGTGGTTCATATAGTCCAGTACTCTTGTGTATGTACCTTCCTCTGTAATTGTCCTCTCTTTTTTTTATTGTATAGATTAAAATTAAAATTAAAAGTGGAGTGAGGATGCTGAATTAGATATCCTACATATCATTTTGAGTTTGTTAAATTTATTGGCCGGTGTTCTAATGATTCTCTAAGTTCATAGAATTATTTACTCATGCAAGCAACAGGGGTTGACGAGCTTGGTTTTTTAGTGTTGGCGCATTGCTTTAGTACTTGGATGGTAATCCCTCTCAGGTGAGGCTCTATTATGGATTCATTTTGTGTCGTTGATATGAATGTGGCTCTTATTTATGTTGGCAGTTGGTTGAACTTTTTAGACATTTGTTGACTTGTCTTTGATATCCCGAATAACCTGTGAAGTACGGGTATTTCATTTTTTTTTGGGTACCCGTTTGGACATGGCTCAGGTACGGGTACTGGTGGGACACGGCTCGGGTATGTCACGTGGCGTGTCCAATAAAAATAATATTAAATTTTGTTGGACACGGCTAAAACGGGTACGGGTACGGGTGCGGCTATGATGACAAAATAAAAATTAAGGGGTCAATTTACAATATGCAATGAACTTTGTGGGTTTTGTTTAATTAATTTTATAAATAGTATATTAAGTTATTAAGAGATGAGATGTCCCAAATATCACTCACGGCGGTTCGACTCTGCTTCGTCAGTCTTCTACTCTTCTCATTCACGGCCTGGGCTCGTCGTGGACCTTCTATTTGATGCAATCATTTCTCTTGTAGATATGACTTGTTTATTTTAAGTGATGTTAAATTTTATTTGTTTGTAGTATTCTTTGGATATGAGTTTACATAATGCATATTATTATATAAATATATTTGTTTATTTATTAAACGTGTCACTCGCCGTATCCGTGTCCAAGTTTTTTAAGATTTGCCGTACCCGTACCTCGTACCGGTACTGGGTACGACACCCGTACCCGTGTCTGTGCTTCATAGCGAATAACCCATACCCCTTTGTTGGTCAGTATTTTTTTCAATTTGATTCAGGATTGTATCAAGTTTTTTTGGGGGATAGTACAGAAAAATGCTTTGGTTAGGGTGAGATTCTAGCTAGCTAATGCGTGTAGCATTTTCACTGTGTGTTTACGAGGCATTATGCGGTGCAACTACAACATAGAGGGAAAGTTGATGCATTTGCACACCTCTTTATATGTATACAATGTGTGTGTACATATAGTTTGTAAGAATCACTTACTGTGCTTAGACTGCAATTGTTGGTGATTTTATTTGGCAAGCTAACTCATAAATTGTGAATGCGCTTGGTTTGCATTGCACAGTCGTCCGATCGGAAACCCGAAGCTCCCCTAGAGAGATAAGGGCTCGTTGTGTTTGTATTAAATCAAGCAAGTTAATGGTTGCTCTTAATAGTGAAGTTCATGTGAAAACCTTTTTCTTATAAATTTTGCTCTTTCTTTTTGTTTTAAATTGTTCCATTTAACAAATGCACAATGCTATAAATATGAAATTGATCGAGTGCACATACAAGGGTGAGTAAATTTTTGATACGGGTAATATTGCATAATGTTATGAGGGGACAATAAAAAAACTCACTTGTCCACTCTAACCTAATTTAAGTTGACCATATTTAAATTATATAATAATATATTAAACAATAAGAAAGAGAAAAACATTTCATTAAATATGATATGCTATTAATTTTTGAGGTTGCACGTTTCCAAATGAGCAATTTTTTATTTCTTTCATTGTATGTTTTTTGTATTTTCACTTAACTAAAACCATGAAAATTGAAAAGAAAAAATACAATATATAATATTTCTTGACACATGTATAATAGTCTTACTGCCAATTCGAACACGACCTTTTAATCGTTTTATTTGGAACGTTTAATTAATATAATATAAATAATTATGTATAACTTATTTAAATTAAGTATAATCGTGTCGTTTACAAATCAACTTTGGGCTTAAACGCGTCAAATTTAGTAAGCTGAATACAATCATTTTAAAACGGGTTGTATTCGACAAAAAAACATAGAGATGTCAATATTTGACAAGACTAACTCATTTAATAAAAGGGTTTTGTTCGAGTTAATGGTATCAAATTAGAAAAATGACACGTTCGAAGATTATATATTGCTACAACCCAATAATTAAACATGAATTTAAGTTAGATTAAAGTTAACAAGTGTTTTATGATTGTACCCTCATGATCTCATGCAATATTACCCACATCAAAAATTTTAAGGAGAAAATAAAAAAAAACACAACTATGATCATCTAACCAATATTGGGTTTATTAAGTCAATGAATAGAAAAATGAAATATGGTACGATCTCTTGTACAATATTTTTTTCTATCAAAGCAATAGTAGTATTTCAACAATTACAAGAACTTATTTTTGCAAAAGCATTTAATTTTTTATTTGAAAATATATAGATCCAGGTTTTGAATTCAAAGGTTGGACCTTAATTCAAGATTATGAAGATAGAATGTCCAAGTCAATAGCAACCACGTGACATACGTTCAAGCTAAAGATGAATTGAATGAACCGCCTTTGACAATTCCTCATTCGGTCCTTCGTTAACGCCGAGAAGTCTTTAATGATATAAGCTATACACGGTATAAAGATATTGCAAGAATTTTTCACACACACACACACACTACTTTTAACTATGGTTTTCATAATTACTGTAATCATGACTCCCACATGTAGATATAACATATGCCATAAAGTATCTATATTATTATGTTATTAAAAGTGTGGAAGGGTTGGTTTAGATTTGTAATTATAAAAATATTCTTCATATGTTCTAGAATATATAAGATGCAACTTGTTTAAAGATTTGAATACATAACTTTAAGTATGAAGAAAATATTTAAAGGTCTATATAATTTAATAAATTATCATTACACATTGCATATGCACAAAGTTTAAATAATATATTAGAGTTGGAATATCCGGCTTAAACAAATTCGTTACGGGTGGAGTGGCCTTAAAATCATTTATATCGTGTTGATTTACTTTCACATATAAACTTTGACATATAAATAAAATAATTTTCTTCTAATAAGCAAAACAACACCCTCTCTTAAAAGAAGAACCTTGTTTAATGGTTGATGATTATATTCTTTTTTCATCTTAAATTAAATGCCTCATTTTTTTGTGATATTTTAAATTAATTGTCTCATTCTTTGTTAGAGATAGAATTAATGTACTAAATTAAACAATTAAAAATAAACTGTATTACTAATCATTAACTAAAATAAAAGAAAAAGAAAAGAAAAAAAAAAAGTGTATTTCAAAAGATACTAAAAATGAGATAAGACTATCAATTTAGATGTAGTATAATGTAAAAGATTATGTAGTATGCAAATAGATAGGCCCAGATCAATGAACTGGGACGTAAGACTTATATATGGAAGAGGCCCTTTCATAACATTTGAATTTTCAAAAAGGGCCTGGGCCTGAACCCAAGATTCCAAACACCGACAAAACAAACGGTTTTACAAATTCTTTTACAAGCCCAACTGTCGTGCAACAATTACAAGTAATCACATACAACTTGTAGTGATAGCATAACTTTCCATTACCTTGGGAAAAAAAAAGGATAAAATTTCATTTTTACTTTTTTACGTTTTTTTCTTACTCTCACTTCACATTTACATACGATAAAACGTGGAAAAAAAAGGTAAGAGTGCGTTTGGGTTCGAGTTTTAAGAGGGGATTCGGCCTTGAGATGTATATTTGAAACCACAAATCTAAATATTTTGTTTGGGTCAAAATAAGGAGTTGAGATTTATAAATCTTTTAAAATTTTAGGATTGGATTTTTAATTTAAATCATAACTTCTCAAATCGTAGGAAGAGAGATGTTATTTCCAAATCCAAAGCAGGAGGATTAGGAAATAAATTGATTTTGGATCATTTTAAAATATTATTATTATTATCATCATCATCCTCATTAAAATTATTTTAATGTAAAGTAAATATAATATGAATCCACTATATATAAATAATACATAAAACAAATGCACCAATGATTGATATAAGAATATGATCTCTAGCCCTACACGATTCTTAAAAATGGTCTAATTAAAAGAATTAGCTTTTGTATTTTTTTTATAGTGTATTAATTATTTTTTAAAATATAATGATGAGTGGTGTTATTAACTATTTATCAATTTCTTTTACTATTATTTGTGGTATGTATGTTATGATAAATTAAGTTTATAGTATATATGCTATGCTAAAAATAAATATAGCATGTTAACGAAATATAGTTTTAAGCAAATAAATATCGAACGTAGAAATCAAATTCTATAAGTGGTTAACCAAACATAATATATGTGATTTTGTGATTTTCAAATCTCAAATTTATGAATCTCAAAGTCAATTCCAATTATACAATCCAAACCACCCTAAGAGAATTTTCAGGTTTTTGGTAGGCAACTTTTCTTTTAGAACTTTTTTGTTTTTGGTTTTTCTCCCTAGTGTGTGAATGGACATTGTTAATTAATTTGTGTCTAATGTTATAAAATTGGCAAAACGGTTAGCCTCATTCTCACTCTGTTATAGTTTGAACTCTGGGAATTCTTTTGCGCGTCCAATTTTTGAACATAGAGTTCATATGTGTAGTACTTGTATAAAAATAAAATAAAGAGAGTTATAAAAATTAAGATGAATTTCAATTATTATGCATGCAATTTTTCAATGACCATCTGTGTAACATTTTTAAAATATCATTTATATGCGTGCAATTTCTAGTTTTATGAAAATATACATGCACCACGATTTTAACCTTAACAAATAAATAGATTGGCATTAGCGCATCGTACTCAGCCACCACTATGCTAGGGAACAATATAACTTTTCTTCTTGTTTTTCTTTTCCAAATTTTGTAGAGGATAAACAGTATAGAAAACGTTTGCCAAAAGAATTTCAACCATTTATTGGGAAATTAACTTCCCCTAGTGAGTAGTGACAAGCAACAAGTAAAACTAATATTCGCTCATTATCCAATAAAAAGGTTAGTTTCATCTGAAAAAAGAAATAATTTTCTGTCCTTCATGAATTTGTCAATTGAACCACTTTTCCATTCCCCCTCAAAAATAAAAAATCTCCACAATTTTAATTTTGTATATATAATAAACGAGTAGCTAAGCCACTCCAAAAGAAGTTCGATATACAGAGGCTTTAAGGGTCCAGTTTTTGAACAAAACCGAAGGCACCTAAAAGCACAGTTTGACCGACCACCATTGAAGATTCTACAGACCGGACAGCTAGCAATAGCAATAGCAATAGCAATAGCTATAGCTATAGCTATAGCATACAGGTTAATGATGTACTCACTCACATGATAAACAGTAACACTCGTACGAAATTATAAAAATAATCATCCAATATATACTTCCTTGGGATTTTAAGAATATTGTTTGGCAGGCAGGCAACAGTATAAAACAGAGAGAAATAGTTGCATTTACTAAAATTGTTAAACTAAATTGGTCTCAATTCTCACTATTTCAGCTACCAAACACCAATAAATGAGTAAAATGGAAATCAAGGGAAAAAAAAATTTATAATATATATTTGGGAAACAGTTGACATGACAATACAAAATGGTTATCGAGCTTCTGAATTTTTGACTGTTGGGGTGCTTTATAACAATAATAATACATTTTTAAATATATCAGATATTTAAAACAACTCTTTAAATATAATGGCGTTGATGGACTTTCGAGTCATGAAAACAATGAATGATTCGAAGAGGAAATGCATTCCTCTGTTGGGCAAATGAATACTCTTTTTACCTTGCATGTGGGGCTAACGGTGCTAATCAACTTTCAACTTATAAAGAGAATATGTGAGTTAAAGAGGAAAGTTCAGGTCTCTCTCTGCATAAATTAATTTTACAGTTTCTGCTTTTTATTAGAGAGAGAGAGAGAGAGAGAGAGAGAGAGAGAGAGAGAGAGAGAGATTCCCTCTCTTATCTGCAACTGCAATGAAGGACGATGTATAGAAGGGAAGAAGTGAATTAGGTCGGTTAATAGACCAAAAAAAATTTAGGTCGGTGGGTCCAAATGAACTTTTGAGAGCCACTTTTATGGCTTTCACAAGATAAGAAACGGTGAATTGGGTTCCAACAAGCCTAGTTAGTTGCCAACTGATCTAGTTATATTGCGGCCATCTGCCTCATTCTTCCCGCCAGATAAAAACAGACCATTTCTCCTATGGTTCAGACGAATTAGGCTATATATATATATATATATTTTTTTATGGTAATATGAAAAATAAACATAATTAATTTAAATAAAAAGATAAAAAAATAAACTTAGAAATGTCATGTGATACTTTTTATATCATGATCATTTTTTCAAATATATATCATCTATCATGATCTTGATCATGATAGTAATATAAAAAATAAAATAAAAAATAATTAATTTAAGTGGGGATATGAAAAATAAGTTGAGAGGTGTGGTAACATTAACTCTTGCTTTTTTTAAAAAGCATCACACCACACCTCTTAATTTATTTTTCATATCTTCACTTAAATTAATTATTATTTTTTTATTTTTTATATTACTATCAAATGTAATCTAAAATTTTTGCAATTGATATTACAAAATGAATGTATATTTATTAGATTAGACACTTCCATTATACTTTATATACATAAATATAATTATCATTTTTAAACTTATTCACGAGATATTCGGACAAATTTTTACTCAACTCAATTATTTTTTTAACTGGTGAAGTAAAATTATCTTAATAATGATTATATGACATTGAGCAAACAGACATGACTATACACGTAAACATAAATAATATTCACTATACCATAGGAAAATAATGAATGCAAGGTCAAGAGTAGAGCTCGATAATATGAAGACTCCAACCCCACGAATGCATATATAAAACTTGTGCCACTGCATTGTTTGACTTCTTACTTCTCTCTTTCAACCACTGGCCCAGACGAACCTAAAATAATATATACTATCAAAATCATTCGTGTGACTACACACCTTAATCCTCGCGACATAGGATAAACGAGGATGCGGGATGCCCCTACCAAAATGTATTGTTCCTTACAATAAATACTATGCATTCAATTTTTATTTTTAAATTTTTTTTATCAATTTTTGCATATTTTGACTAGTCATCTTTCGTACAATCGCTAGAATTTGACTCGTGTACGTTTCAAACAACCCCACAATCTCACAAATTACATAATATCTTCTCAATATATTATAACCTTTTTAAGGATAAAAAATTATAGATGGTTGCTACGACCAATTTAAAATTTAGTCTTTAAAAAACAATACATGTGGTGATGAAAAATACACTTGCATAGCTATATTTGCCTCCGTGTAGTAAAACTTAATTATAGTAGTTTCTTATATTTTCTTCTGTCACATGGGGCCATGCTAGTTTGACCTGAAATAGCCCAAAGAATTCATGTCATGCTGTTTCGTGGCCAAATTTCTCGTTTAGGTCCTCGAATCTGCGAATTTATTATTTATGGCATGTGTAGATTTGATAATACGATGAGTTAGGAAGGTCAGATAAGTCAAATTTGACGCGATTCTAGGTATCAATATTCTGGGATTCCATGATCTCTGCAATTTTGTAATTTTGGCAATTATTTTGAATTTTTTAAATTTATTTCCTTTATTGCAATTTTCCTCACCTATAAGAAGATTTCTTTGTAAATCATTAAGATAGATTATCATTTAATAAAATTTTGAGTGTTTTCATCTTTCTACTGGGTATTTATTCTTTGCTTAGCTAAGAATAATTATAGAAGACACGATCTATTTTTATAGTAGTTCCTTTATTTTTGTTGTACTGGAACGCATGAATGTATAAGACAAGATCTACAAATTGATTCATTAGAATAATTCAAAGAGTCATATAAACGCTGAAAACACGTTAGTGTTGTACAATAAAAATATGATATCAAATGGATAACTACATATAATTTACTTCTTCAAAGAACTAAAATTCCCTGCAAGCATGGGGATGACAATATTCTAGTGGCAAAACAATTATGACCAGCACCAGGCTCAAATTCACTCGTTGGAATTAATTAAAGTGCGTAAAAATTAGCCCAAACAACTAATGACGTAAACTCCCAAAAAAATCTTTTTTTCATGTGCCTCCCTTTCTAAACAAGTGTAATTATAAATAATGGGATAGTGAGATCGTGACTAAAGATCATCGTTTGTAATTGAAACTATATATATAGTTCAATTCACAAGGTTCGTAACGTGTGGAGTGATCAATATAAGAGCATTTTAATTCCTTTTATCAACTTAATCACACTCCCTATCGATGCAAGCCTTTTGACTCTTACATTCTCTTCACAAATACAATCGAAGATACAGTATGGCTTTGGCAATAAAATACCTCTTTTATAATGCAAACAGTACCTTGGCTCATTATATAGCACTCTTTAAAAATAACATATATACTCCTTTTGCACTTTACCGAAATTAATTCCTTTCATAATACGTACAATGCCTTTTTTTTTGTAATGCGTACAATAAAGTTTTTAGTATGAATATAAACCACGCCACTAAACTTGTTTACAATATCTAGTATTGGTTAATATCAACATGTTATTAACCATTAATATGCATTGTTGTATGTAAGCATCTCTTTTCAATACAAGTCAGTGCCTTCTTTTTTTTTTTGATTTGAGGGTTTATCTACATCCGGAGTTTTCGAGCAGTGGCCGAGTACTTGTCCACCCTCAGATCTTGTTGGTCAAGTTCAACTAGGAGTTCTTCAGGTCAAAATCTTAACATCAACAAATTTATTGTAACCAGTGGCAGTCATCGACCGTGAGTGGGAATCAGTCGAGATGTGCGAAAACTGATTCAAACACCTTGTGGGGATAAACTCAATGGGTTTAGTTCAAATTAAAAACCCCTTTGAGAAAATGGTTGATATAACCTTTGCCAGTGTTGGACCAATAATATAAGTAATACTAAACCTTAAACTCGAGCAAGTAGGATAGTCTCTAGTTGGGGAGACGTCAACTCAGATCTTGGAAGGATCCTAAGTTTGAGTCTCACTAAGGAGGAGTTTGGGGTGGGATTTTATTTATTTATTTGTAATTAAAAGAAGAGATTTAAACCTCTATTTTATTTTATTTTATTTTTTCAAAAAAAAACCTAAATCCTAACATAAATGTAAGCAATACATAGTCATGTAGTAATTAAGTACATCATGAGTTTGATGTCCCAATGCAAAAGCAATTGTAACTTGTGGGGAACCCAAACTTAAATTGTAGCTACAGTGATTTCTTTCGATTTTTTTCGATTTTATAACAAATGTTTTTTTTGATCCATTCAAATAATTTAAATTTACAACAAAAGATCACTAAAGTAACATTGTGTGACAGTCTTAAAAAGAAACTTAAATTTCTGCTTTTTTTTGTAACCTTTTCGTGTTCTTAAATTGCAGTTCTCCTTTGCCCAACGGATGAGCGCCCGCACCAACCATAGAGAAGATCTGTATTTTTTTTCAGGAATTAATCTCTATCCCTAGCACACGAGAGCAATTTTATTAATATAAGAGGGAGTTTTTTTTCAAATTCAGATGCGTATAAAGATTAAAACATCAACTTTTGGTATTGGAGTTTTATAAGAAATTGAAGCAAACTGAAGAAATTTAAAGGGAAAAACAAAGCGTTCTTGAACAAATCTAAAATTGCGAAGACTTCCATTGAAATTATCATTCAAACATCGATGGAAATGAGCCAGAAGTTCCAATATTGGTATAAAGACAAAAACTTCATGTCAGAAATACACTAAGGCCCGTTTGATTTGAATTTTTTTGTATTGTTTTCTAGAATCAAAAATGTTAATTTTCACATATTTTTTTTCAAAATTCATCAACTTATATATAATTCAAATTTTGAAATGAACTAGAACAAATTTCAAATATGACTTTACAAATTTAGAATTTTTGAAAATTACAAAAATTAGAACCAAACGAAAAAATCACTAATGTAACGACCTTGTTTAAACTTTTATCCACCTGGAAACATGCTCTTGAATCAGTGATCGAAGTCAACTAGTCTCCAAGCAGTAGAAGCCTTGTTTAAACTTCTATTAATCCAGATGGAATTATATCATCAACACTCAGCGAAAGACTTTAAATTATTATTACTATTCCCCAAATACATTATTTTTTGAATATACATCATGTATAATATTTTTAAGAATTTTCATGCACGCGCAGCTCATAAATTTACTTCCATTTTAGGTACAAATTCGTGATGCCAAATTCGGAAGACTCTGGATTGAAGGGACAGGATGCCTAAAAACTGAGCTAATCTCTTTACATTTTGCGTGTGGGTTATATACATACCAGCTGGCTAACTCTTTTGATTGGATGTATAATCAGAAAGAGTTATTCATGCCTTCTTATTTTTATATGAACTTGGTCCAAAAATAATACTTATAATAAAGTTATCCTACTGACCTTTTCCAATCGCTTGTCTTAACAACATAAAGAAAAAGCACTCGCGGATGAGTTATCTAACCCATTGTCATATAACATAATATATAAAGCAATCATTTTTATATTGTCTGTCTCATGCATACACAACGTGGCATTGATGTCACACTAAATTAATAGGGAATACAACTCTCTCTACTCTTTTTTATTACATATACGAATTTGTATTATATATGCTGTAGACTCACAAATAATTTAAACGTGTTTAGATATACCTTCAAAAGAAATAGCCCGAATAAGTGAAAATGATTGTCGAACTGACTTATTGGTTACGAGCTTCAATATGTGTCACCACCGAGTGTGCTCGTGGATCTCAGCAAAGGTGGTGGATTGACTATTAGAGTTGTCAAAAGAAAGAGCTCAAAGAGAGTCTAGTTTGTGATGAGGCATATGATAGAATTAATCACTCCTCTAGGATTTCTATCATATCGTGTATAAATGGAGTAGCTAGAGTTAGTTAAATATACCAACTAGCTCGGGCCAGTACTAAGTGGCCGCACATATTGCATTCGGGCCAAACCCAATATATTCACATATGTCATCGAGTATGGACAAGGAAGCAATGAGGATTTTTTTTTTAGATGGTGTCTATGGATACAAAAATGATACTATCTAAATATACACAGTGTTTAAAATTAAAGAACAAGAAAATTACTTCTTTTTTATTTTTTGATAATTTTAATGCAGTAAAAACACTTCTTAAAATATTAAAATTTTAATTTGTTGTGCTAGTAGGCATACCCTAATAACTTATTCATAAATCTACCTATCTCACCCCTGATAGAGATTCCCATGTCCCAAGTTTCTCTATATATACCCTCACCTCCCCACTCTTTCTTCCTCGTACTCAAACATCCTCTCTCTCCCCCCTTCATGTATACAAATATGTGTTTGAATGCAGTGCCTTCAATTACTGCATGCAAGCCTTTCGATGCATGAATGAATGAAGTTCAAAATATTTAATTAGAACGCGTAAATATTGCAAATAAATTTGTTGCTTGCTTAATTTGTATTCGTTGTATGGACAAGTACAGACTCAGCTAGCTAGGGTTTTTAAGTAAGGGAGCTCTCTTCAGTCCAGTTCGAGACAGTGGGCTGATAGAACAACTGCTGACTCGTTGATTCGAGAACTCACCAATGCATAAAAATCATACGGGTGAGTTTCTGGTTCAACGATGCAGGAGTTGTATTCGGTACTGCCGTCACGTCTTGGACTGAAGGGAGCTCCCTCCAAAATCCATATCACTCTCAGCCTCTTAACAACAACAAACCTTTTTTTTTTCTTCTTCCTTTTTTTTTCTAACAACTTAACACACACAAACACCTGGGATCCCATTTTATAATTAATGCAGTATGTTTTTAGATATCTGTTGATCTCCTTAATTCTATGGGTTTTTTTCTTTTATGGAAATGTTTTATCCGGCCAGTTGATTATTTTATGTCATTTTCATCTCAATGGGTTTTCTTTTCTGGGTAGTTCTACTTACATTTATGGGTTTCCTTTTCAGTTACAGGTTAAACAGAAATGGAAAATATGCATCTCATCAAGAATGTCTCACGTGTACGTCAACATGAAGAGCTATGGGGGATCGATCAATAAAGCAGCTACAAATTTTACTTCTCTTTTTTTTTTTTTTGGATTTTGTGCATTAATAAAGAATAATGAATGTATTGCAATGCAGCAAAAAACAAGAAATAGATTTTCGGTACAATATTTATTTGGATGTAATAATTAAGACGCCTTCCTTTGCAATTTAAATTTTTTTTTTTTGAAAAAAATAATTGAACCCTTATTTTGTTAAAGGTGTATCATTGGGTTACAAACATTCATTTTTAGTTCTAATAAACACGAGTCAGATATATATGTAATATTTTTTTTCCCACAAATGAAGAGAAAATATGTTCCAAAGATAGTAAGTTTTGAATTAAACTGAACATGCAGTCTGAACTGGATATACACTATGCCCTTGTGTATAATTTTGATTTATATATTACAGGCAAAATAGTCTTGTTAATTTAACTAAACTAAATATACAGTTTGTGATTAGATCCTCAAATTTTGAAAATAGTCCACGACATAAATGAATGTTAATATTAAGTTATTGGAACCGAAAAGTGTTAAAATTATGATTGTACGTCGTTTTAAATGCGCCTAATGAAAAATGAAAGCGGTGCATATTACATGCACAGTGATGGTAGAAACATATATAAATCCCAATATTTTTTTTTAAGAAATAGTCTTTTGACGCGCAACATTGAAACAAAATCTTCATATTTAAAGTTATTACATAGAAGGTAGTTAAAAAAAAATTGTTACTAGAAAAGCAAATTAAAATTAATATAGTATAAGTAGTAATAATTCTAACTATATAGAAATATTGTTAAACTCAGAAAACTTTCATTATCAATCAGCAATTATATAATGTTTTGCTTACAAGCTTTTTATTTACTCTTTTAAGATCAAAACTACTTGTTCCAAAATAGTTGGCTTTGTTAGGTTAAATAGATAGATATTAGAAAATTCTACAAAAGGTGACCATTTATTTTTCAATAAATAATGTGCTCAATATTTCGTGATGTACTTATCTCCTCCTCATAGATGCAACTCCAATTCAACCTAAACGGTAGACCCAAAAAAAAAATAAAAAAAATCGTAAACGAATTTATTGTTTCTATAAAATAAATAAATCATGAGGTGACTATTAATCAAATAGTTCTTGCACGTAAGTGGTGAGTCTGTAAGTTAATTTTTGCCAATCAAATTATTCAAATCTTCAACATATTACTTTTGACCACATTTTATCTCTATTATTATAGATAGAATCACCTGTTCATTCATTAAAAGTCCAAGTTGTCTTTCAATTTAGGAACTAAATTATTTATAATTACTTAATTTGAGAATTATCTAATTTGAATATTTGGTTGTAAAAAACAAACTAACATATAAAGTCATAAATTTAACTTAATACCTAAGATATTTAATAAGAAAACGTAAAACTATCATTGAAATTATATAACTATCATACAAATTTATGTGAATTTTTTTTATAAATTTGACTATTTATGCAACCAAACGAGTTCTAATTAAATATTTATATTTTATTTTTTTTGGCCATACCCCATAAATGTCGGCTAACTCCAAAGAGTTGTACGTGAAAGGACTTGAACCTGAAATATACTTTACGTTCCAAATTTACCCCTCCACTAAACCACCCCTCGGAGTTGATATAACTCTATTCGACTCCTTACGATTTTAAATGTATCTCAGAGAGAGAACAAAAGCGGGATATTTGTTGTCACGAGGGCCGAAAGGTTTATAGGGTCTGGAAAGATTTAAGATTTAAGCATTTTAGGTTTTAATCCGGCCCTTCTAGAGTTGTCTTATAACTCTATTTTGTAGAGTTGGTAAAATAACAGCCACACATGGAAAATAAACGGTCCTAATTTGGCCATGTCACCAGCACTCTTAAACTCTTTTCAATACTACGCCGTTTTTTAATTTAACCCGGCCCATCCTCTTCCATTTGGCAGCTGTTTCTAGGGATGGCAAAAAAACCCAACCCGGCGGGTTTCCGACCCGACCCAACCCGAATGGAGCGGGTTTGGGGCGGGTTTTTTTTAGACCGGGGCGGGTTTGGTAAAAAATTTTTAAACCCGGACCGGGTTCGGGGCGGGTTAGGGTTTTGCCCATTAAAACCCGACCCGACCCGACCCGCTTGTATATATATAAATATATTAATATAAAAATTATATATATATATAATAATAATATATATTATATATATATTGTATTTATTTACCAAAAAATAGACATTTTTTTTACCAAATGTGGAGCCTTAGATTAAATACATTAACATCTCATCTTCTTTATTTTTTTTATATATTTATAAATAATAATAATAATAATAATAATAATAATAATAATAATAATAATAATAATAATTCGGGGCGGGTCGGGGCGGGGCGGGACTCCTAGGTATACTTTGCGGGGCGGGTTTGGGTTTAAAAAAAAAAACCCGTATCGGGTTCGGGGCGGGTTCGGGGCGGGGTGGTATGTATGCGGGTCGGGTTTGGTAATGGCCAAACCCGCCCCGAACCCGACCCGTTGCCATTCCTAGCTGTTTCCCCATTTCTCTCTGCTTCTCTTTTTAAATCCGGCGGCCGCTCCAATCTACATGGAGTGTATTCAATTAAGATTTTAAAAAATTGTTTATGGATAATTTAGTTTAATAAATTTTAAAAGACTATTTAAGAAATGTAATGACTTATAAGATTTTTTATACTCAAAATTTTTTATGTTTGAATTTTAAAAATTATATCATTAGAATTTATAAGATTTGAAATGATCACATGGATTTTTTATACTCAAGACTTTTTATGTTTGAATTTTATGATGAGTAATGTTTAGTTCAATGATGCACGAATTCTCCGACATCAGCCTCTACAACCCAAGCTTTCCAAATGATGGTGAAATTTTTCCTTACCAAAGGTTCTATAAAACCCGCTACCATTTCTTAATAAAAGAAACGAAAAAAAGTTAATAAACATTATGATTCTTGTGAAAGGCAGAGAGTGCCGATTTTGGTGTTTATGCTCATCAATGAAATTTATTTAAAATATCAATAAAATTATGCAAGCAATCTTCAAAATGGAGTTCAATTGAAGGGCCCCACTCTCTAATGGCAAGAAGGCATTAAAGGGAAAAAATAAATTGAAATACATTAAAATAGTTCAAATCTCAAAGAATATGAAAATGTACACATACATACATATATGTATATATATATATATAAAGATAGAGATGATATATACATACCCACTTCATAAATAGAAGCATTGGTGAAGTTGAGAAGGGAAATGGGTGAAATGAAGAGGTAAATGTAAAGAAGAGAGGTGAGAGAATTGGTAAATCTCTAGCAGAAAACAAAAGTCTCACGTGAAAAGTCTCATGAGTTATGGTGTGATTCTTTATATGGTTTGGTATTTATACTTTCCACTAAAAAGTCACATAAATTCCTAATTTTAAAAAAAAATCCATTGAAATTAGCAAGTTTTTGAATACCAAAAGACTTTTTGTTACTTATTTAAAGTCCTGATTGAATACCACTAGATTTGGACACACTCTTTAAAATATCCAAATAGTCCTGATTGAATACCACATGACTTATTTAGATTATTTAAAAGTCTTAATTGAATACCACAAGACTTATTTATCCTAAAATAGTCTTTTAAAATCCTAATTGAATACACCCCCTTACGTTTAGGCATGTAGTCAATTTTCTAGTAAATTATCTCTTTGTTTTTCTCTCTTTTAGAAGATCAAGGGTAGGGATTGGGATTGGGATTGGGATAAATGTTAAAGTTGTCGATCACCAAAATTACTTGAAGCTAACTAGTTCTTTTCTTGCAAACATACTTATTGACATAGAAATCAAAATTGGGGTTTCGCAAAGTCTCGTCAAAATTGAATCCACAATTATGGCTTATCGCTTTGGAACATAAAAAAAATATCCTTATTTATAAGATCCTATAAATAAATAAATGTTTGAACATAATAGTTGAAGTTTTCATTGAACAATCAGCTAAATATTCAACAAGTAAGCTTTCAACTAGATTAAGAAATTTCATATAATACCCAAATACTGATAAAAGTGACTATATCGAGTTATAAACTTTTCTTATGTGAAAGTATGAGTGTTTTAATTGAGGGAGCATGAGTAGAGTAAATAGGCATTCTTCCATTTAGGACTCATAGGAAGGAAAATCAATTTTCTTGTCTTTTTCATGAAAGTGAGAAACTAAAGTATTTGTTAGATTTTTTTTTTATTTTTGGTAAAGTATAGAAAGTATTCAGGATATACCATTTAATTTTCCTTCCGATGTTTGATTGGTACAAAAAAAAAAGTAAATATATCAATATTCCAATAATACCTTTTGTGAGAATTCGCAAATGCGACCCCCAGGTCTCCATCCCGAGTTAGGGGTCTAAAACATCGGAACGGATTCCGTCGTTTTATTTGCTTCACAATATAGGGTTTTGTCATATTTTCTATTTTTAAATACAATTGGATTCATTCAGAGTCGCTAGCACGTTTTATGAGAAAACATACAAAAATCCACGTAGGGGTAAAGGCCAAAACGGGCCTTATTCCCAAGTGTTTGGTTTACAAAACCGGGATTCTTATAGAGTTTGAAAACTATATTACTGTTTGGGAAGGTGTTAGACACCCATTCTGCCCTTTCAGTCTTTAGTGGTCTTATATGTTTATTTTATATTGAAAAATTTGGATGCCTTTATTGATATTCTACATGCTTTCTGGAAATAACTAATGAAAACCTGATTTTGGGAAAAATGGGAAAATGGATAAAAACCTTGTATTCCATGATCCGATGTTTTGGTTTTGTCGAAATATGATTACTAGTGACAAAAGTTTATCTTATCAATTTTTGAAATGAGAGTGATTCGATATTGTTTCCTCAGATAACAATATCAATTATCTTGTTTGTTTTAATTTAAAAAAGATTAGATCTTATCGGAATTGATTTGATATAGAGTTGAACTCTTGAGGAGAGTGTATCAAATACATTACAGTCTATATGGAAGACGAAATATATTTGCATTTTATTCCTAAGTAAGCGTTTTCAGTCCGGGTTTTGAAAACTTGATTTTAGCCGGATGATAAATGGTCTTACTTCTTTTGGTTTTGAAAATGTTTTTCTTTTCGGTTGTTTTTGGAAGTAAAATATCGATAACCTTGACAATAAGTTTATCCAGCTAGAAAGTGGACAGAACAAAAGATAAGACAAGTCTAAAAAAAGCAAAACAAATGAAAATAAATGCTTTTGATTTATGTTGGCCCAAGCAAGTCAATTCCCTACTCACTTATAGTACTTCCGAAAATAACTTGTATGTATATAAGAATTTAAACAAATAATAATACAAGTAAATAGATATAATCTTAATTACTAGAAGAAATATTAGTTACCTTCCCGACGATAATAATAAGAATACGAGAGAGAGAAAATGTAATATGATTGAAGATAATCCGGCGGATATAGGCTTTTCTTCTCCAGATACAGTCGAGCATTCGACTTTAAAATTAGAGACATCGAGTATTAGAACTTGGAGATTCCTTAAATCCTTCTTTAGAAAATCAGATTTTTGGATAATATTCCTTCTTTTTCCTCCTCTTTCAAAAAGTCCCTCTTTTTGTTTGGGGTGTTGGCCTATTTATACTGCTCGGGGGATATTGTCGCGCGACATTCCCCCAGGGGCAAGTGTCGCACGACATATAGGTCAATGTTGCGTGACAAACGGCTGAAGTGATGTCCCTGACAAACTGATGTGTCAGGGAGTGGATGGTCTGGGTCAGAGGGGTTTGTCGTGCGACAATCCTGTTTGTCGCGCGACAATCCTGTTTGTCGCGCGATATATACCAAAAAAGGTAGATTTGTCGCACGACAAATCCCTCTGGGAAAAGGCTTGTTGGGCTACAAACTTTTCAGAGCAGATTTTTAGTACTTTGGGTAAGTAATAAACTCAACAATGGTACTAGCGAGCGTTCATTAGGGTTCTTTCCTAGGTCACGGATTGGGGTGTCTACACCTTTTTATTTTAAAATAAAAACATCATAAAATTTTGGGTAAATTTAACAATAGCATATTTAAGTAGGTGTATTTGATTTAAAACTTTTGTAATAAGTGCTAGAAAATCAGAAGGGTGTAATGGTTTTTAGGATTTAAATGTTAATTGAGACAATTCTCTGAGGGTTCTACACCTGTAGAGCCTATTTCTAGCAATTAAGTTAACAATTTCCATATATCTTCCTTCAATAGAGCATTACAATGGTTATATACGGAGTAGAGCACAAGCTTCCTCCTCTTTCTCTCTCTTACATCACCTCACATGCTCGCTACATGCTCCCTAATAACCTCGCACGACTCCAGCCTTTCTAACGATAACAAGAAAATAAAGAAAATAAAATAAAAAAATCAATCAACCAATTTACCATTTCACCCTTTAATTTATAACAATACTTTCCCCATTAAGATCTTTGTCCTCAAAGATCAAACTGAAGAAATTAAGCTTGAATAAAAGTAGCATCTTCCCACGTGGCATCTTTCGGTGCAGCATGAGACCATTGGATCAGAACTTGCACTACCGGACAGTTGTTTCGTTTGATCAAATTTCTATCTAAAACATCAACGGGCGCCACAAGAATTTGGCCCTTCGAATTCGTGAGAGGGAGTTGTTGAGTGGCATCTTTTTTGTGGCCTAATTCCCTCTTCAACTGTGACACATGAAAAACTAGGTGAATTTGGGAGGATGGGGGTAACTGTAACTTGTAGGCTACTACGCCCAGCTTGGCGATGATCTGATACGGCCCGTAATACTTAGCAGCCAATTTTAAATTCCATCTAATGGTTACTGAAGTTTGCCTATAAGGCTGTAATTTCAAGTATACCCAGTCCCCAATTGTAAACTGCCTCTCCACTTGCCATTTATCTGCATAAGCCTTCATTCGCTTTTGAGCTTTATTTAAGGTTTCTTTAGCCAATTGGTACATTACCTGTCGTTGCTTCATATAGTCATCTACTGCGGCCACAGAAGTGGGTGGAATAACTAAACACCCATTAAAGGAATATAAGTATCCATATAGAACTTGGAAGGGAGACATTTGGAGGCTAGAGTGGTAGTGGGTATTGAACCAATATTCAGCCAGAGAGAGCCAAATATGCCATGTTTTTTGCTTGTGACCCACCATACAGCGGAGGTAATTTTCGAGGCATGCATTAATTCTCTCTGTTTGGCCATCGATCTGCTGGTGGTAGGCAGTACTTATATGCAGTTGTGTGCCCAGTAACTTGAACAGTTCTTACTAAAAGGAACTAAGAAAAATAGAGTCTCTATCGGAAATGATGGTTTCTGGCAACCCATGGAGTTTGTGGACTGTATCCATGAATATTCTAGCAACTGTAAGGGTTGTATAAGGGTGAGAAAGGCTCACAAAATGACTGTATTTTGTGAATCTATCCACTACCACTAGGATAACTTCTTTGCCCTCAGATTTTGGGAGGCCTTCAATGAAATCCATAGTGATATGTTTCCATGCTTGATCAGGAATAGGAAAAGGGCTGCAATAAACCAACTGGATATGTATGCTCCCCTTTATTCATTTGGCAGACATTGCATGTAGTGACAAAATCTTTGATGGCAGTTTTCATGCCTTGCCAATAGAAATAAGGTTTAGCCCTTTGGTAAGTGCCGAGTATGCTCGAGTGCCCACCCTCAGATGAGTCATGTACTGCAGTCATTATAGTTGACCTGAGTGATCCAGTTGCACCAATACAAATTTTGTTCTTGTACTTCAAAACTCCCTTTGTGAGAGTAAAATGAGGCTTACTATCAGGGTTGATCAAGAGGGATGCAATGATTTGTGTCAAGTGATCATCCCCCACATAACTTTGTCCAACTTCCTCTATCCATTGAGGCTTGATTATTGTGATGGTATTTAACTGGCCCCTCTTCTTCATGTAATCTTGATAGTGCATCGGCTGCTCTGTTTTCTGTCCCTTTTTTATACCTGATATCATAATTATAGCCCAACAATTTAATGGCCCACTTTTGTTGTAACATTGTTGACATTCTTTGATCCATAAAGTATTTGATACTCATTTGATCAGTTTGGATCACAAAATGATTGCCCACTAAATAGTATTTCCACTTTTGAACTGCTAGCACTATGGCCAATAATTCTTTTTCATAAGTGGAGAGTCCTGCACTTTTTGGTCCCAAGGCTTTGCTAAAGTAGGAAAGAGGCCTACATTGCTGCATTAATACTGCCCCTACCCCGGTATTGCTTGCATTAGCCTCTACTATGAATGGTTTTGAAAAATCTGGCAGACATAAAACTAGAGTGGTGGACATAGTTTTCTTTAATTGTTCAAAAGATAGATCTGCCTCTTGACTCCATTTGAAGTTTCCTTTTTTCAACAATTCGGTGAAAGGTTTGGCTATAGATCTATAGCCTTTCACAAATCTCCTATAATAACCTGTAAGACCAAGAAATCCTCTCAACCCTTTAAGGTTGGTGGGAGTGGGCCAATGCCTCATGCTATCCACTTTGGCAAGGTCAGCTACTACTCCATTATCATCAATAATGTGCCCTAAATACTCAATTTGCCTTTAAGCAAAAGAGCATTTAGACATTTTAGCATACAATTGATGTTTTCGAAGGACAATGAAGGCTTGCCTGAGGTGGTGTAAATGCTGAGCCATGTCTGAAATGTCTAAAAGGATGTCATAAAAAAAGACCAGCACAAATCTTCTTAAATAAGGCTTAAAAACCTCATTCATAAGAGCCTGGAATGTTGCAGGTGCAGTAGTTAGCCCAAAAGGCATGACCCTAAACTTAAAATGGCCGACATGTGTCCTAAATGCTGTTTTAAACACATCAGAAGAACTGACCCTTACTTGATGGTACCCAACTCTCAAATCAATTATAGAAAAGACAGAGGCTCCCTGTAATTCATCCAACAGTTCTTCTGTCATGGGAATATAATACTTATCCTTGACAATGCAATCATTCAACTTCCTATAATGGACACAAAACCTCCAAGAACCATCATTTTTCTTAACCAGTATCACAGGTGAAACAAAAGGACCGTGGCTAGGTTGTATAATGCCAGTTGATAACATTTCTTGAATTAGTTGCTCAATCACTGCCTTTTGAACATAGGGATATCTGTAGGGTCTTTGATTGATGGGGTCTGTGTTGGGTTTCAATGGAATATGATGGTCAAATGGTCTGGGTGGTGGTAAGCCTTTAGGTTCAGCAAAAACATCTTCAAATTCAGTGAGTAGGTTCTTTACTTGGCTGGCACTAGCTGCCACGTGAGGTACAGCCGTGATGGCAAATAATTAACCACACAACCCATTAGTTCCTTTCTTTATTAGCTTCTTTAAAGCAGTGCCAGACATAGACTTGAGGCTTGCATTACCCTGTAGTCCCTTGAGAGTGACTTTTCTACCTTCTTTCTTAAATGACAGTTGTTAGGTTTTAAAATCAAATAAAATAGGGCTGTACTGCCTCAACCAATCTGTACCTAACACGATGTCACACCCTCTATAGATAGTAGACTAACCTCAGCTTCATAGTCATTACCTTGCATGTGCCATTGAAGGTTGGGGCACCTCGAATTGCACACCATTTTATTGCCATATGCCACAGTGACCACAAATTGACTAGTGGGCTCCACACGATAGCCCCCCCTCTTCATTGCTGCAGGGTCTATAAAGCTGTGAGTGCTGCCACTGTTAATTAAAATAGTAATAGGGCTTTTCTTTATTTTGCCATGGGTTCGAATTGTGTCTTATGCCACATCACCTGCCAGGGCATGAATAGAAATACCCACTTCTTCTGCTCCTTCCTCTTCTATTTCTTCAGTTACCAGGTCCAACTCTTCTTCCCCATTGTCATCGCATAACAACATGAAGAGCTGCTAGGTTTTGCACTTATGACCAGGTTTAAACTACTCATCATAATTATAACATAAACCCTTCTCTGTTCTTGCCCTTATTTTTGCATAGTGAGTTTTTTTATGGGTGGTGAACTGCCAGATGAGGAAGCCGATTTAATTTGGGATGAAAAAGATTGAGAGTTAGTTTTTGAGGTGGTGTTGACAGTGGTTGATGGAGAATTTTTTGTGGTTATGGAGGTAGATAAGGGTTTGGGGTTATATGATGATGTGGAAGGGGTTGTGTTTTTTGAGAGATTTCTATTCTTTTTCGCCTGTGGATCCATAGTTGTTTCTTGGAATTTTGCTATGTGGAAGGCTTGGTTGAGGGTAGTAGGTAATAGCATTTGCACTACAACTTTGATTTCTTCTTTTAGTCCACTAATAAAATTGTGGATATAATAATCCTCATCTAAGCTTCTATGCTTGGCCGCCATGAGAGCTTTCAATTCCTCAAACTGTTCTTGATATTCTAACACCGTGCCCTTTTGACGTAGTTTATTAAATTCGCCTATCACACTGTCATGTCCCATTTCTAAGAATCGAATATTCACTTCCCTCATTAACAATTCCCAAGTCATATTATCAGTTCCTTCAATCACATCTTGATACCATATATCAGTTTTTCCTTATCAGTTTTTCCTTACATATGCATGGAAGCCATAACTAATTTTCCCCAATCATCCATGGGGTAGATACTGAAGTATTGCTTACATTTCCTTATCCACGCCCTTGGATTACTTCTATCAAAGTAAGGAAAATGAATTTTAGCAAATTTGACATACCTATTCCCCTCAGAAGTGTGATTCCAACTCTGTTCTGCTACCGTAAGAGTTGTACGGTTTTCCTCTATGACCAGATCTCTTGTGTTACTTGCTTCTCCTTGCATTATTTTACCTTAAGCTTTATCAAACTTCTCATTCACCAATTTGAGTAAGTGTTCGTATCTGGCTTCGAGCCGAGCCTCCAATCCCTTACTATGATCCATGTGTCGCTTTAATAATTTGTTTTGCTGCCTTACTTAAGCCTCTAAATCCTGTAGAGCCATTTCATTCTTCCGATTGGATTCTTCAAGGGTTCAAAGTCTAGTTCCATCAGCCATAGCATTTTTTTCCTGGGGGTTGTAGCTTCTCTGATACCAATTGTAATGGTTTTTAGGGTTTAAATGCTAATTGAGACAATTCTCTGAGGGTTCTACACCTGCAGAGCCTATTTCTAGCAATTAAGCTAACAATTTTCATATATCTTTACTTCAATAGAGCATTACAATGGTTATATATGGAGTAGAGCATAAGCTTCCTCCTCTTTCTCTCTCTTACATCACCTCACATGCTCTTTACATGCTCCCTAACAACCTTACATGACTCCAGTCTTTCTAACAATAACAAGAAAATAAAAAAATAAAAATAAAAAAATCAATCAACCAATTTACCATTTCACCCTTTAATTCATAACAATGGGGAAATCAATTTCATGAAATCCGAGTGGAATGATTTTTCCACTACTTTTCCTCTGCCAGGAAGGTATTTGTTGAGTTTGTATTTATCAAAATAAAAGAAAGTAATGATTTTCTTTTCCTAATTTCTCAAATCTGCAAACCAAACGAGGCCTTAAAGGGGAGAGCCGGAGAACAAAAAGAAAAAGGTGTCAAGCTCAGTAATTTATAAAACAACGTAGTTTCATTCGAGTTTTGAGATGCCAAAGACGTGTCAAATTATGAAGCGTATATTTGAAACTGAAGGCTTAGATTTCTCCAACTCTATAAAATAGGGTAATAAAACAACTCCAGAAGAGCCCAACCCGCTTTTAAATTTTGGAGCAAAAACTATTATCCGTTGGCCCTTTCCTTTCATTTGAGAGGTTGTAGAATTCATTTTTAAAATTTGTAAAATTATTAATCGAAGAGAATTTAAACATTTTTTTCAAAAATCAAAATAATATAGAAAGTTCAAAATTTCAAAGCCCAATTCAAGAGTAACACATTTGATTTTCGTTTTGTTGAATTCGTTCTTTAGATCATTCCTGCAATCATAAATCTCTATCGTCAATATTCTTACGTTTGTTTGTGGATTTGGAATGGATTCCAGGATCCTAAGGAAAGTTCCCATTCTCATTTTAACAAGTAGCTGAACATCTTTCTTTTACTTTACATTAAAATGATATGTCATAATTAATTATAATATGATGTCTAAATTTGATCATAATAGTTTTATGTTTAAAGTATATTTTCAAGTTATTGTCAATATGGAGAAAAGAAGAATTTCAGTTTTAGACATTGACAAGAAACCTCAAATTATAAGAAAAAAGTGATTTGAAATTTAAAATGTTAATATATTTCATAATACTCAAACCAATGAGACAACCCAAAAGGTTTGGAAACTTGGCTCATTTAACTGGCCCAGATGAGACTTGTAAAATTAAATTTTGGAAAGTCCTCCCAGCTAACCAAGCCCCAAACCCGGCCCAGATTAATTGGAGACTCGTAGAGTAAGTTTTTGGAAAGCCTATATGTTGAAGTTTTATGTGTATTTAAAAAATGGGAGAAGAATAAAAGAATACAAAACCAAAGCAAGCACAAGTGTATTTTCTTAAGTCCCACATAGAAGAGTTATAAAAACCTTCATGGGTTTTTATAAGGGTGAATTTGCCTAAGGGCTTGAGCCCTTTAGGCATTACACTTTTGTGCTATTGGGTGAGGACTTAGATGAGTGTGGTTCACCACACGCACCGACCGACCGGGCCGGGCTTGGGCTGGATCAAGTATTATCTTTTTAGACAAAATACTTTTGAAAAAAAATTTATTTATAAAAATAAAATTTTCTTTTATTTAAATTTTGAATTTAATTTGACTTTAATGTCGTTGCAATTGGATCACGATTATGCTCCCACTTCCCGTTTTTCTCTCCCTCTACGCAACGGCACGAACAGAAATATTATTATCTTTAAAATAATAATTTTCTGTCGATTAAAAATATACAAAACTCCTCCGTTGATATTGACGACTACCGACCTTGAGAAAACCTACCAAAAAAATTTTTGCCTCCGGCATGAGGATTAGTTTACCGATTCTAGCCGAATTATAAAAGGTGTAAAAATTCCGATTTTCCACCGTGCAAGGGAAATCGAGACAGAGGGAAAATCTGGGCTGTTGTATCCTGGGGACGGCGGGGGCAATATCGAACTGCTAGCACAAACACCGAGCAAAGCCGCAAAACGTCTTAAAGAGAGCGACCTAGTTCGCGACTCAACCCGGTGTTTTCCATCGTTACTGGTATTTTGTTCCAATTATTTCAACACTATATTAATATCCCAAAGTCTTTCATATGTATACAGTCAGGATTTAGTGCGGGTATATGCATAATGGACTATATCTTTAACGATAAATTTTTATTGATAAAAATATTTTCTAATTTTGTTTGGTAATGATACAAGATCCGGACATTAATATTAGAAAGCTAAAAAAATGGCTTCATACATTTAAAGGCGGTTACGATACTAAATCGGTGAATTTATAATTTTGTTCTCGTGATTGTTTTTGTGAAATACAATAGGTATAGTTTTAACCTATGGCCATTAATAAGCAAAGCTTTAACCCGGAAAGAATATAATTTTAACAACGTACAGTTAATAAGATAGAGACGCTCATATATTTTTTTAGCATGATAAAATACATAATGGATGTTAAAAATATAGTAACCATATTGAAGTGCGGACAAATATATTATTGATAGAAATCGATAGAATTGTATTTGTCAAACATATAGTTTATATAAACATGATCCCACACCTATGGCAAACCCTAAACAATGAAGTCAGATCATCCTCAAATTAATATTATAATTTTCATTTGAAGTCGTAATTTGAAAATGCATATTTGACTTAAATTTGGGACAATTAATTTGATACGGATAACATATTTGAATATGCATCCAAAAGCGTTTATATGTTGAATCATTAATTTGCAATAATATATTCTTGTTTGCTTAGTCTGGGCTAGGACGAATGCTATGTTGTCGTCTAAGAAAGAGTACACTGCCTTTTTTTCCTTTGTCCCGGGCATTATACAATAATAATGCAAAACACAATTTTCTTTCTAATCATAGTATTATGGATTTAAGCAACAAATTCATCTGAAAATTCCTTAATTAAGCAACAAATAGGTACACGCACTTGTGCGTTAGGGACTAATGGTTCAAATGGTCAGTTGCTTACAACAAACCAAATTTTGACCTAATTTTTTTTGATACGGTTCTGGAAGAATTGAACTATGGGTAAGAAATAACAAAAATGGTTGTGAGTGAAAATGAAAAAATGATGTGAACTACAAATTCAAATTAAAAGCGACAAAATTGGTTGAGACTTATGCACATAGTCCAAAGGCAATAATATACTTAATCTAAATTGAAAAAAAGTAAAGATTAGCTAAACCAAAATGAGGATTCAATAAGAGGTGGTGAAACTGAAATCGTGGAAAATAAACTGAAGTTATCACGATAGATGGTGAAACTAAAGAAGTCGAAACAAAGAGAATATGTTTCCATACATGTCCCATGAGAAATAATTCTATATTAGTTTTATCATAAATAAGATGCACGCACGTGTCAAAAAAGTGAGGAAGGGTCCTCCATTTTAGTACTATCGCAACAATAATAATATTTAATACTATTCTTACTTGTCATATGGTAACAAACAATAATATTTGAAAAGGGAGGAAGTGTCCTCCATTTTAGTACTATCACAACAATAATAATATTTAATACCATCTTACTTGTCGTACGGTAACAAACAATAATATTTGACATTCGATCTCCTAACATTTTTCGGCATATTTGAAAATAAATCGAAATGTTTAAAAGGTTTGTATCAAATCAAGCCACTCGTATTTTGAGTAATTCTTGATATAATTAATTGAGGGACTTTTAAATAATTTCACTCTATTTTAATTAACATGTCTAGAAATATTAAAAGATTGTTTATAATTGGCCATGTGAGTCAAAGACGGATAGAGGGAGAGGGGGGGTTGTGATATTCTGGATCTGCCTTTGGTACAACTGTAAGTAGACAGCAGGTGTAAAATGAGCGAGCAGTAGCAGTAGCAGCAGCAGCTATGAATAAGAATTTAAATCACACCACCACAAAATATTGACAGAGACTTCTAAAAATGGATTGTAAGACAATTTACTTTTGGACATTGAAGGCTTCTCCGGAAGAGACCGGGCTCGATCTCCGTTTGTCAAGTCACAATTCATTTATTATGTTTTTTCTCCCACGTAGGGGCCCTCACCAGGCAGGCATGGTTATTTGATGATACCTTCTCTCCAACAAATTGGATTACGGCTACACTCCGGAAATTTTCTAAAATTTTCGGAATCTCAAATATTATTTAAATTTTAATTTTAAAAATTTCAGATATTCAAAAAAATAAAATAAAAAAATGTTCTGAACTTTTGGAATCTTTCAATTTCTTAAAATTTTTAAAATAATTTCAGAATTATTTGAAAAATTATGATGACCTCTATTTCCATTTTTTTTTAAATTACGATGTATAAAATATAAATCAAATAGTTCAATATCATAATAACATAGACACCAAGCATCTATTAGTCTTAAAATTAAATCACATATTTAATCGTAAAGCTAAACACAATTCCAATATTCAGTAACAAATTTGGGCAATAAAATTATAGGTTAATTTTAAGGAGCGCGCAATGGAGAGTTTTCAAAAATGGATGGTTGATATAGCTTGTTACTTGTTAATATTAGTGCATACATATAAATTAGTAGCAATTTTGCACACTCTCAAGTAAATTGTTTAACTTATGGTATATAAAAATACTATAAATATTAATAAATAAAAATATAATCTGGGAAATTATATAGGAAAAAATTGCAGTGGAATTATTTGTAAATTTTGGATTGGAAATTCAAATATAGTTTTCAATTCCATTTCATATTTTTTCAAAAAATTCAGAAATAAAAAATGTCAAGTCTCGTTTCAACTTCTGCAAATTTAATATTAAAGTTCGGAACTTTTAAACACCCCTATTCATATCTGTTTCTAATTAGAAGAAGGTTCGACTTACACTTAAAAATAGTTTTACACTCATTATATTTGACAATTATTTTTTCCTCAACTTCATAATTCTCCAATCAATTTGTTGAATTCGATAATTTTTATGTATCAAAGATGAATTATGAATATAAGAAAAAATTATAAGTAAGCGTAAAACTTTTTAATCTTGCACAATGGTGGATTTCGTGCGGGGGATTTTGATATTAATTAAAATACTGATTCATAGGGTAAATGAATTTAAAATTAAGGGAGAGATTGTTAATTCGAATCCCCATGTAACTAGAATTTTTGTTCTATTTTAACCCCTTTCTCTCCTTTTTCTTTTGGGGTTTTTCCAACCCTCTATCCTCTACCCCCTTCTCATTTTAAGATTTTATGAATTACTTAACAAATTATGATTATATTATTGTTAAGTTTTAAATGTTCAATATTATTAATGTTAAAATTTTCATGATAAAAATTTATTTGCTATTTATTTATATATATATATATATATTTAGAGAGAGAGAGAGAGAGGAGCGGAATGGTAGATATTTTCTACCATAGGTTATTCTTATCTAATTTTGCACATTTTTGTTGTATTTAAAAGCAATGATTCATCAACTATTGTTATATTAAGCATATATACAATGATTAATATGATAAACACTTGATATTCTTACTAATTTATGATAAATAATGATGTGGTGTAACTTATTATGATATACATGTATACACCATAGTGAATACTCTATATTACTTAAAAATCAAAATAAATAGCTTTAGTCATGAAAAAAATCTCAAATTGAATAGTTGATTTTTTAGTATCTTGTAAATATAATTAAAATTTTAAATCAGCAGATCAAAGCCGGCCTAAAAATGTGTTAATTTAAAGAAGTACCTTCTATAACTTATGATGAAAAATACCTACCATTCAAATACTCTCTCTTTATATATATATATATATCCTTAAGAAGTAGTTTAATAATGGGGGCATATACTACTCCCAAAATAAAAAAATTGGTTAGCAAAAAAATAGCAATGAAATAGTTGTTTGTTTTAGTATTTGCGACACTAAAAATTCTCAATATTTAACACCTTCAATTAAATATTCGAGTAGCCTTTTTACACATCCTACCTCATACAAAAATTATAAATCGACCCTTAATCCTACACAAATGTAAATTAAACCTTTTTCATATATTAAACGCGCACGGTGTCTAATTTATTAGTGTCATCTTTCTTTTACTAATTTCAACATATATTGCCAAACAAAACGTATCGTAAAAATTAAAATTTCGGGCCCATACTATAATGGGGCTTTAATTGATTCCTCCCTCATTTATAAAAAAAAATTCGGACCCAACCTCTATTTTTGAAATTTTCTAACTTGCGATCTTTTATTGTTTGCTGTCTTTGGTAATTATGGTAATTAATTACCCAAGTATGGTATCCGGTTACCCAATTATGATAGCCTATATTTCTTCAGTTACCCAACTACAATAACTAGCATTTCTCCAATTACAAAAACTACGATAATGTGAGGTTATCACTAGAGGCAGTTGGGTGACATTAAAATTGATAGGGACCGCAAGTTTGGTAACATTAAAACGAATAGGGACTACAAGTTTAAAAAAGAAAAAGTTATAGACCGCAAGTTACAAAATTTCAAAAGTTGGGACTCGACAACCAATTTCCTCGTTAGTAAATGCATGCATTTGGATATGCCCCAAGTTTTTTCTTGCGTGTCTTCTACTAAAATCTATGGGTGGACATCCGATCCAATCTGATCATCTAATGTCAGTTTTAATGTTTGACATCCAACTCACTCACACATGTCCTACTATACCAATCTAATCCAAAAAAATATTGGATTTCATCGGTTTCAATCAAATCCAATTGAATAAGCAAAAAATGAAATCTTGGCAATATACCTACCGCATAAATTTTAATTTTTCAAATTGACAAAATTATACCAAATAACTTGTAGTCAAATTACAAAAAAAAAGAGTAGCATGATAAATAGATTACCATGACCCCCAATTATACAAAGATATATGTCACTTTAAGTAAATATATATATATATATACTAATTGGATTGGTTTACACGATCATAAATCCGAAACCGATCCAATATTTTTTAGGTTTTAAAAAGTGAATCCAATTTGATCTAATCAATCCATAAATCTAGAAACATTGGATTAGATTGGATCAAATCGATCAGTTTAATCGGTTTGGATTGGATCTTGCCCAACTCTACTAAAATCTCTGCTCCCCTTATTTTCCTCGCACCGAGAGTGAGCATACATTGCGCTAGAGGGGTGTAAAAAGGAAATGAAGAATCTCCTTCATAGAATTGACGGCTCATGCAGTTCCTCTCTTATCATTCTCTTTATCCATTAGATACACATATATATATATATAGATACATGTTGTGCACATGAAACATATGTATGTGAGACTTACATTTGGATAATGGATGATTTATAATAGGAAAAAAGGTACAAAAGAACTAGTGGGCTAGTGATTTAGTAGCACCACCCTTCGCTAAGAATGGACGAAGACTCAGTACTAGTACTAGTTGCCATATATCTATACTTATTTATAAATTAAGTGTGCAGAGGAGTCTCTCTTAAGCATAAAAAATATATTTAATTATCGCTTAATGAAATGCTATTATATATTTTTAATGTGAGGTATTACTAAGTTTCATATTATACACACCTATTGTGTGTCCCGAAATTAAGTAATATATTTTTAAAGATAGTACAGTATTAAACTTGAGTTGGTAGCTAGCCCAGTAGTTGATGGGTTATGAATATTTGCTAGCCACCGGATCTTGATGTATCTCTTAATTCGATCACCCGAGTCTATATATTGATGTATGATGTATCAAATAATTGTTAATATATTAATTGTTATATATGATAGTGAAGTACGTTTTCAAATTGTTTCTAAGTATCTTAAAGGACACCTATAGAGATCAAAATAATTTGGAGGGGACCGATTGATATTTCAAACAATTACAAGAAGCGTATACATATGTATATATATAGTGGAGAAATTTATAATAACTTGGCACGGCCCCCCTTTGCCATAAGGTAGTTGCTGGTTTATCGATCTCTCTATAAATACCCTCACCCTGTCCCCCTTTCTGCAACAACCTCCTTTGCCATTTCTCTCTCCACGTTTATATATATATAGAAGATACATGTCTTAGGCTCCGTTTGATTATAAGGCGGAAAAGAAAAATAAATTGAGTTACTTTTGATGAAAAGGTGGAAAATAAGTTAAGTAATAGAAGTGATATCCTCTTGATTTTTAAGTTTTTCCATGAAGAAATTTTCTTTACTTGGTGGTGAGTAAAAATTTTTCACCAAAAATATTGAAGAATGGATGATATGTACTCATAACATGAGTAATATCTCTCACCTTATTTTCTATCTTTTCACACAAACAAACTAAATTTATTTTCCTTTTCCATCTTTGCAATCAAACGGAGCCTTAAGAGTTTAATTAGTGCCTTCCACTCCCATGCAATCTAGCCTTTTGGTTGCATGAATGTTGATAAATTAATGAGGTTTCAATATATATACTTAAAAAAGTGATGCTTTAATTACTTAATTTGTATTTTGCGCATAAGTCGGTGATGACCGATTTAGCTAGGGTTATGGATCAGGAAGCTAGGGAGCTCATTTCAATCCACGTCGAGGCGATAAAGTGGCCGATAACACAACTGCTGACTCGTTGATTTGAGAACTCACTAATGCACATATAAGAATGAAACTAGCTAGTGAGTTTTTGATTCAACGATGCAGGAGTTGTGTTCGGTTATTGTTGTCGCGTCTTGGACTGAAGGGAGCTCCTTACAAAACTCCACACCACTATCCCGGCCCCCACCTTTTTCTTTTCATTTTTTTTCCTTTTAACTAACACACAAACACTGGGCTCCGCACCCCCACCCCCTTTTTTTATGAATTTTGTACTTTACTCTCTCTCTCACGCACACAAAGAATTTAAGTATGTACTTTAAGAAATCTTGCATGTGAATATGTGACCCCTTTAAGCATGGGCTGAGCCAAATTATTATTTTTTTTTAAAAAGGAGCAACTTTAATACTAATATCACTTTTTATAAATTAAAGAAGAAAAATTAATACAAATATTACTTTTGTTAAAGATTAGGATATATGATTAATTAAAAGGGAGCAAACTTAATTGATATACGTACATACATGTGTAATTTTTAAAAATAATTGCCCGCCTCTGTTCCATGTGGCTCCGCCACTACTACTTTCTTGAAATGTTTTAGTCCTGCTAGTTTTCATGTCATGCATTTTGATCTTTGTGGACTTTCCTCTTCTTCGTTTTTTGGCTAATTGTAGCTACATTAATTATGTTTTTCTGCTTCATTTGCAGGTTAAACAGAAGTGGATATATATATATATATCTTAAGAATGTCTGAATTTCAGACCAAAAAAAGATGTCTGAATTAGACTTCACCATGAGGAGGATCCGTAGAGATTAGTAAAGCAGCTGCCCATATATACGCTATTTTATTCCCTGAAATTATTGGATTATATTGCCCCCTTGATTTTATTTTTTTTGAATTACATATGAGTATTTTTTGAAAAAATATATATAAGGAGCTATATGTAGAACTTTATACTTCAGGGTATCTAAGTATAAGACTTATCTTTTATCACATAAATGACATTGCCCTTAGAAATAAGTTTTGACCTAAGATTATTAATTATATCAAAATACAAAAAATGACAAAACTCAAACCCGTTCTTCCTCTTCTTTCACCCTTTGTTTTGACAAAATACCCAGACTCACCACTTTACCTCTTCTTTCCCCTCCTCTCTTTTTCTCCATGCACGACGATGCTACCACCACGATTATTACCATCACCATCCATTGCGATTAACCTATTCAAAGATCCCCAGCATTTTTGACGCGCCGATGGAAGTTTTTTCTGCCACTCAAACAATACATTAGCGATTACAATTTTCAGATAAGTTCTATATATACATATATGTATATATATGTTTAAATTTGTAATTTTTTGAAAATATAACAACAAAAGTTATTTGTTTTATTCAGATCTATGCCTAATTTTCACCGTATATGTATATATGTGCGTGTGTCGATTTTTGTTGGGAAAAGTGTCAAATCTGTATACGCATAGTGTTTTTTGAATTTGTATGAAAGACTAATGATATTATATTTGAGTTAAAATTTTACGACTTTAAAATTATATTTTTGTGTGCTCTAAATTTTGATCCCTTGATTGAATTCTTGGCTCCGCTACTAAATCCGAATCACACACTATACTTATGTGCTTCGCAGTGAAAGCAAAATATCCTCAAAATTAAGAGGGGTGTGATTTATGAATAAACTTAAACTTATTAATAGTACTCTCAACTAGATATGCACAATGCCTTTGTAGGTTGAATATATAGGAACAAGAGCAAAGGGGTTAATCTAGTTGGGAAAGCGCCCACTTAGATCTAAGAGATCTCATGATCAAGTCTCACCAATTCGAGATGAATTTTCTTTATTTGTAATTAAAGAGAGCAATTTAGATCTCCATTTAAAAAAAAGAAAAGAAAAATGAATATATAGGAACCAAGCAGTCATGTTTATATAATGAAATGGCTTAGTTTTATTCCTGCCCCTACTTGGTACCCGTAATTAACTCCAGGCCTAGATCTATATATGTTCCGTTTGCACAAAAAATATATATATGAAAGGAAAATATATTTAGTAATTAAACTCATGATATATAATTAAATATCTAAATTACTAAATTATCCTTCTCGTGTTTAAAGTTGCTATAAAAAAAATACTAAAATGGAGATTTGAGAACTCATGAACTTTACCATGTAAAATACTTGCTGATTACCACTAAGTGATTACATCATTATATGTTATTATTGTAATAATTACTAAGTATTATATTATACATATGTAGAGTGTGCTCGTTGTTTCATGAGTGCAAATTAATCTTATATGAAAAACCATTTATATTCAGGAAAGGTGAATTTTATAATTTCATGTGCTTACTAATTTATAATTTTGTTATATCAAGGTTGATTTTTTTTTTCCTTTGGAGCAATTAATGAATTATCAATTTTAGTTATTAAATTTGAAATACGTTATTGGTATTTCTCCACTTTTCATGGTTGATCAAACGGTTGAAACCAAGGGTGGTGCTGTGTAAGGGAGGGGGGGGGGGGGTATCTCTCCACTTTTCATGGTACGTTGATCATGGTTGTGTTAAAATTTTAACGCAAATATAATCAACCATGAAAAGTGGAGAGATACACCCCCCCTCACAAATTTTAATGCAAATATAGTATCATTAGCCTTTCATACAAATTCAAAAAACATTATGCGTATACAAATTCAACACTTTCCCCAACAAAAATCGACATACGCACACATATACATATACGATGAAAATTATAAATAAAACAAATAACTTTTTTTGTTATATTTTCAAAAGATTACAAATTTAAACATATATATATATATATATATATATATATATTTAATTATTGGCTTCACTACTAAATCCGAATCACACACTATACTTATGTGCTTCGCAGCGAAAGAAAAATATCCTCAAAATTAAGAGGGGTATGATTTATGAATAAACTTAAACTTATTAATAGTACTCTCAACTAGATATGCACAATGCCTTTGTAGGTTGAATATATAAGAACAAGAGCAAAGGGGTTAATCTAGTTGGCAGTGCTGTTTATTATATATAGGGTATTTTTTGAAATATATATATATATATATTTATGTGTTTAACTTTATACTTCAAGATAGCTAAGTGAAAGATTCAAAATTTTATGGGCCATTTGAAATTTCAAAAATAACTTTAACTAATTATCCTCCCATGACCTAAGACCACACACTCCCATCGCACCTGTAGCTCACTTCTCTCTCTCTCTCTCTCTCTCTCATATGTGTTTTCTTCTTTTTAATTTTTCTTCGCGTCTTCACTACACACACCTACGGACTACACAACACACCCGCCATAGTCTGGCACTGCCATATCTCACATACCAAAAATCCATTGCTTGATTAATATTAGATCTATTTTTTAATATCAGGTATATTTCTTGAATAATTAATTAATTGCATAATATTATGTTTGTTTCTTGATTAATTGCATAATATTATATTATGTAAATCTAAACCCCTAATTGTTTGATGACATAAATTGAACAAGACATTTCAATAAAATTGAGGAGGATGAAATGTTATAATACTTTTAAAATATGAAATCCTGTAAAGTGTTATTGTAATTTGTAGTAATGTTGACATTGAATATCTGAATTGTATGAAGTATTACTACTAACACTATTATGTTTGAATTAAAATTTTATAACTTTCAATATGTTTTTGTGTTTTGATTTTTGTCTCTCCCCCTAAATTGATTTCTAGTTTCGCCATTTGTTGAACCCATGGGTTTGACAATTCTATGAAAATGGGTGCTGAAGTTTAATTTTCAAATTTTTAGGTGCCAAAAAAAGTTTAGCATAATATAAAAATTATTACACATTATATATATATTTTCTAGTGAATATTAGCATGCATCACATCTCTTTACATTCAAACAATTATAATATGAGAAAGTTTTAATAGGAGGAAAAAACAAATAAAATTCTAATGAGATAGTGAGCTCTATAGTTTCGCTCCATAATATTTTATAACTTTAAAGATGAAATTATGTTTAATAAAAGGAAGCATTACTAATTTTATAATTTTGTTTTACAATAAAGATATTTTTCATAATATTAATTTATTTTAAAGAAAATGATAAATGTAATCGACGCTCACTCCTATGCAAGAGATGACACATTGACTGCTCTAGCAGATAGGATGAAAAAGAAAAAAATGATTATGGTAGAAAAGACTTTTGAGAGCTCGCTCGGCTATAGAGCAATTCTTCGACTAGGGAAATAGGATAAAGACCTTTATTTCTTTCCGGAAGGAAGAGCGAAATGGTCTCTCGATCTTAGGAGAAAAGATAGATAAGGATACCGCCCTTTTCCCATTACTTCGGAATCGAGCCAAGCCAAGGACAAAGCATGCAGGGGATCCAAAGGTAGAACAGAGAGATTAAAGAAATAATGACTTCCTCACAAAGCATAAAGAATATCCCTAATATAAACCTTTCTATGACCAGTGCTCTCTCTCCTACACAACTATACGATCAAAATTTTCTCTATATATAATTCTCTACACGATCAAAATTTTCTCTCTCTAGAATTCTTTACACAATCTTAATTATTATCTAGTGAACATATGGTGCTAAAACTATTTTAACAACTATAATTTAATTATCTGTGTGAACATGTGGTGCTAAAACCGTTTTAGCACTTTCAGTTTAGTTATATGTGTTCACTTGTAGTGCTAAAACCTTTTTAACACTATTCTAGTGTTGGATATATAATTGGTGCTAAAACTATTTTATCGCCGTGTGATTAGTTATTATGTTTTGTACATTGGTGTTAAATCTGTTTTAACAGCTTGAATTTAGTTGTTTTCTGTTTGCTATTGGTGCTAAAAAAGTTTTAGTACCATTCTAGTCTTGAACAATTGGTTTTAAAATTGTTTTAGTATCATGTAATTAGTTATTCTGTTATGGACAATTGATACTAAATCTGCTATAGCACATTGAATTTAACTTTTCTCTATTGGGCTACTAATGCTAAAACTTTTTTAGCATCATTCTAGTGTTGGACAATTAGTATTAAATCTATTTTATTATCTTGAATTTAGTTGTTCTCTGTTGGGTTGTTGGTGCTAAAACTCTTTTAGCACTATTTCAGTGTTAGACAAGTGCTACTAATATTGCTTTAATAGTGTATTATCGACGAAATTTAACAAATAGAGTGTGGAATCACAGTAAAAAAAATGAGTAACCAGAATTGCTAAAACAAATTAGCACCTCGTATCATAAACAAAGTTTGAAACTATTGAATTTAAAACGTTCAAAAACAGTTACATAATCAATGTTTAAATTGATTCATATGGAGAAATATACACAATCGAAGTAATATATGTGTAATTTTCACGCTGGAAAAAATATATTAAGGATTGAAAGTAATCAAAAGTGTTAAAAGATGATCGAATGTACTTTTATGAATCAATAACTAGACAATAAATCGGAATGATTTCTTGCGTCATTTTCGGCACTAATGATCAATCATTGTGGATTTAATGAAAGAGAATATTGTTTGGATTTTGAAATTTTTGATGAGGATGGGAGCTAAATGTTTTTTGGAGACATGATATGTGTATTAGGGTTAGTGTGGTATTACTTAAATAAAGAAAGAGTATTAGTGTCTTTTTTGTATACTGTCCTTAATTTACTGTGCTAATGTATAATTGTCATTTACAATTATATCATTATTAAAATAAATCCTTATATCCAATTGTCTCAATTATAATTATTTTTTATTTAGCGTTTAGAAGTGTTACAAAATTTCCAATATGTAAAGTTTTTAATTTGAGATCTGCAGTAGCAACAGTAATAAATTGCATCTAGAATATATAAAAGAGACACCGAAAAAAACAAATTGATCTGTATTTTATATTTATTTATATACAAATGGTATAAAGATACACTTGGTTCTGGACCACAAGGAGGAAGAAGGGACCCATGTGTTAAAATAAAAAAAATAAAAAATTATAAGAAATTAAGAATTAAAAATGAAATCCAGCAAGAATCTCCATCAAATGAGAGACCATGACAGCCATTGATGTGGGCACACTTAGGGCAATCAAAGCAACGATGCCAATAGCGAAGCTAGGCCTGGTTTTCATCAACTGCGATTGCAAAATCCCCATCGCTTCACAGATATAAGAATCGTAATTCACATAGTAACGCTTCTCCCAATCCATCCAATCGGAAGGAGGCTCGTAATTCCTCTCTATCATCTTCATTTCGTGGATCCGTTTCCGAAGAACAATCAAATTCTCGTCCACGTAATTATGACTGTAGTTCTGATCGTGAGCGTCGTCTCTTCTCCCGGTTGCACATATTGAAAATCTTATACGCCTGTCGGATCTGATTGTTCGAGTAGGTGAAAATTGTGGGAGTGAGAGAGGTGTTGAAGAAAGAGAAGTTGATGCCATTACATAAAATTGCTTAAGGAATAAGAAGTTGAGAGACAAGTATATGTACGTATATATAATATTGAATGTAATTTAGTTAGTTATAATTGGTTATGTTTTTCTCTCTATCTCTCTCTATAAACACAGATATATATATATATAGAGAGAGAGAGATGATGGCCGGGGGAAATGACTGAGTAGCTTAGGGAAGAAGCAGGCTAGAGGAAACCGTGTATTAACCGACACCTGCCTTCATTGCGCGTTTTCTATTTGTAGAAAAAATAAAATATATAGTTATATTTATCGTACGTTTTCGAAGCAGATGCGGGGTGCACCTGTCGCAATCTGAGAGCGACGTGGTTCTTTTGTGAGAGAAATCCTATACGGTCTAGACCATGGAACTACGCTATCATTGCATTACCATGTGCCACTTGATGTGTTCACCAAAAAGACATCAAAGATCACGCGATAACTCCATTTGTCGCTTTTTCTAATTCTGCAAAACCTAAAATTTAGGGTAATTTTACCTACTCTAACGGGTTTCATGTAGTCAAATGATCCATCAGTTAAGTCTCTTTAACAAATGTTATTTTGTGCCCAAAATACCCTTGATATTCTTTTATCAACAAAATACACAAACAACATTTACATATACATGATATCCTTCTACATCTGTGATTTGAAGTTATTTAAGCTTCAAATTTTATACTTCAGACATGGGGAGAGTTAAAATTATAGATTTTCGGCTTTTACGATTTTTTTTTTCTTTGGCTTAGGGATTTGATTTAGGAAAAGTGAAATGTGAAAGTGAAAAACCTACTCCTCTTCACATGTATTAACTAGAGGAATTGTTTAGGCACACCAAAATTAAACAATTGTTAAAGGGACTTAATAGATTGACCATATGTAAATGAAAACTGAAAAATAGGTGCCAAAGGTTATTCTACTGTAAACTTTGAGTGCCATAGAAAAATATGGATAAATAAATGAAGGCCAAAAGTTAAATGACTATTTTTAATTCAAAAAACCAATTCAAACTAGGGTGAAGTTAGTTGTAAAGTTTGATTGCAAACTCATAATTTTTAGATCACACTCGTCAAAAAAGAATTATTATTTTTTGCAAAAGTATAGTACTAGTAGTAAAATATCGTATCAATTTATAATGATTACAAAAGCAATATTGTTTTGCAAAATATAGTATTGTAGTAAGAGGAGAGAGTTCAAATTATATCAATGTAAGGATTAAGAAATTTTAACCTCATCTATAATATTTTCTCAAATTCATAATTCATCAATTTCACTATTAGATAAACTAGATTTATTGTGTTTATCAAAAATGCAAAGTTATAAATCAAAATATATCTATAACTATATAATTATTATGGTTAGTTAATTTTTATAAAACTCCTAATTTAATATATAACTTCATTATGAGTTTACATCTTTGAATAATTTTTTACATGCATCTTTGACATGTTATAATTCTCTAATTGTTGGACTATATTTGATAAATTATGAACTTGATAGGATTTATAGCTTCTATGATTATATATTTATTTTGTAATAATCGTATCTCTTTTGACGATAAAATTGCAATTTTATTTCTATTTTATGGATAAACACACAAGAGTATATTTTGGTTAATAGGTAAAATTTAATAAACATTTGCGTGGAGGGAGCCATGATTTTTTTCTAGCTCGCATATTGTTATTAAAAATTTGTTTTATACAATGATATATATATTAAATGGTGAAAATCATATATCTCTATTATTTTTATATTTTAATTGCATTAATGTATTTGTTTATTTTTTAAAAAAAATATATTAATTGTAACTTATAGTGGTAAATATATATTTATTTATTTATTTATTCATAATTAATATTAATATTATATATTGCACTATACATAAAGTTATTATTAATTTTTACATTGAAGGGCAATACCTATATCTTTAAAAAAAAAAAAAAAAAAAAATTGGAAAGCTAGTCATTATAATTTTTAAAAATATTCAGACCTAAATATGAATATTAATCTTTGGGCGCTATCCCCTAGCCCATGAGGCGTTTGACCTACTTATGCAAATGCGTACGAGTGTAGATCATGATAACGTCTCCGGGTACAGGACAGTATGACAATTTGAAATATGTATCGAAGGTTCTTTGGGGAGGTGGACATTTTTTCTTTACCTTTTTTTTGGGATGTAAGAAGGGCGGCTCATTATTTATCCCAAGTTCTCTGTATCTTCAACTTTTAATTAATTTAATTTTGGGTAGACTCCCTCGTTTTTTATATTAATAAATTTTGTCCTTGAAGGACAGCAAGAGGCAATATTTAGACGCTAACCCTTTGTGTGCTGCAGAATGTGCCTTAGGGCATCTCCGATTGTTATTTTCATCTATATAAATGAGAAATAAATAAATAAAAAATTTACTTTAATGAGATTTTTTATAATTATTTTTATGTGAAATAGAATGTGAGTTACATAAATTTTTTTATTACTATTGATAAAAAAATTAATATGATTTAACACATTCTCATGGGATATTAAGAAATTCATTAATTCTCTTTCCATAATTTAATCTCAAGTAAGAAGAAATGAAATACCATTGAAGATCAATTTTTGTATTTTTTTACCCATGTAAAAAACTTGAAAACTAAATGTAGGGTGTTTTCGGTTTCTGTCAGGGTAGAAATTAGGGTACCCCAAACCAAATATAAAAATTTGGTTTCGGATCGGTTCGATTTCAGTTTCTAAATCTTCGAAACCTAAACTTGAACCAAACTTTTCGGTTCCGTTTTGACATATTTTTTTTATTTTTTTTCATTTTTTCTAAATCAATCTAACATAACAATGTAATACTAATAATAATGTAAGAATGGTTCATATTCAAATTAAAGTTAATACTTTTTTAGAAATAAGGTGCAAACATATAGACACTATGTTTTTTATTTAGTTACTATTTTATTTGTACATTTACAAGAATAAAACACATTAAATAAAATGATGAATTATCTTGCCGTCATGAATGTGATAAAAAAAATTTAGCATTGTGTAGTTAATTCAATAATAAGCATACGCGTTAATGACTTTTTTTTAAAATTATTATAATATGTAATTAATAAGGAACATATTCTTATAAAATGCCATCTTTTTTATATTATAATACAATTAACGTGTGCCTTTAGAATATATATTAACATTTTTTTCTTATACATAATTCGGTTTAGTTTAGTTTTGGACTAGCTTGCCCCAAACCCGAACCAAACTTTTCGGTTTCAGTTCGGTTTTTCCATTTTCGGTTTCAGTTTTTTTCAGTTCGGTCGGTTTTCAGATTGGCATTATCACCCCTATGCAAAAGTATTCTAAAAAGATATTGACACGTACAAATGATAGAAATGCAAAAATAAAAATTATCATTGGAAATGACTTTAACTTCTTACCGATTTGATTTGTTACGTCATATTCTCAGAGATATATATATATATATATGTCATTGAAAACATAATTATTGATATTGAAAAAGTAAAATATAAAAAAGATTCTTCAATAAAATATGCTGAAAAAAAGTAAAACAGTTTAATTTAAATGGAAACATCTTATATATAATGGCGAAAGTTTCTATTTTGGGAGGCCGTCGCAGTATGACTACTAAGAGATGCAACTAAAATTTATGATTAATCTCTCCTGGCCGCCCTCTCCTCTTAATTGATCATGTCTAATAATTTAAGTTTGTTCAACAAAATTAATTTTCTATTTTGTGAGGAAGACAACTTATCATCATTGGAACATGCACTGAATTGATCGAACATGGACAGATATTCAAAGAATAAATTAAATACAGATCGATTACCATCTCACATATATATTAATTAACAATGTATATAGTTGATGAAACCTAGCTAGCTAAACTAATTCACAGATAAAATGGCCTCATCAACTCCAACACAACCACAACTGTGGATGTCGAAATGCTTAAAACAACAAGAGCCAGCATTCCAATAGCCAAGCTTGGCCTAGTCTCCATCAACAAACACTGCAAAAAACCCATTCCTTCAAATATATCCGAATAGTAGCTTCTCAAATATCCCTTTTCCCACTCCATCCAATTGGTGGGCGCCTCATGCTTGTCCTCAACCGCCTTAATGTCATAAATTCTCTTTTTAAGAACAACCATGTTCTCGTCAACTATCCTTCCGTTGTGATGATCTTTATCGTACGCGTCTCTTTTCACGGCAAAAATTGAGGTTTTAGGTCGTCGGTGGGAACCTGCTACTTTCCGGAATGATGGGTTGCCGGAAAGATGTCGGAGGGGGAGGGTGGGGAAATGGCAAGAAGATGTGTGCATTGTGTTATCGTGGGACAGGATTTAAAATTAACTTATCGAGGATATATGTACGTGGTTATTTGTTTATTATCTGTATTTATAGAGGGACAAAAAAAATATATATATATATACAAAGATAAAAGAAGGTTTGAGTTGGAGCGCGGATTAATATTACACGTGGCAGTGGCGCGTTTTGTTTATTTGTCAGGTGGATTCGCGGGAAGTTAGGGGAAGGTGACGGTTTAAACGCGTGGCGTAATGAGCTTCCAAAGATCTGGCGGCGATGCCCCTTTTTCGCTTTATTATATACTCCGTATACATGCAATCCATAGATGTTAATTTCCCTTTTCTTTTTTTCGAACATCTTTTTCTTTTTAAGCCTTCTCTAACGATAATTTTTATTTTTGCATTTTTATTTTATATGTCAAAAATTTTGTAAAAATGATTTATATCTAATTAACAATATATTTTCATGGGTTTAAAATGATAGAAAAAATGTCTTCAATGATATTTCATTTCTTTCTTGTTTATTTAAAAAGAGAGATAATTAGTGTGTTTAATAATCTAATAAAATTATTTCATGTCATATAAAAAATTTCTATCATCATTTCTACGTATATAAATATTTATAAAAATTCTTTATATAACTCACATTTCACCTCGTATAGAAATAGCTATAAAAATGATCTTTAGAACACATTTTCTTCCTTTTCTCTTTAAAATTAAAATTTGCTTAGATGAAAATAAGCATTTGAGATGACTTTAGTTAATAAAAATACTTTACCTTACCTTGTAAGTTTGTTTTTTTTCCCCTAAAACTCAAGTTGGTTTTTATTAGAAAATGGTAGTAAGATGCACAAGTGGAGGAAACTCTTTTCTATTCAAAATAATACAAAGGTGTTTGATTACCCATTTAAAACAATACAAAAGGTGTTTGTTTTTTTTGTACAATATACAAAAGGTGTTTAATTACCCACTTAAAACAATACAACAGGTGTTTAATTTCTACCAAACTCCTATAATAAATGAGTGGTGCTTTATCTTGTAACTTACTTTTCTCAGGCTTAAAGTTTAAACCATTCCAATCAATAATAATTATGCTTTCGTCTCAAATTACGAATAGCCTTTTTTAAGGTACCCTTCATTAGTTTTAGTTTATTTTTTGGTGCAACGAACGTGCCATGCCAACATCTAGAAAGTTCCCATATAATCAATAGACTCCGACAAATCAAGATGGACTCTGTCATTCCTTGCAAGTCACGATGAATATAGGACCGACCGACTGACTGACTAGGTGCAATTCATTGCAAAAACTGGCTAAAACAGAGATGAAATTTGTCCTTTTAACTTCAATACAAGGAATGAAGGAATAAGTATCTAATCTGATAGGTTTTGATATTACAATTACCATAAAACTAACCACTCTCATGTTTATTCCTAAACAGCTTCCCTAGAGGCATGCGGACCAATTCTTTGCTGCACAGATATATCTCCTTTTTATATGGCACCTGTATATGTGTAATCAATACAAAAAATATAACATCCCGTTTAAAAAGCATCATCAAATCCCCAAACAATTACAATCCGTCTAGTTCAAAAAAATTAAGTGGGTCAGCAGCAGCAGATTCTAGCTGCAGCCCTGTTTTACCTTGGTCTAGTGCTGGATCCTCGAGTTGCTGGTCTGCCTCAGCGGCTGCTCATTGGGTTCATTTCCGAGAGGCTTAATCTCTGGCTTTGGTTGGTTTTGGTCTAGAATCGGTGGCTCGAGCTGCTGGTATTTAGGCTTGTTTTTCTCTAACAGAAGGCAAGTGGTGCAGTACCAGAAGAGCAGTATTCTGAACTGAGGCATCATTGTGTCTCTTATGTGCCTGCCTCCAAATGAGAGCCTTTCAAGTGCCTGCAAAATAACAAATCACTGTATCTGTACGCCCCAGGAATAATTGAATTTAACTGCTTTTAAAAACACATGCTAATTTTATGTGACCAATAATTGAGAAAAATATTACTTAGCATTTGTGAGATTTGGTATATAGTTTTAGTTATGTGTCTCTTAATGCGAGACTGAATCCAAAAGGAAAGTTGGACTCTTAACCTGGAACATAGGGAGTACAAGAAATTGAGTTGTGCTTCTCAAAGTTGGCCATAAATCAATATGATTTACCAAACTTAAAACTTCGATAATAATGGGTAACAAGTTAACAACCAATTAGATCTTCTCTTTTGATGAAGGGTAATCATGAAAGTTCATAATATTTCTACACATTATGCTTCCAAACAAGGGTCTCTTGAGGGGGCAAGTAATAAGGTCCTTTTGTTTTCTATCATTCTATGGAACAATTTAGTCTGTGTATGATTTTGATGCTTTAATTATGGAACAATTTAGTGATCATGTTTTGAGTATTTGGGTTATTAATGCAATCTAGTTTCATTTTATTGAATTCTTAAATATTTACAATGTTTATTGCATATATAATTAATTAATAAATTAAGAATTAGTCCCCCCATGTGTCGTGTCCTACATTTTGAAAAAATCGCGTGTTGCATGTCGAGTCTATGCTTCATAGCTGAGTACTGACAAGGAAAGTTTTGGAACATCCCAAAAAGGAGTAGTGGACTATTAATTTGGGACTGAGGGAGTAAAAAATTCCTCTCTTCCGATGATTTTCCTGTTTGATTTAGCATAACAATTGTGTAATTAAAATAGGACAAATATTCTTCACTCACCTGTTCTCCTGATTGTACATCAAATGAATTCTGATGATCAAATTCAAGGCCACTGAATTCATTGATGCAAAGCCCTTGAAACGCCCTGAATTAACGGTAACAATAAGAGTTTTCTTTTAGCTAAGCAACAAAAACTGACAACTCATTGCCTCCTAGACTGTAAGGGGAACGCATAAACAAGATTCTCGTATGGATAAACAAGAATAAATTTACCATCTAATGAGAGAAGCACGGGGTATCCATCGGAAGATAATTGGTGTATTATCTGCATTAACATAATAGCCTCCAAATACGATAAAAACCGTCATAAGAGATGGACCCAGAGCCAATGCTGCTTCAGTGGTTGGAACCATAGCCCCCACAGTCAGACCCATTGCAGATGCGGCAAATGACTCCACAGTCACAATCCCAGAAAACTTTCCAAACCTGAAAGGTCAAAATTCAGAGTCAGTGCAAAAAAAGACAGCTTTTTAGTTCTAATATCTATTAGGAAAACTGACCTGGACAAAGTCGGGTGAAGACGAGCCATTGGGTACAAAATGGAACCAAACAGTAATGGGAATGCCGCTCCAACAGGGATCTCAGCTACCAACTTAGAAAGCAAGTATGGTCCTAATGCATAAGACCCCTTAGCACGCTCTCTATCTACAATCGCACGTTCCTTGGGGAATACGCTAACAGTTTTTGTGAGTGCAGCCATTGCCGTGTTTATAGCAGCAACCTAAGTGAGGGAATCAAGAAAAGAAATCCATAATTGGTCCAAAGAACCCTTATCCAGAATATGTGTAATAAACAATAATACATATAACGATATGATACCTGCAGCAATCCCATTCTATCTTGTATTGAGGTTTGAGACCTTCCCATTCTCCAAAATACTGACCCAAAAATCACAGCTGATGCAATTGACATTCTCGCCCGAACTTTATTTGTTGGTCCATCACGAGAAGCCTGGCCCCATCAATTCATACATGCTTATCAGATCGGACAAGAAGCTGGATTCACAATAATTCAAATAACAGTCTCTAAACCTTAATAAAAAATGCATCGAAAAATACACAGCTTGACTGCATCATTTTTCAAATAGCAACCTACAACATTTTATGAACTTCATTACAATAACCACAAGTACATATCTAATTGCTTCTGCATTACCAACTGGTAACTTAGGTCACACAGGAGCAAAAAAATAAAATAAAAATCAGCCATGTGGAAACAAAAAGAGATTTGAGTGGTGGTATTAAAAGTATCTATATATGTGCTTATAAATATAGAACGTATTACCTGCATCCATGCACGTTTAAGAAGCAAGCAGAATTGTCTCCACCAACTGCCTTTCCCTTTGACAATAGTCATCTTCCTTTTATTTGTTGTGTTCTTAAAGCTCACCCTTCTAGTAAGTGAAGTAGCATATAATATTGATGGTGTCTGTTGCGAGAACAACTCAACAAGACCATCGATCCTTTTATGGGAAGTGTAGACACTTTCAGCGGAACTGTAGTCAACTGATATTAGATCAGCTAAGAATTCGGCAGGGTTAACATGATCTGGGCAATTATACCTGTTAAAATCAATCACAGATCAATCAGAACTTTTCAGAATCAGTGGCAATCACTTGAAACTTGGTTAAATTTTAAGTTTACAATCATTTGGGTTAACCTATCATATACGCTGTGTTCTTAAATTTGAAATTTCTCAAAGTTCTCAAACTTAATAATAATCGGAAAAGAAATAATATTTAACTTACAAACTTCGGAGAGTAAATTCTAATTGGAACCTAGCTCGAGGCTTATACAAGCTAGATAAGAACTATAAAACAAAACACCCTCTAAGCCACTACGTGTTTTAGAAAAAAGGAAAGCACGGAAAAGGGCGAATTTAGTCCAAAAAGCTTACTTCAAGATGCTGCTAGGTTCATCCTTTTAGGATTAGAAACTGTTCTGCTTGATGACATTTATGGAGATACCTTTTCCACTCTATAAATATTTTTTATATTTTTTTGGCTGTAAAATGATATCTAATCTTTCAAGTTACAAGACTAATGGATCCTAAAAGAAATACAACAAAGGACGAAGGTAGCACTAAAAATATTAAAGATAAAAAAGGTTTAAATAAAAACCCGAATTTTGAGAAGTATGCCAGTGGTTCATTGCGGGCAGGACCAGCATAAACAAGTGCACCTTCAGACAGCAAAACAATGTCGTCAAATTTCCCATACACCGAACCTCTAGGCTGGTGTATAGAGCATATTACGGTATGTCCATCCTCTGCAAGTTGTCGGAGTGTTTCCATCACTCTCTCAGCTTGGAAGGCATCAAGTCCTGAAAGCAAAATTAAATTCATTTTTACAACACATTAAGAACATGTGGTTGCATTTGATCAAGTGGTTTAACTTGTGCTCTTCATATTTGAGGTCATGGGTTAAAATCCTTATCAAGCATTAATTTAAATTCTAAAGCATGAAGGGTACTTCCATAATTTCAAGTGCATATCATAACCCTTCCTCTCACTTAATATATAGAAGATAATGTCTATATGTAATATGTAAATCTTGAATAATAACACACCATGGTTTCTAACCACCGTTTGAGAATATAATATCCCCTAGTGGGGTAAATATGTACAAAATCTATTGGTTGTACTCATCATTTGAAACATAAGGTTTTTTTTATGCATCATTTTATGAACAAGAAAACTGAAAGATTATATATTAGGAAATAAGTCATAAAGGCAAGTCATATATAGAGATAGCATGCCTACCAGTAGTAGGTTCATCAGCAAATATGACAGATGGACTAGCCATAAGCTCACAAGCCAATGATAGTCGTTTCTTCTCACCACCACTTATTCCACGGACTTTTGCATCCCCAACCCGGTAATCAGCACAACTGACCTTTTGAAGCCATAGCATACAGCCATCAAAGGAAAAAACAAATGATAGAAGCTCATAAGTTTTTTACCCACAGTCAAAATGAAAATGTAAGAACTTATTAAACAACCATTTGTGTCCAATGGTAACAAGGTTCACTATTGAATGACAACTAAAATCTAAACTCAAGAGAAATGTAAGCAGATTTGATATAAGAGCAACATTATGTAAATTCTTGCTTCTCCATCAGATAGTGTTCAATCTTAAGACAACAATGTTATTCAAACCAACCACAAAGAAAATCAAGCCAGCCTTACCAAGCCTATTTTGAACAAGAGATTATTCACATATTCATCTCTCTCCTCCACTGAAGATATTTCCTGAAGCTGGAGTTCGGCTGCAAGAGACAGCGTTTCTCGAACCGTCAATTGCGAGAAAAAGAGGTCCTCTTGTCTCACATAAGCAAATCTGACAAGAGCATCAACATCTCATGAAATGAAGATTGCAACCCAGAACAAAAAGAATGAAACAAATCAATATGTTAAGAAAAAAGACAGTAAACAGCATTTTAATGCAACGTACTTGTGTGATTTGCTTGACATTGGATGCCCATTGACCTCCAAAAGGCCAGATAAATGTAACCGGGGTGATGCCATTATCTGACCGGCAAGAACATTGAGAAGGGTTGTCTTGCCTGATCCTGATGGACCCATTATTGCAAGCAATCTTCCGGGTTTTGCCTCCCCAGTCACATTTTTCAGCAAGAACCTCATCTACCAATCAAAAACAATATTGAAGTGAGCTGGTTGGTTTACGCATTTACGGGGATTAATAGTTGATGTGAAAACCTAAGGGTGGGTTTGATAAAAAAGCTAGAAAATGATTGAAAGCATACTAATTCTTATAAGAAGGTGGAAAAAAGAGATGAGCGATTTGGTGATATGTTCTATTATATTTTTTGGGTTTTTCATGGAATCCAATTCTTTGGGGATAGGGGAAAACATTTTTCCACGAAAAAGAAGGAAAAGATTGAGAACTTTCACCAAATCACCCATCTCTTTTCGCAAACTTATCGTAAAACATTATTGACTCCTAATTTCGCTTAAATCAAAGTAATAACTAACTAATTCTCACAAAACAAGATAGTGGATTTCAGTTCAACTGCAGGTTTGATTTCATCTATCAGCATGGCGAAAAAGTATAAAATCCGATTACTACTGGGTGGCACTATTGCCAGCAAAATATCCACAGCAACTTTTGTCCGAATGAAAAAGAAAAAAAAAACCTTACAACGAGCAGCAAGGGCAATGGACGAAACATAGGATAACAGGGGCATTTTTGTCCATGTGGACAAAAGTTGCTCTGCAATAATACCACCCTTACTATAATTTCCATTTTCCTGGCGCCATTTTAATTAACATTTTAGCTATGTATAAACAGAAAATGAACTTACTGATTTCGAGGATTTATTGGACAGAGAACACGTGATGTTGGTCCAGCGAATAATCACCGGGGAGATTTTTCCCGTCACCTGGGCTTGATCATCCTCAGGGGTTTCATATTCCTCCGCCTCGTTTTCCGGCAATAGCGCCGGACCGGGCCCGGTGAACAAGCGGAGGAACAGAGCCGCCGCGACGGCGGCCAGAATCTGGCCTACCCCACCACCTTTGCCGCCAATTCCAACCATTTTCTAGCCTACACCTTTCAAAAACCTATCTCTACGTTAATGTTATCTTCTTCTTTTCTCCTCTGTGTCTACAAGCTGAGGGGAGGGGAGGGGAGGGGGTAACCAGTGTTCTACCAATACGACACCATCTAATAACGCTAGGCAGGTAAGTATTTCACAGTCCCACACAGTAGTCAAGAGTGTGAAATGGTAAACGGGCAGCAAATTACAGCCACGTGTCCCTGCTTAGGATAGGATGAGATTTTATTTATTTAGATTGGATGCGAAAGAGAGAAAAGGTTTATTTTGATTAAAGCAATCAGGTCTTCATTTGGATTGCAGGAGAAAGAGAGGAGGAGGTTAATCGGGTCTTTTGTTAATTGGTTTTTTTATTTGAATAGGAGGATATACAGAAAGAAAGTTCATTTAATTTTACTGATTAATTTAGAGAGAGGTGGATTTATTATAGGTTTAGGGAAAAAATAATGGTTAGTTTTTTTAGGAAGATAGATAATAAGGGGTAAAATGGTCGAGACGAACAAAAAATAAAGAAGTTAGAGATTCATCAAATTTTAAGGGTGTATTTGATACACCGGATTAAAAAGTCGGATTAGATTATTTAATTCTATTATGATAAAACAATTTAACCTCTTAGGTGAGATTTATTAATCATTTTCTCAATGGAATAAGAAATTTTAGTTGAATAAATAATCTATCCCGATATTTAATCCTGACAAATACTAAACATGGGATAAAATAAAATTATCATATCCCACCCTCTTATCTGGCGCGTCAAACGTAACCTAAGGGATTAAGTCAATAGATTATGAAAATATGGAGTAACTGTAATTTTGTATTATAAATAGGGGCAAACTCAAATAAGCCTTAATTTGAGTTAACCTTTTTTAAAAAAATATTATTACTCGCTCAACTTTCACAAGCTGCATAATTTAAACTAAGGATTTTCATCGAACTAACAAAATCAAATAACTGAATTGTACTGAATTGAATTGAATTGACGTTTTTAGGGTTGGGTTGGGTTAGGTTATTGATCAATGGGTTGGTATTGGTTCAAAATTAGGAACTAAAATTTGCGATTTAGTTGTAGGTCTAACACTTCAAATAATTAAATCGAACCGAAAATCGAGCTAGAACTGAACCTAAAATTGAATTATGGAATAGAAAATTTACTAATGCTTTCCCAATATCGTACATTAATGGCTTCCTTTTTCCATTTTTTTTCCTCACACTAAGTTGACATATAACAACTACTATACATTTGCTGACATACGTTGACCTCCTCCATATTCGACGACCTCTTATATTATTTTATTTATATTTAAATGTTGAAATTATTACTTTGGTGGATATTTATGTTTTTATATGATTTGTTGGTTAATATAAGTATAAATATGAAGAAAAGAAATCTTCATATTTTCGTTAATTTTATTATAGAAGAAAATTTTAGTAAAAGATGAAAGAAGCAGGTAAAGAACCAAAAATGAACATGAACCAACCTGAAAACCATTCGGGTCGGTTGGGTCACTTCGATTCCAACCCATGGCCGGTTTGGTTCAAGGTCCAAAACCATAGAACCTTACCATTTTGATTATAGTTATAGGTTTGCCGACGTGAAACCATTTTAAATGTTCAAGGGACTGTTGATTTTGAGGTTAACGAAAATGCATAATCTTTTACTCAAAATCATTTCAAATTTTATAGTAATTTTCTGGAATAATTATGGAATATATTATACTTACAATATTATATTTTCATGTAAAAATGAGGCTTGGCAAGGGCACTTAATAGTTTTATCCTAAAAATCGCACTAAATTTTTTTTTATAAATATCACACTCATTTAACAAATGGTGTTAGAAATACAAAAATACATTTAGTAATCCAAAAATCTGTGTATGTCATATAGTGTCGAAAAGTGGCACTACTCCATTAACTTGTTGTCGAATATGTAACTATAATTTGACAAGTCATAATCAAGTGAGCTATTAATTTATAATATTTATTTTTTATATTATCGAGATTGTATCTGTTGGTGCTAAAAATTAAGAGAATATTTTAGACCATACAGTCAAATAATTAGATCACGTGATTAATATAATGAATGCAATAAACCAACATAGTGAATGGTGTATATAGGAGGTTGACCTCGTATGAAGATACGGGTTAGTCCTGATTGAGCTCAAAAATTGCATTTCTAATCCTTTAAACAAGGTTCAATTAGCTTCTAATTACCATATAAAACCGGAAGTTGAATGTAAATTCAGTTTAAGTATGAAAAGAAGGCATTGCATTGTATTTTTGTGTTACTAAGCCATTTTTCATACCTAAAGTAGTTAAGCAACTAAAGTTGTATGCAAGATAGAAAGTTAAAAGTGATAAAGTGCAAGAAGAATGCCCGAAGAACAAGCCGGTACCCATTTCGAGGCCTGAGGCGAGGAAAACTCCTCAAACTACCCTAAAGCGCTAGCAAGAAGAGAATAGCAAATCCCCAAGCATGAATGAAGTGAATGCAAGTGTCCAAAAGTGATCCCAATAAAAAAATAAGCTCAACCGAATTAATTCTAGAAGTTTTCGAGCAAAACTGAGAACTACCGTAAAAATACTAAAATTTTAGTTGATCAAAGTTTTTTTATAATGGGAATTTGAAGAAATATCCAGAAATAAAAGTTGTAGAGCATTCAATTACTTACACATAAATAAAAACGGTGCGTCAATCGGAGTTCGGAGAACAAAGTTATGAGCAAAAGAAGAAATAACAAAAAAAAAACCATAAGGATCGATCCTCACATGGTGAAGATCGATCCCCATTTAGTTTTGGATCATTTGTCTTTTAGGTACCGTTAATTTACCATATTTAAGCTTTAGGTACCAATGTTTATGTTTATTGAGCTTTGGGTACCATTTCACACTTTTCCGTCAGTCAAGTGTGTTTGATTGTTTTTAATGCAGTGAGGCCTAAGATTGGACCAACAAAAGGTGCAGTTGGTCCAAGTAGGCCAATACTTATCATCCCACCACCACCATCTACAAGGATAACTACTGTAGCAGGTGGGGGAAACAGTGGCAGGGGAAGAGCAAGAGGAAACAGTAGCAGTAGTAGTGGTAGGGGCAGAGGCAGGGGGAGGGTTTTTTACCCCCCATCTTCAAGGTCCACTCCTCCATTATCAGCAGTTCAGCACCACCTGTATCAGGTATTGGTACTCACCATGGATGGGATATTAGTCGTTCACAAAGAAGCTTAGATCAGTGATGTGGCTAGTATAAATATTAGACATTTTTTTGGTTGACTTGTTTATCTTTGAAAAACAATAAAGTCTTTTTGTAATGCCATTTGCTTTGGCTAGTATTAATTAGTGCTAATGTTGCTTGTTGTTTGGATATTGTTGGCTGTTTGGTTACTTTTTAGACATAAGCCATGGCTAATGCAAACTTCCTTTATTACAAATTTGCTTCAATTCATTACATATGCATTTGAGTCTCATAGCTATTACATAAATCATCTAAGTTTACTTCTATCGTAACCCTAATATTATTCTTTGAACCTTTAGACATGGCTTTCTCTAACCATTCAAAACTATTACATTTCACACATTTAAGAAATTTTTTGCCAAAACTATGGCTTGTTTTGCTAGTCAATATCTTTCTTGTTCCTTCACAACCGTTAGGACAAATAGTTGCTTTCCAAGGGCAGTCCTTTACCCAATGATTGCTTTCTCCACATTGAAAGCAATTTCTTGAATCAGATGATGCATTAGATGTCGATCCAACAACTTCATTCATGGTATCCTCTAACCAAAGACATGCCCTACTGTGAACACCTCATTTTGCGACCCCCGCAAGAATCCTAATTTTCAAAGAAATAAACATGCATGCACGCACGAGCATTCCTAGATACACATGTATTTTGTTCATGTGATACAGGTCAAAGAAGAAAGCCGAAAGGACCCCGGATGAGGAGTCACAGAATTATCGAAAATTGTCGGAATCAAAAACCGTCAAAACTCCGAGAAATTTGTGAAAGGAGAGTCACGTACTTTGGATCATCCTCAAACTTTGAGAGTTGTTGGAAATTATCAAAAGGAGTAACATACTCGAAAATCAGCTAAATCCGACGGTCGGATCTCCGAAAATTCAGAAAATCGCAAGTTTATTTCGGGTGGTCAAATGGAGGTGTTATCGAAGTTAAAATGGTTTGAAGTTTGGTAAGTGGATAGGCCTTATTGTGGGGAAGAGCATATTAAAATTTCATCTTTGTCGGACATGGGGTCCTCAAGAACCAATTTGTCTACCGAGCAATTCCAGTTGAAATGTCCTTCGTAGCAAATTAAAATAAATAGTGGCCTTCCCGAATTCTGATCGGCCTAAAATTTGGACACGAGCTAGAAAACATTTGGAGGGAAAACATGTCAAAAATTCAGAATGATCCAACGGTTGGAAGTTTAATTCTCGAGATAGTTGTACGCAAATACGTTTCCTACGCAGAAACAAACTCTTTGTACCAAGCCAAGGAGACCGAGTCCTTCCCGAACTCCGATCGTCCTCAAATTTTTACAGGGTGTAAAAGACTTATATTGGCAATACATATCCAAAATTCAGCCTGATCCAACGGTTATAACCTGACTTCTCGTGCAAACAAGGGACCTTGTCTACAACAAGTACCTTTCCTACGCGGACACAAACTCTTCGTACCAATCAGAACGAAAGGGAACCTTCCCGAAATCCGATCGACCTGAAATTTTTACATGATCTAGAATATTCCTATTTACAACACATATCCAAAAATCAGGATGATCCAACGGTGGGAAGGCTTCGCGATAATTTCCAAGAGTCCTAGTTGCAATCTCTTTTCTTGCTCTCCAAGTATTTTCTTCAACTATAAATAGACCCCCCCCTCCATTCATTATTTTCATCAACAATCAAGGGAATTTCGTGGTACACACCAAGAGATCCTTATTCTCTCCTTCCAAGAAGGCTCGGGTATAATTTTCTCTCTCTTCTTTTATTTATTCGTCAGTTTTATAATTTATATTCTTGTCTGCATAATTTCTATTACTTGATATACGATCGGTCAACTCGCCTCATATAATATGGTATATGATATACGATCGGGTTTAATCTATAGACTATGGTATACGATCGGTCAACTCGCCTCATATAATATCGAATATAAGATTCCACATTAAATCAGTTTCCAAAAAGCCCAATGCTTTACAAAATCACTTGTTTCATTGCATCTATTATTATCAAACTCTCTTTTTCAAATCACACACACACACACTTATTTTCAAAAATCATGGGCGAACTAGGAAACACATAGTTTTCATCCCAACCCCAAAATCCCGATTTCTAAGGCAAGCAAGAAAAGTTATAAAGTAATAGCAATAGCATGCAAGAGCTGAATTATAACACACGCATATCCTACTCAAGAGACCGAAAGGGCGAATTTGGTGCATAACACCTTCCCGATTCGTAACTTAATCCCCGAACCTTCGAATCAACTGGTTTCGCATATATTGTGTATAAGGGGATATTTAGTCCATAAATACATCTCTTTTACACAAATCTTTTTTGTTTGTTTAGTAAAACAAACTGGCGACTCTTATTCTTTTCAAAACCTAATTTCCAAATCAACAAACGGAATCGCCTCCCACGAGGACCCCGGGGCGTCGCGAACGCGGGTTCTCACACCTACAGGTTTGGTATTCACATTGTAAGTATCTCTTCCCATAGCTTTTCTTTTGTTGAGATGCATGCATTATCATGAATCCTTGACACATACCTTTCTTACATTTGTTTTATACCCATTTACATTCAATTCCTGAATGCCCATGCCCTTCACACATTTGGCAAATCAAATCTTCATCCTTTTGCCTTTTCCCAATTTTTTCTTTCTATTTCTTCAGTTATGCAACTATATAATGGTGTTATTGAGCTTAGATAGTATTTTGTTGTTATAGGCAGGCTGTTTATATAGGAAAATATTGGTGGAATTATGCCAACGGGTTAAAAGCAACGATAATATAGTCTAGTGTTAAATAAAGGTAGTATTGTCACAGAAAACATGAGCTAACAGTTAAACACACTTAACTGACAGAAAAGTGTGAAATGGTACCCAAAGCTCAATATACAAAAACATTGGTACATAAAGCTTAAATATGGTAAATTAACGGTACCCAAAAGACAAATGACCCTTTGGTTTTTTGGCTCTTTTCGACCCGTTTCTTGAAGGATCTGTTGACCTTGAAGGTCTTAATCTTATTTTGATAATAACAATAAATCAATCATGTGTAATTTAACATGTTCTTGATATAAGATTATAGATTTCTTATTTGGAAAATCAAGAATAGCATGATTACTCAAAGGAAGTTTGACAAGGATCATTCAATCAATATCCGATCAAGTCAACGAAGCATTTCGACTAAAACCGATCTATCCGAATCAAGATCATTCTTCTACAAGCGTTGGACAAGACAAGAAGATCAATCTCATCACTCACAAGCTAGCAATGCAAATCCATGAAACACAAAGATCAAGAATCATATGCAAAAGTTTCAAGGGAAAAGCTTCAAGGGAAGAATCAATTTGAAGAAACAAATCGAAGCATTCGAAGACTCACCTATTCGGTAATTGAGTGATTGCTTAGGATTAATGTAAAGTTTCTTAATTGATTGATTATATAGCTCAAACATAAACTTACATCATTCTTAGATTGATCAAAACCAAGTTTGAATCAAAATCATTTCAAAACATCATTCTTGCAAAAAACGGTTTTGAAATAAATTCATAATTAATTCATATGAATGAATTTTGATACAAAAACTATTTTGGGAGTCTTAGAAACTTATTTGGAACACTCCCCAAGCATTAGAATCAATTTTGGAGTCATATTGCAAAAGTTGGAAAATTGCACAAAAGTCCCCACTCCAGTGCCATGTAGCCGACTCCATTGAAAGTCAGGGAGCCGACTCCCTCATGGAAATGTCATGGAGCCGACTCCATGAAGACTCAGGGAGCCGACTCCCTCAGCAAAAACTAGCCGTTGGAACTTTGTTTAATGTGCAATTTTGCCCCATTAATTATTGAATCCACCTCAAACGGCTATATCACTTTTGGGACTATAAATATGACTTCCAAAACTCATTCTAAACACCTTGAATCATTCATATACTCTATTCTTCATCTATCTTCATTATTCAAAGATTCAAGAAATTATTTTTGATCAATCATTCATCTTTTGAGCTATATCATCTTGATCAACTAGGATAACTCTAGTGTGAGCTTCAAATTGTATTCTTTACACACTTGAGAGAGTTATTGTAAATTGGTGTGAATCACCAAACCTTTGTATTCAAATTTGTGAGAGGTAAATCTCATAGGAAAAACAAGAAGGTAAATTCTTGTTTAGTTTTTGTGAAAGGTAAATTTCACAAGGTTAGCAAGAGGGTATCTTGTGAGAGTATTGTGGTGTAGCAATACTTGTAGAGAGTGTGAGACAACACTTGTAGATGTTTGATCTTCACCCGGAAGGAGATTGATTTTAGTGGAAATTCTCGGGGAACTAACCGAGCGCGGACTATGGTTTGGTAAACCAAAACCGTGTGGACAAAAAGCCTTGGACTTCATATCGGTTCAATCTTTCTAACTCAATCTCTTTATTTACTTGCCATATTATTGTTTGTTGAGATTGTTTAATTATTTGCTCTTATGCTTGATTGTTTATTTGATTAAATTCCTTGATATATTTGTTAAGTAAATTGTTTTACTTAAACATTTTCGAAAAGTTTTTAAATTCCGCATTTAGTTTCAAAAACCCTATTCACCCCCCCTCTAGGGTTGAAATCCGACCAACAGGATCATCCAACCCACGACTAGAGACACTTGTGATACATATAAAAAACCACATATCTCATAATTTAGGGAACATTACACTTTAGAATCGCTAAAACAGAGAGGCAAAAAGCAACGTAACTTTTTCGGAGTTTTTGCGCTTGTCTGTCGATTGAACCTTGAATGATTTTTATTTTCTTTCTTCAAAATGATTATTAGTTTAGTTTGTTTATAGAATATTGAGGCTATAATATTGGTGTAATCAATATTCAATTCATCATTATATCAAGTTTCAATTGCAATTGCTATTCTTCATCCCGGTAAACCCTAGTTTTCTAATTTCTTTCAATTCAATTGCTTATAATCGTTTGTTTGCTTAAATATTCATAGGTTAGTTATTAGGGATATTATATATTCCCAAATTAACCCTAAAACCTCATTTTAGGGGCTAGTTCAAGGGTTTATAGATCTGTTTTGTCGGTTTGTTAGTTTTTCATCGATTTATGCTTGTTTCTCGTTTTATATTCAAATAGTTTATCGTTTTCCAATACTATTCTTATGTAATTCATTTTTCATCATAAGTAATCTGATTTTCTATAATTATTAAGGTTTTAGTCGAATTTCTTCAATTTAAGTCGTTTTGAGTCTGTTTACCGTTTTAAGCATAAAATCTTCGTTTTAAATCGGAATTGAGAAATTCCAAATCTAAAAGTTTTAAAATTTGATTTTCTATATTCTTAGGTATTTTTATACTATTTTTCATAATTTATAAGCTTGTTTGCATGTGTTACTTTGAATATGTTTAATTAAATCGTTTATTAGGGGTCTGTAATAAAAGATGATTTGTTAATCTTTGAATGTAATCAAATTTAAGTTTGAATCTGATTTTTTTTCATTGGTTATAGATCACCTATTGAATGTATTAGTAGTTTCTTATCTTTACATGCCTAAAAAAATGTTTCCATAAGTTAACTCAAAATTTTCATTTGATTAAGAACCGTAAAACGTCAATTCACGGATTTTCGCACCAAAATCCTAACGTTGTTGATTTGATGATGGTATTTATCCTCTAATTAGTTCGGTTAATTTCTTAAGTGAATTGGCTGATTTAGCGTTGTTTTGGTAATTATTCACGTAAGTGCCGAAAAAATGCTAGTTTTGACTTTCGACGTTCTTTTTAAAACGAATTTGATTTGAATCACGTTCAAACATATTCAAACCTTATAAGAGTGTTTAGTTACTAATTTTTGCGAAGTTTAATTAACTTAGATTATTTTTGTCACGCACTAGCAATATTAGGTTCTAAATTACACTTTTCAAAGTAAAAAAGCTTCACTATCGAATTATATTACTCAAAGCTAGTTTATATAGTCTTTGTCAAGCATGGACTATGATATACTTGTAGTATCAATACAATTGGATGGTTGGATGGTCTAGGAGTTAAATTTTAGTGAAAATCTTATTTAAATTGAAATTTTGATTACCCGATTGGACTAATTTCGTACTCCCTAACTACGGATACCCCTAACGTTTATTTCTTGTTAATTTAAGTTCACTTAGTAATATATATTTTCTTCATTTTATGCATTATTTCATTTTATTTATTTATTTTTAGTTCAATTGTATGTTCTCTTAGTGCATTTAGCAATCATTTTAGGTAGAAAACTTGCGCTTTTGGATTTCTTTTAATTTTGCACCTTAGGACTAGATTTGCTTTTAGTTTTAGTTTAAGTTAGTTAGTAGTTTCATTTTTTCTTTCCTATTCCCCATTTCAATCATCTTTTATTTTATTTTCCCTTCTTCATCTAAGAGAGATAACTAGAAGAAATAAGTTTCTTACATTCCCTGTGGTTCAACTTTGGACCTTTCAAGTATACTATAATTTGATCGCCTGCATTTGGGTATAACACTTCGCACTTTCTGAGCATAGTCAAGTCCTCCTTTGTGGAATGGAGTTATGAGTTCAGTTTGCATTGTATTGATTATAAATAAACAAGCATACAAACTCACATAAGCTTTTCTAATTATTCTATCATTATGATGTTACCTCTCTAACTATTATATATTCGCAATGTTATAATAAGAGTGAATCATGCTACATGAGTACTGGCTTCTTTATTCTAGGAGCTCTACTGAGTGCTCTGAGCTTCTATTCTCTTTTTTATCTTTTTGCTATTGAATGCTAGATTCTTTTTCTGTTATGAGGTTTTCCTTATCGGTGTTTGGTTTTACTTGGTTGTTGAAAGAAGTAAATGTTTCTTGTATATATATGACTGGGAGGAAGCGTGTGGTCAGAACTCCCAGAATAAGTTTGGAGCCATGCGTTGATCATCACCAACTCTGACCTTGTTTTCCCATGAAATTTGGTGCATTAAATGTAGTTGACATGCATTTTATAAAGGTGAGGGGAGTTCTGCGCGCTCTCTAGAGCAGGTGGCAGTCGCCCATACTTTTGCAAACCATTCTGGCAGAGTGGTTGGGCAAGAGAGAGCTCCGAAGCTCGCCTAAAAAGCTCTGGAGTTCGAGTTTCGCAATTCTCTATTCGTAATCAAATCTCGAGCGGGTACTAAATTCTTGAGGGGTTCCATCTTTCTTACAGTGAACTAACAAGGCTCTTCCGAGCTCCTCGCACTGAGGCAGGCCTAATAACTGACGTGGACGGCCACGCGTTAGTTCGTGGTTAGCGGGACAAATTGGATTATATAATTTGCACCATCAGTATCTATATTTTAGTCGTATATCGCCGAGAGCTATACACTAAATTGATAAATATATCATCGAGAAAATGCAAAAGAATGAGTATTATTTTGGGTAACACGTAATTTGGATAAATAAATCAATAAAGTTTGCGTTACTAAAAATTATTGTGATATGTGAAATAAAAGCAAGAATGATCTTTATCTTGCAAAAAAAAAATTGATTTAAATAAATATTTTACTTTGATGAATTCATATAAATTATAGACACTATATACCATCCAATCCAATCCAATCGAATCCAATTAAATTATTTACTTATTCCATTTCAATAAGTGAATTTTTAAACTTGATCAACCCTTTTTCAAAATCTCAATGTAGATGAATAAAAATATTGAAAAGTTTTACAATTTTTTATTATTATAGATCTAAATATGTATCATAAGCAATATAATATGAATAAAAATAATTAGATCTACATAAAATCTATGCCCTATAAAGCATGGATACGGATACAAATACGACTATTGAATATGACACTGCACCGATATAGTGATACGGCAAAATTAAAAAAATATAGAGAAGGTTTGCCCTATATGAAAATATAAGTTAGTCATCCTCTTGTGAACAGAGTTAGGAGCTCGGACTGCTTTGTATTATAACAGATGAGTTTGTATTACAAGCTATTAATATATCTCTACATATTATATTCTCACCAGATCAAAATGAATGTATCGTTAAGCCACTCAGAGTCCAAATTTCCTGTATTAGGAGCTCTGTCATATGCTTTTGAGCTTTATTATTTTATGTATATCTTATATAATAAAAGCTTGATTGCTTGGTCCTTTATCAATTGTAATATGTTATTCTTGGTTGATGAGGGAATTAAAGGCTTCCCATATATATGATATAGAGGAAACATGTGAAAAAGCTATTGGAGCAGGTCCAAGGCCATTCATTAACTCCGACGTTGCTTATGCATGGATTTTGGTGCATTAAATATAGTTGGTATGCATTTAATAAAGTTGAGGGAGGTTCTGTGTCTCCTACAGGGTTGGCGACAATCTCCCATACTTCTGTCAACCACTCTGACAGAGTGGTTAGGCGTCGTCAACTCTAGCTCAGCGAAGGACCTCTAGAGGTCGAGCTCCATAGACTTAAGACTTCGAGTGTATAAGGGATATTATTCCGACATTCTCACGAGCTTTTTTTGACATATAGACTTGAAAACAGACTTCTCAATCTCTCTTTTCTCATTTTGGCAGTAATATTCACGTGTCTTCATGTGATTGGTTTACAATGTAAAACAACTATTTTATACCATCAATTATGCCTATAATTTCCATTTAGCTCGGAAGAGCTGATTGGTGAAGAGAAATCCTCTTAGTGAACTTTTAGGAAAACTCTGAGCTCTGACAAATGAGCGACATGGAGTGCGAGCTCCTGGCAAGAGATCAAGTCTGATGTTTCCATCGGTTCGAGTGAGAAAAGCTTGAACATTTAAGTCGTCGACCTCATTTCATGACCTGCAACCATTACCCCAAGCTCTTTAATGGAACCATTAATATTTAGGGAGGTCGTGTCTAACTGTTCCATATTTCTTGGCGTGTAAACGTGTGGCAATGGGTTTTCTAAGTGGACAGTTACAATTTTTTTGGAAGGACGGTTAACTTCTCTTGGAAGTCCTACAAAACCTTTCTTACCTTAGGAGAACTTTTTACTTTTCATTTCTTATTCTCTTAAGCCCTAGGCATCTTAGGGCTCAGAAACCCAAAGTTCCTTCACTTCCTGTTAACCTAGCTTACAGAAGTCCCTCCCTTAGAAAACTTCATCAAGCATATTCCTCACTTTGCACCGTTTACTCCATTTTACACCTCAGCATCACTTATGGAGCATTTCACTAACCAAGGCCATAATCTCTAGATCCACCCCAACACAAAGCAAGGCTGCTCCGTGGGAGATGACCCTAATCCTCTTGTTGAAGTGAGCTTCATCAAAATTCTGGACAGCGAGGGAGAACTAGCCTGCATTTGTCTCCCACATAATGTCTTAAATGCCACTAGGGACATTGAAAAGTATTCGAAATACCTCAGTTCCCTAGCCGTCTTTCGTATACTTTCGATCTTCCCCCTACTAATATTCCCATTATGAGGACGAGCTCTTGTGAGCTCTGAACTAACCCAGAAGGCAGTTATTACACCACATCTGAGCTGCCCCTTTGAGAGTTGTGACAAATGCTTTGCATATGATGCCATTAGGGACATTCTGGAGCCCAATCATATTTTTATATTGTTGCTAGTAGTTCACATGATTTATTGAGCCATTGTATGGCTCCAAGGTCAGAGTTTGAATTTTTTTGGGACATGGCAAGTCTAAATGTGCTTTGCAAATGGGGACTTGAAGTCTTTTATCAGAGTCGTCGCCGAGCTGCCTCCGGAGTGGCCCATTGCTTTCAGCATTTCAGAAAGTTAGACTTTTATTTTCGACCTGTGTCTCGTTTCTACTTCTTTAACAGATCTTTTATTGGATATCCTATCAAACACGGACTGTTGAGGCATGGCAGCTGTTTCCTGAATATGAAGGAAGGGAAGTCGGCCTTCTTTTTCCCTGCTTTGATGTTGTGTGGCAAAAAAATGCCAAATAAAATGTGTCCCAAACCGAAATATCACAAGTATCGTCTCCTTGTAAAGGATCCCCTGAGGCCCACTACCAGCCTAGCTAATTAAACACTGTACAAGACCCATAAGTTAAATTCGCCAAACTTCAGTTGCAACAAGAAGTAAGCGTTCCGGTGCGGGAGTCAAAATCTTATCCAATCTGTGTAGGGGCTTGACTTATAGAAGTTTGTGGCTGGGATCAAGCTTTAAGCTAGTTTCTACTTACGGGTTCCTTAGGGGATGTGGGGGAGGTCTCACATAGGTCCCCTCGTTGGAAACCCCACGCCTAGCATCAGACTGATCAACCTCGATCCCACTGCTCCTGCTCCAACTCCTCATATATCTTTTGTGGCGGTTCCTCATCCTATGGATAGCTGGGACTAGCACGGTGATTAGAGGAGTAGTTTTGGACACAGGCTGAAGTTAACATGTCTTTTGTGTCTGGGTTGGGGTGTCTTCCTCTGAGCTACAAGCCTATTAATCTGAACTTGGAGGGCAGCTTATTGTGTAATATGTCCCATCAAAGGGTCCGACTGAGTATGTTCCATAGAGGACATGATGAACTCTGGGTATTTTTGCTTTTAAAAAATATGTGACTTTAAAAAAAACATATTTTTCATAGACGGCGCCAAACTGTTGGTGCGAAAATTTAAAGCGAATCTATTTTTAACTATATAATCAAATGATTAAACAATAATATAAAAGGGGTGATAATCTGACAAGAATAAGACAAAGATCTATAAAAAATATTCACTCTATACGAAAATATGAATTAGTCTTCCTCTTACGAATAAAGTTAGGAGTTTAGGGTTACTTTGTATTAGCTGCCGGTACTTTCTATAAAAATGCTTATCATGTTACACGTTAACACAACCTAAATCAAATTTGAATGTTTAAGGCTTCGTTTGATTATAAAGATAGAAATGAAAAATAAATTAAATTAGTTTTGGTGAAAATATGGAAAATAAGTTGAGTGATATATGGGATATCCTCTTGATTTTTAAGTTTTTCGTGAAAAAATTTTCTTTGCTTGGTGGTGAGTAAAAATTTTTTACTAAAAATATTAAAGAATGAAAATATATACTCATAAAATAAATAATATTTCTCACTTTATTTTTTTTACATAAATTAATTAAATTTATTTTTCTTTTCCGTCTCAAACGGAGCCTAGAATGTAAGTTTGGATCGATGAAAATGGCAATCGGATGCAGGTTTCAAAAGAAATTGCTCTACGAGCGGGGTTTGGTCCAGGTATGGTGACCGAACCAAAGTCAAGAAAGCTTTCTTCACCGTTTGTTTACTTTATTCTGCAAATGATTTTCTTAAACAAAAAGATTCCATGAACTCTACCAACCATAACCAGCAAGCCATAACCCTAGTTTTCTCTCTCCCATCAAATATACATCATCAGATGTACAGAATCAATCTAGAGAGAGCATTTCAAGTAGTGAATTCCGATCCAAATACTAAGCACCAGGTATCTTCGTTCTCACTCAATCTGTAGTCCACACTCCTCTTCACATCAAATCCCCCGAACATGAAGATCTTTGTACAACTATTCATACATAAACACACATTTAGCATCTAACAACAGTCTTACGTAACACAAATCTTACCCCCAAAATTTCTACTGTGTTGAATTCCATGCTTCAAAAACTATATAAACCACTATGGGATTGGGAGCTGATGAGAAGAAATGGCTATTCACACTCTTCTCAGCTACCTTCGTATCTCTCTTGTTCATCCTCTCTTCAATCTCCATGTACAATTTCAATTTCCACAAGCCCTTCACCTCTCTCATACGGTGCGGAACCTATCGTCCTCCCTCATTTGCTTACTATATCTCCGGGGGTCACGAAGATGGTAATAGAATGTTCCGGTTATTGCTTGCGGTATATCACCCTAAAAATAGGTACTTGTTGCACCTTGGGACTAGTGGTACTGAAATTGAGAGGCACAAATTGGCTGCTATGATTATGTCTGTACCAGCAATTAGGGCTTTTGAGAATGTGGATGTAGTGGGGCAGCCTGATCCAGTTACTTACATGGGTTCAACTAACATTGCGGCGGTTTTGAGGGCTGCGGCTATGTTGTTGAAATTGGATGGTGGTTGGGACTGGTTTATCACTTTGAGTGCATCGGATTATCCGTTGATTACACAAGATGGTAATGCCATTTCTGCAATTTGTGAAATTAAATTACTATGTTGATTTGGGTAATATTACGCATTTATAGTGTTTATTGGCATCCATAGTGTACTTTAAAGACGAATGTCAGGTTTGTGATTTAAAACAAGCGTATCTCATTTTGGTATGATTTAGAGCCTGGTGGATGCAACGTCAGTTTTAGACAGTCAGAACAATCCAATCAATATGAATCACTTACTTGATCAAGGTATGTTTGGTTGAAATCTCGTATAGGTGGAAATGTCTAACTAACTTGGTTTAATTAAGTGGTTTGGAAGGACCCATTTCCAAGAAAGTGTATTCTTTAGAGTGCATTTGACATTATGATTGTTTGTTTGGTGAGTTTGCAATGTATCCATTCCTATGCATATGTTATCTTATTGGATCTATAGTTGTTGCAATGGCTATGCGGACTTTTTTTGTGGCTAAGAGGGAGGTTACTTGCTTTAGTGTGTCAGTATCATCGTCACTGCCCCTCCCTTGATTTAGGTTTTGTTTTAGTGTTTAGGGGGTTATTCTGATTTCTAGTTTCTTGATTTTTGTTGTAAGAAGCACTGTTAACTGCAGGGACAGAGCCAAAAGTTATTCCAAAGGGGGGAAATTTTATTACTAGTAATATTTTGCAATCATATGATCAAGTTTAGTACTAATCCAAGTAAATCAGGGAATTTGTATGATCCATCTCTTCTATTCTAGAAGTCAAATGTACTAGTGTTATAGCGATTCATTAAACTGGATTGCCTTTCTCGTATCACTATACAAACTAACGCTCGCTTTGTCTTCTGCTTTCAGATTTATCCCATGTGTTCTCCACTGTTAGCAGAGACCTCAATTTCATTGATCACACCAGTGACCTTGAGTGGAAAGAGTAGGCAAATTCTTGTCATTACTTTTATCAGTGAATTTGTAGTACATTAACCCAGCCGATTAATAATGGGATTCAATGTTTTTGCAGGAAGGATAGAGTTGAACCAATTATAGTTGATCCAGGCATCTACTTAGCTAGAAGAACGCAAATCTTTCATGCCACACAAAAGAGGCCAATACCTGAGTCTTTCAAAGTTTTCACAGGCAAATTTCCTTCTGTATATTCTCTTACCTTAGTATATCTCTACTAAATGCATGCCCATTTTTTTGTTTTACTGAACTCGGGAATTTTTGGAAAATAACTCTCGATATTTTCAATTTTCAGGTTCACCATGGGTCATCTTGAGCAGGCCCTTTCTTGAATTTTGTGTTCTTGGCTGGGATAACCTCCCAAGAACCCTTTTAATGTATTTCGCCAATTCAATTTTGCCACAAGAATTTTATTTCCATTCCGTCATTTGCAATTCAGGCGAGTTCAAAAACACGACAGTTAACACCAACCTGAGATACATTGTGTGGGACAGTCCTCCTAAGATGGATCCTCTCTTTCTCAATACATCCTATTACGATCAAATGGTCCAGAGCAGAGCTGCCTTTGCTACACGATTTGAAGAAAATGATGAAGTTTTGGACATGGTTGATATGAAGATACTCAAACGTGGCCGCTACAGAGCCGCCCCAGGGGCGTGGTGTACTGGTCGGAAGAACTTGTTGATGGACCCATGCTCACAGTGGGGCGATGTTGATGTTCTGAAGCCAGGGCCTCAAGTGAAGAAGTTTAAAGAGTCTATGAACAACCTGCTTGATGAAGGGAATTCTCTGTTGAATCGATGCATATGAGGGGATCCAAAATGGAAAGAGTGATTATATATGAGCTTATTCAAGGTCTTTACGACTGTATTCTTTTTTAAGAGCCACCATCATTAGAGTCCTCAATCGATAAGATCATGGCAACAAAAGTTCCCCTTTTGGACGATATCTGTTTCTTGTAATGGTTTTAGTGGTGTTTGAATAGCCTGTTTATATTTTAGGAAAATGAAAATAGAATCAACTATTTTTTTTTCCAGCTAATTTAATTGTGTGCTGTGTGCGTGTACTATTCTGAGCCCATTTACTTTCTCCATTTCATCATACTCCACTTGATTTTTGTTACTTGATTTTTTTTTTTTAAGAACGGAATGTAAAATAAAACAATTTCTTTTGCATTATTTGAACTGAGTCCAACTATTTTCCGATCAATGAATCAATATACGGCAGCAAATATATATATTGCAGCGCTCTAAACTCAGTGACGCAAAACGGGGTGAAAATTAGCAAGAGATGGCGTGGATTGTTACTTGTCAAATGTCAAGATAATCTTTAAAATTAGATTAAATGGCATTAATGTATTCCATACTAAAAGAATGTATTAATTTGCACTTTAAACATCATTTTTTTTTTGATAATTTGTATGTGTATAGTGCAAAGTGTTAAAAAAAAATGTTTAGAGTGCAAATTGATATATTCTTTTAATTTAAAGTGCGATAATGTCATTTAGTCTTAAAATTACATCAACGCCTTTAACGAATAAAATTTAGAACCAAAATAGATGTCTTAGACGTAGATAATCTACCTGATAATTATATTTTTAATTACAACTGTTATGTAGACCAATATTAAGCAAACAAGTTTTCAATTCTATTCCAACTTCTCCATTAAAAATAAGAAGACCAGGGTAAAATAATTTCGCCCCGGCTCATTTTGATTTATTTCATTTCAAGAAAAAACGTGTATTTTTATAAAAATAAGAATATCATGATAAAATTGTTCAAATAACATCTATTTAAATGTGATACTTAAACAAACAACACACGTTTAGAAAGAAAACAAACAAAAATTTTAAATTCAATTTTTAAATTGAAAAACCATTTTTTTATATTTAGATTCAACTTTTCAAATTAGACGCTTAAACAAATGCACCTTCTCTAAAAAAAATCTAGAAATTAAAATATTTAATACAATAATTATAATATATATCTTATCTTCTATTTTTTAAAAGTATAACAAATATAATACACTCGCTAAAAATATATAATAAAATTTATAAATAAGTGTAGTAGCGCTATGTCACGTATTTAATCAAATTGTATCAAATCAATGACAGATTAAAGAGATTGAGAACAGAGAAACGTAAACTTTTTCATTCATAAGATTAAAGAAAAAAAAGGGTACACTTAGGTGCCGTTTAGTAAAAAAACTGAAAACTGAAATCTGAAAACTGAAAACTGAAAAAGCTGTTTGTTTACTTCTGAAAAGTGTATCTGAAAAAATGCTGTTTGTTTTAATATAACACATCTGAAAACTTAATTTTTTTTATTATGACCATTTTTCCTTGTCTTTGTGTGTGTCGGTACGTGTGTTTGTGTGCGTGTCTGTGTGTGTGGACGAGAGAGAGAAAAAGCAATCTGTGTTATCTGTGCATGTGTGTGTGTGTGAACGAGAGAGAGAGAGAGCCATCTGTGCAATCTGTGCGAGTGTGTGGGTGTGTGCGTGTGTGTTAAAGAGAGAGAGATCTTACTGGAGGTGGAGAACGGCGACGGTGGAAATCAGTTGAACGAAAGTGACGAGCGGCGTGGGTGGAGAGGGTGGTTTTTGTGTAATTGTAAGAAAAGAGGGAGCGTAAAGTAGACTTTTTCTACTCTTTAAAATTAAGTTTCAGATTTAAGTGGCAACTTTGCCACTTAAAATTTTGAATAAAAATTTTAAGTTTTAAGTGGTAAAAATTAAATAGCCACTTAATTTTTTTAGTTAGTGAACAACTTTTCCAACCATTTAAATTTAAAAATTTTAAGTTTTTAGATTTAAATGACAAATTAAGTGGCAAGTGAATGCCTTACATATAATATGAATCGTAATCGTTGTATTAAATATTTTTGCCCTCTCCCGTCTATGTTCTCTCAGACTCTCACTCTCGCCGTGGCGCATACGCCGGGCTGACATATAGCTTCTTCCGCTGCTTGTTCACCATGGCGTTTCTCTTTCAGAAATTTCAAGAGGTATTCTCTCTCTATATCAGTTTAACTGAAACCCTACTGTATGGTTCACATAGTAAGCTCAATTCATCCTTAGTTAATTTTTATTTCAATAACCCTATTATAGCTTGATACAGCCTAATTGCACGAATTGGATCCTTTTTGCTGGATTATTAATCTAAAATTTCATCATATTTACCTGGTGGCATTTTATTGCTAACGGGGGGTTCTATAAAATTTTCGATTGAATCCACATTCTCCGTAGATCATTGATAAACAAGATAAAAAATTCCCCCTCTTTTTGGGCTTAATATTGATTGCTTATATCAATAAACTATCAACTTTTTGATGGTATAAAAACACCACGGCGATGGAAACTGCAGATTTTGATAGCATAAATGAGTCCCCAATGCGAATTTTTCACCCTACATAGTTAACCGCAGTTCTTGGTGAGTTTTGCTATATGATGGATTCCCCAATTTGCTGCATGAGGATTCTCTTAAGTTACTCTTAAAGAATACTACGCTTTTCATAGTTCCAGCCCTCTAGGATGTTTTTACCTGTCTGTTCATTGTACTTTTAGGCCGTGAGAGTTCTAGCAAAAAGTCCAACATTTGCTAAAAATCCAAGGCTCCTTCAATTTGAAGCGGACATAAACCGTCTCTTCCTTTACACCAGGTCAGTATCATTGTACTCTCTGAATTAATGTTCATATATTTGTGACTCATATAGATAACTTGAATTTTTCAGCTACAATCGGTTGGGAAGGGATGCAGATGAAGCTGATATAGAGGAGATCATCGACATGGCTAGCAAGGCCCCACTTGCTGATCAAGAAAAGCAGGTCCATGAAAACATACATTCTCAAATTAAAACCATCTGCACATCTATGGATGACATTCTCCTTCCTGATGAGCCACTTGCACCATCTCCAGAAAGTTATGCCGCTCCCCATCGTAGTGGCCTTAGTCTTGCTGTTGGTAAAAATCCTTCATCGAAAAATGTGCCTGGTGAGTATTTATAGACCATTCCGGTTCAAATTGTTATACAATCTCACACGTTTTTATTTATTGTTTTAGGATATAAATTGTGTACAACTTTTATTCTCAAATATGCATTTTAAATATGTCCTATATGTAATCAATCACCTTTACATCTTCTCTTGTTTTCTGTAGAAAGAGTTAAGGGATTTCTTGAATTATCCAAGTGATTAAAGTTTGTTCCATGTTATGTCTTTCCCTGTGGAGCGTCAACATCTGTTTTAACTCCTTTGAAGACCTATTCTTGATAGCTTGATTTTGAAGATTTGTATTCCATCATGAAAATACGTCTACGGGAATCATTCTTTTAAATTTCTTGTGATGCTGTTAACTTCTTGTCTATGAAGCACCGATGCCGGTGCGGAATTCGAGTGTGACACGATTCAGGAAATTTCAAAAAAAAGAAGATGCAGATAGAAAAGAAATAAGAATGCCAGTCTGAGAAATGAAGGAACCAACTATCTTAGTTGATACTGTTGTAAGTCGTAACATAGACCTGGGAAAGAGTCCCAGTTCCTAGAGATGGGAAAGGTTATCCTAAGCCCACCCTATGTAGCTTCCTGGTCGTACAGCAAAGGAGGTCTGGCAATGGAAGTACCTTATGAAGTATGGATACTTCTCATTTCTCAAAGGCCTATATATCTGTTTAAAGTACATACTCGATACGTACTCGATACGGATACACGCTCAATACTTACAGATTAGTATTAGATATGCATTTTATTAAAGTATATCCTTAAACTTAGTCCTTAGCACCAGGTGTAGAGCAGATGTCTTTGGTACATTGATTTGAGACGGTGTCATGATGCTAGAGAGTAACTTTTGTGGCACTTTTATTAGAGTACCCAATATGAAAAGTGACTTGGTTGTTTGGTGAATAGTTGAACCATCAAGGATGATTTTAGACTATGTTCAAAGCCAAATGGCCTGTTTGGTGGCTCTTTTTTTTTTTTTTCCTCCAAATTTTAAAAACTCAACTCAAAATCAACTCTACTTTTACACTTCCCAAAATTTATTCATTTTACTCTCTCTCTAAAAAACTTTTAAAATACCATAACTTTAAATTCAAAAATCAAAATTAAATAAAAAATATATATTTAAAACATACTCGTCGAGATCTATAAAATAAGATTCATTGTGACTATTTTTTGAAATTTTTTTATGAGATTTTTAGTTGGTTGAAAAAAAAAAAAACCAAATCCACTTTTCAACATACTTCAAAATTTTACCAAACACCATATTTTAAAAACTCTAACTTAAAAACTCAAATCAAAACATCAACCAAACATCACCGAAATGTTCCTTAAATTGAAAAAGATAATACACCATGGGTTGACAGATGAATCCTGGTCAAGCTTCACAGGTGAATCTATTAGTCCCTTTAAAGCACACAAAGTGAATCCAAGTAATCAGCTATCTATGCTTGAGTGTAAGGATATTATCTTGATCCCTTTTCCCACTTGACGTGAAGTGTTTTTTCCTCACCTTTCTATATTGAAGAGAGCTTCCAATGATTTTGACTAGTTTTTATTCCTGGAAATCTTATAATTGATGAATTTTCAGAACAGATGTACCAGAGACAAAGCCAGTAAAGCTTGCTGAGCTATCACAGAGGTTGAAAGATCTTGTGGGCTACACCGTCGAGCTCAAACCGTCTCAAATTCCCCACAAGGAAGCCGGCCAAGGTTTATTTGTAAACGGTGAAGCCGATGTTGGTGGGGTCATAGCATTCTATCCTGGCGTAATATATTCTCCGGCATATTACCGATATATCCCTGGATATCCAAGAGTTGATGCGCAAAACCCTTATTTGATCACGCGGTACGATGGAACCGTGATCAACGCACAACCTTGGGGCACCGGGGGTGAAACCCGTGAAGTATGGGATGGGTTCAAGGTTGCTGGGTTGAGGCCAAGTATGCAGGGTGCTGAAACAGGTTCGGACCAAGTATGGAAAATGCTAAGCAAACCTTTGGAAGGATCAAAACTGGGGGGTACTGGTGAGGTGTTGGAGCGAAGAAATCCGTTGGCTTTTGCTCAGTTTGCGAACCACCCACCAAAGGGTGTGGACCCAAATGTCATGGTTTATTCGTATGATTTTCCATTAACCGAGAAGAATATGAGGATGTATATACCGAATATATCTTTTGGGAGGGGTGAGGAAGTAAGTATGAAGAGATTTGGGAGCTTTTGGTTTCAATTGGGAGGTTCTAGCAATAGTGGTGGAGATGTTCCTGTTCTGAAGACTCTTGTGCTTGTGGCTACAAGGGCACTTTGTGATGAAGAGGTGCTGTTAAACTACAGGCTGAGCAATTCAAAGAGGCGGCCTTCTTGGTATACTACCGTAGATGAGGAAGAGGATCGAAGGAGATGGAGCTAAGTCCTCGCTTTCGCGTATTTGAAGAATTACAAATCGGTAAATATGCGTGTGTCGGTTTGTATATATATATGTGTCTCTGTGTGAATGTATTCTCATAATTCACTTCCAGAGTTTGAATAACATTTTTTTGTTCCAGCAAAATGGATAAACTCGAAATAAATGGGTGCTAAGCTGAGTCCTTGGAGCCTGGATGCTTCAGCCATTTCCAGTTGTCGTCTGGTCTGGTCTGCTCTCATATGATTGAGGAATTGCAAGATTTTCCTTATGGTAACTGCGTACTTCACCTTATATTCTAATTTGCTTGTGTGGGTGTTTACTTTATTAGATTTATTTTTGATTTGAAAACTGCAATTTTACCAGTTCTGATAGATGGCGCATGTGTAGCCTTACAAGGAAATACAGTACGTGTTATTGTGACCGTTAAATGTTTTTGCATTATCTCGTTTCAACTCTTTATCATCTCTGCTGTGCCAACATATATATGTATATTTCTGCTGGTTTATTATACACATACAATTATATATTATAAAACGCCCACGGTTGAAAAATTGTTACTTTTATCGTGAATAAAAAATATTTGAAACTGTCTCAGGGATTGAATCTAAAAGACTTGGGTTCAAAATTTTGAAAATATGATAAAATGCCCATGGTTGTAAAATTGTTACTTTTATCGTGAATAAAAAATATTTGAAAAGTGTGTCAGGGATTGAATCGAAAATACTTGGGTTCAAAATTTTGAAAATATAAAATTTGTTTGAATATATTAAGTTACACAATGTGTTAAATAATAAGACATTATTGGGTAGAATCAGTTTTAGGACATGATTACAATTGTATGACTGAAAGAATTATTGAACAGATTCCCTGTTATGATCCCTATTTCTATCTCATAATGTATCACCTTACCCATTGTAAATCATAAAACTAATAATAAATATTAAAAACGTTAGAAATAAAAACGCTAGAAATACCATTTACTTGAATTCGCGAATCAATGTTTACAGCAAAACTAATTTGAGAGTGAAATCAAAACTAATAATGATGCTCCAATTAACTGGTAAAACTGAAAAATTCTTGACAATCATTTTAATTTTAGATTGTATACGCTAGTCAATAATCTATGTAACTATTTATTGAATTGGATTTTGAATCATAAGATTCCTTGTGATTCATGTTCATGTTAGAGTCGCAACAAGTTTCATATCTATTGAGCTATTCATCTCAAACCTAATTGCGACTTGAATCAGGAATCATACACTTCTGACAAGTATGCTTACACAAAGAATCCATAAGAAAAACCATCAATCTAATTGAAAAGATCTATATGAAAATATTAGAACATATACATTAATTATAGTTACTTGTCAGATATTGTGAATTACTATTCAGGACATATATATATATATATATATGTGACATACATTGTCCTATTTCCCTTTATAGTGAACCCCGGTACAAATCCATTGGGTAAAGTTCTCTAAAATTTCAAGAGCGCTCATATCATCCTCAATGCCCATAACAGCATTAGGATCAATATCTTGGTGATTAATTTGTTCACTGTGGACTGCCGATGTTCTTGCTGCAGTTTGTTCATTTTTTTCACTACTATCTTGGCCTTTTTCTTCTCCGCTTTCAATTAGTTCAATCTCATGGTTGTTAGTTCTACTGCTACTCCCTTTTTCATATATTATTGGGGGTGTCGATTCAAATCTTTTATCAATCATAATGCCCTTCCCCTTGTCAATTCTTTCTCCCGGTATCTTGCTTGTTGATCCTTCTACGTTGTTCTGTTTCTGTTCCACATGAGTATCTCTTCTTCGAGTTTTTAATTTCTTTTTGTCATTTTTCTCTCGTGAATCTGTGCAAGGACAAATGGTCAGGCAACTACAGAGAAATAGCTTAGAAGTTGAATTTATAGTGTAATTTAAAAAACCGTCTATTCCAGTATGTGTAAAAATAAATCAAATTGTGCACTTTGGGGATTAGTCCAAGTGTTCTAAGAAGTTGAATAACCCGAGTTATAAGAAAATATAAAGAAATTTGTGTTGTGAGAATCAGGATTTGAATTGAATTTGTACCGAAATACTTGAATATGAAGAAGGTCATCTCTCCTTTTCGAGTAGCTTGGCACTATTAATATGTGAAAGAAAGACAATTTTGTAACCTTATATATGGGATTCTATATATATATATATATATTTATGTATGCATGCATGATTTTTGTTCCACAAAATCCTTCATTGAATGCCTAATAATTTGTCGAAGATATTGTTCTTCCCCAAAATCAGCTGTGTGCATGTGTGAGATTTTTATTGCTTGCTTTCGGTGAGATACTCGATTCAAATGATACGCTTCCGAGTAGAAAAGAATACCCCTTGATTTTAAGAACGATATTAAACACAACGATATTTAGGTGTAGAACTCCCACTAATCTTGTGGTCAAAAATAAAGAATTTAGGCTCCGTTTGATTAGTTAAGGAATGTGATTAGATGCTCTTTACATCATGCTCGTTTTTATGAGTTGATGTCTTGAATCTTTCATTATTTTTTTTGCTAGAAATTATCTTCCTCAATCATGAAAAAAATATTTCTATTGAAAAAGTCACATAGTAACTCTCACAACATTTCTCAACTTATTTTTCAACTTTTCGCAAAATTCAACTATTTTTATTTTCGTTTTTTGTATTGTTATCAAATGGACCCTTAATTTTAATGTAGAATGCTTGGAATCGTGAAAGTAAAATTTAAAGGAGTTTTTAATAGAAGTAGGAAAATGGAATACCATGAGTAGGAAATGTTATCTTTATTCAAATTGATACCCAATTCAAATAAATTGCATTTTTCCTACTTGAACTATTGTTCAAGTAGTATTTTGCTTACTAAACTATTAATTTTAGCAATTTTTACAACAAACTATTGATTTTGTTGTACTTCACCCCAACTTACTAACGGGGTTAAAAAACAGGTGGAGTTTTAGGACAAAATTAGGATTTCATGAAGGGTACATTATACTATGTTCGCATGAACTATTATCCAAGAGCACTTTACTTACCAAACTATTGACTTTTGCAATTTTTACTACAAATAACTGTTTTTGTTGCAGCTTATCTCAAATTGCTGAAGAGGTTAATAAACATATAACATCATTTATTTTTTTGGTACATTTAAACAGAGAGGAAATGGAGGGATTCAAAATTAAAGGTAGATTTGAAAGGGAAGATTTTTGGGTTTTACGGATATAGTCAAAAAAAAAAGTCGTGGAGGAGGTGGTGCATCAAGAGAGGGAGTTGCTAATGATAGAGGGAGAGGGTTGCCCGTGAAATTAGGGAGGAGGTTTATGGATTAGAGAAGAAAACTAATTTTACTTAGGAAAAAAGGGCTTAGGTTTGTTTTAAGAAATTAAAGAAAAATTTGACAAATTGAGTTTAGATATGATTTACCATTACCGTCACCATTAATAGATGGGAGATTGTAGCCGATGAGGCAGGTGGGGACAGTGATTCATAGAGAGAGAGTCGTGGAAGATGTAGTGCGTAGAGAGATGAATCATCGGAAAGAGTTTATGGAGAGACAATGATGTTTACTAAATGTAAATTTTTTATTTGTTCTCAAATTTCTTTTGTTTTTTTTAACCCTATCAGTGATTTGGGTTAAAATGTAACAACTCATGGTTAAAATTACTATTTGGTAGACAAAGTATTACTTGGACAATAGTTCAGGTGGACAAAGTGTAAATTGCCCTTTGTAAATTTTCAATTTTCCCCTGAAATTTCATTTGTTTTTTAACATTGTTAGTGATTTGAGGTAAACTGCAACAAAATTAATAGTTTGTAATAAAAATTCTAAAATTAATAGTTTAGTAGGTAAAATGCTAATTAGATAACAATTCAAATGGGCAAAGTACAATTTATCTTATGCGTCATAGAGGAAAACGACATCCTAAGACCATCTCCATTGCAAAGGCTAAATAATCAAATTTAGCTTTTTCATTGATTTATTGGGTAAGGTAAAATGGTAAAAATTGAGCTAAAAGTGTAAACCAAAGCCAAAGATAGCTCCCGACAAAATTTTAGCTCGGACGATAGAAGATACGTCGGGGTAGGGTTCAAGCCTCTCACGACAAATCGTGTGTCGTTTGAATTAAACCATCTTGGGCGGGACGATATATGATATATCGTGGCTGCTGGAATTTGTGTTCGGACGATTCATGATGTGTCGTGGAACACATCATGAATTATTGCTCGGAAATGGAAGACGAAGGGAAATGGAAGAAGAAGGGAAAAAAAAAAAATTATTGCCTGCCACGACACATCATGTGTCGTGGCTATGGAGATAGCTGAGACGATTGATCATATGTCGTGCGATGGCTTCTTGTCGTCGCCCGGCATTTCATAAATCGTGGGAGGTAAATTTACACTTCCTCCGCTGCGCCTATCTATTTTTGAATAGTGTAAATATACCATTTTAGCTTACCAATTTACCTTACCCACTAAAGATGGTCTAAGGTGAATTGACGGACTGCAAGAGAACTAGGGGGGTGACAACCAAAATATAACAACTTAGATTCTGTTTGGTCCAAACAGTTTTTAAATGTTTATTTTTAAGTAGAGTTTTTTAAAACTATTTTTAATTCAATTTGTATATGGTATGCTATTTTTTTAAAATTTTACAAAAAATATAATTTTTGTTTTTATTTTTTTTTAAAGTTTTTCTAAAATACAGAAGAAAAAATAAACCAGAAAAAAATATTTTTTTTATTTGAATAAAGATTTTAAAATGGGTGTTGATTTTTTTTTTAAAAAAATTAAAATATTTTTTAAAAATCCAACCAAACAAGCTTTTACACTAAACTTGTTTGTGGGTTTTTACACAATATAGCGAGAGGATCGAGAAGTATTAGGGTGCGTTTGATTGCAAGTATAGAATTTGTATGGAAAGAAAATAAGTTACAAGCAATTGAATTGTCTAAAATTGAGTTGCATGGAAAATGTAGTGTAGTGTGTTTGATTGCCTTAATTTTCTACCAAAAAAATATTTGTTGTATTATGGCATTTTTAATGTAAAAAAAATTATTGGCATTTTTTTTTACATAATTATATAGTCATGATGGATCTTGTTTAGTAGATTTTAAATATTAAAATTTTATATTTTAAGTTATGACATTTTTAATGTATAAAATGGTAAAAATCTTATCTCGTGAACCGTGCCCAAGCATGGAAAACAAAAAACCACCTCCCCCTAAAGAAAACATTTTCCTCAATTGTCTTGAAAATGCACATGTGTGAGACAAAAGTGAGAATTGAATTGCCTAGAAAAAAAAGCCAATCACAACATCTTAAGTTGTCAAATTAAATGAAAAATACTCATTTTTTATGAAAAATATTGTCAATCAAACACACCCTTAATGTCTTGTACAAAGACATTTACCAAATCTCCAACTAGTCTGTGCCTGCCTGCCTGCCTGGCCTCGTCACGTCTGGTCCTCTTCTTTGGTTCGAATAAGCATATTTCTAACTTCCACGGTAATGTAACTTAAAAATTTTACTGTAATTAAAAACTTGTGAACACGATAGAGAGGCAGGTTGACAATTATTATTCTATAGCACCAGAGCAGAGAAATGGAATTGAAAACATAAAGGAAAATCTAGCTACTTCAATTATTGCCACTTGGCATGCATTGGAGGATTTACGTACAGAAGCGAGTGGGGGGCAACGTCCACCGAGACTCCTAGGCTAGCTCCTTCTCCTTTTTAGACTTGTACCATGAAATTGGTCGGTGCTTTGTATCCCTGCTTTTACGGGATGTACCTTTTCATTTTCGTTGCTCAATACCAACCAACCAACCAATGACTCAACCCTCCCCAATCAACATTGGCAACAGAATGCGTTGAAATTATCAATTCTACATTAGAGGAATGGATCATTACAAATCAATTTATAAGATCTAAGAGCTATTCTACCTGTTACTAATTAATTTTGAGTTGAATGCTCTGAATTATATATATATATATAATATGCTCTCCTTAATTGATCTTCTTAATTAATTCCTATAACTATAATAGATTGCTTTTCTAACAGAATGATCAGATTGGATTGGATATGCTCGATCTCTGCCAAAATGATCAAAAAAGATACATAAATAAAAGTTAGTAACTCCGATGAATAACCGAGGGAGACATACATACATATATCATGTATGCACTTTAAAGTTGGGAATATATGATGCTTAATATAAATACTGAGAAACTTTCTTCTAAGTTGTGGCGGACCGGCGAGGTTTTGGGTTCTTTTAACAATACCAATAATTGTGGGATGAACAGCGAAGGATGTGGATATATAAAAGGTAAAATGCCCAGATTAAGCTAAAAAAAGCAGTTTTTTTTTTCCTAGCAATAATGCAAAAGCAGATGGGCTCCACCCCATTTATCTTATGATGCATTTGAACTCTTTGAATATCAATTCTAACCATCTCCGTCAGCGGGGCGTAGCCAGAAATTATAAATGACCCGAATTAAGAATAAAATAATGACAACATTATAATATAATATATTCAAATACATACAAAAAATACCAACTTTTTATATACATTAAAAGTGTAGATATGAAATATTCAAAAATATACAAAAAATATATTAATTTTCCCTTATATCTAACCATGTACGTCATAAATACAAACAGAAAGACAATCGAAATTTAGAAAAGTGATAAAAAAGGGTATTTGACATTTATTTTAGTTAATATTATTTAAATGGAGAATGTTAAATGAATGGATAAAATTTTAATAGGTGTAGAGTAATAATATTAAAAAAAATGAAGTGGGCTATACACATATATATATACATATATATTTAAAAATAAAATTTAAGCCTATTACTATATTTTTTTTTTAAAAAAAAAGTTAGACCCGGGCTACAGTCCGGGGTAGCCCAGCTGTAGTTCCACCCCTGTCCATCGGTACAACAAATTCAACCGCTTCTTGGATGGAAGTGAGGTATTCCGGTAGTGGTTGTGTATACTATTTTTAATCCTTTATAAAATACAATTACACAAAATAACTTTAGATAACTAATCACTAGTTTTTCTTTTTGGTGGTGGTGGTGGTGGCGCCCGAGGTGGTGATGGTGTAGAGAGAGAGAGAGAGATATATATATATATATGTATATATAATTGTATTGTTTAATTTTTTTTAAAGAAGATTGACAAGTGGCATCGTATTATTGGTTTGGAATATATTGAGGTGGATTGGTGATGTGGCATCACTGTTATAGGTAAGTTTTTCTCTTTGGGGAGACATATACACGTAACTTGTAATACAAGAAAATATGATTTTTTGGTGACATTTTTCGGCATATTTGTTTTCGCTTCCCATATCGCTTTTAAAGATTCGTTTTTCCAACCATGCATTTATCAAAGAAATACATGTGTTGCTACTATTCTGTAATACAATCGTGTTCTTTTAGGCTCCTTTTGATAGCAACATGAAAAATAGAAAAAAAAAACTAATTTAAATGAGAATATGGACAATAAGTTGAGGTATGTGGTAAGATTGACTCTTACTTTTTGGTTTCTTCCATGAAAATTTTTTCTTTGAATAGTGCTGAATTTTTTTTCTACAAAACATAAAGAATGATGGAGGATACATATTCACAAAAATAAGAAAACATCTTACAACATGATTCAACTTATTTTTCATCTTTTTATAAAAATTATTTGTTTATCAAACAGAGCCATAAAAACAATATTCATTTTCTCCTAAGTATTTCGCTGCTTATCCTGACTTGGAAGCGAATATATGACTTTTCATCATAGATATTTTATTACTAAAAGACATTCTTTTTGTGTTATCGGTTAATATTAATCATATATTTGGTAAGACATAAAGTAGTTATTGTAATTTTTACTTTGAAATTGATAATTTTTTAACAAAATTTCAGGAGTATCATTACTTTAAAATATTTATTTCTTTTAATTCAAAGAGAAAATCCATGACATTTATTAATATGAGGGACAAAATATTTATAACTAAAGGTACTATACTAACAATAATATTAAAGCAAGGTTACCTATATTATTAAAATAATTATTTTTTTGTTAAAATATAATATTATTTTAAAAAATTATACTACATATTTTAAAACTAGACGTTGATACGATAACAAATATAATTACTTTAGCGATAATACTTTTTATATATATCATTTTGAAGTGTGGGCATACAAAATTGAAGTACAATTAACCAGTTGTGCGGCATGATATTTTTTGGCTTTTCTACGGGTATGGGCATTGGTTAGGAGACACAAGTCATTTTCTTTGTTTCTCAATTTCTAAGTAATCAGAGAGACAATTATATTAGAGTGCAACTATTGCTCAACTAGGAATTGTCATCATATATGTATATATAGACACCCAGACACGTCTACATATATATATATATATATATATATATATATATATATATTTATATGGGTAAAATTTTAATGGTTACTTCTTTTTTTATTTATGGATGGTTATTGTAATATTAATCATTGAATGAAAAATCAATAATTGAGATCAAATGTGTAGTTGGCTAACATAATTAATGCACATTGGAGAAATACAAAGTATTAAATGCAAGGTTAAGTGGATAACTTGTTGTTAACTGATGACATGACATTTTTTTTCTATTTAATTTTAAAGAATCATAAATTAGATATTCATTACATGATTTTGTAATTCCAATACATGATATCCATATTCCTTACCCATATAAAATGGGTGATTTTGTTTATATTGATATCTTGCAGTTAATCTACATTATTAAGTTAATTAGTATTGCCAACTAAATTAATCTATAAGTGTAGATAAACTAACAAAAAAAATATTATTGATTTAATTTTATAAATATTATTTTATTAATGATTTAATATTAAAAAATAAATTAGATTAATAGGTACATCTAATTTACTAAAATAAATAAAAATATGGGTTTTTTTTAAATTACAAATCAATTACTCTCATTCTAACAAAGGATATTATATTTTTATAATTAGTTTTAAGGATAACTTTTTAATCGATGAAAAAATAAATTTTAATTTATTATAAATAAAAGATAGTCATTTTCAAAACTATCCCTTATTAAAGATAACAACTGTTAAAAAATAAAATAATGAAAAAAATATAAATAACAAAAGTTCAAATTCAAACTAAATATCTCAAACAAAGATTTCAAATTTGAACATGTAATCAAAATCTTATCACAAAGGTCAACCAAGAACATAAGAGTATCTTCAATTGTCTTGTATAAATTTTGTGTAAATACTTTTGTATAAATATTAAACTATCAATTAGATATGCACAAGTGGAACTTATCCTATATTTATTCTCTTACTTTTTAAATCCAATTATTTCTAGAAACGGGATGAGGAGAGTACACACGAGATTATCTAACGTGGTTGTGTGAATTGGACTTGTATTTTACACAACCATTTTACACAAATCCTAAGTATCAAAGTTTTTTAAAAGACTGCTGGAAACCTTTTTTTTTACAAAACGTGTAAATTTTACACAAACAAAAATTATACACTACGATTGAAGATTCTCTAAGTATTAAATATATATATATATATATATTATTATTAATTCCGAAAACTCTAAATTTCAAATTAATTATCAAATGATATGATGCTACAATTTAAAAAAGAAAAAAAAGTTTATGTGCAACAAAAAAGAAAAATAAAAATACTTGAGAATTGTGAACCTTTAAAAAAATTGATGATTTTTTTTAGAGTTATTTGTAGGCTCATTTATTTCACATAATTTCATAATTTTTTTTTTTTGAAGTACCAAATAAATCTCAAAGATTTATGGTATGTTGTTTGCATAATTATCATCTCACAAACAATTCTAGTGAAAGAAAATTTTATTTGTATTATAAATCATAATACCAAATGTCGTGCTAGCTAATTAATTACATGATCATGAATACTTTATATGATTATATATTCAAAATTGATAAATATGAAACAGGTCTAATGTGATTGTCAACATAGAAGAATATGTATACTTGATTCTTAAATCTTTATTATTATTATTATATGAAAGAAAATGGTGGAAGTATTAATAACAATGTTAATTGAAAATATTTTTTAATAAAACCCTTTAAAATTCTTTAAGGGTGTGTTTGGAATAGGGATATCTTATATTGGAATTAGATTTATGAATTTTAAAGCTAAATTCAATTATATAATTCAAATGCACCTTAAAAGAAAATAGAAAATAAATTAAAATGGAAGTAGATTTTGATTAGGAATCTAAATTAAAATGAAATCTAAATTAGTACAATTATAAATTAATTTTAATTAGTGGATATACTTCTCAATTTTGAAAATGGTACAAAATTTGTTTGTCAAACATAACACATTGATTATTGAACCAAATAATTAATTATTTAATACTAAATAAGATATATTTTAAGTGTTATTTAGGAAGTCGTACGCATACTTCCGTATCTGATCAAATTATTAAAAGTTGAGTTTGTTTGAAATACTTTAAATTAAGAAAATACGTTTCTTTTAATATTATTTTATGTTATTGTGTTAAAATTATTATTTAGTTGAACAATGACTAATAAAACTAGTAGCACAAATTATATGAGATGCTTCAAATTAATTTTTAGGTTTTTATTGTAATATGATTTGTCACGAATGATAATAAAATGATTAAATTGAAAGCATTATTAAAATAGTTAAGTTGTATATAATTTGTAAACATATTGTATAGAAATGAAAATTCAAAGTCAAATATATTTTGAAAGTGTTATTTTTCATAAACTTATGTTATTAATTAACTATAAAACTGAAATGATGAAAAAACCCATAAACACTTGGGTGTGTTTGATTGATAACATTTTCCACTTGATTTGACAACTTAAGGTGTTTGATTGCATTTTTTTTTCTAGGTAATTCAATTCCCACTTTTGCCTCACACATGTGCATTTTCAAAGCAATTGAGAAAAAATGTTTTCTTTGAGGGGGGGAGGTGATTTTTGTTTTCCATGCTTGGGCACGGTTCACGAGACAAGGTTTTTACCATTTTCTACATTAAAAATGCCATAACTTAAAATATAAAATTCAAAATAATATAAAAATTTAAAATTTAAGATCTACTAATCAAGATCAATTAAACAAGATCCGTCATGACTATATAATGATGTAAAAAAAAATACCAATAATTTTTTTTACATTAAAAATGCCATAATACAACAAATATTTTCGGGGTAGAAAACTAAGGCAATCAAACACACTGCACTGCATTTTCCATGCAACTCAATTCTAGGCAATTCAATTGCCCGTAATTTATTTTCTTTCCATGCAAGTTCCATGCTTGCAATTAGGGGTGTTTTCGGTTTCGGTCGAGGTAGAAACTAGGGTACCCCAAACCCTCCCCAAACTTTATAGTTCGGTTTCGGTTCGGTTCGGTTTCGGTTTTCGTACCTATAAAACCCAAACCCTCCCCAAATTATTTGGTTTCGGTCCGGTTCGGTCCCATTCGGTTTTTTTTGTATTGTTAAAACTTTAGTTCAAAATTGCACTAAAAATATAAATTCACTCAAAAGGCGCTACAAAAAAATTATATAATGTATTTATTTTAATAATTAACTTAAGTAATTATTTATAAATGTAAATAATCCATGGGGTTGGGTCATTTATATAATGTAAATGTTATAAGAAAGTTTACTCTTTTTTTTCAACGTATTATAAGATAACTTAAGTAATTACATTAAGTTAGCAAATATTTTTTTTAAAAGATTCGGTTTTTTCGGTCCAATTCGGGGACCCCGAATCCCCAACCCATACCGACCCAAATCAATCGGTTTCGGTTTTTAATTTCGGTTTCGATTTTTTTTCGGTTCGAGAAATTTCGGATTGCAACGGATCGGTTCGGTTCGTTTGTTCGGTTTTCGGATTTTTGACAACACCCCTACTTGCAATCAAACGCACCTTTATCCTAATTTAGAATTGGGTTCTAGGTCTATTTGGCAAATAAAATCTTTAAGGAATCTTGTTTGGCTGAGATTTTAAAACATGTTTTGAAAGTGAATTTAATTTTTGTTGAAGTTTTTTTCAACCAATTCAAAAAAAAAACTTGTAAAAAAAATTAAAAACATAGTAAAAATGGATCTTGTTTTACAGATCTCGATGATTAGGTTTCAAATATATTTTTTTTTATCTAATTCCAATTTTTGAATTTAAAGTTATGATATTTTAAAATTTTTATGAGAGAGAAAGTAAAGTAATTTTGGAAATGTGAAGTAAAGTTGACTTTTTGATAAAAATTTTAAAAACTTGATTTTGAAATCTAAACCAAACACCACCTAAAGTTTAATTAAAAAAATAAAAATAGAATAGATCACCTTAATCTACTATAGCAGATTAAAAAATTTGACACCTCACCAATGTGTATTAATTATTGTCAGTATCCATCGATGGATAAAAAGAGAATGTGACCATTGAAAACTCATCCATATATATATACATGTATCTCCATCAACTCACATCTGCTCAACTTCACTCTCTCTAACATACGCATACACAGAAAACTAAGAGTCGCTCCACTTCTGCCAACAAATTAAAATAAAAAGGGAAGGGAAGAAAGTAAAGTGGAAGTTGTAAAGCAGCTAGGGAAAATAAAGAAGGGTAGAACTCACAGAATGGGAATGCTAGACCATATATCAGACCTTTGCTCTTTTACTACCTCTAGGAAGAGCAAACGCAAACCAATGCAGGCCAGTATATATATCTATATATATATATATAATATACTCTCCTTAATTGATCTTCTTAATTAATTCCTATAGCTATAATAGATTGTTTTTCTTTGTTTATACATTAACCCCTTCTATTTTATTGCTGTTTTCTTTCATAAAATTTTCAGACGGTTGATATAAAGGTGAAAATGGACTGTGATGGCTGTGAAAGGAGAGTTAAGAACTCTGTCTCCTCCATCAAAGGTTTTCTCTCACTCACTCACTCACACACAAAAAGAAAAGAAACATCAATTAAGCTAGCTCTTTCTTGATAATCATGCGCCAAAGCCATCTTGAAAGCGGAGTGAAACTTTGAAAATAAATTAATTAAAGGTCTATTTCTATCATACTCTCTATTTCAGTTTGTCTACATCATTTTTAAGGCTGCGGGGTGAAATGTCAGACTTAATTATTTGTTTTAAGGTTTTGTTTATTAATTAATTATATGTATCACTACACAACGACTCACACTAATTGTTAACCATCACCTGTTTAAATCATGCACAAATACTTTTATTCTATGTCTGGTCAACCAAACATTGCCAGATCCAGGTGTTATTTAAACCACACCCCCGGGGGGTGGGGTTGAATTTAATGTTGGTAGAAAGTTAACTGTGCGTATTCTTTAATTTGTTATAAACTCCATATATGGCTATGCAATGAAAAAACTGTTTTTAAAAGATAGTTTTTTTTGTGCAAATATAATTAAAGTGTGTTTCTTTGCGAAGTAACAGTTATTGGCCACATTGTTTGGGCTATATCTTGAGTTCCTGACCATCAAGGGCCGAACAAAGTTGAGAATGAGGAGGCTTTTTAATAATTTAATTATCGTCAAAAAACTTAAAATATATATAGAGACATAATTAGTTCGTTGTCCCCTCTAATTTAGAAGGGGGGAAAAATCAGTACTAAAATTATCCCGCCATACCCAAATCCAAACTAAAATTTGTAGCTCTACGTACTCTAGCTGCCCCGTGAACTACATTTATCAAACCTTCTTTTATCTTTGCATGCTCAATAAATGCAACACAAGCTAGGTCCCAACAAACCTAACCTCTACTATATTGTCCATAAACGTAACCAAGTTAAATATTTATTATATTTCCCATCATTCTACAGTTTTCATCTATCAAATATCACCAACTACTACCTTTATATATGGTTCCTTCTTCACTTAGATTTTCATATCAAATAACTTAATACGTACCTGTTTGGCTTAGGAATTAATTTGATTACATTATTGTTCTTTTTATCATGATATATATAGGGGTGAAATCTGTTGTGGTGAACCGGAAACAAAGTAGAGTAACAGTGAGCGGTTACGTTGAACCAAACAAAGTGTTAAATAAAGTGAAGAGCACCAGAAAGAAAGCTGAATTTTGGCCATATGTACCTTACAATTTGGTGTCATATCCATATGCACCTCAAGCCTATGATAAGAAGGCGCCGGCCGGATATGTGAAGAACGTGGTCCAAACCCTTCCTAGCCCTAATGCATCTGCTGATAGGTTCACTGCGCTTTTCAGTGACGAAAACCCAAATGCATGTTCAATTATGTGACCCTAGCTACCTAGCAGAGACCTTTGTATTGTTTTTAATTGATTGGGCTTAGGCCTATCTGTCTTTTGAATTAAGCGGCTGTTTGATTCGAGTAGAGTGGTTTTGGACTAGTACTATGTTTTTCTGGTTAACCTTTTGATGTAAAATAATTTGCTTGTTAATTTTATGAGATGATAGACTCTCACTTATTAGATGAGTCATATGTCGAGCAATGTCGGATCCGGAATATCCCGGACCTTAATTATATATTTTGAAGTGGCAGATTAAGTATCAAAGGCCACGAGGTAACATAAATTACCAAATCATGCATGAGTATTTGATAATTACATACTCAGAGTTATGGTATCAAATTGGGCCCTAGATCGATCTAGTGCATGCTAGCCATGATTCTTGCGTTTGATTGGATGAAGCATAAAAAATGATGAGCGAATTGAGAGTTGACAAATTTAAACTCAAAGGAGAATTGCATTTTTGAAAATTCATTTAAAAAAATAAATAATAATATACTTGTAACCAATTCTAAATTTGGTGAGATTTTTTGAGAGGGCGGGGTTCGCCCAGTCCCTCGTCACCCCACCTTTGTGTTGTCGACAAAAGAATGGGGAATAGTTTGGAGGATTAATCCTAGTCCAATACATTATATAATTATAAATATTTCAATCCCACCACGTACCAATTAATTAATAATCCATCCAACCCCGGCCACTACTTTCATTTTAATGAAGAAAGTTTTGTCGGGGACTCAAAGCCAATTGTTCCTCAAATAATGCTTGCTTTATGTGAAAATTACATTTAAGCAAAATGATTTCCACTCTTGTTCGAAAAGGAATCATATCATATCATCTCTATCAGTATTCAATCTATCATTAAGTTCTTTCTAAAATGTCTTAAAAGTATATATATATATATATATTCATTTATATTTTAAAAAAATAATTATCAGTAAATGAAGATAAATAATACACATTTTAAGATGAGCTCAAAACGTGCATTTTGAACCAATCTCAGCCGTCTATTTCACGCAGGTAAGAAAATTTAAATAGTGATAAATTACAATTACGTAATATATTTCAATACACAAATTATGGTACATGCATATATGCTGTTAGTAAATTTATCTTCCTATTGGCTTCATTTAATTAATTTTCAACCTCTTGTTGACGACCTCTGTGATTTGTCTCCTCGATGGACGTGCCATATTCAAAACTTTATCGCCAAAATGGAAAATGTATGATCGAGTGGGGGTGCAACCAAAAAAGTATACACAATCATAGTAAAGAAAATATCTTATCCATGTCAAACAGATCTCAAGAAGGAAACCATGACCTTTGAAGCCGCTCGTCAATATTTATTATATACAATTGACGTTTTTCTCTATCCGATTAGGTAAGATATGATGGTGTAAACAAAACAGATGGCTCTTTTAACTACTCCCTTTTAAATATTTATATATTTTTTTATAATATAATGAACTAAAAGAACTTCCTTTTAATTATATTCAAAGTAAGAACACTTTACTTTTTTATTTTAAAATAAATACGGATTTTTTTTACCTAAAATACTCATCATCTATTTATTTTCTTTTTTTAATCTTATAAAATAATTAAAAAATCAACTAATCACTACCAGCTGCCACCACCATCCCCATCCGACGATCACCACCAAAGTGTGGAGACATCACTAGAGCTCTGACACAAGTACTGTAAATATGTTTTTGTACCAAATCCATAAGCAACTAATAATAAAGGTTTTAATATATATTTGTTTTTGCGCTAAATCCACAAGCATCAAATGTTATAGATTTTAGTTTAGATATGTTTTAGTATTTAAATCCATTGATAATTTAAGACATAATTTTAGTGTAAATCTATTTTTGCACTAAATTCCAAGCAATTAAAGATATATATTTAAGTATAAATTTGTTTTTACATTGTATAGAAATTTTCGCTGGAGCTCGATCCGACAAATACGGTGTGGTCTCCAAAACTCTAGTGGTGGCAGAGTGTTCGGTGAGACTTAGCGACCATCAATGGTAATAAAGAAATAAAAAAATTGCAATAATGGTATAATTGACTATTTGAAAAAAGAATTATATTCTTTTCATAGACAAATATTAAAAATTGTCCTTGTGACTAAAGTAGTAATAAATTGTGGAGAAAGTCCTACATGCAGTATAAAATTGAAAGTACTCTTGCCTTGAAGATAATTGTAAAAGAGACACTTTGTAACTTATTTTTCTCTTGTTTTATACAAGTGATACTCTATTTCTATGGAAGGAGGAGGGAAGGAGGACTTTAAGCACTTGAACCAGATTTATGCTTGTTTCACTTTATATCTTAAGAATTCTATGGACACGAAAAAGTGCACATTTTGTTTTGATAAATGGTGCTCAACGTACATTATGTGATTGATTAAATAGGACTTGCACACAAGTGATGATTTTTATGTATGAACTTCCCAGTCAAATCTTCAACTCATTACCTGGCCAAGTTTTTGTGCACATTTTATCTCCAGCATTATTAACACAATCACCTCTTTTTCTTCTTCTTCTTTTTCTTCCTTTTTTTTTTCTTTTTTCTTTTTTATAATTACAGCCAATTACATGTTCATTCATTAGATATTCACACATTCATTTTAATGCAAATTGACTAATTAACTTTATTTATTTGATTCCTTATATAACTTAAATTCAATTTAAACAGATAACAAATGGAGGATTAATATTAATTGTAGCTGGTTTGCCCGAGAGGTTAGGGGGAAGCCTTAAGATCTTCTGCAAAAAAGTGCGCATGGGTTCAGGCGTAGGGACTTATTTTCCAGTTGCATTTTTTTCCCATCCTCTAAATTATAAGCTAAGTTAAGGGGGACTCGATCAGTTCGGGAGCGCAAGGGGGGAGTTCCGAAGGAATGGTTCAAAGCCCAATTGAAGTGAATCAACCTTGCATTTCTCTGTGGTTAACTGGTTATATTCTTGATAGGTGTATAGGGACTTTAAAATAAAATAGAAATGCGAAATCAAATTAAAAAATTCCGATACGCAGTTGAGATAACCGTAAAAGGCTGGCCCATTTACTTGCATTTGGTGACTTGTAGACTAAGATTTTGGAAAGCCCGTACCAGTATCCCAAAGTCCTCCATTCGGCTTGCTGCATCGACCTTTATTTTGATGCAATATGTATTATAAATAATAAAAAAAATGTGATATTCTTAATGTGTGTATAATATTATATTTTAAATTCTTTAAAGTAGTATGATTATGGTTAATCAAGTGGTTAACTATGTGAAGCTTTCATTGTGCGGTCCAGTGTTGCATCGATATGTATTCTGATGCTATATGTATTATGAATAACAAAAAATGTGAAATTGTTTTTGAAAATAATTTTAAAATCTTTAAAGTAGTATGATTATGTTTAACCAAGTGCTTAAATGTGAAACTTTCGGGGCTCGTTTGGTTCGAGTTTTGGGAATGGAATGGGTAAGGAATGGGAATACTTGATTCTTGGAAAGTTGTTTTCCTGGCATCTAGGATGCCATGCCGATGTTTGGTTCAACCAGAAATAGGAATGGAATAAAGTATCAATTACACAAATACCCTTCTTTTTATATGATGAGAAAACATCACCTACTAATTTTTCAAAAGAGACCATTACTATAATAAATTACAAAAATTACACATACCTAGCTAATAACTATCTTACAAAAATTACAATTTTTGTAATTAAAAAAAAATTACAACAGAAAATAAGAAAAGAAAAAAGTTCCAAATAATTTTTTTTTCATTTTTGTGCAGCAGGGTAATTAAAAAAAATTCCAAACAATATTTTCATACACCGATGAAAAAAGAATTATTTATTCATAAGAAAGAGTATTATTTTAGTCCTAACATGAAAAAAATAAAAAAGATGCTCATTGGTAATAGTTTATTCCTTATGATTTAAATGGGAGAACTTTGGGGGAAAGGTTTGTTCCTGAAATCATTTATTCCAGACTTAAAACTTGAACCAAACGTGGGAATCGTTTCGGAATGGAATATAGCATTCCTGGAATGGTTTAAATCTTGAACCAAACGAGCCATCGTTGTGCAGTCCACGGTTTAATCCAGCTACCAGTAGCAAGTAAATAAAGATTACCAATGAGCCCACAGATCGATGGTATAACGTATTATCCACTTTTTACATGACTGCTGGGGGTTCAAACTCTACTAATGACAATTACTTAATTAATATAAGAAGGTGAAACGTACAAGCACATTTTACATGAGTTTTTAGCTCATGTGGTGGGCATCTTTCACAATATATAGTGGGTGACATTTTTTTTTATTTAAAAAATAATTAACTGATTAAGTTGCACAATGTTAAAATAAAAGTTAGAGTTTAGAATTTCTTTAAAAATATTGCGAATATTTCAAAATTTAAGGTGTGTGGTGGGGAGTGGTAATTTTTTATTTTGAAGTACACGCTAAAAATATTCCTCTAATTTAATATGTAGTAAAGATGATAGAGATATATTCTTAGCACACTAAAATATATAAAAAAAATTGTCCCAACTCATTAATTGCATACACACGTTTAATTTATTTATTTATTTGGTTTGAGAGTTATCCTACAAAGTCTTTAGGCCAGTTTTTGTGTACTTCGACTAATTCACACTTTTGGTACATAGTTGTTATTGATCAAGTATTATTTTAAAATTGTCAAAAATCAATCTTAAGAATAACGAGATGATGTCAAAATTATTCTAGTACTAATCTTATACTACCACTAGGCTAACGGCAGCCTTACATATGTGTACACAGTACACATATGTCTGCGTAGAGAAATTATAGATAGGCAAGGAACTAATAATTGTTTTTGTCCACATATGTTTACGTAAACACGATCCAAAGAGCATCACACCTGCGGCAGCCCTTACCAACGGAGTCACAAGTCACAACCATCCAAACATAACAACATTGTCCAATTTTTTACTGCCTTAATTTTTTATTTATTTTTGAAATGAAACAAACCACTTAACAAAACATCTGATAAAAAAGGGGGGGGGGGGGGGGGACATGCTCCCAAACTACTCGACCAGACTCAAAATTTGCATCCCTAGCTACCAAGTGGGCTGCAGAATTTGCTGATCTCGGAATAAACTAAATAAAACATTGATCTAGATCTTGTAATAAAGCTCTACAATCTTGGAATATCAAACCAACCGTAGACACATCTTCTATATCATTCGCAATAGCTTGAACCACAAGTTGTGAGTCGCATTCAAGTATTACGCATGTTTCTCCCCATTGTTTCAACCAACTTAAAATTTCACGGACACCTATAGCTTCTGCAACAAGGGGCGACGCTAAACCTTCTCTGATCCCCTGTACCGCTGCTATGAAAGTGCCACAAGAATCACGTAACACACCTCCAAAACCAGTGCTCTTTTGACTAGCAAACGTGCTCGCGTCCACATTACATTTCTTCCAACCCGTTCTTGGCTTCTGCCATTTTTTTTTAATAATCTGCTTCTGCTGCTTTTGTCTACTTCTATTATGCGCCTCTAGCCACTGAGTACGATCGTCAATTGCCTGGGTAACAATTTGAGCCTGAGGTCGTGATTTCTTAATTTAATTGTGGAAACCTCGTACAATTTAGAGAAATTATTAGGTACACTAATTTGTGGTCTTTTTTATTTGTTTAAAATTCAATACAATGTAATATATTTTAATCATAAAAATTCTTTTATACAAATAAAATATTTTGTGTTATTTGATTAGCATAATGAAAAATACTTCTGCCTCTTTTAGTGTGTGGAAAGGACTCAATATTTTGGCAATAGCAGTTCTATGAAAATGGGTTTAACGTTAATGTCATATATATATATATATATATATATACTATAATCACCACGCATATATAATTTTTATATTTTCCTTATAAGTTAAAAGTGGATTAAATTAATCTCTCTGACCGTATTTACAAATGAGCAAACTTATGTGAAATAAAATAATACCAATTAATAGTGAAACTTTATGCATGTCACCGTAAATTAATGTGATTACTTGTTAGAACCTTAACGTATATAACTCTAATATACCACTAAATAAAAGACCAAAATATATATGTATGCCAACTAATATAAAATAAATAAAAATTAAGCTACCGATTGATTGGGAATTGTGAAGTGGAGGAAAGGGGCGTTTCACGTTTATAGTAATAATGTTGGGTTGAAACTGAAAGTATACATGATGGATAAGCAAAGTTCAGGAGGACAAAATACTAAAATAAAAAGGAGAGAGCAATTTTATATATACAAGGCACTATTATTAACATATATTAAAACACTCTTTAATATTTTAATATTGACTCAGCTTTTAAGGATCGAGTATGTGCACATTGGCTCGATTTTTAGGGACCGAGTATATGTGCACATACTCGGTTATTAGGGGCCGAGGCAGTGTAATTTATTTTACCCAAAAATAATTCGGTCCTTAAATATCGAGTATGTACACATATATTCGATCCTTAACGGCTGAATAAATAGGATTGAAGTGAGTGTTTTGTGTGTGTCAACAATGTCCGCCTATATATATGTCAAAAACATTTTAAAAAATATATAACATCAAAGTGGAAATATATTTCAATTTTTTAACATTTTCAATTTCTCAAATTTTAATGTAAATATGTAGTTTAAATTTATTTACATTATATTTTAAACAAATTTATATTATTTAGTACTTCAAAATTTTTATTTTTATTTTGTTTCTAGTCTAGCTAGGTAATATTTCTTCTGTGTATATATATATCTATGTTTAGGGCAGTTGGTTTAACTGGACAAACACAAGCATGCTGAGAATTGAACTGAGCAAGTAATGATGCCCTCGCAAACTTCTTTCTTTCACTTTTTCTTGTGATTTCGTACGTAGAAAAGTGATTTTAAGTCAATAATATGTCCAAAAGAATCAGAGGATTCTCTCCCCGGGGGAATATTTTTGTTTAAAAATATGGACACTAACACTGAAAGAGCGTGCTTGGGATTTGTGAACCCTATAAATATGATGGCATCTTTCCATCCATTAACTCGCCTTTACGTGCGTGCGTCACAAAATCTCAAATTAATTGTTTTGCCATGGCGAAACATTGTTATCGATCACATATGATTAAATAAATTATTGTCTTAATGATTAATTATATTTAAATTAACATTTTTTTAAAAAAAAAATAAATATCAAGTCAAAGTGGGTATCATTAATTTAGACAAATGTAATATTTATATAAATACTCAAGGGCATCTGTTACACTATATGATATATAACCAAATGCTAAACTTACGATTATGCTAAGTATTAATCATAACAATGGCACCTCACTGCTATGCTTCAAAGTTTTCACATATCTTTGCTCTTTCTAGAAAAATGCTAAAATATGGCTTGTATGCGTTAAAATTTTGGTCATATTTTGTTTCATTCTTTAATTTACATTGCGTACGTATATTTAAAAAATATATTAAATCGTACATTATGCCTGTGATTAAAAAAGAAAAACTAGTATATGTTAAAAGAATATATCCTCTCCATGTTCTTTTGATGTGTATATTCCCTCTCCATGTTCTTCCATGTTCTTTTGAGGTGTAATGCAATTATGTTGTTTTCTTTCATCATCAGCATCCAGTCAGCGCCACGTGTCCGCCACGTGACATCCAGTCAGCGCCACGTGACATCCAGTCAGCGCCACGTGTCCGCCACGTGACATCCAGTCAGCGCCACGTGGCATCCACGCCAGCGCCACGTGACATCCAGTCAGCGCCACGTGTCCGCCGCGTGACATCCAGTCAGCGCCACGTGGCATCCAGTCAGCGCCACGTGTCATCACGTGTCAGCCACGTCAGCGGTTAACGCCGTTTGCTTGCCGTCAGATTGACAATATTCCAACACCGTCAGTATATTTACAATTTCACCCCTGTACTTTCTGATATTTCTATTCTAGCCCCTAAACTTTCTTATTTTCCTATTCTAACATCAAGAGCCGTTGATCTCATTGCACCACTATCCACTCGTTCAACTTCCCGATTCTCTCCTCCGTCAATCCCAAGCAACACCGTCCATTCCTCAGTCTACATAACCGACAACCCCTAATCCATACCATAACCGACAACCCGCAAATTCCGTAAACTCCAAACCCTCGCCATCATCAAATGCCGAATCTTTTCAAAATGTCCGACCTCGAAATTCAAATTCAAATTTCGAGATCGGCGCCTTTAACCCTTTCACCAGCTTCCTGCCATTAAAATCAAAACACACCATCCTCACTGCAAATCACCCAATAGCACCATCCTCACTGCAAATCTCCCATTCAAATCCAATACCAACAGCCATGTCGAATCAGCATCCGCCAGAGGTACTCCATGTCCTGCCTGCTCTTTTCGCCGCAGAGCTTGTCCTCCTTCTTGTGAATCAGTTAAAATCTTTCCAAATGCGTACTCGTCAGATTATCACACAATCTTTTCCGTTTTCAGGGTAAAAAGTGTTGAATTTTTTTTACAAACGTACCGATCACAAACATCGTGAAACTCTCGATTCGTTTCTCTTTGAAGCTAAGGAGAATCCTAAATCCTGCTGGTGGATGCGCTGCCCTCCTTATCTCTTGATCAAAAGCTTGAGGCTCTGCAGTCACGAATGACGGCGTTGGAGGCTCGACTGGACAGCGAGTCTCCCAGGGTTAATCCGTCATATTTCCTTTGTCCCTCCTGCAAGTATCCTCAAGGGCCATCCAATCCGACTCCCTTGCTCACCCACCAGGCTCCTTCGCTTCTCCATCCGGCTCTGGTCGACGCCGCCACCGTTCGACCGGAAAACTCAGAAATCTAGCCTCCAGGTCATTTGCCTACCCATCTGGCTCCTTTACTCACCCATCCGGCTCCTTTGCCTCTCCATGGCTCCTTTAACCCTCCTGCAAGTCCTCAAGGGCCAATCCATCCGACTCCCTTGCTCACCCACCAGGCTCCTTCGCTTCTCCATCCGGCTTCTTTATAACCCATCCGGCTCCTTTGCCTCTCCACCTGGCTCCTTTAACCCTCCTGCAAGTTCCTCAAGGGCCAATCCATCTGACTCCCTTGCTCACCCACCAGGCTCCTTCGCTTCTCCATCCGGCTCCTTTATCACCCATCCGGCTCCTTTGCCTCTCCACCTGGCTCCTTTAACCCTCCTGCAAGTTCCTAAGGGTCAATCCATCCGACTCCCTACCCACCAGGCTCCTTCGCTTCTCCATCTGGCCCCTCAGAGAATCCTCTAGAACCTGGGGTTCTTCCGACCCAGGAAGATTTGTTGGAGCATCCTCACTACAAAAGTTTTTTAAAGCTCCTTTCATCAACCCCTGATTCCATCTACCGATCGTGAATCTTTCAGAACACGGGGATCCTCTGACAGCAGTGGATAGTGCCGGCATATCCGACTCTGTCAGAGTTACCAAGTTGCTTTGGATGGTTTCTCAAACTGGGGTCTCCTCAAATTAGTTCTGTTGCGGAGGTTGCTGGATTAATGACTCCGGATTGGACTACCTTAGGAGATATAGGATACAATTCGCTCTCTGCTTCTAACTTCACTGATATCTTGAATTTTGGTGCTGATGATTCTCAGAATCCATCGCCTTTCTCTTTTTTATCTCAATAATGTGTGTTCCCTTCCTTCCGCACCGCCAACACCCTCGGAAACCTCTCGCCTCTCATATCGAAACTTCAGTTTATCTCTCTAAAACCAAAACCAAAGAAAGGGCCATCATTGACTACTAGCACCACTGCTACTCTTCCGAAAATTCTACACCGGACCTCGCCGTTCCGTCGGCTCCAGTTACCGCCGTTCCGTCTGCCGGTCAAATCAAACATGTCAAACAACCAAAACCAAATTCCATTTTCTCGTATCCAAGCTTCGGATCCCTAAGAGCCTCCTTCAGCTTGAGGGGGGGTGTTAAAAGAATATATCCTCTACCATCTAGTTCTTTTGATGTGTATATTCCACGTCATCCATGTTCTTCCATGTTCTTTTGAGGTGTAATGCAATTTATGTTGTTTTCTTTCATCATTTGCCATGTAATTATGTTATGTTCTTTAGCCTCTTGCCTTGTATATATATAGGGCCTTTCCCCATTGTAAAGAAGATGAAAAAGATTGTAACAATGTAATCCATTATGGAATTCTTGCTCATTAATATAATTTCTCTATTTCTTGTGTTGTATAATTTAACAGTATAAATGATAATAAGTAACATAGTACCAAATGAAGTATGTGTTTCTTGTCTTTGATTAACATGTTAAATTGCTAAAATTAGACAATTAATCACAAAAGTTAAACGTACAGTAAGAATAATACTTCAAATGGTTTCACTCACGTGAGACCCTTAAAAAGGAAAAGTGAATCAAAGGTACAAATGCAAGCGCTCTATATGAAATTAGATTAATGTTCAACAACCTACTTCATGAATGAATCAAATAGAAGCATAAAGGAGCTGTACATTTTTTCAATATGCAAGTTATTAATATATTTGGTATGATAATTTAGTTGATAAAATCATTAAAGATACTGTATTTTCTTTCAATTCGTTAACTTAATAATCTAAATTTTTTTTTTGGGGGGGATGTTTAAGACTAGTGTTATTTCTGTGCGGGACATAATCAACGACATTGATTAGAATTATATAGAAACTGGAAATGGAAGTGAACAGTAGGAGTTAATGGAAGACTGGGGAATGAGTAGAGTAGATGAGCCACCTTAACTATCAATACGCCTTGAATTGAATTGAATTGAACGAATTTAAGAGAGAGAGATAGAGAGAGGCTCTCCTAAAATGGATTGCACGACAATATACTTTCGGGATATTGATGGTTTTTCAGGAAGAAATCGGCCTCTCGCTCCGTCAAGTCACTCTTCATTTCATTTAATTTTTTTCTCAGTACTTCCCCCACGTTATTTCAAATCATTCAGATTCTCAACTCTCTCTCTTTCTCTCTCTCTCTGTCTATTATTTCTCTTTATGAATCCTTCTCAATTAATTTGTACTTCAATTGTATCTGAAAACAATATTCAATTTCCTTTTTATTTTTCAAAAACAAAAAAAGATACAAGACCCTTGTGGCCTCTTCGATTTTTTTTTTGTGCAATTGTGGAGAGAGAAGAATCTGGTCTATTTAAGTGGGCAATAGTTGTATTGACTGTGTTTCCATTAGTAGTAGATCTCCCCTTCCTTCTGAGTAGCACTGAAGAAATGACTAAAGATGAGGACTTTAAGCTTCTCAAGGTTCAGGTAATTTCTCTAATTCTGTCTTTTCTTTTCCTTACTTCAACTAATATAATAATCTCTCCCTCCTTCACACATACATACATGCATGCATGTATTAATTTATATATATGACCAAAGTTAATTTTCTCTTGTGGGTCTTCTTCTAAAATCTCTGCTCCTCCTCCTTTCTTTTGCCCTTTTGTTTCTTGTTTGTTTCTTTTGTTCTTACAGACTTGTACTCTCAGAGTGAACATACACTGTGAGGGGTGTAAGAAGGAAGTGAAGAAACTCCTTCGGAGAATTGAAGGTATCTCTCTCTCTCTCTCTCTATCTATCTCGCTCTCTCTCTCTCTCGATATATATATATATATATATGTATATCATTACTCTCTTTTCCCATTTTTGTTTCTCACCTGCACTCTTCTTATTATTGTTTTGTAAATATGACTCTCTGTGTATGTATTTATATTGGCATATAAATAAATAATGAGTGCTATGCTGTGACACTTTAATAAGTATTAGTATATATTCATCTTATAAGTTATAAGTGTGATATATACATGTCCCTACTACCAGGACTCTCTTGTTCCTACCTCTCCGCTTAAAAAGTAACCATCTATATATAAACATTGTTTTCAAGATTATCCACGTGGTTGACAAATTATTTGTGCCTATTTGTTGTCAAGTGGATTAATTTGGTTATGCTTAACTTTGCTCTGTAAGAAATAAATGATCTTTTCGACATTTTTCTTTGTTTTTTCTGTTCTTTTTGTATACTATTGGTAGTTTGCTACTCTGTTCTATTTGAAATGGAGAAAAAAATGGAGGATATCTACTATGACTATGACAAAGATTATGACATTGATATTATTGGGGATTGGTGATTCATAATCTGTAACAATTTTGAGTTCAGTGTAATAACCGTAAAATTCAGTTTCTAGCAGCATGGACTTGAGATTGCTGTACTGTTCCAAAACAGAGAACCTTCTAAACCCTCCCTCACTAGCTAAAAAGATGGGGGTAATTTTAACTGTTTTATATTATGTAATTATCTGGGTTCTTTTCCTTCTTTATTAATTTTTCTTTTGTGTGTATGTGATAGGTGTTTACCAAACAACCATAGATGCAGAGCAGCAAAGGGTGACAGTTTCAGGGAATGTAGATTCAGAAACATTGATCAAGAAATTCTTGAAAGTTGGTAAGCATGCTGAGCTTTGGTCTAGTGATCATAACAACAAGACCAATAATCAAAACCAAAAACAGAGCAACCCCAAAGATGACAACAACAACAACAAAATATCCCAAAAAAAGGCTCAGCCCATGGAGGTCATTGAACCATCCCAGAACCAGCAAAAGCTTCCAAATCCCAGCCCTCAAGAAGAGGGAAATGAAGAAGAAGATGAGGCCCAGCTCACCCAACCAGAAGCAACTACTGATCCAAAAAATCCCAATGCAAATGGAAAAGGAAAGGGAAAAAAGAAGGCAAATGGGAATGGGAATGGAGGAAAGCCAGGTAACCCAAATCAGAGCAATGGTGGAATTGATCAAAAAGCAATGGCAGCAGCAGCAGCAATGAAGCTGAAAACTCCCCAAATGGCTGGTGGTGGTGTGAACATTGGTTATCAGGGTGGTGGGGTGAAAAAGGGAGGAAATGACATGAATTCCATGGTAGGTGGTCCCACTGTTTTCGGAGGAAGTCCCACCAATGCTATGGCTGGTGGTGGGTTACAAATGCCGCCTCAGCCAAACAAAAATGGGTGCCATTCTTTTGCAGGGTACCCTGTCCCTAATGTTATGGGGGTGGGTACTTCAACAGCACCTCCACCTTCAATGGTGATGAACTTTAGTGGTCATGCCCTTCATCAACAGCAACCTCAGGTGGTTATGTATCAAATGGCTCGTCCTATGGTTCCCCCAAACACTGGTTACTACTCTGACTACAATTCACTTCCCTACAGTGAACCTACTTACAGTTGTGATTACTTTGAAGCAATGAATGCTACCAATGAGGAAAAGACAAGTGGAAATGGGTGTTCTATTATGTAATTAAGATAAGAAAGAAGATGATGAAATAGGAGTTAATTTGAAGAAGGTGAGATATGATGATGCCTGTTTTAATTTTAGTTAGTTTATCTTCTCTTATTATTATTATTAAGTGGTTGTTGAAACTACTGCTAATTATCTATGAGTTTATTATGGTCTTAGATGTCTTAATTTTCTCTAATTTAGTTAATTAAAAAATAGTTGGCTGTAGTTCAAACTCTTCACATTCTGGTCCTCTTTAATTTTTGGGCCTATCAGCCTTTCCTAAGTTTATGTTTTGCCAAATTGTGCTTTTATTCTCTATGGGCCTTTCCCTTGAAAAAGAAAAAAGGAAAGGGAAAATAGCGCTTTCAGCAGAAAGCCCACTTGTGTTTATTATCTATATTTATATTTCAAGGTCCGGCCCATTACAACTTAAGGCTGTAGCCTAATTTAGTCTAGGATTTTGTGTAAAATAAATATTACTGTTTAATTACATATTTTAGAATCTTTTTCGATTTTGAATATATGAATTATGGTAAGATTAATTATCCATTTCAGGTTTTTCTTAAGCTTAAAAGGAATAAAATAAATATATAACTTATCTTTTCTGACTTGTATAATTGCCATTTAATCTTTAAAGAGTATATTGGCGTTGTGTCATTCAATGAACAATTTCGATTGCGAAGTGAGAATGAAGACCAAGGCAATGTCATTGTCTAATCTAATCTTTAGAGTATATATATTGCCGCTGTGTGTGTATATATAAATAATTTTATCTTCAAAAGCACTATCAAAATAGCCAGACTTTTAAATCGCGGGGTGATTAATTATTTTCAATAAGTGAATCCCTCAATGTAATTTACTATCTAGATTTTCATACATCATTGTAGACCTCAGCACATCTGATTCTGATGGATCAGCACTGAACTTAAATAGTGACAATTTCTTTCTAAACCACAATCCGGGATTCTTGTCAATGATAATTTGCCTGAAAATGTGTGTGATGAGAGAGACACTTAATTCTAAAAAAATAAAATGAAAGTGGTTAACACTTAGAAAGGTTATTCTTATTCCTTCAGCCAGTTAATGATTAAGACCACACATACCAGATAATTCTCTAGCAAAGCACCAACTCAAAAGGGTTCTAACTGGTCCCCTGAAGCACTAACTTAATGATTTGTATAAAGAAAACACCACTCAAACATCTTTAAAAAAAAAAAACATATATTATATTGTGCTCATGAGTCCCACTCAAATTATATATCCCCACACCTGAACTAAGCTACCACTGAAAAAAAAAAAAAACACTAATGTAACATTGCTTTAGGATCATATTAAACTACTTCTTTCTATCCCATTTGATATTAATAATTTCACAACATTTTTTCCAATTTATAAGACAATTAAATTAGTATATTAATCCGTCCTACATTAATTGTACTATGAATCCATCACATTTTACGCGTCACTAAGATGTGTTTAAATTTACATACAATAAAACTGTGAAAAAATAAAATTGTTTCAAATGAAGAGTCAAATATTCCTATTTAAATATTTAATATTAAGACTTCAATATTTATTCTAGGACATAATCAACACTTCAATATTATACACTATGGCAATATATTCTTGAGGACAAGCTGTGAGGCAACAAAATGATAAAGGATGTGGCTGGATAAATCCTGTGTGGTTGTGAATGACTCCAATAATAATAATAATAATAATAAATAATTGTTGGTGCATAAAATTAAATTGGAGTAGTTTAGATCAAACAATCAAATAATTAGTTCAAATGATTAAGATAATAAATGCAATGAGTTAAAGGAGTCAAAGATGTATAGAGGATGTTTGCCTCATATGAAAATATGGAGTAGTCCTCCTCTGTGGAATAGATTTAGGAGCTCGATTTGTTTTGTATTAAGATAACTGAATGGGTATTACAAGTTTGCAAAGTCTCTCTAACTATTCTATCCTCACAAAGTTATAATATGAGTATACTTGAACTATACGAGTTCTAAATCCCCCATACTAGGAGTTCTACCATGTGCTCTGTAGTTCTACTTTTCTCTATCTCTTTTGGTTGCTCATTGTTTGCTATTCGAATGATGATTCTTTCTTGTTATTGATTAATTCTTGGTTATTGAAAGAATTAAATACTTCTTTTATATATATGACAGAGAAGAAATGTGTTGGAGAGCTCCCAGAACAGGTCTGAAGCCATCCCTTGATCATCACCAACTCTCACCTTTCTTCTCCATGGATTATAGTGCATTAAATGCAGTTGGTATGCATTTAATAAAGGTGACGGAGGTTCCGTGCCTTTTGCAGGGTAGGCGGCAATCTCCCATACCTCTGTCAACCACTCTAACAAAGTGGTTAGGCGAGAGAGTTCTAGAACTCACTGAAAGAGCTCTGGCAGTTGAGCTCCATTATTTCGTTGTGTGAAATTAATTATGGGAACAGATACCCAAACCATAGAGAGCTCCGATCACTGTAATACTAGAACAGAGCTTCTTAAAATTCCTCTCATTGCGACAGGTCACGTCGCTGACGTGAACAGCCACGTGTCTGCTCGCAGTTGGCGGAGTAAATTGAGTTACTAATTTGCACCATCAATAATAATAATAATAATACCTTCCTTTTCTATACTTACTTTAATCCTTTTAGAAGTTCCAGTTAAAATTGAAGGCTCACCCTAGCTATATCAGAATTCCTTTCGGCTTAGACCAGTGACATTGCAAAATATTTTCGTTAGGGGGGTTATTTAGTAAACAATTATTTGTGGATACTTTCTAAGACATTACAGTCATTACACATCAATATTCACATACATAAACAAAAGGATTGTACTTTAATTTTGCGTAAAAATTGATCCCGTTTAATTCTATTTCTTATTAATTTTTAATAATTTTATTATACTTTATACCTCATTAAATTTTTGTAAACATATATATATATATATATATTATAGAATAAATGGGGTTAAAAGATCCCATAACCTACCCTTTAGCTCCGGCCCTTGCTTAGACCATAAAAAAAAACACAACTTTTAACAGGGTTATCATAAAAAGGTTGAGCCCCTAGAACTATAAGTCATGGATGACAACTTTGTGTAAATCATAATAGCCTGATTGGGAATAGGCATAATGTTTTCACCAATAGTTAAATTTATGAGATGGGCAAGAAAAATGAATGGTGGCTTTTATTTTGTGGTGATCATCAATGTCCTGATCAGATATAGAGTAGTGGGAAGACTTTTTTTTTTTTGTCCCTAGTGATTTTGAATTTTTGATAGTTCTCTGCCCTACAGTTTTTGGCTGCATGTGTTTGGAAAAAGGTGTGAACAAAACTCGAAGTCTTTAGTAGTCCAAACAGACAACGTCTTGGGTATGTCAATGGATTCAGATCAAAATATCTACATTTTTCATTAGAAAACACATTGCAAACACTTATATTAGGGCTTTGACGTAGTAATAATTAATTATACAAGAACATTTTTTGTTTCAAGAAGTGAAATAGGTACAAGTATCACTGATCACTTTGATTTATAATTACTACTTATGAGGTATGTACATTTTACTTTGTGTCACATGCATTAGAAGTTTATAGTTACTTAAAGTGATCATAATTTGTACCAGACTAACATCCACTTGCAATGCGCATACAGTTCGTATATATATAATTTGAACTAAAAATTCAAACAAAAATAATAAAGTGACTCGGTGGCAAGTGTAAGTTTAATTCGTCGCGTTTTCATGAGTCATGTTGAAGGAAAAAATTCAATTGGTGTTAAGGTTCTTGCAATTTTGTATTATGTAAGTTTTTATAATTGATTGCTAAACAATTAGTTAAGATATTTGTTTTTGAAAGCGAAAGATATATGAAGCAAGGGTATTTTTTGGATAATTTTTTTTTAAAAGAAAAGTTGGGTGATCAAAAGAAAAAGGAAAATGCTTATCTAAAAGTACGTAAGTTTATGATAAACTTACAAACGAATTATGATCACATATTTAGTCAAATACTTTGACTAGATAAGCTTTCAAATTTTTTAATTACAAACTTTCATCATATCTTTATACTATTAATATTTTAACCTCTAAAAATAGAAATGTCACTTTAAACAATATTTTTATGACCCAACCTTCTCCCTATATTTATATTATTAATATTTTTAACCCTCAAAAGATAGAAGCATTCACTTTAAATAATATTTAAGGAACTAATATTAATTATTTCATCTAGGCTCCGTTTGATAATAACATGAAAAATAAAAAGAAAAATATTTGATTTGTGTGAGGAGCATCATTCATGATATGTCGGTGCAATTATTGAGAATTGAAACTAGAAAAATTATATAAAGTAGTAACATAAATTTTTTTCTTTAAAAACTTACATGATCTTAGCATAAATAAAAGCTAATAAAATTAAAGAACGCAATAAATTCCTGTATTTTTATTGTAATATTTCAAATTAATAATCAAATATTTATATAATAGTGTTCTAATTAATGGTTTATTTTTAAATAAATCAAATTCATCTTTTGTAGGAGAAATATTTGATAAAAAAAGAAGAGTATATAAAAGACGAAAATACTAAATGCAGCGTTATTTTGAGTAGGCGAAAATCTCAAAATCCCAAACCTTTGAGCGGATTATAAAATTTGCTAATCTACGGAATTTCATAAGATTTTAAAATGTCGTGATTTATCCTAAAACAACATTTCTGAATTATCTAAATCACGTGATTTACCAAATCACGTCTCAAAATCACGCCAAAAGAATATACCCTTAACATCTTTCAATATTTTTTATAGTTTAATAACTTTAGTTTTAAAGCCTCTTTATAGATATAAAAAAATAAAATTATATACTTAACTGAACATATCTTATTTCTAATTAATAATGGAGAAATCTAATTTAACTTTAATATAAATGTCAAATGGGTGAACTTGTGTAAAAAACAAAATAGAGTCTTAATTTTGTAATTATGAATTTAATGATAATATATTTTTATTTCAAAATTGAATACAGAGTTTGAGTAAGAGTAAATATCTTTCTCAAATTTGTGGTTGAAAATTGTCCTTAAATTTAAAAACTTACAACGTCTTTCATGCTAGCAAGGTCCAAAGAAAAATTGTGTGATATCAAGCTGTTTTAATTACGTGCCTGAATGGATGAAAAACTTTAAAACTTTAAGATTCATTTTATAATAAAATAAAAAATAATAGCAAAACTAATTGATTTGTTTGAAAAGTTGAAAAATAAGATAAAGGGTATGGTGAGATTATCTCCCTCCCCTTTTTATTTTTATGAATATACATCTTTCAATATCTTTTATTTCTTGTGAAAAAAAAATTTCACCACAAAAAAAGTATCTCATAATCGCCACATCTCTCAACTTATCTTTTATGTTTTCATTAAAAAAATTATTTTATTTATTATCTTTTATCTTATTATCGAACAAATGCATTAATATTAAATGGCCGGGGACTTAATAAGAAAGGATAATGTTATGTAATTGGATTTCCATCACAGGTGCATGATGATTGATGATGACGATATATGCCACTTAATTTCAGGTGTGGTTGGCTCCAATTAACCAATAAATTTGCACGCTGTGCTGCTTTCTCAATGGATAAATATTTACATATGCTATTGGGTTACGCCAATGCTCCATGGTTCTGCAGCTAGGGTGGTATATATCGATTAATATATACGGTCTTTTTGGATTAAACACATTCTGGCCGCAAAATATCTTCTTAGTGTTAATTACTTATAATTTGTCCAAAAAAGTCCCGAGAGAAAATAGATTGTTGACAAAAATTTAGGGGGGTGTATCAATTTAGATTTTAAAATATTCTAACTGACTTTTTAAAATTCGTGAATTCTGTTAAATTTATGGATTGTTTTAAATCTTTATAGAATCTGACAGATTTAATGCATGGATTCTTTTGGATTTATGCAGATTTTAATAAATTCATAGATTTCTGCAGATTTTAGTAAGTTCATCAAAAAAATAAAAAATTAAAAGACAAAAGACAAATAATAAAATAAATTAATTATTAATTTAAAGTAACATTATCAAAAATGTAAAGACAATTAACGAAATATATCATAAAAATTCATACTGCTCCATTCAACCATCATTATGATTATCATAACCCTATTCATTCTTATTGTTGTCCTCTTAATTTTCATTCTCGTTATTTTATAGCCACTTATTTACTTAAAAAATTAAAGGTGACAGTTTTTTATGATTTTCTTATAGTCATCAATTGAATTTTACACTTGATACTATGTTTTGTTTATATGTTATTATTATTTGTATTTCATATTAATTATTCAATTCTTAGTATATACATATTCATTAATGAATTTAATGGCATTTGTCAAGCACTACAATCACGTGCAATGCACGTGCATAAAAAATAATTATAATAAAAACTCAAAAGGATAAATAATAAAAGAATTTTGATTACAAAGTGAATATGAATTATAACATTATTATTCCACTGTATATTTATTAATTTAAAATCCATGTTTGAACCAAATTGAGTACTTAAAGTTTTTAAGATTTTGGTCAGATTACTATCTGGAGTATTATAAAAGTATAATAATGCATACTGTGTTAGTACATGAAATGAATTACCAAAAAAAAAATATGTCATGTCCCTAACTTTCACTTACAGTAAAAAATTAACAGTTATATATTACATAATAAGTGAACTGAATTTTACTTTTGTAAACCAACTTTAACTATGGATGATTTTATGCACCCACAAAATTAGATTTTTCACCCCACTAATATTTTTTAATGAAATTGACATGAATTGTTTTTAAAAATTTGAATGATAATTAGCGGTCTAACCATTTGAAATTATGTTAATGCGTAATAGCCATATTAGTAAAAGAGAGAATAAAGACTTTATAGGGATGACGAACAAAGTAATGCGTTCATCATATAATACGACATTTGGATTTTGAGAGAGAGAGAGGGGAGGCGGAAGGGGGGAGAGAGAATGTTGAGTAAAATTCTTAAAGGAATTAGAAATCCATCTGAAATCTCTGGGTAAGTGAGAAGATTTCAAGATGGATTTTTATGTATAAAAAAAGCTTTACAATCCACCAAAATCCACCACTAATTAAAATCCTACTAAGTCATTAAACTTTTGAATACCATAAGATTTAGATGGATTTTTTAAAATCCTAATTGAATACATCAAGATTTTAAAAGATTTTTTAAAATCTCAATTGAATACATCATGATTTTAAAATCTCCATTGAATACCCATGAACTTTAAAAGTCCATAAAAATCCTATAGAGTCTCAATCCAATACACCCCCCTTAGAGTTTTCTTACCAAAGAGTAGGGGTGTGCACGGTCCGGTTGACCTGACCGAATAGCACAGGATCGGATATTTCGGTCCTAAAATTTTGAAGACTGGATTGGACCGGACCGAAATGCTTGTTAAGATCGGACCAGACCATTCCGGTCTAGTTCCGGTCAGTCCATTCGGTCTGGTCTTTTTTTTTTGGCCCAAGAGTTGTAAGATTCATATAAACAAGAGACAAATTCTCAATTGAGAAAAACGGGTTGGCCTGATATTATTGTTTTGTCTATATATCTTATGATGCCTTCAATGAGATTGCTAGCACAGTCCGCAGTGAACTTAATTAAACAACTAGTTCTGTATGTTCAATTCCAATTATTCCCAGACAATACTCCTAATTTTAAAGGGTTCGTTTAAATTTGTTTTCTTTTTCTGCTTCTGGAAAACCCAAATAGCTTCTTCAGTTGGACATGATTTGTTTTCTAAAAACATCCAACCACCATAAAATTTGCAAAGAAGACCCTTCCCCCATATTGGATTGGTACAACCAATCAATGTTCTAAAATATGAACTGTGACTACAATATTTTCCTTTTACATTACACAAAATAAAGGTTCTGTATACAAATGTACTCAAAATAAAAGGAATCCACAATTCAATACCATTACATAAATATGTTACATTAACAGAAAATGGAACCAAAATTAAGAAGGAAAAAATTGCATACTCGGCCTCTACTATTGCTGCCAGAACTCATAATTCAATACCATTACTAAATGAATAAGTAAACTAACCTATGCATACATACATTGAGAAATAGGTAATAATAAATTAATAAGCTTCAAGCCAATGATTGAAGTATATCAAAAATACCATAGAGAGAGATTTACTAGTGTTGAGGGACAGGAGAGCGGGGAGGGATCGGCGGGATTGACGACGGGAGACGGATCGGAGGAATTGGCGGTAGAAGGTGAAGCCATGGTGAGAATAGAGAGAGATAGTAGAGATTAGAGATGACGATCGGCGACGGGGGGGAGAGAGAGAGGGGTTCAGTGAGCAGTGCGGGAGAGGGAGAGGAGAGCGGAGCTTTTGAGTGGGATTTCTTTACTCTTTAGGTTTAATTTTAATAAATACATTATATATTATTAATATATATTTAAATAAATATATATATAATATTATTAATACCGGTCTGATCCGGTCCGACTGAACCTTAAAAATCGAAGACCGAAGACCGGACCGAACCATTTCGGTCCTTCTAAATTTAGACCGGACCGAATTCAAATGGTCCGGTCCAAATCGGTCCATTTTTCGGTCAAGTTTATTCAGTTTAGCGGTCCAATTCGATTTTTGAACACCTCTACCAAAGAGTGTCCACCAAATGTTAGACAAAAATATAATTGGAGTGATACAAATTTTAGTGATCAAAATTTTTGAGAATAATTCATTATTGTCAACAATTTTTTAGATGATCCGTTTAATAAAAAAGTTTTAAAATGAAAATAAATGCTACTAATTGTTATGATAATTTGAAAAAATATATGAGTTATTTGGCGAAATTAACTTCACATTTAATTTCATAATTTTTCATGAATATTTTTTACACATTATCAAAAGAATTTTATTCCACAGACAAACGAAAAAGAAATATAGCATTTCATCAAATCACTCATCATCTTTTTTTAATCTCATAAAAACTAGTAGTATTTTTTTATTATTTTTAAACCTTTTGATCAAACGCACCCTATTGGCAAAATCATTTGCTACAAAGATAATTAGTAAGGAAAAATGTTGTTTTATTATCAAAAAATTTTGTCGCTTAAAAGGGTTAATTTATTAATTGCAGTGTTAATTGGGGATAGTTTTGGTAGGTAAGATGCAATTAATACTAAATCTATTTCAAAATAGACATTTACGAGCCTCTCTCAAAAAAGAAGTTTATTAAATTTATTTAGAAAAAGGTAAAACACAATTACAGTCCAACCCGAATTTTTGCCATGGTCTTGCTTCTTCCACATGGGAGCGCATCTTTTTGACATTAATTATTCAGCTGAAGCTATCCCGTTCCACAAACAAAAAAGAGAATCAAATGAATTCTTTGGTTAAAACTTGAATTCCCATCCATTATTACTCTGAAACAGGTAAATTAAGAGTGTCACTAATTATATGCATTTTCTCATGAAACTGATAACTCAATTTTGGGTAAAACTTATTTACTTTTGATATATAAATTATCTCAAAAATAAAATAAATATCTTAATTTAAGACATTTAAGAAAAATAAAATCCTTTAAGATAGGATAAGTTGTATTTTTACCCAAGCAAGAAAAAGTGAAAGAAAGAGACAAAGAGGTGGCATAGATATGAACTAAAAACCTCATGCAAGCCCTGTTAATTTATCCGCGCTCTTTTGGAAATATCCAACCCCACACCCTTGAAATACCCACTCATCCTAAACATATAATTCTCTTCCTTCTATTATATACAAATAATTTAACCTCATATATATATATATATATCATTAAGCCAATCCCCAGCCAAACCGCTTTTCTCTTTCTATATATATATACATATACATATACATATATCTATGTATATGAGACTGTTTTCAAGAAACAAAATGAAGGCAATTATAGAGAGAAATTTGTTGTTCCATTTAGCTATTTTGGGTGTTTTGTTTAGTTGCGCATGGGGGGAAGATAGGCTAATAAGCCCATCAAAGCTGGAAATGTTTGTTGATGAGCTTCCTGATATGCCCAAAATCCAAGCTTTTCATCTTCTCAATGGCTCCCCTGTTTCTAACTCCCTCCAAATTGGCATGTTCTACAAGAAATGGGTAACTTCTTTTTCTTACTTTAATTTTCTACTCTCTTCTTGTTACACCCTTTTATGTTCTCTAGGGAACTAATTTTGGATATACACAAGTAGCAAATCCCATTTTGAATCTATGAGTTTGAGAGGGACTGCGCTCTTAAGGGAAGACTTTCTTTCTGTTCTTGAAAACAGAGTTGCACTATGCTAAACTAATTCCATGATTAATTATACTAATTTTTCTTATGAAATTTCATGTATATCATATTGGGATTACAAGAGATCCCCTATTTGTTTAATTACTATTACTGTATGTTCAAAATAAAACTGTCATATAATAAGTGGTTAGCGTATATTTTGTGATATAGGAACCAACCATTTCTTATCAATTCTTGAACCTTCAGAAAAAAAGTTTCTAACTGGGGTCCCTGATTTTGTTTTTGTCTACTCGTCAATTTAGGACCCGTGCTGTTCATTTTTCCTTCTCCAGACACTAAAAAAAAAAAAAGGTGTTCAAAAAAAAAATATTGTTTTGGGGCACACGCCAAAAAAGACATTTTATGCTCACTGGAAATTTAGGATTCTTATTCAAATAAGTTTTAAAGTATAAATTAAACAACTTTAGCTGCTTATCTTCTAAGAATTCTTCGGTCATTATTCGATCAGCCACAAATCATTCTTTCTCTTTTAACAGATAATAAAAAATATTAAGAACCACATTACACTCAATACTTTCAAAAGGTTCTTTACGTAATCAAATCATTGAAGACGAGGAAATTTTATATCTACTTATGAACTCTTTTCTCGTTTACCAGGCCTTTGCAAAGTCTTTAAACTTTGGGTTTGTTTGATTTTATGCAAGTCTTGTCAGAACAAATTGGTTTGTATAGAAAATATTAAATTTTGTGCCCAATTGTCATATATAAAGATTATAGTTACTTTTATACTATTTTCACATTTTCATTCAAACCAACTATATTAAAAAATAAGTATAATAAGATACTGAAAGATGTATTTCAGTTTTGTCTCCTTCTAACCTTAATTATTTGACAATTCAGATTATGTAATATTCTCGTTGGACTAAACTACCCCTATTCAATGAAATTAGTGATTCCTATAATTATGGATTTTGGATTTTTCAAGTTGTTGACATCTTATTACCTAAAATATTAGTAATAACTTTTTGGTAACTGTATTAGTTGTTTTTAATTTTCATTTACGTTTTCAAAAAATTATTACTAAAATGTCTGATTAATTTTTATTTTGTATTAATTATTTTATGTTAATATATACCTTATTATATATTTTAATAATACTATTTTGGGTTAACTGTTTTATGATAACTGCTTATTTGTTATTAATTGTTTTAATTTCATTTACGTTTTCGAAATAGTATTATTAAAATATCTGAATAATTTTTTGTATTTATACTTAATATATACAATTAGACAGTTTGACAAGTTTATTCATGTATTTTGGATAAACGGGTTTAAAAAACAGATATTCATTAATAATTTAATGTTCATATATTTATTAGAGAATTAACTAGTGATTTACATATTTTTATTGGTATATATGTTTATAAAAAAATAGTATTGTGTCTCTGTAACGAATTGAAAAATAAAAAAACAGTTGTTCGAACCAAACAAATGATGATTATAAAATCATACATGGTTTTGAAATAACAATGATGGGTGGTTTTTCAAATGATAAAGTTAATTTTAGAATCTCACTGAAAATAATGGGTTTTTTAAACAAACCACCGCATAGAAATATTCCTCATACTTTAAATATGAACAATGATGATTAGGATACATGTTTGTTACATCCAAACATTGTAATTGAGCAGTGTGATAGTTATGTATGATACAGTTAACTGCTTTAAAATTGTGACGAATATAAGCACTATAGATATGTTGTATAATACAACGAGTTTGTGAAAAAAAAAAGGGGGAAGAAGGAAAAAATTGTACCTATCAATATTCTACATGTCAAATCTGGTTAATTGAAGGTTGAATGAAAGCTAGCAAACAAGTCGTTTGCTTTAGATCACACAATGCATAAAGCTTGAAAAGCACTAACGATCAAAATTCAATGAATATTGAAAAATGAATTTAAATTGTAAATATAACGAGATGTTTCTGTTTAAAAATGTCAATGTATTAAATAATTCAAATTAAGTTTCTTAACATAACTCTAATTATTTGTTTCTGAAAAATAATAAAGGTAATAAATTTTTTTAAATCTTTCGTTTGTACTTTGTAGACACAAAACTAATAACCAATGGTCCCAAAACTTAAAAATTAGTGATTTTCCGTTTATCATAGGAACCGTAAATTGTATATAATATCTATAAATATTCAATATATATATATATATATCAAATCAATTACTAAATCATTCTATAAATAATCATGAGACATTCTCGTCATATGTATTACCAAGTCAACAAAGTCTAAATATGCATCACTTAAATTTTGGGTCAAGTAGTCGGGGATGTAAACCTAATTTCATATCTTGAGAGGGATGTAATACTAGTTTTTTATATATTTTTTTTCTTTTGCCAAGGAAAGGTACACTTAATGTTTAATATATATGTGTGGAAATTAATTCTTTAGCTTGGGTTGATAAGCCTGCTAAAAATGTTGTTAAGTTAATGTCATATGCGGAAGAAGTCCCGAATTTACTCTTAAATCTCCTCTAGAACGAGTTGTTTCTCAAAGAAATTCGCCCAGACTCATAGTGGAGAGCTAATTACAAAACATAAAGTTTTAGTCAAAGTATAAGAGTGTTGGTCCACCATGAGCTAATATTTAATTTCTTTACATTATGTAATGTAAATCAGACGTACACGCCACTACGGTCTAAAGTAGGTGCTCTCTGTCTCTCTCTCTCTCTCTCTTATTTCAAATTTATAGTGTCCATTAATCAACGTACGGTTGTTGTTTCCTTGTCCTTTCTTTGCAGAAATTCCACAGAGATCTTCCTCCAACTCCTGTGTTCGCCTACGGTACATCAAAGCACACGGCAACGGTTCCTGGTCCAACAATAGAGGCCCTCCATGGGGTCGACACTTATGTGACGTGGCAAAATCATCTCCCTTCAAAACACATACTCCCGTGGGACCCAACTATTCCCACGGCCATACCTTCCACCAAGAAGGGCATTCCCACGGTGGTGCACCTTCATGGGGGCATCGATGAGCCAGAGAGCGATGGACATGCAACTTCATGGTTCACTGCTGGATTTAAAGAGCGAGGTCCCACGTGGACCAAGAAAAAGTACCACTACCACAATAATCAACAGCCTGGAAATTTATGGTACCATGATCATGCCATGGGGTTGACCAGAGTCAACCTTCTAGCTGGCTTGAGTGGGGCCTACATAATCCGACAACCTCATCTAGAGGGCCCACTGGGACTACCCTACGGTGATGAATTTGATCGGCCGTTAGTTGTGTATGATCGGAGCTTTCGTACCGATGGTTCGATATACATGAATTCTACCGGAAACAATCCCTCTATACACCCCCAGTGGCAACCTGAATATTTTGGTGATGCCATCATCGTCAACGGCAAGGCCTGGCCCCACATGATCGTACGACGGAGAAAATATAGGTTTCGAATCATTAATGCAAGCAATGCTCGTTTCTTTAAGTTCTACTTCATCAACGGTCTAGATTTCATCCACGTGGCATCTGACTCGGTCTACAATGAACGCCCAGTGATGGTGGGTGAGATCCTCCTTGCCCCCTCTGAGATTGCTGACGTGGTTGTTGACTTTTCAAAATCAAACTCAAATTCCACTATCTTGGCCAATGATGCACCGTATCCCTACCCATCTGGCGACCCGGTCAACGAAGCCAATGGTAAAGTCATGAAGTTCATAATCAAACCTCATCGCGAGTTGGACACAGGGCGGGTCCCCAAAAATTTGATAAAATACCCGTACCCAGATTTATCTAGTGCTTCGCTTACAAGGTACATTGCTATGTATGAGTACACGAGCGACATTGATGAGCCGACTCATTTGTATATAAACGGAAAATCATACGAAGAACCAGCAACAGAGGTGTCAAAGGTCGGGACCACTGAAGTTTGGAATGTGATTAATCTAACGGAAGATAATCACCCATTGCATATCCATTTGGGTCTCTTTGTAGTTTTAGAGCAAAGGGAATTGGTAAACGTGGACGAGTTTAGAGAGTGTATGTTGAAGATCAACGACGCAATGAAATGCGACATCAACAAGTATGCACGTGGGAAGAGTATAAAGGTGCTGGACTACGAGAAAGGGTGGAAAAATGTGTACAAAATGACACCCGGATATGTTACGAAGATAGTAGTGAGATTTTCTTACATTCATTCGAATGCATCGTACCCGTTCGATGCAACTTCGGAGCCCGGTTACGTGTATCATTGCCATGTAAGTATTATAGTTCCATCCTCTTCCTTAGTAATTAACAATGCTTGTCTTTAAATGAAATATAAATTATAAACAATTATTGCTCAAAACCATTGTATGAAGAAAATAATTTACTCTGGACTAAGCCTAGCAGTAAAATATATGACTTTGACCTACCCTTTTAATTAAAAAAAAAACAAAACAAAACAAAACAAAGAAATAGGTGACTTGAAAAGAAGAAGTAAATGACCTTAATTCCTTAAATCTAATTGAATTTTTCAAAAGATGAATGAGAAGTAACAAGCTTGTCTATAATTCGTAATGTGAATAAGAGTGTCAAGAAAATCTAATACCGTTTTTAAGTCTTGATTTTTTCCTAGCGATAAATTATTTAGATATTTGGCATAAAACTTACATGTGAAATTAATAGATTAAAGTTTACTAATGCTGGTGGGGGCCGGTCGGTCAAGAAAAGTTGTTGGATTTAGTCTTTATGATCCCACTGGTGTAGGTTTCTGCTGAGGAAGTCTAATTTCATATTTTAGGTGATCCCACTTACGTGGACTTGCCCAGTCCGGGAAACCCTTTTTTCTTTGGTCCAGAGGAAAGTACGCACACCAAATTTTTACGTTCGTCTCCAATTAATAATTTTTTTTTTTGACTTAAACATTTTAAAAGGTACATCGATCTCTACTTGATCAATGATTGAAAATAATAATAATTTACTATTATAATATATATATATATATATATATGTATTCAACTGATTAAGAAAATAAAATGATACTCCGAATTTGATATTTGTTTCAAATTTATGAAATACTCTGTTAGAATGGCTTTCTAATTAGTGAATGCCAATGCTTATATAGGCCCTGACCATACTTGAAAAATAGATAATGGAGTATATATATTATTGTTTCTATGGATAATTCCAATAGCAGTCACATGCATCCCTAATCTGAATAAAGCTTCTTGAATTTGTCCTCTTGCCTGTCCAATTAATGCTTCAGATTTCTACCTAAAATTGGATGGTTTATTTTGGAACTTTTTTTGTTTTATTTTGTTTATTTTGCGTTTGTTCTTTCATTTTGATTAATAATAATTTGCAATTTTCATTAATGATCGTGAATGCAGATATTGGATCATGAAGACAATGCGATGATGAGGCCTTTGAAGTTCGTTCATTGAGTTCCACGTTACATATATATTGTGTACCTAGTTTGTGCATGCGCAGTTGGCGATGGAAGATTTTTGAACAGAAATATTATTGGATTGGATTTTAGAAGGCCTTTTATTGCTACTCTTAATAAAGACATACGAATGTATTGTTTAGAAAGATATTATAAATGAAGAAAATGTCTGAATACAGTCCCTTGAAATTAAGATTTTGCTGCAGCTGAGTTGGAATAAAAATTGCCCTTCTGTCCATTTTAATTCAATTCGGCTTAAACCTCTATCCACGTATTGAGATACTAGTTGAATGGATTACATTGGTGAATTGGTCGTTAATCATCTCTGTCAGGGCTTGGATTCAGGGTTCCTTGGTGATTATCATTTATTTTTTCTAAAGAACTTTGTTTAGTTGATCTTTCACTTTTAGCTAGAGTTTGAACTTGTGCTTTAGCAATAATGACATTTTATCTAAATGTTTCTTGAAGTAAATGCCATATTACATATAATTGTTCTCTCCGCATACCGAAACATCAAAATAATATGTTAATACTCACAAACAAAATATGTATGCTCAAATCTCTACTCTTCCTACCTTCCGTCTCTTTCATCATTTTTTAAAAATGTTTAAAGTATCATAAATTTAAATTGAAAAAATTAATTTTAATAAAAATATTATTTTTAAAATCAACCGATCAATATCTATAAAACAAGATACCTTGTAAATATAAAATTGTATAAGAAAATTTTTAAAAAAAAGATAAAATAATACATTTAAAGACATATTATTTGTTTGTATCTAAAACTAATTTTGAAACTTATGAAAATAGCCAAGTTGAAATGTTCCTAACATTTTCGTAAGTCACGTACATGCAAGGGTATACAATAGAGCTCGGCAATGGGCCGAGCTGGGCTTTTAAGGCTCACGGGCTATTTTGGGCTGCACATATTGGGCTTTGACCTATCAATGGGCTGGGCCGAGCTTAGAAATTGATACTATATCCATAGTCCATCCATGGGCTAACTCTAACGGGCTCTTTTTGGGCTGGGCTTAGTGAGTGAGGCCAAATGGACTTTTTTTTTCATAAATAAATTGAAAAAATATTAAAATATCATTATTCCACATATTAAATTAAAATACACTACTTTTTGTTAATAAGGTAAAGAATATAGATTAATATTGCATCAATATAAATATGTACATTCTAACTATGATATGAATAAATGCACTTTGTTCATTGCTTGAAAGAGGGGAACTTTAAATATTTGACAAAATAATTTATTACTTAACAACTAAACCACTTAATATCCTTATTTTATATTTTAGTTCGAACTAAATATATCTGAGTAGGATACCCATCGTGTGTGCATTTACTACAGTTAAATATAAATGTGAAGAGTTTTTAACCATGTCTTGAATTATATTATGTTTAAGTTACAAATATATAAATACATAATGAGTAAACTACGCAAATGGCCCTTAAACTATTGGCATTATCCCAATTTGGCCCTCAAACAAAAATTTGTCACATTTATATACTTGAACTATTTATTGAGTTTCAAATTAGCCCTTCCGTCCAATGTAGGCGTTAACTTAGACGGAATTAAGGGCAAAGTTGTCATTTCAATAGTTTGAGGGCCAAAGTGGGACAATATCAATAGTTTATGGGCCATTTACATAGTTTACTCAAATAGTATGAGAGGAAAAAAAAGGAAAAGGAACATAAAGAGAGAGAAAACGAATCTCTACTCCAAACAGCAACGATGAGAGTGAGGGAGGAAGAATAAAAAGGAGTAAGAAAATCAGATTGATCTATTTTGAATTTAAACTTTGTCATTGTCTGCTAATAATTTGCTTTGCTTTAATTTACAACAAAATAAAAAGGTACATAGAGAGGGGGAGAGACATCCCACTGTCCTCACCTCCCCTCCACTCTTCCGTTTTTTCATCTTCCATTTTTTTTCATCACCATCCATTCTTCCATTTTTCATCATCATCATCTTATACGACCATCACCACCACCCCCTCCTCTATTGGTGCCGACGATGAGGTCTGTGGCAGAGACGATGGTGGCGATGAGGAAGAGCAAGGCGACAATCAATTCAACACACATATATATACATATTTTTTTGTAGAGATAATTAGGGGTTACGGTTTTATAATGAATCAATTTTTTAAAAAGATAGTTAGGGCTATGGTTTTATAGAGATAATCGGATGAAAGGGATGGTGGTGATAGGATAAAGGGGTGGCAGTGATGGTGGGGGTGGGAGGGAAGAGGTTGACGGTGATGGTGGTATAAGATGGTGGTGATGGAATGAAGAAGGTTAGAGGTGGCGGTGGATGAGATGTGGGGAAGAGGATATGGTGGGGGACGTAGGGAGGAGGCGGGTTTTTCTCCCTGTGTGTGTGTGAGTGTGTTCATATTTCTTTCTTTGTGGTGGTGGAGGTAGGGAGGAGGGGGTGGTGGTGTAAGATGATGATGATGATGATGATGATGATGATGATGAATGGAAGATGAAATTGATGAAGAAGAATCGGAATCTCTGTCTTCTCTTCTTTCTTTCTTCCTTTTTTTATTTTTTTCTTTTACAATATTTTTTAAATTTAATTAAAATTATTTGAGTAAACTACGCAAATGGCCCATAAACTATTGATATTGTCCCACTTTAGCCCTCAAACTATTGAAATGACAATTTTGCCCTTAATTCTGTCTAAGTTAATGCCCAAATTGGACGGAAGGGCTAATTTAAAACTCGGTAAATAGTTTAAGTATTTAAATGCGACAAATTTTTATTTGAGAGCCAAAGTGGAATAATGCCAATAATTTAGGGACCATTTGCGTAATTTACTCATACATAATTGATAGGTTTATTGGACGGACCGTAGGCGCACTAAAAAATCTCGGGTTGGGCAGACTCACGGGTGGACCTAAAAATAAAATCTCAGGCCATTGACTGGTCAAACGGGCCTATTGAGCTTGGTTGGGTGGGACTGGACAGGGTTAGGCCTGGCTGGGCTGGATTTTAGGCCTATGGGCCATCTGATGAGGCCTAAATATACAATGATACCTAAGATAGTGGTCCTGAGCCAATATTCAAGTATTTTGAAGTGTGATATTTTTTTTTTTTATATATTTTTGTGAAAAAATAAATTTGTGTAAATATATGTTGTGGGCATCTGTTTAAGCGTGTGTCATTATTTTTTTATTTTTATATATTTAGTGTCATATAATAATAATTAATTAATTAATTTGAAATTGGTTAAATAAACACTTTTATTCTACCATCGAAATTAAATCCACAAATAGATCAAAAATAACAATTTAAATCCACCCGAATGCCGAAACTAAAAAGCCCATTACAGATTATATCAAAATTAGAAGTCGTCCACTAATAGGGGCAAAATCGTAACACCGTATTGCTAAAATATAGGAACGAATAGGGGGTGGGGAACAATCGTATCTCCTTGCCGGAGGAGAGTGGCGCAGTAGACAAATTTCAGAACCGGAGATGCCGCTACCCTTAATTAACCGCCATACACTCCGCCCTCTCTCAGTTCCAAATGTTTCCAGTCATTCCTCCACTGTCGGTAATAAATATAGAACCCCACATAAAAAACGAATTTCATCTTCCTACTCTTACCTCCCGGTCAGTCCAATTCCTCAGTTCGCTCTTGAAAATTTCACTTTTCATTATCCTATACTAAGATGGAGGTCTCTGTCATATACGATTGTAAGTTTTATTTTTTGTTGGCAGGGAAAGAGGGGGTATACGAGTGTGATGATAGTACCAACGGGAATAGGAGCCTCCATTGGTGGCTACGCCGGAGATGCTCTGCCTGTGGCCCGAACCCTTGCCTCCGTTGTCGACTCTCTCATCTCCCATCCCAACGTATTTATGCCTTTCTCTTTCTCTTCACCCTCTTCATCATCTATTACTAAAATTAACAGTTGTCACAGTCACTGCAACGCGCTTCGTGTACTATGACTAGTATATATATATACATAATAAGTTGTCTTGTTACGTATAATTATCTTAATTTTAGTAAAATATTAATTTCAACCTCATCAGTCGTGAAGAATATAAGTTATTTGCTGCTGTGCGATATTATGTGACAGAAAAGAAATGAAACTCTTAATTTGATATGCGGCAAGGGAAGTGGGACTCTTGATTTTGCTATGGTGTGTTTAATGTGTAAGCATTTTCTGAATGCAAATTATTCACAATTCAATTGAGCACTTAAACCACACCTTAAACATATCAAAATAATTAAAGAAAATGAATGATTAGATATAGGACTTGCTTGAGCCAGCCATAACCAAGTGTATCGAATACGCAGCAAGATGATCTTCTCCTCTCAGTATCTCAAAATGTCAAGGCTTTCAATAGGACAAGCATACGTAATTTGAAAATGTAAATATGAGAGCAGCGACCAAACCTTTTTATAGAAGTTGCTTTTCAACTGACTCACCTATTAAGAGGCAACTGCCAGCCAAAACACGGAGAAAGTGGATGGTAACCACCTCCTGCATCAGTTATTCCAATTAGTGATCATCTGAATAAAAGTCTCATAATATCTTTTCTTAATATATAACTCTATTTTTCCATGCCTATTTCTTAGCTGAAGTACTGATGGGCATTCCTCTTCCAACCCCCCCTTCCCCTCCTTTTGGTGGTTTTAGTTCCATAATATAATTTGTGTTTTAGTGGAGTTTTATAAAGCCTTCTTTTGTTTTCTTAATTACGATTTGTTTTAGTCAGTAAGTTTGCTTTAAAATTAATTCTAAGGATGTAGAAAAACTTTTGTTTGGTCAAAATAAGGTTCAGGTGTAAGGTGCAGCAATACAATACCATCATGTATCGGGCACACTGCTTTGCCGAGCTTAGGGGATTGTATATTTATTCCTCATTCAGTCATTCGCGTTACACGGCATTGCAAGTGGGGTTTTTTCTCTTTTGCATGCATCCTTGGTAAATTCTCAATATTTACAGGTTCTTAACGCAGCAATGCTTTATTGGCCGATGTCAAATGTCCTATACGTTGAGGGTTATGCACTTGATCGATTTGCAGAAGGTTTATGGGCATTGCAACCAGTTCATCAGAATAGGGTATGCTTTGAAAATCTTGAATTTGCCTTCATTTCGTCTACGAAGGATTATATTATTCTCACTTGATATCATGTAATTATATATAAAACATGTAATGTTGTGTGAACTTGTGAAGTAGGTGGGTTTGGTTCTTGATGCTGGAATAGAGAACGAGCTTCGTCTTCGCCATCTACAAGTGGTTGATGCAACAAGAGCTTCTCTTGGTTTGCCAGTTGTTGAATATATTGTTACCGACGCCCCTTTACAGGTATCAACCATATTTACTGAATCGTCTAGTACTTCCAAAACTGTAAGCACACTTCTTTCGGGTTGGCTTTATGTGAATCTTCAACAGCTTGCACATATGACCCGTTTGCAGGTGGAGAAATGGGTTGACCCAAAAAGTGGGCAATCAACAGGGAGGTTAAAACGTCCTGATTCCTTATTAAGAGCCGTACAGACACTAATCGACCGATCAAATGTGGATGCCATTGCTGTTGTGGCACGTTTCCCAGATGATGATATTGAAGATACGGATAATTATCGACAAGGAATGGTATACCCTGCTGATTTGCAAACATTATAGTTTCAACTTTGACATGATGTGAACAATATTCCAAATTGAGTTTCATACAACCTTAAATTTTAATAAGTATTTAACTTTTGTTATTTACTTCAGAAAATAAGTCATAAGTGATAATATAGACTTTATTTTGGAAGAAAAATTGTACTTTGATCCCGCTGTTAGATGCTGGCTCTGCCACTGATTTCTCACTGACTTGCAAACACTAAATTGTTTAAATTAAACATAGTTTTGAACTCTTTAACACCATGAATGACCTTGGTTAGCGGAATACTTTTTGCTAATGCTATATCATTTATTTGGGTTCATCATTGATTGATAGAGGACTGAAGCCACTGAACCATCATTTTTGTAATTGATATCTTTAAATATATTTTGTACTATTTACCCTGCAGGGAATAGATCATTTGGCAGGAGTGGAGGCAGTTATAAGCCATCTAGTGGTGAAGAATTTTAGGATCCCCTGTGCTCATGCTCCTGCATTGACACCCCTCCCACTAACCATGTCACTATCTCCAAAATCAGCTGCTGAAGAGGTGTGTATATATTCTTGTATAAAAATATGGTCTTTCAGATGCAATTACTGCTTTCTCCCCGAATAAAAAGTTTTTTTGAATCCTGTATAACAGATAGGATACACATTCTTGCCATGTGTGCTTGCTGGACTAAGTAATGCACCACAATACTTGGTAAATAGCAGCGAGTCCTTACAAAGGGGTTGTATATTGGCAAGTGATGTTGATAGTATCATTCTTCCCATAGATGCTTGTGGAGGTGATGGCGCTCTCGCATTTGCTAGTAAAAGAAACAAGGTACAAGTCTTACGCTATCTTCATTTGTTTCTTTTTATGATTACAAGTTATGTTACTCGTAAGTATAACTAACTCTTTGCATTTTTATTTTGTAGCCACTTATAATTACTGTCGAAGAGAATCAAACAGTTCTCAACGATACAACAGATAAACTTGAGATTGAAGCGGTATGCTTGAACTAACATTTTTGTGTAATGCATTAATTTATAACTTAATTTTAGAAATGACATTTTTAATTTGAGACGTATCAGAGAGGAAAGCTGGAAGTAACGATTTTCCTTGATTTGGCTTAAATATTGACTTTAAGCACTTTGTTTTAAAGGGAGTGGGCTTTTATCTTTCAGGTAAAGGTCTCGAATTATTGGGAAGCCATAGGTGTTATTGCAGCTCACAAGGCAGGAGTAGACCCAAATTCTCTCCGACAAAACAGAATAAGAAACATTAGACGCACTTCCTCCATTTCTTCCGATGGTTATGCTATTTCAACTGCCAGCTCCTTTAATTGAATAAGTTCATTTTCTGTAAAAGAAACTATTTCTATATACCTCACTATTTTATAAGAAACTTTTAGAAGTGGACAATCGCCGAATCATACTCAATACACCTGTGAATGGATAAAGATGAGCAAATTTCAAGCCGTTATCGGCTGAAGTTAGTAGAAGATGCAGCCCTGTCAAAAGAAACAGGCAAGTTCAAGGATTCTACAGCTTCATCTATTAAAGGAATAGTTGAATATTTCAATACAAGCGACCTTTCGTTTTCCATTCTGATGGAACACAAAACTACTAGTTTACTAATACGTGACTTCCATTACATTGCTTGATCCCTTTTTTTTTTCCCTCGGAAGTTGTGATTATGAAGATGCTTCAATTGGATTAATTTACGGCGAGTCGGGGTATGACCTGACAATGCTTCGATGATGGTGATGCTCTTGCATATAAAAACTCAAACAGCTTTGTTTATTTATTTTTCGTCCGTCTCTTTTGAGCTTTCTTCATTTTTACTGCATCTTTGTAACTTATATCATACCAGTAAGAACGCGTCAGATTTGTATATGGTGACCGATTGTTGTATACATTCAACAACCATTCTCCTACCCAAACAGTCCTTGTGACATTAATCTAGATAATGTTTAGACGTTTGTGCACATTTGACAAGTAGGTTTTTCTTATGCATTCCATTTGCTCTTGTATAGTGCGACGGTTCAGTTGATATATTTAATTTACCTGTTGAATTTATTTTAATATGTTTGTGGGATCGGTATTTCTGGTTCATTATAAGTTTGATTGTTGGCAAGATTTGAATCTTAGACCTTCAAGTTAAGCCGGAGGTCTTTTCCCTCTAAAATAATTGATACCATTTTTCATTATTAGAAAGATGTGTTAATAGGTAAGTTATTATTCCAATAGACGGGGTGACATCTGAATGGAACATAGGACTGACCAAATCCTAATTCTAGCACCTTTATTAATACAAATTTTATTATAATTTTTTTTATTTTTTTTTACATCAATGGTGACTTTGATTAATCCAATGAAGGACTTCCTTATATATGTCAAGTTGAAGTTGCATCACCCACCTTTCTTAACGGGGAACTGTAGATGCACGTGATACACAAGCATGCTATGCGTATCGGGAATTCCAAATGGAAGTCCAAAATTCACATTTTAAGACAATATTATTTGATTAGTTGAGGGAGCCCATCCAATTTCTTACCCACTGATATAAAATCGTTTAATGTCCATAATATACGAGGAGTGAATTTTACTTGGTTGATTTTTTAACGACTCCATCACGAACTAATGCTTCAAGGAATTTTTTTGAAACAAATAATAATAAGATACAATTTATTTTTTGAAATTCAGAAGGAGCCAATAAAATTTTACAAAAATACAAGAAATTTAAGTTGAATAAATAAATTGTAATTCTGAACATGAAGCATGAAGCAAACACAGAGTAACCCATTCTTTGCTAGCTGGCGTTAAATAGAGGCGGGCACAGAGCTTGGGGGGACCGTTTCATTGAAGTTTATATATGGTACTACATGTACTGTTTTTGCTGGATATACATATATATATATATGGAAAATTTCCTACGCGGATTACTGTTCACGGATGAACAGTACGGATTGGTCATTTTGGCACGCTTCCCGATGGAATTTTTTGATGAAATTTTGTGGGGATGTTCTTCATTGTGTGTAGAACATCTCCACCAAATTTCATCAAAAAATTCAACCAGGAAGTGGGTTAACTACGTGATTGAAAAATATTGGTCCAAAAATGGATTTATAAAATCCAATATTTTTCAATCATATAGTTAACCCACTTCCCGGTTGAATTTTTTGATGAAATTTGGTGGAGATGTTCTACACACGATGAAAAACATCCCCACAAAATTTCATCAAAAAATTCCATCGGGAAGCGTGCCAAAATGACAAATCCGTACTGTTCATCCGTGAACAGTAATCCGCGTAGGAAATGCTCTGTATATATATATATATCTATATAATAAGGAAAGGTTTTTTTGACTAAAAAGGTTTTGAAATTCTACCTAACCAATGGTCTAGATTTAGTTTGATAAATTTATTTTTCCTTACACACATTTTAGACCATAGGATGTGGTTTATTTCCAAAAAGCATTCTCCACCTTTGATTTGTTTATTTCTACTCATTTTACACATTTAGATTAAAGTACTCCATCCACTAATATACTCCACCCACACACAATCAAAACAAACCCAATTTCTCTCTCCTTTTTTTCTTTAAACTTAAAAATATAATAACTTTTAATCAAAGTATATATATTTAATAAAAATATATATATTTGAAACCTATTCATAAATACCTATAAAATAAGATCCATTATTATTATAAAATTATGTATTAAAAAAATATTTTTTTTACCTATATAAGTTAACATTTTGGTGATTTTAAATTTATATTACTTTCATATTATGATTTAAGTAGAAATTTCTTAAAAAAAGAATTCTCACTTTCATAACAAATAAATTATTTTAGACTTTTGTTTTTTTTTTCATAATTTTTAAATTAAAAGTTTTTTTTTTCTTTTGAAGTGTAATCAATAAACCTCACAACAACACTTATCCATTATCTAGCTTTACATTTTCACTTATTATTAAATTAATTATATCTTCGCCAGAGTACAATATAGTTTTGATAATAATACCACACATTATCTAAGTTAGATTATATTAATAGATAAAGCCAGCACTAAATGTCAAATTTAATATATTTCTTAAAAGACAAGCAATTTACAAACTATCGTTATTGTCTTCATTTTTTTTTAAAAAAACGGTATTCTCTAAAATAATAAAAAAACAAAAGTATTATTTTTTTAAAAAAATGTTATTTTTTTAGATTATTAACGTTTTATACTTTTTATTGAAGAAATTAAAGATATTTGTATTATAAAAAATATGGTATTTTGATTTAATTTGGACTAAATAAGAACGGTTATATATCTATATTTCCTATAAACTACATCGTCCATCTAATACTTTTAAATGAAAATATTGGTTATTTAAACTTTTTCATAATTTTATTTGTAAATAATTTATTAAGTTAATTTTGCTTTTATTCTATATAAAAAAAAAACTCAAGTTATCTTTATTAGACAAAAATTAAATTAGCTTTAAAAGTTAAATCTAAAAGAAAAAAAAACTTGGTTTAGTAAATTTGTCTGGTGCACTTTAAATTTAATGAAAATATCGATGATTTTAGGTGTCAATTATATGGTGTACATAGTTTTAAAGATGGAGAACATAATTATCAATCTCTCTCTGTGATGGTGGTAAGGTGTGGGTATCTTCTTTTGTATAACAAATATTTGTTTTTTTGTTCATATTTCGGTACGTAGTGGTTACACGAATTAAGCCGCAGTGCCATCGGTACAGGCATACCCTAGTATATATATATATATATATATATTTTGGTTACAAGTCTCCGTTGGCTATGACAAACGCCTTAAACTATCAGTCAACTTAAGCTAGTGAGCTGAGTTAACTATGTGATATTTCTTTTTCTGCATGCATTTTGCTAGTGGTTCTATTTGGAATACGGGGGAACATAACATAAAAATTATGACAAGAAGTTTAAAAAAAATACATTTTAATTAAGAAATTATTTACATATATTTTTGTAGTACAAAAGGCATGCGCTTCGCATGAATCCACAATAAGTATAAAAGTAACTAGATAATCTTGACTTATCTACTAAACTTAGGCATCATCAGTTGTTCGACAGTTCTTCATCCCACAAAATTCATTTATGATTGTATCAATGTCGAAGTACCGAGAAATTTCTTTCTCAATATATGTGATCAAGTAATTTGCAAGATAATCATCTTCCACATCCACTTAAATTTATTATATAAATAATAATGGGTATAATTATTGACACTTCATAAAAAAAATTAACACTCTAATATAACTTTTAGAGATAAAAAAATTTATAATAAAATAAAAAATGCATAATTTTATTTAAAGAGTGCCAACAACTGTATTTATAAAAAAAATACTAATACTAATGGAGGTTTAAAATATCTTGGGGAGATCCAACCCCCCAGTCCCCCCTTCCATCCGTCACTAAATTCATGTACTCTCTCAAATAATTAAGAGTACATTACTATTTTTTTAGGATAATGTTAAAATTAATTTAATTGAGAAATAACAAAATTGGAATTAGAACTTTTAATATGAGATAAAAAAGAGTATTAAAATTACGATTAGTTGCAGATATAAAAAATCAATGTTCTAAAAGGCAGCCCAGGCAGTGCCCGAGCGCCCCAATTAGCTCCTAGGCGGGTGATTAAGTGTTGGGATAAATTAGGCGGATTAGGCGGGTCTAGGCAGGTGTCAGCAGGTTGGGCAGGAGTTAGGCAGATAGACTTATTTTTTTTTTCTTTTTTTTAAAGAGGTGCCTATTTTTCTTTTTGTTTAAAAATTACCATTTAAAAAAATGGATACATTCTATCAATATATAATCAACCATCATAAGTAAATTCATATTTCGTTCCTCCAATTGAATCGAAATCCTAGCCAACAACTGGAATCACTAACATACGTTCAAGAAAAACTCGCTTTGACTAGTTACAAACACATCAAGTTACCTTACTTTCTCAATCTTATCTTGATCTTTGTTCTTATTTTTCTTTTATTGTTGCATTTTCTTGTCACTGGCTTATTATTATTGTTGTTGTTGTTGCTACTTAAAATAGATTAATAATTTCATATATATGTGACCCCATGTTCAATTTTATTTTAAATAGTGAACCCAAAAATTATGTTTCGCTTGTTCATGCTTTATACAAATATTATATATATATATATATATATATATTTATATTAAAAAATATTAAAAAAAATCGCCTAGAACCACTATGGAACATTGTAAAAAAAGTAGTAATAAATTTAATTTTAGATAGTGTCACCAATTACATATAGGTATAATCGAATCGTGTCTTAAACATAGACATTGGCTAGTGTATATATATATAGTAATCTTTCTAGTTATTCAGATTTAATTAAATAATTAACTTAAAAAAAGGGAATATTTATATGACAACAAGAACAACAACAATCCCAAAATAAACAACGTACAAATGTAAAACAAAAGTAAGACCAGACTCTGGAGCAATATAAATAAGAGATCAGATCGAAGCGCTCATAGTTGACGGCAAAAGTAATAAATAACCCTAGCTCCATCATCTTATAAATATATACATATAGAGTTTGTTTCTTGTACATACCAATTTATACGAATTCAACTTTTTTATAATAATTTTTTGTTGTAAAACATTAAAATGTTTTTTTATGATAAAAATACGTTATAAAAACATCCGGCCCATATAAACCGTTCCGTACTTAAAATTTTTCATATATACATATGGATGAGTTTTTAATGGTTACCTTATCTTTTTACCTATTGATGGGTACCGATAATAATTAATGCACATTGGTGAGGTGTCAAATCCTTTAACCTATTATAACAGGTTAATGTAACCTATTCTATTTTTATTTTTTTTAATTAAACTTTAAGTGGTGTTTGGTTGAGATTTTAAAATTAAGTTTTTAAATTTTTTTACCAAAAAGTCAACTTTACTTCACACTTCTCAAATTACTTTACTTTCTCTCTCATAATTTTTTTAAAATACCATAACTTTAAATTCAAAAATCGGAATTAGATAAAAAAAATATATTTGAAATCTAATCATCGAGATCTATAAACAAGATCCATTGTTACTATTTTTTTATTTTTTTACGAGTTTTTTTGAATTGGTTGAAAAAAACTTCAACAAAAATTAAATTCACTTTTCAAAACATGTTTTAAAATCTAAACCAAACAATATTCCTTAAAGATTTTATTTGCCAAATAGACTTAGGGTAACTCAATTTCAAATTATGATAAGGGTGTGTTTGATTAGCTTTTTTTTCCATGAAAATATCCATTTTTTACTTGATTTGACAACTTAAGGTGTTTAATTGATTTTTTTTTAGGAAAAATATTTTTCAACTTTTGCTCATATGCTTACATTTTCCACCAAAACAAGGAAAATATTTTCTTTTTTTTGGGGGGGGGGGGGGGGGGGGGGGTGGCGCTTGTATTTATTTTTCAGGTAATTGCACATTTTTCGAGACAAACTTTCACCCATTTTTTATATTAAAAATGCTATAACTTAAAATACAAAATTTAATATTTAAAATCTTCTAATCAAGATCAATTAAACAAGATCCATCATGACTATAGAATTATGTAAAAAAAAATAACAATAATTTTTTATCCATTAAAAATGCCACAATACAACTAATATTTTTCGGGTAGAAAATTAAGGCAATCAAACACATTTAATTGAATTTTTCATGCAACTAAATTCAAGGCAATTGCTTGGAACTTATTTTCTTTTTATGCAAATTGCATGCTCACAATCAAACGCACCCTGTGTGTTTTCGTCATTTCAGTTTTATAGTTAATTAATAACATAAGTTTATGAAAAATAACACTTTCAAAATATATTTGATTTTGAATTTTCATCTCTATACAATATGGTTACAAATTATATACAACTCAACTATTTTAATAACACTTTTAATTTAATCATTTTATTATTATTCATGACAAATCATATTACAATAAAAACTCAAAAATTAATTTGAAGCATCTCATATAACTTGTGCTACTAGTTTTATTAGTCACTGTTCAACTAAATAATAATTTTAACACAATAACATAAAATAATATTAAAAAAAACGTATTTTCTTAATTTAAAGTATTTTAAACAAACTCAATTTTTAATAATTTGACCAGATACGAAAATATACGTACGACTTCCTAAATAACACTTAAAATATATCTTATTTAGTATTAAATAATTAATTATTTGGTTCAATAATCGATGTGTTGTGTTTGACAAATAAATTTTGTACCATTTTTAAAATTGAGAACTATATCCACTAATTAAAATTAATTTATAATTGTACATTTTAATTTAGATTCCTAATCGAAATCTACTTTCATTTTAATTTATTTTCTATTTTCTTTTAAGGTGCATTAGAATTATATAATTGAATTTAGCTTTAAAATTCATAAATCTAAGATTCAAAAATTACATATGTGAAATACAAGAGTTTAAAATTTTGTGTTTACTTAACAAATACAAGAAAATTGATTTATAAATCTAAATATTATTTCGCTAAAATTTATACTTAGTTGATTAGTAAGCTATTTTTATTTTTTGACACCGTGGCGGAACTCATGCTTACACAAAATTAACCCGTTTGACTCGATCCGCCCCTATTATAATATTTTAGTCCTTATAATATAGTGTAATTACCACGGGGCGGGAGTGAATTTATGCGTACACTATTCACGGCCGATTTAGATTTAAAATAATAAAATATGCACCAGGTTGGGATGTATTTATATGCTTGTTGGATTTGGGTTTGGACAACACACGACCATTTGTCATCATTCGTATTATTATTATAATTAATATTACAAATATATTTATAATAATAAAAATTAATTAATATTTTTTTCAACTTCGAAAGTTTGGGATCTATAAGGAACAACCATATCTCTAAAATTTGAAAGTTATAACTTTAAGATAAGTATCAAATCTTATTATTTGAATATATTTATAAATCTCAAATTATAATTTCATACTAAACAAAAATATTTAGAATTGAGATTCCAAATACAAATCTCATGTTAAAATCTTCTCTCAAATACACATTTCAAACACACCCTTAAAGAATTTTATTAAAAAATATTTTCAATTAACTATGTTATTAATACTTCCACCCTTTTCTTTCATATAATAATAATAATAATAAAGATTTAAGAATCAAGTATATATATTTTTCTATGTTGACAATCACATTAGACCTATTTCATGTTTATCAATTTTTCAATATATAATCATATAAAGTATTCATGATCATGTAATTAATTAGCTAGTACGACATTTCGTATTGTAATTTATAATATGAATAGTATTTTCTTTCACTGGAATGGTTTGTGAGAGGATAATTATGCAAACAATATACCATAAACCTTTAAGATTTATTTGGTGCTTAAAATTTTATTTTTTTTATGAAATTATGTGCAATAAATGAGCTTACAAACAATTCTAAAAAAATTCATTAATTTTTTTATTTTTCTTTTTTGCTGTACATAAACTTTTTTTTTCTTTTTAAAATTGTAGCATCTTATCATTTGATAATCAATTTGAAATTTAGAGTTTTCAAAATTAATAATATATATATATATATTTAATACTTAGAGCATCTCCAACCGTAGTGTATAATTTTAGTTTGTGTAGAATTTACTAGGGGTGTTAAAGTCAATCCGAAAACCGACCAAACGAATGAACCGATCCGTAAAATCCCGAACCGAAAAAAACTGAAACCGAAAACAAGAAAACTGAATCGAAACCGAAAAGTTTGGTTCGGGTTTGGGGTAAGCTAGTCTAAAACCGAACTAAACCGAACCGAACCAAATTATGTATAAGAAAAAAAATGTTAATATATACTTTAAGGGCACACATTAATTATACTATAATACAAAAAAAAGATGATATTTTTATAAGAATATATTTCTTATTAATTGCATACTATGATAATCTTAAAAAAATAGTCATTAGCGCATGCCTTTATTATTTAATTAACTACATAATGCTAAGTTTTTTTTTATCACATACATGATAGAAAAATAATTCATCATTTTATTTAATATGTTTCATTCTTATAAATGTACAAATAAAATTGTAATTAAATAAAAAATGTGGTATTTATATGTTGCTCCTTGTTTCTAAAAAATAATCACTTTAATTTGAATATAAATCATTATTACATTACTACTAGTATTATATTTTTATGTTAAATTGATTAAAAAAATATCTCAAAATCGAATAAAACCGAACCGAAACCAAACCGAAAAGTTTGGTTCGAGTTTGAGTTTCGAAGATTTAGAAACCGAAACCGAACCGAACCAAAACCGAACTTTTATATTTGGTTTGGGTTCGGGGTACATTGGTTTCTACCCCGATCGAAATCGAAAACACCCCGAAATTTACACATTTTGTAAAAAATAGGTCTCCAGCAGTTTTTTAAGAAACTTTGACACTTAGGATTTGTGTAAAAAGGTTGTGTAAAATATAAACCCAATTCACACAATCACGCCAGATAATCTTGTGTCTATTTTTTCTCATCTCATTTCTAAAAATAAATAGATTTGAAAAGTAAGGGAATAAATATAGGATAAGTTCCACTTGTGCGTATCTAATTAGTAGTTTAATATTTACATAAAAGTCTAAAACAGATTGTTGACTATAAAATGAATTATTTATTATTTTTGTGTAAATCTCACTTTGACACGAAAGATTTACACAAAATTTATTCAAGACGATTGGAGATGCTCTTATGTTCTTGGTTGCATTTGTGATAAGATTTTGATTACATGTTCAAATTTGAAATCTTTGTTTGAGATGTTTAGTTTGAATTTGAGTTTTTGTTATTTATATTTTTTTATTATTTTATTTTTTAGCAGTTGTTATCTTTAATAAGGGATAGTTTTGAAAATGACTATCTTTTATTTTTAATAAATTAAAATTTATTTTGTCATCGATTAAAAAGTTATCCTTGAAATTAATTATAAAAATAGAATATCCTTTGTTAGAATGAGAGTAATTGATTTGTATTTTTTTAAAAAAAAAACCCCCATAATTTTATTTATTTAATTAAAGTATATGTACCTATTAATCTAATTTATTTTTTAATATTAAATCATTAATAAAATAATATTTATAAAATTAAATAAATAATATTTTTTTTAGTTTATCTACACTTATGGATTAATTTAGCAGGTAAGACTAATTAATTTAACAATGTAGATTAATTGCAAGATATCAATATAAATAAAATCACCCATTTTATATGGGTAAGGAATAGGGATATCCTGTATTGGAATTACAAAATCATGTAATGAATATCTACTTTATGATTCTTAAAACTAAATAGAAAAAAAATCACATGTCATCATGTAACAACAAGTTAACCATTTAACCTTATATTTAATACTTTATATTTCTCCGATATGCATTAATTATGTTAGCCAACTACACATATGATCTCAACCATTAATTTTTTATTTAATAGTTAATATTATAATAATCATGCACGAGTAAAAATAGAACTAACCATTAAAATCTCACCCATATATATATATATGTCAGTGTTGACGTGTTGTATATACATAGCTAGATACATATACAGCACGGGCAAACCACCAGTCCAAGTCAACTTTCTCTTCCCATATCCTAATATCCAAACACGTGCAACAGTACATATATTACTACCCTCTTCTTATACTTAATTTACATAAATATATATATACATACATACCTCCAAGCTTCATATATATCTACCACCCCTGCCCCCTTCTCGATCTTTTACACACACGTATTGAATCAATTAAGGAGGAATGAGGAAACCATGCTGTGAGAAGCAAGACACAAACAAAGGAGCATGGTCCAAGCAAGAAGATCAAAAGCTCACTCACTATATTCGTACTCACGGCGAAGGCTGTTGGCGCTCTCTTCCTCACTCTGCTGGTTTGTGTGCTATACTCACCTGCTTCATCAATCAATCCGTTATTCTGTATATATGAATAACCCCATTGGCAATTGGTGAAGCGGCTGAAAATTTATTAGGTTCTCATTTTACTAGCAAAAATTAATGGCTTATATGGTTCACCCCATTTCATATTGATCAGGCCTCCTTCGATGCGGTAAAAGTTGTAGACTGAGATGGATAAACTATCTAAGGCCGGACGTTAAAAGAGGAAACTTTGGTGAAGATGAAGAAGATCTCATCATCAAGCTTCATGCGCGCCCTCCTTGGCAGCCGGTTAGTTAGATTTTCAATTTTAATTATTAATTGAAAAATATTCAGTTAAGAACTTAATTTATTAATTAATTCTATATATAGGTTGTTTTCTTTCTATACTGCAAAATTAAGAAGAGAACTCTCCAAAGACGAAGTTAATTGCACCATAAATAACATATTAATATTAACTTACTTGTACGTCTAGAAATGGAAATTTCCAAATATGTAGCTATCTAGGGCTACTAGACACTAACATAATTTTTCAAACATACACAAAGGGAAACTAGTCTATATGTATTATGCAACTACTCCATTTGTCACAAATTTGATAGTCGGTCATTATTTGATTTTCACACAATATACAAGGAAACAATAATTTCTATGTAATCAATGATTAAGACTAATTAAGCTTATATACTATTGTTGTCGTGATATTTGATATATGAAAATTAATAGTATTAATTTTTAGGTGGTCTTTAATTGCGGGGAGATTGCCAGGACGGACCGACAATGAGGTGAAGAATTATTGGAACACTCATTTGAAGAGAAAGCTTCTTAAAAAAGGTATTGATCCAAATAATCATCGCTTAATCCACTGTTTCCCTCGGCCTGAAAATCACAACTCCTCTGCTAGTGCAACTACGTCTGCTTTGAACAGCCATGCAAGCCTGACCGTTGGATCAAAAGGCGATAATGATCCTTTCTCTGATGTTCATGCTGGAAGTTATTTAGAGGAGGAAACAATTAGTCAATTGCCTGACCTAAATCTTGACCTGACAATAAAGGTTCCTTCTCCTTCAATATGTGTTAAAGATCAAGAGGAGACTAAACATAAAGATACTACTGTGTTAAGTGAATTGGATAGTGAGACATCTTCCACACTTTTACTCTTCAGGTGATAAAAACTTACATTCAAATGAAATTAATCAAAATTTGGATATCGAATCTCTTCAAACCAATACATATATTTTTTGGATGTGATCGATTAGTTGTCAATTGTATTATGTATCTCTCTTGAGAGAGTTCTCTCATTATATAGAAATATCCTAGCCAATTTCAGGGCTGAGAATCAGCTATCAGTTACAACAATTAGACTAAATAAAGGAAATTACAATTGTCCTATTAATTACAAGATATCTACAGCTATAATACAAAATCATGACATAATTAAAATAAACTAATTGAGGCTAAATATATGCTCTGATATCTGACTGACATCCCCCCTCAAATTGATGCTGGTTGATCAAGAAGCATCAATTTGCTCACAAGAAACTGATGGCGCTGTCGTGTCATAGACTTTGTAAATATGTCAGCTATCTGAAAATCAGTGGAAACATGAGGCAGAGAAATAACACGGGCTTCCAATGCTTCCCGAATAGAATGACAATCCACCTCGATATGTTTTGTACGCTCATGGTAAACAGGATTAGCAGCAATATGAATTGCACTAGTGTTATCAGCATGAAGAGGAGTAGGATCAGATTGAGAAAAACCAAGCTCACCCAAAAGCCCACGAAGCCACAAAATCTCGGAACAAGCAGCAAACATTGCACGATATTCAGACTCAGTAGAAGATTTAGAAACACGAGCTTGTTTCTTACTTTTCCAAGAGATTAAAGAATCACCAACAAACATACACCACCCCGTGACAGACCGTCGAGTATTAGGACATCCGGCCCAATCTGCATCACTATAACCAGTAAGACGAAGAGGAGATCCGGTTGGGAAGAATAACCCGCGGCTGGGTGACCCTCGAAGATAGCAAACGATACGCCGAACAGCAGCTAAATGGAGATGACGAGGAGTTTGCATAAACTGGCTAACTTGCTGGACAGCAAAGGAAATATCAGGTCGAGTAATAGTCAAATAGTTCAAGCTGCCTACTAACTGTCGAAACATACTAGGATCAGGAAGAAGTTCACCCTCCTCACTACGATATTTCACATTGACTTCCAAAGGGGTATCCACCGAGGAAGAATTTTGAAGACCAGCTAGACTAATTAAATCTTGGGTATATTTGTGTTGATTCAAGAATATACCCGAAGAATTAGTGTGAACCTCCAAACCCAAAAAATATGTAAGAGAGCCAAGGTCCTTCATATGAAGAGAAGCTTGAAGATTCTGCTGGAGTTGAGTAATCAAGGTAGAGTCAGAGCCCGTAATGACAATGTCGTCCACATACACAAGTAAAAGTACGAGACCAGTTAGAGTCTTACGAAGAAACAAAGATGAATCATATTGGCTCTGAACAAAGGAGAGGCGAAGCAAAGTAGACTTGAATTTCTCGAACCATGCCCGAGGAGCCTGTTTTAAGCCATATAGAGACCGTTTCAACTTACACACAGAGGAAGACGGTGAAGAAGACAAACCCGGAGGAGGTTTCATGTAAATATCTTCTTTGAGATCGCCATGAAGGAATGCATTTTAAACGTCTAGTTGGTGAAGTGCCCAGCCATGGGAGGCAGCAACAGAAATAATCATACGCACTGTAGTCATTTTGGCCACTGGAGCAAAAGTCTCCCCGTAGTCTACCCTATATTTTTGTTTATTGCCAAGGGCAACCAACCGTGCCTTATACCGATCTAGAGTCCCATCAGAGCGGAGCTTAATTGAATAAACCCATTTACAACCAATTGCTTTAACATCAAAAGGACAAGGAACCAAGTCCCATGTATGATTTTCCTCGAGAGCCCGAAGTTCTTCATTCATTACTTTCCGCCAATTTTCATGTTTAACCGCCTCAGAAAAGCATGTATGGATAGGAATAGAAAACAAAGTAGCATTAAAGGAAGTGGCAGAAAAACCATACCAATTAGGAGGACGGGATACTCGGGCAGATCGCCGAGGAGCAGGAGTTGCAGGCATGTTGGGCTCGAGAGAACTGATCGGAACTGTCAGAGATGGCAAGTCATTCTCAGGAGAAGCCGTTGAAACAGTCTCAGATGAAAGATCAGACTCGGGAAGGGGCAAAGTCGGTTGTCGTCGAGTATAGACAATTCCTGGTTTAAATCGTTCAGGGGAACAGACCAATTCATCAAAGCAAGGAAGAATACTAATCTCTGGGGATGACTCAACATGTGTAGAAAAGAAACATTGATTCTCAAAGAATACAACATTGCGAGATATATGAAATTTGTTAGAATATGGATCATAGTAAACATAACCTTTGTGAGAAATGTTTTAACCCATAAAAGCACATTTAACAGACTGGGCAGAAAGTTTGTGACGTTCATGAGGTGGTAAATGAACAAAACAAACACATCCAAAAGTTGGCAAATTAATATAGCTAGGGTGTTGATTATACAAACGATAATATGGGGAATCAAAATTCAAGACCTGAGAGGGCAGTCTATTAATTAAATAAACTGTAGTAGATAATGCCTCAACCTAGAATTTAAAAGGAACCGACGACTCAAACAATAAGGTCCGAACCACATCTAAAAGATGTCGGTTCTTTGGTTCGGCCACACCATTTTGCTGGGGTGTGTAAGGACAAGAACGTTGAGACATAATCCCTTTATGTCGTAAGAAATCATGAAACTCGGTAGACGTGTACTCTCTACCATAATCAGATCTCAAAACCTTAATACATGTGGAAAATTGAGTCTCAATATACATTACAAAGGTCTGAAAAACAGAAAAGACCTCAGATTTGGACTGAAGAAAATATACCCAAGTATACCGACTAAAAACATCGATGAATGTCACAAAATATTTATATCGAGCATGAGAAATTACAGGAGAAATGCCCCATACATCACTATGGACAATATCAAAGCATTTTGTAGCACGATTACCATGAGACGAAAATGAAAGAGTCTTACTTTTACCAAGTTTGCACACAGAACAATCAAATAACAGATTAGTAGAAACTTGTTCTTTATTGCCTAACAAACCAGATTTTAACATGTGAGACAGAACAACAGAATTTGAATGACTTAAACGCTTGTGCCAAACTTCATTTTGAGTATTAATTGTCATACAAGCCAAAGATAAACAACTAGGAATTGAAAAGTGCAGTGGAAATAGTCTGCCAACTTTAGGCCCCTTCGCGAGTATCTTCCCCGACACCTGATCCTGCACAAGACAACCATCGTGAGAGAAATTAACATTACAATTGTTATCAACTAAATGTCCAACCGAAATAAGACTTGTGGAAAGTTTAGGAGATACATAAACTTCTCTAAAAGATGGATTGATATCTCCTACTTCATTAACAGCTAAATGACTCCCATTAGCTATTTGGATATAAGATGAACCATGATATGGACGAACATTGCAAAGGATATCTGACGATTTAGTCATATGATTAGATGCACCGGAATCAACAATCCAAGATTTAGATAAAGTAGTACCATTACTTTGGAGCTCTAAGGCAGAAAAGGCTGACACAATCATCTGCTGAACCATTTCAGGAGTAAGAACAGATTTACCATCCGAAGAAGAAACAGATTTACCCTCCGAAGAAGAAGTGGCCGAGGTTATCCATGGAGCTGAGAAGTTGTTCACTTTAGCTTGATAAGCATTAGCTTGACGATTCTGAGGCTGGGTGGGACATTCTTTAATAAAGTGACACTGTTCTTACAATAATTGCAAAATTTATTTGCACAGTTGACAGCAATATGACCATATTCCTTGCAGCTGTAGCACTAAACCTTGCGCATATCCTTACCCTGTCCTTTCCCGTGGGCTGCATAGGCTATTGGATTCGGATTGGAAATGTTTAAATCTTGTTGGATCATAGCTTATGTGAGAAGACGCTGCTCCTCGCGAAGTAATTCTCCAAAACAAACATCCAAGGATGGAGAAGGATCCCGATTCATTAAGTTTGAACGAGTAACCTCAAATTCAGGGCGCAACTTCATCAAGAATCGATCTTTCTTACTTTGCTCATGAAGAGCCTGAACATCAAAAAGGGATGCAGCAGGTACCCTTGTGTAAACCATATCAGAAAATTCTCCCCATAAATTTTGAAATCCAGAAAAATACTCTTGAATGGAGAGATTGCCTTGAGTGTAATTAGGAATCTCACATTCCAATTGATAGCGACAGGCGGTGTTATCCTGGTAATAGACCTTCAGCAAATATTCCCACATGGTCTTTGCAGTCTTATAGGGCCTCAAATTAAGCACAATAAGAGGATCGACAGACCCCAAAATCCAGGACATCACACGTGCATCTTTAACCTTCCATTGAGCCAGTTCCTTAGACTCCGTAGGAGATGGATCACTATCGTCGATATGTCCCCACAACTCTTTCCCCGTAACATACAATTGAAATTGGAATTCCCAAGTAGAATAATTTTTTTCCGTTAAAACGGACCCCAAAAGACTCGGTAAAAGACATGATTCACCACAACCCACAAAACTTTTTTTTTTTTTGACCCTTAACAGAAACTGACGAATATCAGTTTGTACCCCTAGAATTATTGATGACTTCCTGTGAAGTCACCAATAGCCAAAGAGACCAATAGCCTAGTCCTAATCCAATTCTGAAAACTCAAAATTTAACCCTAATTTAGATGGTTCCCTCTGATACCATGTCAATTGTATTGTGTACCTCTCTTGAGAGAGTTCTCTCATTATATAGAAATATCCTAGCCAATTTCAAGGCTGAGAATCAGCTATCAGTTACAACAATTAGACTAAATAAAGAAAATTACAATTGTCCTATTAATTACAAGATATCTACGGCTATAATACAAAATCATGACATAATTAAAAGAAACTAATTGAGGCTAAATATATGCTCTGATATCTGACTGACATTAGCTACCCATGATCATTTTGGCATGGGACCATGGGGGTACCATTTACCATTTATGCATGTATCCATAAAATTATGTTGGTCGGCTGCGCTATAGAAGCGTCCGTAAATTACGATGAACATTTGCATATAATATCGAATAGTTATTGGTGTAAACCGGCCTTTTCCCCTGATTTATTGTTAATGGTTATAAGTTCCAGGTTATTAGTTGCTCTCACAAAAGTTTCCTTTGTGTTCAATTGGGAGCATTCTATTCGACGCAAAATTAACAAGATATAACTATAAGGGGTTCCAAATCTTATATATTATAGTGCAAGACTTTAGACTGGCGGACATAAGGGGTTCCAAAATTTCTACTATCTCATGTTTGGTATTATTGAAGATTAATTAAATCCACGGCTGGATATGATTATGCTTTGTTATTTGTGAAGTACTGCTTTTTTACATCCAAAGCAATAATTCTAGGACGACACAAATTGAGGACAGAATTGAATGACGTATCATTGATGTATCGTTTTTGGTTAATTAGCAGTAGATTTGGCGTTCAATTTACTTATGATGGACCTAATTTACAGATCAATAAATTGTCGACACATGACTGTATTCTTGTGATGCGTCACTAAAGAATCACGTGACTTGAAATTATGGGCAATCAGAAAGTTGACAGCAACTTACTCTAGAAGCTTCCACTTTAGATGAGTTGCTCCAGAAGGAAAATATATGCACGAGGAGAGGGAGTTACTATGGAGGGACTCATATATATTCAACCGCATGCATGCTTTACATATGCATCTTTCAGAAATTAAAGTTGCCACCTTAATTATGTCTATTTTCAGCTAGTTAGTTTTCACGCATCTCCAAACAAGCTACCAGTCCAAGTCACCTGCTCTATCTACATCCTCATTCGTGCGGATGTACGTGTCCACCCTTACATCTGCGATGTTAAATGTTAAATGACCTAAGTCACTCGATCACATCTATAAGACACGTACTATTCCTTGCATGCACTATCCGAATAATTGTTGCTAGCTTAGTTCACAATTTCTCTCTGTCTCAAGATTGCAGTGCCTGCTTTAGTGCAAGATTAGCATATGCTTTGACAAGGGCATGAGTGTGTGTGTGCCTGGAACTTGATAATGGTCAGGATAGATAATCGCTTTAACAAGAAAGATCCCCAAGTTTATATTTAGATATTATTTTCTCTAATTTTTATTAATTTATGCGCACGTGGACGTACAGATGGGAATGTGAGTTGTTCCATGCCCCCATTTTTAATAGCCTTTTTTTTTTCTTTCCGTTTTACACTTCTTTTACTAGTCTTGGTTTATCCCCTAGTATTCATACATTTTTTTGTGAGTCGTCTAGCTAGCTAGAATTTCTTTATATAAGTCCTAAACCTCACTCTTCGATGGTTGGTTTTTCCTTAGAAAGGTCAGGTTCTCTTTTTTTGGAAGTCACCGGTTTGCGCTATTTGAACTGTTCAATATAATCTTGAGTTAAAGATGGAGATAGTATTAGAGAAAAGTTTTATTTCTACCTTATTGCTATGAAGTTTGACCAAATCTTCAGTTTCATCTATATATGATGTTTTATTTTGTCCAATCTCATTGGTAAAGTTTAATCATGTTGTCACTTTAGTTCAAAATTCAACATACCATTTGTTTCATAGACGGAATATAATGTCATGCGCAACTGATGTGGAGCGAAGATCACGTGTTATTTTATGTCCAAGAAACAAATCGCAAGTTGGAATTTGGACTAAAGGAACAATAGGATCATATATAGATGAAATTGGAGAAAATGAAACTCATAGATCAAAGTGAAAATTCGGTACAAATTTGGACGTACGGTTGCACCCGTAGCTGCTCTAGTAACTGGTCACTTGAGGTTTCGAGTGTCAATCCGGTCCAAATTGATACAATCTGTGTGGAAGAGTAATTAGCCTGTAGATGAAGCTCGTACGTGGAAACACGTACTTTTCTGTTTGCATCAAGCCATCAATTGTTCAGTACCAAACATTCAAAGGAAAACTTCTAAATTTAGAGATGTGCGGCCGTTAGACTTTGCCGGTTGTTCCACATCATCATTTTAATTTTCAAGTCTCATGTCTCTAGAAAGTAATTGCTTTTTTTTTTCCTTCTTTTTTTAATATTATTTCGAAGAGTCTCTCGACTCATTTGTTGACAATATTAGAAAATATATATTATTAATTTTGAAAGTGGTTAAATAAATAGATTTAAAATTGATTTCGCAAAAGATGAGATTAAGCTAGAGACAACGGTAATTAGGTGAATGTTAATTATTTGCTGGAACAATGCTCCTTTAATATAATGGTAGAAAACTTAATCATTCCATCTCAAAAATTTGATAGTCTCACTTTTCTTTTCTAATGTCTCAACATAGAAATAAGAAAAAAAAAACATAGAAATAATAGAAGTTTCTTGAAACATATAATTTATAATTTCATAAGTTGACTCTGGACCCTTTTTAATTATGGGATATTTTTTTTTTGAAATAAAAGGGAAACTTCATTCACTCAAATCACAAAGTAAGACATCACAAAGAACAGAAGGAGGAGTAGAAAGCCAACTCTCCTGACCAGACACTGAACAAGCTGCCCTAGCTAAACAATGCGCAGCAGAGTTCGTTGATCGTCGAACAAAAGAGAATGAACACATATCAAAATCCTTTTTGAAGGACATACAATCATCAATGATCACACCTACGCTAGAACAGCACTGCTCTTCACGGCGAAGAATATTAATCAAACTCTGGGAATCTGACTCAATAATCACCTCTTTCACGTTTAAAGCTTTCAACCAACTAAGAGCCTCACGAATACCAATTGCCTCTGCCACTAGCGGATCGGAGATACCCGGAACACTGCCACACAAACCAGCTACAAAATTACCCTGATCATTGCGGAGCACACAGCCAAATCTGGATCGGTTTGGTTCAAAAAAAATACTGGCATCCACATTGCATTTAACCTGACCCGGAGGAGGGCTGCACCACTTTGTGACTTGGCCAGCCACTTGGGAAACCGCTGATGGCTTATTTGCAGATTTCCACTGCAAAAGGCTAAGCGTAGCAAGCTCGACCACCTTCGTCGCTGAAATACGAGAGTTTCTCCAAATTAACGCATTGCAAGCTGTCCAGATCCTCCACAATATAGTGACAGCAACTTCAGTTTCTGCTAAAGAGCAGCGACCTCTCATAGTGTTCCACCAGCTAAGAAATGAGATTGAATTATCAATTTGATCACCAATAGGCGAGGCAACCCACACTGATCGAGCAAATGGGCATGACACAAAGAGCATGGAAAACATCCTCTGAGCTGTTTTTGCAGAAAGGACAGATGTCAATAACCTCAACTCTTCGTGAGCACAGTGCCTGCAGCGTGGGGAGACAATCCGTTAAACCACACCAAACCATATTCTTCATTTTCGGGGGGGGGGGGGGACAGAAAGCTGACAGATTACTCTTCAATCCGTAACACAAGGATAAAAAGCAAGAGCAGTGGTGTAACAACCCGCCTAAATAAGTAGGTGTTAACGGATGCTGTATAAAATAAACAGCAGAAAAGTAAGGAAAATCTAACAAAATTTCGGCATGAAGTATCCATAAATACAAGGAAACCCACCTTGTTCAATGAACCATAACAAGCATAAGGGTATGGAATACAACACCATCTGATAAAAATCAAACCTTAGTAGTCCAACAGGCAAAAATAAATAATAAGGTTCAACTACAAACCAAAATCCAAGTTACGAAAGAGGTCTAATACAATGATTCCAACATAATCATCCACAAACTAGGAACGAAATACAACCAAGTTCCACAATAATAATACACACTTCCAAAGATGATACAAGGTTCCCAAACTAAATATTAAAAATACTACAAACTCACAACATAACTAAAATAATAACTAAATCCATAAAAACATCAGAGGCGACTCTAAGAAGCACTCGGACCTGAGCCACGACCTCTATCCAAAACACGAAGTGTACCTGAAAGATAAATGAGGGAATGAGCCACAACTGGCCCAGTGAGAACTATAGGGAAAGGGAAATGCAATGCATCGGTGTGAATCAATAAAAGATTTACCACATTAAACTTGTTATCAAGAATTAGCCATTTTTTTGCCATTTATAAAACAAATCCATTTATTAATTGCCAAATGCAACAATTGTTATCCACGTGAGACTCTCACGATAACTACTCATACGTCCATCCAACTCCTCCTCCTTCTCGACCTAATACCGGTACTAGACGGAATATACTACTCATAAACGCACCCCAACTTACCATGGGTCAGTGCATTGGTAACCAGATTTCTAGCACCCCATCTTACCATGGGTCTGTGCAACAATATCAACTTAAGCATTTCTATACCGGTGCTTATCCGGTTCCAACAACCTTGTTATCACACCGCAATTAGTAAATTTGCCAAAAACATTTTCAAAAGGTTGTCATATAAGTTAATAAAGTTTCCGAAATCAATGAGGATATTACTTTATATATGAACAGCTCTTTCACGCTACGTTCATCACAATTATACCAAGTTTGTATAATTAAACCGTGTGTAACACCAATTTATGAAGAATTATCTCATTTCTAACAATTACCAAAGGCATAAAATAGAGAAAATGCCAAGTTTACTAGAATGATACTCATACCCACTTGCATATCAAATTTCCGAGTTTTAAAAAAGCTATTGTTAATCATTTTAATTCTGGAAAATCTCGAAAATCAAGTAGTGTATAGAATACTAGATATGCATGGGGTAATTTTAGTCATTTCGGTACCAAATACACAAAACAGTTCATAATTTCCAACATGCACAGCAATCAACCTCAATATTCATCAATAATAACATAATAGTTATCTAAATGCAAGTTCATATCATACAAATCTAGTCTACCCTTTTCACATGCAGAGAGTAATGTGATTTTGGTACCGAAATTCTGCATTTTCACTCTATCAAGCCATTAAATCAGAAACAAGAAGAAAAGAGGGAGAGTTCCCACCTGAATAGCTAGAATAACAGAGGTTTAAGGCCTGGTTGAGCTCTAGATACCTTCTACTACGCACATGCAAGCCTGGAAATGAGATAAGAGCGCGAAGAAGATGAAGATTCTGCACTTTCGGATGAGAAGCTTGAGTTTTAAGCTATGAATCTCCAATAATACACCAAGAATCACCCTCTCTCTCTCTAGAAAAGACCTGAGGTCTCTCACCCTCGAAACTGAGCTGTAATGGTGGAGAATTGGGTTTAAAAAGGTTAAAATCGAAAACTGGGCGTTAAAAACGAGGCTTTGAGGTTACCCACTGTAATTTGGCCGTAACTTTTTGCTCGAAACTCCGATTGGGATGATCTATATATCAACGGAAAGGTAGTGAAAAGCTCTACAACTTTGTAGAAGGATGTTTCACCAAATTCTGGACACATTAATACCAGAATTTGATCAAAGTCAGCGCTGTGCTGAAATGCAATAGAAATCTGACAGTGCAGTTTTTTGTCAATCGCCTGACTTCGAGCTCAATTTTGGCCAACAAGGAGCGTGGATTAGATTTTGGTCAAAACACAAAAGTTGTAGGGGGAATATGATGAAACTACAGTAGTTCACGGAGTAGGTTTTGGATAAAAATTGAAAAAGTTATGAGTGACTAAAGTTGACAGAAAATCAACCGATAACCAAAAATTTTGGGTTCGAAAAAATACCACTTTAATACTCGTTTCAATTCCGATAGTGACGAAACTTCCTAGAATATTCTTAAATATATAATAGGACACTATAGAAGCGACAAAATAAATTTTTGGATCTCCCAAAAATTTTAAGAAAGTGTTCGAGCTTAAAATGATAAGGATTTGAGTGTTAAACTAAAAAAAAGAACTAAATCAAATGTAATTAAAACATGGGATGTTACAGATTCTATATAAGGGTTTGTATGGTCATTGAGCCAAGGATCACCATAAATATTAACCGAGGAACCTACCCCTATTCTTTTGCAAGCTCCCTGCTTGATCAAAGGCTGCGTGGCCATGAGACTACACCAAATATAACTCGGATTGTGGCCAAATTGAGCATTGATAAAAGAACCTTGGTTAAAATATTTAGCTTTGAAAATTCTAGCAACGAGGGATAAAGGTTTCGATAATAACGTCCAGCTCTGCTTAGCTAACATAGCAATATTGAAGAAGTGAATCCGTTTAAAACCAAGGCCACCTTCAGTCTTTCTACCACATAAACCCTGCCAGTTCCTCCAACGAATACCCGTTTTAAGATTACTGCCACTACCCCCACCAAAAACTATTCATCATCTTCTCTAAATCATCACAAAGGAGACGAGGGAGCAAGAACACACTCATTACATACGTGGGAATTGCTTGTATCACCGACTTGAGAAGAACTTCTTTACCAGCCTTAGTAAAAAACTTTGAACGCCAGTTATGAAGGCGTTTCCAAGCCTTTTCTTTCACAAAAGCAAAAATATCAGCTTTATTGCGAACAATTAAAGACGGGGCACCCAAATAATTGCCATGATTAACACCGATGGGGACCCTAAGAGCACTACTAATAGACTCTTTAATATCATTTTGAGTATTTGGGCTGAATAAAATATAGGATTTAGTGAAGTTAACTTGCTGCCCCGAGGCAGCTTCATAAACTCGGAGGCAATCCTAAATTTGCATACATTCCCGAAGCGAGGCCCGGAAGAACAGAAAGCTATCGTCTGCGAAGAGAAGATGAGAAATAACCAGAGCCCTATTAGCCACCTTGCATCCATGAATCCGACCATGACGGGCATGATAATTAATAAGCGTAGATAACCCTTCAGCACAAATAATAAATAGGTAGGGGGAAATAAGGTCGCATTGCCTCAAACCCCGAGAAGGAATAATAGGGCCGATGGAGTGATTATTGCAAACCACATTATAGCTCACCGAAGAGACAAACATCATAACGAGTCTGACCCATCTCTCAGCGAAACCCAATTTCAGCATCATCTTCTCAAGAAATCCCCACTCAACTTTATCATACGCCTTAGACATATCGATTTTAAGCGAGGCAATTCCAACTTTGCCTTGCGTTTTACGCTTAATGACTAGGCCAGCTTCAAACGCTATCATCACATTATCTGTAATTAGCTGGCCCGGGATGAACGCACTTTGAGATTCTGAGATAATAGAATTGAGCACCAGTTTCAGGCGGTTCGCTAAAACCTTCGTCATAATCTTAACAATGACATTACATAGCGAAATTGGACGCAAATCAGAGATTTTTGAGGGCTTTTTAACCTTGGGAATAAGAACAATATTGGTATCATTCAACTCCTAGTGCAGCGTACAATTATTTAGGCACTCAAGACACACAACAGTAATCTGGATACCCACGTCATCCCAAAAGGTTTGGTAAAAGCACGGATTGAGGCCATCAGGCCCTGGACTCTTATCCGGGTGCATAGACTTGACCGCCTCATGAATTTTAATAGTCATAAAAGGTCGTAAAAGGGTAGCATTTTGTTGAGTTGTAACCTTAGCTTGAACCATTGACAATAATTCTGAATCAACAGACCCATTTGAACGAAATATATTCTCAAAATAATCCTTCATTAATTCAGAGAGCCCATTATGCCAAGAGCAAACATTACCCAAATCATCAGTCAAACTACTAATATTATTTTTGCGTTTCCTACCAGAGGCGTATAAGTGAAAGAGCTTGCTGTTAACATCACCTGCTTTTAGCCAGAAAAGTTTTGACCTCTGTTTCCAGAAATCAGATCGTTGCTGTAAGAGTATGCCCAACTTCTGTTGCATCTCCATAACCAAAGCTTGATGAACCTCATCTCTGTATCACTTCAGGAAATTTATCCGGGCCCGACAGCGCTTGATATCCGTACTGAATTTTTTGGTGATAGAATTACCCCATTGCTCTAGTTCTCGCCTACAACTTCCAATCCGAGTTCGGATATCCATTTGAATCGTTCGTTTCCACCCACAGTGAACCACGGAATGACAATCTGGTTCAAGCCGCCAACTATTTTCAAACCTAAAGAGACGATTACGATGAACAATAGAGACCGAAAATTTTAGGACAAGTGCCGAATGATCGGACCAAGCCACACTAAGGTTCACAAGTGCCGCCGACGAGAAATACCTTAACCAGCTTTGAGAGACTAGGGCTCGGTCTAAGCGTTCTTCTGCAAAATTGGGAGTTCCTCTGCCACGCTCCCAAGTAAATGGATGACCACTCATACCCAAATCAGTGAGTTCACAATCAGTAACAGCTAGGCGAAAACCATTGATTAAATTTGTAGGATGGCGAATTCTCCCATATTTTTCAGATTGAGCCAGGAAGTCATTAAAGTCTCCTATACATCACCATGGCAAGGCAGATCGGGAAAATAGATGCCGTAGAAGATCCTAAGATTGTTGTCTTCGTCTGCGCTCAGGGGACCCATAAAACCCTGTGAGACGCCAAGGAGCCATCCCTTCGATAGAGACAATGACATCAGTGTAATTATTTGAGAAACCCAACAATTTCACTGTATTTCTATTCTCCCAAAATAAAGCCAACCCACCACCGTTGTTTAGACCTGGGATGAAACATAAACCTGCATAATTTAATTTATTTTTTACCACTTCTACTTTATCCCTAGTAACTTTAACTTCCATTAAAAAAATTAGACTGGGCCTTTCCTTGGACACAAGGTCCAACAATTCTTGAACTGTTGCGGGATTGCCCAGACCCCGACAACGACAATTTCAACTTAGAGTTGTCATAATGCCCGGCAGGCCTGGACACCAGAACCCGTCTCGAATAAGTTTTTTGACCCTTGTCCATGTTCACTGTCATCAGTATCCATTTGTTGCTGAAGGCCCAATTCCTCCACAGGCCCATCTATCACCCTGCGGCGTTTAGAGTCCACAATTGTTAGAATATCCCCATCCTTCTCCCCTAACACCGTTAATTCCTCCTTCTGTAAGTGAGCATTGACAGTTGTATCCTTTAATTTAGGCCCATTATCATTGCCATTACGAAGTTGGTGCAAATCAACCTCACGATTGAAGCCAGTTTCCTTAATACTAGGACATACCATATCAAGGTTTCTTGTGGCCCCGCCGAAATCACCACGCCCACCTCCGTCATCCACCGGCCCTGTTCGTAACCACCTCTCCCCACCGGTGTAATTATTGTGACGATTCGGAGCCCGTAACCAAGTGCCAAAAAGTTTGTCTACAGACTTATCATGATAATCAAAAAATTTCTCACAAAACTGATCTGAGTGACCTATCAAGCCACAAAAAAAATCAAAAGGTGGGAAGGCACTCATATTTGAAGTTCACCCATTGAACAGTGTCGCCAACTTTTCGGATCTTCATCCGACGTTTTAGAGGTTTTCGCACATCCATTTGGATTCTAATGCGCATATATGACCGCCATGTACCAGAAAAATTCATAGGATCCGCTTCAATAAACAAACCAATGAAGTTACTGATGTCCTTTGCTACCCTTTCCGACATATACCCGACCGGAAGATCATAGACCTGCACCCAGAAATCAATGTGGAAAAGTGAGAGTTGCTGTGGAATCATACCAGCCTCTAACCTAGTAAAGAGTAGCATACTCTGTTCAAAAGTCCAAGGACCATTCTTAGTAACCCTATCGAAATCCAACTCGTGGAAAAATTGGAAAAGAAATAAATTCGGACCGAGCTCCTTGATCCATACTCCTTTCACTGGACGCCAGATGGAACCTAGCGTGTTCTTCATAGCCAAAAAGTTTACAGCCATGTCTGTTAAAAACCTTCCCACAATACTCCATTTTAGATCATTGCTCGGATCATCTGTTGTTACGCCAGAGGGATCTATACCCTCCCCTTCTTCTTCCAGAGTTAATCGGGCGTACAGATCTTCAACGTTATGGCTTGTAGACGCCATTGGAAAGCAAACCACGATAGTAAAACCAACCCAAATAAACAAACCCTAAAAACTTGTCATAGAAACAGGACTCTCTTCAACCTGCCAAAAGACAGGACAGACCGCTTCACACACACACTCACTCACACTCAACTTTAGTCCATATTTTCCTTCCTAATTATGGGATATTTATTCTAAGGAATTATATATAAATTAGGGCTCCATTTGATAATTTGAAAATTAATTGTATTTAGAAATAGTTGATTTTTGTGAAATGATAGAAAATGAGTTGTGTGATGTAGTGACATTCTCATTTTATTTTTATTAGTAGATATCTTCCATCTTTCTTTATTTTTTTGCGAAAAATTTCTTCCTTACCACCTAAAGAAATGTTTTATGTCGAAAAAACCCATAGGTAAGAGAATATATTAACTTATTTTTTAAGTTCTTATAAATTTTAATTTTATTTTATATTTTGTTATTAAATAGAGTCTGAAAATCAAATCTTTTGAGCTGAGAAAAAAATAACTGCAAGGTGACGTACAAGATTTGTGGCGGCTCTCTTAATGTTAAACTTTTATTTGGGTGATCTAAAACCTCTTGTAAACTAATTTATATGACCAACTAAAGAATCCAGCCCATTAACGGGACCTGAAGCTTGACTATTGAAGTCTTCTTCTTATTTGCATTAAGATAGACGCAGCATGTTTTCAAGTTGTACTTTGCCCAAATTAATATATGCATGTTTGTATGTTTTTTTTTTTTCAAAAGAGATCAGTGCTTTCTTTAATTAAAATTAGAAGTATCAAGTAATAAGAACTCCTCTGACCAAAAATGAGGAGGAGAGGGGGGACATGCGGCTCCAAAGACACTAGACCATTTAAAATAGATAATGTAAAAAGTGGTGTAGCAAAAAATATTTGTCAATGGGGTCAATCCAAATTAATAACACAATTAATCGAATAAAAACTTTAATGCATCTATATCACTAGAAATCCATTAGGGGTATAATTTTTAAATATTTTTGGTAGAGTTTTTTGATATGAAAAATGTGATTGGGCTAAATACTTTTTTATTTATTTTATAATTTGAAATAACTATTAACAATTGTTTTTAAAATTTAAGTAGTATCAATTATACACACAAGTTTAAGTTTATCTAAAATATATCCTATTTTTATGTATATAAATATTAAATAGGGTCATTAGACCCAACAACACTATGGGTGGCCATGTCCCTAAATGCTAACCTAGCTAGAACATGTATGTTTGTTTGTTTGAATCTTGGTGACGAAGGATCATATATATACACACTTGCTGGTGAGGAGGGAATGTTAATTTCCATCTTATTACAGGGAAAACAACTAAATAAATAAAAGGAAAATTAACAAAATAACGACTAAGGCGTTCAAATGTAACAATTGCTTATCTTTATAAGCTAACAGGATATTATCAAATATTCAAGAAGTCAATAAATGTGAGAAAGATTGAGATTTTAATTTAACAAAGGGAGTACGTAAAATTGAAGGGAATAGAAAGAGACGAAGTGCCCATTCGGAGTGTTGGGTTTTTTTTTTAAACACAACTTTTATCACTTAGGACAAAATGCCTTATTAAATTATGCGCCCATTCGGAGATTAATTATGAGCTGCTGAACTATTCAAACGCAAAGACAAACAAATTAAAAGAAAGGGATACTTGAACCTTATTTGTTTGGAAATTTGGAATGAATGTGACATGGATATATCTATATATATATATGTTTAATTCCTTTACTTGTAAGCAAATCTCTAAAACCAATGGCGGTCCAAGCTCTACCAAACAAAATTGCTAGCTGCTTAATTTGTTGAAACCACGTCAAGGATTTGATTTCCAAATTTAGATTATATTTATGACTATTATTATTTTGTGGGAAAGAAGGAATAAATTAATACATACAAATTAATTAATCCTATTATAAAAATGTTGTTGGAAAATGTTTTAAAATTTGAATAAGAAATTTAAAATTTGAAGAGGAAGTTTTTTGTTGGTTTTAAAACTACCCTAACTATTTTTGGACAATAACCACCTTGTCCAAATCTATAGATAGGCTTCTCCTTTCTCATTTTCAAAAGGGGGGGGGGGATATTACTTCCTCTTCTCATTTTTCCTTCCTATTGTTGAGTTCTTAAACACATTAATATATAGTTGTGTTTATCGTTTTAAGGAGACCGTTTACGGGGCTCGAAAAAAATCAGTTTCGTTTTTGCTCTTACCACATTAAGGTATATATATATATATATTATTACTTCTTACAATCTTAAAACGATATCATTCATTTTACTTTCTGTTCACTATTTATTATATATACATATAGCACCTAAATGAGGGACCAATATTGTTTTAAGGAGACCGTTTAATGGGGCACGAAAAAAATCAATTTCGTTTTTAAGAACTCAACAATAGGAAGGAAAAATAGAAAGTAAAATGAATGATATCGTTTTAAGATTGTAAGAAGTAAGAATATATATATATATATATATATTCTTACTTCTTACAATCTTAAAACGATATCATTCATTTTACTTTCTGTCCACTATTTATTATATATACATATTATAAAAATGGTATTGTCTATTTGCCATATATATATTATTATTATTTAAAGCAGTATTGTCCGCTTGTATATATTATATATACATATTATAAAAATGGTATTGTCCGTTTATTCAATATATATATAATAATATTATTAAAGCAATATTGTCTGCTTCCATTATAATATGTGTTTGTAACACAAAGTGTTTCTGGTTTTATAAAATAAATGGCAACGACTACCTCCACCATAGTCGATTTAAGCCAAGTCGAGAAACCTAAAAAAATTTATGGGAAGAAGATTAAACATTGGTAACAAAAAATGTTATTTTATCTGACCACTTTGCACCTCAATAAATTTCTCAAAGAAACTATTCCAAAGTTAGATGAAAACGAAACCAAAAATGAGAAAGTTTTGGCCGTTGATGCATGGAAACATGGAGATTTTCTTTGCCAAAACTATCTCCTTGTTGGTTTGGTTGATAGTCTGTACAGGGTTTATAGCCTTTATCAAACGGCTAAGGAAGTTTGAGAGAAGTTGGCTAAAAAATATAGAATGAAGGATGCCGACATAAAGAAATTTGTTGCCGCAAAATTACTTGACTTTAAAATGGCTGATACTAAAACTGTTGGAAGCCAAGTAAATGCCTTCGAGATCATACTCCATGAAATTGAAGTGGAAGGTATGACCCTTAGTGAGTCATTTTAAGTGGCTATTCTTATTGAAAAGTTACTGCCATCTTGAAAGGACTTTAAGAGTTACTTGAAGCATAAATGAAAAGAAATGACCATGAAGGATCTGACTCTCCAAATTCGAATTGAGGAAGATAACAGAGGGTCAGAGAAAAAGAACATTTCTAATCCTGGACACTTCACATCTAAGGCTAATGTAATGGACTTTAAGTATGGGAGTAATAAAAGAAAATGGGCTAATTAAGGCCTTAGTCAAAAGCCATAGGTGGAACCGAAGTTCAAAGGCAAGTGTTACAATTGCGGAAAATGAGGGCCTCGGATGAAGGATTGCCGCAAGCCAAAGAACTTCAAGAGATAGAAATCTCAGGCGTATATGACAGAAGTTGATAATCTATCTGGAGATGTCTCAGATATGAATCTCTCTACAGTTGTTTCTGAATTCAATATAGTGGAAAATATAAATGATTAGTGGGTTGATATTGGAGCAACCCGTCACGTTTGTGCAAATAAGTGGATGTTCTTCACTTATACAATCATGAAAAATGGAGAGCATCTTTACATGAGAAACTCTGCATCAGCAAACGTGCCAGGATATGGAAATGTAGTATTGAAGATGACTTCTAGGAGGACATTGACTCTAAAGGACGTTCTCCATGTGCCCGATATTCGAAAGAACCTTGTATCTAGATCTTTGTTGAGTAAAAATGGTTTCAAACTGGTTTTTGTATCAGACAAATTTGTTTTAACTAAGAACGGTGTGTTTGTTAATAAAGGTTATCTTAGTAATGGCCTTTTAAAGTTAAATGTAATTACTGTTGCCCTCAAATATGGGGAAGTGAACTAAAGTGTAAAGAATGTTGTTAATATCAATAATAAGAATAATAGTTCTTCTTATTTGATTGAATGTTCTAATATATGGCATGATAGATTAGGACATGTTAATTATGATACTTTGCGTAAATTAATTAATATGGAATATTTGCCTAAATTTGATACTGATTAAAGTCATAAATGTGAACTTTGTGTAAAATCTAAATTAACAAGATCTTCATTTCAATCAGTTGAAAGACGTTCTGAACCTTTAGATTTTATTCATACTGATGTGTGTGATCTAAAGTATGTTCAAACGAGAGGTGGAAAAAATATTTTATTACATTTATTGATGATTGCACAAGATACTATTATGTGTATTTGCTAAGTAATAAAGATGAAGCAATTGATACGTTTAAGCTTTATAAGAATGAAGTTAAAAATCAATTAAACAAAAAAGATTAAGGTTATTAGAAGTGATAGAGGTCGTGAATATGAATTTCCTTTTGAACAAATTTGTTCTAAAAATATAATAATTCACCAAACGACTGCTCCTTATTCATCTCAATCTAATGGTATTGCTGAACGCAAAAATAGAACTCTTAAAGAAATGATGAATGCGTTATTAATAAGTTCGGGGTTACTTCAAAATTTTTGGGGAGAAGCAATATTATCCGCTAACTTTATTCATAATAAAATACCTCATAAGAAAAACCCATATAACACCTTATGAATTACGGAAAGGTCATAAACCTTCTTACAAATGCATGAGATTGTGGGGTTGCTTAGTAAAAGTGGCAGTTCCAAAACCAAAAACTGTTAAGATCGGACCAAAAACTATTGATTACGTATTCATTGGATATGCCAATAGTAGCAGTGCTTATAGATTTCTAGTGGTTAAATCAGACATTCCTGATGTACATGTAAATACGATTATAGAATCAAGAAATGTGTCATTTTTAAGGATATATTTTCATATAAAACTGTACAAGGCGAAAACACACAAAAAATATTATATAATGAATCTAGTATCTCGGAACTATAAGACATTAATTCGAATAATGATCTAGAAAATGTGGTTGAACCAAGACGTAGTAAAAGGCAAAGAATTACAACCCGATTTTTTAACTTTTTTGTTAGAGAATGAACCTTAAAGCTTTAAGGAAGTTATGTCATCTCCTGAAGCCTCATACTGGAAATAAGCAGTAAATATTGAAATTGAGTCCATACTGCAAAACCACATTTGAGAACTAGTGGACCTTCCACCAGGAAACAAACCATTGGGTTATAAGTGGATCTTCAAAAAGAAGATGAAAGCATATGGTTCAATTGACAAATACAAAGTTAGACTTGTCATATGAGAATACAAACAAAAGAAAGAGTTGGACTATTTTGACACTTATTCACCAGTATCTCAAATAACATCTATTTAGATGTTAATTGCTATAGCCGCATTAAATAATCTTGAAATCCATCAAATGAATGTAAAAACGGCATTTTTTAAATGGTGAATTTTATGAAGAGATATACAGGGAATAGCCTGAAGGGTTCATTGTCCCTGGAAAAAAAAATAAGGTGTGTAAACTTGTTAAATCTTTGTATGGTTTGAAACAAGCACCAAATTAATGGCATAAAAAATTTGATAATGTAATGGTATTAAATGGATTTAAATTCAATGAGTGTGATAAATGTGTTTATTACAAACAAACTCATGATAGCTATGTTATTTTGTGTCTAGATGTCAATGATATGCTTATTTTAGGTAGTAATGATGAGATCATTAAAACTATTAAACAAATGTTATCACAAAAATTTGACATGAAAGATTTAGGTGTTGCTGATGTTATCTTAAGGTTCAAAATCTCTAGAGCACTTAACGGACTTATCTTATCTCAATCTCATTATATTTAAAAAATTATTGATAAATTAAAAGGGTACAATATAAGTCCGATGAGAACGTACTCCAGTAGATATGAGCCTTTATTTATTTAAACATTATGGAACAAGTGTGAGAATCCGCAAATGCGACCCCAGGGTTTCGTTCCCGTTCTTGGGCGTCTGAAATGTCGGAAGGGATTCCGTCGTTCCATTTGCTTCTTTTTGGTGTTTAATAATTCATATCATGTGTCCCTCTATCATATTTCTAAATGTAAGAGGGTTCGTTCAGAGTCGCCAGTACGTTTTACGAGAAAACGAACAAAATAGTTGTGTAAGTGGAAAGACTACATATAAGTCTTTTTTTACACGTTTATCTACGAAACTAGGATTCTATAGGATTCGAAAACTATGTTACGGATTGGGAAGGTGTTAAGCTCCAGTTCTGCCCTTTCGGTCTCTAATGGTCTTTTATATGTTTATTTTATGTTGAAAAACTCAGATGCTTTTACTGACAGTCTACTACTTTCCCAAATAAAAACCCTAATTTTGGGGAAAATGGAAAAAAAGGGTGAAAACCTTTGTATTCTGAGATCCGATGTTTTTATTTTGAAATATGTAAATACAAGTGACAACAGCTGTTTTAAGAGAGAGAGTTTTCCGTGTTATCTCCTCAGATGATGACGGTTTTCTCATGTTTTTGATTACTTTTGAAATAGTTTAGATCTTGTATCGGGACTAATTTAATATAAAATTAGAACTTTTGAGGAGAGTTCTATCAGACATATCGCAGTCTATGGAAGAGATAGGATATGCCGGATTCTAATTCCTAGATAAGTTTTATCAGTTCGGGTTTTGAAAACAGAATTTTATCCAGATGATAATGTACTTACTCTTTTGGTTTTGTAAATGGTTTTATCAGGGTCTTTTGTTTTAAAAACAGTAGACTATTTTATAACTTGGAAATCAGTTTATTCAAATAAAATGCGGACAGAACAACAGAAGTAAAACAAGTACACATATATCTAATTTTAAATACCAGAAGAGACTTTCTTTACCTTCCCGATGAGAATAATAATAAGAAAGAAAATATAATACGGCAGAGAGATCTTCGGCAATAATGATATTTTCGTTATTTAGATATTTTCAAGAATTCGATTCTAGAAGCGTAACACGTCAAGTGTCGGGAATAGATTTGATAATTCTTCAAAAATAAGACGATAGCAGAAAATACTTGGCGAAAAACTAGAAAATCAGATCTAAGCCTATAATTCTTCAATCCCCAGTTGCTGTCCTTGAACTCTTGGGCGTGTTGGCCTATTTATAGTGTTGGGGAATGATTGTCGTGCGACATTTTTCCAAAAAGGGCAAGTGATGTCTCTGATAGACTGACGTGTCAGAAAGTGGATGGTCTGTGTCAGAGGGGTTTGTCGCGCGACACAAGAGTGATTGTCGCACGACATTCCTATATGTCGCGCAATAATTCTACTAAAAAAATAGGTTTGTTGGCCAACAAACCCTTTCGGGGCAGTTTCTGGTGCTCGGGTGGGTCCCGGGTCCTAAGAACGGTACTTCTCGATAGTTGTTAGGGTTCTTGCGAGACTCACGAATCAGGGTGTCTACAGACCCTCTCGACTCAAGCTCCTTGCTTGCAAGGAATTGAGGCAACTGGAAGAGACCGTGGTCCATGGCTCCCGCAATAACTCTAAGAAAGTGCGCATATGTAAAACTGTTTGTGAATGCCTCCGGAGAGGGCTTTCTATTTGGTTTTGCCTCCAGAGAGGGCTTTTGTTACCTCTTGCTTCTTTCGAGGACTTTCATTTGCTCCACTCGCCTCATATGGGAGGACTACCATTTTTTTATTTGCCTCAGGTGGGAGGACTACCATTGCTCCACTTTGCCTCTCTGGGAGGGCTTTTTGATCTTCTCGCCTCATGTGGGAGGACTACCATTGCTCCACTTTGCCTCTCTGTGAGGGCTTTTGATCTTCTCGCCTCATTTGGGAGGACTACCATTGCTCCACTTTGCTTCTCTGGGAGGGCTTTTGATATTCTCGCCTCATGTGGGAGGACTACCATTGCTCCACTTTGCCTCTCTAGGAGGGCTTTTGATCTTCTTGCCTCATGTGGGAGGACTACCATTGCTCCACTTTGCCTCACTGGGAAGGCTTTGTCTTTGTGGTTTGCGCTTCGGAGAAATTGGTTGTCTCTCTTTGACTGCTAGAGTGAGAGAGAAAAAGAAAATTCTCTGGGTGAAAAGAGTTCACCGGGAATTTTCTAGATGTCCCTAATTTCCCCGTATTTTTCTGAAATTTTACTCTTATGTTTTTCTTGAGTGAGAACACTTCTTTTTAGAAAGCAGTTTTCGGATCTCTTCTGTTCTTCGCAGAGTACTGGTTCGGGGATTTACTTTTAACTCATCTCTTTCGTATCGTGCTGAAAAGAAAATTTTGCATGAAAGGTCAATCTCTGATCTCTGGTCTTTTTAGTTCTCATCTTTTAGTGGGCCCACATCGTTTTCTGTTTTTCGATGCCCTTATTTCTCCCTCTTTTGGGTAAGACTTTTCCTGGCCTTCTCTGTTTTTGACCAAGAGTCTTTTTATCCCTTTTGTCATGATCAGGAGCCTTACTCACCCAAAACGAAGCCCTGAGCCGGTTTTGGCCTAGCTGTCACTTTTGGTGTAGCTCTCCCTCTCACTTCGCATTTCTGTTTCTCTTTCGCTCTGGGAGCTCATGCGGGTTCCTTCTCTTTTCTACTCTTTCAATTTTTCCTATTCCCGTCTTATTTCGATATTTTGTTTCTCTCATGATGGTTTCGGTTTTTTGGGAGATCAGAGATTCTTTTAACCGATGTATTTTGTTCTCGCGATTTCGGAGAAATGACTTGGAAGTCTTTTCCCTGGATTTATCATGAGTGTACGGTATATTGGAAAAACTTCAAAAACTGTTTATCTGAAGCATTCCTACAGGAGAAAAAATGAGACAAAGGTCAAAAAATTAGGGGAATGGACAAGATGTCGCGCGACACTTCGGTGGAGAGGAGTTTGTCGCGCGACAAATGTGACCACTATATAATCCTTCTGCTGAGCTCATTCCACCTCATTCTCTCCTTTTTCTTTTTCTCTCTAGCTCTTTTTCTCTATTTTTTCTAGTGCGGAAGCCCTGCCAGTTTACCGACTTTTTTTGACCTTTTCGCTATTTTGTCCATACATTGATGGATCTTGCACAGCCCGATCAATTGGAGGGTGACCAGGAGGAGGTCACCTTTACCGATGCCTAGGGGGTTCTCCGTTGCAGCCCTCACCATGATGATTGGGCGGACCTCGACTGGTACGGCGAGGACAGAGTGGACCGCGGTCGTGCCGTAGTCTACCGAGACATTACCCGGGCTGCTCTAGTCCCGGACGTTCCTTGGCTCTTGATGGAGCCTGTCTCGCATGAGATTCGTCGACGATCTCTGGTATGTTTTCTTGGAATTCCTTCCTTTTGTGTATTTATACTTTATTTGTTCTATTATTTTTGTCGTTTTCTGCATGTATGTAAACAATTCTTATGTTAGTATGCATGTCCGCCTAGAAATAACGTCCGATTTAGTGAACACATACTTTACTTGTGATACCCTTTAGATTTAGAAAATTTACATAACTTACCCCTATAGCCCTATAACTCCCATAATTACACCAAAGTACCCTTAGGTTTGGAAAATTACATAATTTACCCATATAGCCCTATAACTCTCATAATTACACCAAAGTACTCTCAGGTTTGGAAAATTACATAATTTTACCCCTATAGCCCTATAACTCTCATATTTACACCAAAGTACCCTCAAGTTTAAAAAATTACATAATTTTACCCCTATAGCTCTAAAACTCTCATATTTACACCAAAATATTCTCAGGTTTGGAGAATTACATAATTTTACCCTCATATCCCTATAACTCTCATAATTACACAAAAGTACCCTCAGGTTTGGAAAATTACATAATTTTACCCTCATATCCCTATAATTCTCATAATTACACCAAAATACCCTCAAGTTTGGAAAATTACATAATATTATCCTCATATCCCTATAACTCTCATAATTACACCAAAAAACCCTCAAGTTTGGAAAATTACATAATTTTACCTTCATATCTTTATAATTCTCATAATTACATCAAAGTATCCTCAGGTTTGAAAAATTACATAATTTTACCCTCATATCCCTATGACTCTCATAATTACATCAAAGTATCCTCAGGTTTGAAAAATTACATAATTTTACCCTCATATCCCTATGACTCTCATAATTACACCAAAGTACCCTCAGGTTTAGAAAATTATATATTTTTATCCTCATATCCCTATAACTCTTATAATTACACCAAAATACCCTCAAGTTTGGAAAATTACATAATTTTATCCCTATAGCTCTATAACTCTCATATTTACACCAAAGTACCATCAGGTTTGGAAAATTACATAATTTTACCCTCATATCCCTATAACTCTCATAATTACACCAAAGTACCCTCGAATTTGGAAAATTACATAATTTTACCCTCATATCCCTATAACTCTCATAATTACACAAAAATACTCTCATGTTTTGGAAAATTTCATAATTTTACCCCTATAGCTCTATAACTCTCATATTTATACCAAAAATACCCTCAGGTTTAAAAAATTACATAATTTACCCCTATAGCCCTACGCTCATATATATGTCTCTATTTGCCTGTAGTGGGTTAGTCGAGGTTGGGGTTCTCCCAACGCTATTTCTTTAGAGTGGCAATAGGCACCGGTCCCTGTCTAGGAGTTGCTCCTTGCGACTCTTTTTGGTCCTCTTTTTGACGCCCTGTCGGAGCGGGTATCTAGGGCAGCGGTATTGGTGTCAGCGTTTGCCTCTCACTGGTGGGACACCACTCATACTTTTCATTGGAGCTGAGGAGAGATGACGATGACCCCCTTAGACTTGTTTGCTCTGACCGGGATTCTTTCAGGGGGTCCCTATTTAGATTAACGTCCCCTTGCATCTGATGGCAGAGGGTATCGTTGGCGCACTAGGATGGTTTTTAGAGCGACGGAGTTCCAGTGATACGATACCCCGGGCGATTTTGGTTACGCGTTTGGCGACAGAGAGAGCCCGACTCGTTGCTTCAGGAGCGATGATGACCCGACAAGAGGCGCGCCAGTATGCTCATGTCCTTTTCTTACTGATGCTCCATGATTTGTTCGAGGCCCGTGGGGGGGATACGGCCTATCTATGGTGGTTACCCTATCTTCAAGACTTCAGCATTATGTTTGACTATAACTGGGGGGGCTTCATTCTGGGCGTCTTATATGATGCTATGGACCAGGTTTCTCGTCATTTAGCCCTGAACCTCAAAGGTTTCTATTTGTTGTGGGAGGTATACACTTCTGTCCCTTATCTTTGCTTAGTCCTTACATTTTATCTGCTGATTATTGCTAATATTCTTTATGTTCCTATTCTATTTTTAGAGTTGGTTTGTAGCCTACACCCGTCTGGGTCGTGCCCAGGTAGATCTCCTCGTGGAGAACGAGGACCAGTTTCTCCTTCTTCGCCGATTTATCGCGAGAAACTATAGAGCTCCTTATGTATATCGGACCCGAGAGACAGGAGCTGTCGCTGTCCACGACTTGTTAGAGGAGCATGTAAGTATTTTTAGAATTTTTAGAGAAAATAATCATAATAATAATAAATAAACAAAATAAAAATAATTAAATGGGATTTATTTTTCTGTTCAGGTAGAGTGGGCCCCCTGGGGTGATCTGGGTCTTCACTTTGGGTACGGCCGTACTTTGACCGCTTCGAAGACCAGGCGGCTGATTAAGGACAAGTATGGTCTCCACTTTTATTTAGGCGAGAGGGTTGTTCGCCAGCACACATCGGCCCAGTGTCATGGAATTTCGTTATTTCCCTCAGTTTTGATGAGGTGGACGGGTGAGATCGACCTGGTGACAGTGCAGGCTCTGGTGGATGACCTCGGGTTTCAGACGTTTGTAGAGGAAGGAGACTATGCTGCTTTCGCCGTCCGTTGCTTGATAAGGGAGTGGAAGGGGACTTGGGGACGAGTCTTCTATGAGCGGTATCGGATGTTGGGAGGCGATCCCAATTACATACTAGGACAGACCTATCTAGCTAGGACAGTTCCCGATCATCTATCACCTGTCCCCGATCAGAGGGACAATATTCCGAATACCGATGACGAGGGTCCTAAGGGGGAGAGGGGTGTTCCTGTCGTTGCCGAGGGCGGTGATAGATTAGGGGGTGAGGGAGGTGAGACAACGGCAGCTCTAGAGCAGCCGCCTCAGACGACACCCATGGAGGAGCAGCGTGCCGAGAGTTTTGAGTTTTTTACTGGCCCTTCGGTATCTCCAGGGGTTATATTCGACGAGGCTGAGGCTGCTGAGAGAGGGGGAGCAAGTTTTTCTGAGCGATTCTAGGAGCCTGAGGACTTCGGGGCTGATTATGAGCAGTTTGGGCAAACCCCTCCTGCTGTGGTGGCCACTCCTTCTAGTGGAGTTCCGCCTCTAAGAGCGACGGCCATTGCGGATCCTCCGGGTGTTCGCACTTATGCTACACTTTCCCCTCTTCCATCGACTGTCTGGGCCATCCGGCCCGATCTCTTAATCTTTGTGGCTCTTTTTCTCGGCCTCCCCTATTCTCGATTCGCGATGAGGGTGGGTCTACTTTCGCGGCAGTACCAGCGAGTCCATCTACTCCCCTAGTCGATATATCGCTGCTTCATCGGGATATCACCTACGTTGGCGCTGGTCTTCGCCGCTATACCGTGCCCGAGTATCCTTTGTCCGAGGATACTTTTGACTACTTAGGCGATCGTGTGGGTGATGAGGTATGTTCTTTATTTCTGTTTCCTGCCGTTCTTTCATATATGTTTATCTTAAAATGTGCTAATTCTCTCTCTTATGTCTTTTTTTACAACGGGTGAGCGTTCGTGCAGCGGACCTGAGAGCTCTCTATGCCTAGTATCTCTACAACTGGAACATTCTTCAGTTCGTCGGTCGGGACCCCACGTCGTATATGTGTGACTACCAAAGGGCAATCGACGTATCTCTACAGGTGGATGACCCCCTGTCTTCTTTTCGTGTTTGGACAGAGTCTCGGAAGAGCAGTAGCCGGACCTCCAGACGCTCTCGGTCTTTAGTGATTCGTCGCACTGCTCTGGTTCAATGGACGGGGCCTTCTCAAGCAGCAGTTCCTCCTCGTTCGGATGTCCCAGTGGTTGATCCTACTCCCGAGGAGGGCTCGGGTGATAGTGGGAGCGTGTCGAAGCGCGTTCGGGTAGATTAGTTTTATTTTTCCTGCATTGTACTGTTAGTTTCAAATAGATATGTAGTTTTATTTTAGATAATAGATAAAGATTTGTTGGTAGTTTTTTAGTTTTGAAAACTGTTTTTATTGGATTTATGAAAATCTTTATTTGTGATGATGGTATATATTTATTTATTCCTTATCTGTGTTTGTGACAAAAGATTTAGTAATATATATACATGAATCAGTAAATTTATGAGTCATACCGTGTAATCCGACGGTATTTAGGCTCCCTGTAAAAGAAAAGAGTGAGCACAATGCATATAACAGTGGTTCTTTTGGCAAAAATAACTTTTACGTGTAAAGAAATGTTAAAAACAGGGGCAGAGATAGGTTTGTCGCGCGATAATCCCTCTTGGATGTGGGTTTTCCATGTGACAAACAGGTACAGGAACCCTCTTTTTGCTATAAGTACACCTATCTTCCTTCCTTCATCCCCGCACCTTTGTCAAATGTCTTCTTACTGCACAAATTCTGATTTTTCTTATGTCGAAGCTCAAGATGCTCTGATATCTTCTGAGAATGGTTTGAATTTTGGCGCATTCAGTCCTTTAGCGGCCTGGTGTCATTGTCCTGTAGATTTTTCCTTTTAGTTAGGCGCTTCGTATTTCTGGAGCTTTGCGGATCATCTTTTTTTTTTCGGGCTAGATGAACTTTGTCCGACTTACGATGAGTTTTCTTGGCTGTTGCATTCTGATACTCGTCTCATGATAGCTGTTCCTATAGAGGAATTCGATCCTCGAGATATGCTGATTGCTTTGTTAACCATTCCTCAAGCAGCCTATGACAGTTTTATTATTGACGGGCTTTTTGACCTCCACAAAATGGTGATGTTGTTTCATCGTTATAAAGAAAGAGTCTCTTATAGTGTAGGGTGTACTGCGGCGACCTTGATCTGTCTTGTTTCTGATATGCTACTGGTGACGGGCTCTTCCCGTATTGATCTAACTATTCTGAATTTGATTTATCAGGCTAGAAAATGGGGAATCTATAGTGCCTATCATTCTTGCAGAGACTTTTAATGGCCTAGATGATTTCCAAATAGGGGATTCACCCTTTTTTTCAGGGAGAGTCTGCGTTTGCTATATATGTGGTTGTTGGAGCGTTTTCGATCAGTGGGTTTCAACGGGGTTCGTCTCGACAATCCGACGCACTTCTTCTATCGTTCCCTCTTCGGTGCTTTGACCATGTCTTCCTCTGATTGGATGATGTAGTTTTTGGAGAATTTTTGCGCTATTCGGTGGAACATTCCTTGGTGGAAGCTGAGGGCGATAGTGCTTAATACAGGAGGTCAGAACTACGTCCGTCTCCGTGGACTCTAGTTTACCTCCTTTTATCTCCCAGGACGTCTTCTTCGGCAGCTCAACGTGCCTCAGAACATTCCCCTTGGCCTGAACAACTTCTTTTCTGAGTCTAAATTTATAACACCGCATGTTTCTTATCAGTGGAGAGAATGCGGCGTGCTCGACTGACTCGTCAGTTCAACTATGCCTGTTTTGGTTTTACCCAGCCCCTCCGGGCTGACATCATTCGTTCTCGTTGGAGTTCCCTGGAAAGAGAGCTGATTGATGATCCTTTCTAAATGGAGTGATTCCAATTTATGGATTCTGAGCCTACGGAGGAGAATATCGTCTTTGCATACCAGATCTTGGACGAGGCTTGAATTGATTTGGCCATTGAGGATCCTGTTTGGCTAACCCCTAGGGATTAGGCTTTTCTATATGCTGCATTTTAGTAATCTCCCTTGTAATCTTCGGTGTTCTGAACCACCTTAATAATATGTGAAGGACTGTTTGTGAGAAATAATTTTCTTTATAATATTTAAACCGAGCCTAAAGTCACTTCTCAGATTGCCTACGTTCTTCTTTTGATTTTCAAAAAACAAAAGTTGAGTTGGGGCTCAGGTTTACGTAGTTCTTATCTATACATGTTACATCTATTGGTAATATTTTTTCAAACGATCCATGCTGACCGGTGAATGCAGTAATTGTCCATCCAAGTCAGTGAGTATGGCGGCACCCCCTATATCAATCTCTTTGACGATGTATGGCCCCGTCCACTTCTGCCCGAACTTTTCCCTTAGGTCTCTGGCTGGTTCTCGAATCTTTTTCAACACGATGTCGTTCTTATTAATGCCCCAAGTTTTTACTTTCTGATTAAATGCTCGAGCGATTCTCTTCTGATACTCTTGATGGTGATACGGGGTTTTCAATCTTTTCTCATCTAGCAGGGCCAGCTTATTATGACGTGCCTGGACCCACTCCAATTCATTAACTTAGTTTTCGAGCATTACTCTGAGGGAGGAGACTTCTAACTCAACAGGGAGAACTGCTTCCATCCCGTATGTAAGGGAAAATGGGATTGCCCCGGTAGAAACTCTCTCGGTGGTGCAGTATCCCCACAATGCATATGGTAATTTCTCTGGCCAGTCTCGGCAGGTGTCGATCATCTTGCTTAGGATATTCTTCAAGTTTTTGTTGGCGGCCTCCACCGCCCTGTTAGTTTGTGTTCTATATAGTGAGGATCTGTGCCTGGTGATGCCGTATTCTTCGATGACTGTGTTAGCCTCTCCTTCGAAGTGGGTGTTGTTGTCCGAGATGATCTCATGGGGGACCCCGTACCGGCAGATGATATTCCGTCTAATGAATCGGACAACTTTTCTGACATCAAGGGTCTGGAAAGACTCAGCCTCCACCCACTTGGTGAAGTAGTCAATGGCTACTAGTATGAATTCATGGCCATTGCTGGCTTTGGGCGAAATCTTTCCAATGATGTCGATTCCTCAAGTTGCGAATGGCCAGGGAGCAGTCATGTTGTACAACTCTTTCGGAGGAAGCTTCTGAGACTTAGCATAGATTTGGCATTTGTGACAACGGCGTACATGGTTAACACAGTCATTTTGCAGAGTAGACCAGTAATAACCTTGTCTGATGATCTTGCGGGCATGTGTATGACCGCTCATATAAGGTCCATAATCCTCCCCATGTATCTGATTCATTATTTTGACAGACTCTTCTTTAGTGAGGCATTGGAGATGGGTCTCATCGTAGTTCATCTTATATAGCCTTCCGGCGCAAAGTATGAATCTTGATGTTAATCTTCTGAGCGTAACCCGTGTTTTATTGTCTGTTTGCTCAGGATACCGATGGTTCTTCAACAGGTTTCAGATGTTATAAAACCAAGTGGTTGAGTCCCCGTTCTCTTCATTCTCTACCTCAAGGGCCATGCAGTGGGCTGGTCCTGATCTTTTTTGTACTATAAGAGTGATTTCTTTTATCCCTTCCGGGATATTGATCATGGATGCCAGAGTTACTAGTGCGTCAGCAAAACTGTTTTGTGACCTGGGGACATAGTAAAACTCCGAGTGCTCAAATCTTCCTGCGACATCCTCTAGCTGGGCGAGGTATGGGACTAACTTTTCATCTCTGATCTTCTATTTCTTTAGAACTTGGTGGACTACTAATGCCGAATCTCCGTACACCTGTATTCTCTTTATACCCCTTTGGAGCGCAATCTCTAATCCGATTATACAATCTTCATACTCGGCCATGTTGTTGGTGCAAAAAAAGTCTAGACGATATGATACCGAATAATGAGTTTGATCCGGGGAAACTAACAGGATGCCTATCCCGTTCCCATTTCGGTTGGCGGCCCCGTCGAAGTACAATTTTCATTCTTCATCGATCTCGATATTTATAATAACTTTATCTGGGAACTTGGCTTCTTCCAAAACGTCCCCCAATATTAGATTGTGGGTTAGATAGTCAGCTATGATCTTGCCTTTGACTGCCTTATGGGTCATGTAGGTGATGTCGAACTCGGAGAGTAAGAATAACCATTTTGCCATACGATTTAAGAGAGTTAGTTTCTCGAAGAGGTATTTCAGCAGATCAATTCGTAATGCCAGGATGACCAGAAAAATCAACATGTAATGCCGTAATTTCTGCGTTATCCAGACAAGAGCGGTGCATGATTTCTTCAATAGTGTGTAGTTTATCTCAAATGGGGACAATTTCTTGCTAACGTAGTAAATGGCCTGCTCTTTTCATGTATCAGTCAGATATTGGGATAGCATGGCTCCTGCAGCTGTATCGATGACTGTTAAGTATAGGATTAATGGCAGCCCGGTCTGCGGTGGGGCCAATACTGGGGGGTTGGAGAGGTAGTCTTTGATTCTATTAAAATCCTCCTGGCACTGATCGTCCCATTCTCCTGGTGAAGACTTCCTCAGGAGCTTGAAGATAGGTTCGTAAGTCTAAGTGAGTTGAGAGATGAACCTGCTGATGTACTGCAAATTACCCAAAAATTCTCTAATTTTTTTTTCGGTACGAGGCTCGGGCATATCTTGGATAGCTCGAACCTTGGCAAGGTCTACCTTGATTCCTTTCTTACTGACGACATAGCCAAGAGTTTTTCTTTGGTTACCTCGAACACACACTTCTGCGGATTGAGTCTCATCTAATACTGGCGGAGTCGGTCAAAAAAGGCTCGTAAGGCTGGGACATGGCCTTTTTCTCTCTTTCGATTTAATAATCATATCGTCTACATATATTTTTACTTTGTTGTGGATCATGTCGTGGAAGATAGCTGTAGCTGCTCTCTGATACGTTGCCCCGGCATTATTCAGCCCGAATGGCATGACGATGTAACAATATATCCCCCATGGTGTAATGAATGTTGTTTTCTCTTGGTGATCTGGGTGCATCTTAATCTGATTATACCCGGTAAAGCCGTCCATGAATGACTTCAAGGCATGGTTAGCAGTGTTATCTACTATCAAATTAATGTTGGGTAATGGAAAGTCGTCTTTTGGGCAAGCTTTATTGAGATCTCGATAGTCTACACACATGCGGACTTTTTCATTTGCCTTTGGAACGGGCACGATGTTGGCTAACCATGAAGGGTACTCGATCACTCGCAAGAACCCCATACCTAGTTATTTTATTACTTTTTCTTTTACTTTCAGGGACCATTCTGGCATGAGTTTTCTCAATTTCTGTTTGACAGGCCTAAACTCTGGCTTGGTGTGTATCTCGTGCATGACTATCTGGCTGTTCAAACCTGACATATCAGCATAGGACCAAGCAAAGACATCCACGTACTCATTCAAAGTTTGTGTGAATTCCTCTCTTTCTGTCTCGTTTAGATTCGTCCCAATATGAACCTTTTTTCATTCCTCTTTCGTCCCGAGATTAATCACAAGAGTGTTTCTCTCCTCACTCTGTATACGCTGTTCTTCTCGCTCAGGGTGTTCGTTTAGTCTTTCTATTTCCATATAGGCCATTATAGAATCAAAACTAACAGGATACCGTAAAATAGAATCTTTTTCATTGATAACAGTGCTTACAGGTACAAGTTTAAAAAGTAAATCTAGGAGTGACTCCTCCCTAGCCCTACCCCCACTCTTGTCTCTCACCCTTATAATTTCACTCTTTCCCCCCTTTTCTCAATACTCTGGATCGACGTGAATTAAGTGCACAGGATCATCCATTGGTTCATCGTTCTCTAGGGCCATGACGTCAAAGAGATCTCCGATCATTTCTTCTTCTTCATCATCTTTGTCTTCACTTTTTTCTCTTGGCCCGATCGTTAATTTGGTGGAGAATGTGTGTATGACAGTCTTCTTGAGGTAAAGATCCTTTTCATAGAAGATTTTTCATCCTGGAATGTTATCTCCATCGCTGTTTCTCCAAGGCTCTTGAAAGCCGCAAAAGGGGAAATCCTCTCCTTCCTTGACAAAAAACCCATTTAGTGAACTGAAACTCGGATATCGATGCCCTCAAACCATTTTCTCTTGGTTATCTCCATCTGTATGTCAGTACCCCAATCCTTCTCTTTTGTATCTGGCCACTGGCTCTAAGGCCTGAAGTAATCCTTACTGCCCCATTCCCAGACTGGCTCTAGGCAAGTATTTCATCATTCTCAATATATTTGTGATCTTGGCGCTGAGACCAAGGATATTATCAGAGGGAAGATACTCGATTCTCTGGGTGGTGAAGACTTGCACTTGAGGCTCGTAAGAAAAGCCTCCCAGCTATATGCTTTGGCTCCTGATGCCCAAAACGGGTAATTCCAGATCTGCCAAGGTCCTTTCAGGATCTCCTTGGATGGTGATTATTTTTCCTTCAAACGGTATTCTGATCTTCTGATGTAAGGAAGAGGGGAGTGATCCTATGTCCTGTAGCCATGCTCTTCCCAACAGGAGGTTAAAACTGGAAGGAATGTCTATGATTTGAAAGTCGGCCGAAAAATTTCTGAGACCGACCATGAGATCCAGCTTCAAAGAGCCCAGAACGGTCCTTCTAGTGTTGTCATAGGCTCTAACGGTTACAGCTGACGGAGAAAGCTCTATATCTAAAATACACAGACATCTGATGGTCTTTAGAGGGCATACATTTATGGTTGACCCGTTGTCGATGAAAACCTGTGGTAGGATTTTTTCTCGGGTTCGGACAGTAATATGGAGGGCCAGACTGTGTTTCTTTCCCAGTGGAGACAAGTCTTCATCTGAGAATGAGAGACTTCTTTGAACTGTAAGCGACCCAATCATGCTTGACAGTTGTTCTGGCGTAGAGTCTGGTGATATGACGGCCTCATCTAGGAGTTTGATGAAGGCGGTCCTGTGAGGTTTGGAGGCAACCAGGAGGTCCCAAATAGTGATGTGTGCCTGTGTCTTCTTTAACTGCTCTAATACTCAGTCATCCCCCATTTCCTTAGGGATAGGCTATTTCTCGACATCTATCGGTGGTGGCTGATATATCCTCCCCGAACGGGTAATTTGCTGTATCCATAGAGATGTAAGGTCTAATTCCTCTGAGTTTTCTAGTGATTCGGGTTCTATCGTTCAATTGAAAGTCTTGGGGGAGGTTTCTGTCATACAGATTGTCTCATTGGGAGGGCCTCCATGGTTGTTTCTTCTTGTCCTGGGTCCATCATATCCCAGATTTTTAGGGATTGGTTTTAATTGTAAGTGGGTGGGAGATCCCCTGATTTGCTTTTCCTAAACCTTACCCGGGTAGGAAGTTCATCTTAGCCATCCATTGATCAATTATTGAATTGAGGCCTGGGGCAACTTGGGTTCTTTTAAGTGGCACAGCGGGTGACTTGTGAGCTGGGTCGTCTCGGATGAGTCCTATAGGATCAAAACTTTCTTCATCAGTTGTCAATGCGTTAATTCTCGCAGGTGGATCATGGTTGGGAAGGGGGTTGTTAGTAACATTAGGCCCGCCGGGTGCAAAAATGGTTCCAGCTTCGATTAGGTTTTGAATACGGTGGCGAAGAGCTAAACAGCGTTCCGTGTCATGGCCCGCAGCTTGATGGTATGCGCAGTTCTTATTCATTCTCTAGGTGCTGGGAATAGGATTTGGTGGGGGGCATAGGTTCAACGGAGTGATTAGTCCGACATTTCGGAATAATTCCAGACTTTTGACCGGGATAGTGGAAAGGGTGCAGAAATTTCTTCTCTTCTTGACCTCGGTGTTCGAAGAGTCTCTTTGTGTGGGCTAACTCATCGGAGGTGATTGTTGTGGCTGCTGGAATAGGTTTTGTTAATATGAGTATGAGCTTAGTTGGTTTACGGCTGAAGTGGCTGTCTTTCTTCCGGTGTACGAAGCTTTCTTGGTATCGGCCTCTGTCTTCTTGGCAAGTTACTCTTCTATTTGCGACTCCATGCTTAACAGAGCCCTGAAGTGTGGGAAGACGTGTTTTCCCATGCAACTCAACACAGCTGGAGTAAAATTCTTATGTATGATCTTCAGCTGCTCCTCTTCATCAGGCTGTTTGGACATTTGGGAGGCCATTTCTCTCCAGCGTGTGACAAAGTCGCTGAAGCTTTCCTTCTCGCCTTGCTTGGCCATTTCCAGGTGTTTGCGGGTAATTTCTAAATCTTCGTTAGACCCATACTTAGTCATAAACTCCTTGACGATATCTCCCTAAATCTTCGTGTGGTGTCTCTCTAGATCGAAAAACCATCTCAGGGCAGCCCCCGTGAGAGTCATATGGAAGGCCTGAGCCAACTCTGGTTCTCCGCAACTGGATACTTGCATGGATCTGATGTAGGATTGGAGGTGAGTTTTCAGGGGTGTGGTTCCTGTAAATTTGGTGATAGAAGGGAGCTTGAATCCCTGAGGCAATCTTGCTTCGGGGTAGAGGGAGAAAGCATTCATATCAGTAATCTCGTATGCTTCTTTTATTAGGGAAACTCCCTTCTGCAGGACCTCCATCTGTTCTTTTAGTTTCTTCATTTCTTCACTTTCTCTTGACACTTCGCCGGGCTGTTCCCGAGCTATAACCAATTCTGCATATACTGCCCGAAGTTGGTTGATATCTGAGTATTCATTAGGAGGGGCTACTGGGGCTGGTGGTGGAATAAGCCTTGCGAGAATTTGTGGCCATGGTTTATACTGAGGATCAAAATCCTGTTGGACTTGGGGTTGCGGCCAAACGATGGGTGGCTCTTGTTGCTGATAAGTAGGGCCTGAATCTGGAGCCCATTGATTCTGATTGTTGGGATCGGTTTGAACGGGACCGGCTGTGATGGGACTCGTTTGTGGTGGGTTGGTTCCTTGGACAGGGGGAAGTACTTGTGATGACTGCCCTTGATTCGGATCTCGATTCGGTGGTAGTCTTTCAAACTCCAGTGGTGCAGTTTGTTCGGCTGACAATTCTTCTACTCGGATTCAGGTACCCTGTTGCTCGGTCGAGAGGCTTGCTAAATTCTTGCTGACGGTCATCAATAAACAATGCATCTCGGCTAAGGTTGGCTGAACTGCTGATGTCTCGACTAGGCTCTGATCCATTTCTTGATTCTCACGTCCGTCGGCCATTGCGAATATGCTTGGTCTCACTAATCTTCCGGTATGATCTCGACCGGCCCAACCTTCCAGACTATCGTTGTTTACGGCTGTAGACGAAATCACGTGGCGAAGATGAAGGAAGACTACGATGCGACTCAATTTTTGCTAAAAGAATCATTAAAATAAAATCACCGATAAAAGACTCGGGTTTTTGGAAGGTGGTGTAAAGGAAGCCGTAAGGTGGTACATCCCCTACGGCTGTTTGACAAGTGTTTTAGCCGACTCAATCTTACATGCAGCGTAGGTGTATAAACGGTTAAGGCTTCAGGCTCCTTCCTATTTGGCAAGACCTTGCGATATACCCCAGGGGCGGGTACGTGCAAGAATCTTTTGATATACTTCCCGGGTACGTGAGTGTTCTCGTCACTCGATATACCTCGGGAGTGTACTTGGCCAAGGAGAGTGGAAGTAAATGCTTCTAGTTTATGTCGGCCCAAGCAAGCCAACTCCCTACTCACTTATAATACTTTCGAGGGTTTGGGATAAATTCACACTCGTAGAACCAATGCATGATTTGTGAAAGTGCGTGCAAAGTTCAAATATCATTATCTTTATTACGTATTTTTAGAAAACTTCTATTTTTAGAAAAAATGTTTCTTCTCAATCAATTAACATAAAGGAGTAGGGAAAGCAGTAAAAGAAAGTGATCAACAAATAAACAAAAAGTCCACATATAAGAGTCTAGTTTTCTAGTGTCCCCAGCAGAGTCGCCACTGTGAAAATCCGCAAATGCGACCCCCAGGTCTCGTTCCCGTTCTTGGGCGTCTGAAACGTCGGAAGGGATTCCGTCGTTCCATTTGCTTCTTTTTGGTGTTTGATAATTCATATCGTGTGTCCCTCTATCCTATTTTTAGATGTAAGAAGGTTCGTTCAGAGTCGTCAGTACGTTTTACGAGAAACGAACAAAATAGTTGTGTAAGAGGAAAGACTACATATAAATCTTTCTTTACACGTTGGTCTACGAAACCAGGATTCTATAGGGTTCAAAAACTATGTTACGGATTGAGAAGGTGTTAAGCACCCGTTCTGCTCTTTCGGTCTCTAGTGGTCTTTTATATGTTTATTTTATGTTGAAAAACTCAGATGCTTTTACTGACAGTCTACTACTTTCCCAAATAAAAACCCTAATTTTAGGGAAAATGGAAAAAATGGGTGAAAACCTTTGTATTCCGAGATCCGATATTTTTGTTTTGAAATATGTAAATACAAGTGACAACAGCTGTTTTAAGAGAGAGAGTTTCCCGTGTTATCTCCTCATATGATGACGGTTTTCTCATGTTTTTGATTACTTTTGAAAAAGTTCAGATCTTGTATCGGGACTAATTTAATATGAAATTAGAACTTTTGAGGAGAGTTCTATCAGACATATCGCAGTCTATGAAAGAGACAGGATATGCCGGATTCTAATTTCTAGATAAGTTTTATCAGTCCGAATTTTAAAAACAGAATTTTATCTGGATGATAATATACTTACTCTTTTGGTTTTGTAAATGGTTTTATCAGGGTCTTTTGTTTTGAAAACAGTAGACTATTTTATAACTTGGCAATCAGTTTATTCAAATAAAACGCGGACAGAACAACAAAAGTAAAACAAGTACACAGATATCTAATTTTAAATACTAGAAGAGACTTTCTTTACCTTCCCGATAAGAATAATAATAAAAAAGAAAATATAATATGGCAGAAAGATCTCCGGCGATAATGATTTTTTCGTTCTTCAGATATTTTTGAGAATTCGATTCCAGAAGCGGGACACGTCGAGTGTCGGGAATAGATTTGATAATTCTTCAAAAATAAGATGATAGCAGAAAATACTTGGCAAAAGACTAGAAAATCAGATCTAAGCCTATAATTCTTCAATCCCCAGTTGCTGTCCTTGAACCCTTGGGGGTGTTGGTCTATTTATAGTGATGGGGAATGATTGTCGCGCGACATTTTCCCAGAAAGGGCAAGTGTTGCGCGACATTATCACTAATGTCGCGCGATTAACGGCTGAAGTGATGTCTCTAACAGACTGATGTGTCAGAGAGTGGATGGTCTGTGTTAGAGGGGTTTGTCGCGCGACACAAGAGTGATTGTCGCGCGATAATGCTATTAAAAAAATAGGTTTGTTGGCCAACAAACCCTTTCGAGGCAGTTTCGGGTGGGTCCCGAGCCCCAAGAACGGTACTTCTCAATGGTTGTTAGGGTTCTTGTGAGGGTCACGAATCGGGATGTCTACAACAAGTATTTTACAATTTGAATACGCTCGAATCATAGGAAGTTTAATATATGTAATGAATTGCACTCAGCCAGATATCGCGTACTCTGTTAATAAGTTGAGTCGATATACGAGTAATCCTAGCAAAGATCAATGGAAAGCGTTATTAAGAGTTTTAGGATATTTAAAATATACTAAAAACTATTGGTTACATTACACAAGATATTCGTCTGTCATTGAAGGATACACTGATGTCAATTGGTTGTAAAGCACAAAATACTCTAATTCCACAAGTGGATATGTTTTTACATTGGCAGGTGCATCCATTTCTTGAAAGTTTTCTAAACAAACATGCATTGCCATATCAACAATTGAATCTGATTTCATTGCTCTATACAAAGCAGGCGAAGATGTCGAATGACTAAAAAACTTTTTAAAAGATATTCTAAATTGGCCAAAACTAGTGTCCCCGTTATGCATACATTGTGATAGTCAATCGAGAGTTGGCCGGGCACAAAATCAAATGTATATTGGTAAGTCTCGTCACATATGATGAAGACATAATTCCGTTAAACAATTGCTCTTAAATGGAGTTATCACCATTGACTATGTAAAGTCGAAAAATATTATTGCGGATCCGCTGACAAAAGGTTTGTCGAGGGAGCAAGTTGAAAAATAACAAAAGGAATGGGCTTAAAGCCTGTATTTTAACAGTTGCCAGACTGGAAATCCAACCTAATTAACTAGAGATCCCAAGATTTATGTTCAATCGACCAACTAAAGTTTGAGTGACAACGTTAAAAACGCACTGTGAGGTTTATTCCTCTATCCCATTCCTGTAGTAAACAATGCATAAACATTAGGATAAGTTATATGCTTTTAATGATTATCTATGGCTTGGATATTTTTCAAGTTTTCATACTTTATAAGGAATATTTAATATAAATCACCTATGTGAGGGTGAAGGGGCTACTTCTACAAGAATTTGAAAAGCTTAATTCTCTAAAAACATTCATGAAACCAGGCAATGTTCAAGGCCAAATTGAACATAAAAGGAGGACCAAGTATGTTTGAAGGCGACTATAAAATTCTATTTTCTTGATTTACACTAACGGTTGGCAGTTCAATGACAATTTGTCGCACTGAATAGCCTAGTAAATTTGATGGCTTTTTACTAAAGAAAAATTTAACGTTCTAGACTGCTTTTCTTGATTAAGTCACTTTTCTATCTGTGTGTAGAACTCAGCATTTCCAAATTTTCAAACATATGGTGGATTGTTGGAAAATGTTTTAAAAATTTGACCAAAAATGTTTTAAAATTTGAATAAGAAATATAAAATTTGAAGAGGAAGTTTTTTGTTGGTTTTAAAACTACCCTAACTACTTTTGGACAATAACCACCTTGTCCAAATCTATAAATAGGCTTCTCCTCTCTAATTTTCAAGGGGTGAAAAGATTACTCATCTTCTCAATTTTCCTTCCTATTATTGAGTTCTTAAATACATTAATACATAGTTGTATCAATTATTCCGGTGAGTGGTAGTGCTACCATTTAACAGAAGTACTCCGTTTTATCCTAGGAGACAATTGATCAAATACTCATTAGCACCTATGTGAGGAACCAATATCGTTTTAAAAAGACCGTTTACGAAGCTAAAAAAAAAATCAATTTCATTTTTACTCTTATCACATCAATATATATATATATATATATATTCTTACTTCTTACAAATATTATACACTTGGTTCTATTCTTACTTAGAGGAACAAAAATAGTGATTTCTATACAAATACATATATTATGTACCCTACTTCTTACAAATATTATACACTTGGTTCTATTCTTACTTAGAGGAACAAAAATAGTGATTTCTATACAAATACATATATTATGTACCCAACTACCCATAAACATATATATATATATATATACTTCGTCTACATCACCCAATTCTTCTCTTCTCTGCTCTTTTATTGGTGGAACCCACATTGATACAAGAAGGTTTTTAATGTAGGCCAAGTTTGCTCATCTTAATTAGGGTTGACTTAGCCTCAACTCTCTACAATTGAAATTAACACAAGGATCTCAAAAAATTTATATTAATATATATATGATTAAAAATTATATTATTACACATAAGGCAAACAACTTACTTGTTATTTATGATTATAGCTAAAAAGAAGAATCTTATTAAGCATATACATATTTATTCAAAAGCCTTGCTAATTAGTTTGTTTGTTGTTGGGTACTCTCTCAAGTTTACTATTGCGTTGTAAGAAATTCAATGTATACAGCCTTAAGATCATATTTAACCCTCAAATTGCATAATTAAAAGTTATCACGCTATTTTTTATTTTATTTTTTTAACTTATTGAGTCGAATATTTAATAAAAATAGAAAAAGAAAATAAATATTGAATTGAAAGAGTTAATGACAGTAAATTCTATATTTTTCAGTAAGTAAATGCGCAAGGTTACCAATTTTGATTGGTTTCTTTTCTAGGATTAAAAAGATTTCATTCTCAAAGGTATCAAACGAAAACCCCAATGGCTAAGGCACCTATAACAAAAGGAAAAAAAAAAACACAATTGGATACTTTATTTATTTGAGTACAACCGTATTTATTTGACGTGTTAATTAATAGTGACATACTTTATTTATATACTTAAAATATATCATATTACATTTGGATACATAACTTTATTTTGCTTTACGAATTGTGACGATAGAATTTGACTCATAAACTCCTTCCACATTTATTAACAATTAGGGTTTGTTTTTTTTTTTAATTTTTGATTACTGAATGTTGATTACTAAATGCTGAATACAAGTTCTGAAAATGTTGTTTGTTTTTCATTCTAAATGCAATTATGGTTTTGGTAGAAAACTTAAAATCCATTTTTTTTATTTTCTACCAAAAAATCTACTTTACTTTCACAGTTCCAAAAATTCACTTCACTTTACTTTCTTTCTCGTAAAACTTTTAAAACACTATAACTTTAAATTCAAAAATTGGAATTAGATAAAAAAATAATTTAAAATCTACTCACTGAGATTTATAAAATAAGATCAATTGTGACCATTTTTTGAGTTTTTTTCATGGGTTTTCTTAAATTGGTTGAAAAAAATTCCAACAAAAAACAAATTTAATTCAACTCAACTTTTTAACATACTTGCACAGTTTTCAACAAAAAAACTCAAAAACTCCATCAAACAGAGCCTAATGTTTTTAAAAGCAATGGTTTAAATTTAATATTCAGCATTTAGTGGGGCTAATGTCTCTTAATATTTAATCGTTAAAAAAAATAGCGGTTAACCTCTTAATAATTTAAGAATGCTTAAACTCTCCCAATAAATATCTAAATGAAGAAACAAATGCCCCTTTAGTGTTATGTTGTAAGACATGTGCGTTAGGACTATTGGCTCATGTGGTGTGGTATTATTGATGTGAGTAAGGTGGCGTTTGATAAAATAATTGGAAACTGAACAGAAGATTGCAAACTGAAAAAACAATTTGTTTAATTCTAAAAATTGTATCCGAAAAAATGTTGTTTGTTTGAATATTAACAAATTTGAAAACTAATTTTTTTTTTAGTGTGACGTTTTTGCCCTTATTAATTTATTTGAATCACATGGTTCTTTATACTAATAGGATAAAATAGGTCTTTTACACTCTTTAAAATTAAATATTTAGTTTTAAGAGGTGAATTTACCACTTAAAGCTTTTGATAAAAAAAATTCAATTTTAAGCAAAAAAAATTAAATTTTTAGATTTAAATTTTAATTAATGAACAACTTCAAAATTACTTAAATTTTTAAATTTAAGCATTGAAAACAAATAACCACCGAGAGAATTTGACTTAAATCCCCTTAAGCTTGGCAACGAGGGGCCACTATAACGAAAAACGTGGATGCCAACTGTGTTTAAGTCGAAACAACCATTTTCATAACAGAAAATCCAACGACTTTGATTACTTTAATATAAAAAAGATTGAAGAAACTTCAATTATTGCAAATGAGAGATACATACAATGTATATAATAAATCTTTACAACCGAAAAAATAATGAAGAAAAAATTGTTAGCTAACAATGGAATCCAATTCACAATATTCTCCTTACAACTGTATTCCTTTGTTTTCTTCTCCTCCTTTTCCCTTCATTTATCCATTAATTCTTTCCTACTAATCACTTTTCCCGTTAATTTCGGCCCCCCCTCAATCTTTCCTATCTCTCTCTAAAGAAACAACGTTCAGTTCCATGCCTATTATTTTGTTATACATTAAAATTAATTACTAATAAAATAAAATCTCTCACTACTTAAAATCCCACAATCTATCTCTATGAGCTTATTTATCCTCCTAACCCTTAACACATTTATTATAGGAGAAAACTACAATGCCGCCACCAGCACCGCCATTGGCCGGCGGAGAAGCCGCACCTACCGCCGGCGATGCCGCCACCGCCAGTGTTGAGGCACTTCTCCGACTAGTGCAGGATGTGGTGCGAATATCCGGAGCCGGATTTGGCGGCCCATTTAGGAAGGATTGTACAGACCTGTCCCGGAGGATAGCACTTTTGTCGTACCTGTTTGAAGAAATTAGGGATTCGAAACGCCGTTTAGGGCCGTTGGATGCATCGTCTTCGTCGTCGTCGTCGTCTTCTTGTTTGTCTGATTTGACCGTGGCTCTTCAGGCTGCTAAACGACTCCTTTTGGCCTCTGTTGATTCCACTAAGATCTCCTCGGTAACTACTCTTTCAGTTACCTAATTAGTGATTAAGTCGAGCTTTATGATGCTTATACCTCATTAAGATTGTAAATGTGATTGCAATGTATAGCTGATTGTTGCTTTGTTTGGTGGTGATTTTTGTTTCTGATCTGGTTAGTATTTTACTTAATACCACATGAATTTCGATTTTCTTTTGGTGAGAACTTCAATCAATTTGTAAGTGTTACTGGGGTAAGTTTCTTCCTAATTGTGGAACATTGAAGTCTATAAACGTATTTAGCACTTAGATTAAGAAAAGAACTGGTGGTTTGGTAGCTAAAATTGATATTAGATCTTGTGATAATTTGATATTAAGGCTCCGTTTGATTGCAAAGATCAACTTTCGCAGGCTGGTCAGGTCTATGTATTCTGCTATTCGGATGTAGTCTTAGTGACTGAGTGATCATTTTAGTTAATTTGATTTGAATTTACCAGTATTTGTGACTCCAAATTTAGAGATGATGAATCATATTATATGAATTAGTTCAATGATTATAGGTGACATAATAATTAAAGCTTCACTTAACATGATTGATTGATGATTTCTTCTTCTGTCACTCGTCGTTCATGAAGAACCTTTAGGGGTGTATCTAAGAATTTGCTAATTCTTGATTTTAGGATGGGGCTGCGAAGAAAATATCATTTCAATTTCAATGCGTAACGTGGAAACTGGAAAAGGCACTAAGAAACTTACCATATGATCACTTTGAAATCTCAGAAGAAGTAAAAGAACAGGTGGGAATTGAGCTTTTGGAGGTTTTCTTAACTTGACTGAACATTTTTAATAATACTTCCTCTTATATTCAGGTCGAATTGGTCCGAGCCCAGTTGAGAAGAGCAACAGAAAAATATGGAGGGCCTCTAACTTCAAACTTATTATCACGCACATTATCTCAGCCGTTGGATAAAGAGATTAATCCACTCCAATCTGGAAATAGAGTGATTGGAAGCATACATGTAGAGAATATTGGTAATATTGATCATGAAGTCACAGCCAAGGTGGAAAGAGTTCCAAAAGGAAATGTGTCGAAAGGCTACGGCTCAGATCAGATGATTAGTAAATTGGAAAGGATGAGGAACTCATCTGCATCAGGAGAGGTCTGTGTATCAAACAGCATTGATTCTGACAGCAAAGGCAACTCCACAAGCGGTACATTAGAGGAAAATAAGAAGCTCGATTCCCCTGTAATTCCTGATGATTTCCTTTGCCCTATTTCTCTTGAAATTATGAGAGATCCTGTTATTGTGGCCACAGGACAGGTACAATTTGCCCTTTTTAACGTTTTCTTTCTTCTCTCTATATCATGCATCTTTTAGGGTGTTAAATTCACTTACATAGAAAAGAATTGAATTCATTTGAAGGGTTTTACTTGGGAAAATATTTTACCATGTCAAAAAAATAAGTCAGTGTATAGGTGGTTTTTGGATTCCCCGGAAAGGCTAAAAATTAGCATACCTCATGGTTTCCTATCCAATGGTGACACTTCAGGTAGGATTCAACCTGCGTGTAGGGGGGAAAAAGATATATAAAGAATGGATGTGTTTATTTGCACTCACCTATTGTTTATGGAGTACAGCCACGTGGTACTCCAGTAGTACTAAATATATTATATCTACCAACGGAATTTGATTCCTTGAATAAGTAATGCTATCAAACACCACCAAATGAAAAATATGAAATCTTTTGCATTTTCAATGGAAAAGAATTGCAATCAAGCATTTTACCCACATTCTAATTGTATATATCTTTTCATCTTGCAGACTTATGAAAGATCTTACATACAGAGATGGATAGATTGTGGCAACACAACATGCCCAAAAACTCAACAGAAACTCCAAAACCTCACTCTAACACCAAATTACGTCTTGAGAAGCCTAGTTGCTCAATGGTGCATTACCCATAATATCGAACAGCCAATGGCTTTAACAAACGGGAAGATGAAACGGACCGATGGATCATTTCGTGATGTTAGTGGAGACATCTTAGCCATTGAATCACTTGTCCGCAAGCTCTCAAGCACGTCCATTGATGATCGAAGGGCTGCAGTAACCGAAATCCGGTCCTTATCCAAAAGAAGCACTGATAATAGGATTCTAATAGCGGAAACTGGAGCTATCCCCGTTCTGGTCAGCCTGTTGACCTCCGAAGATCCTTTAACACAAGAAAACGCCATCACTTCAATTCTTAACCTCTCGATATACGAAAATAACAAAGGTCTCATTATGCTTGCCGGTGCTATTCCTTCTATCGTACAAGTCCTCAGAGCCGGATGTATGGAAACAAAAGAAAATGCAGCGGCTACACTTTTTAGCCTTTCACTAGCCGATGAGAATAAAATAATCATTGGTGCATCGGGGGCAATACCAGCATTAGTAGAATTGCTTGAAAATGGAAGCCTGAGGGGTCAAAAGGACGCTGCAACGGCGTTGTTTAATTTGTGCATTTATCAAGGGAACAAAGGGAGGGCTGTTAGATCGGGGATTATTACGGCATTATTGAAGATGCTTAGAGATTCAAGCAGTTGTATGGTTGATGAAGCTTTGACTATACTTTCAGTTCTTTCTAGTCACCAAGAGGCTAAAGTTGCAATTGCTAAAGCTAGCACTATACCCGTGTTGATTGATCTTATGAGAACGGGGTTGCCTCGGAATAAAGAGAACTCAGCTGCTATTTTACTGAGCTTGTGCAAGAGAGATGCTGAAAATCTTGATTGTATAAGTAGGCTGGGCGCAGTTATACCGTTGATGGAGCTAGCGAGGAACGGCACGGAGAGGGCAAAGAGGAAAGCAAATTCATTGTTGGAGCTTCTTCAGAAAACAAAACAGTTTTAACAGTGTAATTGGTGTTGGTAAAGCTTATTATTTGTTTCTTTGGTTAATTTTCGTTCTGGTGATGAGTTTTACACGGTTTTTTTCTTCTTTTTTTTGTTGCATCTGTTCTAATGTCAATGACGTCAATGATTAAAGCGAGAGGATACGAGCATGAGAAACAAGGCAATTCTCAGCTTTGTATTTGCATACTTTATTTGAATTCTTTATTTTTCTGATGAGTGCAAAAAGTTAACTTTTATGTGTTTTTTGTGCCTCTACTTAGAGATACTATCGAGGTTGAAAGCATGTGGGGTAACTGAATTGAGAATTGACCGGATTCTTCAACTCTATTTTGGTAAGATGAAAAAGTGGAGGGAATAAGAAAATGGGGAAGGAATGATAAACCTTTTTGAAAAATAAAATAGAAGATTGGCACTCAAGGAAATTAAATATAAAAAATTAAGAAAGGTGGAATGATACGTGTTGTGTTCTTTCCGGCTCACTCAATTGCATGTGTACAGTTAAAAAGGAAGGGAGTAAAAGTGTGGCTGTATCATTGTATATGTACCTTTTTAATCAATTGACGTGGTTGTGTATTTTGCTTTATTGTAAGCAGTAGTACTTAGAAGCATGTTAGTAGTAGTAGCAGTGTGTATTTTTCTGTTATCTCTTCCCTTTCAAACATCCGTTTTTATCTTCCTTCTCTCCTGTCAGCCCCCCCCCCCCCCCCCCCCCCAAAAAAAAAAGACAAGAAAAGGTGTGTATTTTGCCCCTTATGAATAGAAAAATCATATCAAAGGAACAACTTATGACAATTAAATTTTTGTGATAAGTTAAGAAATGTAGTGAGATATCTTTTATTCGTGACTTTTTTCATGGAAAAATTTTCTTTAGTGGTTGAAGAAAAAAAGGTTCCACACAAAATAATAGAAGATGGAGGACATTTATTCGTACAAATGATCATAAGATGAATAGCATTTCCACCACATCTCAACTTATTTTTAACTTATTACACAAATTAAATGTTTTTCTTATCATTTTTCGTATTATCATCATCAAACTGAGCCTATATGTACTTAAGAATATATACAAGATAGAACGTGTGGGTTAACTTACAATAAGGTAGTGTAGTCTGCTGGAAAACAGCTACAACAACCACCAAGGAAAAACACATTGTGGAAAAGAACGCCCCCTAATTAAGCAAGCTAGCATGGTCTTACTACTCCCGACTGCTACTCATGGTAAGGGCCTACTCTAACCATTAGCTAGTAGTAGTACGTACTGGTACGCAATGATTCGATTAGAGCACCAAACAAATTAAAGTTGACGCAAATTTAGGTTTTAAGAGACCTTATTACTAATTAAAAGTCCGTATATTCAAGCTATATTTTTCATTTTTGACACTCCTTTCTAAGAAATTAATGGGTGCCTTCATTCAATATTGTTCTTTTCCTCCCATTGCATGCTAATATGCTATTCAATGCTTTTTTATTTTGTTTTTTCGTCTTAATTAAAAAGTAATCGTTTTTATTGGCCCAACCTTGACTGAGTTTGTTGTAACCTAGAATTTCATGACATATTAAGGATTTTGAAAGAAGAAACATCTACTTATTAGTGTGACATTCAATTTATATTCTAAAGAAAAACCTAAAAATATTGTTTTAAAATTCTTTTGAGGAAAAGAAAATACAAGTAAGGTTTGGTTTCCGATCAAAACGCAAGTAAAACAAATTGAGTTTTTATCAAAAATTGCTGCAAAAGTTACACAAGGGAAAGTAATTAAATACTTATCGTTAATTATTCTCTCTTGTCTAATTAATTTATGAAGCAAACCCAAATATAAAAACACACTACAAAACTGCTATTTGGGCTCTATAAGCAAATTCGCGCCTATATGGTGGAACCAAAGTATACAAGATTATCTCACTTTTTTTTGTTTGCTCGACTTTCTTCTTTTTACAAGAGCATTTTAACCTTTTATACGTAAATTTATCAATGGATTTGGATTTCTCAATTGAACCTTGCGAAAATGACTAAAATTTAACTTTACTTGTATTATGTATATACTGTTAGGCACCCTTAACTCCTTTTTTAAAAGGTTGTCAAGTAATTTTGTAGTTTTCATTCTTTTGTTTTAATTTTCTTTAGTGTTGTCTTAGAGATTTTTTTGGCTTAATATATATATATATATATAGAGAGAGAGAGAGAGAGAGAGAGCAAATAGAGCATATTGCAATGACAAGGTCATTAAGGCTGATCGACTTGAAAGAAATCTCGTTCTCGTAAATCATTAAACAGTGTTTTATTCTACCTTCGTTTTACTTGAAAACACCATATGTTAATCATGTTTCTGTCTATTCACGCAGGAAGGTTGTTGGCATATAAGTCACGTAATTAATTAAAATTCGAAACCTCTTGCTCAGGTAGGACAACAAGGTAAAAGGTTCGGGCGGCCATTTTTGCAATTGTTTTCTGAATGTATGGATCGAGAACGACAATTACCATAATAAAAGGAAAAAAAGGAAAAGGATGTATTAGCTTATCCCAACAACATACTAGCGTAATTGGTTAACTTAGAGAGTTCAAAATTGTGAAGAGTTAATGTGAGGTTGAAAGAATGTGTTTCAGACTACAAATTTCGTGACATAAATTCCACGAATGTGAGGTAAAAAGAAAGATAGAATGATACTCCACTTATTCTTAGTTGATTTTGGGTTGAATGTTCCAAACTTTTAATAAAGTATTAGAAGACAAGTTCACTTTGTCAAGCTCCGTAACCACACGAGTTTTGTGTCACCCAATATAATAAGTTTATATGTTAGGCTTAAAATTGTGCCACACGTATTAGTTTGACTTAGATGTTCTAAACTCTAATGAAAAGAAAGTAAGAAAGTGGATCTCACTTGATTGAACTTTGGTGGCCGGCAAACAACAATTTGTTTTGAAGAAATACTCACACATTAGATATTTATTATATTGGTAAGAGAAAAAAAGAAGAAGAAAAGGATTCATACGATATTGGAGAGTTTAGGAGAGAAAAAAAAACAAGAGTTCTAATCAGAGAGAAGAGAAAGTATAACTACTTTTTATAAACCATTTAGAAGTTTAGGAAGAAAGAGAAGAAACGTTCTATCTTATTTGTTTGAGTTGAAAAAAGGGGAAAATATGATCTCTTTTAAGAAGAAAAAAAAAATATGTATTTTATGGATAAAATAGTTATATAATAATTTTCATTAAAGTAAACTTTCTTTTCTCTCTCTATTTCTCTACGTTCAGAGAAAATTTTCATTAAACTAACTTTGTCTTATCTCTATCTAAAACTTCTAAAGGAGTCAGAGTTTCTATTAAATATTTTTTAATTTTTTTTGTGGTAAAAGAAAAATGGGTATAATTCCTATTTTAGTGATGCTTTTTGGCATATATCTATTAACCGTCTAATCACAGGTAGGTGTATGTATATACTATTGGTGATGTCGAGGAAGAAATGAGTCACCGGAGAAGGTAAGAAAAAGATTTTATGTTATGTCATAAGAAATACGAAGTAGTAGTAACAAAATCATTAGTAGTAAACCAAAGCGCAACCAAGACAATATTAGACGCAGCTAAATTAAACTTTCTTTTCTCTCTCTATTTCTCTACGCAGAGAAAATTTTCCACTTTGTCTTATCTCTATCTAAAACTTCTAAAGTGATAATTAAGCGAGGAAACCATTAGTAGTAGTAAACTGACTAGCAGCCACATGGTCAACTCATAATATATAATATTATATATATATATATATATATTTCATTCTTCACTCAAGATAAAGATAAAGATAAAGATGGAGGATTGATGATAAGTAGGCTTTACATATATTCTTATGATTTCTTTAAATTAAATAAAAGTTTTTTATAAGAAACTAGAACAATAGAATCAGTCAATCTTTGGAAAAAAGGAAAATGAAAAAGGTAACATGTCAATCGTATAATTACTTGACTGGGACATTTAAAAGATGATAATTGGTTCCTTCAATTCGATCGGGTAAGAAGAAGAATTCAATTCCGTCGTAATAAAATTTGATTTGGTTTTCCCCGGCCACCATTAATAATTCAATTCAAAATTCAGAGGATCGATCGATCTACGAGAAAGGAATCTTAATCCACACCCGCAATTAACCAGTCATTTTCACGGGAAAATTAAGCAAACAATTCTGTATTTTGAAATAATAATCTTTCTCCACATATCACGGGCTCTAGCCGCCCCAAAATTGATTCCTTTTTTTTTCAACGTTAGAATATGAAACTATATCCTTGTTCGAATCGCATGCAAAATATTATATATAAATCAATGAAGTAGAAGTAGAACCAACTTCGGAGTTTTGTGGTCACTTTTTCTTTTCACTTGAAATCACAAAACTAGCCTCAACTTCAATTATTTTGAAAACCAATACTTCCTCTGTCTCAAAATTAAATGACCTACATTAGTTTTAGTAGTTGTTTTATTGTTTTTTTGAGAAACGCCAATTCAACATAATTAATGGTCATTTATACGACTTAATTTCCATTATTAAATGTGGTACACCTAGATCTCATAATTAAACTGTTCCAAAAAAGAAATTAGTGGTACATCCATGATCTTTCACACAAAACACGGTGGACTTTAAGCACCTAAGCAAGTTCCATCAACTTTTAAGTGCCTTAAACATCTCCAAACTATAGGCGCAATCGTCACGCAAAATTTGGCATGGACTCGACATGATTCCTATATTAAAGTTTCGTTTGGTTATAATATGAAAAATGATAAGAAAAATATTTTATTTATATAAGAAGTTGGAAAATAAGTTGAACTATGTGATGAGATGCAATGTCTTCAATCAGTATTTATTTTTTGTGAAAAATTTTCTTTCTCGACCACACACAAAAAAAAAATCCACTGAAAAAGTCACCAAGTAAGAAGACATACATTTCACTACATGTCTCAACTTATTTTTCAACTTCTCACAAAAATCAACTATTTTTGTTTTTGTTTTCTATGTTGTTATCAAACAGGCCCTAAATAAATTTTTGACAAAAAAATAAAAGCAGAAAAAGAAGGAGGTTCTTAACACTTGGAGGTAAAATGATGTGTTAGAGCATGTGAAACACAAAATTGAGAGTATATATCATCAAGCTTGGGTAAGTGAGCGGAGGAGTTGGCCCGGTGGTAAGCCTCTTCCCCGAATTTTCGGGCAACCAGAGTTCGAGCCTTACCCGCTGCAATTAAGCAACACCCATTCCCCCATCCCCTTAGGAGTAAAAATTAGAAGTAGAATTTCATGTGTTAAAAAAAAAAAAAAAAAACTTGGGCAGGCACAATCTCTCGGGTCACATGCATACTAGTTTGTTTTGTCAAACACTTGGCCTATATTTGAAAATATGGGCTCTTTCTTTGACCCATTGAACTCTCGCAAGGCTCTAATTAACAACTACTACTTATAAAGAGGGTCCCAAAATTACCAACCAGAAGAAAGTGGATTTCATTCATACCATATTAACAACAGAACTCTAGTAGTGTTACCAAAAAAAACCACCAATGGGCAACACTTTAGGGAGGAAAAAAACTGCAAAAGTTATGAAGATAAATGGCGAAACAATCAAGTTAAAAACCCCAATAGAAGCTGGCGAGGTAGTGAAGGATTACCCCGGTCACGTTTTGTTAGAATCCGAGTCTGTTAAACATTTCGGAATTCGAGCAAAGCCATTAGAATTCCATCAACAACTGAGCCCAAGAAGGCTATATTTCGTAGTTGAATTGCCCAAAACTATTGAAGAAAAAGGTCAGCCCAGAAGAGTCCGGTCCACCATACATATGAGCGCGAAAGACCGGCTCGAGAGCCTAATGCTGGCCAAGAGATCGTCCTCCGACCTTTCAGCTATAAAACCAAAGGCCCATATGGTGGAGGACTTAAAGGGCAGACCGGAAAGTGACCAAATGAGGCTTAAAATGAGGCTACCGAAGGCAGAGGTAGAGAAGCTAATGACGGAGAGCAGAGACGAGGCCGACGTGGCCGAGAAGATTGTGCACTTGTGGATGGCTAACAACGGGAATGGTGCACCTAACATGGCTAATGACGGTTCGCTGCATTTTAGAGAGGGGTTTAAGGCACGTGAGGTATGTTGTGTCTCTTTATTCAAATGCGCGCATCGATCCTGTTTGTGTGCCATGTTCACAGGGGGTTTGACATTTTTTGTGGTTAATGAATTTGATTAAGTTTTATCGAGTGATTAATAATTTAGCAATTAGGGGGTTTGACATTGTCTTAAAGATTTTGGATGGATTATAAAAAATAAAATATGAGTTGACTATAATGGCAGGACTTTTGATCTTAATTATTTTAAAAGTTAACTATATATATATATATAGAGAGAGAGAGAGAGAGACCAAGTTCCCTATTTTATTTTCAAGTCATTTGCTGAGTTCTAGCAAATCGAAGCCAAATCTTGAGAGGTTACATGGGATCTGACTCCGGTTACAGCGTCTAGTTATCTTGAACTTCACACTCTTTACAGTACATACCGACCTTTTTATTTGTTTGCCGTACACAAGATTAATTTTGAACATTTTTAATTATGGTATTTCATTTTTACTTTTGACTTTTTTTTGTCCCTTCTAGAATACTAAACTTATTGCATTAGCCGGAAGTGCAGTTCACAATTAATTCAACCAAGTCCATTGATGAAAAATTATTAGATTTTCATATTATCGCACCTGTTTTAATTGATAGAATTTACTTTATCTTATTATAAAATTCAAAAGCCACGTGTCCAATAAATGGGTGTTTGATTTTTCATTTTTCTTAAATGAATTTTTCAACGTAAATTATAAGGTTTTAAATTGGAACACTAATAAGAATCTTTCTGACCCTAGGAAAATTCTTAGAATTTCACGCGCATGACAACAATAGACGTTAGATACTTAGTTTTGAATTTTGACAATCAAATCAATATGTTTCACGGGAGATTGTCCCAAAAAATGTCAAGTAGTTATGTCGATCCCACTTCTTGACCTATTCTATTAAAAGTATTTGGTTTACTAATTTTTTTTGTATATATGTTCTTTTTATGTCTAAATTTTAATCCCTTGTATAATTTTATTTTGTACTTTTTATTATTCAATCAATTGGACTTTATGTGTTCATTATTTTAAACGACTTTTCTTTTTCTTTTTCTTTTTCTTTTTTATAAGAAAGTCAATATCTATATAAAAATAACTTTGTTTTTGCTTTCAATTTGCAGAAACGTGTAGGATTTCTACCGGTCAACAAAGGAGAGATCCAATTAGCCGTGGCCTAACTTTCTTTTTTTTGGTAACATGGAAAAGAAAGCAGGCGAACAACTAGAAACTTCTTGAAAAAGCAATTCATGCCATGTCCGCCTTCAGAGCGTCTAGAATCTTAGTAGGAGGGACTACTATCTTTCGAAACAAGTGAAATTAGAAGAGGATAATTCAACGATTAAACTGTTCAACCAAACAGTTCCTTTGTATTATCGTTAACAAAAGACCTTTTGTCTTGTTGTCAGTCATACAACTCTTACAAAAACCCACCATTTTATGTCAACGTAATTAATGGTAAAATTATGTTCCTTCTGTCTATAAATAAACTCTAGGGATCTCGCAAGTTATTATTACTAGCATATGAAGCACACACTACGTGTGTGCAGTGAATGAAATAAAATAAATTGTATGCAAAATAATATTTTTTTATCTTAAGTACATAATCAATTATGTCTTCTTTATGGAAATTTTTAATTATGAAATTAGATCACTTGCAATTAGTCAATTAAAAGATTTTGCATCTAAAATGATTCAATTTTACTTGATAGAGTGTTTGGAGGAATTGAAAATGTTATAAGAACATGTTTTGAAATGGGTGTTCTTATATATATATATATCTCAAAGTTTTTTTTTTACTCCGTTTCTCTTTTTCTAGTTTTGATAAGTTCGCAACCAAATAATCCCTTATTTTTTATTTACAAAAGAAAAAGAAAAAAATATTCATTTTATTCTTTAACGCCACACAGAAATCTTCCACACTGGAGATCCGTTTCAATTTTGATTTCTCGAAACTCGATTGTGTGCATAAATTCATCAGATGGCTAATGAACGTTGCCCCTCTTCGCTAGCATCGACAACCTTATCCGTTCAAAGGAGTTATTTGTTTTTTCAGGGTTTCCGAATTAAATTATTTCTTAAGGTCTTTTGGTTTATAATAGGCTTAAAACATTAAAAAAAAACCAAAAAAGAAATAATGTAGAAGATATATTCCTTACTGTTTAGTTGACGATGTATATTTTATTTGTAATATTCAATCACTCTTACTTTGGATTATCAATAGAATTAGTAAGAACTTTATAATCAAAATCAAATTTTCTTTGAAACTCAACTATTCAAGAAAAAAAAAGAAACATGGTAGTATATTTCGGAGAGAGAATTTATCGAGTGTTGAGGAAATATGATAAAAAAAAAAATTTCATAACATCAATTGGTTGTAGTGTCAAACAAATTCAACACTAATTATAGTGAGTAAAAGCGGATGTGGTTTAACAAAAGCAGTTGTTGTCGAAATTGTGTTGGTAATTCATTGTTTGGAAGTTGAACATAAAACGAGGTGGGCTGAAAGTTGTTGGTGGGGTGAAAATATTGTTTTTGGCGATTTATTTAAGAACACCTTTTAAAATCCTCTATATTTCTTAAAATTTTGTATAGAGTTATCAACATCAAGTATATGTATTATATTCCTTTAAAATATAGAGTTGGACTAGTTTTCAATATCAAGAATTAAGCAATTTTAAGTCTTACTTCAAATGACTCAATTTTAATTTTAGTTTTCATATTTAATATTATTTAATTTTCCTAACCATGCACAAATAAATATAAAAATTGTAAATTGTCTAATTCGTATTTTGAGGAACGACTAAACAAATCCTTATTATATGAAAAATTAACTCCGTAATAAATAAATATATTTATGTAAATATCCTATTTGATAAAAAAAATTGTACATTACATATTATAAAAAAGCAAAGCCTAACTATAAAATTGGTTTAAATGTTTATTAACATAATTTTGTTAATACTTGTTTACCTATCCCAAAATAGTATTTAGTTTTTTTTTCATTATATCTCTCTAGATATATATATAGATAGATAGATTTTTAAACATAAGTTTTTGATTGACTAATTTTTTTTAATACACAGATTTGATTGTCATTATGAAATTTTGATTGAAAAGAAAATTAAAGTTGAACCCCTTTTTAGTTGTTTGTAGGGCTGACAATGGGTAAGTTTTGTAAGCGAGTTGACAAGATCCGAACCCACCCCATCAAAGAATATGCCTAACATGTGTTTTTTTCCTGATTTAACCGAAGCAAGTATTATATTGAAAATTAGAACTCTTTCCATTAAATATGCTTAGACCTAGGGTGGCTATTTTAGAAAGGGTAAGATGAAACAACATAAAACAATACAAAATTTTCTTGAAATTAATTGAATAATTCAAATTTGTGTCTATAATGTTTAACATGAAGTTGTCTTTGTGTCCATATTTTGAAACAAAATTGGAGATATATTGTGATAATTGTGTCTTGTCTTGTAAATTAGGTTTTATTGTGTCTAAATTAGATAAAACCAACGTTTCTACTGGTGTTATAACGTATTTATTAAGACCTTACGTTGTGTTAATCATGTTTTATCATGTTAATTGGGTATTATTGTGTCTAATTAAAAAAAATAAACATTTGTACTTGTATTATGACATGTATGCCCAAAACTTGTAATCATGTTCGTCACTCATGTTGTGTATTATGTAGGTTGTGTTCGTATTTTGAAAAAGTAATAGAACTCCATGTCATGTTGTCTTAGGCCCAAACACGACAAAAAATATAAATTGCCACTCCTACTTTGACTCTAATTTATTCCAATCCAAATTAATTTAACGCGTTATAACTATATGACATTTAAGAGTATGTATTTAAAGAAAAAATAATTTATTAAATTATCCTTGATAGGAAAAAATGAAAGAGAATGAGGATGATACTTTAATAATTGAACATAGACACCAAAAAAAAATTTGGTCAAGTGGTAACACTTTTATGGCAAATTATTGTATTTGTTCAATTGGAAAGTAAAATTTTTCTTGTACTGCATGCTCTCACCCCCAAAATATGTATTGAGAGTGTAAAGCTGAGGTGTAAAATACTGAAAAGATGAAAAAAAAAAATGGAGTTATTTAGTTTGGATTAAACTCTCCAGTTCCATCGTATGGTAAAATGTTGAAGCCTGTGTGTGTTATAGGGAGTAGGGACATAGCCATACCCGGAAAATGAGTAACAAATGAAATCAACCAATTTTCAATTGAATAAGAAAGGGGATATACATTAGAATTAAGTGAATGAACTTCCTTCAATGTCTACACATGTACAAATAGGTACTAGGAATTATTTCCTCAAACCTCCTCTCTGTATACACCTCCTCGGGCAATTTCTTCCACCCCTCCAAAAAAAAAAAAAAACCCCAACACACACAAAAATAAACCAATATACCCAAGCAAAGCAAAGGAAAGGGATAACCATCAACTTCATTTCTCCGTAAAAACAAATCTCATTCCCTCGCCCACTAAAACTAAATCGATTCAGTTCATGGTGACCACTGATCTGGTACGGTAAGAAAATAGGTGGTCATTGCTTTTCGAAATCTTCTCTTGTATTGTTTGGGAGAAATAATGGTTGGAGAAGCATTCTTCGGACCCCCAAGAATACCAGACGCCTTCACCCAAGTCTCCAGATGCTTGTCCCACGTATATTGTCTCATAAAATCAATAATCCCCAATACCAGCTCCTTCCTCTCATCATCCACTCCAACCAACAAAGAGTAGTCCATCACATCTACAGACTGAATAAGCAAAATAAAATTTTATTGTCATTGATTAAATCACATCAATGTTTGAGTCGGCTACAACAGTGAAGGGCGATTTATGCAGCCCTTGCAGTTGGTGAGAGTCGAAACTAAGATTTGAAGGTCTGGATGTGGGGTGTCCTTTACCACCGGGACAACCCACGCACTCAAATCAGTTAACCCCTGTTTGGTTGGAAACTTAAAACCCAAATTTTTAGTTTTCTACGAAAAGTTAACATTGCTTTCACACTTACCAAAATTCATTTCAATTTACCTTCTCTCTCATAAAATTTTTATAAACACCATAACTTTAAATCTAAAAATCGGAATTAGATAAAAAAAATATATTTGAAACCTATTCATCGAGATATATAAAATAAGATTCATTGTGACTATTTTTTGAGTTTTTTTCATGAGTTCTTTTGAATTGGTTGAAAAAAACTCCAACAAAAACCAAATTCATTTTTCAACCTACTTTCACACTTCCCAAAAACTCAACCAAACACACCCTTAAGTTCTTTTCTTATATCATGAATAATGGTGGGACTTTGAACCCAAATTTCAACACCATGATGTTCAAATAAAAGGGAGTTGAGAAAACAACTTACAGCTAAAAACGATGTATCATTCCAAACAGCTCTTTCTAGGCTCCTCTTAGCCTTGCTTCCAAGAAATATGGGATTTGCACGAAGTGCTTCTAAGAGGTTCATATCAAGCAACACTTTGTTTACCCCAGTTGTATCTGAATTATAACGTGACCGTGCAGAGCCCTTAAGATCATACACCCTTGAGATACTTCTTTTGTAAAAGAGATTCTCCATAACCATCAAATCCATTTTAGTTTCTTTGCCACCCTTCAAGTGCTTCACAGTTACCTACCATTTCACCAACACAACACAATCATAATAAGAATACAAATAAATTTCATTCCTAAACACATAGAAGGCAGATAAGAAGAACAAAGCTAACCTGGTAAATACCAAGAATTTTAGCAAGGCAAGTTGGACTTCCAGAGTTAAGAGAATCCGTCAAATATTTGAAGTATTCGGGTGCAAATTCTTCAAAAGATTCAAGCTCAGTCTTTGTAACTTGTTTTATAATGAACCTTTCGTCCAACGACTTGGCAAAAAAGACATTGCTTTTTCCTCCTTGTGCACTCCATCTCTTGCAGCGGCTTAAAGATCGTATAAAATCCAATTTACCAGGGCAGCATTTCTTCCTAAAAGCATCAAATTGCTTCGCAAAATAACATGTTACAGAAAACTTCACTTTACCCCCAGCATTTGGTGACTCATCTTCAAAAGAAATTTTTAGATGAGGAGTTTTGGGATCGGTGAACAACCCGCCTATTGTCATTGAAGTATCTTGAGATCCTCCAAAGCTTCCATAGTGGATGTAATCCAAGTCCAAAGATCCAAAAGACTGCCAAGCTGCAAGATTAGAACCTACAGAATTTTCTCTGCTCATTTCCTTTGGTACATTTGATAATATATCAGCAACCCAGTCTTCGTGCTCCTTTGAACTCAGAGCATGTGATATTATGCTAGTGGGTTCATTATCATAAACAACCACCACGACATTATGTGGGCCATTGGGTTGAACCATCAAGTGCGCCCCTTCGGGCAAAAGTGATGCAGAAGAGATCAATGAAGGTGTGGAACTCAGTAACAGGTTTCTCTTTTGAGCCTCAAGAGGCGATATTTGAGATAAAGTCCTGTGCACATTGGGAATCGGATCTCTAACCATATTCCGGTAGTCTCCAGAAGCATGAAAAGACCGACGCATTGACAAATGCAGTGAAGAAGGGGGCAAACCTTTTTTGATTCTTTCCTGAATCCTCACAGCAGAATCAAAAGAATAAACTCTAGTAGGAGACAGTATCCTTCTAAAAGGCGGGTTTTCAATTTGTTCTGCATTTAGTGTGTGAAGTAACTGCTCTTTCGACTGATCAGTACCGGTCCATAAAGAATCTATTTTCTCAGACAGATTGGATGCAGCTGAAGGCACACATTCCAAGGATGACTTGTTGACTGCAATTTCTATACCTGGCTTTATATCCTCCTCTTCGATATAAGCGAATGAGGTTGACGATTGCAATTTAGAGCAACTCAGTATAATTGTCTTCATCACCTTGGTCAAAATTGCCCTCCTTGAACAACAAATCGGTTTTCTCTTTCAGATCAGTATTAGACGTCGTAATCTTGGGACTAAAATTCTTTGTTTTAAGAAGAGACTCCAATGAATAGAGCCGGCGGTTCCAAACGCGTGAACCAATAAGGAGGGTGTGCCTCAGGTGATTTAGTTCAAGAATGTCAACTGCTGGTTGACCAAATTCAGAAAACTCTTCACCAGCTGGCTGAAGCAAATCCTACATGTTTAATAGCAAATTTGTGTCACCTAAAATATATTTAATAGCAAAATTTACATAAAAAAGAACAATATACAGGTTCATATGCACTCACATTGTAATTGTTTCTTTCGTTTATAAGGAGGTCTTTGAACTCGGTAATGTGGTCGCGTAAATCATTTGTGTCAGATGCTTCACCTCCAAAAGATGTATTTTTTTGTTCAATGCTGTGGAGTACACCCGATATCTCCTCGTACAAGGCCTCTGTTTTAAAGCAAAGCTGGGAGCAGCAAAAGGCAAGAGAGTTAATATACCGATTAGCAGAGGTATAACAGTGTTGATATTAGTCCATATTTAGCAGAAATAACAGTTCAAAATTCAATATAGTACCTCGGCCGTCTCCTTTTTTAGCCAATTCTGTTGAAAGTGGCCATTGAACTCAAGCACCGATGGAGGCAATTGTACGGAGAGAATATCAATAGGAGAATAGCGAAAGAATGCAACCATACTCCCAAAGCTGAAAAGGCAAGATAAATTAATTCATGGATGACCACTATCACAAAAATCAGGTTTTATAATTTCTTATTTTCTAATTTTATTTTTCTTAACATGGGATTTTAAGAAACAGCATGTACCCATAGTAACGTAGGCAGTCCCTTTGAAGAGAATGGCCACAGTTTGCAACACGATTAGCAGTTGCATGGTTTGAAAAACTAAGTTCCAAAAACTTTCCGAAAGAAAGGCCCCAAGCAGCATCGGACATGATCACTCTACGGGTCGCTGGAGGAACTCCATCAATATGTGCACACCTGAGGCAACGGTGCCACATCCATATCTTTCCATCCCGTTCCCCAGGTAGCTTCACTGACAGAATCCGTTTGACATTTATTGTGAGATTCCCCTGCTGGTGGGTATAGCATATGACATGGGCTTCAGCTGGTTCATTACATGATCGACAGCAACATGTCTGAAAATAGAAATCGCAACATTTTATAATCCCACTATCGAAAAAAAGGGTTATAAAGAATAAAAATGGACCCAAAACAAGTTTACCTGATCAAATAGATCATCTCGAAGGTACCTCCCAAGCGGCTTATCAAAACAGCCATAGAATTTGATGCGAAGCAAACGAGAGCGTTCACAAACAGTTCCATTAAGAATGCAACGGCTTGAAAAGGATACTAATATGCTCTGATGACTGTCGGTTGCTGAATAGTATTCGGTGGAAGCTCCATCAGCTCTTTCAAACTTTGTCAGTTTAGCATGATCTTCCTCCTGATCATGATTTCTAATATCAATGGGACCTAAAGGACTTGCCAAATCTTCATCGAATACATCTGAGGGCACATTTGTAATTCCAAACTCTGTTGGAATAAGAGAAGAATTATGGTGGTCAACCAATAATTCTTGCTCTCCAAGTTCAAAGTTAACGCTTGAAGGTCCCGCATCAAAATTAGGACTATCAACTACTGAAATGGCATTATCGGCCATTGTCCTCTCAGGTATTGCTAGTGAGGGTTTCAATGTCATTTTAGGTAGACTAGCACCCTCATCAGCGAGGAAGGAAGTCTCTAGGGATAAATGATAGGCTGCAAAAACTGCATACTGAATTACATGCTTAAGCTTCTTTAGTTCTTCACGACATGAGCCCTTGAGAAGCACCTACAGAGAGTCAAAAGATAAATAAGGAAACTCTCATTATGGCTTGAGTTTGATTTTGGGACCCTTATAAGAAAACAACAAAGTTACTGATACTACGTTAAGAATTAAGGATTTTACCGTGCAACCTAAACGTCTAGGACAACCTTCAAAAAACATTAACGTTTTAGTTGGCTTCTTGTTGAACTGATTGGCGGCCTCGTGTTCTTCAGAAACTCGTTCTAACCGAAAGAGTTCACAGTGACCCAACCATGTTGTAGAGATTTTATCTATTGACGGAGTTATAGGAGCACCAGTACACCTGGCTACTCGCTCTAGCAATGACCGCTTAACATTCAACACCAAAGAGATCTCTTTTGCTAAAAGATACTCTTGGGCATATGAAGATACGCTTTTTTCTACCAGCAGCACGTTCGGACGGTGGGCCTCTATCTTTGAAACAATCATCTTCAGATGATCAATTTCCTGTTTACAAAACGTAGACTTATTAAACTCAGGACAATTGCTCTGTCTTAGTGTAAAAAAGAAGCCCACAACTTAGAAAGAACCTGTTGCAGTAATGTATCAAAAGATGCCAGCTGATTGGTAACTCTTTGATACTCAAGTGCTCCTCCCAAAACAAGTAATCTTGGGTTTTTGTATTGTGAAGTCATTCTCTTGTGTTTTATATTCTTTGTACAAACTACTCCTTTAACAAGTTTGCTGCAAACAAAAGGAACTAATCAATAACTAGCAAAGTAACATATTGTAAGCTTTGGGCCCAAATCCTCACTATTTTGCTTTTATCCCAAAAGGCCTATTACTATGAAGGAGTAGTGACCACTCATACATGGCACAAAATTCACCTCACCCAGGCAATTTTGGGACAAACAAACTTAGTATGTAGACTGCCAGCATCCACATCAAGGCACATACAGCAGCTCGCCCACAACACTAAGGTTGTCACAACACACACCCACATGGGGGGGGGGGGAGGGAGAGAGGCATCTATACCTTTCACTAGGACTTCCTGATGCTATACACTTAACCTTTACATAATCACCGGGATCCATACTGCCGCCTCTGCTAGTATCTGGTTTTACAAAGTTTGCAGCTTGCCATGATATTCTGGTAACTATATCAAGCCAGTCCTCAGAGCTATTTTCTTTGTCCACCTCGATAGACTCCCCTTGCAATAGCTGCGCAACAAGGGCCCTAAAATGCCCTTGTACTACAGCTCTCAACGGTTCTTTTTGCTCTGAGTTCTCTTTCTCCTTCTCAGTAAACATGCTATCAAGGCTATTACTAGAGGAAAACATTGCACTCGATTCCCCAATTTCATCATCCTCGTCATCATATGCAAAGAAATTGTTTTCTGCATCTTCTTCAACTTCGGGAGGTGGAGGAAACCAAATGAGACCATTGTTTTCAAAATCCAATGGCTTGTATAATTTCTCATGTTGGTCACCGAATATAGACAAATCGTCACTGCAATAATAAGTATTTTCAGGCCCTTTTAAAACAGCCAAAGTTTGTTGTTGATCAAGAGGACCACCATGCTCTTGCTGTACAGAATGCCCAACTCTATTGGAAGTAATATGAATCCTAGAGGGGCTGTCCAACGGACTTGATCCTACTGATTTAAGACTGTAAAACTCGTGTCTATCGCTAACACTACTCGAATCTATATCTGAAGTATCGTAACAATATGGGCTGAAGAAGTGCTTTGCTGAATCTTCTCCCTCGTCTTCATCACTCCTACAATCAGTCATACAATAAATGACTTGTGGATCCACCCCATAAGTTGTTGAAATAAATCTACAAATACTAAGATAATAAGATCAAAAAAGGTTGACAAAATCAGGATTTGCTTTTGCGAAACAAAATCACAAGACCAAGCAGTCATAAGGTTTTTAGATGCTCTATGTAGGCACAGGCACAGGAATTCAATACAAACAACTTCATAAATCAAGGTATTCTATACAAGAAAATACTAAGATTTTTAGTTTTGAAAAAGGTTTAAAGGGAAGTTATCTCTACTCACCTGCTTGGAGTGGGATGAAGAGATCCCGGAGATGAGCTGCCAACAGGAACATAACATCCATCAACTTGGCCACCATTGGAACTCGGTGATGGTGGTTCAGGGCTTTGCTGGGTACACTCAGAAGGATGGATTTTATCACTGTACTTTTTCCCAACTATCTCCATATTACTAAAATCAGAGCAAAACATGCAAGACTTAATATGAAGCCCAGCCTCGGCTAAACTTTTCGAATCACCTGATGGAACCACACCAGAAGAACTGTAACCCCGAATACAATTCTCGCAGAAAATCCGACCACATCTCTGGCAGTTGAATCTTAGGTAAGACTCCAAAACAATCACCTTGCGACATAGATCGCAGCTAGTATCGGCCATTTTACAATTAGGCAACAAAGATAGATCACTATTTCCCCAAGAAATCCAAGATGTAACCTTCTCTATCAAATCCAATAGTGAACTATCAGGTATTCCCATAGAACAAAATAACCCACCAAGTATAACCACCACCAGTTCCTCCTCAAAGCAAACGCCAAATTACTCTTCTGCTCTTCTTCCTCCTACTATAAAACATAAAACTGAACTAACAAAAGTTCACGGCTTAATAGGATTGAACCCAATGGTTGGCATCAAACAGAAAGAGCTTCCAGGTTAACAGAAGTGAAAGTTAACAAACCCACAATAAAAGTAGTAGGTCTTTTCTTTTCTTTTCTTTTTTGGAACAAGGGTTACAAGTTAAATTAAGTTAAATGAAATCTCCTTTCCTGGAATCTCATAGAATATGAGAAAAGAAGGGAAATGAAGTAACTAATATTTACAGGATGGAATTATATAATGACAAAACGCATAAGGAATCAAAACAACAAGAAGAAGAACAAAGAGTATGGATTTTTAATTATTTTTTTTCTCAATAGATCTAACACAGGAATCAAAAAGAGCAAGGGTCAGTTACTCAAACCCTAAACCCAGCTAGCCAATCCCAGAATCATGAAGAAGAAGACTAGATCCCAAGAAGGATTGGAGCATTGGCAACAAAATATCCACAGTTTATGCAGTGAAATAACAGAAAGCCAGAGACAAACTCCGTAGTGATTCTTTTAATCAAACAGTTCAACTTACAAGAATACAAAATAGAAAAACCAAACCACCCACTACCAACAAACAGAACAACAACAACAACAAGTGAACTGTAATAGCAAGTGTTCGATATTAAAAGGTGGAATTAATGAAAGCACATCAAGAAAGATATGTGAGAGAATGATTAGCGACTGTAGAGAGAGCGAGAGAGAGAATTAGATAGATTAAAGAACAAAGAGGATGAGAATGAAAAGAAGGAAAAGGAAGAGTACTGAGAAGGCTCCCTTTCCATTGGAAACGTTGGCTCGCATCTCCATGACTACTAATACCACCACCACCACCTCCGCTTTCTTCTTCTTCAGCAACACTCACTACTTTCTCTCTTCTCCCCCTTCTTTCCCGGCATTGCCTTTCATTTTCACTACTCCAACTCTACATTAAAAAATAAAATAAAATTCCACTATTCGCACCTTCTCTGTCTCTTCTTTCTTTCCTTCTCTTTCTTCGGTTAAAATTTAGGATTAGATAGATATATTATTATGAAAATAAGTTATCGTCACATAAAATATTTCGAGACGGATACCGGAAGACAGACGGATAATATTTGAGACAATGAGACATATTCCGAAAACGAGACGAATACTATAAAATAAATAAAAGGTCGTGCGTTTTAAAAATATATGTTATATAATTATAATTATATATATATATATTAAATTAATATAAATTTTTATGTAAAATATTTATTTTTTATTTATAATGTAATTAACATTTACTTTAAAATTACATGTCATTATTTTCTTAAAACAAATACCAACTGTGAAGTTAATGTTATCATAGATTGAAATTATACTCTATCGAAAAAGAGATAGAATTGTGAGACATTATCTTTTTTTAAAAAAAAAAATTGTAAACCACATTTCTTAGATTCATGGATGGGATCCAAAAAAAACCATTTTTTTCTATCTACTTTATTTATCCTTTGGCTCATGCGGATTGAAATAAAGAGTCATTTTTTATTTTATTGAGTTATTATATATTTTATTCCATTTGTTTAAGATTATCGATTCAGCAATTGGTCAGTATGATGATTAATTAATTAGGTTTAATTTAAGGACATGAATGAGGAAAAATGGGTTAAATGCGATTAATTGAGACTTGTCGTTATTATTATTTATTTATTTATTTATAATAGTATATTGAATGGGTATTGGAGCTTTCAATTGGTCAGAATCAGTGTATTGGAATGTAAAAAAGTATTTTGGATGATCAGTCAGGACCAGCATTTAGATTTGGAGAATTGACTATTTAAATATATTTTTTTAGTTGGAGATATTAATCATCAATCACTCTCACGATTGCGCGCGTGCGATATTTTGCTTCATTTGGAGGAAAGGGATTGTATTAAATATCCTATAAAGCTTTATAAAACTAATTAATTATTTCTGACTTCCTCGAATTAGAAGCCGCGTCACAATTTTAAGGTGGCGTTATTGTCACACACCTAATTACTCTCTAACATTCTTTTTTTTTATAACACTCTTTTAATATAATACTTTTCTTCTTTCTACTCCCAAAAATCTAAGGGGCACTCACCTTTAAATTATATTAATTAGTAACATTTATATTAATGATAATTATTAATAAAAGAAGGAATTAACAAAAAAAATAAATTAAATTAAAAGGCCCTCAATCTGCACAAATCAGACTGCTCCTTCCTTCCTTCCTTCCTTCCTTCTTCCTCTCTTCGATCGTCTCTTCATTTTCCTGCTTTTCTTCTATTTTCTTCCTCCACCAACACTTTCTCTCCAGTCCACACTCTCTCCCTCCGTTTCATGCCCTCTTCGGCCCACACCATTCCCTTCTGATCTCTGCCATTAACGATTAAAAATTTAATATGAAGCATATCGGCTTATCGAAAATTAAATAGCAAATGACTCGGCATAGATAAGCCGAGTCAACTAGATTTCCATTCAATGTTGCTCGACCCTAATCCACCGAGTGTGAAATATTTACTCGGCCTAAAATAACCGAACTTGAAAGAGGGGGCTCGGTGCAGACCGCCATGTCAAGCCAAATCTAAAGCTTAAAATACATACTCGTCATAAAAACAGTCATATCAACTTACTCGGCTTATAAAATCGAGTGTATTTAGCTATATTCGGCTTTATAGACCGAGCAAATATTCTTCATTTGTATAAGTCAATAATGTACGCTCGGTTATGAACAACCGAGCTTGTTTACTCTTACTCGGTTAAGTATGGCCGAATACAATTAAAAACCTGTTTTAGGATGATTGCAGAATTAGGGTGAAATGGCTTCACCTGAGCGAGAGATTCCAGTAAGATGGGACTCTATAGACTCGGATGGATAACGAACCACGAGGATTTGATTGTAAAGAAATTGTTAGATTTGCCATTATCGAATGTCATGTTGTTCCAAATTAAAAGATCGGACGGGTTAAGTGCTTCTTGGAATTGAACAACACTCATTTTTGCATAGAGAAAGATTGATGGTTTGTAATTGGGGTTTTGGAAGTGTTATTGAGGGTGGATTTTAGATAGAGAGGATAATGGGATTAATTAATTAATTAATTGTTATTAATTGGTGATTATTGTACTTAAAAATAAAAAAAAAAAGTGGTGGTGTGTGGCAATAGAAAAAAAAATTATTTTTATTAAAGGAGTGTTAGAGAGAGATTTGGAGGGTGGCAATAGCGCCACCCTAATTTTATAATCTTTTATAAAATTTTAATTTTAGCATTATTATCATTAATAATATAATATATTTACCACGATTAAATTTGATGAATTACATATATGAAAAAAGAAAACTTAACTCTTAATAAAATTAAATTTGGCAAAACAACACGCAACACGATAACACGATACGAATCGACACGAAGTTATAAGTTAATGGGTGAGGCCTTAACAGTTTCGGGTCGTATTGGTGCCAACCCGATAAGACACGATAAGTTAACGGGTCGGATCATATATTCGTTAACACGATAATAACCCGTTTAATACGATAATAATTACATAGTTGTATATATTAATATGTATAATTTATATTTTTAATATTTTTAATATAAATGTATTATATAAGTATTACATATATATTTGTAAATTTAAGGTAAACTTATAATATATACATGTAATATTATATAAACAAACATGTTTTTTAATTATATATGTACTTAATGGGTAATAACGGGTCATATCGGGTAATTCGTTAAAACCTAAAAAGATAACACCCGAAACACGATAACACCCGATAAAAAAGCCACTCGTTTAAACCCGAAACAATAACACCCGAAACACGATAAAAATCGACACGAATACAATCTAACCCGACCCATTGACAGGCCTAAATAAAATTATTAATTTGAGACGTATTGAAAATTCTAGTCAAACACAAATAAAGATGTTTGGATGAGCTTTTAACATATTACACAAATTACTCTGTTGTTGCATGACATCTCTTTCAATCCTGTATTTTAAAATAAAAGTGTTGGTTTCATCAAGTCATTTTTCTAAAAACTAATTTAAAGAAGTGAAATATTATATAATTATGCGGCAGAAATAATTTGTTTTCATTCAACTAGCCGCAAATATCATTAATATGACAATACAAGCTTTGCTAAAACAAAATTTAATTAACATGTAAAATAATATGTTGCAACATTTGTGCTAAGGTAAGTCGCTAATGTTTTAATAAAATGACATTCAGATTTTAATTTTTGTATAAAAGTTAATCCTATTTAACGAATACTTTCTAATGCTTTTAGAAATTTTAACAAGTTAGTTAATTATACTCAACCCTTCTTGGCAAATAATATGGGATTTAAAAACAAAGACTTTTTGATAAAATAATTTTATAATTTTGAACTTATTTTCAAGGGTCGATTATGTGCTGTTTGTATTATTATTGCTGTTATTATTACCGTGATTATGAATTAATGCATGGAAGTGAACATAGAGATAGGGGTAGAAATTTGGCTGCTTTAGTTATGGGTATTTTATTTTATTTTAGGTTTGGTGGGACGACAATTTCTGTCAAGGCATGTGACCTCCCAAAGTGTACCGAAAGATATATAGCTCCTATTATTTATTCATTTAATTTATTATTATTGCAACCTGCATAATTCTCTTTACTTTATTCTATTGGCATTTTTTTTATTTTTTTTGTTCTACTGTAGTACGGAGACTTTCATTTTTATTTAATTTTTTTGAGAGTAAACTATTTAATGGCTCTTAAATTATTAACTTAATATTATTTTAACTCTTAAACTAAAAAATACTTTACTTTAATCTTTAAATTATTAGCCAATATCGTCCTAAACCTTCCGTCCAAATTTTGTTTTAAGTTGGATGGAAATGGGTGACATTTTTATCATTTTAATTGAAAATATTTTAGTTAGATATTTTTTAAAAATTGGTTCAAGAAAAAAACCGGTTTGATTTTTTTTAACATTAGTTTAAAACCCCCATGAATCTTACCATATGATTTTGTCTTAGAGCAATTCATCTTAGTGGGGGTGGCCACAAGTGGAGATGATAGCAGTAAGAGCAAAGGGTGAATAGTGATAGTAGTGATGTATGTATGTATGTATGTATGTATGCATGCGTATGAGAAATAAAATAGGAGGGTTTAAAGAGAAAAAGAAGATTGTGGCATTGGCGGTGGTTGTGGGCGGAAAAACTGTGTGGGTATAAATATATATAACATATATATTTATATATGCGTGTGTGTGTGTGTATGAGAGGAATTTTTGGGTTTCTCTCTCTCTCTCTCTCTTTTTTTTATTTTTTTAATAAAAAATTTAATCAAATTTATTTTTCTAAACAAATAATTGAAATGACAAAAATGCATTTCATTTTCGTTCAACTAACAAAAAATTTGGACGAATGGACTAAAGTAAGCGTTTTTTAGTTTAAGAACCAAAATGATATTAAGCAATAGTTTAAAGATCATTATAATAGTTTACTCTTTTTTTATTTGTCCGAAGAGTAATAAGTTCGGGCATCCTTAATACATTCTAGCAGTAAACATAACCATCAGGATGAGGAAAAAGTTTATACCTCCTTAATTTTATTAAGAATGTATTTCAAAATTGAAAGAAATTATAAGTTTAAGGTGGGAATATCCATTTTTTCTTTTATGTTTCAGTAGTTAATTTACATGTTTTTATAGAGATAATGCCAAAAAAATAGTTTCATATTGTAAAACATAAATCATGAATAATAGGGAAACTAAGCGACCTTTGTATTTGAGTTTTTTATTCTCCATCCGTCCCAAATTAATCTTGCTATTTTATCATAAGTATTTTTTCTATAAAAGCCTTTGATAATTTTACTTTTATGGTGAGATCTTCGATTTCTTCCACACGAAAATCTCTTTGCTTTGCTTAAAAAAAAAATTACTCGATATCCTAAAAATTGGGAGGTGACACATCCCCGGAACACAAACTATTTAAGAGACACTAACTCTAATGATGAACAACATACTTTACTTACCGTAAAATTTGTAACATTAATCTTCAAAATACAACTTTTTTATTATATTTTTTTTCGGAACACTCTCAAAATACAACTCTAAATTTCATAGTTTTTACAAACAATGCAACAAATTAGGAGTTCGTAAAAAAGAAATAACGATTGTTGTAATAATTATAGTTACTGTTAAAACAACCAAAGAATATAATTAATATGTTCTGACGAAGGTCTAATTGCTGGAGTATTTTTTTATTTAATTACAAAAACAAATTATGTAGTGTTGAGGGTGGACCGCACTCTAAAACACAAAAAGTCATCATATCTATATTAATAAGTCGAAATATGCGAAAAAAGATTTAGAGAGTGAACCAACTACCCACCCGCCCCTTTGTATAGAAATTTTGGATAATTTTCATCGTCATTAGTCATGGCCCATGACTCGCCCTTCTGACTATACGTAAGATCGATTGTTCTCCTTTTTCTCAATTTGTGATTAGCGATTCACATGTGGATCAAATTGGGATCGACATTATAGTGGACATCTATATTTCGATCAAGGGAGACTGGGAAATAGTACATCTAATTTGGAAAAAATATTTATTCTTTTTGAAACGTCAAAATATTTATTTGAAATATCAATAATGATACCTAAATAATTATTATTGTCCTTTAAATAAAAGAAATTAAGCAAAAGAGTGTTGTTGATTGCAAAGTATAAAATAATAAGCATTACTACACACAAAACATAAAGAAAGAAATGAACTAGCAATCCATTTCTTTTGCATCAACTCCTAAAAATTTTCAAGGTAATTAAAAGTAACTGCACAAGGAATTTTTCAACCTCAAGCGAATGTGGGCTAATCCCACTTGAATTAGATTTTTTGGCATGCACTAACAAGTATTATTATGGTTTTTTTTTTTGTTTTTTTTTTTTGCTGTCAACTATTTATTATTATAGTCAAACTTGACTTTTTTACCGAAATTATTTTGACAGTCATATGTTTAAGCCAAGGATAGATTGTCTAGTTTTTATTTTATCATAAGCATTAATCAAAAAGAATTAAAATCTTGTTAAATAGATTATAATTCTCAATTAACCACGTACACAGACACTTTTCTCGATATAATTTTTAAAGACGCAAATAGTACAAGCATCAGTTAGGGAGGGTAAACTAGTATTTTCACAGTAGACTAATCAACACCAAATTTGACTCAAGAAAGTGCTATATTATCAACGACTTTTGGAACGGAACATTAGTGGTTGAAGATTAAAAGGAACATCATAGGTTTATCCTGGGCACTTATAGCTAGTACAACTTTTTTATCAATGAAGTCAAGGGTTTGTTAATTACCATTAAAATTGTGTACGTGAATAATGATGGCATCAAAGGAAAACAAGAGGGTGCGGCCAAAAAAAAATGTCATATATTTTTTCTCTCCCAATTTTAATGGGTGGGATGGGAGTGAGAGACTGTCTCTCATGGTTTCCATTATATGATTTTGACATGACATTCCACACACAGCAAATGCAATTGGAATCCCAATTAGCATTCAGTAGTGTCCTTTCGGTTTGCTCTTTCTTTTTTCCAATTATTCTACATTCAACCCTCATGTTTGACCCACTTATTATAATAGCTTGTAAATGTATTTGTATCTTGTAAATGTATTTGCATCGCATTCGTCACACTTCATATGAGCATATCCTCCTTGTAATTCTACATGCTCCCGTAACATTAATATATTTTTTGGTTCCCTTCACATATATGTATCCTTATATGTATGAATAGAGCCTAAATACAATGAAACCTTACTATTTAGTACCATGTGGCAATACATACAGTGTACCAAACCCTCATATACAGATAATTGCAATGTCAATTCATAAGATAAGTTTCATAATTTGTTTACGAGTGACTGTAATCTACATTTTATGTAATCGAAAAAAGTTTAATTACATGTGATAAATTCATGTAACACTTTATAAAAGACTGACCAATGGTTACACAAATTTTAAAAATTATCGTAGAATTAACTATTTGTCATTTTTCTTCGTCTCATTGTATTTTTGAAACTTCAAATATTTTCTCATTTATTTCACAATCCAATTTTTAATAGTATTAATATTGCAAGAAACACTGTCAAAATGTATTGGACATATTGATATATAGAACCTATGTTAGTGTTCCTGTAAAAAATAATAATGATGGGAGAAAATTTCAAAAACAACAATTTAGAAGTTAAAAAAATAGTTAAGGGAGCAACAAAAATGACATGTTTTCTTTTTAGAGGGTCGTGTCAACATTGTATATAGCCCTATTTATCTATCTGTAAAAAAGATCTCACATAGCCAATATAAAAATAATTATTTATCACGTCATATGAATAATAATAGAGTATTGTGATGCAAGCGCAAACGCCACATATTACACAATGACCCATTTGATTTAGCGTTGAATTTATTGCTTATATTGACCACAAGAAAAACATCTAGTGACGAAAAGCTTCAGGCTCCACCTAAGAACAAGTAATGGAGAAAGATAATAAATCTTTTTTACCTTTAAGTCATGGAACATATTCCCTATAAGTGGCCGCACCACTTTGCCTTAAAAAAAAAAAATTGGTTCGGCTTCACTTTCAGTATTTCTTTAACTTAGAGCATATTGCTAGAGTAAATATATTTACTGTTACATAGTGTATAACTACTAAACATTATAATTTTTCACAATAATACAATGCTTTACTAAAAAGTATAATTACTTGACAATAAGTAAAGTCCTTATTTTCATTCCCATTTACAGTTCTCTAGTTCTATCATTTTTAACGTTGTATTTTATATATATATATATAAATTTAAGTGATGATTTAATAATATATTTTTTTAAAATACAATTTTGCAACCACCACACAGAGTGGACATACAATCACTACAAATAGACAGACTAAAACCACCACAAAGAGTGGACACAACAAATCGTATTCAATACTATGCCCATGTAGATTGAGCTCACAACCTTGTTATTATGGGGATAATGAGGATGCCAACCAAGACACAATTGTTAGTATTCTTAACATTGTATTAGAGATTAGAGGTTGGTTATCTGGAGATCTAAAATTCAGCCTTAATACTAACATACCCTGTTGTTGTTTTTGTTTTCCTATCTAATTTTTTTCCTTGTCAACAATGTACAATCTTTATGTGTGAGCATAACTTTGCACGAGAGTGGAGGTATTAAGCACAAAGTCCAATATGGCTTCTCTTCGTTAAAACTTTTGGGACCATTTCTAAGAATCAACGGACTATGTTCTTCACAAGTGCGATAAAGAAAACTAATACTAATGTAAATAAGGAGATGCCATTTCCAAAGCAATATTTTTTTGGTAGAACAATTTTATTTCAATTAAAAAGCAACAAAATTGTTGACTTCCTCGGGCAATAGTATCTTCTTATACATATTATCAAGTTGCATCACAAGCAAAAATGCTCATTACCACTCTACGGTGCTATACATAAAGGAATGAAAATGAATAAAGTTAGTTTTCATACATTGAATCTAACAGACTTTTAGGTGGATTTATTTAAATATATTTTTATCTTATCCATCAAAATGAAGAAAAGTACTTTTAGGGGCGATTCAAAGTCCTCGTTGTACAAAAAGGGAGACTAGTGTGTTTCTTCAAACTACTTAAAATGGCATGCAATCAGGGTAGGTTGAGTCTGTTCCTAGAACTCCTCACTTGCACACAGCGTTGTGATGTGATGATCTTCATTGAAACAATAATTTCAGGTCAATCAATCATCAAGGATAAAGCTGATTTCTTTAAATACGATACGGTGCATAATATATGAAAAGAAGATGTGATTCAATTTTTTATTTTATACACACGATGATTTTATAATACAAGACAATTACTACCATGATGGGTAGGCACACACAATCACCACCACCATAATATATGGACACAACAAAGAGTTTGATTATAAATTCATGTAGATCGAACCCATAACCTCCTTAGCAATCCTAACAGGGATAACTCACTCTTAATTTGAGACATGGAATATGATATTAGACGGGGTCAAGTGTGTAATAATATATAGCTTATTATATGAAATAATTGACAAATCAATAAGGAAAAACAAGATAACCAAGAATAATTCGGATTTAAATTAACAATTTGGTGTTTTACATCAATCAGCTCGTAAATAAGTGGATAATGAATGACAAAGATATGTGTTTATACAATCAATTTTAAAAAGAATAATATCAGATTGTATAGACATGATAAGGAAGACAGAATAATTTCCATATGTATACATCGTGACACAAGGTTTGCAACTTGGTTCTGTATAAACTGGTCCCAGGTAGCATTTACCCGCATATTAAACAAACTTTATAAGAAAAAAAAAACTCAACCCAAACCCCATCACTTGACAAACAAACAAAAACTCTTAAACTTGAACCACCTTACAGAATAAAACAATTCAAACAAAACCAAATTCTGTATTTTTGTATATCAGACTACAGCAGTCTATTCGGAAACCGAAAGGCCAAAAATACACTTAGTTGCGAACAAGGTCAAATGAAATCAAACCCACATGGAACCCATCATTACCTTTGAACCCAAAATAATTCTAGAATAGATAAACCACGTCCAAAAATATGCATTGATACCCAAAGATCAATATACAGTTTTCCAAACGACGTTAACACAGCCATTTCTCTACCAGTGTATGGATAATTTGACAACATATTTTATTTCTGTGTGGTTCAAAAATTGAATATGCTTCAGGAGACGATTTTTAGTCAAAAGTGCTCCTCCTGTACTACTCTTATTTCCTTTTTTCTTCTACTTCAGCAAAATGAAAAATGCCTTACCACACAAAACTTTTTGAAACAACTGAGCGCAAGAGGATATGAAGAGTGCTATGCCCGATTAGTGCGCCTTCCAACTTTAAATGCGAGCTCCGTATCAATTTTCAGGGAGATGTCAAGTGCTTTCACAGAATGTGTCAGCGCACCGCTGGAAATATGAATGGATCAAACACTAGATTATGCCACATTCTTTTCACTTGTGCATCAATTAGTTCAAGAAAAATATTTGGTTCTAGCTATAAATACTTGAACAGTATTTACTTCTTTTTTGACAAGTAAGCTGCCGTTGATTTACTAGGTCTAAATATGTTACAACCTTCATGCAATCCTTTTTCGTGGAAAATGCCCCAAGATTTCATATTTCCATCTTTTGTGGTGTTTGATAGCCTTAATTTTCTAGGGAATCAATATCCACGGCACAACTCGCTTTAGCCTAATTTTTCCCTTCCCTATAGGAAATTAGGAATACAAAAACCACCTGCCCTCCAGGTTTTTGTCTTCCATGGAATATTTTTTCCACGTAAATTAAGGAAGCGTAGCATCATCATTACCTAGAAATATATGTCACGCCAGTTTGTCCAATCATGTGTACTGTTTCAAGGGTAACATTGCCTGATGCCTGCAAACATAGAACAAATATATATATATATATATAAGCACAAGGCGATACAAAGGAAGAACATGGAGATACTTTAATCTCTTATGAGAACAATGGAAAATTCAATGCACTTTAGCAACTACCAGTTACTTTAATAAGAACTCTTTCTTTTCTTGAGAATTCTTTAATAAGAATTTTGAAAATTTGTATGGAAGAAAATACATTCACTACATGCTCTAATGTAACATGGTTGAATAGGATAACTTTAAGAAATTACGGATCATATACACACATATATACATAGTTGGCAGGTATAGCTTAATATCACTATTGAAAAATACAAATACAAATTAAAACATGAGCTACCTCTGTCTCAAACCTCCCATTGATAAGGTCTACAGCTTCTTTAAGCATGGATACATCAATATCCCCACTAGGTTGTGGGACAACCATATTGTCAAGCATTATCCTGCTTAAGGATGTCTTTGTTTGAGATGCATAATTCAGTACCTCGTTTACTTCTTCAAGTGTCCTGGTCTCAATCTGTTTAACAATTCAATTTATACACTTCAAATGAACAACATAAATTTCAAGAATCGCCGCTAGGCTAATAGACTAAATTTAATTTTGGGGGGTTTAATCCTTAAAGAAACATAAAACATTAAGAAGACTACCTCGACCCCCATTTGAAGATTATTCTTCTCTAAATACAAATCCACAGACTTGAGAGCATTTGTTACACCTCCAGCTGTAGATATATGATTGTCTTTTATCATCACCATATCAAATAAACCCATCCTGTGATTACGGCCTCCACCTATCAGTACCTGCAAACAGAGAAAGGGTGAAAGTTAGTGAAAAACAATTTATAAAATAAATGAACACAAGGAAATGCAAGTCAAAGGAAATGATCTACACCGCCCACTTGTCCACCAGACGTAAGCCTGGAGCAGTTTTCCTCGTCTCCAAAATGTAAGCAGGATGTGCAGCATCTGCCATGGCCTACAAGAAAATGTGGGTTTCAAACTCAAATTAGGTTAGAAAATGTGCAAAGTCATAATTTCCCTCATGAGTACATATTTCTTATGTAAAAGTTATAAAAATTACAAGATAATGAACACACCTTAGTAAGACTTGCTATTCCACTCATCCTCTGCATAAAGTTGAGCACAACCCTTTCAGCTACAACAATGTTGTGTGCTCTTCCTGCATATTATTGTCAAGGAGTGGTGAAAAATAAGAGGTAAAATTGAAATTCTTCAATTGTAAAAAGGAACCTGTATATTCCAAATACCATGTACTTTGCCAAATTGGAGTCCTTTATGAACATTATCCCCATCGCTTTTAGACCATTCCACCTGATAACAAAGCGAATGTAATCTAGTATTCACTCAAACTACAAAAATCAATTACTTATAGAAAAGTTCATACGTATTCATACCGTTAGTGAAGGATCAACCTCATTGAATATCATTTCTGCAAGTGCAATTCCCGCAACAATTCCATCCTCCTTCGCCAGAAAATGGGCTTCCACTTCCATGTCAACTGGGATGGTGGCCATACAAGTCACATCCCCTGCATTTGTAAGAATCCAATGTCATTTATGGAGAGGGAGAGAGAGAGAGAGAGAGAGAGAGAGGGGGGGGAATGCAACCTCGATCTCCAGCATCTTCAGCAAGGGCAAGTTTGATAACGCCCTTCAGATCATAAGTAGGGTGTGCAGGAGGCTTAACAACCAGTGGGTTGACTGACATTCCATGATTTGTAGTTGTAGCTGCAGACATTTTAATACTCAGTCTGCAATTTTCAGTGCAAAATGAATTAGAAAAATAAGCATATTCAGGACATGTAGCCACCAATCATCTATTTAATCACAAACATAAACAAACCTTGAAGATGTAACTGAATGGGGCGACAGTAATGGAGACGGTGAAATCCCAAACATTGATATTTTTGTGTCTGAAGCTCTTCTATAGAATTTGCGGTACTTTTTAGTCCGTCCTCTCAACCACCACTTCTAAGATTTTCTTAATGTGGAGTGGAAAAATCAGAGATTTTATCCATACAAGTTTTCCCCAGTATATGAAACAAGGAGAATAATAAAGCACAGTTTAGACATAAATGTGGCCTCTTTGGCTCTTCCTTCCTGATAATGATAGTATAATTATTAGTTCAAGATTAACAAAAATAAAAGAATTATCCATAATGTAATAGGGTTTGTTTAGGTGGTTAAGACACATATTACATGCATGACAGATTCTGGAATTTGAATCCGCTTCGTAATATTTGAAGAAGTATATATTTTTTTCATAAATTCAAGGTTTCCAAATTTAAAGTGGAAGAGGATTAGGCTCTATTTGATAACAATATGGAAAATGGTGAGTGATGTGGTGCTTTATGATTATTTTTCAACTGCCCACACAGACCATGAAGCATAGACACGACGCGCGACGAAACGCGACACCAATTTTTCCATAGGACACGACAGTTGGGGTTCATATTCTTAATTAATTATATATATATATGCAACAAAATGATTAGATGAATCAAACTCCGTCAACTACTAACTTAGGTGGCGTTTGATAAAACAACTGAAAACTGAAACTGAAAACTTAAAACTGAAAACTTAAAACTGAAACTGAAAAAACTGTTTGTTTAGTTCTAAAAATTGTATCTGAAAAAATGTTGTTTGTTGAAATATAACACATCTGAAAACTAAATTTTTTTTAATGTGACAATTTTACCCACAAAAACTAATCATACGGCCACACAAACCAAAAGAGCACATCAAATACTCAATCATTTTCTGTTCACTCTCCCACCCACACTCCATCTCTCTCTCTCATTCAATCTGCTTTTCAACCCTCTCTCTCTCTCTCTCTAAATCAAACCTCTCAGATTCCAAGTTTTCCGGCATAGATTAAAGGTGGGTTTCTCTTCTTCATCGCTAAAATCAATCAAAGGCTTTTATTTCATTTGGTAATCACACCTTAATTAGATTGCTCATATATATACATGCTGTTATATCTTTACTTGAATGAACAAACAGATTTGTATTTTTTTAAAAACAATAAAAAATTCTTTTATGTGTTTTAGAGTTGATTTTATCACTGATGTTTGATCGATTTACTTTAAAGAATGCCAAACCACTGAGCATAGAGAAGAGGAAGAATTGAAGACGATGCTGCATAAGGGGGAAATCGAATTAAGAAACAGCAGCACGAGAAAGAAGGGGGAGAGCAAGAACACGAGGAGGGTAAACTGGTATTTTAAGTGGATGAGTTTTCAGTTTTAAGCGGCTAATTTGCCACTTAAAACTTTTGATAAAAAATTTCAGTTTTAAGTGATAAAAATTAAGTTTTCAGATTTAAGTTTAGCTAAACAAACAACTTCCAAATCACTGAAATCTGAAAACTTACAGTTTTCAGATTTCAGTGGGTAAAACAAACGACCCCTTAGTACTAAACCTGCCCCATTTAAAAATACTGTATATATATATAGAGAGAGAGAGCTGTTGTAAAACATGTATACGTAGAAACAGACAGAGCTATCAGCTGTGGTAAAACACATACATGTATATATTATATGTAGGGAGAGACGGAGATAGAGATAAAGAGAGAGTAGCGTACCTTTTATGGAATGCCAGAGAGAAGTCGTCGACGGGAAGTTGCGGCTGAGAAGTCGTCGATGGCAGAGACTTGGGGCTGGGGAATGGCGGTAGGTTTTAGGGAAAAGAGAAAGAGATGATATTTGTTTTGTTTGTTTTACCATTATTTGAACCTCGTATATTTTTAGTTATTTCTAATTTAATTTTTTTACACTCCTTTCATCTTAATTTAATTGTCACATTCTGAAAAATTAAAAATAAAAAAGACATAATTATTACTCTAAAAAAATATATTTATTTTTAAAAATGTCATTTACTTTTTTTCTCATAACAAAAGTGGCTGGACCTAAAATAAAAAAAGTGTAGAGGAGCTTAAAGGGTAATATTGAAAATCAAAAAAATTGTTATAATTAATGATATACTAAATGTGAAAAGTAGACAACTATTTTGGCACATCTATAAATAGAAAAGTGAACAATTAAATTGGGACAGAAGGAGTATGTTTTTCACGTGATTAAAAAAATAATAAAATATATAGTACATGTGTCAAAAGGTGTTTACATGTCCGACACTATTCAAATCTGACACGTAACTTCTTTAAAAAAGTGTACGTACTTCATAAACACAAATTAATTATTTTTTCTTATTAAATTCTTTCTACCTTAATCTTTTTTTAAATTAACTCAACTTATTTTGGAGTTTAAATTAATTCTTCTATATTAATTTAATTTTTTTGAGTTGGATAAGATTTAATATGTGATGATTAATAATAAGGGGAAAGAAAGATAGAAAATCGGGAAATACATAGGAGAGCAAAGGGGCAAGTGGCCAAACCCACCGAATATTAAAGCGTTTTAAAGTTTTTATTCCTTTGAATTTGGAAGGAATTATAATCTTGAAATAGATAAAGGTAAAGCGGAGTAATGAAATACAATAACCCCAGTATGAGTATGACTACGTTCATAATTTTCCAATTATACTAAACCCTATAAAATTGAAATTGGCGAGAAAGAGAGAGATTGAGAGGGAGTCGAGAGAGAAAGATTACCAGAATAGGGAGAGAGATGGATGTGTTGGAGCCGGAATTCCAAACTCCAGCAACACACCTAGTCTGTTTGGCGCGCAAGATGTTGGATAAAATAAGGGTGGTGATAAATGTACCTTCATTTTTTGTCACAAAAGTCCTTTCTACTTTTCACCTCTCATTTTTTAAAAATTTGTCACAAACACACTACCCCACCATTCTCAAAATTAAGAACCATAATTAAAATATAATACTCTCCTGTCATTGGAAGAGTATTTTCATTGATACTCTTTTGACATTGAGCATTTGGAATTTCAGCAATTATTTAGTTACAGTTCAAATTTTTAGATATACTCTCTCGTATTAAAGAGAGTAACTTTGATAATAATCTCATGTCTTTTTACCAAAACCATCTTTTTTCTCCTCCTCTCCATGTATTTTCTCTGTACCTATTCTTTCTTATGGCCGCCTCAGCCTCCCTTTAGGGATTTTACTCCTCTGCTTCTTTAATTTTTCTAGCCGCTACAATTTTAGGGTAACTTCTTCATTCTCAAAGCTACTTTTTTTATTTCAAGTTTGTTTTATAGTTTGATTTGAATTGAATTTAAACAACATGTTGAATTTGCAATTTGAGTTAAGGGGCAATCTTAATAGTTTATAAAGTTATTCTAATGAGTTTGCTATAGCGCACAAGAGGCATTTGATAAAATGCCCCACACAGAATACAACATTTATACCCTTGTTATTTTTCATTTTCTTCGATCTCCATGTCAAATTTCAGAACTATATTTTTCTATCATTATTTTGGGTCGATAGCCTTTGGACCCTTATGTTATTTAATTTTTTGCATGATTGTATCCCTAATTAGTTCGTTACATTGCAGGACCTTATGATGTGCCTATTAATTTCGATTTTGCAATGAATAGTTTGAAGAATTACTATCAAATTTTTACTTGAATTAGTTTCAATTGCTAAGGGAGTTATGTCCCCATGTTTTAAATTTTGTTGTTTTTATTTGGAATTTGTTCTCTGTCATGTTTTTATTTAAAATAAAACTATACAAGTGTTCAATCTCTATTTAAGTCATGTAGATCTTTATGGCTTTGTTTTGTACTCTTTGCGGATGAATTTATGTATGTGTTTAGTTATCCCTCCTTTTTTTTTTTTTTAGTTTTACTCATTGTTTAAATTTTCTCCTTTTATTTTGGAATGGTAATGAAGCGTTACTTAATCAATCTTTCTCATAGAAATATTATCATTGTTCTCCATGCTTGTTAATTTTGACATTCTGAATCTTTTATCCGTATGGCCCGTATGTGTATTTCAGATTTGTTAATTTTTTAGTTTTACTTTTTTTGCTTTTAAAATACCACTCTTTATGAAAAAAATGGTATGATTTACAATATCCATTTGACGAAATGTCACACCGATACTTGAGACGTAATTTAACTACCATAACTTCGATTTCTAAATTTTATTTTCAGTGACACTGTCTACATTATTCCACCTACACCCATTATGAAGTGAATTACCAACATTCTTTATTTGTTTTCCCATCATTCTATAAGTCACTTCATTCATGCCGCATCTTTGCTTGATGAACCAAATGTTTCTAACTTGATTTGTTGTTTTTGTAGTCCAAGCGAATGGGATCTATTTGTGACAGTTATTCTACAAAACCCAACTGATCTAAATTTAACCCAATACTAACCTTTGTGGGATAATGTGTATATGGTGTAATATATATTAGTATCGACCCATAAGTTAGATCATTAACTGGCATTGGTTCTGTGAATTAACTATTTGTGTGGACTGTGTGTGATTGTGCATTTTAATTATCGAAGCTCTTGGATTTATGTTATTCTTATATTTTTTTTAAAAAATATTATGAGTATTTTTTCTTTTTCCTACTTTGTTTAATTTGTTCTTATATGCTTTTGCGCTTTGCCTCAGTTCATATTTTTCATTTGACGAATTGCTACAAAGAGAATAGAAAACTATGTGAAGGTATTTAGTCTTAAAAATTTATCCTTTCGTTCCATTGCTTTAATATATTTAGTTTAGTTACTCCTTTGTTTCATATTGATAGTCTCGTTTCATTTTTGAGACATAATTAATTTACCAAATCCTATAATAAAAAACAAGACGTATTATTGATCTTCAATTAGGTTGAATGTAGTGAATTCTTAAAAAGTTTCAAAGTTAAAGTAAAACTATGCATTTGAGAAGGAAATAGTATTATTTCATTTTATGGCACGACACGACATGAGATAACGATTGTACTCTATAAATTGTATACATGTGGTTGCAATATTGACTAAAAATCAAAGCAAAATAAAAAGGTTAGGATGCGTTACATGATAGAAGGTAGTATTTTCTTTAAATATACCTTGGTGCAAAGCCTGCAAGGAACCGCATATTTCAATATTGTGAATTTTTTTGTACTATGTTTTCTATACCAAATTTATGAGATATATATATATATATAACATTGTGACTGATCAATATCCACTATTCAAGAAGCTTCTTTTTGTCCACGATTGCAGTTCTTTAGTTTCAAGCACTAATTACATTAATAAGGAAGCGCGTTTGTGCAATGAAATGTTATTTGTGCAACGCATTTGTCCATAGAAAAAATGTTAGATGATATTTATTTTGTTAAGTAATTAGTGAAATATATATTACTTTTTGTGGGTTTCATATATTGAAGATTTTTTTTTTGACGATTCGCCACTATTAATTATGCTCTTATGATTTGATTGAAAATATTATTGAAAAAATTTTGCACTGCCATCCATTGTTTATCATTCATTGTACATTGTTTCTTTAATCATATATACAAATTTCTTTACTCAATCAAAATTCTACCTATTAAACTCTGTGCATTACACATAAAAATTAACTGCATTGCACGGGTTCAAAACTAGTTATTACAATATTAATAGTTAATTATATTTTAATGTTGATTTATAAAAGAAACTATTGTTTTGACAATAATCTCTTTCAAAAATATATATTTTTAGGTGAAAACTCAAAAATATATTCATTCATGGTTAAAAGAGCCTTTGGTACTGTTTGATTAGAGTTTTTAAGTTAAAATTTTAAATATTTTCTAAATTTGAGTTTTTAAAAGCAGTTTTTAAATTTGATTTGTATTTGGTACACTGTTTTTTTTAAAAACAAAAAATACTTAAAAATTTAGTAACTCTATTTTATTATCTTTTTGGAATTTTTAAATTTTTTTTTTTTTTACTTAGAACACTTTCGTGCATTATTTTTAAGAAACCACAAGCCCCACAGTTTTTCTTACGGTTTATTTATTTGTTTGTGCTAATTTGCTTTGTTTTATAAAATTAGTTTTATTTTTATTTTTTTATTAAATTTGAAGATTTATTTTTTTCTTACAGTTTTTTTTTTTTTAAATACAAAGTTAAAAATTAAAGAAGATCATTGAATCCTACTTTATTAAAGGTATACTATTGGATGTGAAATACGTTATAAATATTAATTTTTAAAACTTAAACTAACCATGCATGATTTTTTTAAAATATATTAAAAAATAGTTTTATAAAGTTGAAATAAACAGGACCTTTGACTTCGAGAATATAAACTTAAGGTAATGGATTAAAAGAGTTTCTTCTATAATTATATTCAAAAAAATGACATCTTACATTTTTATTATAAAACATGGATACTCATTTTTCTTTAACTAAAATACCATTAGTCCATTTATTTTATTTTTCTTAAAAATAACTTAGTCACCACCGACCACCACCGCAACCACCATCCCTCTGCTGAGCTCCAGCAACTATTATTGGAGTGTCAAGATCTCACTAGAGCTCCAGCGTAAGTACTTATATTTTTGCATTCTATTCACAAGTAATTAATAATACATATTTCAGTGTAAATTATTTTTACACTAAATCCACAAGCAAAAATTATACATATTTTAGTGCAAATATGTTTTTGCATTAAATCCTCAAGTAGGCCATATCAACAAATGGTACATATTTTAATGCAAATCCGTTTTTGCACTAAATCTGCAAGTAACAAATGATATATATTTTAGTGCAAAGGTGTTTTTACACTAAATCCTCAAGCAACTCATAATATGTTTTTTTATGCAAAACTGTTTTTGCACTAAATTTGCAAATAAATAATGTTATAAATTTTAGTGCAAATATATTTTTTTGCACGAAATTTGTAAATAAATTAAGATATAATTAGTACAATTTCATTTTTTTAGCTAAATCCATGAGCAATTAAGACGTAAATTTTAGTGCAAATTTGTTTTTGCACTATAATTTTTCTCCACCAGAGCTCCCATGTTTTTGTTAAAGGTACGACAAAGGTCGCCAAAGTTCTGAAGTGGCCGCTAAAGCTCCTATGAGCGGTGGTGGCAGAAGTAGTTGATGAAATTTAATAACTATCAATAGTAATAAAAAAATAAAATATTGTAGGAAGGGCATAATTAACAATTCAAAAAAAGGTATGTGATCATTTTAGTGAACAAATATTAAAAAAATATTCTTATAACTAAAAGAAATTGAAAAGGAAGTTAACTATCTAATTTAAAATAATAAAATAAAATATTATTAATTTAAATATAATTACGGAGGACGCGGTTACAACCGATTTTCTCTCTTAACTTTTTCATCCGTTCCAGGAATATGTCATTGGGGAGGGTCACTCAAATTTCTAACTTTATTTTGGGTCCTTCTGGCGCGGTAATATATTTAAAGTTGAGCGCTTTTGATAAATTATATATAAAGCAATTGGTTTGGGCCTTGTCCGGATGATGAGGACTTTTTTTTTACGGGATTTTCGTTTTACCAACAAAATTTATGTGGGAGCGTATCTAATATTTGTCAATCTAACTAATAATTAAAATTTATGGGGTGGGTATAGTTTGACCTGATCAATCATATAATTGTGAGATAATTCTTTGGTGGGGCTAATGAAATTTTGTATTTCAGCAAAGCAATTGCCTGAAATTGGTGGCAATAATATTGTATAAAAATAAATGTTGACAACCACCACACCGTGGCCTGAGGTCAGTGCCCATGTTTTCAAGCCCCCCCTCCTTTGTCCAATATTTTAAAATTTATAAATAGAGCTGGCTATTTTGCGAGAACAACGGAATTAAAAAATTTATATATTTTGTTTTGATACTAAGTGAAGAGTCTTATTTTATTTTTATTTTGAATAATTTAAATACACATAACTAATAATTAAAAAAAGGAAAATAGCCAGATAAATATGAATTTAGTATGTCAAATAATTGAGTCAGAAGTTGTATATTTGATCAATTAAGTTGCAAAGATTGTAAAGTAAGGGACGTTGAATTAAGGCATACAAAAAGGGCGGTAAGTTTTGACTAATTTTCCCCAACTAACTAATAAAAACCATATAAAGTGAAAACACATGCATATTCTTCAATTCCTTCTCTAGTTTTAAAAAAGGTCGGCTAGCTAGCTCTTGCATTCGTTATTTGGTTGGTTCAAGTTCAACTCATGACCTTTGTAATTTTGATTTGAAATCAAATATTGCAAACAACATTCAAAATCAACCACCCCCTAGCTTTCTCTTTCTTCCTGGCCTGTCCCTTAATTTCCTCCTCTTCTCTCTCCATCAATAAATATAATATTCATTCACATATATATACAAATTTTGCATTCCACAGAAACAAGTCATATATTTCATTGTAGCTAGCTAGCTAGGTCTCTAGTGATGGTTTTAAGAATTTCAACTATCATTATCTTCATTCTTCTTGCAACTATGGCTTCAAGTGGACTGTGCAGGAACGTACTTATGAAGACTAGTCGTATTAGTGGCGCTAAATTTTCATCTAGCGGAGAACGAGAAAAGTACAACGACAACTACAACTACATATTGGGGAACAAGCTACAAAGAGGGCCAGTTCCACCTTCAATGCCATCTCTATGCCACAACAAGCTCGACCCCTACAAGCAAACCCAACTTTCTTTCAGTACCGATGATCACCACTATATATTCTGTCCATAAACCGGGCCTTACTTATGAATATAAGTTCAATTACTTCTTTTTTTGTTTTTTAGGCGTACAGATTATATTGAGCTAAAAATTTATCTCCATACCATGCCCACGCGCGCCGGCCATAGATGTGGAAGCTAATTAAGCAAATTCCAGGAGGAATATTTCTGAAATATTTGTTCAAAGAGAGAGATATATATATATAGTGGAACATTCTTCTCTTCTTTGATTTATTGTTATCCCCTTATGATAAGATTTATATATCCTTTGATCAACTTATTTGAGTTTTATTCTTTATAATTAAATCCGGTTATTAGCTTTAACATGCAACATATAGTTTTGTCCATCAATATCATATCGTATAAGAAAATTCACTCCAGTCTCTAGCTAGTTTTTCCCTTTGTCCTTCATTTTAATTAATTAAGACCAGCAATATAATTATTTTTCATTTTTAGTGTATAACTTTTGTTCTGTTTTGACAAGAGAACACTTTAAATATATATATATATATATATTTAATATATTTTTAGTTCCTAATTTTGTATGTGTGTACATGTCTCAAGCCAACGCCTTATTGTTGGTCTAAATATATAAGGCTACCTTTACATGTTGCGTAAACATGTTATTCTGAAATTATGGGACTAAAATGGAAGGTTATTACATTTACTTATTTATATATCTACTCTTTATAGTTTTTTCTTTTAATGAAATACGGGACCAAGATGGTGAAACCCCTTGAATTATATTTTATATATATATTCAGAAAATTTCAAGTGCGGACCAATTCGTACGGACTAGACTTTTTGCGACGATTTTTTGTCACTAATATCATCTCTCAATTGTTTTAGCAACGAAAAACCGTCGCTAAAAAGTCTAGTCCGTACGGACTGGTTTATACCAAAAATGCACTCTATATATATCCGTTCTTTATGTAGTTGCTTCCTAGCCACAGAGTGTTGTACTATCATTTTAGCCAATTTTTATGTATAATTTGTTGTTACATGTCATATTATTAACTCAAAAAGATTAAAATAAGAAATAACCATTGTTATTATTTTTTAGGCTGATGCTTAGGGCACCACAATATTAACTTGTGGGTACAGCCCTTCTAAAAAGGGTTTGTTTTTTCTCAAAGGAACCATTAATTAAATGATGGTAAAAAAAAAAACTAATGGAAAGTGTATGGTTCTCTAAAATAAATACACATGCATATATATACAGAAACACACACTTATATATATGTATATACTATTCTTCAAATTAAATGCCCTGACGTTCTTAAAACTTAGTTCAAGTTAAAAAAAAATAAGGTTTATTTTTTCTTCTCTCTTCAAGTTCATGAATTTGGGTTTATGTTAGCGGAAACGTTGAATGATGGATCATGAGTAAAGCTAATTAACTAGAGTGATTGCTCCTTTTTTTATCTCCAATTAATTATAGATTCATAGTCATGATTAAGTTTCAGGGTATTTGTATGACGTATTATGCTTAACATGGCATTTTTACTATACTATTTTGTGTTTAAAATTTAAAAAATGCGCATGTAAATTAATTTTGCATAAATTTTTAAACAAATATAATTGCGGATAACATTCATGCATCTATACAAATCAATATATGGATCTTAAACTAACATAATTCGTATGTATATACAATTTGATTAGAAATATCTACTGACCTCGGACCATAGCCATATCAAAATTGATAAAAATATCGATGGCAGAATTCTAGATACCGGGAACAAGTTTTTCTCCCTTGACCTATACGCTTATGTGTTGTATCGTAATAATTAAATATGTAACTGATGGATTGTTACGTATATTATAGGCAGAGAGAGAATCAAATTCCTCACATACCTATCTATAACTCCCACTAATATAATAGAGATTTTATTCCAAATAATTAAATAAGTTGTTATCATCAATAAAATCATACAGTTCAAAACTTTATCACTCTCTCATTATTTATTTATTATCTTAATAAATCACTAAATAAAATAAGCCAATTATGTAGGTCACACAAAAATTAAATAATTAATTCTTACAACACACACATATATATATATATATATGTATATTTCACATACAAATAAAGAACACAAGCATATATATGAAATGTCCATTATCTTTGTGGAAAAATATATGCATACAAAATATATATGGATACGTATCACGTAGGGGTAACAGGGGAGCCTGATATTTTTAATGTAATTTTTTAGAGAGAGAAATACCTTATTCTTCAATCAGTGTTAATATGTTTGTTTTTTTTTTTTTTTTTTTTTTTTGAGAGAGAGAAAAATATTTATTTTGAAATATTTGGTGTCCCATTAATACATATAAAGCTAAGGCCCACCCCAATTTCCTACTGCAACCAAGCTTGCTAATCAAAATAAAGCCGAGGCTCAGCCCAATTGTCTATTGCCTGGGCTAGACTACAAGTATGTTTTAACTTTTCCACATACCCATTCAGAAGGCAATGGTTTAAACAAGTTTCTTTCTATAGTTATATTTAATAGAAAGATATCTTATATTTTTATTTTATAAATAAAGATATTTATTTTTTACCTGGTAGTTCATCCATTTCGTTTATTTTTTTTATAAAAATAAATTAGTTATCACTACCACTATCTTCTTTTAAGAGCTAAAGCAATTATTACCGAAGTGTCATGATTTTACCATAACTCCGGCATAGGTATTGGAAATATATTTTTACAATAGATTTTCAAGCAACTAATGATACATATTTTAGTACAAATATATTTTTGCACTAAATTCTTAAGCAACTCATGATATATTTTTAGTGTAAATAAATTTTTGTACTAAAACCACAATCAACTAATAATACATATTTTAGTGCAAATCTTTTTTTGCACAAAATCCACAAGCAACAAATTAATTATACATATTTTGGTGAAAATCTATTTTTGCACTAAATCTTCAAGTATCTCATGATATATTTTTTTGTGTGAAACTATTTTTGCATTAAATCCGCAAACAAATAATGATATAAGTTTAATGTAAATATGTTTTTGCACCAAATCCGTAAAAAAATTAAGATATAAATTTTGGTATAAATTTATTTTTCCATTAAATTTGCAAACAATTAAAAATATAATTTGAGTGCAAAGTTTTTTTGAATGTACGACAATGGTTGCCGGAGCTCTGGAGTAGTCACCGAAACTCGAGTGGGCGTGGTGGTAGAGGTAGTTGGTGAGGCTTAACAATCACTAATGGTAATAAAGAAATAAAATATTGTAATAAGGGTATAATTGACCATTCAAAAAAAGAGTGTATCATTTGAGTGAACAAATATTTGAAAATTGTCTTTATAGTTAAAAAATATTGTAGCCACCTAGTTTTAAATAATAAGATATTATTGGTTTGAATATAATTACATATGAAACACTTAAAACCCATTTTCTCTTTTCAAAAAAGATGGCATATACGTGTACTAGCATTTTTGTATAAAATGAGTTAATAAGTGCATTAAATCTTTATATATTTAATGAGAATATAATTATATAATGCATATCAATATTTAATATTTTACAAATTTCAATACATATAATGGAAAAAAATCAATATTAAAATGGACTGGCGCAAGGGCGAACTTGTGTGGTGGTAGGGGGCAAGTGTCCCACCATAGTTAGGGGCATTTTTTGAAAAAAAATAATAATTTAGGGACTTATATAAATAAAAATAAAGTTGAGGGGACCTAACTGTAAGGGGCAAAAACTTATGAGACCGTTTGTAAATAGTAGACATGACCAATTAAATTTAGCTTCCAGAGACGAAATTTCTCATTTCTCTCATTTCTTCTTCTTGCCGCATGTGCTTCACCATTTCTTTATTCTTACCTCTCTAAGCTCTTTTTGTCTACATACTAGCCAATAGCCCACCACCACAACGCTACGACCACGCCCACCATTTCTCCATTTCATAGGTATATTTTTCAGATATGCTTTTAAAAATTAGGGATTATTTTATTTCTTGAATACTTGCATAATATTACTTTTGTTTATTTATTAATTGCATAATATTAAGTGTATATCTTGAATTATTTATTAATTATTAAATATTTAATGATTTAGGTTTGAATTTCTAATTATTGAATATTATGTTAGTTATTGTTGGTGCTAAAAACTAGAAGGTTGTTTCCAGCGCCACGCAGTCAATTGATTATGACAAATGATTAGAGCAATAAAAGAAAAGTGCTAAATTCGAGAAAGTCAATGATTTATAGAGGAAGTTGGCCTCGTATGAAGATACGGGTTAATCTTTCCCTGTGAAATAGAGCTCGGAACTCGGGTTGTCTTGTATTAATAATAGATTTACAAATGTACAGACTTGTAAAAGTCTCTCTAATCGCTCTGTTTTTTTAGTATTACAGTAGAAATTGGGGAGCTAAGCTAACACTAGTTTAGTTTTCTGTCAAGAGGAGCTTGGGAACTGAGTGTCTAGCCTTTTCTATATTACTCTGTGATAATTCGTGGGGTATATTCCTTCTCTATTCCTCTTGATTGAAGAACACCCCTATTTTTTTGGTTGGTGGGAGAAGTAAATTCTTCTTGTATATATATGACTAGAGGAGATGTGTGGCCAGAGCTCCCTAAGTGGGTTTAGAGCCATGCTGCTATTAGTACCAACTCTGATCTTGCTTCTCCATAAATTTTGATGCATTAAATGCGGTTGTCATGCATTTAATGAAGGTGAGGGAAGCTCTGCAGGGCATGTGACAGTCGCCCAAGCCTTTGCCAACTACTCTGGCATAGTGGTTGGGCGATGAGGGAGAGAGACAATTTTAGAGCTCGTCGAAAGGGCTTCGAGGCTCGCGTTTCGCAACATTTCGTTCACAGTCGATGCTTAAGTGAACATCCAGACCTCCGAAGATATCAATTTCTTTTACAAGGTCATCATAGGTCTCCTCTGAGCTCCTTGCCCAAAAACGAATTTGGCAGCTGACGGGGACAACCATGTGTCAGCTCGAAATTGGCGGTGTAGACTAAATCATTAATTCGCATCATCAGTTATATTATTGATTAATTGCATAATAATAGTTGTGTTTCTTTATTAATTACATAATATTAAGTGTACTTATTGAACTATTTATTAATTATTTAATATTTTGTGATTTATGTCTAAATTCCTAATTATTGAATATTAGATATATTTATGAATGATTGTTTGGTAACATATATTGAATAAGAAATTTTCAAAAACATTGATAAGGAGAAAATATTGCAATACTTCCAAAATATGAAAAACCATAGAATGTTATTGTAATTTATCGTAATTATTCGTATTTGCTATTTGAGTTGTATAAATTATTATTATTAATACTATTATGTTTGCGTTCAAATTTTATGACTTTAAATATGATTTAGTTTATTTTGATTTTCGACCAAATTTTACCTCCCATTGATTTAATTCTTGGTTTCGCCACTAGACTGACGCATCAAATGGCATCCCCATATTGGCAAGTCCAACGTGAATGATTTGAAATTTGTCTCTCATACATAAAGTTTTTAATAGTATACATCTACGAGTATATTTGATTTGTTTCATTTTTTATGCAACTTTCTTTTTGTTGAGTTTTGATTTTGTAGTTTTCAAATGAAATCAATTTTCACGGTTTAGTTTATTTGAAATGAAACTTAAAGAAGTAACAATTTCACTTAAATAATTAAATGTGTAATAATTTACAGAGAGTACCACATTTCAGTCTTCATTTTTTCTTTTCTTTTCTAAGAATCACTTGGATATATATAAATATATATATATATATATATAGGGGAAGGATCTTAAGAGAACCAATCTTTTGGTCCTTAAATGCGGACCAATCATTTTGAGGGGGTAAATAAATGAATTTTTTGATGAAACTTGGTGAAGATGATCTTCTTGATTAATAGATCACCTCCATCAAATTTCATCGAAAAAATCAATCGGGAAGAAGGTTTACTAAAAAATTGATATATATGTGCGTTTCTAGCCGTTAAAATTTAAGATATTTAGTTAACTCACTTCTTGGTTGAATTTTTTGATGAAATTTGGTGGGGATGATCTACTAATCATGGAGATCATTCTCACCAAGTTTCATAAAAAAATTCATCCATTTACTCCTTCAAAATGATTGGTCCGCATTTAAGGACCAAATAAATTGTCCTCTTTAGATCCTTCCTCTATATATATATATATCATCTTTTGTATCAAAAAAATAAAAGTTTTTTTTTCTTAGAATTGCTAAAAAGGAAAATTTAAAGGAAGCCGGTCCACTTTAGTACGATCCTTACCTGCTATATAATATATTTTGCAAATTAGAAAGACAATACACTCAAATTTGTATATATTAATTGTTTTTTGTCTTTTATTTTATGCATATATTGGGTATAGAAAGAAACAAGCAATTTGTCTAAATAAACCTTGCAGAATCATACGTTACACAATAATATGATACGAATTGACACGAAATTATAAGTTAATGGGTCAACCCTTAACGAATTTGGGTTGTTATCGGGTTAACCCGTTTAACACGAAATGATAACGGTCATTTACGGATTTACTCTTAACGAATTCAGGTCACCCGTTAGAACTGTTAATTATTAATTATTATTTTTAAATAAAATTAATGTTTATTAAACGAACAAATAATTTGTACTTATTTTAATAGGTGTAGATGTTTATCTCTATTTTTTAATAATTTTAGTTATTTGCTCATTTTATTCAATTGAAAAAAACAATTAAAAATTATATCCTTAACGGGGTAATATCGGATCGGGTCGTGTCATGTTAACACGATAACAAAACGAATCGTTTACGAATACAGAAAACTCACCCGATAGCTTATCAAGTTGTGTTCGAGTGATGGCAAAATTTACACAAATTCATTACAACCCAACACGAAATTGACACAAACCGACCTGTTGACAAGTCTATGTCTAACATTTATTTAGGCATCTATAGTAGGCTATCACCATGTGAACAACGCGATAATATTGTTTGCCATGTATATATAATATACATTCCCCGTCCATAATTGTCAATTTTACTTATTAATGTGGGACGCAAAACAAACCCATAATTAAACCTTTCTACGGAGCCCAATTCTGTTGAACCAAAAACAGTCCAAATATTAATAAAATACACACTTCAGCTCATTAGCCATTTTCACATACTTCGTTTGAGCCTCCACATACTGTACCTGATTTTTGTCATTTAAGGAATGTTATATTAATTTATTTTTTTCTTAATTAAACATCTCGAATTAACAAAATTTAGACTCCGTTTAATAGTAATATATAAAATAATGAGAATATAGTTAAAAGCTTTGGGTGCTTTGTATTATAATGAGTGGTTTCAATAATCCTTTACCTATTTTATCATTTAAAAAAAATCAGGGAGGTCTAAGTCTCTCCCTTAATCTTACAAACAAAGAAAATCTCCCTCTTACCCCCACGAATCAAACCATTGATCTCAAGATAAGGGTGGTGAACCCTGGGCCTCTAGCAATTATATCCTTATGATATTACAATTAGAAGAGTTTTAAACCACTCAGGGCCTGGTTTCCTTAAGCTAAGAGCTCTATCATATGCTTCAGGACTATCTATCTCTATATCTCTCTCTTGAGTACTATAACTTTGTAGTAAAATTCTTGCAATAAAAGCTTGATTATTTTTTTCGCTTGGTTGTCAAGGAAAGTAAATGCTTTCCAGATATATATATATATATGATAGAGATGGAAGTGTCGGGAGAGCCTGCAGAGCAGATCCAAGGCCATCCCTGATCATCACTAACTCTGACCTTACTTCTCTATGTATTTCGGTACATTAAATGCAGTTAATATGCATTTAATGAAGTTTGGGGAGTTTTTACATCTTTTGCAGAATTGGTAACAGTTGCTCATGCTGTCTACACCTTATTTAACACAGTGGTTGGTCAGAGAGCTCTAGAGCTTGTTGGAAAAGCTCTGGCATTTGAGTTCCAAAACCCGGTGTATGAAAATAACATTTGGATTGAATCTTCATTATCTCTGGAGCTCTGGCTCTCGGATGATATTTGGGCAAAGCTTTTGAGCTTTTTTTACTATGGCGGACTTGGCTGCTAACGTGGAGGTCCACGTGTCTTCTTGTAATTAACGGAGTAAATTAGTTTAGTAATTTACTCCATCATAAAGGAAACACATTTTAATTATCTTAAAGTCATAATCTAGTTAAGCAATTTATTTGTTTTAAAATACAATCATGTCACAAAAAAGGATAACTGTTGTGCATGTTTTATATACTCGCAAGTGCACGAATCGGATACTAGTATAACTTAGGAAAGAGCGAGGTTGAATCCTAGGAACTTGACGGGTGGATCGTACGTATTTCACTCATTAATTCTAATTACTTCCTAATATAGCTTAAAAATTAAGTGGGATGATTTATCAATTAAAGATACGAATAAAATAATAAAATAATAAAAATACTAATGAAATAATAAAATAATAAAATACTAGAGTGACGGAGTCATATATTTGATATCATGTTCCTAATATTCATATCCAGCAAACTCCACTCTTTATCTCACACTAATTTGGTCTCTCGAATCTATCAAATGCAGAAAATAAATTCAATTAAGCCTAATTAATTTTCATAATCTAATTATTAATTTTTCCACAATCAAACGTATGTATAAAATCAAAACACCCACTATATCCGTCAAAACACACCATATATCCGCTCTCAACAAATAATAATGTGAATTCAACAAAACATAATGAGAATCCAACTTTATTTTTATCAATTAAAATGGACATTCAATATGAAGGATTATTTTTAATATTAAAACATTAAATTGGTAGAGTCAATTAGCATGAATACGTGTAAAGGAATCAATCAAATCTACTAATCCTTAACCCTAAAAAATAGAGTAAATATCATCAATGGTCACTGAACTATTGGCAAATTCTACTAGTAGCCACTGAACTTAGTTTTGTTACACTTTGACCATTGAACTTTTAAAACGTACTACCATTGGCCACTCCGTTAAATCTCACCGTTAGTTTTTGACGGAATCAATATCACGTGATTTTCATGTGCAATGGAAGGGGCATTTAAGTCTTTTTCCATTTTCTTTTTCTTTTTTCCTTTTCTTTTCTTTTCTTTTCTTTCTTCTTCTTCCCCTTTCTCCTCCTCTTTCTTCTCAGACGAATTTCTTCTTCTTCGAAACCCAATAGCTAGCTAGGTGGACCATTACAATGCCGACAGAAAGTGACTTAGCGCCGACACACAATCAGAGTTTATATTGTAGCTCCACCAAACAAACAACTCAAGAATGAAAACCCACCAAATTAATTCAATTCAGAGGAAAAAAAACATTAAAGAATTCGGATAAAACAGTATAATGGGTTATCTGTTACTGCAAGTTGAAGTCCAGGGCATCTTAGTTGTAACTTGTAACAAACATACCTCTTGATTTTACACACACAATTTCAGAGGAAGGCAAAATTCGGAGAAGTTTCAGAGGGGAAGAAATTCAGAGGAAGAAAAAAGGGGAAGAAATTTGGAGGAAGTCGAAATTCGGAGAAAAGAGAAGAATAAAATCGGAGAAGATGAAGAAGAAGAAGGAGAAGAAATTCGGAGAAGAAGAAAAAGAAAATCGGAGAAGAAAAAGAAAAAATTTGGTAGATAAGAAGGAGGAGGAGAAAGGGGAAGAAATTCGGAGGAAGGAGAAATACGGAGAAAATTGGAGAAGAAATTCGGAGAAGAAGAAGAAGAATAAATTGAAATTTGGAGGAGAAAAAGGAGGAGAAGGGGAAGAAGAAGAAAGGGGAAGGAGAATTTTAGAGAAGAAGAAGAAGAAGAAGAAAATCGGAGAAGAAATAGGAGGAGAAAAGGAAAGAAAAGAAAAGAAAAGAAAAGGAAAAAAGAAAAAGAAAAAGAAAATGGAAAAAGACTTAAATGCCCCTTCCATGCATATGAAAATCATGTGATATTAATTCTGTCAAAAACTAACGGTGAGATTTAACGGAGTGGCCAATAGTAGTACGTTTTAAAAGTTCAATGGTCAAAGTGTAACAAAATTATGTTCAGTGACTACTGGTAGAATTTGTCAATAGTTCAGTGGCCATTGATGATATTTACTCTAAAAAATAATATAATCTAGCATGCTCGCAATTAAAACACATAACATAATTAAATAATGTATAAATAAATAAATTAAATATTTACTTAATACACGTAAATAAATTAAAAAATTAAAAAATAATTTCAAATTACAGTTATAATTATCCACAAAGCATTCAAAAATTAATTCCATTAGAAGACCATCAAGAAAAAAGTAGCTCGGAAGAAGTTGAAAAAAATAAAAACAACTTGCAGTTGCGGCTGGGAGGAGAAAAGAAAGAAAATCAATTTGCCGGCTGCTGCTGTCCGTCGACAAGAAAGAAAGGAGGAGAAAAGAAAAAAATATATATAATGTTTAAGGAAATTACACGTAGTGTGCTATCGCCTAGATAGAATATGTATTAGGGATTTACTGTGTAAATTATGTATTATGGGTCATAATGGGCTTCCTTGTAAACCCTATTTACTATTGTATTTGTACCCTATTTAAAGGGCTCATCTAATGAAGAATAGAGCAGAATTATTCCTACAACACGTTATCAGCACGCTCAGAGCTAACAACCCTAATTATAAGAAAACCCTAGCCGCCGGCTGCCATCACCATTGGACTCTTCTCTCGTCGCCCAACCTTCAAAAAAAATAAAAAATTATGGTATGCATACATAATTAAGGTACTTATTTTACCTTTTCTTATATATATATAGTTTTATTTACTCTGATTTATGTTTGTAAGAATTTATGTGTGACCGTGTATCATCTATTCTTCTGCCTATATATACATAATCTGTCGATTGAGGATTAAGTGCACGTATGGCTTCTTTTACTTTATTCCTCTTCACTGACAATTGATTAATGTTTGTGTCTATGTATGTAGAGAGGTTCTATTTACTTTTCTTTATTAATCAGTACAAAGAAATTGATGTTTCTTTATTGTTTGCTTCCCATCTGTGTGGTCCCACTCAATATTTTTAGGCCACTGTGTGCATTCATTATTTAAAGCCTTTGTTTTTTTTTTTTTTCCTCCGTCAAGGTTCCACTGATTTATTCAATCTCTTAGAAATAATTGTATGTATATATATATATATGTGTGTGATCTATTTGTATAAAGTAAATATATATGTGATCGATACAGCAAATTAATAAACCTGCCTTTGTTTAACAATTAGCTGAGATGTATTTTTCTTTCTTTCTTTCTTTCTTTCTTTCTTTTTTTTTCGGAGATAGTACAGCACATTATTATTCTTATTATTATTTTTTTTCTTTCCTTTTCTAATGCACGCTTATCGAGGAGAAGTACACAGTTTTTAGATTATTTTTTTTCTTTTGGCCGTGCATATTTTGAAGATTTTTTTTATTGAAATGCGTGCACTGTGAAATTTTCTAATTATCTTGGCTCTTTATTGTTGATTAATTTTTTTTAGCACAATATATATACACCTTAATTAATTAGCTATATGGCAACTGAAAGATATATTACGTTTTCCTTTATATTTTTTTCATTACTTGCTTAATTAAATATTGCATATAAATTTTGGTCATATGAGTATTTATTAAGATAGATTAATTAAATTTATAATTGCTCTTATTGTGATAAATCACCATGCTAAGGAAATTAGAATATTACCTATATTCTTAATTATTTTATTTAGTCTGTCATAAATTCAACAATTGCCGTGATGATGAAAGTTCATGCGCATTATAATTACTATGATAAAGTATTTTCATATAGCATCGAAAAAATGTGACCATTATCGATCTTGATTTTTGAAATCTAATTCATATTCCTGAAAAATAATTAATATGGATGTACTCATAACTGTGTAATATTTTTATTTTTTTTAAGATGGCCGACCAAACTCGACCCGAATTTGACATTTTGGACTCAGAAGGACTTGAGTACCATCGGTGAGTTTCTGATGTAGAAACTGCTTTTGTGGCTAAAGAATACTCGGCTACACTTACTGACCCCAAAGACCCCACAAACAAGGGACCGTCTGATAAGGTGAAAGCAAATGCATTAATGTTTCTAAAGAAACATATTGACCCCAGCCTACGTTGGGAGTACCTTCAGTTGAAGACACCTAAAGAATTATGGAATGCCCTTAAGGGACGTTTTGGGAACATTCATGACACTTTGCTCCCAGAATTGACCGTTCAGTGGAATGAAATCCGCTTGCTTGACTATAAAAGGGTTAATGACTTCAACAAGGACATGCTGCGCCTAAAGGCACGTCTTAACTTCTGTGGAAATGATCTCACAGAAGATGATATGATTCAGAAGACACTTTCCACTTTTCCTACTTCAGCACTTATACTAGCGAACCAGTATAGGCTCGAGTATGATAACAAAAGAATCACAACATTCAATAAGCTGATCAACCTACTGCAAGTGGCTGAAAGGCATAATGAGGTTCTTTTGAATAACAATGTCAGGCCCGTCGGGACAAAGAAAATTCCTGAGGCTAACTACGGTAAGATGAACAGTGGAAAGAACCCTAATGCAAGGGGGGTTGGACGTGTTGATCCCTACCCACGTGGCATCAAGGCACAACGTGGAAAGGGACGTGGGAGTCGTGGTGCGGGTCGTGGAGGCTCTTCCAAAGTATGGAGAAGAAATGATAATATTGGACCTAGTGGTCAAGAAAATAAGGTGCAAAATGCACCTAACAATCCTCCGATCAAAAAGGAAAGAGTTGGTGACGAGCCATGTTATAGGTGTGGAGTTGCTGGGCATTGGTACAAGAACTGCCATACAAGCGCTAAAGTAGTAGCTAGTTACAAGAGATACCGAGAATCTAAAGAACAAGAATCTCACTTTATGAACGAAGAAGACAATGACGCTTATGTCAACTTCACAATCGCAGACATTAGTGGCAAGAAGGACTTTGCTCAGTCAATGGATGCACCCGATTTTGACTGATCTACTTTATTCACTTTATTTTTCAGAAGTAGTTGAACAGGCATATTGCCTAATTTTTAATTAGACTATGGTTTTGTCTTAAAGTTTATGTTGATTTGATGGATTAGATTTCTAAACAAGATACTGAATTGATTACTGTTAGTTTTATTCGAATTATATTCTAAAGTAATTGAATTTGTTTGTTTTATTACTACATAGTTCGGAATTTATACTCGATTTCATTACTGTAAAAATGAATCGATAATAACTTTAATAATTGGTTGATAGTGAGAACACTATAGCCATACAAAGAAATAGGCAATTAATAACCTATAATACCTATGTGACTATGATGATTAAATCGTCATAAGAGCAAAGAACTGCTCAACCATTTTGTTACAAAAATGGTGTTTACAGCCACATACGCTCTATATGCACACAGAGCGACTCGAACTTTGTTAATGATATTCATATCAATAGTAATCATACAAAAACAAAATGTAAGAATGGAATAAAAATATATTTATTTTACTTTTAAACAAAATTGTAAAGAAACGCATTTTAAAGAAACTTATGAGTTATTCTAGTGGAATGTACCCCACTAAGATAAGGATTGTCAAATCTTATGATGTCACTAACAATATACCGTGGGACATAGACTCATACAGGCTTTGGCATGCTTGCCTAGTGCACCTTGGTCATGATAAACCGTGCGTTAAAGTATTTACACGGATATCCATTCTTTTGAGTGACAAATAAATGGGACAAAACTTTAACACACTGCAATGTATTGATACTAGTAATGCTCAAAGTAATTCTTGATTTTCGAAGTATTGAAAACCATATCCCCCTTCCCATTATGCCTAATTGACCATGTCAAAGGAACGACACTCCATTTTTTCAAAGCCTGCTCTTTAGCAAAAATAAGATCGAGACCTTCTTATGCTAAAGATACAAAATAAAATATACCATTCTTACAATATATATTTGTAGATAAATCCATCCAGAGTGCGGAACCATTCAAAGTACTTTATGGATCTGGTGGATAATTCGACATTCTGGTCACATGTTGAATAATCGTCTACAAGAAATGCTGCATTTACAAACCTCTTAGTACATATTATACGCTTAAGGGCTCACCACCCTGATTATTGTACCATGTCTATAAGACTCGATAAAGCTGGAGGGTTTACATCAAAAGTACTTGATAATCATTGCATAAAATCGAAGTAAAGAACCCCGTTTCTCATGTGCATACGCAAAAAGGTCTCACAAAAAGTAACCATCAAAAGGATATAGATGGTAGATAGGGCATTGGTTATGCGCACTGTATTGCCTATGTATGCCCGAGATTTATGCAATATTGTATGCAGCTTTACTTATTTGTTTCAAAGTCCAATATTAGACAACTATTATATGCATACCAGTTGGTAACTGGATATTAGCCTGATATTTTATGCATATGTGCCGATTGCGTCCCCACAGCGCACCAAACTGGGCTTGCTAAAACAATTAAGTATTAACGTTGGATATGAATTCTCAACGATAATCCGCTATTTGAAATCCTTGTCAGGTGATCTCTTTACCGCTAAGAATTGCGAATTGTCACTTTGATGAGACAGTCTTCCCGTCGTTAGGGGGAGATAAGAAAAGAAATTTTCAAGGGAACGACAGGAATTGTCGTGGTCCCCACTCTGTCTCATTTTGATCCCCAAGCACATCACAATGTATAGTGAAGTGAAAAAGAATAATCGATCTTGAAAATGTAACAGATTCGATGCCTGATACATTTACTGATATCGAAAAGTGACGAGATCAAATATATCAGCTGCAATACGCCTGCAAGGTTATAAGTCCCCAATAAGGGCACAATGTCGCAGAAAGAGACGATGCAACTACACTTAGTGAAGGTGTGGTTGAGGCCATGACTCCTTAAAAAGGAATAAAAGGAGGCCATTTGGTTCGACAAACACTCACGCCAAAGAAGAGGTGGAGTAAGGCACAAATTAATCCATTAATCATTAATGTAAAAGTCCCTTTTATGAGATTATCTCTGATTATGCTTATGTCCATGAATCAATACTGGGGGACGCCCCGAAGTTATAATGATTCCAGAGAATAAATAAATCTCAATGGGTTAAGGGATGGCATATGAATTAATGGATGCATTAATGATACACTGTTGCTCAAGAAGTCAAAGAGCACGATGATGTCGAACCTCGCTCTGTTGTAAAATGTCAACAAAGGGCAAAATTGGCCTAAATAAAAATAAGCAATCCATATAGAATTAGATTCTATGGCAACGAGATAGGTATTTGGTCCGGTAGTGCTAACCGTGCCAAGTGTAAAGCCTGTAGGACATAAACAATTATTTGCCATAAAGCGTAAATGAGAAAAAAGAAGTCCTGAAGTAAAAGGCTCACCTTGTGGCGCAAGGTTCCACACAGACGCTTTGAAATTGCTTAAACATTATAACATTCCGCTACTTTGGTAGTTTTCGAAGGACTGAAAATGCAGCTCATGGATGTGGTTACTGAATATCTCTAAGGGGATCTTGATTCAGAGATATATACGAAAGTGCCATATGGCCTTACATTACCCAAGTCAAGTGACTCTAAACCACGGAGTGCGTTTGCAATTAGGTTGAAACGCTCACTTTACAGATTAAAACAATTCGGATGGATGTGGTATACCCGTCTAAGTACCTACTTGATTGGGAAGGGATATAAGAACGATGAATTATGCCCATGCGTATTCATAAAGAAAACAAGTTCTAGATTCGTAATTGTAGCTGTATATGTCGATGATATGAACATAATAGGTACTCTTGATGAAATAAGAGAAACCGCAAGTTACTTGAAATCCAAATTTGAGATAAAGAATCTTGGGAAAGCTCGAATTTTGTTTAGATCTTAATCTAAAATATCGAGCTTGTGGAATACTAATCCACTAGTTTGCGTATGTTCAAAAGATAATCAGGCAATTTAACCTGGACAAAACGCATTCTGCTAGCACTCCCATGATCGGTCGAAGTTTAGATCAAAGGAAAGATCAATTTCGTACAAAGGAAGATTACGAAAATGTGTTGGGAAATAAAACTTCCTATCTAAATGCAATATGCGCATTATTGCACTTAACACAAAATACTCGACTAGATATAATATTCGCATTGAACTTGTTAGCTAGATTTAGCTTAGCGCCAACGCAGCATAATTGAACGCCTAAAAGGAACCATTGGCTTGAAATTGTTCTTTCCCTACAGAGAGGAAAAAGTGTATACGACAGTAACATCTAAAGTAAATGATGATGCTAAATGGCCACCCCTACATTGAAATCTCAAACAAACTCTTGATTGATTTTGTTGATGTTGGGTATCTCTCTGGCCCATACAAAGCTTTAAGGAGAATATAGCAAACTAGTTCACCAAATTTTTCCTAAGGCCATATTTGAAAAGCATGTGAAAAATATAAGGGTGCTTAGGCTTTTCCAACTCTCATGATCGAAGTAATGATCAAGGGAATGTGTGAAATATGATGAAATTTTCACACATACGTTGTACTCTTTTCCTTAGACCAAGGTTTATTTTTTCCCACTGGGTTTTGTTACTTGGTAAGGTTTTTAACGAGGCAACGATACATGCATAAGCTTTTCAAATTTCTTGATTAATGTAAATATCAGGGGGAGGTATAGACTTGAGGGGGAGTCTAACATCGACACGACGTTACGTTATACTCTTTTCCTTAAACCAAGATTTATTTCTCCCACTGGGTTTTGTTACTTGGTAAGGTTTTTAACGAGGTAACGATACGTGCAGACTCTATTGATTGAAGTAAGGATCAAATGAGAATATAGACTCAATGAAGGAAGTCTAACAGGATTGTCATAATGTTGTACTCTTTTTCCTTTGATCAAGGTTATTTTTCCCACAGGGTTTTTGTTCCTTGACAAGGTTTTAATGAGGCAACAAGACATGTACCATTCTATCTTCGACTCAGCACAAGGGGGAGTGTTTAAGGAAATTACACGTAGTGTGCTATCGCCTAGATAGAATATGTATTAGGGATTTACTGTGTAAATTATGTATTATGGGCCATAATGGGCTTCCTTGTAAACCCTATTTACTATTGTATTTGTACCCTATTTAAAGGGCTCATCTAATGAAGAATAGAGCAGAATTATTCCTACAACATATAATGACTTCTATCCAATTATGTGCACTGCTCTCCCGTTTTATAATTGTTGCCTTAAGTTTCCTAGGCTTGTGGGCTTGGCCCACTTGATTTAATTAATGTGCTGGGCCATGCAGCATTGGGCATGCAGGCAGTGGAGTTGGGAAAGTGGGCTTGGCCCATTCTAAAAAAAATTCCATCCTCATTAAATTACATATTCTCACTGGAATATGTTCTTCTGGTGCGCTGATCGTATTTCGGCCATAACTTTTCGCTCCGAATTTCAATTAATACAAAATTTTCTCTAACGCGTAAATAACTCAAAGATCTATAACTTTTGTCTCTGGAGTTTTTTTCAAATTCTTTACGGATTAATGCCAGAAATTTCTTGAACACAGGCCTTGTGTGCGATCAATATTTTCATCATTTGAATACTTCTCAATTAATTCCAAACACCTGAAAAGCTCCAAAAACACACCAAATGTAATTATATATGCTCTCCAAGGTATATATTAATGGACTAAATGTACCAATTTTTTGGCACATCAAGAACACATGTAAAGATGAATAAAACCAAATGAAGAACAATTTCAAGGATGTTTCTGTCGGTGTAATTGCAAGTATAGTACTATGTAACTATATATATATACCATTATTATTGATCGGGGACGTAGCCAGAAATTTGAGTATAGGGGACACAAACACTAATAAAATAAAAAATATTATAAGAACTGATTTTTTTTATGATTTTCTTACCATTATTAATTAAATTTTACACTTGATATTATGTTTTGTTTATATGTTATTATTTTTATTTCATACTAATTATTCAATTCTTAATATACACATATTCATTAATGTACTTAATGACATTTGTCAAGTACTACAACCATGTGTAATGCATGTGCAAAAAAATAATTATAATAAAAAATCAAAAGATAAATAATAAAAGAATTTTGATTACAACTTTAAAGTAATAAGCAAATTATAAATACGCCGCAAATGGTTCGGATCGAGTCTAAAATCCCAATGGATTTGGTTTTTTTGCCCTTTCTATTCAATTTTCATTTTCTGTTTAAAAAAATTCATAAAATGGGAGAAAAAAATTAAGGGGGCGACATTTATATAATTTCAGAAGAATATGACTAATTGGTTAATTAAAAATTTAAAAGTAACAGTATATAAATTGAAAAATATGCTTTAGATATAGTGAATGGGTTAGAGGAATTTAAATAAATTACAGAGACGAAGAAAAAATAATATATATGGTTTGGAAAAAGAAGAGATTTTAGATAAATATAATGGAGTGAAAAGTTTTAATAAATTATAAAGACAATAATAAATAATGTCTAAGAGCTTCTCCAATGAAATAAGTAAAATTGAAAAATCAAAATGACTTTTGATTATCCATTTAATAAATTGTTAAAGTTAACAATGAAGGGGTGCATTTCAAGTAAGGACATTAACTTAATGACCTTATTTACGGACCAGGCCATTTGACACACTTCTTGATAGAATTTTTTACTGAAATTTGGTGGGAATGTTCTTCATCATGTTTATTAGATCTCCACTAAATTTCATAAAAAAAATTCATCCGAAAAGTGGGTTAACTATATGATTGAAAACATAATGGAGTTTATATTTCTATTTCTACACCAATATTTTTCAATCCTTTAATTAACCTACTTTTCGGTTGAATTTTTTGATAAAATTTGGTGGAGATGTTCTACACATGATGAAGAACATCCCCACAAAATTTTATAAAAAAATTCCATCAAGATGCATGCTAAATGGCCCGATCTGTAAATAAGGTCCTTAAGTTAAAATACTTACTTGAAATTTTGCCAATAATGAAGGTCTCTCAAATGGTTATTTTCTCTCAATAATCAAATTTGTGGGGTCCATTAAATTGATTGCCACAAATTAATCCATTTGAATTTTATTTCAAAAAAAAAAATGAGGGAAATATGATTTAATTTTGAAAAGATATTTTTTTAACTAATCGAATTATTGGTTCCCTCATTTGGTTATTGAAAAAGATTGTTAACTTTAATTACAGAGAGAGTAGATTTGGTTATTAGTTGAAGGATTACTAAAATGTGATTATACCATTGGGATAGTATTTTTAGATAACATTGTTAAAATTGATTGTAATTGTTATTTTAATTATACCATTGGAAATACTCTAAGGTTAGAAGAAAGATCAAAAAAAATTCATGTGAAATCTTTTGCTTAAAGAGAAGACTTGTTAGTAGATTTGTTATTCATAAAAGCACTCTTAAATTCATCAAAATCAATCCACTTAAAAAATCGTTCAAAGTTTATTGAGTTTTGCAAACTATAAGATTTTAAATGACTATTTTTAATCCTAATTAAATACCACAAGATTTAAATTTTTTAAAAAAATCCTACTTGAATATCACAAAATTTAAAAGATTTTATAAAATTCTAATTGGATACCCATAAATTTTTAAAATTCAAAAAATCCTACAGAATCTCCTTTTGTTGTGTTTTAGGAATTCTCAACGTAGTGATAGTTTGTTGAAAAAATTGAGGAGGGCGACTGCCCCAAGCCCGCCATAAATCCGTCCTTGCAAGTGAATATTGATGATTATTCTCAAGTGTATAAAAGAATTAAAATAACTATAAAAGGAAATTTTTAATTTGCTGGTGGCCGGTGCCAAGAAGAATGTTAGATGGAGACAAATCAATAAGGAGGATGTACTTGCCTTGTTTGATTCGGGTATTAAAAAGTGGAATGAGATTGTTAATACAATTTTTTTATAATACTTTATTTGATTAACACAAATGTGCTGGAATTACTAACACCGGTACTAACTTAATACTACTCTTTATGGTATAATTTAATACCAGGGGGAGGTGGTATTGTTTATTCAGGATTAAGAAAAATGAACCATATATTTTCAAAAATGCCATTACTATTATAATATTTTCAAAAATACCACTACTATTATAATATTTTCAAAAATGCCACTACTACTACTATATTATTATTATTTTAATTTATTTTTTTAAAAAAATTAAATTTTTTAAAATAAATTTTTTTTTTTTTTATTTTGTTAGTCCAAAATATAATCTTGTATACGAGTTACAGAATCAAACATGGTATTAACATCAGCATGAGAAATCCCAGTATTAATACTGCATGAATCAAACAATGTATTGGTATTAAATTGATACCAGGATTAATAGTCCAGTACTATTAATACTGGTATTATTAATTCCACTGACCCTAATACTCGAATCAAACGAGGCCAAAAGTATAACAAGTATTAAACTCTGATTCAAATTGATAACTCTATTTTTCTTATTAAAATGTCATGGATTGATTAATATATTTCTTTTTATTTTGAGATATAGTTAATGTGCCAAATTTTATAATAAAAAATTTAATTATATTTTCAATTATTAATTAAGTTAAATTTATAGAGTTCAATTACCAGAGTTGGCTACCGAGGGAGTAGTAACTTTTTTTTTTTTTGCTTCATAATTATTAATAAATGAAAGGAAGAGTACAAATCTAAAGGGACCAGAAAGAAAAAGGGTGTCTGTGGTTGGGGGGATGGGGCGGCGGTTAGGTGAGGGATGCCATGGGAAGGAAGCCACTGTTGAAGATCTACAAAATGCAGCTGCCAGCCGAGAGATTGAGAGATAGAGAGAGAGCTGTAGAAACTGACCAAATTAAACGCAATCATCAAACAATGCTGTCACTACCACCCACATAACACATGTAAACATAATGATATATATAGGGAAGGTAATTTACATTTGTCACAAATACCTTTTTTTTGTCGCAATTATCCCTTAAGATAAATTTTTAATCATTAATATTTACTTCAGACTCGTTTAAGGAGAGGTGATGACAGTCATACACACTCGCTCCGTTTGGAGAGAGTTTGTTTGAAAAAACTCGCATAATATTATGTAATAGATTGCTGTAGTGTTTTCTAAATAAAGTCCACCTAATAAGAGATAAGTGCACTTATATAAATTTCACTCACATGAAGAGAGTGTGTTGCTAAATAAAGGGTATTAAATAGGGTGTTTGTAATAAATAAGGGGTATTAAAATGTGTTTTTAGTTAAATTTTGGAGATGGGTGTTTGTGACACATTTGGGGGGTGTAAATAACACTACCACCATATATATATATATATATATAAGGTTCCTTCTTTTAAGAACCGCCATTAAGTTAATTAACTTCAGGATCATCCATTTTAACGGAGTAAACAAATACATTTTTTCATGAAATTTGGTGGAGATAATATCAATAATGAGTAATTCATCTCCAACAAATTTGATCAAAAAACTCAATCAGGAAGTAGGTTAATTAAAAAATTGATATAAACGTTGAAATTTTAGATTTTTAATTAACCCACTTCCCGTTTAAGTTTTTTGATGAAATTTGGTGAATATGATCTACTTAATATAAAAATCATCTTTACCAAGTTTCATGAAAAAATTCATCCGTTTATCTCTCAAAATGAATGGTCCTTAAGTTATTTAACTTATGAATTTTAAGAGAAAACGATTGTATATATGTAGTCAAAATTAGGTGCATTTCAAGTAAGGACCTTATTTATGAACCCGACATTTGACACGCTTTTCGATGAAGTTTTTGATAAAATTTGATGGGGCGTTTTTCATCTTGTGTAGAATATTTTCACCAAATTTCATAAAAAAATTTAATCTGAAAGTGAGTTAATTACAAGATTGAAAAAATATTAGATTTTATATATACATATTTCAGAACCAATATTTTTCAATCCTATAATTAATCTACTTTCCGATTGAATTTTTTGATGAAATTTGATGAAAATGTTCTATACATGATGAAGAACATCCCCACCAAATTTTATCAAAAAATTCGATCGGAAAAAGTGCCAAAAGGCCCGATCTATAAATAAGGTCCTTACTTAAAAATTTTTCGGTCAAAATTTGTTCTAAAAGTTGTAACATAAATTAATTTGAATCACACATTGACATCAAAGTTTTAGTACAAAAAAATTTTACATGATAGTTATCATATTTGACCTAACAGTTACCACCATGGATTCAGTTATAGGGTCGTATGGGAGCTCCCTAAATTAAATTTTGACGGCTGTAAAAATATTACGTGGCCAACAACAAATATTATCTATACTGCGAAAGAAAATTAGTCGAACTATGAAAGTGGTCTGGACACGGCTTGATTTAAACTAAGAATAAATAAATAAATTGAGATTTTTTTAAACTAAATACCGTTGCGAGAGAGAGAGAGAGAGAGAGAGAGAGAGGGGGGGGGGGGTAGGTGGCGTGTCTGGTATTGGATGGTCCTTGATTGCTTTTGCCAACAGTTACTAATCGACAAGTTGTCTTGTTCATTTATTTTTCTTTTCAAACGATTTATATAAACTAATAGAAAAAGAAAATTAAGTAGAAAAAAATTAATTATAATTACTCACAATAAAGTAACAGTAAGAAAATGACTAGTCAAAGAGCCTTAGCAGACAAATGTTAATTATTAAATTAACAGTCGTTTTTTTTCTTTTTTAATTGTTCTTAGTTTAGAACAATGTTCTCTTTCGGGTGCATAATAAAATTTTAAATTACATGATGATAGATATATTTTTATTTTTTCACACTAATCAAATGAAGGTAATTAATTTAGAACTGAGACAATATATATATATATATATATAGTTTATTACACCAAAAGGGTTAAAGATCCTTTGCAACTATTAAAAAAATAAAAATTTAACAAGTTAGATGAAGCCATTGAGCTTATACCTCTAAAGTGAAAAATATATATTTTTTTGAATACATACCGTACATGGAATAGATCTGATGTTCAATCATAGAAAAAGAGAGAAAGTGCCAGACTTCAACTTGAAAAACAAAAACTTTAACCAGCATAGAAAATCCTTTTACCTTACCATAAAGATTTAAATAATTGAGGTATAAGTAGATAACCACTTGATAAAATACACTAAAGTTTTGTGTACATATAATTTTTGTGCGATTTAGGTATAATTAATTTTAAAAAAAATTGTTAAAAATTTAATATGTAGTATAGTGGTTAAAAATTCAAGTACTCTTACTTGGAGCTAGGGTTCTAATCTTATTGCTAACGCTAAATACAACTCTTTTTTAATAAAATAAGAGGCCGCAAGGGTAAAATAGGAAAACAAAAACTTGATACAGCTTCATAACTACTGAAATGACTTCTGATTTTATATAATAATTTATGTTTCACACATAGCGGAAATTAATAAAATTAATTCTAGCCTTTCTAGGATTAATTTCAATTTCTCTGTTACCTTTTTTTTCGCCCTTCTCCTTTTATGAAGAAGTGGAGGGTCTAAAATTGTTCTTCAACCTTAACAATATAATACTTCAAGATTTGAGGGTTTTTTCACCAATTTTTAGATATGTGAGGTTTTCGTTTATCTTTTGTAAGAATTTTTGTTCTCATTCCTTTGCGACATGGATATCTCCTTGAGTAGCATGAATTGAAATTGAGGCGAATAAATCTACTCTTTTGAGTGGAAATCTAATTAAAAGTTACAAAGATCTATAACTTTTTGTTTAAGTTAGGCCTGGCAACGGGTCGTGTACGGGTCGGTTTCGCGTCGGGTTAAAATCGTGTCGGGTGAAAAGTATCTCCACCCGTACACGACCCGTTTAATAAATGGATGAAAATTTCAAATTCATACACGACTCGTTTAATAAACGAATAACACGACCCGATCCGTTTAACCCGTTTAAGATAAACGGTTCGATTCGGGTCGTATACGAATAATATTTAGTGACCCGCTAATAATTCAATTAAGTAATTTATATATATATATATATAAATTTTATTCGGATTACACGGGTTACAAACGGGTTTACATGACCCGAAATCGACTGGTATATATTCTTACTGGGTTAAACGGGTTTTATTCGGATCTCGAGAATATACACGAAATCGACTCGTTTAATAAACGAGTTTGACAGGTCAACCCGATTATGACCCGCACCCGTTAAGGGTTCACCCAAACCCGGTAAATTCGTGTCGATTTTGTGTCGTGTTATAAATTGCCGGGCCTAGTTTAAGTATTTATTTTCACTCATGTTATAATGTTTGAATCTTATTAATAATAGTGAGGCTTTTTTTAAAAAAAATAAAAATTGTATAAATTAAGCATGGTGTAGAGTACAATGGGGGTATGAAGGGTGGTTGGTTGAATTTTTGTGGCTCTCATGGGTGGGTTGTTGGACATTTGGGTTATAAAAGGTTTGTTTGGTGCACACAGTATTAGTTAATTAATTGATGGACTCCTCTAAAGAGTCATTGACAGGTGTCGTCATCCAAAGCGACTACCAAGACAATGTGGATCTTATAAAAACAGAGGACGAAGAAGCAAATCACCAGTGCAGGAACCCTATTGAAAATTGCAAGGATATCATTCGGGAAATTGGTCCCAGTATTCAACATGTCTGCAGAGAAGCAAATAGGTGTGTCGATAAGATGGTGCGGTCGGAGAAAACTCAATATGAAAAATTGGTGAAAGTAGTACGTTATTTCGTCCTTGGAATTCATTGACAATCTTATTGTAGATTTGGAAGGGCTAGCATTCCCAAGGGGCTTCTAGTTTATTTTTCTTCTTTCCTGGTTAACCAAAAAATAATAATATAAACAAAGACAATTAAAGTCCCGATACTAGAATAAAAAATTGTACTGTTTACACTCATGCTGCATGCTATAAATAATCTTATACTTTATCTATAAAACTTGTTTTATGTATTTTCAATGGGCACGTAGCTCTACGTTAACATATCAATCTATATTGTTAAAGTGTTTTCTAAAAACCGAATATTGAAGAATTTTATAAATGAAAAAAACAAAATTTTAGATGAGTATCATTGTTAAAATGACTGATTGTATTTACACCTAGTTGTGCAGCCTTAATTAAAATCAAAAGAATTTGAATTTTGGGTCTTGATATTCCTACTCTCCCTCCCCCTCAAATTAAAATCGGACATAAAGTATATTTGTGATCATTGTAATTAGAACAAAGTTAATACTTATATCTTGATATTTTTATTTGCAAATTTAACATTTTTATCCTTAAGTACACATTAACAACCATCTATTACATAATAGTAGAATGGAGGAAGTTCTCCATAATTACTACATTAATTACCATAAAATTAATTTTGCCCTTTAATTTAATTGTTGGTCATTTTTCATCTTCCTCCTCTCTTTATTATTTTTAATGTTGCCATCCATTCTCTTCCACAAATCAAAAGTTTGAAATATAATATTCACATAAAACGTACTCATTTAATTGTATAATTTGATTATTCGGTTTCTCTTACCATTACTTATTTATTTCCTAGAATCACCATTAAACAAGACATCGAAGATATATATAAGACATTATAATAAATTTGTAGGATAATTAATGTTTGTATTAATATTATGAATTAAATCAAATTTAAATATATATAAATAGTTTTAATATAATAATATTTTTTTAAAAATTTGAAATGGTAATAATTTATGAAATAATTGTATACAAATTAAATAATATAACACTTACGCATCGAACTGGATATAAATTAGTAGATTAAAGATGTGGACCCATTTTTATACAAGATTTAATTTAATAAGGTCATGTTAAGGTGTGCTTTAAGGGTATAGATTAAAAATTTATTTTTAAAAATAATTAATTATAATATATATTAAATATAATACAGATTCTCATATAAATTTTATTATTTTTATTTATAATAATTTTAACACGTATCTTAAAGACATATGTTATTATTTTTTAATTTGATATTCTTAAAACTATTTAGCTCCTTTATTATGGGAACGTTAGGCCATCTCCAATGGTGGTTTCTATTTTTGCATTTCTATCCTATGTGTCAATATTATTTTATAATATTTTTATATCTATTGGCAATATATTTGTATTGGTGTAAAAGGATAAAAAAGATGGTCTCCAATGGTGATTTCTATTGTTCCATTTCTTCCTTACTTTATCCCCTATTTAATGAAGAGAGGTAATTAGTGGGTCTACAACAACCAATAAAAATTTGATATGTAACATAGAAAATTTCTATCACCATTTCTACATATAGAAATGGTGATAGAAATTTCCAATCCCACTAGACTTCTACTTAGGATAGAAATGGAGATAGAAATGACCATTGAAGAAGATTTTATTTATTATTTATTTCTATCATAAAAATTTACTTGTGTAGAAAATACTATTGGAGATTGCCTTATTTCTTTGCTTGGGATCTGTGAAGCTATTTAAGAAAGCTGATACGTACAACTTACACATGTACGATAAAAAAGATTAATTTCTGTAGAGAATGTGGGACCACATAATGAATGAAAATGATTTCCTGTGTTCGGTGGAATCTTCGTGGGGAAGGTTGTATGTCTGTTTGCTATGGTAATGAAGGGCGGAGGTATTGGTAATTTGGTACTTATCTTTTTGAAACATTTTTATTTTTTATTTAATTTTAGATAATTTAGTAATATATATTATTTAATTGTGAATGATTTAATATAAATTTAATAATACTTTATTTAATTATTAAGAATTGAATATATAACCTTATACTCTATTTACAAAAATTAAGTAATAAACAACTTACTCAATCTCAAAAGAATCAAATACACGTGGGAGTATTATTAAGTATTTTTGAGGGTATTAATATCTACACCCATAATTAATGGTTTAAAGTTGTTTGTATAATCGATATTGTCTTTTGATTGGAATTTTATTTATTATAATAAAGAGATAATGAAATTCACATAGATTCCGTTTAATAATAATAATATGAAAAATAAAAATAATTAATTTAATAATAAGTTAGAAAATAAGATAAAATACTCTTTATTTTGTATTCAATTTATAAGTAGATATCTTTCACTTTCCATAATTTTTTGTGAAATTTGTTTCTTGTTCAACTACCAAAGAAAATTTCTCTATAAAAAAAGTCACAAAGTAAAAAGACACCTTTCTACATGTCTTAACTTATTTTTTAATTTTTCACAAAAAGTAATTGTTTTTTTTATATTGTTATCAAACGGACTCTCTATTGTATTAAATTTTTTTATTGTATCCATCTATTATAATGTTTATATATATATACTTTTTGTCATGGGAAAATTATATAAAAAAGTTAACAGGCTTACTTAAGATTATCACACTGTTCAAAGTCTTCATTCTTTCTACGTGATTGGCTTCATTTGGGTAGATTTTATATTCACAATTTAGAATGTCAGAAAATTAAAATTATGTTGGATAGCAATATTGAAAATAATATAAAAAATAATTAATTTGTATGAGAAATTAGAAAATAAGTTAAAATATGTGATGTTTTTATTTTTATGAGTATATGTCATCTATCTTTTTTTTGTGAAAAAAAAATAAAAATTCATGGAAAAACCCAAAAGATAAGAATTAATCTCACCGCATGACGCATTTCACAACTTATTTTGTAATTTCTCACACAGCTCAGTTATTTTTTTTACCATTTTCATGTTGCTATCAAATGAAAAAGAAAAACTTTAAAAACCGATCTATAAAGATGGGGTAACTTTAAGTTTTTTCATTTGTTAATGTGAGATTTTGTTTTATGACATAACTTAACTCCCGCCAATTTGATAAATTAGAGTTCGGATCATCTAACACAAAATTTAATAAATATAATAACCCCAAACTATTATTTTAAAATGATTCAATTTTTCAACATGAGATTTATAATCTCTGGGACTAACGTACAAAATGTATTTAGCAAAAGGCCAGGGAGGGTAGAATCCAATCCATGAATAAGTTTAATCTAAAGGCGAAAATTTGCACCCTCATTGGGCTGGTTCCGTGCCCGTGAAACAAAATTATGTTCTATAGCTTTCTCTATCATAAGATTTTAAATAGGAGTCTGGGCCCACTACCAATGTTACTCGTGGGTGATCGGATCCCGGTTGGAATAACACTTGCATATATATATATATATATATATAACATGAACGGTTCAAATTTGTTTAGAGAATAGTGTTATAGAACTATGTCCTTAGCTATTTAAAAAATAATATTATTTTGCACGAGGCTCTAACCCAAATTGCTCTAATAACAATTATAAGCGGTTTCCTTTCGTAATTAAATCTAAATGAAGTACATTACAGTTTTACTTTTAAAAATATGCACACTTAATTTTCTATAATTGAAGTACAGATTCCTTACTCGTTATTTTATTTTTATTTTTATTTTTTGAAAAAAGAAAAGAAAAGAAAAGGAGACCTTAGAATCATCATGGTTGAGAAGGAATAAAAAAAATAAAATACTGGGAATGATAAAATTTACCTTTAGAAAAAGAAAAAGTCTTCTTTTGATGAACTAACGTTGTAAAATTCTTTATGACTAAACAAATTGTAAATAAAATCTTCTCTGTGTTGGTCAAATTTTCTGTAAAATTAAACCGTTCATAGAATAGCACGGATTTTTGGAGAAATTCTTATTATTCAAACCATTTTCTCTAATAATATCATACTTTTTCGACAGTTTAAAACAAAATTTACTAACAGTTTTGAGCTTTGGTAAATCATATTAAATATGCACGTCTTAAACAAGAGCTTGCACAATATTTCATGAGACAGTCCGTGAGATGACCAATTCGTATATCTGGCATGAATTTTATCTAAATAAGAATGTACACTTTTGCTCAAATGGCTCATCTTTATTATTACTTTAATTTCCTCTAAGGAGGGTTAAACGGATAAATATTTTCATTAAATTTGGTGTAAATGATCTTTATAAGGAGTATATCATCTCCATGAACTTTCATCAAAAGATCTAATTTAGAAGTAAGTGAAATTACCATCTAAAATTTCAATGGACAGAAATGAACGTATGCATATATCAAATTTTTATTACACCTATTTATGATTTGAATTTTTTTTTGAAATTTTCTGTAGATGATTTACCTAATTATTATAGATATCATAACCACCATATTTCATAAAACAATTTACTTGTTTGGCCCTCCAACTAAATGCCATTAAGAAAAATAGTAATAGCGAGGAATTAAATCCCCTCGCCTCAAACATAAAATCCTTAATTTAAAATCTTGATAGGATTTCTCTACAATTGATCACTTTCGTTCCCTTAACTACTTATACATATTTGTTGTTGAAATTAATTTGAACTATTTCATTCTGCACGACATTTCTCCTAACATATTAAAACACTTTCGTTTTCACACTTCTTTGAAAATACATTGTTTAAAGAAATAACTCGTTTATTATACATAGTAAGATTTGGAATATTTGTTGATCACTTAGATAAAGGAAATTAGTTTTTTTTATTTAGAACATTCTACAAAAATAGTAAATTCTTAACTATATACGAGACAGAGCAAGTAAAAACTTAAGTGAAAAGGATGGGTAGTAGGTGAGAGTTTTGTGTGGATGCTTGTTGGCCAGGGATTGGCTAGCTAGATGGGGAATTATGGGGGAGAGGGGTGGGTCATGTGAGGTTGTACATATACTACTTTATCTACCTTTTTTTTTTGCATGCGACATTTAATATGCTGTTGAAAGCATATTCTTAGGCTTCGTTTAATTATAAGATGAAATAAATAAATAAATAATAAATAAATTGAGTGATAGGAGTAATATCTTTTTAATTTTTAAGTTTTATTATCATTTTTTTTCTTTACTTGGTGGTGAGGATAAATTTTCTACCAAAAACATAAAATAACGGAAGATATTTACTGATAAAATGAATAACATCTCTTACCTTATTTTATATATTTTTATATAATTTAACTATATTTATTTTCTTTTTTTATTTTTACAATCAAACGCCTTTTTTATTTATTTATAATTTATTAAAACTAGAAAAGTAGGTACGCCACTGCTTCAGACTAGAAAAGTATCTTTATTTTTTTCATATATGACAAAATGTCCGGATGCTGCGTGTGCGCCAATATCATTTATACTAAACCAAAAGTTTGCTGTTTTTCCATTTTTACCATTATCGTTATTTCCGTGTCTTCTTCAATTCTAACTAGTAAACCATTCTGTGTCTTCTTTAATTCTAACTAGTAAACCAACAATAACAAAAACATGTAATTAATATGGTTCGAACTTGTGAATTAAGTCAAAACTCAATCCTTTTAACCATTGAGCCAATAACATTTTGCATTATTTTTACTATTTTGTATTAGATCTATAAGTGTATAAAATAACGCGTGGATACACATTGCTTGTGCATCCTTTTCTAATATATGTGTGATACAAGTCCATGGTAGACAACGGTCCACTTGCCCAACATCGGCATGGTGGGTAATTCTTTCCACTTTGGCAGTTTCACTCAGTTGTCAGTGTTCGATGACTGTTCATTTTATGCTCAGTCGTACTAGTTCGGTCTCATACCTAAATTTTAGTGCCTGTTAAATGTATTACTCCGAAATATTCTATTCTTTTCATTTGGGACTTAAAATCATAGCAATAATATATATATATATACACACTTTCATTGTTTGATGTACCGTCCCGCGTGATGCATTTGTATGCATACAAATAATATAACTAAAAAAAATAAAAAGTGATATAAATAACGCTGTGGTCAAGAACAATTATAATATGTTTAGTGGCAAGAGTTTGAATCATATGTATTATCGACACAATATACTTATATGCTTCTTCTTTTTGTATTGACTTTATATATCTAAATACATATACATATATATACAATCCCCTTCTTGTAAGAATCGTTCTTAATTTAATGGAACAATTAAAAAAAAGGTTTTATTAGAGAAAGATTTTCATACTAAAGTCAAGGAATAATTTTTTTTTTTTGTAAATAAATGGCCTATTTTTTATTTTATTAATAATATGATATATGCCTTTTTTTTTCATTGTAAAATGACATCCCAACCTTAAAATAAACTAAAAAAATACCAATATACATTAAAATATGGACTGCAATATGAACTTTGCAGTCTATATTTCACTGCAATATGAACTTTGCAGTCCGTATTTTACTGCAATATGAACTTTGCAGTTCATATTTTTGGTGCAAAGTTCATATTGTAGTCCATATTTCTAGTGCAAAGTTCATATTGCAGTCCATATTTCACTGCAATGTGAACTTTGCAGTTCATATTTTACTGCAATATGAATTTTGATGTCCATATTTTTTGTGCAAATTTCATAAAGATGGATAGTTTAGGTAATATATAACATGTTTTTATTAATTAAATAATATTTAAATTTATTCAAATACCTTCATTTAAAATATAAAACAAAATAGGCCTCTTACACTAATTACCAATTAAAAATAGGCCCTTCATTCAAAAAAATATTATTCTTTGGATTTTTGGTAAAAATCAATGTATAATAAAACCTTCTACCTAATTTCTAGTAATTTAATTAATTTAAGGATCGTCCCTTTTATTTATTTATTTATATACATATACATATATATATTTTTAGTTTGAGGGTCCATCTTCATGAGATGTCTAGACTAACTTTTGCACACCTCAACTAATTCTCGCTCATGAAAGTATTAATCATTGGCCACTAGAGATTTTGTACCCGACAAGACTCGACATAAAGAATCTCAGTCGAACCCGGCATTCTGAACCCAATTATAATTGATCACTGAGCCACTCTTGGCTGCTTTTATATTTTCATTTCTTAATTTTCTGCTTAGCAGATGCATAGGACTTGGTAGTTAAGCTGGGGAATGCACATGCACCGTTGATTGAACAACGTCACCCGTGAGTCAAATCACTTGTCACGGGCCATGCCGCAGTAGCTAGCTGGTCCGTACACACACGCTTCAAAGATATTTTTCAATTAGCTACGGTCCATTCCTCTATATATTTACCTCAAAGACCCTTACACAAAGGGCGGACCACCATTAATTTAATCAATCGCAATAATTGCGGACGTCTGCCAGAAAGGGAGATCGAGAGAGGTATGCTAGCTTTATTATTCAGTCGTCTTAATCCTAGTGGTGATGATAAGTTTTGGGCTGAAGCCCCCAGTAGGGCTGTGAATATAATAGTGTTTGTACTGAAGCTTGTTTGTAGTTTCTTTGGGTGTTTAACCCCTTTTGAATACCAAAAAAAGATATGAAAGTTATATAGTTTTGATTATTCTTTTGTATTGTTTCTTCTTGCAGATAGGCCGGATTTGATTAATATATATATACACATCTGCAAAAATGGAATCATTATCAGATGGGATACATGATATATGTAAGTATGATTGACGATTGATCCATCGATGATGGGTGAGTGGTTTCCATGCTATGCTTGTCAAGTGAGAAGTCTTTATCATTAATCTTTCTTTCATTGTCTGTTCGACCTTGGACTAATTGTACATGTAGGCGCGTTTCTTATACAAACCCTAGCTAGCTAACTACTCGATACGTTACTTTTACAAATAACTGCACTTGTGTAAGTTTATGTAGAGTCAGATCTGAGTTACATGCATAAGTTCGACTATGTGCCAAAATTAAACTTACAATTTGACACTAATTTCGTGTAATATATTATCTATTATATATATATAGGCTAATTCCCTGCTTGTTCCCAGAAAATGGGAATCTTTTTACTTCTTTGTTATCATGTTGTCGAGAAGTTTAGTTGAATTTACATGGTAAAAGTAACTCGAGAATTTGTATTTAGACAACGTAATTAACTACGTATTATATCGGGTGAGAGATCCTGGATAAGGGAGAAGGGAGTCTTCCGGTTGCTGGATCTCCGGCAAAAGCTTTCTGCAGCGCAGAGGCACACTTCTTTAGATAAAGAGCCTTTAATAAAAAGACGTCGATGTGATGGCTCTCCCTGGGGGTTATAAGACCCCCTTTATTACTTTCTCAGGAGAGGATAAGCAATCCACAGTGGAGCATCCTGCTCGATTCTTATGCCAAATTGGCGAAGCTGCCTGCCGGCCAAGATCATTTAAGGATGAAGCTTTTTCCAAATTCCCTCACGGGCTAATTAATTATGAGGTTGACGACGTTGTTCAGATGATAAATTGTTCTTCCATAAAAGGCTTTTCTACACTGGAAGAAAACTTGACACATCAAATGAAGTAAAATTTTGAGTATGTAATGGTATCCACAATGATACACTTTAAGGGCTCCTTTGATAACAAAATGAAAAAAAAATAAAAACTGTTGATTTTTGTATGAAGTTAGAAAATAAGTTGAGACGTGGAGAGATGTATTCTTACTTTGTTATTTTTTTTTTCATGAAAACATTTTCTTTGGTGGTTGAGGAACAAAAATTTCCTACAAAAAATTACAAAGGATGTAGGATATTTACTTATGAGATAGAAAGTATATCATCATATGACTTAACTTATTTTCTAACTTCTTACTTAGATCAAGTGTTTTTATTTTGTTTTTCTATATTGTTATCAAACAGAGCCTAAGTTTATGTTAAATAGTGCAGCATAGTAATATGATAAAAAAAAGAAGAGAGGGAGAGAACAATTATTATTTGGTTGAGATTTTAGGAAGAAAGAAAAGTGTGTGAGTTGAGAGAGAGAGAAGGGGTGGGGGGGGAAGGGAAAGAGAGAACGCACTTCTATTGTGCAGCCTTCTCTCCATCTGCATAACTGGTGTTTGGATGCCATTAACATATTGAATAGTGTATTAACTTTTAACAATTGTGAACGTTGTATGTGTGTATAAGGTATATTTAACGACAGTTACCATATATAATCAATTGATAATTGTGGATGCTCTAATAGCTAGAGCAATGAATCCTGGACCACTTGGTTCTTTCGTCTAAGCAGTTTGTTACAATTAAGAAAGGATCCTACGTTCAATAACAAACCAAAAAAGGGTAAGAAAGGATCCTCAAATTAGCGCAGAATAGTGAATCCTTATGTATTACTGTCAACTTTAACACTTCCACATGGTAAAATGTACTCCGTGCAATTGATGGATCTGATCTTAAGGGATCACGTACGCATTCAATTCTTGTAACTTGTTGGTTGTCTCCTTTTCCGAGTACACTTTCCTTTTTAAGATAGGTGCATGCAATTGTTATACCACTTCCCGGTCCAGCCCTCAATCCCCTTCAATTCCCTTCGTCTACCTATTCAATAATGTTTCACCGGCCTTGTATTAGGAAAAAAAAATTAGATTTGATATCTTAATGCATTTGGCACGTATTATCAATCACCAATATCAAATGTTAGCCGTTATGGTTACATTTATTGGATGATGAATAAAATTGATATTTCTATTGTCCTAGTAAATAAAAGTATGATACCTCTAGCGTTTATATATATATATATATAGATGTGACTTTTTTTTTTTTCCAAATTATACCACTTTTTTAATGAATTTATGTCTAACTCACTTTTCAACTTAACAGCCAAAACAACACATTTTAAAAGCCGGATTTGAAATCACTATTTTAAAGGTAAAAATGTGGCTTGGAATCACTATTTTTGTTGATAAATAATGAGACCAGATCACAATTAGTATTTTAAAGGTAAAAATGTGGCTTGAAATCACAACTTTTGTTGATAAATAGTGAGATCAAATCACTATTTTAAATAAATCATTATTTGCCTTTTTACGCAATTGAGAAAAATAGTGATTTGATCTCACTATTTAATATTGATAAACAAAAAAAGTGATTTCAAATCACAATTTTACCTTTAAATAGTGATTTCAAATCATTAATTTTAGTAGTACGCTATTTTAGTTAATAAATTAAAAAGTGGCTTAATTTAGTTATTTAGTTCAAAAAATACCTTAATTTGTCCAAAAAAAAAAAAAAAAAAAAAAGGAGAGTCTAGATGCGTGTGTATAAGGTCGTACTGGCAACGAATGTGAGGTTATAAAGAAGAAAGGACTCCTTACTTGACAAGGCTTTTTGCATGGAAATTGACACTGGAATGCAAAAATCTTTGAAGGGCCAAAGCCAAAAAATCCTGATAAAATGGCTGCAACTGTGGCCTCACTATGTATCTTCTCCTGAGGTAAAAGGCTTCCTTAATTATCCCCTTTTATGTATCTTTGCTTTCTCACCAAGAAAAACATTATGACTTCTTTACTCTTTCTGGATATTTCAATTAAACGTCTATATCTGTACATAATAAACTCGTCTAAATTTATTTAATCTCGTGATATTAAACTCGTTTTGTTCTTAATTAATTAAGCGATTTTTCTTTTCATGTTTGTGGCAAGCATAACTTTTTCCATCTTTATATGTAAATGAATTGACAGGTTCATGTAATCTAAAACTCAGAGAATGATTTGGGGGTGATATTTTCACCTCACAAAATACTTAGATTTACTACCACTTTCATTTGGTCTTTGGCAATTGAGTAAGATGCTTGTTATTCAATTCAATTTTGAGGACCGAATGTAAACCTATACACTTGGTACTCAAAGGCCGATCGAGTAAGGCATTATCATGATTATATATAGTTGGTTCTCAAAAATTGAATAACGAGTACTTTACTTAGTTCTCAAGAATTTAGTGAAAAGTGAGAGTAAAATCAAATGTTTTACAAAGTGAAAATATCACTGCCCATGATTTTTGAGATAAATATATATAATTTTTTTTTGTATTTTTTGAACAATTTTTATGAAAATTGTTCGTTTTATATATAAACACACATACATACCGTTCAAATAATTGAATTCAATAAAGACCTATCACATCTTATTAAATTACTCTATCTTTTTATTAAACTTTTCATAACAACATAAGGTTCGAAAAAAAGAAAAACTAATTAAGCAATCTTTTTATTCATGTTTGTGGCAAGCTGGCGCATCTGGAATCTCCGGAACATAAAATAAGTCACAGCCAACCCAATCAGTACGAACGGCCAAACAGAACCTTCCTCACTTTCCTCTTCTAGTTCCACCTCAACCAAACTAAATTCCTCCCTCTCTGCATTTCCGATTACACCCTCGTACACATGCCCATATAACACATACACCCTCTCCTCCCCGCCTACTGCCACAGAGCTCGCAAACCTCTCAGCATCGAGGGCCTTTTCGTCATAAACCACTCCCTCTCTCCAACTGCTGTTGCTCTTTATAATATACAACTTCTGCTGAGACGCCACCAAAACGACGCCGTCACTTTTAACGGCTACTCCGTCAGCCCCCGTTAGGTCCTTGTTTAACAGAACCGTCTCCGCCGTTCCGTCCTCAGCGTTTACTTTGAATAGTTTTCCTGTATTTGATTGGACCACGAGGAGGTACCCCTCGCTGACATAGACGATCCCATTGAGACCACAGGAACTATACGGTGTTCCCTGATCCACCGGATAGGTCGTGAAAGAAGAGGATCTGGAGAAAGAGAAAACATCAATCACATGACAAATTCAATAAAGATTAAAATACAATCGAATAAATTATCTGGAAATGAGATAAAAAGTGTTGTATGATAATATTTTTTTCAAAAAAATCAACGAATAATATTTTTTAAAAATAAGAATTTAGATATCATTACCCTTTTGAAATAAGGGCTTATTTGTCAATTGTATTTTAAAATAAGAATTTTGATCGAGCGCAAACTTAACTTTACACAAAATTGTGTTTTGTGTAAACTTAATTTTGCAATCAAAAAAAATTAGAGATAATGGGTTATAAGGTCTCGCTCCGTAATGCTTTATAATTCAAACGACGGACTCATGTTTAATAAAGGGAAGTATTATTAATTTCATAATTTGGTTTTACAACAAGGACACTTTTCATAATATTAATTTATTTTAAGGAAAATCATAAATGTTGATGGACAAAAATACCCTACTATATCATTTATTCTAATTATAGAAAAGACGTATTATTCCCTCTTACATACACATAGTTTAGAGAGAGAAAACAGAGAACAAGTGGATATATTTCCTCAAAGATTGAGGATGTCTTTAATCACCGTATGTGCTCCACCCGATCAAGGATAGATGCCATATAAATCTGATATATATTGCCTAGGGTTAGTCTTATTGGAGCTATTTGTTATAGTCAATTCAAAAACTGAGATCGGTAGATGAATTAATTCTATGATCAGTTTGTTGGCTTCTATTCGTGAAAGTTGGACGTGATTGATGCGAATATTTTGAAACAACTCCTGGCAACTAAAGCTGAGCGTAGGCCTTCCGCCAAGGAGATTATAGAAAAGGAAATACATGTTTCTGGACCCACGTCTTGGTGCTGGAATGATGAACGATCATCTTAATGGACTTGCATAGTTGGAGGTCTAGAGATGCCCTGTGTCTATGATGCGGAGTTTGAATGGTGAAACTTCCAGGTGGTAAGAGTTTTGTCTGTGTTTTTAATTTAGAGATGCACTCTGTTTGATAAAATTGAATTGTTGTTGGAGATTATTCTCATTTGTAATATAATATACTTTTTGAGAAGTCTAACATGTTGATGATTTTTGCACTATGTTTGATGAAGTTTGGACATAATTGATAGGAAAAACAGACGTAATACAAAATAAGGTTATAATTTGCTGAGGCTAAAATTAATGTTTGTATCAAATTAGCACCTTCTGGTTGCTGTCCAGAGGGTGCTAAATACATTTAACACTTTCTGGTTTGCTGTCCAGGGGTGCTAAATGCATTTAGCACATTCTAGTTGCTGTTCAGGAGATGCTAAATGCATTTAGCACCCTCTGGTTGTAGTTCTGGTTGCTGTCCAGGGGATGCTAAATGTATTTAACACCCTCTGATTCTGGTGGTTATAGTTCTGGTTGCTGTGCAGGGGATGCTAAATGCATTTAGCACCTTTTGGTTGTGGTGCTAAATGCATTTAGCACCTTCTGGTTTGCTGTCCAGGAGTGTTAAATGCATTTAGCACCTTCTGGTTGCTGTTAGTGTCATAATGAGACGATATTATAAGGAAGGGGTATTAGTGTATTTTTTGTGCAGTGTCCTTAATTTACATAGCTAATTTTTAAGTGTCCTTTATAATTATATTATTATTAGAATAAACCCTTATACCTAATTGCCTCAAAAATTTAATACAAATTTGTTTTGCATGATTTATTTATATTTTTTAACAAGTATATTATTATATTCCATTAATAAAACTTTAAAATAACGTCAAATAAACATAAATACATAGTAATATTTTAGTAAATAAGGAGTATAAACTTAACTTTGCATAATTCCAAAAAAAATATTATGTGCATTTTATTAATAAATAGGTTTTGAATATGTAATTTGTTAAAATTATTCTAAAACACTGTCAATTAAACGCTTATTTATAATAATATATTAAAAAACATGTAATGCAAACTTAATTTTGCGTGATTTCATAAAAAAATAAAATTTAAAAATCTACTGCAAAGTTAATTTTGCACTCATTTTAGAGTTTGATCAAATATACACTCTTAATTTACTAGCCCTATTTTTCAATATCCCAATAACTTATTTATGATGATAAAACTATTCGCTTAGTGTAACATTACTCTTCAATAAAATATCAAAAATCAATAATCTGGACAAAATTCATGTGATAGAGAGAGAAATGAACATAATTAGAAAATAATGTGAATATATGATAATACGTGATAATTATTACTGTTATATTATTTATTCTCACCTCGAGAAGATGGAGCGCTCGCCTTCGGGGTTGACCTTCCAGATGAAGTTGCTGGCGGAGTTGGTAACATAGGCGTTGCCGTTCGGGTCTACGGCTACGTCGTTGGCGCCGGCAGCTGTGTTGGTGGAGTAGGGGTCGGAGAGCGGGGTGAGAAATAGGCGGTGCCGGGATTGGAGATCGTAGGCGGCAAGGCCGTTGAAGGAGGAGAGCGGTAAATTGGAGTAGACGACTGCGAGGATGCGGTTATGGAAAGGGTCCACGGTGACGCCGAGGAAGCAGGACTTGGCGGGGAGGGAGGGGTCGGAGATGAGAGTGTCGACGGCGGCGGTGGAGGAGATGGAGACTAGGCTTGGGTTGCGGAGGGAGCTGGCGATGAAGTGATGGGCTCCCGGATCCCATGCGAGGGATTCTGGGTAAAGGTTGGGTGATCGGAAATTGATGACGTGGATTTCTCTGGGAAAGGCTAGGCCAGCAATGGCATGGAACGTGGTAATGAAAATTTGAGCCAAGTTGAGGAAGGGCATGTTGAATTTGCCTTTAATTTCAAATTTTGCGTGCGAGAGAGAGGTATATTTGTGGATGTGATAACAATTGGAGCAGTGTTAAACTCTAGAAATTAAAATCTTTTGTATGTCAAAAACTTGAGTAAGAAGAAAACATGCACATTTTTCTTTTGGGTGGATAAGCTTTTTAATTGATTATTTTTTATTCTTTCCAATATGACGTTTGTAATACAAGAAATTGAATTAATTAAATTGGCTTATTAAAGAAGGTGCTGTGATAAATGAACACCAATTTTGATTGGAGTTCATGGACTAGACTGCACAAATGGTTAAAGCCTGTTGTTTGTTATACAAGTGCAATATATAGTTTGAGTCTGTCTCGACCTTTATCATCGCGTGTATTAAATGGGGTATATATATTTAATATGGAATTTTTTTCGGATTTTAAAAAGTTGTGAGTATTTAATTAAGATTTTAAAAAGTCTCACCGCATTCAATTTGATTTTAACTATCCGTAAAAATCTTATAGTATTCAAAAGTCTAATAATTTTAAAAGAATTTATTGGTGAATTTTGGTGGATTCTAGGGTCCTTAGCATAAATACTAACCCCATGAAGAAATCTCCCCACACAATGAGAGATTTTATGTGTAGTATTTCTCATACAACCAACAGAGCTTGAAAACGAACAAGCGTTCTCCACTAATGTATTTTTCTTCACCTTATTAATGTTAATATCGATGTAGTTGCAATTGGTATTTTATATCAAGGGTGATTCAGTGGCTTTTGTTATGTGGATGTTATATCTAGAGTTATGACTTGTATACAAGCAATGTTATTGATGATAGTGCTCAAGGGCGAATCTAGGATTTTATAATGGGCTGGGCTAATATTCTTAAAAAATGTAAGGGTGCATGTTAACCATACTTTGAATAGAAAGAATAACACTTTGAAATAGAATATGTACAAAATTTAATTCTTTTAATTTATAGGTGTGTAACATGTGTTCTTAATGCACACATTAACAAGACTTGATATTCTTATAATAAACATTAATATTTTTTTTATTATAGTCTAAATAAATTTTTCACTCAAGCATAACAAAAATCAATGGAAATACTTATGTACTTATACTAATCTCATAAATGGTTTTCAAATTTAATTGTTTGATAGAATTACTTTATTTTTAATTATCACAAATACGTTTGTCAAATAATGAAAGGAAATATTAACAACGTGCATAACCTTAGGCCAAAAAACCTTTAAAAATGCTGGACTTATTATTTAATCTAAGATATTATTACCACTGTTTAATTTTTCTTGGGGTGGGCTACAGCCCAGCTGTGCCCCCTGGATCCACTTGTGATGGTGCTACTGTTTTATTTTGGTTTCTCTTTGGTGGTCTATTGATTAATCGAAGAAATATTGCTGTTACAATTAATTTATAGTACTTTTCCAAAAAGATTGTAGTAAGAAAAATAACTGATGAATAAAACAGGTTGCCCAAAAAAACTTTCTCCTAAAATTGTAAACTAAAAACTCGTGGAGCAACAAAAGGATATTTGGAAACTATATTCTTCGGAAAGCGTGATTCTCTTTACATTGATCATTAGCATAATGCTTCCAATCTTGAGAAAAAATAATTAAAGTATAACTTAATAATTATTATCAATGCACTTCAATCACTCAATATACTCTTCTAGATTTCAACGTAAATGTATGACTCAAATTGATTAAGACTATCACTTTAAATTAAAACATTTTTTTGAGTGTTAATATATGCCCTAAGGGCACATGTTAAATATCTAAATATAGAAAGAATTAGGTCTTGCATGAAAATCAATGTATCATTAAATGCATGTTGGGCTTTTATTCTTTCTATATTTAGGTATTTAACCTGTATTCTTAGGGCACACGTTAACACTATCAATAATATATATATATATTTTGATTTAAGCGGTACACAGATACACTTGATGATCGATCATGAGAATAAGGAGACGACAAACGGATTTCCATGATTCAAACCTAGGTGCGGGGTGAGAAAACTCACCCCTATTAATTTCCAATATACTAACATCCCGTGTGTGTTATGCTACATTATTTTTGTACTTTTTGAACCTTCTTTAGGATTAATGACATTGCTCCTTCACAATAATGTTACACATACAAAATTCTATATTGCTCAATACATTGTTCGTATATGAAGTACGCATTGTTTTAATAATTAGTAAAATAATGACCTCGAAATTTGTAACGTCACTTCCTCTATCTTCTATAGCTTGATTCAAATCTTCTAGGAGATATTATTATGAACATTATTAATTCAATTACGGTTTTCATGAATATGCAAATTAACTGATTAATTAATATGCATTCTTCCCCTTCAGTTTTCTTGAATATGTGTATATGTTAAATTTAGTGAGAGCTGAAGCAACTCAAATGAAGATGGAAATTTGAATTTTGGAAGACTTGCATAGAACAAAATGCTGACTATATAATATGTGTAATTTGCTTTTAATTACTATATAATATGCGTGTGTATGGTACGGTATGGTAGGGTAGGGTATTTTTGGTACACAATTTTACCCCTAAGTACTTAAGTGCTAACTATATTCCTATGTGAGTAGATATTAGGAGAATCCGTGTACTTATTAAAACCTACATAAATACTATAGAATCTATGCATTAAAACCTCTCAAATTTTATATGGATTTAAAATGACGCGTTGAATTAACAGAATCTATAAATTATAAAAAGTCAGTTATAATTTTGTAAAATGTGAATTCAAACTCCCCTGAAAAGAAAAACAATCAGCACCGAATTTGGATGTAGTTCTAGGACTGGATTTTACTATTGCTTACCCAGCCTAGTTTAGATCGGCCCAAAGGTTTCAGTCCTGGGCTATAAATAAATAAATAAATAAGGGATTGGCCCAAACATTTTATTACTGGGCTAAATTTAAGAATTCGAGCAATCAGTGATGGAATAAAGGATAAGGGAGGCCACTCAAAATCAGTCCGGAGTCGCCCACAGAGCCCTCCTGCCAGGTCTAACAAAAGTGGTAAAACTAGAATAAAAATTAGGACTACCAATCTAATTATATTTCTTAGGGGTGCTGTTGCCCTCTTGCTTTAACAAAAATAAAATAAAATTAAGACTACCAAGAAATATTTCATTTTTATTTTTTTAAAAATAATTGATTTTGGTTGGTTATAACCACTTAATTTGTAATTTGTTTTTTAGTTGGCAGTGAAAATCTAGTTTCACTGATATTAAAATAAATTAAAGGTAAATTCTGAGATGCTTGAGGTTGAGGGCATTGGTCCCGAAAAGAAAGAAAAGATGCTCAAGGAAATGGGACGGCATTGTTTGGGCAAATTTCTTCTCCTTCACTTGTTGACGAGTGTGCAGATTCCTTAACCGTTTTGCTTGTCCACTTTTTCTCCTCCATTCATTTTAAGCAGGAAGCCGTATTTGATTCCTTAAATATATTTCGGAGTTTCTTTTCATAAACAAAAATGTATACGATTGTTTATATAATATTCTTTTTCATTTTAGAACGAGAGATAAATTTTTGAATATGAGAATAGGATATTTGAGACTTCCACGAAATTCAGATGGGGATAATTTGTGGTGTAGACTTCATGTGCAATTGTGACATAACAGAAGTCCCTTGCCAAACTAGATTAGATTGATTTGCGATTTTTTTTTACAATAATAATGGAAAAATCAATGGAGATTGTAGAGAAAAACAACAATGTAGAGACCACTAAATTCTACCCAAAAGATGTGATTATTTGACGTGCCATAAACATGTTGATTGAGAACTTAATTCACAGTTTTATAATAATATATCTTTTTGTCTTTATAGAGTTGGTGAATATATTTAGGTGGTTCAAAAAAAAAAAAAAAAGAGGCAAAGATAGGGGAGACAAGATTCAAAGCTAAGCATTTCATACAAATAATTACGCTTTTAAACACTTTAGCTTAACTCAATATCAATATAAATGATTTTTTTTTTGAAGTTGCGATAATTGAGTACTCTAAAATTAATGATATTGAGTCTAACTTGCTTTTTAGATAATGGAACAGCTGGACCGACTGTAGAATGATGGAAGAGGAGTCCAAGAGATGAGCGACATTTGCTCCTTGATTTGAAGGATTTACAGTTACATACATTGCGGGTGGTGCATATATGACCCATTTACGTGTCTAATTTAATTATATACGTGCTGGTAATGACTACACTCAATTAAGTTTTGTAGTTTGTGCGGAAAATTAATTATCTTGGCCCTTCTTTTTTACTCTAATTAAGTAGTAGACTAAAATAGCCCTTTTCACTATACACTAGCTTATTACTCGTGCGATGCACGGATATCGTATAAATTATTTTTCATAAATATATATTGTATTTATTTTTGTGTATACATAACTATACTTATACAATTATATTCAAGCTTTTTTAAATATAAAATTTATCAAATCAAATAACAAACATGAGTTTACATAAATGACAAATAATAGTATACATTGAATAAACAAATTTTATTATATCATGTAGTAGATTGAAATACAAAAGTTAGCTTTTGTATTCCTTCCAAATATTGTTTTCAATAAGAGACTTTAATTGTCATTATTAAGTATAGATATAAATATGGAAAATGAAAGAGTTTAAAAATAAGTAAATAAAAGTTTTATAATAAAAACTATTTATTACTATAATTATTACTCAATTTGACAATTAATTATTATTATAATAAATAATATAGATTATTAGGGCAATTAATATAATAATTAATAAGAGAAAGAGTATTAAATGTGTTATTATTACGGTAATTATTATAGTAATTAATAAGAGAGATAATATGATTTCCTCTGTAATACTATAATAGTATATGATATTAATTAATTAGTCAAATAAATTAAAATTAAGTGTATCGAAGTGTACCTTCTATTTTATTCCATCCATTTTTAATATAATCGTGTGATTAATTTGGTTATTAACTCAGCTTAATTTTTTTAATGTGTATCGTGATAACAGGTGAAAAAATGCCCCTATTCAATTTTAACTTGCATGATCAGTTAGAATTTAGAAATGAGCAATTTTGTGTGATTTCTTCATCTGATTTTTTTTTATTAAAAAAGAATTTAATTAAATTTAATGAAAAATCCAAACAGTAATATAGTATCACAAAAGACTACTCTTCTAATTTTTTTTATAACAAAATTAATTTTTTTAACATTTATATATATATATATGATCAAACTCATCCACAAATTTTGTTATCCGCTCAAGATATATCATGTAAACATATACCAACCTAAAATGCAAAACCCACCAGCAATTATTGTAGACCTAGCTTAGCCCGCCCAAAACTAAAATTTAAGGACGTCGTTTTTGCTAAATTAGTCAGTGCTCGATTCAACTAACAAGAGCAAGACACATGGAACCACATCCTAAAAAAGAAGCATTGGTCTTGTCAACGGGGAAATGATGATCGAATTAACGAGGTGTAAAGATGAAATTCAGACAAATTAGATGACTGACATGTTCGATAAATTAATTTATCATTTTAAATCGATAGTGCCTTTTTATCATCTTTCCAAGCTAGCTAGGTATATGATTCTCTCATTTGCTAATATTTCATCAACTCACCATAATGGTTTTTTCCTCTTTTTTTCCTTATATATATATATATATATAAAGTTCTAAATCTCTTTCCATTTATTATATTAATGATAAAAAAAAATTTCCACTCCCACCTTAGATGCAACTCAAATTCAAGATTTCTTAAATTTGAATGGACACATAATTTAACCATTAAACTAACACACTCATTAAACTCTATTTAAATTATTTTAAACTAACTTTTAGGAGTGCCATAATTAACTTAATTTATATATATACACCTTACAAAAACTATGTGTTATGCACACAAACCCTACAATATTTAAGGGCCATAAGCTGGTGGGGTCCATTACTTTGAACCCATTGCACATGCAATGCCCAATACCTTCCACATTAAGTCAATACTCAATACAATACACATAACACACATCATGTCACACTCACTTCCGTTTTCCCCTACTAAAATCCCAACTCGCTTAAACCAAATTCCCTTTTATTTTTCACCTTCCATGCCCACCCTCCTCCATTCATTTTCTCTCCACACATATCAATCAATCTCTAAGAGCTCAAGATTCCGGTGACCGGCCAAAAAATGTCCTTTCAACCAATTATTTTTCTTCTCATAGTTAATATATTAATCCCGATTAATGGATTAAATCCAAGGAAACTCGATGAAGTGGCTGTGCCTGGGTCACCAAATACGGATAATAAGTGTGGGTGCACCGGTTGCAATAACCAGTGTCAAAGCCCTCCACCACCGCCACCCAAGAAGAAACCAACACCGAGCAAAATCTGCCCACCTCCTCCTCCAGCATCATCATTAATTTATATGTCGGGACCACCGGGAAATTTATATCCCGTCGACACGTTTCCTTCTGGCACTAGCAGGAGTTTTGCCGCAGGGTTGCCACTTTTGATGGGCTGTGGACTTTTGGGAGTACTGTTGGCTTTTTAATGGATTTTATGGTATGATTTAAGTGTATTTTATGATAGGGTGAGCTTCTAATTGGTAGAACAAGAACCCATGTGTATGAGAAAAATTTAAGAGACAATTTAATACGTTGGTGTTGTTTTTTCTCCTTTTTCAGTTTCCATGTTCAATGGGGATGTGTTGATCTGATCTACTGGATTATGGATTTATGAATTTTATTTGAAGGATATGTATTCGTGATGTAATTATTTATATGACAGTTATATGTTCTTTCTCCTTTGGTTTAATCGTAAGAGGCCGGAAAATGTTTTGATCATGCAATTTTTGTGCAAATTGGACTTTTGGGGTCCGAGTTATTCTGCCTTCTAGTTCTATCAAATTAACTCAGTGGTGATCGATTTTGTTTTATCAAAGTATTCAACTTTAGTTACTTAATTGTGGATGAAAGCTACGTATTATCTTCCAGCTTGTGTTTCCACTCCTATCAATTAAAAATTGGCCTCTGGGGCCCACTAAAAAAGTGGCTATCCTTCTTGTCTTCGAATTTTATAAGAAGGGTTGCGTGTCCGCTTTTTACGTGTTAATTACATAATAATTGTGCAAGTGAATAAGGAAAAAGCTTTAGAAAAATTATTTGTTCTTTCTATGCAATTATAAATAAAATTTCATGAGAATGAAAAACCTCAAAAACAATTTAAAAAAATAAATAATAATAATATATAAATGAAGAAATAGAAAAAAAAAATAATAAAAAACGGTAAACAATTGTAATGAAAAGATTGCGAAGATTGTTTAGACGATGGTGGACATTGATCGAAATGGACTACAATTACAAGAGAATAGTGAATGGATCGATTAAACATGCAAAATGCATTAACCATTAGGATAACAAAATGCAAAATGCATTAAACATGAAAAAAAAAAAAGAAGATTTTATTGCCAATTAGCATATTGCTTTATTTTAATACTAATAGTTGGATAACAACCAATCTCTCTCTTCTTCTTCGTCTTCTTTTTTCCGAATGATACACGAATAAATTTTAATAATTATATTTTATATGAAACCTATTTAATGTTAACATCTCATTTTTAGACATAAATTTTTATTAAAATTTATTAAAATACAAATGACGGTGCATCACATGATAACCAGCAATGGGGGATAAAGTGAAGGAATGGACCAAAACCGAGGCATATCGTATTCACAACATTATTCTGTATAAAGGAGAAGGTTCTTCCTCAAAATCTTTAAACTATTCTGATTGATGAGATGATGTCAGTGTTTGTCAGTAGAAGCTCATATCAATTTCGATTTAACCAAACGCGGGGCCCAGAATTTAAGCATATATATATATATATATACACATACAATTGTAAAAGAAATCATATAACATCATGTCGGTCCATGCCATGATCACGGGTTTAGTGAGGTGTCCTTTTGAAAGTTGTCATATATTAATATTATAGTGGTTTATTTATTTAACTCCTGTTAATCGTCCGATTGAACGAAGAGATGAGAAAGAAAGAAAAAAAAAAAAAGAGGGAAGGATGGAATGTTAATCTCTTATATTTTTTTTATTTTATTTTCTTCAAATACTAGAAAAATTGGGAGGAAAATGAATTTCTTTTAATAAATTATTCATCTTATTTTAAATTTAACCATAATTTATTAACAATATATTAAATAACATTTCTTTAATTTCTTTTTTTTCATTCTATCTAAACAAAAATTATTTTCATTTATTTCACCCTAAAAACCCAATTTAAACACCTATTATTTAAGCACTCATACTAAATTTTTAAATTTGTAAAAGCACCCTTAGTAATTAGAGCGCCCCCAAATATGCATATTTTCATTTCTATTTTTCCTTAGCAAGAAACCACCAAAAGTTATATACTTAAATTGTATCATATATGATACTATGTAATCAATTAATTTAACTGAAGCCTGGCATCTATTCAATTTCAATGTAAAAAACACTAAACTTGGATTTTAGGGCAAGATATTATTAGAACCATTGAGTTTAGACTAATAGAAAATAATAGGTAGGTATTTTAGAATGTTTTAAAACCAAGTAAATCACTACAAAAATTATTACACATAGTCCATCCCTAATTAGTAAATGTTGAACATATCACGGAAAGTTAGACACCCATATTAAAATTGTTGAAGTAAGCCTGAGCAACCTTTGCATAAGCCAAAACACAAATCACTTTATGTTCATTTGTAAAAGTTTGTTACTAAAAGAAAAAAAAAACATATACGTATTTTAATTGCCACAAGAACATTGGATGTTTTATTTTCCTGTGCATATTGTTACTATCCTATGTCACAGTACTTGCACCTACATCAAATTATCCACAGCCTTTATCATCATATACTGGAATTCATCTTGACACCCATGATTTTTATGTCTTCTTGTGCAAGAAATTTTTATTTACTTGTTAATACTCTACATTTTCTAGTGTATAATATGCATACGGAGAATCTCTTGAAACTGTAACTTCTTTTTTTGCGCAAATTCTATTTACAAAAGTTAAATGGCTTATTTTGTATAAAAAATATTTGAGTGATTAGGTATGTATAGTTTTCTCCCTTTCCAATGAAAATGCATGTGAGGGAAAAGAAAGATTACAAAGTTGTTAAATGAATTTTCTTCGTTAATTCTAGTCTTTCTATATCAAGTTGCAACACAATGTGTTGATTATTAGAGAGATCTTAGGGTTATGTGGCTGAGGGTAGGGTTCGTTGTTTTGTGGTGTTGTGTAGGAGGGTTCAGGGCTGTGGTCTGGGGTGAAAAAAAAAAAGATGAGAGAATTAATTCTATTTTATGATTATGAAAGAATACAAAGGTCCCTTAAATAGGGATTGAATGGGCTGTACATGGAAATAAAATAATCCAATAATTCTAGGAATTATGGTGGTAGTCAATATAATATGCCATATATATATCCTACCATATTGATAATATATCCTACCATATCTACATATTCTAATACAATGCTTCAATGTTAAAAAAAATTAAGGTTGTGTTCCATTTTGTATGCAAAATAATGGGTGCCTTTAAGAGGTATGATACAACTAGTTACTTTTTTTTAAAAGGGGGTTAAAATTGATTGTTAAGGGTGCTTTTGCTTCTACTGGCACCCTAAAATTAAACTCTTTTCTTTCCGTTTTATTTTATTCCCTTCCCTCTTAATTAACCATTTCTTTTTCATTCATCTCCTTCGATCCAAACGGATTGTTATAGTTATATTTGAGTAAACTTTTTAAATTAATTTTTATTAGACATAATCGTCTCATATTTTTTGATATTGTCTTTTCCGTTCAAAAATAATTTGTTTGGACGATTTTACCCTTACCCTTTCTTTTTCTTAGAGTATCTCCAATCGTTTTGTATAAATTTTGTGTAAATCCTACATGTCAAAGTGGGATTTCCACAAAAATAATAAAGAATTCGTTTTGTACTCCAACAGTAGGGGTGGCAAAAAAACCCAACCCGGCGGGTTTTCGACCCGACCTAACCCGGATAGGGCGGGTTCGGGGAGGATTTTTTTAAGCCCGGGTCGGGTTTGGTAATTTTTTTAAAAACCCGGACCGGGTTCGGGGCGGGTTAGGGTTCTGCGTTCCTAAAACCCGACCCGCATATATATATAAATTAGAGTGGAAGTTATATATATATAAATTATTAATATATATATATATATATTATATTTAATATACAAAGTTACAAACCCTAAGTCTCATTCAGTGCCGCACATCTCTTAGTAATTTCATTCTCTTAGTAGCACACCGCACACTAGCACTTCTCCAGTTCTCCACTTAGCCGCAGCCCGCAGTGCTGCAAATCTCCGTTTTCTCCTCCTCCATTTTCGTTTTCTCCTCCTCCATTTCCGGTCTGCCTCACTCACATCTCACTCTCTCTATCTCTCACTGTCTCACCCACACGGCCAAACCAACACGGCGACACCCATGATCCCACTCGAGCCATTCTATCTCCAGTCTCCACAGTCTATCACCTCCACATCCGGCGATTCAGGTTGCTTCTCCACAGGCCATTTCGGATTTTCTTTTCGGTTACTCCGTATTCGGGGCGGGGCGGAGCGGGGCTCCTATACATCAATGCGGGGCGGGTTTGGGTTCAACGAAAAAAACTTGACTCGGGTTCGGGGCGGAGTGAAATACATGCGGGTCGGGTTTGGTATTGGCCAAACCCGCCCCATACCCGACCCGTTGCCATTCCTATCCAACAGTCTGTTTTAGACTTTTGTGTAAATATTAAACTACCAATTATATACGCACAAGTAGAGAAAATAGACCCGAGATTATTTGACGTGGTTGTCTAAATTGAGTTTGTATTTTACACAATATTTTTACACAAATCTTAGGTGTCAAAGTTTTTTAAAAGACTGTTGGAGACTTTTTTTTACAAAACGTGTAAATTTTACACAAACCAAAATTATAAACTACAGTTGGAGATCCTCTTACACAACTTTTTTACAAAAATCCTAAGTGTCAAAGTTTTTTATAAGACTGCTGGAGACTTTTTTTTTTCAAAACATGTAAATTTTACACAAAACAAAATTATACACTACGGTTGGAGATGCTCTAAAAGAGACTGCTAGACACTTTTTTTTACAAAACGTGTAAATTTTACACAAACCAAAATTATACACTACGGTTGGAAATGCTCTTGAAAAATACCTAAATTTTAGGTTCTCGAACTAAAGCAACAAATCAACGCTGGAGTTTCATGTTATTAAATTATATTTAAACTTAAATCAAACCCAAAGTTAATTCACAATCAAAATCAATATAAAAACTCAAACCTAAGTTGAACTTAAAATATGAAGCTAACATATGTTCGATTTCTTCTTAAAAATAAATCAAACTCATATTTATGTATATATACTCCATCATCTTCTTTTAAAAGTTGAATGGAAATGAATACTGTTAGTTTTCAACCATAGGGCCAAGCGCAAGATGAAGTTAGGGCGTGGGGGCAAGCAGATAAAAAGAACCGATGAGGATCCGAAACCCGAGGTTCTTCAATTTTTGAAATGTGAAAGCTGCAGATAATGGAAATGGCGGCGCGCACACACACACATATATATATATTTATATACACACATATAAAGAGAGATAAAATCCTAAAGAAATACATTTATATTTTTAAACATATATAGAGAGAAAGAAATCCAGAGATGTATGTATATGTATATTTATCTTTTTCCTTAATCTCTCAGCAAAAATCCATTAAACCATTGTTTGGTCAAAGATCAATGGCAGTATATTTTCAATTTGGGTTCGATTCTGACTTGGATCTGGGTAGAAATTTTAATTAAATCTTTATATTGATTTTATTTTTGATTTGAGTTTAGATCGGGCTTGGATTTCAGTTGTTTCTTCTTTTTATTTTAGTAGATCAATGACCTATGATTTAGTTTTGATTTGACTTAGATATGGGTGAACTGTTGGGTCTTGTTCTTCTATTCTTGGAGTGTTATGTTTCTCTTCAAATGGAAGTTTCGCCGGCGGCGGCGGTTGTCTAGCATGGTGGTAGAGGAATTCACTAATGGCGGTGGTTTAGGAATTTTGATTTGAACTTATGATTCCAATTTTGATTTTATGAGTTCTAATTTTAAAGTTACTTTAATTTATATTTGTAATTAGGTGAAAATTTAGAGACAAAATTAGGATTTTAAGGAAGAACATGTAAATTAAGGTTTTTTTGGGGAAGAATGAGAAAAGAATGGTAAAAAATAGGAAGAATAGGGGTCGTTTGATCCAAATAATAAAAAGATTAACTAAATGTGAACGATGTAAGATTTTAAGGAGTTATGTCTAATAAAAATTATTTTGGAAGATTTATTCAAATATGGCTATTAGTGTGAGGGTTAAGTCAATAAACTCCTATATTATATCTATGCTTTATTCACTATATCCTTTTTTATATCTTATTTTTTTTTTAGAATTCTTAACTTCCAAAAGTTTAGGATATTTGGCCGGGGTGAGAATTAAGAAACAAAAAATTCTACCCAAATTTAAAAGTTAGGTTTTGGTTTTGAAATCTTTGAAACCCAAACCCAACCTAATTTTTTCGGTCCAATTTTGGTTCGGTTTTCATGTATCTTATTTTTAAAAAAATAAATTTAATTTAATAGTGGTTAAAAATAATCCCAAAAGCGGCTTAAGACAGTGAGATGCAGTGGAGGCATGAAACTTAGGGTCTGAGACTTGAAAGAAATGGCACGAAAGTTAAAATGAAAAGAATAAGATATGAGTATGTAATTAAGTTAGGGTTTAAAGTCAAAAAAAAAAGAAAAAAGAGGCTAGATAAAAAATTATATATATTACATTTAGTGTAAAGTTCGTTTTAGTTCGGTTCGGTTTGGAATGGCTTAACCCAAACCCAACTCCAACTTCTTCGGTTTCAGTTCAGTTTGTACGTTTCGGTTTTTTTCTGTTCAATGCTGCTCAGATTGGTGCGGATTGGTTCAGTTCGATCAGTCAATTTTCACATTTGTTACAACACCTCTAATTCATGGTGCTAGAACATTATTTTATAAATATTGAAAAAGAAAATTAGTCCAAAAAGTTCAAACTTAATGGTTTACAAAAATAAGGATGCGGCATGGATCTAACCTCCACGAAATAACTGCAAAAGTCAAAACAAAATTCTGATAATGGGTTACAAAAATTGAATAAAGCAAACTAAATAGAGACAACAAAAAAAATACAAAAAAATATTCGCATAACTAGTGTAATCTAAATATATAAGTAAGGAAATATAACATTTCACATATTACTAAAGTAGCAATATGAGAATGAGCCATATACTGCTAAGTCGAAACACATACATGTCCTTTAATTCCTTTTTACTAAAAAACTGTAGACTAACACAAATTACATAAATGCAATTTATAAATAAAAAATTACAAAATTATCTTATATGTGAAGAGGATAAAATTAAGGTTATTCCACAAATTTTAGGTACTAAAAGACAAATCTAATGGGGGCTGCTATTGACCAACACCAAAACACTCTCTAATACGCCAACATTATCTCGGCCCCCTAAGGACCAAATATGTGGGTTGAGCCAATGTATTTTTTTTATCCAACAATGGCTCGGCCTTTAAACACTGAGTATGTGCACATATAGTCGGTCCTTAAGGCTGAATAAATAGGACGGGGTGTTAGAAAGTGTTTTGGTGTGTTTCGATTGCGACACCCAATTTAATTTATTGATAATTAGGGGATTTTGATGGGGTCAAATACCAATTTTACCCCTGGCATACAATATTGTACACTTTGAACCACTACATGACCTACATGTAACACCTGACATGTCTTGAGTGCTCAATGCATGGTATATGTCAAATGTCTCAAAGCTAACCTATGTAGACTTGATTTGCCATGATGACCCATGTAGAGTTGACTTATGCAAGCCTGACCTACATAGACCTGACTTGTAGAGCTGGGACTTAGTACATGATGGGATAGTGGTAGGTAATGTAAGCGCCAGAAGGAACAAGCATACTCTAAGGTCACTTCTCATGTTCATTATTCCATACTTACATTAAATGCTACCCATGCTCATGTAAGACCGAAAACATGATTAAGGATAGAGCATGAATGCATTCCTACTCCAACAATGATGCAAGAGATGCTGGTAGATATTTACTCCTGTTAAAATATATACATATATATATATATATTTGGTTACAAACTGAAGCAAAGAAACTAGAACCCTTTGGGGACTGCTGCCCCAATCAGGTTATCACGTAAAAGCTCCACAACTTCAGCTATAGGTACAATAACTCTGATGATTTCTTCCCCTTGGTTTATTCCTACCTTTGTCATCATATCAGGAACCCGGCTGCCTTCCCAAAGGGTGTGGATTATGTCCACTTCTAGTTCGCTCTCTATGACTCGGCAATCCTCAATTATAACTATGTTAGGATGGTTATCTATATCCATTGTCTCAATTAATTCCAAAGCATGCTGTGAATCCGTGTCGATGATAACTTTCCTCCATCCCTTTTCTTTAGTTAGTTGAAGGCACTTCCTGATACCTCCACAATTCTGTCTTTTAAAGGAGACGCGTACGTAATTTTACCACAAAAGCCTTCAAGCCATTTTCCTTTGATCATTCCTCGCCACGCCTCTATAGTTTGCCCAACCGTGATCTGCAGAGCCGTTATCTGTATTAATTTTTATACGGCATACATTAGAAAACTTCTAATTAATAAGGTCTATAGTTTTGGCTATGCTTCTATTAAGATTCCTAGTAAATGCGTGGTTGAGCCAAAATATTGCATTTTTATACATATTTAGGTAGCTTAATATGCATGAATTTGATTCTAATTATCCTAAATTGTTAATATTTGAGTTTTAATCATGAAATATGATAGTATTTTTTTAGTGCATTATAACATTTTTATAGGTTAAAAATGAATAAGAACGAATCCAGAAGTAAATTCCCCCAAAGTTAGTCATTGCCGGCCAAATTCGGAGCTGAATTGAGTTTAAGAGGTGAACCGAAATCAAATCCCAAGCTCAAGCATGAAGGGAGTTGACATAAGAGACTAAGAGAACCCAATAAAGCAGTCCCAAGCAAAGAAGAGTCATTTGAATCAAACCAGAAAATTTTTGAATGAAGAAGAGATTCACGTGTAATGCTGATGTTTAACCAATTCTAGTATTTATCCGTGCAGAATTTGAACAAAACTCTACAAATAAAAGTTGTAGAGCTCTGAGTTAGCTACGCGTAGGCGAAAACCTTATATCAATCAGAGTTCGGAGCATAAAATTATGGCATAAATACGATCAATTCGCAACGGGTTTGAGCGCGAAAGAATACATAAATTCATGGTGCATATATTTATTGAATGTGGTCCTTAGCCTAGATGGCAAATGACCAGCTTTAGAGTCGACATCTTCTTCAATATATAATTTCAAAATCTTCAATACCATCAGAGAGAGTTTAAGAAAGAGTCAGAGATAGTTTTCCATTTAAATTTTATTTTTTCTTTTGGCTTGTATTGAAGAAGAGACGGAGTTAAATAATATTGGTAGCGCAGTTTTTGATATTCTACGTAACCGTAAGTTTTTTTTTCAATCTTATTCTTAATTACTTTAAATTAATGTTCATTAATGTTTAGATCGGTAGTTAATTAAGTGTTTGAATGTGATTGATGATTGAAATCCATGCTTAATTTATAATTTTTATTGAAATTTTTGGTAGAATCCCGCGTAGAACCCTAAAAATTTGTACTTTTGTATTTTGATCATAACTTATTCATTTTTTGCCGTTTTTTATGATCCACTTATCAAAACGATCGTCGTAAATTTTTTTACAGAACCACACTGTTTTGGAGTTCCAAATCCCAAAATTTCCAGGACCAGTGGTGTATTTCGTTTCTGGCAGTGTATTTTATTTCCGAAATTTGTTTAAACCGTATTTTTTTATTTATTAATTGTTCCTGAATTTCAATTGCTGTGAAATTTTGCATGCTTATTTGATTAGATTTCAGAAACATGTTTTGTCAATTTGTGTTTGAATCTATCATATTTTGCTTAGTTTTTTGTTAGCATGCTAGTGTAATTTCGAAGTTAAGGGTCCGTAGTGAAAGCATGGTGGATTAATGTGTAATTCAGATTCAATTATAATTGTGGCTTGAATTTCTCATGGTTTATAGGTCAATCAATAAATCTAAAAAATATATTAACCTTTCATGCATTGAAAACATAATTTTTTAAGATTACAGATTTTTTACTAAAACTCTAACGAGGGTGAATAGAGGACGGTCCTTATCCCCTATTGAGCTGAGTTAGTTATCCAAGTAATTTAGAAGCTTCGGGCGCTGTTTTAGTATCATTCTGAAATCAGTACCGAAATAGTGTAGCTTTTGACCTTTTTTTTAAAAGAATAGTTTTATCGTATGTCATGCATTTGCATAATCAAACTTTAGGAATGGGTTAAACTTTTGATATTAACTGAAATTGGTTAAATTTAGTTTGTTTTTGTCAAGCACTAGCATTACTAAGTGAAAATCATTTTATGTAAAAAATTATAAATTTCCTTATTGAAAACTAAAGTTACATACAGCTTATATGAGTCTTGTTATGCACTTCTCATGATATGCTCAGGAACTTTAGTATTTAATAATTGGTAAGTTAAGGACATTCATTGTTAGTAGGAACTCGTGTCCACAGTCATATCTTGAATCGATCAGTCGCACTATCTGTAATGTCGTACCTATGGATATCCCTAACGCTCTTTTCCCATTTATTAGATACTTGTTTTAATTATTGCCTATTTTACCCTTGCTTTATTTATTTATTTTTAAGTTTAAAATTTAATTTCTCATTATATTCTTGCTCATTCAAAAAAAATTCATTATCTTTTCTTTATTTTTTTTCTTCTTTCTCCTTGTTGAAAGCTTAGCTATAATTATAGAATTACCCTCATTTCTTGTGGTTCGACCTTGGACTTTCAAGTATATATTATAACTTAACCGCATGCACTTGGGTGCATAAATTACGCGCTTGTGAGTGTAGTCAATGCTGACACTGTTTCCTTAGCAAAACGGATTGTTTTATTAGCAATCTCATTAGGTAACACCTCCGTGTTCTTAAATTGGAATTGATTCCTAGCTGTCCACAATTACCAAATTCCAAAAACAAATAAAATGTTCCAGGGGATGTTCCATGGTTGGTGGTTCTTATGATCTCTAAGATTAATCTCCAACCAAGAAAGGAAATTAATAGACTTTTGTAAAGGAATATTAAGAGGGTTAATTTCCTTCCTAACTTTAATAGCACAATCACACAATTTAAAAAAATGTTTTACAAATTTAATACAGGACACATTTTTTGCAGAAAGAATTAGAAGAAATATTTTTTAACACAGCAATTTTGATTAGTAAGAATTTTGTTGTGCATTAAAGTCCATAGGAACGTGATTAATCTTAAGGAATCTTAAGTTTCCAAAGCCAATTCCAACCGGGGTCCTAAGAAGAAATAACTCCCTTGTCCATAAGGATGAAGTTATAGCAACTTCCAATGCTAAATTTTCCTAATCCACTAGGTGCTCAACACAAAGAGTCGCTGGCGTTGGTTGCCATAGGGAGAGGAACACTGTGAATCCAATTTTGAATATCCATGGGTATGCAGTGACCCCACAGACCCCAGTCCCATCCACCAGAATTCGTGATGATGCTACTTACATTGGTGACTGGCAGTGTAGTATTAACACACTGATTTATGCTACACTTGCTAAGCCACCAATCTTGAAATAAATCAATGTCTCTCCCATTTTCAACCATCTACTTAGTTGCCTTAATAAGAGTATTTTTACTCCCATAAATGGCCTTCCACACAACAGAAGATTTACTTTTCTTCTTCCAACTCCTCGGATTAGCCAATGTTATACTTGGCTTTAATGTTTTTCACCCAAGTAGCTTTACTATCATTCATGACTTTCCACCCAATTTTGGAATTGATAGCTTGATTAAGCTCTTCCATTTTTCTAAGGTCCAAGCCACCAAATTTTTTTGGCTTGCAAACTTCACGCCAGCTAACAAGATGTATTATTTTATCCTCTTTTGTAAACCCCCCCCCCCCCCCCCCCCCCCTAAATTTTTTATTGAGTCTATCGATATTGGAAATTTCAAAGTTTGCATATATACTTATATAGCATAATTAGAGATAGTGGAGGTCACTGATTTGATAAGAGTACATCTGCCTACCAAGGACAGACATTTGGCTTTCCACCTAGCCAATTTTTTTCACTTTATCCACCACATGGTTACAATCTTTCATTAAATCTTTCATGTATAAGGTTTACCCCAAGGTACATACCGAGGTCTTTAAAAATGGGAATCCCATAAATATTACTTAACCTCGTGGCTTCATTTCTCGTGCTATTAGGCGAGCAAGAGAGTTTAAATTTATAAAAATTCACTTTTTGTCCGACCAAAAACAGAAATCATCAAGCACATATATTTATCTTTCATATACAATAAGTAAGGAGCTTTTACTACCAAAAAGGAGGTTGGATGATTCTATTATAGACATTCAGAGAACAAATAGGTAACATGATTGTTAGAATTTGGTGCATTAAACTCCATTCACTGCCAATCATTCGATTTTAGAAGCTCCTAAAGCTTGCGGATCATTCGAGTCATTATAAGAGTTGTAATTGTGAGGGTCTTTATATTTATTACTTGAGTGATAAAATAGTTGCAGGTCATCTTAAATTGTAACCGTAAAGGCTATTCTTCATCCACATATATAAAGATTCTCCGAGCTCTAAGCTCATTCACGGCCTCACGGGAGTGGAGTAGACTTCATTTATTGTTACTCATCTCTTGTTAACCATCATCAAACATTTGGATCACTGTTAATCCAAATTGATTGATTGCTAATTATCTTCACTAGATTGTGGCACCATCAGCATCTATACTACAAATTAAGCGCATTGAAGATTTTTGGTATCACTATTTAATTACGAAAACAACCTTTGTAAATAAAACTTGCTTTGCTGGTAGATTCAAACCCAAACCTTATAGATAATAAAAATACTTATATACCAGTTGAATAAGATCTATTACATATTTTACAAGAGTTTATCAGGTTACATATTGAACACAGGTATTACCTTTGCTGCAATGCTAATATAACATAATACCAGGTAACTGTTCTTAAAATGGTATATATTACCAGTATTCCAAAAAAAGAAAAAAGAGAAAGAAAAAAAGGTGTACGAATAACTAGTTTTGCTGTGAATTGAAAGACTTGTTTGCTAAGCCACTGGGAAGGACTTTCGGCCAAACAATAGAAGAAACGCGATTTACTAAAATTGAGGTACTTTCGAGTTTTATGTCAAAAGGATATCTTTTCATTTCCATTTGATTTCTTTTAATCTAACATTTTCTTTTATTAAAAGATTAATGCTTTTAGAGGTATATAAAATTAGTGCAGACCGAAACCATGAGTTGGAAGAGATAACCATAAACTATTGCCCGAAGTTAATTCTTTCTCTTTGAGATCCATATAAATAGATATATATATATATATATATATATACCCACTAAATTTTTATCAACGAATAATTAAATAAATGGATCCCACTAAAAATATTATTATATATTTTTCAATCACTACCATAAATTAGTTATAAGCTACAATTAGTTTTTAAACAGAATTTGGTGATATTGTCCGAGATTTTAAACAAATGAAAAATCATATTTGTGCACAGGCTAGAAATTATAATAATCAATGTCAAAATCATTGGGGCATCTTCATCTTCAGCAGGCCCCCCCTTATTCATTATACTTTGTTCTTCCGTGTGGAAAATAACTAGTTTTTTGGGGAGGAAAAAGAGAGAATGAATCACACTTTCTCACATTCGAAGTCAACAAAATATTTTCAACACCAATTTTTATCACGTCCCTTTCTACCTTTTAAATTTCTTGAAGCCTCTTCAATATTTACCTCCACATGAATATATAAAGGAGAGAAAAAGAAATAAAGGCACGCTATAAATCGCCCAGGGACGCATACTATAACTAACAAATACAATAACCTACTTTATAAAGTTTCTTGTTTGTGTGGAGACGAACGAAACCAAATCTGAATATTAGGCCCCTATTTATTTAATTATAGGAGCCTAATATAATTAAACATATATTTATATATGTATATGTATTATATATATAATACATATGTATATATGTCACCATTTACAATCCGTGTTATAATTCATAAATTATTTACTCCACCCACTATACCCTTACGGACCCACTTGAAATTAGATTTTGATAAATCATATATGACTAAGCCCCTAAGTTTTCTGAAATAAAAAACTAATTGTAACGTCACGCGTCTTTACTAATGTAATTTTTTAAATTTCTTGATGTTTGGAAATTGCTCACTTATTAATTCTCCTGTCTTTTTTTTTCACACCAGAGCTACACTTGGAATTTTAAAATAAATAAATATATTATGTTACTCTTTTTCTTTCAATTCCAGGCAACGGCTATAATAAAATTCAATAAGAAATGTAAATTGATCATAAGAGTATTCACGTTGGGTACTATAAATGGACAAATTTATCACACCCAGTCTTATGGTGGAAGAAATCTTTTACCAAACTTAGCATATGCTTAAATTTTATTAATATGGGTGTGTATTACTCATATGGATCATATGAGTGTGTGTTATCCGTACGGAAAAAAAAATTTAAAATTCAAAAGAGTGTGCCAGTCAACCTTATTCATATGAGTCATTTATGACCCGTACGAGTAACACACACTTGTATTTTTTTTCAAAGCTTTTCCATAGATCCCATTTTTCAAGCTTATGAACCACACGTGCTTGGCACAATTGTTTGGTTTGGGTCTTTTTTTTCTTGTACCAGAAACACTTTACCCTCTCAAAAAAGTTAAGAGTTAAATTTTACAAATATGTTGTGGATGCTGTAAAATCTAAAATGGGGAGTAATCTTGAAACTTTAAACCTAGCCACTGGTATAAAATTTGTGTAATACAAGTTGTGACCTAGTGGCTTGACCACCACCGGGTTTAAACTTTGGGTTTAACTAGGAGTTTCTCATATTGATTCCTGATAGTGTTAAAATAATTGTGGACAGTCGAGGTGGTAAAAGTTGGCAAGAACACCTCATAGTATAGACAAAAAAATAATTTTTTTGTTATAAAAAGTGGCTCCCCTTATTTGTTAAACCAGAAGTACTTAAAATGAGGATCATGGATTTTCCCAAAACATATATTTACACGTTGAGTTGGTAAACATGCATAAGCCATTAGTATACTTGTCACCAATTGCATTTTAGCACCATATAAAACCTTTGGCTGCTGCTTCTCTTAGTCATCAGCAATCACTCACAGAACGACACCTAATTAAGAATCTCTTTCTTTTTTCATTCTAGTAAATTCCGCTCTTCATTTCATCTAATTATCTTTCTCATATAACTTGCCATAAACCATGGCCTCAAAATTCAACCGGTTTCTTTCCGCCTTCCTCTTCATCGCTACAACTCTCAATTCTCCGGCACCGACTACCTCCCAGAACGAATGCCCATACCCTTGCTATCCTCCAACCACCGGCGCCGGAAACAGCCCACCGGCAACTCCAACACCACCCTCCCAAACAGGTTCATATCCCCCTCCGGCTTTTAACTCTCCCCCAAGTCCAACAGGGTACTTACCAAATTATCCTTCACCACCTTACTCTGTTGATGGAGCACCTTCACCTCCAGACCCTATAGTGCCTTGGTTCCCATATTACTATAGAAAGCCCCCTCATCAGTCTGATGAGTCATCTTCAACTGCTCTCCGAGGATCATCGATGATCGAGATCGTCACAGTCATCATCTTCTTACTTATTCTATAATTTCATTTTTCTTGTTTGATATGCTATTGTAAAGTTTTGTTTTTCCTTATAGTACTACATGTTGTTAAAACGTTACGATATGTAAATCACTTGTAAGAATAGGATGTTAATTACTTTTGATGTTATTAGGAGTGGGTGTGGTGGTATGTCTTTGTTGCAAGAGTGAGAGGCGCAGAATTTGTGATGAATTGAGAAACAGATTAAAGCTTTTGTGAAAGCCGAGATGATAATTTTCAAATTTTGATGCCAAAAAAAGGATTCTTGACTTTGGTTTAATTCTGCCCGTTTAAGGATGAGATAAAACATATATTTTTGTCATAGTATGATGATTATTAAATAGACCCGTAATTATTAGTTCTAGAATTGAAGAGCTATTATAACGCTAAGAGGGCGTTATAATTTTTTTTTGCTTTTTTAAAATTTTAAATTCTAGATATCCAATGCAAATGAGGTAGTGCTTGGTAGGTTGGTGAGAGATTATAATTAAGTCCCACTCCCACTCCCAACCCTTTATCCCTTTATAAAATGTAGGTTACACATGCAGCTACATGATTTTCCCAACTTCTATTCGAGTCTCTTCCCGTAACATGATATATCTACAGACTCCCCAATAGTCTTTCCCTCAAACTACAAAGAAATACTTACAAGTAAAGTTACATTTGTTCAATCAATTAATTAAAATAAATTTTAATAACCAAATAAATTTATTTTACATGGGGATACTTATCGTACATCATCCATGCTTGCCTAATAAGTTTATTCACTGAATGTCTCTTGTCCCCTATTTTCATGAATATTGGTACGAAGAGATCTGATATAGATGCTTGCAACTGCAAGAACACCTCTTATCTGATGTGTCTTTATTGTCTATCCGACTACAAATTGCAACATGCTGTGTACTGAAGGGTACTACTAACCTTTATAGCTGCAATTTCACCATAAACACAATCCCTGTACTCTTTTGCTTCAAACTATCACAGCACCATACTTTCCCGCAAATACATTTTACATAATATACTGCGTATCTCAAGCAAACTTAGGTGTATGGATATTCCCACATCACCTGATCATCTTCTGCCGTATGTGTGCTTTCAAAGTAGACACTATTGATTTGCTTCATGCTGGCTTTGGTCCATGCCGGAGAACATTAAACAAATGGAGAACGGGTAAACTACTTAAGAGGCAACACCAACTGCTTCGTGACCAATTTTTGAACCACTGCCCGTGTCATTAGTAGATCTCCCAGCACCAACTCTCCTCTTCCCCTCAATTCTTTGGCCTTTTACAACATTGCTTCCATTCGATACTCTTTCTTTCAGTGAATTCATATGTTTTTCCTTTTGTTGCTCCTTCCCAGTAACCTCTTTGTTCACTTTAGCTCCTGAAGGCTGGTTTCTGTTGGTTACTACACCTGGAGAGTTTGCAATGATGTCAAAGGGGACAGAAGAATTGGGGACCCCCGAGGCTTCTGGTGGATCGGCTGCATTCAAAGGTTCCGTACAAGACTTGCTTCTTTGTTTACTTGATTTGTTGTTACCCGATACAGCCTGGGATGGAAAAAAAGAAACTTTGTTTGAATTTTGATTTTAACTTTTTTAGAGCTAATTTGTTATCTCAAACTATAGGAGCACAGATTTTCCAAAGAATAATGAGGTTAACAGAAAAGATGTTTACACAAATGTTGCTAGCATCATATTCCTTCATTTTCAGCCATATGTGGCAGCTTATACTATTTGGTTTGTTCATCCATGATAGAGGGGAACGATTAAATATGACATTGTTGGGATGGATCCTTGTAAAAGAATGGGGTGTAACTTCCTAGAATTATATTTTACATTGAAAGAAATATGTTATGCATATTTCAGTGCATCCAGCTATGAGGAAGCACAGAAAATGAGTATAGCAGAAATTTTCAAGTACCTTGTTTCTATCTGACCCACGTATAGATTCATGATAAAAAGAAGGCATGGGTGTTGCTTTGAAGTTGAGGCTTTTTCGGAATTGTTTAATCTCGGCTTGTTTCTTTTCCTGCAAACAAAGTAATTGACCCAACTAAGCATCGTCAATTCGTCATGCTAGATAATTATTGATGGCAACATGGACTAATACATCCTCAAAACAAACTACAACAGAAGCCGCTAACTTATAATGAATTAACCTTGTTCAAGAAATGACAGAATATTGTTATATTATTATACAAGTTTGGTCGGTCGACAGCAAGAAAAATCGAGCTCATCCAATAGCTACATATCCACACCAAAAAAGTCAATTTGACTCCAGTTAAGCATACATCTATGACTTGAATGGGGTTATTTACCTTTGTTTTTGCTTGAATTTGGTTCATCTCAGCCTCCTTCGCGTGCATCTTCTCCTCCAACATCGTGAAATACTAAAATGGATAACAACAAACGAATAAGTTATTTATATTGGATTATACTAAAGCAAAGCAAGCACAAAAGCAGTTTAAGTTGTTAGAACAGCATGCTCCTTGCCTCTTTCCTCTTCTCTGCGCGTTCATTACTTTTGAAGTTGAAAACAGCAGCACTCTGCTTCATGCCTGGCTTAGTCGAACTTACAGTTGTCTTTGGCCTGAAATATAGTTGTAGAATGGTAGTGTTTTCAGGGATAGTGCTAGAATAATATAATAAATGCTGAAGGTTGCAATTAGTGAGGCATGACCTGTCTAACAGTAGCTAGAAGAATAATAACGTATATCACAGCTTATAAGGACAAAGATCGATATAATGAGGGGGTGTTATTCTTGTCCTTGTAATCAAACCTGTTTGAAGTGTGACGTTCAGGAACAAACTTCTCTAACGACAAATATTGAGATTCAACTACTTTCTTTGCTCTTAATTCCTTCTCACTGCTACAGAATGAAGAGAAGTGTCTTTGAGGTCCTAACCCCAGAAAGGTGTATTATTTCAATATGCAAAACCAAGATAGCAAAAAATACCTTTTCTTTTCTGGAGCTTTTTTTACCTTTGACCTACTGAAGTCCTGCACATGAGAGGTAAACAAAAGCATCAAACAAGGGGAGGGCTACATCAAGATACATATCATGAACACAGATTACTAGTTTTTGTGAATAAGTTCAAATCAAGGATCATAAGGTTCATTGAAAAAACGGCAAACAAAACACAAACATGTAAAATACATGAATATATGACTGAACAAGGAAGGAATCTACATGTAAAACCTAGTTTAAGGACATGGTCACATTGTCTAACATTGAACCATCCAAATCCCAATGTGATAGATTCGATTCCTATGAAGTGGTACCATGGTTGATTCCCATATATAGTTGGAATCACGAAATCGAGTTGAATTTAGAAATTGAGTTTTGACACAATTTAATAAGCACATCACATAAACTGTTATTGACAATTTAGAAACATCATGAGGCCAAAAGAAAATTGCTACTTGAAAGTGATTATATATTTCATGAGTATTTTTGTATATTAACTTAGAACTTCAGAAGATAGAACCCATCTGCCCCCTCTCTCCCAACCCTCCTTAAAAACTGAACAACACAGAAGCATTTACCTCTAATTTTGAAGTCCTGCCAATTAAACCTGTACTTAGAGCAGCAGTTTGTGACAACTTCTTTTCCGTTCTTGTTATCACAGAACCTTCATTTTCCGATTGACTTGGTTTTCTTGTAGAGTCCCCAGACGCTTCACTTGAAATGGTTGACTTTGTAGGCTTGATTTCTGATGTTATTTTCACCTAGATTTGGAAAATATAAAGGATGGGAGACATAAACGTCTATTTTGAGAACTAGATGACATGCTATGTTACTGAAAATAACAAAATTCTTTTAAGGAAATATGTACTCTAGATAATACCCTCTACTTATCATTCTTATATATCATTTTAGTATAAATATATCATTTTGACCAATAAAAAAAATTGGTAAGAGAATAACATGTACACACGATGTAGATGCTAACCTTGGGAGAACGGATTCGTTGATGTCCTGGGGTAGCACTATTATCATTGTCAGTTATGTGACTGCTAGGGGATGTATCAAAGGCTTTAGATTTGACATCGAAATGCACGACTTCATCATTAACTTCCTCTTCTATTTCTGGTTCAGTACTAATTACAAGTGAATTTCCAGTTTTAGTTTTATGTGCTTCTTTGGACTTGACACGCTCAGTATAAGCGTCAATAACTTCAAAACTGTTATTAGCAGCCTCAGCCTTGGGTTCAGAATATAGAACATCCCTGTCTTCTCTATCACATTCCGTCACTTCACTCTCTCCAACATATTCCCAACAATTAGTACGCTCCTCAAAGCCGGTAAAATGACAAGCTTCATTGACAATCTCAAACTCCTGTAGGAAACCCATGCTCAGCGGCTCGTCAATGTCGCTGGTCTGGTACTCCATTCCATTTTGGTGTACGTTCTGGGGCTCATCATTTTCATTGGTCTGTTCTGTTTCATTCTGGCACTCAGATGAACTCTGGCTTAGAAGGGCCTTCCTTTTGAAGTGAGCCTCAAAATAAGCCTTCTTCTCAGTAACCGAACCTGGTTTGGAGTATTTCTCAACCTCTTCAAGATATCTATTATGTGAGAAGGATGACCTCCTTTCCCAGGATAAGGATTCCCCTCAAACCTTCCAAATGAGATTGAACCAGAGTGTAAAGAATCTCCCTGTCCATTTTAAAAACTGAATGTTAAAAAGACCATTAGAAAAATGGGTAAGAGAAAAAAGTGGAAAGGTTTAACTCATCGGTCATTCAGCATCGCACTAGTGCAAAAATGTGGAAGTTGACACAAACATTGCAATTTTGTGAAAAGAAAAAAATTATTTGATCAAAAAATTCAGGAATTAGATGCAACTAAGCTATCATGCCTAAGCAACATGAGCAACATGATTCATCAAATCCAATCAGACGAGTTATCGAATAATATAGCTATAATGACCACCATGAACTACCTGCAGCTATTGCCTATTGAACCACAAATGGTTTTGTTGATCTGTAAAATAAAACCCTCTTTTCTCACTCAAAATTTATACATTACTATCCCAAAGTTGGAAGGTACAGCATTGTGCTGTGACACCAGGCAAGCAAGCATGCATAAATGTATCTCTATCAGTTACGTGCATATACACCTTGATCCTTCACTTTCTTCCTTTTTTTTCCTTTTTTTCAATTAATAAAAAAAAAAAAGAGGAGGCTTTGTTGATGAAAAAAAATAACTTATAAAGAAGAGAATGAAAGGAAATAGACGTAAGATGAAAAAAATTCCGTTCTAGCCAATGACAAAATTTAACCTGTTGGTGTTTTCAATCTCTAACCTGTATTTGTGTAAAAAATAATATGAGATGATAAAGTAATTCATAAAAGATGCAACTTCAAACCCTCAATGCCATAGAAAACATTAGTAGATTTGAATTAATGTTGAGAAATAAGAGCACACACTCAATTTGATCTAAATCACAAAATGAACAAAAAGAGTTATAGAATAAATGAAATGACAGGAATTGAAGTGATCAATTACCATATACAGTATGTAAATATATGAGATAACAAAACCATTAAAGCATGTAGCAGAAGCATTGAATTGAATACAATCAGATCCAGGCACTAACTAAAGAAATTGGAAAAGAAAGAACAAGGTAACAGTAGTACGTGTATGTAATGTACCTGAAAACTAAGTGGAAAAGGTTGTTCGAAATCGCCTGACATTACAAACCACTTCAATCATCACTCAGCACAGACCCCCTCAATATATATAATCTGAAATGAAATGAAATGATTCAACATAAATTAACAAAACTTGTAACTTTGAGAGTGAATACAAGTAACCAATTAGCAGATCAACAACTCCATTACATAAATATATAAAATCATCATCATGATGTATATAGTGGAGGAGGAGGAGGAGGAGGAGGAGTGGAAGTTGCGAATCAAAATGAGAGTTGGAGGAATCTTTTCTTTGCTTCCAAGAAGAGACAACCAATTAAGGAGAGAGAAGGAGAGAGAGTGTTGTTTACTTGTTTGAATAATAGCGTAAGCGGTGGTGGTTAGAAAAATAATAGAGGGAGGGAATGAGAAGTAGTAGTGTAACTACAATCAGATGCCTGAAAAGTTCATCAATCATCTCTGTCTCCTTTTTTGTCTTTTTACCCATCGTCATCTCATCTTCTCCTTCCGGACATCGTTGACCCGCCGTTAGATCTTCCACGTCCAACACTCTCAGGCAGGCAGGCTCCTAGGAGTTCATATTTTCTTAAGCTCGCGTAAAGCTGACCCCCTTAATTTAGAGCGGTCATATTGGCATTCCATAAAATATTTGTTAACACTTACTCTTTTTAACACATTCACTTTTATATTTTTATCTTAAAAATACTTTTATATTATACCTATTACTCTCACCACAACACTTATTTTTGGAAATTAATTTCCTACTTAATTAATTAACAATATTATTAAATAATTAATTACATAATAATATAAAATAAATGACTTTAAACTAACCCCAAAATAATAACTTAATTTTGGAATAAGGAAAAGAAAACAAGCAAGAAAGAGTTAATGAAAGAGAGACATACATATTTTTATTTTATTTGATTGTTTATATTATTTTCATAACATACACATCAAATATATAAACAAAAAACACAAATTTCTTTTTGAAGTACGAAAAACGTTTACTCGGTTTTCCGTAACCGAGTTCCAAGCTTGTACACTAGGTTACTCTCAATCGAATATGAAATCCCATAAATGTCACATTGATATGCTCTCGAGGACCTTCATTCGGTTAAGTATAATCGAGTGTGATTAGTGTCACTCGGCTGCTCACAGTCGAGCATAATATAGCAACACTCGGCTGCTCTCAATCGAATGAAGGTCCCGAGAGTATATCAATTTGACATTTTATGGGATTTCATAATCGGTTGAGAGCAGCCGCGTGTACAAGCTTGTAACTCGATTACGGAAAACTGAGTAAACTTTTTTCGCGCTTCAAAAAGAAAATTGTGTTTTTTGTTTATATATTTGATATGTATGTTATGAAAATAATGTAAATAATGAAACAAAATAAAAACATGTATGTCTCTCTTTCATTAAATTTTTCTTACTTGTTTTCCTTTCCTTATTTCAAAGTTTCTCTTTTTTCTACCATTATTCTTAAATTTTGAGTTTTTCATCAATGGAGGTTTTGTTTATACCATTCTCCTCAAATTTAGAGTTTTGCATTAATGGACGTTTTATTTGTTGTTTTGGTGCAACCAAAATTTGTTACTAAATAAATAAGAGATAATTATATAATTAGTGGGTTAATTAACTTTCGAGTTAAATTAAAACAAATGAGGTGGAAATAACAATTGAAACTCTTTTTTTAATGGGAGTGTTACCAAGTGATTGTGGGGGTGCCAATATCACCGTCCTTAATTTAAAGATATATTTTTGTACTAATTTTTTTAAAAAAAAATAAATTAATTTCATTAATATTGTCTCTTTAATAAAATTTTCTTGTATGACAACTCCAACTTACGATCTTCAGCATAAAAATACATATAATTATCAATAACGATTAAGCATGCTCATATATTTTTATTATATTTAAAAAATTATTAAATATTATATTACAGGACCTTCACACATCTATCACCAATAAAATCTTAGTTGAGCCATATATAGTGTTGGCATGGGACGACGTATATGAGGCACCGACCATTACACGTGATAATAATGTGTGAAGTTTATGTACCACCCTTCCTAGTAATTAATTAATTGCCTTTGCCACCTATGATAATAATGAATGAATCATCTTACTTACATTTTTTTTTTTTTGATTATTACAAAATCATCTTACTTACCATTTCTAATTTGGTGATCAATAGAAATCACAATGATGATGATCTGATCGACCATCTCACTCAATCCGTTTCATTCTTTGAGTCTACCCAACTTTTCTTATTTCCTTTCTTCCTTTGGATTAAATATTAGCTAGAACAACACTAAAGTGTTGTTTGGTTCAGTATTATAATCCAGACTTTTAATATATTTTTAAAATTATTACGTTTGGTATAAATTTTAAAAAGTGATATTATAAAACTTATTTCACAGCAATAGTGCAACTTTAATAAATTTTTTTAATAACCAATTTTTAGAAAATATAAAATTAATAATTACTCAGATTAATAAAAATCAATTGCGAAAATATAATGAAATTTTTTTAAAAAATTTTTTTGTTTAAATAGTGTACCAAACACAAATCGATTTTAAGAGCTGTTTTTAAAAACTCAACTTCAAATTTTTTTTAAATTTTTAACTCAAAAATTCCAACCAAATGTATTTTTATAAGAAGTTGAAAAATAAATTGAAAGATGTGATAAGATGTTATTTATTTATTTTTGCTTTTTCCATGGAAAAAAATTCTTTCTGTACATGGGATGGAGAGCATCTCATCTCATCGCATTACTCAACTTATTTTTCAACTTATCATACAATAATCAATTAGTGTTGTTATTATTTTTCATTTTATTATCAAACAGACATTAAAATTAATTAATTAAAAGGCTGAAGTTTGCCAAAAAAAAAAGGCCAAACCAAAGGGCCCTATAGCCGAAGCACACCTAATTTTAGGTATAGTAGAGAGATGAAGGCCCTATCGGTGGTGGCAGAGCCATCGATGGGCACTTGCCCACCTTACTTATTCAAATGTACCTATATTTACTTATAAGTCTAGAAAATAAATAAATTGAGTATGTAGTAATTTAAACTTTTCCCCACCTCATTCTAGGGAAAATCATTTACATTGCCCACATTAATTTACATTATCATTACTATTTTGATATGGACACAAAATGCACTCAGTTTTAGTATTTTTAACACTTTAAAAAATGTATTTTGTTATTTAAGTAAAGATTCCATTTGAAAATACTAAAATATCGAAGAAAAATGCATGTAATTGTACGTCAAAGCAAATTTTTACCAACCTTAACGACAAATTCTGGTTTCGCCGTTGAACCCTACCCATGTGGTATGGCGTACTAGACTCCAAGATCTCCATACACATATTTGATAATGTTTATATAATTTGTGAAACTCATGGATTGTGCCAAAGATTTTGTGAACAAATTAAAAAAACACTTTTTCTTGTCAAATTGATAATCTTATTTTTTACAAGAAAATATTTTGTACTGAACATTTTATTTTTGAAAAATATTAATATACCAAATCTTACAATAAAAATAAATGGTACAATTAACTATTGATCAAATTAAGATTATTTTTTTAAAAAAAATATTTAAATATTAATATCAAACTATCAATTTAAAACCAAGAATATAACATTAATCGAGTTAGGTTGATTTCAGGTTGTGAAAGATGCATGGCAAAGTGTCATGGGCCATCATTTGATGGCACAACAGAGGCCGCATGAGTGACGCGACTTACTGTTAGTTCAGCCAAGTTCACTATAATATTATTAATAACAAGTAGCCAACATGTAACAGCAGTAATTTAACAGATATCGTGAGCATAAATTGAAATTACTTCCTTGTTATAAACTTGATTACATTGAAAGCTATTACAACTTAAGGAAGAAAGTAAAAACTTGAAATATAGTGCTAATCAACGTGCACTAGTAGGCAACTCGAGTGTGAGGCGTATAATCTTATCCTCACATGTAACAATTTAATAAAAATACCAAAAATTGTAGCAATGCACTTTGACTCACAAAAGTTACAAGAAAACGATTACAAAAGAAATGAAAAATGATTACAAAGGAAATTTCTAATTCTATTTACATGGAAACAATATTTACACATGAGAAGTTTTACAAAAAAACAAGCCAAGATGCATGATTAGAACTCTTAGTTGATGCTGGATGACTTGTTGTAGTTGTTAGTGTTAGATGGCATACTGAACCGTGCTACGATCGGGCATGTACACGATGTTATTGAAATGTAGTTGGTCTTAGAAGACACCCCATGACACAAGGATTGGTGGGGGTCTTTCTTTTCCTATTCTCGTTGAAATTTAATTAACTCCCAAGTGTAGATATGGACGTGCTTGTTTTGGTCAATTGCCAACCATGTGCTCAACTTTGATTCCATATGTTCATGTGAGCCGACATGTACCCTTTGTTTTCTAGTGACAAAATGCAATCATCTCGGGTTTGTATATGTAACATTTTATTATACAATTCCTCTTTCTATTTTTATTTTTTAAAATACATTATTTTAATATTAATCGTTGATTAAAAAAAAACTAAACTTGTGTTACATTCCTCAAAAGGACTCTCAAAACGAAATGTGTGTATCGAATTATTGATAAATCTAAAATACAAGTTGAATTTAGCTCAAAATAGAAATTCCACCACTAGTGAAATGAGTCAAATTACTGAAAGACAAAATACTCACCATAAAACCACCACAAGACCAGAAAAGGAAATTTTGTTTTTAAGCGCCACTTTTTGCGATTAATCCACCCTTAATTTAAGGAATTTTTGAAGTAACCTTCACAACTGTACTCTTTAAAAAAATTGAGAGGTATATCCATCAATTAAAAATAATTTATAATTGGATATTGGATTTTTAATTTAGATTCCTAAGCAAAATATACTTCCATATTAATTTATTTCCTAATTTGCTTTAAGAGTTTTTTAAAAACTTTTATTATAAATACTTTAATAAGTTAGTAGACGTTTTCATCGATCAAAATATAAACCCTACAATTATATTAATTTAACCATAATACAATGAAACATATTTTATCAACAAGCGAATCGAACAATATTTTGCAATACGAAAAAGATTCCACAATATATTGAGTTAATGTGGCAATGGAAGTTAAAAAAGAATTAAGAATTAATGTGAGCATGGGTTATTTCAATCGTAATCCTTTAATATATCACAAAGACAACATTTAATGCATGTGCCCTGCAATTTTGTTTTTGGCTATGAATTCATACTTGAAATTATATTATCGACTCTATAACTAATGTTATGTTTCGGTAAAAGTTGTATTGTGTTGGATAACAATTTTACATTTTTTACACAACCTTAATATATATATATATATATATATATATATATATATATATTATTTGTTGTTTACCTTACCACAATCACTTATAAAATATTTTTAAGAACCTAAAATATCTGACTTGAAATAATTTATTATTCCGGATACTTTATCACTGTTACAATAGGTTAGAAATGACATTGATGATCTAATGTCATGGTATAAAGCTACCAATAGTTTATGGAGTGGTCGGTAGCATAAAACCCCCGGAGTTTCCTAACTAAATAAAGAGAGTAATGGCTTGAGAAGTGCAATGCCAAAGAATAAAAAAATCATTTTCTGGTATATGGGAATAACTTGTGTTGATTGAAAGAACATATGTTGAAACTCACTATATTATGGAGAGATCGAATTAAGATGAATGAGGAGTTATGTTCTTTCTACTTTTAATCTTTTCTTATTTCACCTTTACGTTAATCTTGTTAATTAATTAGAGTGGATATATTAATTAATTTAGTGGATGTTTTAACATTAAATTATTAAAAATCATATTTATACAAATCAAGTTACTAATTATTTTTGTCAATCTATCCCAGCCTAAGGTTAAACTTAAAAAGCAGCGTGAATGAAACTATTAACTCGGATTACCTGTAAAAAGTTGCACATAAAAACAAGATTACCTAACCAGAAATTGTTTTGTAAATATGTTCTCCTGGTTGGCTTGACTACCAATCCAGTAATACGTCCTCGTTGTGTGTGTACTATATTTGCTCAAAGCAGAGAATAAATAATAATTACAAGGTAGCTTGAACAAGTTTTTTAAAAAAATTTAAACAGCGTTTAATTAAGTTAGGAGGAAAAAGAAGACGAGATCCGGACTTTGGGGATGATCCCTTCCTATTTATAAGTATTTGATATGATTTACATTAGAGCTTTTACACAAGGTAAATTAATATAAAAGGTAAACTTAGGCGCTATTTTAAGATCATAACTATCCTAACCCTTATTCATATTACTCATTAAACAATATCTTTATTCACACATGCATAAATAGTAAATTCTTATAATATATGATTCATCCTCCAACTCAATTACTCTAAGGCCTCGTTTGGTTCACGGAAAGGAAATCGATTCCCTTATCTTTCCCATGGAGGTGGGAACGTAAATTTCCTGTCAAATTTCCTTTCTTGTGTTTGGTAAACCATGGAAAGTATTTAGGAAAGAGTATTATTGTCTAAAATTTGTGTAATAAATGCTTGGAAAATCACATGGGAAAATCAATTCCATGTGTTTTGGGAGGAATGATTTTACCCCCTACTTTCCCTTCTCTCGGGAAAGTGTTTCCGGAATTTGTGTTTACCAAACAAAGGAAAGGAACGACTTTTCTTTCCCGAGTACTAAAATCCGTGAACCAAACGAGGCCTAACAGTTTTCTAACCGTTAGCCGACATACTAAGTCGGTCTAAGTTCTTTACTTCATCGGTTAGGAGTAGTATTACTGATGGTGGGGCAGGCTAAGCCCATGAGGTCTGTAGTCAGCATATGGGATACTCGGCCAGTGCCTTCTAAGGGGCTCTTGGTTGACAACCACGGGTTTCTCACGTATTGATGGGTCATCAAGCTGTGGGTCAACCACTTAAGCCCACAAAGTCTAAGGCCTGGCCCAAAAGACTAGTTATTTTTGACCTTCCACATGAAACAAAATAGAAGAGTGCCAGGAAACTGAACAAAGAGCATGCCAGAGATTTCATGAAACATTTCGTTTTGTTTTCCAACTATAAAAATATTTTAAGGTAGTTTGTGTGCACTAGATTAATCTTCTTGTTTTTTTCCTTTCTATCCGTTTAATTCACATTAGGATTAGAGAATCCATAATATGTTGCACAGATAACAAAAACTAAAGGAGATCTGTTTTATGGAATTAAAAAGAAAAAAGAAGAAGATTTAGTTAAAGCAAGTGTATCATAAATTTGTTGAACAATCAAATCAGGCATTTTTATTACAAAAGGAGAAAGGACCAATAGGAGCTGAGGAGCATGCATTTGCTTCTATATAAATGCCCAAACCTGATAGGGAAGAAGGTGGGGTTCCTAGCTATTGGGTCCATCTGATTATGTTTGGTCAAACCTAGCTAACTCATCATATATATGTATGTCCTCTAACTAATTTTTATTTCACCCCAACTTCCTCAAACGTTGATGCCATTTATTGTTGACCTCATCTCTCCATTGGTAATAAATTGGCATCTGAATTATTCTTTTATATCATATTAAGAATTTTATTTTTAATTTTAATCTAATCAATGACAAATAATACAATTTATTTCTATTGTAAAATTTATTTATAGTAATTATTAAAAAGTCTCAAAGTGATTCATAACTTGAGACGTGATAAGTATTCTTTTTTGGGTTTGTCTTTATTGTGGATAAAATCCAATTAATACATAAATATTTGACACGCCCCGTATAATAGGTAGGACTGTCAAAACATGACAAAGAAGGAGCAATCACAACAATTTGCCATGCTTTTCCTTTCATAAAAGTATTGTAATCATTTGAAACTTTTCTTTTCCTGTTTTTTTTTTTTTTTTTTTTATTCTCCTGTCTGTTGAGATGGATAGATGCTGAATTGGCCTGGAACAAGGTCCAACGACATTAACTTTGATAGATTTATTCTATTTTTTTGGATGGGTCCACAAGAGAAGCCCGTGACATGGTTGTATGATACTTGGGCCTGGGCATATAAATGCGAAAATGGGACCAACTTTTGAATTGTTAACTACCAACCCAATATTTATTAAGTTATAAACGCTCCTAAATGTCCGCGCCGGGACTCCCAGCTTAGATCGCCTACTTTTGACTCGATTAGTTTGAGGTGTTCGCGAGCCTACGACGCCCCCAGTGTTGAACCAGTGAAAAAATTCTACAAAATGACAACATATAAACACTGAGAATTGTAAGTTTCAATAGAGCAAACACTCGAATCACCACACCCTCTTCCCCTGGAACACCAATATGTACCCATCACTTGTATTTTGGTCATCTTCAATGATATATATATTTTTTTCATTTTTATCCTATGTGGCAATGCTTTTTTAGAATACTTTTATATCTATTTAGCAAGTTTTTTATATAGGTAAAAAAGCATATAAAAATTACTTTTCAATGATACTTTATTTATTTCTCATTTTTATCATAAAAAAATATACGAATATAAATGATCATCGAAGATGGCCTTACACGGATAGAAGTAGGCCTAAACCCAAAGAAATCCTTGGTAAAAGAACTTTTAGAGCTGACCAAACGGCCCACTTTCTTTGGCCTACAAAAAAGTATACAAAAATGCATATGATTGTGGGGGGCTGAAGCCCAGCTGAAGTTCTAAGAAGCAAAGCCCAATCAATTTATTATACACAAAGGGCACCAGACAAATCAAAATAACTTTCTTTTCTTAACATCAAAACGGGCAAAGCGTTAGTAACCAAATTACATGGTCAAGAATAAGAAGAAGAAAATAAACAGATCTGAAGAAACTAAACAAGAAAAAAATCACAAAGAAACTACATTACCAAGGGAAATAACTTACTCTTAATTTTTTTTTGATCTCTTAAATTAATGCATTAAAATCCTGATGATTCTAATTTGACACAAATAAAATATTATGTTCGAATGAGTTATACATAGGAACCTTTTACCAATTCAATTTTTTATTCTCTCAGGACAATAAACGTATTACTTTTAGACCATAATAAAATGCACACCATTTACCTCAATAAAAGACAAAATTAATTTAAATATAACATCTCATGTAAATTTAATGATCATATTAAGGGTCATGAGGTATCTGAATTTGCTCTTGAACTTAATTGATTCGGCGCCCTACCTCAATTTCCTATATTAAAAGGTTGTCTATGACTCTCCATGCCCCTCAACCAACTCAAAATAAGTGAGATTGTCGTATCTTAATCTATTAATTTATAAGTCATTTGATTGCGTAAATTATTTCATTTATAAATTTTTTTATCATAAATTAATAAATTGTCAATTGCTTCATTTCAACAAAACAAATAATGTTTTTTCCGCGTGAATGCGTATGATGTTATAAGTTATGTAATCACTTGCGGGGATTAGCTGATCGTGCCAAAGCTAAAATGGTTAGTTGAGCTGGAGCTGATTAGGTAAGTAGTTCAGCCTTTTCTTCTTCACAGTCTCATAGTCTATAAATGGCGTCTTTTCTTATTTGTCAATTGGATGCTTGGATGTGAAATTTTGTTTGGACTGGCGATCTTCAGGTTCATAAACCGATAATTGTTGCTTGGTATCGAGTGTGTACTCTGTTTAAGATAGATGGTCTATGTATTCGCACATTAGGTCCTCTTAATAGGGCAAGTATTATTTGATTTGTGTTGGACACTATGTACACTGGGTCCACTTTGAGAGATTTCATGTAAGCCAAATTTGCCTTTTTTTATAATGCCAAGTATAGGAATTTTACTTTGTGGCCTGATTTTCGTGAGGCTATTTCTGTCATTAAGTTGTATGCCAAATTGATCATTGGCAATGGCTACTTTGTTAAGTTTTTCTGCTCCAATTGGCTTGGTGATACCTTTCTGCGCACCTTACAGATTGAGGATGAAGGGGATTTCTTTGTGCATGTCTCCACCTTACAATTGGCTTGGTGATACCTTTCTGCGCACATTACTGATTAGAGGTGGGATATTTCAACATAGTTTTCGGAGCTTTTCCCTGATATTGCAAACAGCGTTAGAAGGTTCTTTTTCCATCGAGATGTTAATGATACTCTTATTTGGCCTTACTCCTCCACAGGCGACCTGTCTTTTATATATGCTTATTAGTTTTTTTGGCCGTCTGTCCTAGTTTTTTGAGCTCATCATTTATGGGATCTGCACATATCTCCACGTATTTTCACATTTATGTGACAATTATTGCATTGGCGTTTGTCTATTCAAGACCTTTTATAGTTATACGGTCGATCTATGGCTAATATGTGTCCTATATGTGAGAGTAGCTTGTAGTCTATAGCGTAATTGTTTATTTGTTACTTTTTTGCAGTAGAGGCTTTTTTTTGTGGTCTTGTTTCAGACATTTGACACAATTATAGATATGTGATAATTCGTTTTTTTCCAGTTATTTTGTCCTACAATTTTTCAGTTATAAGTGGTTGTGGTGTTATGTATATGGAATTTCATTTGGTAGGCTCATAATATGCAGGTTTTCCAATAACGATAGTTCACCTTTCATCATTACCTAACCTCATTGATTGGCTAGCTGCATAGAATTTTGGTCATTGCCAAGGGTCACATTGGTTATGCTACGTCGGATCTTTATATTCTTCACAGTCTTGGTGTGTAGGGCAGGCCTTGTTGTTCTCCCGTATTTATCTTGGTTCACTGGCTTCCTCCTCAGATTGGCTAAGTAAAGTTGAATACGAATGGTATGGCTCCGGGTGCCCCCAGAGGGGGTTGTTATCGGTGCATATTGTTTTGTTGTTAGGATTAGTATGGCATTCCTTGCGAAAATTTCGACTCTTATTCATGGTATTGTGTATGCATTTTAGCATAGTTGGCGCAGGCTCTAGATTGAGCTTGATTTAATGGTTGTTCTTCAGTACTTGCAGTCCTTCTCTTATCGACCTCCTTAGCATATTACCCCGAGGTGAGACAATTGCAAACAACTTCTCTCTAGCATGGGATTTTATTGCTCTCATATTTACAAGGATGATAACATTATGGCGGATCGTATTGCTTCTATGAGACTAGATCATAAGACCCCAATTTGGTGAAAGCTCCCACGCAGACGGTTGCTTTAGTGGGAAGGGACAAGTCTTCATTCCCTAATTATAGATTTAGATTCCATTAACTATGCTCTTATTATATTCTATATTTCTTTTGCTAGTGGTTTGTTTTTGTACTAGTTTGCTTAGTTTTGGTGGGCTGGTTTATAAAGCCCATTATACTCTTTTACTTTATGTTTTTGTTGCTTTCTTACGAAGGTTTTGTTCATGTGTCCGTCCTTTTTTTGTGCACCCTTGAGTTTGTGGTTTTCAAACTCATTTTATTTCTTTCTTTTAATAAAATAAAGCTCTAGCACCTTAGATTTTTGGGGGCTTAATTTTCTTTAAAAAAAACCAACTATATCTCACGTTTTCTTATTTAATGTATTAGGTGTTAGTTCATTTTTACAATCAAACGTTCAAATTAAGCAATTTTAAATCATCTAATTTGTAAATTAGAGGACAACCAAACGGGCTCTTATAGAATAAAAAAGAAATGCACATTATCCAAACATTTGATAAAATCCGGTTAACTGAAGCATATATGATCTACTGCTATGCCACATATACTTGTTTTGACATAAGCGAAAGCTTAATTTCATTTATATGTTTATGTACACTGATATATGGAATAGATAACATTTAAATATTTTTAATGTCGCTTCTTTCACACTCGCTTTCAATTTAGTATGTGTTAAGTACTTACCACCCAAAGTCACAATAATATTTTTGCATTAATATTACTGGGAAGTATCGGCCGGACTAGCTGGTGAAAAGTTAGTTGGGGGGACCAAAAGAAAATTGATCTAGCTAGCCAGTGAGTAGTGACCACTAACCAGCAGTTGTAATCTAATGAATCATGATGGACTCACTTCACATGGGCAGGCAATTTTATGCAAACGCCCCTTTGAATATTTGGATAAGATACAACCAGAGAGCCCCACTTTTCAATTGGACCACCACCATTCAGGTCCAATTTAATCAGTAACACCTCAAGTTGGATCTGGTAAAAAATATTTGTAAAATATATACAGGAATTGAACCAACTAAGTAGCTAGCAAATCAATTTAATAACTCAAGGCCTAAGCCATCTATACATATAGTAAAGTTTGTCATTCTCAGGACTGATATTGACATGACATTGTATCAAAATGATACAATTCCATGATTAAAGTTGGAACCAAATTTTTAAAAAAGTGAAAAAGAGATTAAACTAAAGTCTTCATACTTTAGGACCAATCAGAGTAGTACTACTGGTCCTGGAAACAGTTGTAGACTATAAAAGCGAAAATTATGACATGTACCTATTTGAATTCTTGAATGAGAGAACTTGATATATAGTTGGAAGATATCGTGTAAAGAGAAATCTTTTGGAGGTGCAAATTAACAATTGGGCTTTTTGGAGATGATAATTAAGACCGATTCCAAACGTACAGATCGAGTGGGTCATTTTTCGGTTTTAATTAAGACATTAACATTACAAAAGCTAGCTAATTGATAGAAATGGGTGTTTGTCCTGGCTTGGTTTGTAAATGGAACCTTTTTTTTCAGAGCTGTCTTTCTCACCCATAATGGTCCCAACCAATTTGGGCCAACCCCATGTCCGTTGTTCACCCTACAATGACCATGACAACTCTCTCTCTCTCTCTCTCTGTATGTGTCTCTCTCTGTGTGTATGTGTGTGTGCGTGGATTTAATTTCATCTCAACCACAGCTTAAATTTTCTTGCATCAAAACCCACTTGCCCAAATTTAATGCAATCATATATACATGATACATGGTATATCCCTTTAAGTCAAACATGGTTCTTAATGTTTCCTTGCCATTTTTTTAACGAAGATTACGCACAAATAATACTTAACGTACGGCATGTGTTAACACGACTCTTTGAAAATTGAATCTCGATATAGTGATGTGTCATTAATATAATTGATCAATAAATTAAATCTATCATAAGTAGAATTTACACAAAGTTTAATGTTGGTCAATACATAATTGACACGCTGTAGTATTCTTACATAATTAATGATCTTTGTTTTAATAATTAAAACAAAAAACTATTGTCAAAGCAATAGTTCCTTACCATACCAACCCACTACAGCTTTATCGCTTTTAAAATAAGATAAAATAGTTTTAGCAATAAATTATAACTTTGTTAATAACATTTCCCTAATTAAATAGTGAAAATAAGTTGAACCTAATATTATATTCATATAATTATCAGTTATCAGGATAATTATAGGTAGATATACTAGTTATGTAATGATTCATCTCATCATAGAAATATCGAAAATACAAGAAACTTGATCGGGAGACATTGTTCCCAAATCATTCCTTCATTGTTAATTACTGCCTAGTCACAATAATATTCATAAATACAAGCATGTAATTTGTGCAATTCACAATGTTTTAAATTTTTATTATCGATAGATTTATTATAAAAAAATGTAATAATTGATGTATTTTAATTATGAATAACTATAAAAAAAATTATGTTCATTTGTCGAAATCAAGTGAATGGAGACTCTATAAATACAAAAGTTCAATGTTGTCTTCAAATACAATATATATATATATATATATATATATATATCATTTTTCCCCGTGTATTATATCTAATTGTGGAAGAGAAATTACGTTCATTTGTTGAAATTAAATGAAAGAGACTCTAGAAGCACATAGTTCAATGCCGGATTTCAATAAAAAGTACAACTTATACATACATATATAATATCATTTGTGTTTTCATGTTTTTTATAACTAATTGTGGAAGAGAAATTATGTTCATTTGTCAAAATCAAGTGAACAGGACTATGTAAGCACAAAAGTTCAATAGTCTTTCAATAAAGGGTACAACATATATATATATCAATTTTATTTTGTTTTCATATTTTATGACTAATTGTGAACATAACCCTTCTACACTCTTTCAAACTTGTCCCTTAAAGGCCATTTTTTTTAACATATAAATCAGGTGCTTTTATCAAAAGAGGTCAAATAATATAAATAATTAATAATTTTCAATGTATTGTGTCACCACTAACTAAATAATTAAATTAATTAGGGAAGAGAAAACATGGGCAATCAAGAGAATAAAGAAGAGTTTAAAAGTTATGAGAAAGAAAAAATGGGCAATTGAAAATAAAAAGAATAAATGTAATAAATAATAGAACATGTGACATGCTCTCGTATTATATGCTATATTTAGGTTAGTTGTTGTTGTATAAATCCTATTGCTTCAAACCTATCCGTTCAGAATATTAAAGCTCGAGGCACTTTAGAGCTCATAAATAAATCTATAGAATATTTCTTTTTCATAGGAAGTACAATATTTTCTGAATTTTCGTACGTACACGGATGGTGCCAAGTTAATATTGAAAACATATTATATGTCAGCAAGCATAGTCATACGGTGGATCCGCACTGTTTTTGCTAAAACTATTAAAAGATTTCATTTTGGGTGACATTATTGTTAAAGTAATGTATAATTTTAAAAGTATACAAAATATTTTTTTAAAACATTATTATACTTTGATAAAAAGAATATTATTTTGACAATATGACTACCTTCTATTATTATGAAATTTTCAAGTTTTGAATTACCCAAGCATTGCAATAACTTGTAGGGACTCTTCTGCAGCCTTTCTTCTCCATCTCAACCACACAACTACACCCTTTGCTAGGTATGAAATCCCGCAAAAAAGTGGAACGTTAGGAATAGATAATTTTAGAAGGGGGACCATGCATGTATTGATGTACATACATTATCAGAAAGGGGCCTTATAACTTTAAAAAAAAAATCGAAAGTTAAATTTCTCCTTCTTCTCTTTTCTTTTAGCAAAAATCTGTTCGAGTAAACCTAAAAAATTTGAACAAATGACTCCACTCTAACCTGAAAGTCTCCAATTCGAACCTCATAATCACAGGCTTTTATTCCCGTCCTATAATGTAATATGGTAGGTTCTTTTTTCTTTTTTTTTTATTTTAGGGGGAAAAAAAACAACATATTAAAGTTCGTAGGTTCTCGGAAACTTAATTCATTCTCACATAGTCCCTACCTTTAGTTGGATCCTATCCTCTCCAGCCTCTATCTTCCACTTGCAATAAATAATACACAAACACCGTGCATGTTTGGCTCCAATCCCTAAATTCAAACCCTACCTATATAGCAGCACATGAATACAATATGGGCGCCCATATGAACATGGACCCCTTGTTCTTTTGGCCACGAGTGTTCTTCAACTGTACTATGATATACAGCTGGGGTCCCATCTGTCCACGTCGCGCTTGCGCCACGTGCGATCGATTATCCAGCCCATGCATGCATTTATCCACATATTCCGTATACATATTGGACTAGTTTTTGTCTCGTTACATTGATTCATTCGTATTATCCCACACCACCTAGCGGTTCGATCTCGATATGATGACTCATTGTCACTTCGATCAGTTGTCACCAAAAATAGATTGAGAATGCCAAATTTCATTTTTTACCCTAAATTCATCAAGGTGATCATCATGATAATATATGTGTCATCAACGTGCTTAATCACTCCATTTGATATATATCGCCTAACACATTCTTGCGTGATTGCATGTTTGCTCAAGTTGACTTACAAGAAGTCATATAGTTGGAGGCGAAAAAGTTGTTACTCCCCATCTTGTCTCAATTTAATTATTTCACTTTAATTTTGATAGTTTTTAAAGAATCACTTATTTCAATAATTTGTTAAAAAAATGTGTAATTTAATTCTTTTTAATTGTGATATATATATATATATATTCCAATATAAACTGAGACAAGAGAAAATAAAATTATAAAAATAATTCATTTAAGAGGGAGAAAATAATAGAGGAGTGTTGTACGAAAAAACGAAAGCATAAAGCCATAAATAATAGAGACACTTACATATAGGGACCCACCGTGCTTCCAGGGCACACAACAATATATGTAGTGAGACCACATGCACTAGGCAAATCGAGAGATTATATATCTATATATCTTCACAATCACTAAGTATGAGTTGAAAGGAAGAAACAAAGAGATCGATGAAGACATGTATGGCCGGATATAGCAGGTGGAAAAACACATGAAGATATAAAAGAGAGGTTGAAAATTTTCTCCTTCAACATATCATCCATATATTACCATACTTAGATGTCAAAGAAATCAATAACTTCCCCTCGTCTCTGTACTTTAATAGAAAAAGGATATGTTATATATGTGAAATTCTTTATGTCAATTCTTTGTTCTTTCATTTCAATAAATCATGACTAATTTGGCCACTTCCATTTGTTTCCACGATAAAAGAATATATTACGTACATTTTAATGAATTAGTATATACGTACAAAACAATTTTCTACGATAAACAAAATTTTGAGTTGAGGTGTTTTTTTTATTCATACAAAATTAAAAGAAGAAAATTGAACTAAACCATGTCACTAAAATTAATTCCGAAGTAAAACAAGCATCACCAAAAAACGAAAGATATCATTTTTAAAAGTTTGAGCTTTTTTTTTTTTTTGCATTATTTTAAAATATCGCAATCCAATACACGCTAAAAGTGAAAGAAGTGAGTGCCAATCACTTCCCCCCAACTATGTTGGTTAATTTATCCATAATTTTATTAATTATCATTAACTCTAACAAAGAAAACAATTTACATACCTAGACTTTTATTCCCTAAAATGCACTAGTCGTAAAGGGGCGGAGCCATGTGGGGCCAGGTGGGGGCCATGGCCCCACCTGGGCTTTTTTGGAATTTTTAGAGAGTATAGGGGCTTATGTGTGGGAAGGAAAAGTTGAGGGGCCAATGCGTAAATCTGGGCGAGGGGTGTTATTTGCAATTAACTTATAAGTTTGGGAGAAGCGGTTGTAATATGAGTTAGGTAGAATATGAGTTAAGGCCTAAGGGCGGGGAAGCAACGCTCGGTGAGGGAGGGGCCTGGGAAATTTGTGTGTTTTTTGTGCAGGGGGCTTTGTGTAATTAGCATTACAAGTTAAATGTGTAAGTTTGTAATATATATTTAATTTTCACATTTTTTAATTTCTTACTTAGGTAGATGTTCTTCACAATTGTTTAATTTATTTATTTTTCTTTAGAAACACAACCTTCATTTTTTTTTTGGGATTATATATCAAAAGATATTTTAAAATATATAATTAATTTTAGTATATCATTTTTAACTTTTCTAAAATATTGAAACAAAATGGAGAAGTATTTTAGTAAAAAATTGATCTTTAAACATAATTATATCAAAAGATATTTTAAAATATATAATTAATTTTAGTATATCATTTTTAACTTTTCCAAAATATTGAAACAAAATGGAGAAGTATTTTAGTAAAAAATTGATCTTTAAACATAATTATTAAGTTTGATTTGGCATAAATTTTTTTTGGCCCCCCCTGAAAATTTTTTCTGGCTCCGCCACTAGTCGTAATCCAAATAAGGTTACAACATTTCTTAATAGGGATTTGTATAACGAATTACATGCCTCGTGATTGAAACTACATAAAATTTGGAATGCATGTATTCCCCTCCAATACAACACCGCACGCCTTCAAGGCCTTGGAGAGAGAGGGAGAATGTCAGTGGGAACTTCACAGCGCATTAAAGAAGAGTGGGGAGAAATGTTAGGAAGCAAAAGTTATAGTTTAAATAAATAAAAAATATAATTTTTTTTGGTAGCTGCTATTTGCATTTCACAAAATATTTGGTAACACTGTATTTTTCATTTGATTGATGATGGGCGAATAAGTGCATGTTACTTGCCCGATGACAAGTGAATATACGCCTACATGCTCGCCCAATGACAAGCAAGTAAGACATTTTTAAGCTTTTGCTCGCTTGTTATCGGCGAATAACATACACTTACTAGCTTGTCATCGGGTGAATGAAAAATGAAATAAAACCAAGTAAAAAAATGGTGTGCAAATAGTAGTCACCATTTTTTTGAGAAAAACAAAAGCGACAAATAACAAAGATTGGTTGAACGACACATTTATATTATACTTTTAGATATTTTTTTCGAGATAAGTAACAATTTTTCAGAGTGAGACATTATTATTGATTCATTCAATTCGTTACTTTATATCCGTCACAAAAATAGGGCCTGTTTGGTCCATGTCTATTTTTTTTTTCTCCAAATTTTAATAACTCAGTTCAAAATCAATTCTACTTTCACACTTCCCAAAATTTATTTCACTTTACTTTTTCTCTCTAAAAAAACTTTTAAAAACACCATAACTTTAAATTCAAAAATCAAAATTAAATAAAGAATATATTTTTAAAATATATTCGTCAAGATTTAAAAAATAAGATCTATTGTGATATTTTTTGAAATTTTTTTATGAGATTTTTAATTGGTTGAAAAAAACTCAAAAAAAAAAATCAAATCCACTTTTCAACATACTTCTAAATTATATCAAACACCATATTTTAAAAACTCAACTCAAAATATCAACCAAACTGGCCATAAATTTTTAATTTGTGTCTCAATCAGATATATTAATAGTATATGTAAAAGAAGATAATAAATAGTGTTATAATATAATGTTGGTGCTCATATTGAGATTAATTTTTTCTCATTGTTATAATTCATGAATATAACAAGAACTTAAGTTATATATATCATACTTGTTTTTAACTTTGAAATCATTGTTTTTCCTCCTAGGTTTAACATGCGGTTGTACGATTAACATGATTTAATAATTGTTCATAATCTTTCTCTAGCTCTAGCCGAAGAAAAAAACAAATTAAAAAGAAAATGTAGCAGGTGTATGTTGGTTGAATTGTTTGGAACTCAAAGTTGACATTTGCCTTCACTTAATTGTCTTATAACCCAACTGGTACTTGGCACCATATATAAAAGTCCAGGTTACTGACTCTACTTAAAGTATTATAAGTATGTGACAATTAATGATTTAATTAGTCAGACGTGGTTAGTTAAATGACTTACAAGCTAGTGATAGAATCATTTTTTCTTTTCTTTTCTTTTTTATTATTATTATTTAATTTACAGGTAGACTAATTAGTAAAATAACTTACTTAATTTCTCTTTTTGTAAAGCTAGTTAAGAGAAAATGGGACTGTCTAAAAAATGAGCTTAATTTTATATTATATATACAAGTTCATGCATGTAACAACTAAGCCTAGTTAGCAATTTCGGATCTCTAATAATGGTGTTGGTTGGGAAGTTTTTGCTCGTCATGTCATTTATATTTATAATATTTTATTAAAACTAACATAAATTTTGTTTGCTATAGTCTTGTAATATTAGTAACAGTAATAAATCAAAGGTAATGGTAAAAAAGTATACCATGCATACAAATGTTAATAAATTAATACACTCAAAACGCACAACATATATGCAAGTACCACATGACACGAGTACACACACATGTATATATATATATATATATATATATAATTAAAGTGAAAAGACGATGACCAATATATATAATAATCTCCTTTAATTTGGTCGTAACAATCCCGCTAATAATTACATTGAAAGAGAAAATAAGAAATGACAAAACCAGATACATCATAATAAAAACCAACCGACATGCAAACAAAAGAGTGGAAAAAAATAATTAATTAACTTAAAGAAAAAGCCCTCTTTCTTTTCTTTTCTCCACTTCAATTCACAAGTCTCTTTCAACTCAAATTTCGAAATAGAAAGAATTTTCCTTTTTCAACAATTGTAGGACAACATCACATGCTTGAAGATTACGAAGAGAGAGAGAGAGAGAGAGAGAGGGGGGGAAAATAAAATGTTTTGAAGAGTAAAAGAAACTCCAATTTCCAATTCCCTTTTCCATGTTTTCCTCTCTTTGGTCTCCCTTGTGCTATCACTGCTTGCTTTCCTCCTAGTTTGAAGATTTGCACAAAATATGTTCACTGCAACCGGGGGCAATGATCCTTATATCAGGGGCCGTTAATTATTTTCTCTACTTAGTCAATTTTTTAGATTCCAATCTTCATTTTTGTTTCCTACGAGAAAATGAATTCCTCTCTGTAAAATTCCCCGCTGATAATAATTAGTACTAAATAGTAGCCCGGCCACCAATGAGCTTCCAATATTTTATACAAATTTACCAGTAATCTCAAATCTATTTTTCGGTCCTTTGATCTATTGAGAATCTCATATTTGTAGTACAATGTAGTAAACTAGTGTGATTGGTAACGCTATAAGCATCCCAAATATAACCCTGAAATTTAAGAAACCAGGAAAAATAAATCTAGTTAGTAAAGTATGGAGCTTATGATGCGAGACAAAATTAATCTAATGTAATTGCTTTTCTTAAACAAGCATCAATTCACTTACCCAGTGCTGAGAATGGCTGGATGAACATTGTACTCTTTGGCGAACACGAATGGAACAATCCCTTGTGGTAGTGCAGCCTATTAATTGGATAAGGATAAAATGTCACTTTACTTTAAACTAGCACGCGTGCAAGTAAAATGCATCTAAAGTATTCGTGTTATAATTAAGATTGTAACATATGCTCCATTTAATTAATAATTATAATAGGACATAGAAACATATGGTGCTCTAATTAATTCAATGACATAATTAGTGAGAAAGCCATCGATTACCTGTACAATCGCGATATGCAAAAGAGCACCACGAAGGCCAACGGCAATGGAAGCAGCTGCCATCACAGCCGGACCGGTGAGGAACCTTACAGCCATTGCAAAGGCGGCCACCGAATTTCCGCAGGCGATTATTTTTGGTTGCAGAGCCATAAACAGACCTATCAAATAAACAAATTATTAGAATCTCAAGATCAGATAAACTCTAAAAATTAATTAATCAAGTACATGCAATACCACTCAACTTGAATGGCACTAGTATGTGTATCTATCATCCACGTATGGGCACAGATTCGGGACCGCATGCGCCATAGTGGCTCGGACCCATGTGTCGGGTGGTCAATCCATTTATAGCGGACAATTCACTGGTTTTAGTTTGTGCTAACATAAGTCACACATAATTGGACTGTTTAAATTAATATATGGCTGCTACGTTCTCTACCAAGTTCATAAATGACCACCTAATTTGTACATATTATAAAAGGAGTTGCTTTTTCGGAATACAACAAATTTAGTCCAACTCAAATTTTTTTCTGACACAGAAAGACAGAAATGATTGATTAGGTGAATATTGTTTGCTCCCCTTCCAAAATCAATTTGTTGTTTAGAGTGATTCAATCCCAGTAGAATAATGATTTAAATTTAGATGGATCAGATCGATTTTGATACTATTCACTTCTATCGATGACTTGTTCAGATAACAGTGCTTTTTAAAAACTTGAACTATTTAAATTTAGACCAACACTTAGTTTGATTTATGAATTTAAGCACTCAAGAAAAAAAAAATATTTTTTCTTTTATTTAGTAAGTATAAATTTCGGAAACACTTTCTTAACATAGTAAAAAATAATGGGTAAAGTCATTTCTCTCAAAACCATATGATTGACTTTCCCTTGTGATTTTCTAACATTTATTACAAAATTTTTAGACAACAATACACTTATCTAAATATTTTCCATATATTATTAAACACAAAAAAGAAAACTTGACAAGAACTTTAGACTATGTTTGGTGGGTGTTTTTTTTTTCAAAATTTTAAAAACTAAACTTAAAATCAACTTTACTTTTACACTTTCCAAAATTTATTTCACTTTACTTTTCTCTATCTAAAAAAACTTTTCAAATAAGATAACTTTAAATCCAAAAATCAAAATTAAATAAAAAATATATATTTGAAAACTACTCGTCGAGATCTATAAAATAAGATCAATTGTGACTAATTTTTGAAATTTTTTTATGAGATTTTTTTAGTTGGTTGAAAAAAACTCAAACAAAAACTAAATTTACTTTTCAACATACTTTCAAATTTTACCAAATACTAAATTTTAAAAACTTAATTTAAAAACTGAACTCAAAATATCAACCAAACATCACCTTACTTTCTCAGCTTCATGAGAAAAATAAGGGATTTGATTTCCCTTCCGTGAACGAAACAAGGCGTAAAATTTGAGATTTGAATCCAAATCCTAAATTAACAGTCTGCCATATGTATTTGGAATAAAGAGGAGTAATTTTATAGATAATTTCAATTGAAAAGGTAAAGGTAAATTGGATAACAGATAATATATTTAGGATACTGACCAAGACTGAACATAGCCATTCCAAGCCCAGCATCAGATAGTATAGCAATTGACTTCTGTATTATTTTTGGCATAGCCACATGCCACCTATAAATAGACAAAATCAATGTTAATTTAAATACTACTACTAGTAGGATTAACAAATGACAATGAATTAGTTAACTTTTGTATCGAGTTACCTGAACGCAACTAGGGACCAAATGAGACCAATGAGGCTTGAATACGTGTTGGGGTTTCTAATAAGCTTACGCCAGACCATAATCAAGATCAAACGGGTCATAACGCTGGCCGGCGGCATATTTTTCACGGCACCGAAGTCCTGAGCTCCGGCGACTTTAGGGTGAAGTTCAGCAGTGGAACTGGAACCCAGTTTAGCGAGTCCAGTGGGTCCCTCTTTTTCTCTCTCCTCATCTCCATCTCTACCATTTCCAACAAAGCTGAAATCCTCCCCTCCAAATTCCTGACGTTCCGGGGCACCTTCAAATATATATATATATATATATAATATTTATAAAATTGATGAACCACATACTCAATTTGTTACAAAGCAGACAGTTTAGTTTATTTAAATAATGTCACGTACGTATCTTTGAACAAAAAATAAACAAAGGCGTAGCATTCTATGCAAGCCTAAAATAGTTTTGTTTCACCTTTGTTTTCCCCATTTTGTGGGTGATCAGAAACCAACATCCTGATTTCCTTGGCGCCGTCGGATCGACCGGACTGGTCGGTGGTTCCGTTGTCAGTGCCGCCAAATACATGGAGGCCGCCGCTATCGGAAACCGGGGAAGCACTCGAGCTCCACACAAACATGTGAAGTTCCTTGGCATCATGATTTGCCTTATTCTGCTGAATATTTTCTTTTTGCTGAGGCTGTGTTTGTTGGTTTTTCACTGCTTTAGGAACAGTAGAAGCAATTTCTGGATTGGGCGCAGGATAAGAAGTAGGCACTGCAGGTGCGGGATAGAATCCAAATCTCGGGGAGCTTGAAGTTACAGCGCCAGAAGCACAATTCTCTTCGAAATTCGACGGCCTTGGTGTCGGTCCTCTCGATGACTGAACGGAGTACATGTCGCCCGGGCCGAAATTTGACAATCTTCCATTAAAACCCATCATTGAATAAAAATCCGAATGATTGAAATTCGAACCCCTAGGAGTTGGATTTCTGGACGAGCTTAAGCTGTAAATCTCTGCTCCAGTGAGATTCGAAGGCCGAGGCGTCATTGCACCCAATCCCAGAGACCTTCTAGAAACGTTCGATTTCCTCACAGTCACGTGAAGCTTCCCATCGTCACCGATTTCCGCATCAGTCTCAAGAAAATCCTGGCCGTCAAGCGAAACGACATCGGACTCCACCTTGAAGGACACAATAGATGCGGCAGTCTCAGGGAACTGCTCCATTATAAGCATTTTTGCTCCACGATACTCGAAGAGAAACAGGAGCAGCGTGTACCAAATGATACACTGCAGCACCACCACCTGAACCATGAGGTTCCCCGCGTAATCACCGTACATGGCGATTAATAGAGGAATACCCATGACGAGAGTGTTGGGTAATGTGGACAGAGAAAATATAGTAATAGTCCATTCGAGGCAGCCATTTTTGGTGAAGTTAGTCCAGAAACCGAGGACAACGAGCATGATGATTTTCTGCAGAGTGTCGGCAGCGATGAACCGGAAGTTCATGGCGTAAGGGTCGTTGGTAGAGATGAAGTGGAAGGAGAGGAGGGGTACGGCGAATATGGCGACGAAGCGGTTGATGCCGGAGCACTGGTCAGGGGTGAAGATCTTCCACCATCGGACGGAGCCGTAGGCCAGGATCATGGCTACGTAGAGCGGAACCACCGCAGTCAACACGGTGTAAAGATCGTGCCAAGTAATCATGATTGTATTGAAGTGTATGCGCTTTTTTTGATTTCAGATCTGGCGGTAATTATATTAAGAATGATGAGATCGAGGATTGATCGAAGGGTAAAATGGAAAGAACAAAGTCGTTATATAACTGAATGATAATAATATATATATGTGTGTGTGTACTCTCTCTGCAGCTAGCTAAAGATTCTTGTTTGTGCTGCAGCTACAGTGGTTCTGCTACAGCTGATCGCAACAAAATGGAAGGTCAAGTTCTAGAGAGAGAGAGAGAGTGAGATTAGAGGCAACGTTAACTGTGGAAGAAGATTATATAGAGGGGAAATAAGAGAGTGTGCGAGTATGCAGCAGTGATGAGTTTGAGACATGGAGTTGGGACCATTGGACATGTGTTCTGATTTTTGAATTAGCTATTAACACAAACCACAACATCTCTTTTTTATATAAAATTTTATATCTAAAGTTATTTTATACATATTTTTATTTTGTGCTCTAATAATTCATTTTTAAGTTCATTTGTAAAATTCAAATAAACCAACAATATATATGCAGACAAATAAAATATATTATTTTAGAAATTAAGTAGAAAGTCTTATTACACATTGATTTTTACCAAAAATCCGATGAATAAAATTTTTTTTTGAATGAAAGGGCCGATTTTTAATTGATGATTAGTGTAAAAGGCCTATTTTGTTTTATATTTTAAATGAAAGTAATTGAATAAATTTAAATATCATTTAATTAATAAAAATTTGTTATCTATTATATAAATTACCCTATCCTTATTTTTATCAAGTTTCAATCATACATTTTTAGGTTTTAAACCAAAAATATAGACAGTAAAGTTCATATTGCAGTGAAACAGATAAACTATGCACAAAAATTTGTAGTGCAATATGAACTTTGCAGTAAAATATAGATTGCAATATGAACTCTGCACTAAAAATATGGACCGCAAAATTCATATTGCAGTGAAATATAAACTGCAATATGAACTTTGCAGTCCATATTTTAATGCATATTAGTATGGACTGCAAAGTTCATATTGTAGTCCATATTTTACTGCAATATGAACTTTGCAGTCTATATTTTAATGCATATTAGTATTTTCTAGTTTATTTTAAGGGTTGAGATGTCATTTTATAATGAAAAAAAAAGACACATGCCATCTTATCAATAAAATGAAAAATAGGCCCTTCATTTACAAAAAAAATATTTCTTGGCTTTAGTGTGAAAATCTTTCTCCAATAAGACATTTTTTTTAATTGTCCGTATATTATTATATGTAATGTTTAATTTTTTGGTTGAAGATTTTGTATACATAATTTTATAGTACAATGAATTTTGTTTTGTAATTCTTTGTAGGTAGATTTTAAATATATATAAATTTTATTAAAATTCAATGTTTGGATTTAAAGTTAAGTTTTATTATTTTAAATTTTTTTAAAAAAGTTGAAAAAAGAGAAAGATAATGTAGATGTATAAAATGGGTGTGTATTATACCTATTCATTTTACACACTAATAAGTTAGGAATTTTTTATTTTTTTTTAACAAAACAAGCGCAACAGCACAAAGAAATTAACACAAATTTCTAACAAGTGAAGACAACCTACTAGGAGGATTAGAAACCCAATTTAATGGGAGGATCCCTTTACTAACAGCTCGAACCACCCAATTAACAACCTCATTAATTGTTGGATTTGGGGATGTGGATCAAATGAAAATTTCCCAACAACACAAAAGATCGAATATCTTTAATAATCGCAGCTCTTTCCCACGAAGGATCTATGTCCGAAAAAGTAAGAGAGATAACAGCTCTAGAATCACCATAAATAATGCACTTATGACTACCTAACAGGCATGCTGCTCAAACTGCAAATGCTTTAGCCCCAATGGCTAAGAACACCTTCACTCTATTTGCTACACCGTCCCGCAAGGATGCATCCAGCATAACCATCACTGCTGCTACCATGTTTGACTCTTTAAAGAAAGCTCAATCACAAAATAAAACATGAGAAGCATCTTTCTCAGACATATTATGCAACGAAGCGAAATGAGCTTAAACCGATTGCCTGTGAAAGGCAAAACAACCTGGAACCCCATAAAATTCTTCAATAGTTTTTAATATCTGCCTAAAAATAAAATATGGCTTAAAGAGAATTTTTTTTCAAAAAGAAACTTGTTCCTTGCTTTCCATACAAACCAAGCAGCTATCACGATCTGATTAAGACCGATTCCACCAAGCTCAATAAAAGATTGAGTCCATTGAATAGCATAAGAGATATATTCAATCTCTCAACCAACCCCAGCTGAGGCAAAAGCTTACAAATTTCTTCCGCAAAGGAGCATCGAAAAATAATATGTTTAATAGATTCAATTTCAAATTCACAAATCGGGCAAGTAGGATCATTGATGCAATTTCTACGCCACAAATTTTCAAAAGAAACTAAAGAATTGTTGCACAGCTTTTACCAAAAAAGTTGAATTTTCGATTGAATGCTCATAGCCTAAATAGATTTCCAAAGAGAATTTGACAGGGATAACAAAGAGGAGGCCAGGAAACCTTGATCTCTACCGAGCAGACCCGTGATAAATTTAAACATTGTGTAAATTTTACACTTCCTACCTTTATTGGGAATGCACAATGCATTTTAAAAGGATGTTTTTAAATTCAACCACAAAATTATTCTTCTCACTTAATTCAATGTGAGAATACTTTATTTTCACCCCATCAAAATTTTAAAAATTCTTGTAATTGACCCCAGTGACGGGGTGAGTTTATTGAAATAATGCATAAGCAATAAAGTTTCGTTACTAAAAGTAAAAACATTAAATAATATTAATTTTTTTCATTAATATAATACATAATAAACAAAATTTACATTGTTCTTAATAGATTTCATTAAAAACTCCGTCTAAATAGTACCTCTAAAGCTATAAAATATTAATTGTGATAAATATAGTTTTAGCAATTATATGATATTTCAATTCATATAATCTTTTACTCTTTATTGCTCTTAAATGGTTTTTATTCATATTTCGAATTTGTCTACAAATTTTATTTTTATCAAATAAGTAAATATAACTCTTAATTCACTACATTAAAAATATTAAATGATCAGTTTGTTATATGTAAATATATAAATATATATCACACAAATAAAAAATTTGAGTGATGATGAATATAAAAATTATGTCAAACAGTAATTGGTTGAACAAAAAAAATCTCCTTAAAGAATAATTTAATAATAAACACTTTAAAATACAAAACCAATATAATTATCATCTAGAGTACATAGAAATCAAAACCATGCAAAATTAAAAATAATGAATTTTGAGAATCTAAAACAATACAAATATGCTTATTAAATCTACAATGTTTAAAAGGATATATATATATATATACACACGAGTACAAAACTCTAGAATCTTAAAACCATACAAGATTGGAAAAATTAAAATCAAGCACACTACAAAAACAAGGATCAAAAGAGTAGTCATTTCAAGTCAAAAATAAAAACAAAAAAATCCTACCAGATATAAAAACCTGCTTGCAAGGGCTCCTTGCCTTGTAATTGGTCAGCTTTGTCCTCTTTTTGTTTTTCGGGTTTGCTTTGTAAGGTGACTGCTTTGAAGTTGTATTGGTATTTTGTTATAAAAAAAAAGATGATGGAGAAAAAAAATCTTGCAAAAAAAAAGTAAATAGTGATGATTTTTTCCTAAGATAGAAATCAAGGTGAGAAGAAAGATTTTTACGCTACACTGCGCCTCTCTACACGATACTACACTTCTACTTTTCATGCCCATACGTCTTCGTGTAGAATCATTGTGTAAGAAAAACCCTAAAACTCACTGCACAGCTGTTATAATATTATATTTTTTTCAGTGTGGATTATCAAGAGGATTTATAATAAAGGTGGTTTGATTTGGTGCATCTCCGATAGTATTTTTTTGTACTACATAAGAATGTTTTGATCACTTCCGCTGAGAAAAGAAGAAGAAGAAGAACTCCTGTTGTTGCAATTCCTATGAGAAAAATTCTATATATTGTAAATATGTGAAAAAATAAAGAATATAGTTTTGTGATTAATTTTTAATTTTTAAAAATTTAAGTGGTGAAAAGAAGAATTAGTGGTGTTTTTTTTAATGTTTACAAATCGGGGTTAGTATAATGGGTTTTTCGCTATTTTTTAAGTTAAGATTGACGTAAATTTGACGTTTGGTAAGGTGGGAAGACGGATTATTTGGATACATTTAAGAACACCCTTTTATAATTATTGAAGATGCACTGAGTTTGTGTTTGATGTGCCGAATTAAAGAATCAAATAGGATTATTTAATCCCATCCGGAGAAAATAAAACAATCCCTATCTCTGCGGGATAAGAAGTTTTAGTAGAGTAAACAATCCACCTGAATATCCAATCCCGACGAATATCAAACATGGGATATGATAACTTTATTATATCACCACCCTCTTATCTTACGCGTCAAACACAGGCTAAAGGTAAGACGTGTAAAATTTTAAAATGCTTTAAATGCATTTTACAAAATGATCTTTACTTTTGTCGGATATTTTACAAACTTCTTAACTTTAATTTTACACTAAAGGCAATATATTTATACAATTATTAGAGATGCTCTAATACTGTTATGCATAGTGAGAGTGGTAATTCCGTTGATATAACTCATTGTATTAGTATTTATGTTTGAATTCGTGTGCTAGCATGATCGGATTCTTATCCTCCTTTTCAACATTGCCCCAAAGGGTTAAAGAAAAAGATATAACGTGCACAGTAATTTAAAATTAAGAGGGAGAGGTTAAAGATATTTATCTTGGCATTTAAATTATTTCTTATGTGTCAATTTGGGACTTGAACTATCAATTACCTCAATTTAATCCTTAAACTATAGCCATTTGAGTCAATCAAACTCTTGAAATGTTGATTGAATCATGAATTTTGCACTTCAACTCATCTAGGTCAATACTATAAGTCTATAACCCCTCAGGATCCAATTATGTTATGACTAACGGAAATATTAAATACTACCATAGAAAATTAATAATTTTTAAATACTTAATTCCCTAAAAAATTAATATTTTTTTGGAAGTAAACTATATCCATTGGTAAAATTTGCGTACATATATATATATACACCAAGTTCAAAATACAATTTGTAGAAATAAAAATCCGCAAGTGCAGTGAGCCAGTGAGACCCATAAATCTAGACCCACACCACATATAAACATGTTTGAATCAAACAAACAGCAAAAAGACATAAACTTGCATGTGCACCAGTCACGTCTAAGCTATTAAATTAATTACACATTCCTACTCTCTGTTCCCTTTCATTTAGAGTTTGGTCCTTTTATGGTTAGCTACTTGTACATGGAGGACCCCTTGGATTGGATGGATACCTATTTCTCCCAAAGATCAACAACTTAAAACCTAATTCGTACCAAAAAAAAAAAAAAAAGCACCAGTCCATCCATTTCTAATTAATAGTTCACATTTCTTAAAAATTAATACTCTAATTTCATTACAATCAAGTTACAGCATAATTTATTTTTGGGTGATTTAGATTTTTGGTGCTATTTTTTCCTACATATTGGGTGTTAAAGTTTTGCATAATATATGTTTGGGTACCATTTTGAACGGAATCTGTTAATTTAAGTTGTCAACCATTAACTCCGTTAATTTTTGACCCAATTTACCCATTTTACCCCTAGCAAAAGACAAAATATATTACTCTCGCTTAGAGGTAAAATGGCCAAAAATTAACGGAGCTAACGGTTGACCACGTTTACTAACGGATTTCATCCAAAATGGCACCCAAACACCTACTATACAAAACTTTGGCACCTAATGTCTGATGTGCAAGAACAAATGGTACCCAAAATCTAAATCGCCCTTTATTTTTTATTAAAAAGTTTAGTACATTAATCAATTTTCTTTTTAATAAAAAAAATTTAAGTCTTAATTAATTTGTCAAATGGAGAAACGAAAAACAAAGACTAAAAAACAATAGGCTCAATAATGGAACAAACACTGACCTTATTGCACATAATGGCAATTCACTTTTTTTGACAATCGCAAAAAGCAATTATATTAAATCAATAGCTAGAACATCATAGATAAAGTGGGGGGAAACATCCTTCTAATACCCCGAACCAGACAAAGAAGTAGAAGCACGAGCTAAGCAATGTGGCATCTGGTTCGCTAACCTACACACAAACAGAAAATTAACTCGTAGAATATCCTGCGCGAGGATTTTACAGTCCTGAATTACTAAGCCAATATAAGAAGAATATGAAAATTCACCTCTAAGTGCCAAAATTAAAATTAACGTATCGGCCTCCACACATACATTCGATAATCCTACGTCTTTGATATAAGGAAACGCTTCCCGACAGCTTATATATAGCTTCGGCTAGAAGAGGATCTAGCAGAGCAGATGTAGAGCTATTATGAGCATGCAGAAAATGGCCCAAATCGTTCCGAATCACAAAGTCGAACCCCACTTTGCCTTGATCTTCAAACACCGACCCATCGATGTTGCATTTGACCTACCTGCCACTGGTCTTGCCCATTTAAAATCACCTTCTACAACTGGAATACTACTAGTTTTTCTCAAAGGTTTTTGAGCTATTGTCCATTGCGAGAGAAGGTTCAGAGCTGAGCCTATAACGCGCACTGCTGGGACGTGTTTACCATTCCAAATGCAAGCATTCCGATTATTCTAAATTGCCCAAAGAGTCATAGTAATGGCAATTCACTTAAATATAGTAGTCTGAAATGCCCTAAACCTAGCTAGGCAAGAATTTTCTATCCTATTTTTATAGTCCATTCTTCAAAAAACAAAAAAAAATTACATGACAGTTCTGGGCCTTAAAAAAGGGGCTTAGAATAAAATATCATAAGAAAAATTTGAGTTTGAAAAGTCCAAACTATAAGGCTATTCATATAAGTCCAAAACAAAAGAGGCAACTTGGAAATTAATCTGAAGAAACTTAACCCTCAAACAAAACAAACAATTAACTAAAAAGTAAAAGAAAATCTAACAACGCTTTCTCGCACGCTACAAATGATAATCCTTTTTCAAGCTATTTGTGCAGATGGATATATTTTGCCTAGACAAGATATGCCTTATTTGCAAGATGGAAGACCTGTTGATATGGTCTTCAACCCATTAGGAGTCCCTTCACGAATTAATGTAGGACAAATATTTGAATGTGCACTTGGGTTAGCAAGGAATCTGCTGAACAGACATTATCGAATAGCGCCTTTTGATGAGAGATATATTTATAATATATATTTTTCGGTAGTCTCAAAATAATTAATAGTTTACTTTTAAGCATGTCGCAAATTAAAAAATGTACTTATTTAATATATATATATATATATATAAATAATTAATGTACCAAATCTAACATAGAAAAGAAGTTGTTTTCTTGACTAATAATTGATATCTTCAGAGCTTTCTTGAAAATTTTTAAAGTAAAAGTGAGAATAATTAATGGGTATGGCCAAGGACAAATGCAGGAATATAATTGAGGGAGTACAAACACAAAATACTATAAATTTCTATTGTTGTATGGCAAAATTGTTTGTTCAGCGGTTAAAATTTACATCATGACCTTAATAATTATAATTATGTAGTTTCACATGCACGAAATTTAGTAGTATTTTAAGAGCGTAGGTAAAGAGGAATCTTGCTACTCAACCAAATAAAATTTAGCAAAAGGACATCCAAAAGTAACTTTTAACCAATCTCTCTGTGTAGTTCAAATTTATTTAAGTTATAACTTTTCGTATATTTTTTGGACTCCTTAGCATTTCTTGTATGTAAAAATTTCTCAAATTAAGAGGGACACTTTTTATTCGAGATGTCTCAAATTAAAATTCACGTTTTCTTTTTGGCTTATAATTAATTGACTAACAATAAAAAATATAGAAGTTAAATGTGACTCATAATTTAAGATAAATAGAGTAGTGTATTTACGTTATAGTTAAAATTATTTAAGTAAATATTAAATATATAATATTTTTAATATATATACATATATTAATATATGAATATTTTTTCAAAAATTGAAGGGTCCTCGGGACCATGTAGGTATGTCCCTGTGTATGTAGCTAATAAGCACTAACACTCCAAATGAGTCTTTTGGCACACAAAAATTATTTTTAGTAACCTTTTTTCTCATGTTAAAGAACACTTTATTTTATTACATTTGTAATGAATTTTGAGGATTTAAAAGATTATTTTTTTAGTGCCAACTGACCATACCCAATTTATATATATATATATATATATGCATACATGTATGGATGTATATTTTGGTTGAGAACCTAACTAAATCAATAATCACGGGCATGATATATACACATACCAACTACTGATTCTTGTGAAGGTTTTGGTAATATTGTATTATTGCTCAAAAACAGTCATACTGAAGAACAAATATTACTTTGTGAGCAACTACTGGCTTTTATATATATTTATTATATACTACAAATACAATCAAGTTGAATTGTATGATTTATATCGGATATACCTGAATTAAGCCCGTACCAAAACTAATTAGGTGGAAGAATCTTATATTTTTTTTAACTTTAGTTTCTTAATCCCTTTTTTCTGTATGTACGTGACTACGTGTTTTATGACTTAAGAGACCGACTTTGGGAGGATTAGTAGTTTAACGAAGTGATGTCTTAATTAATTAAACAAAGTTTGTTTAATATTTGTCGTCATTAGTTGGTAGCTTGGGGTTAGTCTATATATATATATATATAGTTAGTAGCTAGTTAGCTCAAAAAGTGTCACTTTTCTCTTGTGACTTATATAAAGTTTCATTCAATCATGCAGGTCAAATGTCACTGACCGCCAATACTAATTTCGTTGATAAATATTTTTTTTTTAGTTCTAGTAAATTTTTTTTTCTTATATAAGCATACGAGGGAAGAGAGACGGAGTTTTTAAAGGTATTTTTTAATATGTTTATTGTTATAACAAAATGTAATACTCATAAAATGTTGATATCACGTTCATATGTATCGAACTCATAACCTTTTTATTATGAAAATGAGAAATGTTAACCAATACACCATGTGCAACCATGCAAAGTCGTTCACATTTTTTAGTACTAATTAATTAATAGTTAATTATTTGCTTTGATTTATGTTATTCTAAAACTCAAACTGATATTAAAGGATGAAATCATTTCTTACATGAGAACTTTCATTGTAATTAATTGACCCTATTTTGGATGTTTGTACATATAACTAGTTAACAACCCGTGCGCGATACACGGGTGTTTGATAAATATGTAATTTTAGTAGTGTTTGTCTTAATAGGTTTGATAAATAATTGACTTTAATATGTTGTGTAGGAGAATAAAATATATATTGCTTCTGTTTAAAATTAATTTTGCAATTTTTACTTTACTATTTTCAAGAAAATATTAATTTCAATCTAATTAATGGTTGATAATACAACTCATTTGTTATGACAAACTGAAAATAAGACTATTAATTTAACACATTTTAAAAAAATAGTATAATAAATGAAGCTACTTCCAATATTTTAATAATTATTATTATTTTATTATGCATTAAGAATATAAAAAATCAATTAATAAGTAATTAATGTTACTACAATTAAAAATATAAGAAAAATAATTAATATATCTACTTCCTTCCTAACACTATATAGTATATATAATAATTATAATTATAATTATATTATTTATTAAGGTGAATAATTAATTATTTATTAAAGTATGGTATTAAGTGTGTTATTTATTGCCTAATTAATTATAAAAAAAAGAAGGTGCGCTAATACTTTCACTTCTCTCATTTTATATATTAATCACGTATTAATTATGCATTAATGGAGGGATTTCCTTCATTTTACTTATATACTATAGATACTATAGATATATGGCAAGATATGTGCACTTCCAATTAGACGTTCTAGATTCCAAATTGCCATCAAACAATTTTCGATCTACACAAATTCTAAAGTAACTATTACGTATAATTGTTTATAATAAATTTGTCTAATCCTTTAAATTAGTGCCTTTTGCGAGCCATCTCCAACCTTGAAGAGCTCATTAGAAATGCAAGATCAATCAATAGTAAATGTTAATTAATCATATATATAATTATTTATTTACTAATTTGTTAAACATGCATATTGATCTCATCAATCAATTTTCTACAATGGAAAAAAAAAACATTAATTTGAAATAGAAAAGAAGGATAATGAGATTGAAGTTTTGCGTCTAAACAACCCTAAGTTCAATGTGGATACGACTCAGAATGATCCTCCACTAATTTTAACTGATTAAATAATGTCTTTGTCCATGAAATTATTGTAAGATTCCAAAACTTTGTCATTATATTTATTAATTTTTTTGATTTGTAAAAAGATGTTTATTTGACATAAAATAATGATATTTAATTTAACAATATAATTACAAATCAATATGAATGTATTATGATAACGATAAATTTTATATAGAGCTACATTTTAACTATGGTATCTTGAATTTGTCAACTTTCCACATTATATATATTTATTTTTTAATATCAAGTCCATATGTTCCTCTATACATTAAAGCGTGGAGAAAACAAACAACGTTTATATGATAAACAATTTGGATCACTCTCTTAACCCAAATATTATATGATTATAATATTTGAGATATGTTTGTAACTCCCTATTGAGAATTTTGAAACCCAAGAAAGTCAAAGACATCAACGGGCTAATTTACTTATATTAATCATCGTTTGATTGTAATACGAAAAATAATAAAAAATAATAATTTATTTAGTTAAAAAAATAGGAAATAAGTTTGATGGTGTTAAAATCTAAAACAGATAATTAACGACCGATCAATCAATGAATAATGGTGAATTGGATCGTAACTGTGAACAGTGATTGTGAACAGTACCACCGTATATATGAACAGTGCTTGTGAACAGTAACTGTGAATAGTACCACTGTAAATGTGAACAGTGATTGTGAACAGTAACTGTCAACAGTACCGCTGTATATGTGAACAGTGGTTGTGAACAGTAACTATGAACAGTGCCTCTGAACAGTATCTGTGAACAGTGACCGTGAACAGTACCACCGTATATGTGAACAGTGACTGTGAACAGTACCGGCAGAAAATGATTAAAAATAAAGATGAACACGAGACGTTTTTTATTAAGGTAGGTTCCCCCGGTAGCGCTTATGCTAGTCCGGCAGTACGTCCTCCTTTTGTGTGTGCTTGCTTTGTATTAGCTCAAAGGCAATCAATTCGGATGATAAAACAAGCTACCAATCTCTCTCTTTCTATATATAATTTCCTTAATTCTATTTATAAGTATAGAATTAGGATTACAATTATTTCAACAGAATAAATAATAAACTGTGTAGGAGAGAGAGTGTATAACGATTGGTATTTTTTTTGGGGTATGAAAAGAGAGAGTATAAGACCCTCAAAAATTGGCTTGTATTTAGGAAAGATGGATGGATATTGGGAGAGAAGGAAGAGATGTTTTTTGGTGTGTTTTGAATGAATGAATGAGGGGGTATTTATAGGTAAATGTAGAAGGGCAAAAAGGTAAATTTGGTAATGTATATGATGTGTATGCTTAGGTCACATGTATTCTATAATGTATATGATGTGTATGCTTAGGTCACATGTATTCTAGAATGTACATGATGTGTATGCTTAGGTCACATAGGTAAAAATGGTATTTTACTGGAGGTAAAAAATGGTATTTTACTGGAGGTAAAAGTGTTGAATTACCTTTGTATGCCAATGATAAAATTAGTATTTAACCCCATCAATTGCCCCCTATCCTTATCATTTAGCTCGGATGAGCTGATTGGTGAGGATATCCTTCAACCCGGGAGCTAGTAGTAGCTTTGAGCTTTGAAGTTCGTCATGTCTTAAGCCCGAATCTTTCGTAGGTGAACAAGGTCGACAATTCGATGCCTGCAAGAGGTCTTTTGCCTGTGTTAGGTATTTCGCCTGTGTTAGAGGTCTTTTGCCTGTGTTAGGTCTTTCGCCTTTGAGAGGTCTTTCGCCTGTGTTAAAGGTCTTTTGCCTTTTTTAGAGGTCTTTTGCCTTTTTAGAGGTCTTTCGCCTGTGTTAGAGGTCTTTCGCCTTTTTTAGAGGTCTTTCGCCTGTGTTAGAGGTCTTTTGCCTTTTTAGAGGTCTTTCGCCTGTGTTAGAGGTCTTTTGCCTTTTTTAGAGGTCTTTCGCCTGTGTTAGAGGTCTTTTGTCTGTGTTAGAGGTCTTTTGCCTTTGAGAGGTCTTTCGCCTGTGTTAGAGGTCTTTTGCCTTTTTTAGAGGTCTTTCGCCTGTATTAGAGGTCTTTTGCCTTTGAGAGGTCTTTCGCCTGTGTTAGAGGTCTTTTGCCCTTTTTAGAGGTCTTTCGCCTGTGTTAGAGGTCTTTCACCTGTGTCAGAGGTCTTTTGCCTTTTTTAGAGGTCTTTCGCCTGTGTTAGAGGTTTTTTGCCTTTTTTAGAGGTCTTTTGCCTGTGTTAGAGGTCTCTTTTTTTTTATATGTACTGTCGGAACTGACCTCGCTGAATAAGCTTTTCAATTTCTTCCTTGAGCTTCTAGCAATTATTAGTCTCGTGGCCGTGGTCCTTGTGATACCGGCAGTACTGGGTAGAGTCCCTCTTCTTCTCTAGAGTGCTCATCTTCCTAGGCTTAGGCACTTCTCCTGGTTCTGATTGGGCATAGACCTCGCTCAGTGGAGCTGTAAGGGGAGTAAAACTTCCGGTGAACTCTGTCCTCGCTAGATCTGAACTCTTCGGTATTTTTTTTGATCTTCTTGTTCTCCCTCTCTTGACTAGAAGAAGGGCTATGTTCCCCCTGGCGCTTGGAAGGGGGCCAGAGAGCAGAAAATCCTGACATGTTGCGTCCTTGGAGTGTTTCTTCCACCCCAATCTGTTTGTTGACCTCGTCCAGGAGCTCAGACATGGTCTTTGGAGCCATTCTAGCTAAAGTCATTAAGCAGTAAGGGGAGCTTACTCCGTTCATAAATGCGGCTACGGCTACACTTTCATTGAGATCATCGATCATGAGGCTTTCCTGGTTGAACCGGCAAGCGTACTCTTTCAAGCCTTCGTTTGAACTTTGTTTGATTGTGAAGAGGTGGGTGGAAGGCTTAGACTACTTTCTAGTCCCTAGGAAGTGAGTTACGAACTTCGTACCAAGCTCGTTCGAGCTCTGAATCGAGCCTGGGGATAGGCTGTTGCACCACATCCGAGCTGCCCCCTTGAGGGTTGTGACAAAAGCCCTGCATATGATACCATCTGGGACACTATGGAGTCCTATTATATTTCTAAATTGCTGCCAATGGTCCACTGGATCGGTTGAGCCATCATATGACTCTAGAACAGGTAGTTTGAATCTGTTTGGGACTGCACATGTCTGGATGTGCGTTGCAAATGGGGATTCAGAATTCCTTACCAGAGTTGCTGCCGAGCTCCCTCCAACGTGGCCTATGGTTTTCATCATTTCGGCCAGCTGGGCTTTCATTTCTGATCTGAGCCTCTCCTCTACTTCTTCAACAGAGCTCTTGTTCGAGATCCTATCGAACACAGACCCTCGAGGTCTGGCATTGGTCTCCAGAACTGGTGGAATAGGGGGCGACCTCCTCTGCTCACACTTTGTCTTTGAGCATCTCCTTCGGAGCGTTTTTCTCGAACAACATTAACTTGTGGATTTCTTTTTGGAGATGGTGGGGGAGCTGTAACAGAGAACTCATCATAAGAATCTCCTTATTCAGAACTGGATTGGTCGGCATTAGACCCACTGGGCCTGCTTCGATTCCTCCTATACCTCCGGCGGCGTTCTCTCAGCCTTTTAATGGCTGGGATTCGCGTAGGGGATAGGGGAGCCGGTGCAGAAACAGGGGTCGGAGGCGATCCATTTCTTGAACTGTACGAAGGGGATTCTCTTTGAGCCATCAATCTGTCAATCCGGACCTGGAGAGCAGTTTGTTGAGCCATTAAGGCTATCAGGGGGTCTGTTTGGGTGGTGTCTCCTGACTAGGACATGGTGAATGTATGGTTTTTGGCTTTTTTTTTTTGAAGCGTGTGACTTTAAGGAAATGTCTTTCCCATAGATGGCGCCAAACTGATGGTGTCAAAATCTAGAACAGATAATTAACGACCGATCAATCAATGAATAATGGTGAATTGGATCGTAACTGTGAACAGTGATTGTGAACAGTACCACCGTATATATGAACAGTGCTTGTGAACAGTAACTGTGAATAGTACCACTGTAAATGTGAACAGTGATTGTGAACAGTAACTGTCAACAGTACCGCTGTATATGTGAACAGTGGTTGTGAACAGTAACTATGAACAGTACCTCTGAACAGTATCTGTGAACAGTGACCGTGAACAGTACTACCGTATATGTGAACAGTACCGGCAGAAAATGATTAAAAATAAAGATGAACACGAGACGTTTTTTATTAAGGTAGGTTCCCCCGGTAGCGCTTATGCTAGTCCGGCAGTACGTCCTCCTTTTGTGTGTGCTTGCTTTGTATTAGCTCAAAGGCAATCAATTCGGATGATAATACAAGCTACCAATCTCTCTCTTTCTTTATATAATTTCCTTAATTCTATTTATAAGTATAGAATTAGGATTACAATTATTTCAACAGAATAAATAATAAACTGTGTAGGAGAGAGAGTGTATAACGATTGGTATTTTTTTTGGGGTATGAAAAGAGAGAGTATAAGACCCTCAAAAATTGGCTTGTATTTAGGAAAGATGGATGGATATTGGGAGAGAAGGAAGAGATGTTTTTTGGTGTGTTTTGAATGAATGAATGAGGGGGTATTTATAGGTAAATGTAGAAGGGCAAAAAGGTAAATTTGGTAATGTATATGATGTGTATGCTTAGGTCACATGTATTCTATAATGTATATGATGTGTATGCTTAGGTCACATGTATTCTAGAATGTACATGATGTGTATGCTTAGGTCACATAGGTAAAAATGGTATTTTACTGGAGGTAAAAAATGGTATTTTACTGGAGGTAAAAGTGTTGAATTACCTTTGTATGCCAATGATAAAATTAGTATTTAACCCCATCAAAGTTGAAGGATATGATGTAATCTTCGTCTCATATTACAAATCTATATCCTCCTTTATATTCTGTTAAAAAAAAAAATTCACCAGCACCAAAAAAAAAATCATGGAAAAAATAAAAAGATAATAGTTAATCTCATCACATCTCTCAACTTATTTTTCAATTTCTCATGTACAAAAATACATTATTATTTTTTTACTATTTTCTATTTTATTATCAAATAGAACCTTTATTTTATTTTATTTTTTAAGAACTACTTATATATACTTAAATTATTAAATGGTTCATGAATTATATCACTGACGTCAACTTAGCCCTTAAAGTTTAAAATACGGTCTCTTAGTCAGTCTAGCCCTTCAACCAATATTTTATTTGTCTTATATTTGTCAACCAACTTAGCCCCTTTTTTCTTTTTAGCAAAATGAGGCAAATTTAACAAAATACCGTAAAGAAAATTCAGTTTAATTTGTTCCATGCATGATCAATATTCCACTTTATTTATACACAGCTTCCCTTTTACAGACACGGCCAAGCCAGATCATAAAATGTGAGAAATAAATACGTGAGAGAATAAAATTTAAAAGAGAAAAACAAAAAACATTAATGTAGTGTAGTGAAGTGAAGTGAGCTTTTTTTTCGCTCTAATATAAAAAGGAGGGAGGGTATGTTAAAGACGGGAAAAAGCGATTGTAAGTTGAGGGATTTGACTCTTAACCGTTCTCTCATTCTCTTAATTTTATTTAATGGAGATTATTTCAAAGGTTAAATGTATAAAAAAAATTGTAAAATTTTGATGAAATTTTTTTTCGTAATAAGCATATCATCTCAACAAAATTTTAATAAAAAATCCAAACCAAAAGTTTGTATGATGAAAATTTGATATATATATATATATATATATATATATATATATTTGTTCACTAAAATTTTAAATAATTATTTTTATTAAAAATTATACAAAATTATATATACTTAACTCTTAAAATAAACACTAATAAAAAAACTAGAAATTAAGTAGAAGAGCTTATTACACATTGATTTTTACCAAAAATCCAATGAATAATATTTTTTTTGAATGAAGAGCCTATTTTTAATTGATAATTAGTGTAAGAGGCCTATTTTGTTTTATATTTTAAATGAATGTATTTGAATAAATTTAAATATAATTTAATTAATAAAAACATGTTATATATTACCTAAATTACCCCTCTTTATAAAATTTGCACAAAAAATATGGACCGCAAAGTTCATATTGCAGTAAAATATGAACTGCAAAGTTCATATTGCAGTGAAATATGGACTGCAATATAAACTTTGCACTAAAAATATGGACTGCAAAGTTCACATTGCAGTAAAATATGGACTGCAATATGAATTTTGCACCAAAAATATCGACTGCAAAGTTCACATTGCAGTGAAATATGGACTGCAAAGTTCATATTGCAGTAAAATATGGAGTGTAAAGTTCATATTGGAGTGCAAAGTTCATATTGCAGTGAAATATAGACTGCAAAGTTCATATTGCAGTTCATATTTTAATACATATTGGTATTTTTTTAGTTTATTTTAAGGGTTAGGGTGTCATTTTACAATAAAAAAGAAAAGACACATGTCATATTATCAATAAAGTTCATATTGGAAATATGGAGTGTAAAGTTCATATTGGAGTGCAAAGTTCATATTGCAGTGAAATATAGACTGCAAAGTTCATATTGCAGTTCATATTTTAATGCATATTGGTATTTTTTTAGTTTATTTTAAGGGTTGGGGTGTCATTTTACAATGAAAAAGAAAAGACACATGTCATATTATCAATAAAATAAAAAATAGGCCCTTTATTTATAAAAAAATTATTCCTTGGCTTTAGTGTGAAAATATTTCTTTAATAAGACTTTTTTTTAAAATTGTTCCTAAAAAAAATTAGAAAAATAAATAAAATAATAAAAAGAGTCAAATCCGTTGTTGAGTGGTCGGTACAAATTAAACTTCTAAGGATTCTCACTAATTATAAGTGATATAATTAATTCATATTCCCGAATTCATCAAATCTGGAGCATGTGAAGTCAAAAGTGATCCGGCTGTCGGCCCATTGGGCGGGCCCACCACCGCAAACTCTTAAATAATGCTGTTGGAGCCCCCTACCCAAACTCTCGAGTCTAACCTTTCTTCCCTTTCCCAATGCCACTATAGCCCAACTACCTTTTTAGTTTCAAACATAATTTAAAAATAAGTTTTACTCAGTATAAAACTGTCATTGAAATAATCTTACAATCGATTTAATACTCTCAAAGTTAATTTTTAACATTGTTAAAATAATAGTTGGCTAGCAGTAGCCACGCACTACGAACAAAAATTAGTCGAGACACTCGAAAGCTGATCCAGATATCCCGAAAAGTAACCCTCAAACCAAAAAAAAACAAAAAAAAATGCTAACCAAACACATTATTTTCTTTACAAATCATTCTCTTATGCCGCACTTATACATAATTAAACACAATCTTTTTTTTAACATAAACAATAAAAAAATGTGTAAGTTGAGAAATAACGAAAAAAACAAAATATGTGGTCGGAAAGGATTTTTAGTTTTTATAAGAGATACTTGAACTACTTCATCATAATAAGAGTGCAAAATGTATAACATATAGAGAAATTGCCTGAGAAGGTTATAAAGGACCCATTTATTTTTAGTAATTACCAAAAATAATATAGAAGACAATGATTGTAAAAAAAACCAAAGAAACTATAATTTGCTTAAAAGCCAAAAAAAAAAATTCGATCAAATCAAATAGATTAATAAAATATGTATTGCTTACCATAATAATTACGAAATAATTGAATAGTATAATGAAAGTGCAACATTTTCATATGAAACTGAAGGGTTGTAATTAAAAGAAGGAAAGGGCATTTTATTACGCATGTTAACAATTACTATGTTTACACACCCTCTGATAATAATGCCATCAAATTTTGGGTATACTTCTCAAACTACTAAAAAGGACCACTGATGAATCACGCAATGGATAACTAGTGAATTGTGAGGCCTATTTTAATTTATCGATTTGGTCATAATTATATGTTCCACCACTCTCTTCTTTTCACTTTTTTCACTTTTGTGTCCATCTTTCCTTCCTCCTTTTGGGGAAGATAAGGTACCATTTTAGCATCACACTTTATTTTTTAGTAAATAAAGAAACTTTATAGGAACCTAATCAAGAATATATGAGACCATGCTTCATTCTAGTGTAGGTTTGTGGTGATTAAAGTTGCTTTGTCAAGAAATGCCAATATATAGAGGCTCTTTCTTTCTTTCTTTCTTTCTTTCTTTCTTTCCCCTTTTTAGGAGAATATTGCTTCAATTAGGTAAAAGAAGGGTGTCCTAGTGAGACGACTCTAAGAGAGTTTCTAAACAATTGTATCTCATGCGACTCTTTAAAAAAAATATAGTTAAACTTTGAGTTAATGGGTGTGTCCAGTATTAAAAGATTCTCACGTAAACGTATAAATCTTTGAGTTTAATTAAATCTCACAAAAGGCCTTTAGAAAGAAAATAAACTCAAAAATTTTCATATTAACAATAAAATATATATAATAAATCAACAAATGTTGACTTGTCTTTTATATCTTATTATAAGATGGATTGGATTATGTTTTGCTAAGCGACCTTATATAAATCTGATTTGCTACATTAATTTAGACGGGATCAAGCAGCCTAGAATCCTCGTTGATCGATTTTTCCTAAATTATTACATGGAATTTGAGCAGATATAGGATTGATAAAGTTTTTTATAAGGGATTAAAGAGATTATAATAATAATTTTCATCATGGTCATTAAAATGAACTAATCATTGTAAAGCTAGCTAGCTAGGTCTCGTTGATATTCATATTTCGAATCAAGGGCTCCTAATTTTAAATGATGCAACTAGATTTATGGAGTAAATTGATTGAAAATGCTGATTCTTTTTACAACAATTATTGATACCGGAAAGTTTTTTTAAACTAGAACTTATAGAGATCTAAAAATCAATCTACCCAATTACAATAGGCATATATGTCATGGTTTTGCCCAAAAATTGAGACATGATCAAATATTTTTTTGACCCGCAGTCTCGAGATTCTTACTTGATCTCGAGCCCTTGACCGCATTAACAACAATGTCAACCATATTAATCAAGTGTAAAATTCGATTAAAGAAATTAATTAAAAATTTTGTGAATAGAATATAAAGATTTCGTGGTTGTGGGGCTGTCCTCATGCACTTATCATGTGATGAGATGAATTGTTAATACCAAAGGCCAACACCATGTGAAGGAACATTCTTTCGAGATTGGTGTCATTGGCCTACGTTCACTTTTTCCCATATCTCTCTCTTTTCATTTTTTTCTCAATTTCCCAAAAAGACAGCTAAGATTTTATTTAACAATGTCACCCATCTCTTTTTTGAGGGTGCATATTTAATGGGGATTGGGAACATGTCGAGATTATGCTTTTCACACAATTTAGGTTAAGGAAAATAAGTTATGAGTAGTTTTGACAAATTATATATATATATATATATATATCCCAATTGGAACTATAAGTCCCGATGAATTTAATTCTAAGGGTGAGTTTGATTGCGAGCATAAAATTTACATAGAAATAAAATAAGTTTCAGGCAATTGAATTGCCTAGAATTAAGTGGCATGGAAAATGTTAATTAAATATGTTTGATTGCCTTAATTTTCTACCCGAAAAATATTAGTTGTATTATGGCATTTTTAGTGTAGAAAAAATTTTGACTAATTTTTTTTACATAATTTTATAGTCATGATGTATCTTGTTTAATTGATCTTGATTAATATATTTTAAATATTAAATTTTGAATTTTATAGTTTAAGTTATAGCATTTTTAATGTAAAAAATGGATAAAATTTTGTCTCAAAAAATATGCAATTGCCTGAAAAATAAATACAAGCGCCCCCCCAAAAACAAAAAAAACCAAAGAAAATGTTTTCCTTGTTTATATGGAAAAGTACATGAATAGTGCCAAAAGTGGGAGTTTGACTGCCAGAAAAATTTTGTCAATCAAACAGCACAAAAGTGACAACTTGGGTGAAAAAACCATATTTTTCATAGAAAATATGACCAATCAAACGCACCCTAAGTGTGCTGTTGTAAGAGAGTTCATTTATAAGGTATTCACTAAAATATTGATAAAATTAAATTTGTTTGGCTACTGTCTGTAGGAGTGTTCCAAATATATTTGCTGTGATTTATGACCTTATTGTGTTCTTTTTCATTTTTTTACTGTTTATGCTATTTTATAATGTATGCTGGTTAATTCTCAATTAAAGAATACTATGAAATATTCAATTTTAATTATAGAGTGTTTGAAAAATTTATACATGCAGGAAGTTTCAAAGATTAGAACCTTTCATCAAATAAGAACATATATATTCGAACTGTAACATAGTATTTTGAATTTCAAAGCACCACATACCTTGTAGATCGATACTATATATACCTTCAATAATTTGTAATATCAAGTTTTTCCTAAAATTACTCAATTCAAGTTTTCGTAGAAATGATTAAAATTTTAAATTAATTATTTTGATAGCCAAACACATACAATTATAAAGTTTGGCAATTTTCTGGTTATAAATTAATGGTAAATACACCCACTTATTTATTCAGCTCACCCCAATTTTATTTTGAATTTTGAAAGAAAAGTTCAAATTTTTTCAACCAATCATACCCTAACTTTACATTCTCAACGCTTCCGTCTAACAACGCAAGCAATTACTTTTTAATATTGCTAGTTGATGGCAAAATTACTGTCCTTCTTAACCATCTCACTCTTCTTTTCACATGGCGGTGATTATCAGTTCAATTCGATTCATAGATTTCTTATAAGTTCGAGGATCGATTGGTGATCATGACTAGGCTTGATAATCACCACTATAAAAGGTCTACATAGATCTGGAATCAATACTTAATTACTTTAGGGAATTTAGTAAAGTTAATTATCTAGGAACCCTCACATATATACACACAGTCACACACACACACACGTATGCATATTTAGTTGGTTTTAATGCATTGACAAGGAAAATCTTTGTTCAAATAGGAATTGTAGGAAAATATACAGTCGAGGAATCAAAACTCAAAAGAAGAGAGAAGTTAATAATTTTTAGGCTCCATTTAATAACATAGAAAATGATAAGAAAAACAACTAATTTGTGTAAGAAGATGAAAATTAAGTTTAGAAGATACTCTCCATCTCATGAACATTTTTGTGAGTATATATCCTATATCCTCCTTTATATTTTGTGAAAAAAAATTCTTTCACCCCTAACCAAAAAAAATTAAGGCAAAAACTAAGAGTTAATCTCACCATATCCCTCAATTTATTTTCTAAACTTTCACAAAAATACATTGTTTTTCTTACTATTTTTCATCTTGTTATCAAACAAAGCCTTGGTGTATAAAATTAACTTCTATGTCCCGAACTAACTTCGAAGCAAAAGGATTGTGGGGGATTGTGGGATCAAATGAAAGTCTATAATGTAAGGTGATTGGAAGAAGATTATGTAGGATCGTTAGGCATCACAGTTTTGTTCTTGGGTTATCACCCAAAAAGACTCATACCAATTAGAGCATGCCCTTACTTATAAAGCTATTGGTTTTTTTTTATCCTAGTCGATGTGGGATTTTGGCTTGCCCACTCAATAATCCTCCCCTCAAACAAAAGTCTCACCGAGCCTCCCCTTAAACGATAATTTTTTCCCCTCCTTATTTTAAAGAGAAATTTTATTGTAATCTTTTTGTCGTATTACAATCCTTCTATATTTTGCCCATGGTTTTACCCTAATTTAATTTGGAGATTTTCCACGCAAAATTGTTGTGTCCATTGAATTTTATTTATTTTTCAAATTTTCATTTTAGCTGTATTGGTGCACTCCGTTCCACAACTTCCTAACAGATTCTGGCGCCAGTGGTCGAGATTTTCGGTGGGTTTGGGTAGTGGAAGAACAAGAATGGTTGAGACGAGAATGGGGAGAAATATTGCTACGTAATTGCTTTTGTTTGATGAAGGAAAAAGAATATTTGGTTTCTAAAGATCTGTTTAGTTTTTGCAAATTCAACAATTTTAAGTCAAAGCACTGCATCCCTTGCGAAATACTATATACCTTCGATAATTTGTAATATTAAGTTTTCAATTCAAGTTTTCGTGGACATATTTAAATTTTTAAATTAATTGTTTTAATAGCCGAACACAAACAATAAATCAATGGCCCAATCCAGAAAATCATTCCTAAATTAAGGGACAAGCCTTTAGTCGAAACTTCAATACATGCCGAAAGTTTTGGATTGGGCCAATGAGGTACTGTAGTGTAGCTTTCTCCTTTTTGTTAGGGACTGGCATTTTACAAATCAAAATTAGTTGGGCCCATATCGTACTTTTCACCCACTCGGCTATAAGCCAAAATTAGAACTATAAGACCATTCACTGTCCATATGCTAAAAACCTATATTTTGCAATCACCCATCTCATATGGTAAATCTTGGCTTAATTTAGCAATTGACTAAATTTTAGTCAAGCAAGTGACATTCACCTATCCCTCCCATAAGCGAGTGAATGTCAACCTTCTCTCGGCCTTTTTTTTGTATTTTTGTGTTTTTCTCCTCATCTCTTTCCATGTTTCTCTTTCTCTCTCAACTCTGAATCAACAAGAATTTTCAATCAAATGACAAAACAAAGAATTTACTCTTTTGGGTACGGTTGACCAGCGGGTGACATTCACCCATCCATCATCATTTTTACCATTTTTCACAGTAGAATTCAACCAGCTAAAATAGCAATTTACCATACATTTTTGTAACTCTAAAGTGGATGGCCTAAGTACGCCTTAATTATCCTTAGATTTTAAAAAAAAAAAAAAAAACTAAAGGAGGTACAAATCCTCCCTTCATCCTACAAATAAAGAAAACCCCCTCTCCTACCCCCACTAAACCTCCACCTCAAGGTAAGGATGGAGGTTGTCAACCATTATGCCAACCCCTGTCCCATATAATCTTGTTATCTACTAGGGGATGTTAGTGCTAGAGGGCACGGAATAGTGAAAAAAATTAGTACTTATATAAAACAAAAATAATTTTTTTGCATTTTTTTAAATTTGTACTTAATTGAAACAGTTATTTTGCTTGATGCTTTCATTATGGCAAGCAACAAAAATGTTATATGGTTATTCACATACAAAAAGAATGAAATATAAATTGTGTATGAATTGATAGTGTATGATATTTTAATTAAGAACACCACATAAATCAACTGAATATCTTATTTTAATGCATTACACGGGCTGCACATTAATTATGTCAATAGAAGTGTTGGTGCGAAAAATTGAACAGGGTTAGTATAGACAAAACATTCAAATGATCAGTTTAAATGATTAGAACAATAACTGAAAATGAATTAGAAGATTCAAAAATGTATAGAGGATGTTCGCTTTATATGAAAATATGAGTTAGTCCTCCTTTGTATAATAAAATTATAAGCTCAGGTTACTTTATATTATAATGACTGAATTGGTATTACAAGCTCGCATGATCTCTCTAGCTATTATATTCTTACTAGGTTACAACAAGAGTATTTACAAGCCACACGAGTTCTAGGTTTCCTATACCACAAGCTCTATTGTGTGCTCTATAGCTTTTTCTTTCTTTCTTTTTCTGGGTTGCTCACCGTTTGTTACTTGAATGATGAATTACTTGACTATCGTTAGGTTGTTCTTGATTGTTGAGAAAAATAAATGCTTCTTCTAAATATATGAGACATGTGGAGGGAGCTCTGTGGAGCAAGCCTAGAGCCATCTTTTATCACCACCAACTCTGACGTTGTTTCTCCATGGATTGCAATGCATTAAATGCAGTTGTTATGCATTTAATGAAGGTGAGGGAAGTTATGTGTCTGTTGCAGGGTAGGTGGCAGTCTCCCATGCCTCCGCCAACCACTTTAACAGAGTGGTTAGGCGCCAACGACCTCAATTCAACAAAGGACCTTCAGAGGTCGGGCCCCCACAAATTTAGGACCTCCATGATATAAGAGATTTATTTCGGACGTTCTTACGAGCTTTTCCTAAGTGTCGACTTGAGGGTAAACCTCCCAGGTCCTCCTCTTTGCCTCAGCAATAATATCTACGTGTCTGCTCTTAATTGATCCACGATATAGAACACTATTTTATACCATCAAGAAGTATCCAATTTAATTATTTGGTAAGCTAGCACAAAAGGCATCGGAAAGTGGACAATTTATTTTAGGCCAAAGGAAATGATAAGAACACTCTTTTTGTAGGTAAGTGTGCATACAACACTTTCTTCTTTTATCTCTAAGAAGTTTCTGGCTAAAATAGGAAGTGGTATTTTTACAATATGAATATTGTGCATCTTGAAAAACATAACCAAATTTATAACCATCGTAATTATATAACCACACTTGATAAGCACTAACAACTTATATTTATAGTACCTAAATTCATATAGTCATGCAGTTGTAGAAAAAAAAAAAGAGGAAGAAACTTAAGATACATATTTTTTTATTGCAAAATTGAAAAATGAATGTAAAAACAACTAATTTTTATGAGAAAATGTAAAGAAAAAGGAAAACATTTTAATTTACTAAATTATGAAAATTGTTTCAATGATAAATAAAGAAAAATGAAGACTCGTCAAATTAGTCAAATTGTTTCAATTATAAATAAAGAAATTAAAGAATTCAAATTCATGACCTTAATGACGAACAAAACACTATCGCATGTCCCTAAAGGGATCTAAAAGTACACTGACAAAATATATCAAAAAATTTAAGATATACTTGCATATGTATAGAGTGTGTCGTGATCGAGTTCTATTACAATTATGTTGGTTACACTCTTTATCCCACAAAGAAGAAAAGGTGTGGATTATTTATTTCATAGTTTGGATGTATAAAAAAGGCAAAAAGGATAGAAGTTAATTTTGATACATTTTAGTTTGATCTTCTTTTTCGCGCTCTTTAGAAATCAATTCATTATGTTGAAATTTTCGATCACCCAAAATTGTGGATGTTTTAGTTCATAAAATGATAAAATCCATTTTTCTTACATGATATTTATAATTATTCTTTTTGTAAGGAGCTTTTACCAAACATGATTTGGTATTCACAAAAGTGGTGTGGTTCTTATGGATTATAGCTAAAGATAGAATTCATATCTGAAATATAATATAACTAATATATTAAAACGAGCATTTCTAAATGGTAACGATGGTCACACTTTGATTGAGTACTCCATGGGTAATTCACTCACTTCAACTTTTATACAGTACGTGTTTTTTTTTGGAGCAAATGTTCTTTTGCTCGTATTCTGCTGTACATTGCAAGTATTTCTCAAGATTGCCGTATGAATAGAGCTAATTGTGAAATAATAAGCAGATATTGAAATGTGAAAAGATAGCTTTTGTACTTTTTAACAAATTACTAGTTCAACATAAATAATCCTAGGCTATAATTGCAACTTATTTGTTATGCACTTATGCGTGAATATACATTTATTAGTTTCTTAAAAGAAATGGTACTATAAATTTGAAACGATTTGGCCAACGATTATGAGTGCTGATTGACATCCTCCTTATCCTAGTAACAAGAATGCCATGAGTTCATCCAGTGATCCACGAATGTGGTATCAAACATTTTATTAATATTACAGGTGACAACAGCATCTCACTCTTCGGTAAAAATACGCTACTAAAAAAATGGACTTGGGCTAGTCTAACGAATCTATAGGCCGTATGCCTTAGTATTCAAGTTTCGGAGCCCAACATACGAGTCGATCTCAAGACCAATACATATATTTGCTAATTTTTTCTATCCAACTAACAGACAAGCATTTATGATCAGAAATTTATCTCAATCCGCGAATGAATGTCGAATATCTTATTCAGAATGCTTAAGTCCCATTATTTCTGTAAAAGAAGGTGCTACTAATTTATTGGATTAGAAAATGTTCTTTTTCTAAATCTTGAATTAGAAGATGTACATAATTATACTACGACGAATGACTTTTATTTATTTATTTTATGTCAAAATATCAAATGATGAATTGAAAAAAATAGCAATACTTAATTTTCTATTAATGAAGTAAGCGTTAGAAGATTATTGTGGATTACATTTGACATATGTATAGGGTTTTTTAAACCTTAGATGTGATATTTTACCCACAAATACGTAACTAAATTCAATTCATGTATGTTCTTGTTAAGAAAAATAAAAAAATATTGATTATATAAACCTCTAATGCATTAAAATATATAGGACTCCGGAACACTTTGCATATTGCCGTGTTTTGGAAACTTTGACTCTTTGCGTATACACAATATATGGTAAATATTAATGAAGGAAGAATATTTTTATTTATTTTTTGAACAACAAAAATGAAATATATTAAATTAAATCGCTGATAAGAACATCATGAATGAAAGCCGGGCATTCATCCCAAACCTTCCAACCAGACATAGAATCCGCCGCTCGTGCTAGACAATAAACTGCGCAATTCGCTTATCGATAAATGAAAGAAACGCTACACTGATTTAGGTCTCTTAAAAGAGCCTTACAATCTTCTATAATCATACCAAAATAAGAAAAATCGTCCTCCACTTTATTCATTGCACCTGCTACTAGTTTGGAATCCACTTCAATTTGAATATTGCTCTTTTGCTTGTCTTTGAGCCAACTCAACACTTCCCCAAGGCTAATGACTTCTACTATAGCTGGGGAGACACGGCCATAAAAATGAAGGAAGAATATTATTTCTAGCATTTATGTATATATATTTATTTATAAAAGGTGAACATACATCTTGCAAGGAAAGGATAAAAACCCATGGTCCATCCATCATGCGTGAACCGTGGGATGAAATCCAACCCTCTAGCTACGATTCATGTATATATATATATATATATGTAATGCGGCGGTTTGCTTGGGCTAAGAAAATCTATAAAACGAAAGGAAAGTAAAACTAATTTGGGTTTCATTTTAATTTATTCTTAAAGTGTGTCTCATAAAACAATATATGTCTCTAACAGTTCTCGTAATATGAATGGTTAAATGAACTAAATAGCAGGAAGAAAATATGGTGGGACCTGCGTGCAGAAAATTAAAATATTTAAATGGAGAATAATTAATGTTTAGCATCCCAAGTACAATGTCGGAAAACTAATGCTAGCAAGCTACTAGTAGTACTATAAACATTTTTTTTTAATAATAAATAATATTTATCCTTCTCTTGTAGCCGGCCAGTAGAGAGTCATTACATTAATCATGAGAAGCACAATCTAAATAAATAGTCAACAAGCAGCCGAAGGATGTCGGGAGTGAAGGAAGGGTACTTTAGCAGACAAGGTGGCATTATTGTTGTTGTTCTTCATTGTGGTGGTTGTTCTGGTGGGTCCCTTGTCGTGTCGTCCTCCTCCCACTACGGTGGCGTTGGTGGTGGTGGTGGTTACGCGCTCACACCTAGGGCACATCGTGAGGGTGGAGGCCGGAAGTGGCTCGCAGCTGTGCGGCGTCATCACCGTCGGTGGCCCAACTTTAAGGGACCTGAGCTCTTCAACTTCCTTTTGTAGCCTTATGTTTTGTTCCGTTAACGATCCGAACCATCTCTTTAAGTACTCGCACTCCATCTCTGTTTGTTTCAGCTTGCTCCTGTTTTTTTTTCCCAACAATAATATTGATAATTAATTTAGAACATTAATCAACGTTTTTAAACAAGTGTTTATGAATTATAAATCAAATAATACTACTTCCGACCCAAATTTGAAGTTATTGTTTCCCATTCATATACTTTAAGGCCTCGTTTGATTTAGGTATTAGGATAAGTGGGATTAATAATACCAGTATTAATAGTACTGGACTATTAATCCTGGTATTAATTTAATACCAATACCCTGTTTGATTCATGTAGTATTAATACTGAAATATCTCATGCTAATATTAATATCATGTTTGATTTTGTAACTTGTATACGGAATTATATTTTGGACTAACAAATTTGTTTAAAAAAAAAATTTTTAAAAAAAATTTTTTAAAAAAAAATTTTAAAAAAAAAATTTTAAAAAAAAATTTTAAAAAAAAATTAAAATTTTTTTTTAAATAATAATAATATAGTAGTAGTGGCATTTTTAAAAATATTATAGTAGTAATGGCATTTTTGAAAATATATGGTTCATTTTTATTAATCCTGGATAAACAATACCACCTCCCCCCTGGTATTAAATTATAGTACAAAGAGTGGTATTAAGTTAGTACCGGTATTAGTAATCCCAGCACATTTGGACGAATCAAACAAGGTATTATAAAAAAAGTGGTATTAATAATCCCATCCCACTTTTTAATACCCGAATCAAACGAGGCCTAAAAGCACTAATTTTAACATTAATTAATGATCAAAATGAAACTTACTATTTTGTCCTAAAAATGAAACGTTTCAAACTTTCTAAAAAGAACAAATATATATGTATATATACGATTCTGATAAATGTTAGTAAACCTTGCATACACATTAGAGTACACCTTCCAAGCAAGACCATGCCACTTGAAGGTTTATTGAGAGAATTACATCGTCTTTGTTTTTCTTTCTGAATGTTTAATGGGAGTGTTTTAAGTATTTAGAGGTATATAATGCTATTTGTTTTTTTTAACAATTAAGAGGTTAACAATCATATTTTAAAAAAATTAAGCATCAAGCATTCAACACTCCCAACCCCACTGAATGTTGAATGCTTAATTTAAATTTTTTTCTTTTTTTACCCTTATAATTTTAATTTAATTACACAAATTTAGGGTCGCAACGTTATTTTTGTTCTGCAAACCTTTTTAAATATGCAGCTCATTGTTGGCTCCTATTTCAAATGGTTTTCATTTTGCCACTTTCATAGCCATCATTCAGCCAACTTTCATTCATCCATTTTTATGCTACATTTCTTTTCTTCTTTACTATTAATTTCTCTACAAACTGTTGATTCCTCCACAAAGATGGGTTGATGTATTATTATTATTATTATTATTATTATTATTATTATTATTATTATGCTTCATTTCCTTTCTTCTTTTCTATTAATTTCTCTACAAACTGTTGATTCCTCTACAAAGGTGTATTGATGTATTATTATTATTATTATTATTATTATTATTATTTATAATATATGTATAGATGATCTTTGCTTTATTTTGTATTAGTTTGATGTGGTGTTTTATTTGAAACTGTATCATTATTCAGAATAAAAACAAACAGTATTTTCAGAACTTGAATTCAATATTTAGCATTCAACACTCAGTATTATACATTTAGTATTCAAAGGTTTTAAAAACAAACGCACCGTTACTTGCCACTTCACGTTGGAAGAATGTGACATGCACGTGCAAGGTAAGATTAGAGCTAATTAAGGCCATTCGTACAGTCGCCTATGTCAAAGATATTGTTTTAATTTTATGTAAAGGAAAATTTTGACTTATATTTGAAAACAATTCTACTTAAAATCCGCATTTTTGTAAAATTGCAAATTTGACTAATGCTTAAAATACTCATTTTAGAGCTATTTATGCGTGCCTCGAAGCTTATTAATCTTTCAATACAACTATATAATTACACCCTATAATGTTATAGGGTCATGTTAAGTATGCCCTAAGATCAACTACATGTTAGTCATTTATAAATGAAAAAAAAAATATTCATTAAATTAGATACAAATTCTCATACAAAATATTATATTTTTTATACATAGTATGGTTAACATATATCCTTAATTAAATCATGTGTTAACATTTTCCAATGCTATATATACCCAAGAAAGAATAAAGATTATCATGTACACACATGTTAAGCTTACAATAAATAAATAAAAATAATCTCATATGTAAGAATTCATAATTTATTAAATATACGTTTAATTTTTTTTCTTATTATAAATAAGTTGTTAAGGACACAAGTTAACGGTCCATTTTAATTACGTATATATACGTTCAATCTTAAAGAATTTCTGCGTAAATATAATGTTTGTTCAATTGACCTTTTCCATATATTGACTATTTGGTCAATCCCATGGCTCGGTCTATGGACAACAGCAAATTATCCAATGGGCTATATTTTAAGTTTAGCCATCGCTATTTTTGCTATTCTAGATCAAAGGGCAGTGTCCTTTTCAAGTTGAGTATAATGAATGCATTTTTCTGTTTCCAAGTACACGTCAATGCACCGATCCATACTCATACTACTAAACCAATGCATTAATAAATGTTTTCAAAATTATGATGAATATATATATATATAAGGAGCATACCAGTTATATACTATATATGCTCATCAAAGAAAATAGTTGTACTATTGTAGTGGTTATCCTTGTCAGAATTCAGGGTTGTATAAATTTTATCTCTTGCATTTTTTAAGAAAAATACTTCTTTTCTTATACTCAATTGTGAGGAATATTAATTATAGTAATACATGCATTGATTATTTTGTAAAAAAATAATTAAACTCTTAATTTGAAACATAAAAAGAAAAGTAAAATTCTTTGTTTCAAACGTCTCAAATAAAAAGTGTTAATTTGAGCCGTATGGTATATATTGATACTTAAAAGTATGCATATGCACACTAGGGATAATATTCAAGGAACAAACAAACCCAAAAAAAGGAACCAAATAGATGTATTTGGTTGGGTTGGATTGGATTGGATTGGGGTTTTCAATCAAAGGATTGGTTCTAGTTAAAAAAAAATAGACCAAATTTTTTTGTTCAGTTATAAGTTTAACCATAAATAACCGAATCAATTTGGAACCGACTAGAACCAACATTCATAACAAATTTATCTGTATTATTTACTTATAAATATTAACCTTATCGTCCTTTTAAATCTTTATTCCAATAAACAAACCCTATTCTTATATTTATCCTAGTCATATTCCGTTTTAGGTGTTGAAAATTATATATACTTTGGTTATGTTTTAATATTATTGGTTGATATACATGAAAATATATATATAAATAGATCCTATAAATTTATTCAAAAAAAAAAAAGGTGATTACGTTATATGTTCAAACCTAAATTTATCCCAAAACAAAACGAAAAAAGAAAATGTACAACGTTATTTAATGTAATTTGCTTTAGAAGCATTGTGTCGTCCGTTGAGGTAGATTTATCATATGCCATGCATATTTATGGCATGATTAATATTTAAAACAGAAAGAATTGAATTAGTCAAAAAAAGTATAAGCAGAGTAAAATAATTAGTTGGAAGTTACATGGGCATTCAATGACTTATATAATCACAACAATAATTAATTAATTTGTTCCCCTTTCCCCTGGCACAATGTCATACTAATAATACATATATAGTCATACAATCGTACATATCGTGTAGAATCCATAGATAGAATCTGATTAATTCAGATTTCAGATAGTTATATGTATTTTATTCTAAACGTTTTAGTAATGTTTTTACTCTTTTGACCATTAACATTCACTATTACTATAGAACAATTAATGTTATGTAACCAAAATAAAAATTACTTTACTTTGTGGTGAGATAATAGCTTTCTGATAAAGTAGGCACTTAATTTGAAAAAAAAATGTTTTTATTTTAAGAAAGTGAAGGGGGCAAACCAAAAAAGTTAATAAACGTAGAAATTAAAAATGGTAGATATATACCTTGCTCTACGATTTTGAAACCAGACCTCAACTTGTCGGGGCTTGAGCTTCAATTGCATCGCTAAACCCTCTTTTTGTTTCTGCACCATTCAATTCAATAAGTTATTGATTAAGGAATCGAGGGATTTTTATGTACGCGTAGTATAATTAAATTAAAGAGTAAATAAGAGTATTAAAGTGTAGTAGCTAGGATGAAATAATTAAAAGAAATAGAGAGAAAAGAGGGTAGTAATTAAATTAAATATAAAACATACAGGGTTCAAGGTGTGATTTTGGCGAAAGCTTTCTTCAAGGAGACGAGACTGTTCCTTGGTGAGGCGTAGTTTCTTACGCGGAGGACCTCCTCCATTGGTGGCGGCGGCGGCAGCAGCAGCAGGCCACTCCCCCTCCTCCTCTTCTACTTCTTCCTCCATGCTTCCTGTTGTCGTCGTCGTCATCATCATCATCCATTCATGATCTTCTTCTTCTTCTCCCTCTCCCTCTCCCGACGGCACTTTATTTATGTCCAAATTTCTCATACCACCACCACCACCTCCTTCTCCTTCACAATTTTTATGTATTAAATTATTCCGTTAATATAAAATTTAAAATTAATCCCTCTTTACGTACGAATTACGCAAAAAAAAAAAAAAAAATTTATATACATTAGAAAGCTTATGTCCAATCCCCTTTTAGAAAAAAAATTAATGGAAGAAAAAGAAAATTAATTTTATAAGTACTGTGCCATGCAAGAAAACCTAAGGTAAAAGGACTTACAACCTTAATAAAAAATAAAAAATAAAAAAAGTTAGGCAAAAGGTATGATTAATTTTTTCAGTTCTTCGCTAATAGATCTTCAAAGAGGAAGAAAAGAATGTGTGTGTGATGGAGAGAGATTATTAATTAGCTAGTTACCTGAGAAGGAATAAGGAAGGGATGGAGATGAAGAAGCAAAGCCAGGTACGGATATTGTTAGTTCCAAACAAGTAGAGCTTGTGGGTTTATTATCCGCCATCAAAATTTTATTCTTACCAGATCATAAGAATAATAAGAAGAAGATGATGATGATATTAGAGATGATCTACACTGAGACACAGAGACAGCTTTCATCTACAAAGAGGAAAAAGGTGAAAAAGATGGATATGAAAATGGAGAAAGTTGAAGAATTAATAAAAAGGTCAAAAAAATAAATGAGAGAGAGAGAGAGAGAGAGTTGTTGGGAAAAAGATGGAGAGGAGGTTATTTATTGTGGGAGTAGTAGGCTTAGGGTTAAAACAAAATATATTATATAGTTTTATATTGGGAGAGACTGTGGTCGCCCGTTTCGTTTCAATTCAATTAGTCAGAAATCCCCTCTGATACACGACACGTGTGCTACCATTGAATAATTCCAGTGTACAGTTGAATTAACCGGCAAATTAAACGGTCCTCTCGATCCCCTACACTATCATAAATAAATATAAAAAAATGTTAACATCTATCTTAACAATATAGTATTAATTATATTCTGTATAAATAATAATTTAATTTATGTTATAATTTTTTTATTATTATTTATACTACATAATGTGTATTTTAAGGATATAAATTAACATGAATCAATAAATAATATTACTTAACTTAAATAATTTTTTTTTAAAAAAATACTATATAGTTAAAATAATTTTACGTACATTTGTATTTTCGAAAAATAAGAATAATCAGTCAAAATGGATTAGAAGCATACTTTTAATTTTATATGTTTTAAATATTTTGAGACAAATAAAATTGGTCGTAGGGAGTCGAAGGATGGAAGGCGAAGTCTGGGTTTGTCGGTCAGCTGGCGAAATGATTGGGAAAGGGACCCTCGAGATGAGATGAGATGAGATGAGATGAGAAATAGCTCTCACTTGGCTTGTATTTAATACCCCTACTTTCCATTCCCTGTATTCGTACTGTCACTTGGAATTATTACTAAATGCAACTCATACTCATTCTCCTTCATGGACCATCTACCATCATTTATATCATCAACTTCAAAATAATCCATCTTCCTCCCTCTCGGTCTTAATTTGACTCATCATATATGACGACAGTTGACTCACGAATTGAATAATCGGATTGTAATGTGATCGTACCTATGCGATAATTGTGTACTAAATTTGTCAATGCACAATAATAAAGAGAAGAAACTTAAATTATTTTTTCTTTTAAAAAATAAAATATTATAAATAGTACTCCAATAAATATATACCCAACGTATCATCCAACTTGGAAGGCCCAATAAAAAAGAATTACTAAAATTAAAAGAAAAAAAATACACAGTGTTTGAATTATTGTTCAAACTATAAATAAATTGAAGACGGTATTTACAAAATAAATAGACTACAAACAAAATACAATTTAAAAAATAATTTATCCTATTGTTAACAAAAAATATTTATTTTTGAAATTTCAGTAAGAATCCGGTACGTTAAAGTTATTTTATATATATATATATATATAGAGAGAGAGAGAGAGAGAGAGAAGGGACACTCAAGTAAGTAAAAAAAGAGCTAGGCGGGGGCATTTATGAAAATTTACCCAGGACGCTTGCTTGCAGATAGAAAGAGGAAATGTAACGCCCCTCTTGACATTAATGGCATAGGAGAAAAGACATTATTAGTTGTTGAGGACTTGAGAAAATAAAGGAAAAAGAAAAGAAAAGAGGTAGTAGTAATAGAAGTATTAGTATTAGTATTAGTATTAATACAAATGCAAATTTAATAGGGCAGTTGTAGTGCGCTTCTCTCCTCATTCCTCTCCTACATGACACGGGGATACTCTATTAATCTATTCCATGCAACGCAATTGATTCTAAGGGTGTTTTTTATTTCAGTCGGAGTAAAAATTAAAAGTAAATCAAACCTAAATGAAATGTAAAAATTTTGCTTCGGTTAGGTCCAATTTGATTTCAATTTCTAATTCTTCGAAATCCAAACTCGAACTAAACTTGTCCGTTCGGTTTCGGTTCGATTTTATTTTATTTTGTTTTGACACATTTTTTTTCTAAATCAATTTAATATAATAATGTAATACTAATAATAATATAAGATTTGCTCATATTCAAATTAAAGTAATGGTTTTTTAAAAATAAGGAGCAAACATATAGATACCATATTTTCTATTTAGTTACTATTTTATTTGTATATTTACAAGAATAAAATACATTAAGTAAAATGAGGAATTATCTTGCCATAATGTATGTAATAAAAAAATCAAAACATTGTGTAGTTAATTCAATAATAAGAGCGCGCGTTAACGATTTTTTTTTTAAAGATGATTGCAATATGTAATTAATAAGGAACATTGTGACGCTCCAAATCTATTTCTGATATTTTTACCTCCAGAACATGATTAATCACGGATGCCGTGCACAACGGCACGTTTTAAATATAAAAATCACAATTTTTAAAAAAAAAATCTTAGTAAAAATATGATTCAACAAAATCCTGTTTTATAAAATTTCTACATGTAAAGTTCATTTAAGCAAACAAACCAACCTGTGAAGTTTCAAACCATTTACATGCAAATGTAATCAAATTGAACCACATTTAAAAATTCACTCCACATATAAAGTGTTCACACAAATTCGCTTTACACATCGTTTTTTAAAATCATAGTCCAGTTTATAAACAAAAATTCGCATACAATACAATTATACAACTTAATCCTTAATAAACGGATTACAAAGGTCTTGGACATCAGAGACTTCTAGATAGACACGCCAAATTCTAATCCCCGAAGCACAACCTGTAAAATTGTTAGAAAAGAGAAATGAGTCAAATTCGGGCTCAGTGTGAATTATAAAATTATGTATAGAAAGTAAACACCTCAAAATCAAAGTAAACACCTCAAACATCTCAAAATCAAACTCAACTAAATTTAAAAGGGTATTAAAGATTAGACAGTTTTAACGTGTGTCATAAAAATCTTGATAAAAATTTATATTTAAAAAATAAGAGCACAATATATATTAAATGAGTGAGATTCTCGTATATAATATAATTTTTTTTATTCATAGTATACTTTTGATTAGCATGTAGACTGAAATTACAAGTTAACAATTTTCTTAAAGGTAACTGTGGGAGTTTGGAAGTTTTTGGATTTAACCCTCTATAATAATCATTCGATCAGTTTGTCGTATGAAATCAGTATTGACGAATTTGAGTCGGCAGAGTACCTTTCTTGATGCTAAGTTGCTGATATCTTTGAACACAACAATTATATTATATTATATATATATATGTGTGTGTGTGTGTGTGTGCCCACAAATATTGGCATGGACCACCTCCATATTAATTAATGCCACATTCGTGGGCATTTGCAATTATTAAATGAAAAATCCATGGGATTATTATGGTGCTTTAGAACACGCCCCTTTCAACTTGTTCACTTGCATGCATCATTCCGTTCCTTTTTATCAATGCCTGCCCCCCCTCCCTTTCAAATCCTCTTTTTATTTTATTGTGTATTTATTCACCATCTAGAAACTAACATGTTCAGAAATAGAAAACAAAAAAGAATCAGGGCCGTGGATTTTATATTCGTGAATGAATGAATGAATTAATATTTTACTGTAGTACGTAGTAATAATCCAAGAGATTTTCGTTACTTCCTTCAATTTTTGAACTAACTGATACTTTATTCGATCATGAGAATAGAATCAGATACTAACTTATTTATTTTTTCTGGAAATAATGTGATTTGTTTTTCTTAGAAGGGTCAAACACAAATGACACTGATATTAATTTATAAGGGAGTGATATATATATATATATAAATAAATCAGGTCATTCCTAATATAGCAGGACTTTTTATATTCTCAACTGGTGGCCAGAATTTAATATCCATGTTTATGTTTTGATCTAACGACTCAGTGTTATTATGGCATATTTTTAATATAAATGATAATTACGAGTTTTGTTTAATTTGCCAACAAAATATATTAGTGTTTAAAACCTATCAAAATTCTTAGTTTAACTAATATTTATTTCTAAATTAGATCATTTATATATTTCCAACTCCTACTAAAATGTATTTTACACTAATTTAATTATATTTATCAAAAAAATATAAATTATCTTTACAAAAATCTTATCATATGAAAAATATTTTATCTATAATTGATTTTGTGAAATAAACCAGTTATTGTTTATTAACACTTTATAATATGATTATATTTTAAGATTATCTATCCATTTAGTGAAATAAAAAATAAAATGTCATATCATATCATATCATATAAATTCAATGAGATTTGTGTTTTACTTAATAATAATAAAAAAAATTAGTATTATTACACTAATAGGGAGAAAACTGTTGTAGTTGCAATTGGTAAAACTTGAATTTGGAATGTCCATATTTTCTTTTGAATTTTATGATATGATATTTTTAAAAATGTTTTGCATATGTTATGATAATTTTATTCTACCATGTAACCTAGTATATTAGTTGTCAATATATTAAGTCTTAATATTTTTGAATAATTGTCGGTAAATTTATTTTCTTTTTATTGAAAAACTAAAATATTCACTACAAATTGTCCAGTTATTTAGAAATTATATTACATTTTTATAGCTCCATCTAAATTAATTTTATAGAAAACTAAAAAGTAATTTTGAATTATCCTTTATTTTGCTAATTATTAGTCATAAAAGGCTTGATAAATGCAACAAAAAGATATAAAAATCTGTATTAAATTAAAATCTTTTAGGTTGGAGAAATTCAAAACGAGGAATTAAACAAAGGATCTAAAAGTTTTTTTTCCTTGATTTTTTTTATACAAGCAATGATTAAATAATGCAATTTTTTTTCATATACAATTTTACAATCACTAAAATAAAGGGTATGAACGCGAGTAATACAACCACCACATAAAGTTGACACAACATTTTTTTTATTTTTCTTTTCTTATTTTGAATTATGAAAACAATAAATTAATAACTTTTAGAGTTCATTTCGTTATGTATATATAGTTATTTATTCTTTGCTTCTTTTTTCTTTTTGTTATTTATGTTTTTAATACTTGCAAGGCCCCATTTTTTTTTGAAGTAAGTTATTTGATTTAATTGATACATGTCATAAGATTTATTTTAAATTTATTTTTCAAAACATAAACGAGCTTTTTCATTTAAATAAATACGATACTTGTAGTATTTCCTTTTAGTTTATTAGAAAAACACATGAGCGTAATTTATTTATTTAAAAACATATTATTTGAATCATTTGTGTAACAATGAAAGAGAATTTATGAATTGAAATAATATATAAACAAAAAGTAAACAAATTTTATGAATGATAGATTTTAAAATAAATTAATGCTCTTGCAAAATAAAAAATAAAAAAAAATTACAATAAACTGTTCATAATGCATAATGATGATTTTTTTTAATTATTTTGTTAATAATACCCATAATTTGAGATATCCCCGTTTTATGAATCCTTTCAGTTATCCGTCAAACGAATCACGAGGGCTAGGGCGGTGGTGGTTAACTCAAATGATTAGTAAAACAGAAGTAACTCAAATTATGGATATTATTGAAAGGGCAAACTCAAAAAGACACTCATAAAAAGTATGAACCATTTGGTTTGGCAAATATAAAAACTATTTTGAAATGGCTATTAAAATAACAAAAAGTCTAGTATAACGAGTTTTCGACCAAACCCTAATGGGTGTATGTTTTAAAATTGTGGTAAGTATAAATAATATAAATATGACTTAGATTTTGTCGGGTTTTAGTTAAGCCAAACATTTCTCAAGAGACTCTCTTAATTTATGTTCTTAAGTGGTGACACAGATTTAATTTGAACATTTATATTTTAATCAAACGGTTCAAAAACTCTATTAACTTATGTTCCCAATTAGTTGCTGAGATTTAGTTTGAAGTTTTATGTTTTAATCTAACGGCTTACATATTTCAATGATAACTAAACGTATATTTATCTCCTAATTAATTTTAATTTATATGATAACCTCCTAATTAATTTTGATTTATGTAACTTATTTCTATAATAACTAAACAAGTATTTATTAATTAAAATCACTATTAAAGTCTTTAAAACCTTTAATTAATAAATAAAAATCAAATAGCTTAAATCCATTTTGTTTAGAATACAAATACTTTATTATTAAAATAATTTATTTAGTTATATTTTTTTTCGTACATTATTCAACTGTTAGGCATATATATATTGTGGGGACATGATCTTAGCACTCCCTTATGAGCCGAATGGGAAGGACGAGATCCAACTATCATAAAAGATAGAACGGATTACGAATGAAGCCCAACAACATGAGAGGCAATACAGAATATTCGCTAAGTAATAGATGATAGCACGCCGAGTAAAAAGTAATCGACCTAAGAAAGATTCTAGACCTATAGATGGAGAAAATGCCGACGTGAACGTCCTAACCAATAAGACAGTGACACCTGTGATAATATAGTATAATAAATGCTTAATGTAAGAACGAATGACAAAGTGACACATGTAAAATGCAAAGAAGTTAGTTATAACAGATGTGCTCCCCTCACATGGAAGGAATAGATGAATATCACAAGGACCACGAGTTATACCCTTAATGGTCATTTTACTAGTGACCTAATCTAGCTTGGGGAGCACGAAAAGGAGATCTATAAATAGAATAGGGGACTCTCTGGAGAAAGGGAAGCCATAAGAGCTGGAAAAAGAAATTAATAGAAACCCATCATAAAACTCGATCCAATTACCATCTCTACCAGTTTGGGCCGGATCTACTCTAGTTTCACTTCAATACACAAATACACCACCTACAATTGGCGCCATCTATGTGAAACTGCAACGAAAAGCTTGTTCTCATTTTTGGGTAATTGGATCTCTGCTTTTTATAATCTCTCCGTGTTCTTCAAGCTCTGTTATTCATTTTCGTTGTTTTTCTTTCGATTGTCTTATTTGATTCAAAATCTGGTGGAAAGTCCTTTATGATAACTGTTTAAAAATGGTTCAAACTAGAAGCCATCAGATTGGTGATAATTCAAATGTAGTCCCTATTGTAGATCCAAATCTCAATCCAAATCTAAATCTGAATACAAATAGACCTGTAATCACTGTACCCAGGCAAACAAACCTAGATCATTCCCATACTCATTCATCCAATAACTTTTACGATCCCAACTATCCTGAAAGAGATGCTCTTGCTTTAAATGAATCTGCTGTAATGGCTAAATTTCAACGAAAAAATGAGATACTGTCACAACTCTTTAAGGAACAAATGCTTAGAAAAGTGGTTCAAGAGCCATTCAAAGTGGCTGAACTAGAGGAGGCTAAGACTGTTGTCTCTTTCTCAAAGGATGAGTATGATGAGGCTAACTCCAAAAGAAAATTAAACGAAGGCGTTGTTCATGAAAATGAACGTCAAGCTAGTCCGAATCGGTTAGGACATCATAGTGTTTTCGAACGCTTGAAGACAAAAGGAGTTTATAAGCCCAATAAGGTGACTACACCAGTACAAGTAGTTGAAGAGAAGGAAAACCCGTTGAACAATTGGGCATAGAAAGATTTATGAAAATTAATCCATGAAGCCATAGCCGATAAAATAGAGGATGAAAAGTCAGCCGCAGAATTAGCAAGGAGAGCCTTAGGAAAAGATCACGATTCTTTATTTATTGAACGCATTCAGAATGCACCGCCTCCGAAGAAATTTGGACAGCTGAAGTTCAATATTTATGACGGCTGATCTGATTCGGCCGACCATGTGCGACACTACAAGCAAGTTATGGCTTACTGGAGAGGCGAGGAAGCTCTCATGTACAGGATGTTCCCAGCCACCTTGGGGGACACTGCGCTGAGATGGTTTGATAAGCTACCTCCTACAAAGATTGATAGTTTCAGAGAGTTGGCCGAGTAATTCACCGCTCGGTTCATTACAAATAGCAGAATGATTAAGGGTCCCGAGGCTTTAACCCAACTCAGGAAAAAATAAGGCAAAACTCTGCGTGAGTATTCTCAACGATATTTTGAATTGTATCAAGAAGCTGAGGATTGTGATCCGAGATTCGCTCTAAGCACCTTCAAGTTTGGTTTGCCGTATGACAGTAATGGTATTTACAATGACTTAACGCGCCGACCTCCCAAAACGTTCAATGATTTACTCGCTCAAGTTGATGAATTCTCAAGGGAGAAGACGACGATAAGGCCATGAATAAATAATATGGATTCAAAAGGGACATAAATGAGAATGGTGACCGAATGGATGACAATCAGGATAAGAAGAGTAAAAGGGATACTGATCGAAAAGATAGTGGTGATGATGACAAGAATTTGAATGCTTTCAAAGGTGTGAATACGGTGTTTAATAAGCCCGTCCATAAAATTATGCAGGAGATTAAAAATGAAGAATTCTTCTGATGGCCAAGGCCTATGTTCAGAGACCCTAAGACACGGAACTCCGCGCTTAAATGCTCCTATCATAAGGACCATGGACATATGACAGAAACCTGCAGGACTTTGAAGCAATTTTTGGAAGAATTGGTTAAACAAGATCGATTATCTAAATATGTGAAGCGTGATGAAGTAAAGTCAAATGAGCAACCAAGAATGGCCGAGGAAAAACGTATTTCAGCACAAGCAGTCAAACTTGTTGTCGGGAAAATTGAAGCTGTTGACTTTAAAGTCACTAATCTTGTTTTGATAATAACAATAAACTTAATCTTGTGTAATTTAACTTAGTTGATGTTTTAAGTTATAGCCACAATAAAATTGATCATACGTGGACTTAACCGAAAAGCCGGAATCAAGATCATTCATCTACAAAGCATTGCAATCAAAGTCTTACACCTCACACAACTCTTGTCAATGCATCTTCAATGAGATTTCTAAAGTACAATGAGCCAAGGAAGAAAAGAAACAAACAAACAAACAAAGCCCTCGAAGACTCGTTATTGCATATGTGAGTGAGCGCCATAGTTTCTTTGTAAAGATTCTCATTTGATCATCATAATAGCTCATACAATGTTTTAATATTATACGATTGATCAAATCAAAAGTTGAATCAGTTTCCTTCAAAAATCTTATTTTTGGGAAAAATCGTTTTTGGAACAAATTCATTTTAAATATTAAACGAACTCAATTCGGAGATCTTTACATTATAGAAGTCTTAGAAACTCATATTTAAGTATCCCCTAGCTTCAAAATTGATTTTTGAGCTTATTTGCAAAAGTGTGAAAAATGAGATTTTTTGTCAATCTGGCAGCAGACCAGAGGGGACCATCAGTCGACTGATGAGCCTTGCTCAGTCGACTGATGGCCCAGAAACTAGCTGTTGGATTTTAAATTTTTTACCACTTTTGGTACCAAACTTCTACCAACTCCCTCCAAACGGCCATATGGTGTCCTAGACTATATATACACCATCTAAGACTTATTTAAACACTCTTGAATCATTCCTACACTATTCTATTCATCTACATTCAATATTCAAATATTCAAGAACATTTTTTTATCAATCATCTTTATTTTGAGCTATATTTTGTTGATCAAATTTGATATCTCTTAGTGTGAGCATAAATTATAATCTTCATACACTTGAGAGTTATTGTACATTGGTGTTAGTCACCAAATCTTTTCTTTCAAACATTAAAAGAGGTTTGTCTCTTCAGATAGCAAGAGTGAAAGTCTTGTGAAAGTATTGAGAGATATTCAATACTTGTAAGAGTGTGTGAGAAGAATACACTTATAGAGGTTTGATCTTCACTCGGAAGAAAATCGAAAATAGTGGAAATTCGCGGGGTACTAATCGAGCGCGGAAGTAAGGGCTAACAAACCGAACCGTGTGGACAAAAAGTCTTCGACTTCTATCTATTCAAATTTTCTATCTCTTGATCTCTTATATTGTGATATTTATACTTTGTGATTGGAATTAACTTTGTTTCTTGATTGCTTGATTGATATAGACATTAAATATTTTTAAATCGATTTTAAATACCCGATTAAGTTTTGAAAACCCTATTCACCTCCCCTCTAGGGTATTTTCCGACCTACAAAAGCTATACACGGGATCATTAATAGGTCAGAAGCGACAATGAACCATTTGCGAGCACGGCTAGCTCGAGCAAAATTATGGGCGGAGGCTCATCCAATTAAAGAGGTCATGTCAGTATTGGCTCCCCCAAAACAAGATCGAGAAATTAATGTGGTGTATCAGTTACCTTTTTCAGAGGAAGATTTATAAAGAGTGGACATTCCCTATAATTATGCTTTGGTTATAATGGCCATTATCTGCAACTTCGATGTCAAAGGAGTTTTAATTAACCCAGGCAGCTTTTCTAAGGTGATGTACCTGAAAGCCTACAATGAGTTGAAACCGTTTACTTCGAGCAAGTATATTCGGCAAGTAAATTATCCGATTTACAGCTTCAGTGGTGATGCAGTTTGGCCGATTTGTATTGTCAGTGTTCTAATTCGAATTGGAGAAATGGTTATTGTAACAGACTTTTTTGTAATGAACATCGAGTCTCTATACAATGCTCTGCTTGGACGAAATTGGCTTGGAGAAATGAAAGCGGTCACATCTCATTTTCATCAGAAATTAAAATTTCCTACTCCTAAGGGGGTTTGTGTAGTTCGAGGTAAATAAGAGGATACCAGATACTGCTTCAATTTAGCGATTAGAGGATCGCTATCGGAAACAAAAAAAACGACCCACGTTGAACAGATGAAATCTACCAACAGGGAATCAAAATGGATCATCAAACCAACAACCTTAAAGAAGGATGTGTAAATGGGGGTATTCATTGTGAGCTTGGGGTAAACCTAATTCTATATCTTTGAAGATATCCTCACGAGATCTAGGTTCTCTCTAAGAAATTCTGTTAGGAATATAGGCCCACTGAAATTTCGATTTATCTACATCAGTATTCAAAGCATATTTTCCTCCCATGACGATCAGTGGTTAACAACGACGAGAAGAAGTGAAACTAGGGTTTTGTGGGAAAATGAATGGAAAATAAGAGATGAGAATTTAGGGACTTACAGAAAAGGAGGAACTACTGATGAACGGGATGAGTAACGAATTTGATGAAACGAACTGGAAAACAAAAGAAAAAATTTGACTGTTAAAAAAAGGGGTTTTACGAAGAGATAGAGGAGATGAAGAGATAGAAATTAGGGATGAAGAAAAATGCCTTTTTGAAAATTTTCTTACTTTATTTCCCTCCAAGCGACGCCTTACTTTATTGATAGGTGTGTAAGAAGTGACCCTCATTTAATGAGATTTAACAGTCATCTCATAACACTCAATCGAAATCAGCCAACGATGATATGACATGTGGAGATAACTCACAAATATAAAATTCCCTAAAAAGTTGGCTAAGTATAAGAGCCAGTTTTGAAGGAAATCAAGCCTCCAAATTCATGAGATTAACACGACTCGAAGGCTTGGGGGCAATTGTGGGAACATGAACTTAACACTCCCTTATGGGCCGAATGGGAAGGACGAGGTCCAACTATCATGAAAGATGGAACGGATTACGAATGAGGCCCAACAACATGAGGAAAATACAAAATATTTACCAAGTAATAGGTGATAGCGCGCTGAGTAAAAATAGACAACTGCCGAGTAAAAAGTAATCAACCTAAGAAAGATTCCAGACCTATAAATAAAGAAAATGCCGACATGAGAATCCTAACCAATAAGACAGTGACACATGTAATAATATAGTATGATAAATGCTTACTGCAAGAACGAATGACAAGGTGACACATGTAAAGTGCAAAGAAGTTAGTTACAACAAATGTGCTCCCCTCACGTGGAAGAAAGAGATGAATATCACAAGGACCACGAGTTATACTCTTGATGGTCATTTTATATGTGACCTAATTTAGCTTGGGGAGCACGAAAAAGAGATCTATAAATAGAAGATGGGACTCTCTGGAGAAAGGGAAGCCATGAGAGCTGGAGAAAGAAATTAATAGAAACCCATCATAAAACTCGATTCAATTTCCATCTTTACCAGTTTGAGTCGGATCTACTCTGGTTCCACTTCAATACACAAATACACCACCTACACATATATACATATATATAGTTTTTACTATCAAAAAAAATTATTTTTTAATATTTTAACATTTTGTTATATTAAATTCATTGTAAATTTCAATTGCTCAACATTATTTATACTTTCTCAAAATTATTTATATTTTTATTATTATAAATAGTAAAAATTAATATTTTGAATGTAAGAATTTTAATTTTCAACATCCCTTTATTTTTAGAAAACAAATAAAAATGGCATCATGTCATATATACATACATTAACTGCTACATTGTTAATCATTGAAAAAATTATAACTCACTTATTTATTTATTTTTCTCTTAATATTAAATTAGTGATATTTACAATATCAAATTATTTTAAAGAAAAAAATATAATTAATTCTCATAAAGGATAAAAAAATTAAGTTAACGGTAGGCATATATAAAACTTAGAGTATATCTGATATTATATTTATTATTTTTCAAAATAGATTAATAATAGTTTATTTTATCTGAAATCTAATTCTAATTTTTAAATATTATGTTGGTCTAAATGTAAATATATTAATTTAAACTTATTCGATTATTCTACTAACATACACGTATCGTATATGTGATAAAAAATTTCTAAATTTTAATAATCCAAAAAGTACTATTGAAAGTATATAAATGAGCTCATGTTGGGATTAACATTATTCGTAATGAAATAGTAGTTGAGTTTAGGATTTTGTCAAATTCAAACTTGATATCTCTAAAAATATGATTACTTGAAATTAAATTTGACTAAAAGTATATTTATTTTAAAAAAAAATCTACCCTGTTTAATGTACTATATATAAACCTTAATTCATTTTTCCTATCTTTGATCGTTGTAATTACTTAAAGAAAAAATATTTTATTCTAGTAAATATTGAATCAAATGGATAAAATTTATATGAACTCGAAAGAGTCTACCCTATATAGAGGTTTGTTTAGTCGAAATCCGTCAAATCTGGCCATTTCCCATTTCTAATTATAATAGAAGTAGAATTAGACAGACTTAATTTATTCTAAGACTATTTAAATAATATGCATACAATTATATTTTGAAAATGTGGTTAAGATTAAAGATTAAAATTAGTGTTGTATGGGAAAATTTAATTCCTCATGCCCTTAAATTAAAAGTATATTACTACTTTTTCGGGTTAATGTTAAAATTAATTTCTCTGTGAAATAGCAAAATTATAATAAGAATTCTTAAGAAAATATAAAAAAATATTAAAATTACGAGTAATTACATATATAAAAAAATCAATAAATAGGATTTTAGATAGTGTCACTAATTATATATAGGCAAAATCAAATCGTGCTATAAGCACGGGTATAAACTAGTATATTAATAAATCAGGTTAGTCCTAATATAGCAGGAATATTTATGTTTGTGTTCCCAACTGGTGGCTTAGATTTAATGTGAATGTTTATCTTTTGATCCAGTTTGTCTAGCTATATTAAAAGCATCTCCAATCGTAGTGTATAATTTTGGTTTGTGTAAAATTTACACGTTTTGAAAAAACAGGTTTCCAGCAGGCTTTTAAGAAATTTTGACACTTAGGATTTGTGTAAAAAGATTGTGTAAAATACAAACTCAATTTAAACAACCACGTCAGATAATCTCGCTTCTATTTTTTTCATCCCATTTCTAGAAATAAATGAATTTAAAAAGTAAGGGAATAAATATAGACCGTTGGAGTACAAAACAAATTCTTTATTATTTTTGTGTAAATCTCACTTTGACACGTAGGATTTATACAAAATTTATACAAGACGATTAGAGATACTCTAAAGAGTTTAAAACATATGAAAATTTCAATTGTATTTCTATATCGATTAAATATTTATTCGTGAATTATAGTTTTTCTACATCTCCAATTTGTCTAACTATATTAAAGAGTTTAAAACCTATGAAAAATATAAATGTATCTTTATAGTCATTAAATATTTATTTGTAAATTATAGTTTTTTAATATCTCTAATTTGTCCCAGGTTATTACCATGTAAATTATTTATATAGTAGCAAATCTAGTACTACTATATATTCCTATTTTGTTTAATTATAAATTATAGTTTTTCTATATTTTTAGCATCCTCATATTATTTAACATGTAAATTATCTAGAAAAGAATATGTTAAGTAATAATAATACATATTCACATCTTATTTGCATTGTCATGTCAGCTTTCTCTCTTTTCAACTTTTTTTCTAAAACTTCAAAATATAATAAATTTTAATTTAACATGATTTAAAGTTAATTTTTCTAAGGATACAGATTAATTTATGATTTTGTTTTTAAAAGTTTACAAATTATACATACAAAAATAGATTAATATTATTGTGAAAGCAAAAAGGATTTTGTTAAAAGAAAATTACCATCCTTAAGCATAATTAATGAAATATAAATTTGGTTTCTTTAAAAAAAACCCTATAAATTTGGTTCAATAACAAATAAAACTACATTAGCTATAGCAATCAGGATTTAGGATAACAAAATATGCAGCCCAACATGTTTTTTACCAACCATGACCCTAAGACATGATATTTTTTTATTTTTTTAATTGTGGTAAATATGAGTACATTCTAAATATAAATAGGATTTGTGTTATGTCAAGCTTAGGTACATGTAGATATAACATGTTGAACTCAAACAAACCCATATATCCAGTGAAGAGATCCATCTTTTTGGGGTCTCGATGATCCCTGTAAAGATTATCCAAAAATATTTAATAATACCGCATGTCAAAGCTAAATAGGTTCAGGCATATACTAAATACGGCTTTTTCGAACTATTATAGTTAAAACGCTCTTCAACATTATATTAATGTCAAAATTTTTGTATCTTTAAATAGGTCGAGGTTGAATCTGTCGCAATTCGCCCTAAAATCGACTATAAACCATTACTACACAACTCTTAATGTTACTATTATGGGATTGTTTAAACTTATGTTCTTAAATTGTGGTTCAAATTTAATTTAAATTTTTATGTTTTGATCTAACTACTCAAAGACTCTTAATTTATGTTTCCAGCTATTGGCTAAGATTTAGTTTGATTCTTTTATGTTTTAATCTGCTGGCTCACACATGAGATAACTAAACATGTATTTATCTCCTAATTAATTTTAATTTATGCGATAAACTAAAAAAGTATATATATCCTAATTAATTTTGATTTATGTAACATATTTCTATGATAACTAAACAAGTATTCATTAATTACCAAATTACTATTAAAGTGTTTAAAACCTTAATAAAAAATCCAATAGTTTAAATTAAAACTAAAATTTAGTTTTTTTTAGAATATTAGGTATGTATGAATAGTTTTATTACTAAAAGTCAATTTAGTTATATTTTTATTTGCAATTATTCGATTATTAAGCATATGTGAGTAGCTTTTACACCATAAATATCAATTATTTATTAATGTTTTAACATTTAAATATATTAAATTCAATGTAAGTTTCAATTGCTTAAAATTATTTATATGTTCTCAAATTTATTTATATTTCTTCTTATATATAAATAGTAAAAAGTAATTTTTTGAATGTAATTTTTTTTTAATTTTTAACACCCCTTTATTTCTAAAAAATAAATAGAAAGGGCATCATATCATATATACATTAACAACTACATTTTTAATTACTAAAAAATTTTGAACTCACGAATTTATTTATTTCTCTCAGGATTAAAGTAGTGATATTTACAATATCAGTTTGTTTGAAGAAGAAAATATAATTAATTATGAAAAAGGATAAAAAAATAAATAATAAATAAGTTAATTGTAGGTGATAAGGGCATATCCGAAGTAGATCATATCAAATATTATTTTTATTATTTTTTCAAAATAAAGTAATAATTGTTTATTTTCTCAGGAAACTAATTCTAATTGTTTAAATATTTTGTTGATTTAAATGTAAACATATTAATTTAAACTTATCTAAATGTAAAGAAATTAATTTAAACATACTTGATTATTCTCTTGACATACGTTTATCTTATATGTGATTAATAATTTCTAAATTTTAAAAATCCAAACATCACTAATGGAAATATATAAATGTATTATGTTGGGATTAATTTTTTTTATAAGGAATTAATAGTTGAGTTTAGGGTTTTTACCAATTCAAATTCAATATATCTAAAATATAATTACTTGTAACAAAACTTGACTAAAAGCATATTATTTAAAAAAAAAATAATCTACGCAGCTTACTATACTATACGTATAAACTTTAGCTCACTCTTTTCCTCCTTACCAGTTGTAATTAGATTCTATCATAAGGGTATATGTGACTTTGTTTCTATCCACCATATCTTACAATTAATCCACCCATAAATTATGAAAATTTTGTACAAAGTTTCACAATATTACCCTTTTTAAAATTAATAAGTATATCCACCAATTAAAATTAATTTATAATTGTATAAATTTAGGTTTCTTAATTTTTTTGCTTCTTTTTCATATGAGGTTTTAAAGTTTTTTTCTCTTTCTTTCAAATCAATGATGATTTGATGGAAGTACTTGCAGAGAGATTTAAGACTAAGAGGAAGAAATAAAAAGTTTTGGGAGTATAATTGCATTGACATGGAGAGTTTTCATTCTCTTTTTGTATGAAAAAAACCACAAGAACCAATGAGTATAGACCCAGGCAAAGGGGATTAAATTCTAAAATTTTTGAAGTGGTTGTATTTATTAATTTAGTAGATATTTTAATATTAAATTATTATTCAAAATAATATTTATAAAATTAAATTAATAATATTTTTTTGTCAATTTATCCACGTTCCCGAATTAAGTTAATAAGTAATGCGAGTTAACTTAACGGCACGGATTAACTGCAAGATATGGTGGATAGAAACAAAATCACCTAAGCGAATTTTAAAGAAAAAATGTTATATTTCAACAGAGTTGAGACAAATGGATAGAATTTACGTGAACTCGAACCATTTAGCACCCTATACTTTTCTGAATTATAAAATAAGAAACAGAGAATCCGCCCTATATTGGGATTTGCTTAGTCAAAAACCTGTCGAATTAGGCCATTTTTCATCCTTAATTATAACAAAAGTGCAAATAGACAGACTTACTTTACTCTATCACTATTTGAATAATAGGCATACAATTATATTTTTTTAATTTGGTTAAGATTAAAAATTAAAATTAGTGTCGTAGGGGAAAATGTAATTCCTTTTATTCTCAAATTAAAAGAATACTACTACTCTTTTAGGATAATGTTAAAATTAATTTATCTGAAAAATAACGAAATTGGAATAAGTACTCTTAATATGAGATAAAAATTATGAGTAGTTATAGATATAAAATATATATTATTTTAGATAGTGAGACTAATTAGATATAGGCACCATCGAATCGTGCCGTAGACACAGGCATTGGCTAGTATATTAATAAATCAAGCCCGTGATATAGTAAAACTCTTAATGTTCTTAACTTGTGGCCAAGATTTAATATAAATGTTTATGTTTTAATCTAACGACTCAGAATTATTATGGCATATTTGTAATATAAATAATAATTATGTGTTTTTGTTTAATTCGCCAATGAATATGATAGTGTTTAAAACATACCAAAATTCTTAATATAACTTTATCCATTAAATTAAATTTTTATTTATAAAATTTGATTGTTTATATATTTTCAACTCCCTACTAAAATGTATTTTACACTAATTTAATTATATATACCAAAAAATTGTAAATTATCTTAACAAAAATCTTATCATATGAGAAATATTTAACAAATGAAATATTTATAATTGATTTAGTGAAATAAACCAGTTATTATCAATCAATACTTTATTATCTGATTATATTTAAAGAATATTTATCCATTTAGTGAAAAAAAATCATATTATATCATATAAATTCATTACTATTACATTAATAGGCCGGAGAAAATTGTTGCACCTGCAATTGGTAAAACTTGAACTTGGAACGTCCATGTTTTCTTTCAAATTTTGGCCAGAGAAAACTGCTACACCTGCAATTAGTAAAACTTGAACTTAGAACGTTCATGTTTTCTTTCAAATTTTTCTTTGACATAGTAATAGTAATTATTAAAAATAAATGAACACGAGCCTTTAGGTTATTTTAAGTATTTTTTAAAATGTCTTTCATATGGTATGATAATCTTATTCTGCCATGTAACACATTGTAATATTTGTCAACATATTAAATCCTAATATTTTAAATAATTGTTGGTAAATTTATTTTCTTTTTATCCATCCATTTGGTGAAATAAAAAATAATATCATATAAATTAAATGAGAATATGCTTTCCCTAATAATAATAATAAAAAAAAGTCATAAATGTTACATTAATAATCAGAGAAAACGGTTGCACCCGCAATTAGTGAAACTTGAACTTGGAATGTCCATGTTTTCTTTTGATTTTTTTTCGACATAATAATGAAAATTATTAAAAATATATGAATACGAGCCATTAAGTTCTGTTGAGTTTTTTTAAAAATTTCTTTCATATAGTATGGTAATCTTACTCTGACATATAACCCATTGTGTTATTTGTCTATATACAGTGGCGAAGCCAACGATTCAATCAAGGGGGAGGAGATTTAAAGCACACAATAATAAAATTTTAAGCCATAAAATTTTATTGCCAGCATTGCATTAATACAACAAATTACTAGCATTTTACGGAATTTCGTATTTTGAAAATATTGCAAAACGTCTTCCTTCTCAGTAGAATACAAAAAAATAGGGGTTTAGACATAAATCAACTAATATTATAAAACTAATCAATTAATAAAGAAGTAAACCTAAAATTATTCAATTAATCAATTATTCAAGAAATAAATCTAATATTAAGTAATCGCTATCAATTCTTAAATTAATCTAATATAGACCTAATATTATGAGACTAATTAAGAATAAAACTAATATAAGGCAATTGATTAAGAAATAAACCTAATATTAAGAAATACATCTAATATTAATCAAGTAATACACCTAATATTAATAAAGAAATACACCTAATACTAAAAAAGATTAAGAAATAAACTCACCTATGGCATGTGGCAGATGGTGGTGGAAGCCGATAGAGATAAAGGTGCAAAGTAATTAACTAAGCAAGTGAAGAGAAAAAAATAAACAAGTAGAAAAAGAGAAAACAACATGGAAAAGGAAATATGATCCAAGGAATGAAATGGAGTTTACAGGAAGATTTAAGTGAAATTTAAACTTTTAAATGACTCCTAAAGTTTAAACTCCAGTATGCATCAAGAATCATATAGCCTCTCCTTGGGGTCGAAATTTACACTTAAATATCCTGAAGTATAAAGTTTTGCGCATAGGTCCTTATATAATTTATTTATTTTTTTAAATATCCTACATTTAGTAAGAAAAAAATTGAAACTCAAGAAGAGGTCAATTGCATCCCCCCCTCCCAAAAAAAAGCACCACCCTCGTTAATATATTAAGTCCTAATAGTTTTGAATAATTGTTAGTATATTTATTTCCACTTTACAAAATAAATAAAATATCCACTGTAAAGTGTGGTTATTTAGACATACTACCAAATTTTTATATCTCCATCTAAATTAATTTTGTAGAACACTAAAAAATAATTTTGAATTACCTTATATTTTGCTAATTATTAATCAAAAATGATGGTAAATTATTTTTTTCTTCTTTTTCAAAAAAGGCAACAACGAGATATAAAAGTTCGTATCAAAGTAAAATCTTTTGGGATGGACAAGTTCAAAATGAGGCATAAAAGGATTGGTGTAAATTTTATTTTCATGATTCTTTTATACGAGCGATGATTAAATAATAAAACTTTTTTTTTTATATAATTTTACAGCCATCACAATAAATTGTATAATTTGGTGGAATACAACCACCACATAAAGTGGACGTAACATTTTTTCTCTTTTCTTATTTTTTCTTTTCTTTTCTTATTTTGAATTATGAAAACTATAATATAATAACTTTAAAGTACATTTATCTATGGATATATAGTTAATTATTATTTGCATCTTTTTTTTATTTATGTTTTTAATACTTACAATGCCATATTTTTGTTTGAATAAGTTATTTGATCTGATTGATCCATGTAATAAGATAAACAAACATTTTTATTTAAATAAATAACATGTATGTATTCTTATAATTTATTAGAAAAACAAACGAACTGTTTATTTTAAAAAATATTATTTAAATACTTTGTGTTACACTAAACGAGACTTCACAATTTGAAATAATATATAAAAAAATTAAATAAGTTTTAATTGGTATTTATATTTATAGTTTATGATACTTTATGAATGGTAGATTTTAAAATAAATTAATTCTATTGAAAAAGTTAAAAGACTTGGCAATAAATGCATAATGAAATTTTTTTTGAGTTATCCTTTTAATAATACTCATAATTTAAGATACGTCTCTTTTACTAATATTTTGAGTTATCCATTCAACAACCCCGGGGGGGGGGGGGGGGGTTTACTCACCCTAATAAGAAGTTTGAACCATATCATTTGATTTGGTAAAGGTCAAAACTACTTTAAAATATAAAGCACTTAGAATAACAAAAATCACAGCCTACCGGGTTTTTAACCAAACCCTAATGAGTGTTTGTTAAGTAATACAAATACAACTTAAATTTGGTTGAGTTTAGGTTTATTTAAATTTAGCCCGTTGAAACCAAACCAACCATATATATATAATTGTTTTTTCCGTAAATACTCTTCTAATACTATAAAATTACAATATATTGGTGCATATCAAGGCCTATTAGGTTTAACCATATAATAAATACAAAAGTTTCGCATTTTCAAATTTAAGCTCTCTTTCATGCCAAAGTCAGGATTGTGTTAATTTCATTTTTATATAAGTTGAATTTTAGTTTAGCCAAACTTGCCTCAAGCATGTCCATTTTTGTAATATCATCAATATATTCAAACTAAAATTATTATTATTTTGTACTGTAAGCACGGGCATTACTGGTAGTATATATATGTGTGTGTGTGGGTTGATAATTTTTTCTCATTTATGTAATTACGTCTTGTTCTTAATTAAAAGCTTAATTCAAAAATATATTTATATACACCCTATATAATATTAGTGCCTATAAATCTAGCGTTGACCCTAGAGTGCGAGAGACATCAATTTAGATCAGGAATGATGAGAAACTCATCAAAAATCTTTAGTCAAGAGCAAAACCTTTTTTGCCAAATCCTCGATTCTTTTTTGTTATGGAATATTTAGTGGTACAAATATTATCGATCTCTTGTAACATATTACCATACTTGATGGCGCCTTTAGGTCCTCCTGGTATTGGCTTTGGCATCAATTTTTTTTTTTATGAAGGTCGTTTTCTGTACGTACATTCAGTTCTTTTCCACCCAGCACTATGTCTATGAAATCATTCTACATTCCTTGCATTCTGCTATATATACCAGAACTGTTAACACATTTATTAGATATTCCACTTAGAGCCCAATCAAAACGCTATCAATGGCCCAGGATGTGCCTAAAATTTTCATTTCTATCGAAGAAGACCTTTTGAATTAAATTTTTTAATTAAATAAGAGAAGTAGGGGTCAAAAAAGTACATGTACTACTACATATTGATCTCGAAATTAATTTCTTAGAGAAACTACCCTCCTTCCACATGTTCGAATAAGGAAGACTAAATGCCTAATTACACTAGAGAAAAGGAGTACTAAAATATTTGGGAAATCGAACTTACAACGGTTGCTAATTAAAACATATATATAAGTATAAAATAAGAGCGAATGGTCTTTTAATTCTAGAAATGGCTATCTAAATTATTAGATGAAACTTGACAATAGTACAATAGACACCGGTGACATACATACATACGTGCATACTCCCCGAGTATACTTTAATTTTTTCGCAGTCAATGGTGTACAACAAAATTTGTTACTATCATGAGTTTAGTACGTTGATAATATTCTAAAAATGAAAACTTACTCTTAATTTAGAACATTTAAAAAATAATAATAAAGTTTTAATTTGTTAGGAATAGAGTGTGTGTATATCTATATTATAAAACATTATCTTTAACCAAAAAAAATCTCAAAAACTATAAGAATCCAATGGTTACAAATACACTTGTTTTGGTATGCATTAGTTGTACACCATTAGATAAATTTTATACGCACATCAAGATGTCAAATCAAAGATAAAACACACACACACTAATAATATACACACAATAAATTTTTACGCACTAATAATTATGTTTGTAATTTAAATGTCTAAACTTTAAATAAAAAATTCAAATTTTATTAATTATGTAAAAAAGTTCAAGAAAAATAATTGATTAACATTAAGGATGCACTTTATATATTTGTACATTACTAGTCATCTCAATCTGTATATTCACTGTACGTCAGTCCAATTTTTTGGACCATTTAATTTTTAAATCATGGTGATCAATGCAATTGGATTATTTTCACATCTTGTGTTGAGTTTAATTTGTTAAAAAAGTATTTTATTAAGATTGGAATAAGAACAAAAAATATGATTAAAAGTGCCTCTAAAAAAATTAAAACAAGGTGGTCCAATCATGTTTATTTTTATTTTTTCTAGTATGAAAATTAAACATATGTTTCAATTGTTCAATATAGACTTATTGAATTTGGGTGATTTAGATAGGTTATATATTATTTTTTTTTTATCTCATTATCAGATTTTATTTATTTTACCGTACCGAAGAGCACGAATATATTCTATTGTGTGTGTATATATATATATATGAATGAAGAGTCGCATAAGAGACAGAAAGATGTAAGAATATCCTAGGCATGAGAGTTGATGATACACCATGCATGTCTAATGATCAGATCATATGCAAAAGGGGAAACCAAAACCATAAGGCATAGCCTAACGAGACATGATCTTCTGAAAAATCTGCCGTGATGAGACCGAAATGCCCGTGTTTGGCAATACCAAATTCAAAAGGGAAAAAAAGTTGTCACGAAAGCACACGGGTATTCTTTGTGTATAGAGAAGAAAGAATAGAGTTAAAAGGATGCCAAAGCTTGATGATTAGGTTTTGGTAAGACATGGGAGGTAGTGGGTCCCAAGTTGATGATTGGGTAGGAGACCAGTGGGTCCCCACTTGTCTGCTCCCTCTTCCGTGAATTCCTCAATGCCCCATTCATATACCCACCTTGTGTACTCTTAGTGGACTACATATGGGGTCCCTTTGGCACCTCACCAATGTTTCATGCGTTACTTTGTAATAACTTGGTATACCTTCGCTATGGGGTTTGGGAAAGTTAACATTTCGTTGTCCCCCCCTGAGAATTTAGAATGTTTGAATATTCCAGTGAGCCAAGACTACTCACAATTGCCCAGGTATAATTGAGTTTAGGGGAGATATTTGTTTACGGTGATTATAATAAAAGTGATACTATTACTAAAATAAAAGTTTTTTTTTTATCATAATAATTTTATTTAAATTTAAAAACAATGAAAATAAAAATAACTTGTTCTAATAGAGAATTATTCTTTCGACAATAGCATCTCTCTTAGGGCATTCCCAGTGGGTAAATTAAATGGCCAAATTTAAAGCGAAGAAACTTGTATTTTAAATATTATTCTTGTATGGTATAGAACGAGTAAACTTACCATACCCTAAAAGTTTACTTACACAGGTTTGCTACACTCGTATGAGCCATACGGGTGTAGAAGATTCATATTAGCAAAAAAAAATACATACATACATACGTGGGTGGCAGGGCTGGCCCTGGGGCAGGGCAGGCAGGGTGACTGCCCAGGGTCCAAAAATAAGAAAGGGCGCTAATTTTTTTTTAATATGTATATATATAATATAATAAGTATATGTTAAAAAAATATTAAATAAATAAAATATCTTTCCAAAAATCTTTATTTAATAAAGTAACTTTCTAATAAAATGACACAAATTTTCAAAGTCGGTCTCTTCGTTTTTTCCTATTTTTTATTGACCAAAATTAAGAAAAATAAAGTTATGCCTATTCTTTTATTATTCTTCAATCTTCAGCTCTTTTTGCAATTGCCTATTGCCCTCTTAGCGCCATTTTGGAGCATCTAGAAACTTTTTAGAAGATGGAAATGCACATGAAGGTTGAAGATGTAACATATAGATACTTGAATTATCGTTGTATTGATTTTAAAGACATGTAAACCCGAACATTTTAAAATGAAGTTTGTAAACACTTTCAATTTTTAATTGTAATGTGTTTTTGGGGTAATACAAAAATTAATTGGTTTTTTTAATATAAAAAAATTTAATATATTTATTTATAAAAAGTGCATCATTTTAAAATTTCGCCCAGGGCAAAAAATTGGCCAGAACCGGCTCTGGTGGGTGGGTGGGAGCCTCGTATAACCATTTATTTATTTATTTTTAAAAAACCCACACAAGAGTCTGAAGCTCGTATTAGTGTTTTCCATTTCTTTTTATCTTTTTTTTAAAAAAATAACCATACAAGGGTCTAAAGCTCGCATGGCCAAATTTTCCATTTTTTTAAACCCATACGAGGGTGGGAGCCTCGTATGGACCATTTTCTTAATTTTTTTAATTTTTTTTAAATACAAAATTCATACAAGTCAAAGATGTTTTTATCCGTATATATTTGCCAACTGACTAATTAACAAGTTTGGTTTTAATTTTTACAAATTTTACTGTGCATGCTCTTATAACATTGAAATACTGTTGTGAATTTAATATCGTGAAGGCAAATATTCTAGCTATTGCATGCAAAGAGGATAAATAAGTATTAAAGAACTATTAAGGTAATTTGGATCTTTGATTTCCTTAGTTGAAATGCAATTACTTATATGACGTCATCGCACACCTAATTTTACATCGCAGAGTTGATGATTAACTCAATAAAATAATGTGTCATGTAAATCTTTATTTTTATTATTCTTTTATACAAGCAATTAATAGATTTTTGTGATTTTTATTAATTAAAAAAGGGAAGGTTTATGTCTTGTCCTTTTACTACAGTAATAACAAAAATTTCTTGCATCCCGGCTCTTGAGTTCATCAACTAAATTAATATACTCACTCAAATAATAGTAATAATTCGGGGATACAAAACAAATACCTCAGGTGTTTGCAGGTTTTCAGATTTAAACATAGTCAAAAGGAACAACTTTCACTGAGTTATAGTCTTAGGTACTATGGTTTAATTCGCTGAGCCACAAGAGATTATATTCCTTAACTTGAGATAATAATTGGAGGCATCAACAATGTGTATTGTTCTGGCTTACGGAATAGAATTTATTGCAATTATGTAGTCAAAATTTTATGTATATATTACATATGAATATAACCGAACTCCAAAAGTGAGAGAACAACTTGCAAATTGCAAGGAAATATAATATTTAATGTAGACAATTTCCCCATTTTAACAATTAAGATCCATTTAATAACAATATGAAAAATAATTACAAAAATAATTGATTTTTGTGAGCAGTTGAAAAATTAGTTAAAATATGTGGTGAAATGTCTTCTTACTTTTTGACTTTCTTCATGAAAAAAATTTCTTTAGGGTTTGTTAACTTTTCCATGAAAAATTAGTTGTGTATATATGTATGAGTATGTATATTCATTATCATGGGGTTTGTTAACTTTTATATGTTTATCTGAAATAGATTTTATTACTTTTTGCATTCACCGTGTATTTTATTACTCAACTCTACATTGTGAAGTGATCCCTTGTACTGCAAAAGGTAGCAATCCTGCCGCATCTAAAGTAGCAATCAATTCTCTTAATTACTTCCATAACTAGTTCCCTCTTCCATGTGATAACGGATTCATGCATAACGAAGTATGTATTAAAAATGGTATAATTAAAACTTCTATATTAATGGATAATTTATTAGCATTTTGTTTCCTTAGTTTTTAGTTGGGTAACAAAATGTCAGCTTTGTAGCTTTTGCTTTAGATAAGTGATTAATTGTATATGCATATATTTTTGGAAGAATTAGATACCTTCTTTAAGCATTTTTATTACCATTATTAACGTATTTATTTCATTAAATAAACGTATGCAATGTATCTTTATCCAAAGCTCCATTTTCTCCTCTAATAAAGTTATAGTCTTTTCAATAACCAAACTCTATTCCTTTCCCACCTTACTTATATCAATTATATTATTTTAGGGTAAATTTTAAATTTATACATGTATTTTTTGATAGGAAAAATTAAATAGGCTGTAGATAAAAAATGGCAGCGTAGAGTAATAAGGGAATGAGAGAAGATTGGGCAAAAGTACCTTTAAGAGAACAAATGGTAAGGAAATATTTGATTTCAATCCCTTGTTTTTAAATAGAAATCGTTAACTACATAAGAATTTTTTTATGAACTTTAAACTTTTATCTTTCATTCATGAAACTCCTATAAACAGATTCCATGGTCGCTTGATAAGTTGAATTGCATGGTAAAATAAACAACTACTACTAACAGACTCATATATGATCTAGAGTGGGTGAAAAAAGGAGGTTTCTGTTCATATTGTTATTGGATTTGATCTCAATTTTTGAACAAATTTTATTTTTAATTACGGTTTTATTATAATTTGTCGATTTAACTAATAGCTTAACTTTTTTGACTATATGTCATTGCATATAAATAAACAACTACTACTAACAGCTAAAAGTGCATTGGCATAAATTATCCTATTTGTTAATATAAAATAATTTTGCACTAATTTACTTTTAAAGTTTGTGAAAAAACTAGAAATATTGTTTTGAGATTCGTCAACTATTGTTGTAAGTTTATAAATTTGTAATATTAAGATTTTATTTTATTTTTTTCGTAAAATGCAACAGTAGAAAATATTATAAATAAATAAATAAAACAACTAATTTGCCCACGCATCGCACAAGTTTGCTAACTAGTCTTCTATGGTAATTACAGCATCTAAGGTTTGATTGCCAAAAGAGATAATAAGATAGGGAGGTAGTATTAATGAAGACTTGGGATAAAGCAGATAAAGCGCTGAGTTCACTTAAACGAGAAGTATCGACTTCCCGAGAAGTCGAGTTTCAGGAGGTGCCCCACTAGACTTGTAAGTGTTCTAGCTGGACTTGTTGAAGAGTTCAACTTCTACAAAATTGCATGCATTCTAATTGGGTTCACCAAACATGCACACTTCTGGAAACGGGCTTCTTTCTACATCTAAGAAGCCCGTTTAATGAGGCCCTAGGAAGCTTATCAAGTCCAAACGCTACCCTTAATATAGAGGAAGTTCAAATCAAGGTGCTTATCAAGTCCCACAAAAGTGTTATCTTCACCCATATAATTCATCCACTGTTGTGCATGCATACGTCCACTAGGAAGCTTAAATAAACAAAGATGGGTCTCCAACAACAACTAATCCGAAAACATTAGAGAACTTAGTTAGACCAGTCTAATGGGTTCCAAATCAACTCAAAACAAGAAATAGCAGATCTCAGCTACTGAGAGTTCACCAATAGCATTGTTGCTCAAAAATTATCTCGAGGAGAAACACTCAAGATTATGGAATTGGAAAATGCATCTCGTTCCCAATTTGGTTTTTATTTCTAAAGGATCAAAAATTGGTTCATGCTCACCGACCAATTTCTTGTATTTGATCAATATTCAAGGAACAAAAACAAGACACAACCAATTAAAAAAAAAATCACCTACGTTATGTCTTTAAGGTACCATAGTTCAATGAGGCCCTACCATGTATATTAAACGAACTACCCAAAAAGTAGAAAGGGGGCTAAATTCAGATTTTGCACAGGGCATTGTATAACTCTGGACCAACCATGACTTAGGGGGAATCAAATGAAATACAAATGTTTTACCTAAAGAACATACAGAAAATTAGTCAGTTGTATGTACAAGTTTTTCTTCTAAGTGAAGCAGCATTTTAAATATCTTATCTTAAATATGAAAGTAGGAACTCCAATATCTTATCTTAAATATAAAAGTAGGAACTCTCTCTCCAACTGAAGCTAACCTGGGTAACTCACGCTCGATTTGGACAAACCAGCAACAATCGGAAAGGAACAGCGCTCATTCGCTCGCCTATTTTTCACCTTCTGATTATATATCACAATTGAATCCTGTCTGCACAGATAAAAAATGAGTCAGTCCAAATAAAAGTTTGAATTAACGTAAAATCTTCTTCACAGCACACAAGTTCTGAGAAATGAAGCATCAAGTTCGAACTCCACAGAAGATTAACAACTTAAAAGTAAAAATGCCTACAAAAATACCACAATTACTTATTGCAATTCACCTTCCAAATTCTGATTCCTAAGCAACATATCATCTAGGAAAACATCTGCTGGTTCGCTAAAAACCAACTCTTAGAATGCTCCAATAAAGAAATCAACGATTTTACTAACATGTTACCACACCAGACACATTTTGGCCAAACGTGTTATCTACAACCAGCTTAATGCTTTTGCTACCAGAAAGAGTGAAAAGAAAAAAAATCAATTACCATTAAATGGTCAATCATTCAAGGCTTTCCCCGGCTTCGCTTAGGACGGCCACGGCCACGAACATGAGGTGCTAGCTCCCCCTGCACGCATGGATTCTGAAGATCTGTCCGCGTCAGCTCCCCCACCAGTGTATCTGGTTTTGGTTTAGGAGGCCGGCCACGACCACGGCCACAATGGGCTGGCTCCTCCTGCAGGCATGGATTCTGATGATCTGTCCCCATCAGTTCCTCCACAGGTGTATCAGGTTTTCGTTTAGGAGGCCGTCCACAGCCACGATGTGCTGGCTCCTCCAGCACACATGGCTTCTGATGATCTGTCCCCGTTAGTTCCTCCACAGGTGTATCAGGTTTTTGTTTAGGAGGCCGTCCACGTCCACGGCCACGATGTATTGACTGCTCCTGTACACATGGATTCTGATGATCTGCCCTTGTCAGTTCCCACACAGGTATATCGGATTTTTGTTCAGGGGGCTGCTCTTGGTCCACACGCACTGGCTGCTCCTCTCCATGATGATGATCTGATGGCTTTGAGTCAGATTTGGGGGCCCGAGGACGTAATCTCCGTTGTAGGGACTTATTCTGTGTTACCTTCAGATGAAGAGACAATTCCTCTGGTTCTAGTTCTAGTTCTGCAGACCTCTCTGGATGTGAAAGATCGGGTTTCGGTTGTAGCTCGAGCTGCTCTGGAGGCAGGGCTGAGTCAAGAACTGCATTCAACTGGGACATGTTTTGCTTATGCCAACTACGTAGTTTTGCTCGCTGCACTGTATCCTTAGTTGATTGCTCCCGCGGATTCTCTTTCAGCTCCTCAGGCCTTTCAGGATTTTGTAGCTCAGTTTGTATGGAATGTTCATCATGTGAATGGGAGGAAAAAAGTTCCCCCTTTGAGGTACCTGCTTGTTTAGGTCCATGCAGACTTCGGGTCCAACGCCTCAGTTGCCTTTTCCCCCGATCTGTATGGGAAGATTGCTCAGAAAATGCTATTATTGCCCCTGGCTCAGCCCCTTCAGCCTCATGGCCTCTAAAAACATGAGCTTGGGATAACGAATTGATTGTTGCAAGTTTAAGCTCCTCAGATTTCTTTGGACTTGAAAGCTCAGGCTGTCGCAGTTCAACAAATGTTGCTAATTTGTGCACGGAATGACTTTGGCCCTGGCTTTGTAGTTGCCTTTTCGATTGTTGATCCTCCCTCATCTGATGCAACACGGGGGACAATTCCGTTACTGCTGTTAGTTCAGGCTCAGAAGGCATTACTGCATTTGGTTGAGACTGCGCCCTTTCTTGCTTTTGCTGCTGACTTTTTCCTTCAGTCGGGCTATTTTCTAGTACATGTGCTTTATCTTCAATCACTTCATTCACCATAAGTGTCTCTTTTAGGCCCTCAGGCCTTTCGGTATTTGGTTCCTTTGCTTGCACTGCATGTTGATCCTGTGAGTGCGAGAGCATAGAAGTAGGTGTTTGTTTATCTTTATGCAGACTTTTCCCCCAACGCTTCAGTTGCCTTTGCTGCCTATCTGTTTTACATGATTGCTTTACTGTTATTTGTTCGAGCTCCGTAGGCCTTTCAGTAAATGATATATCGGATTGCTGTTCCTCATCAATCTTCTTGGGATTCATAAGCAAATCAATACAAGATACAACTGTCCCTGGCTCAGAATTAATGGGTACATCTTGTTTTCCAATTCCTTCTGGCTGAAATTTGTCTCGCAAGGCTTGCTGTTTCGTAGGCCTTTCTAATGATATATCGGATTGCTGTTCCTCATCAATCTTCTTGGGATTCATAACCAAATCAATACAAGATACAACTGTCCCTGGCTCAGAATTAATGGGTACATCTTGTTTTCCAATTCCTTCTGGCTGAAATTTGTCTCGCAAGGCTTGCTGTTTCTGTCTATTCAAAGACTCCACTTCTTTTGATTCTGCCACTAGTTCTGTTTCCAAATTCGGAAGCTCTTCATCCTGTTCTTTCTCGAGCAAGTCCACATTTAGAGGAAGAGTTAGAGCTTTCTCTAATGTTGGCTCGGATTCTGGTAGGCCACCAAGTTTGGCAAGCCCTTCAGGATGTGGTGGACTCAATTCATCAACGACTCCACTGTCTTCCTTTTGCTGCTGCCTTTGTCCTTGAATCAAGTTTTCTTCTGGTTCTTGTGCTTCATGTTCAAGCACTTCATTATTTTCAAGTGTCTGTTTTAGCTCCTCAGTCCTCTCAGGATTTAGTAGTAGCTCTGTTTGCAGCAGAGGTTTATCCGGTGACTCTGAGGACGGCAACAGTTCCTGTGTAGAGGTAGCTGCTCGTTTGGGTTCATGGAGACTTTGGAACAGGTTATCTGTTTCAGACAATTGTTCCACCATCACCTCTTCGAACTCCTTGGCTGTCTCTCGGTTTGAAAGCTCGGGGCGTTGTTGCTGTATTGGCATGGGATACAAGTCCAAAGTTGCAAATGGCAACGTGGGGCACCATGGTTGACTCTGTTGTGCTCCACTTTCTTGGTTTTGCTGCCAAATTTTCCCATCAATCAAGCCATTTTCTAGTTCACATGCTTCATCTAGCATTACAGCACTCTCTTGCTCGACCGGCTCCAAAATCACTTCATTTTGTTGTTGATAACATTCACTTTGTTCTTCAATCATCTCATTTGGCAGTTCACTTTGTGCTTCACTTTCTTGGTTTTGCTGCCGACTTTTCCCCTCAATCAAGCCATTTTCTAGTTCACATGCTTCATCTAGCATTACAGCACTCTCTTGCTCGACCAGCTCCAAAATCACTTCATTTTGTTGTTGATAACATTCACTTTGTTCTTCAATCATCTCATTTGGCAGTTCACTTTGTGCTTCACTTTCTTGGTTTTGCTGCCGACTTTTCCCCTCAATCAAGCCATTTTCTAGTTCACGTGCTTCATCCTGCATTACAGGATTCTCTTGCTCGACCAGGTCCAAAATCACTTCATTTTGCTGTTGATGACATTCACTTTGTTCTTCAATCGTCTCATTTGGCAGTTCGCTTTGTGCTTCACTTTCTTGGTTTTGTTGCTGACTTTTCCCATCCATCAAGCCATTTTCTAGTTCATGTGCTTCATCCTGCATTACAGGATTCTCTTGCTCGACCAGGTCCAAAATCACTTCATTTTGTAGATGATAACATTCAGTTTGTTCTTCAATCACCTCATTTGGCAGTTCAAGTGCAAGAATTTGTTCTTCAACATTTTTAACTTTCTCCTTACTGGGTTCATTCAGTTTTTGAATTATCTCATCTTTTTCAATCACTCCACTGTGTTGTTTCGCATTCTGTAGATCATATTCCTCAGTCTCCTCTTTCTTACGACACCTACTCTGTCCCCTCCCCGACTGTGACCTTTGCTTCCTCTTCAGATTCTCCCTCTTAGGTCTAGCACAAGAGTTCGAACAAGGTTTTGCACCAGCAAGTAAATAACACTGTTTACGATTCATGGAAATCTCGCCGTATTCACAAAGCTTGCTCAGATGATGCTTCAGCAATGTACAGTGAGCCCATGGCAAATCATTGTACTCCTTTTTGATGTAATTTGATATTGACTCCTCACTGGAACCCCCTTTCTCATCCAATTCTTGAATCGCCCTTTGTATCATCTATGTTCAAACCACAAGAACAAAATCAGCCCTTCACAGATTATCATATAATTACATATTAAAGAATCAGGCAATCACGAAACAGTATAGATATACACACATAGTTGATAGACAAGCGTACAACCTGTGCATTCATTCTTGATAAGTACACAAACGAAAACCTAGAAACGAAAATAAAAAGAAAAGAAATATGAAGTTGAATCGATGACCAGATTGATTGATTGCATTACCGCTCACCAAATGTATCATTATGCTATTTACCAACTCTCCCTCTACAAATCCAAGAGTGTCCCTAAATCTTGTAATCAGATCACACATACAAGATTGAGTTCTTGGATTGTTAGGTTCCATTATCCATGGCTTGTACTTAAAAAAGAAAGAGCTTGAGTTCAATTTAAATTATAACCAAACATTACAAAATGGTTAATTTTAAGTCGCAACAGAAAAGCAAGACAGATTAACTGTAAGCATGGATTCCTATCAAGAAAGAAAAGGTAACAATAAGTAATTTACTTTACATGAGTCCACATGTTGTGTATATCCTATCTATATTTTATAGATTTGAACTATCCACAAATTTAATTCCGTGTCTACATAAGTCCTTGTCAAGTTCAAAGGCTTTTGGTTATTTTTTCCATGACCCAAATTTGTAAAAGATCAACATATCCAAGTATCCAACAACTAACAAAATTCTAGAATCCCATCTAATCCACAATAATTCCCTTACAACATATGCATGTGGTCAAGTCTATCCCATAACACAATTGAAAGATAAGAATTGGAAGCATACTTGATCTTCAATTTTGAGACCCAACTAAAAAAATAAAAGGGTATACACTTGCATAAAGCATCATAAATAGAAGGGAAAAGGGGGAGGGTTGAACCATAGAATAAACTTTTGTTATATCTTACAACTACATATATGGTTACAAAGATAAAGTAATAAATGTGATTAATTAATTGATGAGGAAGAACTGAACATGGATAGTGAGGAAAACGTGGGGAAGAGAAGTACGAAATGTTAAGGCAAGAGGAAATAACCTATCAAAAAGGTCAAAAGAGAAGCGGTGATAACATACTACAAATAATCGAGGATTATTCAGCCCTAGGGCGGTGAGGTGGGCAATAGCGCATAGGGGACTAAGTGAGGATTAGTCGAGGCTTAATCGGACAAACGATTTATATATATATTAATTAGTTTAAATATTATAATACAAATAATATCTAACTTTAATTCCAAAAATGACTCAAGAGTGTGTTAAACAAATATTTCCCATAATTCAAACTGAAAAAGAATAGTTTCTAAAACAAGGAGTGAAAGACTCCACCATCTGCAAGACTAGGCGGCTGCATAGCTAGGCTAAGTGACAGACCACCACCTAGTGCCTAGACGGGAATTAATCTGCCCTAACCGGGGATTTTAGAACACTACAAAATAAACACATTAAGTGGTATCTGATGAAGTGGTAATAACACGGCTTAAGCGCTACTTCAATTGTAATTCTTGAAGCGTGAAGGGCAGTTTCGTAATTTCACAAACCTACCAAAAGCCCTGCTCACACTTTATATATAGCATAGGTTTGTGATGGATTTTAGAGTGCTACAGGATTCACTTGGCACTTAATTAGGACCTTTTAAACGTTGAAGGAAGAAATACTTGGCGGCAATCTATTTTAGTGAGAGACGGCTCACGCTTTTTATATAGTATAGCTATGTGTTGGATTTTGGAGTGCTAGAGGATTCAATTGGCACTTAATTAGGAAACACGTCCTTTTGAATATTGACAGAAGAAATACTATGCGGCAATCTATTTTAGTGAGAGACCTGGCATTTAAAAACACTTTAAAGTAGACACATGGCAGACTATGCAAAAGGGTCCATTTTACATCTATGTATCAGATATTAACCCAACGCAAAAAACACAAACAAGCCAACCTTATAATATACTCGCATAATTTCATAACTTCCACCTTGACGACTTCTTGGAAACAAAGAACAATAGCAACTCTGACCTTAACAAGTCACAAAATTCATTAAAATGTTGTTTTTTCTTATGTCTCTCTTTTCTGTTCCATTTTCGTTTTAGAAACAAAGCTTTGTCCTTTAAACGACAATGGTTACCAAGCCTGCCTTCGCCTTCGGGGAGGGATTTACTTGGGGCACTTGCCCACCCACAATATTTAAAACAATAATGTTCCTCTACCACTAGCGGAGCCAGTTTAGGAAGAGAGGTAGCACGTGCTCCCCCCTTTTTAACTTTTACCTACATCACATATATACATACTTAGCATGCATACACACACCTCCTTTTCTCTATATAATATAGAAATAGCTATATTATTAATTTATTATTATTATTTCCATTTTAATAGTTTACTTCAGCTTTCTAAAAGTCTTAAATGTGTTAGTCCCTCCATCCCAAATTAAGAGTCCATTTCAAAGGAAAGTGAAACTCTTAATCTGGGATGAAGGGAGTACTAACTATAGTTGTGCAAAAATTGTTTAAAGATATATTAGGGAAAGCGAAAATTACATATACAATTAACTTTTAGATGTGCATAGTGTTAACCATGAATTAATCCTTACTTAGACCACTATCCACATCATGGCTGAACAAATTATTTAGACAAACCTTCAACATTCCCACCAAATTATTTGTTTCCATGACATTACTCAAATCCATGCTTACGTAAAATTATATATGACTACTAAACAGCCTAAAGTTCATTTATCACGACAAAATTACCATGTTTATGATACTATGCATGACTAAGCTGAATACTCACGTCGCATGAATTAATGTAATAAATTATTCCATTAAAGCATTGTGCATACGGTATTTTTATTAGCTGTAGCTGATGTAATAAATATTAACTCTTATTAGCATGTCTTCACTGTAACAATTTCATGTTAAGCGGCCTATGTATTAACCCTTAAGTGCCCCTCCCAGACTGAATTCCTGGATCTGCCACTGGGACCTCTACTACCTATTTTGCTCTTCACTTTGTACGAAAGTTACTATTTCAGATGCCCCTCTCATAAAAAGAAACTCAATCAACTTTCACCACTTAAGTTTATGCATATTGTGCCATCGATACTGCACATCTCCAGAGCCCCTGCCCGCCTTGATTTGTTACACAGAAAAAGCAATAATCGCATCACTGAAAGAACAAGTATACTTATTAATTAAAAATAAATAAAATGTACCAACTTTAGTGTGTAAGATTGTGGTGAAAGACTAGTTAAAATCCCTAATTTTTTGTGTGTGCATGCATGGATGCGGTGGAAAAATTAGTTTCAATTACTTAAACCCTAATACAGTTAAAAAGAAGCGAAAGCCAAAAGGCGTAAATCTTCAGATAAATTCGACTAGAGATCATATTTGAGGGGAGTGAAATTACCGCTGCGTAGGGGGGGTGATTAGGGGTGTGAAAGTCGGAGAAGAACTCGGTGAGTCGTTGTTCAATTAGGGTTTTTTGGGCGGCGGCGACTGTTGGATTAGTGTTTGATTCGGAGATTTTGGCGATTTTCATGACAACGTCTCTGAACTTCTCCATGGCTCGCTCGTTTTTGGACGCCGGCCGGTGTTGGCCGTTGCCGTTGAAGGTAAGGGGTTTGGTTGGGTGGTTTTTGTCAGGGTTTATGGAGGAAGGGTTTCGAGATGGTAGGTGGTTAGGTGTAGATTGGAGTGGTGCATGTCCGTTATTATGTTGGCCGGAGAATTTCGGAACTTCTTCTTCTGTTGCCATTAGGATTTAGGTGTCAGTTGAGGAGGGCAGGTGATGGCTTTTGGATGTCCAGCAGTAGGGGAGGGTTGCCGCCGGTGCGGGGGGGTTAACTTTTTTATTTGGTGTTGAAACGTGATTGAATATTGTGGCGAGTTTAGACTACTTTAGAGGAATAATCATCAATTATAATCCATCATTTTATATATTGTGGTCAGGCCTCCCTACCCTTCCCAAATCAAACTTCTATCGTTTTTTTCCTTTCTTTTTAGGTACAGTAGCATAGGAAAGCAAAAACAGGATAATTAGCAAAAATGACCTATAAAATTTGACCAATGTCTCACTCGCCGCTAAAGTTTAATTTTCAATTGAAATATCTTTAAAGTTTATAATTTATCTATCGCTCGTCCAAAATTGGATGCTCCGTTAAAAACTGAATGGAAAACCTTGGAAAATAATCCCTGAAGTTTAAAAAAATTTAAGAATAACCCCCTGAAATTTGAAATTTGTCCTTCGCTCGTCCATCCATATGTCTTTTCCGTCCAAGTTTTTAACGGAGAATCCAGTTTTGAATGAGTGAGGGACAAATTAGAAACTTTAAGGATGCTTCAATCGAAAATTAAACTTTAGGGATGAGCGAGAGACATTGGTCAAATTTCAGGGGTCATTTTTGCTAATTACCCGCAAAAACAACAACAAAAAACAAAAGCTAGTCTTTTCTTGGATATGCCACATCTTGCATATCCGCCTTCAAAAGCTGCACGGGTTCATTAGTAGGGACCAAGACTTTCATGGTCTGTTCTCCTTACGCTCTACCGAGCTTAGACATGTAGTCGTCACATTTGTTTCTTTCACGACGAACATGCACCAGGTCCAAAAGCGTGGCTTCTTTCAGTTTTTTACAATTTTCAATCAAGGTCCTATTTGGGTGGTTTTAAACTTCATCTTGTTGATGAGGTTGACGGCAGTTAGAGAATCCATTTCAATTGTTGCTTATAACCATGATCTCTCGCTCGCTAGTTTCATAGTTCTTCGTATGCCCCAGAGCTCAGCTTGAAGGGGAGTAGCATAACTAATTCTCCCGCAAAAACCTTCAATCCATCGTCCGCCATCATCTCTAGCCACCCCTCCATAGGCAGCCCATCCAAATTCTCCAAATGTGCTCCCGTTTGAATTAATCTTAACTGTATACCTGAAAGTGGGAAATTCCGCTTAATAAGCTTAATACCATTAAAATTATTTTGGGGTTTATTGACTTAACTCCCTACGCTAATAGTCATATTTGATAAAACCCCCCAAAATAATTTTTATTAGACATAACCCCTTAAAATTTGACGTCGTCTATTTTCTGTCCAAAATATTTTTTTTGGACAAAAATACCCATCCCTTCATTTCAACCCTGCATCTTCTTCTTATGTGTCTTCTTCTTCTTTCTTTCTTAATTTTCTCTCTCTACATTAACATTCAAATACAACTCTAAAATTAAAACAAATTATAAATCTAAAACATTTACTCAAATTCTAAATACACTAACTTCTCTTTCTACAATCACCTCTCAAATCATAGACCATGAATCTGGGTCAAATTAAAAGCCCTAATTAAAACTCACTTCTTCATTATCTCTCAAATCTCAAATTCAAACCTTAATACATACATATATATGTATAGGTATAGGTATAGGTATACTACTTCTTCTTTTTCTTCTTCTTGGTACCTAAATCCCAACTGTCATCAGCTCAATGCTAGACCAGGATTCTATACTCTACTGACGCAAGCTAATAACAATGTGACGCTTGTGCAAATTGAGTTCAAGTTCAACCAACAAATGGCTCTGTTGTTGCCGTCGATGGAGCTTCTTCCTTCGAAATCCCCATTACAGGTTTTTTCGTCTCCTTTTACACTTGAACTTAGCATTACCACTGACCTGGGTTTCACAAAAAAGTTCAATTATATATACAATGATTTTAGGTACTTCAGATCTGAAATTAACGGGTTAGTTTTTAGCTATGATTTCAACGATTTGGGTTTGATGTTAGTGAGGAAGAAAGAGAAGGGTGAATGGTGATGGGGAAAAGAAAGAAATGAATTGAGGAGCCAGCGGTGCTGGCCAGAAGGATGGACAGAGATGGACATGTGTGTACATATATATACACATGTATATGTATGTATATAAATGAAGAATAAAGGGTATTTTGGTTTGAGGATGATGAAGATGAAGAGGGATATTTTGGTTTTAGGATGAAGAAGATGAAGATGAAGAAAAAGATGGGTATTTTGGTCCAAAAAATTAAAAAGTTAACGGAATGGAAACAACATCAGGATTTAGGGGGTTATGTCTAATTAAAAATATTTTAAGGGGTTTTCTCAAATATGACTATTAGTGTAGGGTGTTAAGTCAATAAACCCCATTTTTAACAATTATGTTAGCAAAAGCATGATATATTTCATGAGCAAAATTTCGACTTCTTCCAGCCACATGTGCTGGTTCTTTTTTAATGCCCCTAAAATGCCTTTCATTTCTACATGGCCACAAATCCCAGATTATAGAAGCAAACATAATTCCCTAAGGCAGGTTCAATTGGAATTTAGAATCTTCCATTTTCCCATTAAGTTCAAGCCAGTCATTGAAGTTATCACATTGGTTGCACCAATTCGTATCAACAATTAAGCTTTTCCAGGTGTTAATCGCAAAGGGACATAGTCTAAAAATATAATCAATAGATTCAATATAACCACATAAGCCACATAAAAGGATTATGATAAATATTTCTCTTCATGCACGCCTCATTAGTAAGAATTTTTCCGTGTTTTATAAGCCAGAAAAAAGTTATGATTTTTTGAGGAATTTTTAGCTTCTAAACTCACTTCCAATTATCACTAACGGGCGTATCTTTATCAATAATGCAGTTATAACAACTAGATGTTAGAAACTTCCTTGAACCCTTGCCCGTCCAAGTAGGCGTATCTGCAAAACAACTACAAAGGGCAATGGAACACTCTTGATAACATTGACCCAATAACTACGAAAATTATTGTTATCATTCCAAGAGTTATCGGTAGTGATCAAGCTCGCCAAATTGCTGTCCAAAATCTTGTTAGTAATATCAAGATCGTCCCTAATACATCCCCTGCCACACCACCAGTCCGAACCCACATTTATGTTTTACCACTACCAATAACCTATTTAATGGTGGCAGTCAAAACATTTTTGGAGTTATGAATACTCCTCCAAATGTGTGAGGTGAGGGATTATGATTTTTTTTCCAATGTCTCCGGTTCAACCCAGCCCCATATTTGTTTCTTATTAATTTGATCCAAGGAGTATTAGGTCTAGTCATAACCTCTCAGCCAAGTTTTGCATTAATAGCCATGTTATTGTCATAACATTTTCTAATGCCTAGACCCCCGTTATTCTTGGGTTTACAAACCGAATCCCAATTAACAAGGTGGACTTTTTTGGTAGTCTCGTTATCTCTGCATAGGAAATTACGATTCAATCTGTCAATCTTCTCACAGATGGATTTGGGAAACTTAGAAATCTACATGATATAATTAGGGATCGTGCTAGAAACGGACTAAATCAGCGTACTTCTATTGGCCAACGAAAGTAAGTTAGCTTTTCAACCACTTAGCTTTTTTTGGACTTTATCAATGGTGGGTTTGTAATAGTCTTTATTGATTTTTCCATGGACAAGAGGGAAACCCAAATAGCTGCCGAGATTATTAGAAATACCCATCCCACAAATGTAACTGAATTTAAGGGCATCACGTCTTGGCACATTAGGAGAGCAATACATTTTGGATTTAGAAAAGTTAATTCTTTGTCCTGAATTATCACAAAAACAATTTAAGACTTCCATCATGACTCTACAACTTTTCTCTGTGGCTTGCGCGAAAAGAATAAGGTCGTTAGCAAAAAAAAAAAAAAGGTGACTAAAAGCATCCCCTCTCTGGGAAGGTTTTAAACCAATCCACTTTTTCGCATTAACTTTGTCAATAATAGTCACGCCTCTGAATATTTTAATGGCTTAATATATATGGAGTATATATATACCGTCCCAATTTAATTGTTACACTTTGAAAAACTAAAAATTAAGGAGACTTAATAATTACTCAAAGAGAAAAAATACTTATTTTCAAAAATGTCATTTACTTTTTTTCTAATAAAAAAAGGTGGCGAGACCTAAAATAAAGAAAGTGGGGGGAGCTTAAAGGCTAATATTAAAAATAAAAAAATTGTTGTAATTGATGACATGCTAAATATAAAAAGTAGACAATTATTTTGGGACAGCTATAAATGGAATAGTAGACAATTAAATTAGGACGGAGGAAGTATATTATATACAATCGACAATAGATTTGGGTGGTTTTTTTTTCCGAAGGGAGAGAAGCCATCACATGTTTAATCAATTAGGCTCAACCCGAATTTAATTATGGCATGTTTCCTTTAAGAGATTAATTGTTATTTTTTAAAATAATCATTTAACAATATTCATTTAAACAAGTATTTAATATTTTAAATAAAAATAAAAGTGGTATTATTGACAAAATAAGTAATTTATTGTAAGAGAAAAATATAACTTTAAAAAATTATAGTACAACTTTTAAAAAAAAATATTATACTTTGACAAAAAGATAATGTCTTTGACAATATAATACTAAAAAACAAACAATAATTTTAATGTTTGAATATAATATTCACCATTTAAAAGCTAAAAAGAAGGAAAAAAAAAATGAATTATATTAGTAAAATATTGTTATCAGATATGTATTAATTTTATGCTATATCTACAACACTATAAGAAGTCAACTCACATTTCATCTATGATCTACCATTGAAACGCGTCAATCGAACTCTTTCTTTAAATAGCGACACTTGTACATGAGTCAAATTAAAAGGCTAATTTTGTCATTACATAGGAAATTTTAGTTATGTGCAAGCCATCTGTAAAAATTTGTTAGCATTCGGAAGGAATGGTGACGGAGAGGCATTAAGTGCCAACATTTGATAGTTTAGGGATCTATTATCTAACTCCTATATCTATTACATAATAGTAAAATAGAGAAAGTTCCTCCATAATTATTATATTAATTATGTTATTAATTATCATAAATTTAATGCATTAATTATGTCATTAATTATTGTAAATTTAATTTTCTCCTTTAATTAATTAATTAATTGTTAACAATTTTTCATCTTCCTCATCTTCTTATTATTTTTAATGTTGCGATCCTTCCCTTTCATAAATCAAAAGTTTGAAATATAATACGCATCTATTACATCTATTACATAATAGTAAAACGGAGGAAGTTACTCCATAATTACTACATTAATTAAGCCATTAATTATCATAAATTTAATTTCTTCCTTTACTTAATTAATTGTTAGCCATTTTTCATTTTCCTCCTCTTCTTATTATTTTTAATGCTGCGATCGTTCCATTCCACAAATCAAAAGTTTAAAGTGTAATATGCACATTAAATATAGTAATTTAATTGTATAATTTGATTCTTCGGTTTCTCCTAACATTACTTATTTATTTCCCAGAGTCACCGTTAAAAATGCATTGAACAGATAAATAAGATATTTATATAAGTTTGTAGAATAATTAATGTTTGTGTTAATACTCTTAATTAAATCAAGTTTGAGTATCCATAAATAGTTCTGATATAATAATACATTTTTTTTAAATTTTGATTTAGTAATAATTTATGAAACAATTATGTAAAAATCAAATAATACAACGTCCGCACATCGGGCGGGATACAAACTAGTTTAGGGTGTATAGTACCCTAAAAGAGTGGAAACACACATCTACGATGAAATATTAATATTTTTTATTTGTGAATTCAATGAAGTACAAAAAATTAAAAAAATACTAAAATAATACGTATAACGTGAGAATTTACATTTTTGTAATCAATTGTGCTAAAGTTCGAGTCACTAAATTTTTATTGACAAACACGCGAATGATGTAGATACATGTAAATATGTATTATTAATGTATTAATTTGCTTGATAATCAAATTATAAAACAACAAATAAAACATTTTACAATTTGAAAAATGAATTATGGAGACAATAAATAGGAGAGAACATTCGTTAACTGTACGTAGAGCCAAACAATTATGCTATAATGTCTTATTTCATTTATATCAAACATTGATAGCCATTAGTCATGTATTAAGACTTAAGAGAGGCTTTTTTTTAGTATGTTATGTGTTATCCTACATGGACTTCTCTCCAACTCGTTCTATGATGGTTAGAATAAATAAATATTAATGCACAAAAATTTTATAAAAGAAAATCACTATCAAATTATTCTAAGAGTGTATTTCAAGATGTAGATTTATGTTCTACATTTAGAGTTGATACAACTCAAAATAAAATTACTTATGTTTTAAATTGTACGACTCTATTTCTAGTTGCAACTAAATAAATATGAAAGGTATCACCTTTCAATTCCAATTTTTGGAGGCGGGGATTTTATTTTTTTATTATTGCAAGTGATGGATTAAATTTTTGCACAATAAATTTAGAATTGATACTGCTCAAATTAAAATTACTCTTGTTTTTTTTTTTTTGAAATTACATGGATAGCACAAGGATCATCAACTCTGTAGGATTCCCCTGAATTGGCGCTCTAATCTTCCTACCGGCATTGGTTGAAGGCCTTGTTTGGCTTGCATTTTGTTTAGTTTCTGGTTTTCTGTTTTCCTTTTCGTTGTGGTCCGTTTTTTGTGTTTCGTTTTGTATATATATATATAAACGAGAACAGTATAACAATTACACGGATAGCACAAGTGTGATCAATTAATAAAAATGCCACAAATCAAGAAGAAAAAGAGGGAAAACAAGAACATAAAGCCAGAAAAATATCCGGTGTTCTACTCATTAGTAGATATAGAATTTACAAGACGTCTCCTATTAACAAAGCTTCAAAAATATCACAAACTACATACAAACACACAAAGCAAAAGCCTGTACAAACATCCTTCCAACCACACACAAAAAAAAATGTAGTAATTCTCCATGGTCCTAAGCAGCCATACTCACTCTCTTGTCCCTGTGCACAAGTTTCAAAATATCAGATACAATTCCACAATATTTTCTGATGAAGTTTCAAAATATATCTATTCATTTTATTTGCTGCTGGCATACGCCCTCCGCCAACACCTCCTTTTGTCTACCATTTTTAAGTATCAGAAACATGCAAGCTTAGCTGATAAACGCGTGGCTCAAATCCTCTATGCATGCAGGAGAGTGTTGAGATTATGGGGATGATCATAATTATGTACTTTTTTACTATTTTAGTCAAGTCTAGGCGCAAGATATCCTTGATTCAAGTAATCAACTTGATTATAACCACATAATTTTAAATTTTAATCAATCCCATAATATCAGCACTGGGTAAGGAGACGGAACGAAGGGACAAGAACAAAGGTGATAATAAATGATGTAGAGAAGGATGGGAAGCAAACTGCAATCGCAAAGGAGGCTCAACGGCTTGTTAAGGAAGGCAGCATGGGCCGACGAAGGGGGAAAATGAAAGGCTTTTTCTGTGAAAACCTTGCATACTTGTTTGGTTCGAGTTATTGTGTTTACGAGGAATCTAAATTGGTAAATTCACATATAAAATCAAGAGTTTGAATCACAGATGCCAATTCCTCTGATAGACCCCAAAATATATCCGTGAAATTACCGATTTAAGTTTCCAAGTAAGGTCAAAAGCTCAAACAAAAGAAGCACTTAGTGTCAAGCTAGAGTGGTTCCTACGAATGCAGTTATCAACTTGTTATCCCTAGGCTTACAACCTTCATGGAGTCTCACCAGCAGTGCAAAAAAGTTCAAAAGATAGACAGACAAATAAGAACACAAACACAAAGAGTTGCTCATATACTGGTTATAAAACCTAAAGCCAGAATCTCAAGTTTAAGAAGATTCACAAGGGACTAACGGTGCACCAAGCATTTGATCAATTCTTCAACACCTCATAACCTATAAATTATGAAAATTAGCCTCCAGGCATCAACTACTTCCTCTAAATTTTTTTATTTTTTTTCTTGTAGTTCATCTTATTCTACTAATAAGATATATATATGGTGAAATTTCAATACCGTCGTTACTGCCCTTAAACTCCGAAGTTCAGCTTTCTCTGCCTTCACCTCCCTCGATATCTGCTTTGATGCTTCATAGGCAGCCTCCCTCGGCCCTGTCCACATCCCCTTCCTCGCCCCGCTGGCAGCTGGGGACCACCATGATATTGATTGTCCAATGCCTCAGTTATAGTTACATGTTCAAATCCTGGAGGCCTTTCTGGGTCAATGTCATCTTGTTCTTGACCTTCACTTGTAATCCTTTCATCATCTTGTTCTTCTGGTTCATTTTGTTTCTTATTGACTTCTTTACCTTGTTTTTGTTGTTCGTTGCATTCTTCGCTAACTCCATAATCAACCTCAGACTTCTCAAGTGACCTACCCCTTCTCCTTGATCGCTTTCTCCTTGACTTCCTCTTTGTTTGCTTCCTCTTAGGGCTAGGACTAGAGCTAGAACTATGGGTAAGGCTAAAGCTAGGGCTCAAGCTAGAGCTAGAGCTAGGGCTAGGGCTAGGGCTAGGGCTAGGGCTAGGGCTAGGGCTAGGGCTAGGGCTAGGGCTAGGGCAGGGAATATGAATCAAGTTTCCATGGTAAAGCAAGTAGGTCTGATTACCCGTCACAACAATCTCACCAGCTTGACAAAGCTTCTTCAGATGGCGCTTTAGCATGCTAACATGAGCCAATGGCAAATCATTATACTTTTCTCTGATAAACTTTGATATGGCCTCCTCATTAGAACCCCCTGCCTCATTCAACTCCCTGATTGCCCTCTGTATCATCTGCACCGAACCAGATCACCATACAAACAATTAGATGTTAGCAATTCATTATTCCTATGCATCTTAAGTTACCCAGGCAAAAGATAAATATAAAAATACAAATCCATACACGCGTGAATATAGAATAACATACAGAAAAAGCAATATGTATGCAAATATTTACAGGCACACAAGAAGAATATACAAGAATCTTCTCAACTTCAAAGCCCTAGTCAAAGTTTAAAATCTTGGCAATTGGAAGTTTTGCCGCCTATTAAATGAAACTAATTTCAGTTTGAATTTTACCTCTAGAAATCGCCCCCAATGGGCTCAACCTTATCTAGCTGCTGCTGCTTCTTTTTTTAACTTTTACCTGTTAGATATGGCATAAATTTAAATTTCTGCAACAATTGAAGCATTCTTTACATCAAGATTAATGATTTTTAGATAAAAATTGGATGTTTTATGTAGAAATAATTATGTTCCCCTTTTCCATTTTAAAAATGAAAAAGAAAGAGGGGCTAGTGCTTCATTTAAGTCATTATCTGGTTGGCCTTGGCCCTTATGAGTTATCACAAAACATGTATACATATATATATACACTAGGTCGTAACCCATGCTAAAGGCATTATTAACCATTTAAAAAACATCTTAAATCTCACCCACACAATTCTTTATTGCCTATAAACATTTTAAGATTTCAAAAACCATTGCCCCTTTATTATATAGCTAGGTATATCCTTATAAATGCACCTGTAACAAGAAACATAGCGCTGTCATAGTGCATGCAATTGCTCGATCACTCGTATTCATCTAGCCAAGATTTGAGAAAATTGAAACCCTATTTTACTGTATAATCGGGACTGTCGCCAAGACTCGCATTATTAATCAACGGAGGAACAATGCCAACAGTTTAGTACTAAAATAATGGCATCTCAAACCGATCTTTTACCGTAACAAAGGCATCAACTAACGAAAAATAAAAATGCATGTATATAAGGGGAGTAGATAAGGAATATTTTTTTTTTTTTAAAAAAAAAAGAAGAGTAGAAATACCTCGGCGTAGGGAGGATGATCGGGGATGTGAAGATCGGAGAAGAATTCGTCGAAGCGTTTGGCGACGAGTATCTTTTGGGAGAGGGTTGCTTTATCAGCGATTATCATCAGGAGAATGTCTCTAAATTTCTGCAGTCCTCGTGGGCGTTGGCCATTGTTGTGCCTGGAAGTGGAAGTGTTGTTTTCATTTTCAGACGTAGTAGTGTTAGGGTTTAGTAGTGGTGGTTGGTGGTTTTGTCGATTATTTCCAGGTGAGGGGTCCATGATAGTGCTAAACTTCTAAAGTTTTGGAAAATGCCCTTTTGCCGTTTTTGGACATTGGCACCGCTTTTATAGGATTTTATATTGTTTCAACCTGGACTAAATTTGGGGGCACTTACCCCGTTATCCGAAAACAAAAGGTTTTATTTGAGAATGTTTTTGATAAAAAAAATTAGAGAATAATATTTTTTTAAAAAAAAAAATTTATTTAAAAAAATTTGAAATAAGAATTTGTATATTAATTATATTCTAAAATAAAAGTTTTGATCAAAATTATATATTTTATAAATTTAATTTTGTAATTTAAAAAATTAAATGTAAATTTGTTTTGTATGACGTATTTATTTGTTGTAAAGTATATTTTTATGTGTCAGTTAGATAACTCTAAATTAATATCAAATGGACCACAATACATAATAATGCATTAAAAATAAGGAGTGTAAACTTAATTTTGCATAATCTAAAAAAACTATCAACTGTTTTTTATAAATAAAATGGTTTAAATTTGCCACTCGTTAAAATAACTCTAAAGATAAGTCGCTTAAACACTTAGAAATGGTGCAGTACAAATTTAAATTTTGCATGATATCATAAAATATTACAATTTAAAAATCTACTGCAAAGTTAACATTACACTCTTTTTAAAATTTGGTCAAAAATAAGCCGTTATTTTACAAAAATATTATCCCCGATTCTTTTGTGGAAAACCTTTTCAAATAAGCCTTGTTTTTCAATATTCCACCGCATAATTAATATAAGGGGCTCGGGTCTCTTAAGCAAGATGTCTTGAGTTTGATTTCGGGCACTTGTGAATGGAGCAAACTTTTTGGCAGAGGTCCCCCACAAAAAGTGCTTGAAAGTATATCGATAAATTAGTCTCCACTGTCGAGCGAAGATACCCTGGTGAAAAGAAAAAATAATAATTTATATTATATAATTTTGTAAAAATATTTTAATAGCATGCCACTATTGTTGGTCAAGTAGTAAATTAATGATGCTTATTATATGTTCTCTACCTTCGGAGTATATAGGGTATTTCAGTAACTTAATTGAGACATCAAAAACTTCCTCACAATTAATTAATAGCATAGATAATAATCATATCATATAGGGTCATTTTGGTAATTCAATTGATACACTCAAATATTTTTTCACACATAATTAATAGTATAAATGTAATCAATTTTATAATATTAGTATGTTTTCCATAGTATTTCGGTGATTAATTTGTCGAGCTAATGCAAATACAAGTGTGAAATAATAAGTTTGACATAATTTATTTTTTAGTTGCATTTGCAAGTCAAACCCTTGACTACCTCCTTTCGATTTTATATCAACTATAAGTGTTAAGTTTCGTATAATGTACGTACGAATTAAGAAATACCGAATCAAATACTAAAAATGATTCAAAATAAGAAAATAGCATAAACAAAATAAATGGCATAGATAAACTATTCATGGTTAATAACTAAATCATTAAAACATAAGTTGACTGATAAATATTTTATTATTTTTTTATATATAACCATTAATTCTTAGTCTAATAAAACACGAGATTTTGCCATCCTAAAATGATTTTAATATCATTCAATAAGAAAACAAAAAATGCATGGAGTTACAACAACATTGGAAGAATGAAATGGGGTAAAAAAACATCATAACACTATAAAAGGTTGTATGAATCTCTATAATTTTGTCATTACCATCTATAATCATGAAAGAGAACATTGAGTAACATGAAAGACCTTATAAGTTTTGTAATGGCTAAGCAGATCTTGTATGAAATGAGAGTAAGTTGTTCGAGTTGATAGAATATGAAACGCCACTTTGTTCTAGCCATCTTTAGACAATCTGAAAGGATTTTAAAATGAGATGTAATGGTTTTTCATATATTACCAATATAATATGAATGAACAGAGGTTCGAAAAAAATGTTGTGGTGCATTGAATGGATGGGTATATTAATTGTGAAAATATAATTAGGTTAAAAGACATTAGAGGTTATGGATTAATATGTATTTAAATCAAATAATATGTTACATTTAGGAAGGACAAATTAGTAGATAGAGAAATTGATGCAATAATAAATACGTAAATTAATCTGGAAAGATAGTAAATTTGAAATAAGAAAATTAAAAAGAGTTATGCGCTGATATAAAAGACAAATAAATAGAAGGATATAAACTAATTTAGAGGGATAGAGGTGGTGGAGTTGAACAATTTATAATTAAAACCAACCTTGAAAATTAATGTATGTGAAATGTCAAAACATATGAAAGAACATATGGTAAATTGCAATAAATAGGCAATATAAATTGGAATTAATTAGTTTCTAAATAGCCGTTAAAAAAAAGGATTAAATTATAGTATATAATACTTTGTAATAATATAAATGCATTGAATGAAATGCCCTACATCAAAGTTGAGCATTATACTATTTATATATATATATGATATTATATAATATACTGCTATAAAACTGTTGACGAGATACATATAAATATTTGAAGTGCAAATGGATTTGTCTATTAATGGACTTTACCTAAACTTGAAGTTAGATGTGTACAAAAAACAAGAAGATAATATTTTAGAAACAAGCGGATTTTTCTCGATGATATGCACTTCAATCTTTTTCTTTTTTTTAACCTTTGTACCCCGTTAGTTATTTCCCTCAAGTCAAATTAAACATGACCAGTTTACCTTTTTTAACCTCATTTTCCCTCTTCCTTCACCTAATCAGGGATCTACATAGTAAGGTACGAGAAGGTACGGTTGTACCCTTCAATTTAATTTTTTTTTTATGTATATGTATATTAAAAATAAGATAATGTTCAAATTATACTGATGCAAGATTAAAAAAATTTACATTCATTCATAATTATTTTCTCATATTCATAATTTATCAATTTCACCATCAGACAAGTTATTTGTATTGTGTTTATCAAGTATGAAAAGTTTCAAATCAATTCAATATTTGTAACCATATAATCACTATAATTTTTTTTTACTTATTTTTTTTAAAATTCATAATTCAATATATAACATGATTATGATGAGAGACTTCTGCATCTCCAATTAATTTAATTTTTTGCACGCATCTTTGAGATATTATAATTAACTAATTCAACAGTTAAATCGATGAATTAAGGTTTATAATTTAATATATAATATGATTATGATCAGAGACTTCTACAGTTCCGATTAATTTAATTTTTTGCACAGATCTTTGATATATCTAATTCAACAGCTAGATCGACGAATTATAAAATTCAGACAAAATTATTGACAGGTGTAAAACTTCTTTGTTTTACACCAAATATAACTTGAACATTTCCCTTAAAATATTATGTATTTGATACTATATTAAACAATAAATACTATTGCATTTAATAATGCTCAATTTATCACTTGTTGATTTTTATACTCCTCAAGGAAGTATCAATTTTTGTTAAATATTAAAACTTATTTTTCTATTAAGAGAGTTAATTTATTTTTATGTCCATAAATGGAATGAGAACTTAATTTGAGATGTCTAGAAGAAAAATGTGGAACTCTTAATTTGAGACTAGTAGAATAGTTTTTACCCAACTGGCTTATTCTACTGTCAAATAAAACATGATTCTTGGCAAAGCTAAATACAACTGTGAAATGACAAACCTAAGGAATACAACTGTGGGCACACATTTGTATGACTTCTCAAAATATATAACACTTGGTTTAGTCAAAAGCTCTCGTTTGGGGGAGGAGGTTTGTGAGCATCAGAACACACGATTATTACACATCCACATGATAGTGGCCCTAAGTTCCTTATGTTTCCATTTGAAACTACCCATGTCCTCTTCCAGAATGACTAGTGCAATGTGTAAGTGTAATTTAGATTTTCTGAATCCACATATAAGCCAATTAAGATCTCCTCATTACATTACTGATATAAGATATAAATCATTATATAATTTTTTGTGATATCGTACCTCCTCAAAAGAATTCTTGCATACGTCCCTGCACCTAATACAATATTTGTTGCTATTTGTCTTTTCAAAGTATCCAATATTATTATGCCTTAAATATATATATATATATATAGAAAAAGTTTAACTTACACTTGGTGTAAAATTTCTCCCGTCAATAATTTTTCTCAATCGATCTAACTGTTGAATTAATTAATTATAATATCTAAAAAATGCGCTTAAAAAACTAAATCAATCATAAATACATAAGTTTCTCATCATAATTATGTTATATATTGAATTATGAATCTTATAAAAAATAAGTAAATGTAAATTTAGTGATTATGTAATAAAACTAGTTTATTTAATGGTGAAATTGATAAATTATTAATATGGGAAAAAGTTGTGGATGAGTGTAAATATTATTATGCCTGTGTAATTTGAACATTATTATATATATATATATATATATCAGGCTATTTACACAATCAACCTAATTGTCGCCCCCATCCAAATCACCTTCTTCCTTTTCAATGTGACATATTATAGCGACTCTAAAACCTCAAGGGATTGTCCAGGCAGTTGAGGCATGGTATTTAATGTCACACTTTAGAATTTTTGGGTAAATAACTCTTAGAGGTCAGGCTGTTAGCAATATCTCCACATAGCTATCTTGAATCACCTCGACTGTTGAAAAAAAAAAAAAAAACTCTAAAATCTCCAGAGGTTTTGAGTCTTTTCAATAAATTTCTGAATTTTGCCGTTCCATCTGTCTTGTTTGATGGAGTTTTGATTTCTTAATTATTCCACTTTCTTAAAGTCAATGCTCTCTTGTGGCTTTTGCTAGCGCAGTTGGAAGAAAAGACCTAAAGTTGGTTCCTAGAAATGAATTCAGAACATGTGAGGAAAAGAAAAAAAAAACTACAAGCGCGTAAAGATGGAAAATTTCCAAGAAAATCTCAATTTCCAGGAAATTTCAGAGTTTTTTCCAAGAAAATTTATCTGACTTTTCCACACGGGAAAATCAACGATTCCCCATAAATTAACAGTTAAGTTTGTTATCAATTCTCAAGTAAAAACAAAACAACATGTTTTTCAGATGACAAAAATGATTCCTGAACTTTTCACTCTTTCTTGAGTACCCACTCTTCTTGGTTGTTATGGTGATAACACCAATATAGACATAATCACCAAAGAAGATTGAATTTTGAACAAACATCTTATTGCATTAAATTGACCACCCAAAACTGAAGATCTTAACTAACATATCCATTTACAAAGACCAAATTAATGTTTTACCGCAGTCCAAACCTTTTGAAATACTAGTTTGTTTCAAGTTTAAGTGCTTTTTTCAAATCATAGATTGTTAATCTCACATATAATGCTATAGGCCTTATCAACGGAATAGGCAACCTCTAATTCAAACTCTTGACATGAAATAGATAAATTTTACAAGCGAATCTATCAATTTAAGTTTCTGAAAAACACCTAGAAATAGTAAGACCACGCTACCAATATGGGAAGAGCTATATCACACTAAGATTCACCATTTTGTGGATTGACATTTAGCTGCTCTTCCACTTGCATTTAAGTAAGGACTGAAGGTTCTCATAACTTCCTCGTACGTTGGCCTCTTATAGTCCACTGCCTGTTATTTAGAGTTGTATTTACGTCTGTGCAAGTATTTTTGAAACAAGAATAACTCGAAGTTAGAATTGTTATTCCAAAGGAAATTTGCAGCATACCTGTTCAACAACTTCTTCAGGGTTCACCCATTTCCACTCTGAGAATTCTGGGTCCGCTTCGCCACTTGCTAAGTTAATCTCGCTTTCATCCTTTGTGAATCTCATCAGAAACCTGTTGTTTTGTCCAAATATTTTCTCATTTAGAAATTTTAAGAAGGAATTTCCAGTTTTGAAGGCGAATATATGACTTTATTTTTTTCGTTGATTTTAGAGAGAAAGGCATTGAATTTGACTGACAGTATACCCCTTTGACTTAAAAGCATTTTTTCAGGTTTCGCAGCCTCTGAGACCCATAATATGGTGGAAGATCACCCAATGAAATCCTCGGGAGGCATTAAAACAACAGAATTTTTTTAAATCAGAATACTCTTAATTTGGTGCTTGATAGTTTGAAAAGGAATGGAGACATATTCAACAATCGTAATGTTTTTCCGAGGCAACAGAAATTTTAGAAAGAGATGATAAATCCTGTAGTCGTGTACAATCGTGGCCCGATGATCTCCTTTTTAAATATGCCAGTCACTAATTGTAACACCAGATATGGCTGCATGGATTTAGCAGTGGCGGCCATTCAAGTGTTTAAGCAAATCAAAAGATTCACACATGGAACGAGCACAAATAACTGATGTATATAGAGGTCTTCTAAGATGAATCTAATTCAGCAGTTCAAGCTATTCGCAAGGGTTTGTTTGATTGATTTACATGGAATCAATTTCCATGGTACAACTTGCTTTATCCTAATTTTCCATTTTCTGTGGAATCACAGAACCACATCCATCATAAGCTTTTGATTTCCATGTAAACAAATTCCATGGAGTTACATGCTTTTCCCTGTAAACCAATCAAATGCACCCTAACAGTTAAATAGTATAATAAGTACTGAAAATATGGTACTCACCACTTCTGTGCCTGTCCATGCCATTCCCCACCTCCCCACAAACGATTCACTTTGGCTTTCACAGCAGGCGGGAAGTCATAAGTTAGCCATCTTGGAACCTGAATCACAACCTTATTTAGGTATTTGAAACACTAGCAAACAGAACACTGATTAAAGTATTTGAAAGGCTCAGATATTTGTTTTTCCCAAATTGAGAGTCCAGTCTCTAAAATCAACGTACCAAATCTCACAGCAACTAACTAGCTTTTGTCCTTGGACCATTGATTACGTTGAAATTAGTGTATCATTATAATTTGTCAAAGTCGAAAGTGGACTCAATTTGAGATAGAGTGAGCAATAAAACTAAAATACAAGACAAATACATTTAAATTAACAGGAAGTTACTGCAAGATATCAATTTTTATGAGAAACAGAAGCTATAATAATAAATGTGGAAATTTATAGCATGTGCCACCCCATTAGAATTCACATCAGTACTACGAGAGCAAAAGCATGCAAGTTAAAAGAAACATTTAACACGAACCTCGGTAATTATTTCAGCAGACGTTATACCAGTTTCTTCTCGCAATTCTCTAATTGCCGCAGATACCGGATCTTCACCCTCTTCAATTCCCCCCTAACAAAGAAAAGTTGGAAAACTAAGCAACTAGACTAGTTGAAAGGTTAAATTATGCTAAAACAAGTGAAAGACCAAGGCGAATATGAAATGTTTATAAGTAAACCAACTAGTATTTAAAAATGAACAAGCTGAAAAGCACTTAACATTGTATGTCCTGTGACTAACCACCTAAACGCCAAAAATGCAGATATTCAGCAAACCTTCATCTCAAATTAGGTTTATCCATATAGAAAAGAATATTTGCATAAGCTTTTACGTATATAGAGCAGAAAATCCGCTTAAGCTTGCCTTTACAAGCAAAAACAAATATACAAAATACTCAATTTACACAAATGAAATGATCAATTAGTATGTCTATCGTTTGACTGACACAAATAACTTTTAAGACATAGTTAACAGTGGTTATGTGATTGGAGCCGAGGTAAAAAATTGGTCCCAAAATCACTATTAGTGGATTATATGTTCAAAATACATTCGTTGTGGCATCACCTGAGGCATTTGCCATGCTCCGGGAACATTCAATCTAGAAGCCACAAAGACCTGCAAGTAGATGATCGCAGGGTGTTAGCATACTTCAAGTGTAAAAGTTTAAAGAAACGTACATTCCAGTGTATGAAATTTATATATATATACACACACACAAACCATTACCTGTATTTCAGCTGATCTATTGGGGAAAATTAATAAAATAGACATTCTAGTGAATCTTTTAAAAATTGTTTGCAATGGACAACATAGCTTAAATTTTAACCCAATCATTTTTACAACATCAAAGTTCCATATATGAAAATATAGACACACGCACTCACATATATACATATACACAGGTATACAAAGTAGGCCAAAATTCCATTGATTACTATAATTGAACTTTGGACAACACAAGGCTGTAAATATTAGTAATTTAGTATAGCTGAAAGAATTGGCTCGAATATGATTTATGTCAACTTTGAGTCATAATACTTCCAATTCCTAGTTTACTAATTTATTTATTTATTGTATGCCAAAATTCCATTCAAATTTACTGCTTTCTCCGTCCTTGGTATGAGCCGTTGTTCAGATCTAAAGAAAATTATCAGAACCAGTATGTCCTCAAAATCAACATGCAAATTCACCAGAGAAACAAATCCAAGAAACAAAAAAAAAGTAGTCTGGTGGGAGATTGTAAAAGATTAAAAGGGAGAAACAGAAGAAATCAAATAAACAAACATCATGTCACATATATATTTTATGTATTATGTATGTATAGATATAGATATGAAGTGATGAATTTAAGATAGCAAATAGAGGTAAGAACCTGATTATCAGAATTGATAAGGCAGACTCCGACATTGGGACGGTAACCAGAGGGCAGACCCTCCATGTTTTCTGAGCTCTCTCTCAGAGCTCACACAAATTCAAGAATTCAAATCAATCTAGAGATAGAGAGAGAGAGTGTCAGAATTTCAGGCTCTGTATCTGACTGTATGTATATATAGATGTAACTGTGATGTGAATGAATGAAGAGAGTTGAAGCAGAGAGAGAGAGAAGGGGGGGGGGGGGGGGGTAGGCTGGAGTAGAGCTTGAAGTTGCTTATCCTGCGCAACCCATCTACTGCCTGGTTTATTAATAGCAAAAAGAGGGAATGGAACGAATATCTTTTAAAAAAAAAAAAGGAGAAAGAATGGGAGGGGAGGGGAGGGGAGGGGAAGAGAAAAAGTAAGTTAGGAGCAGAGGAGGACAAAAGGAACAGAAAGTAGTGGGGGCGGAGAGAAGGCGTTGACTTTGGAGCGCAAGTGGAACCAGGCATCTCATCCCTCATTAATGGCCTCTGCAATTATAACTTCTTCTTTTTTTATTGTTGGCATCACCTCATCTCATCTTCAGGTGTGTCATTATATATTAATTAATTAAATAAATCAAGCTTTTAATGATATTCCACTACCTTTTCTTTGTTTTTTTTTTTTTGTTTTTTTTTGATTTGATTTCTAGGTAAATGAATATATTAATCCACTCCATTCAGCCGTTTCATTTTGTCAAATCTTAGAATTGACCTTGATTTCTTTGCATTGAGAGCCGTCAATGCCCCCCATTAAATGATTGAGTTTAATGGAAAGTCGATCATTTTCATGATGCACTACTCATCATGAAAATTTTCAATCCAGAAATAAGTGAACGAAATATTGATATATACATGTGTATTTTTGACACTTAAAATATTAGAGTTTTTAAAATTATTCATTTTTTAGTTAAATTTTTTGATTAAATTTAATAGAGTTGATTTATTGATCAAAGAATAATCCCTACTGAAGAGAAGCTCATTCTTTAATTTAAACAGAAAATCCTTTTTTGGAGTATAGCTAATAATATGTAATCTAAAAATGACATAATTTAAATGAATGGTGTTCTCGAATGTACTCATATTATTATTCTTTTTACAATTATAAAAGTCAAAATCTAATTTAAAATTAAAATAATCTGAAAAATAGTCTAAAATCATTTCTTTTCAACCCCATATCTATCTTAACAAAAAAAAAACGTTGCCTATTATTTTTGAGTTACCTTTAATGCACCTATTAATTTATTTTTTTCACCTTATATAGTAGTTTATTTGTTTTACCTAAAAATATGTATTTGCTCACCCTAATTTTATTTTAATACTCACTTTACTATTTATTATATTTTATTTTCTTCTTAGTCCACCATTCACCACCGGCAAAATTAATATGTGAGCTTTGCGTTCTTTCCGGTAGCAAAGACTAAAGAAATTACGTGCAATCAAAACCAATGTTCGTTTCTCCATTTTTATTTTAATGACAGAAAAATTGCATAAGTCTTTATACACACACGTATATATACACATATTATAAGAGAAAGAAAGTCAAAATAATCTATCTCTTAAAAGCCTATTAGATCAATTGCTCAAAATTCTTCTCATCTTTTCATATACAATCTACACCCATGGATGTACTTTTATACCCACATTAAATTATCAAATCAAAAATAAGATACGCATACACATACACCTTAAACACATACAATTAAATAAAACTCTACACTCAATACTCTTTCAAATTACTCTCAATCAATTCTTTTTTTAAAATTTAAAATGTCATAACATTAGATCCAAAAATTGAATTTAAATAAAATGTATACATTTGTAACCTATTAATCAAAATAAAGAAAACAAAATCCATTATAACTATAAATTTATATATAATTTTTTTCAAGAAAAACTAATGAATATTACATTTAAGTATTTAATTTATGTATGTATATCATTACTCCTTCAAATGGTATGAAATGGTATGAAATAGTTCAAAGATGATCTATTACAAAGTAAAAAAAAAAAAAAAAAACTAACTATGTTATATATGGGTGTGCACAAGGTCCAACAAATCCAATTTTTGGACCATTTTTATATTGGATTGGCATGGTAATTTTTGAAAGGCTAAATTTTGATCGGCTTTGTTGGTCGTTTACTTTCACATTTGTCCCATAAAGTTTTAAGTTTAATTTAACATCCAATCAATAAACTTTTGAGTAAAAAAAAACACAGCTATACTTAAGACTATTCTAATTTGCTAAACAAAGTATGTTATATATTAGAAAAAAAATGTAATACGAAAAAAGGAACCTTTGTATATATTTTAATCGCAAATTATAATTTTTTAGTTAATTGTCTGCATGTACTTATTGCTTTTAAATACATTTGTAGATTATGCATTATTTGTAATATTCTCCAATCATGCCCTTTTGGTTTAAATTTTTTTGCCATCAATCATTGATAATGAGTTAAGTAAGAATCTTTTTATTCATTAAATTAACTAGCTTAGCTAAGCTGAACTGTTAATTTTTTGAAAAAAATTACTTAAAACTTAATTGTATATTTTTTACATTTTATCGATGATCTAGGTTTTAGTATTTACAACCTAAAAATCGACCCTAAATTTTAAGTATTCAAAATACGTGACATAGAAAAAAGACCGACGTGTGCTAGTTCATAAATGGTTATGACTTGTATTTGATATTTATTTATACAATATATAAGTTATATTATTTTTTTATGTCGCTCAAAATTAATGATTTAATTTTTCTAATGATTAGTAAAAGACAAAAAGTGAAATGCTTTTGTTAGATACGAATAAGTGATACATTTAAAGATTTAGAGGGATATTTCAACTGTCAGTGAACCATGCATTCATATAAAATTTGTGAGATCAATAATGAATTTTGAGGATATGCAATGAGAAAAATATTTTACTGTTTGACGTATAAAAAATGGTGGTATGTCATTAGCGTGTATAAAATATATGAAGTGGGTTGAATGTTTTCGATAAAAAATATGATGGAGTGAAGTGCAAGATTTTTTTTACTAGATAAGAATAAATTTTTTTTTGGGTTTACATAAGATTTGTATGTTTTAGTTTTAACACATAAATTAATGTGTCTATAGTACATTTAGTAAACTCACCTAACTCGTCACTAGGGTGAATTGAAAGTTTTTTTGAAAAATAAGTAGGGTGTGTAATACCCCATAATGTAATTAGTATAAATTAGACACATATTTCTTGGTTAATTATGGACTAAATTGTAAAGTTGCAAAAGTTCAGGGTTAAAATAATAAAGTTATGAAACTTTAGGGTTAATTATCGTAATTAAACAAAAGTTAGATTATTTTTTCCCCTTTTAAGGCTAACTGACTCCATCACCTGCATAATTCTCCATTTTCATTCTTTTTGCTTTCATTTTTTGCCGAGCGACAGAGAGAAATAAAAAAAAATAGGTACGAAGATTACGTCTTAGCAATTGGTCATCAAAACTTCACTGAATTGATTCGAGCCTTAAGGGAAAGTTGTTTTATACGTTGAGGGCTACACAAGGGTATAAGAATTTTAGAGTTTTGCTTGTCGGGATTTAGGTATCAACTCAAATTTTATTATTTGGGGTTAAATATTATGAGGTATGGGTTTAATTATTTTTAAAACCTGATAATATGATTTTATTCTATATAAATCATCGTATTTTAATTGTCTTTAATTTAAGAATTATTATATGATGAGGATGGTGATGTTTTGTGATTTATAAAGCCATGTATATGTTATTTGAAGCAAGATATGCCATTATACTAAATATATTTGTATTATTTGATATACATGAGATATTCCTTGGATGTATAAATATTGTATAATTATGAAATTAATTAATTAATGAATTATATACATCAAGGGACATGTATAGAGATTTATTATAGTTATATGCCATAAGTTGTTTTAAATATTCATTTATTAACATGTTATGCATACTGTGCATCGTTATTGTGTCAATCGAATTCTTGGAGATCTTTTGACAAGCTCGAATTATTCTTATGGCTTATCATGTGGGTATATATCTTATATCTATGGTGCCGAAAGTTTTTTATATTTGTTGTATCATTCTGGGACGTGATATGATCCCGTAATGGATTCGACTATGATTGTTATTCTGGCTCTTCGATAATGAAGGGAATATGTATTGACTAGTGCTTGCCGATGTAAAAATAAGTGAGGCTCGGTATTCTTAAGTTGAAAATCTCTAAACCCCCGGGGGACAGCAACGAGATCGGCTGTCTAGAGTCAGAAGTGAGTAGCCTGAAAATCTAGATCTCGGCAAAGCCCTGGTGATTTTGTGGTATGATGTGGATGGACATGTGGTCCAATTATATTATGATATGATGATGATCTTTTATGGGCTGGATAATATTATATTGTGATTATGTTTGATTTATTTTCTAGGGTGGTCGAGCCCGTTCTTCTTCTTATGATTATGATTCAGCCCAACTTCGGTATCTCTTGGGGGCTGTCAGACCCATTGTTATTATCATTATTATGATTTGGTTTGGCCTCGGTACTCTTTCGGTATAATGGTTGACACAAGGGATGTAACCTGCATATGTACATGTATGCATTATTTTATTGGTTGATCCATGATTTATGATTAAATAGTTAATTACGTTTTGTACGTAATATTGCATGTTATATTCCCCCTACTGAGCTGTGAGCTCACCCCTTTTTATGTAAACAATTCAGGTATCCAGGAGATGGATAAGACAGAAGAAGTAACTGGGTCGGGAATGAAGTAGAGGACCTCTGATACCGACTCATTTTTTTTGTATAAGTGTGTACATGGCAAGCCACGGCTAGCATGAGTTATTGTTTACTCTGTAATACATGTTAACATAGTGTGTATGTCTTTTGGATTTCATGCTTGTGTATAGATGTATATTGCACTCGTGTTTTATATTACCGCCCGTAGCATGAGTACCAGGGTTGTTTATTCTAGGTTATGTGATTTTCTTGGATTTATTGTTTTATTATTTATTTCAAACCTACTTTAGCTCGTCTAAGGTGGGTTAGTAACGCCCCAGGTTTTAATTACAGGTGTTATCCTACTAATTAAGGCGGGGGTGCTACAGGGTGAGAATAAAAAAAATTCTCACTATGATGAAAATACTAAGTTTGTAGATTTATTTAAGAACTCCCTAAATGAATTGTAATCACAAATCACATTTGAATTCAGGAAATAGGAGAATTATTTATAAAACTCATATTCATTGTAGTACTACATATAAAACATAAGATGAGAAAGACTTTAGGTAGGCCTGTGAAATTACGTAACTACTTTGAAAATTTCAACAAAGTTATACTTAAATAATGACTCAAAACTTTATACCTAAACAATAAATCTTATAACCGCTTATCCAAATAATATTTGTATTGCTTATTTTGTTTTAAAAATTTATATATAGTGTGAAGAGTTATTAAGTATCATATTGTCCACACATTACGTGTGCCACTAATTTTAGTCATTATTGTACAATTTAAAAGATAATGATGGATCAAAGGTGATAGAGTAAATTAATAAATTGGTTTACTCAACTAGTCACAATAGGACACATGGCCACCCACGTCAACAGTCAAGAATGCTATGGGGAGGGAGCTCGTGAGCTCTGGCCTGAGTGCCACTTAAGAGCCAGAGCTTCAGAGAGTATACGCATTCGACCCTGAGCATTGTTTTCGTACACCAAATTTCGGAGCTCAAATAGCAGAACTATTCCAATGAGCTTTGGAGATTTCTTACCAATCACTGTGTTAGAGAAAACACACGCAGCGTGGACGACTACCACAAACTTTGCCAACGTCGCTGAATCTCCTTCAATTTCATTAAATGCATATCAACTGCATTTAATGCACTGAAATACATGAAAAAGTAAGATCAGAGTTTGTGATGATGAGGGATGGTTCAAGAATTGCTATGAGAACCCTCTCACACATTTCTCCATTTGTCATATGTATATGGGAATCATTTACTTCCCCAGCAACCAAGCTTTTACATTGTAAGTTTTGCTAAAAAATTACAAGGCAAATGAATAATAATCAAGAGAGATATACATAGAGAAATAGAGTTCTAAAGCACGCAACAAAGTTCCAAGTATAAGGCATGTAGGCTCTAAACAGCTTATATTTCTTTCAACTGTAATGTTACAAGAATATAATAGTTAGATAGATATCGTTTGCTTGTAATTTGAACCTATTTATTATAATACAAAGCATTATGAACTCCTAACTCTATTCGAGAGAGGATAATTAACCCATATCTTCATATAGGGTAAACCTCCTATATACATTATCTTGTTCTTGTTAATACGTGATCATTTTAATTACCGTTCAATTATTTAACTATGTGGTTGAAAATAGACCTGTTATAAATTTTCGTATCAACGAAAGGTTTGAATTTATTTTCCAAGACAAAATAATGTATGCATTTTTATCTTAATAAACAAGTTTTAACCCTAGGAGATTAATTCAGCGGCTTGAGCTAGAGACTAAAGCTTAGAATAATCGGTTTTAGGATTGAATTCCCTAAATATCAGTGAACTTAGGCCCACCTATCACTCATGGATGTTAGTGAAGTTTGCTATAAACTTCACCTCCTTGTACGGCGGTGGCCTAGACCCCCACAAACTAACCTCATAGTGCGAGGTCGGCCCTTTTTCGAAAATTTGATCTGTAACGAGTTACATAAATCAGGTAGATTGGGCCACAAGGTACATTAGGTCCATTAAGGCGTATTTATATCTGGCTACGAAAATTAGGTGCGTTGGGCCCATCAGGCCCGTAACCCTAAAATAGACCCGTATATTTGACGTGCGTATAAGAAAACGAAAATCGTATTTTGTAAGCAACCGTACTACTCTCCACAGTTTTTCCCAAATTCCCCGTTAACGTAAGCGGGAGAATTTGCTTGATTTTGTATACATTCCGTACTAGTTTATATTTATAGTTTATATGTATTATTATAAAATAAAATATTTACAGAAGGAGAGTTAAAAAAATAAAGCAATTGAAGATTCTTTCACTGTTGCTTCAATCTCTGCTCACCTTTAATTGAGAGTTTTACAAGCAAAGTGGAGAACTGGTGTTGAGGTTGGTTGCACAAATGGATGATGAAGTTGTACAGCGAGTATTCCAAGAAGGTGGCCGAGATTACTACCAACAACAGCCCTCTACTTCTTCTTCTTCTTCCTCTTCGTCTATCCTTCAATCCCTTCCTCTCCATGTGGTATGAATGAAAAAAACCCTATCTTCCCATTCCTGCAACCATTTCTATTAACTGTTTTATCCCCTAGGTTTATTGTATTTTGTATGATTAGATTGGATGATTATATTTTTAGGTTGCATGTTAGTTACCGCTCGATTTTTAGTGTAGTTTGGTTTTTATTGAGTTGAAAACTCGATCCACCAAATCACAATGACTTTCTTGAAATTATGCTATTTTGAACTGCAATACGCGCGCTTTGTGAACCAAAGTCAGAGCCAATTGTAATATGCATGATTAGATGATTATATTTTCAGGTTGCATTATTGTTACCTCTCGCTTTCTAGTGTAATTAACTTTACTCAGTTAAAAATTCAATCCACCAAACTACCGTGACTTTCCTGAAAATCTGTTATTTTGAATTGCAATGCGGTTTGCGAATTCAAGGTCATATTAATATGTCTATGCAGCTGAGTTTTTGGTTTAATATTTTGATTTTAGTGGCGTAATTGTGGTGTTTTGGAATGTTGCAGTCCTTTGATCATGGGTATTACTTGTTAGTAAAATCTATTCAAGAACTCAGATCGAAAAAGGAGGGTCTGGTAACTGTTGGCATTGGTGGTCCGAGTGGGTCAGGTAAATCGAGGTATACATATTGCTCAGTGCTTACAGTCATATTTTATCCTCAATATTCTAGATGAAAATCCTGGCTTGTACTTTTGGAATACTTAAGTGCTTGAATTGGATGGTTTATGAAGCTTGGCAGAGAAGGTAGCTTCAGTTATTGGTTGTAATCTCATATCAATGGAGAACTATCGTATTGGTGTTGACGATGGCAATGACTTGAATCCAATTGACTTTGATCTTCTAGTTCAAAATCTCGAGGTATGCATTATCTTGAGCTGAACTCATTTTGATTTTTCTCTCCCGGTTTTGCTTGTGTAAAAACACTTAGCTCAATCACTAATATTAGACAAGTATATCTCGTGGCACCTTTGAACAGTTGGACTGCTTTTCAATAACTTGATTGATTTTGCTTTATTCTGTTCTGTGACCCGGAAATGACTTCATTATATCAAGCTGCGAGTGTCATTAATTTGATTTGAGTTTGGGCTCTTAAGATCTCTATCTAACATCTAACAAGGATGCATAAGAGGGAGCCTATTTCTAGGCTTTAGGGAGAGAGAGAATGGGAGAAACATGAAAAATTAAATGCTAATGTGAGAAATACTCTAATACATACTTGCATTGAAGAAGTGCATTAACTATTATAATTTAACAATCTCTCTCAACCCTAAGGTGGTAGAGTAGAAATCAACTTGACTTTGGAAACTAGGTACAGAAAAATGGTCACTTCAGTTTTGTAATTTTTTTGGGTCATGACTACATGGGAAATTTTGTGGAAGGTTGTTCTTTTCTTCTCAAATCTTGAGAGAAGCTTTTGTGTTGGAACAGGATTTGATAAATGGTCAAGATACCTCAATCCCTGTGTTCGATTTCCAAGAAAAAAGACGCGTTGGTTCTAGAGTAATAAAGAGTACGTCGTTTGAGGTGGTGAGTATGCCCATAATTCCCTTTTTGCAGTATTAGTCCTACTGGCCTTTTCACTTCTTTCATTGTAGGTTATAGTTGATGGTACCTATGCCCTGCATGCAAGACTACGCTCTTTGCTAGATATTCGAGTCGCAGTGGTAAAATTTCCTTTTTTCCCTTTTAATTGTTTTAGAGTTCGGTTTTAGTGCAGATTGGACTTGTGTATGTCTCGTCAAAGCATTCCATTTATAAGCTCTCTGTGCTATATGTTTGTGAAATCAGGTTGGTGGTGTTCATTTTAGTCTTCTTTCCAAAGTTCAATACGATATTGGAGAGTCTTGTTCCTTGGATTACTTAATTGACAGCATCTTCCCATTGTTTAGAAAGAACATTGAGCCTGACCTTCATCATGCACAGGTAAGGTATTTCAATATGAGCCCTCCTGTAATTTATCTGCTGATTGTTGATTTTCAACCTTTCCCCCCCTGCAGATCAGAATTAACAATAGCTTTGTTTCATCATTCAGAGAGCCAATCTACAAGCTCAAATGCAAAAGCGAGGTCTGTAAGTACTTTGTGCTTTGTTGCTCATGCCTTCTTTTGGTTCACTTTTGGGCGATTTCACCACCCAGAACTCTTCGTTAGCTAAAATATTAAGCTTTTGTAGCAGTCACAGAGTGGACATTCAGCCTACATTTTTCATGGAAAAGAAGCACAACTGGATAAGTGAGTTGTTGGTCATCTGTTCTCCCCTTGGTCAGACAGTTTCGTACTTGAGTATTATTTTAGAGAGGGACAATTTCTTTATTTTTTGCCTTAATTGTGTGTTAGACTGAGTTTGTGAGAACCCTGCTTTCAGCTTTATTGAGATGTACCTAAGGCCTCCATCTGCAAGTGAAGAAGCACGTATTAATGACTGGATTAAGGTGCGGCAATCTGGTATCAAATACTATCTATCTCTAGGCGACCAAAGGATTGTTGATAAAAATTACATTATCAGGCCAAAAGCCGAATTTGAGGTGAGTTTTTCTTACTGCATTCCTTCTTTAATTGTTGCACTTAACTACTAATCAGTTATTTCTTATAGAAAAAGTAAATCGATCTTTTGTTGTCAAAATAAATACTCTTAAATTCTTTTATGGGCACTGACTGTTGGTACCATGCTCATTCAGTTACTCTCATTTTTCTACATGCTTCAATTTAGCCAATATTTTGTACCAGAATCTTAGATGACCTTGCGACCATCAAGTTTTGTGATTACTCAATATTGTAGAGGCACTTGTCTTATTCATCCATCCCACAACAACTAAATGTTTAATGTTGTCCTTGTCTCTTTCCGTATGATCATTGGTCCAATGAAGAAGAAATAGCGAAATTGCTATTTCTCTTTTCAGTCATTTCTCACTATTTACCTCATTCTGATCTTAATAAGGCTTCACTACATACTCTGACACTTCAGTCTGAGCGTCAAGAATGTTACCAACACTCATAATTAAGAGTGGCAATTTGTGACTTGACACGATAACACGACTTGAACCCAACACAGAATTAAGGGGTTAGGGTTGAGCTTAAATGGTTAGTGTCAAAATTGGGTTGACCCACTTAACAAGATTAATTAGTAGGTCGGGTTAGGTTCTACCCGCGTAACACAAAAATAACCCTTATAACACGTTTAAATAAACATGTCAACTGTGTAATACAAATCCATATAACCCCTAGATTATTATAGTAAAAAATACCAATCCTCAACGTAAGTACTCTTATTTTTCCTTATATGTGTTAATCTTACGTTATGATGCATTATACTTTCTTGTATCCTCCACTAGGATAATTTGATGATATGTAATTTAACTATTTTTATTTTGGTGTGATGAAATTTATATGGAATGGCTTTTAATATTTTAATAAACGGGATATGTGTGTCAACTTGTGTAACACGATTAATAAACAGGTTGGTTTAGGGTTGAAAATTTTGACACGATTAGTTTATCGTGTCGGGTTAGTGTTGACCTCTCTAATAATATCAACATGTGTAACACGAAACGAACCCACATAACACAGCATGATTACTACCCCGACTCATAATTATCCCTCGTCTAAGGTGAGGAGAGGGAGTGATTGACATGAATCATGGCATTAACTTTGTTGTTAGTCATTGTAATAAAAGGTTAATTTTGGTACATTACATTAGCTCTAGTAATAAGTAATAAATCATGGCATGATTTATTAGGTGTGGATTGGCAGTTTAGTGGGAATAAAAAGAAATCAAAATTGTTATGGAGATGTTGCTGTTTGGCATTAGCTTGGGGAATTTGACAGGAAAGAAACGCTAGAATATTTGAAGATAAATCTTGCGAAGCTGGTGAAGTATGGTTTAAAATCAAACAGTTAGCATCATTTTGGGCCATCTCTTCAAACGTGTTTGGATCCTTATCAGTCTCAGATTTATGTGGGAATTGGAATGCAGCTATCCATTAGTAGCCCTATTTATGGCTTGATCATTTTATTGTTGTTTGGTTTTTTGTAAATTCTGTCATTGTTTGGTATTTTGTAGTCTTTTGGTATTTCTTGAGGGGCTTTGGTGGACTGTTGGTTCACTAAACATGTAATCTATATTGTATTGCTTTAATTGGTTTCTAATAAAAGCGTTTTGTTTCTGATAAAAAAAAAGAAGTAATAACATCCCAAAATAGGAGGACTAATTATTATGTCATTTTTCAATCAATGCTCTACAGTAAGGCTCAATGCCGATTCCAATAGAAGCTTATTGTCCCTGGAAATTTACTTCCACAGGAAACAAAATATTCAACTAATTGTATTTTTGGGAAATTTTTTTCTGAGCCTGTTTCTTGTCTTTGCAACTGTAACAGGTTGGACGAATGACTCTGGGTGGATTGCTGGCTTTGGGATACACTGTGGTAGTCAGTTATAAAAGGGCATCAACATCAGTCAATGATGGCAATCTCTCAATATCATTGGAGACCATTGATACTCTTGGCGAGGCATACATGGTGCTTAGAGGAACAAATAGGAAGGTATGAAACCTCAAATGAGTCTTGCTTTTTCAGAAAGTTCAAAATTAGCGTGCTAAAATGAGAATATTTACCAAAAAAAAGAAAAAGAAAAGAAAGTATATATAAGGAATTGATAAAACACTTTTCCCTTCTCTGTAAGCAATCTGTTACCCTGGTTGTAGATATTTTCATTTCAATGCACCAAAGATGGGCATACATGGCAATGCCTGTATATATACCGACTAACTTAATTCCTGGCTTTCGTGTTTAAGCTCACTTGATCCCAGCTTGGTTGGGATTTTAGTCTTCTTCTCCTTGTATGGTAACAAGGTTGGGACGTTCCATCATTAAATTCATAATTGATTCTTTTGTTAGATGTGAACTCGATGTACAAAATTATAGTGTGGTTCTCATTATTATTTGCCTAATTTATGCATTAGCTTGCAGTTTGAATGTATGGGCAGTTGAGCATTATTCTTTCTCTTGTTAGACAACATGCTTCATCCTTTTGCTTTGCTTTCTGCTCTTACACGACAAAGGTCTAGCTACGATTTTTTTTAACAATCTCTCTTCTTTCACTGAAGTTGTGTTATAGTACTTCTACCACCCTTTTGCAAATCATCGTTGTTTTTATTACTGCTAGTTTGAACAGTACATTTGGTTGATGTGAACTAGCGTTGTTCTTCCTTGAAAGAGCTTTGGGCCAGAACTTATCAATTTATTTATTTTTTGTCTTGGTTGAATCTCTTTCATGTAGACAGTTGGAGCAGAAGCTTCAAGGATGGGTCTTAGTGGACCATGGATCACTAAATCATATCTCGAAATGATTCTTGAGAGAAAAGGTTAAGACTTGGACATATATACATTATCATTTTTCCTTTGTCCAAGTATTTAACTTGACATATTGATCAGAAAGGAAAGAAATAAGCAAATAGATAAATATACACTCAGCACCTTGTCTTATCTTTTTTGCTTATGTTTTCTAATGTCAATAAGAGTGCATATAACAGCAAAAAGTTGAAAATTTAAGTCGAGGTTTCATACATATAGCAGGAATGAGTATAATTATCAATTTATATCTACATAGCAGCAACCAATATGAATTTACGGACAGAAAACTATATGTACATGTAAAAGTTGCAGCAAAGAGAAAAAATGCAAAAAGCGTCCAAAAGGCGTAAAATGTGCAAAAAGCGTATGAGGCGTACAAAAAGGCGTAGTAAAGCGCAAGCCTTTTGAGCATCACACACTTATTAACGAGCTTTAGTGCGTTTTCTAGAAAAAGAGCCCCGAGGCGAGCATCAATGCTAAAAGGTGAAAGCCTTTTAAAACACTGCTTCAAATACTGGGAGAAACATGGAAGTGTTTGGATTTCATCTAATTGAGATTTATGCATGCTTTTGTGTGTGTGTGTGAGAGAGAGAGAGAGTTTAAAAACCTTGAGCCGCCTTAGTTGATAAATGTGCTTTTGTTTCTCACTTTATCGGTCAATTTTTTCTAATTGTAATCACACTTGCAGGTGTACCACGCCTTAATACACCCCCACTGTTGTCTAGCACATGTTTGGGTTCTAATCAAGAAAGGGTGATTGCTGCACCAAAGCCACTTCGTATTACTCCAAACCTTGTTAACCGACTTGATGATTTATCTCAACCATGGACTCGCTCACCAACCAAGTCCAAAATGGAACCTGTATTAGCGACGTGGCATTTCGTTTCCCCAGATCGTTCACCTGCCGATGGCTCTGCTGCTGGTACGACTTTTCACCTGTCAAAACTATGAAGTCGTTCTCTGTAAAGAAAAGTTTGTGTTGGGCTGAATTATAAAAGCTTTACATGTCTCGGTTCCTCTCATGAAACAACCACAGATCCTTCTTCTTTCAGGAGTAATCTGCAGCTTGCTCCAATGCTTGATTCATATGACTTGGACAGAGGATTGCTTCTCTCCGTACAAGCGATACAGGTAGTATTGTCGAATAACTTGACGGGAACTTATACATATATATATACATATGTATATCTATACTAGACTACCCTGCACACATGTTGCATTTGCGATTCCTATGTACATAATTTGAAGAAATATAATTAATGAAAATGATAGATGGTCAGGTGGTTATGCATGAGCTTAGATTGCTTATTTGCGAGGGTTCAAATCCTGTTGCAAGAATTTTTTTTATGAAAGAAATGTTTGCAAGGGTAAGATAGGCATTACAGAAATATGGCACAGCTTCAGTTGACAGTTGTAGGTGCTGACTTTATATAGTTTTATATATATATTTATATTACTATTACAATCCCAATGCAATATAGCCTAGATTGCCTAGTTGCATGGGCTGTTACCTCAGATCCTAGAAGTCACAAGTTCAAAACCACTTAGTGCCACCTTCCATAGTGTGTCTTGGTGGGTGTGTTTCGGAGGGTCTGAACGTACCCTTGGAGATTAATAAGGTGCTCTAAGAGACCTGGATAATGCGAGTTATGAAAAAAGTTATTTCTTTTTTAGTTTTTATCACTTTGGGATCCACAAGTGTAGTCTAAGAGAGTCTATTAGTATCTTTTTAGGTTCCAAACTTGATGCAGTAACTTGTGTTTGTTTCAGGCTTTATTGGAGAATAATGGTCTCCCTGTTATTGTTGGAATTGGTAAACTTTCTCTCTCTCTCACTCTCTCTCTCTCTCTCTATCTATATATGAGTGTTATGTACATTTTCCTTTATGAAACAACCTTGTTTGACTGCTATTTACAGGGTTCTTTTGTTATGTGTTTAAATAAGTGAAAATACATGATTAAGCATAGCGTCCAACCTCTAATAAGCTGATAACTCTTAAGAGTCTAAGCAAAAATGGTTCTTTCAAACAAATTCATAAATGTTGGAGCGTGTAACTATTAGTTGCAATGTTATATTAGTCGTTATAAGCAACTCATTCATAGAAGTATGTACAGAAAATTTATGGTGTGGACCGGTTTGCACTAGAAATATACTCGAAGTATATATTCCAAATGAGAGGTCATACTTCAAAAAATCAAACTTTTCTAGTTGATTGAAACAGAGGGCTGACGATGTATGGCCTCCACCTGAACCTAAATTTAAATTTGCCAATCAGTGATTTGGGATAGCTTTATCAGAATAAATAGTTAATTCATGCTATAGTATTAATTAGTTGAATTGGATACATTCAAACAAAAACATCACTGCTCAAAGCATTATTCTTGTCTTCATTTTGCATTGTTAACGTTGACCGTATGATAAGGAGGATTATTATGGATATTTTTTCTCATGTCATGTGAACCTAAAGGAATATTTATTCAAACACCTATCAGCAGTATAAAAATACAAATTTTATATCTTAAATTGGGCTCATTTAAGCTAGTGGAATCATGAGTTGTCCTTCCCTAGAATAAAAGTAAACACAGTGGAAACAAGATGTATCTTATCTTGATCTCTGTTCATATAAGGGTTCAGTTTCTTATGTATATTTTCCCGTTCTTACTGTTATTACTATAGGAGGTCCAAGCGGATCTGGAAAAACTAGTTTGGCTCGTAAAATGGCGAATATTGTTGGTTGTGAAGTTGTTTCCCTGGAAAGCTATTACAGGTCTGAACAAGTTAAAGATTTTAAGTATGATGATTTCAGCTCTCTTGATCTGGCTTTGCTCTCAAAGGTGTGGCGCTATTTCTTTTATTACTTAGCTTGATGTTGTGTGTGGTCACTATGCAGTTCTTTGAATTTTGATAGAAGCGAAAATGGTTCTACTCCAGTTATGACAAGAATAACAGTCAAAAGAGATTGTGGGTCATATAATGTGTGACAGTTTAAACTTCACTTACATTCCATTAGAAACTTTTGACCATTTTTGTATAACAATATTGTTGCAATGTCTTGTCACAGAATATTGATGACATAAGAAACAGTCGAAGAACAAAAATACCTGTATTTGACCTGGAGACTGGCGCTCGCTGTGGCTTCAAAGAACTTGAAGTTTCTGAAGATTGTGGAGTGGTACATTATGGCAATCTCTGCACTTATTTCTACTCTCCATAAATGCCAAAAGACCTGGAAAAAATAAAATTTAAAAAGAACAACATAGCAGATATTACATTTTTAAGGCAATTGATTACGTAAATCTTGAAGTCCCACATAATTTATTTTTCAACATTCAGTCTATATTTTGAATAGAAATTGACTTAAAAGCCCTGCAGGTGAATCCATAAAGCCTAGTTGTTTGTCCAATACTTATTTACTGTTTATGATCAGTAAAGTATCTGATATTGTTCAAGGTCACTCTTGAGTACAGTTTTTGCTATACTAAAGTATTTTTCCCACAACTATATGGCCTCTAAAACAATAATATTGTATTACCAGGTTATTTTCGAAGGTGTTTATGCTCTACATCCTGATATCAGAAAATCACTGGACTTGTGGATTGCTGTTGTAAGAATGCTTGTTGAGAAAGTTGATGAGGCTTTATTATAAATTTTGGCTTATCCACTTGCATATCCTTGAGAGTTAATGTCTCTTTTGTATGAATTAATTGTTTTTGTTAAAAACAGGTTGGGGGTGTTCATTCACATCTGATTTCTCGAGTTCAAAGAGACAAAAGTAGAGTTGGCTGCTTTATGTCCCAAAATGAAATAATGACGACTGTGTTTCCGATGTTCCAGCTGCACATTGAACCACATCTTGTTCATGCACATGTAAGTTACTAAGTTGGTTCGGAGCTATTTGAGAATTCTTAAAATTATTCATGCTTAAGTTTACAAATCATTCTAAGAGTTGCTTTGGCATTGGCATTTAGGTTTGACCAGGGGCGGATTTATCTTACAATTAGGTGGGGTGGATATAGCTTATTTTCTGAGAAAAACTTAGAACATTATTATGTTTGAGTGCCCCACCTTGCTCTGCCCCTAGGTTTGACTTATGAGATACATATATATATTTTAAGGTTTATTTTGCGACTTTCTATGATTTCTGCCTGGATCTATCCATATACAATGCAGTTGTAAAGATTTAAATTAAGTACAGAAGATTAGCGTGCATATTCCTTGAATATTTTAATGCAAGTGTGTATTTATGTGGTATATTATTAATTCAAATATATACACATTTCTTTCCCTCTTTTTTGGTTGAATCTTAGGGTCTATTCAGCAAACTGTCGTTTATTGTTCTTCATATGCTTGTGTTGATTCTGATCTGAGGTAAGTTTGATGCTGCAATGTTTCGTATGCTATTGCAGTTGAAAATTCGAAATGACTTTGATCCAGTGCTTTCCCCCGAGAGTTCATTGTTTGTGTTGAAAAGTAACAAGCAAGTAAGTTAATTGTACAGTGATTTTGACATTTTGTTCATAACTTGCATAAGATAATTTTCCATTGACATACTTCTATCAATAACAGGTAGCTTATCAAGATATCTTAAAAATCCTCGACTCCTCTAAGATATGCAGTTCTGTTCAGAATTTCATTGACATATATTTAAGGATACCTGGCATACCTGTTAATGGCCAGTTAGCAGAGAGTGACTGCATTCGAGTCAGAATATGCGAGGGTAGATTTGCATTGTTGATACGGGAGGTTTGTAGTGTAATTTTCAGAAGTGGCTTATTTCTTGAAAGTTAATGTGAATTGTTTATTCTTACTAGTACGCATTGTTTTTCTTTAGCCTATAAGGGAAGGGAATTTTATAATTCAACCAAAAGTGGACTTTGACATCAGCATTAGTACAGTCGCTGGCCTTCTTAACCTTGGGTATGTAGTAGTATATTTGATGAAGGAAATCCCGATGTGGATTAATTAGCCTTTCTATATCATCATGCCTTTACATTTTTTTTCCTAGTAATTGAGTTTGAAATGCTAGCTGCATTTTATTTATAAAAATGGATTGAAAGTGTCACACATGATGCACTACAAATTCATAGACAATTTACAATCCCATATTAACAAGGCAGTTGTGGTTGATAAATTAGGTTTGATCTTTTTTTGATGTCAGGTATCAAGCTGTAGCTTACATTGAAGCATCTGCATATATCTACCAAGACGGAAAGGTTAAACTGCACTTGTTTTATTTTTGATCTGGGTCATATCATCCATTTGATTCTAAAGCTTCTACAAGCCTTGCTTTAACCTCTTGATATGAAATTGCTTATTAATTGGAATTATTGTCCTCGCAGATTCTTATCGAGGTGGATCATCTATTAGATGCCCCAAGTCCGTACCTACAGATCAAAGGGGTTAATAAAGAGACGGTGGCAGCTGCTGGTTCGTCACTTAAGCTGGATGGTACATATACAACAAAGGTTTTGCTGCTTCTCTCATATTTTACTACTAGCGTGGTGATTTACTTTTCAAATTAATTGTATCTTGATGGATTAATAAGTCACTCTTATGCTGTCTGTCTTAGAGTTACCTTCAAATAGTTCTGGAGAGATTACCAGCAGTGGAGAGGAGTTCAAATGGGATTCACACTCAGCAAGCCGCAAGGTTGCAAGAACTTGTCGAATACATACAATCTCAGGTAAGATGCTTTCTAGGTTTGGCTTTCCCAAATTCAAACATAGAAATGAAATAAGCCCTCGACATGTAAAATTAGACGCATCACATATAGGAAGTAAAAGTGGCATAGATTTGGAACTACATAGATTAAAATATACTTGACCTGTCTCAAATTAAGAGTCTCACTTTGACTTTTATTAAGAAATAACACTGATCTCAACATACTCAATGGTCAATAATTAAAACTTATTGACCACGGTGAGATATGGTACATTAATTATGCCCCCAAAAGGAATTAGACTAATAATTTTGAAATTGGGTCTTTTAATTTAAGGACGAGTTTAGGAGAGTTATGTCTATTGGTTGACGGGTCTCCCTTTATTAATAAACTACATATCCAACTTCAAAGAGCAAAAGTAGTTAGATACTCCCTTTCTCAAATAATTAAAAGCTGACCTAAATTACGTCTTGGAAATTGACGATGAGATCTTATGATTCTCTCCTCCAAAAACCAATGCTAGAACTTACATCTACGTTTAGAAAGTGAAAATATCATGTATGCTTCTCTCCCACAAAAACCCAGCCCCTAATATTCTGACATTCCAGAGTAATGCCGTGGACAAACAGGGTAGCAGTACAGCTTCAGAGTCCTCACCAAGTAGGGAAGCTGCTCCTTTAGAAGCAGTAATTGAAGACATGCAATCCAGGATCAAGAGACTTGAGCGCTGGCATACCATTAATACAGTACTACTCAACAAACTTTTCTATTGCTCCCAACCTCTTAAATTAATTGTCCCACTTTGATTTTAGTACTCTTTTAATAAAACACTAATTTGAACCTAATTAATGATCAAGATTTCAACTAATTTTCCATTGTGAGATTTGGTACATTATTAAATAGATGGAGGGAGTAAATTGTTTCCTTTTGATTGCATCATATCTTTGGAAACTCAAGTTTTCTCTCTTTTTTTATCCTCTTAATGATAATAACCATTTATGTATTCATTTCTTTGCAGGTGCTATGGACATTTCTGATGTCCGCTTTTGTTGGTTATTCACTCTATCAAAGGAAGCACCAATGATTTACGTGTCTGAATCAATTTATACAAGTATTCTTTCACCACCTTAACCTCTTTCCACAGCTTGTTCAACTAAATTTCTAAAACACCAAACTTAACCCTCTGAACAACTGATTTTACATTGCGTTTTATAGCCTTAACAGCTCCCTTGACTGTAAATAATAATATTCAAGATGTATTTTGTGGTGAATATGATCCTGTACAAAGAGAGAAACATGTTGTACTGAAATCATGATGTTGTGTTATATCAGAAGCGGCATTTTATTGAATGTTTGCCTGGTATCCCGGATTATAATGGGAATGTAGTTGTCCAGAGGTGTGTAACATTATACGTGTAATGGAAAAGTTTGGACCAGCCTGTTATTTGAAGCACTTTTAAATGTAAATCACCATGTGGCTGGAACATTCTTGTGCCATAAATTGACACTCACATACTGGGGCAGATGGATGTTTTTGTGGGAGTTAGCTTAATGATGCTTTTGTATATTATTACATAGATTGACTTGGGATATTTTTCTTGTTAGTAGAAACTGATTAACAGAGTGTTGTGGGCCAGAAGGGGTTGTTGAGAAGATGGGCCGATTGGCCCAACTTATAATATTATAGTCTTTCTGGCCCATTAATCTAATTACAGGTTGGGTTCAAACCAATGAAAAACAACCCATATAGAATTTGCCCATCATCACCTCTAGGTGGGTCCCTGGTATCTTGAGTCAATAGGTTGGTGGAGGTTTTGAAGAATAAGAGACCGGCCTTTGTTTCGAATGAGAAATCAATTCGACTTGAATTTTAATTTCTTTTCATTTCAGATAAATTAATTTGATTGCTGCTGCTACTGATATAAATAAAGGAGTAAGAAATGCCAATTAGAGTGAACTTGGATGTTGCAAGGGGTATTCAATCCTAAAAATAATACTACAAAATGCTTAATTAGCAGACATTTGTTGGTGAATGCCGTCTATAGAATCAAGTTTCCAACATTACAATGCTTTTGCTACTTTATACGAATGCTTTTCAATTAATTGGTTGGTAATTTGTCACCAAAGAAATTTTGCAAGCCCCCACTTGATGGCCTTTGATTGCATTTTTCTCAAGCGTCGTTTGAGGACTGGGCTTTGGGTTTATAAGTAGTGATGAGCGAAGCCACAGCCTCACTAACAGTCAAGAAAAGGCAATCTGGCCTCATGTATTCGCGCGTCTCTGCTGCAGTCTGCAATTTTTCCATCACCTCTCCCACTGGATTTACCAACACTAGCTGCATTATCCCCCAAATTATAAGCTTTAGCAATTAGGCTATTTATTAGTAGAGAATAGAGATGGTAAACTAAAAAGTTTGGAGTCTGAAGGACTTGCCTCGTGACCCTTCTTCTCCAATACCCTTCTCAAATCCTTGATGAAGGATACTCCGCTTGTGTCAATGGCACTCACAGCTGTATCAGAAACTTTGTTAGAATATGTGCTGCCAAGGGTGGAAATAGGGCCCGATAGGGCACACTCCAGGCCCTGCCAAGTCCTATTTAGCCCACCCTTCTGTCAAAAATTGGGTCTATCCTTGGTTGCCATAGTATGTTAAGTAATCAAAGAAATCGTTATATTTACAGTTTCTGGTAGTGGCTTGCCTGATAAATCTAAAATCACAAACTGGAGTGCGGATTGCATTTTGGTTTCTTCTTCAGCTTCACAATCTTGTACCCATCTCGAAATCCTTCATAAAAATCAAGTAAAATAATTAAACTGATTGGCTAAATAAAGAATTTGCTATCCTCTTGCCTCCTAGATTAGAGAAAGTGCTGCTAACCTTTCAGTGAGATAAGTCGTATTTGCAAAGTTAATAGGAGCTTCAATGCTTAAAATAAGGAAGCCCGGAATTCTCACTGCTTCTTTGTACTGGTGACAATTCCGATATATATTCGTCCCTGGAATGTTCCCCAACATCACCGTTTTAGGCCTTGTCACTTGCAGCAGCAATTTAAATATCGAAATTCCCACCTGATCGTCGTCACAAATTACTAATTAATTAGAAATTAGCAAGCATTGATTAGGAACTTAGGACAATAGAGAGAAGAGGACTTTACAGCAATGGCAAGTCCTTCTTGGACAGAGATGAAAATAACTCCCAAGAATGCACATAACATGACAACAAAATCGAATTTATCAATCTTCCAAATACTATAAGCTGTGGGGACGTCGATGAGGCCCACAACTGCGGTGACTATAATAGCCCCTAGTACGACATTGGGCGTGTATTGGAACAATGGCATGAGGAAGAGAAGGGTGACCATGACTGTCACTGCCATTATTATGTTTGAGACCGCTGTTTTTGCACCTGCATTGTGATTCACAGCTGATCGAGAAAATGCTCCTGAAATTTTTTGGGTTTCATTAATAAAACACTTAGAGAGGGGAGGGGGGGAGGGAATTATTCGGGTAGGATGTAGGTAGGAATTACCAGTAGTAACATAGCAAGAAGTGGAGGAGCCAACAATGTTCATGACGCCAATAGCAATCATTTCCTTGTTGCCATCTACTTGATAGTTCTTTAGTGCAGCAAATGTTCTTCCTACTGCTATTCCCTCCTGTTGTCAATCAATTTAATAACAACATTAGTAATTAGATACTCTATTCAAATGAAAACCTTTTCCTAATTAAAAGGGAAACTTACAGTGAGAGAAATAATGCCAGTGATAAGGCCAGTTCTCATAACAAGTGACAGGTAGCTTCCATGAAAGTGCAACATGTTCCATGATGGCGGGTTTAATCCCTGCTCTAGTCTTCCAATCTGTTAACAATTTAATGTTACAAATTAATTAATAAGGGAGATCGATGGAGTACGTTGAACTATCAATGACGTTACATTACATGGACTATATAATTTTATTGGATCAACAATTTATATACGTGGCATGGCAGTTGTATATTAATGAAGTGTGGGAACTTAATTTATATGTGGCAGTTGATAAAATAAATTGATTTATGTATCATTACTGCTAATGTAATTAACATCTTAATTAAGTGGGTGCTAGAAACTTACGACGCTGATGCCATGACGTTGGGCTTTGAAAGCGAAAACCAAAAGCGTGGAGAGAATGACTGATAAAAGAGGTGCTCCAGCTGAGACCCAGAATAACTTTGGTTTCTTCATGCTCTGCATTATTATTATTATTATTATTATTATTACATACAATAAATAAGCGCACCCCCAATACATCACCAACTTAATTTATCATACAAAGTTATTACTACATAAATTTTCATTTAGGCTCCGTTTGATTGCAAAGATGGAAAAGGAATATAAATTTAGTTTGTTTGTGTGAAAAGATAGAAAATAAGATGAGAGATGTTACTCATTTTATGAGTATATATCCTCCATCTTTCAATAGTTTTGGTGGAAAATTTTTACTCACCACCGAGAAAAGAAAATTTCTTCATGAAAAAACTTAAAAATCAAGAGGATAACACCTCTATCACTCAACTTATTTTCCATCTTTTCATCAAAACTAACTTAATTTTTTTTTCTTTTTCACCTTGCAATCAAATACAGCCTTAAAAGTATCTTAAAATTAAATGTTGAAATTTAAATATTCACCTATATATAAAATTATTAGCGACTAACAATAGAAAAATGCAGTTCTCACTTCCTCGAAACAATATCAACAAAGTGAAAGGGTACGGGAGTATAATCCAAATAAAGAACAGCGATACCATTAATTAAGTAAAATATGTATAGTATCATTGGAGAATAATTGGGCAAGATCGAGGTGGGCCCGGAATGTTAAAAAAAATATACCAACTGAATAATTCTAACTAATATATTTATAAAGTTGGGACCTAAAAAGTTATGTGCACTTTGGCTGCCATTTGAACTCCCCAGGATCCTTTGTCGATATATTTATACCGTATTTTAATCAAATTTTTGTGCACCAACATTTTTTATGGGACAATTAAGTCGTTGTAAAAATGGTTAGGTGCGAAAGTTAAAAATAAATTATTAGTAGGCTTAACAATAAGAGATCGAAAAGAACACCTTCGGTTTTTTTTATTATTATTATTAATAATAAAGTTTAAATTCAATTTTTTTTTTATCAAAATATCCATGCCAATATTCACTAGCTTTAATCTTCTCCGTGATAGTGGATCGGTGAGGTAGCACGAAACAAAGTTTGGATTCTTTGTGAAAAGATATGTATGACTTTATGATATAAACGACAATTGACCAGCTGGTTGTACACGTGTACACGATTAGTAGCATATACATAGTATCGCAACCGTCTCCATAATATTTACATAAATCAATTTTTAGAAAGGTTTTTGTGTACTAATATTTTTGTATAAAACATGTACTAAAGTTATGAGAATTTAATTATGTAAGGCATTTTAGTATGTATTTTTTGAACAAAATTCTGTACTTAATTGTACCATTATTCTTAGAAATATAACAGAAGAGGCTCAAAATTTTATTTTTCATGTATTGAAAAATAATAATGTATATACACAAGATTTGTTCAATCACAGCGTGTATATCCTATGGAAGTAATTCATCTATAAAGCGTTTTACATTATGATATGATGGGCTTATATTTTATTGATATCGGGGCTGGCTTAAATCTGTCAGCAAAAATTAGTCTCACATCCAATGTATTGTACGTGGGAATGCTTCATGAAAAAAATAAATAAAAAAATACTAGATATAGTTGTTTCCAATATAGTATATCATAAATTAATGCTCTAAATATTTTTCGTGCTATATACTTTATGTTCCAATCCTAATATAAATACTTTATTCTTGTGATCTTATTTGGCAGTATTTATGAGTTGATTCTTCTTACAGGTTGTTTTAAGTAGCAAATTGTTTTCAGGAAGGAAACAAGTAAATTCTAACATAAAGTCAAAAGAGTTAACGTACGATGTGTCTTGTGAAAAGGAGGAAGACGAGGAAGCAAAAGCCCATCAATATAGTTTGCCACGACCACTGCACATGATCACCACACATAACAACATATATATATATATATATATACTACCACCTTATATAATTAATCAAATAGTACACAGCTAGAATAAATATTTATTGATATATACAAAATATATGTGATATGTGTAGATGGAAAGAATAAAGTTTTTCATTTTATCGATAATAACCAATATATATGGTCCATAATTATTAGTTCAAAAGGTAGTATGTGAAATTTTGGTTGCTGTCTCTGCCACTTGGTTTGTTAATAAATTTTTCATCGTACAGTATGTATTTAAAATGTCTAAAATATCCTTATGAAGCTAGTAATAATTTACCTCTTTAGTAGTGTGGAAAACGGAGGTCATAACAGGAATCAAACCCATTTTGGCGGTGAAATTAGTGATGCCAAGAAGGCTTTTTAGTTGCTGAAGAGAGACTATGATAGCAGCACCAGCCATGAATCCAACTAGTGTAGCTTTTGATAGAAAATCAATTATAAATCCAAGTCTGCAAAATTTTAAATTCACAATTAATTAACCAACACCACGGTAATTTTTTAAAAAACTCCCTATCTTTTTCCCCTTTCTTTTTTTTTTCACCCTACAAAATTAACAATAATGAACATAAAAAAAGTATGAATTCTTTTTAGAGAGTACAATCAATGGGAGAGGTAATAAAACACATTATGGGAAAGAGTTATGTACGTCTTTTAGCATAAAATTGAAGCAAAGGCTGTGACGTTAATTAGTGCCCCCGCCAGCTTTTTTACAACTGTACGTACAACAATAAAACTTGGTCGTAACTCCTCATCAGATATAATTACGTACATACTACTATGGACTGTATTTTTTGTCCGTCCTTCTGTCATTTTTTGTATGATGATGATGTTAATACGTATATTAATAATATATGTTAACAATTTATTTATAAAAAAGACAAAATTTAAATACACATTAAATAGCGTACATATTCTCATTTTTCTTACCGGGATTGTTAATATAACATGCATTAATAAAATACATGTTAACATGACTCTTTCTTAAAAAAAATTTGTATATTAGGTTGTAAACCAAAATTAAAATTTTGTAAATTTGTGCATCCGTGACGCACAAGCACTAGCTACTTATTTTATGCGAGTCTCAGAGAAAATTAAATGTCTTTACGCATCATTAATTTGTGCTACTGTACGTACGTTATCATAAATATTCTTCAAAGATGGAGAGGTGAGAGTAGCTAGGTACGTACCTTAAGAATCCTAAAGAAGCCTGGAAGAGACCGGCAAAGAAGGTAGAAGAGAAGGCGAGCTGAAGAAACAAGAGGGGTTCTTTGGAAGGAGAAACTTCTTGCCTTAACATTGAACCCATTATTAGTGATGCTATTGATACCGGACCCACTGCTAGATCTCTCGAACTTCCAAGAACAGCATACACCAGAGGCGGCACAAAACTCGAATCTTCAAACAAACGAAAGCATATATACAATTAATGGTGAGAAAAAATACGCAATATTTTCTCAGTTAATTAAACCGACATATATAAAGAAGCTAGCACTCACATAGACCAACAATTGGAGGCAAATTTGCAAGCTTAGCATAGCTTATTCCCTGAAAAGGAAATTAAATACTCAATTTGCACTAGAATATTACATACATATATATATATATATATACATATATGTGCATGACAAAGAAGAGCCAAAATATTGAAGGTAAACAATTAGAAATAGTTGTTATATCGTACCTGAGGAATGGCTAAGCTAGCAATAGTGAGGCCAGAAACAATGTCGGATTTGAAGAGTTTGAAGGTATAATTAGGACCCCATTTAAGGATGGGAAAAACGTATTGAGCACCGAGTATGCATTTTTTGCCTAGAGATTGTCCTTCAAATTGGCGCAAAGGATCGTCGGGGAAAAAGGTTTCTTTGAGCTTGTTTCTGACCTTCTGGAAGGTGCTTCTGTGGGGAGCTGGCATCACCTTGTGGACCTCCATGCCTATCTCTACACAGTGAGAACTCATGTAATTACTACTCCCATTTCCTTCCATAATAATTACTTTTTTGGTGGTACTGCAAATGGAAAATGGGGGGATTTAATTTTGTTTGTGTGATCGAATATATATGGGAATTGGGTTGGGTTGGATCCTATATATACAAATATATATATATTCATCCCAAAACAAAACCCCACATGCATCAATCAAACTTTTTTAAAAGACCGCTAATAAACAAACAAGTACTTGTCCACTATGTGAAGCAGAAAAAAGCAAGAGAGAGGAAGAGGGAGAGAGCTGAGAGCCTTTTTATGAGTTAGCCTTATCTCTATATATGGATGAGCCTACTTGCTTTTGCTGATTGACAAAAAGTTTATGTTGTAATCAATTCAGCATTATTATTAGTACAGTATGTTTTATATATATATAGACTGGGAATAATATTAGTAGAGATCGAACACAATCATATATAGAGAAGAGGGATGTTTTAATTTTGTGCGTGTTAGACTTAGGGACGAGTGCCCGGCCACTGCATTTTTCTATTTCTTATTTAAATTTTTTTAAAGTTTTTATATTGTAAGTTAGTACCTGAAGATTACAAACATCATACTGCAATCATAGTATATTGGTCTTCAGTAAACAAAATTTCTCTTCTGTTCACAATATAATCGTCCGGATCGAGGGGCCGGGATTGTTTCCACTTTTTTAAGGGGAAAAAGTAACTAATAATCAAGTCCATATGAATTTGTAGCTCAATGTTATAAACACTCTATTCACAAACAAGAAGTTAATTGGAGTTCTAGACTTAAGAATTGAAGTTACAGTAGTGCATAACTGAAGTACATATATGTAAGTATAAGTATTAATTATTTCCTCGATCAGAATTATATATGGACTAGCTAACGTCTTATGGTATTGATATTCACGTAAGAACAAACTTATTCTTTTCATTTGTGTAATCTTTATCTATATATATTCTATAATTTAATAGGTTAATATTTTAATTACTTGTAGGTCAAATTGATCGAATTGTAGCTGGAGAGAGTGAAAAAGATATAGATAGATAGATAGATGCATAAACCAGTGTGCCAATGGAAACCTGCTAGGGAGTATGATGGTGCGGAATATTCCGATCAGTCTTCCAATATTAATGATCGATCGAATGAATGAAAGGTGTGGTGCACCTTCCTAAGTTACTGGTTATGAGTTAATGCTCTACGAATTGAAGGAGATGCTTAGAGAAAGTTATAAATGCATGCAGTTCAGAGAGAGAAGGTGTAAAATGACGAGCGTAAAATTTGTTTGCTAATTTGTTTTTTTATATGTCGCTCGCGTAAAATGACGAGCCGACCGCGCCAAACACTATCACCACTTCGATCACTATGAAACCTGCCAGGCCACTCCATTAAATATCTTCTTTACAGTCATCAATTTATGGGTGTACGTGTTCATTACTGTATATACGTACTAGCCGTGAACAGAGTTTAATTCTTTGAGACATTGTGTTTTATTAGCATTATAAAAGAATATTTGTGATTTATTTTTCCCTATTTTTCATATTTTAGTGCAAGTAATTGCATACAAAAAAACAAAAAAAGTAGTGCAATTAATAGTTGATTTTTTTTTAATTTTGATATATATACACCTATTAAATAGGCACAAGTATTTTATTTGCTAAAAAAAAAAAATTAGATTAATTTTTTTTTTTATAATGTATTGAATATTCAGGGAATCAAACTCACGCTTAATTAGTATGTAATTATTTCCATATATGTATTAAAATATAAGAAAGTATAAATAAAACATATATCTTTTTTTTGGATAAACACATAAATTAAATTGGAATTGTCTATAAAAAAATGAAAGTAATAAGTAGTACAATTAGAGAACGTGTCTTATTGGGGCTTAGCCTCTCTGGAAGAAGAAGAAAAAAAGAAGAGAACGTATCTTAATTATTTTAGATGATGTTGGGATCGGGATTGAAGTGCGTCGGATGGATAGCCAGCTAGCCAAAACAAAATTGTGGGCATGCACCCCCAATTAAGAACCACATGCCAGTGAACCTGGCTGAATCTATTTATATTATAAGAATAAAAAAAATATTACTGTACAATATTAATTTATTAAATTAATTGCTAATATTTAATTATAATAAATAAGATAAATTTTGAGTTATTAGATATGTTTTTAAAATACTAAATTAAATAAGTCAATAATTTTTTCTCTCTTATTCGATCCACCGTTCTACTCTTCCTCTCTCTCACTTTTCTCTCACATTAATTTCTTTTTAAAATTTAAAATACATTAACTTTAAATACAAAATTAGAAACTGTTAAAATTTGTACATTTGAAATCTACTTATCAATACCTATAAAATAAGATCCATTATGACTATAAAATTATGTGTAAAAATAAAAAAAAACGCTATTGTAACCAATTTTTTCTCTCTCTAAACCTATTTTCTACATATAACTTACATTTAAATCATTTTACACAATTTATATGTTTTAAAATTCAGTTGCAACATAATTCTTCCTTTGGTTTAAATATACATATATATATATATATATATATTTAATCTTTTACAAACTTAAATGGTTATTTTTTTTTCAAAAAAAGTACATTACTTTTGTAAACTAATAAAACTACCAATGATACCATATGGTTACAATTAAAATTTTAGAAATATGTAATGTTGTTGTAATAATAATAGGGTAAATCAAATTTTTGAACTTTTTATTTTTTTTATATGTGGTGAATGACTAGGAATGGCAAATAGCCAACACTTCCTTTAGTTTTAAATTTTTTTTGCTTAATCTTTCACAAACTTATTATTTTTTTAAAGCAAATTATTTTTTTAAACTAATATTATTACCAATGGTATCATATGTTTACAATTAAAATTTTAGAAATATATAATGTTATTGTAATAATGATATGATAGGGTATATTAATATTACCAAATATTTATTTTTGTATGTATTGGTGAATGATTATGAATGACAAAATGGCCTAACCCGACCTTACCGGGGTGGCCTATAGAGTTTGAATTTAAGTATGTCATGAACGGGCGTTGTTTTGAGTTTTTCAATTGAAAACCACCTCAATCTGATTGGATTGAATATATCTTTTAGTATTCCGAGTTCGACTTTAGCAAATCCTTCCCCAGCTTAACAAATAGATCGGTTGATATTTTTATCTATGATAACTCATTTATGTGGGGTTCAGAAAAACCCGATCTATCGTAATGTGATTTGTTGCTTATACAAATTTTTTAATGTATATTTTAAGTTATACACTGTTTAAATATTAAATAATTTTTTTCCCTATTTTTTAATTATTAATAATTTTATGTGGATGTGCCTTTTGACACGAATAATACTTAATATATATATATAAATTATGTGGACAGCTTAATCTTAATTTTGTTTTCATATATATATATATATTTGACGGGTCCTGAGAATTGGAGATCACATTTGTAGTAAAAAGCAAAGGTATAATAGTGTATATACTATAACTATAAATATATTATAGACCATACAAGGACAAATATTTTCATTGATTGATCGATTATGTCAGCTAGCTTTCTCTATTCAGATATGTATGGACTGGAATACAGGATGAAAAATATTTTCACTTATATTACAGCATTTTTATAATATATATATAGTACCGCATATATAGGTAATTTATAAAGTTTCAATATTCACTTTATACAAAATTAAAGGAGTTTAATTGATGACTTTAGTTTAAGGGATTCTAGATATGATTTTATTGAAGGAATATCCAGTGGGGCTAGCTGTTTGCTATTACTTTGCCATGCTTATCATCAAAACCAATTGTTTTCTTTTTTAGAACACATGTCACAAGTTAATTGAACGAAAATAATACAACAGTTTTTTTTTTTTTTGAAAGCAATACAACAGTTAATTCACATACAACGCTAAAGTTCTTACATATTTAAAAATAAAATAAAATATTAATTAAAGACAAAGAGATTATTTTAATGTGCTCAATACAATTTGCATGTTGATCTTCTAATGTGCTCAATACAATTTCATATCTATATATATATATGAATAATTACACCAGCTGAGAATCACGAGTTCATATTTGTTATAGTATTAGTTAATATTGGTAATATAAATCTATATATAAATTTATTTAAAATGTCACTGTTTACTGAGAATCAAGCCAGGTTCTACATATTTTTAAATATATAATTGAAATGATCATGAATGCATCAAGATTACAAACATGATAAATAAATTAATCCGAAACTTTAAGTTTTAGTAGTTTAACTCATTTTTTTTTATTTATTATTATAATTATTTTGTTATGTGGTAATTTAGTTAGGCTAGTCTAATTACTATTTACATCAATCTTACCTCTTTAAAAAAATTATGAATCCACCTTGCATCGTCGTCAAATAATGAAAAACCTTTCAAATCCAAATTGACTTCGTGCAAATCTTTTTAAAACAACAGTTTCTTTTCAGTCAAAAGCCGTACCCATGTCCCTGAGATGACCGCAGGCCAATTTTTATTTTTTTAATTTAATGAGTTGTATGATTTGAGTTTGTTCAAATCTTAAGTTTCAATTGCCGATCTATTCAGATGTAAGAAGTTTTATTTGTTTTTAATTAGTTTAAAATTTTAAATTTGAATTTTTTTTTTTTGAAATAAGAGTCAGCCTTACTTTTTAAAGATATAAAATATAGTAGTTGTTTTTTTTTTTTTTTTTTTAAAAATAAGAGAATAGTGGTAAGTTTGTCCAAATATATTCGATATTTAAATGATATATTCAAACAAAAACTCCTATTGAGATATGACACTCATAATAAAAAAAAATTTTTTTTTTATTTCAAATTCAATTTTCAAACTCCAAACCAATCTTCAATTTTGAGATTTAATATTTAAATTTAGACAATAAAACAAATGCAGTCTACGTACTTTTGAAATTCTTGTAAAGAAATTAATAAAATGACATTTCACAGGGTCAAATCTCTCCTATCAACACCACTACAGTTCCATCAAACTTTTTTTAAAACGCCACTACAGTGCAATCGAACTTTTTTTAATAGGAAATATAAAACTCTTATAATAGCTAAACAAGAATAATGACCGAAAGTTGCCCTAAGAAAAGAGCGAAACCAACCAGCTTTTGTGCCAAACTTTTTCTAGTACATATAAAACTCATATAATACGTAAACAAGAACAACGGCAAAAATTCATCTTACGTCAATACTTGACGGGCACTTTTGAAAGTTTGGTTACATTTTCATTAAAGGTAATTTTGCACTTAGCAAATGAGAGTTTATATTATGTGACATAAAACTCATCTAACATTTATAACTAATATGTAAGAAATAATCTATCTTATAATATTCCATTAGATTAATGGCATCCAACCAAAAACTAATTAATAATAATGGTGCAACCCCAAATTTTTTATATTATAGCGCAAAACTTTAAATTCAGTGGTTGAAACCTTTGTAATTGATCAAAAAACATGAGTGAGAGAGCATATAAGGTAGAGAGTGAACGAATCAATGTACTTTAAGTTCTCGTTTGATTCGAGTTTTAAACCATTTCCGGAATGCTATATTTCATTTCAGAAGAATTTTAATGTTTGGTTCAAATTTTGAGTTAGGAGAATGCATTATTTCAGAAATGAAATATTCCAGGCCCCGTGTTTGGATGGATAAAAAAAACTTGGGATTTGAGAAAAAGTTGGGACTTGAGCGTGAAAAAGTTGAAATCCACGTTTGATAAAATTAACAAATAATACAAAATTTTACACTCAGTCAATTTGGTATATTTTGCTTTTTAAAAATTCCAACTTAAAATTTCATGGCATGAGGCGTTATTCTCTAAATTTTGACTTAAAACATGTGATATTATAATTTATTTTGATAGTGTGAATTATTAATTAAATTTACCCCGCCAACTTCGAGCTGACACGTGGCCGTCCACGTCAGCTATCAGGCCTGCTTCGGTATGAAGAGCTCGGAGGAGACCTGTTAAGATTTTGTAAGAAGGATAGAGCCCCTCAAGAACTGAGTATCTGCTCAAAGGTCGTTTACGTACGACAAATTGCGAGGCCCGGGTTCCAGAGCTCGTTTGGCGAGCTTCGGAGCTCTTTCTTTCTCTCTCTCTCTCTCTCTCCCAACCACTCTGCCAGAGTGGTTAGCAGAAGCATGGACGATTGTCACCTACTTTGCAGAGTGCATAGAACTAACCTCACTTTCATTAAATGCACATCAACTGCATTTAATGCATTGAAATTTATGGAGAAGCAAGGTCAGGGTTAGTACTGATCGAGCATGGCTTCAGACTTGTTCTGGGAGCTCTAACCACACGTCTCCTCTAGTCATATATATACAAGACGCATTTATTTCTCCCAACAACCAAGTTCTGACTAAGAACAACCAACAGTTTGGATAAGAGAATCAAGATACATTACCGCAATAGTAAGAGATAGACACAAGGGCTCCGTAGCTTAGCTCTTCAGGGCTTCTCTGTTAGAGAGACTAAACAGTGGGTGGCATAACCTTCCTCTTATTATAATATTGACAGAATATAATAGCCAGGGAGACTTTCGTGAGTTTGTAACACTTGTTAGTTTACTATCAACACAAGGCAAACCGAGCTCCTAGCTCTATTTCACAGGGGAAGACTAACCTGTATCTTCATATGAGGCCAACCTCTTTTATAAATTTTTGAATCTCTTAAATTTAGCACCTTTACCATTCCAATCATTTATCATAACTTTTTGACTGTGTGGTCTAAAATACTCACATTTTTTAGCACCAACATATTTCATTTTTAAAATTCAACATATAAGACGTCAAAAAATGAGGAATTACAATGGAATAAATTTTAAATGATGAAATTTTAAGTTTTATCATTTAAATTTCTATGAAAATTAAAATTACTAAATCCAAATATAAAAGTTATCCCTCTTAAATAGATGGGAATAAAAGATTACTCTAGCTAGGTATTCTTTTTTAGATTTTTTTTCTAAGATTTCCTCTTAAGATTAAAATATCCTTTTTACTTATAAAGACAAATTTTTTTATTTTTTGTTCATTTATACTATTTTTAAAAGAATTTTTTTATTAATTTTTTTCTTTTTGTTATTATTGTGAGTGGTATAAATCTGACCAAGCTCAAAGAAGACAGAATCGGCTCAAATCGGTAGAGTTGGCAATTAAACTTAGCGGAGGTGACTATAATGAACAACAAAATGATGTTAATGAGAACGAGATTTTTGTTGGTGAAAGTAGGTTCCTCCGATGGCTTTTATACCCAATTCGGCAATACGTCCTCCTCGAGTGTGTGTTGGTATTCTTCACTTGGCTCCAATGGCTTTTTTGTTGAGTACAATGGCGTGGTTATTCTCAAGAGTATTCGTGTATGGGAGTGAGTGTTTTGCTATTAAAAAATTCCCCTTTCACCTTGAGCTATCCCTTTCTATATATATGTATAGAATAAGGGTTACACTGTTTGCTAGGTTAAAGGTAAAATGACTGTAAAAGGTATTACTTGCTCAACAATTATATCATTTTCCCGTGTGGAGCGTGTCCTTGTCCATGAGCAATTCTACACTTTACAGGTGTCGAACTTCCACTTGTCCGAACGTCCATATCGGCAACGAATAATGGTTATGCCTTCTAGTACAGGTGTCTCATTGTCATTCGTTAAGGCGTCCACCTTGGCTACGGGAACCAATTGTGCTTGTGGGTACAGATGTTCTTCTTGTATTGGCTAGCACGCCCATCTCGACATCTGGTCATTGTTGCTATTTTTGTCTTCCATGATCCATTTCCTATCTCCTGGGTTTGCTTCATGGGCTCTTCTTCGACCACTCGGCCCAAGTAATGGTTTCAAAATTATTCCCCCACAATTTGTTTTTCTTTTTGTTATTAATTAAATACATACAATGACTTTTCACTGTTCTTAATAATAAAACTTAAATTTTACCTTTATAAAATTGTTAAGATTTTTCTTTAAATTTTATAAAATAAAAAATATTTTAATATTTCATACATATTTTATTTTTATTTTTATTTGAACTAAATATAGAAGTGCAATTCAATGTTTTAGATAAAAAAATTCTTGCTCGAACTAAATATTGATTAGACATCTTAATTGTCAAGATAATTTTTTTTTTTAAAAAAATTTAAAATATATATTTCATTCTTAAAACTCGAATTAAATCAAACGAGCCCCGAAAGTGGATCCTATTACTACAGAAGGAAAGCGTCCCCTTGAAGGCGAATTCAACGATACTATAATCATTACAAGTAAAATGGTCCTATTAGATAGTGGAACAATGATAACATTAACCTCATTTTCAGCGTGACAAAAAGCTGCAGTTCGTTTCGAGATGGGACCTCTGCAAATTTAATTCTAATTTTTAATTTACAACCCTTGACTAGTGAGAATTAACATGTTGTAAAAAGGATAAGCAATTAATGCAGGAAACTATAATTAATCAAAGAAAATTAGAAGAATAATTTATCAGGTTGTCGCGGGTGCACATTATCTTCTTTCATGGACCGATTGACTCAAAATTTGAAAAAATGGGCCACTTAGGTAGTGAGGATTGTTTGGGTGAGTACTATTAACACCATATAACTAAATGGATTTTGTGCTGTGCACATATCAGTGTATGCTTTCGGTGCCTACCAAACATGATTGATTGCGGCTAAATCCTAGCTATAATGTTTGCGCTGGTTCAATCAACTGAGGCTCAAAATCCTCTTATAATTAAGAAAGAGAGAGGATAATTAAACGTGATTCACAATTGTACCAGAAATTAATAACAAAAATAAAAGTGAGCACAAATGAGAAAAACAAGAATTATGATGATGTGCAATCGGGACAAAAAAGAAATTAGATTATTGTTAGGATGTTGTGGTACGGGCTCAATTACTACTGAAGTAGAAATGATATAAAATGAGAATTTTTGATTGACAAACCATAGAAGGATTTTATTATAGTAAAAGGATTACAAGAATTTCTCTCTAAAAGAAGGAGGGTACAATTGATAATATCCTCTCTATTATAATAAGAGAAAAACACTCGGAAAAACCTCACAAGTTTTTTTTTCTAACTCTCTTTGTCACTCAAGAATGGAAAACGTTTCTAATGAAGGGAGACATATATATTGGGGTAGAAAGGAGTTTGATCAACTAATATACAACTTAATGCTTAGTTGTCGTTAGTTGTCATTGAGTTGTATATTAGTTGTCATCATGACAACTAGTTACAACCAACATGACAACTAATTCAAAATCAATTTGTATTTTTTCACTGTCATTGATCAATTCAAAGTCACAACTTTTGACTCATTGAATTATTTAGTCATGAAGTATATGAATACCTATCAACTAAACTTCTTAAAACTTCTTAACGTTGAAGCAATGCTATTAAAAAAATTTAATTTGTTTACACGTGTGTGCTTAGTGATTCCATAAAAAAAGGAAAGAAGAGCAGACGCGGGCGGCAAGATGCGAACCTGCGTGGGAAAAACCCACATGATTTTTAATCACGCCCGATAAACCACTTCGGCACGCCCACCTGGTTGAGTACCAGTGCTCATTAATTATTATAGTATATAATACGGAAAAGATGATGGGACCACAGTATATATGTGGAATCTGTGATGTGCATCTTCTTTAGTCCCATAAGAGCGCAAGTGCAGCATCTGAATTCGCACTATATATATATATGGTGACACAACATCCCATTCCCATTTTAAAAAAACTTTCTAGCATTAACATACCTTCACGTCTATATAATTTTTAATTAGTTTAATCAAACTTTTAAGTATAAAATTTGTTCACTATTCTCATACTTCCTGTTTTATCTGTGTATGGAGGAAAAAAAATTCTTGAATTAAAATGAGTATTTATTAATACATCTTAACAACCGTTTTGGGGGGAGCTTATGCAGCACCCTTGCATTTGCAGTAGTCCTCTGCGTGGATATATCGGAAGCATGCCATAATCCAATATTGCACCGTCTAAAAATTAAGAAAAACAAAATCGTTTGTCAACCCTACTAAAATTAGGATTTCTTAGATAGGCTTTCCAAATAATGGCACTTTTGATCTTTCAAGGTGAAATCTCTACGCTGGTCTAGTTGTATTGTGTACTAAAAAATATTTAATTGAATTGTTAAAAAATGTGAATCATTAATATTGGAAGGTGGCTCCATTTTCATTAAATGTAAAACAATTGATCGAATGCCAATCGTTCGAGAGCTCCATTCTTGCCTTGCCCCTTGTAGAAATGGTTATTTTTTCCTTTATTTTTAAAGAATACTAGATTTATCTTTTCAAAGAATACTTAACTTGTCATTTACCATTTTCAGCTCCACCTTTGCCCTAATACGAATTGAATAAATTTTAACATCGTAATGTATTTTTTAGGTTCAGTTCTTTTCGCGGTGATGAAGCCCCATCGAACCAAATTTTCTAGCTCCTCCTCTTCTCAATGTTTTTAACTGTGAAAAAATGGAGTTCAAGTATTTTTTCAATTGTCATTGTTTTCACCGTGACAAAGTTATTATTGACCAAGAAAACGTGTATTTCAACTTCAATTTTGGCAAGGTCTTCACCTGCAATTAAAAAAATAAAAATTTTAAGTTCCGAATTCTTATTTTAGCACCCATTGAACACCATTCTTTGAAAGTGTGTCTAGGTCATGAGTGTTTTTCTAGTCCTATAAATAGAATATGGTATGCAATCAAATAATCTAAGAAGATAGAAAATAAGAAAGAAATTATTATCTCACAAATAAACTCTTCAGTCTAAATATTTTGAAGGAACTCTGTACAGCTTGATAGTTGTACATATCCATACACACAATGCACAACATCAAAGCATACTTCCACTATACCCCACTTAAATTCCAACATAATATGAAAGCGCAACTTTGCATCCTACCTCTTCAATTCTACATAAGATATCGTGATCTATTTAGTATTTCGTGCCGGGGATTTAGAGTAACACATTTATTTGGGAGTACAAAAATCAAAACAATTCTTCAATTTACGAGAGTATATAGGTTATTTATTTACTATTACCACGCCATGAGAAGAAACAAGAAACGGTTATTTTCGATTTTTCGGCCTATACAGCATACATGAAGTACCAATGCCATCCTTGTCTGTAGACACACTTTCGAGTGTGTCATCAAGATATATATATATATATATATATATCACAACTATGAGGCAGTGTCACATTTTTTATTTTTTTCGGTATAGCTGTAAATTTTTTACCTTTTTTTTAACAACAAGATTCAGATCCTTGATGCCAATAATGTCCAAATTTTTTACCTTTTTTGTTATTTTTTTAATTTTTTTGGTAAAATTACTTAATTGCAAGTTGCATACGAATCGTGTACGCAAGTAAACAATAAACTAGTATATACATATATACAAACAAGTAGTTGCGGCATTGTATTTTATCACACTTAGGCACTGTTTAATAACAACATGAAAAATGGTTGGAAAAAAAATTGTGAGAAGTTGAAAAATAAGTTGATGAATGCGGTGAGACGTTCTTTTGCTTCTTTGGGTGGTAGGGAAGAAAAAATTTACACAAAAAATAGAGGATAATGGAAGACATTTACTCATAAAAATGGGCAAGAGATCGAGGGAGAGGATTTCAGCGCATCTCTCAACTTATTTTTCACCTTTTGACACAAATCAATTGATTTTACTATAATTTTTTATCTTATTGTCTAACAGACCCTTGGTGTGATATTTTTTCCTTTGATACTTGCATGTAATGTAAATTGTTGTCTTCCTTCTTAATAGCTTTAAATTTCAAAAAACAATTGGAACATTGGAAATGCATCAATCAGTATTTATAGTTTCTTCATATCGGCCTGATCAACGACCCTAATAGTGTCATAGAAAAAAGAAAGTTGAGATCACAATCAAACAAATATTTTGTGTTCTGTGCTAATAATTGATGATATACATGCACCACAAATGCGACACAAAAACACTAGATTATGAACCACGTAATGTGGTGCAATGACATTTAATTTTCTGGCTAAGCTCAATTAGTTTCTGCACAAACTCTGCCACTTTGTGCGGCTCATAATCGAGTGGTTGGTTCATTCACGATAATATCCATTTTTTTGGCTGTTTTCACCGGATTCCTTTGGATATAGATATGATGAATCATTGTATGTACAGAAAATTAAAGTAAAGGGATCGATTATATCGAAATAGAGTATTTTCCCAAGATTCTTGAAAGAACCTACCTTTAAGAAAAGGTGGTGTCTTTTGAAAGAAGATTTTGTGCACCATATATATATATTCTTTTAGCATATATAAGCTTGTGCGTTATGGTCCTAAAGTCTTTATAAATTTGTTTTCTTTTTCTGTGGATGGTTGGTGGCGTTGAAAGACAGACAAACCATATGCTCTTAAGATGGCCAAAGAATGGGAAAGATGGAGAATGAAAAAAGAGAAATTAAGTGGTCCAATGAATGTCAACCATATATACTTCAAAAAGCTGATTTTGGTGAACACCTTTTTTCACTAATAAAAACCAAAAGTATGGTGAGGGTGCTTTTGTTGGGGGGGGGGGGGGGGGGGGGGTATGGATAGTATATATATATGTTCTTCATATTTTGCTTTAATCTCCATTGGGATTGCTTCGTAAAGTTTTTTGTGCAAATTACTAAGTTCGAAGATGATACACTTAATTAAAATAAAAAATAATAACACTACAAAATTTACGTAATTTAAGAGAAAAAAGGAGACTAGTCTAGTCGTGATCTATTATTGCTTTGGTCGTCGATGACAGCCCCTCGATTTCCGGCCCACACACTTTTGTTTACTAAAATTATAGAGATAATTCCTTAGAAAAGTTAGAACCATGCTGTTTAGTTAGGCAACGTGACACAATTATGGGGCTATAAAATGACCATTCTTCTATAATCACAAGCTATATAAGACTTTTTAAAATTTTATGAGGTTGGCTTAATGGTTCATTTGTGAAGGACAATCTATTTAGCGGGAGATTTCATGTTTGAATCTCTCTAAGTGCAAGTGCTGAAAAAAAAAGCAAGCATATAAGACATTCAATAATGAAGTTCATATTGGAAAATCAAAACCTTACAAAGTAATATATAAATTATATTCTATTTATTGTTAACTGATTTTAAGTTGAATGTTTTGAATTTTAATATATTATCACATGGAAGATTATTACTCAAGTGTGCGTAATTAGGACCACAACAGCTACATAGACTCCGCGAACATAGATTAATATAATTAATTGGACATGAAATTTATAAATTTCATGGTATTTCTATTGTCATAGAGACCAAAAGAAGATGACAATGGAGGATAAGCAATTTGAACTTTCTTATTTAGCTCAAGTTTTTATGGAAATCAATAACTTTGAATGCAAGAATTGGAGATCTATTTAAAGGCATAAGTTATGTAGTCTGCCTAGCTGGTGAATTATTCTTTGCATTATTTTAATATGTACCAACTTGTTTGCATGCTCCCTTTAGTATTACCATGTTGATTTGTTATATTTGGGACGGGCCAACTTTAATTTGTAGCATTTTTAGATTATTAATTTAACACTCATTCCACATATGAGCTCCAAAAAATTGAGTGCAGGTACTCTCTTCTGCGAAAGAAGCCGCATGAATTGAATTATATTTTATCTTCTTTAATTCAACCAAATTAAAGTTAAATAATATAATTAAAAGGGTAAAATAATGAAGGAATAGAAATATCTAGCCTTGTCTATGATATATATATATGTAAATGTGGACTGGACCTAGCTTACCTAACATGTCCTTCAATTCCATCAACTGTCGGGAATTCACTGTTTTGCTAATTGAAAAAATTATCCTAATTAATAATTAATGGATTTGACTGGCCATATAGTGATAGGATATCGATTATAAACCTACTTAATTATTTAGTGGACAGGTAAAAAGTATAAGGGTGTGTTTGATAGGCCATATTTTTCATAGAAAATATAGTTTTTTCACCCAAATTCTTACTTTTATAGTGTTTGATTGCAAATATTTTTCATAGAGTCAAACTCCCACTTTTTTTACTATTCATCTCATTTTTCTTGTAAAACTGGAAAAAAAATTCTTTGGGGGGGGGGATGGTTTTAATTTTTCAGGCAATTCGCACAAGGGTCGAGGCAACTGTTTTTTGATGAAGTAAGCGTGGTCTTAAAAAAAAACAACTGTTTTTTGATGAAGTAAAATTGTTAAAAAAATAAAAAAACTGTTTTAAAAAAAGTTGTTTTTCGATGAAGTAAAATTGTTCAAAAAAATAAAAAAACTGTTTTTTGATGAAGTAAAATTGTAAAAAAAATAAAAAAACAGTTTTTCGATGAAGTAAAATTGTAAAAAAAATAAAAAAAACTGTTTTTCGATGAAGTAAAATTGTTCAAAAAAATAAATAAACTGTTTTTTGATGAAGTAAAATTGTTAAAAAAAAAGCTATTTTAAAAAAACAGTTTTTCGATGAAGTAAAATTGTTCAAAAATAAAAAAACTGTTTTAAAATTCAGGTTCTCTTGAAAGAAAATCTGTAGGCAAACCAGAATACTGTTTTTCGATGAAGTAAATTCGTTCAAAAATAAAAAAACTGTTTTTTGATGAAGTAAAATTATATATAAAAAAAATTGTTTTCAAAAAAAACAGTTTTTCGATGAAGTAAAATTGTTCAAAACCCAAAAACTGTATTCAAAAAAATTGATTTTTGATGAAGTAAAATTGTTCAAAAATCAAAAAACTGTTTTTTGATGAAGTAAAATTGTAAAAAAAAAAAAGAAACCGTTTTTAAAAAATCTGATTTTTAAGGAAGTTTCATGTAAAAAAGATACAAGTTTAATGGAAAAAGGTTCAAGTTCCATGGAAAATAATAGCTATCAAACAACAAAAGTTGGAAAAAGTTATAATTACCATAGAAAATAATGTCTATCAAACACCAAAAGATAGAAAAGTACACTATTTTTCGGGTAGAAAATTAAGGCAATAAAACACATTTAATTGATATTTTCCATGCAACTCAATTCTAAATAATTCAATTATCTAAAACTTATTTTCTTTCTATATAAATTTTATGCTCCAAATCAAACGCATCCTAAATGATGTATTGCTATGGGTGATGTTATATGCACCCCTATTTTGTAGCCAAAACACCACAAAATTAGGGTGTTGAAGGTGTTGTGGCTACATAATTAGAAGATATTTGATTCGGTGGCAAGTTGCCGACTTTAAGGTTCATATTCGGTGACAGTTTACCGAATCAAATGTTCAATTTCGGTGGCACGTTGCCGTTTAGGTCAAGTCGGTGAAACGTTACCGAATCAAATGTTCAATTTCGGTGGTGTGCCACCGACTGGACGTGTAAATTTTGAATGTCATTTGTGGTATCTTGGCTACAAAAAAAGAGTGTATATAACATTACCCTATTGCTATTACTAGTAATTATTGGGTCAAGCTGCCATACCACTTACCAGTACCAAAAAGGCAAAAAGTAAAGCTGAAGGGGTTTTCACCCTTTTTCTTTTGAACAAGTAAAGGTAGTTTCTAGGAGTACTGGATGTAACGTGCATTATTTTATTTTTTCATTCTCAGCTTTAAATTAATAATTTTTTTTTACAATATCTCAAATTAAAACTACAATTTCTTTGGCACATAATTTATATTATTAATTATTGGTCATGTTGAAATTTTTTTATTTTTTAAAACATTAAATTTAACGTGAAACTATTAATTTAATATATATATATATATATTTAAATATTACATAAAATGATTTAAATTTTTGAGGTAGCCTTATCAATCACCAAGAGCAAATTTAGAGTTCTTGATGGCACTACATGTCAGTTTTGCTTTCTACCTAATAAAACAAGTATATGTTGGGTACGTAAAATATATTTCTTACTGTAAAAACATAAGTCACCGTCGCCTATTACCTGCGCATTATTTTATGTGTTCATTATAAATCACACAAGCTAAGTATATTAAAAATAATCGTATTATACTTCTATTCCATCTTTTGTGATGTATTGACTAACAATATTTATGATTCACATTGCATGCAATAATAATGTAAGATGGAATTCTCGTATTGACAAGTTCTAAGTTGTAGGTTAAACTCTTGTCATTTTTCTTTTTTCTCAATCATTAATAAAAGTTATTAGCTAAGAGCATTTTCAATAGTTTTTTATATTTGTGTTTTTGGTAAAATGAATAAAATTTGTAAAAAAAAATCCTCTCCAACAATTTTTAAAAAATGAGTTTTGTGTAAATTGGTTGTATGAAATACACTTTAAATTTACACTGCCACGTTAGTTTTTTGTTTCTCACCTTTTTTACTAAAATTTTAAAATGTAATAAATTTTAGTACAAAAAAATATATTTTAATAAAAATTATATATTTAAAATCTTGTCATCAAGAGTTATAAATCAAAATCCATTGTGACTATAAGATTATGTATGAAAAAATTGAAGGAAAAATATAAAATTGCTTAAAACAATATTTAACATGTGTTGATAACTTATTGGTTATTTTGAAATTTATACAATAATTTACAAAAAAAAAATTAAAACACATATTTTTTTTTAAAAAAAATATATTTTAGATAAAAATTAATTAACACATAAAATTTACATTTCAATTTTTACAAGACATAAACTTTTTCTGTTTTTTCTGAAGTTAGACAAGCTACGGATTTACACTTCATTGTTAGGATGGAGACCGGATCTCATATCGCTAAAAAGGCCTAAGCCGAACAATTAATTTAGATGGGCTTGCATAACAATTTTCTAACGGGCCGACGCTTCGGCAAAATTTGAACCCAGAAAAAGTAGTTAAACATAATTCTGAGTTTCGTTCTTTACTCTTGAGAATTGAGATGGTAGGGTGCGAACGAGCCAGTTCATCGATGTTGAGGGAAAAGGTTGCTATAATGAAACATTTAACTTCCATCCCATTAAGTTCCTTTCTCCCTTAGATGCAGTTGCATCAATAAAAATGAAAATGGTCTCTGGCCATGTATTAAGTGGATTCTCTAAAAGGTATATATATACAAAGTTTCCACGTCAAAATGCAATTGCAATTGCGTTTGATTCCATCGGTAAGTTTCCTTGTGCAGGTTTTGTAAAAATTAACGTGAATGCTAGTGTGGGGCTAGATCAAAAAAAGTTTGTCTTGAGGAATTGTTAGAGATGACAACGGCGGAGCCCCCACTCAATTTTCTAATTATATATATATGGTATTAAAAATAATTAAAAGTGTGAGAGTTTTAGCACTCTAAAAATTGTTTTTAATATATCAAAGATGTCAAAAAATGATGCATATAAGATAGTTTTAGAGTATTTTGGGGTGCTAGTAGCTTTATTCAAATTAAACTAACTTAACATTTAACAAAATCCTACTTTACTATTTTTATCTCTCAAAGTTACACCTTACATACATATAGCATTCACTACGATGAATTGTTTAATTAGTTATGTAATGTATTCCTCTAACAACGAAAATTTGTAGTTTTTTCACAAAATTTGTCACGAATATCATAAGAACTGCGATGTACAATTGAACGGAAGATTAATGGTCGAATGATAATATGGTTGTGTACGTAAAATATGAATTATTAAATAACTTAAACAATCAAATTATTACAATATGATTTAGAAATAGTCGCGGAGGATTGTAAATTTGTAATCATACTCATGACAATGCTATTAATCAAATATTTAAATATATATTTTTGAGATATTTTATTATTACATGAAATATACTTGTGAAATTTGACGGTCTGCATTACGAGACTCTTGTTCTTGAAGAACCTCTTAATTACATGAAATACTTGATTTTTGCTCATTGCGCCAGGTTTCACTATCTAAAGTTCTAAACTATAGTTTTTTGTGCTTTTCTTACTCTTCTACAAAAGGAAAAAAATACATACACTGTCTTGCTACTCTTCCTATTAAAACTTGTTTTTATTAAATAGTATTTGTACCATCTTTTGCAATATTTTGAGGAGAATTGTAAAAATATAAATTTTAGACATAAGAAATTTGAAATGTCCGAAAGAAAAAAATTTAAGTTAAGAAATTCGTAAAATATTTGAGATTCTTGATTTAACTTAACTGATATTTATTTACATATTCAAAGTCTGAATGGGTAGCCTATTTGAATTTTAAAAATAATATTTTAAATTTGTTTAATTGGTTTAAAAAATCAAATCCGAAGTCTTACTTTACCTTTCAAAAAATTAGATACTCTTATCCCTTTAAGTGTGAAGACTTAATTATTTTTTCTTACATTATATTTTACTTTTATAAAACAAACACATTTTCTAGATTAAGATTTGAGATTTAAAAATCAATTTTTTGATCTTTCAGATTTAGCTTAAGTCAAACTGAACGCCGGCCCCACATAATGATCCGAAGTAGATAGGGCCTGTGTAGTTCTTAAACCCGGCCCATGAAACGGTTTGCCCAGAAGGCATAAACCCTAAAAACCCTATATTAACATGGAGCCTAGAATCTTCCATCCACCATCTTTAAGCTCAATTCCTTCACCGAGAGAGCAGAGAAAACAAAAAGCAACCCCATCTCATCTCAGTTTATTCAGAAACCCTTATTATTATTTTCATTTTATCTTGGGAGAGGGGAAATGGCGAAGCGTTTGATCCCAACACTGAACAGAATTCTGGTGGAGAAAATAATCCCTCCATCTAAAACCACGGCCGGAATTCTTCTGCCTGAGAAATCCTCCAAGGTACTTCTACATTTTCCTTCTCTCTCGATCTGATTTTATTATGCGTATATTATATGGGATTGGATCTAATTTTGTTTATGTGGTCGGGGGGAATTGGGATAAAGCTGAATTCGGGGAAAGTGGTGGCTGTGGGACCAGGGAGTCGTGATAAAACTGGAAATACGATACCAGTAGCTGTGAAGGAAGGGGATACTGTACTCTTGCCCGAGTACGGTGGTACTCAAGTTAAGCTTGGTGACAAAGAGTATGTGCCCTCCAGTACAGTCTGTCTTTATATGAATCAATTAATAATATTAACCTCCCTTCCTCATTTATCATGTTGTATTTGGGGTATGGTGATTTGTGCAGGTTCCAGTTGTTTAGGGAAGAAGACATTTTGGGCACTCTACATGATTGATTTTGATTGGGTTTCTCTCTTCTTGGAGACATTGAATTTGGACTGTGATGTTTTTTTTGTTAATTCCAGAATGTAACTGATCAACTAATGCTGAGATTGTTTCCCAATTCTGCTACTGAGAAATGATGGTGCATGATTAGTAGTGAAAACATTTTTCTCTTGTTTTATTATTTTTGCCATCCTAGAAGCTTTTGAGTGTTGGACCGAGAATGGTTAGTTGGTTACAAAAGTCATTAAATTTCTAAATTCGTTTTAAAACCTAACCATACACTTTGCTCACTTTCTTAAACCCTTCGTTGTTTTGTTGAAATTTGGGATGCTGAATTGATTAATGGGACATCGTGAGGGGTTTGGTGAGAAAATATTCAATACAAGGTTTATAGCATTATATGTTGTGGCTCATGTGATTGATGAGACATAAATGCACACTTTTCTACCATTTCATTGAATTGCAATACGTTTTTCGTATTGAATATTTTCTCCAAGTGATGGGGGTATTAGATGAATTAATGCAATAAACTAAGGGATCTTTTGAAGTGGTTAGTCTTAAACTTGATTTGATCCAAATACTAGATCTTAGTAGAAGAACATTTATTTTTTATTTTTTTTGGGGGTGGGGAGGGAATTTTTTATTTGAACAACCAGGAAAACAAGATCAGATTACAAGTCTCATTCCCTCATAAGCACCAACTTCCAATCCGTAGCCGTTTGTTGAAAATGTTTGATATGCCTTCCCTAAGAACATTCATTGTAATATGATAATTTTGGTTTTTCTTTGCAACTCCAAAATTTCTAAGTACTATTCCTTCCACTGATCTAAGAAGTAAGAATAATGAATTGAACTGTAAACGAGGACAAATCAATGGCAGCAGAATAATTTGTTCATTAACAGGTAATCCTACTAAGGGTAATTCACTCCTCCAGTTTTGATCATGAATTATTGGATATCTGCAACTGTTTTTCTTTCTTTCTTTCTTTTTTTAAATAAAAATAAAAGTACTTGTTCTTGCTTGGATGCCAAAATGTCTATGGGAACTAGGAAGTCTCAATTTATGGGCAAACTAAGGTATCCCCGTGCCCGAGCGCACGAAATAGCGAAAAAATTAAATCTATATTTATGAACAATGAAAATTATTTATTTTTATCTGCTGACCTATGGTATGATAATTCATTGGTAGTAGAAACTCAATTTTTACTTTTTTTTTCTAACTTAAAATTGTAATAAACTCAAAAAATATTTTTGTTTTACTAAATTGTGTTTTAAAAAAAATAGTTAAAAAATTAAAAAGAAAGTTTATAAAAAACACACAAACTAATTAAAATTAAATAAGTTGAGTGCCCTCGGGCACGAGCATAACATAAAATTGTGTATGATTTATATATTTTATTCACTTATCGCAAATAACAAAATGATATTACATTGTCAATCACTTTTCAACAAAATCCATAATGATCAGTTTAAAATTATTGACAATGGTTGCATATTCAGTCGTATTCAACTTGATTATCTCAAATTAGTTGTTAAAATAACAAATATAGTTTGAATAGTATTTATTCACCAAGGAAAAGAAAGTCATTCACTTAAATGCAAAATGATAACACCTAAAATTCGATAAAGTGCCATATGAGCACGATCCAAATCAACTATTGATATGTTTAGTGAAAATATCAATTAAGAAATACAAAAGGTTAGTAACCATTTGTGTTGAATATATTTCACACAATAGAAAACATGTTAATTACTTATTTTACCACCAATCAATCTACATTTGTATTATTTTTTTTTTGTCACAAATTAAGCCTCACTTTTTTTTTATATATATATATATCTCAAATTAAAGGTTTCAGATAAAATATATCATTTTTATGAAATACTCATATTATTATATTAATTAAAATTTTACAATTTTAAAAGTTATACGCAAGGGGAAGGAGGATAAATGAGAGAGTGTGGGGTTGGGGGTAGGTAATAGGTGTAAGTAAAGAGAGGTAATGAAGTGAGAAAAAAAAAGTGGAGTCTCTAGAATATATATTTAAATAAGGGAGAGACTTAGACCTCCCTTAATTTTTTTTTTAAAAAAAGTGCGATTTTAACTATTAGATTAGATGAGAAATATGCATTTTAACCTTTAGATTGTCCATGTATGACAGTAGTCATATAAAATATCCTTCATTAACTCTCTTTACTTAATGGTGGTTAAACTTAATGGTTGAAAAAGATTAATTTAACAAAATCCCAAAAAGGGAATTAATCAAAAGAAATCAAAAATAAGAATAAAATCACATGTAAAAAAAATAGTGGTTTAAGGTTGAAAACAAATTATCTGAATTGTACATATTTGAATTGAGACGTTCAATGAATAAAAATACAGAATTAGTATAATTAAGTACATTATATCTTATTAGTTCAATATTTCAAAAATGACATTGAAAGAATTGAAATGTTAACAAGAAAAGTATCGTTTCAGAGTTAGAATAATCAGTCATAACAGTAAAATCACCTTTAAAAAAATAGTTATTTAAGGTTAAAAACAAATTCCATTGAATTGAGAGGTTCAATGAATTAAAACACAGTTTTAGTGTAATTATCTTTTATGTAAAATTAACTATTTTATTAGTTTAATTTTATTTTATTTTTATTTTTTTAACTATTTTTTTTATAACTTTTATTTTTAGTGTTTTGGTTATTAGCAATTTTTTTAATTGAGTAGATAAAACGTAAAACGAAGCAGATATACTAATAATTTTATTTCATTTTTAAACTTTTTAAAATTATACTAAGTTTAATCTAAATAATTCCATAAGATAATATTTTTTTTCTTTTTACCATAGGATTTAGTACATTAGTTATGTAAGTCAAAAAAAATAATTTAAGACACGTAAAAAGGAAAAGAAAAACTGTAATTTAGAGCGTAACTAATTATTCTTTCAATGTCATTTTTGAAATGCCAAACCAATAAGATTTAATATACTTACAAGTATCGTTTCAGAATTAGAATAATCAGTCATGTTCTAATCAGTTATGGTAAGAGTAAAAGCATAAAAGGAGAAAATTGAGGTTTTTAATTTTACATTATTTTTCAAACAAATAGTACACATATATACCTGATGCTTAACCACGGGGAAAGGAAAAGGGAAATAGGATTTCGTCAAAAATAATCAATATAAATTATTAAGTCACTATATTTTTTTTGTAAGTCTATCTCAACTTGCAGTTAAACTTAACTAATGGTTGAGATTGATCAATTTAACGAAATCTCAAACTTGGAATTAATGGTAAGAAGTCGAGAATAGCAATAAAATCACTCGTAAAAAAATAGTTATTTAAGGTTGAAAACAAATTTCATTGAGTTCTTTATGGAATTAATTAGATTATCTTATGGAATCAATTAGATTAAACTTAATATAATTTTAAAAGGTCTAAAAATGAAATAAAATAATTAATATATATGAGTTACAGTTCCCTTTAATTCGCTCTACGTTTTATCTACTTAATTAACAAAAAAAATTGCCAATAACCAAAACACAAAAAAAAATAGTTAAAAAAAGTAAAAAATAAAACTAATAAAATAGTTAAATTTACATAAAAGAAGATTTAAAGAGGGTGTTCAATAAATATCCTTATACTTAGCTCTTGTATCAAAATAATAAGTTACCTTATTAATTTTAAATTATGAGTTTTACTTTCTATTCCAAAACATAACTAAATAAATTAATATTTTAAATGTAATAATTTTGTAAGTTAGAGAGGAGAACATAACTAAATAAATTAATAATTAACAAAAAAATTGCCAATAACCAAAACACAAAAACTAAAAGTTATAAAAAAATAGTTAAAAAAAGTAAAAAATAAAAAGAAAATAAAACTAATAAAATATTTAATTTTACATAGAAGAAGATTTAAAGAGGGTGTTAAATAAATATCTTTATGCTTAGCTCTTGTATCAAAATAGTAAATTACCTTATTAATTTTAAAATTGTATCGAAAAATAACTAAATAAATTAATATTCTAAATGTAATAATTTTGTAAGTTAGAGAGGAGAATATAACTAAATAAATTAATATTTTAAATGTATTAAATTATGTATCATTGGATTGTTGAACCAATCTTAACTATTGGATTGTTGAATTGATTTTTGACTTTTGGATTAAAAAAGATAGCGGTCAAATCAATGAATAGTATTTCCTTGATTTGTATTATAGATTTCCTCTGTGTAGAAGTTGTCCTCCAGCAAATTTTTACAAACACGTCAAATTGTTAATAATAGTGGGAAATTTAACCGCAGTTTCCATTCACGACGAAAAGGGTTTAAAAATTGTTTGTTAGTAGATAATCTTCTCTGAAGATACACCCAACTCTTTGTAGACTATGACCTTTATTCTCTTTGCGGCATGTCAAGTTTATGAACCTTTTTCTATTCATTTTTTGTTTTCATGTTGGCATCTCATGTCCAAACCCATTTACTGCTTAATCCATCTTCTCACACAAATAGCTTCTCACCAATTCCGTATCTAATAATTTATTTAAATATGAGTACAATTTTCAGTAAAAGATTTATTTGATATGTGCTATGCAATGTTAAGATTTTAAGATCTTAATTTCACAACATGACTTGTAGGGGAGGGAAGAACTTGAAGCTGTGACATATCCCAGTAGCAAATTTTAATCATTTTATGAAGCTAGGTCTACCATCATTTAAAATGGACAATGAAGACATATCTCGAAATTATTCGGGTCAACTTTTCTTAAATAAATTAAAAATTTTAATATGACATGTTTCGTTCTAATATCGTAGTAAGCCCAACACACTTAACTCACTGCCGGAGAGGAAAATAGTGTGTTGATGAGATAGTGAGATATGTACACAAAAATAATGCCCCTCAATTTCATTATTAAGGAAATACATTTAAGACATCGTTTGATTCAGGTATTAAGGTCAGTGGGATTAATAATACCAGTATTAATAGTACTGGACTATTAATCCTGGTATTAATTTAATACCAATATCCTGTTTGATTAATACAGTATTAATATTGGGATATCTCATGCTGATGTTAATACCATATTTGATTCTGTAACTCGTATACGAGATTATATTTTGGACTAACAAAATAAAAAAATTAAAAAAAAAGAAAAAAAATTTAAATAATAATGTAGTAGTAGTAGTAGTAGTAGTAGTAGTAGTAGTGGCATTTTTGAAAATATATGGTTCATTTTTCTTAATCATGGATAAACAATACCACCTCCCCCCTGGTATTAAATTATACCACAAAAAGTGGTATTAAGTTAGTACTGGTATTAATAATTCCAGCACATTTGTGCGAATCAAACAAGATATTATAAAAAAAGTGGTATTAATAATCCCATCCCACTTTTTAATATCCGAATCAAACGAGGGCTTAATCACTGCACCAATTTTAACGGCGTAGTTGCAATTGGTCAGCGACAATTGGTGAGATCTTAGAGTTAGTGACCATAAGTGGAATTAGAAGAGAATAATGTTTAAAAAAGAGATAATTATCAATACATAAAATATTAATATTACTTAATTTTAAGTTTTGCTAAATTACTCTTTTAAGTTTTGTTAACAAGTGATTTTATTCAATTCTCGCTACAAACTAAGGACTTATTTAACAATAATATATGTTTTAAAGTGCCTTTATTGCACATATTTTTTTTAGGTAATAACAACCATTTATCCTGTTATGAGCTATATACTTTTCACTTTTCAATTAAAGATTGGCCAATAAGGAACTAGTTGTGAACAATGCCGGTGTTCGGCTCGCCATCCAATTATCCCTAAAATGGTACAGGTCACTGGAGAAAAAGGCTGTCACATTTATCTTTTTTACTTCCGTCCATTTTATTTATATATACATATTTATATAGATCAAATACATATATAAGTATATGTATATATATATATATTTTAAAATCAAGTGTACAGTAATCAATAATATAAATGAACAAGCTTACTCATATATATGTATATATATCACTGCCATACATAAAATCTCACAATATTTTTTATTTTTACTAATTTATGATGTCTCTTATTTATGCTTCCACTTAATCATTTTTTGAGTATCTCACTTTTCAGATATAGAATTATAATTTTAAATGTTTAAGTATAAAATTTAAGTTTCCAATGCAAGTAAGAGTAAAAGCCTTTGATATAAATATAGTTCCAAGTACATGTAGTATATTTAAATTTATAAATATAGAACTATAGTAGCTTCAATATCTATGTAGAGAAATTCAACACACACCAAAACACAAACTAGTGGTTAACATACTTAAATGAAGGCCAAACATACATACATACATATATATACGAGATATTTCAAGTCCGGACCAGTCCATATGGACCGGTCCATTTTATGACGGTTTTGCGTAATAAAAAACACCCTCCAAATATTTTTATGACGAAAAATTGTTGTAAAAGGACTAATTCAAAAGGATTGGTCTGTACCAGAAACAGACTCCACATATATATATATTTATTTATATAAATCTTATCAAATTCTTCCTTTCTAGCTACATGGGTATAGAAGCCAAACTCAATATCTACTAAAGTTATTATATACATATAAGTGATCTGCCCTATACAAAACTTCCCTGCACACACACACACACATATATATATTACACAAGTGAATTAAACCAAACTCAAATAAATCTTAAGTCTCGTGCAAAGGAAGGAGGTCTCCCCTTCATTCTTTCACCTACTACTAATCCGCTTCTCATTAATTACCCTCACCCCCTTATTGGTCCACTTGGGACATCCCCCTCATTCATTTATATTCTCTCATGTTTTCTTTCTTAATCTAGATATTTTTTATCTTTTGTTTTTTGTCTCATCTCATTCATATTATTGTTGTTATTATTATTATTACTAATACTATTATCAAAAAAATCCTAAAGTTTACCTAATTGTTCCCTTAAAACAATTATTCCTATTTTTCAAAAATACACCTCTTTTATGAACCTTCCTAATTTTTATTTTATTTTCTTATTATATATATATATTTAGGTTCTTACATAATAGCCTTCCTAACTGTGGGAGGAGGAGCAACGTACAAAAGTTTAGACCCTTGATTAGAGCGGTCCGGAGAAAGAATATGGGCCATCATGTGAGCTAGTATATTACAAGTACGAGACACAAATACAACAGGGGAACTCATAACATGTGGTGAAACCTTTGACATTCTAAGATGAGTTGTAGATGCGGATTAAATTCCTCGGGACATGCATGGATGAGGTTCACTATTTTAAAGGAATCTGTTTCAATGATAGTGAGACTAGGACCCTTGGTAAATAGGATTTGCAGGCCTACATTGATAACTTCCAGCTCAGTTGGGTCTAAAGAGGATGGGTGCCAATAAAACCCCAAAGCTAGTTTTCTTGATAATCACGAAGAAGTCCGCCATAGCCTCCCTTACTATCTTTAAAGCCGTTATCCACGTTGAGTTTGACATAACCCATGGGCGGTTTTACCCAGCGAACATTCATTGAGTCTGAGAAAGTAGCCCGCGCACGAGAAAAAGCTACATGGATGTCCATTGCATACATGCGGGCTTGCCGAATCACTGGTGAAGGATATAAGTCTATATTTTTTAAGACGGCTTCATTGTGTGATTTCCATATATACCATATAGTTGCCATGAATAGCATAATCCAATTAGCATTATTATATAAGGCAATGCTCGCACACTTGTTGATATGCTTTTAAACCCATTGTTAGAGAAGGATAGTGAAAAACCAGCCTTGAGTCGTGTGAGGAATAAAACTTTGCCAGATTATAAGAGAATGTGGACAATCACGTGATAAATGTAAGATGGATTTGTCATGATCTTGATATCTAGGGCAAACAGCATAATTAGTGAGGCCTAGCCTTTGGCGGTATGCGTTGGTGAGCATATGGTCATGAGCTAATAACCAGATGAAGAAATAAAAACGCCGGGGAGGTTGGAGTTTCCAAAGCCCTAGCCAATCATTAATGTTATTTTCTTGAGGCTCCTTATCGAAGAGGAACATACAGAAAGCCCTGATTGTGGAGATCGAAAATGTGCTTCTTTTTTATATCTCGATGTCCTATGGTTGGAGTATGAGATCGAGCTATAGATTTTGAATTTAATGTCAAATACGAGGAGGCGAGGTACGAAGCCGTTGCAAATCCCATGTCCCATTGGCGATTATATCTGCTATGATTCATGTTATCTCGAGGGGATGAATTTCATCAACTAACAAGTATAAATGATCGGCTTAATAGTTCACTAGGTTTTTGTGAGAGACAATCTATTTATAATGAGATTTCGTATTTGAATCCCTTCGGGCGCAATTGTTTAAAAAAAATTAAAAAATTAAAATTAAAACAAGTATAAAACCAAAGAGAGGCACATTACTCGTTACCAGTCCTCCATCCAAAACCACCGCATAATTATTTTAATAATGTTATAAAATTGGACATAAAATATCGATCATTTAAAGCTCGATGTTACACGTAAATATATACCTTCCTTTGACGTATGATTCAAAATATTGGCTGAGACCGATCCAATATGACCGATACCGAGTCAAAATGGAGCTAGCTGTGACATAATAAAGTAAATACTAGTATTTTATTGAATCAGTGATATTTAACTGAAACTGCATTGAGTCATCGATATTTCACTAATATTGATGGAGCGTATCATGATGGATCTTCAGGTAACAACGAATATCGGAGATTTGGGTATTATTGTCATTGTGGCTAATCAAATTTTTTCGATTATAGGTCATTTAGCCATTTATCTCATCCTTACCTCACAAGTGTCAATTCTTAACCTCCATATATCCCCATTCATCATTATTAGAGTCCTAAAGCAATGAGGTTGCATCCATATCGTTATTCTAAGCTTGATTGACTTATATTTAAGATATTTATATTTTATAAGATTGTATTATTATCTATTTATTGAATTGTGGTTTTAAATTGTATTATTAAATGCGACATAAATTAGTATTTCAATATAGACAATATAATTCGTACTAGATAATGATATTATACTTATCTAATTAATCTATCTTATTAATTTCATACTTTAAAATTTTTTCATTTTACTTTTGTAATTTTGTAATTTTTTAAATAAAATATCAATGCATATTTTAATATCAATACTTAAGTTAAAAATTGAGCTGCCGAGTTGGGCCGAACCTACGACTTTGAACCGTGCTTTGACTGCAATGTATCCAAAATAGGACGTGTTGGTGTACTAGACCGTCGTATTTTCAACCTTCTTCTATTCTCAAACTCAGCACCGAATCTGTCGACTCAGAGAAGAGAACAACAACAGCACAATCATGGGGATTGTTGGGAACCTCACTTCAGACCAGCTCCAGTTTTTCAACTCTCAGGGTAAGTAAACCCCCACCCCACCCCGCCCCGCCCCTTTCTTTCTTGAAATCCCCATCTCTCTCTAACCAGAAATTGATTTTATTGTTAAAGGGTATCTGGCGATTGAATCATTTTCAAGCCCCGAAGAGATAGGCTCCATGAGGAACAGAATGGACCAATTGCTTGATGACTTCGATTGCTCTTCCACCGCCTCCATCTTCTCTACTAAGAACCAGGTTTCTTCTTCTTCTCTATTCTATTCTACATAATAAATATAAATCCTTAATTGAAGTCAACTACTATCGAATCAAAAGTCAAAACCTTTGAATCGCTTCTGCTTTTAATTGTTCAGCAACGTACTAGCGATGATTATTTCTATGAAAGCGCAGAGAAAGTTTCCTTTTTCTTTGAAGGTAACTAGTTTATGACCCTTGTGTTAATTGACTGGATTGCTTGCTGCAAAGTCCTTAAATATTTGTTCTATCACTCTCCCTTATTCTTGTAATCAATTATCCATTTTATTCATTACTTCCTTCGTGATACTCCCACTTTAACTTTCATGTCTTTCAACCAAATCAATGATCAAGAATACACTTTTTATGCTACAAAAAGGAAATGAGACCTAACAATTTGAGACGGAAGGAGTATTAGGGGGAAAAAAAACGATTTCTTTGTTCTTGTCCTTCTAAGGTTTATTCTTTGGGTGCGAAATGTTTTTAGTCAGTTTTCTTTGGGTCACTCTCAAAAGAAAAGTAAGTGCATACACAAATAGACAATACAGTGGCTGAATGGCTAGACCAACAGGCAGTGTGTTTGAATGTGGTTGTTTTTTTCCTTCAATCCAAGTGATTTTGAATACTTTGCCCTCGAATATCATTGTTAGACCACCAAGCTGATTGCTGATACGATATACTTTTGGCAGAGAAAGCATTTGGCGATGATGGTAACTTAAAACAACCAAAGCAACTATCCATTAACAAAGTTGGCCATGGTATGCAAAGAATGAATGTTTGGTTTAAAATACTTCAATTGTATTTTCTGTAGTGGAAATTTCTTATTCTGATATGGGATTTATTATGGTATGTTTCTGCAGCTTTACATGAGATTGAACCAGTTTTTAAAAAGTTCTCTTACTCAGAGAAACTGTCTTCCTTGCTTTTCTCATTGGGTTACAAGAGGCCTGTGATCATTCAGTCAATGTACATATTTAAGGTACTTCTCTTATTGATGCTTATGTACTTTCTATTTTTTATGTCTTAATGGCTCTTTCATTTTGCTTACAAGCAAGTGCTGTCCTTATAGTCAATAGGCACTGTAGCAATACCTGTAGCTTCAGCGTATCACATTATGCAGGTCAATTTGATTGTGATTATGATGCATTAGAAACTAATTAATGTGCCAGCTTAGTATTGCTACCTTGAAACCTTTTTTGAATTATACATGCCGATTTCATAATGTTCACCTGATTCTCTTTTATGAAGTAATTTGTATGAATTTCATTTGCAGCAACCTGGCATTGGGGGTGAAGTAGTGCCGCACCAGGATAACTCGTTTCTTTATACCGACCCACCAACTTGCACGGGCCTATGGCTAGCTTTGGAAGATGCAACAATCGTGAATGGCTGCCTCTGGGCCATTCCAGGCTCTCAAAAAGGTTTCTGTCTGTCTTCCATGTACTACTTCTCTCTTGCCTATCATAGAGCCTAATAATTATGAGGCGTAATTATATTATTGATTTTGTTTCTAGATGGTCTTGTAAGAAGATTCATTAGAGATGATGAGGGGGTTCACTTTGATCAGCCTTTTCCATCGTATGACCAAAAAGATTTTGTTCCTATTGAAGTGAAAGCTGGCTCGTTGGTGGTAATTCATGGCAATCTTATTCATCAAAGGTTGTTTAATTGAATCAGTTCTCTGTAGTTAAATAGCACTGAATTTCTCATTTGTTTTAAAGTTTTATCTTTCATTTTCCCTTTTCTTGCAGCTTTGAGAATCAGTCCTCAAAATCAAGGCACGCGTACAGCTGGCATGTGGTGGATACTGATGGCTGCAAATGGGCTCCTGATAATTGGTCAGTGTTGGGAATTTTCCGTTACTTTTCAGCTATGGTTTTCCTTCGTTAGCCAAGAAGCACTGTTTGTTTTGTCCTTCTTGGCTAATATTAGAACACACATCCAATTTTCCTCACCTTTGGCTAGCTCATCCGAGTTCATGGTTTTGATGCTATTGTGGTATTTGGGAACAGCAAACTGTATCATCCGAGAGTTAATATAATGCTAAAAGATCTAAGAAATTGCCAAACACTATATTTACAATAAGCTCGGAAGTAGTTTATGTTGTTATCTATTTAGAAAGAAGATTATCTTTTTTTGTGCCCTTACTTTTTGGATTTTTTTTGTTGAATAATTTTGTCCCAAATCTTTCAGGATCAGAAGAAAGGTGGATCCGGAGCCCCTCTATGTTTCTTGATTCAACCCGACAATTCAGACAGTGGAATGGCTTCCATATGCATCTCAAGTAAAAATTTAAGGCCACAAAAAAAATAAATTGTTTCCCCTTTGGGGCATTGTTTGATTGATGTCTGCTACTCGAATAAATAGAGCATGTGGGTTTAGTAAGTTCAACATTATACCATCCTTTGACACGCCTTTTTAGCTGCATGGAATTCTAATTTATGTTTGTCTGTGAACATGTGTTGCTTTTGCCCCCTCATTTCCTCTAAACGATTCCTTCGATATCCCATTTCTTATTGACGTATAATATTATTTCTCGAGATCAAATCCAAATCACAATGTCGTTATTTTTGAAATGTTTCTAGTAGAACAATTGCACAGGAGCTTGAGCTTTTGAGCCTCCTTCAACTGAACTACTGTTTACGAAACTAAATGACTTTCTCACTGCAACACTTGAGTCATTCCATATGTAGTACAAATAGCAAGTTGTCTTTGGACGCAAGCATGCACAAACTTAATGTGAAATAGGTCCCACGCCCAAGATATATACGAGTTTAAATTTGTTGAACAACTTAAAAGAGAATTTGCAGTAACACAACTATCATTGGTGGATGCATAAAAACCTCTAAAACAATTGTAGTAGTTTTTGTAGTGGTTTCTACGCACCTACCCCCAACAGAATTGAAGGATTATTATGAGAACAAGAGAGGGAAAAAGAAACATATGGGGCACATGTAGCACCAAAGATGAGCTCATGACAGTCTGCATTGTAGCAAATAGTAGGGCTTCGGCCCACAGATGGATAAAAAAAAGTGTCGCAAATCGTCATATTTGGAAATTGGTACCTTTTAACAACTTCCATATCCTTGTAACCATATTTAACTAGCTACCCATGAATGAATAAAAAGTGGAAAAAATTATCATTAGTTATTGGTGCAAAATCATATACTTCTCCTTAAATAAAGGAGACGAACAATTGTTAATGTTTCTCTGTATTACATAACCTGCTAATAAATTGCGTTGTTATATCCTTTGGATAACATTAACAAATAACTATTGCATTTGGACTAGGCATGATTGAAGGGAAGCCTAATGTGGATTGAGAACAAATACCCGGCAACAATCTTTCCGGGAAAAGAATGTGCCTTGATCTCCAAGTGAGATGAAGGTTTTTTCGACAAATTATATTCTAAACTAGAATATCATTCTACTATTCAAGAAGCTTATTACAGGTGCTGACACCAATAGCCGCTGCAAGATGCCAAGCAGCATGTAGGTATGGAGTTTGTGGGAACACATCATCAGCTACAAAAAATGCACCCCCTAATAGTGAAGATATCTTATGCACCTTGTGCGCCCTCTTAAGTTCTGGATCTTGAACCGCCCGTTTTGCAAAAGCCACCTATGGGTGAAATCGATCTAAACATGTTAACATATGAACAAGAAGAAATTTTAAATCAAAATTTCAGATTAAATCACTTGATAAACCTCATTGTGTACCTCCATCATCCCAGTGTGAACGGCTGAAACCATAAGAGGCTGGATTGGTAGAAACAAAGCAGATGCTGCCATTAGCAACTTTGGGTTCTCGTTCCTGAGTGCCCTTGATAGACACTGGAAAAAGAATTTTGGTATAGAATTTTAAATCTCCAATAAAATAGCTTTGAAACGGAAGGCAGCTGGAGGCTACAACTTATTCATCAATATTAAGAAATAATCTCCATACTGATAATCAAATCACAAGAACAATGTTGGATTTTGTCGAAATATTTAAAAAGGTCATTTCTATTTCATGGATGACTGAGATGCACAGTTGCGAGTTGCAAAAGAATCATACTCCAGATGATACAAAGAATTAGGTTTAGGGCTTAGTAACTTATTATTGAGCGACTTATGTGGGTCAGATATAAGGTCCTTGAGGTGAGCTAAGCTGGGATCCCAGATATAAGGTCCCACAGAAAAACTAGACAGGACATTTTTCGTATATACAATGTATTTCATGGGCTCTTGTTTTAGTATAGTTTAAAATATTGGTCACTTTGCTTAAGGTATTATAAAAACTTTTATTGCATCAGCAGCCTTGTGCAGTCAACCACTCTACACTCTCGCTCTAAGGACTGGCCCTGAGCTAAGATTAACGATCGCTTCCCTTCATATTTTAGCTTTCAGAATGCTCAAACAGACGCTAGCTAACTTACCACAGTTGCCGTGGCTATCGTTGTATAGTCAGCCCATCTTAGATACTTCCTCAGTTTTCCTCTTGAAGCATGGTACAAGCTCGAGGCGACTCCTACTCCAATTAACGAATTAGCATAAAGCTTACAGTTCAAATTCTTTCTGCATCATCACAAAATTAAGTAATCAGACAAAATTAAATATATATTTGGCGGTTATCATGCAATTAAATAGCGATTTCTTGCCTTGGGGCCTGGACTCCAAGAACAATAAAAGGAATTGAAGTGAGCACATTCGCAATTGTTTCTGCTATATGTTTATCACCTGACAGGAATTGCAAAAAACTATTCTTAGCAAAATATGTAAGAATTTCTTTTTTGCATATATATGAGATAAGAAACCATGTACCATGCGAATAACATTATTTAGAACGGAACAGAAAATGTATTTCAATACATACCGTCAAGACAACACTGGATGGGCCTTAGGCACGAAGGCTTTTGCTGCCACACTCTCCTGAGGAAACAATTGTACGCCACACATATTTCATGAAAGTGTTGAACTTAGGATTTCAATTATGGAAATACAAAACGAATTTTACTTAGATATATGCAAGCATACATCAACGGGCAAGAATTTATATTTCACTCACTGCACTTTTAGTGCCGAACTTTCACACGGTGACTGACGGAAGTCTTTATGTTGGCTTATATCTTCCAAAGGAAATGGTGAATGAGGCACCAGATGAACTCCATGCACCCCCTCTAGGGCCCTGCTTGTGTTCAATGCACTGTGGGTACACATAAAGCTGATCGGCAATCTGTTGAATGTACAAAAGTGTCCCCAGGGATGTAATTAGAAGTCACTAAAGATCAGATTAGATTTCGATAATATTTATTTGAATTGCTAATAGACAAATACCCTTTTAGAAAATGAAAAGAGATGGCTCATCTACGCATGGTGCATTCAATATAATAACGAAGGAAATTTGCAGGTGCTCTTCTCATAACAAATGGAATGAAGGGGGTGAAATTAAGGGTGGTCTAGTTGATTTATTAACTTTTGATTACTGAATACTAAATGCTTAATGTTGAATGGATCTCTGAAAAATGTGTTTGATTTTATTTGACTCCAAAATGCTGAATAGATGGTATTTTACAAGTTTATCCTTGTTATTATGATATATATCAAGATCTAATGAATACAAATTCAATAATAGTAAAATTAAGCATTCAACCTCTTAACACAGTATCAAGAGACAGGTGAGAACACAAACAATATTTCTACTTCTTAATGCTATATAGATTTTCAATTCAACATTAAGGAGTAAAAACAAACATAGTCTATAACTCCGTAAGCGAAAAAATGATAATCACTGAAATTGAGCTGTAATTTGTATACATTAATGATAATAGTTTGTACGCATTATTTTCAACTAATGACCATACAGCACGGTCTGACATAAATAAATACATATGAAAATATCAAACAAAACTTATTAGCAGTATACAGAAACTCTTACTACCATTACCAGATTACACGTTTTAAAACTAAGCCTGTTTCCAAAAATAAATAAATAAAAACTTAGCTGGATGGCAAGAACTAGAATATAGCGAATTACCTAATTAAGAAATGTCAAATTCAGAAATTAGTTACACATAAAAAGGTTTTTTAATATGTTAAAAGAGAGAACCTGTACAATGGTATTTGCTTGAGCTTGAGGGTCAAGATTGAGAGAAAGAGACAACAAAACTCAAATACTTCCCAGGAACAGGAGAATCTCCCTCAGAAACTGTACGCATATTCCGCCTCTCATAGATTTGCTTCCGAATCTTAAATTCCCCGATCCATTGGACAAATCAGAATTCCTTCTAAGGCTTCGTATTGCCAGGTCCAGGCCGAGGCCCATGATATAGGTCTAGACTTTTTTAAAAATATGTTTGTTTTTCATTTGAATGGACCTCAAATATATTTTTCGTTTGAAATAATGTGGCTTCGACCGCTGAATATTTAAAATATTAAAATTTCATTCATTATTGTTAGAGAAATAATAACTTGTGTCATATGGGCACATATTAAGCATTTTATTAATAAAAATGATAATTATATTTATGAGAATTTGTATCCTATTAAATGTGTATTTAAGCTTTTTCTTTTTTATAAATAATTTCTTAACATGTGTTCTCGGGATATATGTTAACACGACTCTTAAGCTGCATTTGCCATGCAAGATAAGATGGTGGGATGGAATAAAGTTGATTATATTCTATATTTGGTGTTCGTTAACATTGGATATCTAGACGCATTAGTTATCTCACTAAAACTTTTTATTCCATCGACAGAGAGATTAACGAATCCCACTTAAGAGGTGAAATTATTTTATTCTATCCGAAAGAAATAATTAAATAATTCTATCCAACTCTCTAATTTGATGCGACAAATACACCCTTATTATTATGATACAAATTAGCACATTTGGAGCAAAAAGAATACGAACAACGTTCAAATAAAATTTTATTAAATTAAGTATTAAATATTCAACTAGAGTTTGTCTCTTAATGCTTTATGTTAAATGAACTTTCTTATGCTGAATAGTTATTTAAAACTTGGAAGTAAAAACAAACACCACTTAAAAAAGCCAATGAATAGATAGTTGAATTTTTTTAAGCACGATAGATTAATGGATTTGAGAAGTACTATTAGACCCGGAATGCTTCTCGAATAGTAAAAGGGTTGGTCTTCAACCCTGGGTCTCAAATTCAAGTCCCTCCCCCTCAAGACTTGTACACTTAGATCTACCATGCGGATATCTGAAAAAAAAAAGATTTGAGAACTACTACTACTCAACTTAAAATTAAATTCTTATGAGAAATGACCTAAAAAAAGAGTAAGAATGTGGCATATATTATGTTAATACTCGGGTTTCCTTTGTACTACATGTACAAATACAATTAGAGGGCCCCCTAAATGAAAAGTAAGTCTTAATTATTAGACAGTACGCATACCGAGATACCGACACAGAGTGGGATTTGAATGAGAAGTCAAACTAGTAGTAGTACTGTAGAGGGGTTTACCGGCTGACTGGGACCCACACATGCATGGGAAGCCAAATGATCGATCACTAAACTAAACTAAACGACAGGTTATAATACACCCCACCCCACCCCACCCCAACTGAGAAGAGGAATTGAGTTTGTATCTTTTAAACCCTGCATGGCTGCATATGCTTGTAATTGACTGACCCCCGCCCTCATCATCTTTTACAAAGCCAACAAAAAACTGCCTTAGTTAATTTAATATTTTTTGGTATTTCATACTACTCAACTTGATCAATAATAAAGTTATATATACGCTATACGATGTATTAAACACATCAATGAGATTTATTATTTACACAAAATTATTAAGTTATATGTCTCATGCATAAAATTACTATAATATTAAAGAGAGCATAAAGAGCACATTTAATTACCAATAGACCAATTGTCAAACATATGTTCTTAACGTGAAAAATTAATAAAATATCATCTTTCATACATAGAGTGTGCCTCTAGACACTAGCGTGGTTAGGAAATTTGTTCAGTGGAGTCATTTGATAATACCTCTCTATTACTCAAAATGCATTTGAAACAAATACTTTGGACATTTTTAGAACATGTTTTGAGTTTTGCGTGAAAAATATGATTGGACTATGTACTTTTTTTCTTCTTTTTCACAATTTGACTCTACTAGTAACTATTTTTTTTAAGAGTAAATATTATCAATGGCCACTGAGTTATTGGTAAATTCTACCAGTAGCCATTATACTTCATTTTGTTACAATCAATCCATTAAACTTTTAAAACATACTAATAGTGGCCACTTTGTCAAATTCTACCGTTAGTTTTTGACGGAAACCATTGTCACTTGAAATGTTAGGGGCATTTAAATCTTTTTCCCTTTTTTTTTTTTCTTTTTTTTTTCTTTCCTTTCCTTTCCCTTCTTCTTCTTCTTTCGTCCCCACCCCTTATCACCGCCACCACCCACGATGCACCCCACCTCTCACCCTCACCCTCATCGCCGCCGCCACCGCCATCCTCGCAATGAGAGGTGGTTGCATTTCAAATCTCATCAAAAGAAACATGAAATGATTTCTCGATCCTAAATTCATCACTTCTTTTCTTCTTCTTCTACCAAGCCTTGAACCCGTGCTGTGGAGGTGAGTTGAAACAACAACCAACCAACACCACCACGGAGGCCCAGTTAAATTCATCACTTCACTAGCTAAAAATTTATGCAAACTCTTAGAAATACAGGCAAACAACAAATTCCAAGTGAAATTGAACACCGCCAAGAATTTAGCTTTGTAGGTTACTCTGGCGACACTACGAATTGCCGTCAGTGTTCGCGGGTGAAGTTGATACCGTATATTAACATATATATATATATATATATATATCGCAAATAGTGCATGAGAGGTAAAGTTTTAGCCAACAGGGTAGGATAGGCGGTAGAATCTAAAGAAGAAGAAGAAGAAGAAGAAGAAGAAGAAGAAGAAGAGGAATGGCGGAAGAAGAAAGAAAACAAAAGGGAAAAAAAGAAAAAGACTTAAATGCCCCTAACATTTCATGTGATTGTAGTTTTCGTCAAAAATTAATGATGGGATTTGACGGAGTGACCATTGGTAGTATGTTTTAAAAGTTTAATGGTCCGATTGTAACAAAATGAAGGCTAGAGGCCACTCGTAGAATTTGTAAATAGTTCAGTGGCCATTGATAGTATTTACTCTTTTTTTAAATTTAAGTTATGTCAATTATATATACCAACACCCTATTTATATGTAAATTTTAAATATTAAGTTGGGCCACTAGACCCCAAAATAATAATAGTAACAAAGCCTATGCTTGCAGACTAGTATATATGTATATATCTTTTAATTTAAATGAAATATTGAACTCTTAGAGTGAGAAGACTGATCTTAATCGTAAAAACACCCACTTGAATTTGAGATATTCCTACTTTGAGTCTCAGCGGAAAAATTTCTCTTTTATCTTGATGAATGAAAAATACTTGCACCTTTCTTGACATAGAATTTGAAATAAAAAATAAAATAAAAGCCTTGACGATTCAAATAAGAGACTTTAAACAGTTAAGTAGATCACTATTTAAGGGCCCAAAATGACAATGTCACAAAAGGCTCATTTTTTTTAATGGGAGGAGTGAGAATGATTTGTTCTATAATTGTCACATGGTAATAATTAATATGCGAATTAATTAGTTAAATTATTAATCTCTTTTTTTCCATTTTTAAACAAACTTTGCTAATCTCCTCAATTATTAATAAAAATAAATATGTGTTCTCTTTATTAATCTTAACTTACATATATACCTCAAGAATTTACAAATTGGTGTTTGTCTTTTATACTTTGATTATAATTTATTTTTACTATTATATTATAAATCAATTTGAATTTCTTTTCAACTTTATAAATAAGACAGTAAAAATTCTAATTTATTTATAAAACAAGACAATTCTTTTTTGTAATAATTTTTAGCGCAGACACAATTTTTATAAAATCGCCCGTGCATAGCACGGGTTATAATCTAGTTTCTTTTAATAGTTATGCAGATGAAGACGGACGGCCAATCGAGTTTAGTGGAAAAAACAAATACAAATGAAGAAGCATCCCATACGCGTCTTGCTTCAACAAGTAGCATGCGTATTTAGGGGGCATAATTCGTATTTTTCTCGAGGCCACTAAAACGGGAAATAAAGGTCTCCTTGTTTGGACTTTTGTATATAGAGCCCATACATCTAGAATAGGGGTGGGAAAATATACCAATAATACCGTACCAACTTGTACCAAACCGAACCAATACCAAAATATACCGAAATTTGGTAATGGTACAATACCAATCGGTATTGTACCATACCGATTTTTTTTGGTACGGCACTGGTACTCAAACTCATTACCGATGGTATACCGTACCGTACCGAAATTTTGGTATTACCATGGTATACCGTACCGAACCGTACCAAGTGTACCAATTATACCAAATACATTAAATTACCAAATTAATTACCAATAGTCTAATTATTTATATATTTGTGTATTTCAGTATTTATATATTTGTGTATAGACTATAGAGTATAATTGTTAGAGTATGAAAATTAAATAAAAAATAATACAGTTTGTGTATTTATGTATATATATATGTAATCAGTAATCTGTGTTATTTATATATTTATTAATTTATATATATATGTAATCTATGTATTTTTATATTTGTGTAATAAAGACATATATATATATATATATGTTTATTAATTGCATGTAACATTATTAAACAATAGATGCTAAAAAAATAGTGATGATTTACAATGCATAGGAATAGGAGTATGTATATGAGCACGCATCTAGTTATTAGTTGATTAAATTGAAAATGAACTTGATTACAATTTAACATTATTGACCAGCTTGTGATAGGATTTTGTTTGCTTTGTTTTTTATTTTTTTATTTTTAAATAATGATAAGCTGACCTTGTTTGACAAATTATAAATGGTTTGATGGTTGTATTCATTTTTAGTTTGATAGTAAATAAGTACCTTAAAATGTTTAAATTAAAATTGTTAATAGTAGTTAAAAAACAATTGGTTAAATAAGTTGTTATGCGTGTGTAACAGTGCTTAAGAACATCTCTAATTGAATGTATTATTAAAATTGGTTAGAATGTTTATTTTTCTCTATAATTAAAATTGTCGGATATATTATTTGTATAATTGGATTAGTGTTTATAGACCGTTAAGGGTATGTAATCTTCTTTTTTATTTTTTAGGATTGATTTTTTGGTAATGTAACGTACCAATCCATACCGTACCGATATTTTGGTATACCAAAGTTTGGTATACCGAAGTTTTGGTATGGTAATGGTAACAGATTTTGGCGTACCAAATTTTTTGTACGGTACTTGGTATACTCGGTATGGTACGGTATTGTACCAAATTCACCCCTAATCTAGATATTGGACGACCTGTTAATGAGGATATAGAATGTCTATGCGAACACGGTAAATCTGAACATTATGTAAATTCTTATGTAACACTTATCATTTGCTGAAATCATTGTCTTGCAAAATTCCTAGAATATACTTAATTTTATCTAATTATTTAAATTAAAAATTTCACTTTAACTTTTGTATATTTTAGGACTTTTTGATTTCAACATAATCTTATAAAGACTTTTATTAGGCATACACCTATTAATATAATGGATCCATGAGACCCGGACATGAGTAACAGATATGAGAAATATACTAATATCTATTACTTTTAATGATAAAACATAAATATTGACTAAAAATTTACTATACTTATTCGTCATGGACTTTGGACGATGATTAAATTGTAAGGATTAGTGATTTTTTTTTATTTTATTTTTATGGATCAAAAAATCCTAATATTTTACCTATAAATAAATATATGGCTTAGGTCCCTCTCTTATATGCATAAAACAACATACTGTACAAAGGCTTTCCCATATTGCCGTGCATACGGAGCCTCTTATACAAATAAACAACACACAAAGATAACTCCATATTATCGTACATACATAGCGTAGAGAGAGGAGGATCTTTGCCTCCGCCTCCATTCTAGTTCCTCCTAATGGCTTCAATCTCAACGTCAATAACTTTTGTATGTATATGTTAAAGATCTTACAAATCAATGATAATATAATTTTTTATATCGTAAGATTTATCCTATTGATTATGTCTTAAAATGGAATGAAACTTCTAATTTAAGATATCCTATAAATAAAAGTGAGACACGTGTGAGTGTAGTCTTCTATTCTGATATACATATAAAAGCATCCAAAATGATTGATGTTGATAGTATAAGTGAAAATTTTATATTTTATCACTTTGTTTTTACTTTACAACTATCGTACTATACTCTACTTATCATACCACTAAATTTATTAATAGGATGCTCTAACTATATACATATATATAAGGGGTTAAAGAATTGTGTAGCTGAAATTTAATATATTTTTTAAATAGTTGATAGTGCATTTGTCACGAGTTACAACTTAGTGTATATATATATAAGAGAAATTACAAAATCAAAGTATACCAATACCCTCCATTCATAGATTTTTAAGGGAGAAATATTCCGGGGACAACGGCTATTAATACAGGACAGTCCTTCCTCCACCCTCCCCCTCCAAAGCACAATAAACATATATAAAAAGAGATGCCAATCTATATATATGTTATGTATATGTCTACCCAAAAAATTCTTGTTTAGTTACACATAGAAGGTCCAAACTTCGAAGATTCAGAAGGGGAAACCAACAACGTAACACTTATATATATATAAAAGAAGGTTCCAGGAATCAAGGGTATAGCTCATGTGACTTGACCCTTAAGATAAGGAGAGCACCCCCCCCCCCCCTCTCTCTCTCTCTCTCTCTCTCTTCCCCTCTCTTTACAGAAGAAAACAACACAAATCTCTCTGTTACAATCAGTGTGCTCTAAATCACAAGTGTTTGGTGCAATGGAAGCTTCTGTAGGAGGAGGAGAGAAAGGAACAAGAAGAAGGAGAAAAAGAAGTTATAATACAGCAAGAGTAGCAGTTTTCTTCTTATGGGTCATCTTAATTTTCACTAATTTAAGTTCTTGTTCAGCCCACAGTGGTACTTCCAGTCGGAAAACTCAGTTTTTGGACAAATCGGCGTCAAGTGGAGGTTTGAGTCCGAGTACAAGTCCAGTGGACGAAAAAGGTACGGAAAAGTTATACGGAGAAGAAGAGAGAATAGTTCACACAGGTCCTAATCCTCTTCACAACTAGCTACAGTGACAAGTCAATGGAGGAGTTTTGCTACTGTTAATTCTAATTCCTAGTGGGTTAGTTTTAGAATTCAAATGAGAAAGAGTATGTCAGTACGTTCTTTCTTTTTCTGTTAACAGCCCCGCCTCACTGTTCTTCTTTCTTTAACCTCTGAATTGGAATTAATGGTAGCAAAGCTTTTAGCTTTTTCAGTGGTTATTTAATGAGGTTGGTTTAAGAGTAATAGGTAGCTAGTGTTAAATGCTCTTTTGTTTTCTTTTCGCTGTGTTATTCACTCTCCTCCTGTACCTCCCCCCCTTCTGTTAAAACTTAATTAATTGTCTATGTATCGAATGCCAGCAGTTATTGCATGTTACTCTCATCTACGTATTATTCGTCTTTTGCCTTTTTTTTTTTAACATTGACCGGCCAATTAAAACTTTTGTTGGGCAACCCAAGCTATATATTTTAAGTTAGTCTAATTATATTTGATAATATATAATCTAAAATAAATTTATCTTGAACGCTCTAATAACAAATGGATAATATAATAACATATAATATTTCTGCCTCTATACCCAAAAATTAAAATGTAATTAAATAAAGTTGCCCCAATTAAGTACTGAACGCTGCAAGCGTTATATATTGCATGCAGTGATACAGTGTAGGACAGTTTACTGATTTTTCTACCCTTCTCTCTTATAGTTAAGGTGGGGTAGGGCACATGCTATTGTCAAAACTTTGGGCAATGCCCTTTTTCTTGTTTTGACTGTCTAATCTTCATCAGGTTCAACACCCAAAAAAGGAAACAAAAGAGAGGCGAAATAGGGTAGCTAGCTACATCCACCACGTACGTGGACATTAGCTAGAGTTCCCGGTCTAGCCTTTCTGTTCCGGTGATACCCAACCTATGCATATTGGATCATTTATTTTAGTATATACTCTCTTTTAGAAAACAAGAAACATATTTAGTAAAATAATTGTATCATTTTCTCTCTCTCTCTCTCTCCTTACATTTTTTTTATCAGTACGGTACAGAGAGAATTTATTGTGAAAACCGAACCATCCAGCTCATCAAATCCTGCCCATTCAATTTGCACTGGGACAACTGATCATGCAGGAAAGCAGTAGAAACAATATATATTGTGATTAATGATCGAAGACCAATATGATCGATACACTGACCGTGCCAATTAATTTAATTGATTTTTGAAAACATCAATAGATTAATGCATATATAATGTGACATTATTAGCTTTATAAAAGTTTATAATCTTAATTAATCTATCTATCATAATTTTTAGAAGGGCTAATTGATTGATTATTCCTAGAAGTCCACATCTGATTATTGACTTAAATGCTTTCAAAATTTTCTCTCAAGAAGGATGCCTGTCTCGCCTAGCCAACGCGCACGCATTCTCAGGGTTTTGCATACTCACCCCAAACATATTATATATATTTAATTAATATTATTGAATAGAAAAGTATGTAATTAATGCCTCATGCAGTATCACTTTCAATGCATTGGCAGCCGGACAGCAAATTAAGAGAATGCTATTTCTAAGACTACTTTATTTTTCAAATGAAGTCACGCTGGGATTCAGTCACATTTATTTCTTTACAACTTCATAAATAATATCTCTAACAATATCGAAATAACAGTACTCAATCCTGGTAGCATAATGAAGATGCCATTTCATTGAATGAATCTAAATAATAACTTAAATTAATCATTTTGGGTGAGAAATACGTGGATTCGACATAAGCTAAGAGTGCTACATATAAAACCGTTTTTCTTAGTTTGCATCTTTATTCCTTCAAAGTTTTTATTCATGTATTTTTGATTATTCAACTTGCCAGCTCAAAATGCAGGGGAAAAGGACAAAGAGTAGAGGAGACTATATATCAACTTAAAATCCATTACTAAGATTTCCCTATAATTAATTAGTAGATTAGGAAGTCAAGAGGGGTAGGGTCCAAAGGGTTGCCTAAGGGTAAGAGCAGTTTTTCTAGATTTCTGTGTCCTTTTTACTTGACCTTGGCGCTGGAAAGAAATATTATATATACATTTGTTGTACCAATGTTACCTTTTTGCTTAACAAGACCATGTTCTCAAGGTGAGATATTTAAAAAAGGGCGTAGAAACTTCGTTGGAATGAGTTTTTTTAAACTAAAGCCACTAAAAAATTCAGCATACATGGTTAGGGAAGATGAATGGGTCTATTTCCTGAAACAAAATTTTGAAAAGTTCAAAAGATACTTGGAGAGAGAAGGATATATTGTGTGTGCTAAGATAGTTCTTTAACTTCTTTTTTCCCCCCGAAATGAATGTTTGCTTGCAGCGCGCTATAGTAGTGCATTTAAATGTGAGTTAATGAGGGGTGTGATGAAAGCACAACAACCTCTCACTTTCTCACACACCCACACACACAAAACTATGACAAGCATATATAATGAAACTATAGTTTATTGCTTCCACCCACCCAAGTCATATTGCCATCTTTGCTGTCTAATTAATGGGTATCTTTGGACTAAATATTCATGGACAAATAGGCATATTCAGAATTTGAACTAGATTTATTTATTATCTTCAATTACATTAAAATCCATCAACAGTTGAGTTGAGGAGGATCAGGATATGATTGTGTGTGAAAAGAAGGCCCGGCCCCACAATGGTTCACAGCCTGGTTGGATTGATGGCTAGCTACAATGATCACATTATCAACTACCTAACGCATCTTATTAGTGTTAATGAGTGTACGTAGGCCACGCACATTCACAAACTAATTAATGACATGCCATCTGAAGGCAGTTGCTTTCTACGATGGCCGAATTTAAAAGGGGGCATCATTTCAGTTGGTCTTTTTTCATCCTTTACTGGCCGGGATAATCTTTCGTGGGAATGTTCTTGTTGTGCAATTTAAGTATTAGAGTTTAAGAACCAAGTTTGGTAAACAGGGGCGATAATATATTGCAACTAGGAGGAGAGCATAGGATAGGACCATCTCTTTTTATCCCAATAAAGAAATGTGATTTGATCAATATTAATGGTTGGCTAATAAAAGGATCGAGATGCCCAAAATTAGTTTTGATGGAGAAATGATACTATGATACATTATGGGGTGGGGATTCATTAATTAGTACCAGTGCCTAAAGTCAGAAATTCCGCAACCAAATCCAAAGGTGGCGTTAGTAACACCAGTGCATTTTGGATCCAAGGGCCTAACAATTTGTGTCACAGCTTACGGTTATAAATTTGGGCCGGCATGGATCATTCAAATTGGAGAATCTGACTAAAAGGTAGAGCCCAATGTAGAGAATAGTTGACGAATAAATGATGGCATTCATTGACCCGATCGAATAAAGTATATGCTAAAGTATTTTATGTCTGTAACCGGGTGAAAAATAGGAGAGAAAATCAACTTTGGTTACCCTAAGATCCTCGAGGTTCCAAAGCAACATCCATGAGATATATGTGCCTGCAAATGAATGAAACGATTTATTATTTGATCAAAAATTGTAATAGCAGAATCTCTATCACGTGTATGATCAGAATAAAATATTCGGTTAATTACCTCAACAAATACGTTATCCAAACAAAAATCCATTTTCCACATTGATTTGCCTAATGTCTGTTTAATTACCACCAGCAGAAATTGAAGTGAACCAAATGTGAAATTAATTGAGTGTCATCAGAAACAGAGGTGCATTCAAAGAAAACTAGAGCACGTAAAGAAAGAAGACAAAATGAGAATTCAGTTCAACGTTAGTAATATGAATCAGTAATTGAACATTGATTCCAACACATTAGCAGCTCTGTAATATGAACACAAGGAAATCAAAAAGAAATGCTAAATAACTTATTATAATAATCAATAATTTACAAATTATCCTATTTGGATTAGTGTTCTTCAATCGGAGCAGCATTCAAAACCTGAAAACTCAAGAAACTATGGGGGTCCCCTTATATGTTAAATTTCATAGACTCTGTGCTTCTTTTCACATAGTGGCATAGTACATAGAAAAATCACGAGTGAAACTGCTTAAGTTCAAATTTGAGGTCAATTGAATACAACTGTAAGTAGAAGTGAACCATTCTCCTCCGATATAAAACCAGTGTCATTTACCAGACTCAAAAGAAATGAAGTAAATAGAACAAATGAAATAACCTGATCCATTACAAAATGCTTGTCCTTGTGGTATATGTGAAGATTTAATATTCTGGACCTTCGTAGAAATCGAAAGAACTCCAACGAGTGCTTTGCTCTTTAATGGAACATTGATTCTTTAACTAAATGGGGATTTACATCTGCTAAGCACATCGTAATGCTTTGATTTAAGAGCGCAAACTACATAAAAAGCTCAGAATTTTCATACCATTTTACAGGTGTAACATGGCCATTGGAGACACTATCTGGCTTTTCCATCTAAAGAGGTCAATAACTGCCCTCCAAATTTTCCAGAGATACATAGTTGATGATCACTATGTATGCACTTAGTTATTCATAGTAATGTTCATGCTGAACTACTTGTTTGTCAGACTCTGTGCAGTTTGTTTGTTGTCCCCAAGAAGTTTTCCTTTCAACCCAATGGCGTCATATATCATTTCTTGAAAACCAATTCTTGCAGTTCAATGATAAGACACCAAAACTCATCATCACTCTTTGGCCGTTTCGAAATCAGTTTTCATCCTCTTCCAATCACCAAAAGTCTTTGCATGAGCAAATCCCACTCTTGAAATGGTGAAAACGACTCTTATCTCTCATGATGATCTCTCTGTTGGTGATTTTCGAGACAAATTTAGAGAAAGTATGGCAGTCATCACAAGTTCTCAAATTTTTCATTACTCTAATGGGGGACCCAGGTCTCACATTGATAAGACCAAATGCGATTGCGAGCTTTTCACTGTGAGCACTAAGTGACGCTTCCTTTTCCTCCATATCCACATCATGCAGCACTGAACCAGTCATAGGACTGTAACCCATACTTTTCATATGTTTAATTAGCTTATTTAACTTTCTGTGTATTATCATCGCCTGTGGGTGCCATCTATCTCCACCATACAAAATATGAATTTGACCATTAAATTCAACCGAGCTGTAAGCAGCTACTTTCCTCACGCCTTTCTTTCGCATTTTTTGCCTAACCTTTTCAACACTATGCCATCTCCCAGCAGCTGCATGCATGTTTGACAACAAAATATGATAGGAACCAATATCAGGGGTCAATGCAAAGAGCAAATCTGCCACACGCTGGCCCAATTCAATATTTTGGTGGATTGCACAGGCACCCAATAGAGCTCCCCAGACTCCCGGATCTGGCTCAATGGGCATGCTTTGAACAAAGCTGTAAGCTTCTTCGAGGTGCCCTGACCGGCCAAGCAGATCCACCATACAAGCGTAGTGTTCTCTTCTTGGTTTCATGTCCTTGTCACTGGATTGAGCCATGTAATTGAAGTAATTTTGTCCTTCTCTCACTAGCCCAGAGTGGCTACAAGCAGACAGAACCCCAAGAAAGGTGACATAATTAGGCTGCACCCCGTCTTTTTGCATCCTGGAGAACAATGCTAACGCTTTCTCACTCTCCCCATTCATAGCGTACCCTCCAATCATAGTACTCCACGAAATGACATTCCTGCGAGGCATGCTGTCAAAGAGATTCAATGCCGTTTCGAGACTTCCACATTTTACATACATGTCGAGCAGCGCATTATCAACAATTATATTACTTTCAATCCCTTCTTTAATGGAAAAATCAAAAATTTCCTCCCCGGTTTCCAAGCACCCTAAATGGGAACATGCTGAAAGAGCACTCACAACAGTCACAGCATCAGGCCTAATTCCACTAGCTCCCATTTGGGTAAACAACTGAATGGCATTTACAGAATTTCCATTTTGTGCATAAGCCGTAATCAGAGCATTCCAAGCCACTAAATCTTTCTCAACCATACTCTGGAACAAGTAATCAGCAGAACCCAGATCACCAAACTGCACATACATTGCCATTAATTCAGTCCTGACCATAGCAACAAATTCCAACCCATATTTCAAGACATGGACATGAACAGCGACACCCATCCATGAATCATCCAGTTCAGCACATGCCTTGATGACAAATGGAAATGTGAATGGATCAGGACGAACATCGAGCATGTGCATTTGTTTATAGACAGAGGCAGCCTCAGTGGGAATTTCATTTTTGACATACCCTTTAATGAGGGTGTTCCATATATAATTCCGTGGCTTGTGCATTTCATCAAACAGTTGGCGAGCGTAAGACGTGTTGCCCAAGATTAAGAAGGAGGTAAGCAGTTGAGTTAGGAGGCTATTCTTGATGGAGAGGCCTGATGTGAGGATAAGTGCATGTATTTGTTTGAGCTGATTTGGGTATGAAGAGTGAGATTGTAGGAGAGAAGTGAAGGCTTGTTTAGTTAAGGTAAGTGATTGGGTACAAAGGATTTGATGATCTTGGAGTAGAGTTGAGAAATGGAAGATTGAAGAAATGGTTTCAAGGGGTAGTTTTTTGAAGTAGAACATGGTGGATAGTGCTTTTGAGAACATGGTGTTAGATTCAGTTAAGGGTGGCTGTTTTATTGAAGTAGAGCATTGTATTGATTTTGACTAGTATATCATTACTCATCCTAAACTACTAGTGAAGCAGGATTTTAGGCATAAACTTTGAATGTCATAAAATGGTATCAAGAAAACTACTTTTGTAGAGCTAGGCCAAGGGGGGGATCACTGCTCTATAACTTTGATCATTTTCCTATAAATAATTAAAAACAGTGGTTTGTCGAAAAACCATCAATTCCTCCTCATTCCCTTCAAATTTGAATTTTATTCGATGATCCCTCACAATGAATCAAAAAGGTTTAACTGGACGATGGTGATAGTAGTACTAAAAAGTTACAATAGTTAAAGGCCATATACAAGATTATAAAAAAATAAAATAAAATAGGTTAATGTTGTTTTGCTGCATTTTTTTTTTTATTTATTTTTTATCCAAAATGGGGCAACACGCCCAGCTACCTTATATTATCATTAGCAAGAGAATTTACAATGATATTATTGGGAGTCTCTTCAAAAACCAGACAGTGCATTCTATACTACAAACTGAATACCCTAACATATATAGCAAGTTGATGGGCATAAACATTCAAATTTCTAGGAATATAAGAGATAGCACAGCTCCAAATACAGTTATGGAGGTGTTTACAGTCCAAAATTAAACCAAGAAGAGGGTGACGCTGGTCAGGAAAACCATGAATTAGGGCAACGGCTTGTCAAGAAATCGTTTCGATGAGGAAACCAATTTGAGTGGTCTTTATGCACATATCCATATTAAACATGGCAGAAAAACGAGCAACTCGGTAAGGAGAGAAACTAAAACCTTGAAAAATGAGATCATTCCTGGCTGTGACCATAAAGTAGGAAGCCTATGATAAAATATACAACACAAAAGATAGAGAAATTATGTTAATGAGCAAGAATCCCATAATGGGTTACATTGTTACAATCACTTCTTACAATTGATGAGCATCTATATATACTGGAAATTAGAGAAAGAGAAAACAAACATAATGAGAACAATTACATAATTAAAGGAATTTAAAGAACAAACATAATAAATACCACTACATAATTAAAGAAGTTAAAGTGCATAGAGAGGGGAATAAGGGAACAAAAGCATAGGGAGGAATCCCTTTAACACCCCCCCTAGCCGCCACCCATACCCTCCTTTAACGAAATTCAAACTTTTTGAAATTCCTTTCCAAGTAGTTGAGTCCGTAGGCTTAACCATGCAATCCATAATGCTTTGTACTTCCCGGGTAAAACACTAGCCCACAGCCCCACACCATGAGTCAATTAATTTAACTCCAACTTTAGCCAATTATGCTATGTTAGCCTTCCTCGTAGTATCTCTAATGCCACCCAACTTTTCACAAGTAGTAACTGTTTCCTTGTTAAACATATAATACATGTAACTTCTTCTCCTTAGTAGTCCCCTCACACAAAATTGCAATTGAGCAAAAGTCGCTTGAGGGAGACCCGAAGATTTCATTACATAAGTTGGGATTCTCGAAAGCACATACGGACAAGCGTGCACCTTCCTGCCAAGTTCAAATGTTTAGCCTTCCATCCCGTAAGTCTATTTCACTCATTTTCAATGACCAACTCATACGTGTTTTCAGAGGCCCCGCCCTCTAATTCTGTTGACGATTAGAGAGAAAGACGAGAGAATTAATTGATATTGTTGTATTGATGAATGAGTACAAAGGTCCCTTAAATAGGGATTGAATGAGCTTTACATAGAAACAATAATAATATCCCATGATTCTAGGAATCATGGTGGTAGTCAACTATGCCATTTATACATATACCATATCTAAATATACTACCATATCTAAATATTCTACCATATTCTAATACTCCCCCTCAAGTTGGCACACATATATCGAACATGCCCAACTTGCTAATTAGCTTGGTGAATATTTTCTTTGTCACGGCCTTGGTGAGAATGTCAGCTAACTGATCTTCGGAGCGAACATGAGGGACAGAAATAACTTTCTCTTCTAACTTCTCTTTGATGAAGAATCTATCCACTTCAACATGCTTTGTTCTATCATGTTGAACTGGATTGTGTGCGATATCACACGCTGCCTTGTTGTCGCAATATAGTACCATGGGTTCTGTTGGAGGAAAGCCGAGGTCTGTCAGTAGCAGTTTCAACCACAATAACTCTTGTATACCAACTGCCATTCCTCGATATTCTGCTTCTGCGCTTGATCGGGATACTACATTTTGCTTCTTACTTCTCCAAGTGACTAAGTTTCCTCCTACAAATGTGAAGTACCCTGAAGTAGATCTCCTGTCACATATATTACCCGCCCAATCAGCATCAGTGTATCCTTCAACCTTCAGAATATCCTCATTTTTCTGGAATAGAATTCCTTTTCCAGGAGCTGCTTTAAGATAACTGATAATCCTCATAACTGCCTGCATGTGCTTCTCCCCTGGATTATGCAAGAATTGACTGACGATACTCAATGCATATGATATATCAGGCCTTGTATGTGCGAGGTACATTAATCTTCCTACCAATCTCTGATAGCGCCCTCTATCCACGTGTACTTGATTCGGTTCGACCTCTAATTTCAACCCTTCCTCCATTGGAGTCTCTGATGGTTGACAGGCAGACATCCCAGTTTCATTCAGTAAATTTAGAGCATACTTTCTCTGAGATAGAAAGATGCCTTTTGATGATCTAGACACCTCGATCCCCAGAAAATACTTTAAGTTTCCAAGATCTTTCATCTCAAACTCCTGAGATAAGAGCTTCTTCAATGCCTGTTGTTCTTGAGGGTCGTTTCCTGTGAGCACCATATCATCTACATAAACAATAAGAGCCGTAAGCTTCCCATGGCTTCCTTTCAAAAATAAAGTATGATCAGAGTTACTCTGATTGTACCCAAACTTTCGCATTGATCTTGCGAATCTCCCAAACCAAGCTCTAGGGGATTGTTTGAACCCATATAAAGATTTCTTCAACTTGCAGACTTTGTTTGTATGCTCAACCGGAATCTTATATTCAGGTGGGAACTCCATATATACTTCCTCCTCTAAATCCCTATGTAAAAAGGCATTCTTCACATCAAACTGTTGTAGAGGCCAGTCCAAATTCGCAGCTAATGAGAGTAACACTCGCACTGTATTGATTTTTGCTACTGGCGCAAATGTCTCCAGATAATCAATCCCATGTGTTTGTGTGTAGCCTTTTGCAACTAGTCTCGCCTTGAATCTTTCAATTATACCATCTGCTTTAAATTTCACAGTGTACACCCACTTGCAACCCACCTTCTTCTTTCCTACTGGTAATTCGGTTAACTCCCATGTGTCATTTTTCAACAAGGATTTCATCTCCTCATCCATTGCCAATTTCCACTGAGAATCACATAAGGCTTCCTGCACACTGTTAGGAATAGATACAGAAGATAATTGATTCACAAAAGATTTGTTAGATGCAGTTAACTGATCATACGACACATAATTACTCATGGGGTATTTGGCTTTACTGGTAAAATCTGGGTCATATGTGGGTTTAGGTACACATCTATTTGTTCGGTTAGGAAGTTTCTTTATAGGAATAGAAGGAGATACCTGGGAGACCTCAGTTTCTGGGATATTTGAAGTGGACGATTGGTTGTTTGCGTTATGCAGAGACGGAGACGACTCAACTTCATTTGAAAGAATTTCTGCTGTTTCTGTTATCTCGGCGGTTAATGGTGGTACTACCGTTATTGAGCTTGTCTCTTCCTCATTGACATTCCCAAATGACTGAACTTCCTTATAGTGCTCCCCCTGAAGTTTAGTCATGTCAAAGTACATAGTTTCTTCATGAAACGTAACATCCATGGTGACGTACAGTTTCTGTGTAGGAGGATGATAACACCGATACCCTTTCTGAGAAGACGCATACCCGACAAAGACGCACTTGAGAGCGCGAGGTTCAAGCTTATGTCGTTGTTCCTTTGGTAAGTGGACAAATGTGACACACCCAAACACCCGTGGAGGAAGATTGGACACGGCAGGGGCCGAGACAAATTTAGCTAGAACTTCGAAGGGTGTCTAAAAATCAAGTGTAGCGGAGGGAATGCGATTTACCAAATAGGTAGCCGAGGACACTGCTTCGCCCCAATATGAGGTTGGTGTGTGAGCGCCAATCAATGATGCCCGAACTATTTCCAACAGATGACGATTTTTCCGTTCGGCAACCCCATTCTGTTGAGGTGTATAAGGACATGTAGTTTGGTGAATGATCCCATTGAGTTTGAAGAAGTCCTGTAACTCTGTACTCATATATTCACCACCATTGTCACTGCGGAGAATTTGAATAGTAGCGTTATACTGTGTACGGATCTGTGTATGAAATTCTTGGAACAGACGACTAACTTCACTTTTGGATTTCATGGGACAAACCCACGTCATTCGAGTGCAATCATCAATAAATATGACAAACCATCGTATACCACTTAAAGAGCAAATGTGAGATGGACCCCATACATCAGAATGAATAATCATAAATGGAACTGAACTTTTATTTAATGAAGGTTTAAATGAAGTACGATGGCTCTTAGCCAGTTCACAAGGCTCACAATGAAAAACCGAAGAACTAACTTTATTAGTTAAGCTGGGAAATAATTTCTTTAAGTAACTAAACGATGCGTGTCCTAACCGACGGTGCCATAACCAAAGTTCATCGACAATCTTCTTTTCAGATGTACTAGTGCTCAAGGCTTTGTGCAAACGATCTGTACTGTTCAACTCCAAGTCCAGGTAGTACAATTTTCCGCGTCTAACGCCACAACCAATCGTCTGCTTCGTCTGAATGTCCTTAAAAACACAATGAGAAGGCCAAAATATGACAATACAGTGTAGGGCATTAGTTATTTGAGCAACAGATAATAGATTATAATCGAGGGATGGTACTACTAGGACAGAGCTTAGGTTCATGGTGTCTGATAGATTGATTGATCCTTTTCCTATTACAGGAACTGGAGCACCATTGGCTGTGGAAACAAAGGTCTGAGGTGATGGAATTAAGGGAGCAATCATGTTTGAATTAGATGTCATATGATCAGTGGCGCCAGAATCAATGACCCATGTATTATTCAAAACAGAGACATAATTTAAAGCCATACCTGATGTACCTGTGGTGGTGAGTAAGCCTGAGGCCTGTTTGTTACCTCCCTCTGTGTTTGGACCGGTTTTACGATTGCGAGTATCCTTCCACCAATCAGGATAGCCAACGATTTCATAGCAGGCCTTTTTTGAGTGTCCGGTAAGTCCGCAGACAGAGCATGGAGGGTATTTGGAATTGGAGCCCCGAGAGTCATTTGGCCGGTTACCAGATCGCTTCTCTGAATTTCGCCAATTGGAATTGGAAGGGGCTTGATTACGGGCTACCATAGCCACAGTATCTGTTGCTGGGCTCATTGTTTGTCGTCGAAGAACTTCACGACGAACCAGAGCATAGACCTCTTCTAGTTATGGAATTGGATCCTTTCGCAAAATCTCAACCCGGATCTGTTCGAGTTCATTATCTAACCCGGCAAGAAAAATGTGGACTCTCAAGCGTTGAACTGACTTCCTGTACGACTCTACATCAGTAGGACTTTCCATAATTACGTTATCACGATGGTCCAACTCGCTGAATATTTCTGTCAGCTCCCCATAAAATTCAGATATTGGTCGCCCACCCTGTTTGGCGGAAAAGGCTTGTTGGTTCAGAGAAAAAACCTGTAGTTCATCAGCCCCATCATGAAATGCCGTAGACAATGATTTCCAGATTTCTCGTGCTGTAGGAATGCGAATGTAGCGTTTCATGATTTCTGGTCTCATGGACATTAAGAGCCAGCGTTTGACTCGTTGATTATCGGGGTACCATTTATCGAACTCTGGTGTTCCTTCTTTCGGAATTGAGGCTGAACTTTGAGTAAAGGAGAATTTTTGTTTCTCCGCAATGTGCATTTCCATGAGTTGAGACCATATATCATAATTAGTCTCATCTAGTAGTAGGCCGATATTGAATGAGGAGCCCTCAGTTTGAATGATGAGAGGGGAATCCTTTGTGGATAAAGTGGTGTTGGAATCCATTGAAGTAAGACAGAGTACCTAGTGATCGGGGTTGAATCTGAAAATTCTGAGGCCGCGGCTGTGTTCAGGACGTCGAAAAATGCCAGAAAGGGTTCTGTTGGTCAACGGTCAACGGTCAGCGGTCAAGGTGACGTGGCTGATGACGTGTCCGTAGGGCTGACGTGGCTGATGACGTGGCAAGGTGACGTGGCCAGATGACGTGGCAAGGTGACGTGGCCAGATGACGTGGCAAGGTGACGTGGCAGTAGGGCTGACGTGGCAGGTGACGTAGCAAGGTGACGTGGCGCTAGGGCTGACGTGGTAGCGGGTGCAGTGAATGGGCGCGTGGACGACGCGCTCCGGAGATCTGGTTGGCGGTGGCGGCGCGTGAGGGCGCGTGTGGGGGCGTATGGAGGTGATTCAAACGGATTCTGAATCGTCTATTGAAGACGAGGACGTAGGTGTGATTTTTGGTTTGAATGGGTGTCTGTAGGCGATGGACGAATGCACAGAAGTGTGATCCGGTTGTGTGTGGGTGGCTGTGGGCGTTGTAGGATAGGTTTAGGGTTTAGGATGGTGTTGTAGCGTGGTGGTGATGGTGGGGCGGCTAGGGTTTTGTGGTTGTGTTTCCCTTTGATACCATGTTGATGATTAGAGAGAAAGACGAGAGAATTAATTGATATTGTTGTATTGATGAATGAGTACAAAGGTCCCTTAAATAGGGATTGAATGAGCTTTACATAGAAACAATAATAATATCCCATGATTCTAAGAATCATGGTGGTAGTCAACTATGCCATTTATACATATACCATATCTAAATATACTACCATATCTAAATATTCTACCATATTCTAATAAATTCTACAACGGTATACCAAAATACTTCCTAAAACTTTCAATAAACTGAATGCTTGTGATGCTTTGATGACATGTGTTTGCGAGGGGATGAGTAGGTGTTTTGCTGCATTAATGTTTAAGAATTTTGACTTTTTAGCTCTCATTAATAGCAGCATAGAAAATAATAAAAAATATAATTAATCTTTTTAAAAATTTTAAAAACTAATTAATTAATACATGTAGGATATTAATTCGTACTTTTTAACTTCTTTCTTTTAATAGAAAATCTTCTTTGAGGGTGTTAATGAAACAAAAAATCACAAAAAATAAAAGAAGAATGAAAAATATATGCTTATAAAAATGAAAATAAAATAGAGAGCGGCTAATCAAATATCTTAATTTATTTTTCAATTTATCATAAAAATTAATTAATTTTTATTATTATTTTTTATATTATTATCAAACTTCATTTCATCGGTTCAATCTTGCCTCGTCTCAGGCTATGGTCTAATCTCTCTGTTCGTTTGTCCCTCCGATTTGTTAGTTGTTCCAATTCCTCCTTTCCTCTGTCCATTAGTCTTTATTTGATTCACAGATTTAAGCACTTAGGAAAGGAAATTATTTCTTGTTCTTTATTTGGTAAGCAAAAATTTCGGAAATACTTTTCTGATAAAGGAAAAAGTATGGGGTAAAACCATTCCTCTCAAAATCCATGGATTGATTTTCTCATGTGATTTCCAAGCATTTATTATAAATTTTTTGGACAATAATACCTTTACCTAAATACTTTCCATGCCTTACCAAACACAAGAAAGAAAACTTGATAAGAAATTTAGTTTCCCACCTCCATAGAAAAGACAAGAGAATTAATTTCCCTTTTGTGAATCAAACGAGGTCAGAGTAATTGGTCAGGAGCCTTTCATGTTCAAATTATATTTTTATATTAATTTGTCCGTTTTTTCTAGATCCAAATTTTACCTTTCAAAGTGTTTTTTTCCTTTTCCATTAGTTTGTGTACTCTGTATAAAAGAAAAAAAAAATTAGAAAATTAGGGTTGACTCACTTTTTTTATAATTTTTTTAACTTACGGTTGACAATTATTTTAACAATTTGCAATCCTTAGCTTTTAACTTGCGATTCTCGTAACTACGGTAATGACCGCTAAGAAATGCATAAAACTAGTCATTTTTTTTAGGACTGTGTTATTTATACTTCAAATGTGTCACAAATATCCCTTTTAAAATTTAACTAAAACACATTTCAATACTCCTTTTATTTATCACAAACCAGGCTCAACAATTTATTGTTTAATATTATGCGAGTATTTAGTAACATACTCTTCTTATTTGTGCCAACTGCCAAGTTTATGTAAGTGCACGCACTTCTTATTAAGCATGCCTTATTTAAAAAATAATTCAGTACACGCAACAATGCAACACTCTATTGTCTTATGTTAGACAAATTCTTACCAACAAACTCTCTTCAAGTAGACGGAGTGTATGTACATCTAGTTAACAGACCTTATTTGGATAAGAGTGTTAATTATAATAAATTTATCTTAAAAATGTATTTATGATAACAAAAATATTTATGACAAATATAAATAATATAAATAATACCATATTTTTTTATGCCTTTCTTGAAGCAATTGGGTGCACTTCTTATTAAGCATGTCTTATTTAAAAAATAGGGTGATTTTGACTTTGGGTGCCATTTGTTTTTGCATATTAAACGTTGGGTGCCAAAGTTTTGTATAATAGGTGTTTGGGTGCCATTTTGGACGGAATCCGTTAGTCAACGTGGTCAACCGTTAGCTCCGTTAATTTTTGACCATTTTACACCTAAGTAATAGCAATATGTTTTGTCTTTTTTTAGGGGTAAAATAGGTAAATTAGGCAAAAAATTAACAGAACTAGCGGTTGACCACGTTGACTAACGGATTCCTTCCAAAATGGCACTTAAACACCTATTATGCAAAACTTTGGCACCTAATGTCTGATATGCAAGAACAAACGGCACCCAAAGTCAAAATCACCCTAAAAAATATTTCAGTACACACAACAATGCAACATTCTATTGTCTTCTGTTAGGTGAATTCTTACCAACAAACTCTATTTAAGTAGACGGAGTGTATGTACATCTAGTTACCAGGCCTTATTTGGACAATAGTGTTAATGATAATAAATTTATTTTAAAAATGTATTTATAATAACAAAAATATTTATGACAAATATAAAGAATATAAATAATACCCTTTTTTGTGCATTTCTTGAAGCAGTTACGAAAAAAAAATTGATCAACAGTTGCCAAAGAAGAGTTGACACTGCTACAAAAACATAATATTTTTGAAATATTATAAACAAATATTTCATACAACAATTACTTTTAACATCCGCTATTACATTGTTGGTAGCATATATTTTAATTTATATAAAATTATTGAGCAAATAAACTAGTCTTGTAATATGCACCTATTCAAAGAAGTCTCATTCTAAGTAGAATTATTATAATAAAAAAAGAAAGTTAGACCTTTTCTTTAAAAAAAAAATTATGTAAAACCATTAAATTTTTTTATTTCACACGTAACAATCAAAGTCACCTCTAACTTGTTTCGTTTTGCCGTTCAAAAAATCAACCCTGGGAATTTTAAAACTGGCAAAAAGAGATGACAGAAAATCATTTGCCTTGTGTTTGTTTTCCTAATATCCGTTATTGGATAATAAATTCTTATTATAAAGAAATAATGGGTTATAACGTCTCACACCGCAATGTTTTATAACTCAAATGACGGACTCATCTTTAATAAAATGAAGCAATACCAATTTCATAATTTGGTTTTACAATAAGGACGCTTTTCATAATATTAATTTATTTTAAGAAAAATGATAAATGTTGATGGACAAAAATACCCTGCTATATCATTTATTCTAATTATACAAAATACATATTATTCTCTCTTACATACACATAGTTTAGAGAGAGAAAACAAAGAATAAGGAAAAAGAGAAGTTGTCTCACCAATAATCTCACCTCTTTCACCACCATCACCACCACCTGACTCTCCGATCATATTACCGAGAGGAGCGAGCTCTGTTCTTATCTTCTTCTCATTCTTCTTCTTTTCTAGATGTGCAATCATAAAACATATATAACTTTTAATCGAACTGTTGAATTTGGCTGATTTTTGGATATGGTGTTCGAAAGACAAAGTTACTATAATTGGGCAAAAAATTAAGACGACCAGAGGCGTTTTACTATCAAAATCGATCAATTTTGACAGCTCAGCGAGATTTGAAAAAAAATGATCGTAACTCTTTTTTTTACGAACCCTACGTCGATCCATATATATATACATATAAATAAATTGAGTGGATGTTGATCTTATCAATTTTGTTCTCTGTTTTGTAATGGTGTTAAAATCATTTTAGCACCTTCTGGTTTATTATCCAAGTGGTGTTACCTTCTGGTTGTTGTCCAGGTGGTGCTAAATGCATTCCATGTGGTGTTAAATGCATTTAGCACCTTCTGGTTGTGGTTTAGTACCTTCTGACTGGTGCTAAATGCATTTAGCACTTTCTGGTTATGGTTTAGCACCTTCTGGTTGCTAAAACTTGTCTCTCTGCCCTACTCCTTCCGAGAAACATCCATCTTATTCAAAACTGAACTGCTTGTATAAAAAAAATTGTACCTGTTAGAATATAATATATATTACGTTTCCTATTTCTATTATACTTTTTATATTGTATTAATTGTATTGATTGTGTTCCCATTATACTTTCCTAATTGTATCCTAGATTAGGGTTTTATTTCTAGTATATATATTTCTACTCTATTGTACATTCAATAATCAAGAAAGTAATACAATTCTTTCATTCTCCTTCTTCAATCTCTCTTTTGTTTCTATTTCGTTACATGGTATCAGAGGGGTTCATCATCCTCTAGAACCAATCTCTCATCTAATCTTCAATCAAATCCAAATCAAAAACCCTAGCATCATCAACCCAAGCAACCAACCAATCAAAAACCCTAACTTTATCCAACTGTCGATCCACTGTTCGAAGCTTTACAGAACCTCGATTAACCCAACACATATACCAAAAGCTTCGTCTTTTCAATACGAACCAAACACCGTTGAAAACACTCCATTCGGACATCACACGCGCTCTCACGCGCCTTTGCAATATCCCCCAGTCGCGCAGCCCAGATTTCGCGCGCACCCTCCTTTCTTGATCAATCGCCACATCGATACATAACCCTAAACCACCCATATAATATATCAAAACCTTAGTCTCTTCAATACGAACCAAACTCCGTCGAAATCACCTCAATCGGAGTTGGCACGCGCCTCCACGCGCCGCTAGAACACAGCCACGCGCCACTGCCAAAAAAAAAAAACGGTTTTTTTTTCTGAACCAATTCTTACTCCCTTGACCGGTTCACCTATATTTAACCCGGTTTTTTTCACTCTAAGACCGGTTCCCCACTAAATCAACCGCTCCGGATCCGTTTCTGGCCTCAAATATCTCGGAATCAGATTAGTTTTTACAGATATTGTGTTATCTTACACGTTTCTCAATGGAAAAGTACGAGTTTTCGCGTCCGATTTCTCGAGAATGTTCGTACTGTCATGCCACTACCCATATGCTACTAAAGTGTCCAATTAGAACGTGTTTCTTTTGCAAAAAGGTGGGACCAGGTCACTTTCAAGCCGATTGTCACAAGAACCCATCTAGGAGATCCTCCTCTAGATCATCCTCTGGCACCATCACCGCTGCCACCACTGATTCTTCTAAAGCAGACATTTCTACTGCACCAGTGACTCTAGCTGACATCACAGCTCTTCTGAAACAGGTTACATCCTCTTCTGGTTTTGCTATGGCCACCACCACAGGTACATCTTGGTTCTTTGATTCTGGCTGCTGCAATCATATGACTTCTGATCCTACTATTTTCACCTCTAAAAGTCATAATTCTCATACACCCACCATTAAAACTGCTGATGGCTCTCAATTATCTGTTAGTCATGTTGGAACGGTTACTACTCCTAGCCTCTCTTTACCTGCTACATTTCATATTCCCAAATTGACTATCAACCTTATTTCTGTTGGTCAACTATGTGATCTTGGGTTGAATGTTATATTTTTCTCTTCTGGTTGTCATGTGCAGGATCCTCAGACGGGGACAAATTATTGGGATAGGCCGTAAGGTTGGCCGCATGTTCGAGCTCATACACCTCCGTACCTCACCCACTCCTATTGTTGCATCCACACCACCTGTGGCATCCCCACCACCTATTTCTTCATTTGAGTTGTGGCATTCCCGTTTAGGACATGTGTCTTTTGATCGTCTTCGTTCTATTGCGTCATCTGGTCAGTTAGGGTCAATAAAGTCTGAGAAATTGTCTTGTTTATCTTGTCAACTTGGAAAACAACCGGCATTATGTTTTAATAAAAATGATTCTATTTCTTCAGCACCATTTGATCTTATTCACTCTGATGTTTGGGGACCCTCTCCACATTCTACCATGGGGGGTTCAAAATATTTTGTTATCTTTTTGGATGATTATAGTCGCTTTACTTGGATCTATCTTATGAAAACTCATTCAGAATTACCCCAAATTTATATTAATTTTGCTCGCATGATTCAAACTCAATTTTCTCGTCCAATAAAAATTTTTCGAGCTGATAATGCCATGGAATACAAGGGAACCTCATTTCTTAAATTTCTCCGTGAACAAGGCACTGTTTCTCAATATTCTTATCCCGATACATCTCAGCAAAATGGTCGTGCTGAACGCAAGCACAGACATATTCTTGATACTGTTCGCACACTTCTTATCGCTAGTAGTTGTCCTGAAAGATTTTGGGGGGAAGCAGCACTTACTGCTATTTACACTATCAATCGTATCCCTATTCCCTTTCTTCAGCATCAATCTCCATATGAGAGACTTCATGGTACCTCTCCTGATTACAATTTCTTACGAGTCTTCGGTTGTGCTTGTTTTGTGTTACTCCAGCCTCATGAACATTCTAAATTGGAACCACGTGCTCGTCTTTGTTGCTTCTTGGGGTATGGGATAAAACATAAAGGTTATCGATGTTGGGATCCTATTTCCAAACGCTTACGGATTTCTTGTCATGTTGTCTTTTGGGAACATAAAATGTTCTCCTCTCTATCCAAATTTTATGTCCTTGAAGAATCACCACTTCCGTTCTTTACTCATTCATCTCTTGACCTTTTCACCCCTGAACTTGAGGCTCCAGTTGTCACATTTCCACCAGAACCTGAACCAGAAGCCACCCCATCACCACCTCAACCTCCCAGTCCAACACCTCCTGAACCATCCTCACCTGACGTCATTTCTTCCAACGAGCTTCAACATACGGCACCTCCCAATGATGATGTCTCGCCTGCTGATCCTGTCATACCTCCACCACAACGACAGTCCACTCGGGTAAGAGAGCTCCCTCATCACCTTCGTGATTACCATTGTTATTCTACTATGATATCTCACTATGAACCTACATCCTATAAGGAAGCTAGTACTAATCCACTTTGGCTGCAAGCTATGACAGAAGAATTACAAGCTTTAGATAAAGCGCATACATGGGATCTTGTGACTCTTCCTCCTAGAAAATCTGCAGTTGGGTGTAAATGGGTGTATAAAATCAAGACACGATCTGATGGTTCGATTGACCGATACAAAGCTCGTCTCGTAGCCAAGGGGTTCAATCAGGAGTATAGTATAGACTATGAAGAAACTTTTGCTCCTGTGGCTCGAATGACGTCTGTTCGCAGTCTTATTGCTATTGCTGCCGTTCGCAAATGGGATCTTTTTCAGATGGATGTTAAAAATGCCTTTCTTAATGGGGACCTCACAGAAGAAGTATATATGAAACCACCTCCCGGTTATTCACACCAGTCCACTCAAGTCTGCAAACTTCGCCGTGCCCTATATGGACTCAAGCAAGCTCCCCGAGCTTGGTTCGTAAAATTTAGCTCTACCATCACAAAGCTTGGTTATTCATCCAGTTCGTCAGACTCAGGCCTTTTTATTCAAAAGACAGATTCTGGGACTATTCTTCTTCTCCTCTATGTGGATGATATGATAATTACTGGGGATGATATTTCTGGTATCTCAGATCTCAAACAATCTCTCAGTCAGTTTTTTGAAATGAAGGATCTTGGTCGTCTCAACTACTTCTTAGGGCTGGAAGTCCTTTCTGATTCAACAGGTTATTATTTATCTCATGTGAAATACACGTCTGACGTTCTGGCTCGTGCTAGTCTCACTGACTGTAAAACTGCATCTACTCCGTTGGACACCAATGTTAGACTTACTCCGTTTGATGGAACTCCTCTCTCTGATGAAACTTTATACAGACAGTTAGTTGGTAGTCTGGTTTATCTTACTGTTACTCGCCCGGATATTGCTTATGCTGTCCATGTTGTCAGTCAGTTTATGGCTGCTCCTCGCTCTACTCATTTTGATGCTGTTATTCGGATTCTTCGTTATCTCAAAGGGACAGTTTTTCATGGGCTTCACTACTCCTCAAAGTCATCTATTGTATTAAGGGCTTACTCTGATGCATACTGGGCCGGTGACCCTACGGATCGTCGGTCTATTACTGGTTACTGTTTCTTCCTCGGGAACTCCCTTCTTACTTGGCGTAGTAAGAAACAGTCTGTTGTTTCTCGATCAAGCACTGAGGCTGAATACCGCGCTCTTGCTGATACTTCACAAGAACTAATATGGCTTCGACGCCTCCTCGATGAATTAGGTGCTCCTCAAGACTCTGCTACTACTCTTTATTGTGACAACCGCAGTGCCATTCAAATCAGTCACAATGACGTCTTTCATATTGGTATCAGAGCTGAAGAAAGGGAATAGGGATACGATTGATAGTGTAAATAGCAGTAAGTGCTGCTTCCTCCCAAAATCTTTCAGGACAACTACTAGCGATAAGAAGTGTGCGAACAGTATCAAGAATATGTCTGTGCTTGCGTTCAGCACGACCATTTTGCTGAGATGTACCGGGACAAGGGTATTCAGCCTCAGTGCTTGATCGAGAAACAACAGACTGTTTTTTACTACGCCAAGACTCTGCTACTACTCTTTATTGTGACAACCGCAGTGCCATTCAAATCAGTCACAATGACGTCTTTCATGAATGAACTAAACACATTGAGATTTATTGTCACTTTATTCGCCAGCATATTCGCAATCTGTACATTCGTCTTATGCCCGTATCTTCAGATGACCAGCCTGCAGATCTCTTCACTAAAGCTCACCAGCCTAGCCGTTTCCAAGCATTGATTTTCAAACTCCAGCTGGTCTCTCACTTACCACCTTGAGTTTGAGGGGGGGTGTTAGAATATAATATATATTACGTTTCCTATTTCTATTATACTTTCTATATTGTATTAATTGTATTGATTGTGTTCCCATTATACTTTCCTAATTGTATCCTAGATTAGGGTTTTATTTCTAGTATATATATTCCTACTCTATTGTACATTTAATAATCAAGAAAGTAATACAATTCTTTCATTCTCCTTCTTCAATCTCTCTTTTGTTTCTATTTCGTTACAGTACCATTATTACAGCAAATAACAATTATAATCCTACAAATTTTCAACTTTGCAGCACTAGACTGGGGTGATCTAAATTATTAACTACATCACTGTCTAATTATCATTTGTATTATATATATATATATATATATATCAAAAATTGTCACATGTGTGCACCGTATGTAGGCACGTGTTGTTGAAACAAAAATGAAATTTAATCAAACAAATTACTTTGATAAAAGAGTTTCATGCTCATAATTTATTTGAATAAACCATCCCTTAAGTTCACACGGTGCTCCTAATTTTTATTTTTTTTAATATAAGTGATAAAATTAATCTCCTAACATAAATCATCCATTAATCGATTTTGAAATAAATTAACTAATAACTGGACAACAACTCAATCAATATCATCACAACTTTTCATCCCTTGTAAACTTCTCCCAAATTCATAAGAGTTATTAGGTTAATTGAATTTTCAAAAATTTTATTTATTAATGCCATTGGCATGAATAGCTCCCACAATGTAAAGGGAGTGTTGCTTCAAAAGAAGCGGGAGTCCTTGACTTGTATTAAGTTTTTAATCTCTTGATTTTATAAGAAGGGGTATTATTGTTTTTTTGTACAGTGTCCTTAATTTACATGGCTAATTTTCAAGTGTCCTTTGTAATTATATTATTATTAGAATGAGCCATTATGCTTAATTGCCCCTATTATAAATGGATTTAGATGATAGGGGTATAATAAAAAATTACAACTAAAACTTATTTTTTGCCAAATTTATATGGTTATGGACATAAATATCCCTTTATTATTATTTTTTATTTTCAAAGTTTAGAATTCAATAAAATAACATTCACCTTCTTTTCAATAAAAAAAATAAAAATTACTTTGAATACTACACAAGTCATTTAGAATAGAGATAATGGATTTTAGGGCCTTACTCCGTAATGTTTTATGACTTTTAAGGACAGGCTCATATTTAATAAAAGAGAAGCAGTACTGATTTTTTAATTTAGTTTTACAATAAGAACACTTTTCATAATATTAATTTATTTTAAGGAAAGTGATAAATATTGATAAACAAATATACCCTAATATAAGTGTTACCCTTCTTTGTTCCTCTATCTGTGTGTGTATACATAGAAGAGTGTGGATGACGAAGATAGGGAATATGGCCTATCGGCCGGGGCGTATATGTCCGCCTTAATTTCTGTTGTTTCTGGTGGCGATTATCAGAATCGGGTCTTCCCTAATTCCTTTTCTTTCATTTGTCCTTTTTAAAGAATTTTCACTAATCTGCTCTTGCTTTCTTTTGGTATAATAATGCATTTGAGCTATTGATGTCTATGTTCTGCTTTACTTATTAGTTGAGGAAGTATTATTTGTTATACTGACAATTGACTAAGAAAAAACATTTATATATATAGGATTATGCTTGTTGTAGAATATTTTCAAATTTTGTTATAAAAAATTCCTTTTCTTCCTTCAATTAAGTTGTTTAATGAACTTCTATAATTCTTACGGTTGTTATGCTGAATTGAAGATGTTTATTTGTTTATTCTCATATTCATTTTAATAATTCTATGTTTATGGCTGGACTAACAGAGGACCACCCACTTCTTGGAATTGACGATGATATAAATGAAGAAAGCAAGCATACTGTTGGCAAAGGTATCTTAGAGAGAGAAGCTGAAGATGAAGGTGGAGGCATAGAGAAAGATAAAGGAGGAGAGAAAGAGATGTTGCTGATTCACCGGTCAATTTCTCCGCCCCAGTTAGACCTCACCAGTGTTGCAATTCAGGGGAATTTTTAGGAAAGAGACCTTACTATTCTTTTGCTTAATTAGTTGATGATATTTCTCACTTGGCTCTTGACATTGGAGGTGAATTCTACTTGTTTTTAGTTAGATAAGTCTTGTTACTCTATTTGTGTAATTTTATAATGATTTGAAGGGTTTTTACTTCTAGGTAAATGTTTATTTAAACATACATATAAACACATCTGTATGCATATATCAATTAACTCCGATGACTATTTACCCTTTTTAGCACCATTTTAGTGTTGAACACTTGGTGATGGTTTTAAAAGTCCGATGACTTTTTACGTCAAATTTGGTGATTTATTACTCTGTTTTATTGCGTATAAGTTGTTTGAACAGAGTCCTTAATTTGTTGATAGACAGGTGGTGCTAAAACTATTTTAGCACATTCAGTTTAGTTATATGTGTTCACCTGTGGTGGTGGTGCTAAAACCTTTTCAGCACCATTCTAGTGTTGGACAATTTGTGCTAAAACTATTTTAGTACAGTGTGATTAATTACTTTAGACAAAAATTGTGCTAAATATATTTTAGCACATTTATGTGTAGAATTAAATGGGGTGCTAAAACTGTTTAGCACATTCAGTTTAGTTATATGTGTTCACCTATTGTGCTAAAATATTTTTAGCACCATTTTAGTATTGGACACTTGGTGTTAAACTGTTTTAGCACAGTGTGATTAGTTACTTTGGATAAAAATTGTGCTAAATATATTTAAGAACCTTTATGTGTAGAATTGAATGGTGCACTAAAATTGTTTAGCGCTTTTAGTTTAGTTATATGTGTTCACTTATGGTGCTAAAACCTTTTTAGCATCATTCTAGTGTTAGACAATTAGTACTAAAACCTTTTTAGTATCATTCCAGTGTTAGACAATTGGTGCTAAAACTTTTTTAGCACCATTCTAATATTTGACAATTGGTGCTAAAACTGTTTTAGCATCGTGTAATTAGTTACTTTGGACAAAAATTATGTTAAATATGTTTTAACACCTTTATGTGTTAAATTGAATGTGGTGCTAAAACTGTTTAGTACATTCAGTTTAGTTTTATGTATTCACATATGATGCTAAAACTTTTTTAGTACCATTCTAGTGTTGGACAATTAGTGCTAAAACTGTTTTAGCACCTTGATGTATAGAATTTTATGGGGTGCTAAAACTGTTTAGTACTTTCAGTTTAATTACATCTATTTACATATGGTGCTAAAACCTTTTTTAGCAATATTTTAGTGTTGGAAAATTGGTGCTAAAACTGTTTTAACAATATGTGATTAGTTACTTTAGAAAAAAATAGTGCTAACTAATTATGAAAACTTGTCTTAATATTAAACCTGTGTACATGACCTTTTTCATATCTTCTTTTTGATTTGAAAGAAACTTAAAAGAATTCATTGTTAGCTAATTATATACTTTGCTACCTACAGTGATGACAAAATGTTGCTATGCTTGGACTTGTCATCGTTGCTTTCATTTTTTTTCGGGATTAGTTGTCTTTTGAAAACATGAGATGTTATATTAATTAAGATTATTTTATTATTAGTTGATTAAGGCAGGGAAGGGAGGGGCATTATTGCCTTTTTTATGCAGAGTCCTTAATTTACACAGCTAATTTATAATTGTCCTTTACAATTATGTTATTATTGGAATGTGTCCTAATGCCCAATTGCATCTTTAGAATAGTTGTAAAGTTGAAAATTTACAATAAAGATAAAGACAGATATAATTTAGGAAACAATTGTTTGCAAAAAATTTCTTGTTTTCATATTTTTATCATTAAATTCATAAATTTTCATTGCAATTCTTATTTTTCCTTTAAATTTTTAAATTTGACATAATTTTGCGGTACATGAATCTTTTAAATATCACTGCGATTCATATTTTTATCGTTAAACTTGAAAAATTCACACAAGATTTTCTTACAAATCTGTAGTGAAATTTATAAATTTTACATCAAATTTGCAGTGAGAATTTTAAATTTTTGTTATTAAATTTTCAAAAATATTATAATTTTTTTGAAAATTTTAATGTTTCCCAATGAATCCAATTAAGAAAAAATAAATGCATATTAGAAAACAATACACCTATAAAATAATTGGCAAATTAGTAAACAATTTGAATTTACAATGTAAGGGCAAATATCTCATGCAGATTACTGTTCACGGACCGTCCGTACGGATTGGTCCATTTGGCACGCTTTTCGATGTAATTTTTTGATGAAATTTTGTGGGGATGTTCTTCATCGTGTTTAGAACATCTCCACCAAATTTCATCAAAAAATTCAACCGGGAAGTAGGTTAACTATATGATTGAAAAAAACTGGTCCAGAAATAGATATATAAAATCCAATATTTTTCAATCATGTAGTTAACCTACTTCCCGGTTGAATTTTTTTATGAAATTTGGTGGAGATGTTCTACACACGATGAAGAACATCCCCACAAAATTTTATCAAAAAATTCCATCGGGAAGCGTGCCAAACGGGCCAGTCCGTACGGACGGTCCGTGAATAGTGGTGCGCATGAGATATGCTCTCTACAATGTAAATGTTATAATATATATATATATATATATATATATATATATATATATATATATATATTGATAAGGGTACGCATATCAAATTTCAAAGCAATTAATTTTAATTTTATCACCTTTATTAATTATGATAATATAAGATGTCCTCATTGTATTAAAATATATTATCACAAAATTTCAATAAAAATATAATAATAAAAATTATAATTTAATTATAATTAATAATTAAACTTAACTTCATTAACAAATAAAACCCATTTTTAAACAAAACACACAACAGAGAAATGTGTTTATTCAATCATCTCCATCTCTATCTCCATTTCCATCTCCATCGAATAGAACTTGTAATTCCATCACACAAAAAAATGCGATTAATTATATTCAATCGTCTCCATCTCACTCTTCTCAGTTTATATATTTTTATAACATACACAACAAGAATATAATCAAACAACAATATCACATTTTTTTAATGCACGAAGAAGCTTTACTCGGTACCTTGTAATTGAGTTGCAAGCATGAACACACTCGGTTGCTCTCAACCGAATGATGCTAAACACATTTTCTGGACTTTCATTCTGTTGAGAACAACCGAGTGTGTTTATTATCATTCGGCGGATCACAACTGTAGACACTCCAATTTGTGACTCTTTCAAGAACCTTTATTTTATTACTAAATTATCTTCTATTTTTGAGCTTAGGGTTTAATTTGGTGGAGTGGCTTTTTTCAAGCCTTTATGTAACTTATTTTGCCTTTCTTTGTTTTTCATCCACTTTTTAGAATCTTAAATTGGATGAGAACTAAAAGTGAGGCATTGGCTCTCTTTATAAATAAGGGGCTAAGACTTATTTTTTAATGGGAGAGCAAAATGAGGAGGTGAATGATCATGTAAAGTTTTTTAACCATTGAACTGATAGACCTCATTAATAAGATTATCCTACTCTTTTATTAGAGGTATTGAGGATTATGCTATAGTTAATTTTTATTAGATTCTTATAAATAAGAACATTTTCGAGTATAAAGTTTACACCCTGGAATGTCAGTCTTTGTCAACACCAGAGGTTTGTCCGCTTTTAATGTATTTATATTATCGTCGGGAAGGTAATCATCTAACCCCTTCTCTTAATTAAGTTCATTATATGCGTATTTGTTTTATTTATTTTTATTGTATGCATACTTGCTTTAATTTTAATTAAGTTTATTATATATATTTATTTAATTTTAATTAAGTTTATTATCTATGTACTTGTTTAATTTTAAATTAACTTTATTATCTACATACTTTAATTTTAATTAAAGTTTATTTTATATATTAAAAACTTTCATAAATTTTATATCGAGTTCAGAACTCATCCGCATACTAGAATATGCTTTAGGGGGTTTGCAGCACAACAAACAACCATACTAAATGGGTTTGTCGCATGACAAACGACTTTAGATACAGACTAGCCACTTCTAGCACATCAATCTGTCAGAACTCATCGCTTCATTTGTTTGCCGCATGACAAATGACATACTGTTGTGGTTTGTCGCACGACTAACCCACCACATCACTATAAATAGGTCAACTCCTCATTGGTTCAAAGACTGTTTTTACACCAAAAATCTTTATTCTCCCTCATATTTTTAATCTTTAAGCCTCATTTAAAAGTATAGTTGATAACATTTATTTTCGTAAGAGTCTCAGATATAATCTTAACACTTGGAATACCACTTTCTAGAGTAAGATCGTTAAAAATATTTCGAAAAGGAAAACAAATACACACCGGAGGTTTCTTTGCAATATTTTATTTTTCTCTTATTTATATTACATCGATAGGGAGGTAATCACTTAAACTTCTTATTAATTTAAATTAAGTTATATATTTGCATACTAGTTTTATCTTAATTGTTTAATTTAAGTTATTTGTAATGCAGATTTGTTATATATGTTGTTCTATCAACTTTCTAATTGGATAAATTTATTGTCAAGTTATCAACATTGGATCGTTTTTCACAAAACATCTTTTCAAAACCTAAATAAAAATTATTTGTAAATCAGAAGAAATAAGGTAATTATCATCCTGATAAAACCAAATTTTCAAAACCCGGGTTGATAAGTTCTTACTTAAGAATTCAACTCGAATACATTTTGTCTTCCATATAGACTTTAATATATATGATACACTCTCATAAAGAGTTCAATTCTATATCAAATCAATTTCGATAAAATCCGATCTTTTCTAAATTAACCAAACGAGATAATTGGTATTGTTATCTAAGAAAATAATACCGAATCAATCTCAGGATTTTAAAACAAACAAGATAAACTTTTGTCACTAGTAATTAGATTTTGATAAAACCAAATATCGGATTACGGATACAGGGTTTTTATCATTTCCCTCATTTTTTGTTAAAATCATATTTTCATAAAATATTTTCAAAAAGTAGTAAAACATCAGTAAAGGCATCCAAGTTTTTCAATATAGAATAAACATATAAATACGACTAGAGACCGAAAGGCCGAAACGGGTGCTTAATACCTTCCTAATCTGTAATATAGTTTCCGAACCCTTTAGAATCCTGATTTTGTAGACAAAAGTGTAAGAAAAATGCTTATTTGTAACATTTCCCTTTATACAATTTTTTTTCTTTCTGTTTTCTCATAAAAAACGTATTGATGACTTTGAATGAAACCTCCTACATTTAAAATATGATAGATGGACACACGATATGAATTATCACCATATTGAAGTAAATGAATCAATGAAACTGCTTCCAACGTTTTAGACCCCTAAACTAGATGTTGAGACCATAGGGTTGCATTTGTAGATTCTTACAGCAACCGAGTGTTCATCCTTGCAATTTGGTTATAAGGAATTGAGTAAATCTTCTTCATGCTCAAACTTAAGGTTTTGCTTGTTTTGTTTTGGATCAAATGTTACTTAAACTAAAATTAAGTTGCATTGATCAATAGATGTTTTAATTGTTATTTTGGTGCAAACAAAAATATCTCACAAAACTCGGTTAGTTGAAAATGGTGGAGATGGTGAATGGATTTTGGTAGGCTAGTTTAATTAGTTAAGGATTAATTATACTATTAGTGATTTAATTAACTTTTTTATTAACCTAATATAAGTAGGGTAAAAACGACAATTAAAAGACTTTTTTCTCACGAGAGTGTTATCAATAATTTTTGAGTGGAGATATTGGCAATAAAAAAATACTTGATAACACTTTCACTTTCATTCTATCATTCGCAATAGAGTAATGTTTATGTTACTCGGTTCTTGAGGGTCGAAAATAAACATATATACTTGGTCATTGACAATAAAATAAAGTATTATCAAATTTATATTTAATTTTTTATAACTAAATAATATTTACCTTACTCAATTATTAAAAATTAAATAAAAAATAAAATATTTTAAAGATATTAATATCTCCGCCTTAAGTACCCTTATTTTAGGAAGTGATATAGAGATATTCAAGTGAATTTATGCATGGTCCTCGTGGGCATGGGGCCGGTCCATTAATTCGGCAACTGCAAAACGTGCTTTCGAAAAAAAAAATAAAAAATCTTCCAACTTTGGTGCTCCAAACACGTACATACAAGAGAGAGCGTTAATTTTTTTTTTTTTTTTTTGGTACTTTCGCGAAATGTTGCGCTAACTTTCACGTATTTTGAATAAATTTTATTTGTAGTGTTTGACCATTGCTGATCCAACTTTATTTTAATAGCGTCAAAAATCAATAAATCTAAATCGATCTCAAAATTAGGGTGGTGCTATTACTACCCCCACAATTGCTTGCTTCCACTCCCACTTAAAAAAAAAACACAATTGCTTGATTCCACTCCTACCTTCTCTAGTTTTATTAACATTAACTTTTACATAATGGTTAATAATTAACCATTAACTCATTTTCACTCCATGTCTTGCATAATTAACCCATTTCATCTCATTCAATCCATTTTAAAAAACTTACCCCACCACATTGAATGAACTTCCTCTAAATTTCTTGATCATTTTCAACCAATTTTTATTTCCATATTCAGTTAAAACAATATTAGTTACCAAAATTTCACCAAAAACCAATAAAACCCACAAAAACTCCATTGATACAACACAAAAAACCCTAAGTTGTAGAGAATGTTAGAGAAAAGAGAAATGGAGATTGACAAGGTAGAAAAACCTAATGAAGGAGAGGTATGTTTGTTTTATAATGTTTAATGTTTATTTTGTTTAGTTAATATGAAAAAAAAAAATTATACCAACAGATCGAATTATAGCATAAGAACAGGTTACCTCGGTTACGGGGAACCGAAATTGTAGCACTTGTTCGGTTTTCGGTGACCGAATGTATCATATGAAGACGTGAAGGAGAATGATATTTCGTTCTACAGAACCGACATTTATTATTTTTCTCGGTCCTTAATGGTCGAATATATGCCTATTACTCGGCTCTTAGGAGCCGAGATAGTGAAAAAAAATTTAAAAAGGTTATGTTCTTCTCCAAATACCTCAGTCCTTAAGAACTGACATTTATGTATTAACTTGTTCACCAAGGACCTAGTTAAGATAATATACTCGGTTTTGGTCAATCAAAATCGAATATTAGTCACGTGAAAATTTACTAGATTTTTTTATGTGCAGGATGTGTGTTCTCTTGATTCTACAATATGGAGAGATTGTTCATTTATTCAAGCAATTGATTTCACTTCAATTGCAAGAATAAAATCCAAAATGTGTTCACACGTTTAACGAGTTAGAGCCTCCGAATTCAATCAAAAATAATATTGATGGTGGTGATGGCCAAAGTTATGAGGATACGATTATAGCTGTGTCTCTTGATTCATATTTTAATGGCATTGTTTGTAATCTTGATAATGGTGAAAGTCGCATATAAAGTGTTTGTCATTACATGTGGTTATTTGATGTTCACAAAGTTTGAACGATGTAATTTTTTGCTTTTCATGAATTGTAAACATGTAATTTTTTTGTATATGAATGATAGCAACTTTTAGTAATTTGATTAAATTCGATTTCTTTGAGCAATTTGATTAAATTTAATTTTTTTGGGTAATTTGATTAACTTACAGACAACTTCGGTCTTAGGATACCGAGGATATTAATGAATTTCGGTCCCAGGATACCGAGGTTAGTAACCGAGAGCTAAAAAAATGAACCAGAATACCTCGGTCCAAAGAGACCGAGGAATTTAAGAAACCTCGGTCATAAGGAACCGAAATTATTCATAAACCTCGATTGTTTGAGGCTGAGGTTAGCAACCGGGAGCTAAAAAAAGAACCAGCATACCTCGTCCAAGGAGACCGAGGAATTGGAGAAACCTTGGTCATAAGGAACCGAAATTATTCATAAACCTCGGTTGTTTGAGGTCGAGGTTAGTGACCGAGAGCTAAAAAAAAGAACCAGTATACCTCGGTCCAAGGAGACCGAGGAATTTGATAAACCTCGGTCATAAGGAACCGAAATTATTCATCAACCTCGATTGTTAGAGGCCGAGGTTAGCAACTGAGTGCTAAAATATGAACCAGAATATCCAACAATTGCTTTATGATATATAAACAAAAACAAGTACATAATATCCAACTCCTTGTGATTTATTACCAAAATAAGTATATAATATCCAACTGATATCTATCAACCAAACCAAAAAGATGGTATCCATTAACCTAAACTAACAATTAGCAAATAAATGATATCCATCAACCAAAAAACTATATAGTTAAGTTTAACAATTACCAAAAATTAAATAAGTTAACATAGTTCTAATACAAGTTGATAATATCTCCAAATCCAAAAAGTTAATTCTTCATTCTCCTAGTCACATATGTGTTTCCTTTGTCTTTTGGTAGAGGTCTTGTGGTTCCCGATGGAGTCGCATTAGAATCATGCTCTTGGGCTTTCTCTGGTGCCGTTGCCTTCATTGCATTCAAAAGTATGTCATAAGCATTACGTGCAACAATAGAGATATCCTCCGCCTCGTCACCATGGAACGCTTCATATAGCATTGATATTACCTTTTTAACTTCAACTTCCTGCATAAATAATTTAGCATTTACAACTTAGTAGCTAGAGTACCTATACTATATAATTTTATTAAACATCAAATGAAAATATGATTAAAATGCTTACCAACTTATCATTTGCGATACATTGTTCCTCACGTGCCTTTCGCGGTGTTTTTCTTAGGGTCGGGACTTGTACGTAAAGATAAATGACTTTTAAAAACCATTTCATATAATTACTCTTACACTTCCAATAATATGTCACTGTATAGAGCGTTGGGTCGGATACCAGTGACATATATATTGAAAGTGAACTAATTTTAAAATTAGTCAATTTACGCAACCCAACAGGGCCCTATACAAAAAAGGGTTGTAAGATGCCTAACATGTGGTATCCTTTGAGTTCTGAGACTAGGATAAAGAAATACAGATGTGAGAAGAAAGTGTCAAAATATATGATGAATAATAAAACTGAATTAACTATGGTATAACAAGAGAACTCCATTGTTAGAAACCAGGCGTTGCTGTATTGTGAATATATTTTGCACTTCTAATTCTGCTGTTCTGAATTCTTGCCAAATGTAGAACCTTAAGCAATTTTTGTTTGTTTGAAATCTCTAACATAGACCAGTAAGTAAATTGGTCCAGTAAGATTGAGACTAGTATTCTATAAACAATTAGTAAACTTATAAAACATATACATATATTATATTTTTATAATTTTATTGGTCAGTCGGTATAAATTGATAATGTGCAAAAGGCAAATTGCTACTGGTGTAGAGTATGATCAATTACCAACCAAAGCTCATTCGGTTCGATTAACTTGATCGGTTCAATTGATTTGCGTTTTAAAAATGCCACCCCTACTTATATCGGTCTTAAATGTATAGGGTTCCTCCTTTCTTCCTTCTTGAAGTACTTAGATAATTAGATTTATCCATCGCTCGTATAAATATATATATATATACGCTCACATTTAGTTGAATAAATAACATCTTAAAAATGATTAAAACTAAGATTAAATTTATAAATTCAAATAAAAATAATGACAAGAAATAGTTGCTTTATGTTTTTTATTAAGTCCTCAAATTCTCTCTTTTATAGATAACCTTCTCTGCAGCAAAATCACAACAAATATTAGTAGTAAACATAAAGTATTAAAGCCAGTCACAGTAACTAGCCACTTAATTGATAACCTATTTACTTGAACTCAAATGCATACCAGTTTTCTATCTTAATGCCCTAATGAGTATTTCGTCGAGAAGTTTATATTCACAATTTGACAACTCCAGTATTTGAACAAATATAAGGTGAATTTCATAGAAAGATCACAATCTCAGACTAACAATAATAATAATCAAGACAGGTTGACATTAAAATCCAAACATTCACATTGTATCAAACAACTTAAATATATAAATTGGCCCTTTAGTTATAAGGAAATGTGTATATAATTTTTTCATCAAATCACAAGTTACCGCATATTTCTTCATTGTTCATCTCCAAGAGTTCACCTTAGATGGAACAACTCTTTTTATTTATTTATTGGAGACAGAACTGTTAAGATGCTGGGCCGACATGGTCTTGTGGAATGAGAATTGCCAACTACAGATGGCAAGAATTTAATCAACCAAAATAAGGATAACAACCATACAATCAAGATATAATTGGGGGAAAAGCAGTGGTGGGGGAGTAATAATATATTAATAACTATTCAAATTGACTAACTGATAGTTCTTCTCAAGTGTTTTTTTTTCTGGGCCCAAAGATTGAGGTACTACAATTTTGCAATTGTTAGAGAAAAATTAGCATTCTTACCTCTAAGTATGCAAAAAGAATAAATCTCACCTAAACTTTCCAACAAGTTGGAGTAGCCACGAAACATACCTTGACAAAACCTGCAATTATCTCTTCCATGACCCTTTTGTATGCTCAGACAAATGCACATAAGAGGAATTCCTTCTCGATATTCTTGGTTTTGTCTTGTTCACACAAATAAAACACTCTCTAAATCTAAAAGACAAACCTACCTCCTGCCCATTTTACTTTCTTTGTGGTCACATGTCCCCAAAACTTGTTTCATGAGAACAATATATGAGTACCTCTTTTCCTTTTCTTGTTAGTTGCCATGTGGCTTATGATCTCCAAAGATATTACCCATGGAAATTATTTTGGCACTTTAAAGTAGGGGTGGTATCGGTTCGGTTACCGAACCGACCAAGTCAGTTGGCTCAAACAGAATACCGGTTTTGAACCGTTTAAGTCGGTAAACCGATAGTTGGTAAAACCGACCTGTTCGGTCGGTTCGGTAATTTTTCGGTAAAAAACTGAATACTTTAGCAAGCACACGCAGCAGTGCAACAGCAGTCAATCAACAACCGAATACTGAGTAATTTTCCCCTGAGCAACCAAAGTACCAAAAAAACAGTACACACAAGACACAACAAAGTAATAAACTCCATCAAATTACTCTAACATATTACTATATTAGCATCAAATTAGCACAAAAAACTCCATCAAAAAAAGAGTATGCAGCAAATTAGCACATGACGAATATTCCACATTTTGCAGCAAATAAAGCAAATGACGAATCCAAATTATATTTAAAATGGTTTTTTTTTTCTTTTTAATCAACCCTCATTCCTCAAACAAACAAAACCCAAAATCAGAACAGCAAAAGCAACTAATTTTTTCATAAATACCCTCAATCAAATTCAAAATGAGATTGTAAAGAGTAATTACCTTCATCATTGTAAAGAGAAACTTTCTCAGTTTCTCACATTCAATCCCAAAAAAAAAATGCCAAACAAGCAAATGTAGTAACGTACAGAATATCACGGCATGGAGTGAGGGAGTGAGGGTTTAATTGTTGTAAAGTTTAAAAGTTGACTTTAGTTAAGAGTTAAAAGATTTAATAATTATCAAGAGGAACCAAATGCATAAGGAAAAAATAAACCCACTACATTCTGAAATAAATCCCTAAATCAAAAAGTTGGGAGGAGAGTGGAGCTACCTTTGGTCGGAGAAGCGACGGAGCTGGGCTCGGAGAGGCGACGGAGCTGGGCTCGGAGAGGCGACGGAGCTGGGCTCGGAGAGGCGATGGAGCTGGGCTCGGAGTGATGTGAGGGAGAGCGAGGCGACGAGGGAGACGGAGCTGGACTCGGAGTGATGTGAGGGAGAGCGAGGCGGTGAGGGAGACGGAGCTGGACTCGGAGTGATGTGAGGGAGAACGACGTGGCGAGGGAGAGCACGAGAGGGAAAGCATGAGAGGGAGATGAAGGAGAAGTAGAATTTTAGGGATTTAATTTTTAGAGAAAGTAACTTGATGTCTTGTAACTCTTAATTAATTAATTAATTAAAAAAAAATTATCATTAATTATATGTATTAGAAGGTGGGAGTGGTGTGAAGATTTATGAGAGTGAAAATAAATAAAATTAAGTTAAAAGGAGTGTTATTGAAAGTGGAAGTGAAAGCAAGTCACCCCAAAATTATGCGGGTGGCAGCCTTATACCATGGCAAGAGGCTTAATTGTGAGCGTGTTAATCTGCTAAGCTGAAAGCTAACTTCTACATTAGTAATCATGGCTTCCCCATCTCCAGGGAGATGGCCATGGAAATCCACCAGTGATTCATCCATCAAATCCTCATATCATTCTTCATCTCCTTTCAGTTCTTCAATCATCTATCCCTTCATTATATTTCGCGGGAAGCGAACTTGTTTGACTTCTTTGTCTTCCGCTTCTTCTTCTTCTTCTTCGTCGTCTACTTCTTCTAGTTGTAGTGCTTCGCTTAATAATACAAGGAAGGGATCGAGTAAGCCCCAGAAACCGATTACAGTTGAACATGGTGATTTATTAGAGAATGAGGTCTCTTTTACTCAATCTAAACCCCAAAGAAGGCGAGCCCCAACTTTCAAATCTTTGTTTGCAAGGCGATCTTTGTGGAGAAGGATATTATTCGCTTCTAGGAAAGTTAGAAGTATTATTCTCCTCAATGTCATCACTTTGATTTACGGTAAAATCCAATTCTCCCCTTAATTTAATTTCATTTGTGTGTGTTTCAAGTCCCTCCTCCCTCTTTTCCTTTCGTTTTCTTTAGGATGCATCTTAATTGTGCTGGTTATCTATTATGTTTCAGTTTCCTTCTTTTGGATGTAGTTTGAGACTATTTAGTGTTCAGTAATGGGAGCTTAGTATAATATTATGCAATTCGGCAAATAGATTGTGCAAGAACAAAACTGCTTATAAAATATCCAAGTGAATTTGGGAAATTGAACAAAAGAAAACGCCACTTTTTTAGTTAGTAGGGAGTACTAATTGACTCAACTGTATTATAAAGTTTTTGTTGTTTTCTCTTGACCTAATTAAAAGTGAAGTAATTTCTAATAAAATTACTTTCAATACAAAACAATTGATGAAAGTAAATGACAAATTTCCATAATTTGAGTTCCTTGGTAGTAAAATAGATTTTTTTCACGATTCTGTCATTTGCTGAGACAATCTTGGACCATTAGATTGATACGCTGGTTTAATTTGGATTGCAAATGGTTAGGATAAACAAAGATTATCTTTAATTCTTATATAACTATGAAAAAATGAGACATGGACTCAGAATTAATTCAACAGTGCAGTTCTCTACCCCGTTTCTTATGGATCAAAGGAAATACCATGTTTAGTTCATTTTGTCTCTTGGTGGCACTGTAAGTATGCACTTTTTGCAGCGCATGGATCACTATTTAAATTGATGTTCGTCCTATGATGTAGCAAGTAACATACCGGTTTTGAAAGAAGTTGAAGCAATCATGGATCCAGCAGCCTTCACTGTTGTAAGATTCACTACATCAGCCATTCCATTTATCCCATTTGTAATACGAGCACGAGGAGATGTTCAGACCCGCAATGCAGGGATAGAATTGGGAGTCTGGGTGAGTTTAGGCTATCTTTTGCAGGCACTTGGACTACTTACTTCTGATGCTGGGCGTGCATCTTTCATTGCTATGTTCACTGTAAGAAATTCTGAGAGACAGTTTCATTTGAATCCGTTATTTGTGATTGAAGTATTTTGCTTTGTGTGGACATAGTGAAGTTTGATGAACTGTGGACGGATTGATCAGGTAATTGTGGTTCCTTTGCTTGATGGAATGCTAGGAGCAATAATTCCGGCCCATATCTGGTTTGGAGCTCTTATGTCTCTTATAGGGGTTGGAATGCTGGAATCCAGTGGATCACCTCCATGTGTAAGTGTCCGTTCATCTTTCTCAGTTGTGTCACCATGGATCATTTAAAATTTCTCACTTTGAGCATTTTTTTTTTCCGGATCATATTCATTTTTGTCATTTTCTTCATCTATTCCAGGTTGGAGATCTTTTGAACTTTTTAAGTGCTGTGTTTTTTGGTGTTCATATGCTAAGAACCGAGCATATCTCAAGACACACTAACAAAGAAAACTTCTTACCACTCCTTGGGTACGAGGCAAGTTCTTTCATCATAAAAGGAGCTACTATACCCCTACTTTTTCATTGAATTTACTTGCGTCCGTGCAAAAGTTGAATGGTTTACCTTTTATTTCTCCCGTTATGTATATGATTTGGACAGACCTATATGCCATTCAGGTATGTGTTGTTGCTCTCTTTTCAACTACTTCGTACTTTGTTGGAGGCTGGCTTGGTAGCACTCAAGAATTTAATCCATCATCTTGGACTTGGACATTGTTTTGGGATTGGATGGTGACATTTCCCTGGATACCTGCACTTTACACTGGCGTATTTTCTACGGGTTTATGCTTATGGATAGAGGTATGGTACATGGTTTCTTAACCCTAATTACATACTTTACTTGCAATTTACTTTGATTCTCCTCTAGAAAATTAACCCTAATTTTGTTAATTGTGATGATACTATTGTACTTAAGTGAGTTCTTCCCATCTTTCTTGATCGAAATGGCCAGTGTGCGTGTGGAGTGCTTTGCGTTGTTAAAGTTGCCTATAATATGAGATACACTTCCCAGCCCCACTAATATTGTTACATTAGGGCATTGCACAACAGTCCATGGCCTATTTTCAAAGCCATGATGTGTGGATATTGAGATCTTTTTTGACTTGTCAAAAAATATGACCACACTCAATGAAGATGATCGATTTGTCTTGTGCTTCATGTTTCCACATATTAGTACAGAAATATAGGGATATGGATAAGAGATTGTATCCCATCCCAGGGGTTTTGACTGAAAATATGTTTGATTTTACAGATGTCTGCAATGTGTGCTGTGTCGGCCACAGAAACTGCAATAATTTATGGATTGGAGCCAGTGTGGGGTGCTGGTTTTGCATGGTTTCTGCTGGGTGAAAGGTGGGGCATTTCCGGATGGATTGGGGCTGCTCTTGTACTAGGTAAAGTAATTTCATCTTGTTGCTCTTATTCATTGTTGGTTGATCACCAAGCTTGACAAAGTATTTTTTTTTTTTTGGTGAAAAGGAGATTTAAGTCTCTCCATTTAACTATAACAGCAAAAATCCCCCCTGAACCCCCCGGCGAGACCGAACCTGGGATCTCTCCGAGCGGGTGTTACCATAAATCTTTCCCCCAGTGGTGAATTACGTTCTGGATCGTTCATTTCCAAACGGGGAATGTTTGCATTCTGGAACGGTGAATTTAGCATTCCGCTTATCTATCGCTTGAATCTTGGGAAAAGTTTGAGGAAAAAAATATCACGTTTAGAGGATAAGTAGTGAAATATATCCACTTAATCGAGGAATCCTCCTTTTAGAAGGCTTCAAATTCCAACTCTATCTATCATATCTAGTGTTTCTGTAGGATACAAATTAACACAATGGTGCGGGCTAGGACAGCTAATTAAAATAAGTCAGGAAAAAGTCGAAGATTTAAAAACTTGAAAAAGAGAGATCGGTCTTTTTGAGTAGAAGCCTCATATGCTTTCTACATTTTCTGCCAACTAAGGGTTTTTATTTTCTTAAGTGATTTTACCTACCTAAAAGTAAATCGTATCTTAATTCTTTACCTCTTACACCTAGTTACTCATATATTCATCATATTTGGTGCCATTAAACTATTAAAAGTTAAGAAGATTAGGAGAAATAAAGTTATACTTTGCGATATAGAATAATTTTCTTTTTCTGTATACACGTGCATGTTAACATATGCAATCTTTTAAGAGACGTTCCTTGTTCCGTATAAATGTATTTCATTCTGATAAAGCGATCCAAATAAGCCTACCCCTAACGTACCACGCTCCATGACAAGTAATGTATTACGTTCCCGTACCTGTTCTTCATACTGGTACGATCCGCATAGCAGGCAACCCTGGCCTATCCCAACTAGGCTAGCCTACTTACTATTGACAAAATAAAGAAAAGAATTTGCTTTGTAGTTTTTCTGGGAGAAAAATGATTATCTTTCATACCGGCATACACTACATTTTTTCTTGTTCTTATATATTACTTAATCATCTCTGGAAAATTAGAAAGAAGGTATATGCATAAAGTAGCTTGTTTGTATTGTACCCTAGAGTTGAAGTCATCAGCTATATTTATTTTTTGGCTAAAAATGTGACATTTTTTGGCAATTGTAGGTGGAAGCTTATCAGTACAGATATTTGGGGCGTCATCTCCCGCTGTATCTAGGGAACGTAAAAAGAGTAACAAGAACGGGGATGAGGTTATGGTTTCAGATAAACAAAACACTCTCTCTGGCTATCCTATTGTTGTCAGCTCCACAAAGGATGTTTCCAACATATTAAAGAAGTAAACCAAAGAGCTATATATTTATATAGTATTTAGATTTGTATATATTATCAAATTCTTGGGGCATGTGTAGATATTTATTAACCATTTCCGACTTCAGCAGAAAAAGAAACATCATATGATTCCTTGTAATGCATTAAAACCCTTGTACACATCTAGTCTAGCAATAAAAAAGCGTATAGGTGTTCCAATACCAAATAAAAAGGAGACCCTCTGTCTTTAAAATTTTAGGTCTTTTTATTTTTTTAGCATTCAAATTCAAAGAAAATAAATAGAATAAAATTAATCTAAATAAATGATCATTATTTATTTTTTTATCAATGAACTTTCCTATTAAAGGTCGGCAACTAGCACGGCAAATAAACAAAAAATTACATTATGAACAAAAACAACTATTTGAGCAAAAACAAAAGCATCACTTAAAATTACCTGCCTTGTACTAAAATTGTAGTTTTAGTGGCAAAAGTATCAGTCAAGTTTTCTAAGTCGGAAGTCGTTCGACTACCTTTTCTTTCTTGAATGACCTTTAGCTTTATGTTAACTTGTTAAATGTTAAATTGTTTCCTTTCTCAATAAACTTGTAAACATAATTACAATTTTACTTCCAAGATTTTGAGACTTTACAAACCCAATTTTAAACTTTAAAATATTATAAAGTCTTCAAAAATTTGGGACTTGAGGCAGGAGCCTGTTGCAGCTCATCTAAGGTCCTACTTTAATACACATATGGGGACATGAGGCAAAGACTTCCATTAGGCCCCACTTATGTTGTTATACATTATAATTTATTGAAGTAATATTATATTTTACTAAAGATAATCTTGTTTTGGTAATATAGTTACTTAAAAAAAATTGAAAAAATAAAGAAAGAAAGTACTATTTTTAATTAGGGACAATTAAAAAAAAGTCTTATTAGAGAAAGATTTTCACACTAAAACCAAGGAATAATTTTTTTGTAAATAAAAGGCCTATTTTTTATTTTATTGTTAATATGACATGTGTCTTTTTTTTTTCATTGTAAAATGACATCCCAACCCTTAAAATAAACTAAAAAAATACTAATATGCATTAAAATATGGACTGTAATATGAACTTTGCAGTCTATATTTCACTGCAATATGAACTTTGCAGTCCATATTTTACTGCAATGTGAACTTTGCAGTCCATATTTCTAGTGCAAAGTTCATATTGCAGTCCATATTTCACTGCAATATGAACTTTGCAGTTCATATTTTACTGCAATATGAATTTTGCAATCCATATTTTTTGTGCAAATTTCATAAAGAGGGGTAGTTTAGGAAATATATAACATGTTTTTATTAATTAAATGATATTTAAATTTATTCAAATACATTCATTTAAAATATAAAACAAAATAGGCCTCTTACACTAATTACCAATTAAAAATAGGCCCTTCATTCAAAAAAATATTATTCATTTGATTTTTTGGTAAAAATCAATGTGTAATAAGACCTTCTACCTAATTTCTAGTTTTATTTTTTATGTTTTTAATTAAATAGAGCCTTAATTTCATCATTTATATTATCGCTTAAAATAGGCGCCCATGTGCTTGAGAACTCGTTGATGATAGATGCAAAGATGATGATAATTAATAATAAATGTTGCGATTAAAGAATTTTTTTTAAATATATATATATATATTATAAAGGTGTCCGTATAATTGACATTATATCAATTATCGTTCTTCCCCCTTTTATATTAAAAGAAAAGGAACTATTAATTAGCTTAGATATGCAATCCTCTTGTACTATTTATTTTTTAAGTTTAATTTCATTATTTTATATCATTTCTTTACCTTCGTCAAAGATGAGTTAATTGAAAAGTGTGATAGGATTAAAGTAATAATACAATAAATTGATTGCAAGAATGAGATTGTAAATTATTACAGATATATATAAATTGATCAATTCTTTTATGATTATTTATTTTTAAAGGAGGCATTATAAAGATTGTGTTATTGTAACGCTCCAACATATTCATTGCAAGTTAAAAATTAAATTTTTTTTATAAAGTATTTTTGAGATGTAAATCTAGTTAAACATGTTTTTATATACTGTTCATTTGAATTGAGTGAATGAGAATGAAATAAAAGGAAAAGAGAAGGAATTATTGAATTTCACTTATTTGGATAGATTTATGAGGAGTGATGATGAAATAGACGGAATGGAAGAGAATTCTAATCTCATTTATTCTTTTATTTTATTTTCTTTTAATATTGGAAGGATTGAAAAGGAAAGAATTTTTTTTTAATAAATTTTTCACGTTGTTCTAAATTTAACTTTAATTTGTTAACTATATATTAAATCATACTCTTGTCCTTTATTTTATTATTTTTATCCTAATAAGATTTATTTTCATTCAATTTATTTTCATCTTTAATTATTCAAATAATAATAAAATTAAACTTATTTCTTTTTTTTTTATTTTATTTCGTTCATTTCCTTCTTAATTAACTATTTTATTTTTATCCCTCATCTTTAATTTAAATAGAGTGATAATGAATGCACTTTCTCCAAAAGAATTCATCACATACCTTTCATATCTTATCAACTAAGAACGGCCATGTAGCATTTTCCAAAAAGTCAAGAAAGAGTTATCAATCACCCTTCATTAGTATCCTAAGAAATTAAATGGCAAGGGGCCCACTTACATAACTCTTTGTCCAGGAAGATATTAGAACATTTCTATCGGGTATGGTAAATTAATAAATTTATCATACGTTTTTTAACAACAGAAAAAGTTACACAAGTAAAATTTAACTCGTAAGGTAAAGAATAATTAAATTCATTATTTTTTAAAATTTTAGCATATACGAGTTTAGTTTATTCATATGTCTCATACGAGTGGCTCATATTAAACTGAAAAAAAAAATATGAGTTTGGGACACTCGTATGATTATTTTATGATTATATATATATATATTGTTTTTTCAACCCATACGGCTCTATGTGCCTTGTATGACTTTTCTCAATTTTTTTTTAAAACCTAACACAGTGTGGGAGCCTTGTATGGGTATTTTTTTTAATTTTTTTTAAGCGCAAAAATCATATGGGTAAAGCTGATATCACTATTTTCTTTACCATTTTCGTTGTATCTTGCTTTAAAACTTAAGGAGCTATATGGTAAATTTAGCCTTAATTTTACCCATTCTGGTGTGGATGCTCTTACAAACAGAATAATAATAAACTTAGTTTTGTATTCTTCTAATCTCAATTTAAATAAAAATTAAATGTAGCATCTTTTTCAAGAAGTTTTAAATAAAAATATATATTCTTAAAAAATTTAATGTATCAAATTCTTTTAAAAATTTAATGTATTGAATTTCAAGATAGCTAAATAAAAGAAAAATTGCTAATTATAGTGCAATTTTGTTCACGATGGAAATTTTGTGAGTTCCTACTGTTTTAATGCATAAACAAACTATAATGAGTGGTTATTTTAATCCTTAACAAGAGTGAACAAAATAGCACTGCGTGTGTTGATCATAGTAAACATCATGACAGCTAAAACAGTCAATCTTTAAAATTTTGGGACATATTTTGAATGCACATGTGCATTTATTAATGGTAAACTTTTAATAATAAACCAATTTATTGTAACACATATTATATTGTTTAAATTAATTCTCAACGGCTCTTAGATAAAAATAAGCTCTTAATTTAAAAGAAGAAAATAATAACAGGCACAAATTATGTGATAATCAAATTAAAGTCACAAGCATGCAGGTCTTCTCTTTCTATATAAAGAGGCCAAATTGAAGGGTGGAGACTGTGGATGTGGAGTACACTCTGAAACTCAATCTGGTGTCAATAGATTGAGATTGATGTAGTTTTAAATTAATTAGTACTAGAGTGCTTTAATTTCAGGTTTTGCATGTAGTGAGAGAGATGAGTGGTCTAAGTGTTAAGATGGTTGACAGAGATTAAATTAGATGGGGACGTATTTCATGAGATATTCACGTACAGACCACATGATATATCTAACGTACAACAATTTATTCTTGAGACTAACCGATAGTGCTTTACTAAAATTAAAATAGAATTGCAAATTTGATGATTTATAACAATTGCTTCCCACAAGTTATGCAATAGTTTTGTCAATCCCTTTAAACATATAATCCAATTGTACCTGGTTTGGCGTAACGCTTTTGCTTTCCAGCTTACTTGTCACATCTTTTTATGCAATTGATCACAATCCTTCACTCCCTTCTACGATCTCTATTATCGCAAGTTAGCTATTTCACTCACCCCGTCACCAATAACAACTGAAGATATTCTCATAAAGATTTTTCAGATATAAATACAGATGTACTAACCCCATTTGAGGCATGAGTTAGCTCTGGAACTTCGGGAATAATACTCTAAAATAGTATTATATTATTTTCAAGGCTCTCTGGAATTTTTTATCACAATCCGACTTAATTTTTTTTTTTTCTAATATGAGAGTACGGCATATGTCACAACTAAAGACACCAAAGACACTCCCACGGAAATTGAGGTATACTCACTCCGTCTCCAATCACAACTGAAGACACTTTCACAGAACCGTTAATGTTTTGAAGAACAATATGATCTCTTGTGACATGTAAACAAAATTTAAGTAGTCTCTCAAAAATTAATTATAGCGTTTGGATATTTTTGCCTAAAAAATATCTCTAGAATTATGTATTTTTGTCCCAAACTAATGAGTTTTATTTATAGAAAAATATTGAGTCAAAATTCTCTAGGAAATATGTTCAAAACAATTAAAAATAATTTTTTGCGATAAAAATACGTGTCCAAAAAAATATGTGTTCAAACGATCCAAGAAAAAAAAAATATGTACCGGTTCGATATTAAAAGATTCAATTTCAAAATTATTTTTGTGCCGAGCCGAAACATATTAACAAATTGCGCACCGATGCCCCGTTTAACATCAAGCTGCATCGTCTTTATTGAATTACGGGTGGACTTTTTCTTTGAAGACTTTACCAACATGAAAAAAGGATTGTACGTAGGTTTTTTTAAAAAAAAGAGAGCTTTTGACTTTCAAACTTTTCTTCTTTTTTTTTTTAATTAAATTTTAAAATAATTAAAAACTTTTCTTTTAATTTTTTTTTTAGTTTTATTTCACAAATATTAAATTTATTTGGGCTTCGATTCGACTCAAATTTTAAAAGTAACTTTATGAAACATATTAAATATGAAAAAAATAAGTTTCATCATTAATTTGTGTCGGTGGGACTTTTCGGATATCGGAAAAATTCGGTAAAAATATTTAAAAATAAATTTGACTCAAAAGACTTTTAATTTAAATTTTAATACTCAACCACCACCTATATTTTGAATCAAACCATAAAGCCAATTTACCTTAAGTCTTGAATTTTCTTACAATGCATCCAGTAAGTTTGTCTAGCTTTTATTGATTGTCGTATTTTTAAATCTTTAATTTGACTTAAACAGTTATAACGAAAAAAATGCTTTTGACATAGAAATCAAACCAACTAAAAATATAAACCTAACATATTCTTCATTGCCAACTTTTCAAAGTTAGAAGCAAATGATATGAGGTAGTTGACGAGGGTGAATTCGCGGTACATGTGTCAGCATGCTTAAAACCTACATGTAAGGCTAAGCTAGCAAAAAGAATAGACCACACGGATGACGCAACAAACTTGAGGAGAAATGTGGTAGGTCTGCTAGCTCTTCAAACATGCTTAGCACATTTGCAAGGCGATGGAAATCTTATTGCATAAATTAGGAAGGGTCAACATGCCTCCTGGTGGTCTGAAATCAAGCAGTAGAAGGAAAAGGTAGATTGGACTATACTTTGCTCTGATAATAAGTATAGTCAGTCGCTGAGACATCACAACAACATTTAATGCTCTTCAACCACTGCATTTAATGTGCCAAAGGGAAGGTTAAAGATACTCGAGTGCAAAGCATGGGTTAGGCAGCTATGGTAGGGTTCTGGTACATGAAAACCCTAATTTTATAGGATAAACCATGCTCTAAGCTCTATATAAATAGGGAGCATTTACTCATTCCATAGAGGACGGATGATAACAAGAAAGGGAGAGGATTATTACTTAAGAGCATTTGATAACTTCACTTGTGAGGAATGTTGCAACCTTGGACTTATTGTCACATAAGATGTTACTTGTTCTTAGGATAAAGAGTTTATTGAATAGCTAAGTTAATGTATTGTAGAGATAAAACATTTGTAGATTGTTATTCATATATAAAGATCCCTTTGAGCCCAGAGCTCATTTGATGTGTGTGTGTGTGTGTGGGGGGGGGGGGGGGGGGGGTATAATAATACCCTTTTCAAGGTTAAACTGCCTCTATAATTCTTGTGGCATTCCAATACTTAGCCAAGTCATATATCAAAAGCTAACTCATCATACACCTAAGCCATTTCTTGCCTAAAATTATATATTAATTAGTTAAATAAGTCAAAAGAGATTTACACACCATAAACAATATTATGTTTAATTAAAGTTTTATACTCGGAATATGTTTTACGGGCACAAGCACGTGTATCATCAGTTGGGTAAATAAATTCTTCTGGCTGGTAAAGTTTTATCAACTTTCAAACAAGGAAAAAAATTGGTTTTTTAGCTCATCAAATTGTGGGCCTACTTAATAAGGGCGAGGTTACCAGATTATGGGCCTACTCAATAAAGATGAGGTTATCAGATCGTCGGCAGCCTACTCAACAAAGTAGAAGGGGTTATGAGGTTTGGTGAATCCAACATGTCGGTAATAGATGCAAAGACAATGATACTTAATAATAGAGGTTGCAATTATTGGCCAAACAAAAAAAATAATGTTGTGATTAAAGAAATTTTTTAAAAAGAGATCATTTATATTATAAGGAGCAAAATTATCATATCACTAATTTATCAAATAAATGGTTCGCATTTTATTACTATTAACTAGATAAATTTTAGACCATCAGATGTGTTAAAACATCAACCATTTCTTTCTTTCTCTTATTCCACCAACTACTCTTACTTTTTTCTTTTATCAATTTCTTTTTAAAAGTTAAAGTATATTAACTTTAAATACAAAAAATAAAATTTACTAAAAGTTATATATTTAAAATCCACTTATTGAAATCTATAAAAATAAGATCTATCATGACTATAAAGTTATATATTTGCAACCCACTTTTTCTTCATTTAACTTACACTCAAATCATTTTATTGTCAATTTAAATGAATCTCAAGGCATAATTCTTCCGTTAGTTTAAAAATTAAAAAGTAACATACTTTTTTATACAATATTACTAAGAAAGGTATTATATGTTTATAATTAAAATTTTGGAAAAATGTAATTTTGTTGTAATAATAATTTTCAATTTTTTTTTGACAATAATAACAAGTAACTCTTTTTATAAATTGCATTTAAATTTTTTTACTTGCCGGTGAATAATTAAGGAGGGTAAAAGAGCCTAACCCGACCCTAATTAGGGATGGTACAAGAGCCCAGTTGAGTTGGGTTGGATTTTCATTAGGTAGCTCGAGTTCGGATTTACAGAGCGATCTTTATCTATGATGGATAATTTATGTGTGTTTAGTGAAACCCGGTCTATTGACATCCCAAGTTTAACAATCATTAATTCATGACTTTGCTATTTTGTTGTGTGGTTTTTGGAATATGTAGTTTCCTTAATATACATTTTGGGCTGCTGTTCATTTTTAAATTATTAATATTTTTTATGTTGTTATACTATTCGGTACGGGTAATACCTAATATATTATAAAGATGTCCCAATAATTGACATTAAATCAATTATTGTTTGTTTAATTCAATTTCTTCCACTGTCATCCCCCCTTTTATATTAAAAGAAAATGAACTATTAATTAGCTAAGATATGCAATCCTCTTGTACTATTTATTTTTCAAGTTTAATTTCATGATTTTATATCATTTCTTTACCTTGGTCAAAGATGAATTAATTGAAAAGTGTGATAGGATTAATTAACGTAATAGTACATTGAATTGATTGTAGGAATGAGATTATAAATAATTACAGATATATATAATTTTTTGTTGATCTGCGCAACACTCGAACATAATATTCGTTGCAAGTCAAAAATTAAATTTCTTTATAAATTAAGTATGTTGAGATGTAAATGGAGTTGAAAATGTCTTCCATGATCGAGAAGAAGTTAATTACAAGTGGCCTATATTTCTTCTCTTTAAATTGATTTGCAATATATATAGTGAATGCACTTTCTCTTCATAAATTCATCGCATGCGCGCCCTTCAGATTCTACCAAGTAAGAACCCAATAAAATCAAGAAAGAACTGTCAGTTGCCCGCCTTCATTATTTTTCTTAAGAAATTAAATGGCAAGGGGCCACTTACCTAAGTCTTTGTCCAGGAATACATTACAAACATAATAATAATAATAATAATAATAATAATAATAATAATAATAATAATAATAATAATAATAATAATAAACTTAGTTTTGTATTACTCTAATCTCAAATTAAATGTAGTATCTCTTTTTTTTTAATTGTAAATGCAGTATCTTTTTCAAGATGTATTAAACTAAAATTTTATGTTTTTAAAAAATTTAATGTATCAAATTTCAAGATAGCTAACTAAAAGAGAAATCGTTGTTGATAGTGCAATTTTGTTCACTTTCATTAAGATAGACATTTTGTGAGTGAGTTCTTACTGTTTTAATGTATACACCAACCATAATAATGAGTGGTTATTTTAATCCTCACGTAACAGCTAAAACAGTAAATCTTTAAAATTTTGGGACATATTTTGAAAGCACGTGTAAATTTATTACTAGTAGACTTTTAATAATAAACCAATTTATTGTAATACATAATAATTATATTTTTTAAATAAATTTTTAACAAATGCATGTTATATAAAAATAAACTCTTAATTTAAAAGAAGAAAATAAATAAGAGGCAAAAACTCTGTGATAATCAAATCAAAGTCACATGCACACAGGTCTTCACCTGCTATATAAAGAGGCCAAAACACTCTCAAACTCACTCAATATCTGGTGTACGTCAATAGATTGAGATTGATTTAGTTTTAAATTAATTAGTACGAGAGTGGTTTAATTTGAGGGTGTGTAGTAAGAGAGATGAGTGGTCTAAGTGGTCATATGGTTGACAAAATAGAGATTAAATCAGATGGGGATGTGTTTCATGAGCTATTCAGGTACAGACCACATCATATATCCAACATGAGCCCTGGCAAAATAAAGGGTGTTGATCTTCATGAAGGGGAATGGGGTACTGTTGGCTCTGTCATCTGCTGGAAATATGTCCATGGTATCTATCTCCTTATACTTTAATTACCAAACTTATGCTTAGCATTCAAGAATTCACTATTTATTTTACGCATCTTAAAGCAAGAGTTTAATTTCTTTTGAGGTAATGCTCAAGTCTAATAATCTATAGTAATAATTTTGGGAGAAACTATTGCTAGCTAGAGCAATAGTTTTCTGCCGCATCAAGCTACCTTCTTCTCATTGTTTTTATATTGAGTTGAAATTGCCCTAACAAGAAATTATTGTTTTCACAAATATAAAAGTATCTCATTAGTAGAAGGAAGAGTAGCAGGATCGGGTTATTGTTGTTGCAGTGTCACAGTTTCGACTTACATTGTATTTGAATCTTAATTATCTCAAGTATCCCAATCTTAAATAGATTCCTACGAGTGAACTATCAATTAACACCAAATCTAATTTAATATGGACTCTACTCCAAATCTAATTTATTTATTACATGCTCTTGCAATCGGACTTTTAATCAATTTGAGTGAATTCCTACAATTGAATTTTTAATCAAGACTTCAAATCTACGATTAAATTTTTAATCATGACTCCAAATCTAGTTTAATGTGGAATCTTAAAAGGTTTTAATCAAATTGAGTGGACTCCTAAAATTGAACTTTTAGTTAAGACTCCAAATATAGTTTAATGTGGACTCTTAAAAGGGTATATTTGTCTAATAAAGAAAGGTAAAAACACTTTAGATTATTCATACTTCTATATACATACAGTATATATAATTGTTGGTCGATCTATTAATAAAATTTGATTAATAGTAGTGTTGAAACAAAAAATTCTTCAATTTTTGGATCGGATCGAGTACATGGATCACGTATCTAATATATATGGATTAGTATTTTGTATATCCATCGAATTCACATATCAGAATGAAATTGGTATATTATCAATTGAATCAAATAGGTTATATTGTCAATTGGATGGATTGGGATACAGCTAGCGTATGATCCAATCCATATCCATTTCGTTGTCAGGCCTACATATACATAGTTAAGTGCTCCTCTAGTTTAGAGAGAGATCTATGGTTCAATTCCAACCTACAGAGCCTTACGAAGAAAGTCGCAAAATTAAACGGATTTCAAGATCCACTATAACAAGAGGTGAGTTTTTTTTAGAAGCTCATGCCCTCGAAAATCTAGGGCACTAAAGCATTATTTTATTAATAACGAAAAAGAAAGTGAGACTGAAAGTCCAGACTCGATGGTGTAGAAAAAAATAAGAAGAAGACATAGACCTGACCTCCCTAAAAAAAAAAAAAGCAAGAGCGAAAACAAATAAATAATGCCAAGGTATATGAAAAACTCAAAGTAGTATAGTCAAATAATTGTTATATGCTTAGCTGAGACTGGAGAGTGTAGAGTAGTTAATGAGAACTGAATGATACCAAATCGGTTTTTATTAAACTTCCTATAATTATAGTCTAATTCTACATTTGACCATATTTTATGCTTCTGTTTCCAAATAAATGATTTAAATAGAGTGAAAAATCAAATTTGAACATTAGCTTACTTTATTAACAACTGTAAAAAAGAAAATTTTGGGGTGTCATATTACTACTGTCAGTGACTCCAAATTTGAGATTTGTCCCGGAAGATCGCAATTCGCAGGATTAGATTCATGCTGGTGAATCCACATCAAAAATTTATTTAAGTAATATACTCTTTACGTCATAAATTAGGAGTCTGAATTTTCTTTTCTCAAATTAAAATTCATATATCCTTTTTGATACGTAATGAGTGTATCAAATATTACAAGAGAAAATAATTTGTACTTTAAAACTTTAACTACTAGCTACGACTATCATTTATTTTTATTTGTATTTCTCTGCATACTGATAATAAATATCCTGCGTGCAAAACTAAACCACACGTACAGACGGGAAAGAGAATGTTGCAAAAGATATAATAGAGGCCATAGACGAGGAGAAGAGGTCGGTAACCTTCAAGGTAATTGAAGGAGATGTAATGGAGCTATATAAGACCTTCAAATTTATTGTTCACGTTGACACCAAAGGTGAAAACAACTTGGTGACGTGGACCTTCGATTATGAGAAGATGAATGAAGATGTGCCCGACCCGAATGCACTGATGGAGTTTTGCCTTAATCTCACCAAAGATATTGAAACTCACCATCTTCAGAACTGAAGGGGCGGGATTTGGTGAAACCGATCGAGTTCGTGTACTAGCTACTTGTAAAATGAATATCTGGTTTTATAATTAATAACGACTGCTTGTTTATGCTAAATAAAATTAATAACGGGCGTCTGTTAAATTAATAGATCTATGTGGTTAATTGGCTTAAAAGATATTGTGGTCGTTTGTTACATACTCTTTTAATAGTTAGTAATATGTATATGTCAGTTTGAATTGAATAATATGCATGTGTCTATGTATTTATATTCAGCTGTTTTCAATTGCCTTTATTCAAATCATACTATAATATACAAATGGCAGCTAGTGAAATTTCCTCTTACAAAAACCTGGATCATTCCTTCTAATTGTTAGTTTACATAATTTTTATCAATACATATGGGGGCAATAACACAACACAAAAGGCCCTATATATATATTCAGGACGTAATAATTAAATGACTTAACAAACAGATACAGATCGATAGCTTACTTTAGCAATCGAAATCCGCACATTCTGGAGAATCATTCCACTCAATTTGGATCTATACTTCTCCACATTCTACATTTCTCAATCTAAGGCACATGTCTTGGGTGATTTTTCTTTAGTTCCGAACAATGCAGCTCTCATCGAAGAGGCAATTTTTCTTGTTTGGTTAAACTCTATCAAGTTCGGTACCGAATGGGAGTTCTTGCAATCCCATTTCCTTAGCCTCCAAATACGGCATAATGTCTATCTCAACATCGCCCATAGTACTGTCATCGTCTTTGTCGTATATGATAAGTGCCCGAAATTATAATTTAAACTCACAAACAATATTTTTGCTAGTATATAATTAATATTTAAAATATGGAGGAACAATATTTATTTTATCTTTTATAGGAAAGAAATAAAATGTTAGAAAAAAGCCCAAAAATGTAAAAGAAGTCAATTAAAAATCAAAAACGAAGAGAGAGAAAGAAATTCCAATTCTATTTCTCTTTTCTAATTCAAATACAATTCATTTTTTTTTCTCTTAATTATAATCCTAATTAAAGTCATATTTATTATTTCTTTCCAAATTCTAATTTCCATAATCTATTAAACTTTTATATCTTATTCTAATATATGGACTCATTCTCTATAACTAAAATCATATAGATAAAATAGATGATGTGTCAAGAAATTGGTATATTGTAACTCACTAATATAAACTTTGGAGAGCATATATTTTTTACATTTGCGGTGTTTTTAATGCTTTTTAGGTGCTTAGAATTAAATGAAGAAAGTTGGCTTTTAAACGAAATGATTTGGAGTTAAGATGGAAAAGTTATGGCGAAAACAAATTTTGTAAAAAAAATAAAGGAGAAGCAATCTCAACTTAAAGGAAAAAAGAGTGAATCAATTATCAAGGAGGTGTATTGCACACCTTAGGACTAGGATCGGTTCGGTTCTTGTCCAAAACATGAAGAACCAGAACCGGTTTTCTAATGTTAAAAACGGTTCGGTTTTATGAATATTTTTTAAAGAACCGAAAGTGCAATCGAACCGGTTGAAACGGTTCGGTTCTAGCGGTTCTTTGGGTAACCGAATTAAATCCAAAAACCAAAATTAGATACAAACCCGAAAAATAAAATTTATCCAAATTAAGTTAATTAACCGAAAATACATCTCAAACTGTTAAAGAACGGCAACAACTTGTTTTAAATTTTCGTAACCATTAACTAGCAAGTAGCAATAAGCAAGCATCCTGTTTCAACTTTCAAAAAGACAAAAACCTATGTAGACATACTAACATACACACATTCTAACATACATTATATCCAACATACATGATACATATTGTCCAAGTTCAAGACTCTAAGTCAAATTACAAACTTCAAAATTCAAGAATCCAATGTCCAAGTGTCCTTACATAGACATATTAACATCCTTGATTGTTCAAGTTTTCAAGAACATAAAAACCAGTTTATAAAATCCAACAACTCAAAGTTCAAACACATAAAAAAAACATAAATATAATCCTTAATTTTTGGATGCATTTTCAGCATCAGAACATTTGCTTGCCTTTGTTGCTTTACTTTTCTTCTCGGCAACATCCTTTTCTTTTTGTTTCTCCATCTTTTCTCTTTGTTTTCTCTCTTTTTGTTCTAACTCTACATTAGTCAATAAATAAAAAAGTAAAGAATCAATTGAAATATAAGTATGAAATAAAACTATTTCATGGTCAATCAATTGATATTTGATATTTGAAATGAATTTTATAAATGGTTAAGTACCTTGTTCAGTTCTTTCAAACCACTCCATTTCCTCGGGGTATGAGTATATGAAAGGCTTATTATTGCATCGGACCTCAACCAATTCTATAGACAAATCAGTGCCTCGACCAATTTAGGACTCAAAGAGCTCCAATGAGGATTAATTACTCTCTTCCCTATGCTAAAACTGGACTCAAAAGCAACTGTACTAACTTAGATTGCCAAAACACCTTTTGCCACAGCTTGTAAGTTAGAGTACTTTGTTCCCATTAGCCTCCACCATGTTAAAATGTTAAAGTCACCACTTGCCTTCTCTATGGGATCTAGTAAGTACCTGTCTACCTCATGAGCAACAACAATTGCATTCCCATCTTTAAGATCATTTTCCCAATCTTTTAACATCAATGCCCTTTTGCCCGTGAGTTGTCTTGAAGAATACCTATTGAATTACACCAAATAAAACATCAAATTCAGTTAATTCAGCAATTTATAATAATGAATTTAGCAACTTAATATAGTAAATTCAGCAACTTAAAACAATGAATTCAGCACTTAAAAAAATGAATTTCATCAATTAAAACAGTTAATTCAGTAATCTAATAATTTATACCTATTACCACTGCCATATTCTGCTATTTATTTCCTCGTGTTAGAGCTTTGGGTACCATGTTATAAAGCATAAAGGTCAGTGAGTGTGATAACCAAGTCTTTCAATTGCTCACTCTTTCTCTTCATAGTCTCACTATCATAACACAACATCTTTTTAAGAACTCTAGTGAAATATTTAAGCTTGTATCTAGGGTCTAAAACCAAAGCGACTAGTAGGAGCTGGTTCATGTCATCTATGGAATCAAAGTACCTTTTATACTTGTTTTTCATTTGCACCGACATATTAAACAAAGTTCTCTCCGTATCACTCTCCTCGTATATTGAAGGTTTGTTGTAAATATCATAAATCTCACATTTGATTGCCACAATGTCACTGAATACTTTGTGTGCAATCGGCTTGTTTGTTGCACTAACATTCATAGTAACTTTAAAAAAAACTTTTAAAAAGGGCACAAACTCTGTGGCCCTACGCCAATCATCTTCATTTAGAGGTCTTACTCTTTTTTTACCTTTACTTTGTCCTACGCCAAACCCCAAACCATCTATCTCATCATCATCTTCTTCTTCCTCCTCATCAAAATACCCGATATACTTCAAATCCTCATCTTCTTTCAACATATCAAATGCTCGTATGAGCTCAATTGCAGTCTCAATCATTATGTAGGTGGAATTCCACCTTGTTGGCACATCCAATACATAAAATTTTTTGCTCTCCAAGTCTTATTTTTTAACACGTTATTTAAATGCATCAAGCCTTTGGGATAAACTCTTAACATACTTGATTGCATTCCTAATTGATGCCACCGACTTCTCCATACACCTCAAACCAGATTTCACAATAAGATTAACAACATGAGCTAAACATCTAACGTGAAGATACTTCCCACCTAACACAAGTTGTTTCTCACCATTGCTAAATTTTCTCTTTATGTATTCTAGAGCAACTTTGTTGGCAGATGCATTATCAACAGAAATAATCAAAACCTTTTTAATTGACCACTATTGCAAACATTTTTCTAGGAGCTTTCCTATTGTATTGCCTTGATGATTTGGAATGAGAAAAAAGTTAAGAACTCTCATGTGCTGATAAGTGCCCAAAATTGTTATTTTAACCCGCAAATAATATTTTGTTATAATATAATTAATGCTTAAATTATGGAAGGTTAATATTTATTTTGTCTTTTTGTAGGAGAGAAGAAAATAGAAGAAAAATATAGGAAATAGATAGGAAAAATAAATAGAATTTAGATATTATTAGAGAGTTCTAGAGAGAGAAAATCTTCCATATACTAGTTGCCGTGCGGCCGAAGTATTGAAGGAGAAGAAGTGGACAGCGTAAAGCCGTGCGGCACACGCTAGTTCGAGCATCACAAACAGTGATGCTTTCTAGCTTTCTATTTTTTTATAGTTTGTATTTAAGTACTTTAATTTTAATTTTAATAATGAATTATTATTTTGTTTTAATGTGTTATTTATTTAATATGCTTGGCTAAATTATCTCCCAAAAGGGATGAAACTGCCATGAATGTAATGGGCTTAATTTAATTCTAATTGATTTTTAATTATTCATCCCAAATTAAAATAGATTTTGAAATTACCATTACTATAACGTGTGTTTTCTTTCTAGTACTTTAATTGTTTTTAAAATAAAGGAATGATCTCTTGTGATCACCAATTTGGGGATACAGGCGATGCCTATTTTTGTTTACATTAGTTTTAAAGAAAGAAGATGGTAATTTTGAATTTGTTTATATAGTAGGGATGAATGTTAAAAATATAATTAGATACTTTTTTGTTTATATCCATGATGGCGAATTCTCTTTCCTTGGGATTTTCTATTATTGATTACTTGCTTCTTGATTTAATTTAATTAGTTTAGTTTAATTAGTTTAGTTAATCTCAAAATCAAAATTTAAAAATTGTTTTAGTTTGGTTCGTAAAATATTGGATTCCGACAAACTCTTCTAGATATTAGCTTGGATTTGGATTGACTCCTATTTATACGCTATACTAATTTAATTATTTTACATAAAGTAGGGTTTTTATTGCATTTAAGTGTGGAATTAAGGAACGATAAATTAATTTTAAAAATTTCCCCTTAAATCATTGGCGCTGTTGCCAATTTCAAGTTTTATAATTTTCAAGGAAGTTTGAACAAATCTTATATATTTTTTTAGACCCTCTCCCTCCCTCCCTATTTCTGAAAAAAAAAACAGAAAGTTCAGAAACAAAAAAAATAAATAGTTTTATTATTATTATTTTCGTTTTCTGTTTTTTTTTCAAAAGCTAAATCTGAAAAAAAAAAAAAAAAAAAAAAGGAGGAAGCTGGGTTTAAGGAGAGACCTTTTTGGAAACAGCGCACAATTCTGAAAATTCACTTTTCTTTTTATAGCTAAAGCTACTGCATTGGTTGGGCCTCTGTAATACTATTAATTAAAATATTTTTTGTGCTCGGTTTTCTTATTTAAAAAAAAAAAGTAAGTATAAATTTTTTTTGACAGTTAACCGTGCACTGTTTTAGTCTTTAAAAAAAAAAGAAAACAGAAAAAAAAAGGTGGTAACCGTCCATTGTTGTTTATTTGAGCCACTGTTTGAAGAATTCTTGTCTAAGGAGACCTCTCAATTGTTGGCCCTCCTTCATCATAATAATTGAAGTGCTCGGCTTTCCTATAAAAAAAACTTATTCTGAAAAAAAAAACAGTTTTATCATTATTATTTTCGTTTTCTGTTTTTACGTTAAAAGTTTAATCTGAAAAAAAAATTCTGAAAAGAAAAAAAAAACAGAAAGTTCGACAACTTTGATTTTTTTTTCCTAATATTTTTGTTTTTCTTTATTAATTTTAATTTTGAAAAAAAAAAGAGAAGAAGAGTAGAAGCCGCTTGACTTTTCACTGCCTTTAAGTAACAATAGGTTATTTTTAGTTTATTAATTAGATTTTAACTTTGCTTTGATTCTACTCAAAAAATAAAATAATAAAAAAAAGTATTTCCTTCATTATTTTATTTTATTTGTTTCTTTAAGTTAGATAATTTAAGCATTTCTAGGTTCTCTCTTGTCTTTAGGTTAGATAACTTAGACGCTTTGCACTTAGATCCCTTTATATTATTTATTTATTTGCTTCTTTATTTGTGCATATTTAATTTAGCATTTGCATTCATATATTAGTTAAGGGCAACTTTCCTATTAAGATAAGGATTGGGTTTCATCACCAATTCTTGCCCACCTAGGTTAAAAACCACCCTGCACTTGTTAAACTCGAGCCTAAAATTTATTTAATCTAAAATTAATTAGACAGTGCAAGTTAATTGTCGGCCACTCTAGTGAGTACCTTTTTAATTTAGCAACGCCTAGGTAAGTTCTGTCAAAACGGCAGCTTGCTGTCGAAGGTAGCTGGGTTTTAAGTAGGACCGTTTGTGACCCTTCTAGTATTTCCTGGAAACTTAACCGGTTGTTAGATTGGAAGCCTTAACTGGTAAGCTTACAATTTTCTCGATAAGAATAGGATAAGCCTAGATCATTAATTATATTAAAATTCTCAGCCCTCACTAAATTCATTGCTTAATTAGATTGCTATTAGGATTTGCTTGCAACTAGGATTTTGCATAGTTTATGCAACTTAGAAGTGGTCGAATAATTAGAAGACAATTAATCTTTCCACTTAAAAATCTTACAATGGCTAATAATCGCACATTAAATGACTATTTCGCTCCTGTTACCGCTGAGCCTCCTATATGCATCACCCTTCCAACCACTAATGTAGCTCAATTCGAAATTAGACCTGCTAACATTAATATGCTACCTAAGTTCCATGGCCTTGATAGTGAACAACCATACATTCACTTAGGAAAATTCCTTACAATTTGTAGCACCTTTAAGAATCAAAACCTAGATGATAATGGTGTCAAGCTTAAACTATTTCCTTTATCCTTAGAAGATAAGGCAGCTTCATGGTTGAACTCTCTTCCTCCTAATTCAATCACAACATGGGAACAACTAGCTAGGGAATTTACGTCTAAATTTTACCCTATGCAAAAGACTGAATCAATGCGAGATGCTATTAGCACATTTAGGGGTAAAGTAGACGAGGAATTCCATGAAACATGGGAGCGTTTTCATGATTTATTAATCAAATGTCCACACCATGGTTTTGATAAAGCGAGTCTTGTCCATTTCTTCTATAAGGGTCTTTCCCCAATGAATCGTACAATGATTGAATCTATGCATAAAGGAAAATTTAAAGACTAAACTCCCGATCAAGCCTATACATTTTTAGAGGAATTAGCTGAGAGTGCACAATACTAGGATAGTAGTAGCGAATACCTGTCTCGTAATGAATATACTTCAGTTAAGAAACCCAGCATATATGAAGTTAAAACTGACCCAGACCTAAAATCTGTCATGGAGAGTCTAGCTACTGGTGTTCAAAACTTAAGTAAGAAATTTGATGCTTTGACTATCTCGACTAGAAACAACCCGAGCCCAATTTTAAATGTCAGTAACCCATGTGGGTTGTGCTCTAGTTTTGATCATACTACTCAAGCATGTCCTTTTTATTGCTCTGATTCTGATGCACAAGTGTGTGCATTTAATACTTTTGGCAAACTTACTCCAAATACTTTTGGCAATAGATACCACCCTGATATGCGATTTCACCCTAATTTTTCTTGGAGTCAAAATGTTTCTTCGCAACAACAAAACATAAGTGGCCAGGTTTTCAAGGCTCCCAAAATAGGCTAGCCCCTCAACAGGCCGGACCAATGGTCCCTCAACAACAGTTTTTCCAACATCAGGTCAACCCTAATAGGGAGTTAGTTCCTGAGCCTATGCGAAATTACAATGCTCCGGTCTCATCTACTAATCATTCACCTAATGTTGAAGATACTTTTAAAATGCTGGCCATGACCATAGATCAATCCACTCAACAAGCGAATCAAAGGATGCAAAAGTTAGAAAATAACATTGACATTTTAGCTAAGAGTCAACTTCAATTCCAACAAACTGTTCAGAGTCAATTAAGCCAACTCACATCTGCCTTAGCTGAAAGACAAAAAGGTTCCCTACCAAGCCAACCTGAGCCAAATCCAAAAGGTAGAACAAACTTTAATATAGGAGCTAATGTGTCTAATTTAGAACATCAACCTGAACAGGCTAATGTTGTTAATGCACTTCAATCTGATTATACAATTAAACAACAACAAAAGCAAGAAACCATTGAGCTCCTAGATAAGTCATAACAAGCTGAGAAGACAGAAAATGAAAATGAAGAAACTGGGACCAATTTACCTAAAACTAATAAAAATGATCAAGCTGTAAGTCCTAAGATTGACAGTACCCCAAAAGAAATGATTCCACGTGCTCCTTTTCCATCTAGACTAGTTAACAATAAAAATGATTCTCAATACAATGAAATTTTAGATGTTTTTCAAAATCTTCAAATCAATATTCCATTTCTTACTGCCATAAAACAAATTCCTTCTTATGCTAAATTTATTAAAGACTTAGTCAAAAGAAAAACTAGTGTTCCCAAAGAAACCTTCATAGCTCAGCACTGTACCTCCTTCTTACAAAACCAAGCTGTGATTAAACATAAAGATTCAGGTAGTCCAACTGTCAAATGTAAGATAGGAGAAAATTTTGAGGAATAAGCTTTATTAGATTTAGGAGCTAGTGTGAACCTACTTCCATATTTCTTTTATCAACAATTGGGGTTAGGTGATTTGAAAAAAACCGAAGTCAGGTTAAGTCTATCAGACCGATCTATCAAAATTCCTGGGGTATAATAGAAGATGTCATCGTAAAAGTTGCAGAATTTTATTATCCTGTCGATTTCATCTTCCTTAATACCCACCCTACCCAAGGTAAGCATATTTCTATCATCTTAGGCCGACCTTTCCTAGCCACGGCTAATGCTCTAATAAATTGTCGAAATGGTAATATGACTTTAACATTTGGGAACATGAAGGTTGAGGTTAACATTTTCAGCCTCATTAAAAAACCCGGTGATGTTGAATCCGTAGAAGAACTTTGCTTTATGGAGTCATTCGTGTCACAAACATTTAATTCAACTTACCTAAAAGACCCTCTTCTCCATTGCTTAACACATCTCGAGTCCGACATAGGTGAAAATAACATCATTAATGAGGTTAATACCTTACTAGACTCTATTCCAATACTCAAAACGTCGAATTACATCACTAAATTTGAACCATTACCTTTGCCTGTGCCTGTGCCTCATAAGAAAGAAGCCCCTAAGTTAGAGTTAAAACCTTTACCCGAGAACTTGAAATACGCTTTCTTAGGTCCATTAAAAACTCTACCTGTAGTGGTTGCATCTGATTTACTGTTAACCAGGAAGAAAAATTACTTAATGTTCTTAGGAAAAATAAAAAAACTATAGGGTGGTCCATAGATGATATAAAAGGGATTAGTCCCTTAGTGGTTCAACATAGAATTCATTTAGAAGAAGATGCTAAACCTTATAGGCAACCTCAGAGAAGACTTAACCCCAACATGAAAGAAGTAGTCCAAGCCGAGGTAATTAAACTTCTTGATGAAAGAATTATATATCCTATATCAGATAATCAGTGGGTTAGCCCAGTTCAAGTAGTCCCAAAAAAGTCTGGAATCACAGTGGTACCAAACGAGAAAAATGAACTAATACCAACACGTGTCCAAACCGGGTGGCGAGTGTGTATTGACTATCGAAAACTTAATAGTGTAACTAGGAAAGACCACTTTCCCTTACCTTTTGTTGACCAAGTGTTAGAAAAAATTGCTGGCCAAGCCTTCTAATGTTTCTTAGATGATTATTCCGGATATAATCAAATTCCAATTCACCTTGATGACTAAGATAAGACAACATTCACTTGTCCATTTGGGATATTTGCTTATCGTCGTATGCCCTTTGGTCTTTGTAATGCCCCTGCTACATTTCAGCGATGCATGATGAGTCTCTTTAGTGACATGGTAGAAAAATTTCTTGAAGTTTTCATGGATGACTTCTCTGTATTTGGCTCATCATTTGATCGGTGTTTACATCATCTATCTTTCGTCTTAAAATGTTGTTGTGAGACTAACCTAGTTCTTAACTGGGAGAAATGTCATTTTATGGTAAAGAGGGGTATTGTCCTAGGTCATTTAGTTTCTAGTAAGGGTATAAAGGTTGACAAGGCAAAAGTTGAACTTATTTCTAATCTACCTGTTCCTAATTCAGTTAAAGATATTCGTGCTTTCCTAGGTCATGCAGGTTTCTATAGACATTTCATAAAAGATTTTAGCAAAATAGCAAGGCCTTTAACTAACTTATTAGGAAAGGATATCCCATTTGTCTTTGATGATGCTTGTCATTCTGCTTTTGAGAAATTAAAAATTGCTCTTACTACTGCACCCATTATTCGATCACCTGACTGGAATCTACCTTTTGAAATAATGTGTGATGCGTCAGATTATGCCATAGGAGTTGTTTTAGGACAAAGAGTGGATAAGTTACCTTACGTAATTTATTATGCTAGTAAAACATTGAATGAGGCACAACAAAATTACTTCACCACAGAGAAAGAATTGTTGGCTGTAGTCTTTTCTTTAGATAAATTCCGCTCCTACTTAATAGGATTTAAAGTCATCATTTTTACCGATTATTCTGCTCTTCGACATCTTCTTTTAAAGAAAGATGTTAAGCCCCGTCTCATACGATGGATCCTCTTACTTCAAGAATTCGACTTTGAAATCCGTGATAAAGCTGGAAAAGAAAACGTCGTCGCTGACCATTTATCTCGTTTAGTGATTGAGTCCATAGGAGATTACATTCCAATTTTTGAAACCTTTCCTGATGAACAATTACTTAAAATCTCTCAAGTACCCTGGTACGCTGACATAGTTAATTATCTTGTGACCAACCAACTACCTTCTCATTAGTCTAAACCTGATAGGGAAAAATTCTTAGCTAAAATGAAATAATATTATTGGGATGACCCCTATTTGTTTAAATATTGTCAAGACCAACTTATTCGTAGGTGTCTCCCCGAACCCGAGCAAGAGTCTGTTATTTCTTTTTGTCATGACCAGGCCTATGGTGGTCATTTTAGTGCGAGACGAACAGCTGTAAAAATTTTGCAGTCAGGATTTTATTGGCCTACTATTTTTAAAAACACTCATAATTATTGTGCAGCTTGTCCTCGATGTCAACACTTAGGTAAAATAACTAAGAGAAATGAATGGCCTCAACATCCAATTTTAATAGTTGAAATTTTTGTCGTATGGGGTATTGATTTCATGGGTCACTTCCCAAATTCTCACGGTTTTACCTACATTCTCCTAGCTGTTGATTATGTGTCAAAATGGGTTGAAGCTATAGCAACTAAGAAAGCTGACCATAGAGTTGTCGTTAATTTCTTAAAAGATACCATACTTCCTAGGTTTGGTACACCTCGAGCTATAATTAGTGATAATGGAACACATTTTTGTAATAAAGTGTTTGCAAGTTTAATGATTAAATATGGGATTACTCACAAGGTAGCCCTGGCATATCATCCCCAAACCAATGGTCAAGCTGAAGTGTCTAATAGGAAAATTAAACATATTTTGGAAACAACAGTTAATACTTTAAGAAAAGATTGGGCAATTCGACTTTCAGATGCTTTCTGGGCCTACCGCACTGCATATAAAACTCCAATAGGAATGTCTCAATGTAGACTAGTATATAATAAGGCCTGTCATCTTTCTGTTGAACTAGAGCATCAAGCCTATTGGGCCATTAAAACTATGAATTTTGCAATAGATAAAGCAGGTGAACAACGAAAACTCCAACTTAATGAGTTGGAGGAAATACGTAATGATGCTTATGAAAGTTCTAAAACTTACAAAGCAAAAAACTAAAATAGAACATGACAAGTGCATCTTAAGAAAAGAGTTTTTTCCAGGGTAAAAAGTTCTTCTTTATAACTCTCGGTTATAGTTATTTCCTGGTAAACTAAGGTCACGTTGGTCTGGACCCTATATTGTTCATAATGTGTCGTGCCACGGTGCTGTAGAAGTCCAAGATCCTAAGAATGTACACATTTTTAAAGTTAATGCTCAGTGTCTAAAACCATTTTTAGAACTTCAAACTAGAGCAATCGAAGAAACATTACTTACTGATCCTGTGTACCATGAATAGATTATATTTCATTATTATTTGAATTTTCTTTTTGGCTAGTATGTTTTCCTCAACTTGATTCGCCTGGCTGAAGGCGTTAAACTTAGCGCTCATGTGAGGCAACTCATTTGGTGTGTTTGAATTACCCATCTCTCTCAACATTGTCCATTTATTTTCACTCTGTTTGGGGGTGTTCTTGTTTAAACACTGAGGACAGTGTTTCGATTTGTTTGGGGTGGGAAAGTTTTCAAAAATGCAAATTCATTTTTTTTTAAAATATTAAAATAGAGTCGTTTTGGTTTAGTACCCTATCCATGATATAAATGAATTTACCGATGACCCACCTTATGAATGCTTAGAATTGTTATTGTCTAACTCTAAGTTTAGTTTGTTACTCGAATATATATAAATCTAGACATTGCACTATGAACTTTATTCAAAATATTTTTCAACTGCACAAACAGCCGTCTAGTGTAATGTAAATTGAAAAGTAATCGAGTTTGTAAAGAGCTAGAGAAATAACAGTGGAGACTTAATAACCCTGTGAGATTTTGAGCCTTTCATCATTTGTAGAGGGTATATACGCAAACTCGGAGTCATAAGATGACTCAAATATTCTTCATACCGTATTAAGTCGTTGCATAGTCTCATTATTCTTGTTCATATTTTGATTAATTACTGAGAATGAAATCTCTTTCGAGTTAAGAGAAACATAGGCCTTATAGTTTATTTGAGACGTGATCATCATGCTGACCTATAGAGAGGATAATAGGCCTTCTTTCTTTTCCACAATAAGCCTTCAACCGTCATATATATATTTATTCCTACTAGCCTTTTGAGCCTATAAAAAATAACCTTTTCTTTGCTTACCCATATTCCCAAAACCCCATTTATTTATGAGAAGTTAGGAAGATTGTGAAAAAAAGAAAGGGAAGGGAAAAAAAATGAAAAAATGAATGAATGGAAGAAAAGAAAAAGAAAAAAAAATGAAGATAGAAAATGTTTGAAAGAAAAGAAAAGAAAAAGAGAATGAATGTAATGTTTAAAGTGAATGAAAAAAATTCAAAGTTGAATGAAGTATATATTTATATTGTTCCCTACTAAAGTGATATTGAAGACCCTACCTTCTCAGAGATAATTATTCCTTATGCCCATATTTAACCCGCATGTTAACCCGATAAAGTTCTATTTGATCTATGGTTAGGTATGGTAGGATGTGGAGAATAGATAAGAAGGTGCTATGGTGGGTAACTCGACATTCTTAAATAAAGTAGTTAATATTCTTTCCATGAGACTAAAAATTCATTCATATGCGTTTTTTCTAATTAGTATGTGAGCCATTTGATCCTTCTCACATACAAAAGATATATTACTAACCAAATTTCAAGAGTGTCATTTTTTTTTCAAAGAGAGTATATCTAGTGAAATTTGGAGTCAAAGCAACTTTTTCGAAGGCAATGTAGTAATTCCTTTATTTGGATATGAAAAGTTATATTAGATAGGCTGTCCACACATGCACACTTCCTCTTTGAGCTTGTTCTGTAATGTTTATTTTTATATCACTTTAGTAGCTCACTATATATGGTGAATTGGACATTGCCGATTCTTGCCTTTCGTAAAGGTAGGTGGCGAGGAATTCTTTGAGAAAAAAAATAAGGGAAAAATCAAAATTGATTTTTATTTTTATAAAGTTTGGGAGCGTCTTTACTGCAAACCCTCACGAGGCTATAACTCGTCCACTTAGTGGTTTAAGGCCTTGTTGCATACGGTAAATGCAATCGAGAGTAACTAGCGAAAGTGGTACACCTGAGTAGAATAGGATTTTATTTTTTTTAAGTTTTTTATTTTGATCCCTTATTTATGTTTGATACTTTATGTTTGCTCGAGGACTAGCAAAAGGTTGTTTGGGGGTAGTTTGATAAGTGCCCAAAATTTTTATTTTAGCCCGCAAATAATATTTTGTTATAATATAATTAATGTTTAAATTATGGAGGATTAATATTTATTTTGTCTTTTTGTAGGAGAGAAGAAAATAGAAGAAAAATATAGGAAATAAATAGGAAAAATAGATAGAATTTAGATATTATTAGAGAGTTATAGAGAGAGAAAATCCTCCATATACTAGTTGCCGTGCGGCCGAAGTATTGAAGGAGAAGAAGTGGACAGCGTAAAGCCGTGCGGCACACGCTAGTTCGAGCATCACAAACAGTGACGCTTTCTAGCTTTCTATTTTTTATAGTTTGTATTTAAGTACTTTAATTTTAATTTTAATAATGAATTATTATTTTGTTTTAATGTGTTATTTATTTAATATGCTTGGCTAAATTATCTCCCAAAGGGGAGGGATGAAACCGCCATGGATGTAATGGGCTTAATTTAATTCTAATTGATTTTTAATTATTCATCCCGAATTAAAATAGATTTTGAAATTACCATTACTATAACGTGTGTTTTCTTTCTAGTACTTTAATTGTTTTTAAAATAAAGGAAGGATCTCTTGTGATCACTAATTTGGGGATACAGGCGATGCCTATTTTTGTTTACATTAGTTTTAAAGAAAGAATGATGGTAATTTTGAATTTGTTTATATAGTAAGGATGAATGTTAAAAATATAATTAGATACTTTTTTGTTTATATCCATGGTGGCGGATTCTCTTTCCTTGGGATTTTCTATTATTGATTACTTGCTTCTTGATTTAATTTAATTAGTTTAGTTTAATTAGTTTAGATAATCTCAAAATCAAAATTTAAAAATTGTTTTAGTTTGGTTCGTAAAATATTGGATTTCGACAAACTCTCCTAAATATTAGCTTGGATTTGGATTGAATCCTACTTATAGGCTATACTAATTTAATTATTTTACATAAAGTAGGTTTTTTATTGCATTTAAGTGTGGAATTAAGCAACGATAAATTAATTTTAAAAATTTCCCTTTAAATCATGTGCATAATCCAATTATTATCAATAAAATGGGCAATCACTACCATATAATTAATGTTTTGGATTGAGGTCCATGTATCAGTTGTTAGGCTAATACAATGACTCCTAAGCTTGGGTTTCAAATCTTCTTTCATTGCATTATACATGATCAGAAAAGGTCTTCACCACCACTTTCCTACATGGAACATGCCACTTAGGAATTGCAATTTTACAAAATATCCTAAACCCCTATTTCTCAATTGCACTAAATGGCATTTCATCTATAACAATCATCTCTATAGCTGCTTTTGTGCAATTTTTTTGGATCCAATGAGTAATAACAATATCTTCACCCTTTATGTTAACAGTAAAGTGTTGTTGACCCTTTCTATGTTCTTAACACTACCAGGGTATTGATCACAATGTTGTTCTAAGTGTTTTTGTAGTGTGCTAGTACCATTCTTGGTTGAATCACAAGCAAATTCACTAGAACAATACTTACATTTAACTCTTGTAGTGTGGCTAATTTGTACCTCTTTACCGTATTCTTTCTTCGTTAGAGGTTTAGTTTATGTGGTGAAGTGGTCCCACACCCAAGACCTTTTATTTCTCTCTGGCTTCTCTTTGGTTTTCTTTCTCTTTTGTGAATTAGGCTTTGGTGGCTTATTTGACTGACATACACCTTTTTCCTACTTGTAATCACTGTTTGTGCTCTTAGAACCATCAGAATCCGCCATTGAATCTACATGAAATATGAAAATAATAAAAAAATGGCAAATTATAATAAGAAAAATAATATATAATATGAATAATGATACTATTGTGCCTCAATTAAGCATATTAGTAAGTACTACCAAAATCTAAAGAAGAAGCAAGCAAATTTCAAACAATGACTTTATATCTATCAATATATAAATATATAATTTAATATACATACATAGATGGGTATTAATGGGGATAGTTGATAAAACTTGAAAGTAAAAGGAAAGTTTGAAGATCAGGAAAGTTGACTATTGCAACTTTAAAACAATACCACAAATCAATCCCCAGTCAAACACTCTCTTAAGTCTCCCAATTGGAAAACAGAAAGTACCAACCAAATACCTAGTGGAGTTATTAGTTGACCCAAGTGTCGCTTGGTAAATACATATTTACTCTATAAGTATTTTTCTATATAAGTGTATATACATGCATACTTACAGTTGTGTAATATGTCATATTCTTGTGTTTTTTTAGTCAAATTTATAACACGGGTAAGATAATTGATAATTTTTAAGGGAAATGTACTATTAACATCAACTTTCTTGAATTGGGTTTTTACTTTCTTGGGAATTTGAAGTTAGGTTTTGTGTGAATTTAATATGATTTGTGTTAAAATAATGAAAATGGGTTGTTGGGGAGTTAGTTGGATTCAACCGATTTGGACTACAAGCTTAATTGTTTGTTAATAGTAGTGCATTAACTCTTCTTGTTTGATGGTTTCTATTTTTGTTTATTCTTTGTTAAATTTTTATTAATTGCTAGGGCACTGTTGATTGTCAAATTTACCCTTTTTGTCTTTTGCGGTACTAAGACCACTTAAAAAAGTATTGGGTATAATTAGGATGGAACTATTTTCTTGTTAAATTAATCATTACAGTCCATCCAAAATCTAAACTGAAAAACCCCTTTCCCCGCGGCTAGAAGTTCGTTATAGTTATGGGATTGGGATAATTATAAGGGTCCACTAAAAATCATAGTTTAATAGATAATATAATCTTGCTACATTACTCAACTGAAATTAGGTATCTTTTAGCGTATGTGAGTAAAAATATTAGACAGAGTAGGTTGTTACTAAAACTAGAATTGTATTTTGTTTTTGCCTCATAAGTTTATTCCGCTTCTTGGCTGGGTTATATTCTTAAAATTTTTTATACATTACCTTTAACCGGTAACATGGTTCTAATTAAGTCACTACGATTTTAGAGTTCATCTCGAGATATACCAAAATAAAAATCACAAGTCAACAACCAAGATTAAGAAAAGAAATAGAAGAGAACAACATCGCACTTTAATGGCTTAACGAAGTGAGGGAGTGACGGACGCCGCCAGGGAGAAAGAAGGGAGGGACGGACGCCGCTAGGGAGAGAGTGGGGAGTGACGGACGAGTGGCTTATGGACGAAGTGCAGACGAGTGGAACAACTAGCGGCAGAGACTGCAGAGTGAAAGTGGGATGTGAAACAAAAGATGAGCTGAAATGAAAATTTAGGGTTAAGGGTTCTGGATCCTCTTTTACTTTTTTTAATTAAATAATAATATAATTATAATATTATATATATGTATTTATAATACCGGTTCTTAACCGGTTCTTTCACCTACATTTACTAAAGAACCGAAAATCGAATTGTTATTTTTTAAAAAGAACTAAACCGTTAATACATATATTTTATTATTAAGAACCGAACTGAACTGGGTTTTTTTTTGGTTTAGTTTGATTCAATTTTTCAGTTCCCGGTTTGTTATCCCATCCCGAGCACAGCTGGTTAGAGTGGCAGGCATTTACAAGACACGAGATCCATTCTTTACACAAACAGTGTTTAAATGGTTTTTAGTCAGAGATTTTTAACTAAAGTATGTATACTACCTTGTAGCATCTAAGTGGGCCAAGCCCATTGCCATCGAGAAATCAACGAAAAAAAATTACCTATAACAGTTATACCACATTAGCAATCCACATCAATATCTCAAGCCAATCAAATTTTGCCACGTCACCCTCTTCTCACCTTATCTCCGCCACGTCACTCTCATCTCTCTTCCTTTCTCTCTAGCTCTCTCACCACCATCACCACCTCCGGCTGATATCTAGCACCATAGCGTAATTATTAAAATTCTGCATGTTAGTCTAATTGGTGTAAGATTGCCCGTAGCAATTTACATATCGTCCTTTCTTAGTATCAGATGTTATAAGTATGTCCTCTCGTGAGTAGTCTTCTCTCAGGTTTCTGAACCTATAAGGTTCAGGTCAACATTTCTTCTTCTTCTTGATTATCCAGTTTTGGTAGTTATCCCAGGATTAGTAAGAGATTTTTGCTCCTATTTAGTATGATCTGAGTCTACCATAATATAATTATTGCTATGACCAGTATGATCTGTGACTGCCACTTAGGTGGATCTCTCACATCAGAAAACTTAGCTCTAATTATCATGGATCTCTCACATCAGAAAATATGCGAGCAATTTTACTCAGAACACATGGATAATTCTTCAGTAATTCATATCAGTTGTGTATGTTCCAGTAAGGCCTCATTTGGTTCACGGATTTTAGTACTCGGGAAAGGAAAGTAGTTCATTTCCTTTGTTTGGTAAGCACAAATTCTGGAAACACTTTCCCGAGAGAGGGGAAAGTAGGGGGTAAAACCATTCCTCCCAAAACACATGGGATTGATTTTCCCATGTGATTTCCAAGCATTTATTACACAAATTTTAGACAACAATACTCTTACCTAAATACTTTCTATGATTTACCAAACACAAAAAAGGAAATTTGACAGGAAATTTACTTTCCCACCTCCATGGGAAAGATAAAAGAATTGATTTCCTTTCCGTGAACCAAACGAGGCCTAAGGACCTTGAGCGCGTGAACGTTGTTAGGCATGGTGCCGTTGAGTTTGTCCTTTATGCTCGAAATTTGTGTGCTTGAAAAATACAAGGGATATGTAATTCTGAAGGTCACCTTAGCTTAGGCTATGTTTGTTGATAATTGGAAAAGTTTGTGACGAAAAGGATTTGTTGGTCTGAAATCCTTTAAGTAAAGAAACTTGTCTCTCTCCCAAAAAACTTTATGTCTCAATTTCTAAAGCGTCCTGATTCTCGTGCTCAGTTACTTAAATCTCGGTCTAGTTCTTCTTCGTCTTCGTTTGGTTCTAATCGGTTTGATACTGATCGTATTTCTTATTTACATGAAATTTCTTATTTACCAGAAAATCAAAAAATACTATAAACAGATCTCCCCATGGTTAATCCTTATAATATCTTTTGTAAGCCTTCTTCAAGTAAATTGTCATCTAGCATCAAAAGTTTGTTAGGATCCAAATCTTCCAAACTACTTGTAAAATAGTATGCCTAGTCCTCCACTTTTAGTGATATTACAGTTTTGTCCGGTCAGAAAGAACATTTGTTCCCTTTATCCATTCCCAAGGATTTTCCCCGAATGGCTCTTGCTCAAGAATACACACATCTCCATTTTGGTGTTGTGCGTATTGCTGTTACTTTTCATGGAAGAAAAGGTCTTCCAGTTGTTGCTATGATAGCCCTTGTTGATGCTCGTTTCCCAGAATATCAACATGCCTATCTTGGTACTGCTCAAGTTACCCTCAACGCAGGAACAGTGTTTGTTACAATCATCCCTAATTTCAACATGCTGTTGAATGATCTGTTCATCCATGATGCTCTGAAGTTACAGATTCAGATCACAGGTGCTCATATGGTAGAAGGAACAGCTACTGCAACTGTTCACCACCAAATAATATACAAGCTACAGGATCATGCTTTTGATCTCTCGATCCTTAATTCGATGGAATCAAAAGCCTTGTTCTTGGATGTTTCATCCAATCAGGCTACTAGTGTTACTTCAATTCCTCGTCAGCTTCCTCGTGAGGAATTAGTCAAGTTACTTCCTGAGAAATGGATGACAGCCTATGAACAACTACATGCTCAAGAAAACCCCAGTTCTATCTCCTCTACAGGTGTCACTTACCTCCGCAAAGTTGATAAGTCTGTTAAAGTCCGATTTAACAGATCTCAGTCAGTTCCACAAAACCCAAGTCCTTTTGTTACCCCAATCATGGCTTTTGAAGAAGTTCATCAGTTGCCTGAAGACCCTGTCCTTCAGCAACCTCTAATTCTAATTTTATGGTTTGAGAAAGATGGTACCCCGTCTTACGAAGGCAAAAGTGCCTCTGGCCATATCTGGTATGACACATGCTCGTGTGCTGATTGTGTGAAACATGAGTATGATGATGAAGATGATGACCATCCTTCCACCCGTCACAACAAAAGATCTTCTCAGGATAAACTCCGAGAAAGGTATGAAAACAATGATCCATTTGTTGGTTTGTTGGGACATCCCTCCGGTAAGTATGATTACTATGTCACTTATGGTAATCAATTGCCAAATTTGCCACCAAAAATCTCTAGTTGCAAGCCACAACCACTCCCTCAACAGCCATCATCCCCAAAACCACATTTGTCCAAATACTACCAAAAAGCCCTCAAAGCTCTTGCCAAAGAACACCCTGCACCTCATCCGCCATCACATCAAAGCCAGTCTCCAAACATATCTACTCCAATCCCATGTTACATGTTTACTGAAGACAATACCAACTATGATGACCATTTTCCACCTCTGAATAATTTAAAAAATACAGTTCAGAATGCTCAGCATCAGTGGAAAATCAGAAATCCCACAACCACAACCCCTACAGGTGAAACTCATCAGGTCAATGCTGCTGAAGCTGCCCACAATTGGCAGGCTGAGAATTCCATTGCTCAGAATCGTGTCCTATACAAGATTGCTACTTCTCAGGCTCGAATTGAGTCTAAAATAGTTGAATTTAGCATGACAGATGCCGCAATTGCTGATCTTAAAGCACATATTCAGACTCTTCATGAGCAATTATTATGGGTTGCATCCACAGTCAAAGATATCGCAGTCGCAAATTAAATCATTATTATGAAACAGCAAGAGAAACGGTCCCTTGAAACACAGTTAGCTGCTATCCAGAAAAATATGCCTCCAATGACCACTCCAACCCCTTCTGTTCTCATGGACACAACTCCCTGGGTTAAGCCTGGCCTCCATTGATGATAAATCCCTGGACATATCAGAGTCCTACTCCTGCTTCTCTGTTTAAGACAGATATCAGCACGAAAGATGTTTGGCCAGCAGACCCTGATCCACCACCAGAAAGAGTTTTGCCAAAGACTCTTCACTGATGGCCAACCCCAGCTACAGAGAGTACTAGTGAACCATTCCGAAGTCCTCCCAGACAGAAGAACAAGGCTCTTATGGTTTATTCTAAGCCCAAACTGGATTTCATTTCCAAGCCACCTGGTCTTTTAAAAATTAGTGTTGAAAAACCCTCATCTTCAGTTAAACCCCTACCTCAGTTGGACTTTATCCCCAATTGTCCCAAACCTCTTATGCTACGTCTCCTATTGTAGCATCCTCCAAAGATGAAGATAGTTTCTTCCTCCAAATTCATGAAAATAAACCCTCAAACCATATTGCCTCATTCCTGAAAAACCTTTCCAAAGAAACTAAGAATCCTGTTGTCCTCCCTGGTGAACCAACTGCAGAGACTTTGTTCTCTACATTTGAAAACATTTATTTAGCACATGTTGTACCTCCCCAACAACAGCCACCGCCACAACAGCAACAGCAATAGCCTCTAAATCAGGAAACCTTTGAAGATCCAATGGTTGAGGATCCTAAAGCAAAAGTCGAAGAGATTTCAATAAAAGACCATGTGCGTGATACCCATCCCAGTCATGAAAATCACCTAGTTTTTATTGTCATAAAGAGAAGCAAGCTAGTTACTTTCCAATTTATCCCCGAACTTTCAATCAAGCAATGTGTTTTTGGAACAGATATCATCGACAGAGACTTGATGCTCGGGTTTGATGTAATAGGAAAATTGGATGACATTTGTTGGTCTTTTGATGACTTAAGGTTTAAGAATTATTTCCTCCCATGGATACCTTCTCAAAAGGTCTTCTAAGCAAACTTAGCCTTTCTTCCAGACCCAGTTGAGAAAAATATGCTTATTGCCCAATCTATTTATGTCTCTCAAAGCTTAGTTGAACTCAAGCAAAAATTGATCATCACATCTTGTGCTGAATCCCACACAGACTTCTTACTCAAGTGCGACAATCCTCTTTGGAAGAATTCTCAATTCTTCATCTCTTTGTCGTTCAAGAAAAATGAGGATGTTAACCCTACTCGTGCCACTCATTCTGGCATGAATCCTGAGCACTTTGTATTAGCCCTAAAAGAAGTTCAGATGCTCAAACAGCAAGGTCTAATTGAAGAAACCACCTCCCCTTGGGCGTGTGAGGCATTTTATGTCAACAAACATTCGGAACAAGTTAGAGAAAAATTAAGATTGATGATTAATTATCAACCTCTGAATCACTTTCTTGCAAGTGATAAGTTTTTCGTTGCCCCATAAACAGTCTCTTTTCGGCCAGATCTCTAATGCTAAGATCTTCTCTAAATTTGATTTAAAAGCTGGTTTTTGGCAGCTTGGTATTAAGCCCGAAGATAGAGAAAAAACAGCGTTTTGCATCCCTGATCACCATTTTCAATGGACTGTTATGCCGTTTGGCCTTAAGAATGCTCCAGCTGTTTTCTAAAAAGCTATGATCAAGATCTTTGAACCTTTGCTTCCTAATGTATTGATTTACATTGATGATATTCTATTATTTTTCTAAGATGAAGAATCTCATATCCAGTTACTTCAGAAGTTCTCCCAGCTTATTCTCAAATATGGTGTTATGTTATCTAAGAAAAAAATGGTAATTGGAACAATGATATAGAATTTTTGGGAATGAGAATTGTTAATGGCAAGATACAGTTGCAACCCCATATAGCAAAGGATCTCCTCAAGTTTCCTGACAAGCTTACATCTGTCACTCAAGTCTAGCAATTTTTGGGACTTGTAAATTACATGGCTCCGTTCATTCCTCGTGTTGCTAAGTTTACAGCGCCCCTCTCTGCAATGCTGAAGAAGGAACCCGCACCTTGGTCAGATGCATAAACTAAGAGTGTCCAGAATCTCAAGGAGTTAACACGGAACTTACCTCATCTTCAAATCCCTTCTGAAGGAAAGCGCATATTACAAACTGATGCAAGCAATGAATTTTGGGCAGCCATTTTGATTGAAGAAAATAAAGGAACACGTCACGTATGCGGTTACAAGAGTGGCAAATTCAAAGCTGGTGAATTGCATTATCATTCGACTTTCAAGGAAATCCTTGCAGTTAAGCGTGGCATTGAAAAGTTTCAGTTTCATCTCATTGGACATTATTTCTTTGTTGAAATGGATATGAAAGCTTTTCCAAACATGATTAATTTCAATAAAAAGATGATTCCAAATTCTCAGTTGCTCCGTTGGTCACAATGGTTTTCACAATGGTCATTCACCGTTGTTTATATTCAAGTAAAAAATAATGTTATTGCTGACTTCTTCTCTAGACCACCACAGCCTTCATCCCACATCGATAGTGTATTCTCACACTTCCCTTCTTCTCACCATTATAAACTCACTCAGCAAATTCCTCAGGTCCATCCCCTTGATTTGTCCCTTAACCTACCTTGGTATTTCCTAAGTCATCACATCCATCAACCCATTAGCCTACCTTTCTAATCGGTGTTCCAAGATGAACTCAAATTAGGCCTCTTCTTCCACATCAGTTCTTTCATCTTGTTCAAATATAAATCCGTTTAGTACACTTCCTGTACTTGACGCTGTCTCTCTTCTTCCAGAGGATATCCATGAAAAAATAGGAAAAGAAGTAGTAATCCGTCGAGATAAAGATATGATCATCTAGTATCTTAATCTCATAGTTCAGAAGTATGGTATTGTGTTCCGTGGTTTAAAAATGCATCCTTGTTACCCATTTGTCTCTCTTCTCCACATCCACAAGCCAACAAGATTACCCAAGCAAGCTCTTGTGTTACTCTGGTATCTCACTGGGGTATATACAATTCCGTTCCTATTTGATGCCCCTATTCTCCTTGACTATATCAGAATGGCAGAGCATGATGAAGTTCTTCACAGCACAAATTATGACATTGCTCATCCAGGCTCCAAGAATTTACTAAGGTTTCTCCGTTGGTTCAAACCAGCCAGTCAATGGAAAGTCGATCTCCACACTCATCATCACCGTTATGTTTTTAGCACTTTTCACAATCCTCGGCGCAGGCCTCCAAGCACTATGGAACCCCAAACTGCAATAATCCAATAATGGTATTTGTACAATCTCGCCAAAGTTGCTCGTGAACTATACAATTTGGATTATGTCTACTTCCTAAACTATATCTGTCATTTAAATAATGTTGATGTATACTCAGTTCCAGAACATATTAAGTTTGGTTTAGACCCATGGTACAATTCTGAAGATCAGTTGAGTAATGACCTCACCGTTCATCTCTTCCATTACGCTGAAGATCATTTCTGGTCAACCGGATCACAAAGCTCAGATACAGATATGTTTATTGGTCAAGATAGTAGTGATGAAGAATCCATTCTCCATGACCACCATGAACACTTTGATCCGAATTTAGGAAATGAAACAGATTGAGTCCGTTTCAGACCAATTCTCCGATCCAGCTCAGTGTCGGCAGAAGAATCTTTTCGAGTTGACTCAAGGGTCCCAAGATGTGATATAAAGTATTGTATTATTGTTGTAATAGTATTATGTTATTTTCAGATTTGAAATAGCTTTATTAAAGTAGTTTTATTAAAAAATAGCTTTATTAAAGTAGTTAAAGTTTGTTGGCCAATTGTTTAGGCCTTGTCTTTTAATTATTTTCTTCTCCTATATATATGGAGTTTAGTTGTATGTTTTTGGCATTCGAGTCTGGAGTTGTAGTCAGGTTGATAAGTTGTAGACTTATTGTAATTTCCCTCTCTCCTTAATAAAAAATGCCCTTTTGTTATTAAATTGAGTTGTCTCCAGTTTCTCTTCAGTAGTGGTGTATTTTATCTTAGTGTCATTATTAAAATTCTGCTTGTTAGTCTAATTGGTGTAAGATTGCCCGTAGCAATTTACATATCGTCCCTTCTCACCGGTGCCGGATATCAGCCGGAGGTGGTGATAGTGGTGAGAGAGCAAGACAGAGAGGAATAGAGGAGAGTGACGTGGCAGAGAGAGGGTGAAAGAAGGGTGACTTGGTAAAATTTGATTGGCTTGGAATATTGATGTGGATCGCTAACGTGATATACCTATTATTGGTAAGTTTTTCTTAACAATAACTTAATTTTTTTTCTTCATTGTTTATTGGCACGGTCATCAAGAAATCAATAGCAACTTAATTTTTTTTTCTCTTCTTCCTATGCACGACTATTGAGACATGCAACTTTAGTGTTTTTTTTCTCTTTCTCTCTACTTTCTTTTCAAGCACAATTACCAAGATAATTAGTATTCCCTCCATTCCAATTTAATTGTCACACTTTAAAAAATTAAAAATTAAGAAGAAATAATAATTACTCTAAGAAAAAATACTTATTTTCAAAAATATCATTTATTTTTCTTTTAATAAAAAAAGGTGGCGGGATCCAAAATAAAGAAAGTGAGAGGAGCTTAAAGAATAATAGTGAAAATAAAAAAATTGTTGTAATTAATGACATGCTAAATGTAGAAAGTGAACAATTATTTTGAGACGGCTATAAACAGAATAGTGAAAAATTAAATTGGGACGGAGGAAGTATTTCAAAATTTTCTTCTCTTTAATTTTTTTTTGGCCGTGTACATTAGTAGTTAGTTATTTTTTTCCTTTATTCAATTACCGAGAGAAGCAACACAAATAAGGAGATTTTTTTTATCACCTTAGAACGAATCTTTTGGCAGATTATATTCAAAATTTATTATTTTTTTAATTTATAGTATTTAATTTATTTAACTATGTATTATTTAATTATGTTTTATATTTCAATTACAAACATATTAGGTTTGATTATTTTCTACGATTGAAGATGGGTATAATTGATTGATTTTCTTACATGTATTCATATCAATTGACTCTATGAATTTAATATTTTATTGGATGCTAATTATGATTGATAAAAAAAAATAATATTAGATTCTCATTATAATTTGTTGGATTCAGTTTATGATTTGTTAAAAGTAAATATAAATTGTGTTTTGACGGATATAGTGGGTGTTTTAATCTTGTACATACGTTTGATTGTGGAAAAATTAATAATTGGATTCTAAAAATTAATTGGCTTAATTAATTTTATTTTTCGCATCTAATAGAGTGAAGAAATCAAATTAGTGCAAAATAAAGAGTAAAGTTTATTGGATATAGATATTAGAAATATGATATAAATATATGACTCCGCCGTCCTAATATTTTATTAAATGATTATTTAATTCGTATTTTTATTTGATAATTTATCTTTCCCAAATTCTAAGTTTGATTAAGAATTAATTATAATTAGTGAGTGAAATACGTACGTTTCATCCGTTAAGTTCATAGGATTTGATCTCGCTCTTACCTAAGTTATACTAATATCTAATTCGTGCAGTTGCAAATAATAAAATACATAGAATATAAATATTATTAGAGAGTTTGAAAGAGACAAAATTCCCATATATTCTCTCCCTCTATATACTAGTTGCCGTGCAGACATTATAAAGTCATGCGGTACACGCTAATTTGAACATTATAATCATGGGTGCTTTCTAGTTTTCTTTTTAGTATTTTATAATTTATATTCAAATACTTTAATTTTAGTTTTAATGGTGAATTATTATTTTATTTTAATGTGTTCTTTATTTAATATTTTATTTTAATGTGTTCTTTGTTTAATGTGTTTAGCTAAATTTAATATTTTATTTTAATGTGTGCACAATTTAATTCTAATTAATTTTTAATTATTCATCCTAAATTAAAATAGATTTTTCAAATTATCATAATTATAACGTGTATTTTCTTTCTAATAGTTTAATTATTTTTAAAATAAATGAAGGATCTCTTGTGATCACCATAATTGGGGATAAATGCAATACTTATTTTTATTTACATTAGTTTTAAAAAAAGAATTATGTTATTTCGAATTTTTTTATATAGTAGGGATGAATATTAAAAATATAATTAAATACTTTTTATCTATGTCCATGGTGGTAGATTTTATTTCCTTTGGATTTCTTTATATTGATTATTTGCTTGTTTACTTTAATTAAATTTGCTTAGTTTAATTTGCAGTTTCTTAGTTTAGATCATTTTAAAATTAAAATTCAAAAAAAACTGTTTTAATCCCTGTTTTTAAAATATTGAATTTCGACAAACTTTCCTATTGCTAATGTATTAATTTGAATTTGGATTGACTCCTACTTATTCGCTGTATTAGTTCAATTATTTTACATAAAAATAAGATTTTTATGCATTTAAGTGCGGAAGAAAATTGAAAATTTTCAACGCTCCAGCTCGCCGAGTGGAAATAAGCAAATGCAATCAAACCAACCACTGTTTCAACTGGTATTGCAGCGCCTGCTAAGTGGTCTCGTCCTCCAGAAAGCTTGTTGAAGTGCAGCACGGACGCTAGTGTTTCAGGTTCGTTGCGCATGGGGTATGGTGGCATTTTTCGGTCAGCTAATGGGGAGTTTGTAGCAGCAATTCAAAGGGTCGAAGCAGGGTAATTTCTCTCCTATTATAACGGAAGCGATAGGTCTTCGAGAGGTTCTTAGCTAGATTAAGAGAAAAGGCCTAAGCCATGTGGAGATTGAAACAGATTCCTAAATAATTTATCAATCTATGAATTCGTGCTCCGTAGATGTGTCTTGTGTTGGTTTGATTTTAGATGATTGGAAGGCCTTTCTCAAGGACCTAATCATTGTCGTATTAGCTTTATTAGACGATCAGCGAATGTTGTCGCCCATAGCTTAGCTATAGCGTCTCTTTCTTTGTCTGGTCAGCAGATGTGGGAGGAGTCATGCTCGTCTTTTATTTTGGATGTACTCGCAAATGATTTGATTTAATAACCTGGTTATTCTTTGCTTCAAAAAAAAGTGCGGAAGAAAATAACAACGAATTAATTACAAAAATTTCCCTTAAATCAATATATTGCTTGAGAAAGAATGTTACCTTTAGCGACGAATTTTTTATTGCTAAAATATTAGAGATATATTTTTAGTGGCAAAAAATTATCGTCAAAGGTCAATGAAAAATTTTCTGCATATATATATATAGAGAGTGTGCTAAAGTGTACCAAAAAATATATCTATACATAGAGAGACAGACGCGGGGGGGGGGGCTGTAGGTTGGAAAATACCTTAGAGGGGGGGTGAATAGGGTTTTAAAAACTTAATGCGGAATTAAAAATCTTTTCGAAAATGTTTAAGTAAAATAATTTACTAAACAAATTTATCAAGGAATGTAAGCAAATAAACAATCAAGTATAAGAGCAAATAAATAAGTAATCTCAAACAATTTAAACAATCAATAATAAAGAGATTGGGTAAGAAAGATTGAACCAATTTGAAGTCGAAGATTTTTTGTCCACACGGTTCGGCTTGTTCCTCCTACTCCGCGCTCGGTTAGTTCCCCGAGAATTTCCACTATAACCGATCTCCTTCCGGGTGAAGATCAAACCTCTACAAGTGTATTCTTCTCACACACTCGTACAAGTATTGAAACACCCTCAATACTCTCACAAGAAATCCCTCTTGCTATTCTATGAGATACACCTCTCACAAAAATGATTTGAACAAGTTTTTGGTGACAAACACCAATGTACAATAGCTCTCGTGTATATCAAATTACAAATGAAGCACTAAGAGATATCAAAATTGATCAATGAATATAAGCTCAAAGAATGAAAAGATTGATCAATGCTCTAGTTTTCAAACTTGAATAATTTTGTATATATGTAAAATAACTTTGTAGAATGATTCAAGTGTGTTAAAACATGTCTAAGACATCATATTTATATCTTACAAAATCATATGGCCATTGGGGATGATTAAGAGAGATTTTGGCTCCAAGGTATACATTTTCAAACTTTCCAACAGCTAGTTTTGACAATACAATTCAAACTTGTTTTGTTAATTTCTCCCAATTTGACCGTTGGATCATGCTCAAATTTTAGTCAAAATTGACAGGAGATGTTGTCTAACTACTGTAAAAATTTCAAAATGATCGGAGTTCGGGAAGGCCTCCATTTTACCGTTAGATTAAAACTGGGCAAAAATTGAGCGAATTTTAAACGAAACATAAAAATATTTTTCCAATTTAATAATTTAGTTCCAAATAAAATTCTAATAATTTTTGAACCTCAAATATATGTTTCTAAGATACCCATTTTTATTATAACTTAAAATATGATCATTTAAAATTAATATGAATTTATTTTGAAACTCGGTTTTTGTAAAATGATGTTTTTCAAATAAATTCAATTTCATGCTAGTTTGAATCAATCTTTAAAAGATGTAAGAATATGTTTGAGCTATAGGAATTTGATCAATAAAGTATCTTTACATAAAATCTAAGCACTCACTCCATTTAATGATAATTCGAGTCTTCGTGATGCTTGATTTTCTTGTGCGTATCTTTACTTGTTTGATGTTCTTGATCCTTTCTTGGTTTTGATTCTTTGTGAAGCACATGGAGATCATTTGAGTTCATTTCTTGTGAGTGAAAGCATTTGTGGAGCTTTGTGTGAGAGTTTGACTATATCGGTTTGACGTCACACTTGGTTGGAAAAGATATTGGCTAATGGCTATCATCATTGGAACAACCGAGTTAAATAACACTATATTAACTTATTGTAATTATCAAAATAAGATTAATTGACTTTAAGGTCAACAGGTGTGAAACAAATATTCTCTAGGACCCCAATGTTATAACCTCAAAACATACAACAAACAAACGGTTATCACTTTACTTGTGAAATAACAACGAGGGTGTAAAATGAATACGATCAAAGAAGGAGATATTACTTACAAGTGTGATTGGAAGATTTAGATCTTTAACTTTAAGGGCTTGTTTAATTCGAGTTTTGGGAATGTAATGAGTATTTTAAATTATTGAAAACTTTTTCTCCTAGCGTCTAGTATGTCTTGCCAATATTTGGTTCGAACATAACTTATTTTTTCTGTTGAATTACCTTTCTATATTCGATTCAAATGAGAATAAGAATGAAAATACGTATGAATTATTAAAATGTTATCCATTTTATAAAATTAAAAGACAAGTTATAATTTTACAAAAGTAAAATATAAGTTTTTATTGTTAAAAACTGTGAAAAGTCGTATTTATTTAATAATAATAAAAAGAATAAAAAGAAAAATTTTAATAACAATTTTAAAATATATATATATATATATGAAAATTGTCTTGGTAACTAGAAAAAATATTTTGTTCGTCTAAAATAGAATACCTAGAGTAATATTTGAAATGATACATCCCTAACTTAAAACTTGAACCAAACATCATAATCTTTTTGGAATGGAATATAACATTCTTAGAATAATTTAAAATTTGAACCAAACATCATAATCTTTCTGAAATGAAATATAACATTCTTAGAATAATTTAAAATTTGAATCCAAACGAAGCTCTAAGGGTCAATTCAAAGGACCGCTCAGGTTTGCAGTTGCCCTTCACTACAAACTCTTCCTTTTCTGCGTTCGTATATGCGATGTTAAAGGAGGGAATAACATCAACCACTGCAAGTAATTTGATTCAAGCAACTGTGAGCCTTTTGTACCGCCAAAATGACTAATTCCATGTGCTACTATGGTTAGTTGTGCATATTTGAGATTGGACGTTCTACCACTAGAGAAGTACTGAAATTATATTGAATGACCAAATATCAGCCAGTTCGCATAAATATTTTTATAACAAATAAATTACCATTTATCAGAAGACAAGTATAATGTTAAAAGTTGATTATATATCTACCTTTCAAGGTGACTCAACATTTAGCATTAGCCATGGATAAAAGGTATATCTATGATGGATGATTGTCTGCTAACATTTCGTACAATTAAGTTAGATAATTTGATAGAATCATTAGCCATGTGTGAATTAAACAATTATCCCACTTCGGGGAAATTAACGTCAAAGTTACAATACTTTTGATAGATAATCTGGGTTCTAGCAACAGGTCTTTGGTTTAAAATTGTAGTGTCGCCTATCATGTAGTTAACTTGGAGACAATATTAGTATTTATACAATAAAACAAGCTCTGAATTCAACATAATATGTAAGGCTAACATGAATTACGATGGAAAACGACATTCTTCGCCAATTTTTTCTTCTCAACTAATTCCTATCAATTCATTCATGCTATCTTATGAAAGTTTGCTAATTAAAATGAAATTGACAAAATGAAACACATACAATGTATAAAACAAAAGAATATTTCCAACTAAAAATGACCAAAATAACTTTAAATGCAGCCATGTGCCTTGTACATGGTTTCATTCCGTCCAATTTAGCTCCAAATTGGATGGAATTGACAAAGAAAACCTTGCTCCAAAATTGAATAGTCTAAGTAATTCATTTTATAATTTGCTAATTAAAATGGTATCGAATCAAAAATTTAATGGCCATTTAACATGTTTACTCTAAATTTTCATACTAATTAGCTGATAAAGTTTTATCAACTCATCAAATTGTCGGTAGACTTGAACTTGAGTTTGTGGAGTTGAACTTGAACTTGAGCAAGAAAAAGAATTTAAAAATATAATAATGAAGAAAAAAGATATGGCTAGGAGGACTTGAACTTGAGTTAGTGGAGTTATAGAGAATACTTTTTTGTTTTATCTAGACATTGCTATTTGTTATGGAGTCTTTGTATTATATACATAGGACACGAAAGGTGAATATAAGACTCTTAAATATAATATGATTGCACCTTATTTAAATATTGAGCCATGTGCGGGTGTTCAACCTACGTACCTGCAGGCGAGACCTATGAATGATATATGTATAACATTAATAAGATAATTTATGTATTAGAAAATGCATTAATAAATATTTTAGAGAGACAACGAACTATAACTAATGAATTCTCTAACAAATTACTTGTTAGACTACTTAGTTTGCACATTTAAATTAGAAGATACTTAAAGTGGGTGTCCACAGTGGCGGATTCAGGATTTGGAGTAAGGGGGGGCCAAAACACAACATAAAAAATATGATACTTTATAAATTTATTAAGAGGAACCACAACCACTTAAATTTATTGAATACTTATAATATAAATAATAATAGGTATAACTATTAACACTCCATAAAAAAAAATTAACACTCTAAAATAATTTTTAGAAATAAAATTTTTTATAACAAAATAAAAATGCATAATTTTATTTAAAGAGTTCCAACAACTATATTTATATAAAAAAATACTAATACTAACGGATCCATCCGCCACTGGGTGTCCATCCATGACTGTAAGCCATATCTCCAAATCCGACAACTCGTGAATGTAGATGCAAAGACCACGATAATTAACAAAAATATGTTGCAATCAAAGATAATATATTAAATTTTCAAAAAAAAAAAAGATAATATATTAAAAAGATGCCTCAATAATTGACATTTTATCAATTACATAAATTCGATTCTTCTACCACTAGCTGATCCACCTTCTATTAAAAGAAAATAAACAATCAACTAAGATATTGAGTCTTCTTGTACTATTTCCATTTTTAAGTTTAATTTCATTATTTTATTGTGGTTTCTGGGAATCTCGTTCCTTTACTTTCGTCAGAGATGAACTAATTGAAAAGTCTATTCTAAAAAAAAATTGTAAAGAGTGTAGAATTTTATTTTATTTATTTATTTTGAAAATATCAAAACAACACGAAACTAAGACTAGCCATCAGCCAAAGCTAGGTCAAGATTCAAGAAGAAAATTGAAAAGAGTGATAGAATTAATAGTGTAATAGGTCACAAGCACACAGGTCTTCACTTGCTATATAAAGAGGCCAAAGGGTGTGGAGTTTATTCACTCTCAAACTCACTCAATATCTGGTGTACGCCAATAGATTGAGATTGATTTAGTTTTAAATTAATTAGTACGAGAGTGCTTTAATTTGAGGTTGTGTAATGAGAGAGATGAGTAGTCTAAATGGTCATATGGTTGATAAAATAGAGATTAAATCAGATGGGGATGTGTTTCATGAGATATTCAGGTACAGACCACACCATATATCCAACATGAGCCCAGGTAATATACAGGGTGTTGATCTTCATGAAGGTGAATGGGGTACTGTTGGCTCTGTCATCTTCTGGAAATATGTCCATGGTATGTATGAGTACTTTAGTTACCAAACTTACGCTTAGGATTTAATTATTCACTATTTATTTTTTGCATCTTTAAATTAAGTGTTTAATTTCTTTTGAATAAAACAATCGCTAATCAAAATCTAATAATTTATAGTAATAATTTTGGGAGATACGATTGTCGGAGCAAACTACCTCATCATTTTGAATTAACAATCAAACTACACAACACACACGAGAGAAAATCAACACTTAACTGATGAACAAAGCTCATCCTTATTGTTATTAAATTAATTTGAAATTGTTCTGACAAAACTTTGACAATAGTTAATTTTTGCTCTTAATTAATCATTGAGTAACATTTTGACAAAAATGTACTACAAAAAAAATTGGATTTTTATGGTGATACTTTGCTATAATAAACGATTTCGCTGTGAATTTTTTTTTCCCTTTCATGTCATCATATTTATGTTGTATAATGATGCAACGATAGAGAGAAAAATATATTTCTACTACTTTATAACATAATTTCGTTGGCATAGTTGTTTGTTTCTAAAAATTTTGCCACTGAATATAAATATCACTCTTTCTCTCAAAACATTTGACCACTTAAATACATTTTTTTTATTGTAATTGATAATAATATCATATATTGGGTCACAGGTTACGTAATTCTTTTTAGGAGGGCAATACTTACTCTATTTTTTTTTCTAAAAAAATTTAGAGGAGCGTATGCATATAACTTTACATTCATAACTGAATACTAATATAATAGTAAGAATTAAAACTTTGGGGGTGCCGCTTCCCCCTAAATCCATCTTTGTCTGGGATGGAGTGAGATTGGAGAGTCTATGTCACATCTTCAAATGACCTTAAAGAAATGCAAGAGAATCTGTAGCTAGTCCTTCATTAATATAAGCATGTGTTTAGCGTTCAATTTATGTAAGTAGTTTTGTCAATTGATCGGATTTCTACATAAACTTAATTTGATTAGTCGGATATAATGAGGAATTCCAAATCCGTTAAGCCTTCTAACTACCAATTAGGATATGGATATGTACCAAATCTTATTAGACATAGATATAGATTTATACGGGAAATTTCAAGTGCGGACCAATCCATACATACTGGTCCTTTTTGTGACGGTTTTGCATCATAAAAAACACCCTCCAAATGTTTTTATGACGGAAAACCTTCATAAAAGGACCAATCTGTAAGGATTGGTCCATACCATAAATGGACCCTACATTTATATATGTATATATGGGAAAATTTCTCATAAGAACCAAATTTAAAGACTATTCCATATAGATTGGTCCTTGTAAGAGAGTAAAAAGATGAATTTTTTGATGAAATTTAGTAGAGATGATCTACTAGTCATGGAGATCATCTCCACCAAGTTTTATCAAAACAAATCATTCGTTTACTCCCTCAAAAGTACCAATTCGTACAAAATAGTTCTTAAAATTGGTCTTTATAAGAAATGCTTTGATATATATATATGATATATACGGATTATATATACGGATATATATATATATATCGTGTGTATACCAAATTTCATCAAAAAATTCAATCAGGAAGTAGGTTAACTACATGATTTGGTCCAGATAGATATATAAAATCAATATTTTTCAATCATGATCGGGTATGTTTGGTGGAGATGTTCTACACACGATGAAGAACATATTTCATCATTTCTGCCAAACGGATCCGTACGGATGGTCAACAATAATCCGCACCTGAAAATTCCCTATATATATATATATATATCCTTCAATTTTCAGATCTGATCGGGTATGTGGATTGCATATCCATTTCTTAACAAATTCACATGCAGATTCATGTTTTGTATATTCATCGAATTCGCATATCAAAGCAGATTTGGTATACTGTCAATTGAATCAGATTCGGTATACTGATAATCGGATCAGATTTAGATGTAACACAATCTAGTCAATATTCGACTCATTGACAAGCCTACGTGTAAATGCTCATTTATTTAAGAGAAAGATCTATGGTTCAATTCCAACCTACAGAGCCCAGCATTGACAGCTCAATGGGAAAGTCAAAAAAGAAAGAGTTTCAAGATCCACCTTAACCAGAGGCAAGTTTGGAATCAAGAGTTAGTACTAAATTCCGACTTTTTACTGGTTAGCAGCCGACCCCGACGCCGACCCCATCCCCACCCCGCGGTTTCTGGTTATGACCAATTAAATAATGCCAAGGAATAATCGCTTTTTTGTAAAAAATAAATCAATAAATAATTCCAAGAAATATGAAAACTCAAAGAAGCATATACTCTAATAATTGTAATATGCTTAGTTGAGACCGGAGACCGGAGAGCGGAGAGCATGCTGGGTAGTGAGAGAACTAAAATGATACCAACTCGGTTTTTATTAAACTTGCTATAATTATAGTCGAATTTTACATTTGACCATATTTTTATGCCTCTCTTTCCCACTACATGATTTTTTAATTTTTTTTTTGGCTTACCCACTACATTATTTAAATAGAGTAAAAAACTAAATTGAACACCAGCTTAGTTTTTAACAATTGTAAAAAAGTAAATTTTGGGGTAATTTACTGCCTAAATTTATAGACGTGACTCCAAATTTGAGACTTGTCCAGGAAGATCGCAGGATTAGATTGATACCGAGGGATTCTAGTATGTATTATATGTAATATACTCCTTCCGTCACAAATCTGGATTCTGAACTTTCCTCTCTCAAATTAACAGTCATATATCTTTTTTGATACATATTCAGTATATCAAATGTCACCGGAGAAAATGAATTGTATTTTTAAGTATAACTACTACTATTGCTATCATTTTTTTTATTTCTTTTTCTCTGCGTACTGATTATCATATATCCTGGGAAACTATACCATAGACGGGAAAGAGAAGGTTGCAAAAGAGATAATAGAAGCCATAGACGAGGAGAAGAAGTCGGTAACCTTCAAGGTAGTTGAAGGAGATCTAATGGAGCTATATAAGACCTTCAAACTTACTGTTCATGTTGACACCAAAGGTGAAAACAACTTGGTGACATGGACCTTCGATTATGAGAAGATGAAGGAAGATGTGCCCGACCCGAATACACTGATGGAGTTTTGCCTGAATGTCACCAAAGATATTGAAACTCACCATCTTCAGAACTGAGTGAAACCAAGTGTACTACTACCTACTTGTAAAATGAAGATCTGGTTTTATATAGTTACATATTGATGCTGCTTGTTTATGCTTAATAATGGGGTCTGTTAAATAAATCTATTATGTTTAAAGTCAATGCGAGCACATGCTTGCAAAAAACAGTAAAAAAATAGTTTTGCATAAAACATCTTATGGTTGGTTACTTGCTCTTTAAGGGTTATTGATATGTAAATATCAATTTGAATAATATGTGTATATATATATATTCAGCTGTTTTCAATTGCCTTTTTTCAAATTATACCATATATACAAAAGGCAGCCAGTGAAATTTCTTACAAAAAATTGGACCATTCCATCTATTTGCTAGTTTACATATTTATATCAATACATATGGGGTAATACCAACAAAAAACCCTATATATTCAGGCACAATAATAAATGAATTAAAAAGCAGATACAGATCGAAAGCTTACCTCAGTCATCAGAATCACTACATTCTGGGGAATCATTCCACTCAATTTGGATCTCTACTTCTCCACATTCGACATTTCTCAATCTAAGGCACATGTCTTGGGTGATTTTTCCATAATTCCAAACAATGCAGCTCTCATCGGAGAGGCAATTTTTCCTGTTTGGCTGAACTCTATCAAGTTTAGTACCAGGTGGGAGTTCTTGCAATCCCATTTCCTTAGCCTCCAAATACGGCTTAATATCTATCTCAGCATCGCCCATACTGTCATCTGCAGTGAACGTGTCTTTGTCATATACTGCCTGAAAAAGAAGGATGATCGCGAACATATTACAAAGCACAAACATTTTAGATAGACTGAAAAAGATACATACATATATATGGGGGGAGATACAGACAGACAGATGAGGGGGAGAAACAAATATTCCCTAGGACACCAATTTTATGACATCAAAACATACAGTTATCACTTTAACTGTGAAATAACAACTAGGGTATGTTAAAATAAACACGATCAAAGAAGGAGAGATATTACTTACTAGTGAGATTGGAAGATTTAGATCCTTAACTTTAAGGGTCAATTCGTCATTCCACTCAGGATTGCAGTTACCCTTCACTACACGACTCTTCTTTTTCTGCATTAGTATACGTGATGTTAAAGGAAAGAATAACATCATCAACCGCAAGTAATTTGTTCAAGCAACTTTGAGCATTTTGTACCACCAAAATAACTAATCTCGTTTGCTACTATGGTAACTTGTGTGTTATTCCAGATTGAAGTTCAACCACTAGAGAACTACTTGAAAATTATATTGAATGCCCGAATCAACGGCCAGTTTGCATAAACATTCTTAAAACAAATTACCATATATCACAAGAAAAGTATGATGTTAAAAGTTAAATCCATTTCAATGTGACTAAACATTTAATGTTAGGCATGGATAAAAGGTATATGATGGGTGATTGTCAGCTAAGTTAGATAAAAGACAGAATCGTTAGCCATATGTGAATAAACATTTATCCCACGTCGGGGAAATTAATGTCCAAATTGCTAGCTGGGCTCTAGCAACAGGTCTTTGGTTTAAAATTGTAGTGCCTATCACGTGGTTAAGTTGGAGACAATATTGAAATTGGTTCAATCCATGTGCCCTAACAGGTGGTATTACATATACATAAATATATTCAAAGAACATGAAACTACATTTTTGTTTATAGTAACTCCGTCTCTGAATTCAACAATATGGAAGGTAGACATGAATTACGATGGAAAACAACATTCTTGTGAAAGTTTATTATTATGTATCTGAAATTTTTGAAATGAAGATTGAAGCCATACAGATAAAACTAAACTACTATGCCAGAATATGCAAGCTTTTAAGAGATGGAGGGAAAGAGGAGGAGGAGAATAGGAAACACAAACAACTAATTAAGAACATAGCGAATTTGTTAAGGCCCGTTTAGTGCATGGATTATCTTATTTATAATTTATTTGATTCTACATTGATGAATTGTAAATTTTGACATTTTAATATAATATGGTCAAATGTATTTGACCACTCGTAAACTGGGACTGACTCCTCGGCTTACCCTTTTCGTTCAAATTCCCTCGATGGCTTCCAGGTTCGAGGGCTAACCGGATGGAAATTTTTTTTTATGAAACTTGGTGGAAATAATCTTTATAATGAATGTTATCTCGACAAAATTTCATCAAGAAATTGGAAACTGAAGCAGCTATAACAAAAATTGATACATATATTCATTTTCGTCCATTGAAATTTAGATGACTTCAAAGTTGTATCTTATGATGAAATTTTTGGGATGATCATTTGACCAAATTTCATGAAAAAAAATCACCCAGATAGCTACCAACCGGACTTGTTGAATGAAACTGAACATAAATGATAATTATGATTATGTAGTTTCAATTATTTCTATAAATTTGATTTTGTCAGTTTCTTAAGAATCAACTTCAAGCTCCTGTATGTTTTTTATATCTGCCAATTATTCTAGCAATCAAACAGTAAAAAAATATATAAAGATAATTCATAAATCGAATCATCTCAAATGACCCGGTTCATAAAAATGAGGCCTCACATGACATAAATGAAAATTGTGGTTCAAGTACGAACAACACAAAACAAATAGAAAATCATCAAGGGATCAGCAAACTACAAAGCTAAACGATGAACATAATCATCATCAGATGCGGAATGCAGATAAGATTGAAGAATGGAAGAGGGTGGGTGGGGAAGCAAAAGTGAAAGAACGGGCCTGATTGCCGATAGTGACGACGACGTAAGGATCGCTGGTGCATGAAGTTGAATCACGAACGGCAAGATTGATGCCTCTTAGCACTCTTATTTTAAGAATGCCCAACACCTTTCCCTTACCCATTTCCACTCCCCCCTCAACAGAAGAAAACAGTCTCTCTCTGTTTGTTTTTGTTTCTGTTTCTCTATATATATTTCTATAAACAGAAAGAAGAACAAGAAGATCGATAGATAGTTAAAAGGAAACCTTCGTCCGTGGACAACGCTCTATTTTTATGCACAAAAACTAGGCCCTCGTTATTTGTGCTTCATCGGCCCCTGTTTTTTGTCTGGGATTCTTTGAGCAGTCAAACAACACCCAAATTTGTTTAGGTTACTATTTTTTTTTTATATTTTTGGCATAAGCCAACGCTAGCACCCGGTATAGATAAAAAATAACCATACTCTCAATTATTTGGCCATAATCTCGGAACTAATTGAAGTTACCATTTTGTATCAAAAATGTTTATTTGTGAAATAATTTGCTTTATTATCAAATTAGAGGTTTTACTAATACAATATTGTTTTAAGCACACATGCAGTGTTAATATTGTGATAAGCTTATGTTCAGGTTCGAATTACAAAAATTATATTATCTTTGTCTCATAGTCGATCATCACATATATTTATGTATTGCTTGTATTAAAAAGAAAGGCGCGATATAATCATATAATACTATTTTACACACGTAAATCTTAGAGATATGATTAATCGTGCACATGCAGCTTTCAAGTTTAAGCTGATGTTTTATTAATTACCAAAACAATTCTCATATTCTATTTGAAAAAATTGATTGACCATAGTTTTAAATGAGCTTCTAGCTCAATAGCATGCACTCCTTTGAGTCTCATGGCAGACTTTTCAATGCAACCAATGTTTTTTGGCTCATTGGAACACAACACACATGTTGAAACTTTGGCAAATATTAAATTGTGTAAAGTGCTCCTTAACGTGCAGAGCTTCCCTCAAATGTGCAGAGCTTTTTGACGTGCAAAACTCTCCCTAAATGTGTAGAACTCTCTCTTTGTTGACAAATTCTTCAAAAGTCTGAGCCCCCTCAATATTGATGAACTATCTTCTAACTTCATCTCATGAGATCAGTAATATAAATATAGTACACTAGTCAACATTAGAATAAATCATAAAAAGCACTTTTATCATCAATAAACCACTCAAACTACTTCTCCAACATTATCTCCACTCATCCAAATGGAAAGTACTCTTTATCACAATTTAACAACTTGTAACATATAGTTTCTTATATTTAAAAGGATATAGCCATCACTCAATTAGTACACTTGAAACCCACATTATTATTATTCTTGTAAAATTTTAAAAGGAGACATGTGTAGAAAAGCATGGGGAGAAAAGTTTAAAATAAGAGAGAAAAATATTGAAAATATAAAACAAGAAAAATGAAGAAAAAGAAGAAGCGTAGAGGGATTGAATAAGGGTTGATGTGGTACCAAAAATATGCACTTGTCTAACTCATCTAAACTTTAGTTATGTATTTGGGCCCTTTAATTACTAAAAGATGAATACAAGATATGGTCCATAAATATAATAAGATGGGCTGTATTTTGGATTAGAAGATGTACAAGTGTTCACCCAGCACACTCACAAAAATTCGGCCCACATCTATCCGGTACTAATATTAAAAAAGGCAATAAACGTATATGCTTGTGCACAAAAACAATGTAATTATTACGCACACATTTCATAAGCTTTTTTATTTCAAAACCACACATTAATATGCATATATATATACACATTAAATTATATGTATATGTATATGTAATATATGTATTATTTAAATATATCCAGTTTAAATTAAAATATAAAATAAATATATTAAATAACAAATTATTTTATTAAAAAGATTTGCATGAATAAAAAATAAATTACAAAAATTTAACACAACAGTTAAATTAAAGCTTAATTTTGTAATATAAAATTGATATAAATATACTGAATTTGTAAAAGAACCGCAATTCTTGACTCTCGAGAGATTGCATTTCATGCTTGGAAATAAATGAAAATAAAGTTAAATGATGGAATTAGCCTAAACGGTGGAAAAGTTGTCCACATACTTGCGGAAAACGTAAGATAAAGATCTGGCAAAGGTCGTTCGGATATTCGGCAGCGTCGCCAGAAATTACTGGAACCTCTTCATCGCTTCATATATATCCCCCCAAAACAAAATACGAACAAAAGGCAGCAAATTCACAATCCTAATCGAAATCGTATTCTTTACCATCCAAAAACTGCACTTATTTAATTCCAAAACGCTATCATTATTCTCATCCCCCTTCTCCCGCAAACCCTAATTTCGTTAGCCACTGTCGTCAGTTTGGTTGTGAATGGTAGAAATCTCGAGCAATTTGTTAATGATCTCCTCCTTTCATTCAAGGGGGATCTCCTTATCATCCTCTCTCTCCTTTGCGTCTTGCAGAGAAGGCTGGTATTATCGCTGCCTCGGCATCGACCCCTGAAGAAGAAGATCAAACCACCTAATCCCTCTTCCTCTTTCTAAAATAGCAAAAGAAAAGGAAAAAAAAAAAGGGTGTAGAATCTCTGTCTCTCTCTCTCTCTCGATTTGATTGGATTTTGTAAAGATGTTGCACTACAAGCAGAAGAAGAATCAGGCCGGAAAGGGCAACCGGCTTTTGATCAGCATCACCGTACTCGGCAGTGCCGGTCCGATTCGTTTCCTCGTTAACGAACAGGATCTGGTCGCTGCTGTTACTGACACCGCCCTCAAGTCATACGCTCGTGAAGGCCGGCTTCCCGTGCTCGGCTCCGATATCAACAATTTCGTTCTTCACTGTCCTAATATTGGAACTGAAGGTATTGAGAAATTGTAATTCAGTTTTTTTCTTTCGTTTAGTTTTCGTAGTCAGCGCTAATATCACAGAGAGGCAGATATAGCATATCCTAAAAAGTTGGAATTGAAAGATTGGGTCCAAGTTTTTTCTTCTTAAATTATGTACCGGTACTGATGTTGTGAAATTGTATTTGTTGTAGGTTTGAGTCCATGGGAGACGATTGGATCGGTGGGTGTAAGGAATTTCATGCTGTTCAAGAAGCCACAGGCGGAGAAGGCGATTGAAGATGGAAATTCGGCGGCTATTAACAGGAAGGGGAATGGCAGTTTTAAAGCATGGTTAAACAGATCTCTCAATCTTAAGATATCTTCTCATTAATAAATTAAAATCTCCATGGTTTTTAGCTAAGTAGATCGATAAAGAAAAACAGCTTCTTCTTTAAACAGCTGCTGCTTCTTTTTTTTCAATTATGCGTGACGAATGAAAATGTAAAACGAGTTGGTTTTATATGCAATAATAATAATAATAATAATAATAATAAAAAGTTTTTCATGACTGGGTAGATTTGTTTTTCTTTGCCATATATATGCCATAAAGTTCTTTATATTTCTACGAGGATTTTATATGACCGTTGTTAAATCCAAATCTCGAACCCTGGAATCCATCAATATCAAATTGGAAATAGATAGAACAACACCATCGAGTGAGAATTATTCTTGGGTATTTTCTTCTTATAAAAATTACGAGGGAAAGCAACTTTTTCACCTACCACTAAATTGCAATGGCTGATTATATCTGTCATGATATTCCCTTTTTTTCAAGAGCCAAATCTACTTTCCAAGATCCTCTCAAAATGAGGTTTGGAAGTGTATTCTCACTCCAAAGAAATAAAAATTGTTTCATTTATTTTGATTTGCCTCTTTTGATCCACCTTGATTCTAACTTAAAAATTACTTTTATTTATACAATCATGACATATGAAAGTATAGTAGACAGAGCAAATTTTACTTTTGTTGCACATGAAAAAATTTCTCAGAATGTCTCAAAAAGAATCATTTAGCCCGACTAGGTATTGTTCACGCTAGAACATGATTGATGAACATCTATACAATAGCTCATCCTTGGTCCTGACATTCTTGTTGGCACATGAAGGTTGAGTTTCCCTTTGATTCGCTTTTGCGCCTTTTTTTTTTTTTCAAAAAAAAGTTGTATTACTAGGAAGAATTAGCAAAGAGCAATTCATATAACACATCAATCTGTCAGGCGTGGTGGAATAAACACTTATATTGTATAGTATTTTAGCATCCATTGTAATTACACCAAGACACATATAGTAGTCTGCACACAACACTAAGATCACACAATACACCAATTCTCAACCTTATAAATACGTTAGATCTCCTGCCTATAATTTATTTACTTGATTTTATATGTCGAAAGAAGAACTCACAATGTTTTTGGAAAGTTAAATGTTATTGCATTGTCCTCGTAGGGGCAATATCTCAAATTCAAACTACGGTGCTCCCATTTTTTTTCCTCTTTTCCCGTGATTCGAACCCTAAATATTTTCTTTGACCGTGAAATTTCTAAATTGTATCCGGGCCTGCTAAATAGATTTGGGCCTACATAATCGGGAACGTAAAAGAGTTGAATTGCAGCGGGGGTTGAAACGTCTAGACTAAGCCCAAATTTATTGCTGTAAACAAAGTTTGGTACTTTAATTATTTTTCAAAAAAGAAACTACACTCTTAAAAAAATTATAAAATACTTATTTAAAATGTTAATAGTTCAATCCTCTTATAAGGGTCAATATTTCAAGTACTTGATGCGTCCAATATCTCTCTCCTCTTCACTTCTTGTTTCTCCCATATATGCATTGTGGTAGAGCAGGGACATAGTTGGGAGTAATTTTGAGTATGGACGATAAAACAGTAGAAGAAGAAAATTTAGATACTTGATTTATGACATCTAAGTTTGACGATTTTTCATATTCTAAAACAGCTTTATTATAGTCTCATTAGCTATGTCATCTAATATTTTTTCACTTACAAAACCAAGTTATCATTCATCCACGTTGTCTTGAGCAAAGACGACAACGTGCCAGAATTTGTAACGAAACACAAATTCTCATAACTAAAAGAGTCCATTCTATGATGAAAATTTGAGTAATGGTAAATTAGTTTGTCTTATTTATAATTGAAGTAATGCTATTAACACTTATAATGCTTTGTATATATCTTGTATTTGACACTTTCAATATATTGACAGCACTTTTTAAAATACTAATAACCATATCTTAATATTTTTATTATTATATTTTTAATTACTTTACGTCCAACTCTTATATAATTTTTTAATATTATATATTTTTATATATAATAAATATTGAAAAAATTGAATGGGAGCATAAGCACCACTAGAGTTCAATCGGCTCCGTGCCTGTTGTAGAAGCCCTTTAGTAACCAAATGTTAACGTTGTCAATTTATCCCTACTTAAGAAGGATTTATTAAAAATATTGAACAATAAACTTTTGACACATTATTTGAAGAACAAATTTACACGTTACACGTATCATTTACTCGATTTAATTTGTCGTGTGTAGGCCTACCAAAATAGTAGCTTGAATGGATGACACTTGTACATCACGTAATTATTCTAGTACCACATAGGTGGTAGTAGCAGCACTACCCTAGCCTACATTAATTTGTAGAGTAACTACTATCAATATCCATTCAACTATTGGCAAATTTTACCAATAGTCACTATACTTTATTTTGTTACAAACGCATCACTACACTTTTAAAACGTATCACTGGCGCCCACTCCGTCAAATTCCACCGTTAATTTTTAACAGAGACGTTTTTCACCTAAAATGTTAGGGGCATTTTGGTCTTTTTACCTTTTTTTCTTTTTTCTCTTTTCTTTTATTTTCTTTGTTCTTTCTTCTTTTTCTTCTTCTTGTTTCTTCCGCCATTCTTCTTCTTCCGCCCGCCATTCTTCTTCTTCCTTCCTTCCACCCGCCATTCTTCTTCTTCTTTCCTTCCTTCCGCCATTCTTCTTCTTCTTCTTCTTCTTCCTTCCTTCCTTCCTTCCTTCCGCAACAGCAACAGCGGTGGCGCAGCAACAGCGGAGGAGGTGGACTGGTAACGTCGGTGAGGCACTGCCACTGAAGCTGGCGGAGGTGGACTAGCAACAACGATGGCGCTACCACTGATGTGGCGATAGGCGCAATTTGATTGAGTTGTAGAGAGATGAAGAAAATGAGTCAATCTCATTTTGGGTTTAATTTTAGGGCTTGTATTGGGTTTTTTGATGGTTTAATTTTGAATTAATTGGATTAATTTTGAATCCACTACCTGGATTTGGTGGCGGCGGCGGCAATGAGTGGTGGTGGGTGCAGAGAGGTAGTGGATTCTGTGGGCGGCGCCAATGAGGGGTGGGGGTGCGGAGAGGAGTGGCGACGGAAGGAAAAGCTTAAGAAGAAGAAGAATGGCGGAAGGAAGAAGAAGAAGAAGAATGGTGAAAGAGGAAGGGGAAGGAGAAGAAGAAGAGTGGCGGGAGAAAGAAGAAGAAGAAGAAAGAAAAGAAAAGAGAAAATTGAAGAAAAACAAGTAAAAAGACCAAAATGCCCCTAACATTTTAGGTGAAAAACGTCTCTGTTAAAAATTAACGATGGAATTTGATGAAGTGGGCGCCAGTGATACGTTTTAAAAATTTAGTGATGCGTTTGTACCAAAATAAAGTATAGTGACTACTGGTAAAATTTGCCAATAATTAAGTGGCCATTGATGGTATTTACTCTTAATTAATTTGTACACGAGCCATCGTCGAGAACGGAGATCATCAACAACTCCAACTTCTTTCACAAAAAAGTAAAATTGTTGTGCTGCCTCTCACTCCAACTTCTCCGGTCCTACCAATTTTGTTATGGGTTTCGTAAGGGCACCATAAATTTTTACCTCCACCATTAATAAGCTATTAAACGAATTAAACTATTCAAGTTCATCTTGTAATCATTTAAGTAATAGCTTATTTGAGATTCTTTTGTCAAACAAACGAATAAGACTTGTACATATTTTAAAGCTCGACGTGTTAATGAGTTTGGCTCAAGAGTTAAAAAAGTTAATCTTAAACAAATTTATAAACTTGAAATATTGTTTAACAAAATAAGCTATTGAACAACATTATGTTCGGCTCGGTTCAACTCACTATCACAATAAACAATACTAGGGGTGTTATCAGAAATCCAAAAACCGAACGAACGAACCGAACCGATCCGTTGTGATTCAAAAATTTTCAAACTAAAAAAAAATCGAAACCGAAACCGAAACCGATTGATTTAGGTCGGTATGGGTTAAGGGCACCTGAACTGGACCCAAAAACCGAATCTTAAAAAAAATAAAAATTTGCTAACTTAAGGTAATTATTTAAGTTGTCTTACAACACTTTAGGAAAAAAAAAATCTTACAACATTTATGTTATAAATGACCCAAGCCTATATATGGACTATTTACATTTACAAATAATTACTTAAGGTAATTATTAAAATAAATACATTATATATATTTTTTGTAGTGCCTTTTGAGTGAATTTATATTGTTATTATAGAAGTCTTATCAAAACAAAAGTTAATCTAATTAGCTTCCAAATTAGAAGGATTATTATGCAGTATGAAACACAAGTTTTGTAGTGTCTTTTAGTACTCTTTTTTTTATTATTTTTAGTACAATTTTTAACTAAAGTTTTAACAATATAAAAAAACCCGAATCAAACCGAAACCAAATAATTTGGGGAGAGTTTGGATTCCATATGTACAAAAATCGAAACTGAACTATAAAATTTGGGGAAGGTTTGAAGTACCCCAATTTCTACTACAATCGAAATTGAAAACAGCCCTAAACAATACATCATGTGGTGATAAAAATAAAAGCTCATGGTGCTCTTAACATTATACGAGTCACGAGACAGGGAAGTGAAATTAGTTGTTGCAGAACACTATAGGCTATTATGAAACTCATACATATATATATATATATGCGAGCCACTGTCTAAGAAGTGAGGAAATTGGTTTGATCGATTAATGATTGTCTACCAAATTAATTAATTAAGGGCCCAAAACACATCTAATATAAGGGGTACCCCAAATGGATCAAAGAAAAAAATGTGGGTGGGAATATTTTATGGTGGTCTTTTTGGTTTTAGTTGAGATTACAGAGAGGAAACGTATAATAATCAATATAATAAAAAAAGTTAGCGTTTGCATTAAAGACAAGATTTTATTTATTAGAAAGAATGAGTATATGTGTGAAATTTTATTATGTATGTTAAAACCGTATTTTTTTTTAATAGACTCTTAATATATTAAAAAAAATGTAAGAAACGGAAAAGGTTACTTTCAAAAACATGGATCCCTTAGAGCATCCCCAGTGGGTAGGCGACTAAATTTACCCTACCTCATGTCACAACGGAAGAATTTAGGCGACTAAGTTTTGTCATATAGGGTAGAGAACGAATAAATTTACTCTTTTCTTAAATTTTACACTATACGAATAAACGTCACTCGTATGGCTCATACGAATGTGGTACGTCTGTGTCAAATATAAAAAATAAAAAATAAAAAATAAAAAAATAAAAAAAATAACCTATACAAGTATGGCTCACTCGTGTGGTCATTTTCCTCTTCTTCTTTTTTTTTAATAAAAAAGACCCCATATGAGTGAGCCATACTCGTAAGGGCATTTTCCCTTTTTTTTTTGGGCACTCATTTGAGAGAGACAAAAAAAAATTGCCAAAAGATGCCATATGAGGGTGGCAGTCTTATATGGTTGAAAAATTTGTCTCTTTTCTGTTTTTTGTTTTTTTTAAAGCTCATACGATTGGACTCTCTTCGTATAAATTTTTTATTTTTTTAAAGAAAAATCACACTTGTATGATTAAATTTTTTTACCCTTGCCACTTGTGTAGGCTTTGAAATTTAGAAACCAGTTGCTAAATTTATTCTAAATTTTTGTTTATATGATGAACATGCTCTTAAAAATGAAATTTAATTAGGGTGATGTGAGGTGAATAGTGTGTTGTTTGACTTGTTCAACTTCTCACCAATTTATCTATATATGCTAGTAGCCTAGCTAGCTATGTCTATAGAATGGTTGAAATATATCCCTCCCGGCCACACTGTTTCTGTTGGAATTCCCACCTTCATACGCGGATATATATATATATATATACTCACGCACGTGTGTGCATATTTTTCGTAATTGCATGCCTTGTCCATGTTTTTCCATATCATAAACATACCCCATTGACTCTTCTTCCTTAATGCACGCTTGCCATTATTCTCGCAAGATATTCTTATCCGTTTCATGTGGACGGAATTTATTTTGAAATTATAGGCCTTGCATGTGCTTTGTCAATAAAAAAGAAAAATCAAATACTTTCATATATATATATATAGGTATAAACAAATTAACAATTAGTGAAGACCAGCTCCATTCCACAAATATAATTATATTACATACATAAATACATACAAGTTAATTGGGTATTAAACAATTAATTGCATGCATGGCCTTTTATTTTGTGTACTTCATATAATTTAATAAGGACACAAAAAAAAATTGAACAAATGATTGCATTATAGACTAAATTTGATATGATTAAGTGTGTGTAATATTAATTGTCTTATTACTTTGGTCCAATCCAGAAAGGGCACTAGCTTCTAGCTAGCATGGGCCTTTAACATACTTCCTTTCACGAACTCACTCATCTACTGGCCGGTGGTCAGTTCACACTTCAACTTATTAGTGTTTCCCTTTTCTCTAGCTCACAGTACGTTCCTCATAATTAGCATCATATATAATGCAATCTGGCCCACGATTTCTATCCATTCAAGCATGATCCATTTCAAAAAAAATAAAAATTAGTGGGCTTGGATATATATATATATATATATATTAATTTGCATCATACATTGATATGAATGGTTTTTCTCACTTTATATGTTCAGTCAAAACACTAATAATTAGGAAGACGCACCACCAAGTCCTGAGTGGAACATTCGTTCTCCTTCGTTTAAAGTTTGGGTTCAAGTCCTGAGCTCTGGCTACAACTGCCACCCACCAGTCGCCGACTGCCGGAGCTCTAGCGATTACTGCCACTATGATCAATAAAAAATATATAAACTGTAATAATTAAGGATATACTTAACTATTAATAACGGGGATTTCCCTTTAATATGCAAATTTTTATAGTTAGATAAATTGTAAGTGTTATAAAAAAAATAAGATATTCTTTTTTAATATAATTATGAAATAAAAACTTACAATCCCTTTTCTGAAAAATTACAATATGCTCCATCAAATGTATATTTTGCATCACGTAAAAGATTCTTCACCACATTGAAGTGACCAAAATTTCATAAAGTGACTAATAAAATTAATAAATTTGTCTAGCATACACGTCATTATATAACATGTGTTTTTAACGCCCGTATTGTTAACATAATTATCTTGTTTTATTTTATCTTTTTCTTTTTCTTATTTGTCTTGATTTTTATCATTTTTGTAACTTTAACTCAAGTTGTATTTTTATAAATATAGAATATCTCTTGTATCTTTAAAACATCAAATTCCACATACTATATAATTCTCTCTATTACCCATATTGTTAACATATTATCTTGCTTCAAATTCTACATTGAAATAATGTTAGGTGGATAAAAATTTCACTATTACTAACAAGTGATATAAATTGTCGCCCGCCTGATTACCGTACCCATTTACCTCTTGAATTTCTACTTTCCGTAATTATCATAATTCATCCATCGTCCTGTCGCCGCCCGTACCACCATGTAGTCACCCATCAAACCTTCACCCAATTAAATTGGTGAGGCCACTGCCCGGACACAAGTCATCACACCATCATTAACCCAACAACAAACACACCATCCTTTTCTTTAAACCTTTTCATCACCATCGTTCCCTCCTATTCATACATTAATATATATATATATATATATATATATTATTACCGTGGAGCCCCTCAATCCAAAACCATACTCAAATGAGTGATTTTATTTTTAACCGCATTTTCTTACTATTAATCTACTTTTAATTTATAAAACTTTTGAACAAACTTTTAAAGATTAACCTTTTACAAATTTAAAAATATATCTACCAATTAAAATTAATTTATAATTATATTTTTAAGTTTTAATTTAAATTCCTAATTAAAATTTATTTCCATATTAATTTATTTCTTATTTTCATTGCTCCACTAGCTTATTTTTCCATCAATCTTAACCTCAACTGTTGAGGACGGTGAAGATTCAAGTAGTCTCCTTGTTCACAAAATCGTACACATAAAAATTCAACGGCTAATTATAAAAATATACAGGGTACTATTATCCATTTTTCACTTTGATCGTTATATTTTTTTCGACAAAGCTAATAACATACATTGTGTTTGTTGTCATTTTAATTGTTCCATTTGTTAAGGTTAGTAACACTATTAACTATCATGTGATTAGTACAAACAGTCCTATGTAGCATCCACGTAAGAACGTAGCATCATCCCTCACCTTAACGATCGTGTGAAATGCAGATAAAAATAAAATCACCCTACTCAAATTCCCCCTGCCCAATTTCAAGAACTAGTTTCAAACTTAATCTAGTTTCACATTAACAGACTTGATTCCTCTCCGTTACCTTTCTGTCCAATTCCGTTTAAGGGGGTCTAGTTCAAGAACTAAACGGATGAATTTTTTTCATGAAACTTGGTAGAGATCATTTCTACAAAATTCCATATGAAGATTCAATATAGAAATGGGTGAAATGATAATCTAAAATTTGAATGGTCAAAAATGAACAAATGCATCAAGTTTTTATCATGCCCACTTCCGGTTTGAATTTCTTGATGAAATTTTGTGGAGATGATCTACTCATCATAGAGATTATCTCTACCAAATTTCATGAAAAAAATTCATTCGTTTAACCCTCGAATTAGATCCCCTTGGACAGAATTGGACCGTAGGGATAATGAAGAGAAGTCAAGTCCCACATTTACCATCTTAAATTTGAGAGAGATGTTAACATAATTATCTTGTTTCCTTTTTATCTTTTTCTTTTCATTATTTATTTTAACCCTTATCTATTTTGTAACCTTAACCTAGTTGTATCCCTATAATCATGAAACCTTTATTGTATCTTTAAAATATCCGATTCAATATACTAAAATTATCTCTATATATATATTATTCTTAACGCATAGTCGCATATATATAGTCTTTTAAGTTACCGCATTTTTCAATACGTATGTATTAACTAGACTGAATTTCAATTTTGATAAGTAGTACATATATAAAGCTTATAAAGTGTACGACATGCACTTCAAGGAATTGAATTACCCAAACTGATTTCAACCAAAGACTAGGAAAGGCCAGGAATCAATGATTTCATTATATTTAAATACTCTTTACATATGGTGACAAATCAAGTAATCTAAAAGATTAATTAAAAACTCTCAAAACTAATAAATCGTGATTATACAATTTATACATACGTGTCTATCAGGGCCAGAGCCATGTAGGGACCAGAGGAGCCATAATCTCACCTGGACTTTTCACAAATTTTGTTTGAGTATATGTGTTTTTGTGTGATAGGATAAAGATCGGGAGTTGTTTGTGCAATTAAAAAAGTTTAATGAGTGAGGGGTATTTATACAATGAACTGCGTAAGTACGAGGATCGGGATTTGTAATTATTAGAAGGAAGGCAATATGTTTTTTGTTTATTTTTTATTCCTTCCTATGTCCATCTTCGTTTTTCATTTGTTTTAGCCCCTTTTTACATTTTGCACTTTGTTTTTTTTTTTTTTTTTTTTGTGGCTCTTAAATTCTTAGGTAAGATTTCTTTCTTATAATCTTATATGGAGTACTATTTTTAAAAAAAAAAAATTAATATTAAGATTTAGGTATTTTAATGTTGATTTGCTTCTTAAATTATTAAATTTTTGTTGTGTTATTAGTTTGGCCATCCTTAACAAAATTTCAGACTTCAGACTCCGCCGCTGGTACACTTTAATATTCATTGCAACCTTAAACTCATCAGCGCAATTATTGTCGTTAATTTGAAGAGGTTGTTTTTAGTAGGCAAAATAATAATGAGGGAGCTTATCACTATCCAATTCTCGTCCGTTAGCTAGCCTAAAAGATTCTTTTAGTGAGAAATCACACGCTTCCACATGTAAACACAGGTGTAATTAATTGAGAATGTATAATTGTGGTGGCCTTAATTCCTTTAGTTGTACACTTATACTAGGAAAAAAAAATTCTCTTATCAAAAGGAATTAAAGGGGGTGTATTCAATTCAAATTTTAAAAAACTCTAACTGATTTTTTTAAATCCGTGGATTCTGTTAAGTATATGGATTGTTTTAATGTATGGATTCTTTTGGATTTCTACATATTTTAATAATTCCATGGATTTCTACATATATTTTAATAAGTCCATGAATTTCTGCAGATTTTAATAAGTTCATCAAAAAAATAAAAAATAAAAAGACAAAAGACAAACAATAAAATTAATTAATTACGAGTTTAAAGTAACATTATCAAAAATGTAAAGACAATTAACGAAATACATTATAAAAATTCATACTGCACCCACGAAATTAGACTTCTCACCCCACTAGTATTTTTTAATGAAATTGACATGAATTGTTTTTAAAAATTTAAACGATAATTAGCTGTCTAACCATTTGAAATTATGTTAATGCGTGATAACCAAGAGAGAATAAAGACTTGTTAGGGACAAAGAAAAATTTCTAATACGTTCATCACATAATAAGAAATTTGGATTTTGAGAGAGAAGGGGGAAGGGGAAGGGGAAGGGGAGAGAGAGAGAGAGAGAATGTTGAGTAAAGTTCTTAAAGGAATTAGAAATCTATCTGAAATCTCTGGGTAAGTGAGAAGATTTCAAGATGAATTTTTATGTATAAAAAAGGCTTTACAATTCATCAAAATCCACTACTAATTAAAATCCTACTAAGTCATTAGACTTTTGAATACCATAAGACTTTAGATGGATTTTTTAAAATCTTAATTGAATACATCAAGATTTTAAAAGACTTTTTAAAATCTCAATTGAATACATCATGATTTTAAAAGACTCTCAATTGAATACCCATGAACTTTAAAAGTTCATAAAAATCCTATAGATTCTAAGTCCAATACACCACCCTAAGAAGATAATGAAAGATATTTATACTAATAATTATCTCCGATAACGGCGCTAGAAAATTTTACTTATGCAAAAATAATACAAGTTATAACACTTAAGTACAGGTGATCAACTTGTAATAATTACTAGGTAAATCCAAGATCGAATCATAGGAAAACGAGATTTCACAATATAATTCTATTTTTCTTTCAAAGAAAGGAAGAATAAAAATTAAAAGATGATTGAGAAATAGAATTATAGTATCCCTTCTAACGCACCTAAGATCTCTACCTAAAGGCAAGTTAAATTAAACTAAAACTAGCTAAAATGGAAAACTAAAAAACTAATGCAATGATAACTAACTAAAAGCAACCTAAATTAACACTATGAGAACATGCAAACATGTAAAACAAATAAAATTAATAAATTCGCGTGTTAAACCAAAAAAATTGTAGTTAAACACAAATATAAATCACTGGGAACGAGTGCTAGGAATATGTCCTTAGATCGCAAATAATCAAACGGGCGAAACGGGTAAACCGGGAAATAATTTCTATTCAATTTTTCACTAAAAATTAGTTCTTGATTATAACAACAAATGAATATTATAACTAGGCATGGCACATCATAATTCATGCATGATAAAAACTATAGGGATCAATTCTAACAACAAAATCCAATGGCTACGCGTAAAATTCTCAAAAACACAGTTTTATTGAACTATTGCTTATGCATGATAAAAATAAAAAAAAATTATTCTAAGCATCCTTAAAAATAAGTAATATAATTCTCAATAGGTTCCGAATAGGTTAAAACTTGATTGAAATCAACCCTTCACCAATTGAGCGATAGAAAATTAAAACCATCAATTTTTCGGTGTTTAAAAGATAAAATTCAAACACATACCTAAAACAACGCTTAAACTTGTGAAATCATATAAATAACTAACCAATTTATTCTAATTTAGGGTTGACATTTTTTACTTAAAAACAAACTGAACTGATGAAAATTGAGAACCGACATTAAACCGGTATGATACCGGTTAATAAACTTAGTTAATTCGGTTTAACCAAACTAAATTTATATATATATATATATATGTAAAAATACTAAAATACTAATTAGAGTGTTAGACAACTTAGACTTAAATAAAAGTCACTTCTCACCCTCACAATCTTATTTGCTTTCACCCACCCCTTTCAATTCTCAAAGTCTTAAACGTTAGCCTTAGTTTTTCACTTTCGCCTCCACCACCAATCCACCACCACCATCGGCTCTGCCTCCACTCTTCGTTTCTTTCCCACTCTTCTCGATCACCAAGGACCCAAGTTTGCCACTTAGCCTTAATATTTTTTAGGTATGTCCGTATGTGTAAACTTATTTGAGTTCATATAACTCATTGTGCATAAGTGCAATCATATATTTTTTAATGTTTTTAAAGTTTGTTTTTGGCTTATGGATTATAGGACTGATGAAATATTGTAATATAGAGTATAGTTGCTTTGAAAAACAACTTTTTTTATTTGGTCATACTAAATCATATATTGAACTGTAATTTCAGTTCTCAATATATATTTAGTTCATGATCAATTTTTATTTTGGTCATACCGAATATGTTAGTTCGGTTAAGTATATAGTAATTCAGTTCAAGACCTGAACTAAGCCCAACCCTACTCTAATATAATCAATTAGGGTTTATTGCAAAAACGATAATTTATACTCCCTCCGTCCCAAATCACTAGTCCATCTTTTCTTTTTTAGATGTCCCAAAATAAATGTCCATTTTTCATAAAAGATAAATATATACCTATTTTGCCGTTTTGTACTTTCACTTTTCACATAAAAGTTTTAATAAAGAAAAGGGTAAAAAGGGAAAGTCAATGTAAATTAAGTAAAAAGTGCAATGATGATGTTGGGTACTTAATAAGTTGGATTTTCCAAAAGGGGCCAGCAATTTAGGACGGATGGAATACTATTTTTAGTTTTACTCATATTGAAATAAACTAAGGGTTACTTGTAAAAACATGTTAATGACATTAAATGATGAGAAAATATAAAAATTCAGTAGCATAATTATCTTAACCAATGAAAAAATTACTAGAAACTATTTTTAATTTACAATTTAGTCACGTCGTGATGTTAGTTCTCTTCGGACCCATAATTAATTAAATTAACCAGACATACTAAAAGAAAACAGACTTGATAAATAATTGAACATATTTAGCATATAAATTGCAATACCTAAAAATAAATCAAAACCTAATAACATACAAGATCTAAAAACAATAATTTTTTTAAAAAAAATAAGATAAAACCCTGGATTAACTAAAAACTTGTATTAAAACTTCAAATTTCCAAATGTCTTCTGAAAATTAACATAATCAATCCTTCAAATAACATTCCAAGAGTTGAAAGTAAAAAAAAAAAAAAACTAATATATGAACACAAAGAAAATCACTCTCGAAAAATTAGGATTTAATCTCCAAAACTTGAGTTATAATACTGCAATTGTTATCTCCCTATTTTTCTAACCCCTAGGACTTTAAATAAATGTTACATAACCCTTTCATTAAATAATTTAAGATTAAATGCTCTACAGACCAAAAATGAGCTTCAAATTAAAACAACACTAGAAAATATATATATATATATATAGGTATAATATATTCTGCAAGGAGAATCGATTCCGCTATTAGAATTGATTACGCCTCACACATTCGCACATTGTTCGTATTTCGATCATATCTTCTTACTCCAAACTCTGATTGACTCACAATTTTCGCTTACGCGTATCTTAACTGAAAAGCTCTACAATATTTATCTTTGGAGATTTCTTCAAATTCCTTGTGAATTAATACAATATTTAGATATAACACAGGGCTCGATTTCAGTAAAGTTCTTTCTTCACCCCAATTATAGGACTTTTACTTTGTGACTAAGTCTTCATAAAACTGTTTGTGTCATTGAGTTGCATGCCAAGTGGATCATTAGCAATGAATATTATTGGTGGTAAAAACTGGAAGAGGTATTTTAGACTACACAATCAAATGATTAATATAACAAACACAATAAATCAATCAGAGTCAATGATGTATAGAGAATGGTTGGCCTCGTATGAAGATACATATTAGTTATCCTCTATGGAATAGAGCTAAGGAGCTCGGTTTGCTTTGTATTGGTGATGAATAAATAAATATTAAAAACTCACAAAAGCCTTTCTAGCTATTCTATTATCGCAATATTACAACAAAAGTATGCTTGGGCTACACGAGCTCTGTTTTCTCTATTTTAGGAGCTCTACTGAGTACTCTCAGCTTCTATTTCTCTCTTGTCTTCTTATTATTAAATGTTGGATTCTCCTTGTTCTTAGGTTTTATCTTGTGGTTCAAGTTGTTGAAAGAAGTAAATGTTTCTTATATATATATGACTGAGAAAAAACGTGCGGTTAGAGCTCCCACACCAGATCTGGGACCATGCTTCCATTATCACCAACTCTGACCTTGCTTTTTCATGAATTTTAGTGCATTAAATGCAGTTGGTGTGCATTTAATGAAAGTGATTGGAGTTATGCGCGTTCTGCAGAGCAGGTGGCAGTCACCCATACTTCTGCCAACCATTTTAGCAGAGTGGTTATGCGAGAAAGAGCTCCAGAGTTCGCCAAAAGAGCTCTTAGAGCCCGAGCTTTCACAATTCGATGTACGTAATTAAGTCTCGAGCGGGTTGTCCAATTTATAAGGGGCTCTTATCCATCTTTGTAGTGACCCAACATGGCTCCTCCGAGCTCCTCTAGTGGGGGCAGGCCTGAATTGCTGACATGGACAGCCACGTGTCAACTCGTGGTTGGTGGGGCAAAATTGGATTAATAATTTACACCATCGGATATTATATTAGGTTCTAATACTCCAATTGGCTTAGTGATACCTTTTTATGCATCCTTCAAATTGAGAATGATAAGAATTTCTTTGCACATGTATGTGACTTCATTACCGACGAGGAGGTGAGATATTTTAGTTGAGTTTTTGTAGGCTTTCCTCGATATTATGAATAATATTAAAAAGCTCCATCTTCTTATTTGAAATGTTAAGGATACTCTTATTTTACCTTACTCTTCTATAGGCGAACATGTCTTTCATAAATGTTTATCAATTCCTTCTGATTTCTGTTCGAGTTTCTTGGGCTGATCACTCATGGGGCCCACATATCATAATGTATCTCCACCTTTGTGTAGCGAATTATTGCATTGGCATCTATTTACTTAAGACCTTTTACAATTGTATGGTCGCTCTATGGCCAATAGATGTCCTATAGGCGATTGTATCTCGGAGTTTACAACGCATTTGTTTCTTTCTTGTCCATTTGGTAGAAAGGCTTGGTGAGCTTTCTATAGGTTCTTTGCAGTCCCGTTTTGGACATTTGACACAAATATGGATATGTGGTTATTCGTTTCTTGCCGGTCATTTTGTCCTCAGATTGTTCAATTATAGTTAATTGTCGTGCTATACATATAGAATTTTATTTGGTAGGCTCGTAATATGCAAATTTTCCAAGAGCGGCAGTTCACCTTTCACCATTACCTAACTTCGTTGACGAGCTAGCTAGGTATGGTTTCGCACATTGCCAAGGGTCACATTAGTTATGCTACATTGAATCTTTTTATTCTTCGGTGATTTTGGTGTGCAGGACATGTATCGTCATGCCCTTTTATTTATCCCCGTCATTAATTTCTTCCTTAGACTTATCTAAATGAAGTTGAATACACATGGTATGGCTCAGGGTGCCCCAGGAAGAGTTGCGGTTTGAGGCATTTTTATAAATCAGATCAGAGTTATTATCGGTGCATATTGTTTTTATATTAGGATTGGTATAGCCTTTCTTGTAGTGATTTCGGCTTTTATTCAAAGTATTAAGTATGTTTATCAGTATGGTTGGCGCAGGCTTTGAATTAAGCTCAACTTGATGGTATTTCTTCAATGTTTGCAGTCCTCCTCTTATCAGCCTCTTTAGCGTGTTACCACGAGGTGGAATAATTGTAAAAAGCTCATATCTGACATGCGTTTATATTGCTCTCATATCGAGAAAGAGGGCAATGATATGGCAGATTGTATTGCTTCTATAGGGCCTTGATCATGAAGTCCTATTTTGGTAATATTTGGCTCCTACACAATCGGTTGCTTTAGTGAGGCGGGTCATTGTCCTTACTCCCTAATTATAAATTTAAATTCCATTAGCTATACTTTTATTATATTGTATACTTATTTATTAATGGTCTATTTTTAAACTGGTTTGTTTAGTTTTGGTGAGCTGGTCTACAGAGCTCACTTAAATTCTTTTAGTTTTTGTCTTTATTGTTTCCTCAAGGAGGTTTGGTCCATATCCTCCTCCGTTTTCATTTTCATTGTGCGCCTTTGAGTGTATGCTTTTCAAACTCACTTTATTTCTTTATTTTAATAATATAAAACTTTAGCACCTGAGTTTTTTCGGGGGTTTGGGCTTTCATTACAAAAAGAAAAAGAAAATACTAATATATCACTTAAAGATATAACGGCAAACTCTAAGAAAAAAATATTTAAAATGTGGATTTTTAATTTAAGATCAAATGATTATTAATTAATATGTGTCTTACACAGTTAACGGGGGTAATACTAGCTAGCTGAAGTAATATGCAAATTGAAATCTAGCTTTAATTGAAGTAAGTTGTCATAGATTCCTCTGTTTGTGCATGGGAGATGTTTAAGAGCATCTCCAATAGTTTCTTCAAAAATGACTCTACAAAAATAATTTTGTTGACCTATGTGACACTTTGAAAAGCCATCTTAAAGAAGGTTTTGAATGAGCTCCAAGAGACAACCTTTTCAAATATATTATTATTTTAATAATAAAATATTAAAAAGTATGTTTGAAGAGTCATCTTAAATAATGTCATTTTAAATTAGCACAAAATCTCATTAATAAAATATTAAAAAGTCTGTTTGAAGAGCTCTTTCATCGCTCTTCATATTTGAAGAGTGAGAATGACTCTTCAAATTGAAGATTTCATTTTGCTACTTTTTATTAGAGTGAATTTTGCTAACATGAACTCTTAAATAAATTTGCAGTTTAGTCATTTAAAGAGTCTGTTTGGAGATGCTCTAAGCTCCTCTCTCCTATTAATTTGTCAAATGCAACACTAAACACGTGATATATATATATATACATATACATAGATTAAACAAATTAAACTCTAGGCCATGTGTGAAAATAATCCAACCATTGGATGAGTTTAATTTGTTAAAAAAATCATCATTTTTTTATCTATATTACAAAATCATCATTTTTGACTAATTTTTTTTTTAAAAAAAAAAGTATAAAAATCTAATGGTTAAAAATGCATATGTTATGGTGTGCAGTAGTTCTACACCATTGAATGAGTTTTATACACACATCAAAATGTCACATTAAAGTTAAAATGCTAATACCAATAATATATACACAATCAACCCTCACACGTCAATAATTTGTCTACATTAAAAATGCCATAACTTAAAATAAAAAATTCAAAATTTAATTAAAAAATACCATTTTTGAACTTTTTTTTTCAAAAAAAAAAAAGAAGTATAATAATCTAATGATTAAAAATGCACATGTTATGGTGTGCATTAGTTATACACCATCAGATGAGTTTTATACACACATCAAGATGTTATATCAAAGTTAAAACACTTATAGCAATAAAATACACGCAATCAACTCTCACACATCAATAATTTTTGTCTACATTAAAAATGTCATAACTTAAAATTAAAAAAATTAAAATTTAAAATCAACTAATCAAGATTAATTAAATAAGACCCATCATGACTACATAATTATGTAAAAAGAATTCAAGAAAATTTATTGAGGAGTGTTTCTATATTATTGGTCATCTTAGTTTGTTGTTTTTAGGAGTGTTTACGGTACATCAATCTATTTTTTGGACTATTGTCAAATCATACAAATAGACATGGTTGGATTATTTTCATATATGGTCTAAAAGTTTAATTTGTTAAAAAAATCATTTTGCGAAAATCAAAATAAGAATAAACATATGATTAAAATATTCTTTAAAAAATTAAAAATAGGTCAATCTAATATGGTTTACTTTTAGTTTTTCCAGCATGAAAATAAATTGAACCTATGTTTCGATTGCTTAAAACGTTAAATTGCGCTAGACAATGGGCTCAAAATAATCTGATTGTGATTTGTCAATTTAGATTTGTCATGCGTTGCTCTTTTTTATCATATTATCTGATTTTATTTTATTAACCGTGCCAGATGGCACGGGTATACCCTAGTATAGATTTATATTAATATATGTATATGTACAGAATTATTTCCCACACGCATTAGTGTGTACGCACTTGTGGGATTTTAGTTGGACCCAGCGAAAAAGTAACGGAGAGAAGGAAAGCATTAACATAGGTGTATTTGTTATTTCTTTAATTAAAAATCAAACAAAACAATAGACCCACTCTCTCTCTCTTCAACTAAAACTCCATGGATTCTCGAAATTTGACTCTGTCGAGTGAAGCTAAACTTTCTCTCTCTCCATGGCATTTTTTCGTAGGGTTTCTCTCTCTACCGAGCTCCACCCCATTGACGAGATCCGCCAGAACTCCTCTCTCTACAGGTTTATCTCGAAACGGGTTCCTCTCATTCAAGCACCACTCATCTCTCTATGGGTTTCTCTCGAAATGGGGTCCTCTCATTCAAGCACCAACATCATACCAGATCTCAACAATGAAGTGGAGCTAGTAGAGAGAGAAGAGCACAGTAAAGAGAAACCCTACGAAAAAATGCCATGGAGAGCGAGCAGAGAGTCTAGCTTCAATTGACATAGTCAAATTTCGAGTATCTACGGAGTTTCAATCGGAGAGAGAGATAAAAAGTCTAGCTCGGTGGCACGGTTAAATAAATAAAATTCAATAATATAATAAAAAAGAGTAACGTGTGACAAATTTAAACTGACAAACCACAATCAGATTATCTTAAGCCCATTGTCTATCATAGTTTAACGTTTTGAGCAACCGAAACATAGGTTCATTATATTTTCATGCTGGAAAAACTAAAAGTAGACCGGATTAGACCGGCTTATTTTTAATTTGTTAAAGAATCTTTTAATCATATTTTTTAATCTTATTTTGATTTTGGCAAAAAGATTTTTTTAACAAATTAAACTTTAGGTCATATGTGAAAATAATCCAACCATATCTATTAGTATGATTTGAAAATAGTCCAAAAATTATATTGATGTACCATAAACACTCCTAAAAATAACAAATTGAGATGACCAACAATATAAAAACACTCCTCAATAATTTTTCTTGAATTTTTTTACATAATTCTGTAGTCATGATGGGTCTTGTTTAATTGATCTTAATTAGTTGATTTTAAATTTTGAATTTTTTATTTTAAGTAATGGCATTTTTAATGTAGACAAAAATTATTGATGTATAAGAGTTGATTGTGTGTATTTTATTGCTATGATTGTTTTAACTTTGATGTAACATTTTGATGTGTGTATAAAACCCATCCAATGGTGTAGAACTAATGCACACCATAACATGTGCATTTTTAACCATTATATTATTATTGTTTTGTTTTTTTTAAAGTGCCAAAAATGGTGTTTTTTTTAATTAAATTTTGAATTTTTTATTTTAAGTTATGACATTTTTAATATAGACAGAAATTATTGACGTGTGAGAGTTGATTGCGTGTATATTATTAGTGTTAATATTTTAACTTTAATGTGACATCTTGATGTGTGTATAAAATTCATCAAATGGTGTAAAACTACTGCACACTATAACATATGCATTTTTAACCAATAGATTTTTATACTTTTTTATAAATAAAAAAATGGGTCAAAAATGATATTTTGTAGTATAGATAAAAAAAATCATTGAAATATAGATTAGACGTGAATCATCAGACTTGAGTGTAAAGCTTCTTGTACTAAAAGAAAAGCAATTAATTATATTCACTCTCTTTCCCTAATCACTTATTAGCAAGAAATGGATAGTCTAGAATTAATCCTCCTTCCTATATTCACATCTCGAAGAAAGGGGCTAGATTCTCTGATTCACTTTTATTTCAATTCTCTAGCTCCTGTCCGAGTGAAATAATATTCTCTCCGGCCACTTTTATCTCATTTTTGTAAGCAACAATTCAACATTTGAGAAAACGTGTATGAAAACAAGACTATCACTTTATTAAAATGTTCAGGTTTTTTTTTGTCATTTATACTAAATTATAAATGGAAAATGCATTTTCACAATTAGTGAAGTTTTGACAAATTTTTAAAATATTTGTTTTACCCTTTGCTTTTTTATTTCTTATAAAATATTTATTTGAAACAACAATCAAATTCTAGTCTTAAATAATACTCCATAATATACACTCATAGTTAACCATGAGGCGCGCTATTTTTGAGTTTACCATTTTTCTTAAAATTATAAGTACACACATTGTGTATAAAAGTGGCTGGCTTATTATAGTAAATGAAGGGTGATTTTATTTCTATCCACCAAATCTTACAGTTAATTCACATTGTTAAGTTAATCTGCATTACATATTAAGTTAATCCGCGAGCATGGATGAATTGACAAAAAAATATTATGAATTTAATTTTATAAATATTATTTTAAATAATAATTTAATATGGAAATATCTACCAAATTAATAAGTATAACCACTTTAAAAATTTAGATGGGTAAATTTTAATTAATTTTGCAGTAAAATAACAAAAAACAAAATTTAACCCTTTCCCCTTACGGTTTTAAGGATTCTCCCAGTGTCTCTTCTTCTTCTTCTTCTTCTTCTTCTTCTTCTTCTTCTTCTTCTTCTTCTTCCCATTATCACTCTTTCCCCAGCCTTCTTCTTCTTCCCTCTTTTCCCACCGTCTCTTCTTCTTCTTCGTCTTCTTCTTCCTATCACAAACTCTAAATTAGTTTCATATTCTTTAAATCACATAATATGTATTCCAACCTTAGAAACCCACACCCACACCCAATTTCAAAAATCTTGAACTAATTTGGTTTTTGTATAATGTAAGTCTAACTCACAATACGGAAGATTAAAAATTTAAATTATACCAAGTTTCTTATATCATGTCTAACTTTCAGACTAAATAATTATATTATTAATTATAATGTTGGGGGTTTCAAAAGATTAATAAATAAAAAAATTGTAAATTACTAGACAAGGTCTATTTGCAATGCAAGCTGGAAAAAGTTGGTCATCTCCTCATATATATATATATAATACACACTTTATATACTTGGTCATTCTTTCACTCTATTTTCGTGTGTGTGTGCGTGTGTGAGAGAGAGAGAGAATAGCGTCTATTCGATCAACACAAGCGAAAAAGTAATCCTAAACCGTTCAAACTTTTTTAAACGTAAAGATAAAGTTAATTAAAAGGAATTATATTTAGATTATGAATGTTAATTAAAAGGAATTATATTTAAATTAGAAAAGTTAATTAAAATGAATTATATTTAGATTAGGAATGTTAATAAAAAAGGAATCTAAAGTTATATAATTATAATTTAATTAAAATTGGTAGATATACTAATTAATTTAATAAAAAGGGCAATTTTATAAAATTTTATTTAAAATTTTTATAATTTAAAAATAAATTAATCATAAAATTTAATGGATAAAAACAAAATCAGCTTCGTAGGAGGAAAAAGCAACTACTCTAGCTTTATGTTCGGAATAACAATCATGGCAGTATCTGCAGTAAAACTCTTTTATGAGTTGAGGTCTTTGACGTCATGATCAACAATTAATTAATTACCATGTTGATTAGTTAAAAGAAAAGTTTTTTATGGAAAGAAAAGTTGACTTTTCCAGCCCAAAAGTAAGCTTACGGTAGGGCTCACTTGCCAAAGATGTCTGAGTTCCAGGGTAGAAAATGGGGGTTCGATCGAAGTAGGAGTTTTTTTTTATCCACTGTTATTCTTATTGTACTCCCCCATCATATATACACACATAATATAATAAAATATAATATAAATACCCTCAGCTGCTTTCTGACGTTGAATCATTAGCCCCCAAAAATAGATAGATAGAGAGAGATTCATTTCGAATGAGGACCATTGAGTCTGGTGTAGCCGCATTGACCTTTTTCGTTAAATTCACCCTTCTAAATTACTTTTAGTAAATTATTAATATCACGTGTCCTATTTCTATTTGTCCAACTTCAATTAACTGCGAATAGTTCAAAGTCAAACTTTTCGAGAAAGTACGCCTTCTTCTATTTGTATTTTGAAAACTAGAAATTAGGTAGAAGGGTTTAATATACATTGATTTTTATTAAAAATTTAATGAATGAAGGACCTATTTTTAATTGGTAATAGTGTAAGAGGCATATTTTGTTTTATATTTTAAATGAATATATTTGAATAAATTTAAATATCATTTAATTAATAAAAACATGTTATGTATTACCTAAATTACCCCTTTTTATGAATTTTACACAAAAAATATGGACTGCAAAGTTCATATTGCAGTAAAATATGAACTGCAAAGTTCATATTGCAGTGAAATATGGACTGCAATATGAACTTTGCACTAAAAATATTGACTGCAAAGTTCACATTGCAGTAAAATATGGACTGCAATATGAACTTTGCACTAAAAATATCGATTGCAAAGTTCACATTGCAGTAAAATATGGACTGCAAAGTTCATATTGCAGTGAAATATAGACTGCAAAGTTCATATTGCAGTCCATATTTTAATGTATATTGGTATTTTTTAGTTTATTTAAGGGTTGGGATGTCATTTTATAATGAAAAAAAAGACACATGTCATATTATCAATAAAATAAAAAATGGGCCCTTTATTTAAAAAAATTTATTCCTTGGCTTTAGTGTGAAAATCTTTCTCTAATAAGCCCTTTTTTTTAATTGCCCCTTTTGAAAAATGATAACATTTGTATTTATGATAAATGTTAAAATTATTATAAATAAAAATAATAAAAAATTATATGGAAATTTATTTTATATTTAATTTATGTTAAAAGTTAATTATTTTTAAAAATAAATATTTAATTTGTGTCGTTAAAACACATGTTAACATAACAGATATATTATTTTTTCTTACATAAATATACAGCGTCCGATTAAATATTTGACCTTTGAAAAAAATGGAAGGTAGAGTTGGCCAACTAGTATAAGTGTATGTACTGTGTATACTTGAAAAAAAAATATTGGTTGACAAAAGCATAATGGTAATATTACACATCACCGATTGCTAAAATGCAAATTAAAATGTTATTTCCAATATTAAATGGCTTTTATTTATTATAATTACTTAACAAAGCATTGAAAAATGCAGCATATTCTAACTATATATATATATATATATATATAAGAGATAAGTTTAAAACTCAAATGAATTGACAAGTATATTATAAAATAAACTATAAGATTGACACGTTGCAGTGTGTCGCGTGCATACACATTTCAATTAGGTTCTTCTATACTAAAATTAAGCGGTAGGTAAAATTTTGTTAATATCTATTGATAGCACATAGATAAATTAAGTAGGGGTGGATTCGGTTCGGTAACCGAACCGAACCACGTAATACCGAACCGAACCGAAATATTTCGGTAATATAAAACCCATAACCGATACCGTACCGAATTGTAGTCGGTAACCGAACTTGCGGTAACCGAAATTTCGGTTCGGAATTAATTGAATTTCGGTAATACCGAAGATGCTGAGCAACATTGAAACAGAAAAAAGGGATATACATAGTTACACACACAGGCACACAACTTGTAGCATTTATAAGCTCAATAAACTAACAAACTAACAACTAAACTAGCAAACAAGCTGCCACAACTGAACTAACAAACCAACACCAGCAATTATAGGGATATATTATATATATATACACACAAAGACACGCAGGCAGCAGCACTGCAGCAGTACCAAAATCCAAAAAGGTTATATTTTAGGGCAATAACTGAGGGCGGAGGCAAAGGCTGTAGTGAACGCGTTGTGGACTCGTGGTGGTGGGAGAGAGCGGAGGGGAGAGAAGTCAAGAACGGCAACGAGTTTCTAAAAGGAGTGAGATATTGAGAGCAAAAAATAAGAGGAGAAAGTGAGACGTGAAGTACTGAAATGGGGAGCAGAGGGTTTAATGTTTTATTACTTTATTCAAAACATTTTTTTTTAAAATTTCGGTTCGGTTCGGTTATACCGAACCTTCTATCCGACTTATCGTTTTTTACCATTTAAATTTCGGTTACCGACATTCGGTTACCATTAAAAATCGGTTCGGTTCGGTTCGGTATTTTTTATTGATCGGTTCGGTTTTTTCGGTTCGGTTTTCGGTTTTTCGGTAAAAAATGCCAGCCCTAAAATTAAGGACTAAATTAAGTTGTAAAATGGTGATTAAGAGCATTTAAGAGTTGTTATTCAAACTAGGGTAGTTTCCGAACTTAATTAGGGAAATAGGGTGGTTTTGATCTTATTTGTAAAAATGGAGTCTGTTTAAAAATGCTGGTCAAAATGGTATTTTTTGTTGTAAAAACGCTAGTCACTCCAGCGTTTTTAAGTTGGTCAAAATTTATACCTCCTAAAATCGCCGAAGCAATCATTGATTTATGTTGAAGAAACGCCAATAGGTATAGCGTTTTTAATGGTAAAATCGCTGCTTTATGTGGCGATTTTAAGTAGATTTTTTTTTGCCTTTCGCCCTACATAGGTGTTTCGAACAAGCAGAAAACCTAACTTCTCAACACAGTAGCCGCCATTTAAACACAGAGCTCTTCATTTTTATAAGTTGAAGTTATTTACCTCTTCAAACTTTCTATACATTCACTCCAAAATTTTCATGCATTCAGTTCAATATTTTGATTTGTTAACTTCAAAAGAAAAAAGAGAGGGGTTGGCCTAGTGATAGACAACCTCCACCCTTATCTTAAGGTCAAGGGTTCGACTCATGGGGGTGGGTGGGAGGTTTTTCTTTGTTTGTAGGATTAAGGGAGAGACTTAGACCTGCCTTAATTTTTTTTTTAAAAAAAACTTCAAAAGAAAAATGTTAGTTAATTAATATTATTTTAGTTATTTCATTTTCTTTTACTTCACATATTATCAACTTGTAATGGGAATAAATTTTTTTTTTAATTATTTGTTTGATTGTAATATATGTATGTGATTTTATGATATATATTTGTAAAATGTATGTATATATATGTATGTGTGTTCATGTATTTTTGAATTAGTAGAGAAAATATATCCTTTGAGATATATGTGTGTTCATATATTTTTGAAGTAGTAGAGAAAATGTGTCCTTGAGATATATGTGTATTCATAATATATTTGAATTAGTAGAGAAATATTTTTTTTATTGGTAAAGAAAATGCGTCCTTGAAATATATATGTGTTCATGTATTTTTGCTAGAGAAAATGTGTCCTTTAAGATATATGTGTGTTCTTTTATTTTTTGGATTATTAGAGAAATAATGTCATTTAAGATAGATATTATATATATAGAGCTAGGCTATAAAGAGGGATTCCCTCACTTTAACAAAAAGAAGGAATTGCCATTTAGAAGTGTAAATCAATGAATTTTTTCGTAAGATTTTGTAGAGATGATCTATATTATGAGTAGATCACTTCCACTAAATTTCATAAAAAAATTCAACCTAAAAGTGGGTGAGATGATCGTCAAAAATTTTAACGGCCGAAAATGTACATATATATCAATTTTTCAAAACACTCACTTCTAGGTTGAATTTTTCTATGAATTTTTGCGGAGGTGATCTACTCACTATATAGATCATCTCTACAAATTTTCATAAAAAATTTCATCGATTTACCCCTCTAAATGGTCATCCCTTCTTTTTGTTAAAATGAGGGAATAACTTTTTATAGCATAACTCTATATATATATATGTGTGTGTGTGTGTGTGTGTTCATGTATATATGCGTATTCATGTATTTAGATTAGTAAAGAAATATGGTCATTTAAGATATATATATATATATATATATATATATATATATATGTATGTGTATGTGTGTGTGATGGTTAATGGTTAATTTTAAGTATACTATTTATTATCATAATTCGTAAGGCTTGATTGTTAATATTTTATTTAACCACATTATTATTGTATTTTGAAGAATGTATGTTGTATTTATTTTATTGAAAAAGGATTTTTATGTTAAATATTGTGTTTATCCTCACATATTGTACGTTTTGACAATTTTAAATATATTATTATTTATTATCAATTATTGATAAATTTAATTAATTTTGTTGTAGGTGAATAATGACAAGTATACAAGCGTTTACGTTTTTATATTGGGGCGGTCATGTTATTAACGGGGAGCATGGTTGTGGATACGATATTCCGCACAAAAGAGGCATTATCTTAAATGAAGGTATGACATACACGAAATTAGTAGAAATTATTTATTCTGCTATGGATGCTGACTGCTCGCCATCGACATTAAAGATTTTATGTAAATGTCTCATGTTTATGACCCCCAAGTACTTGCAGCTACTTCTTTCATGAAATTTATGATAACGTAAGTTTACAGTTTGCAATGGGTTCAAATTTTAATGCTTCATTTGTCAATGTGATCGAGTTGTATGTAGAGAAACTTAACCTGAACTTTGATGTTGCCCTAATTAGGGATAATTTTCCATTGCTCGGGTCGTACATCTCACCACAATCGATACAAGGCATTCCTATTTCTAAGTTGTCTTCAAGTTCGGGGCCATCTCGAAGGCTTGATTTTGGTGGGAATAAGAAGGAGATTTACAATTCATCTCAACCCACACTCGAGGCCATATATGACTGTGGAGTTGGCATAGAATTTGATGATGCCACTGGAGATGATACGGATTAGGACTCAGACTCTGACAATGTTACCGAATTCAGCAACACTGAAAGTGATGAATGGAAAGAATCGAACCAAATTGAGGAGGTTGTGGAAGATATACCGTCATGTTACACACAGTTTAATGTTACATATGTTGATTAGGAGTTGACGATGAATAAGCAGTTAGTAGATGAAAATGAATTACGCAAGGGGCTCATTTACGAGACTAAAGACAAGTTAAAAATTGTAGTAAAATAATTTGCAATTAAAAATTCAAATGAATTTATTGTCGAGGAATTGAAGGCAGATATATGGGCAATTAGGTGTAAATTGCATGAAAAGGGGTGCAAATGGCGACTTCGTGCTTTTAAAAGGAAAAAAAACACGGCCAATTCGAGATAACCAAGTACGAGGGTCCCCACACATGCACATTTGATCGTTTAAAACTAACTCACAAACATTTGGATTGTAAATTTATTACCGAAAAAGTAACACATTTGGTTAAGGTTGATCTTGGGCTTAAGGTTTGTGTTATCGTCGCATTTATTAAAAATCAAAATAGCTCTAAGATTTCATATTGAAAGGGGTGAAATGCGAAACAGGATGCTATTGAAAAAATATTTGACAATTGAAAAGAGTCTTATGCTACTATGCCAAGATATTTGGCCGCTATTAAGTACAACAACCCACGCACGATCCACGAGTGTAGAAGCAAGATGTATGATGGCCATTATCGTATTTTTAACAAGAACTTTTGGGCCTTTGGTGCGTCCATTGAAGGCTTTATACATTGCCGGCCTGTTATAAGTATAGACGTGATGCATCTACGTGGCAAGTACAATGGAAAACTTTTCATTGCAATGGCCATGGATGCCAGCAAAGAGATATTTCCACTTGCATTTAGATACGGGGATGAGGAAAGTCACGACACATGACATTATTTTCTCACACGGCTTTGGCATTACGTTGTGAATGGACGAGATGGCGTCTACTTAATTTCTGAACGGCACAGGGGCATACTTTCTGTATAATGAATTCCAATCCACAATTTCAAGAGCCAATGACGTACCATAAGTTCTGTATGCGACATATCCGTAGTAATTTCACAAGTAAATGTAAACCAAATGAGAGTTTACTAATACTAATGTGGAAGGCTGCAACTGCTTTCTGTTTGCCAAAATTCAATCGATACATGGACATGATAAAAAAGTACGATGAACACCAAAAAAGCGAAGGAAAAAAATCATGGAGGTGGCTAAACCAAATTCCCTTAGAGAAGTGGACTTTTGTTCATGATGGAGGCCATCGATATAAAGTCAACAAATATTTTGGAAGTTTTCAATGGGATTTTACTTGGAGCGAGATCTTTGCTTGTTACTGCGTCGATAAAGCTCATTTTTCATCGGCTTGTTACATATTTTTACCAAAGAGGCGAGAAGGAAAAAAGTAGGCTTGACAATTCGCAGGTCGAACACACGCCTTTTATGGCGCTTAAATTATCGATTTTCACGAAGGATATTGGCAAATATATCATTCATAGGCATAACAATTCAGAGGGAGTAGCATCTGTCACTTCAGCTAAAGGAAAAGTAAAGAATGTAAACATCCTTGAAGGCACGTGCAGCTGCGGGAGGTGAACAATTTATAAGTATCCTTGTGCACATGTCATGACGGTGTGTGGTGAACTACGGGTAGATCCAAAGTATTTAATTCATGAAAACTTGAGTCTTAAGGCGTACGTTGCCACATATTCTCGTACATTGCATCCTGCTTTGCCTGAAGATTATTGGGATCACTGTTTGCCTAATACAGATGCTGGTGTTTTAATCCCTAATCCAAATATGTTGCGTCAAAAGGGTTGTCGATCTAGGTGCATTCATAACGAGATGGATGTAAGAGATCGTCGAAAAAATAACCATTGTGGGATTTGTGGGGAGGCCGGGCATGATCGGCGCACTTATCCCATAAATAAGAACAAGCAATTGTTGCTACCTTATAAGTAAACATGCTGCCTTAATTTGTAAGATTTAAACTTTCTGTTATTCTGATATTTATTTATATTAATTTTCACAACGCATTTAATTTTATTATGTTTTACATTTGTTACTAACTACAAGAACTTAATTTAATTACTCTCACATGCCTAAAAATATAATGGAAATGCCTCTTTAAAAATTGAATATAAAGCAACAGATCTTTTTTATATCAGCCTCCAATGTCAGGATTGCTGATATTGCATAGCATATTATGCCTGTATTATAAGTCATAGCAGTGTATTGTCATCTTAGTCAGACTGCATCGTATTGTCATATCAGTGTTAGTGCAGTGTATTGTCATCTAAGTATCATGGTAGTAATTAGTCTCACATGCGCTTTGACTACGCGAAAACAACGCGAATTATTACACCAAAGTGCAGGTGGTTGGTCAAGTAATAAAAACTCGGTAAGTCCGAGGTCGATCCACGAGGAGGAGGGTAGTTCTTTGACTTAGGAAAATTTCTTTCAAGAGGAAGAAGAGAAAAATAAAGAAAAGATGAAATATGAAAGGAATGGAATAACAAGAACATAGAATAAAGCTAAATAAAATAAATAATAAAAATAGTGTGCTAAATTAACTAAATGCGTGAAAAACTTTTACTAAAATTAAGAATAAAAGGAGTTATGGGTATCTATAAGTTTCGGGCAACACAACGGACAATTCGGTGGATCGAGAATCCTTTTCTAATTATTTTTTTTTAAAATCAGCATACTTTTCACAAGCTAATTGATCTCATAAACTCTTTTTTTTTTGCAATAATTCATGCGTGATATAAACTATACGTACCAATACTAATTATGGAATCAATTCGCATTACTTAATTTTACCGAAAACACTTGTTTATTAAAGTGGAGTAGTGCTTGACACTACAAAATCTTTTATTAAAAGTGAGTTTAGAAATATTAAGTAAAAGTCACAATTTAATTCAAATAGGTTAAAACATGATTAAAATCAAATTTGAACTAAAACGGGCTGTGGAAACACAAAATTGGCAATTTCAGTATCAAAAAGTAAGGATTAAAAATACTATCGAAAATAGCGCGCTCTAGTTTGAAATTAAAAATATACATAACCAATTAATTTAGAGAGTATAGACCGCTCTCTAACTCGACCGGTTAGGATTTAGCGGAAAAACAAAAATTCAAACTAGTTTGGTTCTTTTGTCAAAAAAGATTTTATTAAATTTATTATAAAAATATGTTATTAGCATACTAGGATAATAATTTAATAAAAATCAGATTTATTATGACCTATTAACCAATGAAAAATTAATTAAAATTTAATTCGGATTCGAAAAATTATCGCGTCGGCATACCCGTTCCTTACGGACCCCTAACTAACGAACTAGCCAAACATATTTAATAAATTCATGGACAATAAAATAATTAAATAAAACAGCATATTTATATTCAAGAATGGAAAATTAATTAAAAACATAAGCATATAAATGTACTCAAAATTTTAATGCAATCGAAAATTAAAAACATACGCAAAATAGAAATTATGGCTAAACTTTTTTTTGGAAAAATAAACAATATGTCAGCAATACAAATGGCCTACTGACTTTTGGAAAACTTGGGATTTGAGTCTCCAAATCAGTAGGGTTTTGTAGAGAATTAAAATACGTTCGTTTTGATAGGTGGATCATCAAAATCGACCAATAAACGAAGATGTTATGATTAAAATAAGAAAACACATATTTTTAGGGTTCTACGCAGAAATTCCAACAAAAATTATAAATTAAGCATTAATTTCAATAACAATCACATTCAAACACAATCAAAACATTAATTAAAAGAAATTAAAAATAAAATTTAAAGAAAAAGAAACTTACAGTTATGCAGTTATTGAAGAACTGTAATGAGACTTGCGCAAACTCCAATTAAAATAGAATTATAAGACGTTTCTTATTCAATACAAGCCAAAAACTAAATGAAAATATCTCTCTCTGATAGCAAGGGAATTTGAAATTATTGAAGAAAGACGACTCTCCTCCGTCGACTCTAAAAAAAACTGGCAACTGTGCTCTCCAAAATCTATAACCTAATTTTCTTTTTTTTTTTCAAAATTCAAAATTCAAAAATTAAAAATTAAACTAATTAATAAAATAAAATAAATAATAATAACAATAATCCAAAAGCAATTTTTAGCTTTTATCGTCTATTAAGTCGTTGGCTTGAGAGACTAAGTATTCCAGCTTAACTTCTCGGGTCAGCTTAAAAATAATAATTAAAAATTATTAGCCGTGGGATTTGAACACTGGACTAAGCATGAGTAAAGAGCTGGTCACTTTCCAACTAGGCTAAGGACCCCATTCAATAAATATCTGCATCATAAATTTAGGTATTCTTTCGCGCAGGAATTTGCTCCTCCAGCGCACTGTTCGTATTTCGGTCATAACTTTGTGCTCCGAACTCCGATTGATGCAAGGTTTTCCCCCACGAATAGCTAACTCAAAGATCTACAACTTTTGTATCTGGAGTTTTCTTCAAATTCTGCATGGATAAATACCAGAAATTACCGGAACATAGGCAACGCGCACGGTGGATCTCTTCTTCATTCAAAAATTTTCAGGTTTGATTCAAATGACTCTTCTTTACTTGGGACTGCTCTATTGGCTTCTCTTAGTCTCTTCTAACCACTCCCTTCATTCTTGAGCTTGGGAATTTCTTTCGGTTCACTTCTTGAACTTATATTAGCTCCGAATTTGACCGGCAATGACTAACTTTTGGGGAATTTGCTTCTGGATTCATTCTTGTTCATTTTTAACCTATAAAAAGGGTAAAATGCACTAGAAACAAATATATTATCCTGTTTCATCATTAAAGCTCAATTCTTATCAATTTAGGATAATTAAAATCAAATTCATGCATATTAAGCCACCTAAATACATATAAAAATGCAATATTTTGGCTTAATCGCGCTTCAACTACTATACTGTAGCAAGGCACGCCTATGTAAACATTATTTAAGGATCATATGTTTGTCATTTTTTTTATCCTACTCTCAACAAACAATGGCTTCTTCAAACTCAAATAATAACCAATCTGAAGATCTAGATAGATTTGAAATACCAGATGTAATTTTATTGTGTGAGGTTTAAAAATAAATCACTCATGATAGTAAGTGGTGTGAGCGGGATAACCCACGAACATGAGAAGAAATAGCTAGAATTTTTAATGCAGCACCTAAGAACTCGAACTTCATATGGAAAGACAGGGTTGTGATGCCTGATCAACTAGCTCAACTGTGGGCAAAGGTTGAACCAGCGGTAAAAAAATTTAACCGCTTTTACAATGAGAAAGAAATGCATTCTCTTCATCCAAAATATATCACTTTATCTCCTGCTTAGGAGGGGCCACTACTTGATAAAATTTTAAGGTGATGTTGAAAGGGAAATGGTAAAAGGTTACTTTATCAATTATAATTTAATTTAATTTTGTTCATCATTATTTGTACGGTATTTAATGCACATTTTTTTATCTTATCTTTCATGCAGCAAGAACACGCCCATCTCATGTACTTGGTGGAAGAAGGTGTCAATTTCTCCTATATATTGTATTGGCAGTTTCTTAAGGACTATATCAACTAATATTTGATTTTAATATGTAATGTTTAAGTTAATGTCTTAATATTCTTTACATTGTATCATGTGTAATTTTTTAACTACAACAATCGTAATGTTGTATCTTTGAAGTTTGGTTAGGACTCTACTAACCAGATAACCATTTTAATATGTAATGTTTAATCTGATATATTAATATGCTTTACTTTATTTTATGTGCAATGTTTAAGTGAATGGGGTAACATTGCTCTAGAAAGTAGTCCTACAAAAAATAGTGACTGGTCCAATCTTATTTACTTTTTCAGTGATTCATCAAGTCAATCCTTTTTTCCATATTAAACAATTAAAGATATACTAAAGATATACACTGTACAAACCCATGCTTGTCAGTGATTACAGTCATATATAAGAAACGTAGTCATATTACTCTCAGCTCATTCCAATCTCACTACAAAAATTTAACAATCATCTTACCCCTATCTTACTATAAAAAAAATGAGTAACTCATCCATAATTGATGATTTGATTCCACTATTTCCAAAAGAAATTCAAGATAGGGGATGAGTTACTCATCAATTCAAGATATGATTCCACTATTTCCAATCATATCTTGAATTGATTTGATTCCACAAGATAGGAGTTCACAGCAATTCATGATTTGATTTGATTCCACATTGGACTCAAAAGGAGGAATTGAGCTACTAGAATCATATCAATGTGTGAAGGCTTGCTGTGAACTCCATCCCCTCTTTTGAGTCCAAAATCTTTTATATATCAATGGCCAAATCTCGATTGTCCCTATCGTTCACCCCTTGCGTTTATGCCTTTGTATTTATGGACGCCTTTATTTTAAGTCTATCTGTGGTACTTACTAAATTGTTATCACATGCCTATTGTTTTCTCACCATATTTATATATTACATGGGATAAATGGGTATACTACGACTAGACTCTATTTGATAAGTTCTGGTTTGAAATGTTTGGTGAACACTGGAGGGTGGTTGTATCTGGACAGAGCTCACTACATCCATTGACGGAGCCAATTAATAGACATGTACTTTTGATAGCGAAAGTTTAACTCGAATAAGCCTCTAATGGATAACGGCCGCCACGAAGCAACTCAATTTGAACAGGTAACCAATGCAAATGGATCTTTGCACGGACACGACCCAGAAGATTTGCTAAACAATGTATGTCAAACTGTCCATATGGAGAGCAAAGTCGTTGAATACAAGTGATGATTATAATACTGAAGAAATGGCAATGACTCCAGATGCACAGATGCAAATAAAAATTGATTGAAATCACGTGAAATAAAGAAACTCGTGCCATACTTGTAGTGGTAAGTTTTAACGAGAAGGAAGGCAATATGATATTTTCAATGGATGTCCGCCAATTATAAATTGATGATCTTATTTAGTATGTATGAATGTATTATTTGCATGTTACTTAGTATGTTTTGCTATGTTTGTGTTTCTGTCTATCTGATGTAATGGTTTTTCGAGCCACGTGTTATTGTGATATTAAAAAAAGTGTAATATCGAGTTGTTTGTTATAATACTTTATCTGTGATATTAAATACCGTAAACCAAGTTTCGTAGTTATTACATGCCTGTTTATACAATTGGTTAATATGATAACACATTGCTTACCAGGAAGTTATGATTTAACCTATCACTGAACCCTATTATATATTTTTTATATTATTTGTATTAAAAATTAAGCAGTAAAAAATTTGCAGTGGATTAGTAACTCATTAATATAAACCTAATAAAATATTACAACTAAGCAAAACAAATATATGAGTACAATAGTAATAATCAACAATCAACTTACTAGGTACCACAACTAAGTTTTTTTCTCTTCCTCTTAGGCCACTCATCCCTCTCAACCTCCTCCGTATGGGTGTGTGCCTCTACATCCTCACCTTTGCCCTTGTCCGTAGCCCTACCCCTCGGCCTACCTCTTCCTCGACCTATACCGATAGGTACCACAGGTGCATCTACAACCTCTGGTATGACCAACTGTGTCAATCCCTCAGCATGCTCCGTGGGTGTAAGTGTCGGTGACTGTGAATGTACGAGCGGAATCTGCTGTGACACGTGTGGTGAAGTAAATGATGATTCTGTCGTCAATATAGAGACATAATGTCCCATGTTAAAATCCTCGAATATGATATGGAGTGTATTTGCCTGTGATAGGTCGGGGGCGATTGAGAAGAAAAGGTGATAGTAGTAGTAGTAGTAGTAGTAGTAGTAGTAGTAGTAGTAGTAGTAGTAGTAGTAGTAGTAGTAGTAGTAGTAGTACTGGTAGTAGTTGGGGGTAATGGACTACTAGTAGTAGTAAGAATGGGTAACAGAGTAGTAGTAGTAGTAGTAGTAGTAGTAGTAATGGGAATGGGTAATGAGGTAGTGGGAATGGGTAACAGAGGAGGAGGAGTAGTAGTGGGAATGGGTAATGAAATAGTAGTACTAGTGGTCATGGTAGTGGGAATGGGTAACGGAGTAATAGTACCAGTACTAGTGGTCATGGTAGTGGGAATGGGTAACGGAGTAATAGTACCAGTACTAGTGGTCATGGTACTGGGAATGGGTAACGGAGTAGTAGTACTAATACTAGTGGGAATGAGTAACGGACTAATAATACTAGTATTAGTGGTAATGGTAGTGGTAGTGGGAATGGGTAACGGACTAGAAGTAGTAATACTGGGAGAGGGTAACGTGGTAGTAGTAGTATTGGGAGTGGGTAAAGTGGTAGTAGTAGTAGGGAATGGGTAACGGACTAATAGTAATAGTCGTGGGATCTGGTAAGCTAGGGTATAGCGGAGAAGATAGCGTAAAAGTAAACGGGCCACCATCATGTGAAGATGACGTTCCCTTTGTGGGTCGTCTCTGATGACGGCGAAAAGGTCGTGGGATCGGGTCGGGTACAGGTTCATGGACCTGAAATGGATCAACAGATAGCCGAAACTCTTGTTGCATAGTAACAAGAGCACTATGTGCTAAGTCAGATATCTCCCTCGATGTGGAATCTCCTGTGATAGACCGCAAATGATGGTTCATAGCCGATGCATATATCTTAGCAAGTGTATCACCTTGTACCATTAAAACTCTATTATAAATATAAAATAAAAAACTGCAAAAATTAGAAAATACATTTTATATAATCAATTAGAGTTTACCAGAATCTCTAATGTCACCCCTACTGGCTCAGGACCGAACTCGAGAGGATGCTCAGGCGCCTCAAGTATGAAACGTCGAATAACGGTACAAAACCAAACCATGTAAAGATGGTCGTACTGAATCGGGTCCTGCAATACATCCGCGTTAACTACATGATCGTGTCGGCGGTCCCAAAAGGCAATGAAGTCACGGTGATGCTGCATCCAATCAACAAGATCTCTTCGTCCCCTCCCCTTAAAATTTGTATCGTGCAATTGCTTACTTGTGTCAAAATCGATAGGGATGTTCTGTTATAGTCCAAATTTCCGCATCACTTTGTCAGGGAAGTGCCACTCCACAATCTCAAAACAAATAAGGGGTGACCGCGTAAGCCATATAGCCTGATCAGCAAGACAATAGGGAGACAATACTGCCATAACATGTGCGATGTACGGCTGCCAGATCATCTGTAAAGTATTAACTACAACTTATGAATATTATAAATTACATCGAAACAATTATTCAATATAACTATATTTAAAATTTGTCTAAATTTCAGTAGAATTTTATTTGTTTTTACAATAATCCACTATTTAATATTCACTTGTTCAACACGTTTTTTATAATATATACCACTAATTCATCTCCCAATTTAGTTAAAATAACAGTAAGCAATAGTTCAACGTAACTCAATTTAAATTTTGTCTAAATTTCGACAGAGTTTCGTTTGTTTTTACAGTAATCTCGTATTTTTATATTCACCTGTTGAACAAGTATTTTACAATATATACCACAAATTAATCTCCCAATTTAATAATAAAACGACAGTCCAATGAAAGTGAATTAAAAATATGTTTAAATTTTGGCAGAGTTTCATTTGTAAATACAGCAATCCTGTATTTAAATATTCACCTGTTTAAGTTTGGTTTTGTTATAATAATTCAAACAAATTCATCTCCCAATCAAACTAAAATTAAATTATATATAATTATCCCCAACTTAATCATAAAAGGAAATAAGATTATAACAATTCATTTGCATACTAATTCATTGATACTAATTAAGATTATAATAATTAGAATAACCTGCTCTGCTCACATACGATCTAGTTGGTCCCTATAATGCGTCAAAACATGTATGGGAGTTCGCTCGAGTGAAAGCCTCGTCCGCCACATGTATTAAGTAAATGTGGGGTGTCAAACATAAAAATTCACAAGTATATTGACAAGTGTCTTATTACATATCATCAAACCTAGCTCCGTGTGGTGGTCTATCAATCAAATGAACTACCTCCTCCTCAGAAATAGCTATATCGATCCGTCGGGGACGAAACATAGACAATCTCTCCCAAAAACATAACTAATAAAAAAATTTCACAATATATTATCGACCGTATAAATTCAAAATTAAGAATAAATATTATAAATTTAGCCTTAATTTATACATGTAACAACATCAATGGACCTGCAATCTGCCTAAATATGATACGAGTGCCTCGACACATCTCCCTGTACAAGACCGCAAGTGCTGCACTCCCCCAACTATAATTTCCCACCCTATTTAAATCCTAAAATAGTGGAAGTAACGACACTTTGACAAATGATGAGGACTTGTCAGCCAAAATAGAACCACCAAACGATTGTGCAATCAACGCACGTGTGTATCGCTCAACAGCAATGTCCTCGGCATCATGGGCAGGTATTTCTCGAAATGTATCAGCTACCCAGGAAAGCTTAAGCTTTGAATTCCTAAAAGCGTGGTCCCGTGGTCGGACGCCCAATACGCGCTCACACATGTCAGCCGGTGGAGCATCTAATGGAGGGGCAGTAACGGCATGGCCGTTAATGGGTAATTCAAGCAGTATCGTGACATCTTGGAGTGTGATAGTGCACTCTCTAATAGGTAGATGAAACGTATGCGTTTTCTGCTGCCACCACTCGACCAATGATGTAATCAGTGCACGATCGTACTGAATATGACCTACGCGGTACACTCCGTAAAAGCCTACTCGTAATAATATACGTTGGACCCTCTTAGGCCGGATAATATGCTCTCCATCGAGTCCACTAAACTCTGTATCAGTCATACGTGGTTCCAACAATCCAGGGTCATGGCCATCCCATATAGCGGAAGACCTATGATGACCCTGTAAATATAACAGACTGCGATCCTCTGGACCATGATCCATTGGCAAATACTTGTTTCATATACATGTTCATTAGGTATAAAGTAATAAACAATTCATCTCCCAATAGTATAATTTGTGTACATAACTTAAATGTAATAAACATCCATTTATTAACTAATAAAATTGCATTATAATATCACATTACATATTGTATGTGCAATAACTACAACCGCATCTGTACATAATTAACAAACAATGTACAAACCCATACATATAAGTCTACACCACCTAATTAAATAAATTACATAAAACTGACACAACAAGTAGAAACACAAGCAAATACATGATACGACTTGCACACTTGAGTATTTTTTGCATTGCTTGTACTTTTTCTGTACTTCTCTTTTTCCCCTTTCTTTTTCTATTCCCTTCAACAAACGGGTGTTCAAATCCTTCACCCCTTTAACAACTGCCCTCCAATCTTCTTTTTGGACCGCTATGGGCCTTATTTGATCTCAAACTTCTTTCATCTTTTCCTCAACTGTTTTATCCTTATCAACCCAATGAAAAAAGTTGCATCCATTATTACCATATTTTTTACAACCAAAGAATCTCCGACCCGGGTTTCTCGAGGTCCATGAAACTCTAATATGAGCTATTTCTCCACAGAAACAAGTCATGTATGAACATGATTCGGAATTGGAACAGGAGTTCGAAGACATTTCGGCGAAAAAGTATATATAATTATCCCCATCTTAATCATAACAATAATTTTTCAACGTAACAAAATTTATAATTTGTCTAAATTTTGGCAGAGTTCCGTTTGTTTTTACAACAATCCAGTATTTTTATATTCACCTGTTTATCAAGTTTTTTTTACAATTTACCAAACTAATTCATCTCCCAGTCAAATAAAATTAAATTATATATAAAAATCCACAACTTAATCAGAAAAACAAATATAGTGAAAAAATTTCCCCTTCTTTCTCTAAGTGTATGCTTTATCACCTCTATTTCTCTAACCAACAAATATTTAGTTTAACTATTTTTTCTCCCTCTGTTTTTGTGTTAATATTTTAACAATCAATCGAGTTCATATTAAATTGAGTTTTAGACTTTAGTATTTTATTTGTTAATATTAATTTTAAAATACAATGATCAAGCATATAAATTTATGTTATATTATGAGATTTGAGATATTAATTATTAAGAAAAAGAAAAAAAGTCTAAAAATTCAAATTATAGATATTACTTTCTTGACCGAAATTTAAATAGATGCCTTTGTCACATAAAAGAAAATAAAAAGGGAAACTACATTTAGGCCAAGGCATTTTTATAGCTATTATATTTCTAGAGTTGTAAGAAATTTGCTAAAGGTTGCAATGAGATAACAATTGATCACTCTAACTCATATGTCATTTTCCTAATGTTTGAAATCCTTTGCTTCTAATAATAGAGATTGTTTTAACCAAAATGCCTTGGCCTAATTAAATAAAAATCATAACCTAATAAAATTTGAAATTATTCAAGTAGGGCCAACTTCCAGTCACTTGGGTCTGGGTCTATGAAAATGAAATAATGCTTTTTTTTTGTATAATAAGAACCTCACAAATTTTCCTGAAGCATCTCACGTCTAATACCAAGTTACACAAATACACTTGCACAAGGATAAATTCAACAACCAACCATATACTACAGTAATGAAATATATATAGCAATAATGTCCCATTGTGCACAAGCCAGTTGGCTTGAGAAGTCCCCCTCTTCACAGGCAAAGTCTCAGCCATGGATATACAAAGCATAATTAATATACTGGCTTTAAAAAGATGTATTTAATTTTTCAAGTTCAAAAAAATAAGAGTAATCAGCGAAAGCACCAACAAATTTTAAAATCGAAACCCATATTAAATAGCAAAAATTTAAATCAAACACTAAATTCGTCATGTCCTATATGTTTAGGAGGGAGATGGAGATCACCTAGCTTGGGATTGAAGACGAAGCACGCCGGATGTGATACTGTCCAACAGCGTCGCGAGTGTGGATATCGAACCAGGATCTGCGAGGGAGAGGAAGGAGGAGAGCTGCAGCGGGGAGAAGGGAGAGATCTGCGTCGGCTAGAGGGGGAGAATAGGTGAGCTGCGCTGGCGAGAGGGGTAGTAGTGGTAAGCTCAGTTGCTGCGGCGATGGAACGAGGGAGATCGAGGGAGAAGAAGAGAGCTGTGCGTGAGGGATGAAAGAGGGTCAGCGATTTTGTTTTTTAAATTGCTGATGGGAGCAACGATTTCAAGCAAGAAAACGTCCGAAGGAATGGGCAAATTTTTTGTTGCTATGTGGGAGATGTTTGTAGGAGATGATGACCGTGTGTGTTTGTGTAGGCGGAAGGAACGGTTAAAAACGCTGGAGTGACCAGCGTTTTTACAACAAAAAATACCATTTTGACCAGCGTTTTTAAACGGACTTTATTTTCACAAATAAGATCAAAAGCACCGTATTTCCTAATTAAGTTCGGAAACTACCCTAGTTTGAATAACAACTCAGTATTTAAAGACCGATCATATTCATTTAATACTTTTAAATAGTCTTAATATATTCAACGGAGCTTTCAATCTTGCCAATGTGTCAATAATGTTGAAATGAACTCTACGTCATATCAACTTAATCAAGTTCCCAATTAATTATTATAATCTTATATGTACCATGCACTTTCAAAATTCGTTTGCGGAAATACAAATCTCCACTAAACAGAAGACATCGCAATTATAAGATGCCATACAAAATCAAGTTATATTACATGTTTCAAAGTGCTTAAATGGAGTGCATTTTAATTTTGTATGAGGGGAATTTGAGAATTTGGGTTTTGAAGGATGCGAAAAGGGAAGAAAACAGATGATTAGCGAATGACATTTCGTGATACTCTACGAATTATTTTGAAGATGTGATTTTAAAATATTCCTTTTATTCTTATTTTTCTGGAGAAGACAGAGTCAACCAATATCATTAGATAGCAAAACAGAAAATTCATAGTATAATTAAAGAATCAAATTCGTGATCGATTTCTTGATTAATAATTAAAACGGCAAAATAAACAATGGTATGAGTCGCGTTGGTACTCGGCCAAGTAACATGATCGAATACATGATAGAACAAAAAATAAATTCCCAATGCTAAGATTCCTAATCATTGTCCATTGAGAAACTGGACAGTACAATGAGCCACTCAAATCTGTTATTACTTGCAATTCTCACTACTTTAATATGTTATTTTTTTTTGGTACAAATTAGTCATAGAACTGAGCTTGACGCTGCTAGGTCTAACAAAATTTGCATCCGGAAAGATTCAAACACAGGCCTTCTCGCTAAATAAATCAATTCTTCACATTAACTTAATGATGGACAAACCACTAAACCAATCATATGTGTTCTCACTACTTTAATACTTGATCATTATTAAACTACATAAATTATTGGGTGGCATTAAATCAATTATTTATATTGTCAAAAAAATATAACTTTAAAAATATAGAATAAAATTTCTTAAAATATTATATTTTGATAAAAACAAAAATATTGTTTGATATTTTACTAGATGGGGTGATTTATCTGCAACTTAAGTGTAAGTTATAATGTATAGTGATTTTGAACATGCATATGTGTTGTTTAAGATATATATATATATATATATATATATATGGAAAAATTTCAAGTAAGGTCCAGACATTACGGATTGGTCCTTTTTACGACGCTTTTGCGTTGTAAAACTATACCCCCAAGTGTTTTTACGACACAAAAGTGTCGTAAAAAATCCCAATCCATAAGGTCCGGACCTTATCAGAAATGCTCTGTATATATATATATATATGTATCAGTAATCTTCCCATTTGGCCGTGACAGTGGCAACTTATAAAATTATAACTAAGTAAGAATCACGTACTCAAAAGTCTTGTTTGGTTCATGAATTTTAGTACTCGAGAAAGGAAAATTGTTCCTTTCTTTTATTTGGTAAGCACAAATTCCGGAAACACTTTTCCAAGAGAGGAAAAAATAGGGGGTAAAATCATTCCTCTCAAAACACATGGGATTGATTTTCTCACGTGATTTCCAAACATTTATTACAAAAATTTTAGACAATAATAATCTTATCTAAATACTTTTTATGTTTTACCAAACACAAAAAAATAAAAAAAATTGATAAAAAATTTAGCTTTTTATATCCATAAAAAAATTAAAAAAGATCAATTTTTCTTTCGTGAACTAAACGATGCCAAATAGCGTTATCCCCTCTCACAAGTCACAATATTCATTAACTACTTTGTATGAATTTTGGCTGTCAGATTGGCGGGAGTGTTCAGTCAAATCTTATGAACTGCGAGAATGAAAGCGTTGTTGTACCATTTGTTTATGAGGAAAAACCATTCTTATTTGACACGACATTCTGTCCTCCCTAACTCTCACACACACATTTTGTTATAACAAAATTTACAATCTTTTTATAAAAATAATACTACTGTTACTAAGTTAATAAAAATAAATCTAAAAAGTGTATAAAGGTAATTCTTCAAAATAAATAAATAAAGTAAAAGATCTGAATGAAATACATGTAGGCCTTGTTTGATTCGGATATTAAAAAGTGGGATGAGATTGTTAATACTACTTTTTTTATAATACCTTGTTTGATTCGCACAAATATGCTGGGATTACTAATACCGGTACTAACTTAATACCACTCTTTGTGGTATAATTTAATACCAAAAGGGAAGTGGTATTGTTTATTCAGGATTAAGAAAAATGAACCATATATCTTCAAAAATGCCACTACCACTACTACTATACTATTATTATTTTAATTTATTTTCTTTTTTAAAAAAATTTCCTTAAATTTTTTTTTTACTTTGTTAGTCCAAAATATAATCCCGTATACGAGTTACAGAATCAAACATGATATTAATATCAGCATGAGATATTCCAGTATTAATACTGCATGAATCAAACAAAGTATTGGTATTAAATTAATACTAGAATTAATAGTCCAGTACTATTAATACCGGTATTATTAATCCTACTGACCCTAATACCTGAATCAAACGAGACCATAAAGAATAAATTTGAGTCATAGAATTTGGCAAGAGTTACCACTAAAATTAAAATATGACCTATTCTTATGTTGCTTCTTAAATTATTAAAGTAAAAGAAAACCCATCAATTATTTAGTATTATATGCAAATAGATATTTCAAAATTCAACACAATTGTCAAAATTTGTCCAATAATCTCTCAAAGTTATTCAAATTTGTTGAAATTTTGACAAAAATTATATTGTACGAAATATGACCAGGTGTAACCAGAAAACAGTTAAGAATGTGTGCAATTAATTTTATTTAATATTAAAAATGGAGCATGTTACCAAAAAATTTGCAACTGAATCTGAGAAATGTTATATCTAACACCGAGTGGAATAATGGTTTTGATAAAAATAGAATAATTTTAGTACCCAAACCAGAAACCAACCATCATTTACTCAAAACTTTAATTGTCCAAATCGAAACTCTACAACATAGATTGATTGATTCTTTTTCAATTTCAATACAGTACTTCCAAAGTTCCACCACACACTTCACAATCACAAAATATCCCAAATTGGCCGTTTACATCACCAATCACCAGAAAAAGAACACACACGCACCTTCAAAATACACCTATCTTTTCTTTTATTAGGAAAAACCTATATATATATAAATGCACATATAACCCTTTTCCATTCAAACCCCCCCAAATAAGTAAAATATATAGATATTTTAATTTCTTAAAATTTTTTAAAAAGGACCTTAAAATAGTTGGGGGGGAAAAAAAGAGTGCTTGGGTCCCGCTACAGTGACGACACCCAGCTCAGCAACATACCACTCTCCCTAGGGTTTCGACATTTTAGGCTGGCAACTTCTTAACCAGGCCCACCGGATGAGTTGACTCGGTAATCAACCGAGTTAGCCGAGTTTCCAGGCGGAGGTAGTGATGAGTGGGCGGGTATACCACCCAAGCATCAAACACCCATTCTTCTCATCCACTCTGTACCCATCACCACCAGCAAACAGGGCCAACAGCATACTGGCCTGTTTATAAGCATTAGAACCCAAATGAGCCGGTTCTAAACCGGACGATTCGAACCGGGTTCGCCACTGCTCCAGAGTCTCGTGCCGCTCGACCCGGTCCGGCCCTTCACACGCCACCACGTTGCAAATTTGCCTCCCCAAGTAAAGCTCCGACATGAGCCGGTCCTGGTTCTCACAGCCGCCGCAGCTCTCCAACGAGTCGAATAAAGTCGAGTAGTAATGCAACGACTCGTTGAACCGGTCTAAGAAAACCGGACCGTTATGGTCCGCCTCTTGTTCCACCACCGTGAGTATCTCCGGTTTCATATCCTTCACCGCCGATAAGACCTTTTCAATAGCACTGGGCCGAGCCAACAACTGATGAAACTCGAACACCGAGTTGACCGCCACAGTCTCACCCTCACGAAGATTTAGCATGGAAGCGTCCAAATCAGCTAAGCTATTAGCCACAAATCCTCTGTATTCAAACTCCACATGAATTTTTTTAGCAAGTTGAGCTAATTTCCACCCCACTTCCTGCAAATGATCTGTGTTATCGTGAGAGGGCGGTCCAATTCCAGTTAAACGGAAACTGGGTGGACCGCCGGATCTCAGTGCCAAGGCTTGCATCAAAGCAGGCCACTGCATCCCTTGTTTCATACTGAAATCGATAACGTGAACCCGTTTCTTATTAGCAAATGCTTCAAGGATAGCTTGATTTGCAGTGAAATGGGCAAATTTAAGATAAGGACAGGTCTCATAAAAATGCATTTGAAGCAGATCCGAGAGAGCATTGTCCGTATTATGTTGAAAGAGTCGGTAGATTCGTCGGGCCAAAGCTTCGGCGAAGTACGTGGCGACCTTTCGCATAGCACCAGGTTGTGAGAGGGCGAGGAATCCGATTTGCTTGACGAGAGCTTGGGCCACTTTGAGGTTTCCTTGTTGGACAGATTCAGCACACGCCATTAGAGTATGCACCAATCTTATTCCATTTTCTTGCGAATCCACCAACACCACCGGACGGGTTGAGGATTCGATAGGATCTTTGGGGGGTTCATTTGCAACAACCCCCCAAGTCCCAGCCGGAACAGTCGAGGAAGAGGATGATGCAGACGCAGATGAAGAAATTTTCAACCGTTTGTTGGGTACGACTATTTGCTGTTGCTGTTGCTGTTGAATTTGGGGGTAAACAGCTTTACCGGGAATGAGCTTGAGGTCGTAGTCGGAAGGAGAATCTTCGAAGATTCCAAACGGGTCGTTATCATCGTTATGGTCTAGGACAGTGACGGCGGTGGAATCGATGGGAGTGAGGTAAGAATTGTGAATGGGGGAATCGAAATTGGGGAGAGGGTCAAGCTCTGTAATCATGGATTCGAGCCAAGAAGAGAGATCTGAGGGGTTGTAATGAACAGTTTCGGAACCTAGATGAGATAAGCCATCATCTTGTTTATGGGTCATGACTTGTTCGAGCTGTTCGATTTTGTTGGCTACGTCAGCCATGTCTGAGGATTTCACTTTGTACCCCAACATGGCCAGAAGCTCGTCATCCAATCCAGCGGCGTCTTGTATGGTATCGTTCCACATCTGGGCTCTGGCAGTTGTGTGGCTAACGCTAGCGGAGGAGATGCCAGTGGTGGAGACGGTGTGGTGGTGGCGGGGGAGGTAGTGGTCTCGCTTCATGTTTGTTGTTGATGATGATGATGATGATGATGATGATAGAGGGTTGTTGGGGGGAAAGGAAGCTAGGGTGGGCTGTGAATGGATGGGGGGGAAGTATGTCTGGAAATGAGGATTGGGTGGGGGTGGGCTGTGCTTGGTTTTTCGCTACCCTGTGATTCAACCACTGTTGCTACCTCTATTTGTGTGTGTAACAGAGAGAGAGAGAGAGAGAGAGAGAGATCTGAATGTGCAGTGCGAAGCAAAGGAGGAAATAAAACTCGTGATCGAGCAGGCACAAGGTCCAAAGAACCATCAGGCAGGCAGGCGAACAACAACTACAGCTCAAACAGATAAGCTGAACCGAACCCGTACGCATTTTTCAGCCCCTTATTTGCCTATATTTACTTCTGTAAAAATTATATAGAGTGATGCTATATTTACTTATAAATTTTATCACATATTTTTATTAAAAATAAATAATAAAATTTGTAGGTAAAAATAATATTTTCTAATTATGTATAATTACCCTAATTAATAAAAAGGTTAATGATATTAACATCATATAATTGCTCATTAACATAAAGTTGCATTAGCACAATAAAATGATATTGTGCTTGCATGAACATTCATGGTATATAAGTATGGACAAGCACGGCAAAATGTACCTACTTTTTCTTTTATTTTTTTAATAGTAAAAAGTGTATGTGAGAGGTTATCTCAATCTAAAATTGTCATAATATTTTGCAAATAATTGTTGTGTTTTTTGTAGATTGCTCATTAAGAAAGACTATCAATGACAATAATCAAATTTAAACCTTATAAAAGTGAAACATGCCTCTTTTGAATGTCAAATTTAAATGGAAAATGATAATATTTACCTTTAAGGCACATGTTAAATTTACTATAAATAGAAATAATGAAATCATATATGAGAACTTATTCCATATTTAATACATGTTAAAAATTAATTATTTTTAAAAATGAGTACTTAATTGTGTCTTTAAGACACACGTTAACATGATTCAATTTAAATTAGTATTTGGATACTCTTCTATAATCAAAGACATCTTTTAAAAATGTCAAGACAAAGAGTGTTATATTTTTGTTAATCAACATATGCAAGTCGAACATTTTTATTCTTTGTTGCTTTAAAATTATCACTAGGTGGAAGCATTACATTAACATAATATTAAAATCAATTAATGTAATATTGATCTACCAAAATGTAAATTTTACTTGGTACTAGTTAGTCTCGATGTAACATTTCAAGAACTACAATGAAACTTGGAATATTTTAGGCCAACTTTTAATAGTCTCACACCAATATTTTCAATGGTCCCGGAATTTATTGCAATTTATCTTCTAAGTAGAGTAAGTAGCTTCACATGGTGTGCCTGTGTTTAGACCAATAGGTTGAAGTCCCATGTAAATCATAAATTTGTTGAGTTGTAACTTAAATCCTAGCTAGCTAAAGACCTAATGACTACGTGGATAGTTCATTAATTAAAGCTCAGCTCCGTACAATCTTGATCATCTTAAGTCTTCACAAATTTAAAGCTAGATCCTACCTAATATTATATATTCTTAAGCTAAAATAATTGCAAACAATATCCTCAAATGTTTAGAACCAATAATACATGTAAAACTCTCGTGGAGAAAAAGCTGATAAAGTTGAAATTTTCGATTTTACCCTAGTTTATAAATTATATAACTAAATTTATCATTTCTTCCGATCCGAACTTACCTTTAATTTGTATTTACACTTTCTGTCCTCAACCGTGGATAATAAATATATATATATATACTAGTTTTCAATTCCGTGTAATGCACGGGTGCCATAAAATTATTATATTAATATTTTGAATTAATTCTGTTTAATAAGGAATCACTTATGTATGTTTTCCTGCAATAAAAATTATAAATTTATGTTTGATTTGTTAACAACTCAATCTAAGAAAACTCATGCAAAAGAGAAATTAGTAATTAAAATATTGAACTACTTTTTAGTGTGCAATTGGTTTAGATAAAATATAAAAACAATATAATAGTAAATTAAAATATTTTCATTTGATTTAGATAAAATATTTTGTTTAAGTAATTGGCCACATGGAATAATCCATAATTGATGGGAGTAATATATAACTAGTACTGAGATAACAAGTGGAGAGAAGTCATAAAATTAATGCAAATAATGAATTATGAAGAGAGTGATAGAAGGGACATATAATGGTAGAAGTCAAAAAAAAAATTGAAGGAAAAAATAAAAACTCTAGTTATATAAACAAAATAAGTGCATTTAATAAAGGGATACATTACAACATATAAAGAAAAGAAACAATAAATAAATAAATAAAAGGGGCTTTTAGTTATAAGGCCAATAGTTCCTTTCTCTATCTACTCAAGGACGCATATTTTTGGCCAATTGTTTGAAGGCAAAAACTTTTATCAAAGGACGACATTTTGATTTTAGGACAAAACTTTTTTAAATTATATAACAAAATAAATTAGATAAAAATATAGGATGAATACCATTTATGCCCTCTAGTTATAACAAATTCAAACACTTAAAAAACGGAAACTAAAATTCAAATTATCTATAATTACAACAAACATTAAATGCATATGATAAGTCAACCCATTCAAAAATATTCAAACAATAACAAGTTAATCCAATTATGCCATCTAGCTATAATAAAATCAAACACTTAAAAAACGGAAACTAAAATTCAAATTATCTATAATCACGACAAACATTTAATGCATAGGATAAGTCAACCCATTCAAAAATATTCAAACAAGAACAAATTAATCCATCAAAAATTCAAAATTAAATACATGAAGAAGCATCTAGCTATAATAAATTCAAACACTTAAAAAACGGAAACTAAAATTCAAATTATCTATGATCACGACAAATATTAAATGCATAAGATAAGTCAACCCATTCAAAAATATTCAAACAACAGGAAGTTAATCCATCAAAAATTCAAAATTAAATACATGAAGAAGCAGCAGGCATATAAACGAAGAATAGGCATCGCATACATTTTATACAACAAAGAACAGGCATATAGACATTATAACAGACATTTTATACAATAAAGAACAGGCATAGCAGACATTTTATACAACAAAGAACATGCATTATATCAAACACATATAGACATTACAAAATCAATAGATATTATAAATCAAACATGCATTTTTCCTCTAAGGTGAAAATTATATCAGACATTATAAATGAAAAGATATTTACACAGATGAAAAATTAAAATTATAAATTTTCTTAGAAAATTAAATCAAAACAAGGAAAAGGTGAAAAACATTCAATCTTTTTATACCTTGAATGTCATAAAATTCATCTCTTTGGAGCTTCTAAAATTCATTACCCACAAACCCCTCAAATCCTCCTCCACCATGTCCAACTCTCCAAAACCTAAAAAGTTGCCCTAAAACCCACACAAAATACGCAATTACTTTAGATTTGTGTTCCGTCGATCTAATTGGAATCGAGATGAGAGATGCCGACCGATTGCAGGAAGTTGAAAAGGATTGATAAGATATAAGAAACGCAGTAGGCAATGATGGCTACAAGTACAAGGAGGATTAGTATGGATTCTGATGAGATGTAGCTTAGTTGGATGTGTAGCTCCATCTTTTCTTGAATATAGGAACATTTATGATTGGGATAAAGGAACGGGTAATGATAAGGATGGTAGCATTATTTCTTATTATTAATGATGGGGATGGGGATGGGGGATAATGCTTGCAATTCATATATTTATTAATTTATTAGAAATATTAATTAGTTAGTAGCAATTATCAATTAATGCATTAGCATTATTACTTTTACTTTCTTCTTAATATTTATATGTTGAAAATATGAAATATTAAATAATATATAAGAAGGGTAACATTGACAAAGTACATGAAAATAATAATATAATTATAATTAAAAATATCAAAAAATAAAATGTCCTTTAGGCATAAAATCGTCCTAATTCCAAAAGATCGGATCTTAAACAATAGCTCAAAACTTCTTGTCCTTGAGTAGATTAGTTCAAAAAATACTGGACCTGTGACTAATTTTCCATAAATAAAATAAGTGCATTAAATAAAATAACACATGACAATATATAAAGAAAAAATATAATAAATGAACCACTTCCTCTGTTTTATATATATATACTATTAGATATATTCCATTCTTTGTCGATCTATTGAAAAAACCAATTATTATATATATATATATATATATTTAAATAAAAAATTTGTTCCACATAAAAAATTGAATTATTAAATTAATAAAAGAATTGAGATTCACAGTTGCCAAAGTGAGGGTGAACTGCCCAAAACAACCAAGCCAAGCTTAACCTCGACTTGGCAACCCTTTCACTCTCAACTTCATAGTCTTTTAATTACTAATTAATTAAAAAAAATAAAAAATTGAACACTTAAATAAATAGTTAGATTCGCATCAAAATGCTATCCCATGGTATATATTAGTACATAAATAAATTTAGAAATAGAGAATCAATCGCCAATCTCGACGCACGACCGGTTCGTATGTATTTATATTATTGTAATATATAATTTTTCAAATTTCACTTTCACATAAACTTTTTTTAAAAGTTTTTGATTTGATTAAATTAGATTACAACATCTGCCGGCTGCATCGCGAAGCATATTGGCAAGGTTTGCAACTTTGGATTACAGCGAAATAACTCATTAGTTTTTCAACCCGCTACGGTGGTGTTTGGTTGATATTTTAAGTTGTGATTTTGAGTTAAGTTTTTGAAAAACGTGAAAGTAGGTTGAAAAGTGAATTTAGTTTTGTTAGAGTTTTTTTCAACTAATTAGAAAAAACTCATGAAAAAAACTCAAAAAATAGTTACAATAAATCTTATTTTATAGATCTCGATGAGTAAGTTTCAAATATTTTTTTTTATCTAATTCCAATTTTTGGATTTAAAGTTATGGTATTTTAAAAATTTTATGAGAGAGAAAGTAAAATGAAATAAAATTTAAAAAATGTGAAGTAAAGTTGACTTTTGAGTAGAAAACTAAAAACATAAATTTTAAAACATGGACCAAACACCACGTGTCAAACATCATTTTTTTTTTCTTTCCCTATATTTTATTTCAAGGGGGTTTCCTGTCACAAACAAGATTGTTTATGTAAATAATGAATAATTTATGCATGTGTGATTCATATATATATATATATTAATAAATTATTTTGTACACATTATATATATGTGTAACTCATATATATTAATATATATATACAGAATATTTCACATACGATCGACCTGCACAGATTGGACCCAAATCTCGCGATCCTTTTTTTTTCAACTTAATCCAACTCTTGCAACCAAACACCCAATCAATGAAACACATAAAACCCCCAAATGGTCCCACCGACTATATCTATCTCACAGCTGTTCACTTGTCCAAGGTTTGTTTCTCTTCCTCTTTCTCTAGCTCCATAAACAACACATTCTTTCCTCATCTACGATTGGCTTCGAATATAGTTCACATGGAACATCCCCGCTACAACTTGACCATCGATGGCTTCGGGAGCTCCCATTGATTTCTCCATCTTGAATGGTGGCTACTAAATTGTTGGTTTATAAATTACCTATTTGTTTATTATGGCCTTCTTCTCTTTCTATAGATATATGTAGATACAAACATGACCGAGAGTACCAGTGTTAATGCAAGTGAGATTACTAAAATAAAGACACATTTTTCTAGTTTGGGTCTCTGTTTTTAGTTTCTCTCAATAATGGGTTCTAATTTGGGTCTCCAATATTTCTAGGTTTGATATGAAATTTTTAAGGATTTTTAGAGTGTTGTAATTAAAATTTATTCATGCAACCATTTTTGGAATGTTGTTAGTTTGGTGGTTGGAGTATGAAGGAGAGCGATGGTCAGTGCAGAGGTTTAATGGATTCAAGTCCTCTTTCTAGTCATATTAAGGAAATGAAAATAATCTGATAAATGATAAATATATATACCAATGATAAATAATCTGACAATGAAAAACACAAAAGTAACTATCACCAAAAAGAAAAAAGGCAAGATGATTATTTAATAATTACAAAGAAATTTCCATAAAAATGGAAGTGTGGGATGGGTTTTCTCAATATTTTCCATTTAATTCATTTGTGAGGAATCGTTGAGAGAGAGATCGTTGCCAGCAAATTTCGTTGATGGAATGCTCTTGAGAGGAAGGAATGCTAATGGAGAGAGCGAGAGAGAAAGAAACACGGTGGGACCATTTGGGGTTTTGTTTGTTTCGTTAATTGGGTGTTTGGTTGCGGGAGTTAAATTAAGATGAAAAACAGAGGGACTATAAGATTTGGGTCCAATCTGTGCGGATTGGATTGCATGTGAAACGTCCTGTATGTATATATATATATATGTAATTTGAAAACAAGTAGTAATAATGATATGTGGTCTAGTAATTAAGTGTGAATTTATGTTAAGTGTCGGATTGGATGTTTGTTGGAGGAGTAAAATAAAAAATCAAAAGTATGGCACATAACTTTACATGATTAAAATGAGTCTTGACTTTATAATATAGTATATATATATATATACATACATAGGCCTCAATTAAAGCAAGAGGCACAGATAAAAGATTTAGATCATAAAATGGTGTACAAGTATTGAATTGGGCAACACTCAAGAATTAAATACTATTTGTAAGTGAGTTCTTGTTCTCGAAAAATCAAATAGTAAAATATTGGGTGATGTTATATACACTCTTAATTGACTTTATAATATAGTATATATATATACATGCATAGGCCTCAATTAAAGCAAGAGACACATATAAAAGATTTAGATCATAAAATGGTGTACAAGTATTGAATTGGGCAACACTCAAGAATTAAATACCATTTGTAAGTGAGTTCTTGTTCTCGAAAAATCAAATAGTAAAATATTGGGTGATGTTATATACACCGTTAATTTGTGGTTGGGACACCATTGTAACCCCAATATCACATTTTATATTATTAATGATTAAAACCACTACAAAGGACACTCAAAATTTAAACATCAAGTCAGTGGCTCTTTGTTGAACTTGGACATTCAATTCGGTAACGTTCCACCGACTTAACCTAAACGGAAACCTTTGGCAGAATTTTTATTTCTAACTCGGGAAACTGTTACCGAATGTGAACTTTTAAGTCGGCAACTCATCACAGACTTGGATTTTATGTAATTGGGCAACTAACCACTAATTTTATAACCACAACACCAAATAATTTTCTAGCATCCTAACCAAAAGTTAGGGGTGCATATAAGATCATCCTAAAATATTTGTGTTGCTCGGTCATTATTTGAATTTTTTTTTTCTTTTTGGAAAAAAAAGAAAAGAAAAGAAAAGAAAAAAAAAGGGTGAGAGAGAGAGAGAGACCGGACTGATACGGTTAGACGTTGGCAAACAGTTGTCGTCAACGTAGGGTATAGTTTGTGGAGTGACAAGTCTCCTTGATTTTGCCGGCAATTTTACAGTGTTCATTCATTTCAATTATCAATTATTGGCTGTTTTCATTTATTTATGATGAATATATAAATTTCTTCATGCCAACTTGGTTGAATATGTCCGACTTCAATATGAATACTAGAACCAAACACACTTTCAATTGTTCTAAAGTCAGTATCAGCAAGTGGTTGCTGTTTATGTTTGCAATTTGATTAGTCTGGTGAAAGATACTCCTTCAAGTGAACTAGAAATAAATAGATTTTTATTTACCTAATTTTTAAACCGAGCTATTTTTATTTTTATTTTTGTTTAAACCAATTGTAAACACAAATTTTAATTTTTGGTATTTTGGTAGTAAAACATATTTAGGCCAATTCCAAATGGTATATTATATATACATATAGGTCCCTTGAGGATTTTTTATTAAGGTGTTTTGTATGATATATCTCAGTTAGGACTTTATGAGATGATTAATTTAATTCAAATTATTATTATAAGTATTTTTTATATTGTATATATATATATATAATTTTTATTTTATTTTTTGTGTTGTAATAATTAATCAATTTCACCTTCCAACCTAATATTATTTTACATAGGCTAGAATATGGAGATCCCACTACCCCATAAAATTCAAAGACATTTATCATCTCCATCCCATTGTACCATGCACATTCAGCTGTCCTTTGCCTACCCTCTTATCTCCTGCACTGCACCTCCACTCCCCATTTTCCTTCAATTCCTCCTGCTTCTGTTTATGTCATTTTTCGTTTAACTCGTATTATTCAAGAAGTTATTTAAGGACATTTTTTTTATTATTGAATGAATAGAGCACCCACTCTGCGTAAATTAGGCATTTACAGACATTTCAACCGTAAACTGAATATTAAATGTGGCGGACAAAAATGTGTTTATTTATTAGGATCTAATCCAATAATTACATTGTCGAAGTTTAGTTTCTCCTATTTTGATTTTGCGAGCATTATTTTTGCTCCCAAATATTTTACAAGTAATTAGGAATACATCAAATCTTTCAATTCAGAATCTTAAAGAAGATAAGGGTATGGTCCATCACCCATTCCACACCATATGCTTGAGATTTTTAAAAATAAAACCACTTTTGTGATACATCAATATCCAAGGTAGGGCCATAGGACACTGAGTACTAAACCTCCATCATGTGCCTTATGTTTACCTATTTGTGGCCTTTGCTTAAGGGTCTTGTACATCTTTGTATGGGCTGAGAAAGATTGAAACTGTTGCTTTTTCCAAGTTTTGGGCCCCTTTTAAAAGGAAAATATGCCCTACCAAGAGGACTAAAGGAGAGGGTGTAGGACTCTTCTGGTTGTAATCTTTGTTTATCCCCAACAACCCCCCACATGTTTTCCATTCATGTGATCAATATACCCCATGGTTCTCTCTCTCTCTCTCTCTCTCTCTCTCTCTCTCTCTGTGTGTACATTATAGTGGATCATGACTCATGACTCATGATCCAGTTCCAGTTCACTGTGGCAAAAACTTAGGCTGCAGGAGTATTTTTCATCAGACTAATCAAATTGCCATCTTAAAAATTTACGTAGTATAGAGAATTACCGAGTGTGCGACTAGTTCCGGTATACATCAATGTGGCGTATGTGCCTATGTGTATATGTAGTTATGAGTCAAGACAGGAAAAGGTCATTTTTCATCGAAGGATTAGTTTCGGAAAATCCCTGAAATTTGGATTAAAAGACTAAGCTTTGTTGATATAGTAACTTCCCAAACTTCTGAGCAACGTTTGAACAAATAAAATATACAAACCAGTTGTTTTTGTGATTGTAACACGGGTATATTCACTGCTTAAATGAAAGTGTTGAAGAGTGACTATTGAGCTGTGAACTAGTTAAACGAAAAGTGCAACCTTCCGTAATTCAAGAAAACATTTTAAACAAAATAATATTCTACTCTAAATTTAAGAATAATAACATTAACAGCAAGGACCTGCTTTTTCCTTTTTCCCATTCAAGGATAAAGCCTGCTCCCATGCATAACAAGCTTCAAATATGATTCAAACCATTTGCACCGTGCTGCAATCAAGACAATAATACGATCGTCACTATGGTACACAACATTTTTTTCATCCATAAATTTCTCATATACAGACATTATTTCAGGTGGTACATTTGCTTTTTTCACGTGCCCGGTGATGTACTTCAGAGGCTCTTAACTAATAATGGTGGCCAGAACAGAACAACTCATCTTATTATCATCTAGCAAGTTCCACAGAAAACAGAAAAGGCAATGTTTTTTCAGTTAGACAATTCGACAAATTATAACAGATTATTGTGCTTTATTGATTCAGCTCAAACAATAATGCAGAAAGTAGAATGCTGTGCTAACAGTATGATTAGCAGATTTATCGTCTTAAATGAACTTCCATTTACTTTTCACAATAATTACGTGCATATATATGCATATATGCGCATGTTCGTGAAGTCAGATCTCAATCTTAGATTGGAGAGGAAAATGAAGATACCAAAACTAGGGATTGGAGTGTTAGGAAACTATAAGTTCTCTTTCTTGGTTGGGAATTTTTTTGAATATTGATGAATAGAGTTGTTGGGAAGCCGAGGGCAAATTTTGAACTTCACATTTATTTGATTCACAATATTAAGCCGACAACTTTGGTAAAGGGTGTCAACATTAATATCAAATATAGGAAAGAATCTATTAGACCTTCAATGGAATTTCAAAAGAAAAGCTACAATTGTCACAAAGAAAGGGACCCCAACTTCACCATAGCTTACATATTGTAGTATTCTGACTGAATCACATGAATGGTCCATGAACTATGACCCTTGTGTCAATTAGGAACCCTAAAGAAGAAGAAGAAGAAAATAAGGCAATTTAGCCCCTGCGATTATCATAATTATGTAATATCACCCTTCTTCCAAACTTGTGTGTTAAAATAAACTGAGCAAGGGCAATTTTGCAGAACACCAAACCTATGAACTAAAATATCTCATTCTTGTGCTGTATGAACCTAGGCCAAGAAGCAGGTTAAGAGGAGATTAAACAACATTTGGAAGCTACGATTTTATTATTAGTATTGCCCATCCACCATAAAGGCACTAGAGTCTACACCCTTACGGGAAAGCACCTCACATGGAAATCGGGCCCAAGATAGGATAACACAGCTGGAACTACACCACTAATTACCTCTATATTTTCAGATCTATACTGAGGAAGCACAAAATTGAAACAACATACTCTCTCCGTCCTAAATTAAGAGATTGCTGCTTGAAAAGTTGAACTTTTGAAATTACAAAGAAACATTAATTTCGATGTAATCAAATGGTTAGGTTAAAACTAATTTAAGTATCTTGCGATTACGTAATTGCCTTTAGGAAGCCAGATTCTTACTTTGGGACATCCCAAAAAGTAGAGAGAGGCCCATTAGACAGAGTTTAGTTGTTTTCTGGTGCTTAAGCAATTAGTTCGGGACTTCAGGCAATTCTGGGTGACTTGTGGTGCATACACTACTAATTTTTATGCAAAGGTTTTCTAAACCATCTGCTACCTGTTGCTATGAAGGCTGTCTAGATGTGAAAACACGCATAGAACTCCCTCCTCAATAACTCCCTCTTTCAAAAACAAAATTTTTAAAAATATGTGAACTTCCATAAGCGTCCCTTATTTTTTATGCCTCAAGATTTGGGTTAGTACACGCGATAGCTGCATTGTACTCCCTCTATTGCTAAGTAATGGTCCTGCTTTCTTTTTCTAGATGTCTCAAATTAAGTCTCATTTCCTTTTGGGGACATAACTGATGTACCAAACCTAACAATAACAAATAAGTTGTACCATTGAGAATTTTGATTGGGTTGAAATTGACATTTTCCTAAATAGTATTAAAGTCAAAAGTGGAACTATCAGTTTGAAACAGAGGAGTAATAAATGGGTAATGTTGATATATCGCTCTAATTTACAGCCTATTTTAGAGACGAGATTCCTAACTTTGAGACATGCTCAAAAAGGAAAGTGGGACTCTTAGTTTAAGAATTAAGATGAAGAGAATCTTTCATAACGTTCTAGGCGATTGTGGGTTGCTCTGCGTTATGGGTGGCTATGAGGAGAAAAAAAGGGGAGCGAGAGAGAGAGAGAGCACAAAAAATATTTAGGGGTTTAACTGACATATGGACTTCAATCTTTGGTCATCTATGTGGTTCAACGTTTTACTAGAATCAGTAGCAAAAATTGATTATAAGACGCAAGATATGATGCAATAAATTTTAATACTCACGTCCAATAATGAAAAGGGGCAATTAAAAAAAAGGGCTTATTAGAGAAAGATTTTCACACTAAAGCCAAGGAATAATTTTTTTTTAAATAAAGGGCCTATTTTTTATTTTATTGATAATATGACATGTGTCTTTTTTTTTCATTATAAAATGACATCCCAACCCTTAAAATAAACTAAAAAATACCAATATGCATTAAAATATGGACTGCAATATGAACTTTGCAGTCGATATTTTTAGTGCAAAGTTCATATTGCAATCCATATTTTACTGCAATGTGAACTTTGCAGTCCATATTTTTAGTGCAAAGTTCATATTGCAGTCCATATTTCACTGCAATATGAACTTTGCAGTTCATATTTTACTGCAATATGAACTTTGCAGTCCATATTTTTTGTGTAAATTTCATAAAAAGGGGTAATTTAGGTGATACATAACATGTTTTTATTAATTAAATGATATTTAAATTTATTCAAATACATTCATTTAAAATATAAAAAAAAAATAGGCCTCTTACACTATTACTAATTAAAAATAGGCCCTTCATTCAAAAAAATATTATTCATTGGATTTTTGGTAAAAATCAATGTATAATAAGCTCTTCTACCTAATTTCTAGTAATGAAAAACTATTTAACCAACATTCAAATCCAAGTACCAAAAAAGGAGGAAAATAAATTGAGCAATATTACTTTTGCTTTCTTATTGTACCATCTTAGTGTACTGTATTATGTGGCTTGTTGTTAGAACAACATGAACAAGTACAATCCTACCACATTACCTGCTATGAAAATCTTGTCGAAAAAGATAAAAGATTTTTATTCTGAAAAAAAGAAGGATAAAGGGCATTATAAAAGCAGAGGGAAAAGAATAATGGACCTTCTGATGGCTTCATGGTTCAATTATTAAAGAACGCAGCTGTTCTTGGAATTAGAAACTAATAAGGAGGTACTTAAAAGAGTTGAATGTATCACAGATTTAGCAACTGAACGAAGAAGAATAGCACTCACAGAATTGATTCGTTTTACAAATGAGAAATGTTGAAGCGATCAAAGTTGTTTTTCCCTCAGCAATTTTCCGTAAAGTATTCCTCTGAGGACATGTTTGATTGCAATTCTTTCCATGAAAAATTGCCAAATATTTATGTGTTTTCTATATTTACTGTTGTTTGATTGAATTATTTTTACAAGGAATCAATTTTGATGGTACAACTTGATGTAGCCTATTAACTTTTTTCTCATGGAATCTAGAACCACCCCTCTCTAAGCTTTTGTTTTTCATGTGAAACAATTCCAAGGAACTCAATTAATTTCTAAATAAACCAATCAAGCACACCCAGAGAGCATTCACTCGGTCTTCTCTTTCTCAACGAAAAATGCATTATCATGCACAAGAATATAACTAAGAAAAGCTTTCTTCAAAAAAAAATTAGCGCACGTATCAGTTGACAACAGAACACTAAGTTGGTACAACAATCATATCCCTTATGTACAGTATTATTGGCAAGTTAAGAACGGTAATAATTGCGTAAACTTCATAATCTTCATCTCCCTCTATTTTAATAACAGTACCTATGGGTTTGTCCCAATGTCAGGTCTAAAAATCCACTCAAATCCCACAGCTTGTAGTCAAGGTAGGTCTGCAGCACGACCTTCACTCCATGGAAGTCATCGGGTTTTGGATCAAAGAAGTCAAAATCAACTTGGACAATTCCCTTCAAAATAAAGAACAAACTCCCATATTTTTTTTTGAATGAACAAGTGTGACTCAAATATTAATTGGATTGACTTATGCCAGCGATAAAAAAAGATATCAAAGAATAATAACTAGCTTACTTCAAACTCTTTGATCAATAACTTCTTTTTTCAATGTATATCAATATTCCATGTGTGCCTGCGTGTTTTGTACACGCAGATCTGGAAGAACAGGAGATAATGGCATTGAAATACTAGAACACATTTTTAGCACAGTATGTTAGGGTCTCTAATTAAAATTTTGACAGAAAACGTTCAAGGCACAAGCGTGACCCAACGCCTTTGCTTCCTTATGAAATGTGTAGACTCAATAAATAAACAATTAATTGGAACGAGAGCAAATGGCACATGCAAGTCCTATGATGGCAATAACACTATGAAGAGACGAGAGCATAAGTGACATAGCTGTCAAATAAACTTAACCAAGAAAATTCTTTCCAGTGAGGATGACCAAAATGTGATATTGTTACATGCAATAACACTGTGAAGTACTACGGCAATCTTACAGAACACGAATTTCATATTCTTAACAATGTTACAGCAAAAACACTATGAAAATACTAGAGGAACCGAAGACGCCTGCAGCATAAGATAACATTACTGTGCAAGATGGAGTATGGAGAAAGAGGATTTCTAAGGTTATTTAGATTGCAAATCTATTCCGTACAAAATGTCTGTAATTTCATATTTCCTGCATTTAGAGGTGTTTGATTGCACTTATTTTTCCAGGAATCAATCCGTGTACAACATGCTTTAACCTAACTCGTGCTTATTTTCAATGAAATCCAAAAGCCATTTCTCCTTAAGTCCTTGTTTTCCAGCGTGTAAAAAAGTTCCAAGGAATTCTGGAGAAGGTTGAATCTGATAAATAACAGTGCAAATATTACATTGGCATGCGCAAATAGACAAGAAGATAACTTTTTGCACTTCTTGATAGTTTAAATGACTTAGCTAAACACTCCCGATTTTCAGTGTTTTTGGTTCTCGGTTTATGTAAACATGAATCAAAACCAAACCTTGCTCTTTTTCGGAATTTCCAATATTTATATTTTCGGTGTTACTTGGAATAATATCAGTATTTGAACTATTCTGTTTTTTTATTATATACTTAATTTTATTTTTATCATTTTGTCCACAAAAACAAGAAATATAATTATGTTATTCAAGCTTTATACATAGATTATGATGACTTCATTAACATAAAAATATTATAATGTATAAAACCTTGAACTAATGAGATACAAAATTTTAGAATTAGACTACACTATACAAAATCAGTGATTTGTAATTACCAAAAACAATCATAAATTGATAACCTTTCCTTTTTGACACTGTCACCACTCAGGTCATCAATCATAAGCTTGTGACTAATGACAATGACAAATATGATGTTGTGTGATCATTCTCTTTATAATAGACAAGCCCTAATAAATTAAGAAGCTGTGGGCCAAGCCCATGTGTGTGGCGCTGTGTAACGTCCCAGTCCCACGCCAGTGTGATATTTTTCACTTTGGGCTACATGGTCCCACTCACCCTCATGGTTTTGTTCTTGACAGGGCTACATGATCCCACTCACCCTTCAGGGTCAGTCCATCTACTCCCCTCAAGGTTTTGTCCCCAACTAGCACACTACTAGTGGAACGCGTCACACTAGTTAAGTACCAAGGTGCACATATATGGGTCTCAAGGACTTCCGCACTTTCTGATGTGGGATTTACACGCTGCCAATGGGACTTGAACACGGGACCAAAGGATGATAACTTATCATGCCGACCATCCGGGTTAGGATCACATTATATAATTTCTTAGACCTTCAATTATTTTATTCATTTGCGCTCAAATCTAATCCTTTAGTGTACTGATCGTATTTCTACCATAACTTTGCGCTCTATACTTTGATTTATGCAAGGTTTTTACCTACGCATAACTAACTCAGAGCTCTAAAACTTTAATCTATGGAATTTTTTTCAAATTCAATACGGATAAATACCAGAATTGGCTGGAACATAGGCGTTGCACGCGGTGGATCTCTTTTTTCATCCTAAAATTTTTCAGTTTTATTCAAATGACTTTTTCTTCATTTGGGATTGCTCTATTGGCTTCTATTGGACACTTTCATTCACTCCCTTCATGCTAAGGCTTGAGATTTGCTTCTGGATTCGTTCTTAAAGTCAATTCAGCTTCGAATTCAATCGACAATGATTAATTTTCAGGGAATTCGTTTCCAGATTTGTTCTTATTCATTTTTAACCTGTAAAAAAGTTAAAATGCATGAAAAAAACAAACATATTATCTTATCTCATGATTAAAACTCAAATTTTAATAATTTCAAATAATTAGAATCAAATTCATGAACATTGAGCCAACTAAATAGGTATAAAAAAATGCAATATTTTGGCTTAATCAAAGTTTATTAAAAACTTTGTTGCCTCCCGCTCAATACTTTGTTGAGTTTGCCATTTCATTTATGCTACACCATAATACCAAAAAAAATGTACTTTCAAATCATCAAACAGAACCTAGAGTATATGATTAAATTTAGCACAAAGTGCAAAATTGGCTACTGATTTAGGGTTAAAGGCTGTTATAACGAAAAGCTGATAAGGCACACAGCTGAGAAGCAAACCGATTTGGCTAAAACAAATATAGTATTTACCTATTTGGGGAAGTTAAAATTCCCATTGACCAAGTTGAGTTTTCATTGTAAACATCAAACTCAAACCTTATCATATATAATCTAAACTAATTTCCCCATTTGCATTATTTTCTCTATTATTCCTTTTCTCTTTTTCTTTTCAAGTACTTTATTACTTTTAAATCCACTTCATTGTATGTCCCTTTAACTGAAATTTTGATGTATCACATGAATTCATTTCATTTTATTTTATATTATATTATATTATTATTATTATTATTATTATTATATATATATATATATGCGTACTAGAATATGACGTCATCTTCTTCTCTTTTATCAATAATTTCCCTCCCACCACTCTTCTCACTTCAGATTCTCACCCACATAACAACAGTCCCAGATTTAATCTTTAAGTAATTTCAAATGTAACCTAATTACCACTCAAGCCAATAAAAAACCCGGTCAAAAATAAAAAAATTGACGAAACCTAAAATGAATTTTCTATAGAGTACTCAACAATGACCAAACTACCACATAAAATCTTCAAATCAAAACTAAAATTACAAATCTAAGAACAATGAAAGATAAATTCAAATATACAAATCTCCAAAGCCTTGTCGAAATCAAGCTTACAATCGATACTGAATATGAAAACTTCAAAGGTTCATCTAAGATTTAAGTTTTTTGGACAAATCTATGGCTAGTGTTTCAGTTTAGGGATGGGTAAGGGCTACGGTTTCCAGTGGTCATTTTGCATCGAAGTCAGAAAACTATGGAAGGTGAGAAATTGTGGTAAGTGGTGAGCGGAGACCGAGTGATTTAAGGTTACATCGAAAGTGAGAGACATTTGCGAGTGTCATTTCATCAAAAGTGAGATTATGAGGGAAGATCGATGTTGGCAAAAATAGATCTAAGAGCATCGTTTTTAGACAGTGAGAATGAGGTCTGCTATTCATAAGATAATAATAATACTAATGGTTTTTTTTTGGTCTATAGTGTTTTTGAATTACAAGACTAAAGAATTTATAATGTTTTTTGACCGCGAGGTCTGAAAATGATTGAACATTTAGGTGGCTAACAAGGGCGTCAAAATACTTTAGGGAGCCCAATCCCAAATATTTTTGTTAAATGAAAGAAAAATAATAATCTAGAGCGTAATTTTTTTATTAAAAGAATTAATCAAGGACAAAGGTATAAATTTTTTATTAAAAATTAATATTGGATTACACAAATGGAAATAACCATATTTAGTAAAATTATTCCTTAAAAGGTTTAAAACACAGCTCATTCAATTTTATCAATCCATTGATTTTTTTATACATCCTGATGGTGCAAATTAGTAACCTAATTCACCCCGCCAACTACAAGCAGACACTTGGCCGTCCACATCAGCGACCAAACCTATCACAATGACAGGAGCTCTGTTTGAGTACTAAGGGGAAATCGAAGTTCTTTATGACTTGGTATCTAGTCCAAGAATTGATTTCGCACAACAAATAACGGAGCTCGAATGCCAGAGCTTTTTCGACGAGCTCTGGAGCTCTTTCGCCTAACCACTCTGCCAAAGTGGTTGACAGAGGCATGGGCGACTGTTGCCAACTCCGTCAGACGCTACAAAACCTCCCTCATATTTATTAAATGTATATCAACTATATTTAATGCACCGGAATTCATGAAGAAATAAGGTTAGAGTTGGTGATGATCAAGGCATGGCTTCAGACCTGCTCTAAGAGCTCTCTAGTAGGTTTTCCTCCCTGTCATATATTCAGAAGAAACATTTACTTCTCTTAACAACCTAACAACAACAAGAAAGGATATAGAATCTAGCATTCAACTCAACCATTGAACAGCGATCCAAAAGAAATAGAGAAAAACATAATTACAGAGCACACGTTAGAGCTCCCAATAGAAGGAAATTAGAACTCGTGTAGCTCAAATATACTCTCATTATAATCTTGTGATGATTGAATAACTAGAGAGACTTTTGTGAGTTTGTAACAACCACTCAGATGTTTAAATATAAAGCAAACCGAGCTCCTGTCTCTTTTCACAAAGGATGACTAACCCATATTTTCATATGAGGCCAACATCTTCTATACATCTTTGACTCCTTTAGTTTGCTGCTTTTATTACCTTAATCATTATAACTAATCATTTGACTATATGGACTAAATTACCCTTCTAATTTTACACACTAACACATCCTAAATAAACAATTTCAAGTGAATAAATAACAAATATAAAAGTGTAATAATTATGGTTTTCTTTAAAAGTCTTAAATTGATTGTTTAATATTTCCTTATATCATAAATAATACATTAAATATCATCTTAATTTTCTTATTCATAGTTGTCTTTATATCATTAAAATTATAGACTATCATTCTCATTAAAGGTATATTCAGTGGGCAATCGCACAAAACCATATTATTGCAAATAATTTTATACTTTATACAGGGGCCAAATATTTTAAATATTACTAGAATAAGGGCCTAAAATGTAAAAGAGTTATTGGGTTTAAATAGCTCTCTCTTTCCGTAATTATATGCAAAGTAATGACACCTTAGTTTTTCATTCTAAAACTAAGGACACTCATTTTTACTTTACCTAAAATACCTTTTTTTAAAACAATATTTAATCACCACCCTCAGCCTCCATAATCCATCTCCACTGGAACTCCACAACAACCACTGCCAGAGATATGGTAGTTGATGGTGGTTATTTGTGAGGCCTAGCCATCACAATTGAAACAAATGAAATAAAAGATTATGCTAATAATTGACCATTAAAAAATGGTTGTGTCATTTTAATGAACAAATATTTAAAAATATCCTTGATAAGGGTAAATTTTGGTTTGATGAAATCAATGGTCAACGACCAACGTGGGTGCCACGTTAACAAATATTATGGACCCCATTGATAACCTAACATGCCTACGAAGAAAACATGTAAGGTTAATGGTACCACATCAATATTCCTCGAGTGTTCACAAGGCTCATTGAAGATTGTTAAACAATACTACAGGGTTGACAAAGCTTTATGAATTCTGTTATAGAATGACGTGGCAGAGTAATTAGATTCAATAATGTTTGCTGTCAGTAGAACACACCAACTGCCTGCAGAATATCATGTCAACATTAAATGTAACTTAACGGCCATGGTATGGTGGTTAGAGTCAAGATCAAGTAAAACCCAAATGAAAAGCATGGGTCTCACCTACTACGGCAAATGATTAAGCGCAACTGCAGCCCTAGTTTTTAGAGACTGGACATGCTTAACCTCATGCATATATAAGAGACGTTTACTTCTTCACCAACAAATATCACGTTTGATAACAAAAGAATATCCTGCAGACAGCTGTTATAGATAATTAAAAGGATAATGAGAAAAAGCATTTATTAAGAGCTTAAGAAATGGAACATAACAACTCAAGAACATTTAGCAGGCAGGCATGTAAGGAATATTGAATCAGGCATTCATTGTCCCATAGTCCCCGCACTTGTTCTATGTTAAATACTTGTCCAGATTAGTTAAGTGATTGTATTTACTTCCACTTTTAACATTATTCTAATACCAAGATCCATTCGAGCTCATTTAACAGGGGTGGAGTAAAACCCGTTACAGAACTGAACCACCTTTATACGCCCTGTGTTGTTCTACTTATCTTTTAAATGTCCATACCGTATTCCACGTAGATCGAATACTATTAGATAAAGTTAAATGAATGGTTAAATAAGTTTAGCGAAACTTACATACCGGCCATCAATCTTTATAATTAATACAAATTGTGGAGGAGGTATTTTATCATATATGAAATAATTAAATGTCCTTAGCTTGAATATAATTGTAAAAGAGACATTTATAACTTATTTTCTCAATGTAAATGGAAAGTTTCCAATTTCCTTTTTTACAAGTAGGTGTATTATATATTAGGGCTAGACTTGTACATTATATATGTATTATGGTTAATACGGATATTTACAAAAATAGATAATCTGCTTCAAATATGAATTATCTAGGTCAGGTACTCTTGTTGTTCGTATTTACCCCAAAATTTTAGAAAAGCTGTTTAAATCCTCTATTTCAAATATCAATTGAGTTAAATATCTTAAAATTTTCATAATCGGATACAGAACATATTTTGATACTCAAAATATCTGTTTACCCCCTGGTTTATTAGAATAAAACAAGAGTTCCTAAACCTCAATTATTACCTCTAGGGTTGTTTTATAATATAATATCTTATAGTAATACGATAGTAGACTTTCTCATATGCAGTAATGAACTAAATATTTTTTCACATTATCTATATTTTAAAGCACAATAAGTAAATGTAATATGATTTTGGAAAGTGGTGATGATAATGGTATTTATGTCTAAGGTCATAGTTTCAAATCGTAACATATATATTTTTTAACTATATATGAAAGATTATTTCATTCATATACATATTATAAGTCCTTTATTTATTATATAATAGATTATCACTGTGAAATAATATTTTATATGATAACTAAATGTTAATATTATAAATATATAAATATCGTTTATAATATATTTATAATTAAGCACAATAATAACAATAATAATAATTACCATTATTGTAACTTTTTGAAGATCAAAAGCATAGAATATCCCCATAGATTTGTCACTGCCACAATGTTTTGTGATTGTCTTTGGCAGTGATAAATGTACATAAGATATCCCTCATTTTTATGAAATATTTTTTCCTTGTTAATAGTTGTTGTCATTGTCAAAAGTAGTTACAAGTGCTAGTAGGAAAATTTTTGTGACTGCTCTTAACAGTAACAGTAATAATGTTTATCATTATCATTGACAGTCACAAAGTTAGCAAAAACAATAGTCACAACATGGTGTTTTTTGTGTAGTACTATAAGTATAAATTAATAATCTTATTATATATCAAGTGGCTCTGTAGATAAATTTAATATATAATAACAATACTATAATTTTAGGAATAAACTTTAAAATTATAGTACATAATATAGTAAAGGCAAAATAAAATGCATATGTAAAATGTAAAGTTAACCTATACTTTGCCCTAATTTTCGGTATTTTTGGTTTAGTATTGTCGGTTCGGTATTTTCGGATTTTGAGACATTTAAATCAAAATCAACCTAAAGAAAATCGGTATTTTTTGTTCTTGGTTTTTGGTATTTGAATATGTGATATCAAAATTAACTTTTTTAGATTGCTTTCGATTTTTATCATACCGATTCTCACATGTAGTTATAGTGGTTATATAATAATATTTATTGGAATTTAGTTATAAATGACATACCTTGCCTCCATTGTCCTTTTTTTTATAGAAAGCAATAAACTTACAACACACATTTTTTCGTACAATATAACTTTTTTAACACAACTATTAATCCACCAAATCTATAACAACTCGAAAAGAGTGGACCAATGAGATTCGATAACTGCATTTATGTAGGTCAAACCAGGATCGACATGTTACGAGAACATGGAGGATGCCAACGGGATACAAGGCTGATAACTCCCTATCTTTAAAAATAATAATTAAAAAACAAAGATAGCTATATGAATTGAACTTGCAAGATAAGTTATAAAGAATAGTATCTCCCATTGGGTCATCATAAAATTAATTAATTTTTTTCTTAATTTAACTCACATAATCCATGTGTATATAAAAGAGCATGTACTCGTATACAGTATATACCATGTTCTTCAAAAAAGATGAAACTCACTTTACCTTCTTACTAACTATTCTTCTTTCTTTCTTTGTCTAATTTAAAGTAAAATCAAAATTTTAATTTTTGGCAAAAGGGTAAAGTTATACCCGCCCAATAACAAAACCCCAAATCCTTTTCTCTCACCTTCTAAGGTGGAACATTGATAGCCTTTTTGTACCATTTTAAAATAAAAAAGAAAAGATAAAAAACATTAAACCCCCTAAATTATTGCACTTTTCACTTTATCCCCTAATTTATTAAAGTCGATAGTAAACCCTCCTCAACTATTAGCATTTATCAATTAATGCCTAAATTAACATAGTCATCCTTGTACAATTAAAGTTTTAAAAAATTATATGTATATATAAATATATAAAAGGAACCTGGATAGAGCGCATGGTAGTGCTTCGTAGTTAACGTTCGCATTCTTCTTTTTTTAAACTTTTTTCAAAGCAATTTTCTGTGGATCTGAGTTCCAATTCAATTTTGAAATCATTTATGGAAGCACGTGGAATTGGGGAATCGGTTCAGATTTAGTGTAAACCATTGGGACCTTATAAAGGGGAGCCGGCGGTGTTCTTTTCTTTGAAGGGAATTACTACCCTAACATCTCCCTTGAAGTATGCTTTAGTTGGTAAATTTTCACATGGACGTCCATCGTTGCCGGTGATTCAAAAATTGGTGGAATTGTTTGGTCTAAAAGTTGCTTTTAAAGTCGGTTTACTGGATCCGAAACATATTTTACTCAGATTTCATTATGTTTGGCTTAGAGAGAAGTGGTATCTCAATAAATATCCGATGCATGTGTTTAAATGTACGCCAGAGTTTCGTGTAGATGTAGAAACTCCGTTAGCCCTAGTTTGGGTGAGTTTTCCTAAGTTACCAGTTCATTTATTTCTTAAACAAAGTCTATTTGCTATTGGAGCGGTGCTGGGCGTTCCATTGAGATTAGATGCAGCTACTGCGACATTAGATCGACCTAATATAGCATGATTATGTGTTGAAATGGATCTGACACGCAAGTTTCCATCTTGTATTTGGTTATGTTGTGCTTCATCTGGCTTCTGGTAGTCGATTTTGTATGAGAAAATTCTTTGTTATTGTAATAAATATAATAAGCAGAGGCATTTCACTAAGGATTGTATGGTGGATGGACAGAAAAAAGAGAATGCAATAGCATGAGGAGGGGGTAGGGTTCATGAAGGGAATCATTTGGGGGTGCAATAATTGGTAGGAATAAGGAAGCGAGTGTGGGGGGAGATACTATAAGGGATTCAATAGTTATGCGTGAAGATCTGAGTGGTATTGTTTCAAAGGGCAAGCCTCCTAACCTCTTGTTCAATGGAAATGAATAAATGGTGGATGTGAGCAGCAATGAATGGTGGAGGTAGGGATTTCTTCTGGTATTAAAGATGGTAATAATGTTGTTTTGTATTAAATAGAAGGTTTCTTGCAGAACATTAGAGTTGATTCAGTTGTGGTTGATGAGTAAGGGGATGAAGGTTCTATTGTAAGTAATAGATTGAGTTTTCTGGATAATGATAAAGAGGAGACTTGGTATGTTCACTTGGATAGGGTACGAGTAGGGAGGGTTAAACCACAGTTTCCTTTGCACTTTGGTTTATCTCCTCGGGCTACCAAATATTTTAGTAGTTTTTATTATTTATTTGATCGTGAGGAACTAAAGGAGGTTTTGGTGAGGGACAGTGAGATGATTGCATACAATTTAAAGGGGATTGGTAAAAAAAAGTGGGGAGGATGTGGTTGTGACAGATGAGAGGGTGGCTGGGGAAACATAATTTAAAGAAGTGAAAATAATGGGTAGAGGGCGGCCTGCCAAGAAGAAGTTCAACTTAACTATTTTGTCTTCCAATGTTTCTCAATGATTAGCTTATTATTTTAGAATATTTGAGGCATAACTGATGCTTCACCCATTAAAAGATTAAAGAAATTAGTTAAACTACATAGGGTGGGTGTGGTTGCAATAATGGAGCCATTAGTTGCTCAGGCTAAAGTGGAAAGTTTCAAGCTGAAGTTAGGTTTAAATCATGTGGTGAGTAATGTTAATAATAAGGTATGGTTGTTTTAAAGAAATGACTTGCAATGTAATATGGTGATTAATGAGGAGCAGTTACTGGTGGTTAAGTGTAAGCATGGGGGTGTGAATGGGGAATTTATTATAGCTGCTGTGTATGCAAAATGTCAAAAGGTTGAAAGGAGATTATTATGGAACAACTTGGTTAGTGTTTCTCAATTCGATCTTCTTTTGTTTTTTGGGGGAGATTTCAAAATAATTTGGCATTCAAATGAGAGGTTGGGGGGCAATTCAATTGATTTTTCAGCTGTTAGCGAGTTTAATAACTACATTCCAGCTTGTGGTTTGATGGAGTTTAGTTTTAGTGGTAGTCAATATATGTGGAAGAAATCAAGAGGCGGAATGTGGCAATGTCTAAATATTTTTCTCTATAATAGTTCTTGGTTAGCTCAGTTTGGGGAGGTATGTGTGTTTCATTTAAGTCGAGAGGGATATGATCATGCTCATTTGTTAAGGGTTTTTCACAATATAGTTGTTTATAAAGGCAGTTTTAAATTTCAATCTATGTGGACTATGCATCATTTGTTTCTTCAAGTGGTTAAAGATTGTTGGAATAATAGAATTGACGGTGATCCTTTCAACATTTTTGCGAGAAAACTTAAAAAGTTTAAGAGTGTTTTAATGTAGTGGAGCAAATTAGTTTTTCGGAATATTCAGGAAAGTGTAATTAAGGCTGAAGCTCGGTTGCTTGATGCTGAAATAAAACTTCAGTCAGATAATACGGATGCAGCTCAACATGAATTCACGGAGGCTAAAAAGTGGTTGAATGAATTGTTGGATTGGGAAAAGAAATTTTAGAAGCAACGGGCTAATGTTAAATGGCTCCAATAGGGTAACTAAAATACAAAGTTTTTTCATGCGTCAGTTAGAAATAAAATTAACAAGTCAAATGTGCATAAAATACAAAATGAGAGAGGGGAATGGATATTGAGTTTTGCGAACATTATGGCTGTTGGGGTACAATTCTATAAAAAACATTTTGTAAAAGAAAGTGATAATACTGATTTTGATTTAGTGGATAGTTTGATTCCCAAGTTGGTTGTTGGGGTTATGAATGCCACGTTGATTAAGATTCCTGACATCCAAGAAGTTTATTAGACTATTTTGGGTATGGATTCAAATAGCACAGTTGGGAAGGATGTTTTTAGGGCATCTTTTATAAGGTTTGTTTGAAGATTATCAAAGAAGATTTATATAAAGTTGTTCAATGGTTTTTTGCTGGTCATAAGTTGCCTCGAAGTTGGTCCAGTACAGTGGTTATAATTGTCCCTAAGGTGGATTGTCCAAAGTATTTTGGTGATTTTCACCCAATCAGCCTGTGTAATTTTTATATGAAAATTTTATTGAAGTTACTTACAAACAAGTTAGCTCTTAGGAACAAAGTGGCTTCACTCGAGCTCGTAGTATTACTGATAATGTGATGCTCGCTTAAAAGTTGCTACAAAAACTGCCTTATAAAGTTCGAGGAGATAATGTTGTGTTAAAATTAGATTTAGCTAAAACGTATAATTGAATTTCTTGGTTGTTTATCACTAAAGTTCTTAGAGGTTTTGGTTTCTATGAGCGGTTCATTGATTTAATATGGAGGTTAATTAGTAATTGTTGGTATTCTATTGTCATAAATGGTTTGAAGGAAGGTTTTTTCCAATCGTTGAAAGGGGTGAGGCAGGGTGATCTATTGTCGTCCAGCTTGTTTATTATTGCGTCTGAAGTTTTGAGTCGGGGGTTAAAACAGTTGGCTGCTACCAATCAAATTATTGGTTTTTCTATTCTGAGAAGATCTCCTTTAATTACTCACTTGGCATTTGCGGATGAAGTCATTATCTTTACTAAGGGATATAATAGTTCTCTAAATAAACTAATGAGGTTTATTTGTCAATACGAGAAAAAATCTGGGCATTTAACAAATAAGCATAAAAGTTGCTTTGTGATGTGCGACAAGTGTTATCTTAATAGGATTCATCGGGTGGCTGTTATTACTGGTTTTCCCCAGAAATCACTTCCACTTAAATATCTTGGTTGTAATAGGTTTGTGGGTAGAATGAAAGTTCAGTACTTTGAAGAACTTTTAGCCAAGATTGAACGGAAGCTTAGCGGTGGAAAAGTAAATTGCTTTTTACTGGAGGTAGGCTAATTTTGGTGAAGCACGTGTTACAAAGTATTTTTTTTCATATTCTTGTAGCTTTTAATCATCCTAAAATAGTTATTCGTCGGGTTAAAACATTATTTACGAATTTCTTTTGTGGAGAACATGAGTGGGGATTAAGGTATCATTGGGTTAACTGGAGGGATTGTTGTTTGTCTGTAAATGAGGGTGGTTTAGGTGTGAAAAGCATAGCAAATGTTTGTCAAGCGTATTCTATAAAGGCGTGGTAAAATTTGAAAGTTACTCACTCTTTGTGGGCTGAATTTATGAGTCATAAATACAAAAAGTTTATCACGGCTGAGGACGGGGTCAAGTGCTCCAGTGGTTTAATTGCTTGGAAAATAATGATTTCTGATATTGGTATTGCAGATAATCAGATTCAATGGATTATATGTAGAGGGAATATCAATTTTTGGCATGATAGATGGCTGTTGGGAATTAAATTGGTTGAGAAGGCGGTTCCTCCCCCGAATACAATTAATGCTTCTGTTAGAGAAGTGTTGAACAATGAGCGTGGGATGGGAGATGTTTGCCTGGCTAGTCTTCCTTCAAATGTTAATTCTAAAGTGATGGCACGGGGAGCAAATTTATCTGAACATTTAAATTTTTTTATGTGGGTTTGTTCCTTTAATGGTAAATTTACATTATCATCGGCTTGGGATCTTTGTCGAGAAAAAATGGGCGAATGGTTTTAAATAGTTTTATTTAGAGGAAATACATCCCTATTAAATGGCCAATCATAATATGGAAAGCTTTGCGTGGCCGGTTTTCTCCTGATGATGTTCTTTAGAAAATTGGAGTACAATTTGCTTCTAAATGTACTTGTTGTGAGCAACCTTTTGTGAACTGTTAATCATGTTGTAACGAAATAGAAACAAAAGAGAGATTGAAGAAGGAGAATGAAAGAATTGTATTACTTTCTTGATGATAGAATGTACAATAGAGTAGTAATATATATACTAGAAATAAAACCCTAATCTAGGATACAATTAGGAAAGTATAATGGGAACACAATCAATACAATTAATACAATATAGAAAGTATAATAGAAATAGGAAACGTAATATATATTATATTCTAACACCCCCCCTCAAACTCAAGGTGGTAAGTGAGAGACCAGCTGGAGTTTGGAAATCAATGCTTGGAAACGGCTAGGCTGGTGAGCTTTAGTGAAGAGATCTGCAGGTTGGTCATCTGAAGATACGGGCATAAGACGAATGTACAGATTGCGAATATGTTGGCGAATAAAGTGACAATCAATCTCAATGTGTTTAGTTCGTTCATGAAAGACGTCATTGTGACTGATTTGAATGGCACTACGGTTGTCACAATAAAGAGTAGTAGCAGAGTCTTGAGGAGCACCTAAGTCATCGAGGAGGCGTCGAAGCCATATTAGTTCTTGTGAAGTATCAGCAAGAGCGCGGTATTCAGCCTCAGTGCTTGATCGAGAAACAACAGACTGTTTCTTACTACGCCAAGTAAGAAGGGAGTCCCCGAGGAAGAAACAGTAACCAGTAATAGACCAACGATCCGTAGGGTCACCGGCCCAGTCTGCATCAGAGTAAGCCCTTAATACAAGAGATGACTTTGAGGAGTAGTGAAGCCCATGAAAAACTGTCCCTTTGAGATAACGAAGAATCCGAATAACAGTATCAAAATGAGTAGAGCGAGGAGCAGCCATAAACTGACTGACAACATGGACAGCATAAGCAATATCCGGGCGAGTAACAGTAAGATAAACCAGACTGCCAACTAACTGTCTGTATAAAGTTCCATCAGAGAGAGGAGTACCATCAAACGGAGTAAGTCTAACATTGGTGTCCAATGGAGTAGATGCAGTTTTACAGTCAGTGAGACCAGCACGAGCCAGAACGTCAGACGTGTATTTCACTTGAGATAAATAGTAACCTGTTGAATCAGAAAGGACTTCCAGCCCTAAGAAGTAGTTGAGACGACCAAGATCCTTCATTTCAAAAAACTGACTGAGAGATTGTTTGAGATCTGAGATACCAGAAATATCATCCCCAGTAATTATCATATCATCCACATAGAGGAGAAGAAGAATAGTCCCAGAATCTGTCTTTCGAATAAAGAGGCCTGAGTCTGACGAACTGGATGAATAACCAAGCTTTGTGATGGTAGAGCTAAATTTTGCGAACCAAGCTCGGGGAGCTTGCTTGAGTCCATATAGAGCACGACGAAGTTTGCAGACCTGAGTAGACTGGTGTGAATAACCGGGAGGTGCTTTCATATATACTTCTTCTGTGAGGTCCCCATTAAGAAAGGCATTTTTAACATCCATCTGAAAAAGATCCCATTTGCGAACGGCAGCAATAGCAATAAGACTGCGAACAGACGTCATTCGAGCCACAGGAGCAAAAGTTTCTTCATAGTCTATACCATACTCCTGATTGAACCCCTTGGCTACGAGACGAGCTTTGTATCGGTCAATCGAACCGTCAGATCGTGTCTTGATTTTATACACCCATTTACACCCAACTGCAGATTTTCCAGGAGGAAGAGTCACAAGATCCCAGGTATGCACTTTATCTAAAGCTTGTAATTCTTCTGTCATAGCTTGCTGCCAAAGTGGATTAGTACTAGCTTCCTTATAGGATGTGGGTTCATAGTGAGATATCATAGTAGAATAACAATGGTAATCACGAAGGTGATGAGTGAGCTCTCTTACCCGAGTGGACTGTCGTTGTGGTGGAGGTATAACAGGATCAACAGGCGAGACATCATCATTGGGAGGTGCCGTATGTTGAAGCTCATTGGAAGAAATGACGTCAGGTGAGGATGGTTCAGGAGGTGTTGGACTGGGAGGTTGAGGTGGTGATGGTGTGGCTTCTGGTTCAGGTTCAGGTTCTGGTGGGAATGTGACAACTGGACCCTCAAGTTCAGGGGTGAAAAGGTCAAGAGATGAATGAGTAAAGAACGGAAGTGGTGATTCTTCAAGGACATAAAATTTGGATAGAGAGGAGAACATTTTATGTTCCCAAAAGACAACATGACGAGAAATTCGTAAGCGTTTGGAAATAGGATCCCAACACCGATAACCTTTATGTTCTATCCCATACCCCAAGAAGCAACAAAGACGAGCACGTGGTTCTAATTTAGAATGTTCATGAGGCTGGAGTAACACAAAACAAGCACAACCGAAGACTCGTAAAAATTGTAATCAGGAGAGGTACCATGAAGTCTCTCATATGGAGATTGATGCTGAAGGAAGGGAATAGGGATACGATTGATAGTGTAAATAGCAGTAAGTGCTGCTTCCCCCCAAAACCTTTCAGGACAACTACTAGAGATAAGAAGTGTGCGAACAGTATCAAGAATATGTCTGTGCTTGCGTTCAGCACGACCATTTTGCTGAGATGTACCGGGACAAGAATATTGAGAAACAGTGCCTTGTTCACAGAAATTTAAGAAATGAGGTTCCCTTGTATTCCATGGCATTATCAGCTCGAGTGAGTTTGAATCATGCGAGCAAAATTAATATAGATTTGGGGTAATTCTGAACGAGTTTTCATAAGATTCCAAGTAAAACGACTATGAGAACCCCCATGGTCCCTTGAATAAGATCAAATGGTGCTGAAGAAATATAAGGGTTGTTTTCCAAGTTGACAAGATAAACAAGACAATTTCTCAGACTTTATTGACCCTAACTGACCAGATGACGCAATTTGTCCTAAATTGAAGAAATAGTATGCTGGTGTGGATGCAACTAGAGTCCTCGATGCGAAACGGCCTATCCCAATAATTAGGATATGATTTCAGGGGTTCAATCAGGTAAAGAGACCGTTCCAGTTAACAGATAATTGAGATCAGCAGTCCAGAAGTCATCAGCAGAGAATCATAATAGCATGTAACCAGAAGAATGTCAACTAAGTCAAGTAGAAATATTGGTTGAACCCCCCAATCGGCTTGGTAGAATGTGGAGCCCTTTTAAATGGTTTATCAAATGGTGTGCATACTTACAAGACATACGAACATTGTTTTCCAAGCGGATGAAGACAATTTCTTGAGTTTGTAAGATGAACAGATGATATCTGTAAACTCAATCTGACACCAGATAAACGGGAATGCCATCAAATGAAGAAATAGTTGGTGGGTGATGCCACAGGGGTGGGATGCAACAATAGGTCAAGTGAGGTACGGAATTGGTGAAAACATGGGCCGTTTTTTTTTTGGCCCAATACTTTGTCCGCGTCCCTGCCATCCGATGGAATAATTTCGAATTTCACCCAACACCACAACATAAGTTATAGTCATAGAATATGATGACCAGGTGGCGAGGCAAGGAGTAGTAACCGCGAGCATCTAACAGCGAGAGCCATCAGATTTTATGGTGGGTGTATGCGAATTATGACTGCAGACCGAATGGGGAGAAGTCATATGGATTAGTTTAAGGTTGATAGTCAATTTGCAGGTAAAGAGAGGCTAGGAGTAGTAACCGTTCCAGCATGACTAACAGATAATTGAGAGCCATCAGCAGTTTTAATGGTGGGTGTATGAGAATTATGACTTTTAGAGGTGAAAATAGTAGGATCAGAAGTCATATGATTGCAGCAGCCAGAATCAAAGAACCAAGATGTACCTGTGGTGGTGGCCATAGCAGAACCAGAAGAGGATGTAACCTGTTTCAGAAGAGCTGTGATGTCAACTAGAGTCACTGGTGCAGTAGAAATGTCTGCTTCAGAAGAATCAGTGGTGGCAGCGGTGATGGTGCCAGAGGATAATCTAGAGGAGGATCTCCTAGATGGGTTCTTGTGACAATCGGCTTGAAAGTGATCTGGTCCCACCTTTTTGTAAAAGAAACACGTTCTAATTGGACACTTTAGTAGCATATGGGTGGTGGCATGACAGTACGAACATTCTCGAGAAATCGGACGCGAAAACTCGTACTTTTCCATTGAGAAACGTGTAAGATAACACAATATCTGTAAAAACTAATCTGATTCCGAGATATCTGAGGCCAGAAACGGATCCGGAGCGGTTGATTTAGTGGGGAACCGGTCTTAGAGTGAAAAAAACCGGGTTAAATAGAGGTGAACCGGTCAAGGGAGTAAGAATTGGTTCAGAAAAAAAAACCGGTTTTTTTTTTTTTGGGCAGTGCCGCGTGGCTGTGTTCTAGCGGCGCGTGGAGGCGCATGCCAACTCCGATTGGGGTGATTTCGACGGATTTTGGTTCGTATTGAAGAGACGAAGGTTTTGATATATTATATGGGTGGTTTAGGGTTATGTATCGATGTGGCGATTGATCAAGAAAGGAGGGTGCGCGCGAAATCTGGGCTGCGCGACTAGGGGATATTGCAGAGGCGCGTGAGAGCGCGTGTGATGTCCGAATGGGGTGTTTTCAACGGGGTTTGGTTCGTATTGAAAAGACGAAACTTTTGGTATATGTGTTGGGTTAATCGAGGTTCTGTAGAGCTTCGAACAGTGGATCGATAGTTGGATAAAGTTAGGGTTTTTGATTGGTTGGTTGCTTGGGTTGATGATGCTAGGGTTTTTTATTTGGATTTGATTGAAGATTAGATGAGAGATTGGTTCTAGAGGAGGATGAACCCCTCTGATACCATGTAACGAAATAGAAACAAAAGAGAGATTGAAGAAGGAGAATGAAAGAATTGTATTACTTTCTTGATGATAGAATGTACAATAGAGTAGTAATATATATACTAGAAATAAAACCCTAATCTAGGATACAATTAGGAAAGTATAATGGGAACACAATCAATACAATTAATACAATATAGAAAGTATAATAGAAATAGGAAACGTAATATATATTATATTCTAACATGTATTCGTGAATAATAGTAGAGCCAGAGCAATTTGGCTTCATTTTGAACATTTGTTAGGGGTGCACAATGGTTCTTCGTTATTGCGGCTGAAGCTTAATGATTGGTGGCTCACTAAAGTAAGATATATTTGTTTCAAGGAAATTCTTTCGTTTGTTCCAGCATGTATTTGTTGAGAATTATAGAGATGTCAAAATTTGGGTAAGTTTGAACAACAATTAATGCCTACTAGCTACTTGATTAACAATATTTTGCAGTACATTAGTGCTGCTTTTTCAACATCGTCATTGTTTAATAGAGCTAATTGTAAAGATATGGCTTAGTTGAAAAATGTGGGCTTACTAAATGTTCAGGTGATTTCTCGACAGAGCCTAGTACTTCATTAGAATATGCCTTCGAGGGGGAGGGGGTTAAGTTGAGTTCGGATGGGTGTTCTAAGAAGTAATATTCTTGTTTTAAGTAATAACAAATTACTTAACTAATCTTGTTTTGAGGGTTAAGTTGATATCTCGACAGAGCCTAGTATTTCACTAATCTTGTTTTTATAATAACAATAACATTAATCATATGTAATTTAACTAAGTTGATGTTTTAAGTAATAGCCATAACTACTTTTATCCTACGTGGACAAAATCGTCGAGCTGGCACCGAGATCATTCTTCTACAAAGTTTACAAATTACTTTTGTCTTACATCACACACTTCTACTTGATCAAAGCATAACCACAATGGTATATCAATGAAGATCAAAAGCTCAAAGCAAGTGAAGAACCGAAGATACTCTCTAAAACACTCGAAGACTCGTTTATTTTAAACTTGAGTGAGTGTTTAAGTTTTCTTTATAAAGGTTCTTGTTTGATAATCTTTATAGCTCATACGTATTGTTTTAACATTATTAGATTGATCAAAATCAAGTTTGAATCAAGATTATTTCAAAACTTCATTATAGCAAAAATCGGTTTTGAAATAAATTCATTTTAAATTCAAAACGACCTTATTTTGAGTTCTCCCGAAAATAGGTGTTTTAGGAACCTATATTTGACCGTCCCCAAGTATCAAAAATAATTTCGGAGTTTAAATGCAAAAGTAATTTTTTTGGGATTTTTGCTGGCAGTCTAAAGCTGCTCAGTCGATTGATGATTTATAACTCAGTCGACTGATGAGATGTGCTCAGTCGATTGAGACTTCAAAAACTAACCGTTGAATTTCTGATTTTTTATTATTTTTGGTACCAAACCTTTACCCACTCCCTCCAAACAGCCATATTATGTCATATACTATATATACTCATTATAGACATTATTCAAAGACACTTGGATCATTCTAACTCTATTATCTTAATCTATACTCAATATTCAAGAACTTAGTTTTGATTAATCATTATTCTTTTGAGCTATAAATTGTGATCAAACTTGATATCTCTTAGTGTCAACTTAATTTGTAATCTTCAAATACTTGAGAGCTATTATACATTGGTGTTTGTCACCAAAATCTTATTCGTCAAACATTAAGAGGAGTTTATCTTTTAGATTAACAAGAAGTTTTTTTTCTTGTGTGAGTGTTGCGAGAAATCAACATTTGTAAAATGTGTAAGAATGATACACTTGTAGATGTTTGATCTTCACCTAGAAAAAGATCGGTAATAGTGAAAATTCTCGGGAAACTATCCGAGCGCGGACGTATGGTCTAACAAACCGAACCATATGGACAAAAAGCCTTAGACTTCAATCGATTTAATCTTTCTATCTTTAGCTCTTTTATTCATTGCTATATTATTGTATGTGATTGGGATTGCTTGCTTGTTTAGCTTGATTGCTTGCTTGTTTAGCTTGATTGCTTGATATAGATTTCAATGTTTTTTGAAACTTTTTCAAAAATTAGATTAAGTTTCAAAAACCCTATTCACCCCCTTCTAGGATATTTTTCGACCTACAAAAATAATTTAACCTGTATGTTCGTATTATTTAAAAATAGTCCAAAAATTGAAATTATATACCGTGAACATTCTTAAAAATAATAGATTGAGATGACCAATAATATATGAATACATAAAATACGTCTTTAGTGTGAGTGTTTTAAGTTTAATGTAATATGTAGAAATGTGTATAAAACTTATCTAAGAATGTAGAACTAATACACATCATAATATTGCATTTTTAACTATTAGATTTTTATACTTTTTAGAGAAAGTTTTGATCAAAAATAATATTTTATAATATATAATAATATAAGTGTATATATATATATATTTATAGCTAGCCCTCGGGATTTCAAAGAGCCGTACCTCACCACTAAAATAATTTCATACCAAATGATTTACCATTATTATTGCGTGTATATATAACTTGAATTCTAATAGAGGTTATGTCTAATTTATATACTTATAGATAACTAATTTATATACTTATATATTAATAATAAAATTAACAACAATTGTTAACTCCTAATTTAACACATAAAAAATATAGTAATTTCTCAATTTGAGCTTAACAAAATACTATTATAAAAAGAGTAATGACAATTAAATTTCCCAACTACACTAAAAACTCTATAAATTAATAATATTGGGACTGACCAATTTTATTAATTAAAAGAGATTTGAATTTATCGATAAGTTAATAATTTATAGAAAGATTTGTATTTTCAATATTGTTCTCTTGATTTTCTATAAAATTAATTAAGTAAATTATATTATCCTTTGATAAATAATTCAAAAGATCTGTATTTTCAATAATTTTAAACATTTATGTTCCCAATATTGTTTTCTTGATATTCTTTAGATTTATATATGTTTCAAATATTGTGAAGTTCGGCAATTTCTAATTTGCTACGGTGCCTATTTCTCAAAAATAAGCCATCAAAGCAATAACGAAACCAAATAATTTTGGCAAATGTAAATTCTAACAAAAAGTAAACAACATTGTATTCATATATTTGAAAGGCATGCCATTATGTCTAAAAATGTGAATTATTAATTCACGTAATGGACAGGCTTAAGGGGACCTTATAAAAAAGTATTATCTTATAAATTTAGTGAAAATATTAATTAGCTCTTTGAGCCAAGTGGGATCGGCAAAATTTATTAATTTAGGGAGGTTATTATTTTATTGAGCTTCTACTATATTTTTGTTTTTCTATTTCCTCTTGCATTAATTGTTATCTTCACATTATTACAATATCACTCAAACCAAAATTCAAATATACCTTTAGTGCAATATTTAAGACTATCTCTCCTCCATATGTTCTAACACCTTTATGTGGTTTTTTCACCTTATATATGCCATATCTAAAAGAGAAAAAAAACGTAAATTTTTAATTTAGGACATTGAATTTTATTTTTTTTATTTAAGACAAAAAAATTTACTATTATATGAAGTTTAATTTCTTATATTTGAATTTGCTTACATTAGATTATGAAATATAATATTTATTTTCTTTATCTCCCCCACCACTCTCATATTAAAATTTTAAATATTTATGTTCCCAATATTGTTCTCTTGATATTTTTTAGATTTATGTTTCAAATATTATGAAATTTGGCACTTTCTAATTTGCTACAAAGCCATTTTCCCAAAAAGAAGCCTTCAAAGCAATCACGACACTAAAAAAATTTCGCAAATATAAATTCCAGCAAAAGTAAACAACATTGTATTAATATAATTGAAAGGCATGATAGTATGTCTAAAAATGTGAATTATTAATTCATGTAATGGATGGGTTTAAGAGGATCTTGTAAAAAAGTATTATCTTATAAATTTAGCGAAAATATTAATTGAACTTTTTGGCCCGAGTCGAGATCGGCAAACTTTATTAATTTAGGAAGATTATTATTTTATTGAGTTTTTACTGTATTTTTGTTTGTTTATTTCCTCTTGCATTAATTGTTATCTTCACATTATTGCAATATCACTCCAACCAAAATTCAAATATAACTTCATTGCAATATTTAAAACTTTATCTCTCTTCCATATGTTCTAACACCTTTATGTGGTTTTCTCTTCTTACACACCATATCTAAAAAAAAGTGTTCTTAAATACACCCACAAAATCCGTCTTCTCACTCCAGGGAAAATACTTTCTTCTCACCCCACCAATTTTTTTAGAAAACTTGCAATTCACCCCAGTGGTGGAGTGAGTTTACTGAAATAATATAGGGACGATAATATTTCGTCGCTAAAAGTAAAAATATTAAATAATATAAATTTTTGCATTAAAATAAAACATAATAAAAAAATTTACATCGTTAATTTAAGTATGGTTAATTTTTTTCCCATCAAACAAACAAATATGGTTAAGTTATTTTTTTCATCAATTTTTTTTAGAAAAATCGCTTTATATGTAAAATATTCATAATAATCGAACAATATATATATATATATATTATATGAAACGAATATTGAAGTTAACAAAGGAAGAACCTAGATGATGATAAAGACGGGTCATAAGAGGGAGGAAGTTTGTGTGTTGGACATAAACATGTGAAAGTTGCCACAATAAGATGACGTAATATCACAATATGGTTAATAGATGAGGGTCTCAGCTCTCAATTATCACTAATATTAATGTATTGATGTCGTATAATTTGAGTAAATTTTTTTTTGTATAAATACTTTATAGTATCATGAGGGAAAGAAGTAACTGGTTTGAATAAGGAGAGTAAAATAGATGAAATTAAGGTTTCATTAGTACTACTCACAATGTGTGATTTGGTCTGTTGATATTACTATGCCACTTCCAATTGAGAGGAAAAGAAACTCGAGTTGTATCAATTCCAACAAAGAAGAAGAGGAACTCTAATTGTAGTAATTTTAGCGGAGAAGAAGAGGTCCTCTTCTTCTTTCTTCTCAAACTGGTCAAACTCGACCCAATTAGGCAATTAATGCTCGATATTGTATGTTAAATTTATTTTCATAAAATATTATAAAAATAGTGCTTATATATATATATATATATATATGATAAAAACAAAAAATATAGTATTAAGAGGACCACAGAGTCTTGGTCAGCGTACATATAAACTTGGTTTTTAACTATGAAGCACGAATATGAATACGGGTATCGGATACGACACTGCACTAATACAGTGATACGGCAAAATTAGAAAAATATAAGATACAAATCGTCTTGGATAAGGATAATAAAAAATAATTATATAATATATATATATATATATATAATTATTCAGTTATAAGAATTTTATAAATTTATGAACAATATTATGAATATTCATAAAACTAAATCAAACGACTGAGCAATTTATTTGCATAATAACTTAAAAGTATATATAATATTCTCACTTGAATACCAGAAGAAGGATAGAGAGACCGAACAACGAAACGAAGGATGGAGTGTTTTGGTCAATCATTTCATCTTCTGATAAAAGGGTTGACTTATTCACTGAGCTGTAAATGAAAAACTTAAGTATTTTTAGAGGTTTCTATGTTAAATGAATTATTTGTTATTTTTAAAGCGGCTCCAATAAATTTTTTTTACAAAACTTACCCTATCATATCCCTCCCGTATCTGAAATTTTAAAAAAAATAAAAAAATGTTGGATATTCGGATTCGTATCATGTCGTATCCATCGCGTATCCGTGCAGGATACGTATTCGACACCTATACTCTGACCCTAACTGAAGTATTCGTGCTTTAGAGGTATCTAATTATTATATATATATATATATATATAGATAGATAGATAGTAAAATGGCATACTTTAACCAGATTGTGCCATGTGTCCTCCATTAAATGGGGTTGTAATATCTATCCTATAATTTCAATATAATTCCTTTATTTATTAAATATTAATAATTACTAAATATTTAATATTTAAATAAATGCCTATAATTTCATACTAATATAATTCTTAAATATTTAATAGATAATAAAACCCTCTCTTCACATTTAATTTTTCTTTCATAGTTTTGTAACTTCCATTCCTTCTTACTTTCTAAGTAATTGTGTTTTAAATCATTAATTGCTCCTCTTTTTCCTCCTAATAATGATTTTTGTAATTTAATTTTTTATTTTTTTACTCTCCCAATTCTTTCGGTTTTCTCCTAAAATTATTACTCTTTATTCTCTCTCCTATTTTCTCCCCTATAAATCCAAAATATTCATCCTATTTTCTCTTTCTCACCATATCTCTCCCCTGAAACTCCAATTTTTGAAATGGGTTTAATTATACCTTTCTCTTTACTATTTTCATGGCTTTTTATTTCTCCATTCTCTCTTATATAAATATTTTGATTTATAATTATTGCTCCTTATTAATTTCTCATCTTTTTCCTCCCAATAATTATTTTTGGCTCTCTTCTATTTCCTTTAAAAATTAGATGCACACTAAAAATTAGCAAAAAAAACCATTTGAATTCCATTGCATGACAGTTTCGCGAAGATGGATCATTGTTGGCTTATTAAATTGACTTTACTCATACAATGTATAACCTTTGTGTATTATCCTTCTTTACTAGGATGTAGACATTTATTAAGGTATCATGCATGATTAAAAAGCTTCAATATTGTAACAAAAGCACATTAAAAGTTAGCAAACCCCCCTTGAATTCCATTACATGACGATTTCAAAAAGATGGATCATTGTTGGCTTAATAAATTGACTTTATTTGCACAATATATAACCTTTGTGTATTCTCCTTCTTTACTTTTGGTATTGCTTTCCAATGAAGTAAGTTATGAAGATAATTATTTATTTCACATTGTTATTTCTAAATAGCTTTTAAGCAAAGTTGTTTGTTTTCGTTATGTTGTCCAATCATCATACCCCTCTTCCATATGTTTTAATCTTTCCTCCGATTTTTGCACGAGGTATCTTATTTTTAGTTCTAAAGAGAAAATTATGTCTAATCTATCTTTCGATCTTTTTCATTGATTTTTAGGTACAATATTGTGTTAGTATAAGATGCAAAGTATTTGAAATAAAGTTGTTTTTCAAGAGATTGCAAAAAGGAATAATTTATAACATTTGTAAGAGAACGTAAAAGTTTTAATTGTTTAATTTATTATATGTGTACATATATTTTGCCTACTTTACTTCTATGATGCATTAGGCACTTTGATTTGCTGAAATTAGGTTAAAAAAATGTAAATCTTTGCATATTTCTCCATTTTTTCCAGGCTATTATCAGGTTGGGTGCGACAGGTCACAATTAAAAAGCTTCTTGAATTACATTTTGTAATGGTATGTGTTTACCACGCATGGTGAAGAAAATGTAACTTGATTAGATGTCAAGCTAAGGTCTTTTTTTGTTCTATAAATTTATAATGCTTACTACAATTGTTAAGTCATATATGGATTTTCCCCTAAAAAATAATGATGATTAATTATTATGTCTTAACATATGTGATTTAACAATGTAAATTATCAGAATATTTTAATTTTCACTTTAAATCTATGTAATTTCTATTGAAGAATTTGGTTATAAAAGTAGCCATTTTAAAGTATGTACAGATAGATACATGAACAAAGATCAAGCAAAGTTTTTTTAAAAAAATTGATTTTCAATTCTATATAGACTATATTTTGGAATTGATGTTGTATGCTGATTTATGTATTCTCCAAATTACAACGATATAAAAGAGAAAATTGTTGAAAGTGCACAGCATCGTTCGGTAGAGAATTTTATACGAGCATTGACCCAATTTGATGCTATAGGTAATTGAGCCCAGGAGTAAAATTGTTATCTATTGCATTTGTCTTTTACATTCTACTTATGATATTATTTGCAATACCTCAATCAAATTAAATTACTTTTTTATACACAAGAAAATTTCTTGGAATTGCACATATATATACACACTGAACTGTTAGGAAGTTTTTGTCCTTTTACATATATTTGAATATTTTTGTAAGATTAGTACTCTTCCTTAATTTCTTTGTTACATGTACTGTTCAACCAACATTTAAAGATAATCATATTGTATTTTGTTTATGTCAAAATGTATATGTACTCAATTTTAAAAGATTAAAATAATATAATATGCAATTTCTTTAAAACGTCCGCACATCGTGCGGGTTGAAAGCTAGTTTTGACAGAATTTTCCACACAAAACAAATGTGAGACATGAGAGAGATTTATCTATTTAGTTTGGGGTATTTGCTAGAAAGTTACAATTAGATTTATTATTTTTTTTCTTGGTGGAAATTGGATTAATTATTGAATGTCAATATACTTTCCCAAATACTAAAGGGAACATGAAAAGATAAATTAGTGGCCTTTTTTTTTAATGTATAGAAATTGGGGTGAGTAATTAATGTATAGAAACCGGAGCAAGTAGAATGAGTTTTACGCTATTTTTTAGGTTAAGATTGACGTGAGTTTGACTTTTGCTGGGGTGAAAAGACGAATTATGCGGATGCATTTAAGAAAAAAAAAACGTAAATTTTTAATTTAGGACATTGATTTTTTTTAATTTAAGACAACAAAATACTATTATATGAGGTTTAATTTCTTAAATTTTAATTTGCTTACATTAGATTACGAAGTATAATAATTACTTCTCATCTCCCCCCGCCACTCTCATATAAAATTATATATTTATTACACCTATTTAATATCATTTACTCAATAATAATTATATATAACAAAAAATTACATTCCAAACTTTTCATTATTTCCTCTTACAAAAGATTCATATAGTCTCCGTAGTATTTCTTATAGTTTCTCTTCAATATACTTTTTTTTTTCCTTTCAAATTTTATTGCTAACAGTTTTTTCCTTTTCATATGTTTTGAAATGTCGAAGATATCCAACCAACATTGTTTTCTTTCACTACTTTCGTAACACCTAACATATCCTACATCAATATTGTAATAGGAATTTTCTTGGCATATATGTGGGAGCAATGACCCTAATTTATAACTTAGGCTAGTTATTTTAAGGGAGAACTTGGATGATTACATATGATATTATAATAGATTCAGGACCATTGCGGCCTAATGTAATTTGTGTTCAATCTTATTGATTACTCCAATCTCCTTAAGGTAATGTTTTATTGTAACTTATGTTTAACGATATAGTTATGTTTTACCTTATAATTCAATTCTAATGAATTTACCTTTTTTTTTAAACGTATTTAAAGTAGTGAAGCACATCAAGTAGTGTTTTTCTCCACTCCATTGATAATGTACTCCTTCAAAGTTACTTGCGTCAACTTCTTTTTTCCTTTTACTATTTTTGCACTTTACAAATTTCACATGTATGAAAACAAAGCTTTGGGATCATAATAATGCATTTATCATATGTGTGGTGCATCCTTATGGGTTTAAAGCTAAATTCCACGCAAGACAACACACTACAAATAATGTAAAATATATTATACATATAAGTATAAATATTAGAAAAGAGGTAAAAAGTCTTGTGTAACAATATTTTTGGCAAAAAATCCAACGAATAATATTTTTAAATAGTAAGGCATATATATCATTATTATTCTAAAATAAGATTTTTTTTATCAATTGTATTTTAAAATAAGAGTTTTGACTGAGTGCAAACTTAGCTTTGCACATAATTGTATTTTGTGCAAACTTAACTTTGCAATCAAAAAAATTAATGCAAATTTGTTTTGCATGATATGTTTATATTTTTTAACAAGTATATTCTTATATTTCATTCATAAAACTTTAAAATAATGCCAAATAAACACAAATACATAATAATATCTTAAAAAATAAGGACTGCAAACTTAACTTTGCACAATTTCGAAAAAATTATTATATGCATTTTATTAATAAATAGGTTTTCAATATGCAACTTGTTAAAATTATTCTAAATTCCTATCAATTAAACACTTATGTATATTAATATGCTAAAAAACATGTAGTCCAAACTTAATTTTGCATGTTTTCATAAGAAAATACAATTTAAAAATCTACTGCAAAGTTAACTTTGCACTCTTTTTAAAATTTGGTCAAAGATAGGCACTTAATTTACAAAAATATTATTCCCTGGTTTTCTTGTAAATTTTGTTTTTTATATAAGCCATATTTTTTAATATTCCCATATAAATATAACCATGTTAAAGGTTTAGATATTTAATTAATCCACTTTCGATTTGAGCTTTATGATAAAATTTGATAGAGATGATTTATTTATTATAAAAAATATTTTTACCAAATTTTATAAAAATATTTTTACCAAATTTCATAAAAATATTTTTTTGTTATTTATCGAAATGAACTATTTTTAAATTAGTTAATTTAAGAATAAAATTGTATACTAGTTCAATTTTCAATTCTCTAAACACATAAACTTTATTAACTCAATGTTACGGAAATATTTGCTAACTGTTACCAAAATTCTTTTGCCATTATATTTAGGTTTTTGTATCTGAAATATTTTATGTTTAGACTTGTGTATCCGAACTATTTCAAGAAAGAAAAAAAAAGGAAAAAATATTTTTCTTACATAAAAATAATATTTTTTATTTTCACACGTAGAAAACGCGACGCTGGTTCGTCATGTATGCAAGTTTCACGATCCACACGTCTCTTTTTCTATTCATGGCATTGCTGTAATTTAATGCACGGCGAAGGTCAACTTTATATCGTCAACTTCCATAAACACTGTCTCCGACCAAAACCCCTCCCTTTTCCCTTCTCCGTTCCGATTTTCTTCCCCGTCGACAATTTCCGCCTCCCTATCTCCGTTTGCTTTAAAAAGCGACCAAATGGAATTCGAATCCAACTACAGTGAAGTGGACGATACTACCAATGTCACCAACAATACTGACAATCACGGATGGCAAAAGGTGACGTACGCTAAGAAACAGAGGAAGCTTCCGGCGAAGCAATCGGATTCCGGAAAGATCGTTCAGAATGGATCTTCCATTGGCGGTGGCGGTGGCGGTGATAAAGTATTTCAGTCGCTAGAGAAGCAATCGGAGGAGCGTCGTAGACGTATAGAAGCTCAGAAAGCGGCAATTGCTGCTGCTTACGATACTCCGATCAGATCGTCGAAGCACCGGTCCGATGACGAAGCCGATGATAGCGATGCTGAAGGTGCCGATGGTGTTGTTCAGAACGGGAACGTTGATGAGAAGAAAACGAAGCCGAAGAAACCTAAAAAACCCAAGGTTACGATTGCTGAAGCCGCTGCAAAGATCGATGCGTCTGATCTAGGGGTTTTTCTCGCTGATGTAAGGGTGAGTTTCATTCAATGTGAATTCTATGTATCCTAGGCCATTTGATCTGATCTGTTGGTTTTAGATCATATTAGATCGATCAATTATTTGCCTGAGTTGTTTAAAGATTGGATTTTGTGCGTTTGCTATTTGTTGTTGTAGGCGTCGTATGAATCGCAACAAGAAATACAGTTGATGCGATTTGCGGACTATTTTGGTCGCGCATTTTCAGCTGTGAATTCATCTCAATTCCCGTGGACGAAGTTGTTCAGAGAGTCTACTATTTCGAAAATTGCAGACGTGAGTTAGCCTTACATTTCCCTTTGAGACTAATCATATACAAATTCAGTGCCTCAAACTTTCTATATTTTTTATTATTGATTATTGGTTATTGATTTTCTGAAATAAGATTACGAGCAGCTGTTACTGTACTAGCCCTTGAATTATGCAATTATAACTCTTTAATATATCAGAAGCTTGATGTTGTCAACACATTATCAACAGTTGTGTTGTTATATATCTTCATCATGTGACGAAGGGACTCGTAAATAGTGCCCATCCACATATGGAACTAATGTCTGTTTGTGACTTAGTGTTTTGCGATGAACATTCCCTATGCAGGGTTTTGTGGTGATACATATGAAAAAAGAGCTAATATCTGCATGCACTCGTCACCCTCTCTCACTCGGAGAATTGGTCTCATAACTTTACACCATATTTTTTACTTGATTCTTTTGGGTTCTTACGCAATAAGCCAATAACCTACCATAGTTTCATTAATAGCTTTGCATTCTCTTTTGTGGCCAGAACTTACTCCTCCATTAGAGAGGTCATGAGTTTGAATCCACTCTCCCCAATTTGTGCATTTAAAAAAGAAAAAAGAAAACTCAGCCATCTCTTGGTTTGACAACGAACAAGGAGATTGCTTTTTCAGAATTCGTACAGTGCACAGAAATTAAGTGCTGATTTTATGACATTGTTGCATTTGTTATGCATTATATCTATAAGCACGCTATTCCCTATTTAAGTAAAGCTTGGATTGTTGCTACTTGCTTCAATGTCTTAGATATCAGCTTGTTCCTGTAACTGCAAGGATGTGTTTTCCTATCACAAGCTCCTTTTTCCTTTTTAGTCTATCTGAATGCATAGCATGTTCTTGTCATGAGTACTGTTAATCTTTCTCAATGTAAGGTCATGAACCCAAATGTTGTTCAACTCTTATTGATATATGATTGCTTTTTACCTGCTATATAGTTTTTTTATACGTGCGTGTACATGACAATGATGTAACCCATTTCCTTGGTAAAAAAGGATTGGCATTTTTAATATTTGTCCTAATTTGTCAGAGGAAAAAAGGAAAAAAAAAACTGAACTCTTATAGATGAAAATCATAGCTGGATATTTATTTACAACTTTTGGACGATATTACGGCCCATCTTTTATACACTAGTGTGATGAGTCATACTTGGTATTCATTTTATTCGCCTTAATTTATCATTCGCTTATTTGATTGTTGATTAGCAATGATAATTTGCTGCCTCTCCATAATATGTCTCTATTAATCCAAAGATTCATATTATGCTAGCAAAACGTGATACTTGTTTTTTTGTGCAAAAGCAATGCTTGTGTAGTTGTGTGGTTCGGATATAGGTTACTTGAAACAAAACAATGAAAAACAATAGTAAATGGGTTAAGAACTACCTTACTCTTGCTAATGGTGAGGGTTCTAATCACGTTGCTATTCTTCAATTATTTTTGGAAGAAAGAAGCTCAGAGTTAATATGGGACGAAAATGTGAAAGGGCTTCGCTTGTGGTTGAATTCCCTATTAGCCTTGTATAATAGAGATGAATTATATGGTTTCCTAATTAATCACTATGGCTACAGATTTCTAGTAATCCATCTTTGTTAGGAGCATAATTATTTGGTTTACCCTTCAACAGATTCCAGTTTCTCATATTTCTGAAGCTGTTTTTAAGACATCAGTTGACTGGATCAGCCACCAGTCATATGAGGCCCTTGGTTCCTTTGTCTTATGGTGCTTAGACAGTATTCTTGCGGACTTTGCAAGCCAACAAGCTGGTGCTAAGGGCTCAAAAAAGGGTTTGCAACAGACATCTTCAAAATCTCAGGTAATGTGGTGGGATTTCTTCTGTATTTTTTTTTCGAATTGTTATATTTTATCCTCTAGAGATTATTTTTTATTTTTTTGTAAGACATGCGAAACTGCAAGTTTTGCATTGTCACTTGTTGGACACAATGTTTTAAAAGGCGTTCGAGGCATACGCCATTTTTTGGGGTAAAAATGAGGCCTACACCTCACTGGTTTGAGGTGCACCTGAGGCGTAAGCCTCAAGGCGTGTGAGGCATAAAGGCATTAATACTGCTTTAAACCCTAGATCTAAACGGCCAAAAAAGAGAGAGAGGGATAAAAAATGGCGAGCAGAGAGAGAATAGGTGAGATGAGGACTTCAAGAAGGTAAAAGAGACGGAATTTAGAGGAGAAAAATAACGCTTACCTGAAAATATGGTGGTCATCGGCGGTGGTGGCAATGGAGAAAAAACCCTGAAGTGGGGAAGAAAGAAGAAAGACAACGGGAAAGAAAGAAGAAAGACTGGAATAGACTTCGTTAGCCTATTTATCTTTGGACCCACACAAAAAACTCTTTTTGTCCTTCTGCCTCAAGATATTAGATTTTAAAAAAAAACTGTCTTTTGATCTTTTTACCCAAAAATATTAGATATATTTTTTTTCCAAAAATATTGTTTTTTTGTTATAAAAATAATTGTTTTTTAATATTATTTTTTTGCTCTATAGTATTTTAATATTTAGGAAAATAGACTTTGATATTTTGATTATGCATTTTTATAAATTGTTTGGGATTAAAGAATTTGTATATAAGCTTTGATATTTTGGTTATGCAATTTTATAAATTGTTTGGGATTAAAGAATTTGTATATAGGCATTGATATTTTGGTGTGATGCACTAGATTAATTAGCTTTTATGTAGTAACATGATATTTGCTTCTTTGGTGTGATAATTTGAGATTGTTCTTATGTTTGTAAAGTTGTTATTTGGCTCTTTTAGTAATGATAATCATTTTATTATATTTTTAGAATTTTATTAGGGAAAAACTAAATAAAAAATGAGGCTTACGCCTCAATGCGCCTCGAGGCCTACGCCTCGCCTCGCTCGGACAAAACACCTCAAACTCACCTCTCGCCTTTTAAAACATTGGTTGGACAACAAGTTTCCTGGTTTAGTCAACTAGAATGAGATGTAGGAGCGCCGGGGACAACTTCATAGTTTCTTTTAAAAAATAAAAACCATAGCATAAATTAATTAACCGACATGGTACATGGACTGAAGCCCTTAGATGTTCCTGGTTTAGATACACATATTATCACTACATAATATAGGTAATACAGAAGAGGGGGCATGGATGTATGATTGGCTTATATCATTCATCATGGCATGCTTTGCCAAAGCATCCGCAACAAAATTTGCCTCCCTATAAGCAAAAGAGAGCCACAAACGATTATAACGTTGAATCAGCTGCCCTATACCATCCCAACAGTTCTGCAGGGAGTGCTTCCTCATATCGTTCCTGCGAAACATATGAAAAATCATAGAAGAATCGGTTTCATTATGAATCTCATGAACATTTTATTGAATGCCCATTTCAGGCCCTTTTTTAAGGCCCACAACTTCATAGTTATAAATCTAGATGATATAAGTAAATTTTGGAGCTTGTTTTTTAGTTGAATTGGATTTTAAGTTTAGTTTCCGCAGCTGGTAGTGATCACCCAAACGACAGCCATTCTAAGATTTGAAACCCTAGGCCGAAAATAGGAGTCCTAAAAAGAACCATTTAGTTTCTGATAAAAATAAAAAAAAAGTCATAAAGTCAATTTGGTACAAGTGGAAGTACCCTTCATGGAACTTGTGGGTGAGCTGCCTATAGTGTACTTGGTAATTATAAAGTATTTTTTTTAATTTAAATTTTACAGGAGTCAAGGATATTCTATTAAAATTATTAGGTTTTGGGTATTTTGCTGTTTAATTTACTAGTCTTAGTAGTTGTTGGAATAAACTAGCCCAATAAATATAGCTGAATTCTCTCAAAATGATTATGTAAATTTGAGTAATGTTTGCGTATCATTATAAACCTTGCCACGGTGAAGTATTCTTTGCCATGCTTTTGGATTTGTCATCTGTCTACACCTTACATTTGGGGTTCTAAGGATTTTGCGACATATGTTACACACGTTGCTTAGACAAGCATCCATATGCCCGCTTGTAAGATTCCATGTTGTGCAGCTGTTCAGGCTGGAACCCTCACTGGCGCTTGTGTGTTGAGAGAGGGGGAATTAATTACTGGTGTGAAGAAGAGTGCCCACATCATTAGGGGCATGAAGATCAGAAAGCACAACCAAACAAAAAAATCTACTTAAAAGATACTGTAGGATTGAGAGACCACATTTAGAAGTGATTCTTGTGAAGTGCCTATATCTCTTGTAAGTTAAAAAAGTGTTGAACATGTAAAACTATAATGGCCGCTGCATTACTGTCTTCAACTTCTTGGGGGAACAAAAATTAGAGCGCGTGCTCAAATGCCCGGGGACCATTAATTTTACCTGCTGTTAGTGTTAGAATACCAGAATAATTTTGATGCTAACATTTATTTTTTGAGCTATTTACTTTCAAATGATCTAGTTGTTTTATGCTGCACTACATCTTTTAATAGTAATTATCTTACCATATTCTGATTACATCTACATACTATTGAAATATCAGGTTGCCATGTTTTTAGTAGTAGCAATGGTCTTGCGGCGGAAACCTGATGTTTTAATTAGTCTATTGCCAACTTTGAAGGAAAATTCAAAGTATCAAGGACAAGATAAGCTTCCACTTATTGTATGGGTGATTGCTCAGGTGAGTGGAAAACAATAAACTCAATCGAAACTAAAGTATTGTTTGAAAGGCAGTTGTTGCCTTTTCTTCTCATAACAATAAACACAGTTCCGCTTAAGTACTCATGAAGCAGAGCTGGTCCTATGATTTGAGGGGCTCTGTGCAAAAACTTAAAATAGTGTCCTTCTACATAATCATTTATATAAATAGATATGAAATTTTATATATCTTTATGACACAAAAAACGTTGTGCCGATTAAAGCTTTTTTTGGGTAATATGTTTACTTGTTTTAGTTTATATAAAACTTTAGAGGGCGATCTAGAGAGAGGCTAGATGGTGTGGGAGAAATAGAGTGAAAATCACTTTGAAGTAAAATAAGAGAGAGAAAGGTAAGAATTTTTTTTATTAATAAATATTCCTATGAGATTCTTTGTTCTAGAAATTTGAGAGGGGGAGGGGAGAAAGAGGCGCAATTAAAACAAGGGATAGAAAAAAAAAATCTTTTTCAAGGTATCTTATTGAAAAAAAAAAACTAGAGAGAGAAATTGAGAAGTTGAAAATGTGAAATGGCAAGAGGGAATAATTTTTTTTTTCTTTTTTAAAGATAAACTTTCTTAAAAAAAATTAAAACTTGAGAGAGAAAGAAGTTGGAAATATAAAATGGGAAAAAGGGATGAAGTGGAAAAGGCTGAGGAAGAGAAAAAAAATAGAGAGAAACAAGATGCAAATATAAAACGGGAAAAATGGATTTATGGAGAGGTCTCGAACTTGGGTTGACGTAGAATAAAAAAAATCATTTTCCAAGCCATCTAGGCCCCAATTATGTTCTTTGGGCCAATATAGGGCCCCTAAATATAATATAGCTATACCCTATTTCAGTATTGAATATAGGGCTCCTAAATATAATACGGAGATGGACCATATTTTATTATTGGGCCATTGTGCCCCTTTACGGTGAGCATGCATTTTTATGCTAAACTTTAATTTTTATCATACAGGCTTGCCAAGGAGATCTGGCTGTGGGCCTGTACTCATGGGCACATCACTTATTGTCCATTCTTGGGGGTAAATCAGGTTCTAATCCGCAGTCTAGGGATCTGGTTTTGCAGTTGGTGGAAAGGTTTGATCATTTACTGTTTATGTAGTGAGCTCACTGCCTCATTTTGTTTCGTCCTTCGAAATCTTCAATAATTTCAAATTTGTTTCCCATCTGTTTCAGAATTCTGTCTGCCCCAAAAGCTCGCACTATTTTGGTAAATGGCGCTGTAAGAAAGGGTGAGCGTTTGGTGCCGCCTTCGGCTTTTGATCTGCTGCTGAGAGTGACCTTCCCTGCATCTTCAACCCGAGTGAAGGTGGGAATTGCCCAGGGGAACTTGCTGTTATTCTTCAAATATTTACTTATTTTTGTAGTTTTTTCCTTTTTTCTTGGTGGTGAGTTTGATTACACTTTTTCCATTAAAAATGCTCAAGATTCCTAATTTTCCATCTTTAGTTGTTTGCAATAATTTTACTAGGAATTAATTTGTATGGTGAAACTTGCTTTAGTGTACTTTTTTCTTCTCCATGAAATCCAAAAACCCAACCCCCTTACGTTTTTGTCTTCCATAAGGCAATTTTCCATGTAAAAGAACTCAAAAGAATTCGATTCTTTTCCATGTAAACCAATCAAGCACTCCTGAAAATATACATCAAAACAATTCCTTTTACTCACCTTTGAGGGTGTTTATTTTCCAGGCAACTGAAAGGTTTGTTGCTGTATATCCAACCCTCAAAGAGGTGGCTCTTGCGGGTGCCCCTGGTAGCAAAGCCATGAAGCAAGTTTCGCAACAGATGCTCACTTTTGCTTTGAAAGCAATTGGAGAAGGTAATTTTCAAGTTGGCACGACTTTCAAATCATCTTTGCAGTTAATTTCCGGGAACTTTTTTCTAAGGGTCCTTTTCGGTTTGGTGTAAAATAATTTCCAAATGGGTGAAAAGTAAAATGGTCAAAACATCGTGACCTATTTGGCATTGAGCTATGTGAACTACTTTTTTTCCTGTAAGTTTCATAATTGTAGGGCCTGATTGTCCATATTTTTGTACGAACAAAGAAGTCCATTAAAAGATCCAAAATATACACTGTTTCATATTCCTTTTTACCTTGGTGAAAAATGTTCTACCCCAGCTGGAATGGGCCCAAAAGGAAATTATAAAGTTAAGTACATCATATGGCAACTTTTGCAGGTATACCTGAGCTATCACGGGAAGCAACTAACATTTTTATCTGGTGTTTGACTCTGCACCCTGATTGCTGCAAGCAGTGGGTGAGTTTTATCTTTTAATACGCACTTTGCATTCATAAGAAATTGTCATTTGAACCGTCTCCTTCTTTATAATTTCACCTGGAATAAGTCTGAACTTCGTTACCATTTTATTTGATTTCAACAGGATAAGGTTTATATGGATAATTTAGATGCAAGTGTTGCTATTATGAAAAAGCTTACTGAGGATTGGAAGGCTCTATCTGTGAAACAGTCCTCTCTTGAGGCTCTTGGTGACACTATCAGGAGTTTCAGGCACAAGGTACCAATTTTTTTTTATGTTGCCCCAGTAATAGTTTAATTGAAGCACATACTTGCACGTCAATGAATCACAGATGCAAATGTGTTGTGTTCTAGAAAAGTGCAAGGCGGGTTTGAGGCATTTTATGTGGGTGAGGCATAAAGTCTCATTGTCTTTTGAAATTCAAGAAAATATTAAAAAAATAGTAGTAAAATAAAAGTGCTATTCAATGGTTATCAGGACTAAAAAATCTAAAATCATTGTTACCATCACAATAACCTAATAACGTTCATTAATAAATTTAGGGGCATTTTCCCCCTTTGATTAAAAAAATAAAAAATAAAAAAATTTAACCTAATAATAACATCTTCACAGAAGATGTATGAGAACTGGAATATGTTTTGAGTGCATTGACCTGTTCAAAGAATCTGTGCTTCATAGATGGCTATGCTAAAACCATAGCACTTTTGAACTCATTAAAAGTAAGGTCTAACGTGAAGATGCTGCTTCTAGTCTTCGAAGTTATGTTACTTACTTTCATTTGTTTGTATATAGAATGAGAACGCATTGATGGATGTAGAGGAAGGTGCTCGTCAAACACTCTTCAAGGATGCAGACAAGTACTGTAAGGTGATATTGGGAAGGCTATCACGGGGGCACAGGTGCATGAAAGGTGTTGGCTTGGTTATCTTTGCAATTGGCATCGGTATTGCTCTCATGCCCCAACAAAGCTTCGACTCTTGGGATTGGAATAAACTCTCTGTTTTGTTCAGCACCCAGCAATCCTTCTAAGAATATCAGGTGGTTGAAGCAAATCTGCAGCTAAAATGGTGCAAACAGTTGACAATGCTCTTTCTTTCTTTCTTTCTTTTTTTTTTTTTTTCACATCGAAATTCAGAAAGAGCAAAAGAAATCAGGTTTTGAATAATAATAAAGGTAAGAATGAGGGTACTTTTGATGTAATTTTATGATACTGTGACTAGAAAGTAGTTGGAGGTTTGTTAGTTGGGTAATCGTGAAAGAATGGATTTGGCTACAGGGTAACATGTAGGTCTTTGAATATGAGATAATATAGAAGAGATGGATAAGAATGTATGCTGCGGTGCAAGTGTTCCAATCCTGAGGGATATCGTTGACATAGTAACTATCATAACTTTTTTAGGCTTTAATATATTACCTTTTATAAATCGGTTTTTGTTTAATAATTTATGATGTTATTATGGAATGTGTGAATGATTTATGATCTTGCGAGGGAGTGAGAGGTCTGAGTGAACATTACTTGGGAACCATGTGGCTGCCACCGCTGATCCATTTTCATTTTAATATGCTCAAGTGTGTTAATATTATATGTATAACAATTTCAAGTTTCTTTTAGGAGCGGATTTAGTTCACAGATTGTAAGCAATTAAGAAGTGGAAAGCACGGTGGAAATGATAAAAAGGGTGCAGATAAGTGCACCCCTATATGCTGTGGCCTCACTACCACATGTACTATCATTTATACACTGTGTACAACTACCACAATGCGTGCATATGGTGGTGGTGAAGCTTCATTTAAGGGGTGCACCCAATGATAAATGATCATCTTTTCCGTTGGAGGCTATGCTTCCTTTTGAGGGGTAAATGAAACATGAGAGGTTATGAGTTTGGGTCTCATTTGGAGTAGGGGGATTTCATCCCGAGAAGGGGGGGGGGGGGGGGGGATTCATTATTATTGTACCAAAGGAAAGAGATTTAGGCGTTATATTTTTATTAAAAAAAATATGAAACAGAATTATTAGAGATACTAAATTGAACATGGGGCTTTGAGAGGGAGTTGTAAAATCTTGCGGTACTAGAAGAATCAGCAACACCATGTGTTTCTTGCCGATTCTCTTTCACTCGCACACCAAGGGCTTAGATTCTCACATCCTGGATGTTGCGGAAGAGCAACCCATTTCATCTACTTCCATATCTACTTTTAACTTTTTACTCTATTCAAAGGTAACACAAACTTGTGAATTTTATTTGTGACGAAAATTTTTGAAGTAAATAAAATTAAATAATTTTTTCAACCATGTATGAAAGTACTTCCATCTCAAATCAACCATTGACTTCAAAAGGAAAAAATGTTATTAAAGTTGAAACTCTTCCTTTACAAATTCTAGGTTGCCTCGTCTTTTGTTTTGTTATTTCCTCCTAAAATAGCCGAAGCCAAAAAGAAGAAAAACAAAAATTACACAAACAAGCTTTTCACTTTTGGGGGAGGCTTTTCAAAAACACCTGTTGATCATCTATTTGATGGCCTAACTTAGCTAAAGCAATCCATCATCCTGTTATCCTCATGAGAAACTTTAGCCAATTGTACAAATTTAAGATGTGTAAATAAGCCTCCTGCACTCTATGAATAAAACGGGTAATTCACATCATTTTCCTATTGAACCCAACGAACAATAGTTTTAGAATTAAATTGTACTTGAATTTTTCCACAAGTAGCTCCCAATTAAACTCGGTTTAAACTACGTAGCACAACTTTAATCTCAACGCCATCAGCTAATTCTTACCCTAAACAAAACGTAAAGGCATCTATTGACTACCATTGTAGTTACGAACAGTGGCGGATTTATTAAGGGACTAGGGGGCCAACCGGGTTTTTGGAAAATTTTGTTTGAGATTTTGTATATCTTTTGAATAGTATGGAAAGTTAGGGGGTTTTGTATAATTAAGATTACAAATACAGGGCAGAACTTGGTATTTAGCATGACTTGCATGGGGGTGTTTGTGGGATATGATTTAAGAGTTTAGGGTAATATTTTGTAATTATGTTGTGTTAGGTTAAAATTGCCCAGAGCCCATTGTCTCAATAGTTCATTCTCCCTTTTCTCTTTATTTTCTTCTGCTGCCGTTTTGCTCTGCACTCTGCAACTCATTTTTTTCGTTCCTTTTTTTTCTTCGACCCTCATTTAGTCCTTACTTCGCAGCTCATTTATTTGCTTCTAGGTCATATTCCTTTCTTATTCTATTTTTTTTATTTTGAATATTAAGATTTATGTGTTTTCTTGAATTTTGATTTATTTGCTTTTTTGATAATATTGATTAATATAGTTGTTTGTTGAACATTGACAATGAAAATATCATTCAGTGTTTTCAAAATATGAAGTCTCGAGGAAGAATAATGTATGTCATTTTGATTTTTGATGTATAAGATGTTAAATATTTTAATATAATATTTTTATTTTGGCCTTATTATAATATATGTAAAAAAAATCTTAGAGTCTTAGGCCATCTCCAATGGTGGTTTCTATTTTTGCATTTCTATCCTATGTGTCAATATTATTTTATAATATTTCTATATCTATTGGCAATATATTTGCATTGGTGTAAAAAGATAGAAAAGATGATCTCCAATGGTGATTTCTATTGTTCCATTTCTTCTTTACTTTGTCCCCTATTTAATGAAGAGAGAGAATTAGTGGGTCTACAACAACCAATGAAAATTTGCCATGTCACATAGAAAATTTCTATCACCATTTCTACATGTAGAAATGGTGATAGAAATTCCCAATCTTACTAGACTTCTACTTAGGATAGAAATGGAGATAGAAATGCCCATTGGAGAAGATTTTTTCTATTATTCATTTCTATCATAGAAATTTGCTTGGGTAGAAAACACCATTGGAGATGGCCTTATTAATTTAGCTCCTCCTGAAATTAATTCCTAACTCCACCCCTACTTATGAAGCACTATTTTGATCGCAATTCTATATAAAGGGCCCTTAATATTTACATCCACATTAAATTTAGGCCAGTCAGCTTATGGTGGAATCCAATTTTGAACTTTTAATATCACCTTAGAATTCCCTTGTAGAAAGCATGAAAAAATCCTGGTGCAGCTCTAAGGTCTCGTCTGGTTCACAAAAGAAAAATCAATTCTCTTGTCTTTTCTATAAGGGTGGAAAACTAAAGTTCTTGTCAGATTTTATTTCCCGTGTTTGGTAAAGTATGGGAAGTATTCAGGAAATACTATTAGATTTCCCATTTTGATGTTTGGTTGGTAGATGAAATGAAAGTAAAAATATATTAATATTTCAATAATACCATTGTATTTTAAAATAAAAATGAAGGAAAGTGATTTAAGGTGTAAATTTGGAAATATCATATTTATGTAGGGGCATTGTTGTCTAAAACTTTTGTAATAAATTCTGAAAAATTAGAAGGGGAAATCAATCCCATGAGGCCTAAGTGGAATGATTTCCCTCATACTTTCCTTTATTGTCAAGAAAGTATTTCCGGAGTTTTTATTTACTAAACAAAGGAAAGTGATGACTTTTCTTTTCTGAATTCTCTAATCTACGAACCAAACGAGACCTAAATTTCGTAGCCTCTCATAACTGTCATAAAGTTTCTATAAAAACGAACACGTACGAAAGGGCGGAGAATTATATTCAAGAAGGGCCAAATTAATAGGTTTTTAAGATTTTTTTTGCATATACAGTAATGACGTTAAAATAAAAATATTATATTAAATTATTTAATATCATATACGTCAAAAATTAAATCACATATTTAGTTACAATATTTCCATTCAAGACGTCATATTTTAAAAATACTGAATCATATCCTCATTGTCTTTAGCTTCAAAAACAATTTTCTCAATACATGTTACTGATCAATCATTTATAAGATCATATCCCAACCGAATTCGGATATTAAAGCAATTTGATGATTGGGAGCCATAAATAAAAATTGAAAAAGAAATAAAAAACCATAGATAGAAACCAAAGAACAAAGGGCGAACAAACCAAATAACAAAATAGAACACCGTAAATAATAAATACATAAATGGAGCCTTACTTAGATCAACAACCTAAAAATACAAACCTCCACCCTGAACTTTTAATTTTCATCGCACGTAAACCCTTTCACCATATTCAATGTTCCCCCTCTAATTATAACTCCCGCCCCTGTACTTATGCATATAACCCCTTCTGACCCATAAATATGACATAACTAATGAAAAAGTCCATAATCTTAGGTGGGGCCATGGCCCCCCTTGGCCCCCAAGTGCTCCGCCCGTGCACGTATAGGATATTTGGCCATCTTCTAAAAGCTTCGTTACCTAATAATTACAATTTGAGAAAATTGTGAAAAGATTTTATTTTTTATTTTAGACATGCCTGTGAAAAGTTAAGTGTTTATTTGTAGAAAAAGTGAGTAAATATATATGTTAGAACGTGGGAGCACCATTCATGTGAGAACTGGCTTTTTTCAATTCGCACGAATTGAGCAAAAAATGCGGGCCCCATTGTTTTTTCTTTTGACAAAAAAACTAACTTAAAATAATTTTTCTAACCATAATCCCATCCATCTCTCTATTTATATATCTCTTTGTTTCCCTTCTCTCTCCTATTGTTCTTCTTCCTCATTCTCTGTAAACAAAACGCCCAAGGAAAAAAGAATAGAAAAAGGCTATTCTAAGCTAAACATCACATTATCACGAGGAGGGCCATCAAAGATTAGATCTCATTTTGCAAAGTCTCGAATAATTCCCATAATAGTATGTGAAATTTAGATGGAAGATGAGATTTCCATAACTTAAGTGTTAATACTTATCAGACTTAAGGCTTGATTTACGCAGAAGCCTAACAAAAATCGCCCACCAAAAATCATGATTTCTCTCCATTTCGTTACTGAAAGGATTAAACCAACGATTTCTCTCTATTTCTTTCCATTTCGATCTTTGTTGCGTTGCATAAATCAAGCTTTGAGAGATAAATGGAAAGAAGAACAATAATAAAAAGGGGGGAAACAATGAGAGAGGTGAGGGGAAAACTTATTTTAACTTAGGAAGGCGTATTTTGTTGACCTAAAGGTCTTAATATTATTTTGATAATAACAATAAATCAATCATGTGTAATTTAACATGTTTCTTAATATAAGTTTATAGTTCATTTACTTGAAAAATCAAGAAAAACATGCCACATGACAATGATTAATCATTCCATATTCGATCAAGTTAACATAGCATTGAACAAATCAATGATATCAATCTCATCGCTCACATGCTATCAATGCATCTTATGAAGTACAAAGATCAATGATCATATGTAAAAGCTTAAAGTGAAGATCAACTTAAAAAAACAAATCGAAACATTCAAAGACTCGATTATTCGGTAATTGAGTGAGTGCTTAGGATTAATGTAAAGTTTCTTAATTGATTATTTATATAGCTCAAACATGAACATACATCATTCATAGATTGATCAAAATCAAGTTTGAATAAAAAAGCCTTTGAAAACATTATTTTACAAAAATTGATTTTCAAATAAATTTATATTAAATTCAAACGATCATATTTTGAGTTTTTCCGAAAACAAGTGTCTTAGGAACATATTTTTGAGGTCCTAAAGTATTAGAATTGATTTTGGAGTTAAAATGTAAAAGTCTAAAAATTAGGATTTTGGCCTGATGGACAGGGCCCATCAGTCGACTGATGAGCGTTGCTCAGTCGACTAAGGGTCCATCAGTCGACTGATGCCTTAGAATATAGCCGTTGGATTTATAATATTTTTACCATTTTTAGTACAACACTTCTAAAACGGCTATATCACTTTTGGGACTATATATACACTATCTAAAACACATTTTGACAAACTTGAATCACTATAGAAACATATTCTTCATTTATCTTAATCATTTAAAGATTCAAGAATACATTTTTGATCAATCATTCATTCATTGAGTTATAAATCTTGATCAAACAAGATAACTCTAGTGTGAGTTTCAAATTATATCAAACACTTAAGAGAGTTATTATTCATTGGTGTGAATCACCAAACACTTTGTAATATTCTTTTATGAGAGGTAAATCTCACAAGTTAGTAAGAAGGTCAATTCTTGTAGAGTGTAGTAAGACAATTACACTTGAATGTTGTGAGAGGTTAATTTCACAAGTTAGCAAGAGAGTATATCTTATGAGAAGTGTAGCGGTTATAATTACATTGTGAGTGTTGTGTGTATAACAACATTTATATTGCGGTTTGATTTTCACTCGAAAGAAAATCAGTTTTAGTAGAAATTCTCGAAGGCACTATTCGGGCGCAAATGTATGGTTTAGACAAACCGAACCGCGAAAACAAAATATCTTGGGCTTCAATCGATTTAATCTTTCTAACTCAAGCCATTTATCTTCTCATTATATCATTGCTTGATCTTGGGTTTATTTGATTAATTTTCTTGTTTTCCTTGATATATTTGTTTAATTTAGTTGTATTGCTTAAACTTTTTTAAAAAACCTTTTAATTCCGCATTAAGTTTTGAAAATCCTATTCACCTCCTCTAGAGTTAATTTCCGACCTACATATTCAATTTAGATTTTAGAAGATTTTTATGGACTTTTTAAAATCAATGGATTCTTCTAAATTCATGAATTATTTTAAATCCATATAGAGTCTAACATATTTTAATAAATCTATACATAGTTTAACATATGTTAAGAGTTGGACAGTTTAGTATTTATATAGATTTTATCAAATTCATTTATTCTTCTAATTACAACAAAACTTTAAAGGATAAATAATAAAAGAATTTTGATTATGATTTTAAAGTAATGAGCAAATTATAAATACGCCGCAAACGGCTCGGATCAAATCTAAAAACCTAACATATTGGTTTTTTTTGCATTTTCTATTCAATTCTCATTTTAAGGGGAAAAAAAAAATCAAGGATGCAACATCTTTATAGTTTTGGGAGGAGATGATTAATTGGATAACTAAAAGGGTGATTCAGACTTTTGGTACCGTTTGTTCTTACTAATTAGAGGTTGAGTGCTAAAGTTTATCATAATATGACCTTGGGTGCCAATTTGGACAGATTTCGTTAGTTAACGTGGTCAACCGTTAGCTCATTTAATTTTTGACCTAATTTACTCATGTTACCCCTAATCAATCCATTAAAAAGGAAAAAAAATATCAAAAGGAAATAAAGAAAAAAGGAGATGGCGGTACCCACCACCAATTATAATTTTAACTTTTACAATTATAATATAGTTTCAATATTCATGATAACCCAAAAAGTCGATTTCTCATTATATTTTGTAAATTTTATGAACATAAATTTTTAAATAATGAAGTAATATTATTTTCAAGTCACATATTAAATGATTCGGTTTAATGCGATTTGGTTTTACAATGTGACGCCCCAAATTCAAACCAAACATATTCAGCTTTAGTTAGATTTATTTGTTTCGATTTTGGTTTTTTTAGTTCGGTTTTTTATATATCGGTTCGGCTCGATTTTGAAAGGAAAGATATTTTGACCTTCTATTTTTATTTAAAAGAAAAAATATGAAACAAAATTATTAGAGATACTAAATTGAACGCGGGGCTTTGATCAATAATTTTAGATGGACATAAAAACTGACATATCCAATGTGGCTACCATGTGTTGGTTAAAAGGACCATATCACATTATATTATAACTAATGAGTGATTGACACATTAATATGTCAATTTTTTTATGTTAGAGTTTTATGTCCATGTAGAATTACTTGGCTTTGAGAAAGAGTAGTAAAATCTTTCAGTACTTGAAGAATCAGCAACACCACGTGTTTCTCGTCGATTTTCTTTCATCACACAAAAGACTCATATTCTCACATACTGGAGTTTTGTGCAAGAGCAACCCATTTCATCTACTTTCATATCTACTCTTAACCTTTTACTCGATTCAAAGGTAACACAAACTTGTGAATTTTATTTGTGTGAAGTAAATAAAATTAAATAATTCTGTCAACCATATATGAAAAGTACTTCCATCTCGATTCAACCATTGACTTCAAAAGAAAAAAGAATGTTATTAAAGTATCCAGTTCAACTCGTCCTCTACAAATTATAGGTCGCCTTGTTTTTTGTTTTGTTTTTTCCCCCTAAAATAACTGAACTGTTAGCCTCACGAGAAGCTTTAGCCAATACACTTTATCAATAAAATTGGTGATTTACACCAGTTTCCTATTGAACCCAATGAACAACAGTTTTAGAATTAAATTGTACTTGAATTTTTTCCACAAGAAGTTCCCAACTAAATTTGATTTAAACTATATAGCACAACTTTAATCTAAGCACCATCAAGTAATTCTTGCCCTATACGTACCGCAGAGACACTTATCTAACTACCATTGTAGTTGTGAAGCACTCTCTTGATCGCAACTTTATATATAGAACCCTTAGCATTTGCATTCACATTAAATTTAGGTCGGTCAGTTTGTGGTGGAATCCAATTTTAAACTTTTAGTTTTACCTTAAAATTCTCTTTGCAAAAAGCATGAAAAAATCCTGATGCACTCTAATAGTAACCAAAATAATCGGATAAATTGAAGAAATCTCGTTATTAATTTTTATTTTATTCTGTGGCCTCTTTTAACTGTCATAAAGTTTCTATAACAACGCACACGCATGGAATATTTGGCCATTTTCTATTCTTCTAGAAACAATTAGCTTCGTTACCCAACAATTACAATTCAAGAAAGTTGTGAAAAGTTTTTATTTTTATTTTTTCTTTGGACATACATGTGAAAAGTTGAGTGGTTATTTGGGGTGAGTAAATATATATATATATATATATATTGTAACTTGGAACCATCTGGAACAATCTATCTATCCGTATATAAGGAAAAAGAAAAAAAGAAAACTAAAAAAATTACCGGTTAAGCAACAAAGGGTAGGGTTGTTTCTAACGATATTATTATCCCCTCCCTCTCTCTGTCTCTCTCGTATCGTTTTGTCGCCCGCCCCGGAGTAAAAAAGTAGAAGAGCTCGTGAATTGTATTTCCGTTCCAAGAGGGTTGAAGGGAAGGGAAATCCCTAGCTCACTTCTTCAGACTGCATTCATCTCACCTTATAGTGATGATAGTAGCCCAGGAAAGGGCGGAGCTGTTTTGAGTTGACAACCTCAAAATTTATATATATATATATATATATATTTTATTTCAAACATGATGGACTTCGCACTTTCAACTCATCTCAAATTCAAACCTCCAAATTTGCGACAGCAAATTTTGCATACCCAAGCACTCGAAATTGTTACAGCTAGGGTTAGCACTAGTGCGAGGGGGCAACATGCTTCTTCCTTCTCAATTCATCATCATCGCCACAGATTCAACCCTAAATTTCACTCCATCCGTCCGCTACTCACCAGGGCCTGCGGTGATGCTACCCCACAACACTCTACTACTACTACTACTTCTTCTGTAAGCTCTACTTCACTTTCAACTTTCTCTACCCTCCATTCCTTTCATTTCATTTACACACGTGTCCTTATCTCAATGTATTTTTTTTTCTTTTCAATTTGTATATTTAGGGTGCTATAATAAGAATGTTGATGTGAACAAAATTATGTTTCATTTGAGTATCTGATGCATAAAGTGAATAATTTTTTTCTTTTCTGGGGGGGCATTGAGTTTGGAACTGTTATTTTATTTCTATATTGTGGTCTTTGTGGATATTCTAAGTGTATACCAGCTTCAAGGTAGAGAAGATACTGAGAGTATACTGGGCTTTCATACCCTTATTCATTCAACTATTTTAATTTAATATATTTGAGGTTTAAGAAAAGGTTGTAAAAGTTTTTGTGCATTTCATCTGCTAGCTTTTAAGGATCAGCCTCTGTTTATCTTATTTTGTTCACTTTTAACTTTGCTTACAGATATTTATTTAAACTTGATTGACGTGGTTGGTTTTTTTTCTATCCTCGCTTTTATTAAAGGGTATTCCACCATTAAAGGGCGGCTCTATGTCCGGCGAAGGTTATGTGGGCTTGTTTGTACGGAAGCTTGGGCTGGACAATGATCCCATGGACAGAGAACAGGCTGTTGTTGCGCTTTGGAAATATTCACTAGGAGGAAAGCAGTATATTGATGAGATCATGCAATTCCGTGGCGCCATAAATCTCACTGTAAACCTTCTAAAATCAGAATCTACTGCTGCATGTGAAGCAGCTGCTGGTATTTTGCAAATGATATCCACAGTTAATGATTATAGAGACTTAGTAGTCCGAAGTGGAGCAATAGAAGAGATAACTGGCTTGCTAACACGGTCTTCCTTGAATTCTGATGTACGGCACATCTATCTTAACGTCCGTCTTTATCTGCAAAAAGTATATTATAGACATAGACCTTACATGAACCGTGAACGCGTTTCTTCAGGTAAAGGAGCAAAGTATTTGTGCATTGTCGAATTTGTCTGTTGATGAGAAGCTCCGAGAGAAAATTGCCAACTCTGATCTTTTGCCATTGCTTATTAAGTGTTTGGAGGATGAATGCATAAATGTGATGGAGGCAGCTGCTGGGGTTTTGACTAATTTGGCATTGAGCCACTCTAACCACAGGATCATGGTTGAAGCCGGTATTATTCCAAAACTGGTGAGCCCGTATAGTTCGAATTACAGGGCTATAGCTGGAAATAAGTTCTTCAGTTAACTTTGTTGAACGGGTTTTTAGTTACACTCCTTTTCTGTACTTGTAATTAGATTGGATATTGAGTGCAGGCGGAGCTCCTCACTGCTGATGCGGATGGATCCAAGGGCATTAGAAACATGTTTGAAGCCGGTGATCCAAATCTGGCGAGCCCATATAGTTCAAATCATGTATATAGCTGTATTTAACTTTGTTGAACGGGTTTTTAGTTACACTTTCTTTTCTGTACTTGTAATTAGCTTTGATATTGAGTGCAGGCGGAGCGCTTCATTGCTGGTGCGAAAGCATCTAAGGTCATTAGAAAACTAGCAGAAAACGTTTTGCTGGAACTTGCCAAAGATGAGTACTACAGAATTCTTGTTATGGAGGAAGGTCTAGTTCTAGTGCCGTTGATTGGTGCAGCTGCCTACAAGTCCTTCTCACCTCCATTGTATACATGGCCTTCTTTGCCCGATGGTACAGAGTTTAAACGGACTTCTACAAAACCTTCGGAATATGGTGCAGGTGAACTACTACTCGGTCTAAATAGGGAGGGCAATAATTTCGAACTAGAGGAAGCGAAGGTGAACGCACTAAAAGGACGTACAAAGCAACATTTCCTTGCCAGTCATGGGATTATAGAAATAGAAGATGAAAATAGATCTAATAATGATGAATCCTCTCCGAGTCAGCGAATTACAGTTTTGCCATGGATAGATGGTGTTGCTCGATTGGTGTTGATTCTTGGACTAGAGGATGAGTCATCTATTTCCCGAGCAGCAGAGTCAATTGCTGATGCATCTATCAGTGAGCATATGCGGGTCTCGTTTAAGGAAGCTGGAGCCGTGAACCATCTGGTTCGGCTAATTGACCATCATAATGACAATGTTAGATTTTCTGTCATTCGTGCTTTGGAGAGGCTGTCGATGAGGTTAATCGCTGTTTACATACTAATGCTATAAGATTATATATTTCTTTCTATGTGGTTAAGTTCTAACTTACCTGTAGATCAAATCTCTTCTCTCTGAATGCGCAGCACTGATGTATGCAAGAGAATCGAAGCACAAGGTGTTTTGAATCCCTTGATTAATTCACTGAAGCACTCGGAGATTTCTGAAAGCTTGACAGATTTGGTATCGCTGTTACTTGTTTCTCACTCAATTTGTTCGTCTAAATACATTCTATGTGCGGAAAGTAACTTTTTTACAATGCAGATTTTGAATATTCTTGCTCGGATTTTAGATCCTAGCAAAGAAATGAAATCGAAGGTCAGTCAGCTGCTTCTCACTGCATCTTGTGAAAACTGATATTTTAATTGATTAATTTTTCTGACTTCTACTTATTGAGTTGGTTTCTTTCAGGTTTATGATGGACCTGTCAAAGGATCAAAGGCAGCTGGAAATGTGGATGAAATATCTGTATCAAAATTGACTTCTAGGTTCTTGAATGTTTGTTTCTACGTTAGAACTCCTTTCATAGTTCCTTAAAAGTCTTTTGCCTAGTAATGCATTATTTTGGTTTGTATTGGTAAGGCAAAAAGATGAACAGAATTCGATGCCTAGTGGAGTATTTTAATGAATGCTTCCTTAATGAAACAAAACATCACATTTAACTTTGCATTGAACTGTTTCACAGCTTGCAAAGCAGCAATGTGGAAGACGTGTTGGATTCTGAATTCCTTGCTCGGCTCATTGGGATCATGAAAATGTCATCCCCAAATTTACAAAGAAAAGCAGCTTCCATCCTTGAGTTTGTGACAGTCATCGAGTCGTCATGCGTAGAAAAAATCATTTCAGCAGACATTGAATCTGGTTTGGATGCTGTTTTCCAGCAAAAAATTCTATATGATGTTGGTGAGAATTTTATATTTTTAAGACCAAAACATGTCTGATACTACTATTATTTTTTCTATTACCAAATTTCGGTGTACCTTAGGAATAGCAAAAACACTTATCTCATACACACACACACAGAGGCACATGCACGCAGAGATGCACGGACACATGCACACGAAGGAATTGGGCTGGACTTTCTGAAAATGATACTGGATCTCAGACCCAATTATACTTGGTCAGAAGACTTGTAGATATAAAATTTTGTTCCAGTTTCTCTCGCTATTTATTTTTAGCAATCACTATTTGTTCAACCAATTTCTATCATTTATTGTGATGAAAAAAATAAAAAATTCTATCATTTCAGTTTTTCTCTCCCACGCTCCAGTGTAGATGGGTGGTTCAAATTCATTTTGGCAACAACTTTCTGTACATCCTCTTTTTTTTTTTGATCAGAAACAGAGCTTCTATTGATTGGCAAAATCATGTACAGAAACAAAACTTTCTGTACATCTTTGCGGCCAGATAGCATTTCTCTTGTATATAATATTAAAACTTCGTGAATATTTGAAATATGACAGGCACAGAATCCGATTTAGACAATCAGCGGCCAGAATTACGTGCCGTAGAAGTTGAGGAAGCCGGTCTTGCAATATCCGCCGCATCACATTTATTTACACGACTCCTCGACTTTGAAAAATTCTGTCAAGCCATAAACTCATCCCATTTCACACAACTGCTCCGCAAAATCCTCAAATCAAGCATCCCTCTTCACAACAAAGACTACGTAGCTGCTTGCCTAGTCAAACTCAGCTCAATATTGGGCCCCAACCTAGATTTAGAATATCCAATCAACGCCGAGGTAATGCTTTACGAGACTGTTCCCAGGTTATTGGAACAGATAGAATCCTCGTTTTCTCCCGAAGTACAAGAAGCTGCTGTCGTAGAGCTTAACAGGATAATTTCAGAGGGGGTGGTGGATTCGACTAGAGCTGTTGCTGGTGAGGGTGGGATTTTTCCATTGGTGAAGTTGATAGAGGGAGGGAGTGAGAGGGCTGTTGAAGCTGGTTTGGCTATACTATATAATTTGAGTATGGATGGAGAGAATCATTCGGCCATTATAGCTGCGGGAGCCGTGCCGGTGTTGAAGAAAATTGTGCTTCTGCAGAGGCCGCAATGGACGCGAGCGCTTCATTTGCTTAGAACATTGCCTACGTGATTGGAGAGATAAATTGTCTTTTTGGCCGAGGAAAATGTAGAAAGGAATGAATATAATTTGCCAGTTTTTGCTACTTATGGGCTTGTGGCTGAATTACAGTTTACTCTTCAGAGATGATAGTGATAGTAATATGTACTGTGGGTGCTTTTCTTCATTTGGTAAAACAAAATCTATGTGATTCATGGTGGGGTTGAATTAATAGGACTCGGTCCAAATGTGGACTTTCTTTGCCCTTCTTGATTATGTTTTTTTCCCTCTCCTTTTCTCACCAAAACTTGCATTTTGTGACAAACATGGTTTCCGCTTTCACCCAGTGATTTTTTTCCCCAACGGTAATCTGAACAAGGGAAATCAAACACGAGGTTCCTGAAATCAAACACGACGCTAATTAAGCATGTCGGAGATTAGTATTTTATTATTTATGAAAATAATTTTTATTTATCTAAGTCTTCTTTAAATATATATATATATATATATATATATGTGTGTGTGTGTGTGTGTGTGTATTTTCTTTTCCTACCTATAAGAGAATCTTAACGTTGAGAACAGTTCTGTGAAATTTGTGTTTTCAATGAACTAAATGTAGTTTTTTATTTATATGTCAAATGTAAAGAATTTTGAGTCATGAAATGTATATATGAATGATTAAAGAGAAATTGGATAGAAAATGCCTTTTAAGAGTTAGATATGAAGGATGGGTAAGGGGTCAATCTACTGTTAAAGAATGGATTTGAATAATTATACATAGTATTTTAAGACATTATATACATTCCGGGCGAATCTAGAATTTTATCGTGGGCTGGTATTAAAAAAAAGTTTCTTAATTTTTTTTCAACTTTTTATTTTTTGAGAAAATTAATAACAAAAATATTTTTTTCTCCTTTTCAATTAAAAAAAAAAAAATCACGTTCAAATAAATATGTGTTCATCTCAGAATTCTATATTCTAATTTTTGTCCAATCTTCAATTCTAAAACTTGAGGTTGCGTCCCAAAACTCATGAAAAAGGAAATAAACGAAAAGTCGTTGATCCTTAATATAATTGGAGAGAACTAGTGACCCAGAGAGTTGACTTGTTAGGTGGCGAGGTGGCTGATAAATTGTGAATTGTAGGGTGGACTGGTCTTAGCCGTGGGCTGTTCAAACTCAATGTAACACCATTGACTCATTTATAAAGGAGTGGGCTATATGCACCACATGAATACCTTTGTATACTTGTTTTTGTTTAACAAAGAAACGACCTAACAACAAGTATCTAAATAAATTTTCAGGTGAAACAATATCACTTGCCCTCTAAATTTTGTAACTAAGCCTTTTGGTTAGTGATATAAAATTATTATTGGAACAATTTTCAGGTTAGTTGTGTTGCTTCTTAAGTTAATTTTTTAAATTGTTAAAATTATGCTTGATTTGCGACGACTACAAATTGTTAGCGGAAATAATAAAATTGTACAAAAATTAATCCGGACATCTGTGGATAGAAAAATAATAATATTATTATTACTCTGGCTTCCTACATAAAAGAGTCTGATATGAGGCTATAAAATACGCAGTAGCACAAAGAGGAGATAGTGGAGTGAAGAAGAGTGATGGTTAGCTTGAGCAGCCCCTACTCCGGCACTATCAAATCTCCCATTATTATCTTCTTCTCTCTCACCAACCACCAAAACAACAACACTTCCCCGTCCATTCCTCCTCCTCGTTCTAATCGTAAGCCCCCAGTGCGCAGGATAAACAATTCCACTCCACCTCCACCAATTCAACCACCACAACAACAAGAGAAGAAGAAGAAGAAGAAGCAACCCTCAGTTACAGAAATCGAAAGAGCCATAGGTGCCGGTGCCTTCCGTGACAGAGACACCACCGACAGGCAATTAATATCCATTTCCATTTCCATCATTAAATTAATTACACACCATGACAGTTTTTAAAAACAAAGTATTGTTTTTGTGTGTTGATAATTATGGATGACAGTGACTCAGAAGAGAACAAGACCCTGTTTGATAGAGTTTTCCTGAGAACAATTGGGAAGACTGAAGGGTCGGCGGAGAAGAAGCTTCGTGAGGCCGGAGAGTGGATCCTTGATCGAACCGAAGGCGCCTCTCGCTCCTCTGGTATTCCCCTATATATTAATATTAATATTACTATTATTAACCCCGCTTTTCTCATGATTCACTACTCTACCTTGTTTTAACATTTTGTTTCACTTTTATGCTAATAATAATCATAATAATAATTGTGGAGACTAGTGATTCTGCTCGATTGGATGGACAGCAACTTGAAAGATTAAATTCCCAACTTCTTAGACCTTAGATTGAGGGTGTTACGTGCTCAATTTGATTCCCACCCACCACCTTGTGTGCTGGGGTATAATCCTCCATGTTCCAGGTTTAGTTTATTCGAAGATTTCATCTTCTGTTCTGTTTGTGCAAGGTTAGGACAGTCCATGCAACTAATTGAGTAGTAATGGCCTTAACTCATAATTACTTTCAGTTATTTGTATTTCTCTAGTTAAATGGCATGCCAATAAAAGATCTGTCTTGTAGTGTGCGCATCATGCGGTTGGAGTTCCGGTTCACCTCAAATTGAACCATTCCAAGTGCTTTTCTCCTCATTCTTATTTTTACGCGGTGCTTGATTGCTATGAAAAATGATAAAATTTTCATATTTTCAACTCTAGGATTCTTTTGTTTATCGGAGCAGTTTTCAATGCACAACTTTGTTTAGACTAATTGTCTCATTTTTCATGTAATAATAAACACCTTCATGTAAGTTTTTGTTCTCCTAGGAATAAATTTAAGTCTTTGTATTTATGTAAAATGACTGCAAGGAATTCGATTCCTTTCCATATAAATTAACCAGTCAAATGCACTCCCATATGTTTTGTATCGCAAGTGGGTTCGTACCAGATGCCTTCAAGCAATTGAAACAAACCTTGAGCTATTGAAAAAAGGTTTGATTCACATGTTAAAATCAGTCAGAAGTCGGAACATCTCCCAAAGGATCACAAGGACAAAAAATTGAGTTTCAGAAAGACATTCAAGCGATTGCCCGAGGTTTCAAGCTGCCCTAGGTTCTTAGTTTTGAAAATTTTCACCAAAAAGCGTCCGGCTTTGAATCTTCAAACTATCAAAGTTGTTCTTTGAGCAATCGAATAATCCTGGGAATTGAGTTTGCAAACAGATATGTAGGCTTACACAATTTTGATTGAACTAGATTTGGAAGCTTCATTCAGAAATACCATCTCAGAATGACTTCTACCTTGTACTCTTATTACTCCCTCCACCCCTAATTAAGAGACCATGTTTGAATTTCACATTTTTTGAGAATGCACTAATTTCATCATATCAATGGTTTAGTACAAAACTTGTTCCTTACTTGGGTTTTGATATGCCGATTATGTTATGAAAAGGAAATTAGACTCTTAATTTGGGACATGCCAAAGAATAGTAGGCTCTCTTAATTTGGGATGGAGGGTGACAGTACATAATTCGGTTAATTAAAAAATTCATGAAAATGTTAGTTTCACCCACTTCAACTTTTAATCTAGATATTGATTTTCACTCTCAATCAAAAACCAACCTGAGGCTCCTCAACTAGGAGAAGAAAGAAGAGTTTGAAAATGGAGGAGTTACTAAAGTGGATGAGGAAACCTTAGGAAATGTATGAGGGGCTTTTGAAGCAGAAAGCCACTTGCAAGCTTAAGAGCCAAAACACCAATAAGCATTGTGAAAATTACATTCACAAAGATATAAATAGTTATTTGTGTTGATAAGTAAAATACAAACCATGCGTAATGAATAAACATTATCTAACGTCTCATATAAGTTTTATGGTATTTGATTTCTTCTATTTATGATTGCAGACATTATATTCTGATTCAAACTGGTGCATACCGTATCCACCAACACTTGTAATATTCTCATTCAAAATTTCTACAATTTAACTAAATATCCAAGACATATACATAGAACTATAGAAGTTACAGTATCCATTGATTTATCCATAATTGGTCAAGATATACCATTTCTCGCTATATTTAGACCTTATAAGTTAGCACTAGTCACAATTGATGCACTTTGATTCTTGGCCCACGATTCATCTCATTTCTTGGTGCCAATATTTGCAGGGGATAAAATTCTGAAGGTAATGTTCATATGGATTCTACCGTTGTGGATATTATCATTCTTTGTAGCATCCGGGTTCATAGAGCTACCATTCAGCACCCCTTTACTTGATGACCTTATTATGTGAACAAAAAGAACGTGTCCTAGTGCTCCATTGTTACTCTTCTCTGTGGTCTCTCATCTAAAAGGCATATCAGGTAAGAAGGCTGCATTGATCGGTGGTTAATATCGATGCGCAGATGTGGGATCAGTATAATTCATGTACATACCATAATTCTACCTATTTACTTGCAGCTTTTGATAATTTGATTGCTTTTCTTGATACATCTAATCTTAGGCAAACATAGCCAAGTTACTTATTGTGGTGCTTTTCTAGTCCTTGAAAAAGAACTCAACTGCCGCTGTGCAGCCCTGTAGACATAAAATTAATATTTCTAAATAAATACCAAGTAAATTTTGTAAAATTAATTACCTTTTGTTTTATTTTACTCTTATGGAATCATGATTCATCATGGAAGGCTTAGCACCACTTTTAGTTTTCAATAATTCTTGGGAGACAATTTGGATTTTGGGGACATGTGTTGAGGAGAGAGTGGTGTGTTATTTGTACACTAGGGTATACCTGTGCCATCTGGCACGGTATATTAAATAAGAATTGATAATAAGATAAAAAGGAGTAATGTGTGATGAATCTAAATTAACAAACTTAAGTTCAATATATCTTCATACTAGAAAAACTAAAAGTAGATCGGATTGGACCGACTTGTTTTCAATTTTTAAAGAATCTTTTAATCATATTTTTTAATCTTATTTTGATATCCGCAAAATAATATTTTAATAAATTAAACTCAAGGTCATATGTGAAAATAATTTAATCACGTCTGTTGGTATGATTTGAAAATAGTTCAAAAATTTAACTGATATATTGTGAATACTCCTAAAAACGACGCACTGAGATGACCAATAATGTACGAACACATTAACGACATGATGGATCTCATTTAATTGATCTTGATTAGTAAATTTTAAATTTTTTATTTTATGACATTTTTAATGTAGAAAAAATGATTGGTGTGTGAGAGTTTATTGTGTGTATATTATTTGTGTTAAATATTACTCAATAATTTTTCTTATTTTTTTTACATAATTCCATAGTCATGGTGAATCTTGTTTAATTAATCTTGATCGGCAGATTTAAATATTAAATTCATAATTCTATAATCATTATGAATCTTGTTTAATTGATCTTGATTAGTAGATTTAAATATTAAATTTTTATTAAATTTTTTGATTAGTATATTTAAATATTAAATTTTTATTAAATTTCTTGTGTATATTATTGGTGTTAAATGTTACTCAATAATTTTTATTTTTTTTCCCATAATTCTATAGTTATGATGGATCTTGTTTAACTGATCTTAATTAGTAGATTTTAAATATTAAACATTAAATTTTTTATTTTAAGTTATGACATTTTTAATATAGAAAAAATTATTGGTGCGTGAGAATTTATTGTGTGTATATTATTGGTGTGTGTTTTAACTTTGATGTGACATCTTGATGCGTGTATAAAACTCATCCAAATGTGTAGAGTTAATGCACACCATAATAAGTATATTTTTAACCATTAGATTCTTATACTTTTTGAAAGTAAATTTTTATTTTATGTTATGGCATTTTTAATATAAATTTTTTTTATTGGTGTGTGATAATTTATTATGCGTATATTATTGGTGTGAGCATGATGTGACATCGATGTGTGTATAAATAAAACTCATCAAATGGTGAAAAGTTAATGTACACCATAATATGTATATTTTTAACCATTAGATTATTATACTTTTTGAAAATAAATTTTGTCAAACTTGATGTTTTATAATATAGATAGAAAAAATTATTGGTGTGTGATAATTTATTGTATGTATATTATTGGTGTGAGTGTTTTAACTTTAATGTGATATTTTGATTTATGTATAAAACTTATCCAATGGTGTAGAGTTAATGTGCACCATAACATGTATATTTTTAACCATTAGATTCTTATACTTTTTGAAAATAAATTTTGTTAAACTTGATGTTTTATAATATGGTTATTTTTTAATTTTTTTTACATAATTCTAAAGTCATGATGGATCTTGTTTAATTGATATTGATTAGTAGATTTTAAATATTAAATTTTTATTAATTTTTTTATTTTTTATTTTAAGTTATGGCATTTTTAATATAGAAAAAGTTATTGGTGTGTGATAATTTATTGTGTGTATATTATAGATGTTAGTGTTTTAACTTTGATGTAACATCTTAATGTGTGTATAAAACTCATCCAATGGTGCAGAGTTAATGCACACCATAACATGTATATTTTTAACCATTAGATTCTTATATTTTTTGAAAATAAATTTTGTCAAACTTGATGTTTCATCATTAGACTTTATCTATGTTTTACTTATGATAGACCTAATTAATTAACTAATGCATAGGCAGGTCTGTCCGTGAGTTTTGAGGGCGAATTTTGGTTTTGGTTTTTTTTTTGTATTTTTATATATTTATGTAATATAACTATATCAATAAATTCGAACAAAAAAAAAGATAATAATTTACAAAAAACATATACAATGAAATTTGAAAGGTAACAAAAAATGTAATTAAATTTCCTACTCATATAGAATTTAGTTAAAACAAAAATTAAAAGATAGCGTCTCATTCAACAAGAAGATAAAAAAAACAAAAGAAACAACCTTAAATAAACTCATCGATAACGTTTTATTCAACAACATGATTAAAAAACAACTTCAAATAAACTCCTTGGGAACTTGTGTTTATGTACTTGTTAAAAAAGAAGAAAAGAAAGCTCAATCCCTCTTATACCAAGACTCAAATTTGGGACCCCGAGTTGCAAGACAATTGCCATCACAACAATTGCCCAGTTGTTTACTTTTACTTAGCCAAAAATTATTTTACCTATTATAACATATATGTATATAGAATTAACTTATAAAAAGGGATTTCTTCACTTTAGTTAAAAGAAGGAATGCCTATTTAGAGGGTAAATAGATGAATTATTTTTTAAAATTTTGTAAAAATGATATATATATAGTGAGTAGATCACCTCTAACAAATTTCATAAAAAAACTAAACCTAGAAATGGGTGAGATGATCTATCAACTCATCAATTTACTCATCCAAATTGAAATTTCTTTTTTTGCTAAAGTAAATGAATTATTTTTTATAGCCTAACTTTCTATATATACATGGAAAAAAAAATTGAGGGCCCTAGGTCCCCCGAAATGTGTATTTGGCCATATCCCCCTGTCCCTGTTGAACTACTTATTCTTTTATTTTTTTAGCCGTTTTTTGGGTTAAGGTAATATTTTGGAAGGGTTAGATGTTATCAAGAACGTGATAATTTGAAACCATTTTAGTTTAACAAGAATCAGAACAGATGATTTATTCAATTCTTGGCTCAGATTTACACAGCCAAACACAGCCTTAGTGAAATGCTGCGATAGTTGTGCCCATTCTTGCATTTTGCTAGTCAATCTAATTCCCAAATTTTCTATATAAGCGCGTTTAAAGGCTTTAAGCCATATCTTCTTTTAAAAAAAAAATTATAATTAAAGACTAGAGTGAAAATTTTATTAAAAAACTGTAATGGGCTAAACAAACAGGGTAGTCTTGCTAATCAAACTATCATTTAAAGGGAATTGAAACTCTCACAATTGTGGTTAAGCCTATATTATTGCCACTTTTGAGCTTTTCTTTGAAGACTTATTTTCGTTCCGATTTCATCATCCTCCATTACCATCTTGTCGCTCTTGAACTTTTTTTCGAAGATTTGCTTTTGCTTTAAATTCGTCTTGTCGTACTTGCATCAGCACCCCTAAAGGGATTAATCAACTAGTCCATTAAGCTGTTACTGACGGAGTTTGAACTATGCCCGTTGAGAGTAGACATTCCTATCTTCTTTTGGCTTTTTAATTTTATACAATGTATTTTCAGCTTATTAAGAAAGAAGACAAAATAATAAATTTAACGCGGAATGAGAGTTGGGTAGCATATCTTACTAAATTGTTGCTTTTACTCTAAATTCATCTTGTCATACTTGCATCACTATCCTTTAAGGGATTAATCAACTGGATTAATCAACTAGCCCATTAAACTGTTACTGACGGAGTTTGAACTCTGCCCGTGGAGAGTAGACATTTCTATCTTCTTTTGGCTTTTTAATTTTATACACTATATTTTTAGCTTATTAAGAAAGAAGACAAAATAACAAATTTAATGTGGGATGAGAGTTGGGTAGCCCATCTTACTAAATTGTTGTTTTTATGGTCAACATAATTTGGGCTAGAAAATGCTAGCCTTATTATATTTTTTGTACGAATGATATGACACCATTTAAATGTGCTAGCAAAGTTACACATTTAATATGTTTTTTTTTTCATTTATACCTTGTTGATGGACATTAATTGTAATCTAAATTGTACCAAAAAATGGGTCTAGCAATAATCGAGTTGGGTCAACAATTCAGTGTTCGAATCTAGAAAAACATTTTTTAATGTTGAAAGTCTTGTTTGCATGGCCCATGAAAAGTTTGTTGAACCTCTGTATAGAAAAAATGTGGTAGGGAAGTTAAACAACAGAAGCAAAAATGTGCCATTTTTCATTCATGGAAGCTTTATGTTTTCGAAAAATGCTTATGAAAACTAACTTTTCACTTTATTACTAAAAAAATCTTTAGCTATATTGTCTTCGAGGTTTTTGTCTATATTTCTATCATCAGCCCATTTTTACATTCGTATTAGTAGATGAGGTGATTTTTCTACCTATTGAAGTAATTCTCCTATCCTCTTTATATATATATATATATTATTTGTTGCCGCCTCGTGTAAAAATCTTCAGAGTTTTGTCGATTTAAATTTATCATATTTTCTAATAACTCAAGAATTTTTGAATCATCATATAATAAAGTATGAAGTGGCTCGAAAAACACACTAATTTTCTTGAATTACTCTAAAACTAGTAAGTTTATTAGGAAAAAAAAGGCAAATTAGACTAAAAAATTTAAATCTAGGTTCAATTATTTTCTTGATGTTGCAAAATCATCAATGTCTCCCTTGAAGTTACATAAGTGTTTCAATCTCATATTCTCACCCCTATTTCTAACTCTATCTATAATTATGTCCATAACTTTTACACTTAACCAATTAACCCCCTAAACTTTTAAGGTGATACTAAACCCCCTTAATTTATACTCGAATTAACTACATTTTAATATATTATACTTACACCAATTTTTCAATCGATACATTATACTCTCTTCTTCTTCTTCTTCTTTTTTTTTTTTCAAATATAGTAACTTTCTTCTTATTTGTTTACAATTAATACATCCATTATGTTAGCCTTCTAACGCCATTCAGAAGTGAATAATGTAGCCTCCATTTGTCATTTTAACTTGCCAGTGAAGCAGTAAATTTATGCCTTTTATAACCCAATACACGATACCAAAACAAACCTTAACTCCTCTCCACTTCAACATCACCAACCACCATCTCACCACCTCGTCACTTCCACCAACCATGGATCATCTCCTCTTCCCTCTTAAATCCTCATTGAAAGAAATAATTTTAGTTTTATACTAAAATTAACTTTTGAATTGAAAGCCTTGTAATATAATTAGTTATATAATCTTCATTTACAGAAATCTTATCAAATCCTCATCTCATTTGAATGGATCTGAAAATTTTCCATTTAATTATTCAAAAAAAATTAACAAGGAAACGTATTATTCTTATGTGAAAAAAGAAAAAGGAAAAGAAATACATATAGGTAGTAGATGAAAAAAAAGCAGTTGCTACTGCGACATTCTTTTATGTCGGAGCTCCTCAAGCCATTGTTGTCGTTACCACTGTTTTTATCTTAGATTATCAGCCCAATAAACAAGTTCATAGCGCTGCTGTTACTGCACATCTTGCATGCCTAAATCATGATGGAGGAGCTATTGTGTCTTTGACTAATGTCCACCAAGAAATGATGCTTTGCCTTTTCGAGTCAGGATAATCATCAAACAGAGCATCACCCCTCCACATTTATAATTGTACAACCCAACTCAGCCACACATCCAACTGGCCTATGAGTGCACATCGTACCCCCGTCGATGAACAACCACATCGCCACTATCATTTTTTCAGCCACCACATTTTTCTCTATCTCATATAGATCTCCACCATGTGCATTATGTATCTCCTATTCAAATGATGTGCTTAACTCATCTTGTATATATATATGTGTGTGTACATGCTTAAATTCAACTGTGTAGATATTGTACTCCAAACAAATAAAAGTAAACCATATCTATTAATATATGCATATGTGCATTAAATAACCAAATTATGGGGCATGTGTTTAAGAGAAAGATAATTGATAGGCATAGAGAGATTTATACTAATCCAAAAGAGATGGGAAGGTTTCCTGTGGTGGTGGCACAACTACGGTGCTCTGTCCGCATGGAGGTGCTTGGCACCGGTGAAAAGAAAAATGTGGATATGACGGTGTAGGTGAAAGGTGGGCTGCTGTGTGATGGAGTGAAAGTGGAGATCTGGGTGAAATTGAGAAAAATGAGGTGGCCAGATTCAATGGAGGTAGGGCTGGAAAAATGATAGTGGTTGTGTATATATGTGTTGTTCAGCGATGGGTGTATAGTAAAGGTTGACCTGTGGGTTGAGTGGGGTTTTGCATTAATTAAAATGGAGGGGTGAAGGTGATGATTTTTAGTGTTAAATGAGGTGAAGGCGTGTTAATGGTGGTTGAAGATGGTGATACACTAAGATGAGGATGAAAGATAATGATGGTGATCATAACTCTGTTGTGGGCGTTTCTAATTTGGATGAAGGGTTTGCTTTGGTTTACTTTTTTTATTTTTTTTTATCTACTGTCTATTTGAGTTAGAAAATTAACTTAACAAATGGGACGCCACATCATATTTGTTGAACGACGTTAGAAGGTTAATATAACGAATGTATCAATTGCAAACAAATAAGAAGAAAATTGCTATATTTTAAAAAAAAGAGTATAATATATCGATTGAAAAATCGGTGTAAGTATAATGTATCAAAACGCAGTTAATCCTTTATATTTTGTTAACATTTAACTCCATTAACACTCCCATCCACCATCGCCAACCACTGATCTCCATCTTTCCAGGCCACCAATCTTCTCCAACCACACAAAAACACAATTATCACCACACATACAACCTCTTTCACCATCAATTCATCTGATTGTTATTCCGTCAAATGATTAACATCATCTCCAACTCAAGCTACTTTATTCAATCCACCTTTGACTAGTACAAACTGTTGGACTTTTACTAGTGTGAATGAAATATTTACATAATAGCTCAGGTGGCCCTCTAGTGGTAAGTTTTGTGCTTCCCTTGTACGAGACCATGAGTTCGAGTCCCTTTAATGACAATTTTATATTAAGGATATTTGACTTGGGCTTCTTTGAAAATAAAAATATTTTTATTCACCTCTTTCTTTTTAGTTATGAGCCTATGTCTTGTCATTTTCTTAAAGCCCATTATTTATATAATTAATTAAAAGAGTTTCAATTAATATTCGAATTTATTTTTGGATAAATCCTTAGAACTTCAATTTCGTTTCGTCCTGTCAGTTGCGCACAACGTGCATTAGTGTTGAGAGATATTCTCTGTTTTTGGAGAATAATGTTAAGGGAGATGAGCATGAAAATCCCTCAACAGCCACACCTCAATACATATGAATACAATTTTTTTTATCTTTTCCTTCTTAATCTTCTTCTTCTACAATTAAGTGGGCTAGGGTGTTTTAGTTCATTGCTCCTCTAAAACACTACTCGTTATAGAGGAATCTGCTGTTGAATCTTGGGGACAGATTTCAGCAATAACCCATCTGCAACTTTTCATGCGGGCAAAATTTCTATCTTAGGACTACTTGTTCATCACCTGCCTCGGCGAGATAAGTTCTTTTTTGTTTTAGATCAATTTTTCCCATAATTATCATTACTGCTTTTGTTAACACAAACAACCACAAATCTCCAACAAGCACTATTATATATATGCGTACGCTACAATACCTCTTTTGATTCTCAATTTCTCATAAAGGAAAAGATTAATGCTTTTCTCTCTCTCGTACAATTGCTTTGTTCACTACATAACTTGGGCTTACTCAAACAATTTATTCCTTATTTTTAAACCCATTTTTTCATCCACCAGTATCCCATATTCCGAATTTAATGCATATAATCTAATCCAATCACCTCTTAATAAGAAAATGGACAGTTTTTAGTACTTAATTTCCTCCTTTGTTTCCCCCTATAAATTTTCCATCAAAATGGCTATAATACCAAAAAAGCACCTTATAATTTCCATTCAACAGCACCATCGATATTCAATATTTACTATCAAATCTCATTGTAACAACATAAACACCGTGGATTTAATTTTCTCCAATTATAGCTTGCAATCACCCGCCATTACAAACTCCATATAAAGGTTTTTCAAAGCCATTAGGCTCTTTAGTATACCTTAAACAAGAAGACCTACACAAATAATTCAGCTAAGAAAACAACCCAAATCATCATAAATCCTAATCACCTCATGTTTTTGTCTACCACGTAAGAATAAGTTATATAGGGGAGTGAGGTAGAAGCACTTGGGAAAATGGGTAGCTGAAATTAGACTCCCAAAAAATTGAATGATTGTTTGGTTAGGTACTTACAAATTAGCCAAGGTAGATTTGTGGTTATTTGTAGTTGCTGGAGGTGGGTTGAAGAAGGTGGTTAGAGTTAGGGGGTGATGTTGATGAACAAACAGAACAATAGTTGAAGGAATCGGTGGTTGGAGGTGGTGTTGATGGTTGGATCGGAGGAGGTTGGAGGTGTGGTGATGATTGTGTTTTTTTGTGGTCGGAAGAAGTTGGTGACCGAGAAAGATCGAGATTGGTGGCTGGTGATGGTGGGTGAGGGTGTTGATAGGATTAACTGTTAACAAAATATAAATTAAAGGAATTCCGTATTACTTTTAAAAGTTTAAAGAGTTAAATGTAAAAGATTCAGGCGACATTATAAAAATAATTAGAGTTGTAGGTGGGATTGAACAACAAGACGATTTAAAAATATCAAAAAAAATAATTGAATCTAGATTTAGATTTTAAGATGTAATTTACCAAATAAAAACGGAAAAGGAAAAAAATACAATGAAAAGGACTCAGAGCAAAGGTGATATTAACGATGCAAATATGCAATGGTTTAACAATATTTTCTCTCGCATGACTAAAGATTCTTCGCAGCCAACCAACAAAACCAATTTGACAACCAATCTTTTTTCTATTTTCTTTTAATTTAATTTTTTTGGTGTGACTGTTGTTATCACCATAATAACTATTAATTTAATTTAGCACTGCACCACATGCTTTATATAATAAAAGATTTGGGGCATTCATTAGAGTAGGCAGGCTCCACTGGTCTTCCTATTTTTTCATGTGTCCAAGCTGTAAATGTTAACTGTCCAATCATATCCGTTTTGGCTCATTTCTATATTTATATTGTATCAAATTTTGTGCAAATAAGAAATATCAATTATGTAAATAATAATAATAATAATAATAATAATAATAATAATAATATATATTTTTTAAAAAGTATAAGTTCTTCTATTTAACAGTAGATAAAGTAAATCTATACAATCTCCATATTCAAAACTTGAAATCTCCCATAAATTTGAGTGAACGCTTTTTAAACTAGACCAACCATTTACTCAAATAAACATTATTTGTTAATTTTAAATAATTATTTAAAATGTCTTAAATTAATAGTATAATTTTTTCTAGAACGTAATCAACAACTAAATATCTAAAGTTCATACTGGACATATATTAACATCACATTAAATATGTTCATATATTAACATCACATTAAATAGTAACATATTAAGCAATTATTCAATGATTAAAATAAATTTTAATAAAAATAAATATAATATAGATCCCACATTTTAACAAATATATACATATTAGACATAATAATTATAAAAATAGTGTTGTTAATATACATATACATACGTGTGCGCGCGCGCGCGCACATGTTTGAATAAAATTATTTTAATAATTATTGTATCATATTTTATCATTAAAATAAATTATATATTTAGATAAAAATTAATGTCTTTAAAAAATTATTAAATTCGTAACTATTAATTGGAAAAGAAAGTGACATTTTTTTTTTTTTGGGTTAACAGAAAAAGAAAGACAGAATCCTATTGGCCAATGGCCAGGTAGGCAGACACATAAAGAAGAATAATATTGGGTCCACTTATTGTACTGAAATTAAATTAACAAAGATGACACGTAGTCACATACATATAACTCACAATGAAAAAGCCAAGGAGGAACGAGAAAGTAAAACCTTTTCGAAGAGAGGGAGAGAGCAGGCGAATAGTAACAATCGCTTATCTCTTTTTGGCAGTTGTTCGACGGAGAGAGAGGGAAAAGGTCGATTCCGGCGAGATAGATAAAGAGGCCGATCCCGGCGCTGACGGTCTATAGTCAAAGAGATAGAGTGACAGTGTGGTATGGGCACCCTTCAGACTTGGCGAAAAGCCTACGGCGCTCTTAAAGACCAGACCAAAGTCGGCCTTGCCCATGTTAATAGCGATTTCAAGGTATACGTTCCTTCTCTCTTTAAAAAACAAGCGTTTATATAATAGAAATTTGTTATAGGATTTGTGGATTTGATTTTTGTATGTGTGTGTATTTCTTCTATAAATAGGATGTGGATGTTGCGATCGTTAAAGCTACCAATCACGTTGAGTGTCCACCCAAAGAGAGGCACCTTAGAAGTCAGTTTCCTCCTCTTCTTCTTCTTCTTCTTCATATTTATTTATTTACCAGAACCAAATTAATTTTATTAGTTTTGGGATTTCTTATATTTTTCTTTTGAATTTTTATTTCTTGAAGAAATTTTGGCTGCCACGTCGGCAATTCGGCCAAGAGCGGATGTTGCTTACTGCTTACATGCTCTAGCCAGACGATTGACCAAGACCCATAATTGGACGGTGAGGATTCTGGTTCTGGTGTTTTTCAATTCTATTCTATTCTATTGTGATTTTGATTTATTTTACCCCCAAATTCTCTCAAGTGGTTCATATGTCAATAATTCATTAGAAACTGAAGGAATAGAATTCAATTCAACACAGAAAACCAACTAGTCATTCCCCCTGAAATAAGCAAAATGCTACTTAGAACCAACATACAATTAAGCTAATCCTGTTGGTCCAGTGTCAATATCCATATTGATTTTCAATTTTCATGCATCAACTTTTGTCCTGCTATCATTTTGTCCTTTAGAAGGCAGAAGGCTACACTTTTACGGCGTGTTTGATTTGTTTGCATGGAAATAATTGAGTCCTTGGAATTGTTTTAAATGGAAAGATTTTCGGCAGGAGACGAAAACTTCAGGGTAGGTGGTTCTTGAATTACATGGAAAATGACAAAATTAGGTGAATCAAGTTGTACAACGGGAAGTGATTCCAAGGAAAACAAATCAATTAAACACTGCTAGAGATTGCAAATATGAATATGTGAACATTTTTCTATGGAAAAAAAGTGCAATCAAAAGCATCCTGGGTGTTTTTCCTTTCTTCCACTGAAACTTGTATAAATAGTTGACCCCCCTGGCCCCTAGGCACCCTCTGTTAGGGAATAATAGGTCCTAAAAATTAATGCAGTAGTTTGTACATTGATAATACTTGCATGACAAAGTAGTTATGTAATACTTGACAAGATCAGTTATAATCTATGAAGTACAAACACAACACGCGATACGCAATTTTTCCAAAATGTAGGACACGACATGTTGGGGGGGGGGGGGGGGCGTTCTTAATTAATTATATATATATGCAATAAACATTATTGATATTTAAGAATTTAATAAAATGAAACTGAATTGCATTAATAATCCAAATATCCAAAGTGGCTTAGTTACATGGTCCTCTAATGATGATGCATAAGAACCAATTGTTCATTTTCAAAATTGATTTATTTATACATACAAGTGTAGAGAGAGATAGAGCAGTTGTAATATCAATTCAAGATGATGTGTATAGATTTATTTATACATGCATGTGTATATGTAGAGAGGGAGAGGGTGGTGAGAGAGAGAGAGAGAGTAGCGTACCTTCTTATGGGAGACGATGGGGAAGTTGGTGGCTAGGGTTTTAAGGGAGATATGATACTTGTATTTCAGTTCTTCTATTATTGTTTGAACCCTCAATATTTTTTCTTATTTCAGATTTGACCCATTTTGAGGTTTTAATGTATAAAATATCCCCCAACATGTCGGGATTAAATAATAATAAAATAAACGACACTCCCCAACTCGTGTGTCGACCATGTGTCGGAGCGTGTAGGCATGTCGGACCCGACACGTGACCTCAATGAAAGTGTCCATGCTTCATAGGTTATAATTGATGATTTATACTGCCACAGGTCTATGTCATCACTGTCATGTAGATATCACTTACCTTTTTTTGGTGATCCACAGGTGGCATTGAAAACACTGATTGTAATACATAGGACACTGAGGGAGGGTGATCCCACTTTTAGGGAAGAACTTTTGAATTTTCAACAGAGAGGACGTATTCTCCAACTGTCTAATTTCAAAGATGATTCCAGCCCTATTGGTGAATTTTGAGATTTTATCTCTTCTTTCTGACCACTCTAATGTAGAATAGGAATTATAACGGAGTGTTGATTCTTGTCTTGATTATATGGATTTTGTTTGTTTTTTTTTCCAGCATGGGATTGCTCTGCATGGGTACGTACATATGCACTGTTCTTGGAGGAAAGACTTGAATGCTTCAGAGTTCTTAAGTATGACATTGAAGCTGAGCGTATTCCAAGACCTGCGCAAGGGATAGAAAAGGTGTGCACTAAATTGATGCTTATATTGTAGTTGAAAGATTAGTAGATTTTATCTCAAAAAGGAATGGCATGTGGAGATTAAAAAGAAAGAAAGGATATTATATATTTACATCACGTTGGAAATAAAATATAGTAAGAAAGTAAGATCAACTCGCTGGATTTTAGGTTAGTACGATTCATTTCTGGAATTATTTACTCGTTGCAACAGTAGGCCACTAGCTCTGTTTTTCTTTCAGATATCAGTACACTGATAGTAGTTCTATGCAAGTTGCTGAGATAACATCTTGCCGCTTTTTTAAAAGAAAAAATATGTAAAGATGCAGATTTAATTGGGTGTTGGATTTGAGTGTGGGGGTGGGGGGGGTCAAGCAAATTTGTTAAATGTTAAGAACATTTTGAAATCGATTCTATGCTTTTAGTTTTTGATAAACTGAATAGCTTCACATTTTAAATTTTATATTTCCAGAGGTATTTTTACCCAGCTACCAGCCCCCCAACCCCCACCAACCACAAAAACATCCACGCACACACACTTTTTTCGATTTCTGGGGAACCTCATTCTCTATCAATGTCTCAGTTTCCCCGAAATAATAAGACTTAGAATTTGTTTGACGAATTCTTACATGATTTAGCAATCCAATATGAATTATTGTATGTCCATCTTATTCTTATATGTCTGGCTTCCTTTGGATAATTTGTCTCTTTGTCCAAAAATACGTTGTTTGGAAAAGCTTGTTGAAGAGTTCTCTATGAAGGATTCTTGAACCAAATCTGTTGGCTCTTGAACTGCTGCATAATTAGTTGGAGTAATTTGCTTTTCTTTCAGCACCCTTGTGTTGATATGGACCGTCTTTTCTTTATACTGGTAGGGTTATGGCAGAACAAGAGAGCTGGACAGTGAAGAGCTGTTGGAGCAGTTGCCTGCTTTGCAGCAGCTGCTGTATCGTCTAATCGGATGCCGGGTATTTTTCTTCTTCCCTTTTTTTTTGTGAAACTTTGAGGAATTTTTCTATCAATCGCAGCCTTTGCATAAGTTTCTGTTGGTTCAATATCTTTTGGAGGTTCTGAAAATTTTATTTTTGATTAAATCTGCTTAAATATTAATGTCATCTTCCAAATTCACAGCCAGAAGGAGCAGCTGCTCCAAATTACATAATACAATATGCTCTGGCTCTGGTATGTATGGCCCCCCTTTTGAACCTTTTTCTTTAGTGCTTCAAATCAAAAGTTATTTTCAACTCTGATGAACGTTGATTCATTTCTTTAAGATAAACCTTATTATCTCTCTCTCTCTCTCTCTCTCCCTCCCTCTCCCTGACCCTCCTCCCCTTGCTCTCTCTTTCTATTAGTATCTTACTCCCCTTTCCCATCCATGAAAAAGTTTAGGAAAAAGAAAAAGAGTACATGGCTCTGTTTGTTCATATGTGATTTCAGGTACTCAAAGAAAGCTTTAAAATTTATTGTGCTGTAAATGATGGAATAATCAATCTTATTGATAAGGTCAGTTCCTTTTATTATTTCTGCATATTTATATAAAATTATAAATTATTTTGTAATTTTTCTTCCTTGTCCGTAATCCTGCTGTCTTGTGATTATATTTCAGTTCTTTGAGATGCCAAGACATGAAGCCATCAAAGCCTTGGAAATCTATAAAAGAGCAGGCCAGCAGGTAAAATTATGCATTCCAGAATTCTTTTTAAACCTTCTTAGATGGTAGCACTGAATGGTTTCTTAATTAAATTAACATTAAATATAAATAGAAGGAATATGAACTAGAGTTTACATTCATGCTAACAGTTCTGGTCAGTGATGTCCCCCTAAAACATTCTTGGTTTTTGCTGCAGGCTGGGAACCTTTCTGACTTTTATGAAGTTTGCAAAGGATTGGAACTCGCTAGAAATTTCCAGTTTCCTGTTCTAAGAGAGGTAATAATGATGCTCTAAATGAGATTCGGTCTCCTAGTTAGTTTTGGTTATCTTTTGTAGTGAAATTCATTCTGGTGATACCAGCTTGATACTTTGTAATCTTGTACAGCCTCCACAGTCATTTCTTGTAACAATGGAAGAGTATATAAGAGAGGCACCACGGATGGTTTCTGTTCCAAGAGAGACATTGGTCAGTGTTTTTATTTGAAGTACTAGCAATGTTTAGTATGCACAGATTAGTTTCCAAATTATATTGATCTTTCCTCGTTCCACCTAAACACTTATTTTTAGAGGTTATATGGTGCAGTACTAATACAGTAATATGTTTCATTGTTAACCAGGAATATCCGGAGAGGCTTCAATTGACATATAGACCAGAAGAAGATGATAACTCACCTTCTGAAGACACAAAAGTAGCAACTGATGAACCGAATAAACTCCAGACTTTGGATATTGTAGCTGTATCGAACGAGGAAGTTACTGGTCCTCCACCTCCTCCCACGAACAACTTGGACTCTGAAGATCTACTGGTAAAAATCTCTCTCCCTTTGACGATGTTTCTGAGAAATGAAACATACCCTCACCCTCTGCCCTTTATCCTTGTTCAGTAAATCACTTTCCTTTTTTGTGCTATTTTAGGGATTAAATGTTAACACACCCAGTCCATCAGCAATTGAGGAAAGCAATGCTTTGGCTCTGGCCATAGTTACATCTGGTAAGTTTTTCTTTTATACTCCTTTTGGGTCATGCTTCACCTTTTTTCTGTGGCATGCTATATTTTACAGACGGAACATTTGAAATATTATATGCTTGCAGATACTACTAGTACATCGTTTGAAACGAGTGGTTTTCAAGTAAAAGATTGGGATCCTTCTGGGTGGGAACTTGCCTTGGTCACCGCTCCCAGCAACAACATTTCCTCTGTTCAGGAGAGGCAATTGGTAGGCATTCCCTCATACGCATACGCTATTTGTTTGTGAAAATAGAGAGATAAAAAGAGGCAAATCCTTTATTTCATCCCTTCTTCGCAGTCTTAAGTGCCAAACTATGGCAGTGAAAATTGAATGAATAAGGTCGACCTTCACTTTTTTATAGGTTACTCGTGTTCCTGCTGAAAATATTTTGAATATATATTGTTTTTGTGTATGCATATATTTTTTGGTACTTGTTAGATAGAATACTTATTTCTTCCAGCTGTAACATTGGGGTTTATCTAATTACATTTATTGTCTGTGTCGGATGAACAGATCCACCTATACAGAATCAATATAGGCAATTTCAATACAAGGAGGCACTTTTATGTGAACAAATCCTGTGCTGTTAAGGCACACTTGTTAGAATCTTCCCGATTAGGTTTCGTTCACCTTTTCGAGATACCAATGCATATTAGGTTATCCATTTCTGTAAGGATTTATACACTATCATGAGATTTGGTTGATTGATTACGTCTAAAAAAGGAACCAGGACCTTAAGTTGCAACGTCCCACAAAGGAAAGGTGGACTGCTTGAATGGAGGAAGCATATAAAATTGGAGATTCCTTGAACTATGTACTAGGTCCAAGTACAAAATAGTAGCCATAGAGTACATTCTAAGTTGATGTTTCTTCGAAGGAGGTCATTTTGTTGTATGATTTCCATGTTTGTACATTCTAATCTGCACCAGCAATTAGTTAGCAGTTCGTGTTCTTACATAGGTCACAGAACGCTTACTATTTTTGGAAAAATGCGCAGGCTGGTGGTATGGACACACTCATTCTGAATAGTCTGTATGAAGATGGAGCATATAGAGCCTCACAACAGCCAGTATATGGAGCCCCGGCACCAAACCCGTTTGAGGTAAGTGATCCATTCGCTTTCTCAAACAACGTCGCCCCTCACCCAGCAGTTCAAATGGCAAATGTGGGTCAAAATCAACCCAATCCCTTCAATCCATATCAGACTTCCTATCCACAGCAGCAGCAACATTTGATGATGGCCCCACAAAACCCTTTCGTTGATAGTACGGGGTTTGGAGCATTCCCAGCTGTTTCTCATGCACAAACGAGTAACCCATTTGGAAGCACAGGCTTGCTGTAGTTGATATTTGGAGATATAGGAAATTGAAAATTAATCAGCGTAAGTTGATTTTGATGTATTTGAAGGTGAGCAAAAGCCTTTTGCAGTGTCAGGTTGCGGTTTTTGATCCTTGTGATGTTTCTGTTTTAGCTTGAATCATATGCTGAGTTGTAAAAAAGTTAGTAATTTGGATGACGAAGATGTAACATTTTTAGTCAATATAACTCATGATGAATAATATATTCATGGTCCCTATAATATGTTTGTGTTTCTGTTTATTTGAACCAAAGCATTAACTGCCATAAATTTATCTGGTTGGTATCAGGTAAGTTTGTATGCAATGAAAGAGAGTGAGTAGCATTTTTACTCTCAGAAATAGGTGGGAGAATGAAGATAATGGATACTTGGCCTAAGGAGCAGTCATGGTGTCTTTGGGCATAGGCTGTAAAAGAAGCCTACAAGGTCTATGTACATGAAGTTACAGTGAGAGCACAGGCTTCATATTGGCAGACAAAATTAGTAAATCCCATAGAAAAAAAGCCTCACTTATTCTAATTACGCCCTCCCCTGTTTCCACCTTTTATCTCCTCTTCTCCCCTTCTCGCCGGACTCCAATTCCAGCAAAATTCTGGCAGCATCAATTTATTACAGAAAAGATCCACTGGATAAAATGGGGATCTTGACAATTTCATTTTTCCTTTCTTGAAATGGGGCCAGAAGAACAACCAGATGAATGCAAGCCACCAGTAATGTAGTATTAGGCTCTCTCAAGACTTGACCCCTCCACTTCAGCTGGTGATGATGACGACGAATTGCCGCTGCTCTTTGTCTCCTGGACTGGATTCCGATTCTGTTGGAGAACCATTGTCATGCTCTTCATAGAAGCAACAAGCGGTGGTTTTAGAGAGAAAGTGACTTATGTGACATCCAAATAGAGGAATTAATGGCGAAGCAGTTGAGGCCTAGGAAGGCAATTGTGAACACGAAGGTTGCGGCAGAGGCAGAAGCGGCGCTGTTTTTGAAGAAGTGATAATGCATCAGTAATTTTCCGGCAAGCAAGTAAAGTGTAGGGTGCAAATAGGATCCACCAAATAAAATGATGTCTTCCATGTTAAAAGAATTATGAATAGAAATGACTAATTTTTGTTTTTTGTATAGAGGGCGGGCTAAACTATACAGATTTATATATTTATAATAAGTGATAAAAATAAGTAAATTAATCTAGACTGAAATCCTTTTTATCAGGAGTTAGGTATATAAGTTAGCATATGGCCTTAACGCGTACCACAGCGTGTATAGGATAATGGTAGATTAGATTTTGCTCCATTCCTAGAGCAGCAGTAAAATTCAAAAAGATCATAAGAATTATACTATAAAGTTCATTTGGTTCTAGAATACATTTGTTGAGTGTGGTTATTATCAGCAGTATCTTTGGTATACATTGATTGCAGAAGTCAATTCATTCTGTTATATATATATATATATTCTTAGATAATGATAGTTGATTCATACAATTTTAGTAGATAAAACATATTTGTTCAGAAAAGTCAAAGTGAGTAAAATAAATAAATATTTCATCCGCGCCAAGAAGCGTGACAAGTATTTTCGTTTTTTATGCAACTTTTCATTCGACAATATATATTCATATAATGGCTTTATATTTGATGAAACTTTGTTCGTTTAATCTACAAATAAGTCTCTAGCTAACCAAACTCTGGAAAAATCAAATTAACTTAATTACACAATAACATATGAATATTAATATTGACACTAAAGTATTATAACATTCTAAAACAATTTTTAGAGACACAAAAACACAACAAAATATCATGAAAAAAAGTTTGTAAAGTTGTATTATTTTCACAAATTTTTGAAATTATGTAATTTAATAAATCATAAGATTTATAAATCTCATGATTTATAAATCTCATGATTTTTAATTTTAGTGTTCTTTTAAAAAAAAATTAAATTTTAAAATGTAGTATTGTAAGTTAGGTTTAAGTGAAATTCTTATCCATTTATATTATTGACCAATAATGAAGGAGAGATATGATTAAAAAAAGATGGATAAAATTCTACAATTCAATAAGGGATTTCAAAATCTCAATCTTTTGTGTGAATTTTGAAATAATGTAATTTATAGGATTTCAAAATTTGAACAACTTTTAAAAAATCGAGACTTATCCAAAAGAACATTCTTAAATTACATGAATCACATGATTTAACAACTCCCATCTCAAAATCATGCAAAAAAAAACATATTTTAAATGTAATTTTGGAAAGGTAAAATATTTCTATAGTGTTAATAGAGGCACCCATAATAAATCCGGTGATAAACTTTACAAAACAAAATTGTAGTTACCTCTTCACTGTATTTAAACAATACATGTTGAAAAAGCACTGAAAATGAAAAATTTGCCAAAATAGTAGAAAAGAAAAAAAACAATTCATTTTAGTCCTTCACTAGCCTTTTCTTTAGATATATATATATATGATGATTGTGGTCGGCGATGACTTGGCCGTCGCGTGTCTGAACGAAGAGCATTGTTAGTCAAATTCAGTCGGGAGCGAAATATTGCAGTCATATGATACTTTTGAATTCAGTTTCACGCTTCCCCCATTTTCAATCATGATTATATATATATATATATATATATATTCCTCTATCTTGGATTTGGGTTTGTTCCCATTAAATCGTGCATCCAAACAGTCCTCTTTGTCCTAGAGAAGCAAATATGATCAGCATCTTATATAGAAATTGATAGTTCAACAACCATCGCTATGCTTATCTCAAATACATACATTAACACAATCTTAAATTTTAGCCCTTCACCTCGATGAAAAAGTAATGATACTTTCATAGTCTTTTAATCTTTTGTTTATGATACACCTTTAAGATTGATTTTATTTTTTATTGGCTCATTTACATTTTGACACTCATTTATTATGCAATATTTCCATTTAACATCTAAAATTTTAAAATATTAACCTTTAACACCTATTTTGAATGGAATTGTTTGGTGAGTTGGTCACAACTTTATCTACTTTTTAGGTCTCCTTTGATTCAAGTATTTTAGCACTCAAGAAAAGAAAAGAAAAGTCTTTCCTTTCCTTTGTTTGGTAAGCACAAACTCCGAAAATATCTTCCCGGCATAGGAGAAAGTAGGGGTAAACTCATTCTTCTCAAAATTCTATGGGATTAATTTTTCTTTGTGATTTCCTAGCATTTATTAAAAAAAATTGGACAACAATACGCCTAGCTAAATACTTTTCATGCTTTATCAAATACTATAAATAAAACTTGACAGGAACTTTAGTTTCCTATCTCCATGAAAAAAATAAAAGAATTGATTTCCCTTCCGTAAACCAAACGAGTCCTTACAATTTATGTTTTCTTCCCATAGTGCCCCTCATATGCATGATTAGTAGCTTTGACTTTTGGCAATTATGTTTTGTAGCTTCAACATGCATTTTTTAACTAACATTATGAATTTTTTTTTTTTTAAAAAAATCACCTTGTATAAATCAAAAAGGAGTAGAACGAGATGAGAAACACATGGTTGTTAAGTTGATTTATTGTGAAATTGAACTTCATCACACATGTGACAAAACTTCCTTTGCAAAAAAAAAATAATAAAAAATAGAGAAAGAATTATTTGCGGAGCCAAAATTTTCTTTTGAGTGAGGCACTCTTGTTATAATTTATATGCGTATATCATGCAATAATTAAGTAGGCTTAAGGTTCATTCAAACGACATTAAAAGTTAAACTACAAATCTTTTTTAAAAAATAATGCACATTAAAGATAAACAATTTATTATATATAACATGATGTGCCAATTATGATTAATAAAATCTAAATTCTGAACCTTAAATACAATAAAGTTTAGTTTTTGTGCACTAACCTCTTATTTAGTCAAGCTTTAGAAAAGGCTTTCTTTTTTGATGAAATTTGATAAGAATGATCTCTATGATAAGTAGATCAATTCCACAAAATTTTATCAAAAAATTTAACCGAGAAGTGGATGATATAAAAATCTAAAATTTTAAAGGTCGAAATGCACGCATATGTATCAATCTTTAGTTTACCCACTTCTTAATTGAATTTCTTGATAAAATTTTGCGGAGTTGATCATCCCTACCAAATTTTGGATTTAAAGTTATGGTGTTTTAAAAATTTTACGAGAGAAAAAGTAAAGTGAAGTAAAATTTGGAAAGTGTCAATGTAAAGTTAATTTTTTGGTAAAAAATAAAAAAAAATAGTTTTTATAGTTATCTATTAAACAAAGGTTTAAATGACTCATTATTTATTTTATTAGAATAACATTTATTTATATTGAAATGAAAAATAAATAATTTGTGAGCATGACCATGTCTCTCTTCCTTTTATTGCGTGTGGAGTTGTGCGGAGGGTAAGATACACCTCCACAAAATAACTAAAATACCTATTTTGTCGATGTCCCTTCCATATTGCAAAATAAAACTTAAGAACATCTCTAATAGTAATATTTAAAATTGATATGTAAAAATATGTGGACTAATAAATAATTGACATTTGGTTGATAAAAAGTTGTTTTACACATAAATTATACACACTATCCATTTTTGCTCCAATGGTTGATACTTATAATCTTATGTAAAATTATGATGCATCAATTATACTTATAATCTTATTTATAATTAAATAGTCAAAGTGGGTATTGATTTAAAGATCTTGATGAGTAAAATTTAAATATGCAAGTTTTATTACAAAATATATTTTTAATTTTTAATTATACTATTTTGAAGTTCTTGTAAAAAGTTAGAGAGAGAAAATGTTGAGGTGGATGTGTAAAATACACATCCATTTTACACAAAAGATGATGTGGCATATTTTACACAACGCCATTGAAACACCAAAAATTATACATAGTATGTAAATTTTACACAACTTTTGTAACATTTAAATTATGTTTTCTTCAATAAAATTGGAGTTGAGAGTCGTGTGACTCGTTTATGTATTCTTTATTCTTGTGATAAGAGTTAAATTATATGTTCGATACACACTGATATACTTATTGAACTTTTGTTTTGTTTACCCTTATTGTAATAATTGTGAATTATATGATTTCTATAAAAAATAAATAAATTATATTGCATCATTATTACATTATATATAAATAAATAAATAATATAAATAATATTTAAACCTTTATTAACTCAACGGTGAGATGTATCTCACCGTTGAGTATTTTTTCAGTCTCGACAATTGGCCTTTCATATTTTAATTTCTCTGTAATTATATAAATATTTGGTATACTTGTATGTAACAAATTTATCTTACCATTGCAATGAGCTATACGTAGGATTATGTATAGCCAAGAACATTAATGGATCGGACTTCAATTACAAGAATCCAAAAACTTGTCCCTCTCTAATGTAATGCCATAGTTTATTAAAAAGAAATACCCATTAAATAAATTAGTTTTGGGTCATTGATAAATCTTTTATATGTATCGATTTAGACGATAAGAAGATGATACAAAAATTTTCAACCAAAAATTATTTTTTGCTAACTCTACGTTGTTGTAGACAAAAATGGACCTTCATCATTATTTTTAAAATTTAAAATTCATTAAGGTAATATTCACGTTATTTCTAAGAAAATAAAAGTAAAATTTACTTTAAATACAATACACTAGTCATTTTGAATCCTATAAAGATTAAAAAAATGAATGCAAATTAGGAAACAATAGACATAAGGAATATAATGAGCAAATTAGTAAACAATTCTTGCTAGGAAATATTTTGAATCTACGACATATATGTTATAATATATATTGATATGGGTACATATGTTAAAGCAATTAATTCTGAGTTTATCCTTGTATTAATTGTGATAATAAATGCTATTTTTATTGTATTAAAATATTAATTTGATCATAAAATTTTCGTGAAAAATTGATCATATAAGAGATATCTCCCATTTTCTCATTAGTTTTAGTGTCTTTGTTTTCTGTGCTCATAAAGGAAGGAAATTACAAAACATGCCCCTAGCTCTAGTAGGTATATTTTTATTATCATCTCTGCTGTAATTGCCAACACTAGTAATTAAGTCTTGTGTACGATTTCTCTTCCTCGTTTCCTCCAAGGTGAGTCATTTTAAATTGTGAAACTTGTGGCCCGAAAAAACATAGGACACAAAAGCAAAAGCTTACGCTCGATGGATCCAATCATAAAAGTAGATTGGTATTTAAGCAGATTGCAATATTTTTAAAATTCCTTGGGGATCCCAAAACTGCAAAGGTTTGGTTGGCTATACAATTTTTCCACGAAAACTGCTGAAAATTCTAGCCATCGTATTTATTTGCTAAATTTTTCAAAGAATCAATTTTCACACATGCTATTATTTGTTCTAGCTTAATTTTATTTTTTTTTTATTTTTTTTCTTGGTTCATTTGAAGCAATAGTTGAAAAGAGGAGAACAAGTTGTCCAACCATGTTGTCATACGGTTTAACCATGTTGTGGTTTGAGTTTGAACTCTCGCTCGGTGGAAGTGGGAGACTTAAAATTAAATGATTCTCTAAAGATTTGTTTTCATAAAAAAAAATCATGTAACAAATAATAGAATACAATTATTTTTCACATAAGCATATCAAGCACCAAATTTTAAAAAGGCCGAAAATGCTACATGATATAATACAATCTAAAATGTGTTGAAAGACCACAAATATCATTTAGGTCTCAGAGGACAATCCAATCTTTTCGAAATTAGGAAATTTGACTTAATGTATTTTCCTAATGAAGAATAAGAAATGTAAACATATAAAATAAGTAGCTGGTCTCTAAAATAAAATGAATTCTTTCTTCGCTAAATAAGTTGGTGACCTCAATAAAAACCTACCCTTTTAGAGACAATTTGTAAATCTATATATGAAAATCAACTTAATATGCATCAGGCTTCATGTACCGTATATCAAGATAGATTTATTAATCATTATTTGGGAAATTGACACGAATGTACTTGAGGGTCTAAATTGACGATTAGGGATGGGATTTTTTGGTCTATGACTTGCAATGAGAATAGGGTCCATCATATATAGTATTATTATTTGAACAAGATTAAGCAAAAGGAAAACTAAATAATACATTGTTTGGATGATGTCTTTGTAGGCACGCGAACTTGGTACAAATATATATATATATAATGCTGTTTGGGTCCTCCCATGTATTACTGAAGAAAATTAAATTCGATCAATGAACATATTTCTTTTTATTAAATTAATTAGCTCCCTATTTTTTAGTTGTCAAATTTGAAATTGTCAATTCAAGAATTAAAAACTGTACGTGGGCCAAAAATGGCTCCAAGACATTGAGGAGGATGTAGGCCAGGAGAAAATTATAAAAATTAAAGTGACATACTTTCGTTTTATTAAAAACCCAAAACAAAGATCAATTTTGTGGTCTTTCAATTATGCCTACTTCTTGTAATGCTAATTTTTGAATAATTAATGATACAGATTCTTTGGCTCCTTTCCCTTTCACATTTTTTTGTTCTCCCTTTTGTGGTTCTTATACTATTGTTGTTTAAAAAAGAAAAAGTGATAGTTAAATAAAGCAAAAGATAAATAATATGAAATAAGCTGTAATCAACTTTGTCAAGAAGATTAATTAGAGTTAAAGCTCCTTCTAAGAAAGAGGATTTGGATCTAAAATTAAAATTTGGTTAAAATCCAACAAACAAGGCCTTTAAAATCTTCTCTATTTGCTTCACCTTTTTCACTTTGCCCATGCTAACTTTGAGACTTTTTCATGTAGAGACCCTTTCTTTTCTAATTACTATTTTGCAGTAATTTTTTTTATATTTTTCAGAACAGAACTCGAGGTCCAACCAAATATTAGCACCCTAGGTAGATGAGAAAGAATGTATCATCTTTAGCAACCTAATTAAAGTTGTTTAATCTGAAAGAGAGATGCAGAACGTGGGAACCCTAAATGATTTTTAATTGGTATTAAATTTAAAAAAAAATTAAAGTGCATGTTACACATGACTTGTGGGATGGACTGGATGTTGTATAAGAGAACCCTAAATAATTTTCTGCCTAGGAGGACACTTGAGGGGTATATCATATCCTCATTTTCATAAAATGGATTACTTCATCCTTCTGCAAAAGTTGAAACAGCTATTCTAATCAATAATTTTTACGTTTAGAAAAGTTTTCTAATTAATTATCTCGGTTTGAAAATGTGATAACGCTTATATTGTGTGCAACTATGAAAGACAATTCGCACTCCTAGTATTTCTAGGTCATACGTGTTATTCATTTGTACATTGTCTTAATGTAATGAAGCCACAATTCAAAGTATAACCATGCACCTTATTTATTTAACTTGTATGTTTAGACTCACAATGCAACACACTCAAGTCCCAAGTGTACTCTGATCTGTAACTATATATCAATCTTAATATATAGTTACTCTCACGCATTCTTATCTTAATTGGATGATTCACTTAGATCTTGCGTGTCAAACTGTCAGTGGGAACTGCGAAAATTAATTCATCATCTATGGATAGTAATTAACTTAGCATTGTAAATACATACTCCATTGTACAAAGAAATTGTGAACCAAAAATGGAAAACTAAGTGGTACCATCTTTTTATATAACATGACATGTCCACGTTGCACTTTCCTAATTTTACAACTACACTGCATGTTTGGCAAATTGATCATTAATAAAAAGTGGGACTATTAACGCATATTATTTTACTTGATAACACTATCACATTTAATTAATGCATGTGCACTAAATGAATTAATACATTCTGGCTGAATATGCGCCAAGCCAATGTTGGGTACAAAAAATATACTAGCTCGGCACATATACCCAGAGTATGTGCTCATTCATTCGATATACACGTGCCAACTAAATGTGCATTGACTCAGTGCATATACATCAAACCAATGTTAAACTATTATAGAGTAAAATCGAATGTGTCAATAGCACTGTCTCAGATAAAAGAACCACATCTATATCTATATTATAAGGAAATAAATATCACATAACTAATTTATCAAATAAATGGCTCACATTTAGTTACAATAAACAAGATAATTTGGGGGCTATTAGATGTATTTTCAAAACATCAAATCAAAGAACTTAACAATTTTTTTATCTCTCTTATTCCACCAATTTATTCTATGTCACACTTTTCTCTCTCATTAACTTCTTTTTAAAATTTTAAATACAAAAGCTATAAATTATTAAAATTTTCATATTTGAAATATACTTATGAATACCTATTGTAGGTTGGAAAATAATACTAGAAGGGGTGAATAGAGTTTTGGAACATAATACGGAATTTAATTAATAAGTTTTCGAAAAATGTTTAAGCAATAGAACTTAGGTAAATAAATATCAAACAAATTTACAAGGCAATCAATCTCAATCTCAAGAACAAGCAACAAATATAAATGCTAGTAAATAAAGAGCTTGAGTTTAGAATGATATAACCAAATGAGCTAACGACATTTTGTTCTCGCGGTTCAGTTGTTTAGATCATACGTCCGCGCTCAAGTAGTTCTCCCGAGAAGTTTCACTAATCGATTTTCTTATAGGCGAAAATTAAACTTTTTACAAGTGTAATCGTATTACTACATTCACACAAGAATCACTCTTGCTCTACAATGAGAAAACCTCTCACTAATTGATGAATATAATTTATTTTGGTGATACACACCAATGTACAATAACTCTTAAATATGTACAAGAATGTAAGATGAAACTCTCATTAGAGTTACCAAATTTGATGAAAATTTATAAATCAAAATATAAATGAATTTATTAAACAATGACTTGAATATTTTGAATATTGAAGATAGAAGGATATATAAATGAAAAACAGATTCAAGAAGGTTTAAGTGTGTCTTAGATGTCCTATATATAGTCTCAAAAGATATATGGTCGTTTTGGAGGGTATATGTAGAGTTCGCTTCAAAAAGTGGCAAAAATCATAAATTCAACGGCTATATTCCGAGGCATCAGTTGACTAAGGCAACCCCCCATTAATCGACCGATGGTCATTGCCCATTAGGTCAAAACCCTAAATTTTGGTCTTTCACAATTTTGCTCCAAAATCAATTTTAATACTTGAAAAATATTGCAAACATGTTTCTAAGATATCTATTTTCGTAAGAACTAAAAAATTGTCCCTTGAATTTATAATGAATTTATTTTGAAAATCGGTGTATAGAAAATGATGTTTTAAAAAGATTTAATTTCAAACTTGTTTGAGTTAATTTAAAAATGAAGTATAATAATATTTGAGCTATTAGAATGAATAAATAAGAAACTTTACAATAAATCTAAGCACTCACTCAATTTACGATATAACGATTTTTCGAATGCTTGATTTATTTATTGATTCTTTGCTTGTTCTTTTGATTTGATCTCTAATGAAATGTATCACATTGCCTCTTGATCAATGGTGTCATGTGATGCAAGGTAAGTGTTGTTTCACATATGATAAAAATTTAAATTGTGGCTATACTTAGTTCAACACACATGTTAAATTACACAAGATTAATATATTATTATTATTATTATCAAAATAAGATTAATGACCTTTTAGGTCAACACCTATAACTAAAATCCATTATAATTATAAAATTATGTGTAGAAGAAAAAATTCAAGAAAAGCTATTGTAATTCACTTTTCTCTCTTTAAACATATTTTCTTCATATAACTTACATTCAGATCATTTTACACGATTTATTTGTTTTAAATTCAGCTCCAACCTAACTCTTCCTTTAGTTTGAAAATATAAAAAGATATATGTTTTTATTTAACCTTTTACAAACTTAAATAGTTTATATATATATATATAAAGCACATTACTTTTGTAAATCAATATTTCTACCAATTGTACCATATATTTATAATTAAAATTTGGAAATGTATAAATATTATTATATGGTGAATGATTAGGGATGGAAAATGGCATAACCCTTCCTTTAGTTTTAAAAAAATATATGTTTAATTTTTGACAAATTTAAATATATATATATATATATATATATTTTAAAAAGCAACTTTTATAAACCAATGTTATTACCAATGGTACCATTGTGTGTAATTAAAATTTTAGAAATATATAATGTCATTGTAATAATAATGGGATACATTAATTTTTTAAAATATTTATTTTTGTATATATTAGTGAATGATTAGGGATGACAAGTTGAGCCAATTCGACCTTAATGAAATGGTGAAACGGGTTTGAATTTAAGCATATCATAAATGGAAGCAAATTTAAAATTTTCAATTAAAAACCAGCTCAATCTAGTCGATTCGAATATATCTTTCGGTATCTCGAGTTTGATTTTTGCAACCCCATGCTTGACTGTTAGATCGATTGTCATATCTATTTATGATAACTCATTTATGTGGGTTTAGAAAAAGCAAGATTTATTATAATATGATTTGTTGCGTATATAATTTTTTTAATATGTGTTTTGAATTGCACAGTATTTAGATAATAGGTATTTTTGTTTAATCTCATTATTTTTTTTAATGTTCAATCTCACTATTTTTTATCTATTAAAAATTTTTTTACGTTTAATTTCATTATTTTTTTTTTTTACATTGCACAAACAAATACCTAATATATATGTGTGTGTGTGTGTGTGTGGATCTAGGTATAAAATTTATATGCATAGATTCGTGATTATTGACCAAAACAAAAAAGAAGAAAAGAAAAGATGGACATATATGATGAGGTCCAGCATCCGGCAAACTTAATGGACCCCAACACGTTACTTTAAGTGTGGTCCACCCACTGATTTTATTGGTTAGTGGCCCCCTCCATTTGATGCCCATGAATGAAAGAAACACACTGTGGATTCGGAGCTGTTTGGATCCAAAGTTAACTCTATCAACCCCCTGGAATTCCATTTCCAGCTCATTTATTTAATTCCCAATTCCAAAGAAATTCGGGAAGAAAATTTGTTTACAAATACTTATATTCAAATGAACATAGTTGCGGAACGTTTAGTGGTTGCTTAAAACATGTCAAAAACAAAGAAGAATCAAATTTCTCTGTCACTCCATTCTTTTTCTCAAGTCCCAAGTCTTCTTTGGCCATCTCTCTCCTCCTTTCAAACGACTCAATTCTCAGTCTAAAGAATACCCACTCCCTCAACTACTTCTTCTAATCCCTCTCTCTTTCTCTTTTTCTCTCTCTAAATCCAATTCTCTCTTCCCCCTTAAATCAGAATTCTCTCTCCCCATCTCTCTGTTTCTCTCTCCTCTGTATATACCAAAAGAAATACAGCATCCAACAATGGCTGCCAACAAATTTGCAACCACTTTGCATAGAAACACCAACAAAATCGCTCTTATTCTCATCTATGCAGGCCTTGAATGGATTCTAATAGTTCTCCTCCTCCTCAATTCTCTTTTTTCCTATCTGATCTTCAAATTCGCCGACTACTTTGGCCTAAAACCACCCTGTTCTTGGTGTTCTCGTATTGATCACTTCTTTGAACAAGGGAAAAACAAGAATCCTCAGAGAGATCATCTATGTGAAGCCCATGCCACCGAGATTTCCAAATTGGGTTATTGCTCAAATCATCAAAAGTTAGCCCCACATGAAGATATGTGTGAGGATTGCTCGTCCTCGCGACCGGAATCCCATGGGGTATCAAAGAATTTTGATTTCTTTCCTTTTGTGAAACAAATTGGAATGTTTCAAAGTGATGAAGATAAGGTGATTGAGAAGGATGAGATGGGTTTGAAATGTTCTTGCTGTGGTGTGAACGTGGAGAAGAAAATATATCCTCCATATATTTTGATCAACCCTTCTTGGGATGTTCTGGAGTATATGGGGAAAGAAGATTTGATTGTAGAGGTGGAAAATGATGATCATAATACTGAAGAAAGAGATAACACAGATCACATCAGATCAGATTTGGTAACTGATTGTTTTGAAGATGATCATGGGTTTGAAAGCAAAAGTGAGAATTTGGTGCAATCTGACGTTAATGGAGAGTTTGGAGTAACAGAAGAAAAGAAAGAAGCAGAGGCAGAGGCAGATAATTTCTCTGTTTCTATACCTAAGCTTGGATTGAAGGAATTTGAAGGCTTTGAAGATGATAAAGAACCCATTAAGGAGGATAACTCATATTTGATTTTGGAAGATCAAATTTATAATGGGACCTTGGGCCATGCTATTAACAGAAGAGAAGGATCTCGAGAAATCCTCCCTCAGCATCTGGAATTCTTTATTGATTGTAGTGGCCATCAACTGGTTCCAATTGAATTGCTCGATTCACCAATTTCAGAAGAGAAGAATGAAAGCAGATGTAGGGTTGAGGAAGATGAGGAAAATTCTTCTCGTCAAGAAAGTAAATTGGGTTCTGAATCAAATGATCAAGCACCACCTGAGCCAATTGTGGAGAACAAATGGAGTGTTTGGGAGGATGAGGAACTAATTTTTTTCCATGAGAATATGGAGGAACCCAAATTTGCAGTGTTTGAATCAATGGAAATGGAGGAGACTGACAATTCTCTAGTTTTTCATTGTGGTCCAGCATATCAACAAGTTGCTACGCCTCAAGAAACCAATTCCCCATCTCAGGATATTGATGATATTCAAGAAATTGAAGTAGCAGAAGGGGAAGAAAAAGATTCAGATGTTCCTCCAGGTTATAAATTACACTTCCACAATTTCATTTCAATTTTCTTTGTGCATTCTATATTTTAGTCAAATTAAAGATTTTTGTAATTTGCAACCAAATGCAGTGTCTGAAGAAGCATCTCAAATGCACATAAATGAAACTGAAGCCGATGTCTCAATTGGAACTGAGATTCCTGATCTGGATCTAGCAGTTGAGATTCAAGCTCAAGAATCTCTTTCTTCATATTCATGCACACATGAAGATCCTTCCACAAGTTCAGCTAGTTTATGGAGAGATGATGATCACGGTAAGCTTCACATTCTTTATAGTATGCACAATTGTCATTCACTGAAGTATTAATTTCCATAGTAAGGCGAAGAAATATGTGCTCATTTATGCTTTTTAATGTAGGGTTTAAGGGAGTTCAAGAAGAGAAAGCAGAATTGAAGAACATAGAAATTGAGGTGAGTGATCATGATGTGCTAACAAATCAATTATCATTCATTTCGGAGCTAAATGAGGCGGAGGAAGAGAAAATTCCCGATACACCTACTTCAGTAGAGAATCTTCATCACTTGCATAAGAAATTGTTACTACTAGAGAGAAAGGAATTTGGGGCCGAAGAATCTTTAGATGGAAGTGTCATAAGCGAGTTTGAAGGGAGTGATGGAGTTATAACCGTTGAACGCCTCACTTCGGCCTTAAGAGCCGAACGAAAGGCCTTAAACGCTGTATATGCAGAACTAGAAGAAGAGAGAAGTGCTTCTGCAGTGGCTGCAAACCAAACGATGGCGATGATAAATAGGCTACAAGAGGAAAAAGCCGCGATGCAAATGGAGGCATCACAGTACCAAAGAATGATGGAAGAACAATCCGAGTATGATCAAGAAGCCTTGCAGCTTTTGAATGAGCTTATGGTGAAGAGAGAGAAGGAAAAGCAAGAGCTAGAAAGAGAGTTGGAATTATACCGAAAGAGAGTGTTGGATTATGAGGCGAGAGAGAGAATGAGGATCTTGAGAAGAAGTAAAGATGGTAGTGCAAGAAGTGGGACTTCTTGTGCTTCTTTTAGCAATGCTGAGGATAGTGATGGATTGTCCATTGATTTGAATCATGATTTGAATCAAGAAGTGAAGGAAGAAGGTCATAGCTTTAATGGACACCAAGAAAGTGAAAATCAGAATACCCCTGTAGATGCGGTTCTAAATTTGGGGGATTCTTTAGCAGATTTCGAGGAAGAAAGGATTTCGATTCTTGAACAGCTCAAGGTCTTAGAAGAGAAGCTTCTTACATTGAGTGATGCAGAGGTACAACATTTCGAGGACGTTAGGCCGATTGAAGATTTTTACAAAGAGAATGGTAAACACTTGAACGAGGATTCTGATTCTGATCACGAAGAAATCACAAACGGATTTCCCAAGGAAACAAATGGGAAACATCATCAAGAAAGAAGAATCATGGGTGCAAAGGCTAAGAGGCTCCTTCCGCTTTTTGACGCGATTAGTACAGAAAGTGAAGATGGGGAATTCATTAATGGACAAGAAAATGGTTTCCACTCCAACAAGTTTCAAAACTCAAATATAGCCAGATTGGAACTTGAGAACAAGAGGTTTGCTATTGAAGAGGAAGTGGATCAAGTATACGAAAGGCTGCAAGCCCTTGAGGCAGATAGAGGATTCCTAAAGCACTGCGTTAGCTCCTTGAAGAAAGGCGACAAGGGGATGGATCTTCTTCAAGAAATTTTACAACATCTTCGGGATCTTAGGGACGTGGAGCTCCGAGTGAGGAATTTGAGTGATGGTTCTTCAGTGTAATTTTGTGCTCATCTATCCTACCTATGAAGATTAGCCGGTAACACAATATGCCTTTTTCCTAATTAGTACTTTCACTAGTGACATAATCTTCAATTAGAATGCACTTCGTGATTTTCATTTTTGGGTTTTTTCGCAATTGCAGATTGTGTTCTTGGGTTTCATTCAAGAAGACACCATGTTGATCATACGCAATAGTTGATATAATTCCGCGGAAAGGAATTTGATGGAAGTCTATTTTTTTTTTCTTTTTGTCATGTTGGTGGGCAATGAAATGGAGGTTTGCCCAACTTTGAGTTTATTTTTTATTTTTTTTGTCGTACATTTTTTTATTTTTTTCCTTTTGTCTAAGTAGACCCAAAATTTTTGTGGGGTGTGTCCATCTCCAACTTTTAGGGGAAAGGGGGATGATGGGTGTATGTGTGTTGTAGGCTAGTGACATGATGAAGCCTCTCTGTCGTTATAATTTGTTATGTTGTGAGTAAAAATGCCTGGCTTTGCAAAGCTGGAGTGATCCAACAAAGATTCCCGGTGCCAGGTACATCAGCACTTAGTTTATTAATAGAAAAGTTAGGACTAGAAGAAAAGAAACTCATCTCTCTTCTTTTATTTTATATTTTTTGAATTATTTTGGGGAAGAAAGAGAAGGGTAAGTCACTCCCTTGTCATTCCTCTGTCTCATATTTGCATCATTTCATCACATGAGGTTTGTTTATTATTTTCAAGGTGAAAAAGTTTGTTTAGTTGTATACTACATGTATCCTTTTGTAAGTATATAAAGTGAGTGTTTGTTTATACTGCCTGTGGGATGGATTCTTCTTCCATTCCATTCCTTTCCTTGTTCATTTTTATGTTTATTCCATGGAATAGATTTGTATAAATTGACCATATAAGCAATGTTAGATATATAAATAATACCTACACAAAATGTATTTTGCAAGTCAAGAATTGTTGAAATATCCAGCTGCTAGCACGTTGTTTTCTGCACCAATTGTTGGTGTACTCTTTTGAGTATAGTATAGTATAGTACAGCATTATTTAAAACATAACATATATATATATATATATATGTGAAGTTTAATTAATAAAACAGTGTAAGAAAATGAAAGGAAAGCAAATGATTGCTTTCACGATGGATTTTGCTTTAAGCATAAACAACTCTCGGGGTCTGGGTTGGTAATGGACTGATATTAATTAACCACTAAATTTAAGTGTTTAATTAACAAAAGAAAAATTAAAGAATCCAGCTAAGAAAGAGACTTAAGGATATGATGGATAGCAGCAGAGCAGAGAGCTACTGAGGTAGCTTTATATATTCACCTAATAATTATTCTGGGTTGGTCACCTCCTTTAATGGTAAATTAAGGACGATATGGCATAATCATCATTGGGCCGCTCCAGGACTGTGATTACAAATCATTATTTCTATGAGCTCCACTGTCCTCCTTTTATATGTTAACTATCTTTTAACGCTCTCTTTGATCCATGATAAAATATTTTTATAATTGTTTGGGTTTTTGTTAGATCTTGTTAGATCTAATAACTTTATGGTTTTACGTATATAAACTTTTGGATGGTTGATGCCGGATCACCAAATATTAATAGATTAATATACAAAAGTGCATCTAAATTTATAACTTGAGATTTACCGTCAAGTGATTGGCTTTCTAAATTTATACGTATTTTTTTTTTAAACAATCTTTTAAACTTTATATATACTCTCTTGTAACAATGGGGTCTTACAATGAATATAATATGTACTTGTAATTTAGGATTCATAACCACAATATATAGATAATAAACCTTATTATTTCTTCTGTATTTCTATTTTAACCTATTATAAAAATTGAAATTATCTTCATGTCTTTACGAATTAAAGGCACACGCCCTATTAAATATATTAAACCCCAAATTAGTTGAACCTTAGTATATCACTTTTAAGGTAGGTTAAGCCACACGATAATTCACAATATATAATTATTTCACAAAAAAGCCCAAAGTAGGCTTAACCTTTGTAGATGTGTCTTTCACTATCACTTGACTTTCGGTAACTAAGGCAATCTTGCATAGACACACTGATATTAGTTGTTGCACCGGAATCTATTGACCAATGTGTCTTGGTATCGAAGCTAAATCAACCTCAGAAAATAACCAAATTAAGAAGCGTACCTTTCTCAGCACACCATGTGTGAAAGTTGGTGTATTGCTTCTTTATGTACCGTTCAACTCCAAAAAAGTAACATCTAGTACCTCTAGTTCGCTCGGTTTCTTTTTTTATTTCTTTTGCAGTATCGTATTTGCAGCTTCCTTATCATTGTTTTTTTTGTTTCCTTTATCCTTATTTTTAGAGGTTGAGGCAAGATGGGTACTCTCTATCTTATCTTGCTCCAGCCTTTCCTCTTCCCAAACACATTATGCGATTAGCTCATTCAAAAATCAAGTATCTTTTTGACAATTACAATTCACCTTAAACTGGCTAAACTATGTCAGAAGAAATATTAAAACTAGACGTACTAGTAAGCCCTCGGAGAGTTTTAGCTTAAATGCTTTTAACTTGGAAGCAAAATGAGACATCTCCATGATGTAATCTTTGATATTGCCTTTACCCCTATACATCATTAAAATTAAACTTATCAAGAGCGTACCTATTTCAGCATTTTTGTTCTTAACAAACATACTTTTAATGTTCTTTAGGAATTCTTTAGTTGTAGTTATCGTTTTAGATATTGTGCCCATGAATAATTTCAAAATGACATTCTTCATAATCATGACAGACATGTGTTTTGATCTATCCCACTTCTCTTTAACTTTTTTCTGATCAAGAGTACTTATATTCTTAAGAAGTGAGGGAGAATCAACCATAAATGCAAAGTCAAGATCAATGACTTCGAGACTACTAAGAGGTTCTCTTACGATGATTTAAAGTTAGTGCCATTTAGCACATGAATAGAGTTGATGCTAGCAGTAATATTAGCAGAAGTATTTGTAATTAAATCTATAAAACAATAGACAACCAAAACAAGTTCATATAAGCCTCAAAACAAATATAATAAATTCAAATAAAGGTAAATCATATCTCAAGATACCAGGTGCTCCGTTAATATTTCATCTTTGGACAAAATATTAACTTGTAAGTGATGTCTTGTTATAATAATTAAATATTGATAATAAGAGCATGTCGAACAATAACTTTCCTTTGGGCCGGTTAAAATTCATATTAGTTACAAGCACATAATCGTTTATATTTCAAAACAAATTAATTTTCACGAAGAGAGATCATTCTGGTTACATATGACTTCAATTAATTCATCTTAATATATATATATATACACTTAAATATATCAATATTCGAATTTAAATTAGTTGGTCACAGTTTATTGGGTTTTGAAACCCATATTTATGTCTTAACGTATAAGTGAATATATTAACCCAAAACTTAGGCCAAACAAAATGTGTTTATGTGTACCAATATAACATGTTAAAAACAATTTCGGTACGTGTTCTAGCTTAAATCTTCTGGCCATGTGCATACCGATATGACTTAATATAGGCCAATAACGATACGCACATTCGTTCTGATTCCGCAAAAAAAAGTTTTTTATTTTTATATATCTTTATATATAACCATATTTACATAACACGTGAGTGCACAGAATTGGCAGATCTATATAGGGGTGACTTTGGTACAATATCGTACCATACCGATTATACCATATATCGTACCAAAAATTCGATACGCCAAAACTCATTACCATTGTCATACCAAAATTTTTGGTATACCGAAATATCGGTATGGTACGGTACATTACTAAAAAATTAATTTGATAAAAAAAAACTGAAAGTGGACAATATTAGCAGCTAGCACCACATAGTAGTACAACATTAACAAACCAAGGAATTAGCCATAATACAATCCAGTGGATATTGACTTTTAAATTTCAAGCATACAATTACAACTCTCAAGCATTCTGAAGCACATTACGCACAATGGGCAGTGGCCTTCAATTTTCAAACATACATTATTAAAATTCTACAATCCATCAACTACAATACACTACTAAAAAACAAAAGCACACACTAAAATATAAAGTCAATAAATCATACAATTACAATCCAACAACTAAAGTGACAACATAAAATTAAAATATAAGTTAAAATTACAAATCAAAGTCCAATTCAAAAACCAAATAAAATAAAATAAAAACACAAAAATAAGTTAAAATTACAAAACAAACACAAATCTCCAACACTTCAACAAATCAATTTTTAGATAAAGAAGCACCCTGGGAGGCTTTGAATGTGCGAAAGATTGAGAGGACACACTTATATTAAAAATACAAAACAAAAATAATGAAACGTATCAGTTGTATTTAAAAATATAATTGAAGATGAATACTTCCTTAATAACAAAAATCATTATATAAATTAAAGTATATCTTACTTGATTCCACCACTTCTTCCAATTCCTTATACAATTGAAACATCTTGTCCATTGGTTCATTACAGAAGTTAAATTCTTTTACTATAAGCTAATCACTAGTACAAACTAACACATTGATCATTTTAGTAGTTTAAGATTCCCTAAAATGGTCCATAACCCTCCTTCTTAAACTAAATGCATTCCCACTTACAATGGTGGTAGTGAGAATTGCTGAGATATCCTCGACAATATTTGAAATATGGAGGTCTTAGAGCATCTCCAACAGGCTCTTTGTGAACACCTCATTTTGCGACCCCTACAATAATCCTAAATTCTAGAAAAACGAGTACGCATACATGCACGAGCATTTCTAGATGCACACATATTATGTACATGTGATACATGTCAAAGAATAAAGGCGAAAAGACACCCGAATGAGAAGTTACGAGAATTACAAGAAATTATCGAAATTGGAAACCGTCAAAACTCCTGGAAACTTATGAAATGAGAGTTTCATATTTCTGATCATTCTTAAACTTTAAGGGTTGTTAGATATTACCATAAGGAGTAGCATACTCGAAAATCAGCTCGATCCGACTGTTGGATCTCCAAAAATTTAAAAAACTGAGAGTTCATTTCGGGTGATCAAATGGAGGCCTTCTCGAAGTCAAAATGATCTGAAGATTGTTTAGTAGATAGGTATTATTTTGGGGAAGAACATATTCAAAGTTCAGCTTTTTCGGATATGAGATTATCAAGAATCAATTCGTCTATCGTGCAATTCTAGTCGAAATGTCCTTCGTAGCAAATTATAGTAAATAGAGGCCTTCCCAAATTCTGATCAACCTCAAATTTGGACATAATCTAGAAAACATTTGGAGGGAAAACATATCCAAAATTCAGGAAAATTCAACGGTTATAAGTTTACTTGTCGTACAAACAAGTGACCTTGTCTACAAGAAATACCTTTCCTACGTGGGAACAAACTCTTTATACCAATCCGAGGAGACCGAGTCCTTCTCGAAATCCGATCGTCTTCAAATTTTTACATGGTCTATTAGACTTTTATTTTCAATACATATCCAAAAATCAGCATGATCCAACAACTAGAACTTGACTTGTTGTGCAAACAAATGACTTTGTTTACAACAAGTACCTTTCCTACGCGGAAACAAACTCTTCGTACCAATCAGAGAAAAAGTAGACCTTCCCGAACTCTAATCGACCTGAAATTTTGATACAATCTAGAAGACTTCTATTCCCAACACATATCCAAAAATCAGCATGATCCAACAGTGTAAAGGTTTCATGATAAGTTCCAAGATTCCTAGTTGCAATCTTTTTTCTTGCTCTCCAAGCATTTTTCAACTATAAATAGACCTCCCCTCCATTCATATTTTCCATCAACAATCAAGGGAATGTCGTGGTACACACCAAGAGATCCTTATTATCTCATTCCAAGAGAGCTCAGGTATAATTTTATCTCTCTTCTTTTATTTATTTGTCAGTTTTATAATTCATACTCTTGTGTGCATAATTTCTATCACTTTATAACTTTTCAAAACCTCTTTTCAAATTATTTTTCAAAACCAAAGGCGTATAATAAACCCTAATCCAATTCCAAAATAGTATTATTACTTTCTTACTTTTTCAAAAGCTCAGATTAACGGCATTGTTATACGAAGGAATCGATAATCGCTATATATCCAATCTAACTCATAGATTACAGTGTGTATGTGATGAATACTCGATTATGAGAGTACTAATGCCATCTATACCAGTTTAATCCATAGACTATGGTACACGATTGGTTAACTCGTCTTATATTACGTCGAATATAAGATTTCACATCGAATCAGTTTTCGAAAAGCCCAATGCTTTACAAAACCACTTGTTCCATTGCATCTATTATTATCAAACTCTCTTTTTCAAATCACACACACACATTTATTTTCAAAATCCTAAGCGAACTAGGAAATACATCGTTTTCATCCTATCCCTAAAATTTCAGTTTCTAAGGCAAGCATGAAAAGTTATAAAATAATAGCAATAGCACACAAGAACCGAATTATAATACACGCATATTCTACTTAAGATATCGAAAGGGCGAATTGGGTGCCTAACACCTTCCCGATTCGCAACTTAATCCCTGAACCTTCGAATTAACTGGTTTCGTATACATTGTGTATAAGAGGATATTTAGTCCATAAATACGTCTCTTTTACACAAACCCTTTTGTTTGTTTAGTAAAACAAACTGACGACTCTTATTCTTTTCAAAAAAAATAACTTTCAAAGCAACACAGAATCACCGCCCACGAGGACTCCAGGCGTCGAGAACGCGGATTCTCACATTCTTCAAAAGACTAAATTGCAAATTTATTGAAGAGCCATGTTAGCAAAATTCACTATAACAAAAGTAGGAAAATAGAATCTCCAATTTGAAGAGTCCTTCTCACTCTTCAAATATGAAGAGTGATGAAAGAGCTCTTCAAACATACTTTTTAATATTTTATTAATGAGACTTTGTGCTAATTTAAAATTACATTCTTTAAGATGGCTCTTCAAACATATTTTTTAATATTTTATTATTAAAATAATAATATATTTAAAGATGCTCTTGAAGCTTATTGAAAATATTCTTTAAGATGGCTCTTCAAAGTGCCACATAGGTCAACAAAATTATTTTTGTAAAGTCATTGTTGAAGAGACTGTTGAAGATGCTCTTAGTATATCAATTGAAGGTAGTTTCTAAACGATAAATTTTTTTATAGAGAAACTGAACGCAACATTCAACTAAAATTTTAAGGTGCAGAAACAGTTGGTGGAATTTGGAAAAACCATAACAGGAAGACTTCACTAATAACCTCCCCCATTTCTTCCATGGTGTCTATATATACCACATATACATAATACACGCATGGAAAATAATAGTCATCAATTTCCTCTTCTTATTTTTTTCCATGTGTGGCAGTCAAAAAATCTTGAAAAAATAGCATTTTTTGCTAAAACAAACCAATATTGGTATTATTGGTATTTGGCATAATGATACAATTAGTAATAGTACGATAATGTAATACCGTGGCAATACTAATATTTTGGTACGGTAGGGTATACGGTCGGACAATGATTTTGAGTATCAGTATCGTGCTAAAAAAATTCGGTACAGTATAATACTAGTATTGTACAATTACCAAACTTTAGTACATTTTGGCAATAGTATGATATAATACAATTTGGTACAATATACATGGTACAATTTTCCGCTCTAGATTTATATAAACAATATATATATATATATATAAGTCTTTATATAATTATACAAGCTAACTTGCACATGCGAAATGTGTGCAACTTAGATATATCTAATTTGATCTAAAAAATAAGATAAAATTAACAAGTAACCTTGTCATAAGATACAAGTTTAACTTGTTTAACATCCTATGTTCAAACCTTATTATAAGCAAATTTTTTGTTGAAAAATAAAACTATGGGAGTATAATAAGCAATTCGAATAAAGTTTGACACAATTTTACCAGGCGGTTAAAATCCATCTTGACTTTATATACTAATATAAATATATACATGATGGCTGATCCTTATATATAAGGATCATTTTTCTTGAATTATCAAGTCCTCCTTGTAAAACTACCGACAATACATATATATATATATACTAGTTAGCAGATTCTTAAATCCAATATTTGGCAGATCCAAAAAAAAATTGAATGAATAGACATAACCAACAATAATTCTCAAATCCAACAATTTTAAAACAAAAATTACCATATTTGAAAACACCCAAAATATGTGAAATTGTTGTTTTCCAATTTTCAAATCTAAATACGCAGATCTTAATCGAAAATAAATTGATTCTCAATGATTTAACATGAAGATCGTCTGATACCATTTGTTAGATATTGTTAGATCCAATAACCTTATGGTGAAGACCATCACTTATATAAACCCTAGGATCATTCATGTCGGATCACCAAGAATCATTAGATTAATATGCAAAAGCATTCCTGAATCTATAGTGTTCAATTTACAGCTGAGTGCTTAGCCTTCCAAATCTACACGTATTATTTTTTTAGGGGTGATTTTGGTACAATACCGTACTATATCGAGTGTTCCGTGTACCTTACCGAAAATTTGGTAAGTTAAAATTCATTACCATTACCATACCAAATTTTCAGTATACAAAGCTCGGTATACTGCAATATTGGTATGGTACGATGTTATATGATACATTACCAAAAATAAATCTTAAAAATAAAACTGAAAGTTAACGATCAAAAGTAAGCATTTTTTGCTAAAACAAAATAATTAAGTTATTTTTACTTATTTTTAATTAAGTTTTTGCAATCAATTGTTCCTAAAATACTAAACCCTGTATAAATGTTATTACATTATAAATTATAATCAACATATACACATCTATCAAATACATGGAAGTTGAATGATTGAAGTTTAACACAATTACAAAAATGAAGATAAATATTTAATATTTAAAGTTTAATAGGATTAGCCTTTAATTAATTAAGGGAAGCTGAATGATATGCGTATATGTTATTTAAATTGCTAATTCATCATCATGGGTCTGTAGAATATAGAAAAAAAGAGGAAAGAATATGAAAAAGAGAGATGATAAATTAACCTCAAACTGATTGAAATAGGTTCGGTAAAATTGGAAAGGGCAGGGGTAGATAAAGTGATTGAAATTATATATTATGTATGACGGTAGTGGGGTAGTAGTGCTGAGTAGGTATTTGACGGTTTCAGATCTAAAGAGAAGAATATAGGAAAATGTGTAGAAAAAAGAGAAGGGGCGGCGTGTTTGTGAGCGAAAAGGTGAAACTTTAAGACGGTGTGAAAGTAAAACCTTGATTAACTCAAATCTAAACTCTTAATCTAAATGTTATGGTATATGAAATTACTTTGATATTTGGTGTTAAAATCTAAACAAAATACTATTTGATATTAATGGTACAATTGGTATAGTACTGTACAGTATACCATGGTACGTACCAAAATTTTAATATGGTGCAGTATACTATCAATATTGATTTTCAATATCAGTATCGTACTATATTATTTTAGTATGGAATAATACTAATTGGTACTGTACCATTACCAAAATTCGGTACACTTTGGTAATGGTACGGTATGGTAGGGGTTAGTATGGTAATAATGGTATAAAAATCCACCTCTAGTTTTTTTGTAGAATCCTTTAAGTTTTTTATGTGCTCTCTGTGATGATGGGATCTCATAATGAATATAATACGTACGTGTGATTTGAGAATTATAACCACAATATATAGATAGTAAACGCTAATATATTTCATGTATTGCTATTTTAAATAGAAATTATCCTTAAATCTCTACAAATTAAAGGGCCATATCATATTAGATACATTAAAGTCCAAATTACTTAGACTTTAGTATTTCATTTTTAAAGTAGGCTCCATAAAACGGTACACAACATATAATTATTTCACATCTAAGCTCAATACTAGATTAAGGATCCAATACTTTGTCTAATAATTTGAAAGATGTGCTTATGTATGTTCTTGATAATCATAAGCACTTAGGCTTCATTTAACAATAATATAGAAAATAGTAGAAAAAATAATTGATTTGTGTGAAAAGTTTTTGAAAAAAATGAGGTCTGTGTTGAGATTAACTCTTATTTTTTGGCTTTTTTCAAAAAAAAATTTCATTAAGGGATAATGAAGGAAAAATTTTGACAAAAAATAAAGAAAAATGGAAGACATTCTCATAAAAATGAATATAAAATGGAGAGATCATTTTAAATTTTTGCACAAATCAATTATTTTTAATACTATTTTTTATGTTATTATTAAATGAAGTATTTTTTTTATGAGAACTTGAACTCCATACTCATCCTTTTGTTAAATTAGTCTTAATGCAAGTGAATCCACGAATGAATTTGAAAAAATGATGATGAAAGTAAAAATAGTTACCGCCAGCTTATAAAAAAATTCTTTCATATTAATTCTTAAAAAATATCTTGTAATTTGAGCCATTCAATTTTTTATTCTTATATATTTTGAAGATTCAAAAATTCATTAGTGCTTGTCATATAGCTAATAGATAGAAGGATTGTATTAAATTGATGGTTTTGAAAGAAAAAACAATCTTTGTTGGATAATTAATTAAACTTATGCAATTCTTAGAGCATTTTAGCAATAGTGTATAATTTTATTTTGTGTAAAACTTATACAAATTGTAAAAAAATTCATCTCTAGCAGCAAAATAAAAATGAGTTTTGTGTAAAATGCATCCTTTTTTTTTTTTAATTAAGGGAGGTCTAAGTCTCTCCCTTAATCCTACAAACAAAGAAAAACCCTCCACCCACCCCATGAGTCGAACCTTGACCTCAAGACAAAGGTGGAGGTTGCCTACCACTAGGACATGAGTGTAAAATGCATCCTTAATTTACAATGCCACGTAAACTTTCTCACTCCTTAATTTTGTTATGAAAATTTAAAATTAAATGTAATAACTTTTAATAAGTAGTGTGTTGGTAAGTACTTTCCATCATAAGTTATGATTGATATTTTTTAAAATTAACACATTTTTAGGCTTTGAGCTGTTAATTTAACGTTTTAATTATGTTTACAATATGCTAAAAATATCAAGTATTCAATTTGAGAATTTTTTTTCATAAGTGAAACTAATTATTTTTATTTTTTAAGTAATATAGGCGTGTGCATGTATGTCATAATAAGTTACACCACACAATTGCTTATTACAAATTAGTAAGAATATAAAGTGTTTATCATATTAATCATTGCATATATAGTTAATATAACAAAATTTAATGAATAATTGTCCATAAATACGATAAAAATGTACAAAATTAGAGAAGTATCCACCAGTCTATAATGGAAAGTACTTACCATTCCACTTCTCACTTTTAATATAAAACATGAATTTTAATAGAAATTATAGATTTAAAATATACTCATCAAAACCTATAAATCAAGATCCATTGTGATTATAATATTATGTATATAATTTCAAGGAAAGAAATAATAATAAATTGTATAAAATAACATGTAATATTTTTTCGTATCTAATTGGGTTTTTTTAATTTTATACAAAAGTTTACAAAAAATTTCATTGAGGTATATATTTTTTAAATATCAAATTTTATATAAAAATTGTTTCACACAAATTATATATATACATAAATATGTATATTAATTTTACACAACTATTAAAGACGCTCTTAGGTATTATGTTATGTTCCCCTTACCATGCATCTTTCCTAGAATACGCAAAAGAAGCAAGGTCGAACTCCATGGGGAACCAAAAAAAAAACTCTGCAGCCTTCTTTCTCTTTCTAAATTTGGCTTCCCTCATTAATCAACAAAGCTCAACATAGAAGCCATTTAAATGCTCTCTTCTCTCCATTATTTTTTGCAATTTTGTTTTTGTTGCTTATTATATAAATCTAGGTTTTGACATTTGATATAAATGGGTTTTAATACTTGATCGAGCTCAACATAGAATTTTTGTACTAAATAAAGTTGCTAAAATTTGGGTTCACTAATATTTTCAATTTTTCTAATAGATGTATTGGACATTATTTTTGCACTACTAATATACATATTCACCGAGGTCCTAAATTGGTTGCAACAATGGAATTTGGGTTACAAAAAATATTGGAGATTATGTTCTCACAAATTTGAAAGAGAAAGATTATGGTGGAAGCCAAACTTAGAGAGAGAAAGAAGGTGTAGAGTAGAGAGAGAGAGATTGAGAGACCAGCGTAAAGAGAGAAATAAAGGAACTGTATAAATGGGGGAAGAGAATACTTATGGGGGAGCTTTATTGATTAATGGGGGAAGCCAAATTTAAAAAGAGAAAGAATGCCGTAGAGTTAAGAGAGAGAAATCGTTCACTTTAGAGGGAGATACTAATGTAGAGAGAGAAATAAAGAAAGGAATTGTGGGTTTTTTTTTTTTTTCAAGAAAAAAGAAGCAAGTGTACGTTCACTTCTTGAAATATGTGCTAATTGCGTTTTTTTTCTTAGTGCATACGCTTCTGTGCATATAGGAAATAATATATATATATATGAAATTTTTTTGGTAAGGACCAATTCATATGAATCGATCCCTATTACTACGCTTTTGCGTCATAAAAACACACTCTGATACAAAAGTGTTATAAAGCGATCTGTCCGTACGGATTGAACTTTACTAAAAATGCTATGTATATATATATATATATATATCTTGTGGAATCAATACACAAAATACAAGGCTTTGCAACCCAGCCCATTTACAAAGTGCCAAAAATAAAGTGGGCCTTAATTTTTTTTTATTTTGGTCTAAAAGTAGGCCTTAAATTTGAGCTGTCTATTAGTGTATTCCTTCCCTCCCCTCCCAAATTTACGGATTGAGGGTACATAATAAAAAAGAAATGGTTAATTAGGATAGAGAAATAAGACAGAATATGATCAAAAAATGGAAAAATAAATGGGACGGAATGAGTGATTGGGCCTCCTCTAGAGTGATGGACTCTAGAGGATACTTACTAAAATCTACACTGTATATTTAAAATTAATGGCTTGAATTTAAACTCTACTTAACAAAACAATTAAATTACGTCGTTTCATTAATTTCACAATCTTAACACCTTCTATCTGCTCACTACATTATTCCTTGCCTTTTTAATTGTGTTCTTTTTCTTCTTCTTTTTTTCTAGATGAATAACTTAAGAACGCAGTAGATGCTAGAACACAATCCTGCCTATAGCGCTTGCTAATCCAAAAAAGTGGAATATTTAGATCCATTAATCTTATAAATTATTTATCCTTCAAAAAGACATTTTTGATAATTCAGAAAATTAAAATTCGTGTGCGATTTGGTGCATAGTGTTATGATAGAAACTATTATTATATATAAAATATTGATACTTTTTTTGTTTAGAAAAAAATAAGATTTATTAAAGTAGTTTTAAATTTCTAGAAACATGATTTATGTACACACTGTATTTTGCGCGCGCGCGCGCACACACACACACACACATATATATATATATATGTATGTATGTATGATGTATTGTTTATATATGTAATATTGAGATATCGAGAAAGATAAATGTATTAATTGTTGACATTGCAAGTAATTTTGTAGCATTTTTTCTTTCTCGGTTCTCTAGCTCAACCTTGTATTCTAGATGATGGGAATTCATTTGATAGAATTGTGAATGATGTTAAAATTGTCAAATTAATCAAGGGTATAGATTTTAACAACTCTCCACTAGAGTGATAGAAATCACTCTAGAGAAGCCAAATCCCGGAATAAGTTTAATTTTATTTTTGTTTCCGCTAACGATGATTAAATATATATATATATATATATATAATTTCTAATAAAAACGGATTTCAATTTCAATTTTTAATCTAATAATATATAATTTATCCAATAAGATGAAGGGCAGGTTAGTTAATTAAAATAACTAAATAAGTATTCTTATCGTAAATAGAGATGTAAGCAGATGGGATAAATACGATTTTTGAATGAATACAAAATTCAAAAACAAAAAAGTTGTGATTGTTGACGAAAATACTAGACTGACTTAATTTAGTATAAACTGATTTAGTATTATCCAAATGAAATTTGTGAGGCCACATATTTACTATGTTTTTGTCTTTCTATCATTTGATTTGAACGGTGTCACAATTATTCATATAAAAAAAATTAAATAAATTTAGAACTGCCCGACCGCTCAATCTCAAGTTTTGGATTTGCATTTTAGCCTAAGAATTGGTATGATGTGTTTAGTTGAAGTGTTGTATTTGGGTAATTGGGTTATAGAAGAATTGCTAACCTAGGATAAAAAAAATAAGGTCATTTCGACTAAGTGTTATAATAAAAGTATACTTTTTTTAAAATTAGGTTAAATGTAAATTTCATTAAATGGTATTAAACATTTATAGTCATGTGCCCGACACATAATTTTGGGTTAATTAAAAACTTTAAAAACAAAAGCAAAAAATAATTGAAGGGATGGTTATTCCAACCATTTGAAGGTAAATGGGATTTCAGTAGCTTCCTTCTTTCTATTTGATCTGGGACTCCTTTTATAATAAAAGGGGGAATCTTTCCTAGTTTATATAAAGTGGGAAAACATGGGAAAAGCCAAGGCCACAATCATTTCAATTTTGAATTCAATGGATGCAACTACTTTGTTGAACCATATGAACATTGTATTATTTGTCCTGCCCAATATTTTTTGTTTCTTCATTATTATTATTATTGATCATATCCACCGATAAATCTCACATGTTTTATTCAAATTCGCAAAATGTTAAATTTTACATGACAAGAGTCAATACAAAGGTCAAATAACAACCAAAAATTATTTCTTTCGTTCGAATATGAATTGCTTGCTATAAAAAAAAATCAAGACTCTCTTCAACCGTTTAAGCATGCATAAGTATACTATTAAAAATTAAAAAAAAAATACTAACCCTAGCTTCATTTATTTTATACTAATTTGACGGCATTGCCAAGTAGTAGAGCAAAAAATCACTGCAAATTCTTTTGACAAAAGCACTTTTAAAAGCTAAAAAAATACTCTAAATTGTACTCTCACGATTCCACCCGTACAAATCTAATATTTGAAACCTTAAAGATATAGGAGATAATTATTTTAATAATAAGAGGAATCTAAAAATAATGCCCCATAAAAGTTCTTAATTGATTATTTGCCGTGGGTGAGCCCAAGAATAATGTGAATTAAGGAAAACGACACCAAACAACATAAAACTATATAAAGCACTTTATTTCGAAACCTGTCAGTCAAAGCAAGGAAAAGAAACAATTTAAAAACAACCAAACACCAAATGCTTCCCTCGTTAAAGTTAGTTTGGCATTTAATTGGTTTGTATTAAAATCTTCAAAAAAAAAAAAATTCAATTTTACATATGCAATGAAAAATATATTATGTTATAATTTCATTGCAAACAAATTTCTCTCACATAAATAACTAAAGACAACATCGAAGTCAAAATTTATATAGAAATCATAGTAAATTGCTATCAGAAATATTTAAGAGTTAATAGCCTCATTTACGTGAATTTGAATCAAATCCACCTATTTGTGACAAATTTAAGGAAGATTATATCATCAAGTTATAAATTGTTCCTAAAAATAAAAATTATTGGAATTTTAAAAAATATGGATGAAAAGGAAAATTAAAAGAATAACAAATTCGTGCAAAAAAAAAGCAGCTCTCTTATTAAAGTTTTTCTTATATTTTTGTTTTTCAACTTTTTGAATTGTTTGGAAAAGAAAAACGCTAAAAAGAGATGAATAACTTTAATACCACTAAACAAATTTACATCGCCAATTACACCGTCCCATACCTACATTAGCCATACAACTCCTCGCTCACGCTCAAAAAGTTAAGATAGAAGAAAAAGTTAAAAATGATTAAAAACAACATAAATCAAATTAAAAATAATAATAATAATAATAATAATAATAAAAATAAAGGGTTAAAAAGGACAACAACTAGCACTATCACCACTAGAGCTACTCTTTTTGCTTTTCCAATTAAGCCCCCACCGGAGCAGCAGCCATCTTCGCCTTAGGCGGCCGTCCTCTACCCCTTCGAGCCCCATCCGCCACCGGCGCCACCTTCATTGTAGTCTTCACAGTCTTCGGTGGCCTACCACGTTTACGACCACTTTCAGGCGGTGCTATCTTTTTGGGCTGAGAAACTGGAGGAGCGAGCGGATCTACGGTTTTGGGGGGCCGACCTCTGGGCCGGGGCGGAGAAACCACCGTACCAGGCGGGAGTGGGTCCTTGGGCTTTGGTGGGCGACCACGACCACGGCGAGGTGGTGCATCGGGGTCGGGTTTGAGGTAGTTGTTTTTAAGCATAATGAGCTGTCCACTCTGCTTCATGTTGTTGAGGTGGTAACTAAGAAGAGTGGAGTGAGCCGCAGGAAGATTGCCGTAGGTTGCCTCGATATGCTTTGAGATTGATGATTTATTAAGACCATTTTTATCACTTGCAGACTCGATCGCAGCTAAAATTAGCTAAACAGAACCACAATAAACAAAAGTCGATCAGTAACCCCGGCCGTCCGGTCGGTCAGAGATAATTAGAAATTAGAACACGAAAATAAGATAGTTAGTTAGTTAATTTAATTTAATTACCTCAGGGTACTGAGGGAGAGACGGAGGAGCGGCCTCTTCAGTTGCCATGCTGAGTTTGTCGCTTTGTGTTTGTGTGAGAGAGTTGTGGAGAAGGGGTTGATGAGAGAAAGCCTTGTGTGGTTAAGAGATTTAAAAGGGTTCATCAGATCAAAGGGGCTTCGGAGAAGATCTAACGGCTGGGGATTGTCCGTTTTATGATGATCTGAAGGTGGATTTCTGGTCTTCATTTTTTGGCACAGGGATTGGTGACGTGGAAATGACTATTGTCTCTAATAGTATAATCAAATTAACAATTATAATTAATTTTAACAATATTAATTAAAAATATTATTTTAATTGTATAATCAAATGCTAGCAACATCTTAACTAAATTTATTCCTTTTATAATCAAAATTAAGAGCATTTCCAATGACATAAGCAAATTTGAATAATTAAAATGAGTTTTGGTTATTCGTTTAGTAAATTGTTAAATTTAATAATCAAATTTGTAGAGCCCATTATATTGATTGACTACAAATTAATCAATTTAAAATTTTAATTAAAAAAAGAAGGAAAAGATTATTTAAATTTGAAAAAAATCATCTTTTACCCAAAAGAATTAGTGGGTCCCTCATTTTGAGTATCGAATAAGGTTGTTAACTTTGATTATAAAAGAAAAAGATTTGGTATTGATTAAAGGGTTGCTAAAAATTTATTATGCTATTGGAGTAGGATTTTTTTTGCTAACATTGTTAAAATTAATTAAATTGCTATTTTAGTTAGACCATTAGAAATGCTCTAACAACCTTCTTTAATAACCAAAATAAGAGATCCATTAATTTTATTGGATAAAAGATAATCTTTTCAAATTTAAATTATATTTTCCTCTCTTTTTTAAAACAAAATTCAAAATAATTAATTTATGTCTAATCAATATAAAAAATCCCACAAATTTAGTTATTGAGAAAAATAAGCATTGAAGAGTGTTATATTATTAATTTTAACAATTTATTAAATGAATGATTAAAAGTTATTTTTATTATTTAATTTTAATTATTTTATTAGAGATATTGTTATGTTTTTTTTTTTAATATTTAAAAATTTTCAGCTCCAAATGGTTTGGCTTGGCTTGGCTGGCTCATCCATCCGTAAACCTTAATTTCACAACCAAAGTACGTACCAGCAGATATCCAGTTTGAGTTGAGTGGATTACAGTTAGTTAGCTCTCTCTCTATATAAATATAATAGTGTTAGGTGGGGTAGAGTTTTACGTGTCACCATCTGCCTCGTGAAGACTGCCTATTTTTCATTAATAAGGAGACGGGACGGGACGGAGTTGAGTGTTTCCAGTCCGACTGTGAAGTGTCGGGGGCCATGTTCTAGAATCGTTGTCTGGAAGAAAGAGCAGCTCCTGCGTGCAGCCAGCGAAAGTGATTGGTGGGTTTGCCTTATACTTTTGGGGATAAGGATACTTTGTAAGAATATGTAATATTAAACAATTTTTACTCGTCATTATTTTTTTTTTATATCTTATATATAAAAATGTATTTTTAAAATATTTATATATTTAGCTGACAAAATTTTTATACTTGTAGAAAAAGTCTTCGATGGTATTTATTTTATTTTTTACTTAGCATTTATTTAAATAAATAAAAAGAGTTAGTGAGTTTCATAATATATAATGATAATGAGTTAAATCATATTAAAAAAAATTATCACTATTTCATATATATGACTCACCTCCTAATTCACATAAAAATGCTTATAAAATACTCATATTTTTTCTATTTTTTTATTATAGAAATTTGTATGGATGAAAATAATCATTGTATGGACTAAAATAATCATTAGAGATGGTTTTAATGCTCATAGGCTACAATTTATAGTTTACTTTTTGAGTTATCTAATATTTCACTAAAAAATTTTAGAGAAAAAAATTCACTAGAATTAAAAAATTTATGTGAAATAAATGAAAATTATTAAAGTGCTATATAAATGTGTGGTATTCATCGGTTCAGTTCGGCTAACCATTATAGCAAAACTGACAAGTCAATTCGGTTTATGCTAAACCCGCACGGTTCGATTATCCAAACCGTGCACACCCCTACTCAAATCTCAAATCCATACGCACCCTTAGGCCACGTTTGTTTAGCGGAAATTGAAATAAGGAATTGGAATTTATTTCATATTCCCACCGACCCTTAATATTTGCCTCTATTTTAGATCCCAAAAGGAAACTTTTATTGGAATTAATTTTATTTAATTGGGTGAATTCAATTACAACCAATAGTATACTAATTGTAGGGATGGCAAAAAAACTTAACCCGGCGGGTTTTCAACCCCGACCCAACCCATATGGGACGAGGTTGGTATTTTTTTTAAAAACTCGGACCGGGTTCGGGGCGGGTTAGGGTTTTGCTTATTAAAAACTCGACCCAACCCGCTTGCATATATATAAATATATTAATATAAAATTTATATATATAGTATTTATTTATTTTAAAAAATCTAGACATATTTTTACCAAATGTGGGTCGATAGATCATATACATTAGCACATTTATATATACATTAATACATTAACATCTCTTTTTTTATGTTTTTAATGATAATAATAATTCGGGGCGGGGCAGGGCAGGGCAGGACGGAGCGGGTCTCCTAGGCATGCTTGTGGGGCGGGTTTGGGTTTTAAAAAAAAAAACCTGTCTCAAGTTCGAGGCGAGCTAGTGTACATGCGGGTCGGGTTTGGTAATGGTCAAACCCGCCCCATACCCGCCCCGTTGCCATTCCTAGTTAATTTTATTCATTTTCATGCATGGAATTAAAAAACAAGTTGACTTTTCAATTTATTTCAATTAAATTAAATAGTTAGTTCTTTTTCATATATACACACACAGAAAAAAAAAAAAAAAAAAAAAAACATATATATATAGAGTTTTGTTGTAACTCTCTATGTATATGTTTTTAACTAATTCTATTTAATTGGGTGAATCCAATCATATACTATTATAATATTACAGAGGAGGTAACACCCTCTCTCTTATTAATTGTTATAATAATTGTCGTCATAATAATATAATTAATACTATCACTCTTAATAATTGCTATATTAATTGTCTTATTAATCTATATTATTTATTATAATATTATTATCTAATAGTATATATATATAATGAGAGGAGTGAAAAGAATTTATTGTATTAAATGTTAATAATGCTCTTTAGTTGCCACGTTTAATTATATTTATTACATTAAAAGAATTAATTGTATTAAATGTTAACAAGGCTTTTTCGTTGCTACTTGTAATTATATTTATATATAGGAAAAAGATAATATGAGCCCTTAGGGCACATGTTGACCATACTAGAAATGAAAAAAATACAACTTCGCATGACAATCTGTACCTAATTTAATAAATGTTATAATTTAATTCATTTTATTTATAGGTGTGTAATATGTGCCCTTTGGGGACACGTTCCCTTGACCCTTATATATATACTATTAGATTTTATATATATATTATTTATATTTAGCTACCATGTGTATTTATATTTATTGCATTGTATTTATATATATATATATATTATTAAATTTTAACAAAGCTTTAATATATATATTTTTTTACATGAGTCTTGCACTAAATTTTTAATGGTATTGTTTACTACAGTCATTTAATATCTTTCCTTTATTTCTATGAAACTCCTACAATTAAAAACAATAATTATATATTTCTAATTTAGAGTCCATCTAATAAAAAAAATTAAAATATATATATAAAAAAAATTATAAATGCGCCCGTGCATCGCACGGGTTAAAAAACTAGTTACAGTTAATAGTATGGCATAGTTGTATTTATTTTCATGCCTGAAATTAAAAAACAAGTTGACTTTTCAATTTACTTCAGTTAAATTAAATAGTAAGTCTTCTTCATATACGCACATATATACGCATAGAGACACAAAAAAAACACATATATAAATAGTGGTAAGATATAAAGATGGAATTCCTCTCCTTAATAAAAAGAAGGGATACCTATTTGGAGAGGGAAATGAATGGTCGGTCCTCAAGAGAAAGGGATTGTGTATATATATATATATATCACATCTTGCTTTTTTGTGTTAGATATACAAAACAACATATAACTTCTTCTTTTTTTTTGCTTATAAAAAAAAAGGTTTTGTTATATTTCTGATTTATTGAATCTACGAACCTTTTTTTTTTCTAAAATAAATTGTTTATCAACAAAGTTTGGTTATATACGGTAATAACTCGTAAGATTATATCTATTTTGCTTGTTTGATTTGATTATGCAAAATATCTTCTTTTTTCTTTTTTGGTCTATAAGAAAATTTTGGTGAGGGTTAGGGCATGCCATAAGACTTAACGAGCGCTTACGATAATCCTTACAAATTGTCCACCAAGATGAATTTTGATCATATTACAAATTTTTAACGTTATAATTGTTACATAGGATTTTTTTTCCCCTCATATTATAACTAATCAGTCACTAAAAGACAAAATGGTATTATTAAAAAAATATTATAAATTTATTTCTATGTATTCCATTGGTAAACACTATAATTAAAATGGAAAGTTTTTCCTTGTCTTTATTCCAATGTTATTCCAAACGCTGGAATGGAATTATAAAAACCATTCCATTTTAGGATGGAATGGGAGATAAATTGAATTCTCATTCTCATTCTTACATTCTAACCAACCAAATGAGACCTTATTAGAGTTGTTATAAAAGAGGAGTTGGTATAAAAGACATGCATCATATTGTTGACTACTTTTATTTATCATCAAACACTAGTATAATATCCTTTCTTATGTTCTTTTTTAATAAATATTTCGTGCCTTAATTTTTATACAAACTCAATATTCACACTTCTAACGTTTTGAATTTAAACTCGGCTTATACTTTTTGAGCATTTTTTTTTCTTTTAAAAATAAGTTAACAAGTTAAAATATATTTGTAGAGAGGTTATTAAACAACTAGATCATTGACTATATTTAGTCATTACCGAATACAACTACATTGAATAGCCTTTTTTAGGTTAAATTGCATTTTACCTACTTGAATTATTGTCATAATTTTAGCAATTTAGTAATTTTTATTACAAATTATTGATTTAAGTTTACCTCAAATTACTAACATGGTTAAAAAGTAGAAATAATTGCAGTTTTTACTACGGACTATTGATTTTGTTGTAATTTACATCAAATCGCAAATAAGATTTAAAAAGAGACATAATTTGAAGGTAAAATTGAAATTTACAGATTATAAACCTCCTCTTCTCTCCCAAGCAACCACCTCACCCATTGCAGACTCCCTCTCTCTAAACACCACCTCTTCCATAACTCTTTCTCACCCGCGACTCTCTCTTGCGAACCATCCTCTTAATGATTTCAAAACATTTAATAGAGAGCAAATGCTCCAATCTAAGTCCTCTATTTCTAAGTCCACTTAAATTGAGAGAGGAAAGGGAGGGATTAGGAGGTGGATTTGAAGCTAAAGAATTTAGGGTTTCGTAGATATATAGTGAGAGGGAGTCGTGGAGGAGATGCAGCATAGAGAGAGAAATAAGGTGGCCAAAGAGGGGTTACCGGGAAGCTAATGAGGTTTATGGATACAGGAGAACCAATTATATATATATATATATATATTAATAGGTTTAGATCTGATTTGTGAAAAAAAGAAAGAAAAACATTTAACATTTGAAATATTTTTACACGAAATACTTTTTGCCGCTAAATATTTAATGGAGCTAGACCTGGAAGTTATAAAAAATTGTCGATAAAATATTTTGTTAGAAAAAGAAAATTTCGTATAAAAACTATCACTACAAGAAAAATGCCCTTTTGTGACGAAAGTTTTTGTAACGGCCCAAAAACCGCTACGAAAGGCATTTATTTGTCACAGGTTTCGGTCCCGTCACAAATAAAATTATTTGTCACGGCTAGATACGTTTCCGTTACAATAATTACTTATTTGCGACGGGTGAACATAAAACCGCTACAATAATCTCATTTGTGGCAACTTAGCAGGTCGTTACTAAAAATATATAATATTAAGCAAAAACATGATGTTATTTCATTTGAATAAAATTAGACTTGGTAAAGTCGGACATAGCGCGATAACAAGACATAAATTGATACGAAATTATAAGTTAATGGAATAAACTTTATCGGGTTTGAGTCACTATCGAGTGGACACGTGAGATAAGACACAGTTAATAACGAATCGTGTCTAATCAAACCCGTTCGATCAGTTAAGAACAAGAATGGTTAGACCCGTTACCTATTAGACTCAGTAAGACCCGTTAAGAATTTGTTTAAAACATATTTATGTTGTTTTCGAAATAATCATGTTAGATTATTATGTTTACATGGGCTAACTAGTTAGCTTAAATGGTGAAATGGGTTGTGTGTCATGTTACCGGATAAGCTGGTAACGAATTTTGTGAATGCGTGATTTTTTCACATAGTAAAGTCAGACACGGCATGATAATACAACAAAAATCGATACAAAATTATATGTTAATGGTAACCTTATTGGGTTCGGGTCACTATCGGATGGACACGATAAGAGATAGTTAATAACAAATCATGTTAGGTTTACTAGTCAAATTCGTTCAATCCATTAAGAAAAAGACTCGTTAGACTGCTAAGACCCATTAAGAGCCATTAAACCCGTTAAGACCCATTAAAAGCCATTAGACTTGTTACGACTTGTTAAGAACCCATTTAAAGCATATTTATATTGTTTTCGGTTTAATCGTGTCGGATTATTAAGCTTACCTGGACTAACCCCAGTTATCTTAAAAGGTAAAATAGGTCGTGTTATGTTACTAATAAGGTAACGCCACGACCGCGTGTATAATTTTTTCACCCATTATAATAACGGGTCATTTACATGTTTAATGATTTTTCACCTAAACCCGATACAATACTCGATCTGTTGTAGGTCTAAATAATATTGACAAAAGAAAACACGACCCATTGCAAGTATAAATAATATTGACAAAAAAAAAATAAAAAAAATAATATTTAAAAAAAAGACCCATTGCAGGTCTAAATAAATAAATAAAAAAAGGTCTTAATAATATTGACAAAAAAGAAAAAGGAAAAAAATAAAAAAGGAAGGAAGAAAGAAAGGAATTAACTTATTGGAAAAATCCCCAAATCCATTCCATTCACCTTTCCCTGCTCAAAACCCCTCATCCATCCCGCTCAGACCCCTCGTCTGTCCCGCGCGCTCTGAACCCCTCTTCTCCGCTTGGAAACCCTAATCCACAATCTCCTCTTACCATTCACCATAGCTGGTCACCACCATCACCACTATCTCTCACCACCAGCACCTCCACCCGCAAAACCCCAATGCTAATCGGAGAAATCCACACCGAGAATCCACGCCTCCACTTCCAAGTAAGCCCGCTCTCTATCTCTCCCTAATCGATCAATTTGGATACTAATAGACAGACAATCTAGATGGTCTAGATTTTATAGGTATTTTTGAGTTCTTAAGGTGGGAGATATAAATCATAAAAAAGGTTGTTTGCTAGATTTTTCTGATGATTGTGATTAATTTATAGTCACTTCTTTTATATGATTTTTTGTGTAGTGATATATATGAGCATCGAACTATAATCACCCCGTGGAAAGGAAATAAGTAGGCAAGGGTAACTAACTATATATATAGGATTATGGATAGGGTTCATAAATAGGTAAGTGCTTCATCACAAATCAACCCCATGATGAACAATTATTCATTACTAACCAAAATGGTGTTAGAATCTTAGTGACGATTGAATCAATTAATATACTTTGCTCAATGACAAGAATTAAGAGATATAAAAACAAAATTAAAACTAGAAAATTCTTAATAACACACTTAGTTTATTAGGCGCCTGGTGTGTGTGCTTTTCTATTTCTTTATTTAAATATGTAATCTACATTAGAAATACTCTGCAGCACTTTCGGTCTAAATAAATGTTTGAATACTACTGAAACAGTATTTTAGACTTAATTATTTAGCGCTCTTGTGGGTAAGTTGTTTTACTTTTCTTGAATCTCGTAGTGCTACCTCTTTTGCAAAAGTCGAAACGTTATATTCAAATTACTAATTTTTAATTCAAGTAAATACAAATGTTCGAATTAAACGGAAAAAAAGCCACTAAAGGACAAGCTAATCTATGATCATAAGAATTAACCTCTTAGTTATTTAGAAACATGAATCGAAACAATATTAACTCGTTATGTATGTAAGTTCAAATTCGAAGTCGACAGCGAAAAGAAAAAAGCTACACATTGGTCTTTTTCCATTGGATTCTTTGAAAATATTAAAACATGTTTAATGGGGGCCGAGATTGCCACTCTCTCTTCACCTTGATAAAATCAAGAACTTGCATTGACTTAGCATGAAGTTGCATTAATATGAATAGAGGTCCCCAACTGGTCTTTATTCTCGATTGAATGATGGTCAACTCCATTAGCAAAACAGAACTGTGCTATATTTACCCATGCATGACATTATTATAGTTGAATTTCATCCAATGCATTTCACCTGCGGATTGCTGATCACAAATTGCCTTATGGATTGACCAATTTGGGGGGGTCAAATAGATGAATTTTTGATGAAATTTGGTAAAGATGATCTCCATGATGTGCAGATCATCTCCACCAAATTTCATCAAAAAATTCAACCGGGAAGTGGGTTAAATACAAGATTGAAACATTTTTAGGCATATATGTTTCAATCTTGTAGTTAACCCACTTCCCAGTTGAATTTTTTGATGAAATTTGGTGGAGATTATCTACACATTATGGAGATCTTATCCACCAAATTTCATCAAAAAATGCATCCATTTGGCCCCTGAAATTGGCCAATCCGTGAACAGTAATCCGATGGTGAAATTTTCACTATGCCTTGTATTTTGTGCCTCAAACTCACATCCAAAACGATATTTTAATATAAATTACCTAAACATGTAAGAAGGCCCCTTTTTTTTCTTTTTTTTCCTCCTGTTTTGATTAATGATTCAATTGTATATGTATTAATTTTATTTTCTGTTATATATGTATTAATTAGAAAACTCATAATCAGATAATATCATTTATGTTTAATGTGTGTTTTGGCTATATTTATGGCAGGCTTTGGGTATTTGAGAGAGCGAAGACAAAAGGCTTCCATTTAAAGTCCTTAGAAAAAGGTTTTTTTGATATGATAGAATATTATATTACACTTGCTAAGAATAAATGGTTTGGGTTTTAGGTGTAGGATAGAGGAACATATGTTTTGATGGTTTGTACAAAGTGGTTCATAAATTTAAGAGTTTAATTTAATATTTATGGTTTTGGGATTTGCTTATTCACTTTATATATATGGATTCCATTCAAGTATTAAAAAATTATTGGAACAGTTTTTATAGGACTATTTTTATCCATTCATGTATTTTACTTGCACTATTTTTATAGGATTGTTGCATGCACACAATATTTAAGGATACACTTTACGCGTTGTTTTTAGGAGTGCATTTGAACTCTCTAATTCTAATATTATATATGATTGTATACGAGTTTGGTCTTTAAGTTGGTCAAATAAATTTTTAATTTAGAACCATATCCTTATTATAAAGATGTGTACATAGTTTAATTTAGGTTTTATTGTGCTTGTTAATGATGATATCTTTTGTGCTTGATATTTCATTAGGTTAAATATATATGGATAAAAGTTGGATTGAACTAGCGGATGGGTTATCAGTAGCATATACGGATGGGGTTGAGATGTTTTTCGAATTTTCTTATGCCAAAAAACAATTTGATTCGCCTATCTATTGTCCATGTATGATGTGTGTCAATCGTTACCAATTTACATGGGATGAAGTTCTAGCGGAGTTGCGTGGTGGATACAACACATTTAGCATTGGCAATGTAATTTTATTTATGTCATATATATATATATATTGTAATTTACATTCAAATTATTTATATTTATTATAAGTTTTTGATAACTCAAATTAGGGCCGGCAATATTTGACACGACACGCTAACCCGACACGAACTCGACACGGAGTTAGCAGGTTTGGGTCAAGCATAAACGGGTTCGGGTCAATTTTGAGTCAGACACGCTTAACCTGCAAACTAAACGGGTCGTGTTTGGGTTAACCCGCTAACTCGAAATTGACCCGCAATTAACACGATTATTATTTTTATTTTCTTTTACAACTATATATATGTATATATTTTATTTTTCCATTTTTCTTGAACAATTATATTCTTATTTGGAGTATTGGTAGTAGATGATAGTTATTATGTTTTTAATGATGGATAAAGTACTAATTTTTTATGTTTATGCTTCGGTGATGGAATGTTATATATTTTGACTCTAGATTATTAATATTGAATTTTGGTATTGGGTGATACTTATTATTACTTATTAAGAATTTAAAACTATTATAAAACAAGTTAATTTTTTTTACATGAGACTTAATTGTCATTATAATCTTAAAAGGTTAATCGTGTCGTGTCGAGTTGCAGATTTAACATAACCTATTTATTAAACGGGTTAGTCGGGTCATATCGTGTAACCTGTAAAATAAACAGGTTGTGTTCGAGTTAATATAAATGACACGATTAGTTAAACGGGTCATGTTCGGGTTGACACTAATACTGTAATACTTGTGTGTTAACACGACCCGGACACGACACGCGAACCCGAATTGCCAGCCCTAACTCAAATGGTATACGCAGGTTCCTACTTCATCCAGTGTTCACGGCCCTGACCTTGACCTAAACGAAATCTTTCATTGCGAGGTTAGTGTATTTTCTAATTCAAATGGTACATTTGAAAATATCTACATACACTTAAAATGTACTATATGAAATATTATTTATTTATTTTTGAATAGTGCTGCTCAATTTCACAAGAATATTATAAAGGCCCAAAGTCCCCCTGTTGGTATTTGACAACTTTATGAGATCCGATATAGTGCTTAATTAGTAAACAGGGATCAATATATTTTTTTTTCAAGAATTTAATGTTGAAAATATTATTTTAAGCTATTTAATGCCTGATAATCATTTTTTTATGTTTTAGGAAATGAATGAAGAGAAATGAATGTTATGCAAGCAAGATTACTACAATGGGCTTCTTTTTGGGAAAATTTTTTTAGAAGATATAAACAATGGTTACATTTGATTTAGACTATGTTGTTGCACCCTTCTATAATTTTGGATTGATATTGAGTAATATGATATGTTCCTTGGTGGATTATACTTTTGGATATTGTATTTTGGTTTGGTTTTGACTATGTAATGGAGATTATTTAGTTGACGTTGTTCAGTTTTGTTTTATTTGTGTTCAATTGGTTTATTGTAATTGAATTTTTATTAATAACAACATTCAAATATCAATCGATCAAAGCAGCAATGTTGTGACGCATCTTAATGATTTTTGTGACAGCTAATACAAGCTGTCACAAATAGGGTAAAACACCTTTTTGCGACAACTAATAAATTGTCACAAACAAGGTATATATTTGTTTGTAACGAGAACAAGCTGTCACAAGTACACTATTTATGACGGACAAAGTTATGTATTTGTGATGGTAATTGTTGTCACAATAACAATATAAGTAGCATTTTAAGCCGTCACAAATAGACTGTGACTATAGATTAGCAAAAATGACAGATTTTTTATAACACCGACAAAACCGTCACAAACCCGTCACAAAAAGTATTTGTGACTGAATTTTGCCGTCACCGAGTTTTTGAGACCCCCCGAACTTATAACGCTTCAAAAACCGTCATAAACTCGTCACAAATACGTTTTTGTGACGGATTTTAACCTTTTGTGACGGTTTTTCATCCGTCATAAAAGGCCATTTTTCTTGTAGTGTATTTTTTTTCCCACTCACCCACGCTCCATCTGTGAGTTGATTTGGTTCTGGTCCGCCTTTTAGACTATGTTCTAGAACAATGATGAAGGTGGGAATCGGTGCATTAGAAACAAAAATTAACAAAATCCAATCCGAAAGAATTTGTTTTGCTTTCACATGTTTAAATACTAAAAATTGGAAATACTGAAATCGAAAACACCGACTTTCTTTTAATTGTTTTGTTTTAATGTTTCATAAATTGAAATACTAAAAATACTAAAATAATATAGTTGAGTAAATAATATATTTAACTATATTATTTTAAGACAATGTATATATTATTATCATACTATAGAATATCTTTTACTTTGTATATTATGTGTATAATTTTAAAGTTTATTCGTAGAATGTTATATGTATGATAATATATAAATTTATCCAAAGAGACCCTTGAGATATTATATATTATTAATATATTCATAGTCTAATTTTAAAAATTCGTATATCATTGGTTCAAAATTTTGTATATTTTGACACTTTTATATTAGTGATTTCATTATACTTCATATGTAAAAATGTGAAATAGTATAATTGTGTTCTTAACGTTGAGAAAAAAACATGCTAAAAATAATGTATTATTCAGTAGGGAAGTTACAACGAAGTAATGGTGATGTTCAAGGTTTCTCGTGTTGAAACCAAACCTATTGATAGCCAAAAATCAGGGACTTCTACGCAGTGGCATAGCTAAAAAATTTAGTTAGTGCAATCATTATATAATGTATTATAATGACTAAATTATTTGTGGGAAATACAGGAAAAGAGCTATGCTACTTGGCCCAAAAAACACAATTTAATAGCAAATATAAATGCAATTCTTTCGCTTATAACTTTCATACTCATATTATATGTGTGATCCATAGGAATTATGACACAATTTTGGTTATTTTTTGGACTAACCCCGCTGTTAACCATTTTTTTCTAAATTTAAGTGATTTTAATTATACACATTAATCATTGGTATACATAAAATCTATTTGAATGAAATTAATATTTTGAATATTAAGTGGGGTCAATAGACCCCAACAAAATTACATGTAGCCACTTTTGTGTTTCTAGACTCAGGAAGAAGGTGGATTTTCTGTATTTATGTAACAAAATTGTTACTTTCGTTTTTTTTATTTATATTAAGCGGTGTCTGGACCAACTTTTGTGCAGCTTGACTAATCCTTCTTCACAACTTAGATCACACTCACTATTGCCACATAATATTTTTGCAGTTGCTAGAGTTCGACTTGAGGAGCTCCAAATACATTGTTAATTGCCCCCCATATAAATACGCCCCGATCACTACTGTCTCTTCAAAATGTGACCCCAAATTGTATCTCCAAATATTTGGATGAATATGATCCCTATGAGAAGTTCATCGATCAGTTCTGTCATAATCATGTGCAAAAGAAAATAGCATTTTTGATCTATGATGTTAATTTACTTCCCGTTGAATCTGATCGCAGAATTGCATTAGAAAGGGCTCTACAAATACCTTCTAGTCTTAAAAGTTTCCAATTGTTCGTTTATACTTGTCCCTCCGGCAATTGCAGAAACTTTTGAGGACTTTAGTTCTAAATGATTTAATTTTGAAATAAAAAACAAGTGGTGTTTGCTTCTATTATCTATTAAAAGATGTTTGTACTTGCGGCTGCATTTTTTTCAGGTCAAAGTTTTCAAGGAACCTCATTGCTTGCCTAATTTTGTTCAATCAACATTCAATGCCCTTTCAGTAGACAAAGTCAGATGCAGGGTTCCTGGAACTTTTCCTATGCAATCTTATATGTTCAATTTGAATTAGTCTGATTTCTTCGTATAGCGATGAATGAATTTTGAGAGCTTTGACTTAGAAAAAACCATTCATAGCAAAAATTTATTCAAGTAATGTCTATATTGTCAAGAATACGCTAATGTACACGAATTTGACCCTACTTTTGGATTGATTTCAATCAACTTTTTGAATTTGGGTCTCGTTTGGTTTACGGAAGATAAATTAATTCCCTTATCTTTCCCAGAGTTGGAAACTAAAGTTCTTGTCAGATTTCATTTTTTGTGTTTGGTAAAATATGTAAAATATTCAAGAAATACCATTTGATTTTCTTTTCAATTTAGTTGGTACAGGAAAGAAAAAAAGTATATTAATATTTTAATAATACTCCTATATTTTAAAATAAAAACATCATAAAAATTCAAAAGTACACCAATTTGGCAATAACATATTTAGGTAGGAGTGTTGTTGTCCAAAACTTTTATAATTAATGTTGGGAAATCAGAAGGTAAAATCAATCTCATGAAATCTGAGTGGAATAATTTCTCTCCCTACTTCCCCCTATGTCAGGAAAGTATATCTGTAATTTGTACTTACCAAACAAAGGAAAGTAATGACTTTCCTTTCTTGAATTCTCGAATTCGAGAACCAAACGAAACCTTGTTGCAAACTAGCAATGTAAGCTTGAGCAAAGCTAGTTTAGGCTTGAAAACACTCAAGCGACGGTATACAGTAGAAGAGTTAATCCTAAATAACCTAAAGAAGAGAAGTGTTCAATCCTTGTTGTCCCTTAAGGGGTGCCTGTGTTGAGAAAACAATAAGAAAACTTATTATTCATAAGAATTTCAACTTCGTGTGAATTTCCCCGTTAATACTTGTCCACTTAACAAGTTGGAACGTCTAAAATTGATTCTTAATATGGATTTGCGGCCAAAAGGGGTTAGATTTTATTTATTTATGTCCTTTTTTTAAAGGAAGACAATTACCTCTTCCTTTTTACAACTATTCAAACAAAAGAATTTGAAGAGATTTGAACCCACATCCTTTAGAGTGGGACTTGATGGCACATTCTTTTTTCCCTTTTCTATCTTCTGTGCATCATTTTTTGTAATTGTAATTAGGCCCGGATTGGTCAACATTGTAAATCTAATTGTTCAAGTAATTGTAATTAGGCCCGATTTGGTCAACATTGTAAATCTAATTGTTCAAAATTTTAATATCACGTTGATGCCAGGACTTGAACACACAATCGCACACCCTTGATCTTATACAATGCTACTATCCACTTCACCGTAGTCATATTAATAATTAACATTTCATTAATTATACCTAAAATCTAAATAGAAAATATTATTTTAATTTAATTCATTAGTATACAATAATGCAACAAATTTAAATAAACAAAAATATGACACAAGCCCTTCAAAGAAAGCAAATTATTATTATTATTTTTTTAAAAAAAATACACTCATTTGCGAGTGACATTTTTCTTTGATAAATGATGCAAAATTCACGACATTTGTGAAAAAAATAACTTTTTGCGACTTTTATTAGGCAACATTTTCTAAAATGTCATGGTATGTACTCAATTGTGTTTTGTACGCTTGTGCAATAAATTTTTGCAACATTTGTATGAAACATCATAAAATTTTGCAAGGCACTAGCATGTATAAATGACGCAATTTGGTACATACAACGATGTTTTCAAAAAACATCTCACCGAAAATGTCACGAAAAGTCATTTTTCTTGTAGTGAGAAACATCCATGACAATAGTTACATATGGTTTGAGTCATGTTTATTTTTTCTCATTTAATTTAAAACTTAGAGGTAAGAAACAGCACATGTAGTTACTGGCCGGTACTGGCTTTTGTGGAGGAGACTCCTGCGTATGATGATATGTGAACACCGGCTTTACTTTGGGACAACCCGGCCAGAAGCTTCCATTGCAGCATTTATTGCTAGTGACGAGCCTGTTTTGCTCCTAGGTTTTGCTTGGTCACACCTCAAGCCCCCTAATTTCAGCCTAACATGCTTGAGTTGCCTTTCTGGCCCGGCCGGGTTATTTTTCTTTAGCATCTGCATTAGTAGCATATTCCCTGTAATGCTTATAATTAAAATGTCGGCTGCAGCAAATGGAGTAAGACGTGTTTGGGTTGGTCAAAATGGATTGTTATCCACGGGCTTTATTAGCTGTTCTACGTGAAACTGTTGGGCAGGATGCAACTTTATCCGCTAAAAATGGTTTCTTGCTCTGTCTTTGGGATTTTCATGTCATATATTTGTGATGTAATTGAAAACTAGTTCAGCATAAAAATAATGTTTATCTTGAATTTCAATATATGGATCGAAGGCATCTGGAGCATTTATATTGACTGCAAGTCACAACCCAGGTGGTCCCAACGAGGTTGGTACTCGTTTTGATTGCATAAGTTCTTGATATCAAAAATGGCCATTAAATTATTACTTAGTTTTATTTTGTCCATTATTTTTTTTTTTCAGTGTACCCACCAAACATTTTAGTTGTTTCAATCAGCCCACTCTGTTAACTTCCGTCCATATTTATGCTGTTAGTTGGGGTGTTTTTGTCATTTTAATTGTAAAACACTTCCATCATTTTAATTTAATGACTAAACATTTTAGCAACTTCAATTAGCCCATTAAACCATTGGTTTTGTACAAAATTGTTCATGAATACTTTTTTTTTTAACAGTAAAACACATGATGCAAAAAATAAAAGTTCCATTAAATTTTTGGGATTACAATTTTTCTAATTTTATGCAAAGTTTGCTTTTGCATGTCCTATTTTGTAGCATATTATTAGTCTTCTTGTTTATTTTTGTTTATTTCCATTTCTTGAGTCTGTTATGCATACTTTTGCATTCATTGCTCATTTTATTTACAATAAATCAACATGGCCTCGTTTGGTTCACGGAAGGGAAATTAATTCCCTTATCTTTCCCATGGCAGTGGGAAACTAAATTTCCTATCAAGTTTCCTTTCTTGTGTTTGGTAAAACATCGAAAGTATTTAGGTAATGCTATTATTGTCCAATTTTTTTGCAATAAATGCTTGAAAATCACATAGGAAAATCAATCCCATGTGTTTTGAGAGGAATTGTTTTACCCTCTACTTTCCCCTCTCTCGGGAAAGTGTTTCCGGAATTTGTGCTTGCCAAACAAAGGAAAGGAAGGACTTTCCTTTCCCGAGTACTAAAATCCGTGAACCAAACGAGGCCTAATATCTTTAAAACTACAACTATTAAGTAATGCATTCAACTATATCATTGTGGAACCCATATCGCAATTTATCTTCTATAAACAAAGTGACCAAGAATATCATTATCACAATTGTATTAAGTCCTTGGATCATGTTTTTAAAAAGATTGAGCATATGTATTAAATTGTGTTTTTTTTATAAGTATATACCATTTTCTTTTTCGTAGATCTGTTATACAGGCGATTTAGCTATTTCAATCCTTAGTTTTTTAATATTTATACATTTTGTATTATTGAAAACACGCGTATCCAAATTCTTCGACGAGGACTATTATAATTTAGATCAAATATATCAACAAATTCTTGATTTTAAATTTTGAACTCACCCCACTAATATATCTATACATTAACATTTATTTTAAAAAGAAAACTCATATATATATATATATATGTTTGTGGGGTGAGTTAAAAGTACCATTTTGAGAAGTGGGGTGAGAAGCAAGATTCCGTGAGTGCATTTAATAACTCCTTTTGTTTTGTTTCTAAACAACGCAAAATTAAACATACATTTTCTCTTTTGAAATGATACAATTAAAATTTTTTACTTTGGCACTTTTACCATATTTGCCAACTGATCCACTACAAATCCAATACAACGAAAATTAAAACATATAAATCCAATGGTTCTATTTTTTTTTCACAATTTATTAAATTCACTCTAAATTATCAAATTATACACTCAGACAAAGTATTCTACCTATGAAGCATGAATGCAGGAGCGGGATTCAAGTGTTACTCGATTCGGGTGCAGCGATTCGAGCATTCTTTTAAAAAAAAATGTAGGTGCAATGGTAATAAAATAATAATAATAATAATAATAATAATAATAATAATAATAATAATTATTATTATTACATTAATTAGTTAGATTGCATGTTTGAGAATTATCTATAGTCACAATGAAATATGAAATTTAGGGTTCCATATTGGTGAGTGGTGACGAGAAATTTAGGTTTTCCATAGTAATGATATAAGAAAATTAAGGTTTCATAGAATCATAGTGGTGACTAGAAAATTAGGGTTCATAGTAGTAAGAAAAAATTGATGGAGATAAAACTTGAAGTAAGAATTGATCACGTTTGGAGAGCTTCTCTTTGCCTTTTCTGAGTTTGGGCTTTGCAAGGATCATGTTTGGTCTAGAACCTAGTCATACATGAGAAGTTTTGGAATTTCAAAGTAACGTGAAAGATTTTGTAGGGCTAGTGTTTTATTAAAAGTTAAAACCACTTTTATTTATTTAAAAAAAAAACTCAAGTTATTTTTTTAAAATAAATAGGAAAATTGAACTCTTTTCGAATCCCTCTGAAGTTCCAAACGAATCTGTGAAAAATCCTTGCAAAATATTAACTAATTAATTATGATTCTTCTTGGGTGCGAATTGCGGGCGCACCCGCATCCGACTAGACTTGGCGACCCTTCCACTTCTTAGTATTCTACTATAAAAAAGAATTCAAACACAATTTTGTATAAAACTGATAGTTTAGTGGCTGATTAAAACAACTAAAAAGTTTAATTGATAAAATTGAAATGACGGAAGTGCTTTGGAGTTTAAATGACGAAAATACCCCCATGAACAACACATATATGGACGAAAGTAAGTGGGTTGGGCTGATTGAAACAAGTAAAAAAATTATTGGATAAATTGAAACAAATTAAAGTTTAATGGGCAAAATAAAACAGACTAATAATTTAGTGACCATTTTTGTTGCTTACTCTAAGAAAATTGTTAAGTTAGATGATCGCTATACGCTACAATTTCTTTGCATTCCTAATATCTAGAAGTGTGCTCTGGTGATTATTTCAGGCATTTTGACGTTGTGCATCTAGTGACTACGCTACACTTTTAAAAGTCCATGTATATATATCTAAGGTGGTTGTTTTTATTAGCTAGGCCGGGTATATTCACCGACACCTTTTGGGCGCGCACCCATGATGCATGCATATTTGACAAATTAATGACAATGAGTAGTTAGTGACCGTAATTTTAATTTTTTTTTTTTTTTTATGAAATTTAGAAGTGTAGCCTATCAAAGTAACAACACCGGTGGGGTCATCGTCATTATGTGGACGTACATATGCATATTCTGTTAGAAAAACATGAAGTTATAAACATAAATCTAATTCAATATGAATACATGTATGTCTGAAATTTCTGGGCAATTATAACTAGGATAGATATATTGTTTACAATCCAAGAATAACAGAAAACATAAAGTTCTTGAGAATAACCGACCTACTTGATGCACTTGATTCATTCATCTTTGGTACTTCTCCTGATTATACCTTTAGTTTTCTCTTATAAGTAAATGGGACTTTTAATGAATGAGAAAAATGAGGGGCGTGTATTAACAGGGACCAAATCTGATTATATATGAAGTTTACCATGCTTGACAGTTTCTTCCATCAAGAAACTGTCATGCCATTGTAACTGCAATTTCAAATTTGTCTGAGATCAGATTTCCTTAATAACTGTATTTATTTGAATTTAAATCAATAACAGATCAATGAGGTGTACCAATCATAATTTAATCAGGTCTTCAACCTCACTTTGATGCTTGAACTCATACCAACTATATATATGTATTTATGTTCATCTAAATTCAATGTCTTGTTCTTGAGGTATCTAACATTTTCAATTCATACATCCACACATATATATATATGTACGCTTTCTCATGCATGCATGTATTTTTATTTTTTAATGCATGTTCCTTGTTGTGTCTTTTATCTTTGACATCTCGCTGATCATGTGCTATTGTTATTCAAAAGTTACAAATTCTGTTTATATTCTTTATAATAGTTGGTGCCTCTTTCATGTAATAAGTTTCGTACTATATATGAAATACCATTACTAAGAGATTATGTATGAATGACCACGATAAATTTTTGCCTCTCGTAAGTATGCCTAGCTTCCGATGTTGCCCTATGCTTTCGATACATTTGTTAGCATGATTTCTGCTTTGCCTGTTCTATTTGAACTTTCTGTGAAAGCAAACTTCTTGCTTTAATTCTTCATTAGAATTTTATAAATTAAAATTAATGTTTCCGCTTCTTATTCTATGCTTTTCTGTTACAGGATTTTGGAATTAAATACAACAAGAAAAATGGTGGACCTGCTCCAGAAGCAATTGCCGACAAGATCTATGAGAACACTAAAACAATCAAGGAGTACTTAATTGCAGAAGGCGTATACACCAGATGTATTACCTGCTTTCAAGCTCTATATGTTGTGTTTGGCTTGTAATTCATGCAAGCAGTGAGAGTGCAAAGTTGTTATTGCAGTCAAAAAGTGCACTCGGATTTAGTGCAAAGTTGTTATTGCACTAAAGTAGTTTACTGCAATGTTGTTATTGCAGTAAAACAGTGCACTCGGGCTTGAGTGCAAAGTTGTTATTGCACTACTCGGATTTGGTGCAAAGTTGTCATTGCACCAAATTAGTATACTCGGACTTGGGTGCAAAGTTGTTATTGCACTACTCGGATTTGGCTGCAAAGTTGTTATTGCAGCAAAGCAGTGTACTCGGGCTTGACTGTAAAGTTGTTATTGCACCAAATCCGAGTACTGCAATGTTGTTATTGCACCTAGGCGGGTAAAAGGAAATTGTCTTGTTTTTTCACTTGGTATAAATAGAAAGGCTTATTTCTATTTTGGAGAGACTTATAATAGAGTTGCTTTGTTAGAGTGAAAATAAGAAAGACAAGTGTTTAGCTAGGGTTTAGCTAAGGTGAGAGGTGATCTTTGGAGGTTTGTTCCATTGATCTAGAGTTAGGTTTATTGTGAAAGAATTGGTGTAAATTCTTGGTTATCAATAAAGTTTCTCCCTCTTGGTGGAAGACCCAAAATGTTCCACAAAACACAGTGTGTTCTTTCTTGCTTTGTTTTGCTCTTGATTGTCATTGCTATTTATCTTTCCTCTATATTTGATTGAGTTTGTGTTGGCCATACTTGGTTTGAGTTAAGATCATATTGCTTGACGGTTTCCGCCCGCCAAGTGTTCGTGGAAATTCCCGAAAGGGATTTCTCGGGTTTATAGGTGGATTTGGGACTTGGTTATTGTTTCTACGTTCACAACACTATATATATATATTTAGAATTGCACCATGTGCAGTTGACATACTTATCCTACAGTGCTTGATGTGTGTTCCAGGTGGATCTCTGCAATAGGCATAACAAGCTTCGGAGGTCCTGAGGGACAATTTGACGTTGATGTTTTTGATTCAGCTACTGATTATGTGAAATTGATGAAGTATGCTATCGTTGCTCTTGTTTTTGTTGAACATTATTTCTTTAATAATACATTTTATATTTCTTTTGCTGAAGATGAATATAGTCGTGGATTACAATATGCATTTTGTCATTCATTTATTTTTCCTCTTGACTGTTCTATGTAAGGGGTACAGCCGAAACATTTTAGTGTCAGCTGGCAGTTTGCCGATGTGGTTGCCTCGTCATTAGTGAAGGGCGTTAGTACTTTCATTTTCTTAATTTGCTCTATAATTTATATGCAATGCCACTGGAGTTCCTGCTTTTGAACAAGAAAACTCATGATTATGGATATATAAGGTGGATGCAATTCTAGTGTTCACTCTTAAGAATTCATTTTGTACAAAATTCTATTTATTTGTAATGGCACTAGGATTTCATTGCTGTAACAACATCGTTGTGTTGTTTTCTTCCAGGTCAATATTTGATTTCCAGTCTCTCCAGAAGTTGCTTTCATCTCCAAAATTCACATTTTGGTACGTTCACAACATCCATGTTGGATCTAACTTGTCCCTCCCCTCTTTCGTTTTTCTAATTTTATTTTCTTCTTCAGTATTCTGGATTATTAATTATTGTACATTTCTTAGTTATGATGCACTTCATGGAGTTGCTGGAGCTTATGCTAAAAGTATATTTGTTGAAGAGTTGTTGAACTGCGTACCTAAGGTCTGTCAGCACTTATGAATAGCATCTTGTTTGTTATGAAATGAGAAAGCTCAGTTACTTTTGTGCCTTAGCAAGACTTCTCTCTCTCTCTCCACCCTGCATGCCATGGTTTGCTCACACAGGAGGATTTTGGTGGAGGCCATCCAGATTCCAACCTGACATATGCAAAGGAGTTAGTAGCACGTATGGGGCTGGGAAAGTCAAATGCTGAACATGAGCCACCAGAATTTGGTGCTGTGCTGATGGTGATGCGGATCGTAACATGATCCTTGGTAAAAGATAGCTTAATACTTGAAGTTGGTCTGGAAAACTACTCTGTTGCTAGGAATCTGAATTTTTCTTTTGTGATGTCAGGTTTTTTGTTACTCCGTCTGATTCTGTTGCCATCATTGCTGCAAATGCCGTTCAAGCAACACCTTAATTCTCTGCTGGTCTGAAGGAGTTGCCAGATTTGGTTTTCTCTAGCTTAATTTATGCGTCTAAGCAGTCTATTGTACTTTTCAAATCAGTATTCTTCTGTAGCTTGGGCATTTTATTTGTATTGATTGATTACTCTTCAATTCAATCTCTAGCTACAATTTTTTTTTTCTTTTATCTGTAGGGGCATGCCTACATCAGCAGCTCTTGATGTAGTAGCCAAACATTTAGACTTGAAATTCTTTGAGGTACTTCTCCATTGCTCAAACTTTATAATACTTGCTATAGGTTTCTTCGAAACTTTTACGAGAGCATAATTATGTACTCTTGGTAATGTCCCACTGGCTGGAAATTTTTTGGTAACCTAATAGATGCTGGACTATGTTCAGTTTGTGGTGAAGAAAGTTTTGGAACTGGTAAGTTTCATTTCTTTTTTGTTATTTTTTTCTGATTTAAGGACACCTTTCATCTTTGTATTCTATATGGAAGAATTAGACATGTATACAGTCCATTTTGTAAACATCTGTTCTGTATGTTGATAGGCTCAGACCATATCCAAGAAAAAGATACGGAATCTGGGCTGTTTTGGCTTGGCTATCCATTATTGCTTATAAAAATAATGAGAACCTCAATGGAGAGAAACTTGTAACTGTCGAAGACATTGTTTGTCAGCATTGGGCTACGTATGGCGCCATTATTATACTCAATATGATTATGAGGTTTTTGTAAGTGATGCCTACATATATATTGTAACATTTTATTTCTTCATTATCAGCAAGATATTGGATCAAACGACTATTATTGACTGGGACTTATTTTGTTTTTTCAAGAATACTGATGCAGGTGCTGCAAAGGAACTAGTGGAACACTTGATCAAGCTGCAATATTCCCTTCTTGAAGTTAACAAGTAATGCTTCGCTGTCTACAATTGTAAAGCTTCTTCGGTTCCTCCGCGTTAAGCCTCTACTATGTCATCAACATGCACTGAGCATAGTAATCTTACTATCCTACTGTTTAATTAATGAACATAATATGGTCTGAATGACTCTATCAGTAACCAAATTTCAACATTGCCTTGAGAAATCCTTCAACCAAGTTCGGGGTGATTGGTTTGGCCCGTTTGGATTTTTTTAGCAACTTGCATTCAATCCATTGATAGAGTATCTTACAATCTTCCACGATTTGTTCAAGTTTGAATTTGGTTTCGGCAATGAGGCCCCGTATCTTGATAGTCCCAGGTGCCACAGCCCAATCAAATGATGCTACTGGCAAAACTAAAAATAAACTTCAAACTGACATCCCCATTCCACATTTAATTTTTGAGATTCTGTGTACACGTTGAGGCCTGTTTACGTATGATCAGGACTAAACTGCTAATGAGTTGTAACTGAATCTTTGTACAACCTAAGAAACATTGAAACAACTATAATCTGTCTTGTTTATATAAGCAGGATTATAAAGGGAATACGATCAGACGTGGCAAATGTTTCCAACGCTGATGAATTCGAATACAAAGACCTTGTTGAAAGTTCCATCTCAAAGCATCAGGGTATTTGGTATCTGTTTGAAGATGGGTCAAGACTGGTACATGAGCTCTCTTGCCCCATTTATTTGCTCAAATTTATGTTGAAGGGACAAGGCCATAGCAAATAAAATGTGATACTTGGGAGTGCACTGGCTGCCAAACCTTCTCTCCTCTTGAAACTTCTTAAGACCATGCCTTGTGATACTTCGTTTCTTAAATTAACTGTTGGGAAAGTTTCATAGAAACATATTGGACTCTTGCCTTTTCAGGTGTTCCGTCTCTCTGGCACTGGCTCGGAGGGTGCTACTATTCGTCTTTACATTGAGCAATATGAGAAGGATTCAACCAAGACTGGCAGAGATTCTCAAGAAGCACTTGCTCCACTTGTGACAAATCGATCTTCATGGCTTTCTCATTTGTTGCGTATTCTTTTAATTCAATTTGTTTGGTTTTTTTTTTTTTTTGGTTTAACTGGAATGTGTTAGATCACAGGTGGAAGTTGCCCTCAAGCTGTCCAAGATGCAGGAATTCACTAGCCAATCTGCTCCCACAGTTCTCACATAGGTGCTGCAGCCACATCGTTATACTGTTTGTCTTTCTACATATAACATAGTAATGTCAATACCGAGCCTTATAATTGTAAGCACTTCTACTCTATCCCTGATCCATTTTGCCTATGTGATTAACAGTCTGCCCTCCTTAGAAGTAGTCTCATGTACCGTGGACTTTTCATACTTTCATATTTAAGTTTTACTGACCAGAGTACTTTGGCCGGCCGATGTATTGAGAATTTGGCACAAATTCAAATTCAAATTTGAATGAGTAGGTAGTCATCAAACCAGAATAAAGCACAATCAGCTGGCTTGTTTGATGACTTTAATCTGATCTTTATTTGTTTGTCTAAACATCAACTAAATTAAAATAAACCAATTGGTATATTGGAGATCGAGTAATGTTGGGCTGCCCTAAATATTAACTGTCTTCCACTAGAAGAGGTTAGTGCGGTGGCCGACTCTAATGTCTATATCTAGCATATATATGTGTGTCCTGGTCTTTTGGAGATATAGTGATGACAAGAGCCACGTGGGTCTTCATCCAGTAGAATAATTTTTCAAATATATTATATTATATATAGGCGCCTATGGGAGGACCTCCAATATACTTTCTTTATCTGTTAGGGACAACAGGTTGAGCTTTCTCCTTTGAGGACCATAGCAACATGCATTTCTTTTTTATTATATTAAATTTTACGTAAGGTAGTTAGAACATAGTTATCATTCACAGTTTGATCTAATCGAGTTAGCTTAAATCCTGATGTTTGAGATCACCTTTAGAGGTATGATTCCAGCTGCCTAGCTCTAATACAAGAATAATATTCCATCCGTTTCAAATGAATACTCTCACCTTTTCTTTTCTTTTTCTTTTCTTTAACTAGTGTCCCACTTTAATTTGAGTAATTTTTAAGAAAACACTAATTTTAACCTAATTAACTATCAACCCGGGGCGGAGCCACCCCAGCTGGGAATATGGACCTTTGGATCAATTATGGGTTGTTTGGGGGCTGAAAGGGAGCGGACATGCAATTACAGGGTAGGGAGTTGTAATTAGGGAGGGGAATATGAAAAGTGACTTGGGGGAGGGGGGTTATGCGCAGTAGGAAGTAAAAGTTCAGGCTGAAGGTTTGTAATTTTTGGTTATCGAGGCTCCTTTAATTTATTATTTATTTATGGTTGTTCGGTTTTGTTCTTCGGTGTATCTGTCATTTGTTTTTTCGTCTTTATCTATGGTTTTTCATTTATTTTTCAATTTCTATTTCCGGCTCTCAATCATCAAATTGCTCCAATATCCGGAATTGGTTGAGAGATGATCTCATAATGATTGTTTGATAACATATATTAAAAAAGATGTTTTTAAAGTTATCGACATTGAAGATGTAATTAAGTGTTTTCAAAATATAAAGTCTCGAATGGAAATATTGTAACTAAATATATGATTTTAATTTTTGACGTATATGATGATAAATACTTTAATATAATATTTTGTTTTTGACTTTATTATAGTATATGCAAAAAATTCTTAGAAATCTATTAATTTAATTTGGCCCCTCCTGAGTGTAATTCTTGACTCCGCCACTACTATCAACATTACAACTTATTTATTTGGCCCCTCCTAAGTATAATTCCTGATTCCGTCACTACTATCAACATTACAACTTATATTCTAGATGCAATGAGTTTGAAGGGTTCCTTCCACAATTATATACGAGGAAAGGATCCGTTACTTTACCTAAAATACACTTCCTTCATTTTCTCTGGTTTTTAGACTTAATCACAGTCAGTGACAATAGTGAGCGACCGCACATGAATGAGAAAAAGATAAAAAGTTTGGTGAAGGTATAATTGATCATTCAAAATAAAAATAAAATAATGTATCCTTATAATGGACATACATCGAAAAGCTAAAACAACTTGTCGAAGAAGCACTCTAATGCTCCATGCGTTGGGGAGAAATAAGGTCTCCTTGTTTTGGATGAATTGTGGAAGGAGCCCTTATATCGGGGGAGGAAGGGAAAAAAGAGATTATTAATTTGAGAAAGAGGAAGTTAATGAAAAAACAGGCGTATGATGAGTTTGACGGGGGAGGCTTTAAAGGAAGTAAGAGGTCAAGGAGATGGAAAATCATAGTCTTCTTTGTACTTGTAATAGACGTTTTTAGAGTATTGAGTTGTCCTGTCTAAGATTCTCTGGGTTTAATGTACATGGAGCCCGCGAAAGATTAATGTCTTTCTCTTATGTGGAAGATTGCACCACTTGCACCCTTTTCCCGATGTCAGTGCGTATGATTAAAAAGCTAACACATTGACCTTCTTCAAGTAGTCATATTTTTAATTATATGTAAGTCGATGTACGTTTAGGAGACTTGTGTAGTTATTTCAGAGTACAACCACGATATTCCTACCAACAATAGAGGTATATATATTAACTGCTATGCTATTTAATGCAATGAAATTAACGAAAATAAGTACTCTACGAAATAAAATGTTCCCCTAATTTACAAACAAGAGTGTTCCACGAAACATATATAGCAAGAAAAATTGCTTTTGGGTGGTTGTAGTGGTGGGACTGGCGACTGGGTGTTAGAGTTAACGCTAATATGTCTATCTAATAGTACCAAATGGTGTTAAGTTGCTCTAAGGACCGAAATGATTAATTCTTTTAAGTCCTTTGGTGCGATTCAAGTCAAACTAAAAGGGCATAATTAAGCAGAATAATGCAATCTTATTTCACCTCGTTCTTAAAACGAAGCATCTGTGGTCACAGTAGGTACGTAAGAACACAAACTACACGAGTATATGTCAATTACACCATCAATCAGTGACGTAGCCAGGATTTCTCCGTGGGGTGGGTTAAGTTAAAAAGAAATATGCGGGGGTTTGGGGCGGTAGGCCAAAAAAATAATTTAGGGATTATTTTAAAGTATTTACCAAATATTGACTTACAAACAATAAAAAATAAATACTTATTTAAATGAACAAATGCAAATACTAAACACTTATATAATAACATATTATAATTAGAGATTTAAAATAGACAAAACGTGTTTTTTGGCTATATCTATTCACATGTGATACAAAAAAAAATACATTATATAAACTAATGAAGTTGAACCCCACAATCCTTTCTTGGATCAAAATCATTTATGAGTAAATCCAAATCAATGTCTTCAGCAAACATTTTCAATCCACACTTACTTCCTAAAAACTTTAATTTATTACTTTAATAAACTTTAAACTTTAATCTTTCACGCAAAAACCCATTTACTATTATACATATAATTTTATTATTAATTTTTTTTTTTTTGGGACGGGCTAAAGCCCGCCCTAGCCGACTCTTGGCTCCGCCCCTGCCATCAATTGAAAGTAACTCCTAGATCCTAGAACTGAAAATGAACAAAACATGCAATAGTATCTCACAGGCCAGAAGTAAATGGTACTCCAGTGGCCGGAATCCATGAATTTCCACCCAAAAAGTTCCCAACTGTGAACTTTCCAGCCTCTGAGGCGCTTGTCAAAACATGAAATCCCGGCCATTTTACCCTACGACTAGTACTGGCACCAGTCCCAGTATTCATATACTCGGCATAATACAGCGTGCTCTCATAATTCCCATCCCACGGAAGCCAACCCGCTGGATCAATAGACCCACCTAGAGAAGTCTTCATAAACACCGTCCTTGAATACTGTTTCCACGGCCTACCCAAATAACACTCAGAGGCCGCAGTCACACGCGAATTATGTATCACAATACCCGTATTTTCATTGCGGTCTGATCTTCCTTGAGCCGTGATGGTGTTCTTCTGGTTGCTGCTTCTTACGTATATGTTACAGTCTTGAAAAACAGCAATTGCGTCGCCAAAAATGAAGTCTATAGTCCCGTAAATGTCACAGTTACGGTAGAATTGGCGTTGGGAGTAGACATAGAGGGTATCTTGGTAACCTTTGAAACTGCAGCCATAGAAAACCGAGAAATCGGAGCTGGACCGGACTGCTACCGCTTGGTGTTTCTGTGGCCCTGCTGTGTTTTCAAATGTTACGCCCCGGGCAATGAATCCGGATCCTGAAATCCCTGATAGAAAAAAGGTACGTAATAAATGTTAAATATTCTTGTAACTATGAATCCAAGACCACCATAATAAGAGCGGATCAACAAAGGGTTCAACAATCACGTCTATGCGAGTTGAACTTAAGAAATCTTACTTTCAGCGACAATTATTTGGTTGATTGGATATTAACTGAATCCACTACTTGAAAGTGGGACAAGTTTTCTAAATCAATCCAATATACTATATATGTTAAATCTACATTATTGTGTACTTTATTGCACAATAAATTTCTTAAGATAATTATATATTTATATTTTTTTGGTTGTTTTTGTTTGTTGACATTAGCTAGAGGAAGGATAAATTAACTTACTGTGAAAACTTATGATCTGTCTCATTAACTGGGACCAGAAATAACAATTGTGACTAACTTATAGCTACAACTATTTGACAAGTAAGCTAGTGGTGTATTAAATAATTATTTGGAATTTAGAAGATAATGAAAAAGGCCTACTACTATATTGTATCTTAAGTCTGAAGTTCGTTTTAATGAGGTCTTAATCACTTTTAATTTCATATTCAAATTAACCTATGACGAACTCACCAAAAGTGGCAGACCGAAAAGTTGTTGAACCATCTTGAACATTTTTACTACCAGTAATAATGGTAGAATCGATCCCATCTCCGATAAACATCAAATTCTTCATGGACTTCTTGATCTCGACGTTTTCTTTGTAAACACCTTTTTTCACGTAGACAACAAACCTGTTAGTCCCGCTTCTTTTCTTAATGGAAGCCGCCACGGCTTCAGAAACAGTTTTGTAATGACCAGAACCATCTTTAGCCACCACGATATCGGCTCGTGGGGCGGGCCCAGATGATTCCAGAAGTTTCCGGTCAGCTCTTGAAACCCATTCCGGGAAGTCATTAACTAGCAACCGGCGACCTTTGAGCCGCTCAGTAGATAATGAACCCATAACAGCCTTATTTAAAGCAAGCGAATTACTTAGTAATTTTGTGAAATTACTTAAAATGGATGAAAATGATTGTAAATGAGAAGCCAAACTAAAATCAATAAAACCGTTTTGGCACGTGTGTTGATTGGTGGTTGCTGCACTTAGCCATGTTTGGACATCGTTCACCCTATTCGGGTTACTAGAGCCAATCGAACGATTAATTTGGGTAAGGGTATCGTCGAAAAGTTCCAAACAATCGGCCCAAGCCAACTTGGCTCTCTGTTCGAATGAGCTCAAGTCCATGTTCAATATCGAACCATGGACTCGTTTAGCTTGAGCCATAGCGACCCTAACGGACGAATCTCGAATTTCAAACGGTGTTCGAGATTTGGGATTCATTATTCCAACAAAAGAATTACATAACTCTGGATAAGGTGTTTGGTTACAGGGTGATAGTGTAGCACCATGCACCGTGCTAAAGGGTTGAAAAATAATTAGTAAGCGAACACTACTAAGAAAAGCAAAGACAACAATATTTTTATCCATGAGACAAGCTTGATATATATTTATATAGTGTAAACCTTAAAAGTTTTAATGATATATAGAAATATGGCAACATAGGTCTCCTTATATAGAGGTTAAGTCAAAATCAACTTGTGCAAGTGCATGTTATAGTGGAAAAAGCGACGAGTCATGCATGAATGTGATGTTTACATACTATTGATTAATTAATTAATTTTTATTTTTTTAAAATGAGAACCTTAATTGATTAAGTTTTAATGCGCGCATTTGGATAAGCTACAGTCCAATGGGGTAATGTATGAAATTAGCAGATCTATCATTTGTTGCTTGTTTAACTTTTTGTTAGTAGATGGTTTGTGAGTATTGGCTAGTGTTTTGAGAATATGTACTAGTATCTTAATTATATGGTTTGAATCGCTAATTTGCATTTAATTATAAAATTATATTATCTTTAATATAATAGTCATATATATAACTTCTTGAAAAGATCGTAATGACCTTTTAGAGGAAGGATCGATGTGATTCATTAAGGCTTAATTGATCCATCGACCATAATGTGAGAACATATTTTAAGTACATATATAGTAATGCTATTTCGCATTGGATAACGATGATTTTTTTTTTTTGCCTATTAGTGAAAGCGGTACGTACTACGTAGCAATATTTTTTTCTCTAACAACAATAAATTTTGTTTGTGTAGTTACCTACAAGAATCCTAACCCATTTTTAACTAGCATTTGGTATTAGTTATTAATTCCATAAAGTTGTATTCTTTTGACAAAAATTTTAAAATTGTCATGATTTTTAATTGAGTAGTGCTAGCATGACAAACGCTTAGGCCTCGTTTGATTCGGGTATTAAAAAGTGGGATGAGATTGTTAATACCACTTTTTTTATAATATCTTGTTTGATTCGCACAAATGTGCTGGGATTACTAATATCGGTACTAACTTAATACCACTCTTTGTCGTATAATTTAATATCAGGGGGGAGGTGGTATTGTTTATTCAGGATTAAGAAAAAATGAATCATATATTTTCAAAAATGCCATTACTACTATATTATTATTATTTTAACTTAATTTTTTAAAAAAAAAATTAAATTTTTTTTAAATTTTTTTGAATTTTTTTTTTATTTTGTTAGTCCAAAATGTATTCCCGCATACGAGTTACATAATCAAATATGGTATTAACGTCAACATGAGATATCCTAGTATTAATATTGCATGAATCAAACAAGGTATTAGTATTAAATTAATACCAAGATTAATAGTCCAGTACTATTAATACAGGTATTATTAATTCCTCTGACCCTAATACCTGAATCAAACGAGACCTTAGTTCCCTACAGAGTTTGGATTTGATCAATCTCTTTTTAATTATATCTCTCTTTTATTATTAGTCACTAACTGATGGCAAGATTTTATATTGTCGTTATATTAATATTTGAAGTTCCAATAAACTCACCCCACCAATTGGTCGTATTGCAAGATTTTTAGAAAAGATAATATATGAGGTTAGATAAAAATATTCTCAAAGGTGAGAAGCTAAAATTTTATGGGTACATTTAAAATTATTGTCTTTAAATATCTACTCAGACATCATTAGAGCATCTCTAATGTAAAAATGGATTGGATATATCTGTTGACCATTGACTTGTAAGGATGTCTTTCCTATCTTGCATAAAAAAATTTCTTGTAAGGATATTTTTCCTATGTGACATAAAAAAATATCTTAATGAACAAGTCTTACAAAAATTATCTTCAATGTGATCGTCCAAGAAATTGTCTATTAATAAATTCATAAGAAATAAATTAATAATTTTATATGTAAAATGGGTCTTATTTGATAGGTTTTGATTCATACTTTTTTAATTTATAATTTTTATTAATAAATAAATTATACAATTATGATTAAAATATTTAAAAGTTTAAAAAAGAAAAATATGTAAACAAAAATAATAATAATATGACATTAAGACATTATTTAAGAGAGACTAAAAATTGAGGGCCATCTTTACAATATCTATTTTCATTTTTGTCAAATTATCTTTGTTATTATTATAAATAGTTGGATTGTAAAATAATTTTTTAATTTATTTTTCATCAATCTTATATGTGGTATCTTATTTTAATCTGATTCATAATTGCAATGCTCTTATTAAGCTAGCTGCTGTAATTGATTTCTGATTGGCTGGGCTTTATGGTTTCCTAACCTTGACTGAAATGGGCCAATTGACTCATCTGATATTTTTAGAATTTGTTGTTGGGTGGTCAATTGACTTGCTACCAAACTCAAATGCAGCTCACGTCATATCTATGCAATACACGATTATTATATCTCCTCCCTCCTTCCTTTCTCTCTTTTTTCTGGTAAATTGTTATCCTTTTAAAAAAAAATTAAAATAAGAATTGTTATCCTTTTAATCAGCTGAGTTAATTATTCCATCCCTTTTTATTTGTTTAAGATACCTCAAATTTAAAAAAAAAATGAAAAAATTATTAATATAATTAACATATTATAATTCATGACAGGAAACAAATTTAGTTTGAAACAATTGATTATGATGCAAAATTCATAAATGATTTTTAATTGAGGATGAATGAAGAATGCTATAATTGCCAAATTTTTCTCGACAAGATTTCAACTTTGAGTTATAGTAATATATTTCTTGACACGCCTTCAACCAAATGCAACCCCAAAATTTCCTTTTTAAAGCTAAATTCAACATGTGCCTCAGTTTAGCACTACAATTACTAACCATTACACTTTTCATTTATCAGGAGTTATTCTTACAACATTATTGTTATCGATGGGCTATTGTATGTGCTCGGTAGGGCTAAATTGATGAAAACTTCCTTCACGGTTTTACTTTTATTCCAAAATGATTTAACTGGAAAGGAATAATGACCACACATATATATCATTTCAATTGAACTGACTCAGGCAACGTGGGATGAACACTATAGTGTAGCCTCCCAACACCCAATGTAGCCACACCAGGGCACATATATTAGTCCAACAACACTATGGTTCTTGCAGTAATCTTTTTAAGGTTGAATTTTAGAGCCTTACTAGTAAAATATCTTTTATTATCTCCTCGTCTTTTTTATTGGGAGTAGCTATTAACATTCTAAAAGAGAACTCTATCACTCTAAAAGTGTCATCATTGTATTAATAGCGTCCAAAAAGATGCATGTAAAGTGTCATTAAAGATAGTTTTAAAGTGTTAAAATATTCATAGGGCCAAAAAGGCTCGTTATGTCATTTTTTAAATGACATACATTGCTATTTATGTTATTTTTGTACGACTCACATAGCGACATAATTGAGAGTGTCATATATGTTCGTAAAATCGACATAAATGTAACATTAAGAATGACAGTCCCAAATAAAAATGTCATATATTATTTTATTTTAATTATATTAAATAATAGCTTTTGAGCTCGCAACACACACACACACATATATATATATAATATTTCTTTATTCTGTTCCTTTTCCTTTCTTTCTTCTTTCTCTTAAAAGGTTTTTTTAAAAGGATAAATGTCACACTCTCTTTCAAATAAAGGATAATCTTTTGAATCAATTAGTTTAGAAGACAACTTTTTAAATAAGGACAAGATATTAATTATTTTATTATTTGAATTAATTAAGTTGGGTTCCGATATTACCATTTTTAAAGATAGATATTAGGAAATAAAAATACAATTTAATTATGAATTTAAACAAGGAAAATAAATTCAAACAAATATCACAAAAAAAATCCAACAAACTAATAAACATAAAGATTATTCAAAAAAAGTCAATGGATAAAAATGTTTCAAACTAACCAATCATATTAAAAGGATAAAACTGCAAATATGTCTGAGGTACAATTATTCCTTAATACCAGGCAGACATATTAGGATGGTGGGGATGAAAACGTGTTCGATGAGTTTTGGGGTGTTAGGGTTATGTTTTAATGTTAGGCAGGGTTGAGATTGGTGGAGTAAGTTGAGGAAAAGGGGTTCGATGCAAATAAGGATGGCAATGGGTCGGGTATGGGGCGGGTTTGGCCAATACCAAACCTGACCTGCATATACATTAGCCCGCCCCGAACCCGAGACGGGTTTCTTCTTTTAAACCCAAACCCGCCTAGTAAGATTGACTTGGAGTCCTGCCCCAAAAAACATTTTCTTCCTCTAACCTTCATAATAAGAGTAGAGCTACAAACCATAAAAAATGGAGGAAAAAAGAAAACTATGAAAATTTTACAAATCTACAGGCTCATGCCATAAACATATGGTGTATTAGATGTTCATTAATTTTTTATATGCATACATAATTCACTAATCCTTTATCTCTATACAAAATTCATTAACACTAAAAGTATAAAATCCCCAATTTTATCTAAATCTTGTAACATCAACATATATAAATGTGAGATCGAACTTTACATGTGGAAGAATAGATTAGCCAGTAGTGGCGTTCAAGCATGGCCGTGTGGGAGTTGGAAGAAAGGTGGCGTGAGAGGTAGAAAAGGAGGAGTTATCAGAGTTAGTGGCGTGCATCTTTCAACTGTGAGTGTGGCTGTGTAGGAGATAGGAGAGAAAGAGAGACTGATAGAGTGATAGACTGAAAAATGAGGAGAACCGAGGTTAAACAATTAGGATGGTCTAGGCTCTACGATTTTTTTTAAAAAATAATATATATATATATATGCGGGTTGGGTCAGATTGGGTTTTTTTTAAGACAAAACCCAAAATCGCCTCAAACCCGGTCCTCTTTTTTTAAAAAACCCAAACCCACTCCATTCGGGTCGGGTCGGGTCACAAACCCATCGAGTTGGGTTTTATTGCCATCCTTAGATGCGGAGGTGGTCTATGGTTGCATCTTCGGAGGTGGGGAAAGATGTATGGAGGGGGAGAGAAATGAAAAACGGCAGTGTTGTTCGGTGGAGTTGGTCATTGTTTATTTCTTTTAAGCAAAGGAAGAACAAATAAAGTCTTGAGAAAGTCATATCAGTGATAGAGGGAGAGATAGAGAAATGAGGGTTCCTTCCATGCATGATGATGACGGAAGTTTGAGAATGATATTATTGAGAATAAGTCTATCAAAGTAATTGAACACGTGAAGACTATGTTACTTAGAATGTTGTTTGTTTGGTTATGAATTTGTGGGTTTGTTTTGTTTAATAAAATGGGCCCTGATATAAGTTGTGCTTTGTTATGTTATGGGCTAATTTAAATATGACTTTGTTGAAAATAAAATCGGACTTATATATGTCATGGTTATAGTCTCCGTAGGAATAATGATCATCAAATTATAAAAATTATTAATTGTACGTAAAGATACACTTTCGCTCTTAGTAATTAGAATATTTTAAAGTAATATATTATTAGCTTTATAATATATTTTTTTCAATAGAGAGCTCTTTTAAAAACTTGGAGAGGTTTTCATATTTATAATCTCAATCCAAATATGATTTTAGGTGGGTTTTTTTATTGAAAAATCCGACCCGTCTTACTTTAACAAGATTATAAAGGGTATTAAAGAAAAAAATTACATTGAATGGTGGCCAAGTCAAAAAGATATATAAACAATTTATATTTTATATTATGTCTGCCAGAAAATTGAAAAAATGTAACTTAAATTGTTTTTTATAAAATTGAAAAAAAAATAACTTAATATGTTTGGTAGAGCATTGAAAAGATGTAACCTAATATGTCTAACAATAAATTGAAAAGATGTAGTTTAATATGTTTGCTATAAATTTAATTAGAATAACGTAAATTAAAATGCATGATTGCTATTATGAGAGAATTGTGTCTCAGATATATTTGCAGCTTCGGTCTCATATTATATCTAGTTAGTTTGAAATATTTACATTTTATGAATAATTCTTACATTATTTTCTTGTTTGAATTTCTTGTAATATGTGTTTGAATTGGTTTGAATTTATTTTCATTGATCTAATTTTGAATTTAATAGTATTTTTATTTTCTTATATTTATCTTTAAGAAATGTAGTATTGGTATTCATCTTAATTAATTGAAATAATTAAATAATTAAATTAAGTCTCTAAAAAGATGGTCTTTTATTTTAAGGACAAGCCCATAAATATCCTCTATAATTATTTTCTATTTTTTAATTGAACTATAAATAATCCAGTGGACGGGACTCGAACCCTAATGCCCAATGTGGTAACACTGTTGTTCAATCAATTGAAACTGAGACACGAATATGATTTAATTTTTTCTTTGAAATATAATATTTACCAATCCATTCCATAATTTTGCAACTATGCAACAAACATTCACATTCCAACATCTACAAACTAAGTAATCTCACATCTTGCAACAAAAGTTCTACCTCAAAACTACAAAAAAGCATTCAAAATCACCAAGATAAACTCACCACTTTATATGACGTATCAATATAATGTACATCTTTGTGGAGATTAAGTATCTTCCATTTACATTTAATTGTGTGTGTTTTAATTAAGGATTTTGGGCTTTTTATTGGTGGTTTGAGAATATGATAAAATGTTTGAGATTTCAAAAGTGGCAGACGCATTTAAGATTTGGCTGACATAATTATTCTTTATTTTTTGCCGGTTATAGTAAAACTGACATAATAATTATAAACTCATAAAAAGTATCATAAGGCCTATGAATTAAAATGAGCTTATTATATCAATTTATAAGTCGCTTATAAATCGACACAATTAGTCTTTATTTATGTTAGTTTTAATAAAACTGGCATAGTTACTATAAACGCTTAAAAAATAACATAAATGTAACAATCTTTAACTTTTTATATTATTCTGGACTTAACTAACATATTGAAAATAATAAAAGCTACATATTAAACCTTTTTACTTGTACTTGGTGAACCAAAATCTTCCCATCATTTAGTTGTGTTATCCTGTTATGTACTTGAATATATTATGGGAAATGATATTAGCACTCCACATTTGTATAAGGCACTCCAAAATCATTTTTAATGACATAAAAAGTGTCCCAAAAGATCTATATAAGTGTCACTAAAAATGATTTTGGAGTACCTTAAGACAATTGTGAAGTGCTAATATCATTTTCTTATATTATTGCTTTAATACATTATAGTAGGGCAAACACTTATAAGTGGATGGGCATGAACAACTATAATCAAGCCCTCGTATGTAGGACTCCCCCCACCTGGGCATATATATACATATAATAGGCTAGAATGAAAATTTTGGGACAAAATAAGACCATAACATTTTATTTTTTTATTATTTGTCATAAGATGTCACGCATATCAATTAATTCTCGCTCGTAAACCAATTGGCAATTACTTAGATACATATATTTTTATAGTTCTCAAAACTTGACCTGAAAAATTCCAATAGTAGGGGCCCACCCCAAAATTTTCATATAGCTACTAACCTACTCATCCACATCATTCGTAGCACAGACCATCAGTCCTTAGCTAAGCCTATGGTTTTGCATTATTACAAAAGTTTTTTTCTTTCCCACCCACGTGGGTTTTTCTATTTTTGTGGAAAGAAATTTTATCACTCACTTAAATTGAGAATTTGATTTTAGTTTGACATTGATTACAATGTATTAATTTCAACAATTTCTAAATTTACGAATATATAATTTTAACATAGTTAATAATTAATAAAATTATTTATTATGGTGAGATTATTACATTGACATATGTTTTGAAAAATGAATTGGACTTTTAAATTAAGGCATTTAAACAAATAATAAACTCATAATTTAGAATAGATAGCATATATATTTATATACATGGAGTCTAATACACGTGTGCCAATTTACTGAACCACTAGTCTCTTTATTAAATTTGAGAGTCAAATGTAAAAATTGTGAAAGTACTTTTAAATATTATAAAAAATAAAAGATTTTAGAATAAATACTATCAATGGCCACTGAACTATTGGCCATTTTTACCAATAGCCACTGAACTAAATTTTGTTACAATTGCATCATTAAACTTTTAAAAAGTGCTACCATTAGCCACTCCGTTAAATCTCATTGTTAAAAATTAACAGAACCATGCATGTGTTAAAAATTAAGGGCATTTGAGTCATTTTCCATTTTTTCTTTCTTTTTTTTTCCCTTTTTTCTTTTTCTTTTTCTTCTTCTTCTTCTTCTTCTTCTTCTTCTTCCTCCCGCCATTCTTCTACTTCCTCCGCCATTAACAGAACCATGCAGTGGTTGTGGCTCTTGACGTGGCTGACATAGTGACCGTGGTTGGGCCCACTACCAACGTGGACCACCACAGCAAACAGGGAGTACTCGGGGTCAGTGTCCTCCACCGTGTTGCTCAGCTTCAGCTCTAGGGGCGGGGAACACCACTCGGTACGATAGCCCATCCAAATCATCATCATCATCCTCTTCACTCGATTGCACGGGACTATCCTTCATTTCATCCAACGCATTCGATTGATTCAAATAAACCCTAGGATTCATAAACACGTACTCCCCTGAATCAACCCCACAATCCTCATTCCTCAAACTTTTCCTCCCCAATTGCAAAAACCTATCCCCCCAAATCTCAAGCAACACGAAACTCTCATTATCCGTCCAATCCGATGAATTTTTTTGCAAATGAATGGCGGAGGAAGAGGAAAAAGAAGAAGAAGAAGAAAAAGCAGCAGCAGCTCGGAGGAAGAAGCAGCAACAGCTCGGAGGAGGAAGGAGGTGGAGAAGAAAAAAAAGAAAAGGAAAAAAGGGAGAAGAAAGAAGAAAAGAAAAGAAAAGAAAAGAAAAGGGAAAAGAAAAGAAAAAAAAGCAAAATGACTTAAATGCCCCTAGCTTTTAACACATGATATGGCTCCGTTAATTTTTAACGGTGAAATTTGACAGAATGGCTAATGGTAGCACTTTTTAAAAGTTTAATGATGCAATTGTAACAAAATTTAGTTCAGTGACTATTGGTAGCCATTGATAGTATTTACTCAAAGATTTTATTGCCCGAAAATTTTGTTCATAATAGCCCCCTTCTCAAAAACCTTGAAACCGCCTTTGAAAAATTCATACTTGAACTTATAATTGAACTTAGTGCGATGATATCATTGAGTAACATTATATGATTTTTACCCATAATATTTCGTAATAGGAGTTGAACAAGGCAATTCTGCGATCACATGGTGTGTAGTAGTAGCAGCATTATTGGTTACGTGCACCTTTATGTATTAAGTTGGTCACCACACACGCCCACTACTATTAGCCATTCAATTCCCATCCCCCACACATATACATGTGACCCATATATGCATGTTTGGTGGCTCAGGCTCGGCCCTTTCTTTTGAAATTTTATAATCCACAAACACTTTTTAAGACATGCATCAATGCCTCACACTCACAACATGCCGGGCGGGCTAATTAGATTTTTTTTCCCTCAATTTCCACAATGAAAATTATATAAAACTAGATCAGCAGGGCTAGAAATTTACAAGAGCCTACTGGTTAATACTTTGAAAATTAGGAGACCCTTATGGGCCGACTTAGGATATTAATTTAATACCCATATCTTAACATAGCATCACAAATAATAAAACTAGATTAATTAACTTGTGAACATAATAAAAACCAGTTGCCAGATACCTACCAAGAGCACTAGGAAGAGAAACTGGTCAAATTGAGCAGACTAACAATAAATTTTTTAACCTTATTTACTTGAGCTCAACTCGGCTCTTGAATAACTCAGTCATAAACGATTGGGCAAATGAGTTGCTAAGACATTAGTTTTTCGAATGACATAACCTGCATCCTACTTGCTAGCATTCAGGCATTTAACTCGACAAATTCTATTGCATAATCATTTATTATGGCATATGATGTCTTTTAGGTTTTATTCAAAAATAAAAAGAAAATTAGAAGCTAACTAGCATGATCTAAATTCTCAATTTATGCAAACTTTGATATATATATATATATAAATAAAAACACGCTAATGAAAATAAAAAAGCAACACACGCATTGCACGTGCTCCCGTTTGATATATAATTGGTTTCAATAATATGAACATACAAAAGCCATTTTCCTTACATTCACTGAACTGTAACAACCAGCCATCTTCTCACAACAATGCAAGGAATAAAAATAAAAATAACAATAATAATAGGATAGGGTAGGGTGACCGTTTGCGCACCACTGCATAATGCATACATAATAATAGTAATAATTCTCTCTTTACATTTCGGAATGCACATGAAAATTACGGGTGGGCCGAGAAGTACGCGAGCAAGCCCACCAGCGGAGCATTTATGTACGTCGTGGGCTCTGATTCCTGAAAGAAAGGCCTGGAGTCCGGGAAGGCATCACTACTATTGGGCCCACCTACCACAGCCCCCACCAACAGATTGGGGTTCGGGTTTGGGCTCAAGTAATAACGCGACCCTGCTTTGCATCCTATACGGGCCGGGTGGGTCTTAACGGATGGTAACGAGCTAGCCCTGTGATGTATTCTCTGTGGGTAACGTGCACCGTAGCCTACCATGTAGGACATCCGCAGTGGATTATCTCCTAGAATGTAGTCCACCTGATCATTCCCCAACAAGTATTGCGTTAAATTAATGTAAGTTGATGATGACATAGAATGCCTGGACCATAACATCATTTATGATTTCAAGATTGAACATTATTAATTCATTCATTGAATACGAAATATTGGGTCATTATTTATGATGCATAGTTAATGAAAAAAAATCTTAAATTTTTTGAGGGGTCCACTCGAATGTGATCATGATTAATTTTGGGGGTGTAATGAGTTAACCTGTTGTTTGGCTAGGCGTTTGAGGAGAGCAGGGGAGGCGGTTTGGCGGCCACATGGAACAGCATGATTGGCATGGCTTAGATAATTAGAGTAGGCCAGGAGCAGGAAAGATAGGGACGTTACATGCTGCATGTTACTACCTCCAGCCTTGAAGATCAATCCGCCTTTTATAACATGGAAAAAGGACATACATGATGTAATTAATAGATGCATCAAATCAAATGCCGTCTTACTTGCTTGTAGAATCTGTTTGGTGTTAAATGACATTTGCTTAAGGACATCTCCATCCCTAAAGCCAATAAGGTTTCTTCTCTACCTCATTCAAAATAAAACCAATAATGTAATGTAAAAATCAAACTAAAGCTAAAGTTAACTTTCAGACAAACTTTTACACTAGCCAACACTTGGAAGTATTTTGGGTAGCCATGCATTGCTCCTCTACTGCTTTGTAACATTGATTTGGCGGAAAAAAATTAGGTCACCTTGCTTGATACATGATGTGTTGTCATGAACACTCCTTGGGCCGAAACACATCATGTGTTGTGGCTCACATTTTTTTTGTCCCAACAAATGATCCATTGTGAGAAAGATTTTTACCTTTTTCGCGATGCAATTTTTTACACATTAATAAATTAAATACTCGCTTTTCCACTTTAAGACGAAGATGGCCTAAGAAACAATCAAACCTGCTTAAAAGGGAAATAAATAAATATATATGAATAAACATACCAGGAGAATACTGAACTTGAGGATGAGCAAGTCCCGGTAACAAAGAACATATGAAACCATCTGCGTTATTCTGGAAGGATCTTAAATCATCTGATTTTCCCATCAAAACCTCCTGCCATATTGTACAACCAAGTAAATAAAGAAGTTCTAAATGAAGGATAGTCTCCAAATTAAATTAATTGGCCATATATGCTTGTATCTTGATACATTTTGTATAACTTCAATTCCGATTTAGATATATATATATAAAGCACTTGAATTGAATTACAATACCCACTAATCAAATAGTATAGTAGCGTACGTACGTGATGACCTTACGGACGAACAGATGGAGTTTTACACAGAGAAAGGTAACTAAAGGTAACTATATTATACAAAAGAGATAACTTGATAGGGAATCTAAAGCCCCCAATTATGGGGAAGGTCACCATCAAATTCAGAAGAAAAGTAAAGCACTGATAATATCCAAGTATGAAGAAACTGTCACCCCCTTCCTTTTTGCACATGTATACTGCACCAAAAAAACTCACTGAATGCAATGATGCCCCACAACACAACACAACACCCCTCCCCCTCCTATAAGTTAAGGTCATCCGTCATCTTTCCTAGCATGAAAACGACAAGTGCTCCTTCAAATGTAAGGACATTTTTACTGTATCCTCCCCCCCAGATTCTCATTTTGTCAACAAAGTTCATCATGTGATCTTTTATAACAGTTCTTTACTCACTTTAAGCAGCTAAGGGAGGACCCATGTTGGATATCCACATATTCTATTCCACCCCCATGTGATTGAGGGACAAATATTTTTTAATGGTCCAAACAAAATAAACAGGACACGAAGAATAAAAAGCCCACAAGAAGAGACAATAATTCCACGAATATAATATAATATAATATAATAATTAGGGAGGCCAATTTATACGAGTACTAATACGGATATGGCATGGGGATTGTTTAGTTATCTGGGGATTAAATAAATAAATAAGAGGAGCGGGATAAATGGGGAGTAACTAAACCTTAGAAAGGAGAACGTTAATTCCGGCGTGTTTGTTGTCCCAACCAAATTCATTGATGGTGTCTCCAGCTCTCAGAACCACCTCGTTTTTCACTATGTACTCTCTGTATTCGCGCCTCCTCGATGCTTTGTGTAACCATGCTGCTGCCCAAAGCAACTCGTCCTATAATATAATATTAAATTACAACTTCACTGGATCAGTATAATCTACGGTTGTGGTTAAATATGCCTTAATAATATATATTCACCAGAAGGGTCCAGTCTTTGTGAATTTATTTGTTTATAAATAAATAAATAAATAAATTCTACCTGGTAGCCATTTACATCACAGTAAAAAGGGCAAACTGCGGAGTGTAGGCTGGAGCTGTACGCACCCCGGTGCCTGTCAGCAAACTCGAACACCTACGGAACCCAAGACACATTTCACACAACGGTCAATTTCTCGAGTTGCGTGTATTTTTTATTTTTATTTTGCATTTTACAATAGTACAAGAAATAACTCTTTATGGCAAAGCTACACATTGAATAAACTTTAACAAAATATTCTAAAAGTAACCGATCTCTATTATTTATCAATTAATCTCTAGCTACAAACTTTTGGAAATTTTCTTTTTTGCTACATATATAGCATTTATCTTAAACAAAGCCATTACAAACAGGGGGAAAAAATGACTTTGCATGTGCAAACAACTCTTCTTAAAGAGAAATTAACATCATTCTTCTTAAAGCAAAGAGTGAGATATTCTATTTGTATGTTTTTTTATCGGTCCATAATCCATTCAACTTTCAAACGAGCACAATTAGACCAAAAAATAAATGTGTAAAATTACTTTACACACAAAAATTATACACAATTATTGAAAATGCCCTGTAAGATATGTACTCATTCATTACTTCCCCTTTGCATGTTCCAATGTAGATGTAGTCCAATTGACTTTGAGAGACGTATCATCTGTAATATTTTAGAGCTAATTAAATAGCGTTTTAACTAACTTTGTTGAAATAAATGACAAGCATATGGTTATTCCTTGTGAAATCCAACACAATATTTTATGCACGCCAGCAATAACCTTAAGTAGCACAAAATAAACCTCACTAAATGCAATTGAATGTGATTAGTGCCTTAAAATAATCTGGTTGGTATGCAGTGTGCCAATTATTATATGCTATGCTCCAACCTTTCCAAACGAAAACTGTTGCTTACCAAACCACCTTGTTTGAGTGGCGACTTTTCCAATTAAATAACATAAAAGCAAGCTAACCACTCAAGGCACATGCCAACTAATCTCCGTGTTAAGCTGCATGCTCTCGTATTAGTCATGCACAACACTATCTGTATGCAGGAGCGGACCTAAAGCGGATAGGACGGGAGAAAATTTTGAAAAACTTACTAGCACTAATTAAAAAATATATAAAAAATAAATTAGTTTAAGCTTACCACTTTGATAAGTTTTAACCCACCCCTTAATCCAGCTCAAATATATATTAGCTAGAATTTGTAATAGATGAATTTAAATCATTAAAAACTCGTCGAGCTTAACTTTGTTAGATACTTTTTGTTATCTATGAATTTAAATATTTAAATTATACTATTAAATTTTATTTTCACTGTATAATTATATTTTTGATATTTTTTTTTATAATATTTTTTGCTTGTTACTATTAACCCGTCTTTTGAAAATTTCCCGAATCCGCCTTTGCCTTTGTTTATGTGTAATGATAAATCCATTTGTAAGACAAACCAAATTCGTGTGTGAACCCAACTACTAGTTAATTTTGAAATAGAATAATATATACTTGACGTAGTAATATTCTCAAATATTTATAAATAAAAGTATTTTAAATTTTAATTACATAATTTTTTGATTTTAAAGTACACTACACCTAAATGTAACACAATATGTACGCATACAAAAAGAATGCGAGTGAGAGAGAGAGAGAGCAAACATACTTTAACGGCACGATCGAGAAGGAGGCGAGAGTACCCAGGGTCACGTGACCTGAAAACGATTGATGCAGCAGCCAATGCAGCGGCGGTTTCTCCCGCCACGTCGGATCCCGGGTGGGTCCTATCGATCTTATACGCCGTCCTTAGCGTATCCATGTCCTCAGGTCTCTCCCAACAGTTATGGTCCGAAAACGGATCACCCACCTGAACATAAACGGCGTCAGGCTTCGCCGTTGCCTTCAGGAGGTAGTCCGTCCCCCACTTAACGGCCTTAATGGCATTCCCCTGTTCCGCCCCCATAGTCTTCCCGAAGTCTATTACGCTCCACGACAGCAGCGTAGTCGTGAATGCCATCGGAAAACCGAACTTAACATTGTCGCCGGCGTCGTAGTAGCCACCCGTCAAGTCCACCTGTTCACAGACATTAACAAAACGTTAATTGATGAAAATAAAAATTGCGGGGGAAATGCGACGGAGAGAGAAGGGGATTACTCCAGCGGTGGCGCCGTCACGCAATGCGGAGTCTCTACGCCACGTGACTCGTTGGTCCGGCGGGAGCTTGCCGGAGCGTTGGCCTTCGAAGAATAGGATGCTTTTTCTGAGAGCATCAGAGTAGTCATGACGACAAACAGAAGGCGATATGAGGGAGAGGATTGTCAGTGAGAAAGTGACGGAAAATGCCTGTAAATTCGAAGGAGAGCGGCAGGATTTTCGCGCCATTTTTTTTTGTTACCGGAGGAGAGTGTGGAGACAGGGGAATGAAGGAAAGAAAAACCGTCGTCGTTTTTTTATAGGAGAAAGGTGGTCATTGGATTCTCGTGTGTGGGCCAATGGTGGGTTGACACGTGGGTGGAGCTGATTGGACAGATTGCAGATACCGATGTGCGGAGGCTTGACCGAATCGAGTGATTCTTGACTCGTATGGATTTTGGGCCGGGTTTAGGAATACTTGTGGGTGATCGTTGCGGGGTTAGTTTGGAGATTTGTCAGTAAAGGAGAAGAGAGGGGGGGGCGTGATAAATGGGGAATGGTGGTTCACACCGCCGCGTTGATGGGAAACACGTGGAGGTACAGAGTAAGTTATGGGCCCCACCTAACCGATGAGAATTGAGTAGGAGATTGTGAGTGTACAGGGTTCTGAGTAGATTTTCCACAAATGAATTATGGCCGTTGGATACTTGGATATTTCAGATTTGTGGACCGTGCTGAATGATTTTCGGTTTCTTTAAAGTTATTCGCATGTAATCAAGAATATTTCCATTTTAAAGGTAGTGTAACTTGGTATAGACTCATGCAATTAGAGTTGGGATTGGTTTGATTTTTAGTCAATTTTTGAAGAACCGTTAATTGAATCATTTATATTATAACGGTTCGATTCTAAATATTAAAAAATGAAGAACTGTTTAAGAACCAAACTAGTTCTAATGGTTTGGTTCCTCCGGTTTATCAGTTCACCGTTTATAAAAAAAAAATTAAAATATTAACGGTTATTCAGTTCTTTCGGTTTATTGGTTAACCGTTAACAAGAGAAAAACTAAAATATTAACGATTATTAGAAAGAAATAACGGTTATTGTAAAGAAATAACGGTTCGGTTCTTAAGCATTGGAATAGTGCTTATAATGAAAAATTCAATAACGATTCCTTAACGGTTATTGGAAAGAAATTATACTAAGAACCATTAACCGAACGGTTAACAAATGACAATAACCAAACTGTTAAAAAAATATCAAATTTTGAAGAAACAAACCGAACCGGATCTTTGGTTTTCGGTTCTATTTTCCCAGCCCTAGATGCAATGGAAGCGGATAAAGTCACACTCAAAGATGGAACAAGGCGGGATTTCTCATACTGAGAGGCGGATCTATTGAAGGGCAAAAGGGGTTAGTTGACCCCATGGATTAAAAAATAAATAAAATTTGTCAAATTTTAAAACATGCAAAATTACCAAGTGGCAGGCAAACTAGGCAAGTGGAACCAAAAGTCTTTAAAAATTATCTCACCCATGAGGCCATGACTCACTCACCCACTCGGGAAAAAAATAAAAACATTTAGAACAAACTACAAAACATTAAAGTTAACACTTAACAACTCCCGGTAACCTCCCACTTTCTTAGTTTTTCTCATGTATTCTGATTTCGAATTTCACCTATTGTTCTTATCTCACAGTCACAGATTTCTCATCTCAAAAATCTTTTTCGCCTAATTTTTATATTTTTACTTAGTTTCGTTTTTTCCTCTTCACTAGCTCCGCTCCGCTCCGCCTCCAGCATTCCACCGGCCACCATTGCCTGATTTAGGTATAATTTTTTTTGAAATTTTACACTTAGCCCCATTGACTTCATAATCCTGAATCCGCCACTGAGTCATACTCCTCATACATCTAAATAATTTAGACTACCACCGCCAAAAAAAAGGTGCATGAGTTTGTTTTACATTTATCTCAAGCTAGAAAAGTACACCTGATAGGTATAAAATGGTTCGGTAGATTTCTTATTTGAGTAAATACTATCAATGGCCATCAACTATTGGCAAATTTTACCAGTAGTCACTATATTTTATTTTGTTACAAACGCATCATTAAACTTTTAATACGTATCATTATTGGCCACTCCGTCAAATTCCACCGTTAGTTTTTAACAGATGCTATTATCACCTAAAATATTAGGGGCATTTAGGTCTTTTTACCTTTTTTTTTTTCTCTATTTTCTTTTTTCTTTTCTTCCCCTTCCGCCACTCTTCTTCTTCCTTCCGCCATTTTTCTTTTTCCCCTTCCTCCATTCTTCTTCTTTTTCTTCCCAGAATTTCTTCCCATTTCTTCTTTCTTCTTTCTTCTTCTTCCCAAAATCAAAGTATGATTTTCGAATATCCCGAGTGGAACTCACTTAAAAAAAACAATTTCTTTTAAATTAATTCAATTCAATTAAAATGCATCAAAATCATCCTAAATTTTGATCCTGTTCACCGGCTCCGGCAGCTTTATCGAAGTGCTCTTTAATCGCCGCCACAATCTCAGCCAGATCCCGATGCCTAACCACCATCTTCATATCTCCGATCTCCCCATTCCCACTGGCTTTCCAGCTCGCCGAAGATCCAGTGTCATTAGACTTCTCCGTTTTCGAGTACTTCGAGTTCGCCACAGGCTGCGGCGCTGCCATCGGTTCGTTGTGCATCGATGATCCGAAATTCGATCTGGTACCTATCTCGGATCTGGACTCTCCGTCCCCTTCTTCGTCGGAAGAACTAGTGGTGCTGTAGTGGTCGTCCCACTCGCCACACTGCACCTCCTCTCGCTCCGTCTCTTTATCCTCTTCGCTCTGGAAGGGGTGGTTGTGCTTGAAGTAATGGTTTACCTCTTTATTTTAACTGCGTCTGTAAGCAAGGGACTGAAAACTATTTACCGAATTGATTGGAATTTCTTCTTCTTCTTCCGAATTTCTGCTTCCTATTTTTTCTTCCTCCGAACTTTTGCTTCCCATTTCTTCTTCCTCCGACTTCTGATTTCTTCTTCAATTTTTATACTTGTTTAAAAAATTTCCATTTGATTTGATTAATTTAGGCAATTGATTTGATTTGGTGTATTTTGTTGTTCTTTGATTTTGTCAAAGAGGCCATCGGTAGAGAAGAAAAATGGCGAAGAAGGTAATGGCAGAAGGAAGAAGAAAGAAAAGAAAAGAAAAGGGAAAAAAGAAAAGAAAAGAAAAGGGAAAAAAGAAAAGAGAAAAAAAAAAGAAAAGGAAAAAGACCAAAATACCCTTAACATTTCAAGTAATAACGATTCCCGCCAAAAATTAACGGTGGAATTTGACGGAGTGGCTAATGGTGATATGTTTTAAAAGTTTAATGATGCGTTTGTAACAAAATAAAGTATGGTGACTACTGGTAGAATTTGACAATAGTTAAGTGGCCATTGATGGTATTTACTCTTCTTATTTTATCTTTATAATTAATATTATGTGAAAAATGTGTTGTGAACTAAGTTGGAAGTTGCAACTTGAATAATTAAAAACACAACTTTTAATCACTAAGTTAATATATATATATATATATATATTGTATAATTCTTTTCCGTCTAAATTAGATATACATGTGCCTAAGATTATGACCTACATATGTGTCATGTGTGCATTTGTATCTAATTTAAAATAAAAAAATAAAGAATTTATTTTTAAAAATTAATGGTTGAAACTACTCTTATTAATCAAAAAGATCGTGGATTTTAATCTAATCATATGTAATTTTCTTTTGCAAACAATAAATAACAGCACATAATATATTCATTACATGTAGCTTGGGTTCAATTTGAAGAACTCTCTTATAGAAAATTTTGTTGAATTTTCCCTTAGGACAATGATTTCATCTTTTACTAATTGAATTGATATGTTGTAGGGCATTAGAATATAAGCTTTTTCTCAGAGAAGAGATAAAACAAATAATTTTCCGGTCTCTAATTAATAATGCTTTCTATTAACTTTTGTACTTTTTAATATGATATGTAATTAAAATGATATAAGATTAACAATACTTATACCAGAAAAAGGAAAAAAATAATAACACAACTTGTTTTTCATTTGAAGATTTTGTACACATATAATATTCCAAAAAAATTGGTATTTTTAATGTAAGATAGTGGAATATGAATTGTAATTACAATATAGTTATGGCCATGGCCAACGTCAAGAACTTTAAATTTGGTTCTACATAACTAACCAAACTCGAGAGAAATTGAGGTTGTAAATGTGGGAGACCGACATTATTGAAAATATTGAAGGTTAAGAGTACTTAGCATGGTTAAGAATGTTTTACTTCAAAGAAAAATGTAATTACGGTTCATCACTTTTTAAATAGATGGGTATTTGTTGATTTTGAGTTGCTCTAAGGGTATTATTGCACCTATGACTATCATATAGTTTTTGCCGCATTGGCTTTGGTATCATAACTCTTAATTATAAAGATCGACATACCAAAATTAAAGGAAAATTTCAAATATTTTAGAATGGGTCGTCATTGGTCCTAATCACCTAGACAGGATCCGTCATTGGCCCATATATGGGGGATATTTTGAATATTGGTCAGGCCCAAGTTCAGAGCCACGGTATCCAGTTGCAATTATAGCTATGTCAAAGAAATTCTGCAAAAAGAAAAAAAATGTTGGCGCTCTTACTTAACAGTTGCTATTATTTTTATTTACTGTTACATTTTAAGATGAATCTTGTACGTGTTTTTAAGAAAAGGATTTTGTCCCTTTTTCGAAGTCCCAAACAAATATGGAAGCACATAACAACTCTTGAATAGAAATAAATGAAAAACAAATGGAACTTGAGTTCCTTCATGATGGTTGGTACCGGTGTGCATTTTCTCTCTGTATATATATTAGGGATTATCAATTCTAACAAATAATCAAGTCTCTTGATCTAGTGGTATAAGGCTGCCATGTCGAAGCTGATCCGAATACCCCATGGAAAACAAAAAAAAAAAAAAAAAACAATTCTAACAGACAAGACTTGTACAAGAAAGCGTTCGATTTTGAATGTTACTTTTCAGGCTTTGGTTTGTCTTTCGGTTTTGGGTACTAAACATAAAAAATGGGCCAATAAATCCGGGCATCCGGCCCCGAGTTCCGTCACCAAGCAAATGCCATTATTATAGTTTATTACAAGATGTGAAAATGTTATTCCGGTTTCTTTTTTATCGTTAATTTTCTCTATACATTCGCTGTTCAAAGTGATAAGGCAACTTCCCAATGGAGTCAATCACGGCTCGTGCATGATATATCTAATAATGTGGAATGATGCACCAAAATCATATAAGATCAAATACGTTAAGGGCCCATTTGGTTGTCCTTCAAATTGCGAATTAGATAATTTACAATTAAGTAATGTATAAAATTTTCATTTAGTAGTGTTTAGTTGTGTAAATTGAACAATTGTAAATATAATAATTCAAGTTGATTCACAAAAACTCAAATTCAGTCATTTCAAATAAAACTTGAAATTGCCTAATTCTAGAATTAGATAATTCATTCAAACTCTATTTTTTGAGAAGATTTAGTTTCTACCCGTGATGTTGATACATCTAAACAAAATTTTAAATAACATAGAACAATTGAGAACATATTTTTATTCTAACAATCGTAATTTTTCGTTTAAGTTTTTCAAACAATACTTGAATTGGAATTGAATTATTCATAAATGAGCAAATTCGCAATTCTTCAATCGAAAATTAACTAATTCTAAAATTAGGTAATTCATGCAACCAAACGGGCTCTAACTCAATTGATACGACATTCAAAAAAAATAAACATATGATTTTAAATGCACACGCTAAATTATACTTCTCACATTTGTTCCAACGAACTTGTTCCTCACCTCATTAGTTTTCATATATGATTAAACTCACCCCCTGAGTGGGCTGACTTTATTGAAACGTATATGATATATATGATTAAACTTTTAGTGATGAAACTTTCATCCCTATTAAAAGTATTCACAAAAATTATTTAACAAAAAAAAATAATTGATATATTTCATGAACAAAAATTATGGGGACTCTGATAATGGTAAAGCTTGCGAGAAATTTATATTACAACGTATTATGTATTTAATTTTGTGATGTGCCGCAATAGTGGTGAAAATTATTTGAGGGATAGTCTTTTCATTGTAAAAGTTACAAAACTGTTTGGATCATTAGGAAAACTAACTACACAAAAAATAAAAAATAAAAAATGGCTATTTAATATATAAAATAATAATTAAGGATATTAGTATATTATTAGTTTTAACGAAGGACATTCTATTTTTAGACTTAGTTTAAAGGACAAGTTTTTAATAAAGGACAAATTGGCGTTATTTTAATTACTTATTAATTATTTCATTAAATTTATTTTTTTGTCCCTATGTATTTTTACATGTTATCTCGATTGTTTGTTCCTATGTAATTAATTTGAATTCAAATTGGTTTTGGATTTGATTTCTAACAACTTTGGAGAGATAGGGATAAACATTTTTAATCGATAAAAAATCTCATTAACAACTAATCTTTAACTTAATCCTATTTGCTTTTTCCATCACCACCCCCACTCCAAATCAAGGTTTAGATCTTAGAGTTTAGACAGTAAGTTATTTATTTCGAATAAGCAAGAATGGTTCAATTTTAATTGCAAGGGTGGGAAGATTAATTCTAAGATGTGATGGTCAACTCCTTGGGCTACAGTTTTTTAGCAGTTGTGTGGAGTTTGTGGAAGAGCAGGAGTAAAATTATATTTGAAGGCGTTCAAATTCCGTTCAACACGAGAATGACCTAAATTAAAGATTTTGCTAGTGAAATTCACGGGACCTATACTAAAGGGATGACAAATAATTCTGCCTAATGCTAGTGCGAGTTCTTGAAAACCTATGGATCCATCAGTTTCCTCAAGGTCCACGATGGTGGCCACATGGTTCCGATGGATCAGCCTAAGGCAGCATTAGAGATGGTCAAGAGATGGACGGAGGTTTTCTGGTAGGCTTCACTACTTATCAATTTAATATGTCTACTTGAAAATTAAAAAAATATGCCTCAATATGTCTATTAAAAAATTAATTATAAGTACACAATTTAATATGTCTATCAAAAAATACTTAGTTTTTATCGTAAACATTTTTTCTAACGTATTGTTTCGTAGGCATTTTTTTATCCTTGATAATTTTGTAGGCATATTAATTAACAATTACAACATATTATTTTGGTGGCATTTTTCTAACATATTTTTTTTTTGGCATATTAATTTGTATACATTTTTTTATCCTTTAATTTTGCAGACATATTAAATAACAACTACAACACTTGATTTTGTAGACATTTTTTAAGGACTCAGATAGATGAAGCATTGAATATTATTTTATCATTGGTCTGAAGCGAAGCATCCAAGTTGATAAGTTTTTGTTTATTTATCTAGTTGACTTTATTGCTTTAAATTTTGAAAACTCCACTTTTTTTGAAAATTTAAAGTTTCTGAGTTTGAATTTTTTTTTTGAAATTTGTTTTTCATTTAACTTTTTTAATTATTGTTATGTTTATCTTTATTTGAATTTTTTGTTATCTACTTTTGAATTTGTTTGAATTTATTATTATCGACTTAATTACGTAATTAATTTTATATTTAGTTTTGGGTATTTATCTATAAAAAGGGTTGGAATTCAACGTAATTAATTAAAATAATTAAATATTTTGTGTTTTGTCCTTAATTAAAATTACGAAAAAAAATATTAATAGATTTTTCGTTTAAGTTAAACTAAGTAAGAGTACGCTTGTATTTTTTAACCTTTGAATATCTATATTTGATATAAATGTTGAATCCAAACTCTAAAAATATTATTTATTTTTGTCATGAATGAGCCCTTGAATATTAAGAACTTGTTTAAATCATATTATTTAATTCAACTTTAAGCTTTTAGCGGATTTGATACATCTTAATGCTGAATGTTTAACCATTTGGAGAGAGGGGTGAGGGGGGGGGGGGGGGAGCCCTTAACCTCTTAATGATTTAAGCAGTTTATTACACCTCCGAATGCTTAAAATTCTTTTATTATTTATTCAGAGGCAAAACCAAACTCCCCCTTTTCAAATGTTATTTAATCAATAAAATAAGTAAATTTTAATATGAATAATATATTTTTTTTTCAATTTTCATTTTAACCTGCCTATTCAAATTGTTCGATTCCTCAGTGCATTGAAGATAATTTGATGTTACTACAGTAAATTTGGAGAGTATCAACTTTTAGTCCCTTCCTTGCCTACCTGTTATAGCTACGTGAGATCTCATTTGTATTAATTAGATCTAGTAAAATCACACGTTATATGACAATATTACACGAATTGATACAAAATTATAAGTTAATTGCTAGAATCTTAATGAATTTGGTTGGTTATCAATTAAATTCACTTGTTAGACATAAAATGATAACGAATTAGTTACGGGTTGACCCAAACAAATTTGGGTGACCCCATTAATTTTTTTTTAATTATTTGAATAAAAGTAAAATCTTGTTAGATGTTTAATAAAAAATTGTGATTTATAAATTTTTGTCCCTAATTTTTGTTTATTTTATTTTTTTGGTTCTTTATCCATTGTGTTTCTATTGCAAATTTCTTTAGATTTTTTTTATTACTCTTTTATCTCCTTATTGGGTAAAAATGGATTGCGTCGGGTCAACTGATAATAAAATAAATCGTATGCAAATTTCAAAAAATCAATCAATAGCTTATCAAGTTGTATTCGAGTAAATGTAAAATTTATTCACATTCATTAAATTCAACATGAAACCGACTCGAACTGACATATTACACAATTTATAGTTGTGTTATACAGAAGAGACTAACATCCGCGTATGTCAAATAAACATATCGAAAAACAACACGCTTTCTTATTTTATTTCCTGGAGAAGAATTGATGCATAAAAGATAATTATTAATTAAGGCCTCTCCACTTCCAATTAAAAATTCAAAAGAAAGAAAAAGGTGGTCATGTACGGTCGGCTACAAATTAATTAGTCCGCACCCAAATAAGGGAAATGCTATTTAACTTAAAGAAATATTTATATATCTTAAATATAGTAGCCTAAATAAATTTAAATTATTTAACTGTATTTGGGTGGGAGAGGAAAAAATGGCGAATAATATAAATTAATTGAAGGTTATTTTTAAAACGTATTTTTAAACTGTTTTTTGAAACCAAGTAACATTACTCCCCAAATACACTGGGCCCTCAATCTCTACACGCCGTTCATTAATTTGATGGGTGAAGGAATTGAGCTGCATGTAACAGTAGTGCGCTACTGCACTGAGTCCACTTTCTTGTAAGTTTTTTTTTTGGTTACAGACGGAAAGAACATGTAAGTTAGTTACAACTGCAAACCCACACACACACACATATATATATATATACACCCTTCTTTATACCACCCAACTGAAAATGTGGGGACGTAGAAAACGTGACATAAAAAAAGTAACCGCAAAGTTAAAAGTCATCATATCATATATACTATTATTTTTGTCAAAATAAATTATAATAGAAAATCCTCCGAAATTGACGGCTACACTTTCTAAGTTGTTAGGTTCTTTTAGAAATAAAGAAATGGGTTTTGGATGAACTATGATATTTTATATTTGTGATTTTCTTCTTAAAAAAAGAAGAAGACAGTTATGATTTGGATTTGAGATTTGAAAACTACAAGTTGAGGCATGTTGAACTACTTTCGAATATTACTAGATGCGTATATCTAGCTCACTAGCTAGCTAGCATATAATATTGTAATATATGCCATTAATTTGTAAGACACAAAATATATATCACGCATGCGCAATAATTGATGTTGTATACTATATATTATATTATGACTTTTACTGCTCGATCAAAATATATGCTTTTCAGTTTGTTATTTCCAACAAGACAAAAGTTATAACCAATGAATTCAGCTTAAAATAATAAAACAAAATTAATTAACTTAAAATAGTGGAAAACACATTTAGAAACACAGTTATGTGTTGCTACTAGATCACCGGTAAGTTCTATACAAAGCTTAACATTGATCAGGAGTGATAACATTATTGTATTCTCTAAGTATATTTTTAAATTGTGTCTTCTAAATATTATTAAAAAATAAACATCACGGCAAAGTGAAGATATTAAGTTCTATTCGAATTTTATTTTATTTTGTTTTCAAATGATAAGTTATCCTGTTTTGATCCCAGCTTAAACAACTCTACACCTTCTAAAAATCAGTGCACCATATACTCCCAATCGGTATACCGAAGCATGCAAATTATCGGATCCATTTTCTTCTTACATATCAAATATTCAAGGATTTGAAATAGGTGACAAATCAACTGAAACTAACGAGTGTGGATATATTGACATTGGAACCTGTTCTTTGTTGAAGTAAATTTGATTTTTTTCCTTATTTTGACAAAACGTAGTCTCTTTTCGTCCTTGTCGATCGACATGGCAAATCTTGCAGTAGGACACTCAATAATAATTTTAAGTATTGTTAATCACTCAAAAATTACATAAGTAAAATTTATTAACCTGGTCAAGAACTTGAATTGCTGTTTTCATCTCAAATTAAGAGTTTACTATTTTTATTTGAGATGTCTTAAATAAAGGTTTAAATTTTATTTTTAGAATATAATCAACGTCCTAAAACTCACGATATATATATATTTTAAAATGTTAATTGTGATATATGAAATTAGTGCATTCTTATAAATAACTCAAACACGAGATCTCGCACGAAAATATAGTGATGGACAAGGCAATAGACTAAGCTTATGGGTCGAGAAGATATTACTCTAAGACCCAAAAATATAAAATTATTAATTTCAAATAAAAAACGTGTGCATTATTACACATGGAACAACCGGGTGAAGCTGACCCAATTTTTGTTTCCCGGACTCCTAAGATTACTAGGAACATCACCGTGGCACTCCACGTTTATTAGGTAACTAGGTAATCGTCACAAAAATTATAACGGTCCTCTATATTGTTGGTTATATTTATTACCGGAAGCCACCCAAATTTCATTCACTAGTTATTCCAATTTGGTTGTTTAAAATAAAAATCATGAGCTAACAAATGCGTACAAATTATATTTAACTTGAGAGCTCTTACTTAAGTTTTTAACTGAATCGATCTCAAACGAGAACTCGTAGAGATACCTGAGTTTTAACGTAGCTGTACCGTAGGAGCTTATTGAGATAAATCAACCGAAAATGAGCTTCAAATTGTTCAATTTTGCTTCCTCTATCTTATGAATAAAATCTCCAACATGCTGCCTCTAATTAATAAATTCAACCTTCTTATGTTGAGTTTGAGCAGCCTCGTTCACTTTACAGGCTTAGCTATACGAATAATCAATTCTCGCAAATCAAGAATTCACTATCTTCGTTAGGAACGTAGTTCACAATTTAAAATTTCATTTTCATTCTGTGTATAGACATTTTACTAATTTCACTTACGGTGACAAATAAAATATAATGTTGATAATATATATTATTGAAGTCTAAGGTTGTGTTTGATAAAAAAGAAGAAAAAGTTGTAGTTAGAATATGATTGAAAACTTATCAAATTTATGAAAATTTGAAAAAAAAAAACTTATAATTTGGTGAGATGTTATATATGTATATATATATTTTCCTTGTAATGCAATTATGTGAGTGATTGTTTGGTATAATTTTTTTGCCAAAAAAATAAAAGAAAAGAAAAAACATGAACTTCACGAATAGATCGCTACTCTTTTTTTTTTTTTTTCCTTAAATCTCATAAAACTAAGTTATTTAGTTAAATCATTTTTTAAACTTTTTTTTTTATCAAACCAACGGATGTATGAATTACTAATTTGAACGGAAAGGAATTCTCTTGATTCATCTTCTTTAAGCCACAACTATTTCCCTATTAAATGTACACACTTAGATCAGCAACATGTGATTAAGAAAGTCTTTTTGTTACTTACTAAAGTCGAATTTGCTTCCATATCATTTCATGAAACTTTTGGAGTTATATATAATGACTGGGAGGACCACTACCGAATGTGATAAAGAGGCGAATAAAACTGGATATTTCTGCTATTTTAATAATGTATTGAGGGTAAAAGAGTAATTACATCGAACCCGCGAGAGACTACTTAAACTCTCCATCAATACATTCATTCTGCCTACAAGTCTCCAAAATACCAAAACCCGTTTCCTACCAAAAAAAATAAAAACGAAAATATATAAACCATGAAAACCAAACATCCCTCCTTTTCCCTCTTATCTTTCCTCTCAACAATCTTTCTATTCCATCACCACCACTCAATCTCAGCCACCGCCATACCAGCCCCCAGCCCAGCCGTCACAAACGACACCGAATTCATACGTACATCGTGCTCAAAAACCTTGTACCCAGACCTATGCTACAACTCTCTCTCAGGATACGCGAGCACGATCCAGCAAGATCCGGCTCGGCTTGCTAGCTTAGCCATAGACTTGAGCCTCACCAAAGCCAAACGCATGGCAAGCTATGTCTCCAATCTCTGCCGTCAATCCGATTATGGCAGAGACCGGAGAGTCGCTGCCGCCCTGCACGACTGCTTCACAGTGTTTGGCGACGCTGTGGACCAGATTTGTCGCTCGTTGAAGCAGATGCATCACCTGGGCGGCTCCGGGGAGTCGCTGAGGTTCCAGCTTAGCAACGTGCAGACATACATGAGTGCTGCGCTAACCAACGAGGATACGTGTGCGGACGGATTTGAGGATTTGGCTAGTGGGGTCGTTAAGACGGATGTTTGCGGTCGGGTTGTGCCGGTTAGGCAGCTGACCAGCAATGCGCTAGCATTGGTTAATAATTTCGTGGCCAAGATAACGGCCCATTGATAAGCTAGCTGAGCGATTGATGACCGTTACGTTGGACGTACTATATATATATATATGTGTGTGTGTGTGTGAAGAAAATTAATTATATATTTGCTATAAGACATGTATATATATTAGCGCGATAGTTAGATGGGTACGTTGTTGTATGTATTAAAAGAATAATATAATATAGCTTGTACGTATATATACCTGAACAGAAGATAAGAGAAGAGAAGGGTTAATTAGTACGTGTTGGTTGATGATGAAAACGACTGTATATTCTTGTGAGTATGTAATGTCTTATTTGGTGTCCTCATTACTTACCCGTGAATGAAGGAACAAAAACAATAATATATTAACTGTTTTAATTACTGCATATAAATTGTCAAGGATGTGTTCGAAAAGTTCCAAATTTTGACAAAAGAACCTGCAATACACATAATTTTAGGAGTATCAAATGTGGAGATCGAAATATTCTAATAACAACCCCGATATTAAATTACAATTTTTTATGGTAATTAATTGCCTTGGGTATCTTTAATTTTGATACTATAGATAACGATATGAGTATCTACGTCTTCTTCAAAATGAATAACGTAAATCGTAATTTAAGTTCATTGGATTCATATGTATATTATATATATCCAACAGCCTCCCCACTATATTTGGGTCGTGAAAAATATTTTCCTAAAGAGTGAGGTGTTAAAATGTGGTTAATTGGAGATGCAATACGAAAATACAGCCTGAAAAGATAAACTCCAAACTCTGAAGTGCACCTTTCCGTAAGTAAATGGTTGGGGATACGATGCCACTCCAAGTAAAACGTGAGTGCCTTAATTGAGGATTGGGCTCCTCTAGAATGGTGAAAATTACTTTTTATTTATATTTGGTAGCTTAGATTTTTTATTTTTTTATTTTTTTGGTTTGAGGCACAGGGTGTTCAGGTAAGCTTTTGCACACTTCGACTAATCCCTGCTCGCAGAGCACGGTTGCCGCTGGTCAAGTATTAATATTTTGACAACGCCGGAAATCGACATTGGGAGCACCAAGTTGATCCCAAGATTGTCCCCATGGTAACTTAGATTTAATCCAATTTAAAACAATATTAAATCTACGTCATTTTATTAAACCCATAAGTTAGCTCCATTCTCTTCTATCGTTTGTTTACTTCAGTCGTTTCTTTCAGGACAAAAAAACACAAGAGAGAAGGTTTGCTGCTTGTTATTCTCAAATCTACGCCTTTCTTCTCTTCCATGCGATTGGAATCCTATTTCCGCTATAACTTTTTTATTTGATGATTTTTTTTCTTTTAAAATTTGCTCGGGTTCCTTCAAAGTATAGAAAACTACCTTTGTTTCTCGATAACAATTGACATGATTTTTTTTCCATTTCAAATACAGATAAGTTGAATCAAGTATATTCACTGATATAAAATAATAAACATATATGCATACACACCCAACTTAATATCATATATTATATTTGTGCAATATTAATATTATTAATATATAGATATATAAATTTTAATGCTATCGACCACTAATAAAGAGTGTTTGCACTCAATTGTGAAATTTAAGTCAATCGAAATATTATAATATGATTTTTGTTGCTTTGGGTACATATATGAATTTCAAAGTCAATTACCATCACACCAAGGATGGAAGGAATTGAAAAACATCGTCGTTAATTTATGAATTTAATAAAAGGACGTACGGACTTTTGATATTGTTGTGAGTTTAGTTAAATTCAGGCCATCAATTATTAATTTATGTTCGATGAGATGTCACATGCACCTTTATCCTTCTTTGTTTCGAGTTTTCCACATTCTAAAGAGTTTTAAATTGCAAATTTCACATATAATGAATGTTTCATGTTGTCGAATCAGGCGATCCCATTACTTTGTTGAAATTAAAATGGGGCGATTTGTTTTAGCCCGGAGAATTTAAATTATTCTGCTTTTAACCTACTACTTTAGGAAATTAGTAACTGGCCTAAAGAAGTGGGTAATTACTAAATATATATTTTATAAATGTTTTTATTATATTATTTTTCTTTTATGCTTTTCCATCTTATCCTTTCTTGACTTTTTAGATTTAAATTTATCATTCACTTCAAATTTAGTTGTTGTTAGAATGTAAGGATATTTTTTAGGGATTTTTATGGTTTTATATTAAAATTTTAAAAGCTTCAAAATTTTAATTTTGTAAATGTAAATTACAAGTGATAACTTTTGCTAATTATTAATTACCTTAGGATAAAGATATAATAAAAAAATTTAAGAAGTTGACTTGTAGTAAGTATAAAATATCAAACAATAAACTTAGGACATCTAGAAGACATATTAAACTAGATATTACACTCAAGTAAAACTAGAAACAAGGTCATATTGAAAAAAGATATTATACAAGTAAAACTAAAAATATAGTCGTCATACTAAAATCATGAAGATACAAAATATAAATATAAATAAATGTAGAGATATGGGTTCAAAAAAATATGAAGAAAGAATTTGGTAACCTTAGAATGAACATTCTAGCTAATAATCATTATTCATACACCAAATAAAAGATTTCTAGTGGTCACTTATATTATATATTAGATGATTGCAACAATACATAAATTCACAATAGAATTTTTAGATCCCATACTTCGCCATGGACAAAGACATAACGTATACAAGTTTGCAATCTGGCATCATATGTTTTCTCACTAAACTTTGATGTTGCTCATTGATACCGTAAACATATCTTTTTGACTACTATGTTCCTTTCAATAATAGAATATTCTCTGTCTAAAATAATATATACTAAACTCCATAGCTACAAAATGCTTTATCACATTATCCATATTGAGCCGTAACCAATCCAATTTATGTACATCAATCAAACCTCTTAATAGCTATCCATTGTTGTATTTATCTTGTTTTGAATATATTTATAAGCTTAGAAATGATTCATTATTATCTCTTTTTTTTAGAGTTGATAAATATTTATAATTAAATATAGGACAAATTCAATAAATTATTAAAGGTGATTAAGTCTTTTAGACATATAATTACTAGATTAAATTATAATAAATTTATTATTTACCCTTGGGCTAAAAACAAAATTTTGAGTTGTTTACCAATTTGACAAACGTAGTGGGTCTGAATAAAGAGACCCTTAAAATAGTAGGTCAAATACTAATTTGTTAAATTAAAATTTATGTGTGAAATTATTAAAAAAATCAACAAAAATAAAACTCGACTTTAAGAAAAGAAAAAACAGAGAATAAAAATTGAACCAAAATGAAAATTTATTATTCTTCGGAGCAACATCTTAGATAAGTACGACGTGGAGACTATCCATCCAATAAGAGAAATGATATTCACATAAAAAGATCCACAAAAAGTAACTCCACAAACATATTTAGCATTAATGTGTTGATCTTCTATCCACAACTAATTAAATCATTTTATTCGAATTGTGAAAGTAAACCCGTCAATGGATCAGATTTTGACTGCATTACCCCAAATTCGATCTCAAAATCTGATCTAAATCTCCTAAGGTGCGTTTGGCGTGTCAAATAAAGAGGTAGGATTGAATAAAATAAAAGTTAGATAAGATAAGAGTTGAAATTAGTCCGATAGGAATTACGTAGGATATGATAGGAAGTGAATCAGTCAAATAAGAATTAAGTGGAATCGGACATGATAAGAATTAGTCGGATAAAAAGTAATAAACTTTGTATTTAATGGAGTCCTGAATTACACGTCCGAATGTTATACAACACAACTCGCTTTTGTTTTAAAAATTCATGCAATTTTAATTATTATTCACAAAAATATAATTTTTTTTTGACTAATGTGATTCTCTTATGTAAAAATAAGTTTATTGAGGGGACTACTCTATTGTTTACATGGCTGGCTGGCTGTCTGTTTATTGGATTATTCCTAGCTAGCATTAATTGTATGTAATCGAATCATTAAATTCTTCCCATCAAATTAAACATTTGCACCCTTGGCCATTCTCATCTCCACCTAGGTAGCTTATAATTTTTGTCCTTTAATTAAATTGCCCAAATCCATCATTCATGGCCTAGCTACATAATATATACACTACAAAAAAAGTGGCTTTTCTTGGCATTAGTATAATGCTGTTATAAGTAGTATAAATGCCGCTAAAATTTTTTACGGCATTTTTCTCGGCATTTGTTTAAGTACCTTAAAAGCCAATGTCGTAAAAGATTTTCGGTATTTTTACAAATGCCGGGAACATTAGCGGCATTTATAGCGGGACTTATGTAAAATGCCGACAAAACTTCTTTTGCGGCATTTATATAAATGTCGGGAAATCTACAATAACAAAAATAATAAATTCCACATGTTTTGTCTCTAGCGAGACTCGAACTTGTGACTAACACCAAGTTTCACCTTACGCATTCTTTATCCCATACTCATTAACCGTTGCGCCAAAATACTTAATTGTTACTAAATTATAAATTCTTCTTTTAATAACTTATTTCTATATATACACACAATATACATCCACATAGAAATATAAACCATTGGTACCATTACATAAAAAGAGATACTGAAATTTACATAAAGTTCTTCGTTGATTAAGTTTTTTAGATTTTTTTTAATTATTTCAATTGATGACAATTTTTATTTATTTGTGTATATTATTTATACTTTAATTTAATTCAAATAAATATAATTTAAAATTTGATTTAAATAAACAAGATTATTAATATTTTGAACTATTTTTCTTTTTCGACACAACTTGCGCATAAGGTGTGCAAAGATATACACACATATATAATAAAATTTTGGGTTACCTACACTTTAACATTGTTAACATTTGTTAAAAAATGTTGAGAATTTACTAGATCTTGTATAGAATGGCATAAATTCCAAACTTTTTGTACAAAATGTCAGGAAAAGTATTAATATTGTCCACACTGTGTGAAGAGCGCTGAAAGCGCTTTGCGGTGTTTGTTTTGAAATACCATAAATTCTCGCGGTGTTTGTTTTGACAATTTTGTACCAAAATTCTCGAATTTTGTAAAAACATAAAATAACATTGTCGGCAAAAAAACATTATTGGAAAGTGCCACAATTGTCGGCATCGGCATTTGTTATGAAATGCCATAAATTCCAGGTATTTTGTACAAAATGTCGTAAATTCTCTACATTTTGGTATTTTGTACAAAAGTGCCGGAAAAAACTTACATTTTCTCGGCATTCAAAAGTATTTATAGTGCAGCAAAATAAATGCCATTTAAAAGCCTTGTTTTCTCAAAATAAATGCCATAAAAGCCTTGTTTTCTCGTATATATATATATATATATATATATATATGTACGAGCTGGTATATATATTTTCCTTTTTAATTGAGCTATTCTAATTTAGGTTCTTCTATATATGTATATACAATTTAATGTCTATGGTACTGAAGACATGTAAAGACCCAAAAAGTACCGAGACACGTGATAGCTAGAGAAGAAAAAGAGAGCCAACTTTTGAAATGATGAATAAATAAATTGATTAACTTAGGTCAAAATTAAAGCTGCTACTTTTTGTTTCTGTATCCGTGAATAACAATTCGATCTGTTACCTACTATACATTGACCTAATCATTAAGAAAAAAGATTGATTAAGCATCTCTATTAATTTGTTTAATGTTTAGGCTAACTAAATAAATACTAGCTATGCAAAAGGATTAATCTTAGGCCTCGTTTTATTCAGGGATTAGGATCAGTAGGATTAATAATACCAGTATTAATAGTACTGGATTATTAATTCTGGTATTAATTTAATACCAATACCTTGTTTGATTCATACAATATTAATAATGGGATATCTCATGCTGATATTAATACCATGTTTAGTTCTGTAACTTGTATACGAGATTATATTTTGGACTAACAAAATAAAAAAAAATTAAAATTTTAAAAAAAAAATTTTAAAAAATTATTTTAAAAAAATTTTTAAAAAATTTTTTAAAAAAATTTTTAAAAAATTTTTAAAAAAATTTTAAAAAAAATTTTTAAAAAAAATTTTAAAAAATTTTTTAAAAAAAAATTTTAAAAAAAAATTTTTTAAAAATTTTAAATTTTTTTTTTTTAAATATTTAAAAAAAAATTAAAATAATAATAATAATATAGTAGTAGTAGTAGTGGCATTTTTGAAAATATTATACTAGTAATGGCATTTTTGAAAATATATGGTTCATTTTTCTTAATCCTAGATAAACAATACCCCCTCCCCCTGGTATTAAATTATAGCACAAAGAGTGGTATTAAGTTAGTGCCGGTATTAGTAATCCCAGCAAATTTGTGCGAATCAAACAAGGTATTATAAAAAAAAGTGGTATTAATAATCCCATCCCACTTTTTAATACCCGAATCAAACGAGGCCTTAGTATATACTTCTGTACATATATTTCTGAGTTGTTTGAACATTTACTGACAAAAAATATAATTCATAATTTTACCCTTCCTCTCAATCCCTACGTCAAGCCAACATTTTACTTTTGTTTTCATGTATGTATCGACGTACGTGGGCATGCATAATATATATATATATATATATATAATGATGTATTAATTAGAATAATTTTCCAATTTGAATGCTAACTCTAAACAAGGTCCACATTAATTGTACTTGTGGAACTCTCTTATTTTAATTTTTGACGTAACCTATGAAAAACTACGTGGGCTGTCCTACGTGATCAAAATCGTGGTATGAGTTAACATGATTGATGAGTTCTAACTTCTAACCATTATTATTTTGTTCTGTTCTTTTTTCACATATGATTTTTAGTTGAAAGAGCAATAAATCCAACTTATGGGAGTTGATTACTTGAAAATGACTAATTAAATGCAAGTAAATTTTTTAATTTTTTTTAATGAAAAAGATCTCCCCCAAATCATTCTTGCTTTTTTAAAACTTCTCATAAAAGAAATTAATCATTTTTTTATTCATTATTTAAATTTGGAATCAATGGAACCGAATTATTTGAAGGTTTTATTTATTTATTTATTTATTTATTTATCAATATATGATTTTATTGTCTTGTTAAGCCTTGCCTTGCATGCTTTCTCTTTCACAGCCAAAGTACTTAAGAATGAGACCGTGAGATACGTATATTTTGTAAAGGCAACCCTCCTAGTACTCGGCCCAAAATTTCAAACTACAACGTAATGTCGATGGGTCTTTCGATTCATATATATTTTTTAGATCGACCAAACAATATTTATCTTTGTAACATTTCAGTCATCCTATAGGCTAGGATAAGGATGGGCCGACCAGTGGCAAAACTAAGAATCTAATTAAAAGTGGAGAAGAAAATTTAAAACGCAAAAATATATATTTAAAAGTTTAACGCAAACGTAATAGTATTAATAGTAATATTATATAACTTAAAATCTCAAACACTTAATGTGAACTTTATTACTTAATCAATGAATCAAGAAATAGACCTAATATTATGTAAATAATCAATTATTCAAGAAATATACCTAATATTATGAAATTAATTAAGAAATAAATCTAATATTGAGCAATCACTAACAATTCTTCGAATAATCTAACATATATATAACACGGGATATTAAAAAATAAGGCTTGTATGAAAAAGTTTTATGCAAAAGAAACAGGGAATAAATTTTTTTTAAAATTAATGGCCTATATTTGACAAAAATCCAGAATGAATGCCAAGTTAACTTTGCAATAATTTTTTATATTGTATTTTTCTATGGAATCATGCAAAATCAAGTTTGCACTATATGTTTTCTAGCATATTATTATAAATAAGTGTTTAATTGACAGTGCTTTAGAATAATTTTAACAAATTACATTTTCAAAACCTATTTATTAATAAAATGCATATAATAATTTTTTCAGAGTTATGCAAAATTAAGTTTGCACTATTTATTTTCTAAAATATTACTATGTATTTTTGTTTATTTGACGTTGTTTTAAAGTTTTATGAATGAAACATAAGAATATACTTGTTAAAAAATATAAGCACATCATGCAAAACAAATTTGCACTAAATTTGTTTGATTGCAAAATTAAGTTTGCACAAAACACAATTTAGTGCAAAGTTAAGTTTGCAGTCAATATAATTTAGTGCAAAGTAAAGTTTGCACTAGTTCAAAACCTTTATTTTAAAATATAATTAATAAACAAACCCTTATCTCATAATGATAATGATATCTAAGCCCTTATTTCTAAAAAATATTATTCGTTGTTTTTTTTGCTAAAAATATTATCACGCAAACCCTTTTACCTTATTTCTAGTTTATAATATTATGCAATTAATCAATTATTAAATAAATTTACCTAATATTATGAAAGTAGTCCATTATTCAACTATTCAAGAAATATTATGAAACTAATCAATAAATAAACTTAAAATTGAGCAATCACTAACAATTCTTCAATCAATCTAACATAAACCTAATATTATGCAATTAATCAAGAATATAACCAATATCATGCAATTAATTAAGAAATATACTTAATATTAAAAAGTTGATATAATTTTTGGAAAAAATGGGCATGAAAACATTTTTTCGATCCGTTTTGAGAGTAATTTTAAGTAGGGTCTCACACTCAGTTTCGAAAAATTATTATAAATTCGTATTCCCTTCTGTGAGTATATCAAAATCGTATATTTGTTTGCTTGAAACAGTTATGAGATGAATAAAAAATTGTCACCCAAAATGAGTTACTTGTGATGAAAAAATAGAATGCAAGAATGGGAAAAAGGAAATCCAACACAGGAATTTTGTCGAAAAATTAACGGATTTATAAAGGATCATGTCGTATAACCTTAGTAAATAATTAAGAAAAATAAAGTTCTCTCTTATACTTGTAAAGACGCACTTAGATATATTGAAGTTTAAATACCGTGAAGTCTCAAATTCTTCACATTGCTTCTTATATATTTTTCTTCTCAAAAAATATCCCATATGTATAATTAAAAAAAAAAAATACACACACAAAACGAGAGGCGATTGCACAACCCCAACCCCTTTCCCCCGCCCTTACATACTACCGGCCCTGGGTCGACCACATGTAGCTAGATAGGTATATGTGCCACATGGAGATTAATTATTAAGGATATATACATATATATATATATATATAGAGAGAGAGAGAGAGAGAGCGATAGAGAGAGAGAAATTAACATTAATTTGTTGATGTATAACATGGCTGGTAACCTAAATGAAAGCTAGCTGGCGATGGAAAAAGATCATAATTTATGTTGGGGAAAGGAAGGCTTCATTAATTTTGTGGGGATCATAAAAATATAAGTTTTTGAAGTTATATGTATATATAATGAAGCAGTTTTTGAAGTTATATGTACAATGAAGCACAAAAAATGAATAGGAAGAGACATAAAATAGACACGTGCAAGTGGGGAGGGACTGGACTGGACTGGACTGGACCACGGAAGAGAAGAGGAGAAGAGACAGTTTGGCTTTGGAAATTAGAAAGGCTTGTGGACAGGTCGATGGGTCCGTCGTCTGATTGAAGAGGGCTGCCTCACGGGTTGTAATTGCCCTGGTCACTTGTAGATATATTATCATATCATTATTCCTCTAGATGGATCCATTCTGAATATATTGATGTCTGATTAAGACCCGCTAGCTTCATATGCCAACCATATGATTTTTGTCCTTTCATCTTCATGCATGCTTCAATTCCTCTGTTGGTAACTCGTGATTGAGTTCGCAAAATATATTTTATCTCTCTCGATCGGGTTAAAAGTTCAATCTTTTATTTGGGATGTTTTAGATTAAAGTGCAATTTTTTTTTCATGGATATATACATCAATGACCTAAAATCTCATGATAACAAATTAGAATAATATGTTTGATGGCTTTTTTTTTTTTTTTGATCAGCGCACCTGGAATAGTCCTGCTAAATAAATCACTCCGAAACCTAATAAACCACTAGACCAATTCCATATGATCATATGTTTGATGGCTGACTGTGCACTTAAGGGAACTTATGCATATTATCCATGTATGTGTTTGAACAATTACAATTTTATACAAATAAATTGCCAATGGTTATAATATATTGGCATCCTCCTTATTTTCCTAATAGGAAGATTTTGGATTCAACTCACTTGAATTTGGTTGTTGAATCCCATTAATCCATCATTTGTGGTGGTTAGTGAATTTATAGTTGTGTCAAAAAAAACACTTTATTTTACGAAAAAAGCGTATTATAAAATTATCTTTTGTATCAAAAAAATTATAAAATAAAAAAATTACAGGTAAATTAGTTTTAAGATTTTAAATGCCATATATGTTCCTAATTTCAGTCATAATATTACGTACATTCCCGCACCACAGTCTTAATTCATATGTTAAATTTTCCACGGAGCACAATCACGGACGGAACTAGGGGGAGACAGAGCGGGCTACAGCACAGGGCAAAATTTTGAAAAACCTATTAGCACTACTTAAAAAAAAATTTAATATAAGCCCACCCCTTTGTTAAATTTTAGCCCATCCCTTAGCCCAGTTCAAATATTATAAGCTTACTAATTTATATAATTCTCTTAAATTTATATAACTCACTATATGGTTATACTTTTAATTTATTTATATTTATAATTTTTTTATCTATTACTATTAATCTACGCTTTGAAAGAATCTTGAATTCGCCTCTGAGCACAATTAATAAACATGGCAGGCATTAAAGAAAATTCCGCTGATTAATTTGATGCGGTCTAATCCGCTGGCCCAGAATATGCCTAACAAGATAATACGTTAGATTTTGAAACTTAGACTCGATGCGAACTAGGAATAAGAAATATCACACGTTTTGCACCCAACAAAAAATAAAAAAGAAGAAGAAGAAAAATATCTCACGCAACTCTACAATCAGGCTAGCATTATCGCTGGGTCTACCTTGCTGGTAACTACAATCTGCGCGATATGATATACGGGTGTTTAATAAACATATTATTTTAGTTGTATTTGTCTTAGTAGCTTTATCAAATAATTAGCTTAAATATATTGTGTACGGAAAATAAAATATATATTGTATCCGTTTAAAATTAATTTTACAACTTTTACTTTGTTGTTTTTAAGAAAACATTAATTTCAATGTATATAATTAATGGTTGAGAATACAACTCATTTGATATGACAAACTAAAAATAAGACTATTAATTTTAACACACTTTTTTTTAAAAAAAAGTATAATAAATGATGCTACTTCCAATATTATAATAATAATTATAATTTTATTATGTATTGAGAATATAAATAAATAAATAATGTTACTATAATTTAAAATATATATAAAAAATAATAAATAATTAATATATTGACTTCCTCCATAATCCCATATAATATAAATTTGGTGGATAATGTCTGGTAATTAATACGAACCCCCATTTTAGGTTAATGGCCTTTATGTTGATCCGTTACCTAAACCAATCACAATAGCTAAATAATTGCTTGTTGGAATAGAAAATAATTAAAATAGGCTGTCGTTATATACATCCATTTTTTTATTGGTTTCACTAAAAAAAAAAAGAGGGTCTACTTTGGTTATATGCACCTCACTGCCTAAGGTTTTTACCCAACACTTTTAACTCTTTTATCCATTTTATACTAACTCAATTACAATACCCCCTAATTAACCCACACTTACAAGTCCTACGAGATAGAAATCCATGGAGATCCAAAAGATCAACAAAAAAAATTCATCTACTAACAAAAAAGTAGAAAAAACACGAAGCATTCTCCAAGTTATGTTCTACAAAAACCAACAAGATAGTTTTATTCATTATTGCCTTATAACCCTTCAAACTTCATCTTTTTCGTAGATCAAATCCATAAACATTAAAAATCTGAAAAGAGTACGCCATTGTTATACTTAGCTCAAGCACTCCATCTTAAACAAGTTTGTTAGCCAAACCTTATTCATCATGAGACAAAAGCGAGTACGTGCAAAGACTTATGCATATATATTATTGAAGGACAAAGAAAGCCTAATAGAAGAAATGGCATGAAATGGTGGATGGTGGTTGTGGTGTGTGTTGTAATTCTGCGGTTTTTATCAAATGTAATGAAATGCTTATGTAATGCAAACTCGTCGTTGCGCGTCTCTAGTCGTATAAAATCTAATTAGGCGTAATAAAATGAGAGTTAATCCAAATCTCGAGGGAAATGAATTGAAAATTATAGAAAAAACTTAAGATTGCCAAATTAAAAACAATTTTGATTTTAGAAAGTTTTCTTATTTTCTTTTAATTAAAATTAAAAATTAAGAATAACTAATCATCAATTCACAAAAGATATTAATAAAATATTGAGAGAGATCAATAGTTAAGAATCCACCACTAATTACTTTAATTTAATTATTTACATTACCCATGTATGTACCCAAAATAAAATATGAACACTAATTTACTTAAACACTTAGGAGACACGTATGGCGTATAACATGATCTTAATATTCATGTCGTAATTTCAAGATATAACTTTAGAAATAATTTTTATCTTTTAAATCTTTTGTAAAATCCATTTTTTTTCTTCATAATAATAATAATATGGATTAAAGTAAACTTCCAATGAATCGACACTTAACGAAAACACAAAGTTTCAACTCCCATCTATATTAACAATTCAAGTTTTAAAAGAGAATTTAGTGATTAAAATCAATTCAAGCAAATTCAATAATGTATAGTTTGTTCCCCAAGTCACTAGTCACACTAAATTGTATTAGAAGGTCAATCAAAATGATTTTTTTTATTAAATTAAGTACATAGGTACTACATGCAATAATGTAAGTTAAATTAAAAATTGGGACTTCATATCTTTCATTGAAAGGAGATTAACCTTCCATCATAAATATTGAATACACAAAAGATATTAAAAAAATCATTACTCAATTAAATATTAATAATAATCTCCAAAGAAGGGGTTACAAAATAATAATAAAAATTTAATTAAATAAAACTCTCCTTGAAAGTTATAACTTCGGTTGAATAATTCTTACGGCGGTGGTGTGCGCGGTTCCTTCTCTCTCTATCTTTTCACAAGTTTATTTCTCTCTTATGATTGTGTGTTTAGAATAGGGGCTAAGGCCACTATTTATAGGTGAGGGATTATGGTTTAAGGGAAGAAATATGGAAGGCTTGAAAAATGAATTAATTTAGATGGAATGAAGAGTAAGAAAGTGGGTAACAACTAGAGATTTGGAAATAGAAAGTGCTCGGCAGGGTAAGGAGATAATGAGCTTGATTAATGGGATGATTAAAAATATGTGCTAGTGGAGAATGTTTAAGTGGGCTTCTGTTATGGATGATGAGATTAATGGTTTGGGAGAGGGCCTACAAGAGAGAAACACATGCACTCATTTTCGCGACTATGCGCATGTAGTAGGTTTAGGGCCATTTTTCACCATCAAGATGCGAGAATTTGAAGATCGTTAAAACATGAAAGTTGTAGCTATTTGAGACTTCTTTCCAACCGTATATAGCACACAAAATTCTAAACTTTTGAGATCAACGTTATGTTTAAAATACCAAGTGGACGTCTAAATGATCAAAACTAGATTTTTTGCATACTTAAATATAAATGCACTTCTTCTTGGATTTGGACTTCCACACCTCTTAAAACGTGATAAATCCTTAATTTTAAGCTTGTCTAACCACCGAAATAATTGGCAATGCTTTTTGACACATCTTTGCTGCATTATTAGTTAAATTTGATACAAAATTGCGCTATTTTCACTTATAAAGCAAACAAAGATGTTATTAACACAGTTTAAGCAATAATAATAGGCTACTAAGAAGTTTTTTTGGGTATAAAATATGGCATTTTTTGGTGTTTATCACTCGTCTAATGTCAAACAATCTTATGTGAGAGGGTTACTCGCTTAATATGGGACAAACAATGAAAATTAGTGTCATTCGTTTGATAGTTGGATGATGGCTTCCGTAGGCACTCATTTAATGATGAACAAGTAAGATGTCTCACTGTGACTGACAATTTCAATCATTTAACATACTAAACACTTGTATTTTATCTTACCAAAATGACCGAGAATATCAAGTAATAAACCAACAATTGCATATCAAGCACTAAACCAAGCATATCATTCAAGTACATTAACAATACCATATCAAGTACTAACAAAAAGTACCATTCATAAAAGTAGTGAACACAAAATCTATAAAATAATTAAGTTCATAAAATGAAAACTTAATGTCTTAACATATAAAAAACAAACATAAAGTTTAAAAAATTAATGTTTTAAGATCTTTGGGTAAGAACATGAGCTTGTGCAGCTTTTTGGCGGGACCTAAGAGTCATTTCTTCAGTGTCTTGTTTAGTTTCATCCGAAACATTGCAAATATATATTGATCGGCAAAACACTACATAATTCGGATAAATTAAAGCTCCGATTTCTAGCATAAAGGGAAGCACTTTTCCCAACACTGCAAGAAAAAATGGTTAAAGATTAGCCATGTTTTATACCTTCATTAAAAGAGAGGAATTTTGACCCAACCTTATACTCTTTTCTTAAGGTGAAGCCAAAATTCTCCTCCCAAACATTTGGGGAATTTTGATTGCTCCGGAGGTGGCTTGCTCCTTGTTTTTGTTGGTAGACATCTATGTATATTTGGCAATTATACATATGTTAAAATAAAATAAAATTTGGTAGACATTTATTTATACTCTATGTACAAATTAATGCAAGTACTCTGAGGAAGTGATTGTTCTTTATGGATGTAAGTAATCATTCTATATGGAACGAGTGAAGTAGTAATTTTTGTTTAATATCAAATGACCCTTAGTTATTGAAAACATGTTTCGTCACACTAAATCAATCGATATGAAGTGAATATAGTGGTAAAAAGTTACTCAAGATGGGTTGTTTGAGTTTTATTCAACCACAAAACATAGTCGTTTAATATTGGGCGATTTATATACATTCCAATTGTTTAAGTTTAAGCGAGTGGATTTTCAAACTATTCTACGCATTTCATAAGACCTAGGGGTCACATTTTAACGTTTCTACTACATTATGCTTACTTGGCGAAGATTGCAACTTGTTGATGATAATGGCGATGGCACAATAATGGCGGCTGTGGTGTTTTAGGAGAACGGGGAAAAGAGAGGAAAATGAGGGAATAGAAGATACAAAAAAGACAGAAGGGTTAAGGTTTGTTCAAATTGGGGGAATGGAAATACAAAAGAGAGAGAGAGAAAGGTTCTGGCTTGAGTTTTAATTAAAATTACATTATGGTGGTGGTGGTGTTGATGGTGATGATACTTTAGTGGTGTTTTCAATAAGAAAACCAACTAATGATGGTGTAATTAATAAAAAAGTGGTGTACATATAACATCTGCCTTAAAATATGTGAAGATAATTCTTGCAATCATTTGGTAACTTCCAACATCTTTTAGGTAGCCATAATATTTTTAATTATTTTAGGGAAATCTTGTTTGCACCCACAAGATTTGTCTTTTTACCCCACCTGAATTTTTAGAAACTTAATAAAAAAAAAACTCCATTTTTTCACCAAACAAACCCTTACTACTTTGTTGGTAATTTTTTTTTCTTCGGCGATCGATAAGGCATTTTATGGCCAATAGTAAAGAGATTCGAGATTGCCGGATCAAGAATGAAATGCTAGGCCAATAGTAGAGAGATGGAGATTGCCGGATCAAGAATGAAGAGATACAAGTTTATGAAATTAATAAAACCCATAAGCACCGAAGTTATTTTGATTTTACGTTGAATTGAAATTATAATTTTGGATTCTTTGATTTGTAATAATTATATATATATATATATATGTTTGTTTGTGTTATGGATGGAAGATATATTATATGCTTTCTCTCTCTAAAAGCAGAGAGAGCACAACATAGGTGGATTATTTTGATTTTATGTTGAATTGAAATTATAATTTTGGATTCTCTTATTTGTAATAATTATATATATATATATATATATGTATGTTTGTGTTATGGATGGAAGATATCTTATATGCTTTCTCTCTTTAAAAGCAGAAAGAGCACAACATAGGTATTTTTTTCTCTCCGTAGTAGTTTCTCTTTCTTCTTTAATCTTATTGCAAAATCAAACATTGTTTTCACTTCATTTTAGATAGTATAAATTATTAAGTAATGAGCAGAGAAAAAAGATTTGTGAACAAGATGAACAATGTAATTTCTTTAGCGTTGTTATTATGAGTCTGGGAATTGAACAAATAATTGGGAATAAAAAATTTTTAAGGCTTTGTTTGGCTTTTAAAAATAACTGGGGTGAGTTGAAAGAAATTCAAAATTTTCAGTGGGGTGAGTTTCAAGTTTCTCACAATTGGGGTGAGAAGAATAATTTGGTGGGTGCATACAAAAATCCTTTATTTTATTGTTTTAGCTTTATCTACAAGATTTCACAACACAATTTACGTACACGCTCTACTTTACAAACTAAGATAGACGTGTTTTATTTTCAGATTGTTCTGAAAATTGTATAGAATATTAAAGGGTATTTTAACTTTGCCCCTAATCTTAATACGAAATTAGTCCACTTTTTATTTTTATAACCATTAGATTTTATCCTTTACGTACTTGCGCAACAATCTCAAAAAATTATGTACAAATGGAAATAATGTCTACTATTTTTTAACATAATCCTTAAAACTTAATCCTCATTTATACTTAATTTTCTGAAATTCTTCGTATATTGGGATAAAATCTAATAATTATAAAATATATATATATATATATACATATAGATAGATAAATCTAATTTCGCATATGAAATAGAGAATAAAATAAAAAAAAACCTAATAGTTGAGTCTTATCTGAAGTAACGAGAATTTCTATTATTATTGTAATAATCGTATTATGTTGAGTTGCAGATTTAACATGACCTATTTATTAAACGGGTTAGTCGGGTCGTGTCGTGTAACTTGTAAAATAAACAAGTCGTGTTCGAGTTAATATAAATGACACGATTAGTTAAACGGGTCGTATTCGGGTTGACACTAATACTGTAATACTTGTATGTTGATACGACCCGAACACGACACGCGAACCCGAATTGCCAGCCCTACGATCAAGGTGATGTTTTGTGGCAGGGAGGCTCCGTAGTCCGTACCAGGTCTATAGACAAAATAAAAAGTTAACAGTTTATCGCCAATAAATTAGTTGTCCAGGTCGGAGTCCAAAGAGAGCTGGTATTAGCCCATCTCCATATTCTAAATGAACAACTGTCAAATCACTATCGTATATAAGCCCACGTTCAGCCCATCTAAAAATGAGCTCAAAAGCCTATCTTGTGCCTCTGGCCGAATTATTATATTTAAAATGTTTTATTTGGAGATATATAAATATCTTTTGTTCATTAATTATTTTCTTATACGAGTAGGAACAAAGGTTTGGTTGAAACAAAAATATTTGTGTTACAAAATATCTTTCGATTGAAAGAAATTTACCTTAGAAAAATAATAAGTACGAAACCTATGTGAAATTTTGGGATATTTGTTACTGATATATATGATATTAGTTTACTTGTATATATAATATATGTTCTATTCACATATATAATTGAAAGAGAAAGGTTTAAAAAAAATAAAAAATCTTGTAGTTGAGGATATAAATAATTTTTTAACTAGGTTTTCAAATTTCAAAAACACAAGTTTTCTTTTTTTGAAACCCAATATTGCATTTCTTTTAAGAAGACCATGAACATAAAAAACAAGCGAAGATAGATTGGACCGGTTCTTGGGCAAGATGAGAGGAGATGAGGGTCGGATTGTGACTCTCTTTATATTCACACTTTTAACTATTTGATCTAGAGGTGTTTTCAATTTTTATCAAAATAGAAATTATGATACTCTAAACTCAAACTAAATATAAAAATTTAGTTTCTAATCGGTTCGGTTTTAGTTTCTAAATCTTCTAAATTTAATCTTGAACCAAACTTTTTGATTCGATTTCTAAAAGCTCAAAATAAAATATTTTAATATAATAAAGATACCGAGTATTTATTACCCTAATTAATGGTAAAAATAAAATTTACAATTAATTACATTAAAAATTGACAAATATATCCAATACGGCAGCGTGCCCAACATCTGTTGAGTGAATGCCATAGCACCGACTCGATTTGCGGGAAATATTTTCATATACATAATTTAAAAAAAGAAAAAGAAAAAAAGAATATGATATATGTCAAAAATTATTAAAAGCTCATTGCTGACATTGAAATTGGTGCGGTAGCATGATACTCGCATTAGAATTGTTTTGTATCTAAGAGGTTGGCAGTTCCATTTTTTAAAACAACAAACTAGTTTTTCTTCTTATTTACTCCTTTTTAAGCATGCACTCATTTAGTTTTGAAAAAAGACAGTGTCAGTGTTAGTTTAGTCCATGTAATCTTTAGAAAAAATAGAATACTAACATTAAGGAAAGTTAATATTAGCACTAAAATTATTATTTAAAAAGTCCTACTTGTCACGGCTTTCAATTGTGACGGAGCAGGCAAAACTTCCCTTTTAATTGTTATTGACCGTGACAAAAGTTTATTTGAATATTAATTTTAACAATGTCTTCTGTTGCCAAAATAAAAAATAAAAAAATAAAATCCCGGCCTCTTAGCTAATTACGTACATTTTTGACTTCAATTGTTTTCTAATTTGTATTTTTGTTAACCATTATTTGATTCATTGGGCAACATTAAATTTCTCTCTAAATTGTGATTTGTTTAAAAATTTTATTGCAAAACTTTAATATAAATCTACGTGTTTCACTACAAACTTAAAGTCGAATTTACAAATTTATTTGCAAGAGATTTTTATGTAAAAACTAAACATTACTTCGAATTTGCTTAAATAAATAAATAAATAATACTAAGACGAAGTTGCTTTCCTAAATACATGCTTCTCACCGAATAACCCATCAATTAAATACACCTAAATAAAAAATAGAGTAAATACCATTAATGGTCATTGAACTATTGGTAAATTCTACCAATGACCACTTTACTTTATTTAGTTACAATTGAACTATTAAACTTTTAAAAAGTACCGCCAGTAGCCACTCCATCAAATCCTACCGTTAAAGTCTAACAGCAGTTAGATCATGTAAAAATCACATGACCCAATTGAGAGTATTTTAATCAAATTCTAATTTATTATCAAAGAATCAAACCCTAAAACTTTTCTTCACAAAAACCCTAACCCCTAAAACACCTTAATTCCTTCAATTCAAAGCCAAATTCTACAACAAAACAACAAAAATCCACCAAATAAAGACATGAATTAATCATTAAAATACTTTATGATTGTTAAGATACTAAATAAAGCTTTGCAGGGGAAGGATTTTCATAATCTAATTCTTCATTGATAGACCAATCTGATGAAAATATCTTCTGGGAAGAAGAAAAAAGTGGAGGAGGAGGAGGAGGAGGAGGAAGAAGGGGAGGAGAAGAAGAAGAAGAAGAAGAAGAAGAAGAAAGAGAAGAAGAAGAAGAAGAAATGGAAACGAAAAATATGGCAAATTGATTTAAATGCCCCTACTTCACACGACATGTATCCCGCCAAAAATTAATAGTAAGATTTGACAGAGTGGCCATTGGCGGTACATTTTAAAAGTTTAATGGGTTGATTGTAAGTAAATAAAGTACAGTGGCTATTAGTAAAATTTGTCAATAGTTTAGTGGCTATTGATGGTATTTTATCAAAAAAATCATCACCAACTATTTACTATTTTTATTTAAAAAAAAACTACTGAAGAAGAAAATGGGTAATAATCGTCTCGTTAACTATTTTCGATTGTCATTTTGACGCTTAAACTTTTTTTTTACAAACTATACTTTAAACTATAATTTATGTCGTTTGATACCTAGGTCAAATTCCGTTAGTTTGATTAACGATGGAAAGGGCAAAATGACACAAATTTATTTAACTTTCATTTTCCTCCATTTTTATTAACCAACTATGTGATCATGTAATTCTCTCATACGATATCCAAATGACTCACTGTTTGAACCATTAGTTATAACACATGGCCCTTACTAACTTGCATGTTTGGGTCGAGTTTCAAATCATGCATCTCAAGGGTTTGATCAACAGCTGAAGTTGGGAGTTCGTATATAGTAGAACAATGGCACCATATGCAAACCTCGCAACTTCAATTATTAATTAAACTATCGAGACACATGATATAGAATTCGGATGAAACATAAAAGTTGTTGAGGGTTATGTGGTATAAATAATGGTTCAAATAGTTAGTCATTTGAACTAGGGGTGTTGTTAGAAATTCGAAAACCGAACGAACGAATCGAATTAATCCGTTGCGATCCAAAATTTCCCGAACCAAAAAAAATCAAAATTGAAACAAAAAATCGAAATCAATTGATTTAGGTCGGTATGGGTTGGGGATTCGGGGTTTCCGAATTGGATCAAAAAAACCGAATCTTTAAAAAAAAATTGCTAACTTAATGTAATTACTTAAGTTGTCTTACAATACGTTGAAAAATAAAAAAAAAAGAAACTTTCTTACAACATTTACATTATATAAATGACCCAACCCTATGGATTATTTACATTTACAAATAATTACTTAATCTAATTATTAAAATAAATACATTATATAATTTTTTTGTAGCGCCTTTTGAGTGAATTTATATTTTTAGTGTAATTTTGAACTAAAGTTTTAACAATACAAAAAAAAATCGAATGAGACCGAACCGAAACCGAATAATTTGGGGAGAGTTTGTGTTTCATAGGTACGAAAACCGAAACCAAACCGAACCGAATCAAAACCGAACTATAAAGTTTGGGGAGGGTTTGGGGTACCCTAGTTTCTACCCCGACCGAAACCGAAAACACTCTTGATTTGAACATTGTAAAAGTGAGTTAAGTGTCTGCAAAGTTGGTGAAAAAATCATTTTTTGTCTTATCTTTCCTTCATTGCTTTCCTTAATTCAATTTTTTTTAGCTCCTAGACCTAGCAGATCACACGATAACATGACACGAAGTTATAAGTTAATGGATGAACCTTTAATGAATTCAGGCAAACCTTATGGCCATTAATTTTTTATTTTTAGCTTTCAATGTAACTAAAGTTTATTCAATCTTGTTACAATTTGTAACTATTTAAAGACTTATGAATATTTATTTTCACTTTGAAGTAATTTTAGTTATTTTTTATCTTATTTCTAGTGATTTTTTTTAGATTTTTCTTTAATTTTTTTTAAATGTTTGCTTAACCGGTACTATCAGGTCATGCTGAGTCACTCGATAACAAATCAAGTCGTATACAAATTTAGAGAACATCACCTGATCGTTTATCAGGTCATGTTCGAATGGAAGCAAAAATGATCTGTATTCGTTAAGACCCAACACGAAATCGACCCGAACCGTCCTGTTGACAAGTCTACTCCTAATAGGAGTGGTTATGATACGACCCACGGTGATATCGCACGAAACCTGTAAACATAATGAATTGGTCATACGAATCTCAACATAGATACACGTGAAAACTATATCAAATTAATGAACCTAAATCATTTCTAAAATCAGATTTGGTGAAAATCGAAAACATCACAACCAGGTACGGAATGCTAATTAATAAGTCGATTGAACACCACGAAAAAATCTATAAGTTCAAATAGTTTGTGAAGAATCAAATAGAATTAATCTCACATAATAATATTAATGATCAAAGTCTTACCAATCAAAATAATACAATGAACTCCCTTTAAATAGGATGTAGAAAATATTAATCCAAATAGAGTAAGAAAATACTAATCTAAACACAATATGGAAACTACTAATTTAAATTCTAATTGGCTAAGGAAAACATTTATAATTGAATAAGTAAATAATAAATAATTTTTATAATTAAAATTACTTGAAATGAAGCTTCCAAATCATTCCAATAAACCTACATGAGTTGATTTAAGCCCATGTAGCTTTGTCCGCATCAGGTCAAGGGATGGGAATTACACCTAGGATGGTTAGGAGATTACTACTTCTTTTACTGCAGGGCCAATCCTCATATGTTTAACATAGTACTTTTAAACTATTTGCCATGTGTTTTACTAGCATACATGTCCAATTATATAGGATGAAAAAAAATGCGATATTTAGTAAGAAAAAAAATTGAATTAAGGAAAGCTAGAAAGAAAAGAACAAAAAATAACAATATTTAAGGAAAAAATTAAATTAGGAAAAAAATGAGTTTTTTTACCAATTTTGTCAGCATCTAACTCACTTATACGATATCCAAATGATTAATTGTTTTAATCATTAGTTAGAGCACAAAGCCCTTTACAATTTTTGTATTTTGATTAAATTTTAGATCATGCATCTTGATGATCTAATTAGTCTTTGAAATTGGGGGTTTGCATACGCAAATGCTATTGTTTTAATCCATCCAAGCCCTCAGCGTCATTTGCTAATTCGACCTATAAGATAGGTGATCTAAGTGTGATTAATGTTTTTTAACCAATACAGAATAACTACATTTGATATATCAATTTTTATGAATGCTTAGAATTATTATATTCGTATTCTTACAGTGTAAATGTGTTAAATTGAATCCGGTCCAATATGTCAGGTTGTCTAAGTGAGAAAGTCGAAACAAAAATGAATATTATCGGTGTAAGAAAGTAAGACACTAAACATATTAATTGGATTTTTTTTTTAAAATTGTGTAGTTCTGAAACTTAATTTAATAGATATGGTACTTTTCAACTTATTTGGACAAATGGTGTTGACAATAAAAAGTGAGAATGGCTCATGCATGGTTAAGTTTCAAAATTGGCAATTTTAGAAAAATAAAAATAAAAATGGCACATATAAAAGTGTGAGACATTCTTATGTTTTTACACTTATGATATGGTACTTTTCAACTTGTTTGGACAAATGGTGTTGACAATTAAAAGTGAGAATGGCTCATGTATGGTTAAGTTTCAAAATTGGCAATTTTAGAAAATAAAAATGGCACATATAAAAGTGTGAGACATTCTCATGTTTTTACACTTAAAGTCTTATGTTTTATAGTGTAAAAAGACGATACTTTCTCATACTTTTACTTTTATATTTTTTTATATATATAGCTTTTGTATCATGGCATTTGTTGGTGTGATAAATTTTAATATACGCAGGCACACGAATCAGTTTAAAATGTAGCGTGTAAGCAAAGTCGATCCCACAAGGACTCAAACAATAAGTTTTATAATTATTTTATTAATCTTTTACTAAACTCCTAATTTAACTTGAAAAATTTAAGGGAATCAAACAAATAAAATAAAGCAAAGTAGGTAAATTAAAGTAATGGAGCCAAACTAAACAATACTAAGCAAGATAATAAAAATAATGAATTAATTGACTAGAGTTTTTGAGTCATATATTTAATATCATCTTCCTAAGCATTCATGAGCGTCAACTCTACTCTTGTCTTGCAATAATTTATTCTCTCGACTCTATTATTTGTAGAAAATAAAATCGCAATTATAATTCTTCCACAACCAAACTTATGTATAAAGTTAAAACACTCATTATATCTGTCAAAACACCCCTATATTCGTTCTTAACAAATTATAAGGTGAATATAACAAAAAATATTAAGAATCTAACTTCATTTTTTTATCAATTAAAATAAGTATCCAATAAGAAGAATTGTATTTAACATTAGAGCATTAAATTGGTAGAGTCAATTGGCATAAATATTTAGCAAGGAAATTAATTAGATATACCCATCCTAACCTTAGCACAAATTTATACTAACATAGAATAAATTAAATAAACACAAAATAATAAAACTAGAATAAACTTACTTGACATTAATTAGTTGAATAATACACACTTCAAATCTTCTAAGTCTTCAAAGTTAAAAAAAAGTAAAAGAAAGGAATAAATCGAAAAGAAGAAGAAGAGAGGACATGGCTAGAGGATCTGCTAGCTGGTACGGCTTGGTATTTTTATGCTCGCTGGGTCTCCATAATTCTAATGGGCTTAAATTCTAGATTTAGAGCACACTCCAGCTAATGGCCTTGGATTAATTTAATGGGCTTTAGTTGATGGGCCATTGGATGGCTTGGTTGCTGAGTTAATCACATGGACCGGCTATTGAGCTGAATATTTTTGGGGGCATCATTAGAGTGTGATTTGAATTTTTGTCCTATATTGTTATATGTTGCGTCGCAATTTCGAATTTCAAAATAACTAAATTTGAAAAAGTGTTAAACTGAAGAGTTGTAACCCTCGAAATTCTCATCAAATTAGGCTCAAGAATCAAATGATTTGGAGCTCCGAGTAAAAAGTTATAATTCCGGAAGTATTGACCAACTTTAGATGTATTTACTTACTTTAATTTCTCTATTTTTTCCAATCTTCTCAAATTCCTTTCTAACACCTAAAAAAGCAATAAGAATACAAATATTAATAATAGTATATGCTCTTTAAAGTATAAATTAGTGCTTCTTTTTTTTTTTTCCGGCTCACCCGTCTCCTTCATCTACGCACTTGATCACAATCATACATCTCTATTTACGATCTTCCTTATAGCAAGTTCGTCACTTGGCTTACCCTGTCTCTAATCGCATCTGAAAACTCTTCCTTAGGACCTCGAACGTTTAAAATCCTAACTTTTAAATTTTAAATACAATATGAATTCTTATGGCATATAAATAAAATTTAAGTGGGTCCTAAAATTTGCAAAAAGCGATCATAGCATTTAGATATTTTTTTACTTCAAAAACCTCCCTAAAATATAATTATATATTTTTGTCATAACCCAGGGGGTTATCCTTATAAAAAAAATATTAAGTCAAACTACTCTTTAAAGTAAACTTAAAACACTTAAAAATAAATTTTTACGTTAAAAATTTGTGTCCCAAAAATATGCGCCGGACCGATCTAGTTATTGCTGAGTTGTACCGGCCCGTCACTTGTGCAAATCTTGGCCTTTTGGATCAATAGGCTTGGCCCATTAAGTTGCATGGCTGAGCATGAATTCAAAAAAGGCTAACTTTGACTTTTCCAAATATATTTTCTTTTCTTTTTGTTCTAATTTTAAAAATCAAATATTTTCCTTCCCCTTTTTTCGGTAATTTTAAAGGCAATTAGGTATAAGGGCTATTATAATAATAATATAATTATAAAGGACATTTAAAAATTAGCTGTGTAAATTAAGGACACAACAAAAAAGACACTTACCCCTTTAAATATCGTTTATCCCAACAGCAACCAGAAGGTCTAAATGCATTTAGCTCCCTGCACAAATGGTGCTAGAAGATTTAGCACTACAACCAAAAGTACCAGTTTTTTCTACAACCAAAAGGTACCAGAAGGTATTTACCTACAACCAAAAGGTACCAGAAGGTGTAAGTTTAGCACCCTCTGGACAGCAACCAGAAGGTCTAAATGTATTTAGCATTGGACAGCAACCAGAAGGTAAAACTTACAGCAACCAGAAGGTAATTAATGAAGTTAAAAAAAAAAAAATTCCAAAAAAGGTCATTATGATAGACAGCAACAATTCTCTAGCGCCACAACCAAAAGGTTTAAGCACCCCCTCAAAGAAGGTGCATTTAATTCAACATGTGCTAAACATCTCTCAGAAGGTAACTAATTATAACCAAAGGGTTATATAGCACCATGACAACAACCAGAAGGTGTGCATTTAACACCTTCTGAACAACAAATCAGTGTATAATTTTAGCAATAATAGAGAACAACAAAATTGTGAATCATCAATCTAATGAGATTGAACTACTAATTTTTCGCGCATTTATTTGTCTTCCAAACAACATACCAAAAATCAGCCAAATCCAACGGTGAATGACTAATAGTTATTTGATAGTTAATTAGAATTTATTTCTTTTCTCTTGTTTTTTGTTCTCTCTCTATAAAGTATATAAATATGTATTATAGTTTTGTCTATAATTTTCCTTAATAAATTAATATTATGAAAAGTGTCTTATTGTAAAACAAATTATGAAATTAGTACCTTCCCTTTATTTATCTATAAACACATTACGGAGCGAGACCTATAACCCATTATCTCTAATTTTAAATCTATCCACACAATTTTTAAGTCTCTCTGAGAAGAGGTGTTTTTTCTCTCTTTGTAAGTCTCTTTAAAACTTATAATTAATGAAGTTAAAAAAAAATATTTTTCCAAAAAAGGTATATCTTCTCTATATATATAACATAAACATCTCTTATAATTATTTATATATGTGTGGAGTGTATCTCTTCATCAATCTAATGTGTTATAAAAACTTTGTAAATAGTTATTTGATAGTTAATTAGAATTTATTTATAAAGTATATAAATATGTATTATACTATAATAATCTCACCATTTATGTATAAAGTAGTCTCTCTCTCTCTCTCTCTCTATCTCTCTTGTGTTATAAAAAGTAAATCTTAACATGTTTAAATTTTGATTTTTTTTAATTGTTTTTCTATTCTTTTTGATGCTTATTTTTGTTTTTAAATCGTTTAACTCTGTCAATGCATATTGTTACACAAGTTCAGATAAAAATAGGAGAAGTTAATTTCCAATTATATTAACTTCATTGAATAATTAATTAGTTGATCATTTTTAATAATCCTTCGAATTAATCTGTACTATTATGTAATATTTTATGATATATCAACCTCATAAATTAGTTGATTGTTTTTCCTTCCTCATAATTTCTTTTTATGCCAAATCATTAACGATGTACCATTGGCTTCGATTTATTTCAATGAAATTAACAATTTTTTATAAGGTTAATCATATTCATAAGCTGAGCATGCATAGATTTAGTCTTATTTTTTTGAGTAAATTTTAAACTAGATTTCATGATTAAACAGTAGAAATTAAAGTAATTTAAATACATTTGTTACTCAAAAGACTTTTGATTTGAATTGTGATGCTTAACGACCACCTATATTTTGAATCAAATTATATAAGTTCAGCGGACTTTCGTTGATTGTTGCATCTTCAAATCTTTAATTCAACTTAAATGATTGCAACGAAAAAAGAGTCATGTTGTGCACCTAATGCTATCCGTTTTTTCATTTAAAATTCAAACACCAAAAATGTTTTTGATTTAATTCATACAATTAATACCCAAAACGGTTTTGAGTTAATGCATGCAACTAAAATGAAGGCTCGGTCTTCTTGTATAAATAGATGATCCTTAGACATCATTATATACATTATTACACACAGAACTATCACGAGTTTTCTCTTCTTCCTCTATGATTCAATTTGGTTGGTGATAAAATTCAAGCACAAATTAAATTCGTTTAGTGAGTGCACCAAAGTGCGAGGATAGATATTCATATACTGTTTTATCCTGGAAAACAAACGTCGTTAGCAAGCCTCAGAGTACCACGAGAGACGACATAATTGTTTTAAGGAGATTGTTTGATAAACTTAGTTTTAAATTTTTATTTGTATTTCATTAATTGAATTCTCTTAAACAGCGACGAAACTAAGGGTTGGCTTAGTGTGAGGAGAGGAGGGGGGGTTTAAGACTTCATATATATATAAAAAAATGATAATAAATAAATAAATATTAGTTATTGCTTTAATTTTTTATTATGCCCCCTAATATTTTTAGTGATTTATTTTAACTAATTTTTTATATTTAAGTTTTTGAATTATAAGTTATGTGCCAATCAGAAAATATTTAGTACTATTATAATATCACGTAATTGTATTTAAGAATCAATAAATGGGCACCAAATAACCTGCATATTTTCTTTATTTATATCTTTTTAGCACTCCTGCATGAATGATGAATCCTACTTAAAAAGTCATCATTAGACTAGAGTTTAGAAAGTGGAACTTTTAATTTGAGATGCTTTGAAAAGAAAACTGAAACATATTAACTTGTGAAGGAGGGAGTATTATATTTCGATTTAATAATGACTTTTGACACAATATTGGAGGCAAGTGTCTCTTCTTATACTTATCCTCTATTGTACAACGAGTAGGGGAGAAGTCTTATTCGTCTTTAAAGTTGGAATTATACAAATTTTAATGGTCTCTCAAAAAGTTTGAAATGAATACGGCAAAGGGGTAGCTAGCACTCTTAACATGGGTATCTAGGAGTATTAAAAATCTTCTTACTCACAATAAATCCATTAAATGGAATAAAATTTAGTAATTTATCCAATAGATAAAGCAATTTTGACGACAAAATTCATTTAAATTAAGGGTGAATTTACTTAAAAAACTCATTTTGAAAAATAGTATTCTATGATATTTTACAAGCTTAAACTTGATAATTTTTGTTACTAATTATCAGGTTTTCATAATAAAGTTTTTATAAGTTTAAATTCTGAAAATAATAAAGAAACAAAGAATTAATATATATATATATATATATTTGTATTTCAGTATAGTTCTAACTATTAGTAAGAAAAAAATAACTTTACCCTTAATTTGGGATGATAGAAATTTTTTTACTCCCTCCAACATTAAATCCTAGTTTCATCCATGCTCCTAAAGTTGGATCACATATCTATATAGGATTAAAGAGTTAGTTAGAATTATTTAATCTCATATGTATAGGATAAAACAATCTCACCTCTTAAATGAGGTTCATTAATCTCTCTTGGTAGGATAATAAGTTTTAGTGGGATATATAATTCTCTCTAATATCAAATCCCGACGAAGACCAAACATCGAATACGATAAATTTATTTTATCCCACTTTTTTATTCTACATGTCAAATGCAGCATTATATATAGGTTGAATTCGGTCCTCCAAGTGTGAAAGCAAAAAAAAAAAATGAATGTACAGACGTAATGAAAGTGAGACACTATGTATATGTATAATTGTTGTAGAATAACTTAGTTGTATCTTTCATTAGATAATCCCTTTAAATAGGGTATGAATATAGTAGTACATAGGGTTTACAAGAAAGCCCATTATGACCCATAATACATAATTTATACAGTAAAATCTCTAATACATATTCCATTTAGATGGTAGCACAATATGTGTAATTTTCTTAAACACTCCCATTGTGCTGAGTCGGAGATAGAATGGTACATATTTTGTTGCCTCATTAAAACCTTGTCAAGTAACAAAAATCATGTGGAAAAAAATAACATTGATCGAAGGAAAAAGAGTACAACATTATAACAATCATGTTAGACTTCCTCCATTGAGTCTATATTTTCATTTGATCCTTACTTCGATCAATAGATTTTGCACGTATCATTACCTCGTTAAAAACTTACCAAGTAACAAAACTCAGTGAAAAAAATAAACCTTAGTTTAAAGAAAATAGTATAACGTAACATCGTGTGGATACTAGACTCCCCCTCAAGTCTACACCTTCCCCTGATGTTTACATTAATCAAGGAATTTGAAAAGTTTATGCATGTATCGTTGTCTCGTTAAAAACCTTACAAAGTAACAAAACCCAATGAAAAAATAAACCTTGGTCTAAAGAAAATAGTTCAACATTGGTGCGAAAATTTCATTATATTTCACAACTTCCCTTAATCATTACTTTGATCATGGGAGTTGGAAAAGCCTAAGTACCCCTATGTTTTTCACATGTTTTTCAAATATGGCCTTAGGAAAAGACTTGGTGAACCAGTTTATCTCAAATTTGGATTTCAAGTAGCTTGCGATTTCTCTTAATTTATCAAGAGTACATATATGTTTATATCATCAGCATATACAACTACAATTGGGAATCTAGAACTTGTTTTATTTATGAATACGCAGGGGCATAATTCATTATTCGTATATCCATTCCCAATCAAGTAGTGACTTATACGGGTATACCACATCCGTCCGAATTATTCAGTAAAGTGAACGTTTCAACCTAATTGAAAATGCACTCAGTGATTTAAAGTCATTTGACTTGAGCAATACAAGGCCATCAGGCAGTTTCATATATATCTTTGAGTTAAGATCCCCATAGAGATATGTAGTGACCATACCCATGAGCTATATTTTCAGTCATTCGAAAACTACCAAGTTAACTAAGTAGCATAATGTTATAACATTTGGGCAGTTCCAGAGCTTCTGTAGGAAACCTTGCGCCATAAGATGAGCCTTTTACTTCAGAATTTTTTTCTCATTTACACTTTATGGCAAAAAAATGTTTATGTCTTACAGGCTTTACACTTGCCGTGACTAGCACTACCGGACCAAATACTTGTCTATTTGCTAGATAATCTAATTACGTCTGGATTGCTTATTTTCATTTAAGCCAATTTTACCTTTTGTTGACATTTTGCAACAGAGCGAGGTTTGATATCATCGTACTCTTTGATTTCTTGAGCAACAATGTATCATTAATGCATAAGGATAATCTTTTCATTAACTCATATGCCATCTCTTAACCCATTGAGATTTATTTATTCCCTGAAATCATTTATAACTTCAAGGCGTCCCCCAGTATTGATTAATGTACATAAGTATAATTAAAAATAATTTCGTGAAAGAGGGTTTTTACATTAATGATTAATTGATCAATTTGTATCTTGCTCCACCTTCTTATTTTGTGTGAATGTTTATCGAACCAAGTGGCATCCCTTTATTCCTTTAAGGAGCCATGGCCTCAACCACACATCCACTAAGTGTGGTTGCAGCGTATCTTTCTGCGACATTGTGCCCCTTGTTAGGGACTTTTAAACTTGTAGACATATTGCAGCTAGTATGTTTGATCTCATCACTTTTTGATACCAGTAAATGCACCATGCATCGAATCTGTTACATTTTAAAGATCGATTATTCCTTTTTACTTCACTATATATTGTGATGTGCGTGGGGATCAAGATGAGACAGAGTGGGACCACGACAATTTATGTCGTTCCCTTGAAAATTTCTTTTCCTATCTCTCCCTAACGACATGGAAGACTGTCCTTATCAAAGTGATAATTCGTAATTCTTAGCGGTAAAGAGATCGCCTAACAAGGATTCAAAATGGTGGATTATTGTTGATGATTCGTATCTAACGTTAATACTTAATTGTCTCAGTGGACCCAATTTAGTACGCTGTGGGGGTGCAATCGGTACATATGCAAAAAATATCAAGCTAAATATCCAGTTATCAACTGGTACGCATACAATAGTTGTATTATATTGAGCCTTGAAACAAATAAGTAAAGTTACGTGCAATATTGCATAAATTTCAGGTATAAATAACCAATATGGTGCGCATAACTAATGCTCTATTTACTATTTATATCTTTTTGATGGTTGCTTTTGTAAGACCATTTTTTTGCGTATGTATATAGAGAACGAAATTCTTTACTTCGACTTTATGCAATAATCATCAGATACTTTTGATATAACTTTTTAACTTTATCGAGTCTTATAGACATGATACAATAATTAAGGGTGATGAGCCATTAAGGGTATAATATGTGTTAAGAGGTTTATAAATGCAGCATTTTATGTAGATAATTATTCGACGTGTGACAAGAATGTCAAATTATCTATCAGATCCATAAAGTACTTTGAATGGTTCCGCATTTTGGATAAATTAATTTACAAATATATCATTATATTTTTTTGTAAGAATTGTATATTTTATTTTATAGCTTTAGCATAAGAATGTGATGTGAACTGCGATCGTATTCTATCCAAGTAAGATGGATTCGCAACCTTTAACGTATGAAGACGCAAGATCCTTGGAATCACGCAAAGTTAACAAAAGTGGAACCTCGACCCAATCTCGAAAATAAAAGAGAACCTTGGTATAGTCGAAGACAAATAATCAATCGATGGGTTAATTGATTGCTAAGTTGTAGAACAACAAGAACCCTAATTCTAGCTGTTCGAAACGTTCTTAGAACGCAAGAGGTGAAAAACACTCAAAATTTTAATTAATCAAAATCTGCCCAAAACAATAGCGTTAGCTCCTTTAAATAGGAGTAATTAAACCTACTAGGTCTAGAAAAATAAACAAAAACGAAATTAATGAATTTTTCACATAATTTGGGCCCAAACAAAGCTAAACATAAATTAAACTTTAAATAAACAAAGCCTAGCGTAGCCCATTTATGTAATACATGTTTTCTTAATCTCTTGGGCTACTATTTTGAACATCTTCAATTGGGCATTTAAGCAATGTTTTCCATTTTTGAACCCAATCCCCTTCAATGCTCTTCCATGCTTCAGCTTTGCTCATCATCTCTTGGACCATGGTCATAAGTACCTCTTTGATCTTCTTGGCTCTAGCTCGAGTGGTTGGTCCACTAAGAACCCGGATGGGATCGGCATAGCCTTCACTCCATGATCCAACTCCAGTGCTATTCTTGGGCTCATCAGAATGTCTCAATCCTATTTTTGCTAAAGAACAAGCTTTGAAAAATTGGATGTCGTTCATTTGATATGGTCAATGAAGCATAATGAGAAGGGGGTATGGCTTTCAATACTTCGAAAGTCAATGATTACTTTTGAGCATTATTAGCATCAACACGTAATAATGTGTTAAATTTTTGTCCCATTTATTTGTCACTCAAAAGAAGGGATGCCCATGTAAGTACTTTAACACATAGATAATCATGACTAAGGTGCACTAGGTAAGCATGCCAAAGCTTGTATGAGTTAGTGTCCCACATTATATTATTGGTGACATTATAGGATTCAACAATCCTTATCTTAGTAGGGGTACATTCCACTAGAATGACTCATAAGTTTATCTAAAATACGTATCATTGCACATTTGTTTAGAGGTAAAATAAATATATTTTTGTTCCATTATTATATTTGATTTTGTATGATTAAGAACATCATTAATAAAGTTCGGGTCGCTCTGGATGCATATAGAACGTATGTGTCTTTAAACAATATTTTAGTAAAAAAATGGTTGAGCATTTCTTTACTCTTATGATGATTTAATCATCATAGTCACATACGTATTATATGTTATTAATTGCCTATTTCGTTGAATGATTATGGTGTTCCCACTATTAACAAATCCTTAAATTTATACTCAATTCATTTTTACAGTAATAAAATCGAGTATAAACTCTGAACTATGTAATAATAAAACGAACAAATTTAATTACTTTAGAATAAAATTTGAATAAAACCAACAATAATTAATCCAATATCTTATTTAGAAATATAATCCATCAAATCAACATAAACTTTAAGGCAAAAGCATAGTTTAATTAAAAATTAGGCAATATGCCTGTTCAACCATTTCTAAAAAATAAAGTGAATAAAGCAAATCAGTCAAAATTGAGTGCATCCATTGACTGAGCAAAGTCATTCTTGCCATTAAAGTCTACGATTGTAAAGTTGACATTAGCATCATTATCTTCTCCATTCATAAAATGAGATTCTTGTTTTTTAGACTCTCGATATCTCTTGTAACTTACTGTTACTTCACTGTTTGCATGACAGTTCTTGTACCAGTGACCAACAACTCTACACCTGTAACATAGTTCATAGCCAACTTGTTCCTTTTTGACCGGAGGGTTCTTAAGTGCATTTTTTTTTATCTTGTTTCCTTAACCACTAGGTTCAATAGCACCATTTATTCCCTATATTTTGGAATAGTCTCCACGACCTACACCACGACTCCCACGTCCCTTTTCACATTGTGCATTGTTGCCACGTGGGTAGGGATCATAACATGGTGTAGGATAACTCAGTTGTATCTTTCATTAGATAATCCCTTTAAATTGGGTATGAATACAATAGTATACAGGGTTTACAAAAAAGCTCATTATGGCCCACAATACATAATTTACATAGTAAAATTTCTAATACATATTATATATAGACGTTAGCACATTATGTGTAATTTTCTTAAATAATAATATACTTTTAGTTTGGGATTAAAAAAATGTTTTTTTTATCTAATAAATTGATTGAGGAGGTGATGTTTTCAATATTGAATATTATATGCATTTGAAAAATTAGTCAATTGTTAAATATTATGTTTTAATGTAAGCATCGAGTATAAAGATAAAGTTCACGCCGTAAACCATGTGCACTTACATATTTTATTTGGTTTAGCCTAACAAAAAAATTGAGTATGAATTGTTTAATGCTTTTATAAGTTGTTTAACTAGACGGACATTACATGAAAGGGAGAAATGCAATCAAAATGTCCAAATAATAACTTATGGAGCAATGACGGGGACATGATTTTAATTTAGTAGGGGTTTAATGAACAGTAAATAATTATTTTTAATTATAAGTAATAATTTAAATATCATGAAATGTATAAAATAAATAAATAAATTACAAAAGTCCTCTTCGATGCTTCATATCTTGAAAACGTGGAATTATTTTCAATATTTTTTTTAATATGTCTTTCTCAATTTTAAGAAAGTTTTCTCGACAAATTCAAATATTTTCATATAAGATATATTTTGAAAATATTATAAGAATACATGTATTCCTTTAATTTAAAAAACAAAGTGGATAGTAGTTTAGAAATTCTAATTATTTGTTTAAAAGTTAAAATTGGTCAATGGATGGAGGGCATGGGTGTAGCCACACTGTAGCAAGGGGGTGCGCGCAATTTCGGTAATTTTTTTTAAAAAATAAATAAAGAGAATATAAGGACTTATCTGCATAAATTTATAGTTTAGGGTATATAATTGTAAGAAATAAAAGTGGAGGGGTATTTGGAGAATTGAAATACACTTAAGTGATGAGAGATAACCTGAGACTCTCCCCCATTTCTTTTTTCGTTCTCTTCTCTCCTGTTCGAATATATATATATATATATATAATAGGAATAAGTTATATTTGAATTTTTCTCTTTAATCAAATTTTATATTTGTTTGTATATGTATAAAAAAAAACATAACGGCCATAAGACAATTGAATGTTATGATATGCAATTGGTTATTAACATAACGGCCATTACATGAATAGCAATAATATGGATGTTATGATATGCAATTGGTTATTAAATTTAATAAATATTGAACTTACAGGGCTGATTTTAGAATGAAGAAGTATTATAACAAAATAGGAATAAGTTCCTCCTCCGGCCGAAAATTGTGCACCCTCAGCCGGAAGTTCCTGGCTACGCCACTGATAGAGGGTAGTTTATAAATTCTAATATTCAATATAAGAGGCTAAACCTATAATATGTGAAATTTTTGGGGATCGATATTAATTTTTGTGGGGGGCAAAGCTCGAAGAACTTCCTTTTCTATTCCTTGTTTAAATAATAGTTAATAAGACAAATGAAGTTTTAAATACCTTATGAATCCAACTTCCTAACTTAAAAGTTCACAAAAAGTTCCCTATAGACATATAAAATATAACACCCGCTTTGCAAAAATTTTAAATCCAAGCAGCCCATCCCCTGTTAAATATTATATATACAGTTTTGTGGTCCACATGACAATTTTAATCTTAATTGTACTTTATAATAATTTAATATTCTTTAAAGGGCTAGATAATAATTATGAAATAGTTCTTGAATTGGTTTGGAGGTTTGAGCGGTTCATTACAGTTTTCTTCGAATGGGTAAGAAATGGACTTAACTGCTCTTTTAAAATTGGGGCATCTCCCTACCCTAGAGATACATCGCTTCTATTCCCATTAGTTGAGCGACTCATAATAAGATATATGTACATGTCTAGATGAACACACATAAATCTTTTGAGTAGGGTTAAGGGAGAGATATACCAATTCATCAAATAAAGGTTTAAGCATTTAAGGACAAATCCTAATGGATCAAGGTACGCTACCGTTCAATTATTTAAGATTTGAGTATACTCTACAATGATTCTTGATTGATCTTTTTAAGAATTATTAATTCCATTATTGCTAACATCCCCCTCCTCCCCTATGTGGATTGGAGGAAAGTTACATATATTTGAATTTCCACTATAGTTCTTTAATTTTATGTTGGAAAATTGAATTTCCTCATTTCATGATCTAAATTATTTTTAACTTAAATGATGTCATCTTTGTGGGTTAGTAATTTTTTTTTCTAACCATTGACTCTTCCTTATCATCTATGTCATTGTGTGTCTATATATATATATATTAAAGCAAACCTCTACCCAAAAAAACCATCTCTTAATTTCCTCTGCTTTTGATCTTGTCAATCAAGAAATCATGCACTCCTCAAATCCTGAAAATTATCAGACACTTGCACCACCGTCAAAGCAAGCCCCCAATGAGCCTGCGACTGGGGTTCCGCTTGGCCCTTCGTCATGGTCCACTGGCCTATGTGACTGCTTCGACGATCCTACTACCTGTAAATCATATAATCTTAATTTTTTTGTTTAATCTTAATTGCATCTTCATGATCGAGTTAAATTTTGATATATTGTTGGTGGATTATTAATTAATTATATTGCTTTTTACTTTTACAGGCTGCATAACATGCTGGTGTCTGTGCATTACTTTTGGATGAATTGCTGAGATTGTGAACAAGGGGTCAACTTGTAAGTAGCTAGGGATCTGATAATCTGATATAGTCAACTACGTCTAAAGAAACATATTTATCTGATGCAAAATAATGGCACCCCAATTAATCTCAGCAATAAATAATAAATGTTGGTTGATCTAGTGCGTATCTTTGTCTATTATGTCAACTGCATATAATGAAATTGTCTACTGAACTTATTACTTGAGAATTCATGTTAAAAAGTAGATGTATAGTAAGAAATATTGTAAACTTTCGTAACTGCCCTTCCGATCCTGTAAACAAAAACAGTACGTGAAAGTAAATTAATGAAATTAGTATAATTTTTTTTGGGTGTTCTTAAATGCACCCACATAATTAGTCTTCTCACCCCAGTGTGAGAATACTTTCTTCTCACCCCATCAAATCTCTAAAAAATCTTGCACTTCACCCCATTGGTGGGGTGAGTTTACTAAAATAATGTAAAGACGATAAAGTTTTGTCGCTAAAAATAAAAATATTAAATAATATTAATTTTTTCATTAATATAAGACATGTTATACAAAAAATACATTTTTCTTCATAAATTTCATTAAAAATTCCGTCTAAATAGTACATCTGAAGATACAAAATATTAATTATGATAAATACAGTTTTAACAATTATATGATATTTCTATAATCTTTTATTATTCATTACTCTTAAATAGTATTATTCATATTTTAAATTTGTCTACAAATTTTATTTTTATCAAATAAGTAAATATAAGTTTTAATTCACTATATCAAAAATATTAAAAGATCAAAAGTACAAAAAATTAGAGATTTTCTCACCAAACTTTTCATTTCTCAAATTTTTTTTAATGAGTAATTTTTAGAATTTAAATATTGAAACAATAAAAGCACAACATGCACTACATATACACACACACACACACACATATATATATATATATTATTTATGACTTATTAGGCATATGTTAAGACAAACATTTTTTAACTTTGCTTGTATAACTTAAAGTGAGTTTTATTGAGCTCTACAGTATGACAAATAAAAAGATTGAATAAATTAAGAAAAATATCTGAAAACTACGTGCAGTCAAATAAAAATAAAAATCTAGATTAATATTAAAATATAAGAATATTTATTATAAACTTACATTTTTGGAATATGTAATTAAATGAAAATAGTAGATGATTGTTTGTTGAAAAAAAAAATGAAGTTTTTTAATTAATTTTTAAAATTTTAAGTGGGTGAGAAGATAAATTAGTGGCAATTTTTTTAAAGTATAGAAAGTGGGGTGAGAAGAATGGGGTTTTACGCTTTTTTTTAGGATAAGATTAACGTAACTTTGACTTTTGGTGGGATGAGAAGACGGATTATGTGCGTGCATTTAAAAACACCCTTTTTTTTTCTGAAACAATTAATTTAAAGAATTAATGTGTAACATCAAATCATATATGTATAGCATAGCTTTAAAACGTAAGCTGTAATTTGGTGAATAATATGCAGCTTGTATTACGAGTTGGGCGCTCTACTCTGTGTGAGCTTACTTCACAGGATTTGCTGCTACCAGTCTAAGATGAGGAATCAGTACATGTTGCCAGAAGATCCATGTCCGGATTGTCTTGCTCACTGCTGCTGCAATCTTTGTGCCATATGCCAAGAATACCGTGAGCTCCAACACCGTGGCTTCGACATGTCTGTTGGTACGTAAGTCTCTCATTCTTTCTCTCAACGCAATATACAGTTACATACACAAACATTTATCAATATATATTTGTAGCAATTCTTATTTATACATATGAATTTGTTTAAATATACATAGGTTGGGAAGAAAATATGGCGAGACAGAACCATGGAGTGGTGATGCCACCTATGGCTCCAGGAAGAATGAGCAGATGAAGTGGTGGTGGTACTATTTTACATATGATTATATATCAATTTCAAAACACACACACGCGCGCGCACACACACACACATATATATATATTTGTTTCCCTTTCTCGTCAAGATTATCCTTAAGTTAACTAACTTATCGTCTATTTCAAGGGAGTAAATTTATGAAACTTGGTGGAAATGATCTAATTATTATAGAGATCATCTCTACCAAATTTCATCAAAAACCTCAGCCTTAAAGTGTATTAACTAAGAAATTGATATATATATATATATATATGTGCACATTTTTAGACATTAAAATTTTAAATGTTTAGTTAACTCACTTCTTGGTAAACTTTTTTGATAAAATTTAGTGGAAATAATCTACTCATTATAGAAAATCATCTCTAAGTTTTATCAAAAAAATTCATCTGTTTTACTTTTCAAAATGGATGGTAAGGACAATTCTTAAGAGAATTGGTCTATATATATATATAGAAGACACTATGCCGTAATATTTAATTTCTTGTTCCTGTGTTTAATTCGGCGCATATTTTTCATTTATTCTTGGTTTATATACTATATATTGCAATTTTCATGTGAATAGTGATTAATATTTATTTGTGATGGGTTTGGATATTTATTGGACTTGTATATGATGCCATCGATCTTGTTCTATTATGTTCTGTTTTGTATATATGTAGATGAGCAGATTGTTAGAAATTTTGTTCATAAATGGGTTTACAAATTTAATTAATTATATTTTGGGCTATTTAATACATTTAATGGGTATGAATTTTGCAATGTGTAAACATAATACTAGTTATGTTATGATTGAGGAATACCTGTTTGAGATAGTATATAAACACATAGGTTATGGTTTCCATGTCCAATCATTATATGATCTACTCATTTTCTACCATTTTAAAGAGAGAATCCATTGAGTATTTCGGAATTCTGAAGTTAGAATATCACAAACCTAACTAAACTTTCGTGCTCTATGGCATTATGAATTTAGATACACTTCCTTAAAGATTGATCTCTTAAAAACTAAATATTCTTATGATACTTAAAATTTATATATATAATTTAAAATTAAAGTTCAGATCTCATCACTTCTCAGTTTATTACAGCATTTCAATCGTTTTGCTTAGATTCAAAGATTGCATAAATTATGGTCAATTTGATGTGTTGAACATTTTATTATGTAAATGACATTCAGATTTATAATATTGCCTTGAATTTAATTTTGCAACCAAGTTGTCAACCTTGAAGTTATAACTTATCATGTGGTACCATTTCTAAGAATATAGCGGTTGCATGTTGTTGGTAACATCCCACGGTGGGGGTTTGACCTCTTGACAGTGTATTTGTACTCTATATAAATTTACATTTATGTTTAGATGTTATTGAAATATTTGTTTTCATAAGATGGTGGGTCCCGTCCATTATAAAACCGTTGTTTGAAACCCTAAATTCTCTTAATTAATTCAAATTAATTAGCAAGCTAAGTTAAATGCACCTCAAATGCAAATAATAATTACCAAGCTAAGTATTTTAATTTATCTTTTTAAAAAGGAAAAATCTGGGAAGAAAATGTGTAATATTTTAGTTAATGAACCTCACGACACAATTAAGGTTGGGAGATTTTTATATTTTGAGCAAGATGGTTGAGAGAAAATTGAATTCTCATTAAAGTTTGAACACTTCACTCATAGTATTCTTGTTCCTACTGAGAGAAACGAGTTGAACTCTAGTATAGTCCTACAAGCGTCAAATCCATAACAAAATGAATATAATTATATATAGGTGTAACGAAAGTGAGACGTACACAGGTATTAATAAAACATTTTATCTTTTTTCTAAGGCGATTAAGGAAGAGAAATTTCCAGCATTGAATATTCTATGAATTTGAAGAATTATTGAAATTGTATTTAAATTTTATTTTTGCGTTAACCTTTATGTATAAAGACAAAGTCCAGGCTATAAATTATGGGGCACAGTACTTCAACTTCATTATTTTTTCTTTTGGATGTTTTTGTTTAGTTTTATAAATGAGTTGTAAAGCTGCATGTGGAATATGAAAGGAACTAAAAGGAGCAAATTAACCTAAAACATAGGATCAACTTGCCTCTAATAATAGTGGCAAACCTAAAACTTAGGATGTACTTGAACAAGCCAAGCACAAATCTTGGGTTAGATTTATAATTAGTACTTGTAAAATCGATCATCGACTCGATCCTCAAATTAATAATCATGACGTACTCCTCAAATCCTAATAATTATCAGACAGCTACACCTGCACCAGCGTCAAAGGAAGCACCTGTATATGGACAACCTGCGACTGGAGTTCCAGCGACCTATGGCCAAGGGCCGATTGATCAATTTCACAGCACCGGCCCTCCACAATGGTCCACTGGTCTATGTGACTGCTTCGACGACCCTGCCACTTGTATGTTATATACATACATTCTCTTAATTACATTACAACTTTGTTCAAAATATTAAATTTATACAGATATATATATATACATAATATATCTCGTAAGCACCGGCCCGCGCACAACAATCGTCCTTACAAATAACGTTAACGTTTCTTTCTCCCTTTGGCACAACTTTCGAGACGAGACAGCTCCCGTTCTTTGACCTTTTTCTTTTTTTTTGGTTCTCTACGGGGTGTCCGGGCCAGCTTTCGCGCACCTCGACTAATCCCCGCTCGCGGTTCGTGGCTGCCGCTGGCCAAGCATTATTTTGACAACGCCGGGGTTCGACCTTGGGAGCTCCAAGTCGACCCAAGGTTGTCCCAGTGGCAACCTTTTTCTCAGTCAAACCATTTGTCTCTCTAAAATTTTAGCTTCTTCCTAAAACTATTTCTCTCTTTCTCTCTAAAATTGCTTTCTCAGTTAGACCGTTGCCCTCTCTCTAAAATTAACGGCATTCACGAGTTCTTCCTTCATCATCATGCTCAACGATTAAAACAGCAATTCTTTCATCATCAAGCTCGGCATCAGCCTGTAAATTGTAAATGTGTCTCTCATCTCCTCTCTCTGTCTTTTTGTAATTTCGAAATATAGGACTTGGAATTTGGGGAGTTTGAAACCTCGATTCGAATTCAAGTTGCTTGATTTTGGGTTTGGTTATTAAATCTACAAAAAATTTGGGTTTGGTTAGGGCAGGAAAATTTTGGGTTTTGAGCTTGATACAAAATATCAAACAGGAATAGAAAACTTTAGTTTCAAAATGTCAACCATTATGCTGTTGTGTTCTGAATTAATTGGTGTTCTCAGTCAAACGAAAGAAGCTGCAATTTTAGTTTCAAACTTCAGGAAGAAGCTGCAATTTTAGAGAGAGGGAGAGAGAGAGAAAAATGGTTTGACTGAGAAAAAAAGGGAAAAGAATGGGAGCTGTCTCGGCTCGAAAATTAGCCAAGGAAACGTTAACGTTATTTTGCCTCCATTGTTGTGCGCGAGGATTGGTGCATATGCACCAGCCCGTAAGAGATATGTTCTGTATGTATATATATATTTTCTTGGTTAATTGATTATTAATTAATTACTTTTTATATTTACAGTCTGCATAACATGCTGGTGCCCGTGCATTACTTTCGGAAAAATTGCTGAGATTGTGGACAAGGGAACAACGTGTAAGTAGTTAGGGACAGATATGTCATATACTCAACTTTTTCCAGAGTGCCATATTTATTTGACACAAAATAGTGACATGCACTTAAATTTAGCAATAACTAACTCATTGGTAAGAATGTATATTTTCTTGCTTTTTTTGAGTACGAGCCATTATATAATCACTTGGTGACCAAGCCAGAGGATTGGGGGTGCCATGACTGAACATGAAACCTCTTGTTTATAACTAAGATCTTTTACTACTTGATCTATACAACTCCAAATGTATAATGTATTGGTAAGAATGTATTATGATCAGTGTTCTAAAAATTGGGGATTAATACATAGTCTTGTAGGGATGTTAGAGACAAGGCCTAGTCTTTTTAAAAAAATCGGATTTTGAAAAAAATTGGATTTTAATAAAAATCGATAAAAAATCGTTCAAAAAATCGGACTAATCATTCAGTCTGGATTAACTATGGATTAATCTACTTTGGTCCTGTTTAAAAAAAAAAAAAAAAATAGTAGCAAATCGATGTGGTCTTGCTTAAGGGTTTATTCCCCCATGTAAATACCCTTCCTTTATTGAATTCCTTTAATTAAAAAATACAAAACCACATTCGTTCCTTTCTTTCTTATAAAACATCATTCTTCTTTATATTCTCTAAACGATAGCTCTCCCCTCGTCACTGCACTAAACCCTAGTCATGCCCATCTCTCTTAGTCGTTCATATCTCCTCAGTCATCCAAATCAGTTGAAGTTTTAGTCGTTCCTATCTCCCTCCACAACTCTTTAAGCCCTAGCATTGAAGATTTTTGATTTAATGTTTGATTCCAACTTATATTTGCTACTTTTGTTTGAAATAATGTTAGTTTTGCTTAAAATAATACTATGAATTGAAATAATACTGATGGGGTTAAATACTAATTTTATCATTGGCATACAAAGGTAATTCAACACTTTTACCTCCAGTAAAATACCAATTTTTACCCCCAGTAAAATACCATTTTTTACCTCCAGTAAAATACCATTTTTACCTATGTGACCTAAGCATACACATCATGTACATTCTAGAATACATGTGACCTAAGCATACACATCATATACATTCTAGAATACATGTGACCTAAGCATACACATCATATACATTACCAAATTTACCTTTTTGCCCTTCTACATTTACCTATAAATACCCCCCTCATTCATTCATTCAAAACACACCAAAAACATATCTTCCTTCTCTCCCAATATCCATCCATCTTTCCTAAATACAAGCCAATTTTTGAGGGTCTTATACTCTCTCTTTTCATACCCCAAAAAAATACCAATCCTTATACACTCTCTCTCCTACACAGTTTATTATTTATTCTGTTGAAATAATTGTAATCCTAATTCTATACTTATAAATAGAATTAAGAAAATTATAGAAAGAGAGAGATTGGTAGCTTGTATTATCATCCGAATTGATTGCCTTTGAGCTAATACAAAGCAAGCACACACAAAAGGAGGACGTACTGCCGGACTAGCATAAGCGCTACCGGGGGAACCTACCTTAATAAAAAACGTCTCGTGTTCATCTTTATTTTTAATCAGTTTCTGCCGGTTCTGTTCACAGTCACTGTTCACATATACGGTGGTACTGTTCACAGATACTGTTCAGAGTCACTGTTCACAGATACTGTTCAGAGGTACTGTTCACATTTACTGTTCATAACTACTGTTCATAACCACTGTTCATATATACAGTGATACTGTTCACAACCACTGTTCACTTATACGGTGATACTGTTCACAATCACTATTCACAGTTACAATTCAATATTAAACCTCTAATTCACCATTATTCATTGATTGGTCGGTCGTCAATTATCTGTTCTAGATTTTGACACCATCAAATACTATGATTTCTTATGTTTTTTTAGTATTATACTATTTAAAATAATATTTATGGTGAAAAATTATTTATTCAATTAATCCCTCAGTCTCCGGTCTCGACCTCGCCGACCTAGGACCGACTAGCAATTTTTCAAAGCTTGATTCTGATAGGAATGAACTTCATATCATATCGATCCTACCTTCTAACCAATAAATGTTCTTCTAGTGCGTTAGTGGACCACTTCGTTTACATGTATATTGCAACGTCATCTTTAATTTATTAACATAATGACCCCAAGCCCTATTGCATCCCGTACTATTGATTATTGAATCAACTGTTTTTTTTAGTTATGTTAGTCTATTATGTATATGTATAATTGTATACCGAACTTATGAATTCAGAAGAATTCATGTTTAAAAAGTAGAAGTATGATAAGGGAATAAGGGATCGTGAACTTTCCATATCTGCATGCACTTCCTCCAAACAAAAACAGTGAAAGTAAATTAATGAACTTAGTATAATTTTTTCATTCATATTTTTTTTTTTCTGAAAGAGTTAATTTAAAGAATTAATAATGTAACATCAATTAATCATGTATAGCATAGTTTTAAACGTGAGTTGTAATCAATTTGGTGAAAATGCATGCATGCAGCCTGTATTACAGCTGGGACGCTCTACACTCTGATATATGCAATATCAGGACTTGGGTGCATCTACTCTTGCTGCTACCGAACTAAGATGAGGCATCAGTACATGTTGCCAGAACAACCATGTCATGATTTTCTCATTCATCTATGCTGCGAGGTTTGTGCCTTGTGCCAAGAATACCGCGAGCTCCAACACCATGGCTTCGACATGTCTGTTGGTACGTATATAAATCTCTCTCGCACTATACATGCAACACACAAATTTTTGTTATATGTGTAGCTTATTTGATTATTTATATTTATATATATACATGAATTTGGCTTTTATTTATAGGATGGGAAGAAAATATGATGAGAAGAGAGAGTCGTGGAGTGGTGATGCCACCTGTGGTTCCCGAAGGAATGAGTAGGTGAATTGAAGTGGTTGGGTTATTTTACCATATTATTAATTTATGGTTCACAATAAAAAGACACTAGCGATGTCAAAACAAATATTTTTTGTTTATGTCTTTAAGCAGGTGCATGTTTTTCATGTATTCTTGTTGTACTATTGCAATTTTCATGTGAATAAGGATTATTCATTTGTGATATATATGGTTTTGGATATTAATTGAAGTTGTACATGATGCTTTCTTGTTCTTTCATATGCATATGTTGTGCTCTGGATCGATCGGATATATCACTTGTGTGGTAATTATTACAGCATTTCAATCGTTTAATTTTGCTAAGGTTCGAAGACTAAGAGCGTGAATTATATGGTTTAATTAATCGTTTAATTTTGCTAAGATTCTAAGAATATAGTACTTTTGTTGTTTGTAACACCAGTACGTGGTGGGGTTTTCACCTATTGACAATGTGTTTTTGTAAAAATATATTGAATTACTTGTCTGGATTAATACTCAATTTCCTACCTTTTTTAGGCATACTAGGCATATTATTTTAATTTGTTGCTTTAGTTCTATCTGCAAACCAACAACGGTTTTGGCACAGAGTTCCTTTTATTTTCTGAAACCTTAGCAAATACACTTAGGCTTGGTACCTGAATCTGATCCGAACCCGATCGTTTATATTCTCAAATCTAGCTATTAGTCAAAACAACTAAGTTGTAGTCTCTTGGCAAAGAGTGTACTCTGTTTATAAAAAGAAAATTTCAGTTTAATTTTTTTGTATGTTTTAATGAAACAAGTAATTTCAATTTACTCTATCCTTAAGAACACACTTATTTTTTATTGTAAAATTTAGTATATTAATTATGTGTCAAATGAAGCTATTAATTTAAGACATTATTAAAAAAAAAATTAAGATCGAAAGAGTCGAAGAGCATGGGGTTCAACAATCATGTAAATCAAACTTTTTTTTTTATTACAAGAATAAAGAAAACCCCAACGCATTACAAGAGAAAGAGAAAATTAACTTCGTCAAGAACAAAATGTAAACATCGTTGGATTTTGTAGAAATTTTACCCTTTATTACAATACATTTTAATCCACCATTTATCCTTGCTATTTTATATGCCTCATAAATATAGTTTACTCATATACGGAATGTTCACGGCCTCTTTCAGTGTAGTACTCTATTTGGGCCTTAGTAATGCACTCAAAAAAACTAGCTCTTCTGTTTGGGCCTTACTATATAAGTTTTTAGTATACATTTCATGGCCGGACCAAGGACAATCTCAACCATGCTTTGCATCAATTTTAGAAATTGCACTAAAAAAGTCAATGCTATAAATAAATCATTGGTATAAATGTCTACTACATTTCTCTTTGTAAGCACGAGGTGGCTTGTCTATAGCACGATGATGCATAACTACGACACGACGAATGCATAGTTACAACATGACAATCAAAGCTACAGTATGACAAGGCTTTATGAAGCATGATGGGAATTTCTGATAAAGCACAATACGTCCTTGATTTATGGTTGTGTGACACATAGTATATGTGTCACTGCGCATGTAATTGTAGAATCCTATAAATAGAATCCTTGTTCATTCAATTGAAATATCATAAAATGATAAGTTCTTTCTACTTCTCTTTTTATATTGTGCTCTTGTTCTAATCCTTTATTTTATAACACATTTTTTTTAGGAAAGAGGCTCTAAAACACTAATATTAATAACTTGGACTCTTTGGTTTGCAGAGTTCTTCGAGGCAAGTACTTTCTAAATGGCGATTTTCTTCATGTGGGGATTGGTTCAGATCCTTCTTTTATTTGGCGAAGTTTTATTTTGGGCCAAGAATTACTTTATTTGAGTTTGTGTTGGCGTATTCGGTGATGGAAAGTATGTGCGTATTTTTGATGACCTTTAGATACCTATGCATAAGTTATTTCATCCTATTTCTCCGAGGTTCCAAGATGTTCCTAATATGGTGAGAGATTTACTACTGCCTAATAGATCTTGGAATGTACGTTAACTTATTGTAACAATTTCTTCCCTTATATGTTGAAAATATTTCGTCTTTACCTCCTTGTAATTTATCTTCCTCGTATCGTCTTTTATGGCATTACAATTCTCAAGGTTGTTTTTTAGTTAAAAACTTGTTATCATGTTGACTTTGAGATAAAATTTGGTGGTACTAGTAGTTCTTAAAATCAAATGAAGTCCCATTGGAGAACTTATGGGTTACAAAATTATCGCCTAAGATACTGATTTTTGTTTGGAAAGTTGTTCATTTAACACTCCAAGATTGTTTTTTAGTGCGTAAAGGGATTTTGGTTTCAAGTTGGTGCAAGCAATATAACAAGATGGTGTTGGAGGATTTGAACCATAATTTTTTTTTGGATGTTCTAGGGTAGTGGAGATTTGGAAGAATTTAAGTTAATATGAGTGCGTCGAGAATTTAACTTTTCCCAGTATATGGGATGCTATTGTGTACTTTTGGAAATTCAAAAGGGCGTTTCTTTAAATTGTTTATCGTCATGTTCTAGTTTTTGTGGTGGGATAAGAACCAATGGAAGTTTGAAATATATTCATTTAGAGGCTTCCTTTATAGCCGTCAAAACAGTTGCCTTCTCTCTAACATTGAAGAAACACAAGCCTTATTGAATGTCAAACAAACAAATCAGGTTATTAGGTGGTGCAAACCAAGGCAACCATGGTATTGAATCAATGAGGATGCTGCTGCTCCAAGTGATGTTGCGATTCGAGGTACTCGAATGATGGGTTGAGACAATGATGGCTCTATTTTTATAGCTATAGCTAGAAGATTTGATGGGCGTTTTTCCATTAAGAAATGCAGAGGCCTTAACAATTATTTATTCAGTTAGAGAAACATATTTTCAGGATTTCTCTTCAGTGGAGGTTGAAAGTGATGCTTTAAATGGTGGTTAATTTAATTAATTCGAATGATGTTTTGTTAAATGAGTTGGGTTTTATTGTTGAGTCTATTAGGTTTGAGAGTAAAAGAAAAAAAATTGTGTTCATTTTTTCTCCCCGGTCCAGAAGTACAATAGCTCATAAAATAGCTAAGTTTGCTTTTTCCATGGTTGATTTGGATATCTAGAATTCCTTGTTCCTAAAATAGTTGATCTCGTTAGCTTATAATGGTATATCGTGATTTGCCTTTTCTTTTCAAAAAAAATCACTAATATTAAGAAACATAATCCTTTTGGAGGAGAGCCAACAAAATGGCCCCGGCCTCCTCCATTCAATACTCGCAACGTGAAACAAAAAGTCAGAGTTAACGGACACTTGTCTTGGTAATTTGGGTTCTTTTGCGCCAAATGCCCAATTTAAATTTCATATTTTACAATATACACGAGTAGAAAGGGATATTTTCTAGAATCTAAATTTACGAGTTTTTAACATACACTACTTTGTGCTCTCATAAAAAGGAAAAAAATACACTATACTAAAAATAACTATGTTTAAAAGCAAAATTTATACACTATCCTCAAATATGATACGTTATTTATTTTCTTTAAATGAAACTGAACTCTTTCGAGACACCCAAAAAAAATAGTTCAATAATATAGCTCTCGTGCCTTTGGGTTTTTTGGGGCAACAATTTCATTTTTTTTTTTTTTTTTAAAAAAAAAGAATAATAGATATTTAATTTCAAACTGGAAAAATAATATTTATCTATTATATACCAACACATAAATATTATAATTATAGTACCTTAAAAACATCACGAGGTTCAGAAAAAATGGAACTCTCCTAAAGTTGGAACACTTCACGCGTTCTAGATACATTCCAACAAAGAGAAACGTGTTGAATATTGTTCCTTCACCATAAATCCATAACCAAATTGGCCAATGTAAATGGGAGAACAATTCAATTAGGCTATGGTCAAATTCTGTGGGTAAATCTTTTGCATAATTTGCTTGTATGTATAATAAAGACAATTAAAGTTGATTTAATAAATTAAGTGACACTTGCCATTCAGTTAAAGCTCATGTAGAAAAACACAATTTAATTTCTTTTAATTTGTTCGATGGTTTTTCTTTAATCTGGTTGGGGTGGCAAAAATCTAACCAAGCCCAATTAAAATTTCAGCCCAAACCAGTGAAGTCTATAACCAGACACAATGAAAGTGTTAAGGATAAGGAGAATAATAACTTTGCAGCAATGAAATAAGATTTTTTGTTTGTGGGATATGATAGGTTCCTCCCGTGGCTTTTATACCCAGTCCGGCAATACCTTCTCCCTGAGTGTGTGGTGTTGTTTTTCTACTAAGCTCTAATAGCTCAATTCAAATTTGTTATAGGAGATAAATGGTTATTCTCTAAGAGATAATTCTAAAGTGTATGATGGTTAGTGAAAGTTGGAATCCTTTTAAGTGAACTCTGCCTTTCTATTTATACATACAGAATTATGGTCACAATACTCATTTATTAGGTTAACAGTAAAATGACTATAAAAAGTATAACTTGTTCACCAAACTTTCCCTTTTCACGTGAAGGGTGTGCTCTTATTTATAACTTTGTATTTTACAGGTGTTCATATTGCCATTTGCTCAGGCGCCCATATCGGTAACAAACATTGTTCATGCTTATAAGTACAAGTGTCTCTCTAGTATTGGCTAGGATTGCCCATATCAGCACTATAGTTTTCTCAGACCTTCCTAAACCTTGTAATTGTGCTTGGTTAAAATACTTTTATTTGGCTAGATATCCATAGCTTTATCTGCCTGTACAGTGAATTCTTATTCCCTATTCGAACTCGCTTTATGAATCTTGAGCCTGCTTTCGAATACCCAGCTCGAATAGAAGTTCTAATTTTATGCTCCCACACTTACTTTCTTTCACTTTATTATTACAACGTATCAAAATACATTAATGCCCATCCAACTAGCGGTGGCTCCACCAAGGAGCCTGTGGATGTTCTAAGCCCCCTCTTAAATTTTGAAGGAAAGAAATATATATATATATATATATATTCAGATTATAACTTTTTTTTTTTTTTTTAAGGAATCTGTGACCCAAACTCCCAAAAACTTATTTTATCATAAAAAAAATCAAATATCTTGAAGAAAATCATAAAATATTTACATTGATAAATAAATTGAATTGGTGTGAAAGGTTCAGTTGCCTTTTAGGATTTTGTCAAAGCCATTGAAGCTATGGTTCTATTATGTTCTGCCCTTGCCTTAACTGAGCCCCCTTAACCAAAATTTACTGGCCGGGTACATCCAAACCACCCAATAAAAATTAAGATTAGGTTGCCAAACCCCATTTTTATATTATATTCTACGTTGCGGTTCAACTACGTTCATAAATGTGGACATAGCAATTAATTTTTCCAAAATAAAATCGGCCATTTATATATATATATAACGCGGGGAGGAAATTTTCAGAAACCCCGTGACACGCAAAATTATTAGTTCATTTTATATTGGAAATTCTAACGTATTAAGTCTTTTCTTGTCATCGTATTTATATATATATCAAAGTAAATCTCAACCCAAACAACCATCTCGATCTGTTCATATTTAGAACTAATTAAGTACTTGAAAAAACATGTACTCCTCAAATCCTAATGAGTATCAGACACCTGCACCAGCATCAAAGCAAGGCCCGTACGGTCAACCCGCGACTGGCGTTCCGCTGAACTCCTATGGCTATGGCCAAGCGCAGCCTCAGTTTCATAGCAGCGGTCCTTCGCTTTGGTCCACCGGCCTTTGTGATTGCTTCGATGACCCCGCTACCTGTAAGTTATTAATCTTGCATGCATCGATCTACAAATTAAATTATAAATTTGTTCATATTAATTCTTGGTTAATTGTTAATTAATTAGCTCTTATTTTTTTCAGGTTGCACAACATGCTGCTGCCCATGCATTACTTTCGGACGAATTGCTGAGATCGTAGACAAGGGATCAAATTGTAAGTATATAGGGATATATTGAATTTATTAAATAATTTCTCTCAATTTAATTAAGCATTAATTAAGAACCTCCATAACTACCCTTCAAGCAAAAGGAAAGCAGATCAGAATCATGTATCTTTGATTTTTGGAACTTTTTTTTTTTTTTTTTGAAAAAAGAAGTTAGTTAATTTAGGGATGTAACATCTAACCTATTATTAATAAAGTAATAATATATATGGTGATGCAGCTTGTATTGCAAGTGGGTCACTCTACTTTGTGTTGGCGTCCTTCACGGGATTTGGGTGCATGTACTCTTGCTGCTACCGGTCCAAGATGAGGCACCAGTACATGTTGCCCGAAAACCCTTGTGGGGATTGTCTTGTTCATTGCTGCTGTGAGACTTGTGCCTTGTGCCAAGAATATCGCGAGCTCCAGCACCGTGGCTTTGATATGTCTGTTGGTACGTAAATCTCTCTCTCTCTCTCTCACACACACACACGCACGCGCAATATGTGTGGCTAATTTGGATTGTATGTATGACTTTGTTTAATTATATGTATAGGATGGGAAGAAAATATGGCGAGACAGAACCGTGGAGTGGTGATGCCACCTATGGCTCCCGGAGGAATGAGCAGATGAAGTGGCGGGGTTGGCCTATTTTACAATATGCTTGTACATTTCAACAGATATATATATATATATATATATATAAAAAGAAGACACTATGTCATGAACTCATAATATTTGTCGTTTATTCTTATTCTTGCTAGCTATTTTGTTTTCACGGGGAATAAATAATATTCTTTCCATTGTGAAGGGTTGGATATTTGATGGAGTTGTATACAATGGTTTTTTTAATTCTTGTATCATACATGTTGTGTTCTCGATATGTGTAGATCTCGATAATCACTTCTAACTGTATTACAGGCATTAAATCCCAGCGTTTTGCTAAGGTTCAAAGATTCATGAATTATGTTTTCATGTATGTGTTGGTTTTTATTCTTTAAATGAAATCAAAGTTTGAAATTGACTTAAACTTTGCAACCAATTTGTCAATCTTGAGGTTGAATTTGTCACATGGTGCAAATTCTAAAGGATATAATGTTGCTGCATACGTTAGTAACACCCGCGTGCAGTGGTCTTTTGACCTCTGTACAATGTGTTTGGAATTCGTACTATTAATAATTATATTAATAAATTGAACTAAAAACTCATTATTAATTAACTGTTTTCAAATTTGACATGTTTATGATTCTCCAAAGATATATTAAATCTTGAGCGACTGCGTTGTCTAGTGGTAAAAGACTCAAAATATAAATCTTACATACTAGGCCAACTGCAATTGTATCGATCATTAATTATAACAGCCACGCCCTATTTACATACCTAATAATAATAAATTAATACAAATGTTTAGGCGGAACTTGATAATAATAAAAAATTTTGAAGGTCGAAAATGAACATATGTATCAAAATTTTAATATGCATACTTCTGGTACGTTTGAATTTCTTAATTAAATTTTGTGAAGATAATCAAATTTTTTGATAAAATTTTGATGGTCGAAAATGAACATATGTATCAAATTTTTTATTACACTTACTCATCATAGAGATAATCTCCGCTAAGCTTTCATGAAAAATTCATATGTTTAATCCTTAACTAGACCCCCATTGAAAGAAATTTAATTGAGAGAACAATGGAGAGGAACAAAATCCCTTTAGGCGTGAGTTGGATACATCAGCAATACTTTAATTGTTTACCATAAAAAAGAATAAAAATTCTAAACAACACATAAACATTTTTTTTTTAAAATAAATTTCTTTATTACAATGGGGAAAAAAAGAACCTAAACTCCAAGTAAATGAGACTAGAACCTTTAATCTTTCGAGCTTGGGTGGAAACTTTTACTATCCAAATAGCCCACTCACTCTAAAAACGTATGTCAAAACTAAAAGACACAGAATATGAGATTTCTTAATCTGAATAATCATACTGATGGATGATAAATTTTTGTTGGGTGAATATGAAATGTGTTACTAACATATGTAAACTATAAACAAAAAGAAGTTTGAAGATAGATCCAAATGAATAAATTCACGAAGAGTAGTTGATTGCATAAATTTTAACGAAATTAACTTTTAAGTAACAAACCTGATTTGCCCTAATTTCTTTTTCGTCAAGTAATTAAAAACTAATGCTGTTTATATGTAACACCTAAGACACAGGGCATCTCCGATGTAACTATTAATTGGAGAAAAATAGAGTACCACATAGAATATATAGACACAAAGTTAAAAAAATCATATAAGTACAATGTAAATATAGATAATGACTATGAAAATTATGAGGTAAAAGACAAGAAGATATTTTAAGGATGACCCTAAGACATCTAGAGAGTCTTTTAGACAATGTCTGAGTGCCACATCATCATTTTTTATTTTAAAATTTTATTTTTTAAACTTTAAAATATTTTGACTTTAAATTTATATTGTTAACGAATATTCTTCAAGTACTATCAAACAGGATCTATAGTCTTTATATTTTTTTTATTAAAAAGTTGACAAATAATGTCACTAGCATTTTATTGACAATATCATTAAAAATGAGTTTTTTAAATCTAACTATAAACAAATTTTTTCGTGTTTAAAAATACTCGTACGTCTATATTTTTGGAAATCCTATTCAAACATTGATCCACTTGGAATAATTTAGTGAATAGTTTTAGATGTACGTACACCAATAAAATGATACCACAACACGTACTTGATCTGATCTGAACCATCAACAAAGTTTCCTCCCATTTACCCGGAAAGTGCGAAACACGCTCGCAAAGAGTCCCCATGCCACCCCACCCTACACTCCATAAAAAATAAAAAGGGGATTTTTGTGTTTAACCCAGAAAATTTAAATTATTTTACTTTTAACCCACTTCTTTTAAAAAATTAATAATTGACCAAAGGAGTGGATATTACTAAATATATATTTTACAAAAAAAATTATTATATTTTTTTTCTTTTATGTTTACTCATCTTACCCTTTTTTGAATTTTAGATTTAAATTTATTAGTCACCTCAGTTGTTGCTAGATTGGAGGGGTTTATTTTAGGAATTTCTATAATTTTAAATTCAAATTTAAAAGTTTTAAATTCAATTTTAAAAGTTTTAAAATTTTAATTTCATAAATGTAAAGTACCAATGATAATTTTTAATTGTCTTACTAGAAAAATTAAAAAGTTGACTTGTAGTATTATAACATCAAACATCAAATATTAATTTGGAGCATCTAGATGACATATTAGACGTAAATATTACACACAATAAAAATTAAAAACACAGTTATATTAAAAAAATATTATACAAGTAAAATTAAAGACATGGTCATATATTATCAAAAAATAGATCACACAAATAAAACTAAACACACAATTATATTAAAAATATCAAACATTAAGATTGGATTATCTAGAAGACATATTAAACACAAATAATATACACAACTAAAACTAATAATATAATCATATAATAAAAAAGAAGTAGCTACATGCCTAATATTTCTAGAAACATTTTTATATAAAAGGATTTAACAATATGACTAGCAAAGTAAATTTAGGGGCTAAGTAGCTATTAAACAATCTAAAGATTACAGTCATTTAATCAAATCAAGTATATATGTCCATAATTTGAATTTTTTACTACACTACTACTATCAATAATATATCTAAATATGAGATAGACTCTTTAAAAAAAAAAATAAGAGATACATTAAATTAAATTGGACTTGAGTGAAAACCATGGTGGTCTCTCAAGTGTGGAGAGAGGCGGTCAAATGAGCCCAAAACGGAGATCGTGTTATTGGCAAAAGACCTCTTCTATAGTGACTCTCTTGTTAACCCATTTAACTTGAAACCACATTCTTTCTCTCCTCCTCTCTATCCATATGAGTTATTATTCTAGCTAAGGGTTGTGTGTGAGAAACAATAGAGAGGAAGGGTTGTAAAATGAAATTAAAAAGAAAGGAGATGAGTTAAAGAGAGATCTTATTGAAGATGACAAAAGGGTTGGGGGTTTTGGGGTTGAAAGGTGGGTCGTCTTCTTCTTCTTTTCTTTTCGTTTTTTAAATAGAGATTGGGTATGTTGTTAAAGATGTATTTGATTACTTTTTCCAAATTGTTTAACTATTCTAATATATACCAATCAAGTTACTGTTATATTTAAATATTAATTGGATCTCATTGCTTAATAATTTATTGCTTAATAATTTAAGGGTAATATTGGTACTATACATGTATTTATATCTTTGTAATTGAAAAATATATATACTTATTTAAAATGGGCTAAATACAAAACAAATGGGTAAAATCCTTATTATTGGGCTAAATCCTAATTTAGCAAATGCAATGGGTACGAGTATATAACCCCCCAAAATCGTGGGCTAAATCCTAATTTTCTAAAACAAAAATTGACTTGTCAACTCTATAAGTTGACTCTCTCTTTCCAAGTCTCCTCCATCTCCTATTATTTATAGAAGATATTCCCCAATAATTAATCATCATCTTCATCCACAGAAATCCCGGATCAGCATCTCTCTGAAGTTTCTTGATATATTAATTTTCAAGTTAATTGATTGAATTATGTATTCTTCAGATCTGACGGAGGCTGAGGAGTATAAAAAGTTCTGGACAACTCCACCGGCCGTTTCCCGACAAGCCCCGGCTACAGGGATTCCAGTCATCAGTAATTCTTCCACCACCGACCATTTCTCCTCCTCTGCCGACTACACTACTACTACTAATACTAATACTAATGGTAGTACAATATCATCCCAAGCCCATAATTCCCAAATTAAACCAAAACCAAAGGTTCCTTGGTCCACCGGCCTCTTCGATTGCTTCTCCGACGTCAACAATTGTATGTATATATATATATGCCTCCAATACACAAACTAACTTGCTCTCGATCAACAATTTCTTTCTGTCCCTCGCGCCATCTATGGCACTTGTGGTTCCAAAAAATAAATTAATTAATTAACGGCTCGATCTCTTGATTTTGATTTGATTATATATGTTGGTTGCAGGCTGCATAACATGTTGGTGTCCATGTATTACTTTTGGAAAGATTGCTGAGATTGTTGACAAAGGATCTGCTTGTAAGTAGTAGTATTACATATACATTTATATATATATATATATATATTTATATATACTTTAATTTTGTTAATTAATTAATTAATTTGGATGAGAGTATGTATGTATGTTTGTGGTGTGCAGCTTGTGGAGCAAGTGGGGCACTATACGCGCTGGTAGTGTGCGTGACGGGATGTTCGTGCTGCTACTCGTGCTTCTACCGGGCTAAGATGAGGCAGCAGTACTCGTTGCATGAAAGCCCCTGTGGTGATTGCTTGGTTCATTGTTGTTGCGAGTGCTGTGCCTTGTGTCAAGAGTACCGTGAGCTCCAATTCCAGGGTTACGACATGGCCGTCGGTCAGTATATATATATATAGAGATCTTCTCTCCTTTTCTGCGCTACCTTTTATACATGCGTATATTTATTTATTTTCTCTTAAATTAAGTTAAGAGTAACCTATAGGACTTTGCTATGCTCAAAATTTGTAACTTTATTAAAAGTTACGGACAAATTTCAATCACATATTGGTCAACATAATAAAATCAAATAAAGTTTTAATTTAAGTTTTATAATTACACAATTTCACCTTCATCTTTATATTATTAATATTTTAAATCTTATTATTAACCTCACGTAAGTTAAATAATTTTTTTATTATTTCTTTTACAAATTATGTTAATTACTTTTATATTAAAAAAATAATTAAAATAAAATATTTATATTTTAAGATATTCCAAATTAAGAAAAATTTTGTAAATTTTTTTTATGTACCAAATTAGAAGTATATCAATTTCTCATCACAAGTTTAAAGAAGTTGACCACTTCCACTCAAACTCTATCTTTAATAATAAAACAAAAACCTATTACAATTAAAACGATAATTAAGATTAGGAGTCTATTTTATCTTTTGCACAAATCCATCCATGTTATATTTACATAATTATTAACTTTCTCCATAACTAATTTCTCTATTTTATCTTTTGGCTCTCCCATAATAAAAGTTCTCATATAACTAAAATTTTTGGTGATGTTAAGGAAATTTATATTTAGTGACAAAATTATAAATTTCGTAAACAAATTTCATAGATACGTTAAAATGTGTGGCGGCATTTGTCTATGAGTTTTGTGAAAATTGACGAATGATTAGTTCATCATTTCTTTTTTAGAATATTCAAAAAAATAATTCATAGATATGTTATGTTCAATCCATTTTTATATTTTAAAAAAATATTTAATTTAATTACTAAAAGTGAAGAGTTACTTCAATACTTTTTTTAAAAAAAAAAAACAAACGGTGATAAATTTAGTTGGTTCTTTTGGTGGAGTGGAGGAGATAGGAGTTAAGCTTATATTTAAAAAATTAAAGATAATTTTTAAAATGGAATTTATAATATTTATATGAATTAAACTGTTAATAATAATAAAAAAAAAAGATAACATTTGACAATTATTAAAAATTTAATTTAAAAAAGCAAGTAATATGAACGTGTGGCCATAAATGGTCTGTAAGTTTAAAAGAAACTTACAGACCTTACTCTATCATTTTCCTAACCTATATCATATATGTTTTGAAAGAGAGTTTTAATTTGAAAAGAAATGGACAAAAAATGAATGAAAGTTTATCCGTTATCGCTTGGAAATTTTTTACGGAGAGAATATGAGAGAAAGGGAAAAAATATTAATTTAAACTTTCTCTCCAAATTGAAAAAAATCAAGAAGAAGAGAAAGTTTTTTTAATACAAACTTATTGTATTAACAATTTTATCCTTAAAACACTAACAAATCTTTAAAAAGATGCTATTTTTTCTCCTTTTTTTGAACTCACAAACACCAAGGATAAATTGTAAGATTCTCTTCCTTCTTATACTCCCAAAAAAATTATTTTTCTTTCTCGCCCTTTCTCTTCCCTTTGAATTGATATTTTCTCTCTTTTCTTTTCTCTGACAAACTCCCAAACACAACATAAAAAAAAAAAAGTGAACAGCCCATTTAGGTAATCAGAAAGAATATGAAATTAATCGATCTTGATCACTCTTAAATTAAGGCGTTGATTTGTTGTTCTACACTGGGTTTATGTCTGTCATTTTAATTGTTCGTAGGATGGCATGGAAATGTTGAGAGAAAACATCGTGAAATGGAGATGGCCCCTGTAGTTGAAGATGGAATGAGCCGATGAAGTATTATATATTAATTTAACTAATGATATAATACTAGTGCATGTTTCATACAGTGTCAAAAGTTGTCTGTATAATTAAAATTAAACTTATTTTTTGTAGTGGTATCCCAAATACCCTACGACTTTGTAGTATGATTATTGTAATTTGTATATGGGTATGTGAACCACTTTATCAATCATAAATACGCTACTCATTAAAAAGGGTATTATAAGGGCATATATATGAAATATATTATAAATTAAATAATTAGGTTTTACATGATAATTTATGCATTATTTACTATACATTGTATTTTTGTTATTTCTACATTTATGTTTTTATTATTTGTCTTTTAAAATGTATGTTAGCATTATTCTATTACAAATATTGTTTAAATAACATGGGTAGGTTTCAAATTTGGTTGATCTAAAATGATGAGTTAAATGCACATTGTTAACAAGTTAAGGTAGGAAATTCGAAATTGACTTGCATCATTTCCGAGACACTGCTAATACTCATAAAGATGTATATTTTGTTGATAAATGGATGGTTTTTGCCTAATGCAAGTGTTCATACGTGCATATTATTAATTTTGGCCATTCCCCTCTTTTATGCTGAAAAATGAAAAAATAAATATATAAAACTAAAGATCCCTAAAGACTGCTTTACCGTGATACTCGTTTCTGTTGTCGGAAAAAGGCAGAAAAGCCTGGCCCCGCGATTCTTTTATGATATGGCCGGGGCAGGGCAACAATAAACCATACTTTACCCAATTTGTGGCCTGTCCGTATTTCTGCATTCCCCCAACCTCTTTGTTTTCATTCTTGCTTTTGTGCGCTTCGTTTGTTTCAGGTGTGGTACACGTATACAATTAAAGAATTATATTTTTTTTATGTATAATCGGTTAAGAAAGGCCAAAGATAACATTAAGAAAGGCCATGGTGATTTTGAGTCTAAACTTTTTGCTTGGTACTAACGATGCAAAAACAAATTAATTAAATATACATTATATCACATTTAATTGGATGTCCATAAATCAATAGCGTGCTACACTTAGTAAGTCTTATCGATTATTTTTACTGACATACATTATATAAATTATACTTTTGCAAATCTTGCGAAAGTAGAACCCATAATAAAACAAAAATATTAAAAGTACGAGACTAGATTTAAGATGAGGAAATTAGTCTCTGGTTCTTATTTTTTCCAATATTTTGTGGATGCGACCCTTGTTCTTTTTTTTCTTTTTTTTTTTAAAAAAGCTGGTGCTTCCTCAAGTTTAGTATATGTGATTTCTGTGTCACAAGTTTGATATTAATTAGTAAACTGAGATTTTACGGTCATAGGTACGTACGATATATGTGACCAAGATTTGTATTTGTATATCTTTGTCTTCGGCAAAGGTGGATGCCATAATTGAAGAATCACAAAATTAAAAAAAAAATGAGTGGACTACATTCAAAAACTTTATTTTGACAAGGATCGAATTGTAAAAGACCACCCATAAAGGAAAAAAATATATTATTAATTCAGTCAGAATCATCATTCTTTTTTAAACATACTAAAAATTAAAAGTAGGAGAACAGATTTAAGATACAGTTAGCATAAAATTAAGTTGATAACGGATTGGGGCTGTAAGTAGAGTTTATATATATACAGGTAAATAGAGAGAGCAAAGGAATCATTAGAATCAAGACTTCGTTGGACTCTTCCAGGTCTACTCTCTCTCTCTCTCTCTCTCTTTGTTTTCGTTTATCTTTCTGTCTTCTCATATAAATATATATATATAGAGAGAGAGAGAGAGACTGACACTTTCCTCCATATATATATACAGGAGAAGTCCATCCAGGCCGGGCAGTAATATTAATTTAAAATTAGTAAGCAAGCGTTATAGATCGATCGAGGAGTGAAGTGATGGAGGAGGGATCAGGAGCAGAGAAGGAGCTGGAGAGGAGGACCAAGTACTTGAACAGTCTTCTCTTACAAAAGAAGAAGAATAATAACAGAGAAAGAAATGATGATGATGATGATCATAAGCAAAAACAACAACAACAACATAATAATAATAATAATATTAACATTAATGATCCTCTCAACATTCGCGTGAGGGCTTCAGACATGGCTCCCGAATTGCAAAAGACGGCTTTCAAGTGTGCCAGAGACAACCTCGACTCCATGCTCCATTCTTCTAAGCTCGACAGCAAACGCCTCGCTCTCGCCCTCAAGAAGGTACTCCCATTCCTACTCCTACCCTTCAATTTCTCTCTGCTATCTTTTTTTTGTGCGGTCAACTTTGCGTTTTGTTATGCTATGTTAATTGGAAAATGTTAACAAACAATATACTATAAATATATATATATATATATATATTTTTTAATAGTATAGAGGTGGTCCATTTGTTTACTTAGAAATCCATCTACAAAATTTCATTTTCTATTTTAACTCAACTCGTGTTCTTTAGTTTTCTGTCAGTCACCTTTTTCCAAAGGAAAATAGCGAAAAAAGTTTTAGGTGTTATGTTACTATTTTGATTTATTTTTCATAAAATCCAACCTTTTGGGCAGGAATAAAAAAAATTATACATTAAAAAAAATATTGAGAATAAAGAGAACATATAATCAAATTATTTATCTCATTTTTAACTTTCACATTAAAGTTATTTATTTTTTGAACCATTTTTCAACTTTTACGCCCACAATATATGTCTTCTTTCTATTTCCGTTCAAAAGTTTCGCAGCAATATGACTGATTGGCTGCAACTATTTGTTCTCTCTTTTAACTCTTTCCTCCCCTTGTCCCCACAACTTTAATAAGATAAAAACATATTATATATATATATAGGAATGAATGTGTTTTTTCTGAATTCACATTTTTCTCCCGGTTTGCTCTGAAAAGCGGAAAATAAATAATATATAAGTTTTCCTTGTAACCTTCTTTCACTGTCTATGAAATACACCCTTAATATTAGTAAAGCTATTTTATGAGTGACATAACATCATCCAATTTATTGCTAGCTTGACCTTAAAATTTCTCTCTCTTTTATTTTCTTCTTTAGTTATGTTACTTCTCTGTTTCCCAGTTTTGGTCGTAATTGCCTTCATGTCCACGATGGATAAAGTTGATTTTTCAATGTTCAAAACCTAATTGGTTACGCTATTTATAAGCAACAATCAAGTATAAAAAAAATTGTTCATTGAAAAAGAACAAGTACAAAACTAAAAATTAAAGAAGAAATTAAAATGAAAATCAAGGAAGATATAGATAGAGACAAGTTAGACTAGTCAACCATCCAACAGTCTGGAGACGGAAAAAACAGCCTTTGGCTCAGAACCATACAGCTGATAAAATCAGAAGGGGGAAGGAAGGGCATTGGCCAAAATGGACACATGCAGATAAAGAAAGAAAGAAACAGTCAAGGTAACACCACCCTTCATATTTCTACTATCTTTTCATATGAAAATAACTGCCACGAGGTTATTGCTAGGATGGAAAGATAGTAAAGGCTCCAAAGAAAAGGATACATATATATATATATATACAAGAAAATTAAAAATTAATTAATATGGAATGCAATTAAATTCGGTGTGTAAATTAATTGTGTAGATTTTATTTGTTTTGGGACGTAACAATAATTCACATATATTCATTTAAATCAGACTAGTTTGACTTTAGTATTTGCCAAAGGTCATTAAAACACTAAGGCTCCGTTGCAAAGATGGCAAAAGAAAATAAATTTAGTTAGTTTGTGTGAAAAGATAAAAATAAGGTGAGAGATGTTACTCATTTTATGAGTATATATCCTCCATCCTTCAATGTTTTTGGTGGAAAATTTTTACTCACCATCAAGCAAAGAAAATTTCTTCATGGGAAAACTTAAAAATCAAGAGGATATCACCTCTATCACTCAACTTATTTTCCATCTTTTCATCAAAACTAACTCAATTTATTTTCTTTTTCCACCTTGCAATCAAACAGAGCTAAGAATTGTATAATTATTTTGAAGTGGTAGATAAACATTCTGTCCAAAATAAAAGCTTGCATGATAATTAAGTATATATATAACAAATAAACAAAAACATAGTATCAAGTTTTAAAATCTAATTAATAATTATAAGAAAATCATAATATCAATCTACTATACAAAGATGTCATATATACATAATAAAAATTTGTCACACTAAATTCTTTTAATTAGTACATAGGTGGTCAAGTATACTCTTAATTAGAGACATAAGAGAGAAATAGAGTTTTACCGGGTCTTTAAGATCTGTAGATAGTTAATTCTACTAAAAATATATGGGATTATTATGCACGATACCAAACATTAATATAACACGTATATAAATAATAGATTATATAACCGACAAATTATTGAGCAAGTGCAATAAACGTGGTTATTAATACCAATTTTTAATGATATTGTCATCTAACAAAACAATATTTAAGTCTTTCTGATTTCTTCTTTGTTAAAAAAAAAAAAATTTGGATGCTTTGGACATTGTTGTACTAATCTTTATTTACTTTTATTTAAATTAATAATATATTTGTTTTCACTATTGAGTACACACACACATAGATATATATTATATTTACTTACCATATTTAGATCTCTTCTTTGTAATTATTATTGATTCTAACTACAATTAACCGAAAGGATCCAACATAGCAGTTATTTGTGATGAGTATTGTATATATCAATACCGACTGTAATTCATTGTCGTTTTAATTTATTTACTTAGCTTTGATGACCTATATCTATATTACCAATATGGAAAAATAAAGACTACCAAATAACAAAATACTTTAATAATTTTGAATTCTGTAATCCTTTTGCTAAATTCTGAATATACTTTAACATCAACTATGCCAACATTAAATAAATTTAGGGTATATACTCAAGCATAATACTAATATTACTCCAAGATAGGCACTCCCATATTAAAGAGAAAAAATTGAAATCCTATGTTTGATAGTTACGAAATATATTAATCTTGTGTCTTAAGCAAGTGAGTTTAATTCGATCGTATATAATTATTAATTATATTTAATTTCCTATATATACGGACTTTTTATCTTAATCTTAAATAAATGAAAGATTCATTTTATTTTATCTGGCTGCTATGTCTCTCTCTTTATATACATAGGGCTTTCACCAATTTCTAAGATCACAAAAACTATAAAGGAAGTTTCTTTTAGTAATAAGAGAAGATCCGAAAATTTTAAAACAACAAATAAATCTAAAAGTTTGACTAAACATCCGCGAAAATCCAATATAGCCTAATTAAACAATTGATGATGATTACTTTTTATGTTGAAATATTCACACAGTTCCGATATGCTCAACTATAACTTGTTTTAGAAAAATTCCGTGTATAAATGAAATTGACAATCAGTAGTATGTAGAAATTCGAGAAGAAAATTGACCCGAATCTTGTGTACCACACAATTTTCTTAAAACAGTTACGCTGCCTCACTGGAAGTGTTTAGAGCTGCTTACGGCGTTTGTTTCATATGATAAAACGGGTTAGAGCATCTACCTTAAGCACAAGATGTGTTACTCAGAATGAACTGAACATGTATTCTAACGATATCACCAAATAAACGAAGAAGAATTTTCGTAGTGTGTTTTTGTGTAAATTGTGTGTAGTTTTATATAAATTTTCCATATATCAGAGCATTTCCTACGCGGATTACTGTTCACGGATGAACAGTACGGATTGGTCATTTTGGCATGCTTCCCGATGGAATTTTTTGATGAAATTTTGTGGGGATGTTCTTCATCGTGTGTAGAACATCTCCACCAAATTTCATCAAAAAATTCAACCGGGAAGTGGGTTAACTATATGATTGAAAAATATTGGATTTTATAAATCCATTTTTGGACCAATATTTTTCAATCACGTAGTTAACCCACTTCCCGGTTGAATTTTTTGATGAAATTTGGTGGAGATGTTCTACACACGATGAAGAACATCCCCACAAAATTTCATCAAAAAATTCCATCGAGAAGCGTGCCAAAATGACCAATCCGTACTGTTCATTCGTGAACAGTAATCAGCGTAGGAAATTTTCCATATATATATATATATATATGTAGTATAGGTATAGGTATAGGTATAGATTACCCAAAATCTGTTTGGTAATGTTATATATGTATGGAGTGCTTATGATTGATTTATGTGGCTTCGAAGGAGTTTGATGCGTCGTACGGGCCAGCGTGGCACTGCATTGTGGGGACCAGCTTCGGCTCGTATGTCACACATACCCTAGGAGGTTTTTTGTATTTCTCGATTGACAAGGTTTACATCCTTCTCTTCAAGACTGCGCTCGAGCCTCTGGACAATTCTAATTAGAAAGGTTTTAATACTTCAAGCAGAGTCTGTGATTCTCATAATCATTTCCTATATAAATTGTCCTTTTAGTTATAAACTTAAATAGTTAGTTAAGACGAAACAGAAAGAAGGGGTATTGGAGAGCAGGGTTGGTAAAAATTTGCATTTTTCTCTTTTGGCTGTGATGTACCTATTGTTTGAATCTAAAGTCTGAAAACTGAATTCAAAGTCCAAAACTTAAATCTGAAAATTATGTTTGTATTCTGCCTGAATGCAACATTTGAGGCTTATTTTTCTCAATGTTTCAGTTATCCATGTAGTATTAGTTCAATTTTTTGTTGGACTATCTTGATGTTATCTATTTGTTTCTCTTGGTCAAAAAAAAAAATAAGATGTTGGCTCACATCCTAATCCTTACTATAGTTGATTCAACCTATAATAAAATAGACACATGGATATTGCTCATATTTCATTTCTTCGACTAGTTTAGCGATGATAACAATGACCCACATCACTTCAGTGGCAAGAAGATAGAAGAATATATTATCATCTTTCATTTCCGACAAGTCAACTTGACATTGGCTAACAGATTACAATACACCGCAACATAAGAGATCTTCTAATAATGGCATTCCCTCTAGCTCCGAAATATGGTTTCACATGCTCAATCTTCTTCACACAATTACCACTTACAACAAAAATAGCAGCAATACAAATATTGAACAAAAGCAGCACGCTTGCTACGTGGAACAAGGCCTTAAAGAAGTTAAGGAAGAAGGTTTTCCTGCAAAAAGGCTCCATTCCACACGTTTCAATCTTATGGGGAAAAAAATGGCACCCTCAAATAAAGAACAATCTGCTACAAATGGATTAAAAAAGAAATTGCACTTGATAGAATTCATCACCTTATAAGTAAACTGCACTCCAAAGTAAAACACCAACTATTACAGAGCACGCTAAAGCATCAGCATTATGGAAATATTGTGAATGACAGCCCGATGCAGTCGAATTTGAAGAATCAAATGGAGCAACTATTGTACCATTTTTTGAGGCAACATTTCTCCCGCCACTACATGAACAAATGAAGCAAACAATAACACAAAATCTTCAACACAAGTCCATATATATCACAAGTGAAAATAGTCAATGGGTTATGCTAACCGAACAAAATGATAGATAAGTATACTCCCTGATAAAATAGGAAAAAAAATTGCATTAATTATCCAGCGACCAACATTTGATTTCTACTATAATATTCAAGCTTGGTCAAAAACCGATTCCAAAATCAGTTTCTGACCAAGAATAATGTCATCCTAGCCTCCGACCCAGGGCACAGGGCACCAGCAGGTAGTGATCCAGTGAGGTTAATGTCACCGGTACGTTTTTGCTCAAGGACATTTTAGGTATTTACATGTTATTCTACCTCGATTATATTGCCACATAATCACAGACTTTAGACAAAGTGGCAAAATCAGAGAGGAACTTCAGCTGAATTTGGAAACATGAGGATGCAAAATCAAAATGAAGATAAGAAGTAATGGTTTATACCTTCCTGGAAACACGCAAGACGAACGACCTGCACCAACGGAACAATAAATCATTAATATCATAGCAATGCCACCAAGAAATATATTAAACTTAGAACGTGAAAGATGTGTGCTTTCACAAAGAATCATATGAAAACCGACTCCATACTTGGGTTTGTGGTAGTAATGGTAGCCACACCATTGAAGTTACAGGTTCCTTCAGCAAAGGCCATTTGGTGATAATACGCATCAAAAGCATATGTTGCATGAGCAGCCACAGTATCGGGCTCATAACACGGTTCCCCTTGCAACAGCGGAGAGCAATCCACCTTCCCGGGCCCACAAGCCCAATCCAACGCTGCTTGCAGCATCTTTGCATCAGCACTACCCTTTGCAACACAATATGTTTGGTTAGTAGTGTCATTTGCCAAAACGGGCCCAGAATCCGTCAACTGTAGGATATAAACCGGCACCCCGTTGGCATCAAAAAGCCCCCAATTCTTCTCTGAAATGGACCCAGGCCTCAACTCTTCGTTGTAAAGCTCATAAATGTATGTACTAATTGCCACCCCAGGGTGTTTGGGAGTACCAGTGTTGTTAAGGACATGCTTGATAAGGTTACTGTTGTAAACATTCGCATTATTGAGAGTTGCGTCTGGCTCAGAGGAGTCACCGTTCGAAGGCCAGCCAGATTCCGTCACTATGATGGGAATATTAGTAAAGTTTAAATAAGACATAGCAAAATAAGCTGCGTCAATAACTGCATCAAAGACATTAGTATAGTGCAAGAGCGTGTTGGAATCCACGGCTTCCTTATTTGGAGGGAGAGGGCGAAAGAGCGCATAGTCCAATGGGATAACGCCATTTGATTCCATGTAATCATAGTAAGGGTATACATTGAGCATAAGAGGCGAACCGGTGGACTGCAAGAACTTGAGCAAGGGGACTATGACTGGGTCCCATGAGCGGTTGAAAAATGCTTGTGAGGGTGGGAACGAGTCGAGGATAATGGAAGAGGAATGTGGGGTTGAGACTTTGATCTTAGAATCAAGATTGGCGTCTACAAGGGCAGATTGGATGAATTTGAGGGCAGACACGAGGATTGGGGCTGCGTTTGGGAGGGCAGTGAGGACTTCCGATCCAACGGCTATGGACGTGATGTTGGTAGCAGGGACATGAGTGAGAATGTTGCGAGCAACCCAATTGGCCGCAGTGGTATTGGACTGACCAATGGCTAGTAGTTGGTCATTGGGAACAGAGACGGTGACACAGATCCCAGTGTTAGCAAGAGCGAGTAGCATGGCTTGATCAGTGTCGTGGAGCCTGACGTTTCGAATTTGCTGAGCTTTTAGAAGAGCCACAACTTGAGTTGGATTCGGCATGTCCGAGATGTCTGTGCCTATGTTCACACCAACGAAAGCCTCTGCAGAAAATGAAAGTACAGATGTAGGTTTTAGAAAAAGGAAATGCTATATAACCAAGAAAATGTATCAAAAGTTGTAGCCCAAATTAATTTGTTCCACAAATCTCTATTCGGGGATTTAGGCGAGAAAAAGTGATGAATAGTTTAGATGTATATACACTTTCTTTCGGGATGTCCTTTCGGGATTTTATTTGGGCTAGCTAAGTGAGCTTGTTTTAGGTGGGTTATGGCCAGCATTGGTGTTAATATGTCTTTGTGTATGTACCAAAATACGGATTTCGTTGGGTTAAATGAAGAAAACCGAATTGGAGACTTCACAAATTTTATTTGAAAGGAAATATTGGCATATACATTTCTGATTTCATGCATAATGCATTATAGTACAGAAGAAAAAAGAAAGCCTACAAGATAATCATTACTCCATAGCAAATTGAAATTCGCTCTTTTCTTTTGATGATGTATCAAATTAAGAGTAACAGTTTAGAGATGTACTTAGAATCTTGGGATATTTAGACAGTTTTTATTTTGGCCAGTCGTTGCATTATGTATTTGGTATACACTATACTGTGCACATATTATTGCAAAGGACATCAAAGACTGAGAAAAGGAAATAAGGTATCTTTGGGAATCTTTTATTAAAGTGTGGAGGACAATAATTCAAGTTTTGTCATAACTCAGAAGTGTCATTGTTATTCTTCTGCCATCAAAGGCATACACAAAGTAACCAAACAAAAAGCTGAGGAGGGCAATTGTGGCAAACTAAATCAAATAGTAGGATTATGGGATCTGGCTAACACAGATATTGTCTTCCACAAGCATGGCCTTGTTCTTGTTGACACTGGCATATTTGGAAGTGAAAAAATAGAGAGGGGCAAAATATAAAGACCAATTGCTAAACTAGAGGAGGTTTCTTTTAAGTACAAATGTACATTACAAAGGAGCAAGAATTGCACAAAGGAATTGAACAGGAGATGCATATCAAGATATATAAAATGCATAAACTATATGTTGGGGTGGGGGGGATTGTGATTCTAAAAATGTTTATTAAAAAAAATAAAATTTACCTACTTCCAATGGTACACAATGCCCTTTTGGATCATCAAATGTTGTATACAATGAATTATTGACAAGAAACATAGTCATAGTTGAGTACCAATGGGAACTACAGGACAGTGTCACAGATATTGAGATTTTTTTAATTAACTTGCTCAAGTTGTGTACATGTTCTTATCTTTTAAAAAACAGTTATAAAGACCCAGATAGAACTATGGAGATTATTTTTATTATTATAAATATTGTTAGACACTTGAAGTGAATAATTGTCAGAATTTATGGGCTTTAGTTTTACATACATATAATATTTGGATGTCATGTTAACCTTCAAAAAAGTAGATTTAGTTGGACCCAAATGCGTTCTGTGCTACTTATATTGATAATTTTACCCAAAAGTGAATGTGTTATGGTCCTCCATTACTATTTTTAATCAGCTGGATCTGGGGGGGTTGGTTTATTTTTAGATGATTGGGGACAAAGCGGAAAAAGGGTAAATAATTTATTAAGGGGGACCATAGAAGATTACAAAAGTAGTAGAAAAAGGAAGAGAATCTCCCTCTATTTATATCTAAAGAAACATTAATTTTTACATTACATGTAAACCGAGGTTTCTAAAGTAAACAAAGATTATGACTTGGAAGTGTGTACTAATTAATCAGTTTTTGGCTTTTGCCCTTTTAATTATTTGAGGGCTACATAGGAAGCCTTTGTTCTACAGAGTTTCAGCAGGAATCTTATGAATAACAAATAATACTTTATTTTTAAATTAAGGGAGCTCTAAATCTCTCCCTTAATTCTTTAAAAAAAAAAACCTCCCTTAATCCTAAATTGATAGTTCAAATTCAAAAGACTGCCATTAAACACCACACGCACATTAATCACAAAAGAATAGCTCGATCAGTTCAAAGAAAGATGCGATAGAAGTGCCTGAAAATTAAAGTTTTTGTATAAATAAATTAAAAGTGGAAACAAGATTAATATCCATATGATTCTAAGGAAGCAAAACTAAGACTAAATATGTAATTAAGTAAAGATATGTAAACAAAGAAAGAACTCACCATCAGCTGAAACAGCAGACTCAAATAAAAGAAGCAGCAGCAGTACTACTGATACACCACCCATTGCTTTTTTTTTTCTTTTCTTTTCTTTTCGAAGTTTCAAAACTTTCAACTTTCAAGATCACATAACCCACTGATGAATAATAACCTGAAAGAGGAGACCCAGAAGATGGGAAATGTAGACAGTAGAAAGAACAGGAGAGGGAAACTGTGGAATGTAGAGTAGGAAGGACTTCGGGTGGGAGGGAAATTTTTAGATATAATATTTGTTTTGTACAAATCAGAGGGGGAGAGAGATTTGTCAGACAGTGGACGGCTAAGATTGAACGCATGATGCTGTTCCTCTTCAGATTGAATTGAAAGCTCTGATTTTGGACCAACCGCGAAACACTTTTCTTTCTGGGTAAAGCCCTGCGCCGAGTGTCAGAGCCCTTTAAGCACTGTTTGGTAACACGCACCTTCTTTCTTTCTTTACGTGGGACTCCAACATGGAATTAATGAGAGTATTGAAATATAAATTTTTTTACTTCGGTAAAAGTTAGTGAAAGTTTTTACATTAGAATTACAATAAGAGTGAATAGCTCATTTTGTCATTAAATTTTGATTACAGTATTATTTTAGCCAATTAATTTTAAAAAATATTATTCTATTTATTAAATTTTTGGGCAAATTGTAAAATAATCATTCCGTCTAATTATTTGTTAAATTAGATGGATTGAAGTCATGTGCAAGACACCTGACTTCATATAAAGCTATTTTTATCATAATATTGCCCCAAAACCAACATTTGTCTACAATTAGTACCGTTCCAAAATGAGTCATAGATAGTGTATAAAATAGAGCAGTACACCCATCAAATAGAGTAACAAATCTAAACCAAAAGGAGAAGGAAAAGAGAGAGAAAAGACTAAGGGGAAAGAGAGAGAGAGAGAGAAGAGAGAAAGAATAAGGGAACATAGAGAAAAACATAGCAACATAACAGTGCATTACTATTGTGGTAGAGTAACCCAAGTAAAGACATCAAACACTCCACAAAATTCAGGAAGAAAGTTCTTAACATGCCCAGAACATGTAGATTCAACAAAACTAAATGAAAGAAAACTTGTGCTTCATTTGTAAAATTGAGCTGTAATTGTAAAATAGCAAATTATCTTTGCAATTGAGCTGCAGTTGTAAAACCCACGCCATTGCCCACTCCCCCCCCCCCCTCTCTCACTACCACTGCAATACTGCATTTGCCCACTCTGCCACTAACCTCAATTTTCTTTCATTTAGTTCAGTTTTGTTGAATATACCTCTTATCTTATGGGCTTCTTAAGAACATTCTTCTAGATTTTGAGGAGTCTTTGATGTCTTCACTTGGACTACTCTACTATAATAACAATGGACTGTTATGTTGTATGTTTTCCTCTATTTTTCCTCAATTTTTTTTAATCTTTTTTCCTTATCTTTTTTTTCTCTTTTTGGTTCAGATTTGTTGCTCAGTTTGCTGGGTGTACTGCTATGTTTAATATACTATATATGATTCATTATGGGGGGATTTATTGGAGGGAATAATGCTTGTTGCAAGCAAATGTTAATTTTGGGGCAATATCATAAAAATATGCTTAAATGAAGTCACGTGCCTCACACATAATTTCAATCAATTTAATTTAATAGTTAAATTGGATAAAGTGACCATTTTATGACTCGCTCAAAAATTTAATGAACAAAATAATTCTTTTTAGAGCATCTCCAATGGGGATGTTTAAAAATAGCTAACTCGGCATTGTGTAAATTTTTTGTTACTCTAATGATTGTGTAAAATCAATGCCAACTAAGATCTTGTTTATAATGACTGTATATTTTACACATCCAATTTATACCGCCAAATAGGATTTTCTTTCCACCCACTCATTCTATCTCATAATTAACTCAATCACACCACTTACATTCTCTCTCCACCCACTTATTCTCTCTCCTCATTTATGTAGTTTTGTGTTCTTAAAGTAGCTGTTTTTTATTGGACCGCTTCTTTTTACACAAAAGTATTAATATTGGCTGTTGGAGAGTAAATAAACCTATGTAATACTCACTTACCATGTAGGATTTACACAATAATTTGAACCAATCTTATTGAAGATGCTTTTAAAATTAAGTGACCAAAATAATACTTGAGCTAAAATTTAATAACCAAATAAACTGTTCACTCTTAACAATAACTCGGACACTTTCATAAATATCAATTTTCTATCTGCCAAACACTTCTTTAATTTATTTATATATATACACATTTTTATCTATATATAAAACAAGTACGAATGGTATACATATATTTTGCGCTTGTAAGTTGAGCAAATGCAAGTTCGTAATTTAGGAGGAGTTACTGCAGGTGATGACATGACATTGCATCTAGTTGCCACTTAAATGACCTCGTCTCTTCCTGTATCTTTCTTTGTTAATTGATCGGGAGAAATTCTATTGACATTATTATAAAATAAAATAAAAATCATTCCACAAAAAAAAAAGTATAAAAAACAACTATACATACCATTTTTTATTTTTGTAAAAAGAAAGATATATATACAATGTTTTAAGTAAAAAAATAATATCTTATTTGGGGTGAAAAGTTAAATATTGTCGATTTAAATATCATATTTTGGCATCAGTTAAAATCAACAACTTATTAATATATCATACAATATTTAGCCGTTTGTTACTAGGGGTGGGACCGGTTCGGTTCTTGGAAATTTTACAAAGAACCGTTTGAAGAACCGTTAATATTATAACGGTTCGGTTCCAACTGTACTTTAAGAACCGAACCGGTTATAACGGTTCGGTTCCTCAATATTGGTTAACCGTTAACAAGAAAAAAACTCTTATTAAAAATTAACCGCAAAACTTAAATTAACCGAATTATAATTAAGAACCAATAATAAGAACCGTTTATGCTTCAGTGAGGAACCGTTAACAATTTGATAATTTTGAAACAATCCCAGTAGCTACTTACTGGAGTACTGGTATCACCTGCCTACTGGTAAGCAAACAACCGTTTTTAAACTATTTTTAATAACTGTTTATAAACTATTTTTAAATTCAGAAATCACAAATAATATATTTTTATATCTACGAATTTGCTACTTTTCTCCTCACTTTTGATAAACAACCCAATGAAATTCAATTTGGAATCACCACTCTGGGCAAGATCAAACAACCCAACTAAATTCCCCAAATTAGCCCGGTTTCCATTTAATCTACTGGGCAAGATCAAATGTCTGTTCATTCAATAAGTTCATCTTTCAGATCTGAGTGAGCAAAATAATGGGAAAGCATCTATATTGGGTGAAACGACTCGAATTATAAAGGCAATGGTCACTCTCGATCTCATGACTCACGTCCACGTAGTAAAATTTTAACCAAAGAAAATAGTTGGGGATAGAGAGAGATAGAGAGGCGGAGATAGATAGAGGGAGATAGAGAGACGAGTACCTGTGAGGCTGTGACGGGATTGGGGCTGGAGAGACGAGTACCTGTGAGGCTGTGACGGGATTGGGGCTGAGACGGTGGCTGAGACGGGTGACTGAGACGGTGGCTGAAATGGGTACATGGGAACGGGGCTGAGACGGGGTCGAGTGGTCGACGGCGTCGGCGGCTGAGAGTTAGGGCTAGGGTTCTTTCGGGCAAAAGAAAAGAAAGCGGAAGTCTGGAGACTGAGGGCTCGTGAGGGAGTGAGGGACTGAGGGGTTTGTAAAAAATTTTATTTGCTTTGTTTATTTGTTACATTTTTTTTATTATTATCAAGTATATATTATATTATATAATAATTATATATATATATATATTAATATATATGTCAAATTATAAATTGAGATAATGGTTCCTTAACGGTTCTTACGGATACAAAATATGAAGAACCAAGAACCGAACCGATAATTTTCAATAAGAACCGAACCGTTAAAACTAGTAACATATTTTCAAGAACCGAACCGAACCGGTTTTTATCGGTTCAGTTCTTATCGGTTCTCCGGTTCCTGGTTTTTTTTTCCCAGCCCTATTTGTTACCAATTATTTATCAAACTTGATATTATATAGGCGACTGAAAAAATAATAATTATGCATAAATAGTATTCTTCTACTTCCGATCTTTGAAATAATCTTGAATAAAATAATCAAATTATATGTACAAAAGTATTAATATTTTGCTCATAAATAATCTTAAAAAATGATGTTGTGTACATAAATATTGGGTGATTTTAAATGCACCCACTTAATTAATCTCTTCACCCCACTTCTAAATTTTAAATTTAATTATTTTAACCTAAAATGCCCTATTTACAATTTGACTCACCCCACTAGTTTCATCCTTTTATTTTTCTTTCATTCTCTTTCTTTCAATATTCCTTCAAGAGATTGTTCCGTCTTTCTTTCTTTTAATTTTCTCTACTTTCCCTTCTCGACTACTTACTAAATCTCAGTGGCCGGTCAATTGAGTAAATCATGGTTCTTTTTTTAACAAGAAAAACTCATTTTAAATTGGATCCAGTGAGACTAAAAAAAATATTCCCAAAAAAAAATGAAACATATCCGGGAATTAATGGGCACACTAAAATCGAGTTCAAACTTCATTTTTTTCCATTGAATTGAAACATTATATTGCTAGTTTGTGTAGGAATATTGGAGAAAAATCAAGAATCAATTAAACTCTGTAATTTTCACATGTATAAATATGCATGTTTTTAGCATAATTGATCGAATCAAGAGAAAGATGGAGAAATTCCAACTGTTGATTTATGTATACATCGAAATTCTACACATATCCGTATATGCATACAAATGTCCCTTTGATTTTGTTCATTTGGATGAATGTCTTTCGTTTAATTATTTTTTTTCACATAATGATGAAATTATTCGTCACCAAATGTTCCTCATCTATAGATATAGGTTTTAATAAACTCACCCCACTTGAGGGCTGAGTTGAATGTTTTTTATCAAAACTAGTGGGGTGAGAAGCAAGTTCTCTCAAATTGGGGTGAAAAGAATAACTTTGTGGGTGCATTTAAAATCACTCTAAATATTTGATTTAGGATTGTATTTTTTTATTTTGTGCTAGAGTACTTTTGTGGTGTTTTTAAATATGCAGTGGTCTGTAATTTTTATAGGTTTAATCCCTAATTGATTTTTTGGCTTTTTAGCGGTCAATCCCTATCTTTGAAATTGTTTAATTTGCAGTCTATATTCTGGGGAATTGACAATTTAAACCCTGAAGTTTGGGTGGGTGTAGTTGCAACTTAAACCCTGTAGTTTTAGTTTTTGTAATGTAAACCTTAAAGTACATAAATCTCTACAATCGATACCTTCCATCCACCACTGTTTGAAAGAAGCAAACATGCCTTACGTGGATTGATTGTGTGTGCTTACGTGGATTGAGTTTGGAACTCTTCTTACATAAACGATATAGACAAAATCGAAAGAACATTAAAGGAGACAAAGTTAAGGCTTTTTAGGGTTGAAGGTGTCGATGTTCATCAACAAAATTAGGGCACGAAAATGTGTTATGATCTTCGCTCTTTTCAGTTTTCGAATGAAACAAATATCCCAGATTATAGTAAGTTCATCCCACAACGTTACTTGTTTTGAGGGAAATTTGTATTTTTCGATGAAAAGTGAAAGTATTATAATGTTTAATATTAAGCTTATTTGGCTGGTAATAGGTTTATTATATAGTTTAATAATTGTTTAGGGTTTTCTTTATTATTTATTGTTTTTATGTGATGTGGTCCCAACAATGTGGTCCTCAATGTTATTCAATCAATAAACATTGTTTATTTATTGTGTTTTTGTTGTTCAGAAGCTTTTAAGGTAGAAAAATATTTTTTTTCTTTATTATTGACATGTGCAGAAGGTAATAATTCATATTCTACACTTGAAATCCATCATTAAGGCTCTTTTATCACTAGAAAGAATTGTGAAAAGTGTTATATGGGAGGTACAGTCGGCTATTTTGACTATTGCAATTTTGATTTAATGTCTATGCTTGAGATTGAGGATATGCTGAAGCAGTTTAGGGTATCAATGTCTTTTACCTTGTTCTTACAAAATAGGGAGACACATAACCATGGCTGAAATTAAGAGGATGATAAGCAATTAATGTCTTTTTTGAATAGTATGTATTCAAAAAGATCAATAAATATCTACGTTGAGTCTAGTGTAGAAAATGACACAATACCTAGTGAAGTTGATGTTGTAGTTGACCCAACATGTAGTGGTAATATTGATGTTATAGTGGACCCAACATGTAGTTCACCAGTGGAAGTCCTAGTTGAGCAGTCCTTTGATCATACTGGTCTAGAAGAAGACAGTAATAATAATGGGTCTACTGAGCTTGAGTACTTCTCTGTTAGTGATTACAAGGAATATGATAAACTATTTGATAAGAACATATACCAAGAAGTTGAATAGGGTGAGTTTAAAGAAAAACTGAAGGAATGAAGATGGGATGAAGAGGCAATGATTGGAGTGATAGTAACACTGATGAGTATGAAATCTCTGATGACCTTAGAAGCCTAGATGATTCATTTGATGAGGATAACAACAACAAAAATAGGAAGAAATGGACTAAGTTTAACTATACCATAGACATGGAGGAACTAATTTTTAACCTTGGGATGTTGTTCCCATCCTCAAAAGTACTAGCCGAAGTAATAAAAAAAAACATTGTATAAAAACTTGAAAGAAGATTAAAGTAACTAATTGTGAAAGAACCAGGGTGAGGGCTGCTTGTAAATAGGGTTGTAATTGGATGATATATATGTCTCTGATGCAAGATGAGGAAACAATTCAGATCAAAACATTCTTTAATAAACATAATTGCAGTAGATCATTTGTGAACAACAATGTAACTTCCAGGTAGTTAGCCAAACATTATTTAGATAAGATAAAACCTAATCCAAAGTGGCCATTAAATTCATTTGCTGAACATGTAATGCAAGATTTAAAAGTGCTGGTTTTTAGCTTTAAATTATATAGGGCCAAGAACATTGCTTTTAATATGATAAGAGGATCTGTTGAAGAACAGTTTAGTAGGCTTCATGATTACATTACGGAACTTAAAAGAATTAATTCGGGAACAACAATTGTAATGCAAGGGGTTGCTAGTGATATAAATAGATTCCTTATGATCTGTATATGCCTTGATGCATTAAAGAATGGGTTATACGAAATTGCAGGCCTCTTATTGGAATGGATGGGTGCCACTTAAATGGTATTATTGGGGGCCAAATCCTAACTGTTATAGGCATAGATACAAACAACTCAATGTATCATGTGGCTTATGCTGTTGTAGAGAGTGAGAACAAGTCCTCTTGGTTTTGGTTTATTGAACTTTTGAAGGATAACTTTAGAATTGTTAACACATATGGCTGGACATTCATTACTGATAAGAAAAAAGGTCATATACCTGCACTTGAGCAATTATGCCCAAATTCAAAGCACATAACATGTGCAAGGCACTTGTATAATAATTTCAAGTTGAAATACAAAAGGTTGTCCTTAAATGATTAGTTTTATGCGTGTGTTAGAGCTATCACTTTGCCTGCCTTTAATGATGAGATGAAAGAGATGTTAAAGCTTGATGATGATGCTTTTAAGTGGCTAAATGGCAAGCCACCACAATAATGGTCTAGGTCACACTTTAGCACATTCACAAAAACTGATATGTTGTTGAACAATCTTTGTGAAAGCTTCAATAGTCTTATAATGGAAGCTAGGGACAATCAAATATTAACCATGTTGGAGAAAATTAGATGTATCTTACTGAGAAGGATTCATGTCAATAAGACAAATATGTTGAAGAAAGAAGGGGGTTTTGTGAGAACCCGCGCCTCGACGGCCGGGGGTCCCTGTGGGCAGCGAAAAATCCGCCAGTTTGTTTTACTAAATTTGTGTAAAAGAGACGTATTTATGAACTAAATATCCTCTTATACATAATGTAAGCGAAACCAGTTGATTCGATGGTTCGGGGATTAAGTTACGAATCGAAGGTGTTAGGCACCCAATTCGCCCTTTCGGTCTCTTGAGTAGAATATGTGTTATAATTCAGCTCTTGCATGCTATTGCTATTACTTTACAGAGAAATCGGGATTTTGGGGTTGGGATGAAAACAATGTGTTTCCTAACAGTGAAACAAGTGATTTTGTAAAGCATTGGGCTTTTCGTGATTCAATGTGGAATCTTATATTCGATATTATATGAGGCGAGTTGACCGATCGTATCCAAAGTCTATTGATTAAACATAGATGGCAGTATTGCTCTCATAATCGAGTGTTCATCACATATACACCGCAGTCTATGAGTTAGATTGAATATATAGCGATTATCGATTCCTTCCTATAACAATACCGCTAATCCGGACTTTTGAAAAAGCAAGAAAGTAATAATACTATTTTGAAATTGGATTAGGGTTTAAACTTTGGTTTTGAAAACAATTTGAAAAAAAAGGTGAAAAGCTATTAAGAAAAAAATTACGCAGACAAGAATATAAATTATAAAACTGACGAATAAATAAAAGAAGAGAGAGAAAATTATACTTGAGCCTCCTTATGGAGAGAATGGATCTCTTGGTGTGTACTCCCCTTGATTGTTGATGAATGCTATTTATAGTTGTCAAAATACTTGGAGAGCAAGAAAAGTCAACTAACTTTGGAAATTATCGCGAAGCTTTCTTGGATCATCCTGATTTTTGGATATGTGTTGTAAATAAGAATCCTCAGGTCGATCAGATTTCGGGAAGGTTCCCTTTCGTTCTGATTGGTACGAAGAGTTTGTGTCCGCGTAGGAAAGGTACTTGTTGTAGACAAGGTCCCTTGTTTGCATGACAAGTCGGGTTCTAACCGTTGGATCACGCTGAAATATGTATTGCCAATATAAGTCTTATAGACTGTAAAGCCGGGGTTCGGAGACTCGGTAACAAAGAGTTTGTTCCCGCGTAGGAAACGTAACAACAATCTCGACAATTGAACTTCCAAATTATGCTGAGATATGTTTTCCCTCCAAATGAGTGTCCAAATTTGAGGTCGATCAGAAGGGAAGGCACTAGCTACGAAGGACATTTCGACTAAATTGCACGATAGACAAATTGGATGATCCCATGTCCGACAAAGCTGAATTTTGAATATGTTCTTCCCCAGATATCCACTTACCAAACTTCAAACCATTTTAACTTTGAGAAGACCTCCATTTGACCACCCGAATCTAACTCATGATTTTTTGAATTTTCAGAGATCCGACCGTCGGATTGAGCTGATTTTCGAGTATGCTACTCCTTTTGATAATGTCTAACAACTCTCAAAGTTTGAGGATGAACCAAAATGGGTAACTCTCCTTTCACAAGTATCCAGGAGTTTTGACGGTTTTCGATTCCGACAATTTTCGATAATTCTGTTAATACACCTGTATCACGTGTACATAGTTTTTGTGCATCCAAAAATGCTCGTGCAAGCGTGTTCATTTCTTTGAAAATCAGAATTCTTGCAGGGATCGCAAAATGAGGTGTTCACAGGTTTGTGTCCTAAAATCCAACAAATATTAAAGAAGATCAAGAATGAAGCATCATATTGTGTCTCAGACTAGAAAGTGGGATCTAACATGGATACCTTGTTGCCATGAAATTTCTGTAATGACATATGCTGGTATTAAAGCTGAGGAACTTATTCACAAGTATTACCATAGGGAAACTTATTTAAAGTGCTATGAAAACTTTATTCAGCCTTTAAATGGCCCTCAGTTGTGGCCTCAATCTAATTTGCCACCTGTTCTGCCTCCTACTTATGGCACACAACTTGGACAAAAGAAGAAAAAATGAGACTAGAGCCAGATGAACTTAAGAAGAAAAATTCAAATGGAGCAGAGGGTGAAGAAGAACAGTCATATAAACTGGGGAAGAAGCACCAGATTTCTCTTAAATGTGGAAACTGTAAGCAGTTAGGACACAAGAAGAGGAGCTGCAAGTCAACACCTACCTCAATGACTGTGAGTCACTACTCTCTTTATTGATACTTTATTAATACTCCATTGATACTTTTACCACTGAAAAGTAATTTGTAATGCATTTGTGTTCACTGACAGGGGCAAAGTAATAGTGGAGCTGCATCAGTGAGATCTACTAAGCCACAAAAAAGATTAAATGCAGTGAGGGGAATCAATTCTTTACTTACTTTATTCATTTTTCTTTGTTTTTTACTTGCCTCGTTTAATTACATTTCAATTCAATTTATTATAGGGGAGGAAGGATAGTACAAGCCAATCTCAGTCAAACCACTAAAAATATACATAAGGTTAAATTACCTATAAGTACATAAACCTCCCTTTTAATCAACTCCACAAACATTTGTATATTAACTATATGTTCACAGATTAAAAGGAAGACTGATGCATACATGGGGAACACAGGATTAATGGAAATTATAAGAGTAGTTATGCAGACACATGGCACACAACAGTCATATAGCAACAATTCAAAAGTTCAAGGTGGATGTGCTGTAAGTTCAGGATCTCAATCAATTAATTAAAGAGGGCAAAGGATTTTCTTCAGCACATATGCACATATGGGATGATTATAGCTAAAGCTATGGGGGGTTTTTGTTGTACAGAAGAGGGTTTTTTTTGTGTAGACATGGAAATACACAAGGTTTTGTAATGTCTTTTTTTGTTATAGATGGTACAAGGTTAGAGCTAGTACAGTGTGATCAATTTTGTTTTTGTCACTTGTGTTTTTGACATTTGTGTTCTTGTAAACAATATATTTTGGGCATTTATGGTATAACTCCCTTTTATGAATTATATATTTGTTCTTATGCTTGCGTTGAAATAAAGCATTTGCCCAATTCATCATTTCTACTTGTTAAATTGACAAAGATTAATGAATGTAGAAAGTTTGAGTTTCGATAGTTGTTTTCCACATTATTGCACAAAATGGACAAAATAAAGTGGATTTCATTACTCAAAAAGGAATTCATTACAGAAAATAATCTCCATTACATAGTAAAAACCACCAAAAATACTAAATTGTAAAATAAACAAAAATTCTTAAAGTGCTACTTCAGTCCCATAGTAATCAAATCCTAAAGAAGTTATGGTTTGTTAGGCTTGTCCCTTCAAACTTGAATTATTACAAAGAATGAAAAAGATTATCAACCACGACAGAAACAATAAAATCCAAAATAAATTACATTATCAACCTCTTCTGTGGTTCCTCTGCTCTTATAGATTGTTAATTCTCCTTAGCAGTTCTGGTATAATTTGCACTGCTCTTGCACACAATGGTGGATCAATCTACATGAAGAGCCCACATCCATGCACAATCTATTATCCAAAATAAATAAATTACATTAGCAGGCAATAAATTACGAAGTTTGAAAATAACAGAAGCAGAGGTTGAAAAACTTGCACCAAATCTTGAGCAACCAAAAAATCTCCTTCTTGGATTTGAATCAATCTAATAAGTTATAAGAGTAGTAGGGCTTCCACAAAAACATGTTTTTCCATCCATTTATGTGTTTCTCCATCTTCAAATTTGTTCACATATGGGCGGATGAATGGCCTCACCGAAAATAGAGCATATAAACATCACATAGAGATTATCACATGTCTAGCACGTGATGTGCATAAGGAGGGAAAATTGCCGCCAATTCCAAACTCAATCCACGTAGGCGCCACGCAATCAATTCACGTAAGGCGAGTTTGCTTCTTTCAAACGGTGGTGAATGAAAAAGTAAACGGTGGTGGATGGAAGGTATCGATTGTAGAGATTTATGTACTTTAAGGTTTACATTGAAAAAACTAAAACTTCAGGGTTTAAGTTGCAACTACACTCAAACTTCAGGGTTTAAATTGTCAATTCCCCATATTTTCTAAAAAACTTATAATTCCTGTCAGATTTTAGGTTACAGAACTACCTTTGGGAATATTGTAGTTGAGTAATTTGAGAAATATTAGTTATCGTAATTGAATGCTTGAGAAGTACATGTTATAGTACTTGGGTAACTGGAAAAAATGCCGAGAAATACAAGTTACCGTAGTTAGTAACCGAAGAAATACAGGTTACGGCAATTCGATAACCGTAAAATTAAAGGTAAGGGCTTTTTTGAGTTTGCCCCCTATTATTAATACGAAACTCAACTTACCCCCTCTTTTACTTATTGTTTGACTTACCCCCTGCCCTTTTACAGAATGCTAACTCTGTCCATTTTTTAATTTATTGGACCATTCTACCCTTACCTATCTGTTTACTATTCATCTTTTTCTTCAAATGTGAAATACAAACATAAGTTTACTATTCATCTTCTTCTTTAAAGATAAATCCAAAATAATTTCTAACAATTAACCTAATTTTAAAATCCAAAATTGTTTTTATTAATAAACCAATTTACAAATTCAAAAATCATTTACTATTCATCTTCTTCTTCAAAGGTGAAATACAAAAATGGGTTTACTATTCATCTTCTTATTCAAAGATGAATCTAAAATAATTTCCAACAATAAACCTAATTTCGAAATCCAAAATTGTTTTTATTAGTAAACCCAATTTACAAATCCAAAAATTGTTTACTATTCATCTTCTTCTTTAAAGGTGAAATACAAAAATGGGTTTACTATTCATCTTCTTCTTCAAAGATGAATCCAAAATAATTCTAACAATAAACCCAATTTCAAAATCCAAAATTGTTTCTATTAGTAAACTCAATTTACAAATTCAAAATTGTTTACTATTCATCTTCTTCTTCAAAGGTGAAATCCAAAAATGGGTTTACTATTCATCTTTTTCTTCAAAGATGAATCAAAAATCGATCCCAACAATAAACCCATTTTTATACCCAATTTCGAAATCTAAAATTGTTTTTATTAGTAAACCCATTTTTACACTTAATTTACAAATCCAAAATTATTTTTTATCAATTAACCCATTTTGATACCTTATTTTCGAATCTAAAATCATTTCCATCAATAAACCCATTTTGGCACCCAATTTTCAAATCCAAAATAGTTTATATGAAAAAAAATCAAATGAAAAAAGTGATTGAGTTTTAGAGAGAGAGACAGAGATAAGGGTTTAATTTATTATAAGTTTAGAAAGAGAAAGTGATGGTTAAGGTTTTTTGAAGAAGAAGATAAATAGTAAGGGGCAAAATGGTAAAAAATGGACGGAGTTAGCCATCCGTTAAAAGCTGGGCAGTAAGTCAAACGATTAGTAAAATAGACGGGTATGTTGATTTTCATATTAATAATAAAGGGCAAACTCAAAAAAGCCCTAAAGGTTATGATAGTTCATTAATCAAATAAATACAGGTTACCGTAATTAGTTAATTGAAAAAATACCAATTATAGTAATTGGGTAATTTGAATTAGGTATCTAGTTATTATACTCGAGATACCACAAGCTATTAAAAAAAAGGTTACAAACCGCAAGTTAAAAAGTTCTAAAAAGAGGGACTGTGCCCTAATTTTGTCCACTCTTTCAGTCGAGGACATATTTCTACAATGGTTACTTTAGTGATTAGTTTTTATATAAGTCAGCATACAAGTCCTGTAGTACTTAAGTCCTGTAAGTAATATATAGAAGATTGATCACATTCCCACTGTTAGAAGATTAAAATTAGCTGTTTAGTTAGTATAGCTTTTAAAAAGAACCGAAGTACATTGTGTTGGTGATCAAAGAGTGAGATTTGTTACTCTTATTTTAAAAATGCACTTCCCTAAAATGAGATGTGCCAAAAGGGAAAATGCAACTTTTATTCTGATTAGAGAGGTATTACACATTAAGTCCTCTTTTGGTTCACGGAATTTGAACACTAAGGAGTATTTCGTTTTCTTTATTTGGAAAGCACAAATTCCGAAAACACTTTCCTCACAGAGGGAAAAGTATGGGTTAAAATCATTCCTCTCAAAACTCATAAGATTGATTTTTCCTTATAATTTCCTCGTATTTATTACAAAAATTTTGGACAATAATGCCCTACCTAAGTACTTTCCCTACTTTACCAAGCACAAGAAAGGAAACTTGACAGGAACTCTTAGGGCCCGTCTGGTTACGTTTTCAGATAGCATTTTCAGAGAATGTTTTCATAAAATGAAAACAAGAAAATGAAAATGCATTTTCAGAGAACAAAAACGTGTCTGGTAGCTAGTTGAAAACTGTTTTCAAAAAAAAAAAAATGCTAAATCTAAAGGCACAATTATTTTTAGAACAACCATGAAAAAAAAACCTAGATCTAAAGACACAAAATACCCAAAGCTAGAGAAAGAGGAAAAAGAGAGAAAATTACCAAGATAAGAGCAACAATCTTCCTGTGGTCTATGGCAATGGAGCAATCAAAGAGTGCAAAAAGCCTTTAGTGGTGAAAAGGGAGAGAGATTGTCGCCAAGGAAAAGAGTGAGCCAAGCCAAAGAGAAGAGTGGTCAAGAAAAGGGGAGAGAAGAGAAGGGTGAGCGAGGAGGAGAGGAACGATTTTTAGTCTGATAAGGAGAGAAAATTGAGAGAGAGATTGAGTGTTTGTTTTCTAAGAGAACAAAAACAACTTTTTACCTGTTTTGTAGAAGTACACATAAAGTCCAACTCATTTTATGAAAACATTTTCAATGTTTTCTAATTTTATTCACCGAACACGTTTTTGCTTTGTTTTTATTTTTTAAAAACGAAAATGGGCCTTTAAAACATAAACGAACAGGCCCTTAGTTTTCCACCTCCATAAGAAAGACAAGGGAATTAATTTTCCTTCCGTAAACCAAACGAGGCCTAAATGATGTACAAGCTGTCGAACAAAAGCAACCATTTATATTTAGTTGATCTTATAAAACCCCAGAACTCGAAGAGACCAGAGATTATAAACAAATGCAGAAGCAGAGCCTAATAGTACGAAGCAGATATTCTTTCTACATGTTGAAGCTAACAATCTTCATAAAAAGGGAACAAAGATGAGCACTACAAACTCCTATTTTGTTTACAGGTGACAGGCACAGAGGAGTTCTCGATAAATTATGTACAAGTTTGCAAATTGCAACACGAAGCCTTTTCAGGTAAATCAAATGCAATTTCAGCCTCAGCTTCCTTTGCAACTTCAGCCTCTCTATTACAACTCACATGCAGACACTCAGAGGAGTTGCCAGTCATCTTCTTGTGTAGAGACCTTGGCATCGCCACTTGGCCCCACGTCAAAGGAATCATCGTCGGGAATCCTGCCACTGTCATGGTGACCGGTTGCTGGCTTAGGCAAACTGCGGCTCTTTGTTACAGTAAATAATGGAGCCCCATTTGATTTCTCCACTAGCTCACAAGCCCTCTTACAAAAATCATCAAAATCATCTGAATGATTATCCAAAGAACAGGAGACTAAAGTCAACATGAGCTTCATTCTTGGATTTTATTATATATTATTTACTTCCTTTTCTATAGGCACTTCGTTCACATATATATATTTACATTACAACAGAAGCTGAAATACCTCTGTCTCGGCAATAAAATCCAATTGCCAAGGAAGGATCGACCGAGTCAAGTGGCATCTGCCGTATAACACTGCAACCACAATTAGGGAAGCCGAGTGTTAAAAAACAAAAACATGAAAAAAAGGTTCTAATGTGGACACAAGAAATATTTTATAAATCAGTCTCAAATCTCAACAATGATATACTCACTTGCAGTGATATGATGAAGTATCAGCTTCAAGATTATCCGTCCTGATATCAACTACCTGATTATTCAAACAGCTTAGAATAATATTAGAATTTAATACTACAAGAAAATTAAACCAATCATGAATCCTACCAACCCTAGAACAATGAGAAGTTAAAAACTAGAAATGGAAATACATTACAGAACAAGCGGAAAAGGTGAGAAGAAAAAGTAAAACAGAATAAAAGATGAAGCTAAAAAGAATAAACAAATGGCAGGGAGGTTGCTTGGGACCACTGTAAAATAAGCAGCTTGAAGTAAATATATATATACACCATGCTTCTAGTGAGTAGTAGACAAGCTTGGTATGAAGCTTAGATATCACAAGAAATAGTGGGAGACCAATGCATTTGAGAATACTATAGTTCCTCGGTCCCAAATTAAGAGTTTCTTTCTAAACTAGATGTTCGAAGTTACAAGATAGTTCGACTAGTTTCGATCTTGACGATTGACCATTTGATTACTGTAAAATTCATATTTTATTAAAATATTGGGCTGTCTAAGTAACAGTCTTATTTTGGGACTGAAGGACCGTGTATATATATCATCCAGAAACAGATGAATACAACGTAAAAAGCATTTAGGAATCCCAGTTCAACTGAAACAGCTATAATCCTTAAGATAGTCTAAATAAGCCAAGTGTTAAGACTACACACCCTCCATAGATTAATGGACATAAAAAGCATTTTAGTCAATGACAGCTATTGCATGGTAATCTGGGGAAACTGCTCAATATTCACAATCTTAGGACAGCGGATGAATACAGCATATGCGTATGTGTAGCTCAAAGTCTATATATGATTATAAAATATACGTATAACTTTATATGAAGAAATAATTGGGATTGCAATGTACCTGCTGAACTTCATGTGGATCAAGGTAAAAGACTCTGTCATCTTGGACCCCGACAATGTACGTTGAAACACCAGGCCGGCCACCCAAGATGCCAAGGCTCTGAGGAAAGGTGAATGTTGCCACCAATAACGGAATATACCTGTAAGAAGCATAAAAAACTAAATTAACTGAAGCATCTGATATTTCGCTTTCCAATATTATACTAATCATATCAGAAAGAGTAGTTCGGAGAGAACAAGATGCAAAGAAAATGTAGAAACTAGAAAACAATTTGATCCAAGAATTGTGACACTGAAGATGCAGTTTAAACGTCCATGTCAAATGATTAGAAAGATATCATACTTCATCCTCTACAAGGTTCAATAAGTGAAGAAATCACCTGAAAATTCTCAAAAAATAAAACCAACACTTGGGTTCCCCATTCACTATATCTGAGTAGAAAGAGGATAGAAACAACCCCCCATCACCTTTTATCTTACAAGTTCCAACTATCAAAGTAAAACTTCTAAAGAAATTATGCGAAGTGAAGAGAAAGAACATACAATCATAGATGAAAATGATAAAGAGAAGAAAGAACGACAGAATAATTAATAAAGAGCATCCCTCCGGCCTTTCTAAATGACTGAACATAGATTCCTTTAAAAGCACCCGTTGGACAAATCATAAGACTTCCTCTTTTGGACTAGATCATTGGGCTTGAGTTTAGGAAGGATCATAGACTAGGCAAAAGCTCAAATTATAACAGGCACTTCTCATCTCTAATTAAAATTTGCCAGGAGTAGTGAGGACATCGGATGGCCATAATGGCCCCTATTCATGATGTGACATTAAACAATGGTTCAAAGATCCAGTATCAGCCAGGAAAAATTTACTCAGTTCCGGTTGATGTTTATTTGGAATCAGAGATACACACTATGTGCAAAGATCGACTATTTGGGGGCCAAAAAATCTGAAAATTTATTAAAAATTACAAGTGGCAAAATTTGTCAATTAGATAACTAGACAAGTACAACCACAGAAAGTACTTGCGTCGTTGCCTAATTAATATAGTGTCATTGGCCTCACTTGTCTAATGAAATATTAGATAATAATTCTGTAGTAAATAAAGTAAGTATTTATGTCATAAATGGCTATAGTATAAAAAAGAACAAGAAAAAAGGTTATGTAATAATAATAGTATATGGTGAAGATTCAACTTACACCCGATGTAAAACAAAGAAGCTTACATCCATCAATAACTTTTCTCAACTTCATAATTCATCAATCTAGCCGTTAAATTAGATTATTAAAATATATCAAAGATGCATGCAAAAAATTAAATTAATCGTTGCAAAAAATTAAATTAATCGTTGCAAAAGTCACTCACCATAATCATGTTATATATGTATTATGAGCCTTATAAAATTTAAGTAAAACTAAACATACTGATTAAATGGTTAAAAAGTATTTGATTAATTTGAAACTTTGTGTGCTTAATAAACACAACAAAAATAGATTATCCAACGGTGGAACTGATGAAATTGAAAAAAAATTATGTGTGTGTAAAACTACTTAATCTTAAACCGGTGTAACTTGAAACTTGCCCATAGTATATATGTACAAAAGAGATATTTAGTGGGTGGATGGTAAAATCTACCGTATAAAAGAGGTATTTAGTGGGTGGATGGTAAAATCTACCATTGCTTAAGACAATCAATTGCTCCTCACAAGGTTTTAAATGAAACTAGTTCTAATACAAGACATTGTATTGTCTTAGAAACTCAAAGAAATATTAATGTGGTTTCGGGGACTATGTGATGACGCCAAGTCACCGACTACTGGGAAACTAAAAGACAAAAACAAAACAGAAAAAATGCCCTAAATGCATCAAAACCCTCTTACCCCAATACTCTCAGCACCGCCTCTTTGCAGCTTCCCCTCAGAAACCTCTTGTTAGAAGCTTGTCAATATAGCTACTACAAAAATAATTGCAAGTCTATCAGCACACACCCTCAACAAAAGCCCTTTCCGTCCAATTGGAACCTCAATTCGTTGCAGGGGTTGAACCAACTCTGACTTGGGTTAGGCTCAAGATGATTGAAGGGAAAAAGGTCTAAGCTCTTTTTTGTCAGAGGAGCATTCTTGATCTTGTCAAAAATAGGTGGAATCAGAATAGGAAAAGGAAAGGGAAAAAAAAGGTAATAATTCTTCTTTCTTCATCAAATCTCATGATTATTAAATGCTTCAACAAGCAAACTCGGCTTGAGTTGCCAAACTTGGTGAGTCACCAATATTCTGGACATTACAGGTGGCATAATACTGAGTCATGTCAATTTCACAAAAAAAAATTGGAGAAGCATTCATGATCTTGTCAAAATAGGTGTAATCACAATAGCAAAAAGAACTAGAAAGGTAACATTTCTTCTCTTTTTTTGATTGGAAGGTAACATTTCTTCTTTCTTCATTAATTCTCTTGATTATTAAATGCTTCAACAAGCTGGCACGGCTAAAGTTGGCTGACATGGTGAGTCACCAACTATGAAGCACAGACACTCTCTTGGAGGCCATGTATCGAGCCCAACACTTGTCAGACACTCTCCGACACTTGGATTTCATTATAGTCTCTAATACTTGATAATTGATTTAGATGGCTGCTACTCCTAGTGTTTCTTCACTGCAACATTAACTAAGGATGAGGCAACTAAGCCACTTTTTACATTCCCTTTTTGTTTTCTATCATTCTATGGAGCAATTTAGTCTATGTATGTTTTTTTGATTCTTTAATTATGGAACAATTTAGTGATTATGTTTTGAGTATTTGGGTTATTAATGCAATCTAGTTTCATTTTATTGAATTCTTAAATATTTATAATGTTTATTGCATATATATAATTAATTAATTAAGAACGTGTCCCCCTCCACGTGTCGTGTCGTACATTTTGGAAAAAATTGTCGAGCACAATATTTTAAAAGGCGCGAGGCGAGTTTGAGGCGTTTAGCCCAGGCGAGGCGAGGCGAGGCGTAGGCCTCAAGGCGCATTGAGGCGTAGGCCTCACTTTTTAAAAAAAAACCTAAAAAATTACAAAACTATCATAATATTGATAATCATTACTAAAAGTGCAAATAACTTCACAAATACAGTAACAATCTCAAATCATTACACCAAAATAACAAATAACAATGTCAGTACATAATTAAAGTCATACATCACCATAAAGTCGTCAAATAACAAATAGTTCACTACAAATTTACAAACTAAAATTCAATACAACTACAATAAAGTATAATCATATATAAAAATCAAATAATATCCATATATACTAATATATATCACATATTAATAGAAGGCAAATACTTATATAATTAAATTTAATTTTTCATATGTAGTAGCCAAATCACCAAAGAGCAAATTGAAAAAAAAAAATTATAAGAAGTTTTTTAGGGCTTGGATTTCAAACTTGAAAGAAGAAGAAGAAGAAGAAGAAGAAGAAGAAGAAAGAAGTATATAGAGAAGAAATGCCAAAAAACTTACAAAGAGAGAAGAAGAATGATGTATTTAGGATTTTAGGGCTTGGAATGAAGAAGAAAGTTGTTATTTCATTGTGGGGCTAGGGTTTATTTCTAAGTACTTAAAAAAAATCAAAATTACGTAGTTTTAATAAGTTACGCCTCGAGGCCTACACCTCACAGAGAAGAGGCGTAAGCCTCAAAAAATGATCAAATATTCACGCCTCAGGGCGTTTTTCCGACGCCTCACCTTGAGGCGCGCCTCTAGGCGTGCGCCTCAAACACCTCTTAAAACACTGGTCGAGCGTCGTGTCGAAACGCATGTCGCGTGTCGGGTCTATGATTCATAGGTCACCAATCACAACATTTTGGTTGTCCCGCAATTTACATTGCCATGGAGACTTTTAATTATTAAGGGCATCATTAGGAATATTTGTCCAGGCTTTTCATAAATTTAAAATTTCAAACATGAATGAATGTCATTTACATACCTGGAATTGAGTTTATCAAGTCCTAGAACCAAAGGAACCAACAGAAGAATAGGTGTCCAATCAGCTTGGCCTCTTGAAAACTCGATACAATGTCTAGAGGCATCTTCAATACAAACAACAGGAGCTCCACCACGTTCCCCATCTTCATCACCAGAAACCACATAGATCGCCATTCTTAATGACTGGTCTTCAAGTTCAGTTTCCTTGACCTTACAGCGTGCTAGAGTTTCCCATGTGCGACACATGGCATATGGGCCCACCCATGATCCAGGAGCAAGGGCATAAGCCTTTCCAGCTTGAAGAAGATTGTGGATAGAAAAAGCTGCAGCCTCAGAATCACCAAAAAGATGCAATATCTCAATATAGTCTTGATTCAGTGACTGCATTATTAAAAAGAATTAATATGAGCATATAAAATGCGCAAGTAACAGAATTCATGAATTCAGATAGATCCGATATTATTTCAAAGTTTACAAGATCTTAGTCAGACACAAGAAAGCAACTATGAAATTTTATACTATTTATAATACCTTGGGTGGAACTTTTCTCCAAGATCTGCCTAATCGATGACAAATTAATGCCTGCACGTATGGAAATTACCCATTGTAGGCTAGTTATTACAGAGAAGGAACAATTACAAGACAGCAGGTATTCAACCCGAAAGTTATACTGAAAAAAAGCTAAAGTGCTCATAAGAAACAGTATAACTAGATACAACACAGTACAGTACCTGAGCAACAAGCATCTGACTGCTTCGAAGCATGCATCCCCAATGCACATCACTAGTAAACTTTGAATCTCCAATAGCCGTAAACCCTGTGAATATTAACAACCAAAGGCCCCTTTATTTGCATCATATTCAAGTAACTTATCTACTGTTAAAAAAACTTATCTAGTGTTTAAAAAAAAAAAAAAATTATTGTGAACTTATCCAATAATCCCAAAAAGGGATAGGAATTCAGCAGACATACCTTTGCGATATGTTGTTCTAATCCTTGAAGAGAAATCTTCAACAAATGCTGCAAATCTGTCGCTCTGAGCTGGATCTGCAGATATATCTTCTAGATACATTTTGTAGCACACACCCAGAAGCCATATGTCACTCGTTGAGATAGAAAGTTCAGTCTTGTTTAGCCCTAGCACACGCTCTTGAATCCTCCTCATTGAGCTGACATTCATTATTCTCTTCACAGCTGTACTCCAACCATGGACTCTACTACTGCTATTGCCCTTCTTTCCTACACCTTTAGACTCACTGTGTTTATCAAATTTTGAGAATGCTGAGGCCAAGCCCGACCACAAAGAAGTCTTGGAGAACTTCTTGTCGCTTGGTCCCGGCTCTGGACCAGAGGAACACTGGTTTCTATTTTCTGAATCAGTGGAACTTTTAAAAGAGTATTCCGAAGTAACAGTCCTCTCGGAGCAACCCTTCATTACCTAATCATTAAGCAGCACTCAAAGGTTGGACCAGCACACAAGAGCATCGCTCCAGATGTAAAAAGGATGAAAATTGCTTCAAATGGAAACCAAGAAATCTGTAGAGGCGTGAAGAAATAAAAAAATCATTGTGCATACCTCATCGAGAAAAAGGGCATAAAGGAACAAAATAAAGAATGCATCTCAGTAGCCATGGATTCCTTTTATTATAAAAGGCAATAGTAAACAATTTAAGCTTTAAATAAAATTAGGTACCACTGAAGGTACTATTTCCTCGAAGAAATTATAAACAGACATGAAATTGCACAAATACAAATACCACCTCTACTACATAACCGGCAAGAAACTCTTACAACAGAATCAAAATTTGCACCTAACACTCATAATGCACGATAAGTGAGCAAAGGTTAATCATCTAATTGTGCATTTAAAATAATCAAGAATAACAGAAATTTGGTATCAAAGAGCACCGATCAAGGAATCTTCTACAGTCTTCTAATTTCATATAATCGTAAAAGTCACGAAATTACAGTTTTGATGCTAATGTAAAATTCGCGATATATATATTCTGGGAGCTAATCTTCAAAACATAATTCAAATTACAATCTGTCCTAATACTAGCAATAACCCTAAACGCAACTGGAAGAGCTAGCTTAATCATAGAAGTATAGATAGATAGACAGACAGACATATTAGGTATAATTGTAGAGAAAGAGGGTGCTTACCAGACTTGAAATAAATGGTCCTGTTGTGTTGATGCCCTAAAACTCCATTGAAAGCCCTTAAAAAAACGAAGTATTTGTGACGCTTTCATCAAGCTGGAGTTTTTACGCCACTTGAAGATGCAACGTGTGATTGCTACGTGATTACACTTGTACCTCTGTCTCGTCTCGTCTCGTCTCGTCTTTGAGTTAGATAGATAGATTTACAAAGTTAAAAAGGGTTAAGATCGATTGATGTGAGGTCATGTTACTACTAGTAATGGTTACAAATTTATCCCTTTCTCAGACTTAAACAAAAAAAAAAAAAAATTACAAACTCAAACTGTGGGGGTGTTTATTTAGCCATCTGAAATCTGAAAACTTAGAGTTTTTAGATTTCAGTGGCGGAAGGGTTGCTTGTTTGAAAAAAAAAAAAGTGCTAAGTCCATTTAAATCTAAAAATTTTGGTCCAAAATTTTAAGTGACAAAACTATCACTGAAATTTGAAAATTCAACCCATTTAACTATGAAATACCTATTTTATCATCATCTAAACCATCAAAATACACGATGCTCTCCTTGATACCCATTACAACGCCCATCTTCAAACACAAAACCACGCACAGCCCGCAACTTCTCCTTCTCCCATAGCCCGCAGCTTCTTCTCTAACTGGAGGTACTCTATTTTCTCTCCCTTCATTCTTCTTCTTGATTAATTTGGGTGTTGATTCATCATGATTTTAGGGCTTTGTTTATGATTCATTTACGTGTTTGATTCTACATGATTTTTAGGGCTTTGTTTATGATTCATTTGAGTGGTGGAATCTACATAGTTTTTAGGGCTTTGTTTATGATTTATTTGAGTGTTTGATTCATCATGTTTCATTGTATTGTATTAAATCTAAATTCATCATTTGGATGTCGAAATCCAAAATTCTCTTTAGTTTGGTTATTCATTCAATGAAGTCCCAAAAATAATTAGATTTGTATTGGTTCTTGCTCTTGGATTGTATTGTATTAAATCTAAATTAATTTGTTTTCAAGGAAACTGTTTCTTTAATTTAGGCTACAAACCCATTTCCACCCAGCACAAGTAACTTTGACTTTATGTTTTTTTTATGGATTTATGGAGTTTGTGAATTTAGTGCTTTTAAATTATATGGTCTTTTTTATTTTCATTCAGAATCATGTCATCCAAATAAATTAATAAGGGTAAAGTTGTCATATTAAAAAAAATTACTTTTTCAGATGTGTTATATATTCAAACAAACAACATTTTTTACAGTTTTAAGAAATAAACAAATAGCTTTTTCAGTTTCAGTTTACAATTTCAGTTTTGAGATATTTTATCAAACGCCACCTGAATTAAAATTCTAATCTAAGTAAAAACACAGTCTCTTCAATTTCAATGTAGATTAAAGGGCTTTGCTTAGCTTAAACAAGTCTTCAACCATGAGTTTTCTATAAAAAAAAAACAAATTAGAAAGCAACGGCATTTCTTGCAATAATTTTCATGTACTAAAATATAATATATCTAATTATTATATAGCTCAAGCGAGTAAATTCCATGTTTAAGGAAAAACGAAAATTAGACTATATTTATTATTTATTTTGAAGGAGATAAAAAATTTTGCATCTCACATAGTCATACGTCAAAATCTTAACTTATTACTTATTATAAAAAAAAATTAAGATTAGCTAAAATTTGACACGTGGCAATAACATGGTGAAGCGTATCAAACACATTCTACAACCAAATGCCACTCATCTCTCAACTCTCCACAAACATGGGGAGTGGTATATATCACATTGTAATTACTAGTTTTTTACATCTATAAAATAAATTAACACTTAGCAATTCATATTATCATAAAATATCCAAGTACACCTAATTATCAATTTATATTCTCTTTATAATCATTATCATCATCATCATTAATAGAAATATCCAAACCATTACCAAGAGGTAGAGACATAAACCAAACTTACTATCTATTAGATGGAAAAACTATTCTTACCAAAAATTTGCATGTTTTTCTTATTCATTTTCTAACACTTACTGCATATAAATTATGGGTGTGGGCAGCATTTTCTCATTCGAGATTTGTTGAATTTACAATTTTATTATTATACATAATGCAAAACAGTTAACTTATAGAATTAATATAATTGTGATTTTAGTATTTATAGTGTTATCTATCACAGTAGCCAAATTACTAGTAGTTTTGTTATTTACATTACAAAAAGAGTGGTTCTGACCAACGAATTTACAGTCCGTTTGGATTAAGCGAAAGGAAAGGAAAGGAAAAGAGGAAGAATGATTGCATCTCACTCATTTTGGTATATTTATAAAAGGGAGTGGAGAGAAAACGGAGAGATTAGGAGGGAATGCAAATCCCCTTTATTCCTTTATTTTGTTTCCTTCTAATATTGGGAGGATTGAGATGGAAAGAAAAAGATTTTAATGATTTTTTTATATTATTCTAAACTTAACCCTAATTTATTAATAATAAATTAAATCAAATTACTTTCCTTTCCTTTTTTTTTCTATCCAAACAAGATTTATGTTCATTTCATTATTTTCCATCCTTTGCTATCCAAAAAACAATAAAATTAAACTCATTCCTTTTCATTCCATTTCATTCATTCTCCTCCTAATTAATTATTTCTTTTACATGCCTCTCCTTCAATCCAAATAGACCGTTAGGGTAAAACGAAAATATAAAAGTTTATTCGTAATAGTTAATTCAACATATTAAGAAAACAAAAAGGAGGTTAACATGTTGGGCTGAATATAAAAGTACCGGGTGTTCATGGACCTAATTTTCATTTAAAACTTTGGGGTATGGAATGGCCCATTGTGGGTGCTCTTCGGCTAGGATTATGGGGCCGATCTTAAACATAATGGGCCACCATGTTCATTTCAAGCAGAGGCCGCCCAAGGAAATTCGGGACCGAGATAAAATAGCTTGTATAAGTCCTGTCATACTAACAAATAAATTACTCTTATAATAATATTTGTGTATTAAATAGGTTTTGAAAGATATTTGTAAGATTGCGGAGTTGAAAAAATAGTTTGATTTAAAACAATTAGTTAAACTAAATAAGATATACATTTTTCATATAAAACAATTCATTATTAATTAATTTCCATCTCTTTCTAAACTAATTATAAACAATTTGTCTTCGTCCATTGTTATCCTAACATTTTTACACCACATCTTCTAATTCCTAAGTCCAACGAGCATTACCGACTCAACCTCAATGGACGCAACAAGAAGGAACAAGTGATGTTAGCAATGGAGTATATACTAGGAAATACGAACACTCCTTATACATTGACATGTCTGTGTCATACTCGTGTAGGATACCAACACTTTATGGATACTCATCGGACACATATTCGACACCTCTTTTCAATTGTCCATAATTGAAGTATATAATTTTGCTTATGACATGTGTCCAACACTTTAGGACAAGTGTTATCTCCTTATTATAATATTATGATAGAACTTTATATTACTTTTTAAAAATAAATCTAATTATGTGAAAACCCCAAAAGAATGCTTGTAATAATTAAAAGTAAAATTATAGATGTCTTTGTAGGAGAGTACACTAAACATATTAATAATGTATATAATATACAGATATTTTAATTAGTTTGACTATTCAAGTTTACATTTCATTTATATAATATATATTTATTTTTCTATATGCATATATAGATCGATGTTTATTGGCCAATCATCAGTGTGCATGTGTTTCAAAATTTTAAGATTTGAAGTGTCGACATGTCTGTGCCATATCATAACCGTGTCTCTTGTTGTTGTCCATGCATCATTCATAATTTATACAAGTATATATTATATAGGTGATAATCCGTTTTATTGGATCTTGTTTTTTCTAGACACAATTCAACAAAACAAGAAAAATGAGGATACGAATATGACATGAAGTTGTGTTATTTTTAACCAACACGTTTTTACTTGACACAATCCAACAAAACAAGAAAAATGAGGATACAAATATTACATGAAGTTGTGTTATTTTTAACTAACACGACACGCATTAATACGACTCGACAAGCACAATTATATTTTTTCATCCTAGTAGGCAAGTCTAAACACGAGTAGAAGAAAAATTATCTCATTTAGACACGACAAGACTTTATTGACACAACTAAACACAATCGGCATGATGTAACTCTAACTTCATGTTAATTTTGTTTCAAAATTTGGACACGAATACAACACGAGATCATGTTAAAAACTCTAGACACAAACACAAATCCTCATGTTAATTTTAATATATATAAATTCACATGTAACTAGTGAGTTTTAAACGTAGTTAATTTAAATTCGGATGAGATTCTTTATCACTAATTTAATTTACTCTTTCCAAGAGAAATAATATTATACATGATTATGTCACTTATCAGACAAATCAAACTTTTAATACGATGTAATTTGGTTTATAGTATAAATGTAAAAGCTCTAAAACTTTTGACGGATGCTACAACTTTATTTATATTGTATCTTGGGAAGGTTGCTCTCTATATTGAGAAAGTTTTGCTTTTTTATTTAAGAAAAAAATTAAATAAACTCTAATCAAGAATCAGAGCATAAATTTTATTAAGAAATTATAATATGTTACATAAATAGGGGCAACTCTCCCCCATTTAAACTTTTCTTTCAAGGAATTAGAAAGTGCATCTCCATTGTTTTTGATCTTTTTCTAAATTGCTCTTGCGTTGGAAATAGTTCTATCACTATCTTGCTACCCTCGAATTCTTCTTCGAAGACTTGCGAAATTATCATACCTAAGAAATTAATCAACTGCAATATCAAATTGCCATTGACGAGTTTAAACCGGCTCACTCATGTGAAGAGTGAACAATAATACCATTTGAAGCTCATTAGTATTGAGAATGTTTTGTGAGAATCAAGTATCGAATAATTTTTTTTCATAATTTATCTCTCAAATTTTTAAATACTTTTATTTTATAATTCTATTTTTAATAAATATTCTATTTTTAAAAAAATATTATGGAATACCTATCAAACCACATCCATTTATGTTTGCATTGGAGTTGCTATATTTTCCATCTCACAATGTTTGTGGCCTACATTGATTCCTTTTTAGTGGTATCTTAGTTTAGGAGGAAATGAAAAGCATGTTACAACTTTTGGCCACTAGGGGTACTACGTCGGTACTCGGTAGCCCCCACCCCCACCCTGACCCTACTACTAGTGTGAATCCTTAGGGCTAAGGAAAACGAGTCCATTGGTGTTCTAGTAGTGGGTGGCACCTGAAAAAATGAGTCGTTTTTTTATTAATGGCCAGTAGGTTTGAATTGATGAAAAAAAAGATAATTGTCCCCGAGGACATGAATTGCGTGGGCCCATCCCAAAGATAGCTAGCCATGGTAAAATGTGCTGCCTTCCATCAACTCAATTTTTATTTTATTTTTTTTATTTTAGGGTATTGGATCCATAATAAATTTCAAAAATTATTTCTTAAAACTATAATCGAATCATCTTGTGATTAATCATTCTAAGTTTAAAAAATTGGGCTTAACTTGAAGCTCCTTAAATCGAGTTCCGGTAAATACAAAATTTTTGGTGATTAGTATTCTTCGCAAAGTGGTTAATCAAAGTGCACAAAAACTAAACCAAAAATCTTGACATAGACTAAAACATAAAGGTTATTTCTTGATATTCATTTATTAATTTTCTAATATGATATCGAGTATGTATGCGTGTGTGGTGTACGAGAATACTTTTGGAAACCTTAGGAACCACCGATTCATATCCCAATCAAGAGTTTTATTTTTATTTTTGCATTTTTCAAAAAAGTTATAATTTTAACTGAACTAGTTATGGGAAAATTGATTATGAAAAAAAAAATAACTCCAATTTGAAGTGTGTTAATATTAATTTGAGACGAGCAAGGGTTTCTTCTTTTTTTCCTTTCTTTCATTTTTTTTTAATGATTCTTTTTGAAAGGTGATCAAGTGAGTGTAAGAAAACATATCAATAATGAGATTTATAGGCCAGCGATTCCTACAAAGGAGAGCTCCAAACACTGCAAATTGTACAAAGAGTAACACGTGAATTTTTATTTTTTTTCTATTAATTATGTTATACCATGTCAAAATCTAATACCAAACTAGTTTTGTTACTTATACGTTGTTTTACTTATATAAAATTAGCAAGTTTTTAATTGTAATATCCGTTTTGTATCATTTCGTGTGTAGGAAGAAGTTATTTGTCATATTAGTCATGTTTGTATTAGATGGAAATAAAACTTGTAATAATATAATATCATGCTCGTATTACTTTCTTTTTTTATGTCGTATAGAGAACAAGAATTGTTACCATAGATTGTGCATATCATAATTCTTTAGGAACTTGTATTAATACAAAACAATGAGTGAGCCAATTTTGATTTAATTATTCCGACTCATAATATGCATCTAAAAGAATATATGCTACTGAAATAATCATAATAACAAACTCATAACCAGTTTATTATACATAATAGGTAATTAAGCATTTTATTGTAAGTTACTTTAATAACGATTTATTTTAAATTAGTTTTAGCAAACGACATATGGAAACAATTGTTGTTCAAAAGAAAAAAGGATACAAATATGGGACCAAATTTGTGTTTTTATTGCACACAGTCTCACTACATAGAAACAAATATTCCAACATACGCAAAATAATTTTATTTTCCTAATATGATCCCAGAAAGCCTGAATTTCCCAAGAGAATCATCACAGCAGGAGCTACTTTCCATAGTGTAATAAGTAAACATCCACAGAGGTCTACACAATTTTTATTTTTTCTTACTTTTTTTGGTTTAAGGAATATACCCCACAAGGTGTTTGCTCTACCTTTTGCAAATCTTGACTAATCTCTACTCGCGGTGCATAAATACCGCTAGCCAAACATCATTTTGACAATGCCGAAAATCAACTTTGAGAGCACAAAGTCAACCCTAAAGTTGTTTCAATAGCACATTTATACCACTAGACCAAGAGATTTGATTGGTCTACACAAATTCAATTGTCCATTTAGTGCACTGTTTGGTTTTTGTGCTTACCTATAATTCAAAATAATAATTTCACATGCCAAGTACGAGCCTCGTAACTTGAGATTCAACTCGAGACATGAAATTTGAGAGATTCCAAATGAGAATTTATCAATTTAGGATTCCTTGAAACAACAAAAACTCAAATCAAACGCGTATTTAGTATATACCCAAATTAAAGGAACAACAGTATACGTTCAACTTGGCTTTCTATGTTCAACCATTGTGAAATGTATAAAATAAGTCATATACCATAAACATATAAAAATGCCTAATAAGACAATTAATTCAACATCAAACAAGTTATGATTACAAACAGAAGTTTAAGACAGGCAACAAAGTACCGATGCTAATGGCTTAAGCTTGCTACATAAATTTGCACTGGCTTTTAAAAAACTAGATAAAACTTGCAATTAATTTTTACTTGCTCCAATAAAGCCACCAAGCCTTGCTGCTAACTATTGCCCGCGTTGACAGGACCAGAACTTGCAGAGAAGCTAACACCGTTGGATCCTCCTGGGTTTGCTGCGCCTTCAACAGAATTCTTGCTCGGGTTGTAAGGTGCTGAATTCATCGCCCTAATTTTTACATAAACAAAAGCAGTTTTGATCATGTGCCAAATTAAGTGTCCTAAATGTAAAATCCATCCATGTCAGAATCAGATAAAAGTTATAGCAGAACTCTGCCAAAGGCCATCTCACATCTGGTTAATAGCTATGCATTTGTGTGTGCGAAATGTTTGAAGCTTCGATTGAACTATTGCGAGAATCAAAATTTTCCTTTTTAACTGTTTTACCTTTCTTTGCGCTTCTCCAGAAATCGAGCCAAGGATGCTTTGCGGGCTTGTGGAACGGCTGCATGGAACAGTTGAATGTCATTTTAGTATGCAAGTTTTTAACAACTATAAACTGATTATATAGCAAACACAAGCTGAAAGAATTTTCTTTTTTGGCCGGGTTGGGAATAAGCAAACAGTACAATAAATGAGTAGTATCCAAAATATTAGACCCAATTCCAATTATGAATGCAAAAAGAGAGAAAAAAAAATCCCTGTATTGTATATCAGAAGAATTAGAGCTGCAGATGTACAAAAACGGCACCAAATATGATAACCCCAAAGAATTAATGCAGGAAACGTTATTAAGGCTATATTAAATACAAAAACTGCAGGAAATAAAAGGGAGTTTCTAAGGGCGTTTGTCAAATATTCCAGAATAAGGCAAATTAAATCAAGTAATAATCCTGGAAAACCCGGTAGTCCGGTACTATCGGTATTAATGGACCACATAGCTTATTGTCAACACAAACTATATATAATGCTTTAATCAGTACTTCATATGACTTCATACCTGAAGGTATCATGGTGGTCGCAGTAACATGACCCATCGAAGTAGCTATTTTTGGAGCGTCCACTTTGCTAATGGGAGCAGCTGTAGTTCTAGCCGGTCCCTCAATGTTAGTGGGACCACCACCAGACTGCCCAACAGGATGAGAAGAAACAGACATAGGGCTGGAGAGAGCGGAGCATGGAGGCGTATTAATGGGCTGGTTCACATAAACAACATCCTCTGCTCCAGGTTTGGAGGTAGGAGCTGCCTGAACTTGAGCCCTTGTTTGTGCAATGTTACAAGCACCCAACGACCCATTTCCAGCCAAGAACATTATAGCCTGAGCCTGTATAAATATATAAATAAATAATCGTCAGATGGATCCATCATTTTTTCAATTTAACCAAAATCAGTTGTAGAGAGAGGAGAGAAAGAGGACCTTCTCAGGGGAGATAGCATCGAAGACATTCACTGTCCCACCGTAAAAGATGGTCAATTGAGCAGGAGCTCTAGAGGCTTTGGAATTGAACCTTTCAAAACAAAAGAGAAGCTCCAATGAATCTTTTTTTTCATTTTTCGTTGTGTCACAATAGTTTCAATATGCATCCGCAGACATATATCTATATAATATAAACGCATACCGATGTGACTTTTGTCTAAGATAAACAACATAAAAGGCTAGAATATCTTGAAATCAATGGGCTAGTCTTTATACAAACAGTTTGTACTAGATACTTCCTGTATACGTGCCTATATAGCATATACACTTAATCTATTTAATATTAAAACCCAAAAATAGGCAAGAAAAATGGATAGTGCCGTAGGCAAGAACAATTATGTATAAACAGAAACAGTGACATACAAATCATTTGCTAGCTTATCATGTGATGGACAAAAGAAAAATCGTATTTCTTACCATGGTTCAGTGGTCCCCGGCATTGAAGCACCAGTAGGAAGAACTGAATGGGGGGCAGTAACGGGAATCCCGCCAAGTGATTGTTGTTGCTTCATGGGTGGAGCACCTGCAAAGTTCTGACTCCCACCACTACTACCACCAGCAAAATGTGTCTTGAAGAAAGGGTTGCTCATGTTAACTGAAACAGCTTGGTTGGTGCGCGGAACCATCTTAACATCATTGGGAAGTAGCATTGAATGAACATTCTGTTGTTGCCCTGGATACAAATGATTGCTACCTTGCCTATTCTCATTCATGGTTTTCTATACAGTAAAAACATTGGAGAACAAGTGATGAAATATATCAGTAGTTTGACTTATCAAGTAACAATAAATTTGATTCGAATATCTGCATGCTTCTGGTAAGAAAATATTTCGGACAACTTTTTAAGTATCAATGCAGATAAAAATAATCCTCAATTAACTTTTCATGGAAGCTATCAAACATTAGTACCACTAATCCCGATGACCTCTTTTCTTTTCAGGAAAATTCAAGCTAATCCACTTAATGCGTTCAAATTCGGAACTAAAATCATCAAATTTCTATTTTAACAGAACAGTTGAAACCTTAATACATTCATTACCAATTATAATTATAACAAACCAAAGAAAGTCATATCCATCAGGAGCCTAAACAGTGCCCAGAAAGTTAGATGTAATACCTTGATTTCACCCGCTTGAAGTTTGTTAGAGGGGTCAAAGGTATCTGCAGTGAAGAATGAAGATTACCAAGAATGAAAGATCATATCAGAAATAATCTTCGCCTTAAATTTTTCCATCCTAGAGCAACATTTGTAGACAAGAAATAAGGAAGGACAGAGATCTTACTTGACAAGGGCCACTGAACAGGCGAATTTTTAAAAAATGCTACAAATCCAACATGGAGAACAACAATTCCAAATTAGAATACAAGCCTTGCAACTCCAAAAGCTTCAACAAACTAAACTATAAAAACTACCATAGTACATCAATTGCCCTGCCAATGAAATTCTTCAAAGGCTTCTAAGTTACATATATATTCGAGGCGATACTGAAATATCATATAATGGCATCACTTTATGGATATGATTGGAATATTTAGGGTTTGTTAGATTAAAAACAAATAAAAATAGGAAAGTGATTGGAAAACAATTGATTCCTATTTATGTGAGAAGTTGGAAAAAGAGAGGAGTGCTTTGAAGAGACGTTCCCCATCTTTTCCTTATGTTTCATGGAATATTTTTCTTACAAACCCCGCAAAGAGTTGGATTCCATGGAAAAACCGAAAAAGGTAATAGAACATCTCACCAAATCACTCATTTTTTTCCAACTACTTATAAAAAATAGTATACTTTTAAATTACTTTCCAACTTTTTATCAAACCCCCCCTTAAGATACAAATTGGAAGTCATGTTCCATGCTCTGCATATTGTCCCAAGATAAAACAGCTGAATGGATCTTTATTCTTATGCTCACACAAGCAACGAAAGGGTATCACACATGCAAAGACAAACTTATAGACAAATCAACAGCGAACACATCATATTACTTGAAACCAAATGAAATCTTTAGGATTTTCCATTATTTTCAGGGTGTAATTGGGGCCCCAATTCTGAGCCATGGTATCGGAATTGGATCAAAAAATTGCCTACACAATTCTGAGCATCAGAATTTTGGAGGCTACTAGGCTAATTTTTCGTCCAATTCCAACACCAAAGCTCATAATTGGGTTCCAAACACACCCCTCAAGTACAATTCCAATTTATTAACCTTCAATACAAGCCAAAAGACATATATAACAGATTTGCATAGATAACAAAGACTGGTTTTATTTTTTATTTTTGTTTACAGTTATATAACTTATTTCTTTAATTGGAAAATCTAACTTCTTTCCTTAATTTTTTTTACAGTTATATACAGCCATAAATTGTCTCTAACTTAGAACAGCACATGCATTAAATAAAAATAACAGCAACCCGCTACACCTCACCCAATTTATAGAGCTTATAAGAAAATTCCACAAGATAAAACAAATCTTAACCGTCAACCCTTGAATATTTGAAATTGAGAAATAGGTAAACCCCAAATTCACATGAAACTTAACTGACAATTAACAACTCTGATTGCTGATAAGCACACACCTATGAAATTAAAATTAAAAACGAGATAGAAACTTATTTGCATGCATGTATGTAGCTATAAGAGAAGGTGTGTATATATATAAAAAAAAATACCTGAGTCTTTGCATCCTTCAACAGCCTCCTCCTTCACTACAATCACAGAATTCATCGAATTCAACCCCATGAAGTCCCTCTCCATCTCAGAATTAAATGAAAACCCCAAGAAACCCGCCTAAAATTCTGAGCTTAAAAAGAAAAAGAACCCTAAAAATTTCAGAGATATAAAAGTAATCAAACCCTAAAACAAAATTCTCTCAGAAAACCCAGAGGGAAAAAAAGAGAGAAAGATAGAAAGAGGGAAACTCTCCTCTGCCGAAATGCTTCCAGCTGAGAGAAAAAGGGGAATTGTAATGTATATTGAAAGGTGTTTTAATTGTGGGCTATTATAATGTGTGTGATAGGATCTAGACCGTCGATTTTTCAAATATTAAATATATCTAGACAGGAGGTACGGCGGGTTACCGATAGATCAGGTAGTCGACGGGTTAGTCCGGTAACACACCACGTGCTTGAGCAACTAATTAATATAGTTACACAAATTAACACCTGTCGGTGCTTATAGCAAAAGCAGGTAGCTATATCTATGGACACGCCACCACAAATATCAGTAGAGGAGGTTTAGCTCGTGACTAAATAGCGACCCCCACACTTTCACGTGGCCAAGCTGCTTGATCCTAGATATTTACACCCGTCTTTTCATGAATTTCCTTTTCCTTTTTTATTTTTTTAATATAAATTTATATATTCGACTATTAACAATAACATAAAATATTATTAATTTATACTCTATTTTTTATAACTGAATAATATATATCTTTTTCAATTATGAAAAATTGAATGAATAAAGTGACCAAATATTTTTAAGGTGAAATATCACCGCTCAAGTTTTATTATAATTAAACTTTGAAGGCTCATCTAATGTTTATGCACATGGCTTGTTGGATTTCCCATGGGTTACTATACTTCACCCAAACAAATTATCGTCATCCTATGCTTTCTTTTTCCATAACTTGAAACCTGGCCAAATTTTAAAGTTAACAAATTCCATTAAAACTTCAAACTCACGTGAGCAAAACTTAAAGAGCTCTTAATAATCAAATCCATAACTTTTTTGTTGCATTGTTTTCTCTGTATATAATAAGGGTTGTAGACGTTAGACTGTGCTCATGTGTAAAAGGAGCTTCAATAGTTCAATGGAACATTAATGTCTCTGTTATTTGTGAACCTAAGCTCCTGTTTGATAAACAACTAAAAAATCAGTTTTTTTTTTTTTTTTTATTAAACGGTTAACTGTAGTTCAACATTTTTCAAAATTTAATTCACTTTACTTTTTCTTTCTCATAAAATTTTTAAAACATTATAACTTTAAATCCAAAAATTAGAATTAGATAAAAAAATATTTAGAAAACCTACTCATCGAGATATATAAATTAATATCTATTGTGATTAATTTTTAGTTTTTTTGAATTAGTTGAAAAAAAACTCTAACAAAAACCAAATTCAACTTTTGGTATACTTTTTTGTGGAATAATTCTTCAAAACTGTTGCAGCGATTCTTTATGAAGCTGGAAATGCAGTAGCATAATGGCAGTCTGCTAATTCTGCTGTTTTGGTATCGTCTGTTCTGGTTTCTTCTTCGTCTGCTTTATGTTTTGCTGCTCCGGTATCGAGTATTACTCAGCATCCATCTCCAGCTGAGTCAAATAGCGTTGCAGATCAAGGAGCAGGCCAGCAGCTTTGTAAATGGCGCAAACCCCATGCTGGTTTTCTTAAATGCAACATGGACACTGCTGTTTTTTCGGAGCAAAATAAGATTGGGTTCGGAGGTGTAATTCGGGACTCAAATGGAATTTTTATATATGCAATTCAAGGCTTTTTTCGTGGTAATTTTTCTCCCCTCATCGCCGAAGCTATTGGTTTACGCGAAGTGCTTAGTTGGCTCAAAGATAAGAACTTGTCGCGTATTTTGGTGGAGATGGAGTCCTCCATATTAGCCGCTGCTATTAATAATGGTGAGGTTATTTTTGCTAATGTAAGTGTTTTTATTGATGATTGTAAGGTCTTGATTAGAGACATCGATCAATGTCGAGTTGACTTTGTCTTTAGATCAGTGAACTGTGTCGCGCATAGCATTGCTAGAGCGTCTAGTTTTATATCTGGTTTTCAAAGGTGGGATGATGTTTGCCCGCGTTTTATTATGGATGTATTCGCCGATGATTTGATTTAATATATTTCCTTTTTGCTATTTAAAAAAAATTAACTTTTCATCATATTTTCACACTTTCCAAAAACTTAACTAAAAAAATCCCCGAACAGGGCCTAAAAGCAAGAATCTTGCACATCTAAACTCCTTTGCTTATTCATTAACTGCCTCAAACATGCTAGAATTCTTGCTAGGAGAAAGAATAGTGTTCACTTTTTCACATTCTACCACGTGATCAAGATTGGTATCATAAAGGATACTGAGATCTTGACCAATCTTAGTACCAAATTCTCTCTTGTTTATCGTGGGCTTTGAGGCAATTTCGTAAGAAATCTTCAAAAATGAAGCTTTTATGTGCTAAATATTGTTTGGATCCCCCAAAACCTTTAAAAGCCATACTATATATGATAGATCAATATGAATTCAAAATTAGTATGGAATTCACTAAACCAATTATTGATTATTAAAGATCTTAAATATGAAAAGCATACCACAGTCTATAATTCACAAAACAAAATATTTAATCATGAATAACATATTTTTGTATCGAAAAATATTGTTAACCAAATGGAAATTAATTTTCTTTTGACTATTTACTAACCATAAATACAATTATAGTTGAAAGATGAAAATAAGGGGTGCGTGGCGAGATTATCTGACGTGATTGGTTAGAGCATCTCCAATCGTAGTGTACAATTTTGGTTTGTGTAAAATTTACACTTTTTGTAAAAAAAAGGTCTTCAACAGTTTTTTAAGAAACTTTGACACTTGTGTAAAAATGTTGTGTAAAATACAAACTCAATTTACATAACCACGTCAGATAATCTCACCACGTCAGATAATCTCGCATCTATTTTCTCATCTCATATCTAAAAATACATGAATTTGAAAAGTAAGAGAATAGATAAAGGATAAATTCCACTTGTGCGTATTTAATTAGTAGTTTAATATGAGAATTCTTAAACAAATCTACAAAATTATTCTTCTCATCCCGGTGGGAGAAAACTTGCAACTCACCCCAGTAAATTATTATCGATACTTTCAACTCACCCGCCACTTTTTTATACGCCAAACAAGTAATACACTCTTTCCCTTCCACACCCACGATCAAGCTGTTTCACAGTTGAAATCTCCACCCAACTCCCAAGCCTGAAAATCATTCCTTTATTCATACAACATCGACCTTTAATTTATGTATATATATGAACTGTGTTGTATTCTATACTACATAATATGTGTAAACTGTACATATAGATACACACATATATATTTTTAAATTTGTATCAAATAGATCTAGAACTTCAGTTTTAATTATTTCTTACAATTCTGCCAACAAATCTCATTAACTTTTCTAGTCTTTCTCCAGCAACCATTCCGATCCACTTTAATTTTGTTTTTGCTAAAAAGGTGTTAAATATGAATTAACTTAAAGACTCAACATGAGAGAGAGAGAGAGAGAGAGAAAGAGATATAGGCATTAAAGACGAGTCCAGATTTTTTTTCCTGATAAAATGTTGTAAAATTGATTAACTTAAAGATGAGCTAAGAGATATGAGGCAATTAAAAGAGGAGTTTGGAATTTCTTTTGCGAATGAAGTATTGTTTAGATGAATTAACTTAAAAGGGGATGGAGGGGTAGGGAAGAGAAAGAGAGAGAAAGAAATAGACACGAGTTAAAGATCGGGTAAAAGAGATACAAATTAGGGGATGGGTTGGGTAAAAAAAAGTTTGTGTTTTTATTAAATTCTAAAAATAGGTGGGGTGAGTAGAATATTTTAGTGGGTGTGAAAAAGAACACCCTTTAATATTTACATAAAAGTCTAAAACAGATTGTTGTAGTACAAAACAAATTCTTTATTATTTTTGCGTAAATCTCATTTTAACACGTAGAATTTACACAAAATTTATACAAGACGATTAGAGATGCTCTTAAGAAGACGTGACATAATTAATAACTAATTCGTTATCATTTTCAAATTCAACAAAATCTAAATCATTTGAAACAACGGTGCTAAACTGCTAATTGCGTACAATTGAGTACGGGGTTAACTAAATAAAGCCCCAAAAAAATAAATTTGAACTCAAAGAAGTCAAAAATGTTTTGCGAACATAGCAGCTAGTGTGACTGAATGTTATACAAATACACAATTTTTGGGTAATCAATCCATTTAGCATAAAATCTTATATTCGAATTTCAAGTACAAATTTTCTTGGGTCAACGACAATTTCAATTTTGATCGACTATGAGTCAATGTGATATAAGGGACAACTTGGGGAAAGACCAAAAATAAATAAATAAATAAAGATAATAAAAAATGGGGCTTGCATAAAAAAAGATTTATGCAAAAGAACTAAGGAACAATTGTTTTTTTTTAATTATAAATTAAGGGTATATATATTTGACCAAACTCTAAAAAATGTGCAATGTTAATTTTTAAATAGATTTTTAGATCGTAATTTTTTTATGGTATCGTTCAAAAATTAGTTTGCAATAAATATTTTTTAGTAGATTATTATGTTTAGTTGTTTGATTAATTAATAATGCTTTAATGTTATTTCAATAAATTCCGAATTTAAATCCATTTATTGATGAAAACACACATGAAATTTTTTTACGGTTATGCAAAGTTAAATTTGCAATACTAGTTTTTTAATAAATTACTATGTATTATGATTTATTTGAAATTAATTTAAAATTACATGAGTGACATCAAAATATACTTGTTAATAAAATATAAACATATCATACAAAATAAAATTTGCATTAGATTTTTTGGATTACAAAGTTAAATTTGTCCCAAACACCTTTTGGTCTAGATACCTGTTTCAACAAAATATTCTGGAAATAAGGTAAAAGTGCTTGTGTGAAAATGTTTTTTTGCAAAATAAAAATAAAATAAAGAATAATATTTTTTAGAAATAAAGACTTAGATATCATTAGCATTATGATATAAGGGCTTATTTATCAATTGTGTTTTAAAATAAGGGTTTTGACCGACCGTAAATTTTACTTTGTACTAAATTATATTGAGTGCAAACTTAACTTTGCACAAATTGTGTTTTGTGCAAATTTAGCTTTGTAATTAAAAAAAAATTAATGCAAAGTTGTTTTGCATAATGTGTTTATATTTTTTAACAAGTATATTCTTATATTTTATTTATAAAACTTTAAAATAACGTTAAATAAACATAAGAGGCAATTAGGTATAAGGGCTCATTATAATAATAATATAATTATAAAGGATATTTAAAAATTAGCCGTGTAAATTAAGGACAAAGGACAAAAAAGACACTAATACCCCCTGCCACCAGAAGGTGCTAAATGCATTTAGCAGCACAGCAACCAGAGGGTGCAGAATGTGCTAAATGCATTTAGCACCCCCTGAACAGCAACCAGAGGGTGCTAAATACAATTAGCACCACAACCAGAAGGTGCTAAATGCATTTAGCATTTCTTAGACAGCAACCACAAGGTGCTAAATGCATTTAGCACCCCTTGGACAGCAACCAGAAGGTGCTAAATACATTTAGCACCATTTGGACAGCAACCAGAAGGTGCTAAATACATTTAGCACCTCCTAGACAGCAACCATAAGGCTAACCAGAAGGTGCTAAATGCATTTAGCACCTTCTGAATAACAACCAGAATGTGTGCAACTTGAACAACAAACTAGAAGATGCTAAAATGAATTTTAGCACAATTATAAAATAGAGAACAACAAAATTGATGAGATCAACATCTATTCAATTTATTTATATGTATATATATATGTGGATCGACGTAGGGTTCATAAAAGAAAAAAAAAAGAGTTACGATCATATTGTTTTTAAATCTCGCTGGGCTGTCGAAATTAGTCGATTTCGATAACAAAACGACCTCTGATCGTCTTAATTTTTTGCGCAATTATAATAACTTTGTCTTCCGAACAACATATCCAAAAATTAGCCAAATCTAACGGTTCGATCAAAAATTACATATATTTTACGATTGTAGATCTAGAAAGAAGAAGAAGAAGAAGAAGACGACGACGACAACGATGATGATGATGATGATGATGATGATGATGATGATGATGATGATGATGATGATGAGAGAAAGGAGCTCAGATTCAGGTGGTGGTGGAAGATGTGAGATTATTAGTGAAACAACTTCTCTTTTCTCTTGTTCTTTGTTTTCTCTCTCTAAACTATGTGTATGTAAGAGAGAATAATATGTCTTTTGTATAATTAGAATAAATGATATTGTAGGGTATTTTTGTCCATCAACATTTATCATTTTCCTTAACATAAATTAATATTATGAAAAGTGTCCTTATTGTAAAACCAAATTATGAAATTAGTACTAGTTCTCCTTATTAAATATGAGTATGTCCTTAGAGTTATAAAATATTACGGAGCGATGCCTTATAACCCATTATCTCTAAACATAAATACATAATAATATTTTAGAAAATAAAGAATGCAAACTTAATTTTGTATAACTCCGAAAATATTATTATGTGCATTTTATTAATAAATAAATTTTGAATATATAGTTTGTTAAAATTATTTTAAAGTATTGTTACTTAAACACTTATTTATAATAATATGCTAAAAAATATGTAGTGCAAACTTGATTTTGTATATGATTCCATAAAAAAATATAATTTAAAAATTTACTGCAAAATTAACTTTACAATCATTTTAAAATTTGGTTAAATATAAGGCCATTAATTTTAAAAAATATTATTTTCTAATTCTTTTGCAAATTTTTTTTTTGTACAAATCCTATTTTTTAATATCATACACTATTTTTTTCTTAAAAAAAACGTTTTTATTGAGATGTCTTTTATCAGAAAATAATAATAAAAAATTAAAAAAATACAGAGTTTGTGAGCATGGGTTTCTCGTGCGAGCTTTTGGTGAGTGGATAGAGATAAAATTATGGTGAACAAAGTTAGCCAGTGAGGTGGCGTGTAGCCATCACTGATTTGTTGCACTCTCTATCTCATACACTCATTCGCACGTGGGAATAGATATAAAGAAAGAAAACGTAACTAATAATTTATGTTGATGTGGAATCTCCGGCCCCACGTCCCACCTATTGATACGGACAGACGGAGTATTGTAGAGTGGGATGTTACATAAATCCAAAAATAAAATAAAATAAAATAAAAATTAAGGCCTTATTCATACACTCATTATTGTTAAAGAATGGATAATTTTGTTCATTAAAACTTATAGTTGAGTTTAAATATTTTTTTTATTAAGAAAATATTATTTTTAGATTTAAAATTTGACACAGATAATATAATTATAAAGTTAGTAATCTGTAATATATTATTTGCATTTGTATTATCTGATATTTGATTATCTTATGTTTAAATGACTATCATATATTAAGTACAAAATCTAAGATATTATCTTATTTGATATTTGACCAGGAATGTACATTTGTACTTTTTTTTTTTTTGTTTAATTATATGTGCTTTTTCTATAAGTAGCGATGCAAATATCAAGTAACAAATATAAGTGATTATGTATATAAATTACAAATGAAGTTATGATAATTTATAATAAGGATGATAAAGAACAATTTTTTTGCATGAAACTTATAAGGTGAATAAAGTCTTTTTTATAACTTATTAAATTTATTTCTGTAAACAGAACACTAATATAAAATAAACATATTTTAAAAATTAATGAAGACGAATAGTCAAAATACCTATTTTTACTTTCACTAATTAACCCCACCCCAACAATTCATTAAGGACTAATAAGTTGATGCACATGTCAAATATGAAATCACACGAGTACTATGGGACGATGCATTATTTCAGTTTAGTGTCCAAACTCCAAAGGAAAAATACAAGATACATAAATACTACAACAATCATATTATTCAATATTTTCTCAGGTGTATTACATTTCTTTAAGGTTAACTGGTCCATGCTTTGTCTTGAACAGTTAGCTAGGTGATTTTCTAAATGCTTCATTTTCAATGTCGATGGCACATAAATAATATAAATGATTACGACCTAAACATCCACCAAGGACCAAAGATTGTATCATTTTTAAATTCAAATAAAATAAATCCATTGCTTAACGTGAATGACTGGCTCATCGGCATTTAGACTTAATTTTTCCTTTCCTCATTTTGCTTGTAAAGGTAATATAATAAAAATTTTTTAAAAAAATATAATTTAATAAATTGGCACTCCTTCCGTTTCAAATGTTGAATTGTCCCATTTTTTCCTTTTTTTTTTTTTGAAAAACATCTCAAACTAATAAAAAAATTTTTTTTACACATGTTTAATGTACTAAGTCATACATAAGCAAATGGTTTATTTTCTTCACGACTACTTTTTTTTTTTTCTTGTAAATTACAAAAATCAATGTTAAACTCCGTCTAAGACGGAGAAAGGATTATATTAACATAAACACGTATATAAAAATGTATACATACACACAAGAATACGTACACTTTCTATGCCGTACTAAAAATAAAGAAACCCATCACAAAAGTGTAGAGAAATTGATTGGTGTATATCCACGTACATGAATAGCAAAGAGAAATTGATTGGAACGTCTTTATTATAATAAGCTTCTTGACCGACTTTCTTTTCCTTTCTTTTTAATGTAAGGCCATAATATGTAAGAGACTACTTTTTTACACGGGAGACACTAGTACCATACCTTCAATGTACGTATATATAATGCAATAATGATTCAAGCTCACATGCAGCCGTACACTTATTTTTTTTGTATATCTTTATTGTTTAAGTTAATGTATACCAACGCATTGTATCCACAACAAACTACTTGTTTTCATTGTTCTATCCTATTTTCACCCCACTCAATTAATCATGAGTTAATATTTTCAGATCAATTAACGTGTAGTCAATTAAGTTGTAGAGAATGGTAGATAATAGCAAATCAAGGATTATCCCTAATGAAAGAAAGATATCTTTAGTGTACCAACAAAACGAATTAGAGCATTAGAACAGGTTACCTCGGTTACGGGAGCACTTATTCGATTTTCGGTGACCGAATGTGTAATTTGATTATATTTCAGACAACTTCGGTCCTAGGAGACCGAGCAATTTGATGAATTTCGGTCCTATGAAACCAAAATTATTCAAAATACTCGGTTGTTAAAGACCGATGTAAGGTCCCGAGAGCTCCAGAATACTTCGGTTGTGAGGGATCGAGAAAGTGGATGAACCTCGGTCATAGAGAACCGAAATTAGATTTTTAGAGGGCGATGTATCCCGAGAGCTAAAATATGATACAAGGAGGCCACGGTTGTAAGGGACCAATGAGTAGATGGATGCGTTGATTGTTGATTTATTATAATTAGTTTGTGTTGCATTAAGGGTTAAATGAATGTAAAATTTTAGAAACCATTGTTGAGAAGAAGAAGAAGAAGAATTAATGATTAATTATAATTAGTTTGTGTTGCATTAAGGATTAAATGAATGTAAAATTTTAAAAACCATCATTAATCTATGTGCAAGTAGTTTGTGGGGTAGAAATAGCACGAGTAAATTTCCACGTGAAAATCTCTTTCCCTGATTCTATGTTCAATTCAAGATATGATGCACTTAACCACATGGATTAATTAAGTAGTTTGTCTATAGCCATTTAGTGGAATGTTTAATGGAGTATTCGATTTTTGGGTGTGCACTCCTCACTGTGTTGCCCGAGCTTTCCTTTATTATTATTTTTTTACATACAGCAAACCTTTATGTAATAGGTACTTAAGCTTTATACAAAAGATTGATATATGTGAGAATGTCATCCGTGCCTTTCTCATTAGCATTGGTCAAAGATATATACAATGTACAATTATTCTAGGCAATATTCTGAGCAATATTCTACGCTACAATACAGGAAGATATAAATCAGTATGATCTACATACTAAAAATAATATATACACAAAGATTATTTTACATAATCTAACACACCCCCGCAGTCGAAGCGGGAGGTTGTCGTATGCTTAGATTGTCCCAAAAATCATCAAAAAGGACACACGGAAGCCCTTTAGTGAAGATGTCTGCAATCTGATAACGGGACGGAACATGGAGGACACGAACTTCTCCACGAGAAACTTTCTCACAAACAAAGTGAATGTCCATTTCAATATGTTTAGTGCGCTGATGTTGAACAGGATTACCTGAGAGATATATCGCACTAACATTATCACAATAGACCAATGTGGCCTTGTCGACCGGACAATGAAGCTCCAGTAAAAGATTTCGGGTCCAACAAGACTCGGAGACAATATTAGCAACTCCCATGTATTCTGCTTCAGCGCTAGATCTAGACAAAGTGGGTTGTCTCTTAGAGGACCAGGAATAAGGTTGTTGCCAATAAAAAGACAATAACCAGAGGTGGAACGTCTTGTGTCGGGGCATCCACCCCAATGTGCGTCTGTGTATGAGACAAGTGTGTTGACAGGAGATTTATAGAGATGCAAGCTAAAGTCGAGCGTACCTTGTATGTAGCGTACAATGCGCTTAAGAGCATTCATGTGCTCTTCCTTCGGGTCATGCATATAAAGGCAAACCTGTTGCACGGCATAGGAAATGTAAGGTCTGGTGAATGTGAGATATTGAAGTGCACCAGCTAGACTCCGATAATGAGAGGGATCCTCGTATGAAGGACCCGCATTTACCCCTAACTTTTGCTTAGTGTCAACTGGTGTGGGACAGGGCTTGCATGAAGACATATCACCTCGATCAATAATCTCCTATGCATACTTTCTTTGAGAAAGGAAAAGACAATCTGCATGACGAGTGACTGCAATTCCCAAAAAATATCTCAGAGGACCTAAGTCCTTCATAGCAAACTCAGAGGCAAGGAGAGACATAATAGACTTTTGAAGAGCATCTGAAGAGGCGGTAAGTATAATGCCATCAACATAGAGTAGAATATATGCAATCTCATTGCCACGATGATAAATGAAAAGAGAATGATCGCATTTGCTATAAGAAAAACCAATAGTGGCAACATAATCTGCAAACCGCCGGTACCAAGCACAGGGTGCTTGTTTGAGGCCGTAAAGAGACTTCTTTAGCAAACAGACATAATCTGGATGAGTAGGATCTTTGAATCCCATAGGTTGATGCATATATACTGTTTCATTGAGATGGCCATGTAAGAAAGCATTCTTAACATCCAGTTGATGAATAGGTCAAGATTTATACAAAGAAATGCTCAATACAATTCGAATGGTAGCCGGTTTAACCACCGGGCTAAAAGTCTCCGCACAATCAACTCCAATCTGCTGAGACCTTCCATCACCAGCAACAAGACGGGCTTTGTGCCGCTTAAAAGAACCATCAGATTTCATTTTATGCTGAAAAACCCACATAGAACGAATTATATTCACATCAGGTGGACGGGGCACTAACTCTCACATCTTATTTTAATTAGAGCATTATATTCATCCAACATGGTCGATTTCCAATTCAGGTCATGAAGAGCACTCACTGGGTTCCATGGTAATGGTGAAACAGATGTGGTAGTGGTAACACTCAAGTTGAATTGGCGTTTAGTCTTAAAGATCCCATGTTGGCTACGAGTGGCCATACGTTGGGGTGGTTAATTCAGCTGGGGTTGTGGTCTTGCTTGTGTGGCTGGGCTTGGTTGGAAGTGGGTCAGCTGAAAAAGACAGCGAAGGTTGAGAATGGGCCAGCGGGTGAGGAAAAGAAGATGGTAGGGTCTGTTATTGGTCATGTAGTGATGGCTGGGCCGGTTGAGGAGATTGGGTTGGTGAGAGAATTAGTTGTAGGGCTGGAGGCATATGCTGAGCATGCTGATTTTGCACGTAGTGTAGTACGAGTGGTGAAATTCCAGAATCCAAAAGGTCATACGAGGTGGTTGAGAGGAGTATGTAATTTAGGAGAATAGGAATTGAAGTCTCATCGAAAATTACATGTCTCGAAATGATTATTTTTCTACTCGACAAATCATAGTATTTATAGCCCTGATGAGTAGGAGGATAGCCCAAAAAGACACAAGGTGTAGAGCGGGCTTGCAATTTGTTAATGTTAGTGGAAGGAAAGAGAGGGTAACATAAACACCCAAATACCCGAAGGTGAGAGTAAAATGGGATGAAATTTTTGATATAAAATTTGAGTGGGAAATGTGTACCCTAATACCTTAGTTGGAAGAATGTTGAGGAGGTAAGTTGCCATTTGTAAGGCATGATGCCAAAAAGAAGGTGGAATGGAAGAATGGGCAAGCAGTGTACGAATGATATTATTAATGGACTTTATTTTTCTTTCCGCTTTACTTTTTTGAGGTGAAGTATGAGGACAAGAAAAGCAAAATTGTATACCATTTAATTCAAAAAAATTTCTAAATGGACCATTATCAAACTCCCGCCCATTATCATATTGAAATTTTTTTATTTCCCTTTCAAATTGTGTTCGTATGAATGCCTTAAAGGATTGAAAGATGGAGTAAACTTATGACTTGTGGGAGATTGGAAAAGTCCATAGAAAATTACTATAATTGTCAAGAAAGAATACATAATAGCGATGCCCACATAAACTTAAAATATGAGATGTCCATAAATCACTGTGAACAATATCAAATGGTATAGTAGTAAAAGATAAAGAGTCATGAAATGGCAACTTAATATGTTTCCCAAGGGGACAAGAATTACAAAAAGAGTTACGGGCCTTATTACATTTAATGAAATTGCTACGACAAAGAGAGCGAAGAACAACATCTCCCGGATGACCTAGGCGAGAATGCTATAAAATAGGAGAAACAACAGCAAAAGTAGATGGTGGTGTGGCCCGATTTTTGGTGGTGATAGGATAGAGTTCTCCCGAGCTTTCACATCTCATTAGACGCCTCCCCGTCTGTAAATCTTTCACAGAAAACCCAAACGGATCAAACTCAACATAAACCATATTATCAGTAGTGAATTTTCGAATAGGAATAAGATTTTTGATGAGGTTTGGAGCATGTAGTACGTTGTGTAGGTTTAAAGGGGGATTAGGAGGGTTGAGGGAGGTACTGCCATGACCATGAATTGGAATAGTGCTACTATTACCAACAATAATACCATGATTTTTGCTCAAATTAAAATAAGACGCGAGAGTACCTTTATTTTCCATCATGTGAAGAGGTAGCACCAGTGTCCATGTACCAATTTTCATTCGGTTGAGAGAGATAGTGTGTGTGCATTGCGGCATCGATGTCGGTAGGAGCATAGCCAACACTTGGAGGGGCGGCTGACATTTGGTATGCCTGCTGTGGCCGTGGTCCAAGCACCCCTACTTGTCTTGGTGGACGTTGTTGCCACGAGGACGTTGGATATGGGCAGGGCGGTGTTGCCCATGGCTGTGGCGTCCAGGCGGCCCAAGGAGGGTACTGCCACTGCTGGGCAGACCACTGTTGCTGCTGTGATTGTTGTTGTGGGCTGCCAAACCCCCCACCGCGGCTTCCACGTCCACGAATGTTGCCGCATTTACCGCAGTTACTGCCTTTCTTGTCGCGGTTGCTGCTGTTTCGACTGTACAAAGAACCACTTTGCTGAAGGGTGGATCCGTGGCTGGCAGTGGTATCATCCTCTGGTTGTTGAGGAGCCGCAATTAGGGCAGTGCTAGACTCTCGTGCTGCTCGTTTCACCATGCTTGTTTCTTCTAAAACAAGCACTAAATGAGCTCTTAGAGAAAGGGGGAAGCGGATCGCTTTGTTGAATCAAAGTAGAGACTCCACTATAGGTATCGTTCAGGCCAGCGACCATCTGAAGAACTAATCTTTGGTTCGAGACCGGCGCCCCGACATTCGTGAGTTAATCGGTAAGCATCTTCAGCCTTTGACAATATGTACTCACGTTGGGAAAATCGTCCAGATGAGTATGAGCGAATTGATTTTCGAGTTGAACAGCTCTCGAATTTTTGTTGTCTTGGAACAAATCTGCCAAACGGTTCCAAGCGTCCATGGCCATGTCATCAGGTTCAAGAATAATATGGAGGAGATTATTGAAATTGTCCCATAAATCCATTGCAAAACAATAGCATCAAGCCGAGACCAAAGGTCAGTATCGGTCTCCTTGATCAAAGAAGAAGATGGCGTGGCTGTGTTGGTGGTGGAAGGAGAGAGGATGTGATCTAATACTTGATAAGCACGCGCATGGATTTTGAATAGGGCAGCCCACGAATTGTATTGAGAGTTTTCCATGTCTAACGTGATAGGTATGAAGTTCTTCACGTTATTGACAGCTAAAGACGAATGAAACTTCGCTGGCTCGGACATGGTGGAGGAGAGAAGGGACTGTTACACATAAGAGGTAGAGGAAGAGAGAATATAGAACCTTGCTCATTTGATACCATGTGAGAATGTCATCCGTGCCTTTCTCATTAGCATTGGTCAAAGATACATACAATGTACAATTATTATAGGCAATATTCTAGGCTACAATACAGGAAGATATACATCAGTATGATTTACATACTAAAAATAATATATACACAAAGATTATTTTACATAATCTAACAATATATGGTGAAAAAATACAAGAGAACTAATATTCTTGGGGTTAGAAATAGGACGGGGGAAATCGATTGACTCTTAATTCTTAAAGATATTACATTTTCTATTAATCATTGGATCAATTAAACAAGTTTAAAGAAATCTTTCTTATCTTAATTAAATTTCTTTGGCAACTAAATTTTAACGACACTAACAGTTGATGTGGTTCCAATCTTTTAAACTTTGAATTACATGTTATAAATTTATTTATTTTTGATCTATTTTATAGTGTTTGAGCCAATTTTTACACATATCGACTATTCTCAACTTAATTATAATATAACTCACTATATCATTTTTTGTAATTATCAACTTATCAAAATACAACATAAAAACTCTGAATTGAATTCAGAACTAAATGAAAATATCTAAGGTGGTTTGGCCCCTGCAGATTAATAAATGTGGTTGATGTATTTGTTTTGATATTATAATTATGGGTACTCACAAGAAGATACAAACTTTGTCGTACAAAACAGTATGACAAGACAATTTTTTTTAAATGCTCAAATAATTAATTAATCTTCATTTTCCTTACAGTTGTTGTAGGTTGACCTAAGGGCAGAGTGGCGGGCCCGGGGGATTTTTTTTTCTTTATTATTGTTATCATTGAATCTTAACCAACAATCATTATTAAACTTGTACGTGTTTTATTCCTTAATGCTCGTTGCTTTCGCTTTACTTTTAAAGGCCCTTTTACATATGCTTAAATCTATACAGAGAGATGCACCTTGTTTTAAATATTAAAAAATGTCATTTGAAAATATAATTGTTTTTTTATTAAAACAAATAATACATTATATTAGATTGTGGATTATATTTTGGTAAAAGTTAATTATGCTTTGATGATAACACTATCCACAGTATTTTAGAAACTCAAAATAAGTTGAATATTAGAGGTATTGAAAAGCACAAAATCATAAAGGTAGTTGTATTGTTATTTTAAAATGTAATGGTAATCAAAATGGATTTTCTACTGACCCCACCTTATTCATTGAGTTTACTCACAAACAATTAAAGAAAATTGTATTTTGAATTTTTGGCAAACTAAATGCAACTAAACTAAACGCAACTATACTGTGTGAAACATGATGTACTAACTTGAAAACATAGTAAAATCACATTTTTGAACAAGAATCAAAGAAAGTCATAGAGCTGGAATCCCAAAATAGCACAAATAATTTAGGAAGATTATAGTGATTTTCATATTTTCGTGCGGAAGAAGTCGAACAAGATTTCGATTAGGACAATGACTACGACATTAATTAATGAACATGATTACTCCCTTTGTGAATAGGCTCTTTTAAGATAAAAAAAAATGATGGTCTTGAATTTGTAGGTATTTTGGTAACTATTTTTTTTTTTATCACTTGAACTAATCAGTTCGATCCATTATATCAAAAACCAATAAACTAATTACCAGTTTAGTTGTCATTATATATATATATATATATATCTGTTCTAAGTTAAGAGTTGATTTTAATTTTTGCATTTTTTTTGAAAGAGGAAAACGTAAACCTATAACAAAGAAATAAAGAGAAAGTGGAAAGGATCTTGACCTAGCTCCAAATTAATACTTGCTGCCTCCCACCATCGGTGACACTATCATCGCTTAAAACAACCATAGCTCCTGAGGAAAAAAAAAGTATCTTTAATTGTTTACCCTTTCTAAGTCTTACATATTGAGAAACTTAAACATCACACCCATGACCCACCCAAAGTTTTTCTACCCACTTACTTAAATATCACACTATCATCTCTTTTTTTTTTTTTTTTTTAAAAAAAAAAAAAATTAAGGGAGGTCTAAGTCTCTCCCTTAATCCTAAGGGAAATAAAGAAAAATCCCTCCCCTCCCATCCCATGAGTCGAACCCTTGACCTCAAGGCAAGGGTGGAGGTTGCCTACCACCGGGCCAACCCCTCTCCTCCGCACTATCATCTCTTTCTACTTAATTGAATGGTCGATTTTTTTTCTTTATTTTTCTTTATGCTAAGGGGAAAGTTTAAATTAAATGCAAACAAAACTAAAAATATTTTTCTTTCATTTTCAATGTTACATTCTTTGATGCGATTCAAAATTTCAAATACAACTTATACTTGGGGGTGATCATTCTAGACAGAAAAAGAGCTTATAAAAATTTAATTGGTTAATAATTAAGAGTTTGAGACCTAATTGCAGATAATTAATTAAAATAACTACTGTGCGTTTATATATATATATATATATATAAATAATTAACAGGTTACTTTGTGTACGCACTAGTGTTTTTATGTACTACGTGTTTCTGTGCGCATCTTTAAAAAAAAAAAAAACAAACAAAACAAAATAAGTGGTCAGCCACAAATCAAGAATAAAGGGCTTATCAACAAGGAGGAGGGAATAGTAGTAGTAGTCATGTCATGTCGTGTGGGTCTGAATCCTTCTCGTCCACGTGATTCCTTTACTGTTAACGAAAGTGCAAATCAATTGCTGTAATTTTTGTTTTCGTTTACATGTAAAAACAATTACAATTAAGCTCCATTTAATTACAGAGATAAAAAAAAAAAAAAAAATTGTTTGTGTTAAAAAATAAAAAATAAGATGAAAGATATTATTTATTTTATGAGTAAATATCTTCCATCTTTTAATATTTTTTGTAAAATTTTTTTTTCTCACCACCAAGCAAAGAAATTTTTTTGATGGAAAAACATCAAAATTAAGAGGATATCACCTCAATCACTCAACTTATTTTTCATCTTTTCATCAAAATTAACTAAATTTAATTTTTTTTCCACTTTGCAATCAAACGGAGCCTTAATATTTTGTTTTCAAAGACGTAAAATAATGTATTTAATTGATATTGTAAGCGAAAAGATTCTTACTTAATTATATATATATATATATATATTGTTGCAAATCAATTCCCCACTAAAAAATAATGTAGTTAATTTTTATTGTTTTCGATACAAACTAAATAAGTAAAAAATATTAAAGTTCGGAAGTATCAAACTCAAAATTAATTAGTAATGAGTGGAGTAACCCCTTGTTTATATATATTATTTTGAGATGATATGTTTTTTCCATCAAGTGTGGCATAATTTTTTAAGCTTAAAATGTTACATACGAGATAGGAAACTTTTAGAAATAGAATTCTTCACCGAAAAGGGGTCCAAATGCGTATCCTGATGGGATCACACTACACTAAAATACCCGAAATGTCATGGTATAAAACCATGACAATGGAGACTAATCCCAGTTTGAATCCGTGACATTTTGACTAGTGACAACCAATTGTGTATCGGTTTGTAACCAAACCATTTGATCATTGTAATGGTCATTTAAACCAATGTGGCGCAAGGTAAATAGGCAACCGAGACAAAGGGTGAAATTGTGTGATGGTTTGAAACCGAAACAAAGTTTACCTTTGTGTCAGCTGACAACTGAGTCAATTCATACATGTATCTCGGTTTTAAACCAAGACAATATGTGTTTTTAACTGTAAAAAAAGGTATAAAATATCTCATTTTCTCATCATTTGTTTCGGTTTGTAAATGTTATAGTTTTTTTGTGAATGTCACGGTTTTGGACCGTGAAAAATTGTGAGGGACATTTAAAAAAAATATTTTGGGAAAATTGTATTTCCAAAAAATTTCTGTAATATATACCTGTAATTCCAATCCCAAATACCAAAAAGAAATATAAGTTCAACCAATCAACCTAATACCAACTAGCCACACATAGAGAAACATATATATATATATATATATATAATCAATAGTTATAATCCCAAAACCAAAAAGAAATATAAGATTTTCAGTGTCAACTAATTCATAGTATTCCTCATCATACACTTCTGAAGCCATGAACTTCGATTTACCTAATTGAAGTAGAACACAAAAATGAATAAATTTTATGGAAATTATAATTTGTTACTAAAGTTTTCCTAGTCGTGCTCCACCATCAAGCTTCTATGTGTTGCACTTTTATGACAATTGCTTAAGCATCTGTTTCCTAGCCGTGACTTACTTTCCTAGAAGGAAATTCAGACCAAGTTGGGTCAAATTGCCTCAAACCAAAATCTGAAAGTAAGGTAAGTGTCCAAAATTAGCAAAACCCATTTGAAACAAATAAAATAATTAAAAAATAATAAAGATGCCATCTTTTGACCAAACAGAAAATCCATTAAAGCAAATAGAAAACAAAGTTAAAAAAGTAGTAGCAAAAAAAAACAGTACCTCAAAGTGCATACCCTTCTCGACATTCATTTATTGTATTCTACATTATCTTCCCTGTAAAATGTTTACCCACGTAGCAAAGCAAATTTTCATTAGATTGCTCATGAAGAAATATTTTCCTAGAATTTCAGGATTAGAAAACTACAGAGCAAACAAGATTTAAAAGAATGCACATAAGCTACCACTAGGGTGTTTATTCACTGAGGGACGGTAAAATTTCAAAAATAAAAATATTAGTACTATGTTGTAGAGGTTTTACAAAAAAATATATTATTTTAATTTCGGTCCTACAATTTTAAATCATGAGGTAAAACCTTATCTTATGCACGTGTTTTGCAACCACAGCATTATACATGTACAAAATGCTGCACTTATATTCGATCCTATAAATGCAGAGATGGAATCTGAAACCCTAACTTTATTTAAAAAGATTTCATTCAACAATAAGAATATTGTTTTATTTACCAGAATAAGATGGAAACGAAGAACGCTATATTGGATTTCAGAATTTCTTCATCGTTAAGTTGGCAATTGTGGAATTTGAAACCCTAACTTTCTTGATAAAGACTTACAATGGTTAAGAGAGTGAAGGTTTGAGAGTGGCAAATAGTGAATTTAGTTAGTGGAGATGGTTTGAGACTTCAATGAATGATCAAGAGTGTGTTCGATCGTCAGTTGAGAGTAAGGGTTTGTGAGGCTCGAGAATTAGCAAGAGGGAGAATGAAAATTACAAAGAGTGATAGTGAAAAGAAGAAGAAAAATGATATTAGCAATTTTCTATCCCGCTCAGATAATGAGACATTAATTCCCAATTTGTTTCGGTTGTAAACCAAAACACAAATTGTTTCGGTTGGAAACCAAGCTAACTGTACAAATTAAGTATTACTTGTTAAAAAAAACGACTTCACATGGTTAGCCAATTTTGAAACCATCACAAAGGTTTGTCATGACTCCGATTTACGGTAAAGCATCCGCGCAATTTAGTGAGACTTTGTCTTATTTTGTATAGTGTCACAAAATCCATGCACACTCTTAGTTGCCCTGGGACCTTGTTATACCAATCGACTGAGCAACCCTTTTGGAGAGAAGACCAAATTCATAAAGAAGATCAGACGTAAACTATTTATATTAGACAACGGAGAGCCCATGTGGCCGTTAAGCTTTGACACAATGAATAGCTTTTCTTTGATACTTATGGTGCAAACGCCCTGCCAACCACGAGCTGACACATGGTCGTCCACGTCAGTAATCAGGTTTGCCTCAACGGGAGGAGCTCGGAGGAGCCCTGCAAGGTCACCAAAAGGAAAGTAGAGCCCCTCATAAGTTGGACACCTGTTCGAGAGTTAATTACGCATAATAAATTTTAGAGCTCGGGCTCCGGAGCTCTCTCAAAGAGCTTTGAGCTCCCTGGTCTACCACTGTGTCAGGAAAGACATAAACAGCATGAGCGGCCGCTATCAACTCTGTTGGAAGTCGCAGAGCCTCCCTCATATTTATTAAATGCATACCCACCACATTTAATGCGCCGGAATCCCTAGAGAGACAAGGTCAGGGTTGATGGGAGTGAAGGATTGCCTTGAACCTGCTCCACAAAGCTTCCCTCACCCGTCTACTCTGTTTTATATATATAAAGAGGAATCATTTACTTCTCAAGGGGAAGAAGACAAGATGAACAACCAACTAAACAATACCATTACTGCTGCTCATCTAAGAATAAGAGAGGGACAGAGATACTAAGCACACGGTTAGAGTTCTAGATATAGAGAAGCTAAAACTTGTGTAGCTAAAGATATACTCTTGTTATAGTATTGTGAAAATAGACTAGCTAGAGAGTTCATTTTGAGTTTGTAATAGCTATTTGGTTATATCAATATCAATGCAAAATCGAGCTCCTAGCTCTATTCCACAAAGGATGACTAACCCGTATTTTAATCCGAGGCTAAAGTCCATGAGCACTCCAATGAGCTCAACGTTGAAGATTGACAAAGACGAAAATAGTAAAAGTGTGGATATCAAAAAGTATCGAGTTATATTTAGTAGTTTATTATACTTGAGGCAAGTAAGCCGAATATCATGTTTAGTGTTTGTTTATACGCACGATTCCAAGCGGATTCAAAAGAGTCACACCTACATGCTGTGAAACGTATTTTTTGTTATCTAGCTGGCACTAGCTTTTTAGGCTTATGGTATCCTAGAGACGCAATTTTTTATTTGATAACTTATTTCGACGCGAACTTGGCCGGATGTAAAATTGATAGAAAAAGCATTAGTGGCACATGTTATTTTCTAGGACACGCACTAGTTTCTTTGTTAAGTAAGAAACAAAATTTGATAGCCCTTTTTACGGCCGAAGCCGAATATGTGGCCACCGGTTGTTGTTATGCACAAACGTTATATGTTAAACAACAACTAAAAGACTTTGAAATTAGTCTTAGCCATAATTCCATTAAGTGTGATAACACAAGTGCTATAAGGTTGACCAAGAATCCTATACAACATTCATGAACGAAGTAAATTAAGATAAGACATCATTTAATTCGTGATCATGTGCAAAAATTTTATGTTGATATTGAATTCGTTAAAACCAAATCATAATTTATGGATATTTTCACAAAACCTATTCCAGATAATCATTTTGGTACTATTCATCGTGAACTTGGTATGACTAGAGCTTGTGATATCTAGTTTGATCCAAAAAGTTAATTAATTAGATCAAAAGTGCTTAACTTTAAGCATACACTCTTTATACCAATTATGCTTGACTTGGATTAATATTGAAAGTTTTCATTTTGCATGTTATTGTAAACTAACAATGATTTTACAGTCTAAGAATAATTATCTGTCATTCAAAAAAGGGGGGCAAAGAATCTAAAGATCATCAGCACCAAAATTCAAAACAACATCGAGATTAAAATAATGATAATCAACAAAATTACGTTCCATATCTAATAGAGCTGTCCGATCAGGACTCATTGGTTTGGCAACCTCTACAACAGCACCACTTTGAGAAAATTGCAATTAAAAATCATTCAAAGCAGCTTGGTAATCTGACAGAGTCGGATATGCCGACAAACCTACATCAGTCAGAAAAGTCCTATGGTCTGAAAGATTCTCGATAGTCAGAAAGATATTAAGTGCAGCTTCTTCTGCTGACATGAGGAGCCTTAAAAGTCTTCTAGAGGAAGGATATGCCAACAAATCAGCATCGATTGGAAGAACCCCATGTTCTGGAAGATCCACGATAGTCGGACTAATACCAGGTGCAACATTTGCTGCCAACAATAGGAGTCCTGAAGAACCTCTAGGAGGAGCAAAGGAAAAGCATAGGTTAGCGGTGGAAAAATCTTATTCTAATTGAGCCTATAACGCCATCACCCGTAATTGTAAAGCCTTTAACGCCGTCACCCATGATTGTAACTCTTTTACCTTTTGTTCAAAAGAAACAATGAGCGCAATACAGCCTTTACTAGGATTCTCGACTCTCGCCTTAGCTTAAAAAAGAAATGAATTGAAAGTCTCAAGATATTGATATTCGGGAATATTTTGCAAAAATCTTGCAACACCCTTTATCCCGAAAACAACGAAGATTGTGTGATAATCTCGACAACTAATCACATCCCGAATTTTTTTTGCATATTCACACTATGGCAGACATCCCTTGTGGTTATAAGTACAAGCAGCACAAGAAGAACATGTAGAACAGAAGGTGTTCGGCATATTTGTGATTTATTTTCCCTTCCTCATGGGTACCCCTTTAAAAGCTTGAAGAAGTAAATGGGATTCGAGAGGGATAACAAGAGAGATGGGACAAAAGGCATCTAGCACTGAAAGGATTCTGAAGACGAAAATCTGTCTTCTTAATGTAAAAAGAAAAATATATAGTGCCCCCGCACAAATCTAGAATCCAGCGCCCTTGCATGGTCTGGATCCCTTTTTGATATTGTTATAGGGGGAGAAAATGTGTGTATGGTGTTGGTAAGTCTTTAATGCTTTATAATTGTCATTTATTTTACCTATGCATAAGTTAAGGGAGAGCATATTATACTCTGCTCTTTATTGATAACACCCATTAATTTATTGTCATCATAAAAAATAGGAAGATTGTTAACCTAAGGTCTTAATCTTATTTTGATAATAACAGTAAATTAATCATGTGTAATTTAACATGTTTCTTGATATAATTATATAGTTCTTTTACTTGAAAAATTCAAGAAAAATATGATAATGATCACTCTATCAATATCCGATCATGTCAACAAAGCATTTGACAAGATAAGGAAGATCAAATCTCTCAAAGCAAATCATGAAGCACAAATGATCAAAAACTATATGAAAAACTTATAGGAAAAAGCTTCAAGTGAAGATCAATTCGAAGAAGTGCTTAGGATTTTTGTAAAGTTTTTTTATTGATCAAATCCTTATAACTTAAACATATTCATGCCTATTTTAAAGATTGATTCAAACAAGCTTGAAATTGAATTTCTTTGAAAAACGTCATTTTTTAAAGACCGAATTTTAAAATAAATTAATATTAATTTTAAATGATCATATTTTAAGCTTTTACAAAAATAGGTATCTTAGAAACATGTTTTTGAAGTTCACAAATACTAGAATTTTTTTTGAAACTAATTGCTATGATTGCAAAAATGTTTTTATTTTATATTTTAGATTCACTCAGTTATGGCACAGTTTTGATCTAACTGTCTGATGGAGGCGTTTTCGGACTCCGATCTCTTTGAAATTTTTACAGCAGTTAGACAACACCCCTTGGTACTTATGACAAAAAATTGAGAATGATCCAACGATCGGAGTAGGAGATATGATCAAAACAAATTTGAATTTCTGGTCAACAAAACTAACCGTTGGAAAAGTAATTTTTGCCCCACTTTTTGCACACAACCTTTCTTAAAAGGCTCTAACGGATATATTTACTTAGGATCTATATATTGAAGATTCTAAACTCATTTTTAACGGCCTTAAATCATTCTAATACTCTGTTCTTCGTCAAGTTCAAATATTAAAAGATTCAAGAACACATTTTGATTAATCTTTCATCTTTTGAGCTATATATTTTTGACCAAAACTTGATAACTTTTAGTATGAGCTACTTTTCATATCTTGTAAACACATGAGAGTTATTGTATTGGTGTGTATCACCACAAACAAATCATTCTTCATTTCAAAAGAAAGTTTGTCTCTTTATAGAATAAAAGAGCATATTTTGTGATGAGTATAGTAAGTATAGCTATATTGTGAGTGTTACATGGTTTAGGAAACCGAACCGTGTGAACAAAACGTCTTGAGTTTCAATTGGTTTAATTTTTTTAACTTAAGCTTTTTATTTACTTGTATTTATAATTGCTCTAATATTGCTTGTATGTTGAGATTGTTTGATTAAATTGCGATTTACTTTATAAATTTGTTTAGCTAAGTTTTATTACTTAAACTTTTTCGATAACATTTTAATTTTGCATTGAATTTCGAAAAACCTATTCACCCACCTCTAGGGTCATTATCCGACCAACAAGCTCTTTGAAGAAAAGACTTGCTGATACAAAAAAAAATAGTCTGAAGAGCTCTCATAAGTTCTATGGGCTTATAGGACCACCATCAGAGATCCAACTGGTGAAACTCTATTCTCCTTGACCTACAGAACTGAAGCAGTTATTCCAGTGGAGTTGGGGGTACTAACGTATATAATCAACAATCATGATCCAGCTCGTAACAACGAAGGCCTGCTGGAAAATTTAGTCATCCTTGAAGAAAAGAGAGAGCAAGTTCGAATCAAAGAAGAGGCCTATAAAAGAAGTATGGTCAAAAGTTACAACAAAATGGTCAAGCATTTGAGTCTAAATGTAGGTGACTTTGTACTTCGAAAATCCATCCTAGCCACCAAGAATTCTAAACATGGCAAGCTTACTGCTAAGTAGGAAGGTCCCTATATGGTCACCAAGGTCAGCCGACCTTGTACATACTATCTGAGGACTGTAGACGGCATGTAAAAATCTTTGAGCTGAAATATTTTTGTACTTTTGTAATAGTTGTTCCCTAAAAAAATGTATATAAAATATATTGTTTTAGTACTTCATTACTTGTAAAGTGCACTCTATAAAAATTCTTTCATAAAGAGGTCAGTTTAGTAAGTGCCCAGCTCACTTAGCACACTTGCACTCTGTAAAAATTCACTTATAAAAAGGTTGGTTTAGTAAGTGCCCATATCATTAAAGAGTGCACTCTGTAAAAATCCTCTCACAAAAAGGTCAATTTAGTAAGTGCCCAGCTCATTGAGTACACTTGTACTTTGTAAAAATCCTCTCACAATGAGGTCAGTTTAGTAAGTGCCCAGCTCACTGAGCACACTTGCACTCTGTAAAAATCCTCTCACATATAGATCAGTTTAGTAAGTGCTTAACTTATTGAGCACACTTGTACTCTTTTTAAAAATTCTTTTACGAAAAGGTCGATTTTACAACTGAAGAGATCTGGTGATAAAAGAAAAAACTGTTAGAATTTGCCTAAGTAAAAAAGGGGCATGGCTCTACTCTAAACTTAGCCAAAAGAACAAGTTTTCTTTTTAAAACTCCTAAGGCTTCGAAAAATTCTTATCATCATATATGTCAGTCACTAAGCATAAAAGGTCCTCAATAAAGACCTGCTGAGAACTGAATAATTCCTCTTACAAAGAGGTCAGCGTAGTAACTGATTAGCTCAATGAGCACATCAACACATTGAGGAGTCAAACTTCCAGCTGAGAATTCTTAATAAATTTTGCTTAAAGTCTAGGGGGCATGACACTTTTAGACTTAACCAAAGTAAACAAGAAGTCCACTTGTACTAAGAGACCCAAGCGTAACAAATTCCACGAGCTCGAATAAGTCATTGACCTATGATGCACGAACACTCTCTCGGAGAGCAAGTCTCCTGCTCGACACATGTCGGAAGCCCGGATATGCTCTGACACGTGAGGGACACACGTGTCGAAGAGTGTTCCATTATTTAATATTATTTTTTTACACCGATACGCTTGGGACACGTAAAAAAGGGTGAATATCATAAATAACTAAAAATATGGGGTGAAAATAATAATAATGCATCTTAAAAATAAAACAAACCTAACAAATATCATTTATCTTTTAACCGGTAAAACCTAGCCCCATTCCCTAGCCACCATTGAAAAAAAATCCCTAGCCCAGCTCTAAGCCGTTGATGACTGCTCAGCCCCAACCCGTCTCAGCCATCGACGACTTCTCAGCTCTCACAGGTATGCTATTGTTAGAATCCCGTCGGGACCCCCCAGCGCCATTCGGCGCATGGTTTGTGAACATATTTAGAGTCGCCAGTACCTTTTTCGGGAAAACGGATAAAATTATGTTTTTGCACCCTTTTAGAGTACAACGCTGTCTGTAAAGCCAGATTGGGTTCAAAAACTATGTTACAAAGTGGGAAGGTTTTAAGCATCCGCGTCTTTCTTTCGGCTTCTAAATGTACATGCTCGTCTTATCATTATTTTATCTTGCTTCATATTATTTTAAGGTCTGAATATCCATACATATCTGTTTTAATAGCATGCGGAGGTGATGGCACAGATTATGAGACAAACTGGCAAAAAATAACACAAAGACCGATCGAACATCAATAAAGACTGACCGGTCATACCCTAAGATCGATCGATCATCCCATGCAGTGCATTGATTTTTCATGTTTTGAAGGAGAGAAGCATGCGAGATTTATTTTGAGACAAGATTCGAAATAAACAGTGTATTTATAGTGTAATCACTATTCAAAATCAAACACATGCTATATACAAATTAAATGTCCAATTTTGAATTAAATAGCATTTATGCAGTTTATATGTGTATTTATAATCATTCCCAGCAAGTAGATATATACAGATATGGGAAAGCAGTTAATTAACTTGAAACATACATAGAAAGTCTTAAAGATTACCCTTGAAGCGTAAATTAACTTGTTGTTTCGATTGATATTGAGATAATAGTACAAAATAGTCTACGAATTTCAGATACATCACTATAACTTGGTCAGAATGTGTTCCTATCTCTAGATCTAGTTTCTTATCTATTTTCGAGCATTTCGCTCAGTCGTCGACCTTTTATGGCTGTTCTTCATCTCATCCAGGTTCTGCCCCGAGTTTTAATCTCTCTCAAGCTCTTTATCGAGCTCTGCCTCTATTAGGAAGCTCCTCTCGTGTTATGTGCTCTGTTCTGGCATATATAGCCAGATATTGTGGCTGCCACGTCAAAGACCAATCCGGATAGCTAGAAGACCGATCTGTGAGCTTTGAAGGCCTATCGGTTGTAAGGGAAGACCGATTGGGGTTGGCCAAATGTCGACTCTTAGTAGCCGAAGACTGATTCATTCAATGTAAAACTGACTAGAGAACCAAAGACTGATCGATCTTGTCTTAAGACTAAGACGGGCCACCTTAAAATTTACTCGTTGTGGAAAAAAACTGATTAATAATAAATAAAGACCGATTGGGTAGCAAGAAGACCGACCGGTCTATGCTTCATAACCGATCGGGCATAGGGTAAATATATTGGTCTTTGTCCATTATTGACTCTATTCGAGTCCAACTAATGTCCATTTTATGGTACTGTCTGAGCTTAGTATTTGATCTTGATGTCTTTTGAGTCTAATATCATTTTGTGGAGGAACAAGCCACGTCCTCGCTTAAGAGTCGCAAAATGAGGTGTCTACAACTACTCTATCTCCGTCTCTCTATCTCCATATCCATATTCGTCTTTCTTACTATGTTGACTTACTTTGTTCTCTACCTGCTATGTCGACTGTCTTGCTGTCTTGCTCTGTCCTCTGTTTGCTATGTTGACTTGCTCTATCATCTTTTAGCTTGATTCATCAATTAATTTTTAAAATTGATTTATTTCAAAAATTAATCAAAAGACTTGAATTTATTTCGAAATTTCTATGTCAAAATAATTTATATAGGAATTATGTCTATGGATATGTGAGAAATAATTGATAAAGCTTGGATTCATTTAATCATTTTCGAAATTGAATTAAATAAACAATAGTGTTGACTGTGAAATCTGTGTAATAAGTGACCGTGGTTCTTTATAATTCTGGAAACAGGTTATTTAGTTTCTAATACTTGATAATTGATTTAGATGGCTACTCCTACTTCTACTAGGGTTTCTTCTAGTGCTGCATCCACTGGAACATCAATTGATGATGAGGTCACTGAGCCACTTTGGGCTTACACAAATAGGGAACTTGACAAAAGAAACAAGGGTGGTGGAGATGTAATTTGGACTTGCAATACATGCATGAGAAATTTTAAAAGTTCATATCCTAGAGTGAAAGTTCATTTGCTTAAGATTCTTGGGCAAGGGATAGGAGTATGTCAAAAGTTTACACAAGACGATCTTGTAGAATCAAAGAAGTTATATACTAAAGTTGCAAAGTTGAAAGAACAAGCTCTTGCAAAGAAAGTTCCATTACCTCCTTCCAATTTTATGAATTATCCACAATTTGATTCAAAAACGAGAAAGACAGGTAGTGGCCCGCTTAAGAAAACTTTCAATATGGGAGTAAGAGAGCAAATGGATTCATTGGTTGCTAGGACATTCTTATCAGTTGGTCTACCATTTCACTTAGCCCGAAATTTGTATTTTAGAAAAATGATTGAATTTGCTACAAACGGTTATTGCAGGGTATAAGAGCCCCGGTTATAACTCATTAAGAATAACTCTTTTAGCAAAGGAGAAGTCAAATATTAATAGATTATTGGCTCCTTCTCGCTTCATGTGGAATGAAAAATGTGCAAGTCTTGTGAGTGACGGATGGGGTGACTCTCAAAGAAGACCCCTTATTAACTTAATTGCTATTACGGATGGGAGGCCTATATTTATTAAGGCTGTGGATTATTCGGGGGAAAGAAAAGGTGCTACTTTTATTGCTAACTTGTTGATTTAAGTTATTAAAGAAATTAGAAATGAGAATATTGTGCAAGTCATTACCGATAATGCACACAATTGCAAGGCCATGGGGCAAATCATTGAAGCCAAATTTCCTAACATTGTTTGGACGCCTTATGTGGTGCACACACTCAACCTTGCTTTGAAAAACATTTGTGCCGCCAAGAATTCCGAGAGTAACGAGGAAACCTATTCTCTTTGTAGATAGATAACCGATGTTGGGGGGGGGGGAGGATGCCATTTAAATAAATTTTTTATTATGAATCATTAAATGAGACTTTCGATGTTTAATGAGTTTGTTTCATTAAAGTTGCTTTCAGTGGCAGAAACAAGATTTGCTTCAATTATTGTGATGCTTAAAAGGTTTAATTTAATAAGAAGGGGTTTTCAAACAATGGTCACGAGTGACAAATTGACTCTTTGTAAAGAGGATGACCAAGGAAAAACAAGGTTTGTGAAAGAGAAGTTGGTGAGCGATGATTGGTAGGATAAAGTCGACTATATTATCTCTTTTATAGCTACCATATATGATATGCTCCGTCGTTGTGATACTGATAAACCTTGCCTCCATTTAATGTATGATATGTGGGACCAAATGATTAAAAGAGTGAGGAAAGTTATTTATGACCATGAAAAGTTAAAGGAAAGAGACTTTTCACCATTTTATCAAGTGGTGCATGAGATTCTCGTCTCTCGGTGGGACAAGAATAGTAGCCCACTTCATTGTTTGGCACACTCACGGACTCCAAAGTAAGTATGAAATTTTATTTTGATAATTATTATTACACTTGTTTTAAGACAAGAATAACACCCTAACTTTTTTTTCTTTCTTTATTAAGGTATTATAGTACGGAGTGGCTTAAAGAGGACCCCCACCGAGTACTTCCCCAAACGGATGAGGAGATATCAAATGAAATAGTGAATTGTTTCAAGAAATATTTTCCCGACTTGGAGGAGCACACTAGATTTGGTATTGAATATATCAATTTCATAAGAAATAACAGAGAGTTTAGTGATTTTGATGCCATGTCTAATAAGTATATGATGGAGCCTTTGTGTTGGTGGCTTCTTTATGGCTCTAGTGCACCTATGCTTTAAGCAATTGCATCAAAGATTCTTGTGCAACCATCATCCTCATCTTGTGCGGAGAGAAATTGGAGCACTTATTCCTTTGTGAATTCAGCAATAAGGAATAAATTGACACCAAAACGAGGTGAAGACCTCGTGTTCATTCATAGTAACATTTGACTACTCACAAGGAATACCGAGGCCTACACAATATGAGATAGTAATCATTGGGATATTGTCGATGATACTTTTAACACACTTGAAGATGTTAGAGAACTTCAAATGGCATTTCTCTCTCTTCTGGAGCAGGAGTTGGAGTCGGTGGTATTTAGGGATGAAGTTCAAGATGTTGAGGCGGTTAATGTTAAGTTGAATGAGTGATTATTATTTTTATATTCTCTTTTTGGTTTTTATTATTCTATAGAACAACTTAGTTTATGTAATTATGTATTTTTTATGCTTTAATTATGGAACAATCCTTTTGATGCTTTAATTATGGAACAATATAGTGATCATGTTTTGAATATTTGCCATTTGGGCTATTAATGCAATCTATTTTCATTTGATTGAATTCTTAAATATTTATAATGTTTATTGCATATATATAATTAATTAATAACGTGTCCCCCTACGTGTCGTGTCTTACATTTTGAAAAAATTGCGTGTCGCGTGTCATGTCAGTACTTCATAGTCATTAACATCTCATAAATATGGTAAAGACCTCTTTGGAGGCATAATTGTTTATATTGCTTTATATTGCCTAACTTTTTTATGTGTTGTGGGGGCATTAGACTAATACTGGGCTCATTCCATTTCACATGACAATTCACTTCATTAATAAGGGAAGTAGTTATAGAGGTCCTAAATTTCTATATAAATTAGGAAAAGCAAAAACTTATCAAAACTATTGCTCGTCCTTATCACCAGCTCCTTTATCAGCCCTTGAAGGGGATGGTTCGCCAGTTTTCCATTTGGTCAGTACATTAGGCTCTTCCACCCTAGTCAATTAGAGCACAACAAGGGCATCATACCTCTTCTCAGCAATTTTTACCTTAAGCTTAGGAATTAAATATATCTTTTGACGTACCTCGAGACTCTCCAAGTTCTCAGGCTGCTAAAGAACCAGCTCCTTACATTTGTAGAAGCTAGTCACAAAGGAATCTGAGATCCTTAGCAATGGGTCCATGGCACCACATAACTCCTTTATGGCTCGGGACTTTACTGCAGGGATGGATTCCTTCAGTTCCTTCAGTTCTTTCTCCAAATCAGAGAGCTGAGTACGCATAGCTTCTTGGTGCTAAAGGGAAGTCGAAAACTCGAGATCCTTAGCTTATAACTGAGTTTAGGCATTTTTCATTGCCTTTTCGGCATCTTCCCTACACTTGCGCTCTGATTTCGCAGTTTTTTGGGCTATCTCTAAAACAGGCCTAGTAGCGTGGAGCTCTCTTCTAACCTAGATCAGCTCACACTTGAAGTCGAAGGCCTCCTGTTCCTGTGACAAAGTCTTATACGTAGATTTCAGTTGGATGAACATATTGTTAAAACTATCCACTTTACTCTTCAAGCCTTCTGTCTCTGACAAGGCATTATTCAGCTGCTCCAGCATGACCTTCTTGTCATTTTCAGCTCTCTCGAGGTCACTCTTGGCAATGTAGAGCTTGTTCTGAGTCTTGATGAGCTTTTCCTGAAGAGCTGTGTTGCCAATTATGCTTGAGCCTTTTTCGGCCAAGTAGAGAGTGGAGAAAAATAGATTCATGGCCTGCGAAAGACGAAGATACAAAGTTGTACGGGTAAAGCTTAGAAAGGGCAGAGCCTAGAATGGAAACTAAGTATACTTGACTCATGTGGAGGCTGAAGGAGCTAGCCATCGAGCTCGTTCCCCGTTCATTTGCCTGCTTTAGCACCTTCTATAACAGGGGGAATGAATAACCCTTAACAAAGAAGGCAGAGCTGCCTTAGGGGTTGGGTTCAAGTGTGTTCTCGCCAGATCCCACAGGAAAAGAAGTCTGCTTGGGGGGAACCTTAGTCCTAGTGATGACCACCTCCTCTTCTTCCTCTACAAGCCTTTCAGTGCCCTCAGAGTTTTGAGCAGCGAGATTGCGTGCACTGGCCTTTGGATTTTTTTTCCTTTCAAGGGCTGTATTTTTTGGGCTGAGGAGATAGAGGTCCTCTAGTGGGGCATTCAAGAAATCCACCTAGCTGTGTATGCTTTCTGGGCGAAAGTTGCTAAGAGTGGTAGTGGTGGTGATTTTGGTCAGTTGGGAGTCCTTGGGATGAGCTGGGACATCCTCCCCAACTTTTTCAGGTCTTTTATACCTCTTCGAAGGGGGCAAGCCCCTGGCCAATGCAGTTCTTTTCTTGGTGGCCTTGTCGGTGCTTACTTTGAAGGCCAGCTCTGAGGTGAAAAGAGAAGAAAATCAAAGTTAGTAAGAACCGAAACCACCACCAGAGCTTAGAAATCTAAAAACAAAGGAGAAAGAAAAATAGCTTACTTCTCTTTAGCACCACAAGCACTTGTTGGAGTGGGGCTACTGCCAACACCCTATCTCTAGGAGAGGCAGCTCGGTTTTTCTCTTGGTCTCCTTCTGGTGGGTTGCAGGACCTCTGTCACTTTGATCACTATTGTGACGACCCAAATCCTGTTTTGAGGTTTAAACCTCTAGGTTTGGTTAATCACGGTATCGTACGAGATGGTGGGTTTTAATACACTTAATTAAATACCACTATAAAAGAAATCAAGTGTAGGGCCATATTTTAGAAAATTTTGGCATGTGTAGTTCGTATTTTTAACAAAACCAAAACCTATAATTTATAAAAAAATAAAAATAAAGATCAACTCCACATCTGTATAAGCCTCAATCATAAAAACCAAATGTCCAACATATACATTTATACTAATCCCTCTAACGAGATCCCAGTAAAGTAAATAAATGGCCTTTATACATCATTTCCAATAATTATATAGTTAATCAAATTAAAATTCAATTATACAAACGATATTCAAAACTAGTAAAAGGTAAGTCGTTTACGGAAGACTATAATCTAGGGTAATCAGAAAATCTAAACTCCATCCCCCGAGATGTACCTGCAAAACTGATTTGAAAAAATGGGAATGAGCCAAACAGGGCTCAGTAAGAACTATAAGGTTTTTGTTATAAGAAAATACAATTAGTAAATCACACGCAAGTGACATTTGTATGAAAATAGATTTTTATATATAATAATGCAATAAGACTAGTACATGCTCGGCACATCAAACGTGAATTCCCAACCCGTATGTTTACATAAATTGTCGGCTAGTTTATAAAATATGGCACAAACAATCATATTATCTAAAAGTATCTCATCCGAGAAAATCATCTCAACAATCCACGGTTATTCAAGTGTACTACCAGGTCTGCATTTTGTGGCCTTTCACCCACGTGGCAGTAGGGCCTCCCGTTAGTTTCCGTGTACGGTTTTGGGTCTTTCACCTAGGAGGCCCTGTCCCAACTTAAGATTTCAACCTTTAGAGACTGACATGGGACATACTATGGACTAACGCAATAACATATATATAGTCAACTATGTATTAGCTCAACAAATGAACAATTGTGCCAATTTAGATAATCAAAATATTTTGTATCAAAACCTATAAACTAGCCAACAAATATAGGAGTAAAGGAAAGCTGCGCTTATATACTTATACAGTCTCTATACACATATACCATATACATATGTGGAAAGTATTTTACATGATCTTGTAATGATATTAACGTTGTACTTGAGCCAACCACACCAGGCCCTACAGGTTCGCCACTTTATGGCTCAATCAAGAATTTCATCGTACATTTTCACCAATTAGAATTTTTTTTAAGAAATCATACAATCGAAACCAATCCATGTGAGACCCATAATTTGTAATAAATAGTTTCAATATCAACTTTCCTATATAGTCTCAATACATGGCTTGTTTAAAAATTCGATAGAAATTTACTCGTACAGGCATGAATTAGTGGGTTTCTATAAAATCTCGTTGGTAGCTAACAATCACTAAGTATAACGATAATATCTCCTACACGTGAAATTATGACTAAAACATCCTTTAAACACATTTATACAACACTATATATGTGTATCACTTATTAGCATCCGCTATCGTATTCATCCATATAGGTTTAGATGTAAACTTTGAGAAACATTGCAAAGTCATATAACCCCTTGTAAAGTTACCAAACTTCTCCTTAAACAACTAGTACGAACCATGTATGAGAGGAGATTCAAATAAATATTTTCATTATACATGTTATTTCAAAACTAGTGTTCAAAGCCACATAATTGGGGATTTCGTTAAAAATCCAAATATGTTGTTTATAAAATGATATAGTTGTTCCAATAGCTCATCAATAACATAAATAACAATAATCTAACATTAATTTAAGGAAATCAACACCCTGAACCCATGCACACATCAAAACCCTAGGTTCACATGAGTAGCTTTTAACCATGATGTAAAAATCCATATACAACACATAATAACTTGTAAAAATGGTTGAGTAATAGAGTTCCCACCTCTATAGGGTTAACCCCTTGAAGAATCAAAACCGAGCCGAGCCGGATTGAGTGAATCGCAAGCTTTCTCTTTCTTTGGCCATTAAAGAGGATGAAGATGATGAAGGTGATAATGAATAGTGTTTGGATATGGTGAATAATGATGGAGCTCGGGTCATGATCTCAAATCATCCGCAAAACCCTTAAAATTGCCAGCCATATCTCTCTCTAGAAGCTCTAGGGAGTTGATGGTGAAATGAGGAAGAAATGGAGATGAACGTATATATATATATATATAATGCCATTTTTTATTTTCGGTTATTGTTCAGCGAGTCACTTTTTCGGACATGCATTACTGAACTTTGAACGTCCATAACTTATCGTTCGAAAGTCCGATTGAGGTGATCTTTATGTCCACGGAAAGCTTATTCAAAACTCTACAAGTTTCTAAGAGAAAGACTTTTCAAATTCTCGGTGTATTTTTTCCAAAAATGCGTCGAAGTCAGCGCGTTACTACAATGTTATCGAATGAACAACTATTAACAATTGGCCTATTTCGCGCTCAATTTTAACCAAATAGGAGCCTGAATTGACTTTCGGTCAAAACATGAAAGTTGTAAATTACATAAAAATCTAGACACTTCCGTGAATGAAACTCAATCTGACGAGGAATAAAGATGTTACGCTTCCTCTAATTTATCCAAAATTATGAACTCGAGTAAATTAAAAACTTACAATCGACATTTCGATTTTAACTCGAACTACTCGAAATGACATTCGGCTATTTTAGCATGCTTAAATATATTAATGTAACTCATTGAAAGTTTTCGAGCCATTCAAATCATTTCAGAGCAAAATATGGCTATCTGAAGTCCACATTTGCCTTAAGTGCGACTTATATCGCGATTTCGAGAAATAGAGAGATACGGGGCGTTACAACTACATTCTTCTTAGTGACCTTCGAGGCCGGTAGTCTTGGGTCATTGTGCTCGAAAGGTAGGAGTAGGTCTAAGTGCATAAGGTATTCCACTGTAAAGATATTAGGGTCGGTGTTGGTGGGCCTAAGGCCCCGTCCATATCTCCATAGCATTCTTGGAGCTACAATGTCGGCGTAATGCTTCAAAAAGAAGTCCTTAGCATCTTTAATCCAGGACAACTTCACCAGCTCGGGTTTTTTCCCTTTAATTGCAAAAAGAGAACAATGAAGATAGGTCAAACACTGTACAAAAATAACATGTTGAAAGGATAAACATCACATAAGAGCAATGGAGAACTTACTTACGGAGTCTGGCTCCGAGAACTAGCGTTTGAGATCTTGGACGCTGGGGTACCTGGAATCATGCTCCCAGTCCACACATGAGACGTAGAAGAATCTTTTCTTCTAATTTAGGATGCTGTCAGGGAGGCCAAATATATTTTTGAGGATCCCAACCTCGAAAAGCAGTTGAAAACACCCTTATTTTTCCCATCCGCTGTCCTTGGGCTGGAAGAGCGTGACAAACTCCTCCATACTTATATCATGACTTCCAATGGAGATGGCTCTGAATATCAGCACTGCTCCAATGAGGCAGGAACATATATTGGGGCTGACCTGCGCTGGGTCGAGGTCCATGGTCATCGGCAGCTCCTTAACATGGTCGTCCATGAGAAATCTCAGCCTGTGCTTAAAGGCGGCTTCATAAAAATAGACTCCTCAGGCTTATAGTAGCAAGCCCTCTCTTCTTGGCCTGGAGCCTTAATCCTAACCGAATCAAGGATTTGATACTTTCTTCTGAAAGTAGGAATGTCGGGGGCGGAGAATGTTGATGGTATACGAAAGACAGCCAAAGAACTGAGGTACTCCGTGTACTTTTTGATATCTTTAGCGTCATTGGATATATGGGGAGGGAGGGTTTCTTCCTTACTATCCACAATCTCGACCGACTTCACTATAGCAAGAGGATTGGGAGCATTTCCCACAGAGGAGCTTTGTTCTGTGTTGGAAGGAATCATTTGGCTCTGGTTTGGGTTGGTGAAGTGCCCCATGAGTAACACTAGGGTGTGAAGAGGAGAAAACGGTGCAAAATAGGGAATAAGCTTAATGAAATCCTCTAAGGGCACGCTCGAAAACCTCTTGAATGAACTTTCTGAAGGGGGTTTGTATGACAGGGTAACAGAGAATAAGAGGGATGAAGGTTTTATAAGCTCTAAAGCGCCTAGGGTTCAAGAGAAGGAGAAGTGAAAAGTAAATTTTTTTCCTAAGGCAAGAGAGTTTATATAAGGTGTATAGGAGAAGTTAATGTCTATTCAAAACCTTAACTATCCACTCACAAATCCACTATCACATGTTTGCATGTTCTCCAAAAAATACGGAAAGACCACGCACAACCTCTTCGAACAACAACGATCACACTAAAGAGTTCGAGGGTAATAACAGCAGGTTGCAAAATCAAGTTGAAAACCTTTGTGTTAGGATTTTTTGCCAGATCTAGCAGGGATGCCAAACCCGACTTCTACAAAGAGCTTGTACTTTGCACCGTCCATTAAATAGAGCTCAAAATTTCCTTCAAAAGCGAACGAAAACTTTATCCTCACCAATCAGCTCATCTGAGCTAAATGGAAAGGAGATGGGGCAATTGACGGTGCAAATTAGTTATCCAAATCTGCCCCGTCAACCACGAGCTGACACGTGGCCGTCCACGTCAACAATCAGGTCTACCCTAACGGGAGGAGCTCAAAGGAGCCCTATAAGGTCACTACAAGGAAAGTAGAGCCCCTTATAAGTTGGACTCCAGCTCGAGAGTTAATTACGCACAACAAATTGTGGAGCTCTCCCAACGAGCTCCGAGATCCCTGGCCAACCACTGTGTCAGGAAAGACACAGACAGCATGGACGGCCGTTGTCAACTTTGCCAGACGCCTCAGAGTCTCCCTCACCTTCATTAAATGCATACCCACCGCATTTAATGCACCGAAATCCCGGGGAGGCTAGGTCAGGGTTGATGAGAGTGGGGGATGACTTTGAACTTGCTCCACAGAGCTTCCTTCACACGTTTACTCTGTCTTATATATATAGAGAAGGAGCATTTACTTCTCAAGGCGAAGAAGACAAGTTGAATGACCAACTAAACAATACCACTACTGCTGCTCATCCAAGAACAAGAGAGAGATAGAGATACCGAGCACATGGTTAGAGCTTTAGATACAGAGAAGTTAGAACTTGTGTAGCTATGGATATACTCTTGTTGTAATATTGTGAGGATAGACTAGCTAGAGAGATCACTTTGAGTTTGTAATAGCTACTTGGTTATATCAATAGCAAGGCAAAACCGAGCTCCTTACTCTATTCCACAGAAGAGGATTAACTCGTATTTTCATACGAGGCCAATCTTCTCTATACATCTTTGACTTTGTCAGTTTGTTGTTTTTATTATCCCAATCATTTGATCTGGTCATTTGACTGTGTGATCAAGAATATCCTTTCTAGTTTTTACCACCAATAGATACCATATTAGAATTTGAAGCATTCAATCTAGCTAAAATCAATTGGCAATAATAAATGGAGTTCCTTATTTTTACATATTGATTTGAGATGATCCGTTTTTAGAATGTATAATTTATAATCTCAACACAAAACATTTTATTTGCAAAAAATAAAATAAAAATATTTTTCATTGCAACATGTTTAGGTTTGTGCCATTTTTAAGCTCCTCGTTCTTTCTACTTTCTTGAAACATTGAAACATGTTTAAGAAGAGAAGGTGACATTAAATAAGCTGGTTTAGAGCCGGCAGGTCATGTTCATCCACAATTATTTACTTCGATTAATTTTGAGTACCGTTTGAACTTCCAATCCAAATTTGCATCTCAACTGCCACCGCAAAGTCCTTGGATTGAACCCATCACGTGGCTTTTAATTATTTATTTAACATCTGTTTGATAATTAAAAAGTAATAATTAAATTTTATGAAAAAAAGATAAAAAAAATTTAAATATGTAATAAAATATTCTCTATTTTTTATAATTATATATCCTTCCTTCTTCTTTTATTTTTTTTTGAAAAAAATTTCTCACAACTTAAACAGTTTTTTTTTATAAAAAAAACAAAAGTAAAAAAAATATTTTACTTATATCTTTTAACTTATTTTTTAAAATTCTAATATAAATCAATTATTTATTAATTTTTTTTTTCTTCTCGTTATCGTACATAATTTTATTAATATTTTAATATTATTTAATGCATGATATGTTTCACATGGGGATTGGGAAGTCCCTATCTTTCAAATCCAATGAAGATTCCCCCACATGACACGCTTGCCATATACTGTGACTTGGTTTGTCGTTTGGACCACTCGTTGCTTAAGTCACCCACGACATTTAGGGTGTGTTTGATAGGCCATATTTTGAAAAATATGGCTTTTTTTACTTAAATTCTTATTTTTGTAGTGTTTGATTGCATTTATTTTTCATGAAGTCAAATTCTCACTTTTTTTACTATTCATATACTTTTCCTTGTAAAGGTGGAAAGTATTTTCTTTGGGGGGGTGGTTTTTATTTTTCAGGTAATTCGCACAAAGACCGGGGCAATTAGTACAAGTGTAGTCTAAAAAAAAACTGTTTTTTGATCAAGTAAAATTGTTAGAAAAATAAAAAAAAAAAACCTGTTTTAAAAAAAAAGTTTTTTGATGAAGCAAAATTGTTCAAAAACCAAAAATTGTTTTCAAAAAATCTGTTTTTCACTGAAGTAAAATTGTTCAGAAATAAAAAAAACTGTTTTTTGATGAAATAAGATTGTTAGAAAAATAAAAAAAAACTTTTTCTTGATGAAGTACACTTGTTAAAAATAAAAAAACTGTTTTAAAATAAAAACAGTTTTTTGATGAAGTAAACTTGTTAAAAATAAAAAAAAACTGTTTTAAAATAAAAACAGTTTTTTGATGAAGTAAACTTGTTAAAAAAAAAACTGTTTTTTAAAAAAACTGTTTTTCAATGAAGTGTGGTCTAAAAAAAAAACTGTTTTTTGATGAAGTAAAATTGTTAAAAAAAAAAAACTGTTTTAAAAAAAACTGATTTTTGATGAAGTAAAATTGTTCAAAAATCAAAATACTATTTTTTGATTAAGTAAAATTGAAAAAAAAAAAAAGAAACTGTTTTTAAAAAATCTGATTTTTTAGGTAAGTTTCATGTAAAAAATATACAAGTTCCATGGAAAAAGGTTCAAATTCCATGAAAAATAATAGCTATCAAACAACAAAAGTTGGAAAAAGTTACAATTACCATAGAAAATAATGTCTATCAAACACCAAAAGATGGAAAAGTACACTATTTTCCGGGTAGAAAATTAAGGCAATCAAACATATTTAATTGACATTTTCCATGCAACTCAATTCTAGGCAATTCAATTGCCTGAAACTTATTTTCTTTCCATGCAAATTTCATGCTCGCAATCAAACGCACCCTTAAATCATTTCAAACATTAACCCGGTGTTTTACAGCCAAATTTTTTTAAATAATCTCATTTCTAATGTGCTAAAAAAGGTCTTGGAAGACAGCAAAGTAGTCTATATATGCAATTTTTTTTTTCCTAATAAAATTGGGTTGAAAGATCCACTTACATTATATTATTTTTAGAGAGCTCTTCTATATGGAGAGAGACAACATCCATCAAGATAGTACCTATATCAATACATACAATATAGCGGGGACTATAATTATTGTTTCTAGGCATATAATTTATAGAATAGTTCTAAAGTTGTTTACGAAGACGCTTACATTCGAGCATAAGAACAAGAAACAGATGTGCTTCATCGGGAAACCCATTCACTAATTGAACCACCGCGAAAGAATCTCATGCAACTCTAATATGTTATTATATAATAAATAAAAAATTGGTTTATGTTCGGTTCAAATACTCTACTATTGTAGTAAAGGGTATTTGTTTTTGCATTTGAATATGGAAGAGTTTTAAGCAGTTAGAGATGTAATATATTGTTTGTTCTTTTAAATCATTAAGAGGTTAACGGTTATTTTTTTTAATAATTAAGTATTTTAGCATTAAGAGACATCATTCCCGCCGAATGCTTAATGCTTAATGCTACAAATACTTAATATTCAAAACAAAAAACAAATATTATTTTTATAGCTTAGATTCAACACTCGACGTTCAATAATCAGCAATCAAATGTTAAAAAAAATAAAAAAATGCACCCTAAATATATTTTCCATTATAAAAATACCGTCATATATACGTATACAAGGATACATATAAAAGTAAGTATATACCCATACATTCATGCACATTATTAGTGGTTAGATAATAAATCCGCGACACTAGAAGTGGAAGTAGAGATAAATCTGTAAATAAGTGGCTAGAGAGACAGGAAAATTACTTGGTTCTCATTTTTTCTTAACCAAAAAAAAAAGAAAGAAAAGAAAAGAGAAATGATTAAAGTAATAGCTTTGACCAAAATAACTTAGTCCATAATAATACTCAAAAGAGTTCCATTTAGGGGCTCTTGGTGGGAGAAAACATGCTTTATAGACCTGGCTAACGGGCTGGGTGTATGGGCTGGTGCCAGGGCGTCCCAATATTCTAAGACCTAGGGCTTGTTGATTCATTCAAAGCTATTATGGATATAAAATTTCAGCATGTTACAAAATTAAACTTCGAAAAAAAATCATGCACAAGATAAAAACATCAAACCCCGATTAGATAAAGAGTTAAAGTGAACCCGTTCTTTCCAAAGTGATATTTCATCTTATAGACTTATACAAACTTTTGACCGTAATTTTTTTAAGTGTGTCATTACTCATAAACTTTGTGTCAACAATTAAAATAAATTGGAGAGAAGTTGAAGTCCTTAAGGAGAAACCCTAATCCATTTCTGAAAATATCCATCCCTCTCTCTAATATTCTCTCCATTTGTGATATTTCTTTTTAAGTGTATTCCTAGCTAGCAAAGCATTCAAATAAAGAGTTTGTCTCCTCTCCTCCCATCTTCATTTTGTGTAATTCTTATAAAGACATGAGATGAGGTATTCTTTAGATTACTACGTGGTATTCATATCCAATAAAAACATGACATAAATGTAATATCATGTCCTCTCTAGAGTAGGAGTACCTAATAATTTCTCGAGTTTTACGTTGCACGTATGTGAGAGTATACATGTACAATGAGTAATATTAGATACATAATAATTTCTACACAATGTATTTGATTGATCAAGTACTGTAACCCACAACAATTACTTAATTCTTTGACCAATACGTTAAGACTAGTAGATTAACTATTTTTGAACTCTGCATGTATTATGATCAACATTACAATCGTTTGTACCACATTTAACCCAACAACATATTCACTTTCTTCCTCCTTGGATGAGATAAATAGCAATGCTATCCAAGAGACCAGAAACATGAGTACATAACCTTCTTTAATAGTGACAGTAAAAATGTATCAAAACACCCTAAATTTAGCTCAAGTTTCTTGAGTACTAAATGCAAATATCGATCAAAACACCCCATAAGCAATCTCTGTTTTATTTACCAATAAAAAAAAATCCCTCCAAATGATGGAGGCAAGTGGAGCGGATTGGACCTTATACAAGTGGTTCCATGAGTTGAAGGAATTCATTAGAGAGTCCGGTGAAAACGACGGCATCGGTCTCGAAAGGTTTGAATTTGATAAGAGCTGCAGGTACCAAATCCTCATCCTCTAGTGTTCTGGGTTTCTCTCCTGCTGCTGCTGGAAAATGTGGGATCACCCGCCTTTTTATATTAACAGGATTCAAAAGCTCATACTCCAAGCTTTGTTCTTTCAATGCCGAGCTCACAAACTATATACAAAAGACCAACATCAGTTGAAAATAAATCGATGGAAACTGCAAACACGCTCAAGTTCAAACAATTACTTTAAGTAAATTACAATTTTTAAATCTGTTCAGCACACCCACAAAATTGTAAACCATAACCTAACCCCAGCTTCACTGGTCACTACTACAACCCGCAAACCACTACTACATTGACCAATGCAGAACAGAAAATAAAAATGCAGCAAGACTTTGATTACATTAACCTTGATGGACCAGTACAAAGCACAATAGAACGGGAAATTGTCTTAACATTCTATAAATGAGATTAACAATCACCTTTTAGTTCACATGAAACCAACAGCTACATGGAGAGGAGGGCTCTACCTAGTCCTAACTGCAACTTCATTAATGCAGTTAATTGTATACGATTTGCATGAGATGAATTCATGTGGTTTATGAAAGATGAACTCCTCGATTGTGAATATAACCCAAATGCTGGAAAATTGCTGTAACCCATTTAGCACAACAAAAATTGGAAGATATCAACTAGAACCGGGCACTAGATGATCACATTTTAAAATCATATGATTGAGTGGTTAAGTTGTATGTATGTATTTATATAAGAGGTTATGGGTTCAAAACACTGGGGCCTGTGCTCATGAGTAGATGATGCGGCAATGGTGGAGGTGGGCCAAGGGTAACAGTGGTGGTGGGTGCAGTAGCAGTTGGGGGCCGAGTGAAGAAGTTAGGTTTTTGGATGTATTTAGAAAGATCCACTATGAGAACCTTTTCCTCCAAGCCTCTTAATCATTATTGAAGAACTCTTAAAATGGAGGGACAGTGTAAAAGATAGGGTCTGATCTCCGATGATTATGAAATATATCTTTAATATCATATTATGAACAGGAAACAAAGTAAATTCGTTTCTTTAAGTGGAACCCGGAAAGCATGACAGAAAAAGGAACATGGTAACACGTTCAAACAGGTGGGCAGGATTTCCTCTAACTTCCTTCTGTAAAAGTTCCAACCAAATTGAGGAAAACATGCGGGCATTTAAGAAAGTATCCTAGGGAGTCTTACATTAAAACTGAAATTTTTTTGGAAAGAAAGTTTGAGGTTTCTGTAACGTTTACTTGAAATTTTGTCTTCCGTTATCAATATCAACACAAATAATTCTCAAGGAATGCTAAACAGATAGGGCTAGGAAAATATCTATAAAGGGTGGTCGGGGGGACGGGAGGCGCAGGGTTCAGCATCAACCGAGCAGTCTTAAAAAATGCTGGGTTATTCCTAATGAGTGCGATAAAACCTTTCTTGGGCCACTGGGGACATCTCCCAGTCGAGCAATCAGAACCTCCTGAGAGTAGTGGGGGTGGGGCACCGATACCCATAGTTATCAAAAAAAATAAAATTGTACTATAAATGGGAGCAAAGTATATAATTCCATTTTTAAACGGGCAGAAAAAAAGAAAAGAAAAGAAAAGGCAGGAATGATAAATCAATTGATGGAATATGTCCTATATATTAACCCTTCAAACATGCGGAACCCTTTTCGCTTCGCTTCACTTGACTAAAAATTTCAACCAAATAGAGGGAAACACGAAGCATTTGATAAAAGATTCTGGCAAGCCTTAATTATATAAATAAATGATTCCAGCAAGCCTTATAAAAATACAAAGGAAAGAGAAAAAATTCTGGTGAGAAAGTATGAGCCGTGCCAGTCACATTTAACCCAATTAAATGATTTTTGTAAGATCCAAGACATGCAATTAGTAAATAAAACTAAAACAACATACACAGATAGACTAGGAAAATATTATACTAGGGTCAGCATCCAATACTTGCAGAACTCAAAAACTTGGTGTATAAACTAACACCATTAAACAGATCGACATAGTTAAATATATAATTCAGGCTTCTTACTTGCAGTCATATATATGCGACTGTAAGTGTTAAAAAGGATGATTTCCCATTTTTTGGTGTCCTTTTCCTTTTTCTTAGAGTAATAGTAGGCATAAGTCAACGATAAGTAATGGATGTTCAGTGGGAACCCTTAGCAGCACAGCATATGTAAATTTATGTGTTAAAGACACCCTGTCATCTAATAGCATATAATTTTCTTAAAGAATATTATCAGATAGAATATAGTGGAAGTTCAATGTGTAGATTTGTTAATTATGGTACTCTCTGTGTTTTTTTATGAAAACTAAAGAAGAACATAAAGAAGCCGGTCAAAGGACTAACCTCGTAGATAGCAGTAGTAGGTTCCCGAGGAGAAAAGACACCTTGGAGCACCACTCCATCAGGAAACTGTACCCTAATAACAGTTTTTGTGTACCTCTTCTTTGCAGCTCTTGCTTGCTTTTCCTTCAATGATTTAGGTACCAAAAGCTGGGACTCTTCAAGTTTTTTTCTCCTCGTGTTTGCATCTCTTTTCACTTCTTCGAGCGAGAGATTATAAAAAGATTCTGGAAGCTCTATTTTTGCTGCTACACTTTCAGGGACAGAAAAGAACACCCGTATCTAGCAAGTTGAAAAGATTGAGAACCATCAGAGGCAGTTCCCGGAAGTAACAGATGAAACCGTTAATGGTTAAATACTTAAATCATAAACTTAGAAGCATTCCAACTATAAGAATAAACAACAAGGTTAATTAAACAGAGAACATTTAAACATAAATTGACGAATGAACCTACAAAAAAGGAGTTTTTTTCCCCCTAATCATGGTAACAAAAGTAGTTCTATAATTTATGGCGAGGTATTTTTTGGCTGGAAGGCAATAATACTTCATAAATCAACAAACTCAAGGTTTTCTCAGGCATTTCCAAGGGGATTCCATTTTTATGTCTAGTTTTGAGTTGGAAGGATGTAGTTACGTTACGAAGACATTCGCAATATTGTCGCATTTTTGTTTTCTTTCCATATTTTGGCCTTTTCAGTTGGAATCGGCTCTTATTAGTGGATACCATGTCCATTATTGTAATATCTTACGATTTTCAAGTGTTCGCTTCTTTGAATTTCGATGGAATTTTATGATGAAATTTAGTGGAGATGATACCGAATTTCATCAAGAACATAAACAAGGTGGCTACTGAACTATGAACCCTTTATTTTGTTTTCGGGCTCCGTTTGATAGCAACATGGAAAATGAAAAGAAACATAACTAATTTAGGTGAGAAGATGGAAAATAAGTTGAGAGATGTGGTGATATTAACTCTTGCTTTTTGCTTTTTTCCATGACAAAATTTTCTTTGGGTTATGGTGGAGAAATTTTTTCCACAAAATATTAAAGGAGGATGGAGGACATATACTCACAAAAATGAGTATGAGATGGAGATGATCTCACCATGTGTCTCAACTTATTTTCCATCTTATCACCCAAATTAGTTGTTTTTATTTTTATTTTCCATGTTGCTATCAAACGGAGTCTAAATGAACTCTCAGGTACAAAACCATCAAGAAATGACCTCCGAATCTTTGGAGATATAAGAACTATCAACATAGGGTTACTTCCCTATGACTCAGAAATTATAAGAGCAAAATTATTATACCTGTCTATCGATTTCCTTCAGCTCAACGGGTTCCTCTACCTTAACTGGTTCTTTAGATGGCAAATCGTCAACCTTTCTTGGTTCCAAGAAATATATTGCTTTCTTAATTAGCCCAATTTGCTCATTGGAAGGAGCTTCCATCACTGCCCACAACTCCCCACCTTCCTCTTGTAATCCAAACCCAATAAACTCCAACAACTCCACACCTCCAGCAATATCAGCTATGGCCTCCTTTATCTTTGGATTCCCCATCCGAATCTTCCTAAACTTGACATTCTCAGGTTCTCTAACTATATTCCTCAGAAGCTTCAAAAAAATTTCAAGAGACCCATCTGAAGGCTTCCCAGATAGATATCCACCCACAAACACCTCTAATTCGCTTCGAGAATCAACATTATTACTTTCCCCGGCCCCCAATTCTGATACAGCAACAACATTATTTGGTTCAGAAGTAGTAAGGCAAGTATCAACATGAGCAGTTACCTCTTCTTCGGACCGGTATCCGCGGCCACATACAGGGCACTCATATACCTCCAGCGAATAGCCATTTTTGTTTCTTTTGCCCGTAGTGATCAATGAGTCGAATGGATCAAACCCATTTGCTGATTTTGCGGTTGGGACCGAAACATCTGGTCTATTCTGAAGTTGTTGATTATCAGAGGTATCTGATTTTTGGGGCGAGGGTTTGGAGTTTACGGAATTTGCGGGTTGTCGGTTAGGGTATGGATTAGGAGTGGGCAATTGGCGGGTGGGAATTGAATTGGTGGGTCCTGAGGAAGAACCAAGAACTCGGCCTTGACCCTTGAATTTACCAGAAGAAGAAGATGTGAAAGGATTGTTTACTTTCTTTATGAATCCCTTCATTTTATCCTTCATATCACCCATCTTTAAACCAAATCGAGAAAAAAAGTGATTCAAAAAAGTGAAAAAACAAAGAATTAACGCAGATGCAGATGCAGACTTTATAGTGAATTCAAAGATGCATTTAGATGGAGAATTTCTTGTCGAACGAACGGATTAGTTAGGGGTTTCAGAGGGAAATGAGTTTACTATGAATGAATCAACAATTAAAAAATATACGAAGTTTGAAATAAATAAAAAACAAAGAAGCGGGGGGCTGAGAGATCAATGAAGAAAGCGAAGTCCTTTTTTGTAGTATTAAAAAACAGCTATGGATGGGAAGAAAATTTGTAAAGGGCTTTAGTTGAAAAAGGCTGTTATGTTATTGGGTGCCTTTCGAATCGTTTTTATTTGTAATTACGTGTCTGTCTCTTCGTCTGGTCAGCTCTTTTAATAACATTTTTTTTTCTTTCACCTCATCGTTATTAGCTTAAGCGAGACCGCGTAAATTATAGCGTGTCTTTACCCGATAATCATTTTCACACGCCAGCATTAAAGGAAGACCCAATGCAATGAAACCCCCTTGAAGTGAAGTAAGTAATGCATTTACGAATTTGGTGTAAATTTTTTATTTCTTTTCTTGGCTCCAACTTTGGTGTACATTGATGTCTACTAGTATTCCGTATTTCACCCGTGCGATACACAAAAATTTGTATGTTATTTAAAATTAGCAACTATAATTTATGTATGTGCAAATAAACACGATAATAATACAAGTTTAAAAAGTGAGTATAGTAATGAGATACATTTATCTAAAAAGTTAATAAATCTCGAGAAAACGATTATAAATTTTGGAAAACCTCTTTAAAAACTAAATTCGTTGTTGAATTTATTGACCCTCCATTTTTGTTACAAATTAAAATTTTCAATCCTCTGCGATTTGTAACTCTAAACACAGCTACGTATAATTGTCGATAACTGAAAATTGGTTTCTTCAAATACAATCTAACATGAATTATGAAAACAATATCATTTTTAATAAACATATGCTAAGATAAATCAAATTTATGATCATACCATTTGTTATATTGCTCAATGGGGTTCTTGAGCAAATTTGTGAACTGCTTATATAAACATTAACCATGAAGAATAGCTTGTGTGTTATCTGCATGATAATAAAATAAAATTTATTTTATATAACTGCAATTTGGACTTGGTATTAATAACATATGAAAAATTCAATTTAAAAGTATTATGATAATTTTTCCATCTAATATTTGACCAATTCAACGTTATAGGTTATGGATATGTTTCGCAAGTACTCTTTATTTTTTTTTTCAAAAGTTAACTTCCACTCAGTAATGTTTTCCAAAAACCTTTCACCACAATTATAATTGAATGTTTATATACTCTTTATTACCCTAAGACATTCTTAGTAAAAAATTAATGAATAAATTAAGATATGTATTTTTTATTAAAATACCAACATTAATTAAAAATTATTTTATTTTAAAATTTAATAAAAACTTTAGAGAAATAGAGAAAATTGAAATGATAATAATTTTTATTTTAAACCAAATGATCAAAAGGCCTTTTAATAACCTGCTGTAACGACCAATATAAAGAGTTAACCATACAAATACTTCTAAAAAAAAAATTAATAATGGTCTATCATAATCTTTTTTATATTATATTTAAAAAAAATCTTAAACATTATTTATCCAACACAATAATATAAAGGGAAGACCTTGTGTTAGATTGGAAATCCTTCTAATTATGTATCTTGATATAGTAGAAGTCTTAAACAAATGAGAATAAACTAATGTTAATAATAATAAATGCTTAATTACGAAGAGCTTTTAGTTACTTACCTTGGTATAGTAAAAATTCTTGAACAAATGAAAAAAAAAAAAAAATAACGCAGCCATTGGTTTCCAAAAACAACTGCCAAAAGTCATTATATATTTCTATTACCATGAAATGCCCAATCAAATTATTTCAATTAATAAAAGAAGTTTCTAAAAATAGAAATCTCAAAAAAGTGTAGAGCAAAGAATCAAAAAAAAAAAGGACTAAATGGGCTGGGGGGGTTTTGACACCTGTTTTGTTTTAATTGATATATAGATATAGATAATAGGGCAAGGAACAAATTGTGACACCTGTTTTGTTTTAATAGATATATAGATATAGATAATAGGGCAAGGAACAAATTGGTGTCTTATTATCCATACACATTGTTGGAGAGTTTGATTTATATCAAAAGTATATGCTGTTACAATTTCTTTTTTTCTCATAAAATGTTCTGACATCATATCAGATGTGAAACTAATTTTTACTAGTGAATTTGATTTATAGAAATCCCTCACTAAATAGATATTTATTTTATAAGAAACAATTGTAAACAAATCACTTGATCAACTTTATAAATTACTTATTTCGTAATTTAAATATGGGAATATAATTTATTTTGACACTACTATATTTTTATAGTTGGTACAATTCAACTGCACATTAAACCGTAATACAATTAATTTTCACAGCTTTAGTATTGACACGGAATTTCATCATTTACTCTATCATGTTTCTTTCATATTTCTCAAAACTACTTTTGATGATACTTAAAGAATGTCCTAGCTTTCCAAAAAAAGATAGATTTTAATAAAAATCCATGAAACTTCATATTGACACATTTCTATTAACAAAATCAATTGTCATCGTAAACGAAGGAATTCAAGAAAAATATATTGAAACTTACCTGTACAAGACATCTTTAATATGCATATTTCGCCAACTCTAAAAAAGAGTTTGAAATTAAAGCAAATTTATAAGTCGCTGTTGATAATAAGATAGAAAAAGATAGAAAAATAATTGTTTTTAATCAAAAGTTGAAAAATAAGTTGAGTAATTTTGTGAGATGCTTTAAATCTGATACTTATTTTTACTAGTAAATGTGCAACATTCTTCTTTATTTTTTGAGAAAAAAATTTCTTCCTCACCTCATATAGAAATTTTTTTCATAGAAAAAGCCGAAAAACTAGAGAACATTTCACTACCTCCTTTAACTTATTTTCTAACTTGTCACAAAAATAAATTATTTTTTTATATAATTTTCAAATCTTGTTACCAAAAGAGCCTAATGATAAATGTAGAGAATTGATAAATGTAGAGGAAGAGAGAAAGAATATATATTCTGTATATTTCTGTGTGTTTCAATACAAGAATATAGCCCATATATATACAAGATTAGAAGGACATAGAAAGAGAAAGCAAAGCCTTAAATTAAGGAAGACATTCATGATGAAAGCAAAGTTTTAAATTAAGGAAGACATTCATGATGGAAGAAAGAGAAAAAAAAGCTTAAATTACAGGAAAAAAATAAAGGAACTAATATTTTAACACCTAAAACTAAGAATAAGAAAGAAAAGTGAAAGATATAATTAAGAATTGTATACATATAAATCAGGATTCTTTTAATTACAAATCATTCTACAAATTTCTAATGTAAGTAGCAGTTTTCATTGACTAAACCCACAAATTTCTTTTATCCTCCTGCTCTTCACAACAGCCATGTATGGCCTCTTACTAGGGTACTCAAGGGTACAACAAATTGCAAGCTGCACCATTTGCTCCATATTACGCTCATCTCGTCATCGAACACCTCAATAATTGGCTTTTCTTCAAACATCAATCTTACCCATTTAACCAATTCCACCTCGATCTTCACTATTTATTGGCTCCTCGCCAGTCAGTAGTTCCAAAACCACAATTCCAAATCCGTACACATCGGCCTCCTAGAGAAACTTCGTGGGCATCCTTCACCTCCGGTGCACAATAGCCACCAATGATCTTGGTTTCAGGTTCAGAGTTAACAAGATGAGCTATGCCAAACTTGGACAGGCTGCATTAGGATCCAAGAAATTGTCGAGAAAAATATTGGACGACTTTATGTTACCATGGCAAATATTTGGACCGTCACAATGGAGATATTCAAGGCCACATGCTACCCCATAAGCAATGTTTCTCCTAATTTTCCAACCGAGTGATGTCTTATTTGTCCCTTGGATTCCTAAAGAAACGTGAAAATTAAGATCAACTTTACTGACAGTAAAGATTGATCTGTATTTTAATTTCTACGAAGCAAATAAAAGGCTTACCGTGCAAAAGCGTGAACGAGCTTCCGTTGGGCATGTAGTCGCAAAGAAGAAGAGTTTGGTGTTCAGTGTAATTGAATGCTATTAGAGGTAGCAAATTTTCATGAGCTATGTTTCCTGGGTACTTCAACTTTCTCTTTATCAATTCCCAAAGCAAAATTTTCTTTGAATCTCTTCACAGACACAATGTCTCCATTTTCCAAGAGTGCCTTATAAGTAGAACAAAAAGTCCCCTTGCATAAAACCTCAGCTTTAGAACCCAATAATTATTCTAAACAATATTCATTGACACCCTTCTTTAAAAAAACCAACCCATTTGCCATTGTTGTATCTTAACAATCTTTGCTTAATTAACTGATCCACCAGGCTCCGGTTTGTTTTTCTTTTATGCTTCAATTGTCAATGCATAAATAATTTACCAAAATCATTAATATCAACATGTAGGGATTGACACGGTGAGGAATCTTCCTATCAATATGACTTATTATACACCAAAGTTGTCTTTTTCATCATTCCCACTCCCCCAGTTTGAACTTGACTTTGTTGCTGGTTTTATGTAGATTAATCAACTGCTTATGAATAGGTGTTGGTTTGCGGTTATGGACAAAGAACAAATATAATAATAGTGGAATAAAAGGATATTCACATTTGAAGTGATTTAGGTGAAACAAAAGAACATTCTTTTAGCACCTAGGCCAAATACTGGGAATGAGATGAGACAACTATACTATAAAATATAGATATCACAAATGCTTCAAAACAGTCAACCCAATTCTGAATTCCCTTTACTTAAACAAAACTATTGAGATTCTTTTATGAACATTCCCTAACATTATCCATTTAATATTGCAAATTGTTAAATATTTTGGACAAAATTCAGCATGTCTGTTCTTGCTTTGCCAATAATCATAGCTATGATACCCAAAACTAACTAATTGAAATTCAGTTTGTGGGTTATAATATACGTTATGTGCACAGAATCCGCTCACTCTCTCTCCCACACACATACACATTTTTTATATTGAAGTACATGAATTCACCAAAATACAAAAAATACTACAATAAAATCAATGAAAGGTAAATTACAATAGATAATACACCTTTCTCTATGAGATCAAACCCAATAAGAAAATTTTTTAGAAGCCCATAAAATAGAAGGATCTTGGAAGGGGATTAACTTATCCCATACAATTTTCTGTTCAACCTCATAGCAAGAGACGATAAAACATGAGGATCGAGGTGGTGGTCTCTTATGCTCTTCTGCCTGGAAAAAGCCAGGTCCGGTTGCATTCTCTTGCTGCATACGAGGACCTAATGAATAGTCTTTTGAACCCCGATTTTTTGTTTGATCAATATGGGAATGCTGATGAAAAGGAGAGAAAACTTGATGCTCCGATGGACTCTGCCATTCTCATGCGCTTTCATGAACTACCCAAGAAGAGTGAGTTGTCATTTGATTGTTGTATGAATGATATCCTGATTAATTTACATAATTCTCAGTCCATCATTAATTCAATTGCTGATAGTAAGGTTTGAAACCGAAGAAGATACTGACAAAAGCAAATGCTCAGAACATGGTTTTAATTTTATGATAGTAGTTGACCGTTTTAAGTATTAAGCTTTTGCTCTCAGTTGATCTCTGCCTTTTTTGGTTTATGTTTTGATTGTACGTTAGTAGTTGATTGGTTTGGCCACATAATCATTTGAAGATAAGAATCAGTAAAGGGACCTCACAATCTAAATAGACGTAATCCACTACTTCAGATAGTACGCATTTGCAAACAATCAAATTTTTGAAAATCATTCTGGGTGAAAAATTTTATTTGCATTTTGTCAGCACATCTCTTATATCATTCTGGGTGAAAATTTTTATTTGCATTTTGTCATGCATGAAACAACAAATATCCTTTATCTTATTTACCACTCTAACCATCGACCACCTTTTAACAGGGTACTCAAAAGTGCAACAGATCACAAACTGTAGCATTTGAACCATCTGCTCTCCATTGTTCAAGTACTCAAACATCTCACTATCAAACACTTCATTGAGCGGCTTATTTTCAAACATAAGCCGCACCCATTTAGCCAGCTCAATACATTTATCCCTGAAAAGCCCGTTAGGGTCCGTACCTGTCAACAGTTCCAAAAGCAAGACTCCAAAGCTATAGACATCAGCGTCCTGAGAAACTTCGTGGGCATTCTTCACTTCGGTGCGCAATAGCCAGCAGCAAGGTTGGTTTTGGATTCGGTTGAAATGAGTTGAGTTAAGCCAAATTCTGACAAATGGGCATCGTAGAAACTTGTGAGGAAAACATTTGATGACTTTATGTTTCCATGGTGAATATTGGGTCCTAGTGAATGGATATGTTTAATGGCTCGGGCAATGCCAAAAGCAATGTGTGACCTAACTTCCCAGCTGAGCCAAGTCTTGTCTATGCCTTGGCTTCCTACGTAGAGAAACACAGAAGGAGAATCAATGAGGAAAATAGACAAGGGGGCATCAAGAATCGAGCTTTAAAATCTCGTGCTGATCGAGGAACCAAGAAAATAAATGAAATTGTGACGGTAAAGAAGAACGGGTGAACTTGACTTTTGTTAAGAAAATAAATGAAAGCTCATCTAAGCTTGAATAATCCGTTTTTAAATCAAGGTCGAAACTTTAGAGAGTGCAGTTTATGCATATACAAGGGAGTTACTGTAATTGTTCCAAATTAGTTCCAGTATTAGGTGTCAAGTATTTGAGATGAAATGACGATTTATGGCGTTTAATATAAAATAACGTGTAGTATCTTTAATGCACTCAGCCTAATTCCCTCTGCTATAAAAAATTCAAGATATAGTTAATGTATCAGAGATGACTTTTTAGGTCATCCACCTAATATTCGCATTTTTTAGTAGTAGAAGATTTAAATCTTTTGCCGAAATTTAGCAAGCAACTTGGTCCATTCATACTTTGCCACTTATCACCAGAAGAAAAAAAGTTAAAATTGCTGATCAGCTTTCCAATTTGTAGATATTTAACCAATATCCCATGGGAGAGAGTGTTCGTATTCTCATATGGTGGAACAGGAAGAAAAGTTGAAATTCAGTTGCAAATACAGAACTATGCCTAAAATTAGCCTAAACAGTGTGAACTTAATTTGCAGAAAGTCCCATCAAAAGTAGAATTTTCAACTAATTAGATTTACATTTAGTCTTAATTATGTACCAAGTTCTAATTTCCCAGGTTAGATCAATCAACATTTAAATTATTGATTAAAACAATACGATATGCGCCTTCAATCTGAAAAAACTAAAACAAATGAGTATAGCATAAGGAAGGCTTACCATGCAAAAGAGAAGATAAGCTTCCGACGAGCATGTAATTGTACAAAAGTCGCCTCACATTCGAATAATAGCAATATCCTTTAAGAGGAAGCAAATTTTCATGAACCACTCCTCCTAACTGTTCAACTTTTTCTGAAAAGATCCTCTCAGGAACTCAAGTAACCTTCAATCTCTTCACAGTCAAAGCATCATTTCCTTCTAAATGAACCTTGTAAGTATACCCAAAAGCCCCCTCTCCCAAAATCTCGGCTGAAGAATTCAGCAGTTCCTCTAACTCAAATACCTCAGAATTGTTCCCAAACAGCACCACCCCCTTTGTCCTTTCATTTGAGCTCTCTGCCATTTCAATATCCAAACAAGAGAGAAAAGTGAAAGGATTTTTTTTCTAAGTAATAGCCTATATAAGAGAACCTCAGAAGCAAATACTATTAAGACATACAGTGAAACTTCTGAAGTCTTTCTATTTTATTGTTTATTTCTACAAGCATCAAAGTCTGATTAAGAAACCAAAAGAATATATTTTTATTTCTCAATTCTTTTATGGCATCTGATGGGGAAATTCAAGATTGGGAATATTATTTATTCATATACCAAATAGGGACTTGTTTTGTATTGCTGATTGTAGGCACAGGCAGGCTAATTTTTAGTCAGTCTAATTATTTATGTCTTATAAAAGTATAATTTGAAGCATTCCTAACTTCATGCCTCACCTAATTTTAGTTAGGAAATGGTTAACAATATATTATCAGGTTATTACCTACCCAAAATCCTCCTACTTTTTTCGAGCTTACCTCATAGATGTAATTTTCCCTTTTTGACTAATTAGTGTTTAGCCCAATTTCATAAGGGTGTTTTTACTCAGACCCATCCCGATTTCGAAATTAGTACTTAACTCAGTTTTTTGTTTTTAACCCAACTGTTTTGCATTTTGCCCAATTTATTTTTTTGTTTTTTTTTAATATTTTTTAGATTATTAATTATAATATGACCGCATTGCCCTTATTGTTTAGCTTGTTTGTAACATTCATGAAATTGTGCTAAATACTAATTTTCTAAATATAAAATAATTTTCATCCTAAAGATAAGTACTAGTGGTTGCTAAAAAAAAAGATAAGTACGTACTAGTAGCTCTATCACATACAAAGTGATTCAAATGATGCTTCTCTCTAATACTTCTCAATGCAAAAGAAATTATTTTCTCATTAATACACATTCACCAGGAAGATACGAGGTATAATTAATGTAAAAAGAGATTACCATGTAGAACTCCTTCCCTTATTCATACATTTTCCCCTTGCGTGAAATTAAGTGGAGCCTTCTTCTCACTTGGTGCTCCGTATCCAACTCCTCCATAGCGAACCATCCAACCTCAATTCCTCCATGCGTATATGTATACATATATATAATGATAAAGATGATGATGGAGTCTTTTTAGAATTTTATCGCAATCATAACGAATGCAGATATGCTTGTATTGTTGTTGGCATTGTTGGTACACCAAAAAAAACTCGTTTCTTGAGAATTTTATTTTATTTATATATAAACATCATGGAAAGACATATTAGGGTATTTTATTTTATTTATATATATACACATCATGGAAAGATATATTAGGGTTGTTAGTAGCATGTCTTTTTAACATATGCGCATTCTAATATGTCTTTAATTTTACGTAATTTTTTATTTTTAGTTGTTAGCGTATGTAAGGAGCATAAAAAAATTTAGGATTTTTAGTAGTTTTGAAATTAAATTGAAGTTATAATATGTCTTTGAACATATTTGATTCCCTTACATATCATATAAAGACATATTAGGGATGCTAGTAATATGCCTTTTTAACATGTGCGCATTCTAATATGTTTATGATTCTTCGTATTTTTTTATTTTTAATTGTTAATAATATGTATGCAACATTATGATTTAGGATTTCTAGTATTTTTGAAATTAATTTCAAGTTCCCTAATTAAATGGATGTTTCTTTTGAAATTTCGGATATTAATAGATTTCAAAATTCAAAAGTCTGTTATATTTTTTTTAAAAAAAAGAAGCTAAATCTTAAGGATAATTAATTTATTTACTTGAAAAGTCAATTAAAGGTATTTTAGGGAAAATCACATAAATATTAATATTGGAAAAAACAAAACAAAAACAAGAAATTAATGATTATCCATTGTTTTGGGTCATTTCCTAATTTCCCTAAACAGATGGGTTAAATGCAAAACTATTTGAAAAAAATGGGCCAAAAACAAAAAAGCCCTATATTTTAACCTTATCTGCTAAAACAGAGAGCCGTGTTTGTAGTAAGAACAAGGTTTTTCTGAAGTACTGTACATTTAATTAAACTGCACAAACATTATTCAATATATCACCTCTTCAATCTAGGAGAGTGTTTGAACTTGCACGGTTAAGTAAGAGTAAAATTACTCTGAATTTTCTTTTTCTTTCTTAATTCTTGGTTTTGCCTTTTACAATCTTTCAAACATGTGTTTTTGTAACTACCATGATTATTAGAGGGGGGTAACTTATTTTGTTGAGGTAACTGTAGTTTATTTATTTTTCATAAACTCTTCATATTATTTTTGCGATAGTAACTCCAATAATGTATCATTGGAGACCATGTGAATATATGAAAAACGAATAACAAATAGAACTCTATTTTGTACATCTCAATCAACCAAAACATCTCAGCCTTTGCACGATTGCTACAAGAGCAGAAGGCAAAACAAAATCAACAGTACTCATAGCCTCTTGCCTTAAATTTTATGAAAACAACAATATGGAGATTGCATTGCGCTTCCCACTCATTTTGCAACACAAACAAAACCTTCATAAATTACGAAGGAAGGAAAAAATCAAACATACAAGTACCAAGGCATACACGTGAGAACTCACACGAGAGACGGGGAGAGTCCACAAATTCTCTTTATCTGTCTGGTCACCTTCATCATCGGTGGTCGCCTCTCAGGGTACTGAGAAGTACAAGAAATAGCAAGATGCAATAGCTGAACCATTTGCTCCTCCATATTCTGGTACCTAAGAAGTTCACTATCAAACACATCAATGGTCCATTTCTCTTCAACCACTGACTGAACCCACCTAGCTAAGTCCACCCCCTCCTCTTCTAGTGCATTTGTAGGCTCCTTACCGGTCAACAGTTCCAAAAGAAGAATGCCAAAACTATAGACATCGGCCTCTTGGGATATCTTACGGGTGTCCACTACCTCCGGTGCACGATAGCCATTCAGTTCGGGAATGGAGAAGGAAAGAAGTTGTGTAATGCCGAATTCGGAGATGCATGCACAGTTTTGGTCAGTGAGGAGAACGTTTGATGATTTAATGTTGCCATGGGTGAGATTAGGGACAAAGTAGTGGAGATACTCGATACCAAGGGCAGCCTCTAATGCAATTTTACTCCTCAAGTCCCACGTCAATGATGATCGGTGAGTGCCTCCGGTTCCTGTAGGGTGAAAGATTAAAGTACTTATATTTCTAATTTGGTAACCAGCTCCATTTTCTTCCTCTTATCAAAGGGGTCTTGTTAATGTACTTAAGCAATTAAGTGCTTGACACATCATTTTTTGTCTACTATTCTAAGAAATGACATTTGTCATACTAATGAAAGCAAAATCAAACACAAGTGGAAGTATGAAACTGTAGCACTATTTTGCAGCCAAATAGCAATGCAAAGACGAAGCATTTTTAGATTAGACAAAACAGAGCAAGGCAAATATACTGAACAGAGGGCTTACCATGTAAAAGTGAAAAAAGGCTACCCATTGGCATGGAACCATAGACAAGAAGCTGTTCATCCTTGTTATAAAAATATGCTATAAGAGGAACCAAATTATCATGAACCACCACTCCCATTCCCTCAATTCTCTCTCTAAATTCTCTCTCAGAAACACACACATTTCTCAACCTCTTCACAATCGCTTCACTCCCACCCTGCAAATATGCTTTATATGTAGTCCCACAAGTCCCCTTCCCCAATACCTCTGCTGAAGCCTTCAACAAGTCCTCTAAACTAAAATCCCCAACACCACCATCCCCAAAAAACACCAACCCCTCATTTCCACTACTCTTTATTACTTTCACCACCCTCGGTCTCACTGGAAAATCATTACTTGATAAATTAATGTCTCTTTCACTTACTATAACAGGATCCCAAGATTCAAATTGCGGTGGTTTTACTGGTGACCGGGGTACCGGTGTCATTTTGACCCGCCGTGTAGTTCTTGCAATAGTGTGCCTTTTCCATAGAATGAAGCATACTGAAAGTATCAGAAGCAGAGCAATAACTGAACCGATTGCAATTCCGGCTATAGCTCCGCCTGAAAGTTTATTTCCGTCTTCATTAGGACTAACGGGCAAAGAAGAAAGGGAATTACCCACAAATGACATAGGTGAAAATCTTGCGAGACTAGATGGAATTGTGCCGGTTAATCTATTAAACGAAACATTGAATTCTGTAAGTTCTAATAGACCATTCAATTCGGGGACTGACCCAACGAATTGGTTGTTCTCCAAGTGCAGAGTTTTCAACTCCGTGAGGTTGTTGAACTCTGGCAATATCTGGCCGGAGAAGTTGTTGCCGGAGAGGTCAATACGGACAAGGTTGTTTAAGGAGAAAAGAGTGGCCGGAATTTGGCCGGAGAATTGGTTGTCTTTCAAGACGAGGGTGGTTAGGTCTGTGCATGAAGACAAGTCGGAGGGGAGTGGGCCAGACAGAGAGTTATGGCGGAGGCTGAGGGAGCGGAGGTGGGTAAGGTTTCCAATGGAGTTAGGGGGCAGTTGGCCGGAGAGACCGTCGGCGGGGAGACGGAGGGAGGTGACGCGGTTGGTTGTGTTGTTGCAGGTGACGCCTTCCCATGAACATGGGGTTGGGAAGGAGCGGTTCCAGCGGAGGGTGGAGCCCCGGACGGCGGCGCTGAGGAGGAGGAGGGCGGTTCTATCGTCAGAGGTGCCGGCGGGGAGGAAAGAAAGTAAGAGGGGAAAAAGGAGGAGGAGGTGAGAGACCATATTCCTTTTAGTGCCGGGATTTGGTTTGAGACCGAGAGAGAGAGAATTTGGTTTATTTTGAAGTTTGAACAGAGGAATGAGAAGTCTGTCAGTCAGTCGTCGCTCCTACTTTCTACGTAGACTTCACTCGACGGTTTGAAAGGGTATTTATTCATTATGAGTAATATTATTACACGCTATGGATGGGTCATGGGTCTTCCTCCTCTTCAAATTTTAGGGACCGTTTAGTAACGTTTTTAAAGACCCATTCTTGTATTTTGAGATAAAAAAAGGGATAAAAAATGTATTCGGTAGAATATTGATAAAAACACAAAAAATGATTTTGGAGAATAAATTCAAGTTTAAAGCATAAAATGCAAAAACACCAAAATGACGTTATCTTCATTCTCACTCTTGTAATTTTTCGTTTGAACTGTTTTTCGTTCTCGAAAAATGTTTTCACTGTTTTCGATCTCGAAAACTTCGTTTTCTCGTTTTTATTTTCTAAAAATATTCTCAAAAAATATTCTCCGAAAATGTTACCGAACGGACTCTTAGCATCTACATAATACTTCTTATCTTTATAATACTGTTTTAATATTTTTTTTGGTACATTGTTTTTCTTTTCTCGCCTAATTTTTAAAAGTGCATCGACCTTTAATTAATAGAATTAATAATAATAATAATTGATAATAATTGTAATAATGAAAATAATTTAACTTCTTAACTTTACCAACAAAAATCTCACTCTGTCTCTTCTTCCTATTTTCTGCTTCCTCCATTTCTTTCAGTTCTCTTCTTCTTCCTCCATTTCTTCAACCTTCAATCTTGTTGAGATATTTACTTTCAGAGCCGCTCAATTGATTCTTCTTCTTCTTCTTCTTCTTCTTCCATTTCTTATATCATCTTTTCTTTTCTGATCTTTCTGCTATTATCGACATTCGAAATTTAATATGAACCTATACTCGCTTTAATGTAACCAATTAAATAGCAAATGACTCGGTGAAGATAAGTTAAGTCCAGCAAGATTTTCATTCAATGTTGCTCAACCGAAATTTGCAGAGTGTGAAGATATGTTGTTCGGCATAAAATAATTGAGCATGATTTTCAAGGAATAATACATGCTCGACTGTTATCCACCAATATTTTTAGCCAAACTCGACACCTTAAGACCGAGTGAAATCATCTTCTTCAACTTTAAGCAACCGAGTAAGTTGCACAAAGTTCGGCCTTTATAAATCGAGCAAACATTCTTCATTCGTATAAGCCAAGAATGTATGCTTGGTTATGAACATCCAAGCTTGTTCATTCCTAGTCAATTGCATATGGCCGAATATAATTAAAAACATACTTTGCTTTCTTCACTTCTGCTTGTTAGTAGAGGTTCACTTTGTTTTCTAAGTTGCAAACCGAAAATTAATCTATTTAGTTGCTCTGGGTTTTTTTTTCCTAAAAGTTTACTTCTCTAAGTAAACTTGGTAGTGATATAAATGGAACTTGATGGTTTGTAATTGGGTTTTTGAAAGGGGGTGTTATAGGAATGGTTTGCAATATGAAAGTACTATGTTTTTTTCTTTTTTGCAAACCAACGGATGTGTTATAATAGGGGTTTTGGAAGTGTTGTTGAGGATGAATTTTAAATAGATGAAATGATAGTGAAGTGTTGTTAAGTATCCTTAGCGGTATGAAAAGAGAGTTAATAATTAATAATTATTGATTATTGTAGCTAAATAAAATGTAGTGTGTGGCAATAGTAAAAATCTTTATTTTTTTTAAGAGAGTGTTAGAGAGAGGATTAGGGGGTATCAATAGCACCACCCTTTTTCAATCTTTCGCACCTATAAAAATTATTTAATTTAATAGATAAGAATTTATCAAATTAGTTTAAATATATTTGAGTCATTGGATTAAAATTTAAAATGTTCTATCAACTTTCACTTTTAACTCTTATAAATTTTTAAAAATACTTTAAAATACTAGAATTTTAAATCTAAAAGTCAAAATTTAATTAAAATATATATATATATATATATTTAAAATAAGATTCATTGTGACGGTAAAATTATGTTCAAAAAAATCAAAGAAGGATAATTTTATAAGTTTCTCAAAGAACAATTGGATCACAAAATAGAAAAATATATAATTTATGTGTAAATACTCAACAACTTGATATGTTATAGATTACCAAATAATTCGGTACTCACGTTTTATTTATCTAAACTCACTTTCTACTTTTAATCCTTTTATACATTTGACTTTGTTAAAAGTAACAAATTATTTAAATTTTAAATTGATAAATATAGTTCGGAATAAATATATTTATTAATTTTTTTATTAGATAACTAAATTTAAAAAAAATTGTGGGAGGTAAAGATTGTACATGAGCTTCTGGTCAGGCTCACCTTGAGAAGTCTAAGTCGTGGTCGGCTTACAATTCAGAATATTTAAATCCATCTCTATTGCAAATGAGAAATTGTTTAGCCGACCACTATCCAACTACCAAAACTAGCCGACCAACATAAATGAACTCAATGATGACCGATCAATACTAGTCGACCGATAGACAGAGGACAACTAAGCTGGATGATAAGTGATGGAAATAATCACTTATGCAAATGTAAATAGAATTAAGTACAACTCTTATCTTGGAGCAGTGCTCAAGTTTATCACATATAATAATTTTCATAACTTGTAAACTATAATGTAACCTTATCTTATTCATAATAGTTGAGCCTAAAAATTGCATTTTTAATTTCTTAAACAATGCTCAAATAGCTTATAGTTACTTCTTAAAATTAGAAATTGCATGTAAATTCAGTTTAAGCATAAAAAGAAGGCATTGCATTGTATTTCTGTGCTACTAAGCCATTTTGCAGGCCTAAAGTGGTTAAGCAACTGAAGTTGAATGCAAGAAAGAAGGTTGAATGTGGAAAAGTGCAAGAAAAATATCCGAAGAAAAAGTTAGTATCCATTCCGAGGCCCGAGGCGAGGAAAACTCCGTAAACTACCCCCAAAGCGATACCAAGAAGAGAATAACAAGTCCCCAAGTATGAATAAAGTGAATGCAAGTGTCCAAGTGTAATTTCAAGAGGAAAGAAATTCAATTGAATCGTTTCCTGAAGTTTCAGAGCAAAACTAATAATTGCCGTAAAAAGCTTGAAATTGTAGCTGATCAAAGTTTTTATTCATTAAGAATTTGAAGAAATATTCAAAAATAAAAGTTGTAGATTTTAAATTAGCTATGCGTAGGCAAAAATGGTGAATCAATCGGAGTTTAGAGCAAAAGGTTATAAGTAAAAAAAGAAAACATCATAAATAAAGGGACCAAATTTTGGGCCCAAATTTAATTTTAAGTCATGTTTCGGCCCGTTTTTTCTAGGGTTATTAAAACCACAACTTGAGACACTTGTGTACCATATAAAAGCGCTGATATCTCATATTTTAGTAGCTTTTGCGCTACATTTGAAGATCGAATTTGAGAATTTTCTTCTTTAAACCCTTAAAACTATTATTAGGTTAGTTTATTTACGATATTTTGAGGCTGAAATATCAGTGTATTCAACATTAATCTATCGTTCAATTATCAATTCAAGTCTCAATCACATACTGGGTAAACCCTTAGTTTTTCGTTTTATTTCAATTTAATTGCTTTTGATTGTTTGTTTTCTTTGGTATTCATATATTAGTTAATTTAGATGATATATATTTCGGAATCAACCTTAAACCCTCGTTTTAGGGGCTGGTTCTAGGGTTTATACATATAGTTTTTCGGTTTTTCGTCGATTAATGCTTGATTCTTGTTTTATATTAAAATAGTTTATAGTTTTTTCATATTATTCATGTGTGATTCATTGTTGATCATTAAAATCTTATTTTTCAGAATTTTTAGGGTTTAAGTCGAGTTTGTTCAGTTTTTGTCGGTTTTGAGTTTATTTACTATTTCTGCAATAAAATTTTCGTTTTAAATCAGAATTAAGAAATTCCAAAGTTTTTAAATCTGATTTTCTACATTATTAGGTATATGCTTACTCTTTTTCATGATTTCCAAGCTTATTTGCTTGTTTAGTTTAATTATGTTTAGCTAAATCTTTTATTAAGGGTCCGTAGTAAAAGATGCGTAATTAATATTTGAATATAATTCAATTTTTGCATGCATTAAAAATATGTTTCTATAACTTAGCTCAAAAATTCCATTTGATTAAGAACCATAAAAACGTCAATTCATGATTTTTTTGCACCAAAACTCTAACGTGGCTGATTTGAGGACGGTCTTTATCCTCTAATTAGTTGAGTTAGTTTCTTAAGTGAATTGGTTGATTTAGCGCAATTTTGGTATTTATTCACATAAGTGCCGAAAAAGTATTAATTTTGACTTTCGGCATTCTTTTTAAGATGGATTTGATTTGAATCAAGTTCATCCTATTCAAATCTTATAAGATTGTTAAGTTACTAATTTTTAATAAGTTTAATCAATTTGAATTATTTTTGTCACATACTAGCAATACTATGTTTTAAATTACACTTTTTCAAAGTCATAAACTTCACTATCGAATTTTGTTACTAAAAACTAGTCTATATACTCTTTGTCGCGCATGGGTTATCATATACTTGTAATAGCAATATAATTGAATGGTTGGAGAGTTTATGAGCTAAATCTTAGAGAAAAATCTTGTTTAGACTTAGATTTGGATTACCCGATTGGACTAATTTCGTACTCCCTAACTACGAATACCCCTAACGTTTGTTTCTCATTGATTTAATTTTATTTAATATTCTGATTTGTTTAGCTAGTGCCCTGTTTTATTTATTTTATTTAAATTTAGTTTAATTGCATTCTCCCTTAGTGCATTTAGAAGGCATTTTAGCTAGATAACTTGTACTTGTAGATTCCTTTTACTTTTGCACCATAGGAATAGATTTGCCTTTAGTTTAAGTTTAGTTAATTAGTAGTTTTAATTTAGTTTCATTTCCTTCCTTATTCCTTAATTCTATCATATTTCTTTTTCCTTTTTCCCTCTAAGAGAAATACTTAGAAGAAATAGATTTATTGCCTTCCTTGCGCGTTAGCACATAAAAATAGAAAAGAAACCCTACAGCTAAAGACATTCAATTAAATACTCTTCTTTTTACACTCACCCCCACATATTCTCCTTCTTCCTTCAGCAGAAATCCTAATTCACTATAATAGTATTTTTTTTCATGCTTTCAAGCTAATATATTCACACATACATACAATGGATGATGTACTACCAAATTAAGAATTGAAGCCACCGGAGGAACTTACTCATAAACAAAGTTGGTCTTCCTTCTATTTCTCATACTGTTCATAAATTGGTTAAAACTGTCCATCTTCATCATCCACATTTTCTGGTTGCCAAATAATCAAGCTAGATCGATTCTCTTTAAGTTGAGTTTGGTTAATTTTTAACTACCCACAAAATTGATCCATCAATATGTTCACTTTTAATTGAATCCATATGTTTTAAGATAGATGTGTATCTTAAACTCACCCCTGACCTAATCATACGTTTATTTCAAAATTTAAAAGAAAATTGAATATCATTTTTATTATTTGTTAAAAAAAAAAAAGTACATGTACAAAATAAATTCACAGGCAATCAAACTTTTGTAAGTAATTATTATTAAGTTTAACTTAAGTTAGTATTAATGTATTATTATTTAAATATAAGGTCATATTCGTTTTGTCAGAGAGTGGTTTCTTCCTGGTAACGATTGGGAATTCTTTCTTAAATAGAAAAGGTCCAATTCTGAATCCTCTAATGCGTCAATTGCAAATAGAGCTATAGATGAAATTTGTAAATAATTATACAACATATTTATTTCCAATATTAATATTTTTTTCATTACACCGTGCTATATAGCATGAGCAATACCTGTTGTTTATATGCAGTCCTCCATTCTCATCATCCCAAATCAAAAGGGTCTCAAATGTTTACGAGATTAAAATTCAAGTTAACTAGCGAGATGTTCTCGGATTTTAATATGAATTTGAAGGTCCTTGTAAAATATTATAGTACCAGATTACAACATTTTAAATTTCAACAATACAATTATTTATTCTTATATATTAACATTCAAATAGATAAAATTCATTATCCCTTATTATATAAATAAATTTTTTTTAAAATGTATGGAAAAATTTAAAATGCTTGAATTCCCCCCTTCAAAGGTTTAGTTACAGATTACATGACAAATAACAAGTGGGAGATTAATTTGTTTAACTATGTTCGAAGAGCAGAGAAAATTTCTTCGAATATTTTAATGTCCTAAGTATGGTACCTTGCCAATGATCAGTATTTTTTGTTTACGAAGGGGAAAAGTACGAAGAGATCTAATGCAGCAGCTAGCTCTTTAGGAGTTTCAAAAAGAGAAAGACCTCCTAATAGGTGGGTGAAACCCAATTCAGAGGCTAGTGCGATGGGTATTAATGGCTTATAGTTATAGCTGAGCAGAGCCGGTTCCGATTATTTTGAGGTCTTAGACGAACTTTAAATGTGTTTTTTATAAATAAATATATTAATTTTTATATTAAAAAATTAAATTAATTTTGTTTCAATAATAAGAGTTTACTTGTCCACAAAAACACATTACGATTACAAAGAACCCTGTAAAAATACTACGATTAAACATTTAATTTTCTTTTACTCTTTTGAAATCAATATAAGTAAAAGAAAAATTATTGGTGACCCACTAATTCTCTCTTACATCATGAGAATTGAGATTGAATTTGGGAAGAAAGAATCAAACCAGAGATGAATAAGTCGTTTGCCTATACACCTTAAGTTTTGGAAACTTGAGTTTTATTTTTGAAAATTTGAATTATAATTTTTTTTCTTTTTTAAAATATACTAGTTTTTGTGCACGTGTGTTGCACGTGGTTTTAGAAATAAAAATTGAATAATTAGTATAAAATAAAAATAATTAGAAATAAGCAAAAACATAGTATCAAGTTTAAAATTTAATTAATAATTATAAGAAAATCATAAAATCGATCTACTATATAAAAATGTTATAGATACATGATAAAAATTGATCAGATATATAAGAGAGTGATATATTTTTAATAAATTTTTAGAATTGGTAGATAGTTAATTCCATTAAACGTATGTGGATTATTATGCACAGCATCACAAAATAATATAACACTCATATAAATAATAGATTGCATAGCCTGATGATGTATTAGTTAATATTACATAGCTTTGTAATGTTAATACAGTTCAAATTCAACACAAACTATAACTTATATAATTATTTTAACCAAATAAAGTAGAGTTTAAATTTATTTAAAATACTAATATAAAAATATATGGAGTTATACACTATTTGAAATACTAATATTAATATAATTCTAACTTGTTTAATTAGTTTAACCAAATAAAGTAGAGTTTAAATTTATTTGGAATACTAATACTATAATATAAAAATTTATGAAGTTATATTGTTTTTTTTTAAATCTAAATCTTAGAATTTTGTATTTAAAATCAAGGGTATATTTGTCTCTATGAAAAAAGAGAAAAACAATTAAAGTTATTCGTACTTTTATATATAATATAAATATAGATATATAGAGAAATAAAATATTTGTACTCCTCTTAATTTTTGGGTTCTGGGCGGTTGCCCTGGCAGCCAGGTCGGCGGCTGAGGAGATTGTTAGAAGATGTGACACAAAATGGTTATGGGGTTTTCTTGGTAAATTAGGAAATATGAAAGTGAATAGAGCTGAACTTTAAGCAACTAAATTGGGTTTAAAGTTAACTTGGGAAAGGTGGATTCCTAAAATTCTTACAGAGATGGACTCATATGTTGTGTTTTACTGGTTAACTAAACTAGTTAAATATATTCATCATTTGTTCCATATGATTCAGGTGTGTAGGGCTCAATAGGAAGCCTTGGTGTTGCGACTTGTGAGTTCCGTCTAGTTAGACGTGATATAAATAATAGAGCTCATAATTTTCCCAAGAAGGGGTATGAGACGTCTAAGGAGTGCTTTTTGCTAGATGGTTTTGAGCTTTTGTTTTTATTTGGCTTAGGCCTTCAGTAGGAAAAAACAAAAAGGAGGAGGCATTTTTGAAGTTACAACGAAAGATTGATGAACGACATATTTGACCTGAAGCGCATTTATATTTATATTTATATTCCACTGTTGCTCATTCTTATTGTAAAATATGACACCTTAAGTCATTAATTTCGTTATGAAACAGAAAAGTTATTTCTAATTTGGATATGTGAACACAAAAAGAAAAAAAGTAAAAATTTCTTCAAGGGAATGTTTGGAAATTCTCAAGTGATGATGATGGGCTACACAATAACACACAGAGAATTCAAGTCTAGGATGGGACGAAGACTACCATTTAACAAAGCGCGTTCGCATAATAACATTGACAATATTAGAATACAAGTCCACAAACAACAAAGACTGCTTCTTCACTCGTTTGTCGAAAAGCAACACCCACTAACCATACTCCTCCATCTTTAAGAGCCACGATTTCTTTTTGAGATATTATAAGATACAAAATATCACAACAGTGAGGGATATTTATTATTATTATTATCATGAATATCCTACTTGCAAGAAAAGAAATAAAATGGATGATGGATTTACTCTGGACCATGGATTGAATTTTGGGGGTTCTTTTTCTCTCGAAATCTTGTGATCCAGGCAGTAGAACTCGGTTACAATCAAACAAACAGAATATGACCAATTGATTTACGGTGCGACAGTCACACAACATATTTCGACCGAAGCCCTCCACTCCTTGAATCACACAGATTTTATTTTTATCCATCACTTGCATTAATAAATATATAAATAAACAAACAGCAAAAATCTAACATTCCTGCCTACAAATTGTATCTAGCAATTCTCAAATTATAAAACCATATATATGATAACTGGGAAGTAGATACCAGTTTTGCTTTGCCATGTGCCGCAAAACAGCAAAGAATGGAGACAAAAAAAATAGCTACTAATTACTCTCTGATTCCCCAAAAACAGCATGGGAAAGTTATAAGGAAGATACAAAACCATCACCAAATACAGAGCAAAAGGGTATGATTACAAGTACAAAGAGACAACACAACTTTAACTGCCCTTTACTTGCCACGACTGATCTGCTCTGCCTATTATAGCACCAAATTCCATTGAAGGAAAGCGAACCCTATAGGTTATAGCACCAAATTCAATTAAAAAATAAAATGAACCCTATAGGTTATGGTGTCTTTTGGAGGAAGCAAACACTAGCGTAGATATTCCTAGTCATGCTAATACTTGGAATTCTCTATTGGGACTACTTGAGAAAAACCTCAAAGCTACAATAACTGATCTCAAACAACACAAACATGCACACACCAGTTACATAAAAGGTCCGAAGGATACTACTATGAACAAATTCCACAAACTGGTAATACCAAAGGCACACTCACATATGCCAAAAATAAAAAAGTTTGAATTGGCATGGCAGTAAAGTTGACAGTTGAGCAATATATTCACGCCAAACCATGCTCCAAAGTCCAAACTAATAGCATATGTGAAAGGGTACAAGAGGCAAATATGCAACGGGAAAAATTTATAACGAAAGAGAAAAATGACAGGATTAAAACTTTCATGTGCACAAGTTAATATGGCAATCCGAGATGACAATGAATTGGTTCAGAGAACATCCCCACAGTATCCAAGAACAAGCAAGTCACAATGGATCTTGTTCACCCTAAAATGAATATCTTCTGTTGCATTGTGAACAAGCTTGCTTGACTTGACAGATTGATGCCAAGATAACGTCACACTTTTTTTTTCCTGATTCTCATTATGGAGGAAACACAAGGTAATCGCAACAGAGGTTTTGCTGATTATATTTATGTAGGAAACGCAAGGTAAACACAACCGAGGGTAACAACATAAGGATAAATGTTCCTATCTTCATTCGGCGTCTCTATGTTCTGCTTTGCTTCTTATTATTCTGCTTTTCTTTTTCGAAAACATGGAGTGGTAGAAAAGAAGTACTAGGGGATGTGTTATTGCACAATTTTCAAATACAAAAATTAAGCCATCACCTAAGTTCTGGTTTTCCAAAGAAAAAATCCCATGTCAAAATATTCCATCAAACTAAATGCCCTTTTATGTACACTAGTTTACATGAAAAATAATTGATTTCCTAGCAATTATTTTTCATGAAAAAGTGAAAAACCAATCCCCAGAAAAATTTGGCTAACATTGTACCAACAAATGGTTCCTTGGAAAATTAGTGCAATCAGACTCCTAAAGATAAAATTTATTAATGTTAAGAGCATCTCCAATGCAACCATGAATTGGAGAAAAATGGAGTGCCACATAGGATATATAGACAATGAGTCAAAAAACCCATCTCCAATGCAACCATGTATAATGACCATGAAGGTGATGTGTCAAAAAGATGGGAAGACATTGTGAGGGTGACCCTCTACATCTAGAGGGTCTTCTAGACGATGTCTAGATGCCACGTCATCATTTTTACATTAATAATTTATTTTTAAAATTTTAAATTATTTTAACTTTTAATTTACAATTCTATATTCAATAAAATTTATATTGTTAAAAAATATTCTTCAAGATCTATCAAACAAAATCCATATACTTTATATTTTTTTATTAAAAAATTTGACGAATTATGTCAATAGCAATTTTATAGACAACACCATTGGAGATGATTTTTTTAGAGCTTGACCATCAACAATATTTTTAGTGCCACATAGGAACCATGTTTTTAAATATGCTTACATGTCCATATTTTTAGTACATCCAATCCATGTTAGCATTGGAGATGCTCTAAGACGGTTCCCATGGAAATACTTGTGCAATCAAACCTTTATTTTTTGGATTTTTCTATTAATTTGATTATGCATAATTAAGAAACCCCATGATTAGCGGAAAGCTATGAAGTGGACAAATCATTGACAAAAGCAAGGGAACAAACTCTTGATATAGAGAAAACACTCAAATTTTATTAAAAAGATAGTCTACCTCAAACAATTACAATGAAATCCTCTTATAAGAGGAGACAAATGTAAGAAAGGAAACAAATTCAAAATAATTAGAAAAACTGCCAAAAATAGAAAATCGTAGAGATCATGAGATCCTGCTGTGTTGATGTCGAGGATCATGCAGAATTTAACGGAAGTCAAATCCAACCTTCTAAAGTCAACTTTAACCAACCTTAAATAGTAAAAATGTGGATTTGGGGGCCTCAGGGAAAGAATTTAGCTGAAAAACAACGCGCATCACAGCCAAAGGCCCATGCGATTCGGTTTCGTCACTTTTTGGGTCAGGTGAGCTTGCGACGATCCAGTATGGCCAAGTACATATCTGCTATTTGTTTCTACATCACTCCAACTCCAGTTCAGCAGTTACCAAACAGAGGAAAAAGGTCTCTTCACAGTTTCTTAATCAACTTAGGATTCAATTTTGCATTGTACATATGGACTTGATAGGTCTCTTCACAGTTTCTTAATCAACAGTTTTCCCAAAATTTTCCTCTCTTTTCACCTACCACGTACTTGCACCACCATAGCAACCAAGCAACAACGTCCGCACCTCGCAATAAGTTCAGTTATCCCTCTTCTCATTTAAGTCATCTTCTCTCCCTCAGTTGATCTCTTTCTCTTCCACTCTCCCAAACTGTCTCTTTCTCTCTGACAGACACACGAACTTGTACAGTTCTAGTTTAAACCTGTTGAACTATCTTGAAACTAATTTGTTTCAAATTACAGTCTTTCCACTGCTTGGGAGTAATCTCCTGCAGTCGCATTTTGTAAATTGAAGTTTCAGACATTCGTTTAAGAGCTTGAATTCTATTCGTATGCGGTATGCTTAATTTGGAAACTTCTTTTCTATTTGGTTAAGGATGAATTCGGATAAAAAATAACTTAGTTGAAACCTCAGGGTAGTTAAGGTAGTTTGTAAAGCTTGAATAGATTCTTCCTAAATCTACCGGTCCAAATAGCAATAGATCAGATGCAACATCTAACTGGACAGAAGCCCCAGTCCTCAAGTATATTTCCATTGTCAAGAGCTAAAAAACGCACCAGAATCCGTCACTGCAACATGTGTAATGTGCAATTAAACTGAGGCAAATTATATATTGCATTTTCTTTGGGATTTCTCAATATTTTTGACACCGGGTAGTTTTCATCATCCAATCCAGAACATAATATAGTAATGACAATAATTTCTTATGTTCAATTTTATTTTTATTTTTTGTTTCAATTTTCTGCACACCAAAATCTATATAATAAGCTGCAATGATTTTTTAATCTTACAAGGTAAAAGATTGCGCGGTTTAAATAGAAAGATGCTCGGTCGGTCGTACGAGTTACAACTAATATATTTATAATGTTATCATAATTGCTAATATTGTTTGGTGAGTCAAAGCAACTTGAATGAACGATCCAAATTATACATTCGCCAAAACAAAACAAGAAAAGGGAAAAACATCAATTTAACCAAACTATAAAACCACTTATCTCCAATCGAAATCAATCTCTCTCCATCGATCAATCCTGATTCTTCAACTTCTCAACCCTCTGATTCAATTGCTCCACCCTGACAACCAAGTGAGTTACCGAATACAAAATCCAATAAAACATGAGCGCAGCGGCAATCAGCAATGCATTCCTCTCGCTCTTCATCATCGATTTCTGGTGACGGAGATGTTCACTCGGCGAGCACGACTCCGGCGATTCACAACTCGGACGATTCTCGAACTTCCAGTAAATGTCCATTAACAAGAAGAGGCAAAAGGGAACCACCGAGAGGAAAGGCTTGAGGAGGTTACGAGTTACGGTTATTAGGCCTTTATGGAGGGGGCCGATGCCCGGGAGGGTCAGGAGGAGGACCATTATGGCCTCTGCTCCTGCGACGTACCCTAGAACTACCCATTCCAATGCCATTTGATTTTGTTGGGGAAACCTTATATCTGATCTGATCTGATCTGATCTGGTGTTTACGGAGTTGGAGGGGAATGGGGGATGGTTTGGTTTGTCATAAGGGAGGTGGAAGGTGAGAGAGTGATTCGTGACGGACGATCAGAGGTTGACACGTGTATATTTTCGTAATGTTTGTGTACACGTTGGCATACAGATGGCAGCTCTTGAGGTGGGAAAAACCAAAAACAAATAGACTGCTTTCTATTTTTAAAGAAAAATTGTAGCACAGTGTAATGATGAGTATTTACATTTTAGGAAGGCGTGTCGAGGATTGGGTTGTGAGACCGACGTGCTTTTATTTATTGCGGTAGTTAAAACTTATTTATGAGAAAAATTGTATTACATAATTTTGTGATTAGTCAGACTTATGAGTCGGTCCTTTAACCCTGTTTTGCTTGAAAATATTTTCTCTTCAACTATTAATCCGAGAAAGTGCAGAAAGTCTAAAATAGCCTCTAAAAATAAGCCAATAGAATATTGACACATGGCACTTTTTTTTTTTTTTTTCCTTTTTTAAAGTGATACTCCCTCCATCCCAATTTAATTATTACACTTTGAAAAACTAAAAATTAAAAAGACATAATAATTATTCTAAGAGAAAATATTTATTTTCAGAAAAATCATTTGCTTTTTTTCCAATAAAAAAGGTGGCGGGATCCAAAATAAAAAAAAATAAAGAGAGCTTAAAGAGTAATATTATAAATAAAAAAATTATTGTAATTAATAACATGTTAAATATAGAAAGTGAACAATTATTTTGGACAGTTATAAATAAAATAGTGGACAATAAATTGGGACGAAGGGAGTATAAAGAAACCAACTTAAACAAAGAAGATAGAAAACTACTTGATAATATTATGATTTAAAAATTAAAATTCACTACAGTGTATCATTTGCGCACCATCAATCCCTTCATTCATCTTCAACATTTGCACTGGGGTTTAGTGGGTTGAAAAGTTGAATGTCCTCGGGTTGTTCAATCCGCAGATTATGAGCAATTCCACCCCCTTCAAATGTAGTTTTTTGCATAAAATGGACATTAGTGGAGTTATAATAATGGGGAATGTGGGGATCATCCATGTGGGCAAATAGCAGCAACGGAGGCATGGCATCCCTGTGTCATATAAGCTTTCCATCGGCCACATGTCTATCAAGTCTTGCCGGAGCACCACATATTGAACCACCACGATGCCAGTATATGAGTTGCCGGCAAGCTCTCTGACAACAGACGTGACGTTAACGGCGACAGGGCCGGAGGAAGTAATTGAACTGGCGGTGTTCTGTGTGTATATATACACACATACGCCTAAATCTGCACATACTTACCAGATCTATATATATATATATGTACATGGCGAAGCCCAAAATTTGATCGAAATTTTAAACACACTAAATTATATTTAAAATATTAAAATTTTAATGCAAATATAATAATATTAATAATTATAGTTCATACTACTCGAATGATCATGGAAGATATTATTTAGATTGTGCATTGCTAAGCCTCACATTTGAAAATGATTGAATTTCGGGTGAGCAAGTTCACCAACTCTCTTCTTTTTTATCAAGAATTTATCTTTTAGAAACTATTTTCAATAAAATAATTAAATAACTATAAATATATAACTAATATTCAATAATTAAAAATTTAGACCTAAATTACCAAATATTCAATAATTAATCAATTTTTCAAGAAATACACTTAATATTATGTAATTGATAAAGAAACACAATTAATATTATACAATAAAATAATAATCTAAATAACATTTAACAATTAAAAGTTTAGACCTAAATCATCAAATATTTAAAAATTAAAAGTAACGGGACGTGGGTGCGCGTGGTTGTGGTGGTGTATGTGAGTGTGTGAGACAAACAGAGGTGAGAAAAGATGAAGAATGAAGAAGAAGCTGAGAGAGAAAGAATGAAATCGTGGAGGTAGAGTGCATTGGATGGTGGATTTTTTTTGTTTAATTTGTTAAGTTTGAAGTTTTCCAATTGTCCCCTAAAGCTTTGTCCCTTATAATTAAGTCTCCTCAAATTTATTTTTTTGCACATAAGTCTCAATATATATAATTTTTTTCTAAAAATACCCCATATTTAGTAAAAAAAATATCAAAATCAACAGGAGGCACCTGCCCCCTACCCTTACACCCATTCATCCGTGTATATGTACAAATATATGCATATGTATCTATGTGTATTTGATTTGAGTTTTTTCTTTGGATGGCGATTCTGAGAAAATGGCATGCTGAGTGGAATAGAGATGTTCTGTTAGTAGCAATAGGGGCAGTTGGTTGTGGTCAGACAATCCCTTGGAGGCAATGGTGGTGGTGGGTTGTGGTCAGAGGATTTGCAAGAGATTATGCTATATGAGAGATGAAATAAAACATTATGGCTCTATTTGATAACAAGATGAAAAAAAAAAAGAAAAACAACGTATTTTTGTGAGAAGTTGGAAAATAAATTGAAGAATGTTGTGAGATTAACTGTTAGCTTTTGTTATCAAACAGAGCAAATGTCTAGATCCTTTGAAGTATGTTTCATAATAGGGACTTTAAGATATGTTCGGAACCATATTTTGTATTATTTAGGACAAGAGTTGTATTAGATTAAGCATAAAATCATGATATATTACTTATTCTATCATAGAATATCAAAGTATAATTTGGTCACCACAACTGATTTTTTCATCATGTGCAAGGCACATGCGCATTTACTGTTAAATTAACGGAGTGGTAATGGAACGATGTTAAGTGAAATTGAGCAATAAATGAAATGGGTAAATTGTTGAGTAAAAAAGGTTTAGGGGCGAGCCGGAAACCCAACTAACCACATGAGGGTTTAATATAACTTGCTCTTTATATATTTGTATTAGTTGTGTGTCCACTCTTTATGGTGATAATTATAAATTTATATAAAAGTGAAAAAATATTGTACTGTTGATATATTATTGACTTATTGCTAGCTCGAACATTGTCATAAAGTGTTGGCCATATGAAAAAATTTAGAGATTAACCTAACCCATTATTGCCTCAAAAAATTTAAAAATTTAAGCTCTCAAGCTTAAATGTACTACATATCTTACAGAGTTTTGCCATAATTATGTACCAAACAAAATACAAATAAATCATCTGAAGCTTATATAGTATAAATCATGTACTAGCATATATATATACATGTCCAAAATTCTATATAAACGTGTACATTTAAAGTCACAATTAGTCATTAACGCACTTGATTTAAAATCAACCATTGTACGTTTGTCCTTATTTTATTTGGTCATGATCATATTGTAGTTTCATTGCTTTGTTAGGTATATACTGCAGAGCTTTTCTCTAACACTGATTGTGATGATAAAATTTAAACTGTCATCATGCACTATATTTAATTATGTGATCTTTTGCTTTAACTTTATAGTACGTCTTGGCCCCTCAAAAAGAACCATGTCTTAACCTTTTTTATTGTCCAATTTCTAGATCCACCACTCTATATAAAAAGGGCCGTAGCTCTAATATGCATAATTGAAAGACAAGATTAAAAGTAATGTATATGTGGTAGATGGAAACCATCAAATCAACCATGCACCTTCATGAAATCTCTCATAGGCCAATGAGTAATACCAAAAGCAATATATATCTATATAATTGATGAAAGAGAAGATTCTATTATCATCATCATCTTCTTTGTAAATTTAGCTCTTTCTCATTGTCCTTTTTCTTATATATATATATAATGAATCACCCTCAATCTCAATGCAGCTAAAAGCAGAGGGAATATTGCTCAATCATTGTTATATATATGTAATTGTAATCAGCAATTCAGCATGCCAAAGTACTTGATTTATATTTTAACTCGGTCTAGCTATAATTTGCTTTCGCTAAATCAATAAATAATACAAACTAATTAAGCTTCAATACATAACCGTACCATTTAAAAATGACTTGTAACAAATAGCATCTCTTTTAACAAAATTCTTCCCATGTACTCGCATCATCAAATGATTCATTGAATATACAAAAAGCAAATGCTTTGTTCAATACGGATTGTGATGAAGTTAAAAGAAAAGTTGATTAATTTCAACCACAAACATAAAGCAGAGGCATAACACACATACATATATCAAAATAAAGCGGATTTAAGAACAAGTGAATTAACGACTATATAAAGGTTTAATTTTTACATTAAATCAAGTTTTGAAAACATAAAGTAACCAACATTGACATTCAGTTTCATCAGTATATATCAAAGCACTTTTACAAAAGTAGATTGCCATTTACACATATTACTACATGAAGTGGACTTATGAGGAGTTTAGAATCTTTACGGCTTCATTACTAGCTCTACTTCCTTTTGCTCTTGCTTCAATGTATCTGTTTCCAAACGCATCTTTTACCTAAACTTTTCTAGGACTTTTTCAGAGGAAATTTCACAAGAGAGAAAAGTAAAAAGAGCACAGAAAGCAAATCATTTTACCGGAAGATTAAGGCAAGAGGGACAATTTTTTTTGAGTAAGGCATCTACATGCGGCTTGCTTGCTTTTATTTACCACCTGCAAAGCAAAGAAAAGTAAAAATCATGATAGGAACAGCATTTTTTGAATTCTTCAAAAGAATTTGTAGAATGAAACTCGTAAAGAAAATAAAATGGAGTAGTGTATGACATTCAAGTACCTTTCTTATCGCAAAGTTTACTCAAGAAAGATAGGAAAACAATCATCACTGCAACACCAGCTACAAGTCCAATGATAATTGCGAGCGTCCTCTCAACATCATCATCATTGTTAGAAGAACCTGCAAAGGGAATTTGAAAAAGATTAATGTTTTTCATACTACAGCACAATGCGTAATGCTGCACAATAATGGTGAATTAAATCGGTATAGAACTCACTTCTATTTTGTTTGATATTGATTTGAAGACATATTTTGTTAATGAAATTATTTTTATGTTATATTTTGCTTCTATGCATTTGTTAGCTATTTTATGTTCTCTGGCATTTTCTTACAATTTTGGCATTTGATTTGTATCAATATTGATTTCCGGCCCTTTACAGGCATCAAATAGTGGCTTTCTACACTAGTGCACATGAGCTTCTAGTTCAATGGAGTATTTCTCAAGAGCCGGCAGATTAAAAGCAAGTCTTCAGAGAATAAAGATGCAAGTTCTAGCACTGTCAGAGACAATTTCAAATTCCAGTAAGAATAATAGTTGTCAAGGGAGGTTCCCCCTTTGCCAAACCCACCATTATGTTTTCCTAATAAAATTTCTACTATACTCATATTTTTCACACAATTCATTATGTTGAAACTGTACATTCTACATGAGAATTTTGGAACAAAATCCTGTGCATTTAAAATGTATTCTGCTAAATTTTCAGGGGATATTGACTCCACCATTGGCATAGGATTCTTCTGATAAAGACTCATGAATTCAAATTGTGTTGTTGACAAAAAAAAAAGTAATGGGAAAGTTCCTTAAAGGAAGCTCTTTTCGTTTGTTTGTGTATATATACACACAACAAATGCTATTGTAATTAGACAATTGAAAATATAAATGTAGTCAAATAAAATTTGGTCAAGCGTGACTGGTGAGTTGCTTTTCCAATATTCATCTTGATAAACTTCATCTCTCCATTTTATAAAGTGACTGTGTATCATTCCGCCCACTTTTATCAATCAAACAAAAGTAGTTTTAAATTGAGCTCCACATTTGTCATATAAAAATGATCCTAATTATTTTTAGGCAAATTGTTTTATTTTTTTTCTATTACTTGAAAAACTCTCATTATTTTCCCTTTCTCTTTCTAAGAAAGTTTAATTACAATGGTACCAGTAAAATATTAATATGCACCAATACATAACTTTCCATAAATAACAAGGAGTCCCAATTGAACTAGTAACCAATTTTGTTCATCATCAAATCAATTAATGAAATGCTCTTGAATATTATATATTCAAGAAAAGTCAAATTATAATTCCTAGCAATAATTAAAATCAAAATAAGGCGGGATTTTGGTAATTTGTCATAAAAACCATCCAATTTTAGATGATTTAACCAAAGCAACCCATGCCGGGGGTGAGCAATTTCGTCAATCTCCATACATTAACAATTGACCCTGAACACTATTAGTCTACTACATCAAATGCATTCTCCAGCACACACAAGGAAAATTCTAGCCTAGAAGAAAAAAAACACAACAAATTTACGAAGAAAAAAACACAGCAAATTTACGAAAACCTTCTTGAATACTTGAATTTACCGAAATCACCCTTCCCTACACTTTATGGACAATTTCAGCTAAATTCAAGTTCATCCAAGAGAGTTTTATGTAATTTTCAACCCAAACGAGATTTCCACTAAAACAAAGACCAAAGAAAGACAAAACAACAAACGACCAACCAACCACCGGCAACGGTGGTGGCAAAACAACTTACCGCTTCTCGAGTAGTCGCCACGCTCCGTGAATCCGCGCGTAGCACTTGCCCAAGTACATGTCTCCCCAAGCTGCGGAACCACACACGCTCCGCAACTGCCCAGTCGCCTCCGCTAAACAATCCTGACACTCGCTCTGACTCAAGTCCTGTACGCACTGCGCCATACCCTGCACTTTCCCGGACCCACCTACCCTAAAATACTGTCCCCCAGCCGTCAGATACGCCAGCAAACCATCACGCCCACTCATCGAGTCAGAGTCGTACCCAATCGACGGCCCACATTTCTTCAGCACCACAGTCTTGTCCTCCACACCCAGAAAAGAAGTATTATCGTACTTAACGAAACAACCGTCGAGTTGCAAAGCGGCCCCAGACGAATCGGGGCAGAGGACCCCGAGTCGACTCACCGAGTGTGACACGCACTCGTGGCAGTCCGACGTGGACAAATCGCCTCGGCATTGGAAGAGGCCGTAAATGATGTCGCTTTGGGTGGAGCCGGGGACGGAGATTTTGAAGTTGTTGAAGTTGGCGAGGGAAGCTGAGTTGACCAGGGAGGTGAGTAGCGAGTTGACGTTGGACTCGTAGGGGGTGCCCGGGGTGAATTTTATCTGAGAGCAGCCGCCGTAGACGAAGGAGTCGGTGGCGGAACTTGACTGGCGTGAGTAGAGAGACAAAGCAAGGAGGAAAGTCAAGAGTGAGAAGAGAGAAGTAGACATGTTTGTTTGATGCTCTACTTTGTACGCGAGAGAGAGAAGGAAGGAGGGGGGGGGAAGGTGGTGGAATTGTGATGCAAGAGAAAATATGAAATGTTAGTTTGTGAAGGAATATATATAGGTACAAATGATATATGTAGTTGATCTCATAAAAAATTTTTGATATATGTGGCTATTTATACTCGATTCGCTTATGAGGTGTGTCCATGTCTTCTTTCTTACCTATGTGAGGGAATTCTATTTGTACATCATAAAATATTTGAAAGCACTTTACTTATTTATTTATTCGATGCACATGTTATTTGTGTGATGATAAACGAGTAAAAGTTTAAAAATGCTTTACTTACTTGTTATCAAGCGAATATGTAAACATATATTTGCTTGTCGTGGGCGAGTAACATGCACTTAATTATTTGTCATCGGACAAATAAAAAATAAAATATTATTAAATATTTTGTGGCGTGCAAATAGTGGCTACATTTTGCTTTATATACACTTGGTTATCTTGAATACATTGTTTGTTTGCATATAAATTTAACAATTATAATACAGTAAATGATAAGTGACATACCGGTTAGAAAATCATTGAAACATATTTAGGATAAATTTCAATTGTTGCTCCAAGTAATTTTTTGTGATAAAAGAATATTACAAAAAGTAAGATAGACATTTTAAAAAAGTGACTGCTTTATTTATCCGTTGAAATGGATGTTTGTTTTATAATAATATTAGAGTTATGCACAACGTAATACATGCACGATTTAAATATAATTAATTTAATAAAAGTTTGTTAAAAAACTAATCTATATTATAAAACAAGGATTTTTTACAATAAAATAATAAATCAATCCAACGTCTCATATTCATTTATAATGGTGTTAACACTTTTAGACCATTGGATCATTTTTATACCTCACAACAAGATGTCAAATCAACTTAACATTTACTCACACACTAAATATATACACAAATATAACTCTTACATCTCTCTACTTTTCTACAACATTTCTCTCTCATCAAATTTTTAAAAAGTTTTTAAATGCCATAACTTTAAATTTACAAATTCAACTTTAATAAAATTTATATATTTGAAATATGTTCATCAACACCTACAAAACAAGATCCATTGTGATTATTAAATTATGTATAAAAAATTCAAGAAAAAGTTATTGAACTATTTCTAACTCATTAGTTATTGAAAACAAAATTATGCATATAAAACTTATAAAACATTACAAATATAATAGTATACTTAAACTATTTCTAACTCATTAGTTATTGAAAATATATATTTCTCTCTCATCAAATTTTAAATTATTTTCAAATGCTATAACTTTAAAATAAGTGTCCAACCTACCTCGAATATGGGGTGAATTTTTTTTATATTAGTGTCCAACTTACCTCAAATATAATATTTTTTCTTTTAAATATACTAATAACACCATTACAATATAAAAGGATAAAAGCAATTTTAGGGCGATAATTTTTTATATTACAATTCGATCTGCCTCGAATATAATATTTTTTTCTCTTTTAAATACACTCATAACATCATTATATTATAAAACGGTCGATGCGATTTCAGGTCTAATTGGACAAGTAAAACACATCTCGAGTGAGGATGGTTATATTTTTAGTTAGATATGTTTCGTTTTTGCGATACCTTAATTATCTGTTTTCATTCCTAAGTAATATACAATCATACACATCTTCGATCCTCACATTTTTCACGTAATCATATTTTATCTAATTATTATTTTTTATTCTTTTTATCGTGCCGGACGGCACGGGTATACCCTAGTATATAATATAATGGTTTGAAATTATTACTTAGGCTAAATAATATTCTTTTTTAATAAAATAAAAGGACGCAAGAGCAAAATAAGAAAACAAAAAACTTGACACAATTTCATAATTACTCAATTAACTTTCGATTTTATATAATAATAGATTAACGTATAAAAATATAAGTGGCGATTCAATGATAAAGAATTAAAACAATAAGATTATATTTTTAATTAATTTTAAAATGCAAATGGTGATACAGCTTTGAGCATAACCTTAGCACGTGCAATTATACATGCCTTTTTTATGTAAATATTTAAAGTAACCAAAAATTATGTAATAAGTGAAAAAGTAGTAGAAAGATGAGCCCCTTCTTTAAAATTTAAGAGTTGGCGAATTCAAATCCTATAAAATAAATTTTTACTTAAAAAATTTAATACATGAATAAAATAATAATACAATTTTTAATTTAATATCATAACCGAATTATATAACTTTCAATTTATATATACATAAATAAAAATAATTAGTTAAACTAGTGCGCGTGGAAAGTTTACGTAACGTGAGAGAGAAAGCTCGGGATGGATGTGGGAATGATGACGGGTATAGTATAGCAAGTGGTTGAAGATGATTATGCACCATCCATCTATATCTATATATTACTAGGAAAAGTTTTAAAAAACTCTAGAGTTCACTGAATAATACCGTTGAAGTTCACCATTATGAAAATAGGTAGCCAATCGCAACTTAGGTTGTTGATGCTAATAAGTTTTAAATTGAATAAGTGATCCAGATTAATTTGAAAAGATGTTGAAATGTCTCCGTTAATGGTTGTTTAAGTTTATTGACCTCCTATATTCAAGATATTTCTTAAGCGTTATAGGAGTTGAAAATCAATTTTGAAGTTATAAGGCCTCGTTTGGTTCACGGATTTTAGTACTCAGAAAAGGAAAGTCGTTCATTTCTTTTGTTCGGTAAGTACAAATTTTGGAAACACTTTCCTGAGAAAGGAAAAAGTAGGGGGTAAAACTATTCCTCTCAAAATACATGGAATTGATCTTCTCATGTGATTTCCAAGCATTTATTATACAAATTTTAGACAATAATACTCTTACTTAAATACTTTTCATGCTTTACCAAACACAAGAAAGAAAATTTGATAGGAAATTTAATTTCCCATCTCCATTAGAAAGATAAGGGAATTAATTTCTCTTCCGTAAACTAAACAAAACCTAAGAGTAAATCATTTCCCTCTAATTTCTTTCTTCTTTTTGACCTCTTGCTATTGGGAGGATTAGAGTGACACTGGTTAAGTAAATTGCACTTGGATTACCACTGATATATATCATGTAGGTAGACGTGGACCAGTAAAGGATTAGTAATACTAGCTTACACCCCTTTTTTTTTTCAAATGTGAACATGCAACTTAAATATAAGATTTATAGTAATTACTATTATATAAAGGCGAAAGTTATAAAGTTGTGTTAGATTTTTTCAATTTTTTAGTTTTATTTTTGCGAGTTTTTATTGTTGACCTAAGGTCTTAATCTTATTTTGATAATAACAATAAGATTAATCATGTGTAATTTAACATGTTTCTTGATATAAGTAGTTCATTTACTTGAAAAATTTAAGAAAAATATGACAAGAATCACTCTTTCACTATTCGATCATTGGACAAGACAACAATTACTCTTTCACTATTCGATCATTGGACAAGACAATGGAAGATCAAATCTCTCAATGCAAATCATGAAATACAAAGGATCAAAAGACTATATGAAAAGCTTTCTAAGAAAAAGTTTCAAGTGAAGATCAATTCGAAGAAACAAATCAAAACATTCGAAGACTCGTTAATTCAGTAACTGAGTGAGTGCTTAAGATTTATGTAAAGTTACATTATTGATCAAATCCTTATAACTCAAACGTATTTATGCATCTTTTAAAAGATTGATTCAAACAAGCTTGAAATTGAATTTATTTGAAAAACATCATTTTACAAAGACTGAGTTTCAAAATAAATTCATATTAATTTTAAATGATCTTATTTTAAGCTCTAATAAAAATAGGTATCTTATAAACATATTCTCTGAGATTCACAAATCATTAGAATTTTATTTGGAACTAAATTGTTAAATTGCAAAAATGTTTTTATTTTACATTTAAAATTCACTCAATTTTCACACAGTTTTAATCTAACGGTAAGATGGAGGCCTTCCTGGACACCGATCATTTTAAAATTTTTACAATAGTTAGACAACATCTCCTGTCATTTTTTGACTAAAATTTGAGCATGATCCAACGGTCAAATTAGGAGAAATTAACAAAACAAATTTAAATTTTTTGTCAAAACTAACTGTTGAAAAGTTTGAAAATGTATACCTTGGAGCCAAAACCTCTCTTAATCATCCCCAACGGCCATATGGTTTTGCAAGCTATAAATATGAGGTCTTAGACATGTTTTAACATACCTTGAATCATTCTAATACTCTATTATTCATATATTCAAATATACAAAGATTCAAGAATACATTTTGATCAATCTTTCATCTTTTGAGCTATATATTTTTTATCAATCTTGATAACTCTAGTGTGAGCTTCATTTGTAATCTTTAAATACACTTGAGAGTTATTGTATTGGTGTGTATCACCACAAATAATTTAATTTTCATTTCAAAAGAGAGTTTGTCTCTTTGTAGAGTAAGAGAGCATATATTGTGAAAAGTATAGTGTGTATAACTACATTGTGAGTGTTGGGTGCATAACAACATTTGTATTGATGTTTGATCTTCACCCGAAGAAGATTGAATAGTGAAAGTTCTCGGGGAACTAACCGAGCGCAGAAGTATGGGGGAAAAGCCGAACCGTGTGGACAAAAAATCTTCGACTTCGATCGGTTCAATCTTTCTATCTCTTGCTCTATTATATTGTGCTATTTATTCTTTGTAATTTGAATTATCTTTTTTTCTTAATTATTTGATAAATATAGATATTAAATATTATTAAATCGTTTTTAAAAATTCGATTAAGTTTTTAAAAATCATATTAACTCCCCCTTTAGGGTATTTTTCGACCTACAATTGGTATCAGAGGTTGTACTCTTATTTTGATTTAACAATCTTAGAGTTTACGATCATGTCTATATATCAAGGAATCGATTTTTTCGAAGGTCTCTTCACCGATAGACCACCTCTATTTAATGGTAAAAATTATAGTTATCGAAAAAGTAGAATGAGTATATTTTTACAATCTAGTAATTTTGAACAATGGAGAGTTGTACTTGAAGGATCCTATAAAATTACCAAAAGAGATGATAGTGAAAAAATTGTTCCTAAGAAAATGTCCAAGTATGATAAAAATGATATTAAAAAAAATTAATATAATGCTAAAGCCTTAAATGCTTTAAATTATGCTTTAAGCATGGGTGAATATAACAAAAATTTTATTTGCAAAACGGTCAAAAAAATTTGGGATAAACTTGAGGTTACCTACGAAGGAACCACTCAAGTTAAAGACGATAACATAAATATGCTTGTTCATGATTATGAATTATTTAAAATGGAGCCTAATGAATCTCTTACTTCCATGTATAGTAGATTTTCTATTATTACTAATGATTTGGATCTTCTTAGAAAAGTTTATTCTAATGAAGATAAGATAAGAAAAATTCTTAGGATTCTTCCAAAAAAGTGGCGTCCAAAAGTGACGGCGATTCAAGAAGCAAAGAATCTCAAAACACTCAGCATGGACGAGCTTTTGGGATCTCTAAAAACTCATGAGAAGGAACTTCAAAGAGAAGAAGAAGAGGATACAAAATCAAAGAAAACTTTAGTTCTCAAAATTATCCAACATAAAGATAATGATGTATCAATAGATGGTGATGAAGACATGGCACTTCTATCTAGAAAATTTATGAAATTTCTAACTAAGAAGAAAAATTCTCAAGGAAAGGATAACAAATATCCATCATCCTTCTAGAAGAAACAATGATCTATCAAATCAACAAAGAATGAGAAAAATGATAAAATCAAAAAGTGCTATTATTGCCATGAACTCGGTCATATTAAGCCAAATTATCCACTTAAAAAGAAGGAAAAAAGGAACAAACGAGATAAAGTATTGAAACAAGTGAAGCACGCGCTAAAATGGAACATGGAGTGATTCCGAAGAAAGAGAATCGAATACCGATTCCAACGATGAAGAAACGGCCAACCTTTGTCTTATGGCAAAAGAAGATCATGTAAATTATAATTATAGCTCATTTAGTGATAATTTTGATGATAATGAAAGTGTGCATAATGAATATGATGAATTATTTACGATGTTTGAAGAATTACATATTAAATTTGAAATTTTTTTAAAAAGATATATAAGTCTCAAAAAAGAAAATTTCATTACTTTTGTTAAATATGAAACTTTAGAAAAAGGAAAATATTGATTTTAAAAAGAAAATCAACTATTTAAAAAAGGGAAAAGAAAATGAGACTTTAAACTTACTTGCACTAGAAAATGATGGATTTGAAAGAAAAAGTAAATGATTTAACTAATAGTCTAACCAAGTTCACAAATGAAAAAGAAAACTTGGATAAACTATTGGGAGTACAAAGGTGTGTCTTTGATAAAGCCGGTTTAGGATTACAATCAAATCCATAACTAAAAGGATTACAAAAATTTTTTTCAAAACATACACACCGTATAATTTCATTAATCTTTGTTCATTTTGTGGAAGAAACACTCATAATGCACATTCTTGTTATTACAAAAAAAGAATTTTGCTAAGAATAAACTTGCTTGGATTCCTAAAGGAACCACTATGTACACTAACCCCAAAGGATCCAACTTATTTTGGGTACCAAAAGAGAAGTTACTTAAGATTTTGGTGTAGGTTTGCATGAGAGCAAAAGCTAGCAAAATAAAGTGGTTCTTGAATAGTGGATGCTCGAAACACATGACGGGAGAAAGGAAAAATTTCTTGAATCTCACTCCTAAACAAAGAGGCAACGTTACATTTGGAGACAACGTCCAAAGGTAAAATCATTGGTATAGGTAAAGTTGGTAATAAATCTTCTTATATTGATAATGTTTTACTTGATGACAGTTTAAAACATAACTTACTTAATATTAGTCAATTGTGTGATAAAGGTTATAAAGTAATTTTTAAATCCGAATGTTGCATTGTTAAAAATATTAGCGATAATTCTATCTTGTTTGTTGCTTATAGATCTAATAACGTTTATACTCTTGAACTTGATGATTTGTCTCAATAAGATATTAAATATTTATTCCGTGTTGAATGATGTTTCTTGGTTATGGCATTAAAAAAAAATTAGGTCATGTTAATATGGATTTTATTCACAAGTTATCTAAAAATGAATTAGTTAAATGATTGTCCAAAATTAAATTTGTTAAAAATAAAATTTGTGATGTTTGTTAACTTAGTAAACAACACAAGTCTTCATTTTGCATGCTATTATAAACTAACAATAATTTTGCAGTCTAAAAATCATAATCTATTATTCAAAGAAAAGAAGGAAAAAGAATCTGAAAATCATCAGCATCAAAATTCAAAACGGCATTGAGACTAGAAGAAGAATAATCAACAAAATTATGCTCCATATCTAATAGAGCTGTCCAATTAGGACTCATTGGCTCAGCAACCTCCGCAACAGTACCACTTTGAAAAAATTGCGATGAATAACCTTCCAAAGCAGCTTGGTAATCTGACAAAGTCGGATATGCCGGCAAACCCACATTAGTTAGAAAAATGCTATGGTCTGAAAGATTCTCGGTAGTCGGAAGAATTTCAAAATGCAACATTTTCTGCTTAACGATAGGATCCCTGTAAAACTTATAGGAGGAGCAAAAGAAAAGCATTGGTTAGTGCTAGAAGACTCTTCTAATTGAGCCTCTAATTTTGTCACTCGTGATTGCAAAGCCTCTAACGCTGTCACCTGTGATTGTAACTCTTGTACCTTCTGTTCAAGAGAATCAATGAGCGCAGTACAGCCTTTACTGGGATTCTCGACTCTCGCCTGAGCTTCAAAAAGAAATGAATTGAGAGTCTCAAAATATTGAATGTTCAGGAATATCTTTTAAAATATTTGCAACACTTTTTACCCCAAAAACAGTGAAAGATTATACGATAATCTTGACGACTAATCACATTCATAAAAATTTGTGCATATTCACACCATGGCTGACATTTCTTACGTCTATAAGTGCAAGCAGCACAAGACGAACCTGTACAACGAAAGGTATTCGGCATACTTGTGATTTGCTTTCCCTTACTCATGGATACCCCATATAAAAGTTATAAGAAGAAAATGGATCTCGAGGGAAACAACAAGAATGAGGGGACAAGAGGCATCTAGCACTAAAAGAATCCCGAAAATAAAAAGCTGTCATCCTAAAAAGTCAAAAATACAGCGCCCCCGCGTGCATCTAGAATTCGGTGTCCTCACACAGTCTAGATCCCTTTTTGATGTTGACATAGGGGAAGAAAATGTGTGTATGATGTTGATGCTGTGGCTGTGGTAAGATTTGGATGTTGATGATGTGGCTGTGGTAAGATTTTTTATACTGACTTTAAGTGTTGTGGTAAGATTTTAAACGTTTTTCTGCATTTATACTTTTGAAAGCTTTATTTTAAAAAAAAATTAAATTAAATTAAAATTTATTTTTTTAAACTATCTCAAATATTTGTAATACTTTTTAATTATCATCTTTGCATAAATTGAGGGGGAGCATATTATTCATTTACATTTATATGCTATTTATGCTTGTTATTGTTAACACACATTAATTTATTATAATCAATCAAATAGGGGGAGATTGTTGACCTAAGGTCTTAATCTTATTTTGATAATAACAATAAATCAATCATGTGTAATTTAACATATTTCTTGATATAAGTATATAGTTCATTACTTTGAAAAATTCAAAAAAAATATGACAAGGATCACTCTTTCACTATTCGATCATTGGACAAGACAACAATTACTCTTTCACTATTCGATCATTGGACAAGATAAGCAATATCAAATCTCTCAATGTAAATCATGAAGCACAAATGATCAAAAGACTATATGAAAAGCTTCTAAGAAAAAGTTTTAAGTGAAGATCAATTCGAAGAAACAAATCAAAACATTCGAAAACTCGTTAATTCAGTAATTAAGTGAGTGCTTAAGATTTATGTAAAGTTACATTATTGATCAATTCCTTACAGCTCAAACGTATTTATGCATCTTTTAAAAGATTGATTCAAACAAGCTTGAAATTGAATATATTTGAAAAATATCATTTTACAAAGACCGAGTTTCAAAATAAATTCATATTAATTTTAAATGATCTTATTTTAAGCTCTAATAAAAATAGGTATCTTATAAACATATCTCTGAGATTCATAAATTATTAGAATTTTGTTTTGAACTAAATTGTTAAATTGCAAAAATGTTTTTATTTTATATTTAAAATTCGCTCAATTTTCACACAGTTTTGATCTAATGGTAAGATGGAGGCCTTTCCGGACTCCGATCATTTTAAAAATTTTACAGTAATTAGACAACATCTCCTGAAATTTTTGACTAAAATTTGAGCATGATCCAACGGTCAAGTTGGGAGAAATTAACAAAATAAATTTAATTTTTTTGTCAAAACTAGCTGTTGAAAAGTTTGAAAATGTATACCTTGGAGCCAAAACCTCTCTTAATCATCCCCAACGGCCATATGATTTTGCAAGCTATAAATATGAGGTCTTAAACATGTTTTAACATACCTTGAATCATTCTAATACTATATTATTCATATATTCAAACATACAAAGATTCAAGAATACATTTTGATCAATCTTTCATCTTTTGAGCTATATATTTTTGATCAATCTTTCATCTTTTGAGCTATATATTTTTGATCAATCTTGATAACTCTAGTGTGAGCTTCATTTGTAATCTTCAAATACACTTGAGAGTTATTGTATTGGTGTGTATCACCACAAATAATTTATTTTTCATTTCAAAAGAGAGTTTGTCTCTTTGTAGAGTAAGAGAGCATATATTGTGAAAAGTATAGTGTGTATAACTTACATTGTGAGTGTTGCGTGCATAACAACATTTGTATTGAGGTTTGATCTTCACCCGAAGAAGAATTGAATAGTGAAAGTTCTCGGGGAACTAACCGAGCGCGGAAGTAGGGGGGAAAAAGCCGAACCGTGTGGACAAAAAATCTTCGACTTCGATCGGTTCAATCTTTCTATCTCTTGCTCTATTATATTGTGCTATTTATTCTTTGTAATTTGAATTATCTTTGTTTCTTAATTACTTGATAAATATAGATATTAAATATTATTAAATCGTTTTTAAAAATCCGATTAAGTTTTTAAAAACCCTATTTACTTCCCCTCTAGAGTATTATTCGACCTGCATTTATTTTATAGAAAATATTAATAGTATAATATAAGTAATGAGATTCAAGCTATCACTATTAATGAAAGTATTAATGATGTTGGTCGTTTCACTACTTATTATTTTTTAAATTGTTTATATTTAAATAAAACATGTGTCACGTGTATATAGTAATATATATAATTAATTAAACTTGCATGCGTAAGTAAATTAATTATTTGACGATAGTTGGTCCAGTGATCACGGCTTTGAAGGCTCGGTCAAAATTTTGGGGATCGATAGACATAGAGTACCAAACCATGTATGTGTTATTTAACTTTTTTTACAAGGGCAATAATAGTAAAGTTTACCCTCTTAAAAAAAATTACTTGTGTTATACTTATTTTTCTAATTTCTCTGGTACTGTAATTTAACAAAGACCTCAGTATGAGGCCACCACTACGTGTAACATATTGTTTCTGGGTGCGAAGAACCACCGAGGCACTCCGCGTATTCAATATTTTTCACGCTCTCCACGGATAATTGAAATTTGACTATATATTTTATTAATGTTATTTAAAAAATCTAATTTAAATATAATCAAATAATCAATGGACAAGAGAGATTTTTTTTAATTTTTTTTAAGCCAAGAAGAAAAAACCCTTAAATTTTATTAAAATATATCAAATGACAACTATTTACTGTACTAGGATAAAGAGAACTCATGTGAAGCCGGTGCCGCAATTAAGTAGTAAAAAATCGCTAATTTTGGATGTTTTTTTTTACACTCGTCAAAGTTTTCGATTTGTCCCGTCACATGTCTGAAAATTTAATTTAGTTAATTATAAATTTTACCAAAAGTACGATCTTCATGAACCGGGCTCAGAACATCAATTGAGTAACAATATTATTCCTAACTTTAACACATTTGGGTTACATGTGTAGAGTTTTATCTTAAAAGGTCTTGTTATTATGTGGTAACACTACTTAACTTATATACTTATGTTGAATTCTATAATTTTTTTACGTGAGATCAATGATTTGAGTTAATCATTCTCAACACTCTTTATTTATAGTATTCTAAAAATATAACCTTTTGAGACGTGATAATTACTTTTCCTTTTTTTATTTGAATTGGGGAATAAAGGACGAGTATGAAGTATCACCATTAAGAATGTTATGAAAATACTTAATTACTTGACTATAATTAATAAATCTCTATATATATTAGAAGACCATTGACAAGATGAGATTTCTCCTACTCCTAAGTCCTACCTACCAACCGATGGAGAAAGGGTACACTCAGAGGGTTGTTTCATCATCTAATAATATTTTAAATTTTATTTGTCAGTCCTTTGATTTGAATTCAATTAAGGTTTAAGCCTATAGGTTCACGTGTAGATGGCGGGGTGGCTTATTTCTTTCTTCTTTTTTTTTTTTGGCCGGGGGGGGGGGGGGGGGGGGGGGGGTGGGGTGGGGTTCGGGATTTTTGAAGATTAGCACACAGATGATGTAGAAATGTTTGACTGAACCCCCAATAATTTTCGTTTAAGATCCATTTTGTAATTATGAGTCTCGAGTATATGTATCAAAAAAATAATAATTAAGAATCTTAGACAAAAGAAGACAATAATTAATTATCACTAAGCGAGACCATGATGGAGCTAAATTATGGATAAGAGCAAACTACCATAGTCAAAATTAAAAAGAAAATTGATCTGCGGATGTAATTTGCCATTGACCAATTTTAGTTACGGGTTTTAAAAGAATACTAATTTAGTTGCCACTTACGGGGGTATTTTGTGTGTGTTTTCGCACGCGTAAATACAATAAAAATAAATTTGCGTTTTTTTATATAATTTATATATACATATACTTGGTGTTTGATCAAAGAAGAGGGAAAAGAGAAACATGATTCCTGTGATGGAATCGATTAATAAATTTATTGTTTTTAGCTATTAATTATTTTAAAATCAATATTGGTTAAGCACCAAAGTCAATGAATCTTAATAAACCTGCCTTTAAAGTTTTGATCTATGGACATCGCAGAGTATTTTAGAGGTTTTTTTTTTTTAAATTAAGGGAAAGTTTAAGTTTCTTTCCTTAATTTTATAAATAAAGAAAAAAAATCCTCCCACCCCATTAGACGAACTCTTGACCTTAGGGTGATGGTGGAAGTTGCCTACCACTTGAACCAACCCGTCTCCTCACCATTCTAGAGTTTGTGTTGCGTAAAGTTTTAAATTTCAAGTGTTTTAAGCTTATACATATTCTCTTTATTTGATAACAATCCCTCTAAAATTTTTAGAGCTCATTTAGTTACACAGTTTTAGAATTCTATTAAAATAATTATATTATAGAATTATAATACTATTATTTGAATCGTATGTGGTTTTTATTTGAAATTCTATTAAAATTCTTAATTGGTTTGTTTGGTTAATTTGTAGAATTTATTTGAAATTTTAAAGTGATAATAGATTTAATGAACCTCTACCCACTGTTGGCGTTATGGCAACCACTGCAGCACCTTTGACAGTAGTCATCGGAACTATGATAATAGGTGACAAGTAGATGGTGGCTACTTTTTCAATATATATTGTACATATATATATATATTAGGATATGTCTGTGCCATCCGGTATGGTGAAATAAATAAGATATGATAATAGAATAAAATAGAGTAAACTGTGATGAATTTAAATCAACAAATATCAATCAGTCTATTTTAAGTTCATTGCTTAGTAAAGTCTAACGTTTTGAGTAACTGAAATGTAAGTTCAATAAAATTTAATATTAGAAACCTAAAAGTACTTCAGATTTGACCAATTTGTTTTTAATTTTTTAAAGAATCGTTAATCTTATTTTTTTTATCTCAGCAAAATAATTTTTTAACAAATTAAACTCAAGGCCAAAATATACAAACACATAAAATACATGATTAAATGTTACTCAATAATTTTTCTTGAATTTTTTTATATAATTTTATAGTCATGATGGATCTTGTTTAATTGATTTTGATTAGTATATTTTAAATATTAAATTTTTATTAAATTTTGAATTTTTTATTTTAAGTTATGGCATTTTTAATGTAGACAAAATTATTAGCGTGTGAGAGTTGATTGTGTGTATTTTATTGGAGTGAGTGTTTTAACTTTGATATGACATCTTGATGTGTGTATAAAACTCATCCAAGGGTGCAGAACTAATGCACACCATAACATGTGTATTTTTACCCATTAGATTCTTATACTTTTTGGAAAAAAAATTGGTCAAAAACAGTGTTTTATAATTAAATATATATAAAAAAATTCAAGTGCAGACCAATCCATACCAAAAACAAACTATATATATACAAAGACGTATATTTAATATGAAATTTATATATACATATATAATATGTATGTATTATAGATGTAGAGTGCATATCTCATACGCACTGGTGCGTACGCATCAGTGTTTGCGTACGAAAATTGCGACTTTCAAACATTAACGTTCCTTTTTCATTCCACCAACCGGTGCAATTTTTTAGAACAAGCAACAAAGTAATTTTCTTTCTTTCTCAATCAAACCAATTTGTGTCTCTCTCTAAAATATACAACCCAGCACAACACCATTTCTCTCTCTCTCTCTCTAAAACCGTCCCCTTCTCTCTAAAATTCACACGATCATTAAAACTATGACTTTTTAATGTATTTAAATCACAAAATTTTAAAATTATACTCGAAATTCAATTCTATAATATAAGGACCTCGTTTGGTATACGGAAGGAAAATCAATTTCCTTATCTTTTTCATGGGGGTAGGAAACTAAAGTTTTTTTCAGGTTTTCATTCTTGTGTTTGGTAAAGTATGAAAAGTATTTAGGTAGGGATATTGTTATCCAAATTTTTTATAATAAATGCTAGAAAATTACAAGAGAAAATTAATCCTATGAGTTTTGAGAGAAATTGTTTCACCCCTTAATTTTACCTCTGTTAAAAAAGTATTTTTAAAACTTGTGTTTATTAAAAAAAAATATTTTTTTAAAGTTTTCAAATTCATTAAACAAATGAGGCTTAAAATTAGAGTCGCCAAATATAACTTTAATAACGGGGCAATTAAAAAAAATGGCTTATTAGAAAAAGATTTTCACACTAAAGCTAAGGAATAATTTTTTTTAAATAAAGGGCCTATTTTTTATTTTATTGATAATATGACATGTGTCTTTTTTTTTCATTCTAAAATGACATCCCAACTCTTAAAATAAACTAAAAAATACCAATATGTATTAAAATATAGATTGCGATATGAACTTTACAGTTTATATTTCACTGCAATATGAACTTTGCAGTCCATATTTTACTGCAATATGAACTTTGCAGTCCATATTTTTGGTGCAAAGTTCATATTGCAATCCATATTTTACTGCAACGTGAACTTTGCAGTCCATATTTCTAGTGCAAAGTTCATATTGCAGTTCATATTTCACTGCAATATTCATATTTTTTGTGCAAATTTCATAAAGAGGGGGTAATTTAGGTAATATATAACATGTTTTTATTAATTAAATGATATTTAAATTTATTCAAATACATTCATTTAAAATATAAAACAAAATAGGTCTCTTACACTAATTACTAGTTAAAAATAGGCCATTCATTCAAAAAAATATTATTCATTGAATTTTTGATAAAAATCAATATATAATAAGTCCTTCTACTTAATTTCTAGCTTTAATAACCCTCTGAAATGCATTATTAATATTTGCGATCTATCTGTGGCAAAATGATTTCCACTTTTGCCTTGACTTGAGTTGAGTTGAGTTGAGTGGGAAGGAGATCCACCTAGGCCCCTGGTTGATGTTGTACGTGGCAGTGTGGCACCAACTGCGGCGCCATTATTACTTTCCAGTGGTTCACTTTCATTTTGGTTCACATATTTATCGAGTGAAATATTGTTGTGTTGTAAGACCCGTAAATTTTTAGTTTTTACTTTTATATATAATACATGGGTATTATGGTAATGTTTCATTAAGTGTCTAAAAAAATTACGATTTATTTATTTATTTATTACATTCATGAGTAATGGGTTCTAAAATATTATTTTGGTAGCCTACTATAATAAATTAGTGAGTTTTATATTTTAGTTTAATTGGTTTTCTAATCAACATGTATTAGGAAGTGGGCCAGGTCATTATATAATTAGTATTTATAAGCCCTAATTTATAAGATTTAAGTTAAAGCCTTAACCCATTACCTATTTAAAATAATATATTTAGTTATATTGGGAGAATAAGAAAGAAAACAACAAAGAGAAAAGGAAAACCACGTCTGAAGAAGAATAAGAGGCTACTTAGGGCGTAGAGGGAGACACCATTGCGAATATTATTTTCTTCCTTAGTTTCAAGTATCTTTCTCTATTTATCAATGATTTAGTGAGTGATTTACCCTTTTCTATGGTTTCTATTCATACATGTTTTGATTTTCTCTTGACCTAATTTTTGTGAAGAAGGGTTATTGTGTTTTTGCTCAATTGGTTGTAAGTTTCTTTATAAAGAATTTCAGTTATATGCTCTTATTAAAAATGAGAAAAATACATGTTAATATTATGAGTTAGAAGAATTTTGGCTTTGGATTGAATTCGTAGGGTTTTTAATTTGGGAGATATAGATTTTACAAACAAGTTATAAGATACCTAGTGTTAATCAGTTGCTGTCTTACAGTGTATATAGGACTTCGTTCGGGACACTATCTTTCGTGTAAAAATCTGGAAAAATTGAGAAGTAATATCATGTTTTATGAGAATCTGGGCTTTGGATTGATTGATATGATTTTTATGTTGAGAGATATGGAATTTACAAAAAGAGTGCACTACAGAATCTGATGCTAGACAGATGTATATCTGTCACCAAAACGTTTATAACTCCTAAAGATAAATGATTTTTAGTTAAATCAATTGTATTGACTCCAAACATAGGCTATATTTTATAATTTTTATGAATTTTTGGATTGTTGAATAATTCCCGTAAATATTTTGAATTCTTATATATGTATGAATAGGATTCTTAAAAATTGACAAGTCATAGGAAAATTCCTTAATTACGCATGCTCCCTTGTTATATTTGATATTGGGTTTGATTCAACACTTGTGTGGATTTCCCATGACTTTTGTGAAAAGAAAACCTTGGTGAAAGCATGAAATTTATATTTTGATGGTAAGCCAGATGGGGGCTTGTTATGATTGTTGTACTTGTTCTATTGTTGAATAAACAAGGGATTATATGTGATTTTACTGCGAAGGGCGAGTTTTTGGCGCGCGAACGTTTTAGCTTTCCGAAGAAGGTCGGAACTTTAGACGATATGCCCGTGCGGGTTTCGGTTCGGAGTGGCCTTTATACAGAGGCACAGGGCAGGATTGTTGCCATGGGAGAGTATGGCGAGGTGATTAATAATGCACACGCTAACCGAAGAGTCTGTGGATTAGTGTAGGACTTTTTCTTTGTTTAATTTGTAAAAATTATTGTTCTAAATGAATCTAGCACATAACTAGAAGAAAATTGGATTATGTTCTTTTTTTTATGTGTTGAGTTTCCTTTAATTCCTTATAGTTTAGAAGTTATGGTTAAATCTGTTTATAAAAAGGATTGCATTGAATTTGTTTTGGGTATTAAACTATTTTTGCCATCTTTCGCGATATTTGAGAAATATTCTGAATTTTTCGTGTTTTATTTTCCAGAATTTTACGGTGTAGAAACGAACAATTTTTACTGCAAGTTTATTTTGTGATGTATGTTATTTGTTATTGACTTCGTTTGTGCAGGAAGGTAGGCATTTTCAACATTCGCAGGGTTGCTCTAAAGAATTTTGATAATTATTACTTTAAAGTTTTATGGATGAATGTGACAGAAACTAACTGCCACTTTTTATCGAAAAATTATGATTTGTCTCGAAAGCATGTGGAACCTCTTGTCTCGTGAATTTCTATTGAAAATGATTTATAATAATTTCATCATAGCTTTGGGTGAAAGAATCATTAAATTTTAACTGACCCAATTGTCTTTGTGCTTCTTGGGTAGTCTCTTTATGAACGTAGCTAAGAGGTTTGCAGAAATTTACTCTTCTTGACTGTTAAGACATTACTTGAAGTATGCTTATTTTGTAATTTCTTTTGTTTGATAAGTGGGGGCGATAGACGTCTCTGGCCATATTTTTGTAAAGCAAATGTAATTGGACTTTTGTATATATATGGTTGGACATTTTAATTTTATTTACTCTGAAAAGATTTATTTAAAAAATAAAAATTTTTGTTTATTAAGTTTATATTTTGATTTTCGAGCATTAATAAAAGTAAATTTTTTAAAATTTTCACACCCGGTAGTTGGATGGTCGAGTACGTGTGGATTAATGAGTACTCGAGGTCCAAAAATTGGGATGTGACATGTGTGCTTTTCAAAATTATAGAAAGAAAAAAAAATCATGTAAAAACGAAGCTCATATTTGATCACTTTTAGCAACACAAAACAACAAATCTGGAAGAATATGTTTTAGGTAAGGTTTTTAATATGCATGCAGACGCCAAAAAAATGTATGTTGTGTGTTTATTTAGTTCACTTATAATTTTAAGTACAGCCATATAATATTGTAGTAATATTGAATATTTTCTTATGAATGGGTGATACAAATTGTAAATAGGCTGACCCGTAAATATTTTGAATTCTTATATATGCACAAAGTGCATATATGATAGGTGCTTAATTGCATGTTTATAATTGACTAAGGCTGCGTTTTTTTTTTTTTTTTTTTTACCTTTGATTGTTGAATACTGATTAATAATTGCTGAGTGCTAAATGTTGAATCTTAACTCTAAAAATACTGTTTGTTTTTTATTCTAAATGATATTCTGAATTTTATGTTTTTGTATAAAATAATGGTTTAAATTCAGCATTAAACATTCAGCGGGATTAATGCCTCTTAATGATGAATGCTTAATCATTAAAAAAAATAGTCGTTAACCTCTTACTGATTTAAAAAAATAAATATCATATTACGTACACCTCTGAATACTTAATATTTTTTCATTAAGTATTCAAAGGTAAAACAAATACCCCTTAGGTTACACCAATGCATCCTAAATTAATTAATATAAGATTTGATTGCGCCCTCCACATTTTTTTAAGACAATTTGTACCTTATACATTCAATTTATTGCAATCAAATAGGAGCACAGGGGGAGGGGTTGGATGGGGACAGTTTTCCATTCAAATAACTCATCGTTGTTCAACACATGCAACTCGCGGTAGGTCCTTTTAAAGGCCATAGTCGTTAGACAATAAACTCAAAACAGTTAAAAATATATTAAAAACCCTATTTACATTAACAAATTGAGTTCTTTGTAAATACTTAATCCATAATTTTTAGTGCAACGACAACATCGCATTGAGTTTTTTGTGTGTTAGAGGATTTTTGCAAATGAGGTTTTGATTTGTATATAGATTTTTCTTTCTGTTTTTTTTTTCTTTTTTTTTTTCGATTTGTTAAATATAATGTATTGTACTCTATTTTCGACTATTTGAATTTTGTTGTCCAACAAGTATGCCCTTAAAAATAATCCAGGTGCGTTGCTCATGCCAGAAAAGTATGATTCGATTTTATTACAATAAATTGAATGTATGCGATGCAAGTCGAGATATTGTATCATTCTAAGATGTATTGGTGTAATTTAATCTTGATAATAAGTGTCGAACCGTGCATGAGCTGTATTAAATAGAAAAAGTCTTGGTAGTTCGATCTGTGTTTTTAATTGAAGTACCCATGACCTATTACATATATGTAGAGATTTGAGTTTGGAGCGAAACATGAAGATATGGGAGGAAGAGGTAACACCTTATCTAAAGAACAAAAAGACAATGATTTGGTCGGACCTTAACGTACAAGCCACGATGCCCATAGAAAAAATAAATAAAGGACAAACTTTCGTTATTCTTAAATATGGAAGCCTAGTAGCGTGTCAAATTATTGAATGTGACCTTCCTTCCTTTCTTCCTTCCTTAGCTTCTTCAATCTTTTCCCTTTCTCTTTTTTGCATGGTACAATAACCTTTTTGCTTTATATATTTGATGTAACCACAATTAATTGCTCCGCCACAAAATTCTCTCCTTTCCCCGGCCCCCCCTCCTATCCATCTCATGCCATTCCAGGAAGGAGCGAGCGAGACTACATAATATTACATTATATTATATATTTAATATAATTAGAGCTAAGATTGCGTAATATTATCGATAATAATTCTAAATAAAATATGCTTTTAACATATTTTAAATTACGTGATAAAGTCTGATTGAGCGATTTACTTACGCATGCTTATCATAAAAGTCATGGCGAGTATTTGAATCCCATTATAAATATTTAGTTTACAAATTTATTAATTGAGTCCAGGAATGTTTAGACTAATTCCACAAAAATTTCTCTGGCACAAATTTTGCTTCCGCCTCAAATTAAATGAAGTGCTTGGTCGCCTTTTGCTTACAAAAATGTTAGGAGCCTTCGTTTTATATTTTTATAAGAATTGATTAATTCAACTCAATTAATAATGAAGAACAATACTTATTTACTATAATCATATATAAAATATCACGACTTCAATATTTTGTACTGTGAGAGTCAACTACTAGGAACCCCAATTCACCACCTACAAGGCCGGAAAATGTTTCTTACATTGATTGACTCTATACAAAATATAAAAGTCAATCACACAACTAAATGGAGCAAGGGAAAAAAAAAAAGGCAATGTCCCAATAATTTTTTCTTTTCCCTCATTATTCAAATTATTTTAAAAAAATATTTTACATCATCTTGAAATGCAGCCCAACTTGTCCAACCTGCTGATATTTTGGTAGCTCAAGTCATTTCGGCTTATACTGCACATTTCCCTCGGACTGCAGGCTCCAGAACTGCATCCTCTCACCTATCCGTTTACTAAAATTGCTCAACCTTTTAAAACTTTTGTTATACCTTTAAAATTGTTCGACCTATCCTTAAAAAATACAGTGAGAAGGAGTCATTTTCATTGATGGGTCTAGCAGTTTTTGGGTTGGTCTCTTTCAATTGGGCTTTGTATGTGAACTTCTGTTTTTTCCTTGTAAAAATTTCCTTCAGCTTGTTTCTAATTCTGACATTCCAGAAAAATGTATTCTTTGTGGTTCAAGGGTTTTGCAGTGAAGAGGATATTGCCTAATGGCAGAGATATTTTAACTATTTTAAGATATATATATATACCGAGTGAAAATGATTTAGAAAATAAACCGAGCAGAAACTGAATTTTTAAATCCTGTTTGAGTTTCCGTCTCCTTAATTTTCACCTTGTCCAAAAACGGAAACAAGCCTAATCAACATAATTTCATGCTAACATAATGCAGATAGAGATGTACATAGCATAGACCAGCTACATTTTCCACAATAAAATTAAAGTAAATGAATCAATAAATAAAATTTCTCTCATAAATTTTTTAACATACATTTCACAAACATAAAATAATTTGCACACGAAAACACTAGAAGGTTACAAACACACCATGATTCTACCAAATCTGCATTCTTTCTTTCTTACACAGAAGAATCAACTCTGCATTACAAAAGTACATATCAGTATAACTTTCCTTTGTTCATTAAATATTGTTCACTTAGATGTGTATGAAAATAAGTATGTCGAATAAGAGTTCACTATTAATAAATTTTGGTAAATTTACGGCTGTTTTGATGAAGCTTTTTCCTTTGCCATCTGTTCGAAAAGGCTTCCATCATAAACAGCTCTAATAGTGTCTTTGTGTAGTAAACCATTCTTGTCCTTGCATAGTATGTATAAGATCTTCCACTCTGTATAGCTTGCAACCCTGTAATTGATGCCATCATTGTCAATGTGTTGGTTTACAGATAATAAACCACAATTATTAGTTAATTTCGAGGCCAAAAGTAACAAAAAACATAATTTACTGGTATAATTTTGAGATGAAAAGTAACAAACCAGCCACCATAGTCCTTTGGATCTCTGTTGGCTTTAAGCATTCCCATCAATTCATCTGAAGTTAAGGCGTTTGAATTTGAACGGGCGTGTTTCCTGAAGATCTCCTCAAATTTTGAATGAACAAACCTTTTCCAAAGTTAAAATAAGTAATAAGTAATATGAAATACCTCCACTTATGAGCACCAGTTCCTCAAAACTTGGTTTACAGCCATACAAATTTATGCTTTGAATCAAACCCTAACTACATTCCTTTCTATGAATCAGATTCCCGGGTTTGATTAGTTCTTGAACCTATTCTTGGATCCTTTTCTCTATCCCGAGTCACAGTTTTTTTTTTTTTTTTTTTTTTTTACTTTGCTTATTTGTTGTATTTTTATTGTTTTTGTGATATTAAAATTTGTCATACCAATGATACTATTATAACAATGATTTCGAACTGTAAAATATAAAAAAATTCAGAACCAATTGCTTACAAGGTTGTGATATGTTAACCCTGTTAAGTTAATACCAAAGCCAACACCAAAAACTAGTGCAAACACGAAGACCATATAACTAATTAGCTAGGCAAGGATAGAATCCAATTTTATTTTATTTTTTTCCAAGATTATTTGGCAGTGTGTATGTGAGAGGAAATGTTGAATAACATGTGCTCAATTGGTTTAACATAATGAACAATTTTATTAACAAATCAACACTAGAACAACAACTTTAGTCTTAAAAAAAGCAAGAAAGAATACCTTCCTTCGGTGTCATAAACTCCAGAGTCACTTCCGTGTTTGGCTTTTTGGATGTTTTTAACCTCGATTGGGAATAGTAGAGAAGGGGACTTTCCCTGCACCACCCAAAGCCCGATTAGAATGCATTAGATGCTTGTTATCCAATTCACATCTACTTTTGAGACTTTTAACTTAAAAGCATTATTTGGCGCATAAGTCAACAGAATAAAGATGAACTTGTGCAGCTCAAGCCATCTTATTACTTAAGCACCTTTTATTATGGTCCTACGCGTACATGATATGCAACTTCAAGCGTGGAAATGAGATTCAAACTACTTAACCAACCAGTTATCCAAGCAGGGTGTTCTACTCTGAATGTACAACTCATCAAAGCAGCCGTTGCAAATAACAAATTGATGAAGCTAATTAGTATAGCATTGTGTTCATGTAAATATGGTGTTCAATTAATTAATTGCAAATGATTGACTGGTGAATTAAGCTTGTTAGTTGTAATGAATTAGCGTTGTGTATACATTTGCATTGATGATATAATTAATCAAGATTCATAATAGATAAACACGAATCTTCAAAACACAAGTTAAAAATATAGGGATTTAGGCAGCCATTTGTGCTACATCTCTAATATGAACACGGGCACATTGCATAAAAAATCACAAAAAGCCTAATTGTATCTCTTTAATAAAGACACGTAACTTACAAGTAAAGCACCCACCCGAATTCAAGAGAGATCCTCAGTTCGAGTTCATCCGGGATGAGGGGATTTTTGTTATTATTGTAGTAAAGACTCTCTTTTTAAAAAAAAAATTACATAAATACTTGCAGGTAATGCTGACCTTTTTTTACGTTTTTGGAAAAAAGGTGGAAATCCCAACATTGAATAAAGAACAAAAATCATGGGGCAGAAACCTAACATGGAGAAAGTGAGAAAAAACTAAACAAGGAAAATGAAAAATTTACAAATTTCTATAAAATTAAGGATTATGCGAAAAGAATATAATAAGCGTAGCAGTTGAGAGTTATGTTGCCTTTGCTAGTAGCAAGTATTCAAATCAATTTTTTGTGTGAAATAAACATTCACATAGACAAAATCAGGAAATGAAAATATGACACGGCTTCAAATTGGCTTCTTGCTTTACATAATAGTGGATAACTTACCATCCAAATTATAAATGTTTCTCCAAATCACAATATAATAATAAAGGAACCCCTTTTGAAAGTTCAATCTTATTAAGAACCAAGGCACTAAGGCTCCGTTTGTTAACAACATGGAAAAGGAAATAAAATTTGGTAAGAAGTTGGAAAATAAGTTGAGGCATTTTATAAGATATTCTTCGTTCCATTCTCATTTTACGAGTAGGTGTCCTCAACCCTTCTTAATTTTTCGTGAAAATTTTTTCTTCCTCAACCACCAAATTAAAGAAAATTTCTCCATGAAAAAGTCACAAAGCACCGCATGTCTCAACTTATTTTCCAACTTCTCACAAAAATTTACTGTTTTTATTTCCCTTTGTTATCAAATGGACCTAATAGTTTAATATGTCATAGCAATTAGAGGGAGACAATTGACAATCCTAAATATATTCCAAGCACGACAGAAATTATAAGAAAAATAAACATCTACTCTTACACAAAAATAGAACTATTTCGTTCACTTTGAATTCATGTTAGGTTTTTTATCTTCAATTTCAGTGCTTTGCTTTAATTTCACAAGAAATTTATAATATATTAGCGTAAACAATGGGGCTTAAACCCTAAACGGGTTATATGGCCCTTAACCACCGGCCAGTTACTACTTCTTAACTTTAAAATCACTTATATCTGCATCAAACACACACCCACGCGATCCAATCTAGAGAGAATTTGTTAGAGACTTACGGGACGAGTTTTTCGACTGAGACCAACGTTAATAAATATGGAGGCGAAGGAGGACAAGAGAAGACCGCAGCCAATTGCACGAAATCCTGACAACAAAAATAGCAATCATTTTTTTAATTCTAAATATAACTTGGCGAAGAAAAAATAAATTAATTAAGAGAGGGCCAAATAAAGAAACGAAGTACACGATTTCCAACAGGATAAAATAAACGAAAAATTAGGGGAAGGGAATTAGAGGAGACCTTTAAATGTTTCCCAAGGATAAACAATTCCATCATGGTTCTGGTCGAAGAAACTAACATGCTTTTGCAGCACATTTTGTTCTCCCTCCATTCCTGCATCAGTTAAAATAAAGAAACAAACTAAACAGTTAAGATCATTCTAAAATACCACAGTTTTTTTTTCTTGGATTGAAAAACTTAAATCTAAAGAAGACGAGAAAGTAATTTGCTTACCCTCGGAGTGAATCGTATCACTCAGAGAAGATTTGTTAGCAGCGGAGAACGAAGACATTGTTGAATGACGCCTTTCTTAATTTTCAAGCTAATCAATTTAAAGCGAGGGAGAGTACTGGACAGGTGAGTACCGGACAGGTTAAGAATAATAACAATAATAATTATTATTATTATGAAAAAAAAAAAAAAAAAGGAGCAGAAGAAGATTTATTGCAGAAAAAAGGTATGTGTTTGGGGTATAAAAAGGAGTTGGGGGTACTGGGATATTTGATTATTTGAAGAAAAGAAGCCAAACGAAGCGGATGCTTTACTACTTTCCCACACTTAATTTCTGTTTCGCATTGTCTTTTTCCTTCCCTTCATCTAAAGTCATTTCTTACACGTGTCACGCCTCCGGTGTGGAGCAACGGTCACGTGTAATTGACAACAAACTTCCATTTTATCATCATATCATACCCAAAATAAGACCCGATTTATTTTCACATTTCAATGCTAACGTCGAAATCAAATGCACTAAAACTAGTTTATCTGTCTGCGTATGTATGTCGACAATCAACTTAATCCAACACATCAATTATTTTTAATTTCTCATAAGATATCTGGACCAACTTTCGCGCTAACACATTAATTATAACTTTAAAAAATCACTTTCAATGATTTTCACCGCTGACAGAATTTCTCATAAATTATCGATAAAGTATATGATAATTGAATGTAAAATCAAAAAAAAACACACACAAAAATGATGTGAATAATCTTGAAGTCTTCTACGTGAAATAGAAGAAATTTTATTAATTAATCAAGAATTACACTAATTTTATTTCAATAAACTTATCTTTAAATCAATGGAACAAAACTGCAATTGATTCCCTCTCAAATCTTAGGTAGAACCCTCACAAGAGGTAACCCTCTTATGAGACATCTCAAGTTTTTTTATAGCACTTAAGTTATAATTAATAAAAATAAACTTCTCTGTTTATATTAAGTGAATAATTAGATTTAATGGCCTTGGGCCATCTTAATAGCTCAAATTTGGAATATTATACTGGTATGCTAGTGAATTGTTCTTTTGTTTTGGCGATCAGAAATAATTTGTTTTTTTTCCTAATAAATAAGAAAGAGTGATTTTAAATGTACCACCAAATTATACTTCTCACCTTTATTTGAGAAAACTTTTTTTCTCATCCCACCAATTTCTGAAAAAAAATAATTCAATTCACCCCTTAAGTGGGAAAAATTCATTTCTAATAAAAATATTTATAACAAACTTTTAAGTTTTTAATGACAAACAATTCATTTATAATTACGCAAGCAATTTTTTCTATAGAAATTATAATAAAAGGATACTTATCGAAAAAGTAAAATATTACGGCATGTTCTATTTTTTGATTTTGTGATTTGCAATTTGGCATTGCAAAAAATACGAAGGAAGTTTCATTTTAGCATCAAAAGTAATTGAACACTACAATATTACTTAGTTTTTGAAATGAAACTAAGACTATACACCAACCGAAATAATAACACACATCCATAATAATGATTGCAAATATATTTTGAGGGACAGTCTTAACGTGACAAATTAAAATTTGCAAAACCATTTAAATAAATCTTAGTTTTACCCGTCACAAAATTAGTTTCATTAAACAATGGACATTTTATATTTTCTTCCTATTATAATTAATTTAAAATGCCATACGCATTTCTCCATATTCATAAAAGTTAATTTTGATTTAATTCAAAACTAGATTTTACATTAAAATTTTAAAACAATATATAATCCGTAAAAAATATATATTTTCTGGCTAATACGGAGTGCACGTACACCCGCACATACTTATGAAGTATATTTTTTTATCTTTGGTTATATTATAATTAAATAAATTTATTAACAAATTCATTAATTTGTATAAAATTTAGCGAACAACTTTGACTTTAATATTTCTTTAAAATATTAATGTAAACATAGTGGATCGATCAATGATCCAACTTATTTATCATTATGAAATTTATATTAATTATGTTCTAAAAAATTAAATCATTTACTTTGATATATGCTATAGATTAGAAGGAAAACAAGAATAATAGAAGAAAAAAAATATTTTGTGTTTTAAATATGCAACCAACCAAGCCATTGACCGAATGTCAAACTCATTATTAAAGTGAAGAAGTGATTTAGAGGGAAAAAAATGAGGTTGAGATATGGAAATTAGATATAACCATATAAGGGAGTAAGGGCGGGAAGGGCTGAGTTTACAGGTTTTATTTTACTTTTTTAGGGTTCAAATTATTAAGGCAAAACTTTTTAACTTAAAGATTAATTATGCGGGTTTACTTAAAATTGCTTATAAGAAAAGATTGAAAACATATAGACATAAAAATAAGCATTAAATATATGAAAAATAACTAATTAAATTACTCATCTTATCTTAATTTTTACAAAATTAATTATTGTTATAATTGTATTTCAACTTTAATATTAAACGTAGCTAAAAAAATAAAATAATTAATTTCCCATGTAACGATATTGTCAAACTAAGAACATCTCTAGTAGTAGTGTATAATTTTCTTTTGTGTAAAATTTACAGAACTTATAAAAAAATTCATTTCCACCAATCATTTAAAAATAAGTTTTGTGCAAAATAAAAGTATAAAACATGCCCTTACTTTACAACGTCATGTTAGCTTTCTCACTCCTTAATTTTTTTATAGTCATTTAAAATGTAATAACTTTTAATAAAATCATGAATTTTAACGTAAAATATATATTTGAAACCTACTAATCAAGACTTAGAAATCAAGATCTGTTGTTATTATAATATTATGTATATATAATTTCAAGAAAAAAAATGTATAAAATAACTTATAACATTTGCTCGTATCTTATTAGTTCTTTTTAATTTTATACAAAAGTTTACAAAAATTTCACTAGAGCATAATTTTTTAAAATTTTAAATTTTGTATAAAAGTTGGTTGACACATAAAATATACACATTAATTTTTACATAACTATTAAAATTGCTCCAATAAATTGTAAAATATTTTATATTAAGAACAAAAAATATTTACGCGGAAAACGGTTTATATTGTACGTAAATTAACCAAACAGTTTATACTAGTACTTGTTTTCTCACACATTGAGAATACAATGAAAAGACCATATACGCTATACAGAACTGAAAGTGCTTATTTTTGTATGGGGCAATTAAAAAAAAGGGCTTATTAGAGAAAGATTTTCACACTAAGGCCAAGGAATAATTTTTTTTTAAATAAAGGGCCCATGTGTCTTTTTTTTTCATTATAAAATGACATCCCAGAACTTATCTTTGCCTATATTTCACTGCAATATGAACTTTGCAGTCCATATTTTTAGTGCAAAGTTCATATTGCAGTCCATATTTTACTGCAATGTGAACTTTGCAGTCCATATTTTTAGTGCAAAGTTCATATTGCAGTACATATTTCACTGCAATATGAACTTTGCAGTTCATATTTTATTGCAATATGAACTTTGCAGTCCATATAAAATTTCATAAAAAGGGGTAATTTAGGTAATACATAACATGTTTTTATTAATTAAATGATATTTAAATTTATTCAAATATATTCATTTAAAATATAAAACAAAATAGGCCTCTTACACTAATTACCAATTAAAAATAGGCCCTTCATTCAAATTACCAATTAAAAATAGGCCCTTCATTCAAAAAAATATTATTCATTGGATTTTTGGTAAAAATCAATGTATAATAAGTTCTTCTACCTAATTTCTAGTTTTTGTATTGGGTCCCACAAGAATTTCCCCGAGCTTCCTCCGTCTTAATCTGTTGCAAGGACATTAATTTCAGGACAAGATACTCTTTACATTCTATTTATTTGATTCTTAGGCCTAGTTCGTTTCAAATGAGACAAATTAATTTTTTTATTTTTTTTATAAAAGTGAGAAATTAAATTTTTTGTTAAATTTCTATTCTTATATTTGATAAAACATGAAAAATATTTAGGTAAGATTATCATTGTATAAATTTTTTATAATAAATACTTGAAAATCACATGAAAAAATCAATTTCATCTATTTTGAGAGGAATGGTTTAACCCCCTACTTTTTTCTTCTATCGGGAAAGTGTTTCTAGAATTTGTGCTTGCCAAACAAAGAAAAAAAAAGACTTTCTTTTCTCGAGTACTAAAATCCGTGAACTAAACGAGGTTTTAAAAATTGTGTATATATACAAATACTCAATACTTAAAGATCAAGTTATTGTTGGGTTAAAAAAATACATTAACTCGGTCTTTAAACACATAATATATACACATATATTCGGTGTTTATGGACTGAGCCAATATGCACATATTTAAGGATCGAGTTAATGTTAAAGTTTTAGAGAGTGTCTTGATGTAGATCAATAATAGCCCCCTAATTTTAAGACTTTTCCCTTTGATGAATTTTTCCTTTTTATTTTGTAAAAACTAATATTGGAAATACTCTTAGATCAATAAAAGTGCATTTATATTATAGTTATAATTAATTTGTAAGAAAATGAGTTGATGAGCTTGGGTTCAGTTGGTGGTCCAGCTGTTGATATGTTGTGTGTTTGCCGGCCACCACGGTGGAGATTATATTTCGTATGTATATATATATATATATCGGGGTAACCCAGGATTTTGAGTCCGGAGATGTTAAAAAATGCTAGTAATATTTTTAATGATCTAGTATTTTGGTTAGATTTTTATTTTTTTCCTTTGTAATAAGAAAATTGTGGATTCAATCTACATACACGTAGTTTCGAACCCTTTATCATTGTGTTTAACTGTTATGATAATTATATGTCTACTTTTTATTATAATAATTGTGAAATCCTTACTTGTATGAAAAAAAATTATATACAAGTTATATATATACTTTTGAGTTTAGGGGGATCTAAGTAACTAAAATATCTTATCCTTTGAGCACTTGTTAAAATGTTCCGACTCCTGACTCTCCCATTTCACTACCCGAACTTCAGGCACTAATGTACATTGCCCCCTTCAATAAAAAGCAAAGTCATTTAACGTCGATATATATTACTAGGGGTGTGCACGAGCATTCAAAGATGCACACATACTATGTACATGTGATACATTTCATAGAAGGAAGCAAAAAAGATACTCGGATGAGTAATTATGAGAATTACCGGAAGCTGCCGGAACCGAAAATCGTCAATCTTGTAAAAACTTTAAGAATAAGACTTCCTGATTTCTGATCATCCTCAAACCTTGAGAGTTGTTTTATAGTGTCACAAGGAGTAACATACTCAAAAATCAGCTCGATCCAACGGAAGAATCTTTGGGAATTAAAAAAACTGGGAGATCACTTTGGGTAATCAAACGGAGGCCTTCACGAAGTTCAAATGAACTCAAATTTGGTCAACAAATAGGTTTTATCATGGAAAACAACATGTTAAAAAATCATATTAATCTAATACTCCATTGGGCCGATACAGAAAACGGTCTCGAATGAATAGCATTTGTCCACACGACACAGAGTATGTGTTGTGTGGACAAATGCTCCCATACCATTTGTCCACACGACAAATGCTACTGGTCCAGCCCAAAAAATCTTTTTTAACTATAAATACACCTGCACTGGCTCCATTTGAGGCATTAGACAACTCTAAGATTTCGGGAATAGTGCTCTAAAATACTATTCTTTTATTTTCAAGGCTCTCGTGTAAGTTTTAATGCAGTACGACTTTATTTTGCTATATGTCTTTATTTTATTAGTTGTAATTGATTAATCATATGTAAAAATTGTTATTTATCACAAAATCAATCTAGATTTCATATTTAAACTCCATTTTCAAAACCAAAGGCGTGGATTAAACTGAAACCTTTTTTTAAACATACGTTTATAAGTTAATTTCACAAAGTCTCGATTTTATCAGTCCCGGTTTATGAAAAAATCAATAAGCTTTTATATCCGGTTTAATCTATAAATCGTGATACTTACCTAAATATTCAATATGATAATACTAGATTCATCAGTGCATGTTTAAGTAATTAAATTGTGGTATATTATTGACGAATGAATCTCGATGATTGTCGTATATCTGATTCTAAATTGAATTAGCTTCCAAAAAGCCCCAATCTTTACTAATTAAAAGCACTTGTTTTGATATTTATTATTATTAAAATTATTTTTCAAGTCACACACACACATTGATTTTTAAAATCAAAGGGCGAAAGTACGAAGCACACGCCTATCCATCCCCACCCCAAATGTCGGTTTTCTAAACTATGGACCACTACACAATAACATCAATAATCATGCGAATCTTCTATTTTAATTACACGCATATCCTACTTAGAGACTGAAAGAACAAATTGGGTGCCTAACACCTTCCCGATTCGTAACTTAAACTCCGAACCTTCGAATTAACTAGTTTCGCATTAATTATGTTTAAGAGGTCGTTTAATTTATAAATATTCTTTTTTTTACGTCAAATTTTGTTTGTTTAGTAAAACAAACTAGCGACTATGATTTTCTTTACAAACCAGTACATTTTATCTATAATACAAAACAAACCATAAAACCGGAAGAATCGCTGCTCACAGGGTCGGCGTTGAAAGCACGAGTTCTTACAGAGAAAAAGTCTTTTTATAATCAATGCCTTTCTTTTGAGTGAAACCCTTAACAACTAGACTTGCCATATGTCTCTTAATATTACCCTTTTAATCCTTCTTAGTTTTAAATATCCAACCATACGTGCCTTATATATCTCGATATTACTCTTCTAATCCTTCTTGGTCTTAAATATCCATTTATAACCAATGGGATTTGCACCTTCAGGTAATTCGATAAGATCTCATACGTCATTCGTTTTCATGGATTTCATCTCATCATTCAAAGTATCAATCCACTTTTGAAAATTAAAACTTTGTTTAGCTTAGTGGAAGTTGATTGGATCATTTTCCATTAGTCCTATGTCAAACTAATATTATTTGATAAATACTATATAATCGTCTGTAACTGTACTTCTTCTCGAGGTTATTATATTTATTGAATAGGAAGTTCTTCAACATTGTATTGATTATCTTGATTTGCGTCTAGAACAATGTCAAAAAATGTTCCTAATTATTTTCAATAGCAATGATTTTGGGAACCTGGATAATTCTTCTTCAAAGACAATGTTTATAACCTTATCTTCCTCTTTAAGCTCAATATTCTCAAGAAACCTAGCCTTTTTTATTTTAAAAAATGATTTATTCGAGGAATCATAAAATTAATAACCTCTCGATCTTTTAGGGTATCCAACAAAGTAGTATATAATTGTTCTTGAATCTAGTTTCTTTTCATTTGGCCTAAAAAGCCTTGCTTTAGCTGGATAACCCTAAATGTGTAAATTTGTTATACTTGGCTTTTTGTTTGTCCATAGTTCATTAGGGTTTTATATACTGCTTTACTTGGAATCCTGTTCAGAATGTATGATGTAATCTTTAGTGCTTCTCCCCAGAGTGATTTAGGTAAAGACAAATGACTAATTATACTTCTTACCATATCTTTAAACTTTATATTTCGTATCTCAGCAATAACATTCATGCCAGGTTTGCCTGGCATAATATACTGTCGGATAATTCCGTATTCCTCTAAGAATTTTACAAAAGGTCTTAGACATTATTCACTTGAACCGACATATCTGCCGTATTATTTGTCACCATATCAAATTTAACAATCTTAATTTTCTTTCTTAGTTGATTTTCAACTTTAGCTTAGAAATGTTTAGGGATTGTAGCTTCTCATGAATTAAATATAGGACCCATAACGAGAATACAGGTATATGAACGTAATAAAATAATATTGACCATTTAAAGAGGTTATAGTGAATGGTCCACATATATCCGTATGAATTAGTTATAAGACACCTGAACTTCTGTTGGCATCGATTTTTTTTTTATCTATATTCCTTTAATACATTTAACAGACTTTGAAATCTAATCAAGAATTTCATCTGGCACAAGTCTTTAAACATAAATCATAACCGCATGTGTCATAATATAAATGAATTCTCATCAGCTAATATATGCTTTGTACCATGAAAATTATTTGCAGAGATTCATAATGTGAAACAATTGTATCCAACATATATAAATTATCAATCAAACAACCAGTAACAACATATATTTTTTCGGGAAGCCACGGCTAGCCCGAGGACTATAAATACTTTGGAAACTCATGTGGTTTGGTTTTATATATATATAAATGTGATGCATGTTTAAATGTTATAATATGTTTTCGTATCCCATGCTTAACGTCTTTGATGTATATGTTGTAGTTAAATTATTTTCTTTTTACACACCTATCTTAGTCCTACTAAAACGGGTTAGTAACACTCCAACTCTTGATTACGAGTGTTATCCTGTAGATTAAGACGGGGGTGTTACATATTTGGCCAAACAATAACTTTCATTTGGAATGATTATTATTCGCATAAATAATAAACACACGCATCTTAATATTCCAAAAAAATAAATTTACACGATAGATGTTACTTTGATAACTTATCTTTTCAATTCATCTATTTTGTAATATCAGATGATCTGTGCTTTGCATCCTTATGATCTGGAAAAAATTAAATCGCCTGTATCGATAAGATTTATAAAGCACGAATCTTATCTTTCCCACCTTGATGCTTATTGCAATTTTGGATTCGCGATAGTCTGAAGGCTTGTGTACGTGTGTGAGACTTTAAGGGTTTATGCGGGTACGAATTTTTTTTCAAAACTCTAATTCCATAATTTAATTTTTACAACACATACCAGACCCAAGAAAATTAAAAATAAAAAAAATTAATAAAAATAAAAATTCAATCTTAACCTCTAAAAGAAAAAAAAGAATAAAAAAGGTTTTTAAATTATAAATAAAGCATCTATCAGTTGGTCAAATCGTAAAGTCATGGCAGTCTTCAAATATTTTTCTTGTGATCGAAATTACCTAGAAATGCTACACTCACGGTTAAATCAAGGAAGCCTTTTACCACAAATTCATGGTTGAATAATTGGATGCTACATGGTTCTGACGAATTGATTAAATTCAACTGCTTATTTTTTATTTATTATATATATATACATAAAAATTTCTTATGTGGATTATTATTCACGGACTGCCTGTACGGATTGGGCCATTTGGCACGCTTCCCGATGGAATTTTTTGATGAAATTTGGTAGGGATGTTCTTCATCGTGTGTAGAACATCTCCATCAAATTTCATCAAAAAATTCAACCGGGAAGTGGGTTAACTACATGATTGAAAAATATTGGTCCAGAAATAAATATATAAAATTCAATATTTTTCAATCATGTAGTTAACTGACTTCCCGGTTGAATTTTTTGATGAAATTTGGTGGAGATGTTCTACACATGATGAAGAACATCCCTACCAAATTTCATCAAAAAATTTCATCGGGAAGCATGCCAAATGGCCCAATCTGTACGAGCAGTCTGTGAACAATAATCCGTATAGGAAATGGACTATATATATATATATTCCGTATCACAATAATCTTTAAAAAATTCAAATATATAAAAATATTTTTAATTTTAGACATGAATGTACTCATCTGATAACACTTGTAAGAACTTTAATCCTAAATCATATTAGCATATAAGATCATAATCATGCATAATTCTTAAGAGATTGTTCTTTGGGAAGTATAACTGAATCCATGATACTGTAGATCGCGAAAACTTGATTAGGTTTGTGGTCTTGTAAATTTTGAATCTCGAAATGCTCAATGAATTCTCTCTCTAATATGGGAAAGATGAGTAGAACTTGGGACTACCAAAACCCTAAGGGTCTTTGTATACGCTCAAATATAGTCCAATCATAATACGATTAATATTGGGTCTTTATATATTATAAAATCTATACCCATTAAATACATTATGTAACTTATAATATAATTAATTAATGTATAAGTCCATTCCAAAATTTTCAATATATGCTCCTTTATATCATTGGCATCATCATCAACTTCCTCCTCAAAATGTGTTTCGTGCATAGTTATGTATGGAAATATCAAGCATGTGGGTCATCACCATCATCCCACCTTTAGTCTTCTTGGGAATCCAAAGTCTAACAGGAAAAAAAGTTGGGTACCTAATTTACCCTATTTTTTTCAATTTAGTTGCGTTACTTTTTCGTGTAATTTCATCTCTGGCACAGTGGCACTGGTATTTTTCAACATATATGCATAAACCAGAAGATAGTCAATTTGTTTATGACAATTTTTTTTAGTGTTTTCCTATTTCCACCTTTAATTTATTATATTTTAGAAAATCATGTAATTGATATGATTTCAACAATTAAGCCAATAACTTTAAGGCTATTAAGAGACTTTTTTTAACCATCGTCCCAATAATGTTTTATTCTTCATTTCTTTCCGTTCCAGATTAGATTTATATGTGTGTGAAAGTAAAGCGTGCACATTTATGATAGAGTATGTATCTTTATCTAGGCTTATTAGTAAAATAATGCAACAAAAGTTCTTAATAAATATGTAATTCATTATTTTCTGAGACATAATCCTTACTCAGTGTTTCAAAGTTTATGATAGGAAATAAAATTTTTGTTATTCACATAATCACCAATTTACTGGAAATCAACTTCTTCGTCATCCAGAAGTGAAATTGTGTATTTATTACGCGTTAGACTATTAATACTTTCAAATGGGCACTCAAATACTCTAAAATTATTTTTTGTATGTGGACACTTTATATGCATAACTTTACACACTTTTTGTTTATTAAAAATTCTTTTTTAAGTACTAGCATCTCATATTAAATTTTAGGAAAATATTAATATATCCCCTACTTTAATGTTTGTTAATTTTATTATAAATGAAAATAATAACATATTATATAAAAATATATACTTAATTTAATGCATAAAAATTAATTTTTTATATTTATAAATATGTAATATATATCATTAAAATATACGTTAAGAACACCATAAGGCCTCGTTTGGTTCACAGATTTAAGAACTCAGTAAAGGAAAATATTTTTTTTGTTTGTTTGATAAGTACAAATTTCAGAAACACTTTCAAGACAAAGGAAAAAGTAGGGGTAAAACCATTCATCACAAAACTCATGGGATTAATTTTATCAATGTGATTTTCAAACATTTATTATAAAAAATTTGGACAACAATACTAGTATCTAAATACTTTTCATACTTTATCAAATACAAGAAAAGAATCTTAACAGAAAGTTTAGTTTCCAACCTTCATAAAAAAAATAAGAGAATTAATTTTTTTTCTATGAATTAAACGAGACTTAAATTTGATACGTATATACCTTTACTTTTAGAAAATATATACATATATATTCAGCCTTGCGGGCCTAATACTTTTAGGAAGTAGCTGTGTCTTGGGGATTAAGATTGAAGCTATGCATAGAAGGTAGATTACTTAGATGAGTAAAAAGAAGAATGAAAAACGTCAAAGGGATGTCGTCGAAAAGGAAAAGGAAAAGGAAAAGCCAGGCATAGAAGGTACATTAATTAGATTTGTAAAAAGAAGAATGAAAAGCGTCAAAGGGATGTCTAGAAGGAAAAAGCTAGCTGGCGTGCTAGGCGATGGCAGTATGTTGTATCTCACCAATTATCTTATTATTATTATTATTATTATTATTATTATTATTATTGTCGTTCCTTCGACGCCGCCTCATGGCAACTGTGTGATTGATGTCTACACCTGTGAGGTCACCTGTCTCAAATTTAAAATGGCCACTTTCAGTCACCATCCCCATTTCCACTGCTCACGAAACGAAAATTGATCCTTATCAACAAATTAACGACTTGTAATTAAACGGCCAATTTTATATAACAACTCATTGATTTAGCACCATTACCCTCTCTTTGTATATATACATACTATTAAGTTTTAATTCGTACCAAATATATTACTAACTATCCACAAAATATTTTTAATTTAAATCACACAATTTTTTTATCTCTTTATATATTTAAAAATTAAAAAATCAGGACTCTTTATTATATAAATATAATTATAATCACTATTATTAAAAAGTAAACATAAATCAAACCTACTATTTATTTGTTATATTATTAATTAGTCAAGAGAATCCCCCTATCAAAAATCATATTATTAACCTATTATTTCATCTTTATCTTTATCTATTATTTGTTTGCTTCCTGTTACAGATTTCCATTTTTTATTGGAAGAAACGGTTTAACCTAAATTATTGACGCTACAGTATTTTATAAAGTAAGGCGAGGTGATTGGTGCGTACTGGTTAAAGTATAGTGCCTATATACTACACCAACAATATATATGTATTACATGTTAATGACACAGAGTGCCAAGGTTAGTGCTTTTATTTAATAGTTGAAAACACAAAATGCTTTATTCAGAGGCATATTACATTAATGACACAGAGTGCCAAGGTTAGTGCTTTTATTTAATAACTGAAAACACAAAATGCTTTATTTAGAGGTAGACACAGTAATTTTTTGAGAAGTAGGCTAATAATAATAGATAAAAAAATTATAAAAAAAATATCGAAAGTATAATTATATAGTAAAAAAAATAATAATAACATAATTTAAATATTTAAATTCATACATAATAAAAAATATTTAACAAAGTTGAACTCAACAAGTTTTTAATAATTTGAATTCTTCTATTACAGACTCTATCTAATATATATTTGAGTTAGGTTAAGGGGTGGACTAAAACTTAACAAATGGGTGGGTTAAAACTTAGTAAAATGGCGGGCTTAAACTAATCTTTTAATTTTTTTTTTACAAATGTTAGTAGGTTTTTTTTTAATTTTTCCTTGTGTTGAAACCTGCTCTATCCTCCCCTAAGTCTGCCCCTAGCTTTATTTGATTTTAAATTAAAAGCTTACATATTATTGAAACGCTAGTTATTTCATGCATAATCATTCTTCAACTTGTTTTTATTTTTTATTGTAAAATTTAAATGATATGATTATGTCCCTAAAACTTTTTTACATGTCTTTTTTCAAATAAGAAAAAGATTCTAATAAAAGTCTCAAATTTGGGAATAAGGGAGAACAATGTCCCACGGCTCAGTCATGTTTTGTGACCGTTTGCCACCTCTTTTTGTAAGCAATTTTTTTTGTGCGTTTAACGTTCCTAACATTAGTCTGTTCCCCATTTTTCTTCCATCTGGGCTCCCAATCACTTGACATGATTCCATCCGATCCGACGGTCATTTTAAACCATCCGCATCCGATCCGATCTTTGGTTTTAGCATCCAATCCATCCAACATGCTTTACCAATCCAATCCAATCCAATCCAATTAAATGTTGGATTGGATCTTTCGATCCGATCGATTCTTCGTTTGATGCATATGAAAGAATCCTATACAATGTGATGCATTAAATGAAAAAAATAAAAATTTCTCTTTTTTATTTTCACATTATTTTTATGTTTTCTTATTTTAAATAAATTAAAGGAACGAGTCTTGTTACAAATATCAATAAATGAAATGATGCTATTTGTTAAGTTTTTATTATTTTAATTAAAACCCTTATCTTATAAATATTACAAAGTGACCCTTATCTTATGAATATTACAAAATTACAACTTTAATAATGGATTGGATTGGATTGGATCGGTTTTTAGAGCACATAAATCCGAAACCGATCCAATTTTTTCGGTTTTCAAAATGTCCATCCGATCCAATCCAATCATCCATAAAATCCAAAAAAAATGGATTGGATTGGATTGGATTGGATCGGTTTCTCGGTTTGGATTGGATTTTGAACACCCCTACATGAGTCCATGAACGAGGTCTCTTTGTCTATGGCCTTATCAAGAAAAATCGTCAAAATCTTCTTTACATTTCGTCAAACTAAATCTTCAACTTTATATTTTACCAAATATAACGAAAAATGATAAATATATATATATATACACTTTATTTGTGTGAAAAATTAAAATAAGGCTCCATTTGATTGCAAAGATGAAAAAAGAAAATAAATTTAGTTAATTTGTGTGAAAAGATAGAAAATAATGTGAGAGATATTACTCATTTTATAAGTATTATATCTTCTATCTTTCAATATTTTTGGTGAAAAATTTGTACTCACCACCAAGCAAAGAAAATTTCTTCAAGGAAAAACTTAAAAATTAAGAGGATATCACCTCTTTCACTCAACTTATTTTCCATCTTTTCATCAAAATTAACTCAATTTATTTTCCTTTTCCACTTTGCAATCAAACATAGCCTTAATTGAAACGTCTACTTATTTTTATGAATTGATGTCATTAATCCTTTATTATTTTTAAAGTAAATTTTTTTTTCTCAACCACTGAAAGAAAAAAATTTCATGAAAAAAGACACAAAGTAAGAATTCTTCTCACATGTGTAAATTTTTTCTCTCACCACTTGTTTCAACTTATTTTTCAATTTTTCACAAACATTAATTGTTTTTATTTTCATAGACCGTTAATAATTCTTGATCATCTAGGTAGCTAACACCCCTTTAATATGCATGAGAATTTCTATTCATATATATTAATTAGAGAGACTTTACTAGACAGAAACCTAGTGAAGTGTTCTTCAATCTAATAACAATATAGACGAAAACATAATAATCTAATAACAATGACTTCAAATGTTTTGCTTAAAGCGAGAGAGAAAGGAAGAGGGGTCAGTGAATTCATTTAATTAAATCAGAAAAGTGCATTAACTGAAAGGACAAAAATATGACCTCTAGAAAGAGAAGGAAAAAAGTCCAAAAAGAAAATTTAATGAGAAATTTTGACATTATTATTCCAATCAAGTAAGGCTTACAAAAAAATTTAATTTAAGCTTTGGTGCTACGTACTGACTTACCAAACACTGTTCTCAACAGATTTCAAACATTTTTCAACAATTTTAGCTCCGTTTGATAGTAAAATTAAAAACAAAGTTTCAAATTTTAAAACATTGGTGCCCTTAGTGGCACTCCTTTTCTAGACCTTTGCCTCTTGAGAGATGATACTGTTGATCCTTCATTGCTGTTATTTAAGCCTTCATCCTTCACCTGAATGGTTTCTTCTTTTGCAAAAACCTGTCAACAACAAAATTATAAACTCTATTATATATTCAATTTTACTCGGGGTCCGTTCCATAATTTATTTTTTTTGAAAAATGCTTGAAACTATTGTTGCATTTTATGAGATTGTATCTCTGTATTCAACTTCTCATAAAAATAATAATATATATTTAATTTTGTTTTTTTATAACCTACTAATTTAAACAAAACGAGGGGTTAGTACGTACCATATAAGCTTGTTTATATAGAAAAAAGAAGAGGGAGAGGAAAAACGAAAGGAACTGATCGACCTTGCATGCAATACTACAATAGAGTGAAAGGGGCTCTGGCAAACTCCTTTGGCAGATTATGCAACTATTATTATTGTTGCTTGAAATATTATTGTTGTGTTGTTGTGGTTGCTGTTGTTGAGTTCTCTGCTTCAAGAATATCACCTTACTTTTATTTGTCTGATATGCCTGTATATATAAAAAAAAAAAAGCCAACAACATAACTTAAAAATAGAGTTAATTCTACACATACGTGCATAACCAAAATTTAACGTACTAACGTAAGGGATACTTCATACTCGTAAAATCTAGCTAATTCATTCATTGTCAATTAGAAATGAGTTAAAAATGGACTAACTAAATCAGGTGTAAAGAAATAAGTGGGATAGAATAAACTACGATATATCCTACACTAGGGAATTAAATCAGGTTAAGTTGTACAAAGCAATATATCACTCATTGTTAATTGGTTGTGATTCAATGTTTTCAGAGTGCGCTTGAATCTTAACTAAAAATAATGATTTTCTTATCATTCCCTTCAATAGATTTTTTTTTTCTATCTCAAATAAGGTACACAGTTGTGAGATATTATCTGATTGCTTTATATTTTCCTTTTAAATATTTTACAAAAAAAGACGTCCATGCATGAGGGAACAATTTTGATAAAGTGTTTTGGGTGGGGGTGAGGATATATGTTGGAAAATTATGGGACACACTGATAAGAAAAAATTAAAAGTTGGAAAATAATTAGTGATTTCATGAGATCTTCTATTTAGATTTTTTTATTTCTCCATGGAATCAAATTATTTAGGCAACCAGTAAGAAAATTTTCTAATAAAAAAGAGAAAAAAAAAATATAGAGAATATATTACCAACTGAGTCCTTTTTGTTTTCAACTTCAAGGTCCCATAAATATAATAGTATTTTTGGTCATTTTCCAAGTTTTTGTTTATCAAATGGACACTCTGAGAAAAAAAATTACACTAAGTTGGGATTGAAGTGGAAATGATTAATAATTAGGAGGGTATGGAGTGGAGTTGAATAGAAAAGAGAAATAAGTTAAATTTTATTGATATTTAAATAGTTAACTATGGAAAAGAATTGAACGTAAATAACTCGTTTTGATAGAAAGAGTAAATTAACAAATTAGAGTAAATTAAAATTTGGTATAAGATAAAATAATTCATTAAAAAGATTTCGTTTCCCTCACAATCATCGTAATATTGGAATGAAATAAAACAAGAGACCTCTCATTATTTTTGTTTCCTTTCTCTTACTAGCTCCTCATAAACCTATCCAAAATTATTTCCTTCGGGAATTTTAGGGAATTTTATTTCTCCGAAGGGAATTTTAGGTCACTTTCAATTTCTCCAAAGGGAATTTTAGTGAATGATTTCAGAATTGAAATGCCATAAAAAAAAGGTAAAGAAGGTGAGGGCAAATTAAAAACCTATACCTGTATGCCTGAGCAATTGAAGTGCTTGGACAAGTCTTGCCGCTTGATAACTTCACAGTATACATATCTCCGAATCTGAAATTAATATAATTAAACATAATCCATGATATCAAATGAATTTTCCTTTCCTTCCCTTTTCTTTCTTAGAATAATATCTTTAGAATAATATCTTAAACATAACAAGATTTTAAAATTAAATGAAATTAAATGTTGACTACCAAATTGGTTTTTGTTTTGAATTAAAAGTTTTTAAGAGGAAAGATTAGATTAATATAATAATTAAAGAAAATATAAACTCTTAATTTATAACGAAATAAAAAATATATATATATATATAGAGAGAGAGAGAGAGATGAATATCTACCTTAACAATCTTGTGAGGAGGATTAAAAAGATGATTATGAATAGGAAGGCAATTAGAGCATAAGGATATGCAACAATCTATACAAAATTGATCCTTCTTCTCATGTCGATGAGTTGTACAAGCTTCAAAATATACGGTATTGTACATAACTTTCAACCATTCTGGCACTTCTTCCTGAAATATAAAATCTTATCTTAATTAATATATAATAATATAACACGTTGTGTATATATAAAAACATCGAAGAAGTATAATATATATATATATATATATGTATATATAAGATAATAATGTATAAAATCAATAAGAAAAAAAAGAAAGTCAATTAACTAAAACTGAAAGAGTTAGATGAAAGGAAGAATATACGTGGACTTGATTTGAATCTTGTATTCGTCTGGTGCCAACGGTCTCTCTCATAGTCTTTGAAATAATACTCTCCTGTATATCTCTACGTAGTTATTATTATTTACTATTACTAACTATAAATGAACCAACCATATACATATATGTATATACTCGGATTTATATTGTTTAATTAGAGATAAACAATAGTACGTTATTCTAGTATTTGATATCATTTAGATTAGATTCTTTGTATACGATAAACATTACTACGTTGTTTGACGACTCTATTACCACCCTCCACGTATTTAGCATCGTTTAATAATTTATTTATTTATTTTAAATACAAAAGTGTGTGTAATTATTTCACTTTATTTTCATTAATTTTCTATCGTATTGAATTGTTTTCATAAAAAACTCCCAAACTAAAGAAACGATAAATTTTCTCATTTTTTGTCTCTTCCTCTCGAAATTAAAAACTCCCAAATATAGGTAAGTGAATATATTTTTTCCTCTTCCCCTAAATAGATATGTTTTTTCTAAGGAACTTTGGAATGAATTTTATTAGAAAGAGTGAAAGATAGTATATATATATATATATAAAAATAGTGAAATAGTACCTACTTTCCACTTTTCAGCATGGGCTATGCTGACTATTTCTCTAATTGAACATATTTTTAGGTTTTGAGCCGCTGATTCAACATTTTAATTATTTTTACAAAATGTTACAAAGATCAACTATTCAATTTGAGAATTTTTTCATAACTGAAATTATTTATTTTAATTTTTTTAAGTAATATAAAATATTTACTATGGTGTGTGCATATATATTATAATAAATTACACCACACCATTATTTACCATAAATTAGCAAGAACATTAAGTGTTTATCATATTAATCATTGTATATATAGTTAATATAACAATATTTGATGAATCATTACTCCTAAATACAACAAGAATGTGCAAAATTAGAGAGGTATCTACCATAGTCTTTAGTGAAAAATACCTACCATTCCATTCCTCATATATATATATATATACCATAATTTACTATATAATTTTTTCTGTTTTATCTCTACCCGCTTTTATCTTTCCTGACTCCTATTTTCTTTTTCTTTTTTGTACTTTGTTCAAATGACAGGAACTAATTCAGTTCAATTTTTTTTTTGGCTCCACCGCTCAAAGTTAATTTATATCAAAATCTCAGTGAAAACATACAGTAATTCATCGACTCTCTATATGTATATAGATATTTATCCAAACTTCCAGTAGTTTGAAGTTTGGAGTGGTTCTTAACCACAATTGAATTATTTGAAGAAGATTGATTTTAATTTGGAACTCGTTGTGCCAATATTGGGTAAAATTATTTCGGCTAGGAAACAAAATAATTGTGCACTATTGTAAAATTTTGAAGGGGGTCAAGAAGAGAGTTTAAGCGATAATGAGACTACTCCACTACCCCATGTAACAAAGTATATTATTCTTTCTTTCCCAAAAATTGCATATAGCACACCTTTTCGCATTAAGATAACCATATTTGTACAAACTCTTCTTTTTTGTAGTTATTAGTCTATCTTCGATGGTATAATTAAAAGATGATTTATAATTAATTTTTACAATGCTACTTCAAAAACTCACCTCAATGGCATAATTGAATAATAAAATTCACCTTCTCAATAATCAAAGTACAAAGCTTTATCAATAATCAGAAGAATAGTCCGCTAATTCTATTGATTAAAAACAAAAGATAAAGATAGTTATTGGATTTTTTTTTGATTAAGATAGTTATTTGATTTAGATAATTTTCTCTCCCATTTTATGTGATACTTTTTTTTTTTGAAAAGATTTTATGTGATACTTTGGCAATGAATAATTGGAGATGCTCTTATGATGCAAGCAAAAACCTTAATTAAATTATTTCCCTTCTATTAAAGTTGCGAGTGAAAAACCTTAAACTTATGTTTTAAGAATGTATATATGGAGCTTGTTACATAAAACTTTTTTATATATGAGAACGGTCATCACTTTAAGTAAAAGAAGGACCGTCCATTTTCAAGGGTAAATAAGTGATTTTTTTTTATGAAATTTAGTAGGGATGATTTCATGATAATTGAATCATCTAACAAGTCTTATACAAAAAAAATAAAAAAATTAATGTCGAAGTGGATGCAATGAGAACTTAATTTATATGTACGTTTACTCCTCAAAATGGATCCCTTGGCCTTTTCTTTTTTTTTTCTCCTAAAGTGATTACCATCCTATTTAAACTAGGATTCTTGTTATATTAGAGTTTACAGTTATGTTTCGTGTGCCAGATAAAAAGATAGAAGAGGATAGGATAAAAACCAAATAAGATAAAAGTCGAAATTAGTCGGATATGAATTATGAGCAATATAACAGGATAGGAAACAAGATAGGAATAAGTCGGATAAGGATTATGCGAGATGAGACATGATAAGGACTAGTCGGATAATGATTAAATAAACTATGCATTTGGTGCAGCTTCGGATTAAAAATCCTGATATGATATATTTATCTAATGTAACTTTTGAGAATAACCAATATTGGTATTTTTTGTCCAGTTTTTTCAAGGTTATGATTATCACTCCAAATTGTACTATAGAAATGCAAAAAACAATCTTTAATATACTTCAAAGAAAACTTATTGACAATTTATATATATATGTATATATCTTTTATAACAATTTTGATACATTGCAAACAAATTTTGGGGTGTTAATAGTTGTATCTTTTTTTACAAATACCCTTGTTTTTTCATTAAAACTTATTCGAGTTGGTAACTAAATTTTCATAAAAAAAAACAGTTGCTTATGTAAGTTTTACTTTATTTTATAAATATCAAATAATGATTAATATCAAATTAAATAAATATAATGTGAAAAATATATTTAATTTGTAGGAATTAATTTAGTAGCTTAAAGATTTAAGACAAAGAATTCCAAAACAAAAGGACAAAATAATAATTTTATACTTTTGTATTTATTTTTCTTTAGTTATCTTACACTCATAGGATTAGATAATCCCATCTCTTAGGTGGTATTGCATTATCCCGTATTTAGTGGGATAAAAGAGTCAAGTGGGATTAATTTATCCCATATGGTGTCCTATCCTCTTGCCCCAAATGCGGGATAGGATAATTTTATCCTATCTAGTTAAACGCGGAATAAGATAAATATATCTTATCTGCTTTAGCACCAAACATGGGGGAAGAAGAAGAAAATTTTATCCTATCCTCTTTATGTCTTGCTCGCTAAACGCACCCTAAATGTTATATAGGGATGTGTTCTTTCCCCAAAACGTTTAAATCATGTGAATTGATATATGATAAGATTTTGAAATCTTATGATTTTCAAATTAGGTATCCTTGTAAACCTTTTGAAATTTTCATAAGTATTTTATAAATCATCAAAATATAATAATGTAAGTTGAGTTCGAGTGGGATTTTCATCAATTTTTGTCTTTAATTAGAGAGAGAAAGTTTTAGTAACTAGTAATAGATGAGATATATGATTAAAAGGAGATTTATCAAATCAAAAGTTGGTAATTCAACATGGAATTCTCAAAATCTCAACCTTTTAGCAAAATATAAAATTACGTAATTTATAATATTTTAAAATATGGAGATATAATACTTCTTGAATTATGGAAGTTATATGATTTGCCAAATCCTATTTCAAAGTCAAGCAAAAACAACATGGCCTAATGGGAGGAAAATCTGGACTTGGGAATTAAAGGTTTGTCCAGTATGGGCCCAATCTGTCTCACCATTGACGGGCCTGGCTTCTGAGTCGGGCCGAATAGAACTCTTTTTTTGGGCCGGCAGTATAATTAAAATAAATGTGATAGTAAAAGCACCAATAATAATCAATTTCAACGCCCTTTATTTTATGGGACAGTTAAAAAAAAGGTCTTATTAGAGAAAAAATTTCACACTAAAATTAAGGAATATTTTTTTTTGTAAATAAAGGGCCTATTTTTTATTTTATTGATAATATGACATGTACCTTTTTTTTTATTGTAAAATGACATCACAACCCTTAAAATAAATTAAAAAATACCAATATGCATTAAAATATGGACTGCAATATGAACTTTGCAGTATATTTCACTACAATATAAACTTTGCAGTCCATATTTTACTGCAATATAAACTTTGCGGTCCATATTTTTGGTGCAAAGTTCATATTGCAATCCATATTTTACTGCAATGTGAACTTTGCAGTCCATATTTATAGTGCAAAGTTTATATTGCAGTCCATATTTTACTGCAATATAAACTTTGCAGTTCATATTTTTTGTGCAAATTTCATAAAGAAGGGGTAATTTAGGTAATATATATAACATGTTTTTATTAATTAAATAATATTTAAATTTATTCAAATACCTTCATTTAAAATATAAAACAAAATAGGCCTCTTACACTAATTACCAATTAAAAATAGGCCATTTCATTCAAAAAAATATTATTCATTGGATTTTTGGTAAAAATCAATGTGTAATAAGACTTTCTACCTAATTTCTAGTTATTTCAAAAAAAGTTATTACTATACCTTTGTTAAAGCACCCATAGGGTTTGTATTTCCTACTTTTTCTCTCTCCTCCACTTTCCGCAAACCCGTGCAAATTTTTTTCCTTTGTAATATAAAAGTAAAATTGTTCAAATTTATTTATCTTTGATAATGAATTTTAGCATTTTACAATAAGTATTATAAACCTAAGGAGAAAAAAAAGACATATATCTGACGAAAATTTATCAAAACAAAATGCATGACAAAGATCATATCTCCTCACATCAAAATTCTAAAACGCCTATAATTCTCGAAAAGTCTAAACTTATTTGACTGTAACTTAATTGCAGTAGGAATGAAAGCATCCATTAGTATTTACTTAATGTTTTGGCAACGGATATTGAGCTTGATTACTTTTAATTGAGTCACTTGGAAGCCCCGCCTCTGGAGAAAGAAAGAAGAAAAATGTCAGCTTCAGATGTAGCAAAAAGGAAAAGGTGGAAAAGGTTAACTAGACTAAACACAGCTTCATATGCTCATGGGAAAATTCTTAACGTGAGGTGGAGGACAAAAGAAAATGAACAGCGGGAGAGACATGCGAGGGAACCGACACAGAGAAAGAAGAAAAAAATTACCACCCTTTATTAGGGTACTATAATTATTTATGGTGCTCTTGTAAGTATACAAATTATATATGGGTGCTTAAACAAATGGCGTAAAAACTAGTTTTTTAGGGTGCCTCTATCGACACCCTTAAAATAACAATTATAATCAATGTTAACAATATTAGTTAAAAACACTACTCAAATGGCATAATTAAATGTTAGCAACCTTTTAACCAATAATCAAATCTACTCCCTTTATAATCAAAGTTAACAACCTTCTTCTATAACTAAAATGAGAAACCCACTAATTCTATTGGTTAAAAGATAATCTTTTCAAATTTAGATAATATTTCCCTCCTTTTTTTTTGAAACAAAATTCAAATTGATTAATTTGTGAACAATTAATATAATGGATTCTACAAGTTTTGTTATTAAGAAAAACTAGTAATTGGGGAGTTCTACATTGTAAAATTTAACAATTTACTAAATAGATAATCAAAAGTCATTTTGATTATTCAATTTGAGTTACTAGAAATTAGGTAAAAGGTCTTGAGTGACAATGTTTTTCGCAAAAAAATCAACGAATAATACTTTTTAGAAATAAGGTCATAGATATCATTATCATTCTGAAATAAAGGTTTATTTATCAATTGTGTTTTAAAATAAGGGTTTTGACTTAGTGCAAACTTAACTTTGCATAACTCCAAAAAAATTAGTATGTGCATTTATTTATAATTTGGTTTTGCATATGTAATTTGTTAAAATTATTCTAAAGTACTATCAATTAAACACTTATTTATAATAATATGCTAAAATATATATAGTGCAAACTTAATTTTGCCTGATTCTATAAAAAATACAATTTAAAAATCTATTGCAAAGAACTACTTTTAGAAGTTGGTTAAATATAAACCCTTAATTTAAAAAAATATTATTTCCCAATTCTTTTGTAATTTTTTTTTTAAATAAGCCCTATTTTTGTATATCCCGTTTTGGTTATTCTATTGGAGATGCTCTAAATAAGTTGTTCTTGGCATCGAAATATTTAAATGTAAATCTTTGTTTTGCCAATTGCAAACTGCTAGAGGAATGGTGACCAAAATAATAATAATAAGGGTAAATTATTTATTAAATAAGGAGAACTTGTGTAATAAAAATTAGGGTAAATGATATAATAAATCTTAAAGTTTGGATCAAATTTTACTTGTATTCCTAATATTTTAAAAGTGGTAAGCTAAATCTTATGTCCGTTTGGTTAGAGTTTTTCATGATTCTGAGAATCACAAATTCCCTCGCCTTTAAGATTACCGCGTTTGGTTGCAGATTAATTTCGAGTGGAATGAAAGATTCCTAGGAATAGAGGATTCCCTTATATGGCCACTTTTTATTCCTGTATTTTTTGGGAGGAAAGCAAAAAGGTTTTCCCGGCATCCTCCTGAATATGTTGAAAAGTACAATCTTATCGTAATTTATCGCCTCTCTAGTCAGCATTATTGCTTTATCAGTCTGCCTCTCTTATCTCTGTTCCGATGCAAGCCATGCGGTTCTTCATCTATCCGTCTCTCTCTCATTTTCATTACCGGTTCTTCATATATCCCATTTTCTCTTTCTTTGTTGTTTCTTCATTTTAATATACTTTATTTGACCTTGAATTATTAATAGCCCTAAAATTCCCCCCAAATTAAACTTGAACATTCTTACAAATTGTTTACTGAAGATTGAAGAACTTTGTTAGTACTATCCGTTTAATTTATGTATCTTGAGTTTATGTTTAACATATTTTTGATCTAGATGTTTGATTTGTGTGGATATTGAATATAGGGTATTTTAGAAATTGAAGAGTAATATGTTTCCATTCTTTATTTGAACCAAACAAGATAAATAAATTTAAGATGCCAGAAACAAAAGATTTGTGTTCGGGCCAAACAATAACAAGGAATTTTATATTCTTGGAAATAAGCTTTCTTAGAATTAGAGATACCAATTCATATCCTAAAACTCGAACCAAACGAGCCTTTAATGCATACTAAGTGATATATTTTAAATCTTCCTTATTAATTTTTTTTTGTAGTACTTGGCAATCTGTGTGGATCTTAGACCCCAAAAAAAGCCCACGTGAATTCTAGTTGGCAAAAAATAATAAAAAAAAATCACAGACATAAAAGAAGGGGGCTACTATTGACACATACCATTTAACTCTCTAACACTCTATATCTCTCTAATACTCCATAAGTACAATTTCACTCTTCCTAACACTCCACCACTCCACATTTAATTTTAGGATTAATTAACATTTATATAAAAAAACACTCCACTGTTACTCTCTACCACTCCACTATCTCTCATCTTCAATTTTCTTCTTCCACAAATCAACACATTACCATTAAGAATTTTTCAGAAATTCTGGTCGGAATTAAGCATTCCACTCTCTCTATAATTCAAAAAAACAAATCACACCACTCACCCCACAAATCTCATCTTCAATCTTCGTCTTCTAACTTTTTCTTTGACAATCTAATCGTTCCACTCTTTTTCTCTTGAACTTTTTTGTTATTGGTTAAAAAAAAGTTCTACCGGTGCACACACCACGTTAAAAGAAAGTTCTGCCATGGATGAAGGTTTACTTGGTTCATAGGAATCAAGTGTTGTTTCTCATACTCGGCCAAAAGGAACCGAGTGAAGCACAAGTCACTCGGTCCTAAGGAACCAAGTGAAATTGAAAAAATAACCCAAAACCTAACTCGGTTCCTTAGGACCGAGTAAACATTTTTCGTGTTTTGTTTCTGTTTTTTAATTTTTTTTGCGTTTGTTTGTATCCAATGATTTATAAATTAAAGGAAATTTAAAGGAACAACCAAAATATAAGTATCCTACTTCTTTTGGAAATGGATGATAATTTGGATGGTGGTGGTACCAACAATGATGGAGGTGGTGGCGGCAATGGTAGTGGTGGTGATGATGATGATGATGAAATTTAAGAGAGTGTTTAATGTTTTAATCATTAATTAAAAATAAACAAAATAGTGTGTGTCAATAGAATAATCAACATTTTTTAAGAGAGTGTTACAGAGTAAGTTGGAGTGTGTCAATAGCAGCACCCTAAAAGAAAAGAGAGAGAAGCTTCCAGCTTTGTCTTCTCTGCCCCCTTCCCCCATCCTCCTTGCTTCCATTTCCTCTCCATTCTTTTCTTCCTCATCTCTCTCTATTCGTGAATTTTTTTATAAGCAAACACATATACTCAAGCACAAAACTAAGAATATAGAAGATAAAATTAACCCACTTGTACAAAATCTAAGGAACCAAGTAAAAAGAGAAACCCAAATTTTATAGACAGCTTTAGATGTTTATTCAATTTCACAAATTTCAAGCCCTAGATTTTTAAGGCTTGATTTGGTCCCTAATTTCACAAAGATATATATATATATATATACAATGGTTTTCTAAATTGTCTATGTTTGTTAATGCCTAAACTTCCATTGCCATCCCCAAATTAATGAGAGAAGGTAGGGGTGGCAAGGTGGCGGCAAATTCAGGGAGGGGGGGGGGGGGGGGGGGGAAGAGGAAAAGGAAGGTTCTCTCTCTCTCTCTATTTGTTATGTTTTATTATTATTTTTTGCCAACTTATATCCTCGTGAGCTTTTTTGGGGTCCAAGATCACGTGGGTTGTCAACTAAGGCCATCTCCAATGGTGTTTTCTACCTAAGCAAATTTCTATGATAGAAATGAATAATAGAAAAAATCTTCTCCAATTGACATTTCTATCTCCATTTCTATCCTAAGTAGAAGTCTAGTATGATTGGGAATTTCTATCACCATTTCTACATGTAGAAATGGTGATAGAAATTTTCTATGTGACATGGCAAATTTTCATTGGTTGTTGTAGACCCACTAATTTTCTCTCTTCATTAAATAGGGGACAAAGTAAGGAAGAAATGGAACAATAGAAATCACCATTGGAGACCATCTTTTCTATCATTTTACACCAATTCAAATATATTGCCAATAGATATAGAAATATTATAAAATAATATTGACACATAGGATAGAAATGCAAAAATAGAAACCACCATTGGAGATGACCTAAACATTCTATCAAACAAATAATTAATGGAGTTAAGCAAAAGTTTAAAATATAACATTTAATGTATTTTAAAAATTAATTTTGTTCAAAAAAGAAAAATGTATTTTAAAATTTAATTGTTTATTTTTAAAATTTTAGGGATATAATTAAAATTTGACTCAAACTTTAAATTTTATTGTATCAATTAGTCTAAAAATCAAGAGATAATCTATGCGAATTTTTTTTTCGAATATACCAATCGTTATTGTTCAAATTAGGATGGTAACGAGAAGATAATTTAAAGACTCGTATATAAGATTAGAAAGATTCTAACTATATCCCGTTAAGATAAAACTCTATTCTTCTTTTACATTGTAATCAAGTGATAAGGGCTCCTCTAATTAAGAGAGAGCGCTCTTATATTCGATTCTTTTCATTCGTATATATATCAAAAAATTACATTCAAGCATTATTTTTATTTAATATATATTTTTAGGGAATTCCAAAGCACATTTTGTAAAAGTCTATTTCTATAGATGCACTTTTAAAAATGAAAGTTATGCTAAACTGACACATAGCCTTATTTCACGAGAGCAAAAGGGTAGCAATTATCATGCCAAACCTATCATTACCGACAATATACTTGATAAAATGACCAACAAAAGATATCATATTTTTCCGAGTCCAAGAATAACTTATACGGAGTAAACTACTTTATTCTTCTTCTTTTTCACAATAAAATCATAGTCTCTAAATTCATTTTAAGCAACAAATTAGATTATAAATTATGGATTAACTATATTACCAAAGCAATATTTTATTTATAAAAACATAATACTTAATTGAAAAATTATATTGTATACTTTTAAAGTTGTATATTATATTACCAATATAAATAATTAATTTGATAATAATACTACTATAAATTATGATGAAACTAATAAATTCTTAAAAACATAAATGAAAGGCAACATAAACTTGTAATTAAATATATATATGTATTTCTACTCAGGCGAGTGAACTAAAATATTAAAAAAAGGAGAAGAGAAAAGAATGGTTGATTGATTGCGTAGGATTCAAAACTTGTTGAAAATGGTAATATAGCAAATTTAAGTATGAAGAAATGATAATAAAATCAAAATTGAAAATTACAAAATGAATTTCATCCACACAACAGTAGTTTCAGATCAACACGACGTGGGCATCCTAAATGAATTGCATCCACAAACAGAAGTTTTTACGTGGAAGCTAAAGAGCAAACCGCAACAGTAGTCTTTGCGCTGAAGTACGTGACGTGACATTGAATTTCATCCACAACAACACAAGTTTCAGATCGACACGACATGGGCATCCCAAATGAACGCGTTTGTCTTTCTGTAATAAACTAGTATATTAATATTTTGATTGAATTTTATTTTGTAATAAATCATTTATGCATATTTTAGTGTAATAAAATTTATAAATTTATAGAAATTTATCAGAAACTCAATCTACAAAACTCATGCGAAAGAGAAATTAATAATTAAAACATTGCATTATTTTTTAGTGTGCAATTAGTTTAGATTAAATATGAAAACCATGTAATAATAAATTAAAATATTTTATTTAAGTAATTGAAAGAATTGATAATTGATGAGAGTAATAGATAGTTAATGAGGTAATAAATGAAGAGAAATTAATAATTAAAACATTGTATTATTTTTTAGTGTGCAATTAATTTAGATAAAATATGAAAATAATGTAATAGTAAAAGAAAAATATTTAATAAAGCGGCACGTGATATCATGCAAAAAGGACAAACAATAAATGTACTATTTTTTTTCGTTTTATATATATACTGCTTTTTTTTGTTTGGTTTTTCACAGGTGTTCGGGCTCAGCTTTTACGCACCTGAACGGGTTAATTACACGTAGCACCTATGAAGTTTGGCCTGTTTTACACTGTTAAACATAAAGTTTGGAAAGTTACTTATAAAAAACCATGAAGTTTTGAGCGAATTTCACTCTTGTCCATTTTTGGATGTGCCGTTTAGAACACTAACGGAGAGGTCCATGTGCCTGTCATGTGCGGGGCATTTTAGACCATTTCCCCTAATTCCCTCCATTTCTGACTTTCCCTCCATCTTCATCCCGCCAAAATGCACCAGTAAGTAACATAAATAAATATAGACCAGGAAAGGAAAAAACAGAGCACAACATAGAAACTTTAAAACACATAAATTTAAGATGAATTCGCCCCATTTTTGTGACTGCATGAGAAGGACTGTATGCAAGACTTCATGGACTGATACAAACCCTGGTAGAAGATTTAGAGCTTGTCCAATCATTGGTGTAAGTTATTTTCATATTTATCTATTTTTATTTTATTGACATAAATGTAATTTAAATATGCTGGCAAATGTAGGAAAATGGTTGTGGTTTTTTCTAGTGGATAGATCCTCCCATGTGTGCTAGTTCAAGAGAAATTATTCCTGGGCTATTGAGGAGGATGAACAGGGGAGATACTAAACTTGCAAAGTATAAGAAGTTAGCTTGGATCTTGATGTTTTTATTGGTTATTGTGATGGTAGTCATGTTTTTCATGTCATCTGGGGGGATGTATCAGTTGGAAATGGTGATTGTAAGAAGAAAGATATGTAATAAAATGTAAAAGGCTTAATGAAATATGCTTTGTTTTTGTTGTGCTTGTTTTTGTTGTCTTTAACATTTTAGACTGATTTTTCAAAGAAGATTACTTCATTTCATCAAGTTGCCAAAATACTATATATATCTATTAATTTTTCCACACAACAACCCCAACTGATTAACAACAAAAAAAGAAAAAGAAAAAACATAGCAGATTCAAGTACTTCCACTGAGGTTGCACACGTGCACAACTTAAAACAAAAAAAAGAAGAAGGATCATGTAGTTTGCTAGATCAAGCTTGCACACATGTGCACAAAAAAGTAAAAGAATGATAACTTACTACTTCCACTGAGGTTTGGTAAATACTGCTGCTGCCTTTAAACTTGAAACTGTCATGTAGTTTCTGCCTCCTTTTTGAATGAGGTTTGGATGTGATTGTGGTTGTGTGAAAGGCCTATGATGCATAGTAGTTGTTTGTGCTCATTGTGGCTGTGTGAAAGGCCTTTGAAGAGGTACAGTCCTTGTACCACTCACCTAAAAGCATGTAAATGAAATGCTTATGTGAATAAATGCATGTAAATGAACAAGTTGAAAAAAATTAGCAAAAATGTGATCCTTACAGTTGATCCATTTAATACCCCTCTTTGTCTAGGTGGTTGTGTTGTTGACCTTGGACCACTTACCTAAATGCATGTAAGTGTTTAGATCAATAAATGCATGTAAATGAATGTAATTAAATGAAAAAAAATTGATCATTCAATACCCTGCCACTAGCTGTTTGAAATGCTGGAATGGGTATACTCACCTACAACAAATTGAATTAAAGGTGTTAACACACGAACAGAAGTGTAAAAAGGCTTGAATTAATTATAAAGTATTCACATAGTTACCCCTGCATTGTTAGTAGTTGCACAATCTCTAGTTTTCTGCCTTTTACAACTCCTTTTATTGTGCCCAACTACCCCACACTGACTACATCTAAATGATTTCTGGTGTTTCTTTCCAAGCTTGTGTGGCTCCTGCTATCTCTCTCTTTCTCATCCATCTGCCCTTTCTTCCTCTTGAATTGTTTTCTTCCTGGCTGTTTGTTGGAAAATGGGGGTAATACAAGAGGGTTTGTACTCTTAGGCCAGAAGTTGGGGCCATTCATTAGATTGACTGTGTATTGGTAGATCTGCCTGTTTGTCTCCACACTATATCATCTATGCACATAGCTTTCTGGCTCATGCTCCAAGTAATAAATGGCAGAAATGGCATGAGGGCATGGAATGCCACTCAAATCCCATCTCCCACAACTATAACTGCCCTCATTCAAATGAACTGTGAATTGCTCTCTATGTACTCCATGAATTTAATATTTGTTTTTCCCTGAACACTTTGCAATGAAGTTTGTAGCTACCAGTTTATACTCTTCCAATTTAAGTTAAATCTTGGGACATATTGGTCCATACGATTGCTGCATTTTCTCTCTTTGGTCTTGCATTCTTCCCATTATAAAATTTTTAACTCCCTCAAGTAAACCAATCACTGAGCACGCTCTTGCATTAAGAATGCATTTGTTCAAGTTCTCACAAATATTGTTCACCAACATGTCACATTTGGTGAATGTGGGAAAATGGGATCTAGACCAAAACTGGGGTGGTTTATCATTGACCCATGCATAAGCATCTTGACTAGCCTCAAATATCTTCAACATGGTAGATTCAAAAAATGCCATATTTGAAGCTTGAGCCATATTCCAAAGAAGTTCTTTCCATGCTTTTCCTCTATAATCATCCTTTTTAAAGTTAGCATGCAAATGCATAACACAAAATCTATGGTGCACTCTTGGCAACACAAACTCAAAGGCAGGCAACAATCCTTTTTGTTTGTCTGAAATAAAGGTCCACTCTTCTTGCTTATCAATGGGCAAATCTTGGCTTAATGATTCTAAAAACCAAGTCCATGACTAATTAGTTTCACCCTCAACCATAGCATAAGCAATAGGAAACATACAATTATTGGCATCTACACCTATGGCTGACAGTAACATGCCCTCATGTGGCCCCTTTAGATGGCAACCATTAAGCCCAACCAATCTCTTACACCCTGCTTTAAAACCTTCTTTACAAGCTTGAAGGCAGACATATATTCTTTCAAATGTAGGCTTACCCAACTCCATTGTACCATCCACTAACTTCAAAAAAATAGTTATACCAGGGTTGGTTCTTCTTACTTTCTCCATATAACTCCACAAACTACCAAATTGTTCAGCATACGAATCATGAATGAGCTTAAGTGCTTTATTTCTAGTCCTATAGATTTGTGACTTTGACACTTGAACCACATGTTCTTTCAATACAGTTTCAGCAAAACTACTTATTGGAATATTAGGATTGGACCTAAATATATCCACATAAGTCTTTGAAAGCCATCTAGAATTTACATGTATATTTTTAAACTTTCGACTACACTTGTGCTTATCATAAAATGTCTTTATTTGCATGTTAAAACTGTCTTGCATTTTGGAAGCATATAAAGACCAGGGACATTCATCACTACTAGTGCACACTGCCTTTATCCTCAGTGCCACACTCGTTACTATTCTAATGTTTTTTCCATTCTTTATTGAATAACTTTTAAAGGCATCTTTTAACACTTTGTGATCACTAAAGATCATTCCAAGTTTAAAAGTGGGAATTTTTTTTTCAAGTGTAGCATTTTAAATAGGAAAACTCTTTTTTCTTTCACATTCTTCATCTGATTCAGTGCCACTATTTAAATCATCACAGTCAACTTCATCATCTGAAACAATTAATTTTCCCTTCCCCTTCCCTTTCACTGGCTGGCTACCACATTCAATCACTGCCTCCTTCCCTTTCCCTTTCATTGGTTGACTACCACATTCATTCACTGCCTCCTTCCCCTTCCTTTTTATTGGTTGACTCACATGTTCATTCACTGGCTCCTCATTCTCTACCTCATTATCTCCCTCATTAGCTCCTTCATTCTCAGGATCATTAGCTCCCTTATTCTCCACCCCATTATGTACATGATCATAGTCATGCACATTGAAGCTTTCACACTCAGAACTATTAGCATCACTACCACGACTTACTTCTGTAGGAATATGTGAGGTTTTTTCAGTTGGATTCATTTTCTCAGGCGTAACCACTTTAATTGGGGACTGCACATCCAAATAAATCTCAACCTCACCATCCTTGTTAACACCACTTGCTAATCTTAAAACATCAGAATCATTAATTAATTCGACAAAACTACCATCCCACTTTAACATGAAAAACTGTAGTAGACCAAAATAAAAAACCTTATGTACTCTCAAATCATCTACCATTGTTGACAACTCAATCATCGACAATTTATCAATCTCACAAAAGTCAAAATAGGACACTTTACGATTAGGCCCATAATACACATAATTTTCTCCTTTTTTAAAGTGACCCCCATGATGTAATTTTATGGTAAAGAAATCAGAAAAAGGACCTGCATTTTGGTTCCCACAGCAACAACAACTAATTAAATAGGGACCACCATTAACAAAAGCAAACATATTTAATGTTTCATCTCAAAGTGGATACAACAACAAACAAAAATATATAGCTTCGAGACAGCAGTAGGTAAGGGGACCACTTAAATAGAAGGAAACAAACAATAAATAAATAAGTAAAGTACAAAACCATAAATATCCAAACATAAACAAACAAATAATAAAAGCAACCAACATTCGTTTTCACATACACAGACAACAAGAGAGAAAGTAATAAAGAATAAACCAAGTAACCGTAAATAAGGCCACCTAAATCAACAAGGTCGTCCGTTCTTAAATACCACCCCATTGCGATTCCACCAGTCTTCACCTTTTGCAACAGTCGTTTATGTAGAAGAATGGTAATTTTATGATTCTTGTCGAGTATGAAATGGGAACTGGGTTTTAACCATGGGTGAGGAAGGGATGGAATGAGGGGAAATGGTCTAAAATGCCCCGCGCATGACAGGCACATGAGCCTCTCCGTTAGTGTTTTAAACGGCACATCTAAAAATGGACAAAAGTGAAACTCGCTCAAAACTTCATGATTTTATGAGTAACTTTTCAAACTTTATGTTTAAAGGTGTAAAGTAGGCCAAACTTTATGAGTGCTAAGTGTAATTAACTCCATCTGAACTAATGGTCGCTCTTAGGTGGCGTTTAGTAAAAAAACTGAAAACTAAAAACTGAAAAAGCTGTTTGTTTACTTCTGAAAATTGTATTTGAAAAAATGTTGTTTGTTTGAATATAACACATCTGAAAACTAAATTTTTTTTTATTATGACCATTTTGCCCTTATTATTTTATTTTGAACACATAATTTCAAATGAAAATAAGAAAGACATAATATTATATTAAATTAAAATTACTTAAACATTGATAATATATCTTTCAATCCTTGAACCAAGTATATAGCAACTCCTTTTTAATAATCCACGTAGTAATAAGAAGAAGAAAATGAAAAAAAATGATGATTGAGAAGATAAAATATGCAACTTTAAAATATAAGAAGAAAATCTTTAACCATAAAGACATAATAATATATCAATCAATTTGCAGCAAGCAATCAATCTGGAAACCCAACAACTATATAGCATACTCATCTAACAAAGGCTTATGTCTCAATCTGGAAAGGCTTCTGATAATCTATATACATATAAACAATGACAAGGGAGTATGTGAGTGTGTGCGTGAAAGAGAGAGAGAGAGAGAGATCTGTGTAATTTTGATGAAGGAGTGAGGATAGAGTTATATGTAATTTTGATGAAAGAATGAGGGTAGAGTTATATGTAATTTTGAGAAAAGAGATAGGTCAAAGTAGATTTTTTGCACCTTTTAAAATTAAGTTTCAGATTTAAGTGACAATTTTGCCACTTAAAATTTTGAATGAAAATTTTAAGTTTTAAGTGGTAAAAATTAAGTGACCACTTAATTTTTTTAATTAGTGAACAACTTTGATAATTATTTAAATCTAAAAATTTTAAATTTTTAAATTTAAGTGGCAAATTAAGTAGCAATTGGACGAGTACTTAGTTCGTGGCAAGTCTTGTAGCAATAGGCTTGGTTATATATATATATATGCTGTTAGATTAAGGAATACGTTTCTCTTATCGTCGATGATTTCGATTCCAACCTTCATTTCCAAACAGTTCCCCGTTTTTCCGCTTTAACAGCCATAACAATAAAAAAACAAATCAATCTCTTGTTCATCATCACTAAACATGCTGACGGCCACAAGCACCACCACCGCCGACCGAGACTACGACCGACTCCGAGAATTAAAACAATTCGACGAATCCAAAATCGGAGTGAAAGGCCTCGTTGACTCCGGCCTCACCACCATCCCCCGCTTCTTCCTCCAATCACCTGAAAACCTCCCCTCACCCAGACCCACAACCCATAAACCCTCCATTTCCCTCCCCGTCATCGACCTCTCCTCCCCACGCGTCACCCTCATCAACCAAATCCACGCCGCAGCATCCACCCTCGGATTCTTCCAAATCACCAATCACGGCATCCCCCAGACTCTCTTCGACTCCGTCCTCGGATCCATGAAATCATTCCACGAGCTCCCGTCGGATCTCAAAAAGCAATACTACCGCCGAGACTTGAGCGGCGGCGCTGCCTACTCGACAAACTTCGATCTGTACCACTCTAAGGCCGCCAGCTGGAGGGATACGATTCAAATTAGGATGGGACCAAATCCGCCGGAGTGGGAGTACGTGCCGGAGGTGTGCAGGAGAGCGGTGGTGGAGTGGGACGTGGAGGTGGTGAGGGTGGGGGAGGAATTGATGGGGATATTGTCGGAGGGATTGGGGATGAATAGAGAGAAGTTGAAGGAATTGAGCTGTTTGGAAGCCAGGGTGCAAGCGGATCATTATTACCCATATTGTCCGCAGCCGGATCTGACGTTGGGTTTGGGTTCGCATACGGATCCGGGGGTGTTGACAGTGTTGGTGCAGAATGAGGTTGTGGGGTTGCAAGTTAAGTGTGGGGAAGATTGGGTTGATGTTGATCCTCTACCTGGTGCTCTTGTTATCAATATTGGTGATATTCTTCAGGTACTCTTACTAATTTAAAACTGTATTTTTCTGTTTATTGCCCTTTTTGGTTTGATGTGATGCTGCTTGTATGGTAATATGTTTCTGTCTATTGATGCATATTTGGTTTTTTTGATAGTACATGGTGATCATGGTTGGAGTAAACACGTGACATGACTAGTAACTTTAAATAGAAAGAAGAAAAATCAATGGGACAATAGCTGAGGTTTATGGTATTTATCGAAGGGATGAAATTTGAATTTACTTACGATGGTTGATAGATTATATCAACATGATTAGGCGCCTGCTTCTGCCTAGACCTTTAAGCATGATGCCATGATTAGACGCCTACTTAAATCCGCCTAATTTATCCCTGCACCTAGTCATCTGCCTGGGCACTAATCGGGGTGCCCGGGCACCGCTTAATTTATCCCCGCACCTAGTCACCTGCCTGGGCACTAATCGGGGTGCCCGGGCACTGCTTAGCGTGCATTTCAGAACACTGCATAAAAGCATTCACTACATTCTTATTTGTCTATGGTGTTTATGGTTACTCTTTGCATTTCACAATGGTTGAGAAAATATAATTATTATGCATTAGAGGTTTCGGTTGTGTTGAAACGGATATTACTACAAGTTTTCTTAGTCTTAAACAGATAAAAGATTCAGTCAAAGTTAAATTTATCATTCACCTGATAAACAATACCATGTTATACGATAGATTGTCTTATTTCACCTACAATTATAAACTGTTGTAGATGTTTACTTTTTATTTGTAAGTGTCAAATTGATTAGAAAACCTTGTTAGGATTTGAGCGTTGCCATGACAACTACGTAATAATCAGGTCCTGTCCCATGGAAAACTGAATTTGCACAAGCGTTTGGTCATTTTCGATGCCACAACGCACTTAAGAAACCCAGGTTCTGCATCTGTATACCTTCTTTTTCTTACCTTATTTTCCTAACACGCTATTTGCAGATTATGTCAAACGATGAATACAAGAGTGTGGAGCATCGAGTGTTGGCCAATGCATTTGATGCTCCGCGCATCTCAGTAACAACATTCTTCAACCCATCACTAAGAGAGAACAATTATGGACCATTAACTGAGCTCATCTCGCCAGAAAAACCAGCTCGTTATGGTCAAGTCATATACTCAGACTTCATGAGAAGATTCTTCACCAAGGAGTTGGGCGGCAAGACCTTGACCGATTCCTACAGAATCTGAAATACACTGGGTTGTTCGATTCTTTCATGTATAATTTGTATTCACTTTTTAAAACTTATACTGATTTTCCCTTGTTCAAAATATACAATGTTTGAGATCTCTCTCAGTGCCATGTGGTACATATCTTCAACACAGTATTTGCTTGTATAGAAAATCAAATTAGCTTTGGAAATAGCAAGACTCATACAGTACTCCATTCGCTTGTTATCTTCCCGTGTTTAATTTATATTATGAACAGAAACAAGGACTGGTGTGGCTGTTCTAAGTTATATATTTCATAATTAGACATGTTCTCCAAAGGCTCAATTTCTATGCTTTGTTTTAGCCGAAGTAATTTTTGTTTCATGTCAAACAATTCAAACTGTAAACAAATCAAATGCAAAATAACAACGAGAAGATGACTGGACAAAGGAAAAAAAGGTGAGAGATAGAACTAGAAGTGATTTTAGGATAGAATCATAACCAAATTTAGATGCATAAGTATTTAACAAAGCAACATTTCTAAAGGTGATCAATCGTTCTACTCAGAAACAAGGTTTTCAGATTTTGAACTCTTACCAAACCACTCATCCATCTCATCATCATCAGTGGATTCAATAAACCCCAAACTTCTCCTGGTGATGGCGGACTTAAACTCCTCAGCATTTTCGCGTGCCTTTGCGGCGCTTCTGGTCTTCTCGGCCATTTCAGTCTTCCATTTTTCTTGTTTCTCCAAGTTCCGAGACAAATTGCACTTACCTCCTGCAACTGGAAAATCCACAAACCCCTCGACCTGTTTCCATGAATTTGAGTTATCCTGTTTTTCACTCCCATCCTCCACAAATTTCCACTTATCAGCTCCATTTTCTCTCTCTAGCCCAAAATAAGGCCGGGACTGATGAAGACCAGCATTGTCATTTACCGGTTGAAATGTTTTTGGTCGTCTATGATCACATTTTAAGCACACCATGTTTCTTCTGAAATTGATGTAGTTGCACCTACAGAAAACAGTATGCTAGTTATTAGAGTCGTAAATTCACTTGAAGTGAAACATAAACCATTTTTAATAAGATAAATTATGGACACCCAAGAAAAAAATGTATGAACTAACGAGTCACATTCCCACTCCCCGGGATTGAGTTGTCGCTTTGGTGGATTCTCTTTGCATTGCATGCATCTTGTATTCTTGGCAAAGTTAAAGAAATTGCACCTGTGAAACTTGTAAGTCTCAGTGAGAAATAGAACATTAAAAACGTATTCTTATTTGATATGAACATTATCTATTACTTGTTACATATCCAGTCTCCTTTCTTCAACGGGAGATGCTCCTGATCCTCCCTTAATCTCCTTAGTCTTTCTTCGAATAATCCGTCGCAGTGCAAGCACTTAATATTTCTGCCAAAATTAAGGAAGTTGCACCTACAAAAAAATGATATGAAGGATATCAAAAACATAAATGAATGTAACAAGATAGTCAGAAACTAAATACAGAATACCAATATGACATTAGATTACTTGGGGCATATCCAATCGCCTTGCTTCATCGGAATTTCACTTTGACTAGGTCCTTGATGAGTAGAATCTCCTTGCATAGACGGATTCCACTTCGAGGAAATGGGTTTTGGAGGATCAGTATCAAGTTTCTCTATGCCAGATTCCACCATTTCTTTAAGCAGTCTTCTTACTGATTCTCTAACTGTTTTAATTAGGCATGGCTTGTTATCCACCAAACTAGTAAGGGGATCAAGTCCATATGTTAACAAGAAGCGCATAATGTCCACAGTGCGGCCACCTTCATCTTCACGTGCCTTCACAAATGCCCTCTCGCAGTTTCCTCTTAAAATACAGGAGCTGCAGACCTACTAAATCCTTTTGTTATTAGAGTACATGCAGAAATGTGAAAGATATAAATTGTAAAATAAAGCTGAAATCCAGTGCATACATTTCCTTCGTCTATGCCCACATGTGCCCTTAGACGCTTCCCTGAGTTGACAACTTTCCTATCAATGTTAGGACATCCAGCTTCTGCGACCACCTGAATATCTTTTCTCGAAAAGCACCTGCCAAACCAAATGCATAATAAGAACCAAATGTGACGATATGCTCTTCAACACAAATGGTGAGGGATTAACTCGCTACCAACAACGTCTGTGGTGGCAATTCCAAAGGTGTAGGTGCCCTTTCACCATCCAATTCAAGACTGTTTCAGTGGTCATTAGATTATATAGTCCGACTGCAATTGGATTATCTTTGACTAGTACAAGTTTGGTCGTCAATACCATATTTGAGGACAACAGTAATTGTAAGAAGATGAACCTCTTCTTACTGCTAGAGAGTAGGGATTACTGATGAAATCGAATCTCATACAACCTAATTGATAAATTATACAACACAAGAAATAGAAAAATTATATTAATGAGCAAGAATTCCATAATGGATTACATTGTTACAATCACCTCTTACAATTGATGAGCATCTATATATACTGGAAATTAGAGAAAGAGAAAACAAACATAATGAGAACAATTACATAATTAAAGGAATTTAAAGAACAAACATAATAAATACCACTACATAATTAAAGAAGTTAAAGTGCATAGAGAGGGGAATAAGGGAACAAAAGCATAGGGAGGAATCTCCTTTAACACTAATGACTTTCCTAAGCTTCAACAATGCCTTGTATAATAGGAAGAATGTGGGTGGGGTGTTTGTAAAAGCTAAAATTTACACCAAGAACATTCTCCATAACAGTAGTCAATCTTTTGGGAGCGAGGCTGCGTATGCCAAGTGAACAAAAAGAGCTAAATATCTCAAACAGCATTTATATCAAGCAGTTTGTATGCACAATCAAACCAAAATCAGAAATCCCGTTTAATGCAAATTCCTCGACCTTACCAACATATAAAAACAAGATAAATTCCAATAGCAATTGCACATACAAACTGTTTGATTAACTCCAAACAATCACTAATTACCTTATAAGATCAAACCGATCACGTGCAAAATTAAGGCAAGCAGTCCTTATTTGGTTCGAATCCTTGCCAGCCATCTCTCCATTTCGGAACGGAATCCCAATTCCTTCAAAGTAGCCCCTTTCCAACAATAGTTCCATCAACTGGACCCATTCTGGCCAAGGGTGAGAAATTTGCACCGAAGGCAATTCTTTCAAGCCCCTCGGTTGAAATTTCTGGGAAGTTTCTTCTGCGGATTGGGTTCTTTGTTCTGGTGGTTTTGATGGGTGGAGTTCGTCTACCTCGTCCAAGATGAACCTAATTGCGGGATTAGAAATAGTGGTTTCGGGGCGGCGATTGTGAAGATGATGAGAAAGGGGTTTGTGAAATTTAGGTTTAGAGAATAGGAGTTGAAGAAGGCTGTGATGCCCATTGCAGTTAGTTGCAAAGAGCTTAAACATTTGACGGCTATGGAGCCGGCACTGAACTAGGGCGGGAAAATTACCCGAAAACACTACTTTTGCAGGGCTTTGTCTAAACTACCTAACTGTAGCACTTTCTCACTTTCTTGTATTGGTTAAAGATGATTAGATTAGATCATCTCCGACGACAGGTTGTTCGGAGGATTATATCTTAAGTTTATTCAAAATTTGTGTCAGCAAAATTCACGTCAATTAAAATAATAAAATAAAATTCTCAATTTACATTTTTTAAATATTAAAGTGATAAAAGAACTCTTTAAATATATTTTTTAATATTTTATTAATAATTTTTTAAATATATTTTTTAATATTTTATTATTAAAATAATAATATATTTAAAGACATTCTTAGAATTCATTAAGGGTGTGTTTGATAGGCCATATTTTTCATCCAAATTTTCACTTTTGTAGTGTTTGATTGCATTTATATTTCATGGAGTCAAACTCCCACTTTTTTTACTATTTATGTACTTTTCCTTGTAAAGGTGGAAAAAATTATCTTTGGGGGGGGGGGGGGTGATTTTTATTTTCCAGGCAATTCGCACAAAGACCGAGGCAATTAGCACAAGTGTAGTCTAAAAAAAAAAAACTGTTTTTTGATCAAGTAAAATTGTTAGAAAAATAAAAAAAAAACTGTTTTAAAAAAAAACAGTTTTTTGATGAAGTAAATTTGTTAAAAACAAAAAAAAACTGTTTTAAAAAAAACCGTTTTTTGATGAAGCAAAATTGTTCAAAGACCAAAAATTGTTTTCAAAAAATCTGTTTTTCACTGAAGTAAAATTGTTCAGAAATAAAAAAACTGTTTTTTGATGAAGTAAGATTGTTAGAAAAATAAAAAAAAAACTGTTTTAAAAAAAAACTGTTTCTTGATGAAGTAAACTTGTTAAAAATAAAAAAACTGTTTTAAAAAAAAAACAGTTTTTTGATGAAGTAAACTTGTTAAAAAAAACAAAAACTGTTTTTTTTTATGAAGCAAAATTGTTCAAAAACCAAAAATTGTTTTCAAAAAATCTGTTTTTCACTGAAGTAAAATTGTTCAAAAATAAAAAAACTGTTTTTTGATGAAGTAAGATTGTTAGAAAAATAAAAAAACTGTTTAAAAAAAAAAACTGTTTCTTGATGAAGTAAACTTGTTAAAAATAAAAAAACTGTTTTAAAAAAAAACAGTTTTAAAAAAAAAAAAGTTTTTTGATGAAGTAAACTTGTTAAAAAAAAAAAAACTGTTTTTTGATGAAGTAAAATTGTTAAAAAAAAAAAAACTGTTTTAAAAAAAAACTGATTTTTGATGAAGTAAAATTGTTCAAAAATCAAAATACTATTTTTTGATTAAGTAAAATTGAAAAAAAAAAAGAAACTGTTTTTAAAAAATCTGATTTTTTAGGTAAGTTCCATGTAAAAAATATACAAATTCCATGGAAAAAGGTTTAAGTTCCATGGAAAATAATAGCTATCAAACAACAAAAGTTGAAAAAAGTTACAATTACTATAGAAAATAATGTCTATCAAACACCAAAAGATGGAAAAGTACACTATTTTCCGGGTAGAAAATTAAGACAATCAAACACATTTAATTGACATTTTCCATGCAACTCAATTCTAGGTAATTCAATTGCCTAGAACTTATTTTCTTTCCATACAAATTCCATACTCGCAATCAAACGCACCCTAAAAATATTTTTTAAGGTGACTTTTTAAAATATTATATAGATTAATAAAATTATTTTTATAGAATTATTTTTAAAGAGGTTATTAGAAATGCTCTTAGACTCGTCGCTGAAGTTCGACTGACCCAATAGCAATGGACAACCCCACTTAACTCTTAAATTGTTGGGTGGGTTGGATCCACATGTATTCAATCGGATGGAATATGTGGCGTTTGTGGGCTGGATTTTAACATTTTGGTCTAGTTTAACCCACAGCATTCAGCAGAAAAAATAAAAAGAAAAAAAAGAAGGCAGTGTTAATTACATATTAATTTACTCAATAACATTTTACTTTATTTAATTAGTGCAATAGTATTGAATAAATAAACACACACTCGGTATTTATGGGCCAAGCTATTGTTCTTTGCAAAATAAATAAAATAAAATACACTAGCTCGATTTAATTGTGCCAAGTAAATATACACATATTCAGTGCTACTGTACCAAAACAATGTTAGAATGTTATAGAATCTTTTGATGGGTATAATTAGCGCTGCAAAAAATAAAATAAAATTTGAACATAATACATTTTGTACTTCATACTCTAAAAGAGAAATGTTAAATACACAAAAAAATAAAAAATTCACATACATTTAATTTTAATTGATTGATATGGTATTCACCACTAATTAGTAATTACATCACTTTATATAAAACATTGCCAAATTTATTTGTGAAGTTTTGTGTGTTTTACATTTCTCATTCTAAAATACACCATATGAGGTCTTAGAGATACCTTTTTTTCACTTTTTATTTTTTATAAATATGGGCCAAAGTAGTATGTTAATTTAAGCTTGAAAGTTAATGACTTAGGCCTCGTTTGGTTCATGGAAGGGAAATCAATTCTCTTATCTTATCTTTTCCATGAAGGTGGGAAACTAAATTTCCTTTCTTGTGTTTGGTAAAGCATGGAAAGTATTTAGGTAATAGTATTATTGTCTAAAATTTTTGTAATAAATACTTGGAAAACACATGGGAAAATCAATCCCATGTGTTTTGAGATGAATGGTTTTACTCCCTTCTTTCCCCTCTCTCGCGAAAGTGTTTCTGGAATTTGTACTTACCAAACAAAGGAAAAGAACAACTTTTTTTTCTGAATATTAAAATCCGTGAACCAAACGGGACTTAAATATAAAAATGATATAAACCTAACCCAATAAACCGACCAAATTATCCAGTCTGATTCAATGGATTCATTCCGAAAATTAGTCAAAAAAGTTGAACCGAGTAATTTGAAGGTACAAATTCCAACGTGGCTGCCACTACTGTGGATTCAACCCTCCCCCCTCCTCCTCAGTGTTCATCACCACGGAATATTCAGGCTTCAGCGTTTAGTTCTCTAAATTTGTCTGGGCATGTTGATAGGTATCATCTACATCACAGTTACCAACACGCCAAGTATATATGTTATTTAAAATGAGGAAAGATTGACAAATCTTGACCATGTTTTAAATTAAAGCAGATATATTCTATTTTTCCACTTGCTTTTCCCGAGCAATAAGTGTAGCTTTAATTTTCACGGTTGAAAATTTCAGACTACGCAAATTAAAAGGGTGCACTCATCTATCTTTTTAGTTATAGCTTACATAAACTGATTGGTGTTACTACAAGATTTGTTGATCATGTTGTATAATTGAAAAAAATAATCAATTTCAGAAAGCTCAATCAAACAAGGGATAAGATATGCTTAGTTTCGATGGGTCAATTGATTACAATTAAAATCCTTTCAACTTTTTTTTTTATTTTTCTTTTGATCGAGATTTTAAAGACTTATTATAGTTCTACTCGATTTACACTACTTTTAATTCCAAGACCAAATATGTTAAAAAAGCTTTAAATTTACTATAATATAATACAAACAAGCGTAAAACTTAATAGAAATTAAAGATATACTACAAAACTTGGCAGCATTCACATTAATTATAGTGTCCCAAATGATAAATTAAAATGCTCGAGACACTAACAAAGCTTCAAATGTTGTTTGGGATAAAAGGGTCAAGTGTTAGTCCGCTCCACGTTTCGTGTTTATATTAATTTTCCACAACATATATAGTAAAAATATTCGTTGGTCCTAAATTAGCCAGTACTTTGTGAAAAATGTGTAATAGTAAAAAAACATAAATAATGAAAAAGCAGGAGGGATTGATTGGTGGACATGTTGTAATTTTTGTATTATTTAGTTCAAGCTGCTCAATTCCAAGAGAAATTCTTTATATTACCAGTCACCAGAGGCGGTGTGCTGATGTTAGATGTTGAAAAACAATTAATTAATGCATGTGGTCTCCTACCAAATTTTAGAAAGAGAAATATTAAGTAGCTCAAATTTAATTCTACTTTGTGGCATTGGCCGGAATTACACATTTATATTAGATTTTAAGAAATAAATGATTGAGTTACATTTATTTGCTTATGGGTCGTACTTGTAAAACTTTTTTTGCAACTATATTACATGACTGAGAGGAGAAAAGAAGAAGAAGAAGAAGAAGAAGAAGAAGAAGAAGAAGAAGATATATGTACCTAATTTTCTGTTTGTTAATTTTGCACAACCCAATTTGTCCCGTGTAACATGACACCACCCGTGTGTGCATGTCCGAGAGAGGATCTGAGTGATTTGTTCTGCATGGTTCAATTTTCAGACATGGCGTCCAATTGTTTCCCTTTTTTTTCTTTTTCTTTTCAGTTTAAACCAGATAGTGTTTAGATCAGTTTTCGTATTTAAACCATATTTGTAGTTGGCCACATAATGTTTTGTAGTTGTAAGGTTTCGACATGGGCAGTTTCCAATCGATTTCAAAATTGAATTTCCCTTGTGTTTACCAATACGACACTTGTGTGTGTGAGAGAGGAGTATTTAGAGTACGTGTACGTGGCAAAAGGATCAAATTTTTTTAGAGGGGCTTAAGTACTATATCTTTGCCTCACGTAGATATAGGTTGGTTTTATTTCAACCCCCACTAATGCTTAATTGGTTGCACTCTCACTTTTTATTCGATTCTTGAGAACATAGTAAAGTGCCTTTAATTCGGTTCTTGAAAGTCGAATATAAGTCTGACAATGTCTTAATTGACCACTAAGTATTGAATAATAGGCTTATATTCAGCCTTGAAAAATTGAATAACAAGCACGTTAATTAGTACCTAAAGACCGAATGAAGAGTGAAACTAAAATCAAATGTTAATATAGATAAAAATAGAACCACCGTAAATATATCACAGGACTGATAAAGCATAAAAGGTAAGACCACATGCAATCGTTCTAAACTTGCAAGTACGTTTCCGAATTTTGTGTCACAAATGTGCCCAAAATTAATGTATTATTTTAGTAGTGAGATTTCCACGACAGTGTTCAGGATTCAAATTTAGCCCTTTTCCTTTGAGATAATCCTAATAAAGAATATAATAGTTACTCACATGTCGTAGTTGTTTTCTATCAATTAATCTCTTCTTCAACCACCAAAAACTCGAAACCTACTAAAAACTCGTTTTCTCGAGAATGTTCGTACTGTCATGCCACCACCCATATGCTACTAAAGTGTCCAATTAGGATGTGTTTCTTTTGCAAAAAGGTGGGACCAGGTCACTTTCAAGCCGATTGTTACAAGAACCCATCTAGGAGATCCTCCTCTAGATCATCCTCTAGCACCATCACCGCTGCCACCACTGATTCTTCTGAAGCAAACATTTCTACTGCACCAGTGACTCTAGCTGACATCAGAGCTCTTCTGAAACAGGTTACATCCTCTTCTGGTTCTGCTATGGCCACCACCACAGGTACATCTTGGTTCTTTGATTCTGGCTGCTGCAATCATATGACTTCTGATCATACTATTTTCACATCTAAAAGTCATAATTCTCATACACCCACCATTAAAACTGCTGATGGCTCTCAATTATCTGTTAGTCATGTTGGAACGGTTACTACTCCTAGCCTCTCTTTACCTGCTACATTTTATATTCCCAAATTGACTATCAACCTTATTTCTATTGGTCAACTATGTGATCTTGGACTGAATGTTATATTTTCCTCGTCTGGTTGTCATGTGCAGGATCCTCAGACGGGACAAATTATTGGGATAGGCCGTAAAGTTGGCTGCATGTTCGAGCTCATACACCTCCGTACCTCACCCACTCCTATTGTTGCATCCACACCACCTGTTGCATCCCCACCAACTGTTTCTTCATTTGAGTTGTGGCATTCCCGTTTAGGACATGTGTCTTTTGATCGTCTTCGTTCTATTGTGTCATCTGGTCAGTTAGGGTCAATAAAGTCTGAGAAATTGTCTTGTTTATCTTGTCAACTTGGAAAACAACCGGCATTATGTTTTAATAAAAATGATTCTATTTCTTCAGCACCATTTGATTTTATTCATTCTGATGTGTGGGGACCCTCTCCACATTCTACCATGGGGGGTTCAAAATATTTTGTTATCTTTTTGGATGATTATAGTCGTTTTACTTGGATCTATCTTATGAAAACTCGTTCAGAATTACCCCAAATCTATATTAATTTTGCTCGCATGATTCAAACTCAGTTTTCTCGTCCAATAAAAAATTTTCGAGCTGATAATGCCATGGAATATAAGGGAACCTCATTTCTTAAATTTCTCCGTGAACAAGGCACTGTTTCTCAATATTCTTGTCCCGGTACATCTCAACAAAATGGTCGTGCTGAACGCAAGCACCGACATATTCTTGATACTGTTCGCACACTTCTTATCTCTAGTAGTTGTCCTGAAAGGTTTTGGGGGGAAGCAGCACTTACTGCTATTTACAATATCAATCGTATCCCTATTCCCTTCCTTCAGCATCAATCTCCATATGAGAGGCTTCATGGTACCTCTCCTGATTACAATTTCTTACGAGTCTTCGGTTGTGCTTGTTTTGTGTTACTCCAGCCTCATGAACATTCTAAATTGGAACCACGTGCTCGTCTTTGTTGCTTCTTGGGGTATGGGATAGAACATAAAGGTTATCGGTGTTGGGATCCTATTTCCAAACGCTTACGAATTTCTCGTCATGTTGTCTTTTGGGAACATAAAATGTTCTCCTCTCTATCCAAATTTTATGTCCTTGAAGAATCACCACTTCCGTTCTTTACTCATTCATCTCTTGACATTTTCACCCCTGAACTTGAGGGTCCAGTTGTCACATTCCCACCAGAACCTGAACCTGAACCAGAAGCCACACCATCACCACCTCAACCTCCCAGTCCAACACCTCCTGAACCATCCTCACCTGACGTCATTTCTTCCAATGAGCTTCAATATACGGCACCTCCCAATGATGATGTCTCGCCTGCTGATCCTGTCATACCTCCACCACAACGACAGTCCACTCGGGTAAGAGAGCTCCTCATCACCTTCGTGATTACCATTGTTATTCTACTATGATATCTCACTATGAACCCACATCCTATAAGGAAGCTAGTACTAATCCACTTTGGCAGCAAGCTATGACAGAAGAATTACAAGCTTTAGATAAAGCGCATACCTGGGATCTTGTGACTCTTCCTCCTGGAAAATCTGCAGTTGGGTGTAAATGGGTGTATAAAATCAAGACACGATCTGACGGTTCGATTGACCGATACAAAGCTCGTCTCGTAGCCAAAGGGTTCAATCAGGAGTATGGTATAGACTATGAAGAAACTTTTGCTCCTGTGGCTCGAATGACGTCTGTTCGCAGTCTTATTGCTATTGCTGCCGTTCGCAAATGGGATCTTTTTCAGATGGATGTTAAAAATGCCTTTCTTAATGGGGACCTCACAGAAGAAGTATATATGAAACCACCTCCCGGTTATTCACACCAGTCTACTCAGGTCTGCAAACTTCGTCGTGCTCTATATGGACTCAAGCAAGCTCCCCGAGCTTGGTTCGCAAAATTTAGCTCTACCATCACAAAGCTTGGTTATTCATCTAGTTCGTCAGACTCAGGCCTCTTTATTCGAAAGACAGATTCTGGGACTATTCTTCTTCTCCTCTATGTGGATGATATGATAATTACTGGGGATGATATTTCTGGTATCTCAGATCTCAAATAATTTCTCAGTCAGTTTTTTGAAATGAAGGATCTTGGTCGTCTCAACTACTTCTTAGGGCTGGAAGTCCTTTCTGAATCAACAGGTTACTATTTATCTCAAGTGAAATACACTTCTGACGTTCTGGCTCGTGCTGGTCTCACTGACTGTAAAACTGCATCTACTCCATTAGACACCAATGTTAGACTTACTCCGTTTGATGGTACTCCTCTCTCTGATGGAACTTTATACAGACAGTTAGTTGGCAGTCTGGTTTATCTTACTGTTACTCGCCCGGATATTGCTTATGCTGTCCATGTTGTTAGTCAGTTTATGGCTGCTCCTCGCTTTACTCATTTTGATGCTGTTATTCGGATTCTTCGTTATCTCAAAGGGACAGTTTTTCATGGGCTTCACTACTCCTCAAAGTCATCTCTTGTATTAAGGGCTTACTCTGATGCAGACTGGGCCGGTGACCCTACGGATCGTCGGTCTATTACTGGTTACTGTTTCTTCCGCGGGGACTCCCTTCTTACTTGGCGTAGTAAGAAACAGTCTGTTGTTTCTCGATCAAGCACTGAGGCTGAATACCGCGCTCTTGCTGATACTTCACAAGAACTAATATGGCTTCGACGCCTCTTCGATGACTTAGGTGCTCCTCAAGACTCTGCTACTACTCTTTATTGTGACAACCGTAGTGACATTCAAATCAGTCACAATGACGTCTTTCATGAACGAACTAAACACATTGAGATTGATTGTCACTTTATTCGCCAGCATATTCGCAATCTGTACATTCGTCTTATGCCCGTATCTTCAGATGACCAACCTGCAGATCTCTTCATTAAAGCTCACCAGCCTAGCCGTTTCCAAGCATTGATTTCCAAACTCCAGCTGGTCTCTCACTTACCACCTTGAGTTTGAGGGGGGGTGTTAGAATATACTATATATTACGTTTTTTATTTCTATTATACTTTCCATATTGTATTAATTGTATTGATTGTGTTCCCATTATACTTTCCTAATTGTATCCTAGATTAGGGTTTTATTTCTAGTATATATATTCTTACTCTATTGTACATTCAATGATCAAGAAAGTAATACAATTCTTTCATTCTCCTTCTTCAATCTCTCTTTCGTTTCTATTTCGTTACATGGTATCAGAGCGAAACACAACCACAAAACCCTAGCCGTCCCACCACCACACAAACAACCCATATATCACCTTACAACACCATCCTAAACCTATCCAACAACCCGCAGCCACCCACACACAACCGGATCAAACTTCTGTGCATTCGTCCATCACCTACAGATACCCAATCAAACCAAAAATCACACCAACGTCCTCGTCTTCAATAGACGATTCAAAATCCGTTTGAATCGCCGCCGTCCACGCCCGCACGCGCTCTCACGCGCCTCCAATATAATCAGATCTCCCGCAGCGCTCCGTCCACGCGCCTCTGTCACTGCGCCTGCTGCCACGTCAGCCCTAGCGCCACGTCACCTGACACGTCATCCGCCACGTCATCCCTACTGCCACGTCACCCTAACACATCAGCTCTACTGCCACGTCATCTGCCACGTCAGCCCTAGCCCCACGTTGACCGTTGACCAGACCCGTTGACCCGTTGACCAGACCCATTGACCCGTTGACCAGACCGTTGACCCGTTGACCAGATCCATTGACCCATTGATCAATTCAGAAACCCTAACCGGTTCAACCAGACCGGTTCTTTGCACAATTAACCGACCGGTTCACTACTTTTTGACCGGTTTTTTCAGAAGACCAGACCGGTTCCTAGCTTTTTTCAACCTTCTGAACACAACCACAACCTCAGAATTTCTAAATTCCGTCTCTATTTTTTAGTATTACAAACTCTCGACCCCACAAACATGACCGGATCATCTGCATATACTTCATTTGGGAACCGAACAAATGACTTACACTTTATGGCTCGGGGTTCGACTTACAAATACCCTCCATGCTCTGTCTGTGGACTAATGGGACACTCGAGCAAAGGTTGCTATGAAATCATTGGCTATCCAAATTGGTAGAAGGATTCTCGCCATCGCAGACCAAGTCAGACTACAGGAAGAGGTAACAAACAAGTCTCGGGCTTACTCACTACCACAGGTACGGCTTTACATTCTGTCTCTGTTTTGAATAATACATGGGTAATTGATTCCGGTGCAACTAATCATATGACATCTAATTCAAAAATTATTACTCCTTAATCCCATCATCTCAGACCTTTGTTTCCACAGCCAATGGTGCCCCAGTCCCTGTAGAGGGAAAATGATCAATCACTCTATCCGACACATTGAACCTAACCTCCGTCTTAGTAGTACCATCCTTAGATTATAATCTATTATCTGTTTCTCAAATAACTAATGCCCTACACTGTGTTGTCGTTTTTTGGCCTTCTCATTGTGTTTTTAAGGATATTCAGACGAAGAAGACGATTGGTTATGGTGTTAGGCGCGGTAAATTATACTATCTGGACCTGGAGTTCAAAAGCACAGATCGCTTGCACAAATCTTTGAACACTAGTACCTCTGAAAAGAAAATTACAGATGAACTTTGGTTATGGCACCGTCGGTTAGGACACGCATCGTTTGGCTACTTAAAGAAATTATTTCCCCGTTTAGTTCATAAAGTTAATTCTTCTAGTTTTCACTGTGAGATTTGTGAACTGGCTAAAAGTCATCGTACTTCCTTTAAACCTTCATTGACCAAGAGTTCAGTTCCATTTATGATTATTCATTCTGATGTATGGGGACCGTCTCACATTTCTTCTTTAGGTGGTATACGATGGTTTGTCACGTTTATTGATGATTGCACTCGAATGACGTGGGTTTGTCCCATGAAATCCAAAGGAGAAGTTAATGGTTTGTTTCAGAGATTTCATAAACAGATCAGTACACAATATAATGCTACTATTCAAGTTCTCCGAAGTGATAATGGTGGGGAATATATGAGTACTGAGTTACAAGCATACTTCAAACTTCATGGAATCATTCATCAGACTACATGTCCTTATACTCCTCAACAGAATGGGGTTGCCGAACGCAAAAATCGTCATTTGTTAGAAATAGTCCGGGCATCACTGATCGGCGCAAACGCACCAACCTCATATTGGGGTGAAGCACTCTCATCGGCTGTCTATTTAGTAAACCGCATCCCCTCAGCCGTACTTGATTTTCAGACACCCTTTGAAGTCTTAGCTAAGTCGGTTACAGCTCCTACCGTGTCAAATCTTCCTCCCCGGGTGTTTGGATGTGTTACATTTGTCCACTTACCAAAGGAGCAACGGAACAAGCTTGAACCGCGCGCTCTCAAGTGCGTCTTTGTAGGGTATGCTTTTTCTCAAAAGGGGTATCGATGTTACCACCCTCCCACCCAGAAAATGTATGTCACTATGGATGTGATATTTCACGAAGAAACTATGTACTTTCACCGAACTGAACTTTAGGGGGAGCATTATAAAGAAGTTCAGTTATTTGAGAATATCAATGAGGAAGAAATAAGCTCAATAGAGGTAGTTCCAAAGTTGACTTCGAATTCACCACCAGCAACAGAGACAACCGAAATCACGTCATCCCCTGATATAGTAACAGCAGAAATCTTGCCAAATGACGTTGTGCCGTCTCCGTCTCCATCTCTGTCACCACCTGACACAAATAACCAATCGTCCACTTCAAATATTCCTGAAACTGAGGTCTCCCAGGTATCATCTTCTTCTATTCCTATAAAGAAACTTCCTAACCGAGCAAATAGAGGTGTACCTAAACCCACGTATGATCCAGATTTTACCAGTAAAGCCAAATATCCTATGAGTAATTATGTGTCTTATGATCGGTTAACTGCATCTAACAAATCTTTTGTGAATCAATTATCTTCTGTATCTATTCCTAACAGTGTGCAGGAAGCCCTATGTGAGTCTGAGTGGAAATCAGCAATGGATGAGGAGATGAAGTCCTTGTTGAAAAATGACACATGGGAATTGACCGAATTACCAGCAGGAAAGAAGAAGGTGGGTTGTAAGTGGGTGTACACTGTGAAATTTAAAGCAGATGGAACAATCGAAAGATTCAAAGCGAGACTGGTTGCGAAAGGCTACACACAGACGCATGGGATTGATTATCTAGAGACATTTGCGCCCGTAGCAAAGATCAATACTGTTCGAGTGTTACTCTCATTAGCTGCAAACTTAGACTGGCCTCTACAACAGTTCGATGTGAAAAATGTCTTCCTACATGGGGATTTAAAGGAGGAGGTATATATGGAGTTCTCACCTGGATATAAGATCCCGGCTGAGCATACAAATAAAGTCTGCAAGTTGAAAAAATCTTTGTATGGGCTAAAACAATCCCCTAGAGCCTGGTTTGGGAGATTTGCGAGATCGATGCGAAAGTTTGGGTACAGCCAGAGTAATTCAGATCATACTTTATTTTTGAAGAAGAGTCATGGAAAAATTACGGCTCTTATCGTTTATGTAGATGACATGGTGCTCACAGGAAACGACCCTCAAGAACAACAGGCATTGAAGAAGCTCTTATCTCAGGAGTTTGAGATGAAAGATCTCGGTAGCTTGAAGTATTTTCTGGGGATCGAAGTGTCTAGATCATCAAAAGGCATCTTTCTATCTCAGAGAAAGTATGCCCTAGACTTACTGAATGAAACTGGAATGTCTGCTTGTCAACCGTCAGAGACTCCAATGGAGGAAGGATTGAAGTTAGGGGTCGAAACAGATCAAGTACCCGTCGATAAAGGGCGCTATCAGAGATTGGTAGGCAGATTGATGTATCTAGCACATACAAGGCCTGATATATCATATGCATTGAGTATTATTAGTCAATTCTTGCATAATCCAGGGGAGAAGCATATGCAGGCAGTTATGAGGATTATCAGTTATCTCAAAGCAGCTCCTGGAAAGGGAATCCTTTTCCAAAAAAATGAGGATATCCTAAAGGTTGAGGGATATACTGATGCTGATTGGGCAGGTAATATATGTGACAGAAGGTCTACATCAGGGTACTTCACATTTGTAGGAGGAAACTTGGTTACTTGGAGAAGTAAGAAGCAAAATGTAGTATCCCGATCAAGCGCAGAAGCAGAATATCGAGGAATGGCAGTTGGTATTCAAGAGTTATTGTGGTTAAAACTGCTACTGACAGATCTCGGTTTTCCTCCGACAGAACCCATGATGCTATATTGCGACAACAAGGCAGCTTGTGATATCGCACACAATCCAGTTCAACATGATAGAACAAAGCATGTTGAAGTGGATAGGTTCTTCATCAAAGAGAAGTTAGAAGAGAAAGTTATTTCTGTTCCTCATGTACGCTCCGAAGATCAGTTAGCCGACATTCTCACCAAGGCCGTGACAAAGAAGATATTCACCAAGCTAATTAGCAAGTTGGGCATGTTCGATATATGTGTGCCAACTTGAGGGGGAGTATTAGAATATATAGATATGGTAGGATATATAGATATGGTATATGTATAAATGGTATAGTTGACTACCACCATAATTCCTATAATTATGGAATATTATTTTTGTTTCCATGTACAGCTCATTCACTCCCTATTTAAGGGACCTTTGTACTCATTCATAAAATGATCAATATAAGTTATTCTCTCATCTCTCTCTCTTATAGTCAACATGTAGAATTTGAGCTTGATATGGTTCAATACCATCACCGATACTGTCCCCGACTTAACCACCTATCACTAGGTGCGGGATTTTTAACTCAAAAGGCCTCGGTTATATTGTAGGTGAACCACTTATTATTTAGTTACATGTTTTTCTCTTATATTTTACGATGTGGGATCTTGCTATTCTTCAACACGCCCCCTCACGTGCGACCCGATATGGGCTCGCACGGGTAACCCAATTCCCACATCGGGAACTGGTAAATTCGGGAGCCAACGCCACTCTTTTCGAAGGTCCCTAGAAACTTGGAGCCAACGCCATCCTTTTCGAAGGCCCTAGAAACTTGGAGCCAACGCCATCCTTTTCGAAGGCCCGGGCCAACGCCATCCTTTTCGAAGGCCCAGTATTCATAACCCAATTGGGCCAAGGACGTGAATTGGAATAGATCCTTCCTCTGATACCATGTAGAATTTGAGCTTGATATGGTTCACTACCATCACCGATACTGTCCCCGACTTAACCACCTATCACTAGGTGCGGGGTTTTTAACTCAAAAGGCCTCGGTTATATTGTAGGTGAACCACTTATTATTTAGTTACATGTTTTTATCTTATATTTTACGATGTGAGATCTTGCTATTCTTCAACAGTTTCTTCTAGAAATTATACGTACGTAGTGACATTTCTTGATATTTATATCGAAAGATTCTTCTGATTTTGATATGCCCCATGCAAAGGAGTTATAAAAAAAGGATAGGAAATCAAATCAAAAAAAATTTAATAATTCAGCCATATAATTTGCAGATAACCGTGGTGTGAATTATCAAATATTTAGTTTGTCAAAACAATATTGCGGAGTACTTGTTGTGCGTTACAATCGCACAAAATTTGGATGAGCGGAGTAGCTAAAACTACCTCCGTTACAATCGCATTAATTGGGTATCCTTTCGATGAGTAATACTATTATTTTCTGCAAACTTTGTTTCTTTGAAATATTTTGCATTTTGTGATGACCTATGAAACAATCACGTGGCATATTTATTTGGTAGACGGTTACCATGTAAACGATCTACATATATAAATATACACATGCACTATGAGCTTCATAGAACATAATGCATTTAATTTGGAATAATCCAAATTAAGATTCTATCATTTCTTTTTAAAATGTTTGAAATTAAGATTCTATCATTTCTATGAGCCTTCGTGTACCAATTTCAGTGGTCAACAGGAGTAAAAAATGGAAAATATGCTCTCTTTTTCTCATTCCAATATAATTCTTCAAATTTTCTGTGCGGGATACAGAAATTTTGCCCCAATAGTCCTTGCATGGAGGGTCCAGTTTTCAAGATCATCCAAGATCAATAAACTTTTTGATGTGGGCATGCATTTGGGCAATTTCAATATGTACAAATTCATTGGAAAAATAAAATAAATGAAAGACTAATCAGCTTAGAGAAAAAGGTGAAACGATGTGTTCATCCTCATGTTGCCTTGGAGATGTACGTAAGCCTATCAACTAAAATATCCAAGGCTTCCTTCATCCACACATGCTGGCAAACTTCTCTTGCTTCACCCGCACTCATCTGCACATAAACACACATTAATTAAATATATAGTTCCATCAGAAACATATTAACAATAAGTATCAATATATACAATGTAAACTTATTGAAAATTAAGATCGTAAATGCTTTACTTTCACATTTTTTTATACAATGTTACACTAATTACAAAAATCGTAAATTAAATCTAATAGTATATATATAAAATGGGAGAAGTAGAATTATTAAATGTTTCTTTTGCTCAAATCTTGCCATGTGTCATTTGTTCTTTTAGTATTTAATTGTATATTTATATTACTTTATTTTTAGTGTTCTCCATTATGTCATTTATTCTTTAATTTTTTAATTTTCTCTTTTTTTTTCCTCAATCCTTTAATAGAAAATAAGATTTCATTGTGTGATTAATTAGTTATATATGATTTGTGATCATTTTATATTTTAATGATATAAACGGATAAATATAGCATGCTTGAGATTAGTACTTAAAATTAATTTACATCTTCAATAATTATAATTTGTATTTCTTTTACCTTACAATAAATTTCATTATTCGTCAATAATATATTAAATATCGTCCGTGAATCGCACGGGTAACACACTAGTAGTATATATATAAAATGGGAGGAGTGAGGAAGATTTGTTTTGGGATTGCCACAGGGCACTCATTAATGCACTCATTATTTAGCTACATTAATTGTTAATCTTTTTTTTTTTTCCTTTTTCTCTTTGTTTTTTCTTTTCGAAACAAAATTTGTTAATCTCCTCAATTATTAATAAAGAGAAATATTTGTTCTCTTTATTAATCTTAACTTGCACACCTCAAGAATTTACAAATTAGTGTTTGTTTTTTATACTTTGATTATATTTTTTTATTATTATTATATTATAGATCAATTTGAATTTTTTTTCAACTTTATAAACAAAACAGTAAAATTTCTAATTCATTTGTAGAACTATAGTTGACAAATTTTTTTTGGTAACAATTTTTTGCTCAAACACAATTTTTATAAAATCGCCCGTGCATAGCACGGGTTATAATCTAGTTAAATAAATAAATTGGACTCTTTTAATTTGAAGCGTTCAATTCCTTTTCAAAAAGTAAATATATGTATGTATCAATATTCATGAATAACGTACGTACCCATTTTCTTTGGCGAACATTTTTTTCGGGCCATAGATCAAGTTGCTGTGTAACAAGCAAAGGGAACATGAATCCTTCATGATATGTGCCACTGCAGCTTTTGCTTTTGAAACTCCATTTACCCAATTCACACTGCATGCAATCAATCAACATATAATATATATAATGCATCAAAATTCAAAAAAAAAATCTTGTATACATTCTGTTCAGTAGTAAGTTAAAAAGGTAATGCTATATATTAGCACTTCACAAAATTATTCGATCTAGCATTTCAAAATTATTTTTAGTGATATAAAAAAATATCTTAAAAAATTTATATAAAGTGTTACAAAAAATATTTTAGAGTGCTGGAGTTTTAATATCATTTACCCTTAAAAAAGGGGGTCAAACTTAACATAGTTATAATTCAAAAAATTAAACTGGAATTACCTGGACATTGCCGAGCACACCAGCTTCTTCAAGGGACTCACGGGAAGCTGCTTCCTCCGCGGATTCGTCAAGCTCCCAACCTCCCTGTTATTATATATGAACCATTCAAAGAAAGTGTCTCTCATTTTCTAATTCTCATTTTTGAAGGGGAAAAAAAGGGCACAATATATAATAAATATAATATACCTTGGGGAACATCATCTTTTGGCCTTTCTGTGAAGTGATGACAAGGACTTCCAATTCATCATTCCCATTTTTATATCTATACGGAATACATCTGCATGCATGAAATTGAAATCAATTAATCAAAATTAGTATTTCAGACTAGCTAATTAAAAGCTCCAACAAACATATTTAATTTGGGTAAAAGACCATACTTTTTAATTAATTCAGGCTAAACTCGTATTTAATAAAGGAAAAAGTAAGATTAAATCCATTAATTAAGAATCGGAAATGAAACTAAATACTACGTACTTACCCTACAACGAGGCGGCGACCTTTGTTATTGTATCTCTGCAAATGTCTTCCGGTACGAGAAACCAAACACACCATCTTTCTTTTCTCTAATTAATTTGCAAAGAATCGATCTTAATTCAAAGTAAAAGAGCCGGCCACTTTAATTTGAAAAGAGTAGGAATGAATTAGAGAGAGAGAAAAGATAGAGGAGACCTCTGCCTTAAATAAAGAAAATGGAATACTGGGGATTGGCGGGCGAGGGGATTAATTATTACTAACCAACGCCATGGAGACGTAGTAACAGTTGACGCGTCACTACTCACGTCCACATTCAACTTAATCCGAAACCAACTCTATGTTTCTTTGTTGTTTCTCAGCAATCTCTCTTTTTATATGTGAGGATGTATCGTAAATTTTTTGAGTAATTTTTTTGTGCGTCTTGCTCGCATATATTTATGTTGACAATCTATTTATAGGTAAAAAGATTTAAATACATATTTAATAGGATATAGATTCTCATATATAGTCTTTCTATTTAAATTATGTTTAACATGTACTTGTAAAATTAAGTTTGTACTATTTAAAACTTTAAGTGTGTAATTGACAATATTTTAGAGTTATATTAACAAGTTACAAATTTAAACCTATTTATTGATAAAAACACACACAAAATTTTTTTTGGAGTTACGTAAAGTTAAGTTTGTGGTCCTTTTTTTAGTACATTATTATGTATTATTGGGATTTATTTGACATTATTTTACAATTACTTGAGTGATATATAAAAATATACTTGTTAAAAAAAATACGCATATTGCAAAAAAAAAAAAATATATTTAATTTTTTTGGATAATAAAGTTAAGTTTTCAAAAAAATACAATTTTAATCAAACACCTCATTTTAAAATACATGTTTATAAACAGGATCCTACTAACACAAATTAAAAATCAGGCACTTTTTTCTTCCTAAAAATATATTTTCATAGAAGACTTTTTATGTTGATATTTAATATATAATCGTAATTATCGTCATCCTTAATTGCACGCGATTGGATCTTTACTTTAGTTACTTTAGTTGTTGAAGTAATGGGATTTGGGAAACATGCAGGAACACACGTATGAATTCTTTTTTTTTTTTTTTTTTCTAAATCTCTTCTCTACCAAATGCGCGTGTTCCCCCCACTTTATTTTACCAGATCTATTTGGAAACTAAAACGATTTAATTATTTCAAATTAAATATGGTGATTAGCTAGTGGCCAAGATCTACAATCTCAACTTCAAATTAATCCAACCGTTAACCAACTTTGATTAATCAAGTTGGCTATTATATACAACTCTTAATTAGCTTGTACGCAATCCCCATTATCGATTCCTAAGATCTAAATTACAGAGTAATAAGTGTCATCATCAGTGCTTATGAAAAAAAGAGTAAGAAAATATGGGGTTGAAGGGTTTCTATTTACGATGATATAAGATTTATAATTTTTTATTTTATTTCTCCATCAATCTAGTTAACTTAACTTCTTCTTTTTTTTTGTCTTAGTAGCAGAAATTTGATTTAATTTCTTCACATGAAAATTTTGGATTATAACGTTGCTTTTATAATTATTCTTTAAAATTTAGTAAAATTGCCCAAAATTCTCTAACCTAGAGCAATAGAGAAAGAGCAGGTAGAGTGGAATACATGTACTACTATTAATGAAATAAATTTTATTATTTTTAAACAAAAGATTTCATATATGTTGTCTTTGCTTTAAATTAAGTATTCATGTTTGACTTTTACATTTATTAAAAATACATTAATTTCAAGATGATTAATAGTTAATAATAAAATTTATTTTCGGAATCACTTAATTTAGTTTATAGTTTATCCCTTTTAAGACAAAATTCAAAGTGGGCCGTGACATATAAAACATAATGATATCAAGTGTGGACTTACCAGAGTCGTTTCCTTTTTGGGTTCTCAAATTTGCCACTGTATGCATGTATATAGATAACTCTCACATATATTCACGCTACTAATCAAATGTACAATGGGAAAACTGCTGACTAACTCAAAACAAGTAGAACAATTCCTACTGACAGAAAAGGGGAAAATACGGCATTTCAAACGTTTTGAATTAAAGGGGCAGTGATTAAATTCCATTGACACCATTTCCGGTATATGATGCACGATTTCACCACCACAATTAGGATTTCTTTTCCCATCTATACTATTTTTCAAGGCATCAACTTATTTAGAGTAGACCAATATAAAGTGTCACGTGCTAGTAGTGTGTATATGATTTTAGGCCATTGGATATTTTATTTGAGAAAATAGAAATAAATATATCACTCAATCAAAGTGGGTGCAATCGAGAAAAGGAGAGACAACAAGAAAGCATGGCATGCTCCATCAAAGAAACAAATACAATAGCATTCACTAGTAATTCTAACCAACTAGCTAGACGTTGAGCAACAGTCTCATCCAATTACCAAATCAAAGAAAAAAAATACTCAATACAAATTAATTTTCCATAACTCTCTCTCTATTAAATTCTCGTATATCAATTAGAATTCATCTATTTTATTATTGCATATACAAAAAAAAATCATTTACAAAAGTGTGAATAGTGTCATATGCACAAAAATTTATTAATTTTTTTTTTAAATAATATCATGAACATTAATAAATTTAAATGTGAGTCATCCTACTTTTTGCCACTATGTACATATATGGTTTGAAAAAAGGGAAAAAAAATTATAAAAAGATTCCAACTTAGTGAAATATTAATTTTTATTTAAACAGTTTTCTTTTGAGCAATATTTAAACAGTTTTCAGATAAACTAAATTAATTTGTACAATTAAAGCATGTTCAGTTTAATGAAAATTAAATAATACACGCCGTGAAATATTAATTTGGAATTAATCTACAAGAACAAGACAAATGTCGCATCGATAAAAAGAAAAGTGGGGTGCGTGTTTGAAATGGTCGGGCTCACGTGCAGGTGAAATGTTGCTGACCCGCCCGCACCTTGAGAAATATGGAGTCTTTGTTTTTGTCTTTTCCTTCTCAAACTTTTATTTATTCGTTTATTAATTAGGATCGACTAATCAAATTTAAAAAAGACTGCAAGCACACAAGACTCTTCTTCCATGCGAATAATGATGAAGTAGTTGAATTTTATTTAAATCATCTTCATTTCTTAACTTTACAAATACATAATTAATCCAGTGGTTGTTAACCTTTATCACTCCCTCTCACACGAGCACGTGAGCGGCACACACTTTCTTTGAACAGGACCACTAATATTGCGAGTAGAATAGATTAATACAATTTAATTATACGACAAGATTTAGTATATTAATTATGTACTAAAGAAAATGGAATTATCAATTTAAAAAATTAAAAAATGAGACTAGCAATATCAGTTTGGGATGAAGAATCGAAGTAGTTATATTTCCTCTACTTAAATTCGTAGAGTAAATGACACCAAAGCCCTTAAACTGTATACCATATTTCAATAGAGTATTTTTGATGATCAATTGTGCCACTAAACTATCTAATTTGAATACCAAAAACTTTTCCGTTACATCTAGCCATCATCCTTTAACAGAATTGATCATCCATTGGTCACATGCACTTCACTTAAGAGTATTTTCATCCATTCACTAAAACAATCCACTTTCCCTCCAATTTATGTCCAATTGTGACACCAAATATACGCGTATATATATATATATATATCTATATGTCCGTGTGTATTGAACTAACATAGTGAGAAGGATTCATGAAATCAATTATCAACTTAATTATGGTGCCAAATTTACGTGTATATATTTGTATAAATATCAATATGTCTTTGTTTATAAAGATGGCCATAAACTTAGAAGGTTGGGTTTTTACTAAATGAATATGAACTAATACATCGAAGTAGTTACTTAAAGGAGAAGGGAAAAACTTAATAGACAAAATACCCTCAAGTGAAGTGCATATGAATATATGATTTGCACATGAACAATTATGCTAGTATTTGTCGGCTAAATGTAACGGAAGGATTTCTGGTATTCAAATTAAATAATTTAAGAGCTCAATTGAAACTTGGTGTATAGTTTAAGCGCTTCTGGTGTCATCATTTACTCGAATTAATTCTTACTTTAACTTAATTTCAAACCTAACTTTTAAAACAAATATTAATTTCAATTTAATGAATAATCAAGAACATAAATTATTTTGATCAGAAAACAACAAATGTAAAAGTCAATAAAATTACAGACTAATATGGTTAGCTTAGAATTGAATGAATTAACATTTGATTGACCCCGGACTCTTAATTACAAATTTGGTTTTGCTAGTGTTGTCTCAACATGACTAGGAAAAGTATATGGTATAAAATAGAGCAATAACAACTACTTTCAATTATTAAGAAACGATATATAAACGGACCTAAAACTGAGAATATTGAAATTTGGTTGGGATTTTATACCATTAAATTAAACACACCCACTTGTTCAAATAATGAATAATGCATCTGCTACAAGAATTTAATTTGTAGATACATTAATATGAATACTTATAACAACCATGCACTTGTCAGTCGATATTGACTACAACTTAATTTGATACCCATGCCAAATAATAGCATCCAACATGGCTCCCTTTTTCTAACATTTTCGAAAAAGGAAAAAAACATCTACTCGATAACAAAGAATATAGGTATACTTTCTGTTACCTAACTATTATTATTTCATTGTGGTAGTTCATTACATCACAATATATAATGGCACATTAATAAATGTACATACCATTGATTACATCAATGTCGTCGTGTTTATAGAGTTACTTTTTGTAAATCTTTTGTTATCTAATTATATCAATACTTTAAAAGAAGAAAATTTTAACTCTATATCTGATACCAAATAAATTTCATAATATGATATCATATTGATAGTTATGTTGTTTATATTATAATATAAATGCCTTTATATAAGCATAATATAAGAGAAATAAAGTGAGAGCAATCTAATAAAGTAAAAAAAATTAAGGTAATATCTAAGAAAATAAGAAAGATAAATAAATAAGGTAAAGAGAATTAGGAAGCCGTAAAGAATAAGGTACTAATTATATATATTAATTTCTATATTCTAACATCCCCTTAAATTTAAGGTAGTCAATGGAGGCTTAACTTGAGTTTGGAAATCGTCTAAAAAGTGGTCGAGTTGACATGCATTTAACAACGCGCCTCACCAACTCAGGCATGTCTTCAAATCGTGTTCGTGTTGTCGGGCTTTAGCCTTTATGCTGAACTTCAAATCGTGTTCGTATTGCTAAGCTTCACACCAAACTTCAAATCGTATTCGTGTTTTGATTTTCCATTTTGATTAATATTTGTTCGTCAAATCCAAACAACTGCATGCCCGCTTATACCCTCACATTTATCCAGATATACATGTACCCTCGGTTGTTGGAATTTGTTTGCTTCACACTTGCGGTGGAAGAATTTTGTGTATGATGGTTCCTTTAAAAGTTTGATTTGTGATAGTGAGAGCTAGGGTTTTTGTTTGTATGTTATCGTTTACATTGACATCAAGCTCTAGTCAGATCCGAGCATAAATAAATAATATAAGACAAATTGTAATTAATATTTACATTTATAAGTCAACTTAATATTCAAAGAAAATATTATAATTTGTAAAAGGGGATAAGTAGGTGATTGTGCTGCGTAAGTCTTAGCATGTGGTTAGAGAGAAGATAAAAGAGAGTTTTTTAAAGTTCATAAAACATTAAAACAGAGGCTTGGCTCTTTCCAGCGATTAGCATTACTAATAAATATTATTTATTTATTTTTGAAGAAAACTAGGCCGTTTTTCTTTCAAATAAAATTCTTACACAACCATGAAGGAGAGAAAGATGTTGACCATACATATAATTAATGTAAGACTGAACTTGAAACCTCCAAATTGGAGTTATATTAGAAAATAATTAATATAAGTTATTTTTTTTATTATTTTTTTGGATTTGTGGGACTAAGGTGATTCCACGTATGATATGATGAATAGAAACCCTCCTTTCTTCCTATGGGCAACCCGGATTGACCGCTTCAAAATTCAAATATCATTTATCTTATCCTCTTATTTATGGAGACCCTATGGAAGAGGATTGAGAATAATACTCGTAAAATAATGGACTACAAAGACTGGGACTCCCTTATCCAGACTGACTCACAGAGTTCAATTTTTATCGTAAAAATTAAAGCAATGTTCCATATTATTATCTTTCTCTACTTTAATTTATTTGTTGTAAATCATTCGAGTATTTAGTACTGTAATGTATCGGTCACATTGATATTTAGTAAAAAAGAGTCTCTGAAACAAAGACGAATTAGAATTCTTTCAAAAGTGGTTTAAAACTTAGTTAAAAAGGTGAGCTTATATTAATTTTTTATTTTTTTTTACAAGTGCTAGTTGGTTTTTCAAAATTCTCCCTTGTGCTGAAGCCTGCCATATTTCCCTTTGATTTTGCCCCTACTCTTGAGACCATATTAATTTAGTGGAATTTTTCTACTCACCGTTGATAAAAATTTCTAGACCTTGCCCACTGTCTAAAATTGAACCTTTTGGGCCTTGTTTGATTCGGGTATTAAAAAGTAAGGATGTGATTATTAATACCACTTTTTTTATAATACCTTGTTTGATTTGCACAAATGTACTGGGATTACTAATACCGGTACTTAACTTAATATCACTCTTTGTGCTATAATTTAACACCAGCGGGGAGGTGAAAAAAATTAATTTTTAAAAAAAAAATTAATTTTTTTTTGTTAGTCCAAAATATAATCCTGTATACGAGTTACAGAACCAAACATGGTATTAACATCAACATGAAATATCTTAGTATTAATACTGTATGAATCAAACAGGGTATTGGTATTAAATTAATACCAGGATTAATAGTTCAATACTATTAATACTGGTATTATTAATCCCATTGATTCTAATACCTGAATCAAACGAGACCTTAGTGTCTTGACCAACGTTCACCATTGACCTTAACGACCGAATGACTTTTTCTCATTTTAGAATTAGCGGAATCCAATATTGAGGAATTGAATTTAGGTCAAAATAGTTGAAAGTATGAATATTTATATAAAATACTTAAATTTAAGTTATGTCTATGTCTTCTATCCCGATTTAAATACTTTATATTAACGGCGAATAAAAATATTTTTTTGTGTGTAGAATGATTAAAAAGTAAAAGTAGAGGGGGGGGGGGGATTATACATGAATAAAGGAAAATACTAGGTAAGGTCAAGTAATGTATTTTTGAGGCATTACTTTTTTTTTAAAGCAAACGAAGCCGCTTAAATTAAATCAAAATGCAAGGCGTCACAAATAAAGGGAGGGGGAACATGCTCCCAACTCCCATAAATAGACTCAGAACCAACAGCTCTAGCTAACAAATGCACCACTTGGTTCGCTATTTTACGCGCAAAAACAAACTCGCAATAAATAAAGCTCAATGTTAACACTCTACAATCATCTGCTATGGATCCAATAGATAACAAATCAATAGACTCTCTTCTAAGTAAATGAATTAACAACTGAGAATCAGACTCACAAACTACTCACGAATAGCTAAGCCTTTTTAGCCATGACAACGCCTCTCTGCAAGATAATGCCTTATGAGGCATTACTTGTAGCAAATAGAACAAACCATACAACACATTTTACAAAAATGGACAAGAACAAGAGGGATTTCAGGTAAAGAGGGAGAAGGAGGTACCCAAGATTGTAATAAATGATTGAGTATGATTTGATCGTGGGTTCTTTTAGTGAGGATCACAAAATAATATATGTTATTTCTATATTGCTTTTTTTTATTTGCTTTAAAGGTGGAGAGTTTCTTTTTTCTATTCTCTTATGTGTGTGTTTATATATTTGTTTTTCTCTTTGAGATATCGTCTCATCCTTTCATAAGAGCATCTACAATGTAGTAAAATTTATAGCCAAATTTACAAATATTTAACTATGTTTTGATAGATGATATAGCGGATATGATATGAAAAATAACCATACGATTGTAAAAAAGCCGAATCAATTTTGAGCTTAAAAAAATAAAAAAATGTTTTATACAAGTTACTCGTATGAGCCATTCAAGTGTGTTTCACTTAAAGGGCTCGCTCTATATATATATAGTAAATTTTACTCATATGACTTTCATTCACTCACATTATATGGCAGTCCTAAACTCGTACAAAAGTTAAAAAATATATATATACGAGTTTACTCTCTCTCTAGCATACAAACCTAAATTTGTCCATTAATATTTTTCCACTGTGAGATGGGGTATGGTAAATTTACCATACCCACAATAATTGCGCTAAGAGCATCCATAGTATAATTGTAAAATTTAGTGCCAAATTTAAAAATTGCTTACTAAGTTTTGAGACTGTACACAGCGGATATTCATAAAAAATATTCATACGATCGTGCTTTCTCTGTATCAATTTTGAGTTGAAAAACAAAATAAGAAGAAGAAAATGCTTCATACAAGTGAGCATTTTCTTCTTCTTATTTTTTTTAGCTCAAAATTGATACGAGTGACCCAGACTCGTATGATTTTTTTTATTTTTAATTTTGATACGAGTCTCGTGCAGCCGTATGAGTGATACGAGTAAAGAAAAGCCATATGAGTAAAATTTAGAAAAATGGTAAGTTTGCTCTCTCTTTATCACATAATGTAAGTTTGTCTATTAAGTTCCTTCTTGCTATGTGAGAGAGATATGGTAAATTTTATATACCATACCCACTGTGGGTACTCTAAGACCATCTCCAGCAGATGGCTAAAAGTCCATTTTTTTACCTTTTTTGGCATGCATTGGTTGGTCAAAAATGGGAAAATTCTAACTATAATAATAAAGGATGCTAAATTTAGCAAGCGACAACCATCTCCCATAACTGATACTAAGAAAATCGTATGTGCATGGCCAATGTACTCAACATCGGCTGTGTATTTTTTTTTTGAAAAATTACCATAGCCGATATTCACAAAATCGGCCAAGGATATACACACAACCGATGGCCATTCAATCGTCCAAGGCATTATCTACATTTCAAAAAATAATCGTTATCTAACAGCTATTTTTAACACTCTCTACATATAACTTTCAACCCGAAAGTTTATTTTCACTTCTCATTTGTATTTTTCAAGTTTTTGGTTTTCTCAAATGTTTTATGCAATTTCAAATTTGCTTTATATTTGATAAAATTATTTATTTGTTATTTACTTTTTAAATTAAATATTAGTGAATTATGCTTAAAAATTGCGAATCGAATATAACACCGTTAGAGAACGAAACACTTTGTCGATCCTACATGAAAGTTAGTGTCGATTCGACAAGTGGTGCAAACCAAACGGGCAACAAATTGTAGGAAACTGTATCCGCGATATACTACAAACAACTTGGTATTATAGTTCCAAGAACGTCATCATCTCTTCAGTCGCATTATCAATACGTTTGTTCTACAATTATTACTTTTGTGAATAAGTTTTGATGGTGTCAAAATCTAGAACAGATAATTGACGACCGACCAATCAATGAATAATGGTGAATTGGATCGTAACTGTGAACAGTGATTGTGAACAGTACCACCGTATATATGAACAGTACAAGTGGACAGTAATTATGAATAGTACCACTGCATATGTGAACAGTGATTGTGAACAGTAACTGTGAACAGTACCGCTGTATATGTGAACAGTGATTATGAACAGTGACCGTGAACAGTACCACCGTATATGTGAACAGTGACTGTGAACAGTACCGGCAGAAACTGATTAAAAATGAAGATGAACACGAGACGTTTTTGTTAAGGTAGGTTCCCCCGGTAGCGCTTATGCTAGTCCGGCAGTACGTCCTCCTTTTGTGTGTGCTTGCTTTGTATTAGCTCAAAGGCAATCAATTTGGATGATAATACAAGCTACCAATCTCTCTCTCTTTCTCTAATTTCCTTAATTCTATTTATAAGTATAGAATTAGGATTACAAATATTTCAACAGAATAAATAATAAACTGTGTAGGAGAAAGAGCGTATAAGGATTGGTATTTTTTGGGTATGAAAAGAGAGAGTATAAGACCTTCAAAAATTGGCTTGTATTTAGGAAAGATGGATGGATATTGGGAGAGGAGGAAGAGATGTTTTTTGGTGTCTTTTGAATGAATGAATGAGGGGGGTATTTATAGGTAAATGTAGAAGGGCAAAAAGGTAAATTTGGTAATGTATATGATGTATATGCTTAGGTCACATGTATTCTAGAATGTATATGATGTGTATGCTTAGGTCACATGTATTCTAGAATGTACATGATGTGTATGCTTAGGTCACATAGGTAAAAATGGTATTTTACTGGAGGTAAAAAATGGTATTTTACTGGAGGTAAAAGTGTTGAATTACCTTTGTATGCCAATGATAAAATTAGTATTTAACCCCATCAATTGCCCCCTATCCTTATCATTTAGCTCGGATGAGCTGATTGGTGAGGATATCCTTCAACCCAGGAGCTAGTAGTAACTTTTGAGCTCTGAAGTTTGTGATGTCTTAAGCCTGAATCCTTCATAGGTGAACAAGGTCGACAATTCGATGCCTGCAAGAGGTCTTTTGCCTGTGTTAGGTCTTTCGCCTGTGTTAGAGGTCTTTCGCCTGTGTTAGAGGTCTTTTGCCTTTTTTAGAGGTCTTTCGCCTGTGTTAGAGGTCTTTTGCCTTTTTTAGAGGTCTTTTGCCTGTGTTAGAGGTCTTTCGCCTGTGTTAGAGGTCTTTTGCCTTTTTTAGAGGTCTTTCGCCTGTGTTAGAGATCTTTTGCCTTTTTTAGAGGTCTTTCGCCTCTGTTAGAGGTCTTATAATGTGCACCTCTAGTGAGGGTTTTGTAAAAATGTTCCAGAGATGTTCCACTTGTGACTGTTTAAAGCATAGCCCTTATATGTTGATAACAATTTTTTTTTCGAAACCCTTGGTTTTTTAAAAGGAAAATTTGTTCTTTTTGGCTAAGCCTTGAGTAGAGTCATGCCCCCTGGTTTATCATTGGCATACAAAGGTAATTCAACACTTTTACCTCCAGTAAAATACCAATTTTTACCTCCAGTAAAATACCATTTTTTACCTCCAGTAAAATACCATTTTTACCTATGTGACCTAAGCATACACATCATGTACATTCTAGAATACATGTGACCTAAGCATACACATCATATACATTCTAGAATACATGTGACCCTAAGCATATACATCATATACATTACCAAATTTACCTTTTTGCCCTTCTACATTTACCTATAAATACCCCCCTCATTCATTCATTCAAAACACCAAAAAACATCTCTTCCTCCTCTCCCAATATCCATCCATCTTTCCTAAATACAAGCCAATTTTTGAAGGTCTTATACTCTCTCTTTTCATACCCCAAAAAAATACCAATCCTTATACGCTCTTTCTCCTACACAGTTTATTATTTATTCTGTTGAAATATTTGTAATCCTAATTCTATACTTATAAATAGAATTAAGGAAATTAGAGAAAGAGAGAGAGATTGGTAGCTTGTATTATCATCCAAATTGATTGCCTTTGAGCTAATACAAAGCAAGCACACACAAAAGGAGGACGTACTGCCGGACTAGCATAAGCGCTACCGGGGGAACCTACCTTAACAAAAACGTCTCGTGTTCATCTTCATTTTTAATCAGTTTTTGCCGGTACTGTTCACAGTCACTGTTCACATATACGGTGGTACTGTTCACGGTCACTGTTCATAATCACTGTTCACATATACAGCGGTACTGTTCACAGTTACTGTTCATAATCACTGTTCATATATACAGCGGTACTGTTCACAGTTACTGTTCACAATCACTGTTCACATATACAGTGGTACTATTCACAGTTACTGTTCACTTGCAATGTTCATATATACGGTGGTACTGTTCACAATCACTGTTCACAGTTACGATCCAATTCACCATTATTCATTGATTGATCGGTCGTCAATTATCTGTTCTAGATTTTGACACCATCAGTTTGGCGCCGTCTGTGGGAACGATAAGCTCTCTAAAGCTCTCGTTCTTTAGAAAATACAAGTGAATTTTCGGTGAAAAACTCAGAATCTGGAACATTTTTTCCGGTGAAAAACGATAAGCTCTCTATAGCCCTTCCACGTGGTTTATTGTTTATTTTCTGGAGAGAAATAAACCTGTTTTTCTTCTCAATATCATTCTCTGATTTTTTCAATCACAACAAGTGGTATCAGAGCGATTGGTTAGTGCATAGAGGCATTTTTTTCGAATTTTTCTGTTTCGGGTCAAAAAATTTTTTTGTCTCCGAATCGATTTTTGGGCACACTACTGGAAAGGTCTTGTTTCGAGGATCCCGAAAATAATTTTTTCGGAATTTTTCGAGCACGGGAAGGTCCTCAAATCTGCGGTCAAACTCTGGTCAAAGTTTCTGGAATAGTGCCGAAAAACCAGCGTCTGGAGGTTGAAGACGATCCACGTCAGCGCCACGTCATCGCCACGTCAGTGCCCAGTCAGCGCCACGTCATCGCCCAGTCAGCGCCACGTCAGCGTGACGTCAGCGCCACGTCAGCGTGACGTCAGCGCCACGTCAGCGTGACGTCAGCGCCACGTCAGCGTGCAGCCAGCGTGACGTCAGCGCACAGTCAGCGTGACGTCAGCGCACAGTCAGCGTGACGTCAGCGCACAGTCAGCGCCACGTCATCGACCAAGTAATCATTTTTGACCCCGAAGAGGTCTATCTTACCATTTTCGACCGTTCCGGACGCAACGGTGCACTCCGTTTTGTCAAATTCTGCTTCTAAATTTGACAAAGTACGAATCAAATCAGAATGGCGGCAGAAGACTCGTCATCTGGAGCTATGCTCAAACTCACAGCTACAAACTATACACTTTGGAGACCTCGGATGGAAGATCTCCTTAGTTGTAAAGATTTGTACGATCCAATCGAGTTTGAAGGTAAGAATCCTGAGCCCGCAAAAGAAAATGAATGGAAGAAAATGAATCGAAAAACGATTGGTTCAATTCGTCAATGGATCGATCACAGTGTCTTCCATCATGTTTCTGAGGAAACTGATGCATACACACTCTGGAAGAAGTTGAAGGATATGTATCAGCCCAAGACAGCTCGGAATAAAGCTTTACTAATGAGACGATTAGTAAATCTGAAGTTACGGAGTGGGAAGTCAGTTGCCGAGCATGCGAGTGAATTTCAAAGCTTGGTAAACCAATTAACATCAGTTGACTTCAAACTTGGAGATGAAGTGCAGGCTCTCCTACTTCTCAGTTCACTACCTGACAGCTGGGAAACACTTGTAATCACCCTTGGAAATTCAGCTCCGAGTGGTATACTGACCATGACAATGGTACAAGAAGCCTTGTTCAACGAAGAGGCGAGGAGGAGTGATGCAAGCTCAGATCAGACAGAAGCTTTAGTCACTGAACACCGAGGGAGATCACAAGGAAGAAATCAAGGCAGATGGAGAGGCCGGAGCAAGAGCAGAGGCAAATCAGTAGAAGGTAAAAGGGCCACATATAGTTGTTATCACTGTGGCTTAGAAGGCCATATGAAGAAGAATTGCAAGAAGCTATTACGAGAGCAGAAACAGAATAGCAAGCAATCGAAGGACAGAAACGGAGATACACTGGTTACTGTCACAGGAGAAGTGGTCTTATGCTCAAATGAGGAGGAGACATGTCTTCATACAGGAAGCCAAGATGTCGAGTGGATTGTTGATACTGCGGCATCCTATCACGTCACTCCGCACAAAGACTTCTTCACCACGTACAAAGCTGGAGACTTTGGTACAGTGAAGATGGGGAATAAGAGTTCTGCTGAGATCAAAGGGATTGGTGACATTCAAGTAAAAACGAATGTCGGATATTCAATCATATTGAAGGATGTGCGGCATGTTCCAGACCTCCGACTCAATCTACTTTCAGGGTCGGCGTTTGACAAACAAGGTTATGCAAATATGTTCAGCAATGGCACATGGAAGATGTCAATAGGTTCCTTGGTAGTCGCCCGAGGACACACATGTGGTACTCTATACAAAACACATATGAAAATATGTGAAAACAGTCTGAATGTTGTAGAGCGTGAAAAGTCCCAAAACCTATGGCACCAGAGACTCGGACATATGAGTGAGAAGGGTTTGTCTACCTTGACAAAACAGGAGCTAATCACAATTGCAAAGGATGCTACACCAGATCCTTGCAGCCACTGCTTGTTCGGTAAACAACACCGAGTCTCATTCCGTTCATCATCAGTGAGGAAATCAGAGATGTTGAGTCTGGTACACTCTGATGTTTGTGGTCCCTTGGAGGTGGAATCACTTGGTGGCAACAGGTATTTTCTAACCTTTATTGATGATGCTTCACGAAAGGTGTGGGTTTATTTCTTAAAATCGAAGGACCAGGTTCTGGATTACTTCAAAGAGTTTCATGCCATGGTAGAGCGTGAAACTGGAAAGAAGCTAAAATGCCTTCGCTCAGATAATGGAGGTGAGTACAGATCCAGAAAGTTCAAAGACTATTGCAGGAGACATGGCATTCGACATCAGAAAACGGTTCCTCGCACCCCACAACACAATGGCGTAGCCGAAAGGATGAATAGGACTATCATGGATAAGGTCCGAAGTATGATGAGCATGGCTAAATTGCCAAAGCCATTCTGGGGAGAAGCTGTTCATGCTGCCTGCTACCTGATCAATAGATCACCTTCAGTGCCGTTAAATTTTGAGATCCCGGAGAAAGTATGGTCGGGTAAGAATCCTTCTTATTCACATTTGAAAGTGTTTGGATGTTTAGCCTTTGTACATGTATCCAAAGAGCTCAGGCAGAAACTCGATGCAAGGACTACTCCATGCATCTTCATTGGCTATGGAGATGAAGAATTCGGATACAGGCTGTGGGATCCAAAGGCGAAGAAAGTTATTAGGAGCCGGGATGTAGTGTTCCATGAAAACCAGACGATTAAAGACATTGAAGAGCCAACTGTGTCTACTCAATCAAAGTCCATTGCCCAGGATATTGTTCCTGATCCAACACCTACACAACCAGTGACAGAGGATGATGAGGTGCAAGAGGAAATACCAGAAGAAGAACAGGAGGAAGAAGAAGAGGACATTGAGCAGGGGGAGACTCAATTCTCTCCACCAGAAGTTGCAGGACCATCACAAGAGTTAGATGGTGATACTCCTCCTGAAATTCAAAGTCCACAGGTTCGAAGATCTGAACGTGGAAGGATTCCGTCAACCAGATATCCAGATTCAGAGTATATTCTGCTTACGGAAGATGGGGAGCCAGAAAATTTCCAGGAAGCTATATCTCATCAAGACAACAGTAAATGGAAGGAGGCAATGGAAGATGAGATGGATTCTTTGAAGAAAAACCACACATACGAGTTGGTTGAGCTTCCAAAAGGAAAGAAGGCATTAAAGAACAAATGGGTGTTTAAGCTCAAAAAGGATGGAAGCGGAAAGGTGGTGAAGCACAAAGCCCGGATGGTGGTCAAAGGATTTCTTCAGAAGAAAGGAATTGACTTTGACGAGATATTTTCACCTGTTGTGAAGATGGCTTCAATCCGTATCATTCTTGGATTGGTAGCCAACATGGATTTGGAGCTTGAGCAGATGGATGTAAAAACAGCATTTCTTCATGGTGACTTACATGAAGAAATCTACATGAACCAGCCAGAAGGTTTTGAGGTTTCAGGGAAAGAGAACCTCGTTTGCAAGCTGAAGAAGAGTCTGTACGGTCTCAAGCAAGCACCCAGGCAGTGGTACAAGAAGTTTGACTCATTCATGAGGAGTCAAGGCTATAAGAGAACCAACGCAGATCAGTGTGTTTACATCCATAGATTTCGAGATGGAAGTTTCGTTACACTGCTGCTATATGTAGATGACATGTTGATCGTTGGACAGGATGCAACGAAAATAAGCCAGCTGAAGAAGGAGCTCTCCAAGTACTTTGATATGAAAGACTTGGGACCAGCTCAACAGATATTGGGGATGCATATAATTCGAGATAGGAAGAATCGAAGGTTATGGCTATCTCAGGAGAAGTATATTGAACGAGTGCTTGAAAGGTTCAACATGGACAAAGCCAAACCAGTTAGCATTCCATTGGGAAATCATTTCAAGCTGAGTAGAAGATTATGCCCCTCATCCAAGAAAGAGATAGAGGAGATGTCAAAAATACCATATTCCTCAGCGGTAGGAAGCTTGATGTATGCTATGGTCTGTACCAGGCCAGATATCGCCCACGCAGTAGGAGTGGTGAGCAGATTCCTTTCCAATCCAGGGAAAGAACATTGGGAGGCTGTCAAGTGGATTCTCAGGTACCTCAAGGGTACATCAAAAATGTGTTTGTGCTATGGGGGAGGTGACCCAGTCTTAGAAAGCTATACAGATTCAGATATGGCTGGAGATCTTGATGGTAGAAAATCTACATCGGGATTCCTTTACACTTATGCAGGGGGAGTTGTGTCATGGCAGTCAAGATTGCAGAAGTGCGTTGCTTTATCTACAACAGAAGCTGAGTACATTGCAATAACTGAAGCCGGTAAAGAAATGCTGTGGCTAAAGCGGTTTCTAGAAGAACTGGAAATCAAACAGAAGGAATACAAGATACATTGTGACAGTCAGAGTGCTCTGGACTTGAGCAAGAACTCAATGTATCATTCCCGTACAAAGCACATCGACACTCGGTATCATTGGATACGGGAAGTTATGGACAGACAGCTACTGAGACTTGTGAAGATCCACACAAAGGACAATCCAGCAGACATGTTAACAAAAGCGGTTCCTCGAGAGAAGCAAGAATTATGCAGAGACATAATTGGGATGGATTGCAGATGACATATGCTTCTAAATGCAACTGGAGGGGGAGAATTGAAAGAAAAATCCAGCTCCATCTAGAAGCTCAATCTAGAAGGATGGCTAGTCTTAATTTTTATGCTACCTAACTTGGTGGAAATATTGGCAAAGTTGGCAACTTTGTCAATGGTGGAGAAGGAATGGCATTGGAGAGAGACACTCTTAAGACTAGCCATGTATTCCTTCTGTTTGATTTCCAGTTCTTCTAGAAACCGCTTTAGCCACAGCATTTCTTTACCGGCTTCAGTTATTGCAATGTACTCAGCTTCTGTTGTAGATAAAGCAACGCACTTCTGCAATCTTGACTGCCATGACACAACTCCCCCTGCATAAGTGTAAAGGAATCCCGATGTAGATTTTCTACCATCAAGATCTCCAGCCATATCTGAATCTGTATAGCTTTCTAAGACTGGGTCACCTCCCCCATAGCACAAACACATTTTTGATGTACCCTTGAGGTACCTGAGAATCCACTTGACAGCCTCCCAATGTTCTTTCCCTGGATTGGAAAGGAATCTGCTCACCACTCCTACTGCGTGGGCGATATCTGGCCTGGTACAGACCATAGCATACATCAAGCTTCCTACCGCTGAGGAATATGGTATTTTTGACATCTCCTCTATCTCTTTCTTGGATGAGGGCATAATCTTCTACTCAGCTTGAAATGATTTCCCAATGGAATGCTAACTGGTTTGGCTTTGTCCATGTTGAACCTTTCAAGCACTCGTTCAATATACTTCTCCTGAGATAGCCATAACCTTCGATTCTTCCTATCTCGAATTATATGCATCCCCAATATCTGTTGAGCTGGTCCCAAGTCTTTCATATCAAAGTACTTGGAGAGCTCCTTCTTCAGCTGGCTTATTTTCGTTGCATCCTGTCCAACGATCAACATGTCATCTACATATAGCAGCAGTGTAACGAAACTTCCATCTCGAAATCTATGGATGTAAACACACTGATCTGCGTTGGTTCTCTTATAGCCTTGACTCCTCATGAATGAGTCAAACTTCTTGTACCACTGCCTGGGTGCTTGCTTGAGACCGTACAGACTCTTCTTCAGCTTGCAAACGAGGTTCTCTTTCCCTGAAACCTCAAAACCTTCTGGCTGGTTCATGTAGATTTCTTCATGTAAGTCACCATGAAGAAATGCTGTTTTTACATCCATCTGCTCAAGCTCCAAATCCATGTTGGCTACCAATCCAAGAATGATACGGATTGAAGCCATCTTCACAACAGGTGAAAATATCTCGTCAAAGTCAATTCCTTTCTTCTGAAGAAATCCTTTGACCACCATCCGGGCTTTGTGCTTCACCACCTTTCCGCTTCCATCCTTTTTGAGCTTAAACACCCATTTGTTCTTTAATGCCTTCTTTCCTTTTGGAAGCTCAACCAACTCGTATGTGTGGTTTTTCTTCAAAGAATCCATCTCATCTTCCATTGCCTCCTTCCATTTACTGTTGTCTTGATGAGATATAGCTTCCTGGAAATTTTCTGGCTCCCCATCTTCCGTAAGCAGAATATACTCTGAATCTGGATATCTGGTTGACGGAATCCTTCCACGTTCAGATCTTCGAACCTGTGGACTTTGAATTTCAGGAGGAGTATCACCATCTAACTCTTGTGATGGTCCTGCAACTTCTGGTGGAGAGAATTGAGTCTCCCCCTGCTCAATGTCCTCTTCTTCTTCCTCCTGTTCTTCTTCTGGTATTTCCTCTTGCACCTCATCATCCTCTGTCACTGGTTGTGTAGGTGTTGGATCAGGAACAATATCCTGGGCAATGGACTTTGATTGAGTAGACACAGTTGGCTCTTCAATGTCTTTAATCGTCTGGTTTTCATGGAACACTACATCCCGGCTCCTAATAACTTTCTTCGCCTTTGGATCCCACAGCCTGTATCCGAATTCTTCATCTCCATAGCCAATGAAGATGCATGGAGTAGTCCTTGCATCGAGTTTCTGCCTGAGCTCTTTGGATACATGTACAAAGGCTAAACATCCAAACACTTTCAAATGTGAATAAGAAGGATTCTTACCCGACCATACTTTCTCCGGGATCTCAAAATTTAACGGCACTGAAGGTGATCTATTGATCAGGTAGCAGGCAGCATGAACAGCTTCTCCCCAGAATGGCTTTGGCAATTTAGCCATGCTCATCATACTTCGGACCTTATCCATGATAGTCCTATTCATCCTTTCGGCTACGCCATTGTGTTGTGGGGTGCGAGGAACCGTTTTCTGATGTCGAATGCCATGTCTCCTGCAATAGTCTTTGAACTTTCTGGATCTGTACTCACCTCCATTATCTGAGCGAAGGCATTTTAGCTTCTTTCCAGTTTCACGCTCTACCATGGCATGAAACTCTTTGAAGTAATCCAGAACCTGGTCCTTCGATTTTAAGAAATAAACCCACACCTTTCGTGAAGCATCATCAATAAAGGTTAGAAAATACCTGTTGCCACCAAGTGATTCCACCTCCAAGGGACCACAAACATCAGAGTGTACCAGACTCAACATCTCTGATTTCCTCACTGATGATGAACGGAATGAGACTCGGTGTTGTTTACCGAACAAGCAGTGGCTGCAAGGATCTGGTGTAGCATCCTTTGCAATTGTGATTAGCTCCTGTTTTGTCAAGGTAGACAAACCCTTCTCACTCATATGTCCGAGTCTCTGGTGCCATAGGTTTTGGGACTTTTCACGCTCTACAACATTCAGACTGTTTTCACATATTTTCATATGTGTTTTGTATAGAGTACCACATGTGTGTCCTCGGGCGACTACCAAGGAACCTATTGACATCTTCCATGTGCCATTGCTGAACATATTTGCATAACCTTGTTTGTCAAACGCCGACCCTGAAAGTAGATTGAGTCGGAGGTCTGGAACATGCCGCACATCCTTCAATATGATTGAATATCCGACATTCGTTTTTACTTGAATGTCACCAATCCCTTTGATCTCAGCAGAACTCTTATTCCCCATCTTCACTGTACCAAAGTCTCCAGCTTTGTACGTGGTGAAGAAGTCTTTGTGCGGAGTGACGTGATAGGATGCCGCAGTATCAACAATCCACTCGACATCTTGGCTTCCTGTATGAAGACATGTCTCCTCCTCATTTGAGCATAAGACCACTTCTCCTGTGACAGTAACCAGTGTATCTCCGTTTCTGTCCTTCGATTGCTTGCTATTCTGTTTCTGCTCTCGTAATAGCTTCTTGCAATTCTTCTTCATATGGCCTTCTAAGCCACAGTGATAACAACTATATGTGGCCCTTTTACCTTCTACTGATTTGCCTCTGCTCTTGCTCCGGCCTCTCCATCTGCCTTGATTTCTTCCTTGTGATCTCCCTCGGTGTTCAGTGACTAAAGCTTCTGTCTGATCTGAGCTTGCATCACTCCTCCTCGCCTCTTCGTTGAACAAGGCTTCTTGTACCATTGTCATGGTCAGTATACCACTCGGAGCTGAATTTCCAAGGGTGATTACAAGTGTTTCCCAGCTGTCAGGTAGTGAACTGAGAAGTAGGAGAGCCTGCACTTCATCTCCAAGTTTGAAGTCAACTGATGTTAATTGGTTTACCAAGCTTTGAAATTCACTCGCATGCTCGGCAACTGACTTCCCACTCCGTAACTTCAGATTTACTAATCGTCTCATTAGTAAAGCTTTATTCCGAGCTGTCTTGGGCTGATACATATCCTTCAACTTCTTCCAGAGTGTGTATGCATCAGTTTCCTCAGAAACATGATGGAAGACACTGTGATCGATCCATTGACGAATTGAACCAATCGTTTTTCGATTCATTTTCTTCCATTCATTTTCTTTTGCGGGCTCAGGATTCTTACCTTCAAACTCGATTGGATCGTACAAATCTTTACAACTAAGGAGATCTTCCATCCGAGGTCTCCAAAGTGTATAGTTTGTAGCTGTGAGTTTGAGCATAGCTCCAGATGACGAGTCTTCTGCCGCCATTCTGATTTGATTCGTACTTTGTCAAATTTAGAAGCAGAATTTGACAAAACGGAGTGCACCGTTGCGTCCGGAACGGTCGAAAATGGTAAGATAGACCTCTTCGGGGTCAAAAATGATTACTTGGCCGATGACGTGGCGCTGACTGTGCGCTGACGTCACGCTGACTGTGCGCTGACGTCACGCTGACTGTGCGCTGACGTCACGCTGGCTGCACGCTGACGTGGCGCTGACGTCACGCTGACGTGGCGCTGACGTCACGCTGACGTGGCGCTGACGTCACGCTGACGTGGCGCTGACTGGGCGATGACGTGGCGCTGACTGGGCGATGACGTGGCGATGAATGGGCACTGACGTGGCGATGACGTGGCGCTGACGTGGATCGTCTTCAACCTCCAGACGCTGGTTTTTCGGCACTATTCCAGAAACTTTGACCAGAGTTTGACCGCAGATTTGAGGACCTTCCCGTGCTCGAAAAATTCCGAAAAAATTATTTTCGGGATCCTCGAAACAAGACCTTTCCAGTAGTGTGCCCAAAAATCGATTCGGAGACAAAAAAAATTTTTGACCCGAAACAGAAAAATTCGAAAAAAATGCCTCTATGCACTAACCAATCGCTCTGATACCACTTGTTGTGATTGAAAAAATCAGAGAATGATATTGAGAAGAAAAACAGGTTTATTTCTCTCCAGAAAATAAACAATAAGAATTACAACAAGAATTCTTTACAAAAAAAAACTTCTCACAAATGGGGATTCAGAATTCCTTACCAGAGTTGCTGCCGAGCTCCCTCCAACGTGGCCTATGGTTTTCATCATTTCGGCCAGCTGGGCTTTCATTTCTGATATGAGCCTCTCCTCTACTTCTTCAACAGAGCTCTTGTTCGAGATCCTATCGAACACAGACCCTCGAGGTCTGGCATTGGTCTCCAGAACTGGTGGAATAGGGGGGCGACCTCCTCTACTCACACTTTGTCTTTGAGTATCTCCTTCGGAGCGTTTTTCTCGAACAACATTAACTTGTGGATTTCTTTTTGGAGATGGTAGGGGAGCTGTAACAGAGAACTCATCATAAGAATCTCCTTGTTCAGAACTGGATTGGTCGGCATCAGACCCACTGGGCCTGCTTCGATTCCTCCTATACCTCCGGCGGCGTTCTCTCAGCCTTTTAATGGCTGGGATTCGCGCAGGGGATAGGGGAGCCGGTGCAGAAACAGGGGTCGGAGGCGATCCATCTCTTGAACTGTACGAAGGGGATTCTCTTTGAGCCATCAATCTGTCAATCCGGACCTGGAGAGCAGTTTGTTGAGCCATTAAGGCTATCAGGGGTCTGTTTGGGTGGTGTCTCCTGACTGGGACATGGTGAATGTATGGTTTTTGGATTTTTTTAGAAGCGTGTGACTTTAAGGAAATGTCTTTCCCACAGACGGCGCCAAACTGATGGTGTCAAAATCTAGAACAGATAATTGACGACCGACCAATCAATGAATAATGGTGAATTGGATCGTAACTGTGAACAGTGATTGTGAACAGTACCACCGTATATATGAACAGTACAAGTGAACAGTAACTGTGAATAGTACCACTGTATATGTGAACAGTGATTGTGAACAGTAACTGTGAACAGTACCGCTGTATATGTGAATAGTGATTTTGAACAGTAACTGTGAACAGTACCGCTGTATATGTGAACAGTGATTATGAACAGTGACCGTGAACAGTACCACCGTATATGTGAACAGTGACTGTGAACAGTACCGGCAGAAACTGATTAAAAATGAAGATGAACACGAGACGTTTTTGTTAAGGTAGGTTCCCCCGTAGCGCTTATGCTAGTCCGGCAGTACGTCCTCCTTTTGTGTGTGCTTGCTTTGTATTAGCTCAAAGGCAATCAATTTGGATGATAATACAAGCTACCAATCTCTATCTCTTTCTCTAATTTCCTTAATTCTATTTATAAGTATAGAATTAGGATTACAAATATTTCAACAGAATAAATAATAAACTGTGTAGGAGAAAGAGCGTATAAGGATTGGTATTTTTTTGGGGTATGAAAAGAGAGAGTATAAGACCTTCAAAAATTGGCTTGTATTTAGGAAAGATGGATGGATATTGGGAGAGGAGGAAGAGATGTTTTTTGGTGTCCTTTGAATGAATGAATGAGGGGGGTATTTATAGGTAAATGTAGAAGGGCAAAAAGGTAAATTTGGTAATGTATATGATGTGTATGCTTAGGTCACATGTATTCTAGAATGTATATGATGTGTATGCTTAGGTCACATGTATTCTAGAATGTACATGATGTGTATGCTTAGGTCACATAGGTAAAAATGGTATTTTACTGGAGGTAAAAAATGGTATTTTACTGGGGGTAAAAATTGGTATTTTACTGGAGGTAAAAGTGTTGAATTACCTTTGTATGCCAATGATAAAATTAGTATTTAACCCCATCAATTGCCCCCTATCCTTATCATTTAGCTCGGATGAGCTGATTGGTGAGGATATCCTTCAACCCGCGAGCTAGTAGTAGCTTTGAGCTCTGAAGTTCGTCATGTCTTAAGCCCAAATCTTTCGTAGGTGAACAAGGTCGACAATTCGATGCCTGCAAGAGGTCTTTTGCCTGTGTTAGGTCTTTCGCCTGTGTTAGAGGTCTTTTGCCTGTGTTAGGTCTTTCGCCTTTGAGAGGTCTTTCGCCTGTGTTAGAGGTCTTTTGCCTTTTTTAGAGGTCTTTCGCCTTTTTTAGAGGTCTTTCGCCTGTGTTAGAGGTCTTTTGCCTGTGTTAGAGGTCTTTCGCCTGTGTTAGAGGTCTTTTGCCTTTTTTAGAGGTCTTTCGCCTGTGTTAGAGGTCTTTTGCCTTTTTTAGAGGTCTTTTGCCTGTGTTAGAGGTCTTTTGCCTTTGAGAGGTCTTTCGCCTGTGTTAGAGGTCTTTTGCCTTTTTTAGAGGTCTTTCGCCTGTGTTAGAGGTCTTTTGCCTTTTTTTAGAGGTCTTTTGCCTGTGTTAGAGGTCTTTTGCCTTTTTTAGAGGTCTTTCGCATGTGTTAAAGGTCTTTCGCCTGTGTTAGAGGTCCTTTTTTTATATGTACTGTTGGAACTGACCTCGCTGAATAAGCTTTTCAATTTCTTCCTTGAGCTTCTAGCAATTATTAGTCTCGTGGGCGTGGTCCTTGTGATACCGGCAGTACTGGGTAGAGTCCCTCTTCTTCTCTAGAGTGCTCATCTTCCTAGGCTTAGGCACTTCTCCTGGTTCTGATTGGGCATAGACCTCACTCAGTGGAGCTGTAAGGGGAGTGAACTTCCGGTGAGCTCTGTCCTCGCTAGATCTGAACTTTTCGGTATTCTTTTTGATCTTCTTGTTCTCCCTCTCTTGACTAGAAGAAGGGCTATGTTCCCCCTGGTGCTTGGAAGGGGGCCAGAGAGCAGAAAATCCTGACATGTTGCGTCCTTGGAGTGTCTCTTCCACCCCAATCTGTTTGTTGACCTCGTCCAGGAGCTCAGACATGGTCTTTGGAGCCATTCTAGCTAAGGTCATTAAGCAGTAGGGGGAGCTTACTCCGTTCATAAATGCGGCTACGGCTACACCTTCATTGAGATCATCGATCATGAGGCTTTCCTGGTTGAACCGGCAAACGTACTCTTTCAAGCCTTCGTTTGAACTTTGTTTGATTGTGAAGAGGTGGGTGGAAGGCTTAGATTGCTTTCTAGTCCCTAGGAAGTGAGTTACGAACTTCGTACCAAGCTCGTTCGAGCGCTGAATCGAGCCTGGGGATAGGCTGTTGCACCACATCCGAGCTGCCCCCTTGAGGGTTGTGACAAAAGCCCTGCATATGATAGCATCTGGGACACTCTGGAGCCCTATTATATTTCTAAATTGTTGCCAATGGTCCACTGGATCGGTTGAGCCATCATATGACTCTAGAGCAGGTAGTTTGAATCTGTTTGGGACTGCACATGTCTGGATGTGCGTTGCAAATGGGGATTCAGAATTCCTTACCAGAGTTGCTGCCGAGCTCCCTCCAACGTGGCCTATGGTTTTCATCATTTCGGCCAGCTGGGCTTTCATTTCTGATCTGAGCCTCTCCTCTACTTCTTCAACAGAGCTCTTGTTCGAGATCCTATCGAACACAGACCCTCGAGGTCTGGCATTGGTCTCCAGAACTGGTGGAATAGGGGGGCGACCTCCTCTACTCACACTTTGTCTTTGAGTATCTCCTTCGGAGCGTTTTTCTCGAACAACATTAACTTGTGGATTTCTTTTTGGAGATGGTAGGGGAGCTGTAACAGAGAACTCATCATAAGAATCTCCTTGTTCAGAACTGGATTGGTCGGCATCAGACCCACTGGGCCTGCTTCGATTCCTCCTATACCTCCGGCGGCGTTCTCTCAGCCTTTTAATGGCTGGGATTCGCGCAGGGGATAGGGGAGCCGGTGCAGAAACAGGGGTCGGAGGCGATCCATCTCTTGAACTGTACGAAGGGGATTCTCTTTGAGCCATCAATCTGTCAATCCGGACCTGGAGAGCAGTTTGTTGAGCCATTAAGGCTATCAGTTTGGCGCCGTCTGTGGGAAAGACATTTCCTTAAAGTCACACGCTTCTAAAAAAATCCAAAAACCATACATTCACCATGTCACTGATGGTGTCAAAATCTAGAACAGATAATTGACGACCGACCAATCAATGAATAATGGTGAATTGGATCGTAACTGTGAACAGTGATTGTGAACAGTACCACCGTATATATGAACAGTACAAGTGGACAGTAATTATGAATAGTACCACTGCATATGTGAACAGTGATTGTGAACAGTAACTGTGAACAGTACCGCTGTATATGTGAACAGTGATTATGAACAGTGACCGTGAACAGTACCGCCGTATATGTGAACAGTGACTGTGAACAGTACCGGCAGAAACTGATTAAAAATGAAGATGAACACGAGACGTTTTTGTTAAGGTAGGTTCCCCCGGTAGCGCTTATGCTAGTCCGGCAGTACGTCCTCCTTTTGTGTGTGCTTGCTTTGTATTAGCTCAAAGGCAATCAATTTGGATGATAATACAAGCTACCAATCTCTCTCTCTTTCTCTAATTTCCTTAATTCTATTTATAAGTATAGAATTAGGATTACAAATATTTCAACAGAATAAATAATAAACTGTGTAGGAGAAAGAGCGTATAAGGATTGGTATTTTTTTGGGGTATGAAAAGAGAGAGTATAAGACCTTCAAAAATTGGCTTGTATTTAGGAAAGATGGATGGATATTGGGAGAGGAGGAAGAGATGTTTTTTGGTGTGTTTTGAATGAATGAATGAGGGGGGTATTTATAGGTAAATGTAGAAGGGCAAAAAGGTAAATTTGGTAATGTATATGATGTGTATGCTTAGGTCACATGTATTCTAGAATGTATATGATGTGTATGCTTAGGTCACATGTATTCTAGAATGTACATGATGTGTATGCTTAGGTCACATAGGTAAAAATGGTATTTTACTGGAGGTAAAAAATGGTATTTTACTGGGGGTAAAAATTGGTATTTTACTGGAGGTAAAAGTGTTGAATTACCTTTGTATGCCAATGATAAAATTAGTATTTGACCCCATCAATTGCCCCCTATCCTTATCATTTAGCTCGGATGAGCTGATTGGTGAGGATATCCTTCAACCCGCGAGCTAGTAGTAGCTTTGAGCTCTGAAGTTCGTCATGTCTTAAGTCCAAATCTTTCGTAGGTGAACAAGGTCGACAATTCGATGCCTGCAAGAGGTCTTTTGCCTGTGTTAGGTCTTTCGCCTTTGAGAGGTCTTTCGCCTGTGTTAGAGGTCTTTTGCCTTTTTTAGAGGTCTTTTGCCTTTTTAGAGGTCTTTCGCCTTTTTTAGAGGTCTTTCGCCTGTGTTAGAGGTCTTTTGCCTGTGTTAGAGGTCTTTCGCCTGTGTTAGAGGTCTTTTGCCTTTTTTAGAGGTCTTTCGCCTGTGTTAGAGGTCTTTTGCCTTTTTTAGAGGTCTTTTGCCTGTGTTAGAGGTCTTTTGCCTTTGAGAGGTCTTTCGCCTGTGTTAGAGGTCTTTTGCCTTTTTTAGAGGTCTTTCGCCTGTGTTAGAGGTCTTTTGCCTTTTTTAGAGGTCTTTTGCCTATGTTAGAGGTCTTTTGCCTTTGAGAGGTCTTTTGCTTGTGTTAGAGGTCTTTTGCCTTTTTTAGAGGTCTTTTGCCTTTTTTAGAGGTCTTTCGCCTGTGTGAGAGGTCTTTCGCCTTTTGTAGAGGTCTTTCGTAAAAATGTTCAAGAGATGTTCCACTTGTGACTGTTTAAAGCATAGCCCTTATATGTCGATAGCAATTTTTTTCGAAATCCTTGGTTTCTTAAAAGGAAAATTTGTTCTTTTTGGCTAAGTCTTGAGTAGAGTCATGCCCCCTTCTGACTGAGGCAAATTCTGACAATTTTCTCATTTAAGTCCTTGGTTTTTTAAAAGGAAAATTTGTTCTTTTTGCTAAGTTTTGAGTAGAGTCTTGCTCCCTTCTAACTTAGGCAAATTGCTAAGTTTTGAGTAGAGTCTTGCTCCCTTTTAACTTAGGCAAAGTGCTGAGTTTTGAGTAGAGTCTTGCTCCCTTCTAACTTATGCAAATTCTGACAATTTTCTCATTTATTACCAAGGTTTCTTAAAAGGAAAAATTGTTCTTTTTTGCTAAGTCTTGAGTAGAGTTATGCCCTCTTCTGACTTAGACAAATTTTGACAATTTTCACATTTATTACCAGGGAACGTCAAAATCTTAATCTCTGGACCAGTGGTGTAGCAGTAGATGATCATTCTCAGCCAGATCTCTTTGGGCTGGGGTGGTCCAGCGGTTGTCTGTCGGACTTCAAAATCACATTTAGCTTTGTGGAAGTTTGATATCCGCTGAAAATTTCTTTAATTTCTTTCTTGTGATTTGTTGGATGAACTTGATAAAAATTACATTTAATTGTAATTTTTTTGGAAGCTCATCAATTTTACCTACAATAAAGATTATTGATCGTAAGAAAATGATACAACTTTAGATATATTAAAATAAAGAGAAAAAAAATCATATATGAGTTATCAAAAAATAACTTATCTCTTCTTTTGAGTTTTATCCCCTTGGGTAACCGGATTTTTGAATGATTATGCGCCCGTAAATATTGAGCTAGCATAGGCTTGCTAGATTTTCGCATTTTTTGTTGCAGCAATTTTGTATCCCCGTTTTGGACCCCAAGATGGCCAAATTTGAAAAAGGATTGAACTGGAAAGTTGTAGCTCTTGAAATTTTCTTCAAAATGGACTCCAGAATCGCATATTTGGAGTTTTGAGCACAAAGTTATGCGCCTAATAATATTGAGTCACCATAAGCCCGCGGGATTTTAGCCTTTTTCGTTCCAGAAAGTTTATATCAAAGTTTTGAACCCCGAGTTGGACGAATTTGAAGAAAGCTTGAACTTAAACGTTGTAGCTCTTGAAATTTTCCCCAAAATGGACCCCGGAATTGCATGATTTGGAGTTCTGAGCAAGAAGTTATGCCTCCGAGAATATTGAGCTACGTACACCCGCGGGATTCTGAGTTTTTCACCGAAAATTCACTTATAATTTCTAAAGAACGAGAGCTTTAGAGAGCTTATCGTTCCCACAGACGGCGCCAAACTGATGGTGTCAAAATCTAGAACAGATAATTGACGACCGACCAATCAATGAATAATGGTGAATTGGATCGTAACTGTGAACAGTGATTGTGAACAGTACCACCGTATATATGAACAGTACAAGTGGACAGTAATTATGAATAGTACCACTGCATATGTGAACAGTGATTGTGAACAGTAACTGTGAACAGTACCGCTGTATATGTGAACAGTGATTATGAACAGTGACCGTGAACAGTACCACCGTATATGTGAACAGTGACTGTGAACAGTACCGGCAGAAACTGATTAAAAATGAAGATGAACACGAGACGTTTTTGTTAAGGTAGGTTCCCCCGGTAGCGCTTATGCTAGTCCTGCAGTACGTCCTCCTTTTGTGTGTGCTTGCTTTGTATTAGCTCAAAGGCAATCAATTTGGATGATAATACAAGCTACCAATCTCTCTCTCTTTCTCTAATTTCCTTAATTCTATTTATAAGTATAGAATTAGGATTACAAATATTTCAACAGAATAAATAATAAACTGTGTAGGAGAAAGAGCGTATAAGGATTGGTATTTTTTTGGGGTATGAAAAGAGAGAGTATAAGACCTTCAAAAATTGGCTTGTATTTAGGAAAGATGGATGGATATTGGGAGAGGAGGAAGAGATGTTTTTTGGTGTGTCTTGAATGAATGAATGAGGGGGGTATTTATAGGTAAATGTAGAAGGGCAAAAAGGTAAATTTGGTAATGTATATGATGTGTATGCTTAGGTCACATGTATTCTAGAATGTATATGATGTGTATGCTTAGGTCACATGTATTCTAGAATGTACATGATGTGTATGCTTAGGTCACATAGGTAAAAATGGTATTTTACTGGAGGTAAAAAATGGTATTTTACTGGGGGTAAAAATTGGTATTTTACTGGAGCTAAAAGTGTTGAATTACCTTTGTATGCCAATGATAAAATTAGTATTTGACCCCATCAATTGCCCCCTATCCTTATCATTTAGCTCGGATGAATTAGGATTACAAAGGAAAAGGAGGACGTACTGCCGGACTAGCATAAGCGCTACCGGGGGAACCTACCTTAACAAAAACGTCTCGTGTTCATCTTCATTTTTAATCAGTTTTTGCCGGTACTGTTCACAGTCACTGTTCACATATACGGTGGTACTGTTCACGGTCACTGTTCATAATCACTGTTCACATATACAGCGGTGAACAGTGAATAATGGTTAACAGATAATTGACGACCGACCAATCAATGAATAATGGTGAATTGGATCGTAACTGTGAACAGTGATTGTGAACAGTACCACCGTATATATGAACAGTACAAGTGGACAGTAATTATGAATAGTACCACTGCATATGTGAACAGTGATTGTGAACAGTAACTGTGAACAGTACCGCTGTATATGTGAACAGTGATTATGAACAGTGACCGTGAACAGTACCACCGTATATGTGAACAGTGACTGTGAACAGTACCGGCAGAAACTGATTAAAAATGAAGATGAACACGAGACGTTTTTGTTAAGGTAGGTTCCCCCGGTAGCGCTTATGCTAGTCCGGCAGTACGTCCTCCTTTTGTGTGTGCTTGCTTTGTATTAGCTCAAAGGCAATCAATTTGGATGATAATACAAGCTACCAATCTCTCTCTCTTTCTCTAATTTCCTTAATTCTATTTATAAGTATAGAATTAGGATTACAAATATTTCAACAGAATAAATAATAAACTGTGTAGGAGAAAGAGCGTATAAGGATTGGTATTTTTTTGGGGTATGAAAAGAGAGAGTATAAGACCTTCAAAAATTGGCTTGTATTTAGGAAAGATGGATGGATATTGGGAGAGGAGGAAGAGATGTTTTTTGGTGTGTCTTGAATGAATGAATGAGGGGGGTATTTATAGGTAAATGTAGAAGGGCAAAAAGGTAAATTTGGTAATGTATATGATGTGTATGCTTAGGTCACATGTATTCTAGAATGTATATGATGTGTATGCTTAGGTCACATGTATTCTAGAATGTACATGATGTGTATGCTTAGGTCACATAGGTAAAAATGGTATTTTACTGGAGGTAAAAAATGGTATTTTACTGGGGGTAAAAATTGGTATTTTACTGGAGGTAAAAGTGTTGAATTACCTTTGTATGCCAATGATAAAATTAGTATTTGACCCCATCAATTGCCCCCTATCCTTATCATTTAGCTCGGATGAGCTGATTGGTGAGGATATCCTTCAACCCGCGAGCTAGTAGTAGCTTTGAGCTCTGAAGTTCGTCATGTCTTAAGTCCAAATCTTTCGTAGGTGAACAAGGTCGACAATTCGATGCCTGCAAGAGGTCTTTTGCCTGTGTTAGGTCTTTCGCCTTTGAGAGGTCTTTCGCCTGTGTTAGAGGTCTTTTGCCTTTTTTAGAGGTCTTTTGCCTTTTTAGAGGTCTTTCGCCTTTTTTAGAGGTCTTTCGCCTGTGTTAGAGGTCTTTTGCCTGTGTTAGAGGTCTTTCGCCTGTGTTAGAGGTCTTTTGCCTTTTTTAGAGGTCTTTCGCCTGTGTTAGAGGTCTTTTGCCTTTTTTAGAGGTCTTTTGCCTGTGTTAGAGGTCTTTTGCCTTTGAGAGGTCTTTCGCCTGTGTTAGAGGTCTTTTGCCTTTTTTAGAGGTCTTTCGCCTGTGTTAGAGGTCTTTTGCCTTTTTTAGAGGTCTTTTGCCTATGTTAGAGGTCTTTTGCCTTTGAGAGGTCTTTTGCCTGTGTTAGAGGTCTTTTGCCTTTTTTAGAGGTCTTTCGCCTGTGTTAGAGGTCTTTTGCCTTTTTTAGAGGTCTTTTGCCTATGTTAGAGGTCTTTTGCCTTTGAGAGGTCTTTTGCCTGTGTTAGAGGTCTTTTGCCTTTTTTAGAGGTCTTTTGCATTTTTTAGAGGTCTTTCGCAGAAACTGATTAAAAATAAAGATAAACACGAGGCGTTTTTTATTAAGGTAGGTTCCCCCGGTAGCGCTTATGCTAGTCCGGCAGTACGTCCTCCTTTTGTGTGTGCTTGCTTTGTATTAGCTCAAAGGCAATCAATTCGGATGATAATACAAGCTACCAATCTCTCTCTTTCTATAATTTCCTTAATTCTATTTATAAGTATAGAATTAGGATTACAATTATTTCAACATAATAAATAATAAACTGTGTAGGAGAGAGAGTGTATAAGGATTGGTATTTTTTTGGGGTATGAAAAAAGAGAGTATAAGACCCTCAAAAATTGGCTTGTATTTAGGAAAGATGGATGGATATTGGGAGAGAAGGAAGAGATGTTTTTGGTGTCTTGAATGAATGAATGAGGGGGGTATTTATAGGTAAATGTAGAAGGGCAAAAAGGTAAATTCGGTAATGTATATGATGTGTATGCTTAGGTCACATGTATTCTAGAATGTATATGATGTGTATGCTTAGGTCACATGTATTCTAGAATGTACATGATGTGTATGCTTAGGTCACATAGGTAAAAATGGTATTTTACTGGAGGTAAAAGTGTTGAATTACCTTTGTATGCCAATGATAAAATTAGTATTTAACCCCATCAATTGCCCCCTATCCTTATCATTTAGCTCGGATGAGCTGATTGGTGAGGATATCCTTCAACCCGGGAGCTAGTAGTAGCTTTGAGCTCTGAAGTTCGTCATGTCTTAAGCCCGAATCTTTCGTAGGTGAACAAGGTCGACAATTCGATGCCTGCAAGAGATCTTTTGCCTGTGTTAGAGGTCTTTTGCCTTTTTAAGAGGTCTTTTGCCTGTGTTAGATCTTTCGCCTTTGAGAGGTCTTTCGCCTGTGTTAGAGGTCTTTTGCCTTTTTTAGAGGTCTTTCGCCTGTGTTAGAGGTCTTTCGCCTTTTTTAGAGGTCTTTCGCCTGTGTTAGAGGTCTTTTGCCTTTTTAGAGGTCTTTCGCCTGTGTTAGAGGTCTTTTGCCTTTTTTAGAAGTCTTTCGCCTGTGTTAGAGGTTTTTTGCCTTTGAGAGGTCTTTCGCCTGTGTTAGAGGTCTTTTGCCTTTTTTAGAGGTCTTTCGCCTGTGTTAGAGGTCTTTTACCTTTGTTAGAGGTCTTTCGCCTGTGTTAGAGGTCTTTCGCCTGTGTTAGAGGTCTTTCGCCTTTTTTAGAGGTCTTTTGCCTGTGTTAGATCTTTCGCCTTTGAGAGGTCTTTCGCCTGTGTTAGAGGTCTTTTGCCTTTTTTAGAGGTCTTTCGCCTGTGTTAGAGGTCTTTCGCCTTTTTTAGAGGTCTTTCGCCTGTGTTAGAGGTCTTTTGCCTTTTTAGAGGTCTTTCGCCTGTGTTAGAGGTCTTTTGCCTTTTTTAGAAGTCTTTCGCCTGTGTTAGAGGTCTTTTGCCTTTGAGAGGTCTTTCGCCTGTGTTAGAGGTCTTTTGCCTTTTTTAGAGGTCTTTCGCCTGTGTTAGAGGTCTTTTACCTTTGTTAGAGGTCTTTCGCCTGTGTTAGAGGTCTTTCGCCTTTTTTAGAGGTCTTTTGCCTGTATTAGAGGTCTTTTGCCTTTTTAAGAGGTCTTTCGCCTGTGTTAGAGGTCTTTTGCCTTTGAGAGGTCTTTCGCCTGTGTTAGAGGTCTTTTGCCTTTTTTAGAGGTCTTTCGCCTGTGTTAGAGGTCTTTTACCTTTGTTAGAGGTCTTTCGCCTGTGTTAGAGGTCTTTCGCCTGTGTTAGAGGTCTTTCGCCTTTTTTAGAGGTCTTTTGCCTGTATTAGAGGTCTTTCGTCAAAATCTAGAACTGATGGTGTCAAAATCTAGAACAGATAATTGACGACCGACCAATTAATGAATAATGGTGAATTAGAGGTTTAATATTGAATTGTAACTGTGAATAGTGATTGTGAACAGTATCACCGTATATGTGAACAGTGATTGTGAACAGTATCACTGTATATATGAACAGTGGTTATGAACAGTAGTTATGAACAGTAAATGTGAACAGTACCTCTGAACAGTACCTGTGAACAGTGACTCTGAACAGTATCTGTGAACAGTGACCGTGAACAGTACCATCGTATATGTGAACAGTGACTGTGAACAGTACCGGCAGAAACTGATTAAAAATAAAGATGAACACGAGGCTTTTTTTATTAAGGTAGGTTCCCCCGGTAGCGCTTATGCTAGTCCGGCAGTACGTCCTCCTTTTGTGTGTGCTTTCTTTGTATTAGCTCAAAGGCAATCAATTCGGATGATAATACAAGCTACCAATCTCTCTCTTTCTATAATTTCCTTAATTCTATTTATAAGTATAGAATTAGGATTACAATTATTTCAACAGAATAAATAATAAACTGTGTAGGAGAGAGAGTGTATAAGGATTGGTATTTTTTTGGGGTATGAAAAGAGAGAGTATAAGACCCTCAAAAATTGGCTTGTATTTAGGAAAGATGGATGGATATTGGGAGAGAAGGAAGAGATGTTTTTGGTGTGTCTTGAATGAATGAATGAGGGGGGTATTTATAGGTAAATGTAGAAGGGCAAAAAGGTAAATTTGGTAATGTATATGATGTGTATGCTTAGGTCACATGTATTCTAGAATGTATATGATGTGTATGCTTAGGTCACATGTATTCTAGAATGTACATGATGTGTATGCTTAGGTCACATAGGTAAAAATGGTATTTTACTGGAGGTAAAAGTGTTGAATTACCTTTGTATGCCAATGATAAAATTAGTATTTAACCCCATCAATTGCCCCCTATCCTTATCATTTAGCTCGGATGAGCTGATTGGTGAGGATATCCTTCAACCCGGAGCTAGTAGTAGCTTTGAGCTCTGAAGTTCGTCATGTCTTAAGCCCGAATCTTTCGTAGGTGAACAAGGTCGACAATTCGATGCCTGCAAGAGGTCTTTTGCCTGTGTTAAAGGTCTTTTTCCTTTTTAAGAGGTCTTTTGCCTGTGTTAGGTCTTTCGCCTTTGAGAGGTCTTTCGCCTGTGTTAGAGGTCTTTTGCCTTTTTTAGAGGTCTTTCGCCTGTGTTAGAGGTCTTTCGCCTTTTTTAGAGGTCTTTCGCCTGTGTTAGAGGTCTTTTGCCTTTTTAGAGGTCTTTCGCCTGTGTTAGAGGTCTTTCGCCTGTGTTAGAGGTCTTTTGCCCGTGTTAGAGGTCTTTTGCCTTTGAGAGGTCTTTCGCCTGTGTTAGAGGTCTTTTGCCTTTTTTAGAGGTCTTTCGCCTGTGTTAGAGGTCTTTCGCCTGTGTTAGAGGTCTTTTACCTTTGTTAGAGGTCTTTCGCCTGTGTTAGAGGTCTTTCGCCTGTGTTAGAGGTCTTTTGCCTTTTTTAGAGGTCTTTTGCCTGTATTAGAGGTCTTTTGCCTTTTTAAGAGGTCTTTCGCCTGTGTTAGAGGTCTTTTGCCTTTGTTAGAGGTCTTTTGCCTGTGTTAGAGGTCTTTTGCCTTTTTTAGAGGTCTTTGCCTTTGAGAGGTCTTTCGCCTGTGTTCTGATTAGGCATAGACCTCGCTCAGTGGAGCTGTAAGGGGAGTGAACTTCCGGTGAGCTCTGTCCTCGCTAGATCTGAACTTTTCGGTATTCTTTTTGATCTTCTTGTTCTCCCTCTCTTAACTAGAAGAAGGGCTATGTTCCCCCTGGCGCTTGGAAGGGGGTCAGAGAGCAGAAAATCTTGACATGTTGCGTCCTTGGAGTGTTTCTTCCACCCCAATCTGTTTGTTGACCTCGTCCAGGAGCTCAGACATGGTCTTTGGAGCCATTCTAGCTAAGGTCATTAAGCAGTAGGGGGAGCTTACTCCGTTCATAAATGCGGCTACGGCTACACCTTCATTGAGATCATCGATCATGAGGCTTTCCTGGTTGAACCGGCAAGCGTACTCTTTCAAGCCTTCGTTTGAACTTTGTTTGATTGTGAAGAGGTGGGTGGAAGGCTTAGACTGCTTTCTAGTCCCTAGGAAGTGAGTTACGAACTTCGTACCAAGCTCGTTCGAGCTCTGAATCGAGCCTGGGGATAGGCTGTTGCACCACATCCGAGCTGCCCCCTTGAGGGTTGTGACAAAAGCCCTGCATATGATACCATCTGGGACACTCTGGAGCCCTATTATATTTCTAAATTGCTGCCAATGGTCCACTGGATCGGTTGAGCCATCATATGACTCTAGAGCAGGTAGTTTCAATCTGTTTGGGACTGCACATGTCTGGATGTGCGTTGCAAATGGGGATTCAGAATTCCTTACCAAAGTTGCTGCCGAGCTCCCTCCAACGTGGCCTATAGTTTTCATCATTTCGGCCAGCTGGGCTTTCATTTCTGATCTGAGCCTCTCCTCTACTTCTTCAACAGAGCTCTTGTTCGAGATCCTATCGAACACAGACCCTCGAGGTCTGGTATTGGTCTCCAGAACTGGTGGAATAGGGGGGCGACCTCCTCTGCTCACACTTTGTCTTTGAGCATCTCCTTCGGAGCGTTTTTCTCGAACAACATTAACTTGTGGATTTCTTTTTGGAGATGGTAGGGGAGCTGTAACAGAGAACTCATCATAAGAATCTCCTTGTTCAGAACTGGATTGGTCGGCATCAGACCCACTGGGCCTGCTTCGATTCCTCATATACCTCCGGCGGCGTTCTCTCAGCCTTTTAATGGCTGGGATTCGCATAGGGGATAGGGGAGCCGGTGCAGAAACAGGGGTCGGAGGCGATCCATCTCTTGAACTGTACGAATGAGATTCTCTTTGAGCCATCAATCTGTCAATCCGGACCTGGAGAGCAGTTTGTTGAGCCATTAAGGCTATCAGGGGGTCTGTTTGGTTGGTGTCTCCTGACTGGGACATGGTGAATGTATGGTTTTTGGCTTTTTGAGAAGCGTGTGACTTTAAGGAAATGTCTTTCCCACAGACGGCGCCAAACTGATGGTGTCAAAATCTAGAACAGATAATTGACGACCGACCAATCAATGAATAATGGTGAATTAGAGGTTTAATATTGAATTGTAACTGTGAATAGTGATTGTGAACAGTATCATCGTATATGTGAACAGTGATTGTGAACAGTATCACCGTATATGTGAACAGTGGTTATGAACAGTGATCGTGAACAGTACCACCGTATATGTGAACAGTACCGGCAGAAACTGATTAAAAATAAAGATGAACACGAGACGTTTTTTATTAAGGTAGGTTCCCCCGGTAGCGCTTATGCTAATCCGGCAGTACGTCCTCCTTTTGTGTGTGCTTGCTTTTATTAGCTCAAAGGCAATCAATTCGGATGATAATACAAGCTACCAATCTCTCTCTTTCTTTCTATAATTTCCTTAATTCTATTTATAAGTATAGAATTAGGATTACAACTATTTCAACAGAATAAATAATAAACTGTGTAGGAGAGAGAGTGTATAAGGATTGGTATTTTTTTTGGGGTATGAAAAGAGAGAGTATAAGACCCTCAAAAATTGGCTTGTATTTAGGAAAGAGGGATGGATATTGGGAGAGAAGGAAGAGATGTTTTTGGTGTGTCTTGAATGAATGAATGAGGGGGGTATTTATAGGTAAATGTAGAAGGGTATAAAGGTAAATTTGGTAATGTATATGATGTGTATGCTTAGGTCACATGTATTCTAGAATGTATATGATGTGTATGCTTAGGTCACATGTATTCTAGAATGTACATGATGTGTATGCTTAGGTCACATAGGTAAAAATGGTATTTTACTGGAGGTAAAAAATGGTATTTTACTGGAGGTAAAAATGTTGAATTACCTTTGTATGCCAATGATAAAATTAGTATTTAACCCCATCAATTGCCCCCTATCCTTATCATTTTGCTCGGATGAGCTGATTGGTGAGGATATCCTTCAACCCGGGAGCTAGTAGTAGCTTTAAGCTCTGAAGTTCGTCATGTCTTAAGCCCGAATCTTTCGTAGGTGAACAAGGTCGACAATTTGATGCCTGCAAAAGGTCTTTTTTCTGTGTTAGGTCTTTCGCCTTTGAGAGGTCTTTCGCCTGTATTAGAGGTCTTTTGCCTTTTTTAGAGGTCTTTCGCCTGTGTTACAGGTCTTTCGCCTTTTTTAGAGGTCTTTCGCCTGTGTTAGAGGTCTGTTGCCTTTTTAGAGGTCTTTTGCCTGTGTTAAAGGTTTTTTTGCCTTTTTTAGAGGTCTTTCGCCTGTGTTAGAGGTCTTTTGCCTTTTTTAGAGGTCTTTTGCCTGTGTTAGAGGTCTTTTGCCTTTGAGAGGTCTTTCGCCTGTGTTAGAGGTCTTTTGCCTTTTTTAGAGGTCTTTCGCCCGTGTTAGAGGTCTTTTGCCTTTTTAGAGGTCTTTCGCCTGTGTTAGAGGTCTTTTGCCTTTTTTAGAGGTCTTTCGCCTGTGTTAGAGGTCTTTCGCCTGTGTTAGAGGTCTTTCGCCTGTGTTAGAGGTCTTTCGCCTGTGTTAGAGGTCTTTTGCCTTTTTTAGAGGTCTTTTGCCTGTATTAGAGGTCTTTTGCCTTTTTAAGAGGTCTTTCGCCTGTGTTAGAGGTCTTTTGCCTTTGTTAGAGGTCTTTTGCCTTTTTTAGAGGTCTTTGCCTTTGAGAGGTCTTTCGCCTGTGTTCTGATTAGGCATAGACCTCGCTCAGTGGAGCTGTAAGGGGAGTGAACTTCCGGTGAGCTCTGTCCTCGCTAGATCTGAACTTTTCGGTATTCTTTTTGATCTTCTTGTTCTCCCTCTCTTAACTAGAAGAAGGGCTATGTTCCCCCTGGCGCTTGGAAGGGGGTCAGAGAGCAGAAAATCTTGACATGTTGCGTCCTTGGAGTGTTTCTTCCACCCCAATCTGTTTGTTGACCTCGTCCAGGAGCTCAGACATGGTCTTTGGAGCCATTCTAGCTAAGGTCATTAAGCAGTAGGGGGAGCTTACTCCGTTCATAAATGCGGCTACGGCTACACCTTCATTGAGATCATCGATCATGAGGCTTTCCTGGTTGAACCGGCAAGCGTACTCTTTCAAGCCTTCGTTTGAACTTTGTTTGATTGTGAAGAGGTGGGTGGAAGGCTTAGACTACTTTCTAGTCCCTAGGAAGTGAGTTACGAACTTCGTACCAAGCTCGTTCGAGCTCTGAATCGAGCCTGGGGATAGGCTGTTGCACCACATCCGAGCTGCCCCCTTGAGGGTTGTGACAAAAGCCCTGCATATGATACCATCTGGGACACTCTGGAGCCCTATTATATTTCTAAATTGCTGCCAATGGTCCACTGGATCGGTTGAGCCATCATATGACTCTAGAGCAGGTAGTTTGAATCTGTTTGGGACTGCACATGTCTGGATGTGCGTTGCAAATGGGGATTCAGAATTCCTTACCAGAGTTGCTGCCGAGCTCCCTCCAACGTGGCTTATGGTTTTCATCATTTCGGCCAGCTGGACTTTCATTTCTGATCTGAGCCTCTCCTCTACTTCTTCAACAGAGCTCTTGTTCGAGATCCTATCGAACACAGACCCTCGAGGTCTGGCATTGGTCTTCAGAACTGGTGGAATAGGGGGGCGACCTCCTCTGCTCACACTTTGTCTTTGAGCATCTCCTTCGGAGCGTTTTTCTCGAACAACATTAACTTATGGATTTCTTTTTGGAGATGGTGGGGGAGCTGTAACAGAGAACTCATCATAAGAATCTCCTTGTTCAGAACTGGATTGGTCGGCATCATACCCACTGGCCCTGCTTCGATTCCACCTATACCTCCGGCGGCATTCTCTCAGCCTTTTAATGGCTGGGATTCGCGTAGGGGATAGGGGAGCCGGTGCAGAAACAGGGGTCGGAGGCGATCCATCTCTTGAACTGTACGAAGGGAATTCTCTTTGAGCCATCAATCTGTCAATCCGGACCTGGAGAGCAGTTTGTTGAGCCATTAAGGCTATCAGGGGGTCTGTTTGGGTGGTGTCTCCTGACTGGGACATGGTGAATGTATGGTTTTGGCTTTTTTTAGAAGCGTGTGACTTTAAGGAAATGTCTTTCCCACAGACGGCGCCAAACTGATGGTGTCAAAATCTCTGAACAGTACCTGTGAACAGTGACTCTGAACAGTATCTGTGAACAGTGACCGTGAACAGTACCATCGTATATGTGAACAGTGACTGTGAACAGTACCGGCAGAAACTGATTAAAAATAAAGATGAACACGAGGCTTTTTTTATTAAGGTAGGTTCCCCCGGTAGCGCTTATGCTAGTCCGGCAGTACGTCCTCCTTTTGTGTGTGCTTTCTTTGTATTAGCTCAAAGGCAATCAATTCGGATGATAATACAAGCTACCAATCTCTCTCTTTCTATAATTTCCTTAATTCTATTTATAAGTATAGAATTAGGATTACAATTATTTCAACAGAATAAATAATAAACTGTGTAGGAGAGAGAGTGTATAAGGAAAGATGGATGGATATTGGGAGAGAAGGAAGAGATGTTTTTGGTGTGTATGCTTAGGTCACATGTATTCTAGAATGTATATGATGTGTATGCTTAGGTCACATGTATTCTAGAATGTACATGATGTGTATGCTTAGGTCACATAGGTAAAAATGGTATTTTACTGGAGGTAAAAGTGTTGAATTACCTTTGTATGCCAATGATAAAATTAGTATTTAACCCCATCAATTGCCCCCTATCCTTATCATTTAGCTCGGATGAGCTGATTGGTGAGGATATCCTTCAACCCGGGAGCTAGTAGTAGCTTTGAGCTCTGAAGTTCGTCATGTCTTAAGCCCGAATCTTTCGTAGGTGAACAAGGTCGACAATTCGATGCCTGCAAGAGGTCTTTTGCCTGTGTTAAAGGTCTTTTGCCTTTTTAAGAGGTCTTTTGCCTGTGTTAGGTCTTTCGCCTTTGAGAGGTCTTTCGCCTGTGTTAGAGGTCTTTTGCCTTTTTTAGAGGTCTTTCGCCTGTGTTAGAGGTCTTTCGCCTTTTTTAGAGGTCTTTCGCCTGTGTTAGAGGTCTTTTGCCTTTTTAGAGGTCTTTCGCCTGTGTTAGAGGTCTTTCGCCTGTGTTAGAGGTCTTTTGCCTGTGTTAGAGGTCTTTTGCCTTTGAGAGGTCTTTCGCCTGTGTTAGAGGTCTTTTGCCTTTTTTAGAGGTCTTTCGCCTGTGTTAGAGGTCTTTCGCCTGTGTTAGAGGTCTTTTACCTTTCGCCTTGTTAGAGGTCTTTTGCCTGTCTTTCGCCTGTGTTAGAGGTCTTTCGCCTGTGTTAGAGGTCTTTTGCCTTTTTTAGAGGTCTTTTGCCTGTATTAGAGGTCTTTTGCCTTTTTAAGAGGTCTTTCGCCTGTGTTAGAGGTCTTTTGCCTTTGTTAGAGGTCTTTTGCCTGTGTTAGAGGTCTTTTGCCTTTTTTAGAGGTCTTTGCCTTTGAGAGGTCTTTCGCCTGTGTTCTGATTAGGCATAGACCTCGCTCAGTGGAGCTGTAAGGGGAGTGAACTTCCGGTGAGCTCTGTCCTCGCTAGATCTGAACTTTTCGGTATTCTTTTTGATCTTCTTGTTCTCCCTCTCTTAACTAGAAGAAGGGCTATGTTCCCCCTGGCGCTTGGAAGGGGGTCAGAGAGCAGAAAATCTTGACATGTTGCGTCCTTGGAGTGTTTCTTCCACCCCAATCTGTTTGTTGACCTCGTCCAGGAGCTCAGACATGGTCTTTGGAGCCATTCTAGCTAAGGTCATTAAGCAGTAGGGGGAGCTTACTCCGTTCATAATTGCGGCTACGGCTACACCTTCATTGAGATCATCGATCATGAGGATTTCCTGGTTGAACCGGCAAGCGTACCCTTTCAAGCCTTCGTTTGAACTGTTCGCCTGTGTTACAGTGACCGTGTAGCAGTGTCAAAATCTAGAACAGATAATTGACGACCGACCAATCAATGAATAATGGTGAATTGGATCGTAACTGTGAACAGTGATTGTGAACAGTACCACCGTATATATGAACAGTGCAAGTGAACAGTAACTGTGAATAGTACCACTGTATATGTGAACAGTGATTGTGAACAGTAACTGTGAACAGTACCGCTGTATATGTGAACAGTGATTTTGAACAGTAACTGTGAACAGTACCGCTGTATATGTGAACAGTGATTATGAACAGTGACCGTGAACAGTACCACCGTATATGTGAACAGTGACTGTGAACAGTACCGGCAGAAACTGATTAAAAATGAAGATGAACACGAGACGTTTTTGTTAAGGTAGGTTCCCCCGGTAGCGCTTATGCTAGTCCGGCAGTACGTCCTCCTTTTGTGTGTGCTTGCTTTGTATTAGCTCAAAGGCAATCAATTTGGATGATAATACAAGCTACCAATCTCTCTCTCTTTCTATAATTTCCTTAATTCTATTTATAAGTATAGAATTAGGATTACAAATATTTCAACAGAATAAATAATAAACTGTGTAGGAGAGAGAGCGTATAAGGATTGGTATTTTTTTTGGGGTATGAAAAGAGAGAGTATAAGACCCTCAAAAATTGGCTTGTATTTAGGAAAGATGGATGGATATTGGGAGAGGAGGAAGAGATGTTTTTTGGTGTGTTTCGAATGAATGAATGAGGGGGGTATTTATAGGTAAATGTAGAAGGGCAAAAAGGTAAATTTGGTAATGTATATGATGTATATGCTTAGGTCACATGTATTCTAGAATGTATATGATGTGTATGCTTAGGTCACATGTATTCTAGAATGTACATGATGTGTATGCTTAGGTCACATAGGTAAAAATGGTATTTTACTGGAGGTAAAAAATGGTATTTTACTGGAGGTAAAAATTGGTATTTTACTGGAGGTAAAAGTGTTGAATTACCTTTGTATGCCAATGATAAAATTAGTATTTATAGGTAAATGTAGAAGGGCAAAAAGGTAAATTTGGTAATGTATATGATGTATATGCTTAGGTCACATGTATTCTAGAATGTATATGATGTGTATGCTTAGGTCACATGTATTCTAGAATGTACATGATGTGTATGCTTAGGTCACATAGGTAAAAATGGTATTTTACTGGAGGTAAAAAATGGTATTTTACTGGAGGTAAAAGTGTTGAATTACCTTTGTATGCCAATGATAAAATTAGTATTTAACCCCATCAATTGCCCCCTATCCTTATCATTTAGCTCGGATGAGCTGATTGGTGAGGATATCCTTCAACCCAGGAGCTAGTAGTAACTTTTGAGCTCTGAAGTTTGTGATGTCTTAAGCCTGAATCCTTCATAGGTGAACAAGGTCGACAATTCGATGCCTGCAAGAGGTCTTTTGCCTGTGTTAGGTCTTTCGCCTGTGTTAGAGGTCTTTCGCCTGTGTTAGAGGTCTTTTGCCTTTTTTAGAGGTCTTTCGCCTGTGTTAGAGGTCTTTTGCCTTTTTTAGAGGTCTTTTGCCTGTGTTAGAGGTCTTTCGCCTGTGTTAGAGGTCTTTTGCCTTTTTTAGAGGTCTTTCGCCTGTGTTAGAGGTCTTTTGCCTTTTTTAGAGGTCTTTCGCCTCTGTTAGAGGTCTTTATAATGTGCACCTCTAGTGAGGGTTTTGTAAAAATGTTCCAGAGATGTTCCACTTGTGACTGTTTAAAGCATAGCCCTTATATGTTGATAACAATTTTTTTTTCGAAACCCTTGGTTTTTTAAAAGGAAAATTTGTTCTTTTTGGCTAAGCCTTGAGTAGAGTCATGCCCCCTTCTGACTGAGGCAAATTCTAACAATTTTCTCATTTAAGTCCTTGGTTTTTTAAAAGGAAAATTTGTTCTTTTTGCTAAGTTTTGAGTAGAGTCTTGCTCCCTTCTAACTTAGGCAAATTGCTAAGTTTTGAGTAGAGTCTTGCTCCCTTCTAACTTATGCAAATTCTGACAATTTTCTCATTTATTACCAAGGTTTCTTAAAAGAAAAATTTGTTCTTTTTTGCTAAGTCTTGAGTAGAGCTATGCCCTCTTCTGACTTAGACAAATTTTGACAATTTTCTCATTTATTACCAGGGAACGTCAAAATCTTAATCTCTAAACCAGTGGTGTAGCAGTAGATGATCATTTTCAGCCAGATCTCTTTGCGCTGGGGTGGTCCAGCGGTTGTCTGTCGGACTTCAAAATCACATTTAGCTTTGTGGAAGTTTGATATCCGCTGAAAATTTCTTTAATTTCTTTCTTGTGGTTTGTTGGATGAACTTGATAAAAATTACATTCAATTGTAATTTGTTTGGAAGCTCATCAATTTTACCTACAATAAAGATTATTGATCGTAAGAAAATGATACAACTTTAGATATATTAAAATAAAGGGAAAAAAATCATATATGAGTTATCAAAAAATAACTTATCTCTTCTTTTGGGTTTTATCCTCTTGGGTAACCGGATTTTTGAATGATTATGCGCCCGTAAATATTGAGCTAGCATAGGCTTGCTAGATTTTCGCATTTTTTGTTCCAGCAACTTTGTATCCCTGTTTTGGACCCCAAGATGGCCAAATTTGAAAAAAGCTTTAACTGAAAAGTTGTAGCTCTTGAAATTTTCTCCAGAATGGACTCCAGAATTGCATGATTTGGAGTTCTGAGCAAGAAGTTATGCCTCCGAGAATATTGAACTACATACACCCGCGAGATTCTGAGTTTTTCACCGAAAATTCACTTGTATTTTCTAAAGAACGAGAGCTTTAGAGAGCTTATCGTTCCCACAGACGGCGCCAAACTGATGGTGTCAAAATCTAGAACAGATAATTGACGACCGACCAATCAATGAATAATGGTGAATTGGATCGTAACTGTGAACAGTGATTGTGAACAGTACCACCGTATATATGAACAGTACAAGTGAACAGTAACTGTTCACAGTACCACTGCATATGTGAACAGTGATTATGAACAGTGACCGTATATATGAACAGTACCACCGTAACTGTGAACAGTGATTGTGAACAGTACCACCGTATATATGAACAGTACAAGTGAACAGTAACTGTTCACAGTACCACTGCATATGTGAACAGTGATTATGAACAGTGACCGTGAACAGTACCACCGTATATGTGAACAGTGACTGTGAACAGTACCGGCAGAAACTGATTAAAAATGAAGATGAACACGAGACGTTTTTGTTAAGGTAGGTTCCCCCGGTAGCGCTTATGCTAGTCCGGCAGTACGTCCTCCTTTTGTGTGTGCTTGCTTTGTATTAGCTCAAAGGCAATCAATTTGGATGATAATACAAGCTACCAATCTCTCTCTCTTTCTCTAATTTCCTTAATTCTATTTATAAGTATAGAATTAGGATTACAAATATTTCAACAGAATAAATAATAAACTGTGTAGGAGAAAGAGCGTATAAGGATTGGTATTTTTTTGGGGTATGAAAAGAGAGAGTATAAGACCCTCAAAAATTGGCTTGTATTTAGGAAAGATGGATGGATATTGGGAGAGGAGGAAGAGATGTTTTTTGGTGTCTTTTGAATGAATGAATGAGGGGGGTATTTATAGGTAAATGTAGAAGGGCAAAAAGGTAAATTTGGTAATGTATATGATGTATATGCTTAGGTCACATGTATTCTAGAATGTATATGATGTGTATGCTTAGGTCACATGTATTCTAGAATGTACATGATGTGTATGCTTAGGTCACATAGGTAAAAATGGTATTTTACTGGAGGTAAAAAATGGTATTTTACTGGAGGTAAAAGTGTTGAATTACCTTTGTATGCCAATGATAAAATTAGTATTTAACCCCATCAAGTTTCATTTGCTTGGTAAGGCCGAGTGGTGTATTGTTTTCCAAAAAACATTTTCATTGACTTCATTTCCTTAATAAATCAAAAAAAAATTGTGTTAGATATTTCGGTTATTAAATGAATTAATATTTACTCTAAATTTAGAATAAAAATTAATATTTGATGTTTAAAAACAACATTTTTACATCAGAAAAGTTTTTAAATTATAAAAACAGTTGGTTTTATATAAATTAAAAAAAATGTTGGGTTTTTTATTTTTTAAATATATAAAATAGTTGGGTTTTTAATTTAAAAAACAGTTTGTTGATATAAAAATAAATGAAACAACAGATTAATCAAATTACATCATTCTATTATTTTGTTTTGTAGATTTTATAAATAAACATGTACTTTAACTGAAAAAAAAAATTATACTATGCTTTTTAACATATTTGTTTGTTACAAATATAACAAATAACAAACATTTATATAAAATGGAAACAAATTTATCCTATACAATTTCACATACAATACAAAAATCCTTGAAAAAGGAAATTTTACCTTTTTCTATAGCAGGTAGGCAAATAGTTGTCTTCCGGCCAGAATATTTTTGAATATTTTTAAATTTTTTTTTTGAGGAGTGTATAAAAGGGTGGGGTGTGAAATGAGAAAAATAAAGAAATGGTAAGGTATAAATAGGAAATGAAGCCAAGGTCAATACACGGTGTATCATTTATAGAATGAAAATTCTTAACTGACATACATTATATCGACTATACCATTTTTTGCCTCTCTCTTTCCGCTACAGTTTTCTTTAATTGGTGTGCTAAATTTTTAATTTTAACATACCAATTCACGATTCACTCGGAGATGTTCTAAGAGTATTCACAGTGAGTATGGTAAATGACTAAATTTACCCTACTTCACACTATAGTAGAGAAATTTAGGCGAATAAAATTTGGCTGGTAAGATAAAAAATGACTAAACTTATTATTTTTTTAAATTTTACTTTATACGAGTGTAAGTCACTCGTAGGATAAAGAGACTTACTCGTATGGTTCATACGAGTAAGCCTCACTCTTATCAACTAAACAAAATTCACAACACAAATAAATCTCACTCATGTGAGAAGAAATTTTCTTTTTTAGAAAAAAAAATAAAATAATATTCCATACAAATAAATCTCACTCATACAAAAATTTTTCTTTTTATACTACTCTTTTTACTGTAGCCTAAGATGCAAGTTAATAAATTAAAAGATAAATTTATTTTAAATTTTAGTTTACTCGCTATAAATGCCTAAGAAGAAAGTTTTTATCTCACGTGCTTGTACAGTGTACAGACCATTATCGTTGAGGTGGCCTATTTCTTGGAACACACGTTCTGACAATTGGTGTGCAGACCTAGGGTTAAGCCGCGTGGTAGGCGGGTCAGTGCATTTAATGTTCCTTGATGTTACACTGCTTTGTGAGCTGTTGCCCATGACATCCGTAGGACGTGATGACGTCATCCAACCGTGGGGTATTTTTGTCGGTGTAGCCGCAATCGACCTCGGGTCATTGGGCTTGTTTTGGGCCTAAAATGACATCTCATTCTCTTCCTATAAACCAAAAAAATCCAATCGTAAATTTTCTAATGGATGCATTTCACTGCAAATATAAAACTTGTATAAAAAAAATAAATTTAAACAATTGAATGGCATAAAATTGAATTATATAAAAAATATTAATTAAATGTTTAATTGTCTTAAATTTTTACTTGAAAAATATTATACTTTTTCATTTTTTGGTATTAGATATCATTTTTTGCATAAAAATTGTATTTTTTTTTTTAACTTTTGTTGTTTAATAGTTATTATTTTTTTCATGAAATTTCAACATTTTCTACATAAAAATTGAGATATGTTAAAAAAAATATACATGAAAATAAAATAATCTTTATTTTTTGATATACTAAATTAACCAGAAATTTGGGAGCATAACAAATATAGTAATATGAAATATAAAAGATAAAATATATAACATTGATAAATAAATATGTATTTGTTAGTCTTGTACTTGTGATACATTATAAGGTAGGATGATATTTTTTTAATTACTTGCAAATAAAGTTCTCACAGTGCTTCATCCGTAATTATAAAAATTCAAAAAAGTTAACATATAAATAAAAATTATACAAGATGCAATTAAAAATTTTGAATCAAACTTAACTTGTATTCTTTTTCATATTGTTAAATTAATTTTCAAAGATACATGAAAAATATTTATGGATAGTATTGAAAATAAGGGTGTTCACGGGTTAGTCAACCGACCCGTTGACCGCCTTTTTGGATCAGACCGGACCGAAAATGTATATAAGACCGGACCGAACCGAAGCAGTGTTTATCGGGTCGGTCCATCGGTTTGGGCTTGATATATAGGTCTGTTGCAAAATAAAGTTGGGCCTAGAATAATAAAAGACATCTTAAAAAAAAATGGCTAACTTTTGCAAAAAAAAAAATTAATACACAACCATTTTATGTGCCAAAAAATAGATTGAAATGTTAAAAAAGATGCCAACATTCAATGTTAAAAAAAGCAAATATATATATTTTTTTAAAATATACAAATACTCGGTTCGGTTTTATAGGGTTTTTTAACCTATAGGACCGAGGACCGAACCGAATTTGATCGGTCAAAAAAAAAGTAGACCGAACCGACCCGCAACATATATAAAAATAAAAAAAAAGCCTACGGTCTGGTCCGGTTCGGTCAGTCTTCTCGGTCCGGTTCGATTTTTGCACACCTCTAATTGAAACTGTCTAAAAATGCATGCAAATTACCTAAAAAATAAAACTTCCTCCCCCTTAAGAAAATATTTTCCAACTTTTGGTGGAAAATAATGTCACTTCACCTCAAAGTTGGAATTTTACTGCTTAAAAAATAAAGCCAATTAAACACACTAAAAGTGAGAATTTAGGTGGAAAACACTTATTTTCTAGAAAAGATAATGTCTATCAAACACACCTTTAGTTATGCTATAATTTGTAGGGCTGGCAATTCGATTTCGAATGTCGTGTTCAAGTCGTGTCAACACACAAGTATTACAGTATTAATGTCAACCCAAACATGGCCCGTTTAACTAATCGTGTCATTTATATTAACTCAAACACGACCTGTTTATTTCATAGGTTACATGACATGATCCGACTAACTCGTTTAGTAAATAGGTCGTGTTACCTGCAACTCGACACGGCACGATTAATTTTTTAAAATTATAATGACAATTAAGTTTTATGTATATAATATTTTTAAACTTTTAATAAGTAATTATAAGTATCACGCACTACCAAAATTCAATATTTAATTAAAATAATATAAGAATAATAATCTAGAGTCAAAATATATAACAATCCATCACCGAAGCAAAAACATAAAGACTTAGTAGTTTATCCATCATCAAAAACATAACAACTATCATCTACTATTAATACTCAAAATAAGAATATAATTATCTTAGCAAGATGGCAAAAATATTTATATATATATAGCTGCAAAAAAAAATCGTGTTAAGTGCGGGTCAATTTCGAGTTAGCGGATTAACCCGAACACGATCCGTTTAGTTTGCGGGTTAAGCATGTCTAACCCGAAATTAACTCGAACCCGTTTATGATTGACCTAAACCCGCTAATTTCGTATCGAGTTCGTATTGTGTCAAATATTGCCAGCCTTAATAATTTGTTAATTTATCTTTGAAAATAAGGCGTGCCCTTCTTTTAAAGATAAATTAATGTATACATGAGCCCATTAACTAAATATTTTTACATATATATATATAAATATATAAATATGTAAAAAGGAAAAATATATATTTGCAGTTTGTATGTGGGTCTACCAAATTTAAATAACAATTTGAGTAATTATTTTGGAAGAAGACTTAAGTGGTTATAAATGGTACGAGAATAAATTAAAACTCAAGTGTCATGACTAACATGTGAATGTGTTGATATTGTTAATTATATTTTTAAGGCTAGTAACGACCAAATAAACAATCAATTTAGGACTACATGCCGACTGCTAACAACTTCTATCTAGGCGAAAAGTGAAACTGAGAAAAATATTTACTTTTTATTTAATTGTATTTTTTTCAGAATTGTAAAACTATATGGCCTTCACTTGTACATAATGTCATATGGAAAAATTTGTAAAAGTATCTGTTGGTAGTTACGTGTAGGGGTGTTCACGGTCCGGTTGACCGGACCGGATTGCCTAAGACCGGACCGGACCGAAAATTTCGGTCCCAAAAAATAGAAGACCGGACCGGACCGAAACACATGTAAAGACCGGACCAGACCGGACCAGACCGGTTCGGTCCGGTTCCGGTCGGTCCATTCGGTCTGGGCTTTTTTTTTTGGGCCCAAAAGTTGTATTATGATAAAGAAAAAAAAATTAGCACAACAATAATATATATTATTAATATTAGGGTTTGGTTTTAGTATTAATATTATATATTAATAATATATATTTAAATATATATATATATTAAAACCGGTCCGGTCCGGTCCGACCGTAGTGTTAAAATGCAAGACCGAAGACCGGACCGAAATGATTCGGTCTTTCAAAATTTAGACCGGACCGGACCGAATTCAAATGGTCCGGTCCAAATCGGTCCATTTTCCGGTTCGGTTTTTTCGGTTTCTCGGTCCGGTTCGGTTTTTGAACACCCCTAGTTACGTGCCCTTCACTTGTACATCATGTCATGTAGGGAAATACGTAAAAATTCAGTATTTTACTTTTGACTTTTGAGTAATAAATAATCGACACATGTCATTACATTTTAAATAAACCATGAACCCATTTCACCATTTTTTTTGACTCCTGATTTCTAACTTCGTAACTCGGTTGGAAGCTATTCGGTGGTCGACTGTGTATCGTGAGCAGATGAAATTTTCTTTCTGAGTTGGATTTTTTGTGTTGTTTTCAGTCGTCTTGGTCAAAAGAAAGAAATGAATGAATGTACTTTTGGGGAAATGCACGTATAATTAGGGGTGGAAAAAAATACCATTTGTACCGTACCAATCCGTACCAAACCGAACCAATACCAAATTGTACCAAAAATTTGGTAATGGTACAATACCGATTGGTATTGTACCATACCGAATTACTTTGGTACGGCACTGGTATTCATATTCATTACCAATGGTATACCGTACCGTACCGATTTTTTGGTACGGTATGGTATACCGTACCATACCAATACCAAATATGCCATTATACCAAATATTAAATAAATACCAAATTATCAATATTTCACAATTAGATATATATGAAGTTAAATGAACGGTCCAGATTATCAACAATCCTATTCTCTCTTTAGACCCACTTCAGCTCTAAATCAAGTAACAATTCTCGTTCCATATAAATATTCCATTGAAACAAATTTTGTCGGTTCATTTTAATATTATTCAGTTCATTTAAGTCGTTTCACTGAGTATGCATTCGAACTTTAACATATATAATATCTATCGATGATGAGAAGATGTTTGTTTTGTTTTCTTTCACAGTAGGCAATGACAGTCTATAATCTCAAGAGATGACGTAAAGTAAAAGAAATAAATTAGAGCATCATAAGTTTTATTCTGAATTTGGGAACCTAGTTGGTTGAGTGAGACTAAGATATATGAATTATAGATATGCATGTATGTATATATTCTGCAATTCTGCTTAGTTGCAGGTGTTCTAAGTTATTCATCCTCCTTTTAATTCCATAAAAATTGTCCCAATTCATTTAATACATTTGAATTATAATGGTTCAATTTACTTAATCGGTTTGCATTACGATAAATATGAGCCATCATAATAATAACACATTCTTATATGTTTAGTGATTTAGTCTATTTTTTTAGGCAATAAAGTGTAAAGATGTAAATATTAACAAATCATGTCTAATTCTTTTTCAAAAAAATTTAGTTAAATTTAGGTTTGAGCTAAGTTAGCCTATGTTTTACGTTAATTAATAATAATCAATTATTTTGTAAATCAATTAAATTCAAAAAATTCATTTAAATTAAAAAAAAATTATTTTTTATTTACATGATTGATTTTTTGGTAATGTACCGTACCAACCCGTACCATACCAATATTTTGGTATATCAAAATTCGGTATACCGAAAGTTTGGTATGGTAATGGTAATAAATTTTGGTGTACCAAAATTTCGGTATGGTACTCGGTATAGTCGGTATGGTACGGTATTGTACCAAATCCACCCCTACGTATAATAATATCATTCAACTTTAGAGAAGTCTAGTCCTTACGTGCTAAAAGTGCTTTCCTTTGAGCTAATCCTCTTGCAGGACGTTTAGCGCGACATAAACCCATTTCACCAACCATTTGATTTATTAGATAGGGTATGAAGAGGATATGTATGATAAATTGACATCCCATTGGGCCAACTCTCGTGAGGTATCCGCACACTATATTAAATGAGATGTCTCTATACTATATTAAATATGAGATTAATTCTCGTTCACAGATCTAAGCATGTTGCTGATTATAAGAAAAATTGTACTTTCAAAATATTGAACATAGGACATGTCACTAATGAATCAATTATACTTATTCTTATATAAATATAATATTTTCATGTTTATTCATTTTTTTTATTACCTATTTAACGAGGTATGGCCTTTAAATCCAAATAGTTAAACATATAAATATTTTGCTTGAGTCCTCCGCCCGCCGCGCCCCGTTTCTTTCCCGTTCTCAAGCCAGCAATTTGTACGTAGGCGTAGGCGTAGATAATTTTGACGAAAAAAAAAAAGGTGATCAAATCAATGGAATGAAACATTTTAATATATTGTACCAAGAAGAACATTATATATACAGACAATTGAAAAATAGGTCTTTGTTAAAAAAGATTTTCTCATAAAAATAAAGAAATATTTTTTTATAAATCAAGGGTCTATTGTTCACTTTATCCAAGAGATGCCATGTATTCTCATTTTTCTTTTCAAAAGAAGTTTAAATAACACGACCCTAAAACTAAATAAATAATTCCAATATATATTCCAGTAAAAAAAGATAACAATACCCTTTTAGTAATTATTTTTGAAAAAAGGATTGCAAACTTGTATTTGTACAAAATTAGTCTTTAAAATATGCCCATTGCAAAGTTAATATTACAATAAAAAAATGACTGCAATCTTGTTTTTGCACAAAATTAGTTTATAAATATACTCATTGCAAATTTAATATTGCAATGAAAAATGGGACTACAAACTTGTATTTAGACATAATCAGTCTATAAATATGCTCACTACAAAATTAATATTACAGTGAAAAAAAGGACAACAATCTTTTTTTGCACAAAATTAGTCTAAAAATATGCTCACTGCAAATTTAATATTGCAGTAGAGATTACAAACTTGTCTTTGCATATAATTATTAGTCTATAAATTGCTCCTTATAAAGTTAATATTGCAATGGAAAAAAATGATTGCAAACTTGTCTTTGCATAAAATTAGTCTACAAATAAGCTCACTGTTAAGTTAGTATTGCGATGGACAAAAAAAAATAACTACAAACTTGTCTTTGTACAAATTTAGTCTATAAATAAGCTCACTGCAAAGTTAATATTGCAGTGAAAAAGAAGGACTACAAACTTATTGTTCGGATTTAAACCATAGAGGGGGTAAATGGGGTTTATGGTAAATTCAAAGTATTTTAAAATAAATTAAATAATCAATAAGGATTTTGAACAATCAAATAAAGATACAAGTGAAATAATATTGAGGATAAATAAATAAATAAAGATAGAGAGATTTAACTAGAAAACAATCGCATTTTGTTCACGCGATTCAATTTTTAGCCATACGTCTGCGTCCAAATAGTGTCCTCCAGAAATTCAAGTAATCAATTTTCTTATAGGTTAAAATCAAACCTTTATACAAAGTGTAATTTTTTCACTACACCATTCACAAAATCCTCTTGCTTAAACAATGAGAAAACATCTCACAAGTGAAGAAGAATATAGTTTGGTGACACACACCAAAGAAATACAACTCTATCAAAATGTTTGCAAAAGATACAATACGAATGCTCACTTCTAGAGTTATAGAGATTTGATCAATAGATAGAAATGTGTGATTGCTCAAATCAAGAAAATTTTGTTACTAAAGATTGAATATTTGAAAATATTGTAAGCTTAAGGATTGAAAGATATTGCAAAAGGTTGTTATTGAAGCTTGGAAATGATATATAGATATTTCAGGAAAAAAATAAATAAAGATATAATCGTTTGGAATTCAATGTAGCCGTTTGGAGACAAACCCATTAAGTTATTTCACTCTGACACTTAGACAGTAGCTTATTAGGCCAACAACAGGTGCTTGTTGAGCAAACAGTCGCCTGTTTGGCACTCGACAAGAGGCTCTTTTCAGGCAACAATTTCCTTTTAAAGAGAATGGTTCAAACAGCTCAAATTTTTTTTTCCAAAATGAGGCTTGAGCTGGGATTAGTTAAAAGGCAACTTTTTTTTTTCTTTTTTATTTTTAAAATCCTCTAGCCTCCAAGAAGGCATAGAGTAATAGCATAAAAAAAAGGAAAAAAGGATACAAAAGGAGGGGGAAACAAAAAGGCCTTCTCCAATGACCTCAAAAAAAAAACACAATGAAAAGGCTTAATTTGCTTAATGGACTAAAGGAAATACCAAGAAGTCCACTAAGTAATAAAAACAAAAAAGCAAAGCCTAAACAATGGCTCGGAAAGAAAAAACAAAAGGGCCTAAACAGGTGGCCACTAAACAAACTAGACTGAGAAAATAACAAGCAAAATCTACAGAGACAACACCAAAAGAGGATTCCTGAACTACATCAAAGCTGCCGGGCAGAACAAACTGCCAGAAATCTGAGCATGCTTCCAGCAACAAACCAAAAATGCTGGAACAAAATCAGCAGAAGGGGAGCAGTCAGAAACATGAAATACCAAACTGCAACTGCCTGGAATCATATGGACTACAAATAAACTAGATAACCCCTTAAAAGGCAACTTGGATAAAGGAAGTCTTACTTTTTGAAAATTTGTGTAAGTCAATATTTCTTGAGATTTGTTTTATGACAATCTCTAAATTTGTCTAAAGTGTTGTTTTTAAAAAGGTCTTTCAAATAAAATAGACAATTTGAGAAATTACTTAATTTTTGATCAAATATAAATAACTTTACAATATTAATTCCTAAATTCACTCACATACAAAAATTCATCTCTTGAATATAAGTTGAGGCTCTTGATTGTTTTAGTCTATGAGATCTTTGTGAAAATTTCTTGCAATACTGTTGATTTTCTTCATTTCTTGAAGATACTTGGAGCAAAGTCCTCGAAACTTTTCTCATAAATCTAATTGCATAGATGAACAATTTGAACTATATAAAGTCCTTGAAACTTTATACATAATTAGTCTATAAATATGCTCATTGTAAATTTAATATTGCAGTGAAAAAAACAGGACTGTAAATTTGTCTTTGCACAAAATTAATCTATAAATATACTCATCGGAAAGTTAATATTGTAGTGAAAAAGCCTGAAAATAAAAAAAGTGTATAATTAAAAACTTAAAAGAAATAAGGGAATGATAATTTAGGTAGTATCTAATACACTTTTAACAATTAAATAATATTTATATTTGTTCAAAGACCTCAATTTAAAATATAAAAAGTAAATATGTTTGTTACCTTGATCACAAATTAAAAATAGGTCATTTTTTTTTAAAAAAAATATTATTCCAAAAATATTGTTGACAAGACTTTTAGCCCAATTTTCAATTATATATATAGGGGCTACTATTAACACACACCAAAACACTCTCTAACATTTCAAATTGGTTCCGCCCTTAAGGACCGAGTATGTGAATATTGGCTCGGCCCTTAAGGACAGAATATATGTGCACATACTCAGTCATTAAGAGCCGAGCTAGAGTAATTTTTTTTACTCAAAAATAGTTCGGTCCTTAGGCACCGAGTATGTATATATACTCGGTTCTTAAAGGTTGAGTAAATATGACAGAATATTAGTGAGTGTTTTAGTATGTGTTAATAGCACCCACCTATATATATACGATCTCAATTATACGGAAATAGCAACTTGACACATGTCACTTAATTCTACACAAAAATACAATACAAAACTACTATAAATGAGCTCAAATATCTTATCATTAGAAAACAAACATCACCTCTGCATATCCAAAATTTACTTAACAAAATATCCTCGGAGCACGACGATCCACAGAATTGAGAACTATAACATATGCTTACACCCAAGAAAAGAAAAATAGTAAAATTACCATAATAACCTCAAATAACCCATCCCTCTAATAAGGGATTAAGCGATTGAACAGAACAGATTAATAAGTAAAAAGTTTATTTAGTTACTTCAAAAGTATAGTTATATTAATTTTAAATTGATATTAATAAAACAACTAGTTTAAATTAAAATTATAATCTCTCTCAAAAAAATTAAAATTAAAATTATAAAGAAGGAATTACATTTTAAACAAGATACAAAACATGAACCAAAGATTTAACATTTTTGAACCATAAAACGTTAGGTTTTTATTCCGGTTGTAGGTGTAATCAACCTGATTGTAATAAAAGAATACTATGTTAATTAAGACTCAATTTCCAACTTCAGGTTTTTCTCTTTTTTTTTTTTTTGACCAACCAACTTCCAGTTATTGCAACTACATTCAGGCAAAGTCCTACCTTGATTATCCTTTGCGCACCACGTTACCATAAATGTTGAGTAGCAAAGCATCAACCAAATAATTGCTAACAAGAAACTTTACGCATAATTAAGCATTGCTGAATTTACTAACTAGCTCCACTTCATCTCGCTCATATCATTTGTATGCCACTACAAACAAAAAGTAATTGAATCTGAGGCCACTAATGTGACACTTCTAAATTTTTAGTTATGAGTTTCCTTTTCCAAGAAAACTAAATACCCTTTTGTGTAATCTTATTAAATAAAAGAGGGGGCATCCCACCTGCAAATCGTCAAGCTATATGTGTAAAAAACAGGATCCGTGAGAGAGGGGAGTTCCTTTAGCTGTGGACCAAATTAAAAAAAAACATACTAAACGTATTTCTATATGTTAAAGCGAACGGTGAATTTTCATATGAATCTAGTTGTAAATGTAATAACAGCGAAACAAAAGATAAAAAGTGAGTCAAAATTTATCGATAGTTATTTTAAATTAGTCTTTTAGACTTTAGCTATTTGTGGTAAACTATTGAAAAGTTTTAAGTTGTTCAAGTACTGGTCTTACTAAAAATTGTACTTCTTATATAAAAAAGAAAGGATAATTGATACGATAAATTCTAAAGTTTGAGTCGAAATCCAATAATGTCCTTAAAGTTTGAAAATTTTCAAGCTAAATCTTAAAGTACCATAAGTGATATATTATAAATCCAGACTCTACCCTTTAACATTTCTTGACAGAATGCTTATACACGGCTATACATGTAGATCTTATTTGGCAAAGAAAATATTAAAAAAAAGGAAAAAAAAAAAAAAACTAGCTATATCCATGGTATAAATATTTCAAATTAATTAAGATTTTTTTTTGAATAAATACATATATACCCACACATGTCTTTGTACATACATGTGTATAAATACATGTGCACACAATGTGTGTACGTACTTGATCAATTGTAGAATTGCATCCTTGAATCAAATTTCGACTCCCCATAATCGGCATTCTCAACCCCAATTAAGATCTAGATTTGAATCTATTCATTTAATCACTCTCTTCAATCTCGTACCCACCATTATTAACATACATCATAAGTTTTAGGGATCCAATTTTTATTATAAAATCAAATATTTTGAACCCAAAATTTTAATGGGCATCAAGAGAGACGACGGAGCACTAGTAGGCATTGGCATTGGGCCGGGCCTACCGGCTCTGGCTTGTAAGGACCACGGGCCTTTTTTAGCCTAACTTATCTGGTTTTGACCGGTCAACAGGTTGGGTCAGGATGCACTTAATCGGTCAGGGTAAATGAACTTATTTTTATTTTCTTAAATAAATGTTAAAAATATTATATATCATTGTCACACATATTAAAGCAAAACAAACGACTTTTTGTCAGTACGTAGCAAATAACATGAGTTGATATATTATTCAAATATGGATTCATATTGCATAAATATAAAATATATACATTCCAAGTATGATATGTGAAATGTACTTTGTTCATTTATTTCAGCACTATAAAATTGTTTTTAGTAATTGTTGACCTTAAAGTCAATTAATCTTATTTTGATAATTACAATAAGTTAATAAAGTGTTATTTAACTCAGTTGTTCTAATGATGATAGCCATTTTAACCGATATATCTTCCGACCAAATGTAACTTCAAACTGAAGCAAATCTCACACAAGCTTTACAAACGCTTCTACTCATAAGAAATGAACTCAAGTGATATACATGTGCTATACAAAGCCAAAAAAAGATCTAGATCATTAAGCAAGTGAAGATATGTACAAGAATGATCTCCACATATTCTACAAGTTATCAAAACCAAGAAAGGATCAAGAACATCAAACAAATAAAGATACGCACAAGAAAATCAAGCATCACGAAAACTTGAATTATCATTAAATGGAGTGAGTGCTTAGATTTTATGTAAAGATACTTTATTGATCAAATCCCTATAGCTCAAACATATTCTTACATCTTTTAAAGATTGATTCAAACTAGCTTGAAATTGAATTTATTTGAAAAACATCATTTTACAAAAACCGAGTTTCAAAATAAATTCATATTAATTTTAAATGATCATATTTTAAACTATAATAAAAATAGGTATCTTAAAAACATATCTTTAAGGTTCAAAAATCATTGATCAATATTGATATCTCTTAGTGTGAACTTCATTTGTATTTTGTTACACACAAGAGATATATTGTACATTGGTGTTAGCCACCAAAACTTATTCAAATCATATTTGTGAGAGGTGTATCTCATAGAATAGCAAGAGGAATTTCTTGTGAGAGTATTGAGGGTGTTTCAATACTTGTAAGAGTGTGTGAGAAGAATACACTTGTAGAGGTTTGATCTTCACCCAGAAGGAGATCGGTTATAGTGGAAATTCTCGGGGAACTAACCGAGCGCGGAGTAGGGGAACAAGCCGAACCGTGTGGACAAAAAATCTTCGACTCGATCGGTTCAATCTTTCTATCTCTTGCTCTATTATATTGTGCTATTTATTAATTGTGTTTGGAATTAACTTTGTTCTTAATTGCTTGATAAATATAGACATCAAATATTTTTAAATCATTTTTAAAAATCCGATTAAGTTTTAAAAACCCTATTCACCCCCCTCTAGGGTATTTTTCGACCTACAATTGGTATCAGATGTTGTACTCTTGTTTTGATTTAACAATCTTAGAGTTTACGATCATGTCTATTTATCAAGGAACCGGAATCAATGAAGGTTCTTCCATCACTAGACTACCTCTTTTTGATGGTAAAAATTTTGTTATTGGAAAAGTCGTATGTGTACTTTTCTTCAAGCTAGTGATTTTGAACAATGGAAAGTTACACTCATTGGACCCTATGAGATTACCAAAACCGATGAAAAGGGTAAAGTCACTTCTAAATCTATTTTCGAATATGATGAGCAGGATATTAAGAAAATCTAATTTAATGCTAAAGCCTTGAATGCCCTACATTGCGCGTTAACTATAGATGAATACAACAAAATTTCTAGTTGTAAAACCGCCAAAAAAATTGGGACAAATTAGAAGTTACCTATGAAGGAACCTCACAAGTTAAGGATGATAATATTAATATGCTTGTTCATGATTATAAACTTTTCAAAATGGAGCATAATGAATCATTTGTCTCTATGTATAGTAGGTTCTCTATTATTACTAATGCTTTAGATCTTCTTGGAAAGGAATATTCAAATGAAGACAAGATTCGAAAAATTGTTAGAACACTTCCCAAGAAGTGGAGATCTAAAGTAACGGCTATTCAAGAAGCCAAGAATCTCAAGACGCTAAGCATGGATGAACTCTTGGGTTCACTTAAAACCCATGAGAAGGAATTGGCGAGAGAAGAAGAAAGTGATTTAAAAGCCAAAAAGTCACTAGCTCTCAAAGCAACTCAACTAGAAGGTGATGAGGAGTTGATGGTAGGAGATGAGGATATGGCTCTCCTTTCTAGAAAATTCATAAAATTTCTAGCTAAGAAGAAGAAGTTTCAAGGAAAATGAAACAACTTTGATTCTTTATCAAGAAGAAACAATGATCGATCTATTCAACCAAGAGTTGAAAACGAAGAAGAAAAGAAGTGCTTCTATTGCCATGAACTAGGGCATTTTAAAACAAATTGCCCGGTTAGAAGAAAAGAAAGAAAAGATAAAAGAGACAAAGCCTTCAAACAAGTAAGACATACCCTCAAAGACACTTGAAGTGATTCCGAAGAAGGCGAGTCCGATGCCAACTCTAGCGACGAGGAAACGGCTAACATTTGCCTTATGAAAAGAGACGATGAGGTACCAAAGGATAAGTTACTTAAAGTTATGGTGTAGGTGTGCTTGAAAGCTAAAGGTAGCAAAACCAAGTGGTTCTTGGATAGTGGTTGCTCAAAGCACATGACGGGAGACAAAAACAACTTCTTAAGTCTTATTCCTAAGCGAGGAGGAAATGTGACTTTCAGGGATAACGCCAAGAGCAAAATCATTGGTATAGGTAAGGTTGGTAATAAATCTTCTTATATTGATAATGTTTTACTTGTTTACGGTTTAAAACATAACTTGCTTAGTATTAGTCAATTGTGTGATAAAGGTTATGAAGTTATTTTAAAATCTGAATGTTGCATTGTTAAAAATATTAGTGATAATTATATCTTGTTTATTGCTTATAGATCTAATAACGTATATACTCTTGAACTTGATGATTTATCTTAACAAGATGTTAAATGTTTATCCGTATTGAATGATGTTTCTTAGTTATGGCATAGAAGATTAGGTCATGCTAATATGGATTTAGTTAACAAATTATCTAAAACGGAATTAGTTAAAGGATTGCCTTAAACTAAACTTATTAAAGATATAATTTGTGATGCTTGTCAACTTGGTAAACAACATAAGTCTTCATTTTGCATGTTATTATAAACTAACAATAATTTTGCAGTCTAAAAATTATTATTTATCATTCAAAGAAAAGAAGAGAACAAAATCTGAAGATCATCAGCATCAAAATTCAAAACAGCATCGAGACTAGAAGAAGAATAATCAACAAAATTATGCTCCATATTTAATAGAGTTGTCCAATCAAAACTCATTGGCTCGGCAACCTCCGCAATAGTACCACTTTGAGAAAATTGTGATGAATGGCCTTCCAAAGCAGCTTGATAATCTGACAGAGTCAGATATGCCGGCAAACCCATATTAGTTTGAAAAGCACCATGGTCTGAAAGATTTTCGGTAGTCGAAATAATTTCAGGTGCAACATTTTCTACTAACGATAGGGGGGCCCTGTAGAACTTTTAGGAGGAGCAAAAGAAAATCATTGGTTAGCGCTAGAAGACTCTCCTAATCGAGCCTCTAATGTTGTCACTCGTGATTGCAAAGTTTCTAAAGCTGTCACTCGTGATTGTAACTCTTGTACCTTCTGTTCAAGAGAAACAATAAGTGCAGTACAGCCTTTACTGGGATTCTCGACTCTCGCCTTAGCTTCAAAAAGAAATGAATAGAGAATCTCAAGATATTGATGTTCAGGAATATCTTTTAAAATATTTGCAACACTATTTACCCAAAAAACGGTGAAGATTGTACGATAATCTTGACGACTAATCACATCCATAAAAAATTGTGCGTATTCACACCATGGCTGACATTTCTTGCGTTTACAAGTGTAAGCAGCACAAGACGAACCTGTACAACAGAAGGTATTCGGCATACTTGTGATTTGCTTTCCCTTACTCATGGGTACCTCCTATAAAAGTTATAAGAAGAAAATGAATCTCGAGGAAGATAGCAAGAAAGAGGGGACAAGAGGCATCTAGCAATTAAAAGAATCCCGAAGACGAAAAGCTGTCATCCTAAAAGGTCAAAAATACAGTGCCCCCCCCCCCCCGCTTGCATCTAAAGTCCACCGCCCTAGCACGGTCTAGATCCCTCTTTGATGTTGACATAGGGGGAGAAAATGTGCATAATGTTGATGCTGCGGTAAAAGGTAAGATTTTTAACTGCGGTAAGATTTTATTTTTTTGTTGTGGTAAGATTTTTTATACTGACTTAAATGTTATGGTAAGATTTTAAATACTTTAAATGATTTTCTACATTCATACTTTTGAAAGCTTTTATTTAAAAATATATATATATATATATATTTTAAACTATCTCGAATATTTTCAATACTTTTTAATTGTCATCTTTGCATAAATTGAGGGGGAGCATATTATTTATATGCTATTTATGCTTGTTATTGTAAACACACATTATTATGAGTATTAACAAATATTTTTGCAGCTTTAGATTGATAATTATTGATTCTCTCCTTTTTGATGAAGAAAAAGGGGAGATGTATGTGTGTTATGTGTGTGTGTCATGAGTGATAATGGTACACACTCGTTTATTTTATCGTTTATTTTATTGCTTGATCAAGAACTACTAGTTTGTCTATTTGTTTAAGTACTTTTCCAACTTATGTTTTCGGTTAAGTTGTTTGAACTTATCTTATCTATATGCAAGTATTTTTTTTAATAATTGCTTGTATATTTTTATCTATGCACCTATTTAGGGGGAGCATATTATTCATATGCTTAAAATTATTATCTTTTTATAAACACACGTTAACTCTATTGTCATCATCAAAAAGGGGGAGATTATTGACCTTAAAGTCAATTAATCTTATTTTGATAATTACAATAAGTTAATAAAGTGTTATTTAACTCAGTTGTTCCAATGATGATAGCCATTTTAACCAATATATCTTCCGACCAAATGTAACTTTAAACTGGAGCAAATTTCACACAAGCTTTACAAACGCTTCTACTCACAAAAAATGAACTCAAGTGTTATACATGTGATATACAAAGCCAAGAAAAGATCTAGATCATTAAGCAAGTGAAGACATGCACAAGAATGATCTCCACATATTCTACAAGTTATCAAAACCAAGAAAGGATCAAGAACATCAAACAAGTAAAGATACGCACAAAAAAATCAAGTATCACGAAAACTTGAATTATCATTAAATGGAGTGAATGCTTAGATTTTATGTAAAGATACTTTATTGATCAAATCCCTATAGCTCAAACATATTCTTACATCTTTTAAAGATTGATTCAAACTAGCTTGAAATTGAATTTATTTGAAAAACATCATTTTACAAAAAATCGAGTTTCAAAATAAATTCATATTAATTTTAAATGATCATATTTTAAGCTATAATAAAAATAGGTATCTTAGAAACATATCTTTGAGCTTCAAAAATCATTAGAATTTTATTTGGAACTAAATTGTTAAATTGTAAAAATATTTTTATTTTACATTTAAAATTCGCTCAATTTTTGCCCAGTTTTGATCTAATGGTAAGATGGAGGCCTTCCCGGACTCCGATCATTTTGAAATTTTTACAGTAGTTAGACAACATCTCCTGGCAATTTTGATTAAAATTTGAGCATGATCCAACGGTCTAATTGGGAGAAATTAACAAAACAAATTTGAATTTTTTTTGTCAAAACTAGCTGTTGGAACTTTGACAAATGTGAAATTTTGACCCATTAATTAATTAATCCACTACAAATGGCTACAAACTTTTTCAAGCTATAAATATGAGTTTTAAAACTCATTTTTAACAACTTGAATGATCATACAAAACCATTTTTCATATATTCTTATTATTCAAGTATTCTAGGTAAAGCATTGATCAATCTCTTCATTCTTTGAGCTTATATTCATTGATCAATATTGATATCTCTTAGTGTGAGTTTCATTTGTATTTTGTTATACACAAGAGAGATATTGTACATTGGTGTTAGCCACCAAAATTTATTCAAATCATATTTGTGAGAGGTGTATCTCATAGAATAGCAAGAAGAAGTTTTTGTGAGAGTATTGAGGGTGTTTCAATACTTGTAAGAGTGTGTGAGAAGAATACACTTGTAGAGGTTTGATCTTCACCCGGAAGGAGATCGATTATAGTGGAAATTCTCGGGGAACTAACCGAGCGCGGAGTAGGGGAACAAGCCGAACCGTGTGGACAAAAAATCTTCGACTTCGATCGGTTCAATCTTTCTATCTTTTGCTTTATTATATTGTGCTATTTATTCATTGTGTTTGGAATTAACTTTGTTCTTGATTGCTTGATAAATATAGACATCAAATATTTTTAAATCATTTTTAAAAATCCGATTAAGTTTTAAAAACCCTATTCACCCCCCCTCTAGGGTATTTTTCGACCTACAGTAATACTTTATAATCATCTTTTGTTCATTAATGTCACATTTTGAATTGTTAAATATAAATGTGAACGGTTTGTAACCATATATTTTATCATATTATATTTAAGTTATACATATATAAATACATCATTGATAGGCTCACTGGACGGGTTTAGGGCTGGATTGTGGATGGCTTAAAAACACTTGGGTTGAGCCGTTCCGCGAGTGGGTGTAAAAGTAAAACCTCATCCCATAGCTCAACCTTATCGAGCTCAGGATGCCCAAAAGTCTATTGACGGTTCAAATTGGTCAGGATGGGTCGGGTCGTATTTCGGGCATCTGAACCATTTGATGATGCCTAGGCACTATTGTGGCAAGTAAGAAGTTATCTCTGTAAGTAAAAAGAATATTTTGTTTTTAAAAGAAAATCTTAAAGAAAAAAAATTCTAAAAGATAATATTTAGAATAATCATCTATTTTCATCCACTTAATAAAGAGAATTTTGAAAGAAAATTTTGTTATTGAAATGATGTATTTTTAAACTAAAATTTGAACTAAACATTAGAATGTTTTTGAAATAGAATACAGTATTTTAAATTTAAATTAAAACTTTGATCAAACAAGTCTTAAATGTATGGTGGATATTTTCTTTAAATAATAATCAGTTTCGTTTTTGTTAGATCCAAACGTAGGTCTGCCACGTGGCATAATTGTTTTCCTCTGATTTTTTTTTTTTGTAAGTTTTTCAATTCCTGATGCTTCACGCTTAAGATGGCAGCAGCCTACGACCACTAACAAACATAACCAGCATTAACCTACTACCCCTTTCCCTTCCACGGACATATGTGAACCCGTCAACGTTACGTCAACATTACTAGATAATATCGCACCCTTTTCTGTTCATGTTTATTTACCCCTCTTCTTCATTAAATTATCGACATTACCCTTCCTGTTACCATATACTTAAATTACATGACACGTCATCAAGTCTATATTCATCCTCATCCCTTTATCATGTGTAAAATGTTTAATAACAAATAATTCATCAGATTGGTTGAATTGTTTTCTATAGAACAATTGATCGATGCATATATATAATATTTCTATCTTTACCGTCACGTGTGCCCCAATGATGTAATATTTTATGGCACGTAAATAAACTTGTTTATGATGATATTGACTCAATTTCTTATTTAATTATTACAAACATTTTTTTTTCAAACTATATAGAGTAAGTTAGATATATTGCTTGTATACACAACAAATTATTCTTGATTTGGGATAAAGGATTTGCAATTTACTTAGTTTTTGTCTACGTGCATGCATATTTTATAAATGTGTACGTTCATGCTACCATTAAATTCTCAAAAATTTGCAAATGCATTAGTTTATTCTTGTGTAATGAGACCTTAATTAATAGTTATATATCAGTAACAAAGTAGTAAACTAGTGCATTAACTAGAAAGAATAAATAACCATCAACCAGTCAGTTAAATGATCAATATAGGTAAAAGAAGAATAAGAAGATTTAGTTTGCCATGGATTGAATCCTTTGAAAATAAAAAAAGTTTCCCTTTTATATAAGTGGTATGATACCCTACATAAACTCAGTTGAATGGCTATGATTGCCTTGATCAAAGTTGAATGGATGAAAATGATCAAGGCAATTAATCAAATAACATTAAAGAGAAACCTACGAAATTATAGCCATTCATAAATTAAAAATGATATTCCAATTAAATACACTTTAAGTTGATGCTCATGCACTCTCTCTCTCTCTCTCTCTTGCTTTTTTTCATAAACAAAGGAAGAAACAAAAAATAGAATAACTGAGCCCCCCTTTTGTACTCTTTTATTCTTTTTACATTTACAATTTCTTCACACAAGCATGGCCGGATCTCTATGCCTTTATTTAATTTGGTCAACTATACCTCTACAATAACAGAACTTCTAAGAACAATACAATTTTAAAACTCACTAATTTTGTTAAGATTGCCTAACTTGCTAATCTAAATCCAAATTAATTAGTCCAATTAGATATACACACTTGATACATTTTGTTCATCTCACGTACATCTATCAAGACACATTATTACTATTAATTTTCGAAAAGAATTAGCAGGTTTTAAATTTTATTAGTTACGATTTTAATTTTTCAAGAAATAGTTAATAAGAAAGAATTATCTTCCCTTGCCTAATTTATTTACGCTTCTTAATAAATTTTTTACTTTAGTCCAATGGTGTGGTATTATAATTTCTTTACGAAAACATAAAATGAAAAAACAGATGCCAGTCAAATTAAGGAATCCTCGATCTAGTGCGGAAGGGGCTGGCTGGCCATCCACCTATCCGTCCACTTGTTGACAATTCATAATCTTATGACTCTCTCCAAAAGCTCAACTGCTCACCCAGCCAATGTAATAGCGCCACATAACCCAACGGCCCCTCACCTTTGGTCAACTGCCAACACAACCTTTTTTTTTTTTTTTTTTTTTATAAGTAAGTAATTTCAACCAACTAACTAAATCTACTCACCAAAGGTCATTCTAGTTGTTCTGATAAAATAGAAGGGCATTTGTGGTAGAGGGGGTACATACAACTCTAGACAGGGTTGAAAAGAGCAGTCTCAAAATTATTCAAATACAAAAAAAGTGAACGACCCTCAATTACTACCTTCCCATACTCATTATTCATGAGAAAATCACCTTTCTTGAATATATAAATATCTATATACAAACGTACTTGTATATATATATAGGTGTCAATAAGTTTACAAGTTCCTCACAAGCAAAGCAAAGCAAAGCAAAGATATAGGTGAAAAGTGTGAAGGGTGTGATTTTCTCTATGAAGCAAAGGCAAGAGATGGAGCAGAAAAAGAACAGCAACAACAATAACATGGGTAAAGAAGAAAAGTATTTGGGAGTTGCAATTCACAGCCAAGTTAGAAAGATAAGGCAAGAAATGGAAAAGATCAACCAACCCTCGGTTGACCAGCCGGAGCCGAGGCAGGTGGTCCTTCGTCAGATCACCGGCCAGCGGCGCTCCCGTTCCCCCTTGGGCATAGTACAGAGGCCCATCTCAGTTGGCAACTCTTAAAAGACTTTTATATATGGCGGAAGATGTATTGGTCTTCCCTTTTAGAATAGCTAGAGTTTTCTTCTTAAATTTTCACCTTTCTTTTTTTAATTTTTTTTCCTCTTTCTTCTAGTATTTTTGTGCCTATGTTTCTTGTTTTCTCTGCAGTACTTTGTCTTGGCTTTTATCCTCAGTTTGTACATATATTGGTCGATGAAGGAGAGAAAGTTTGAATTTTCTTGCTAGTTTAACTTCTATTTTCATCTTCTGTTCTGATTCTTAGATTCCCAGGGGTAAAACCAAAAAGGGAAATGAAAAAAAAAATCAATTTTCCGGCATACTCTTATGTTAAACTATCAAAGTTCTTAAGAAATCATGGGAAGTAAAGGGAAAATAATATGTATATATATAATCAAAATTTGGACCCATAATTTGTTTTAATTTTCATTTCCCTCCTCTACTCTAGTTTCTGCTGTAGCAAAACCAGAATAAATGAAGTGTCACTGAATTTTCTTCTATTACTCTTAACTAAATCTTTAAACCGAAGGCAGTATTGTTATTTTCCCTTAAAATCTTTTTCATCATCATAATTTGCAAGCAAGGAATCCAATTATCATTTGATCACCAATTACTACCGGGAGCACTAAAGTCCTTCATATTAAATATTTCAGTCTTTTCATATTCCCTGAAAATATCTAAATTTGTCGACACTTTTTATTGAGTAAATGAGTAGAAATGAAAGGCACCAGAGGGGCAAGGCTAACTGCAAATTTCAACAATACTGCCGACTAAACTAATTCGTATTGAACTGAACGAATCCCTAGACACAATTAGGTAAATATATGTGGATCCTATACATGACAAATACGTGAGATAGACAATAAATTGATTATCACTACTCTAAATGAAAAGGGTATGGCGACCCGACTTGATTAAATCTTGATATGAAATGAAATTTGAACAACGACCCAACTTCACTCATTACAAAGCCTACAAAAGAAGTTACGCCCTTTATGATTAAACAAATAGGCACAATTAATTATAAAGTACCGTAAGTTCTCTCACTATAACGACAAAAGCCAAATACAATGGACCCGCATCGTATTTATATTCCTGTTATGTTTGATTATGAGGCACTATAATTTTGCTCTTATTCTATAGCACTGATACACGTTTAATAGTGTTCCACTGTGTACCATGGTCTAGTTGTAGTTGGTCAGCCGGCACAATCATAAAAGACAAGTATAGTGCTTTTACATACAAAATTCATTCTTAATTAAGTTTATGTATATTGTTTGGGAAAATGGGGATGGCAAATAATTGAGATTAATTTGCACTTCTTTCCCTACACGGAAATACACAATTGATAATATTTTATTGGTGAAAGGGATTTGATGATTTATCACAACGTCTCCTCATATATTTTAATTTGTCACATCAACCCTCCGTGTTTCAAAGAATTGCAGTAACCCTGCGTTTAACATTTTCCAGTTCTGATTCTGTTTTCTTTTACTTGGACTTCCATGATGCGAGTAAGAGCATCTCCAATCTTTGCTTTTTTAAAGACTACATACTAAGAGCCACCTAAACACGTTAACTTGAAGTAGGGCTTTCCAATGGACATGTTAGGAGAATGTTAACCAAATAAATGAATTACTTTTTCATGACTCGTAACAATATATGCTTGACATAGAGCTCATCTTCCACTTTGCTCCAATTGGGATTCCTTTCCTTCTGTACTGAAGCTATTTTAGTGGCAAATTACTAGCTTGGTATAGTATATCGGAGGGGGGTTATTGGAGATTGAATGGGTATTATTGGTTGAACACGGAGTAATGGGGATTGAATGGGTGGTGATGTGAAAATGATTGAAAATCAAATTGTGGTTGAGATTGAGAGTTAAATTCTTGGATCCATGGAGAAAGTTTTGAAAATGATAAAATTTTGAGAGATGAAAATGGCAGGAGTTGGCTTGAGTTTTAACATCTGACACACTAACATCCTCTTTCAGCTAGCTTATTGGAGAGCAAAATTGAGAGCATCCCCGATGCAAAAATGGGTTGGAGAGTTTCAAATTATAGACATATAAGTATATTTTTTTTCATGTGGCATAAAAAAATCTATTGATGGACAAGTCTTATAAAGAGCATCTCCAATGCAATTGTGTCCTAAATATTGTCGATTAGGAAATTCATAAAAATAAAATTAATAACTTTATATGCCATATGGATCTTGTTTGATAGATATTGATTCATACTTTTAAAAAAATAATTTTTATAAAAAAAATATATTTATAAAATAAAAGTTAAAATATTAAAAAATAAAAATTTGAAAAATAAAAGTAGGTAGACATAAAAGATTATGTCTATTTATTTTCATTCACAATATTTATTTTCATTTTTTCCACATAAACTTGATGGTCATTATTGATGGTTACATTGGAGAGCATTTTTTTAGAACTTTGTCTATCCATCATATGTGGCATCTCATTTTTTCCCAATTGTGTTTGCATTGGAATTGTTCTAAGTTTTAACCAGTATTATGATACTAACATTAATTTTAACATTTTTAATGGAGATGTCCTAAGAGTCCATCCACTAGACTATCGAGTAATTTTAGAGAGATTCAAAATATTAAGATCCACTAGACTATCAAGTAATTTTAGAGAAATTCAATATTAAAATCCACTAGATTATAGAGTAATTTTAGAGGGATTCAATATTAGAATCCACTAGACTATATATTAATTTTAGAGGGATTCAATATTAAAATTCAAAAAAGCAAGAATTCCATTTAAAAAATATGCTCTATATCAAGAAAGAAAGAAAGAAATGATGAAAAGGACATTTAGCTAATGACATAAGAACAATACATAACATAATTTTTTTTTTGAAAAAAAAAATATGCTCTACTTAATCAAAAAATAAATAAATAACCGGACTCTCAATATAGTGGACTTATAATGTGAAACCACCATAGCATATCATAGTATAATTTTATTATTTTTTTTGTAGTGTCAATAGGCCTATTGTAAAACATTCACACCCAATTTCAAATAATATTGAATTGGCCAACGTAGGGAAAACCCCAATTTCAACTCCCTCCTCGAAGTCTAACGATTACAAGACTCGTTCACCTAAGCCTCAGAAAAGTAATTCATCATACTCTCCAGATAAATCCTTATGTTTTGACTTTGATGAATTCTAATATAAACAATAATTTCAATATTATTTCCTATTGTATTACTTGGTCCATTAATCATATCTCTAAAAAAAATAAAAATGTAACTCTGAATTTGAGATCAAGAGAATTGAAACCATTTTTATTCATAAAAAAATAAAGATAATCTTGAATTCAATTGGCCGGGCCAACCCAAACTGTCTTTTATTCAAAAAATATAAAGCCCAAATTCAAAATAAATTCTAAAATCCAAAATAAAGTATCCAAACAAGGCCTGCTACTATATTTGTTCATGATGAGGTCAGAATTATCAGCAATTCAGCCCATTCCTATTGGAAAAATCAGAAGCAAGAATCAAAGCAAGTAGACATCGATTGTATTGATTATAATTTCATTAATTTGATATAACGGACATTGTACTGATGATAATTTCATTAGTTTGCTATAAGCTTGCTTTGATATATATAATTAAACTCGACCCATGAGATGATTGAATTTCTAATTCAAATCCAGACATATATGACCAATTAAATTTACAAAAAAAATAAAATAAAATAAATAAATAATCCCTACCTTGTTAAAATAATAATAATAATAGATAGATAATCAAATAATGGTCAGTCAATCTACCATAACTCTCTGCGACCCTAACCCATCAAAACGCGAACCGGCCATCATCATAACCTTAAACTCATCAAAACTAATGACGCCGTCTCCATTCCTATCCACCCCACTAATCATCTTCCTACATTCGGCGATGGAGCACTCCTCCCCCAAACTCCCCAGCACGTTTTGCAGCTCATCAGCGGTTATCGAACCGTTCTTGTCAATATCAAATACAGCAAAAGCAGTCTTCAAACTCTCCAACACTTCATCGTGTCCAATATCCTTGGTGTTAAGTTCGATAAATTCTTTCAAATCAATAAAACCGTCTCCATCCGAATCTACCTCTTTGATCATGTTCTGAAGTTCCTCGTCCGAGGTCTGCTGGCCGAGGCTGCCCATTATGGAGCCGAGCTCCGAGTAGGAGATCTTGCCGTCACCATTAACGTCGAATTTCTTGAAGACTTGTTCGAGTTCTTCCTCGATCCGGGTGCGGGAATTCTTGGAGGAGGCACGAGACAGTATGGTTGGATCCATGGTGGTGGTGGTGATCGGGATGCCTTGTTCTTTGTTTTTGCGATTGAATAAGGATTTTAGACCCATTGCAAAATTATGATTAGTGGGTATGGTTTGCTTGGGGGAATTAGTGGATGAATGGAATTGGAATAAAGAGAGAGGAAGAGGGAGAGAGATAAAAGGAGTGATTCACGCGTAAAGGTAGTTTATAAAAAGGAATGAATGCGACGATTGTTGGTGTTTGGGTAGGTTTTGTATCCGCGTTTTAGCCCAGCTGTTCTTGTGATGGGAGTGCATGATCGCACGATGCAAATATTTAGCTTTTTAAAGTAGCGTGGTTCATCCGTACCGGGCGGTTGAGTAACCGTGTCTACATATATTTTGGAATATCACTCTTTATTTATATTGAAAAATAAAAAGGTTAAATTGTACTCTCACATGCACCCACATGAAAGGAATTGATATATATTTGAAAATAATAATAATAAAAATGTCGATCCTTTCCAAGGTTCTCGTTCTCATTCGTCAATGTATTAAAGTAATAAATGAATACAAAAAAAAAAGACGGAACTGTGTCATTTAATACATTTATCAATCAAAGTGAAATATCATATTAATTTTCATTTGAAGAGGGTTAACAAATTTAAATTCGCGTATACATATTAGTGTTGGAATTGCAACGGTCTTGTGCACAGTTGTTAGTGATGGGACCATATATGCAAGGGCGTAGTTAGGAATTATAAATGACTCGGCCTAAGAATTAAATAATGACAACGTTAAAATATAACAAATTAAACCAAAATGCAAATATAATATATTCAAATAAATACAAAAGATACCAACTTTTATATACGTTGAAAATGTAGATATGAGATATTCAAAAATATATAAAAAAATATAATAAGTTTCCCTTATATTTAGCCATGTACGCCATAAATACAAACAAAAAGATATAATAGCCTATCGTAATTGAACCATGCGCTCCTTAAGAGAATCAAAATCATCTACTACTGAATCTAAATCAATATCTTTGGTAAATTCTCGTTCAATCTAGAGAATCATACAATCAGCAAGAAACTCACCATCCATTCTGTTTCGAAGTGTTGTTTTGACAATGTTCATAGCCGAGAATGCTCTCTTTGTTGTTTCCGTAGAAATAGGAAGAATCAATACAAGACGGGTATTTGACATTTATTTTAGTTAATATTATTTAAATTGAGAGTGATAAATAATGGATAAAATTTTAATAGGTGTAGAGTAATAATATTAAAAAATGAGGTGGGCTATACTCATATATATTTAAGAATAAAATTTAAACCTATTACTAAAAAAAAAATTTAAAAATTAGACTCAAGTTACAGTTCGGAGCAGTTCGGCTATAGTTACGCCCCTCCATATACGAGAAGGGAGGAGAGCGGTGAAGGTTTTGAATCATATGCATTGTTGTAATTCAGGGAAAAAAAAGGTGTTAGTTTGAATTACTGTTTACTGGGTTTTTATTTTTATTATTTATGGATTTTTAATTAACATATACTCTTAACATTAACGTGACCCATGTATTTGTAAATTATATGCATTATAAAGAGGGAAAAACTTAAAATAATAAAAAAAAAGGCAAAGTGTTTAGGTATACTCCACACACATGCATAGTGGTTATGATTGGTAACCTAAGGTTCGACAATAACATTCCCATGCACCTACTGGAGGGTGAAGGAGCAGTGATGGAGTCAATTAAGGTTCAGTAAGGACTCATCTCCACTCAACTTTTCCAAATTTCTTTCTTTTCTTTTTATATACATAATATTCATAATATTTGGGATAGGGTGTAAACTAAAGAAGTATGAGGTTTAAAATGTTATTAAGGTAAACTAATTTCACATCTAACAATTCTCTTGTTTGTTTATTTGTTTATGTCAACATTTATACATGCAGTTTTTAAATACACTCGTAATACTTTATTTTTCACCCTGCTTAAATATGTAGGTTAAATATGTTTAGTATTGATCATGCACTCTAAAAATTTAACATTTTAGACCTATAACCACAATTTAGATTAAAAAATCATTTAGTCAATGAATTCACAATTAATGTTGATTTTCTTGATCTAAACGTTTGAATAGGGTACATTTTTAATGTTTCGTCGTACAACTACGATTCTGGAATAAAAAAGGTTAATGTTTGGAGTGTTGCGTTAATATCTTTAGCATTATATTGTTTTTAATTAATTTTTGTTTGGAAGAGAGGTATCTATTATTCTATTATTGATTTACAAGAGTGAGTTGAAATTATTAGTAAAAATGAAGTAAAAAATAAAATTGTGTGGACTCATTTAAAAACACTCTTTGTATTCATACTGCACCATCTATTTCATGACTTTGGTCTCTAAATAAATTTCAATTACTCATCTTTGAAATCTAATATGCCATCTTATACAACCATCATATGAAATCAAAGTGTTATTTCGATATTTTCTACAGTAAGATTTAACCTTTATATTTTAATATTTTTTTTCCATCGTACCATTTTTGCTATGTTCACTATTTTTTTTTCTTTAATTAATAGAATATTATCGCCTCCACTCAAAAAAAATTATTGGCTACATCCATGACGGGGAGGGAGTGCATGCCTTTCTGTGGGCGGATGAAAGGGCATTCATTTGTGTTGGGAGTTTGAAGGCCACAAGCCTTCGTGAGAGTTGTAGAGAGAGAAAGAGGAATATGCGTTTTTCAATAGAGGGAAGCGTTTATACAAATCAACACACTCTTCCCATTTTACTCTATGTTAAAATTCTACATAATACTTTTATATCTTTTCTACCATACCATTAATTTCAATGCCAAACAAAATTAAAACATCCAGTAGGATGAAAGTAAGTAGGGTAAGTATGCTAAATTTACATTACGCGCGCACCAAGCAGTTAGATATGATAAGCTAAAACACTATTCTGTAAGATAGTGGTATATTAAAGTTAAGTTTAACTAAGTTCTTTACCATACGTCTAACAGAAATGCGTTTGGCTATTGGACCAATTTCAAAAATGCACCAAGGGATAAACGATTTTCAAAAATGCGTTGAGCGAATGAAACGCACAACACTTGTGCGTTATGAAGGGAGACGCACAACAATATTATCTTTTAATTACAACAACACAATAAATATTCTATAAATATTTCTATTAACAAGAGGGGAGACACAAAACAATTCTATAATTTTATCATAATCTCATACACCTTTCTTTCTATCTTTTAATTGCAACAACACGTACAACAATTATTCTATCAATCGTTTATCACACTTTTAATTCTTTTTTACCATATCATTAATTTAGCATCCAAATAATACCAACTAGGGTACCATATACCTAAATATACCATTGTAGATGCTCTAATAAAGTAATTTACATTGTTTATCATATACTTAGACAATCTAAATAGGAGGTGATGCACTTTCAAACACTTCATTTTTTTTCTTTCAAACTCATTTTTTAATATTGTAATTTGTAAAAGCACTCACACTATGCCAGGAAAGGGTTTAGGCGACGCACACAAATAGGTCCGTCGCGTAAGATACATCTTAGGAGACGAACATTACCGTTCGTCTCCTAAAACTTAACTTAAGCAACGTACAAGTAATTGCGTCGCCTAAGTTCCATCTTAGGCGACGTACACATATAATATGTCTCCTAAACCTAAATGTTAGGCAACGCACATATTAAGGTGCATTGCATCAAGGACCAGGTCTCTTAGGCGACGTACATTGGTCATTGTACGTCTCCTAAGATAACATCTTAGGCGACGTACATAGATTAATGTACGTCACCTAAAATGCCACTTAGGAGACGCACTTTGATCAATGTGCGTTGCCTAAAGTCCCATAATTTTTAACAAAATTTTAAATATTTGAAAATTTTAAAATTGACTTATGAGACGCACATTGGTCAAAGTGCGTCGCCTAAAGTTATTTCCCAGCCTAAATTTTGACAAAATTTAAATATTTGAAAATTCACTTAGGAGACGCACTTTGACCAATGTGTGTCACCTAAAGTAATTTACCCGCCTAAATCTTTCACAAAAATTTTAAATATTTGAAATTCACTTAGGATACGCACTTTGATTAATATTTGAAAGTCACCCAATGTAGATTGACCAATGTGCGTCTCCAAAGTTTTCAACTTAAGAGACGTACATTGAGCAATGTGCGTTGCCTAAGTTGTCATCTTAAGAGACGCACATTGACCAATATACGTCTCCTAAGTGGTCTCTTAGGAGACGAACATTGATCAATGTACGTCTCCTAAGTTGGTCACTTAGGCAACGCACATTAATAAATGTGCGTCTCCTAAGAGTTCATTTAGGAGACGTACATTATGTGCGTCGCTTAAAAGATTCTTAGGAGACGAACCTATATTTGTACGTCGTCTAAGAGCTTAGCAACACGACTGAGGCGACAGCTCTTAGACGACAGCTTGTTCGTCGTCCGAGTCTTAGGAGACGTACATATTTAACTTAGGAGACGGACAATGTACGTCACCTAAGAGCCTGTTTGGCCTAGTGTCAAGATTATCTAAAAAGGTTCACTATAATATATCTTATATATATATATATATACATATATGATATAAAGAAATAATGAATTTTAGAGTTGGCTAGACATTCTTTTTATTTTGTTTAACTTGTTAATCGACTCGTTGTTTATTTATTTGTTTTGTTTTGTTCTTAGGCCAAAAATAAAAAATAAAAAAATTGTGGAGATAGAAATTAAAACAAACATGTACAAGATTGTTTGCTTTGAGACAATCCATAAAAATACGTTAACTATACATACGCATTGTTTAAAATTATTTGTCACATACGATAAATCATCTTCGATCTTAATTTATTAGATTGTATATATGGTACAACAAAATAAAAACTAGAATAGTACAATATATATTTCAGTTGTGTCGGAGAGGAGTGAGGGTCTAGTACATACTATATCGGGATAAAATGGTCACTTTTTTTTGAACATAAAAAACACCAACAGACATACTAAACCAACCTTTCTAACAAATGACTAATATAGGCTGGGGGCACAGAGACCCAATTATAACGAAGCAAACATCTGAAGGTAACTATAACAATCCAATGAGCAATAATATTTAGCGATTTCAGAAAAAAAAAAAAAAAAAAAAAACCAAACCCATAATTTAACGCAAAGCTTCGAATGTCATTAACGATATATAGCCTCAATTTCCTAAGGAGGATCTAAATCCAACGAAGCGAGGAAAATAACCAACTTTGAGTCGCATTAAATGATGAAAGAAGCCTCTCTAACAGCTAAAGCGTCTGCCACCAAAGAAGAAACAACAAGAAAGAGCTGTCAAAAACACAAGGTGAATAAGATTTAGAAGAAGATCCCTCAAAGGCACCATTATACATAGTGAAAAAATCAATTGAATCCAAACTAGGGATAGCAGAGAAGGATAAAGGCTAGTTATAAAAAACAACCAAAAAAGATGACCCGAAGAGGATAAACAAGCAACAGTTGAAGCCCTATTCTTAATCGAATTGACCACCATCAACGAGAACCATATTTCTGACTTGAAAACATAGGCATTACAAGCTTTCCATAAATACCAACCAATGATAATAATACGATCAAAACATTGACCCTCATTTGATATCAGCTCATCTGTTTAAATAAGAGCAGATGAAACATTGCTAAAAGAATAAATGTCAATATCCAAAAATTCATTCCAAATAAACGAAACAAAACTACAATTGAAGGCAATGCACTTAATAATTTCAATCTCTTTTGTACAGCGAGGACTAGGGCTGGTTTCGGTTCGGTAACCAAACTGAACCACACAATACCAAACCGAACTATTTCGGTAATATAAAACCCATAACCGATCCCATACCAAATTGTAGTCAGTAACCGAAAATTCTGTTTGGTATTAATTGAATTTCAGTAATACCGAAAATGCTGTCAACTATCAAGTTTCTAAATCAAGCATCAACTACCATCTATAAATTCAAACATCAAAGTATCAACTATCAACTATCTAAATCTTCTCTAAAATTATCAAGTATCAACTACCATCTATTAAAAGATAAATCATCTCTAAAATTATTAGAGCTAAATATCGAAATCATATATTAGCCTATTAGGGGTTAAGGCTAAAACATACAAAATTACAAACTATGAAATTTCAATGTATATCAAGTTATCAACTAGAGAAGTATATAAAGTATGAACAAACAACTAAATTGAAAATATATATTAAAAAAAAGAGATTAATTGGTACCTTGGAATTTCGAGTTTTAGGGCAAGATCTGATGGTGGATTGGTGGGTAGGCATTGAATGAAGGCATGGTGGTGGTGGGAGAGAATGGAGGGGAGAGAGCAGAGTAGAGAGAATAGAACTGAGAGAAGAGAGATACTGAGAGTAAAAGAATGAGAGATGTGTTTATATCTGTGTGCTACTAAAGCGCTAAGTGGGTAAGTGTATAAAACATCAAAACCCTTTTTTTTAAATAAACTTTGGTTCGGTTCAGTTATACCGAACCTTCTACTCGACTTACCCTTTTTTACCAAGATAATTTCGGTTACCGACAACACTACAAATTGATTCAATTCGGTTCAGTTCGGTATTTTTTTTAATTGATCCGATTTTTGATTTTTCGGTAAAAAATTGCCAGCCCTAGTAAGGATAAGAATGATTGTTGGTCAAAAATAAACCTTAGAAGGAGGTGAATAGGGTTTATGGAAAATATGCAAAATTTAAAATTAACTAAATAAATATTTGAACAATAAATATTTAACTATATATCAAGGAATAATATAAAGCAATATAAATTCAATGTCAAATAATAATTGTTGGTGTTAAAAACTAGACGGGTATTTTAGACCACACAGTCAAATGATCGGATCAAATGATTGATGCAAGGGGAGGTGGAGCTAGAGAAGTGGAAAACCGATAAACCTTCGCCCTCTGGAGGTGGAGCTAATGCAGGGGAGGCTGAGTATGATTAGTATCTGTAGTTGTAGGATTTCATGCCTTCCTTGCTTTTTCTTTTGTAATAGAAGCTCTAGGATCTCTGTAATCGTTTCTCCTTATAAATGAAATAAACAAGTTTTTGCCTTGAAAATCATTTATTGTCTATTTCTCTATAATTCTTGTCTTTTATTTTGTCTAAATTGTTATGTGAGATGTAATGAACTTTATTAATACTTAAATACATCCACACTATAAAAAAAAGGTTAAACGAAATTAAGCAAAATGACGAATCATGCCTCAAGGGAGGTCTTTACCAAATTCACAAGAGGTCAACGACCTTTTTTGGAGATCATTGGACTGGTTGTGAATGGGTTTCTCAGCACAAATAGAGGTCAAGTCACTTTAGTTAAATTTGTAAGAGTCGTGCCTCATAGACTTTAAGCAAATTGTACAAGAGCTTTCAGATGTCATTTGGACTCCTCAGTGTGGAAATGTGCCCATTGAGCTAGCAGTTACTATGCCGACCTTTTTGAAAGAGGAATTTTTTTAGTTCTCAGCAGGCCTGTAGTGAATTGTTTTATATTTGGTGATTGACCTATATGGCGATATGAATTTTTTCGAAATCCTTAGTGTTTAAAAAGGAAAATTTGTTCATTTTAGCTAAGTCTTGAGTATAGTCATGTCCCCTTATGACTTAGGCAAATTTTGACAATTTTCTCATTTGTTACCAAGCCTCTTCAATTAAAAAAACTGACATTTTTGTGAGAGGTTTTTTGCATAGTGCAAGTGTGCTCAGCACGCTGCCTATTTACTAAACTGACCTCTTTATGAGAATTTTTTTTGGTAGAGTGCAAGTGTGCTCAAGGAGCTTCCCACTTACTAAACTGACTTCTTTGTGGGAGGATTTTTGCAGAGTGCACTTTACAAGCAATGAAGTACCAAACAAAAATTATTATATACATTTTTCTTAGAAACAACTATTATAAAAGTGTAATACATTTCAGCTCAATGATAGTATCTCTTAAGGTATTCTATGTTCCATGGTCTCATGAGTTTCATGCCGTCTAGAATCCTCAAATAGTAGGTGCCAGGTCTGATGACCTTCGTGACCATGTAGGGACATTCCCACTTAGCAGCGAGCTTGCCATGTTCAGAAACATTGGTTACTAGAATGGCTTTTCGAAATACTAGGTCACCTACATTCAGACTTCTGAGCTTGACTATTTTGTTGTAATTTTTTACTATGCTTCTCTTATAGGCCTCTTTCTTAATTCAAGCCTGCTCTCTTTTTTCTTCAAGGAGGTCTAAATTAGCCAACATGCCTTCATTGTTACGAGCTGGGTCATGATGGTTGATTCTGTATGTCGATACTCTTATCTCCACTAAGATAACTGCTTCAGTTTCGTAGGTTAGGGATAAATGAGTTTTACTAGTTGGACCTCGCATGATGGTCCTGTAGGCCCATAAAACTGATGGGAGCTCTTCAGACCAATTTTTCTTGGCATCATCGAGTCTTTTCTTTAACGAGTTCAGTAGAGTTCTGTTTGTGACCTCCACTTAGCCGTTAGCTTAAGGATGGAAAGGGGAGTTGTAATGGTTTTCAATCTCATATCCTTCGCAGAAGTCTCTGAAGAGGTCGCAGTCAAATTATTTTTCATTATCAATGATTAGCACATTTGGGAGACGAAAACGACATATGATGTTTCTCTACACAAAAACTCTGGATCTTTATAGTGGTGATCGTGATTAGTACTTCTGCCTCAGCCCATTTGGTGAATAATCGATAACTACCACCGCAAACCTGGTCTGCCCCTTGCCCAAGGGGAAATGTCCTACTATATCCATGCCCAATTGAAAAAAAGGCTAATGATTACTGACAGGGGTCATGAGCTCTACCGGGAGTTGCTGAACGTTGGCAAATCACTGGCACTTATCACATTTTCTTACCATCTCCTTGGCATCTTGCAGAATGGTGGGCTAACAGTAACTATGTCTGCCAACTTTAAGAGCTAGTGAGCGAGCTGCCGGATGCCCTCCACATAAACCTTCATGAATTTCTAACAGTTCAATTTAGGCTTGGTGGGTGTGCAGTCAAAGTAAGAACGAAATGGCGTACCCCTCTTGTATAACATGGCCTCAATAATCACATTTCTGTTGAAAATGTACTTTATTCTTTTGGCCATTTTTTTGTCTTTCGAAAGAACTCCGTTCGTGAGGTAGTCTAGAATTGGATTAATTCAACACTTACAGATCTGTACTGGGACGATGTCGAACTCTACGAACTCATCGATGGCCTTTCTTTCCAAGTAATCTATGTGAACTCCATTCGATACCTCTGTGGATGAGGCAAGTTTGGTCAAGCATCCTGTTTTGTTGTTCTAAGCTCGTGGGACCTTGACGAAAACTAGATTCGAGTACCTCTGAGCTGCTGCATTAATCTTAGCCAGGTAGGCAGCCATGTGATCTTCTTTAACCATGTTATGGTCAACTATTTGGCCAATTGCAGAGTCATTGTATACCACCATCTATTTTGTCCCCCAGATCACCAGTTATTCTTAGTCCTGAAATAATGGCTTCATACTTAGCCTCATTATTGGAGGCCTTAAAGAGGAATTTGAGAGCTATTTCCAGGGTGTTAGCCTCAAGAGTGATTAGCATTAAACCAGTTCCAAAACCTTGCAAGTTGGACGCTTCATCTGCGTAAAGTATCCATATAGGAACCTGTGGTCGCAAGTTAAGAGAATTTGGGCTCGAAGTGCTCGGATCCACAGGCAACAGCAATTCTGGTGGTTCAGGAGTCAGCTCTTCATTATACGTGAACTCTGTTATGGCTTATCATTTGATCGAGGTTCGAGTCTTATAATTGATCACAAATTATCCGAACTCTACAGCTCAGATAGCTAACCTTCCTGACTGTTCTGACTTGTTGAGAATTCTCCATAAGGGCTGGTCAGCAAGCACATCGGTGGCATAATCCTGGAAGTAGGATCTCAGTTTTCTATACGTGATAAGAAGGGAGTAGACCAATTTTTTCAGTCTTGGATAATTCAGTTCGGCGGTATGCAGAGCTCTACTTGTATAATAAACAGGTAGTTGTGCCCCCTCCTCATTTCTTATAAGGGCTGAGCTAACTTCTGTTTGTGATACCGCCAGGTACAAGCTAAGAATTTGTCCTTTATTTGGCAAACTAAAAAAATGAAGAGATCCTAAGTACTACTTGACCTGCTGAAAAGCCAGCTCGCACTCCTATGTCCATTAAAACGCTTTTTTTAGGGTTTTGAAGAAGGGGTGGCACTTATCAGTTGTCTTAAAAATAAACATGTTCAGAGCTGCCACCTTCCTGCCAGACTCCGGACCTCATTTGGTTTGGTTGGAGATCTCATGTCAATAAGAGCTTATATCGTCTCAAGATTAACTTCGATTCTCCTTTGAGTCACCATGAAGCCCAAGAATTTCCCTCATTCACCCTAAAGGCGCATTTAGCTGGGTTGAGGGATATGCCATTCTGCTTGAGTATGGCGAAGGCTTCATTGAGGCTTGCCATATGGTTGAAAGACTTGATACTCTTGACCAGCATGTCGTCGATGTAAACTTTCATGTTTCTGCCTACCTGGTCCTTGAACAGTGCACTCATAACCCTCTAGTAGGTAGCTCTAGTATTCCTCAGGCCAAATGGCATGGCCTTGTAATAGTACGTGCCCTTGTTGGTGATGAAGGAAGTCTTATCTTCATCCTTGTTGGTGATGAATGAAGTCTTATCTTCATCCTCATGAGCCATTCTGACCTAATTATAAATAGAGTAGGTATCCATGAAGCTTAGCATTTCATGGCCCGTGATTGTATCTACGAGCTGTTCAATCTTCGAAAGTAGGACACTGTCTTTTGGACAGGCCTTGTTGAGGCCCTTGAAGTCGACACACATCATCCACTTTTCGCTGTGCTTTTTCACGAGTACAACATTGGAAAGTCACTTCAGGTAGTGGACCTCCCGAATGAAGCCAGCTTGAAGGAGCTTCTAGACTTCTTTTTTTACAACCAAATTCTTTTCAGCTACAAAGTTTCTTTTATTCTGTCTTACAGGTTTGAAAGCTGGGTCGGCATTCATCCTATGTACCGTGACCTCTGGATTCAGCCCTTTTATATCGTTATAGGATCAAATGAAGACATCAGTTTTAGCTCTGAGGCATTGGAATAGCTCCTCTTTGACTTCTGAGCTGAGCTAATTGCTTATTTTCAAGATTATGTCGGGCAGCAGGGGCTTTAAGAGTAAGTCTTCTAGGTCCTCCACTAGCTCACCTCTGAGTTCTTTCTCTTCATCCTGAGGATCTAAAGTATTTATTTTCAGCTTTTCTGAGTCGTGAGGCTCTTCCGTGTCAGTCGATCTCTCCATGGCTATGGCTGTGAGCTCAACAACCGTGATATCTGTGGTTCTTACCCTTTTTAGAGTCCCAAACTGGCAGTACCGAGCTTTCACTTGGTTTTCTCTGACCTCTCATACTCCATAGGGGGTAGGGAACCTTATGGTTAAACTGCAAGTCAAAATAACGGCTCTGATTTCGTTGTGAGTACCTTTACCGATAATAACGTTGTAATAGGGAGCTCTGTCTAGCACAAAGAACTCTGCGATAATGATGATCTAATTCGGAGCTGTTCCCAGAGTTACAGCGAGCTTGATGATCCCCCAAAGACTTGGTCTTTTCCCTAAAGAAAATCAACTAAAGTGACTGTTGAAGGGGTCAGGTGCTCGGTAGTGAGGCCCACGGCCTTGAAGGCACTGTAGTACATGAGGTTGGAGATGGCCCCAGTATCTATAAGAATTCGGTGCACATTGTGATTGCCCACCATCGCTGTTACTATCAAGGGGTCATCGTAAAGGAACTCCACCCAATTCATGTCCTCAACTGTGAATACGATCTCCAGATATCATATTTTACTATTTTGGTAGGTCTAAAGCTGGATCAGACATGATAAGGATTAGACGGATAAAGATTAAGCGGGATCAGACATTATAAGAATTAGTCAGATAAATATTTAATAAATTTTGCATTTGATGGAGTCCCGATTTACAAGTCTAGATATTATATATATAACATAACTGGCTTTTGTTTTAGAAACACATGTAATTTTAATTGTTGTCCACAATTCTTTTTATTTTATTAATATGACTAACCTATTTATAAATAAGTTTCGTAAAAAACTATTCCAGGTGAAAAGTTATATATTACATACAATATTTACGAATTAAGCATTAAGTATAGTTTCAAATGAAACTTCTGATGTAAATTTTATTTTTTTTATAAAATTAAAGTTTCTTATAAATTTCTTCATTTACTAAAAGAAAAATAAAAATATCATATTATAAGAGAAATCAATTTTATTAATTGACTTACTGTGATTTTGGGTGGTCAAAAATTTTCCTTAATCAATTTGATTATCTAAAGGGTGTAAAGAAAAAGACCAGAACAAATTAAAAATTTATTTTTATATTCATTTTATTATCTGGCAATCACGGAATAAAATAATACCACTTATAGGGTGGTATAGTTTTATTCGGTTATAATGGGATAAAAGGATAATTAATCATTAATGCAATCCCGTCCCGTGTTGTACCAAATGTAAGATAGGATAAAGATAGCATATCAACTCTTGCACCAAAGTACCAAATACTAATTTAACACTTTTACCTCTAGTAAAATCCTATTTTTACCTCCAGTAAAATACCATTTTTTACCTTCAGTAAAATACCATTTTTACCTATGTGACCTAAGCATACACATCATGTACATTCTAAAATACATGTGACCTAAGCATACACATCATCTACATTCTAGAATACATGTGACCTAAGCATACACATCATCATTCTACATTCTAGAATACATGTGACCTAAGCCTATACACATCATATATTCTATACATGTGACCTAAGCATACACATCATATACATTACACAAATTTACCTTTTTGCCCTTCATTTTTTACCTATAAATACCACATCATTCATTCATTCAAAACACACCAAAAAAACATCTATTCCTTCTCTCCCAATATCCATCCATCTCTCCTAAGAGATATAAAGCCATTGGCAATATAAATACAAGCCAATTTTCGAGGGTCATATACTCTCTCTTTTCATACCCCAAAAAAATACCAATCCTTATACGCTCTCTCTCATACACAGTTTATTATTTATTCTGTTGAAATATTTGTAATCCTAATTCTATACTTATAAATAAAATTAAGAAAATTATAGAAAGAGAGAGAGAGAGATTGGTAGCTTGTATTATCATCCAAATTGATTGCCTTTGAGCTAATACAAAGCAAGCATACACAAAAGGAGGACGTACTGCCGGACTAGCATAAGCGCTACCGGGGGAACCTACCTTAACAAAAAATGTCTCGTATTCATCTTCATTTTTAATCAGTTTCTGCCGGTACTGTTCACAGTCACTGTTCACATATACGGTGGTACTGTTCACAGTCACTGTTCACAATTACTGTTCACATATACAGTGGTACTGTTCACAACCACTGTTCACATATATACGGTGATACTGTTCACAATCACTGTTCACAGTTACAATCCATTATTAAACCTCTAATTCACCATTATTCATTGATTGGTCGGTCGTCAATTATATGTTCTAGATTTTGACACCATCAATTATTTTAGACAAATAAAGTATAATTTAAATATATTTGAAATACTAATACCAATACAACTCTAACTTGTTTAATTAAATTAACCAAATAAAGTAAAATTTAAATTTATTTGAAATACTAATACTAATATTTTTATATATGAAATTATATTATTTTTTTTAATGTAAATTATAAAAACTTATATTTAAAATTAAAGTGCATATTTGTCTTTATAAAAAAAGAAAAAGAAAAATACTTAAACTATTTATTCTTTTTTGGCAAAAAAACAAATTAAATCTTGAAGTTTGGGTGTAGATTCAATTTATCTCCTGATGTTTCAAAAAATGCAATGTCTTCCTTGAAGTTGCTATAGTGGTTCAATTGAGACTCTCGTCCTAATTCCGTTAACAATTCTGTCCAAATAATTTACACTTAACCCCCTAAAACTTTAAAAGTGACACTAAACCCCCTTAAGTTATATTTTTTTAACTTTTAAATCCACCATTGATATATATACACACAATCTTCATCACCATATTCTTCCCCAATGTGTCTTTCTCTCTCTATATATATGTATATATAATTGTGTTTCTCTCTCCCTACATACGCATATATATATACAAAATCGAGCACCATATGTATATACAAAATCCACCATTGATATATACACACACACACATATATATACACATACACATATATAGACACACACAAAACAAAACAAAGCTTCTCACATTTTCTCTCTCTACCGAAAATAATAATAACAGAACTTAAGCAAGCTTCATTTGTCTCTCTCTCTGCTTTGTATCTTTCTCTCTCTCACGAATCCATTCGAAATCACAGAGGAAATATTTGTTTCTCTCTTTATGGCGAAGGCTCGAGCTTGACGGGTTTCACTTTTTAGTTTAAAGCTTTAATTTTTGGGTTTTGATTTGTTTCTCTCTATGCATGTTCTTGGAACACGCATTGACAGTAGACACAGCTAAAAAGGAGAACAATGTAGCAAAGGCAACAGAGGAAGAAACAACAAGAATTTGTGCAACATATGAGGACATTAAGACTTTAGATATTGGCATAGTTTCAGCTCCTCGAGTTCTTGAGCATTTAGGCACTACAAGAGAGTCGAGTGAGATTGTTCATGTTATTGAATCAATAGAGGAAACACATCGAGAGGGGGTGTAGGTCAATTTAAAAAGAGCCTAGCCGAGTGCATTTCAATTGCAGAGGAAGAGGAATGGTCGGCCCTTAAAGGTATATATATATACGTATATAGGGAAAGAGAAACACAATCATATATACATATATATATATAGAGAGAGAGAAAGACACATTGGGGAAGAAGAGAGTGATGAAGATTGTGTGTGTATATATATATCAATGGTGGATTTAAAAGTTAAAAAAAATATAACTTAAGGGGTTTAGTGTCACTTTTAAAGTTTTAGGAGGTTAAGTGTAAATTATTTGGGCAATTGTTAACGGAATTAGGATGAAGGTCTCAATTGAACCACTGTAACTTTTTTTTAAAGAAGACATTGTATTTTTTGAAACATAAAAAAAAATTAAATCTACACTCAAATTTCAGAATTTAATTTATCTTTTTCTCTTTTTTTATATATAGTATAGATAAATAAAAATATCATAATATTGTATTGAGGCAATTAGGTATAAGGGCTCATTCTAATAATAATATAATTATAAAGGACACTTAAAAATCAGCCATGTAAATTAAGGACAATGTACAAAAAAGACACTAATATCCCTTCCTTATAATATCGTCTCATTATGACACTAACAGTAACCAGGTCAGCAACCAGAAGGTGCTAAATGCATTTAGCACCCCCTGGACAATAACCAGAAGGTGCTAAATGCATTTAGCACCCCCTGGACAATAACCAGAAGGTGCTAAATGCATTTAGCACCCCTGGTCAGCAACCAAAAGGTGCTAAATGCATTTAGCACCTCCTGGACAGCACCACAACCAGAAGGTGCTAAATGCATTTAGTACTACCTGGACAACAATCAAAAGGTCCTAAATGCATTTAGCACCTTCTGAAAAACAATTAGAAGGTAGCACCACTTGGACAACAAACTAGAAGGTGCTAAAATGATTTTAGCACAATTACAAAACAGAGAACAATAAAATTGATGAGATCAACATCTACTTAATATATTTATATGTATATATATATTGATCGATGTAGGATTCGTAAAAAAAAAGAGTTACGATCATATTTTTTTTCAAATCCCGCTGGGCTGTCGAAATTGGTCAATTTCGATAACAAAATGACCTCTGATTGTCTTAATTTTTCGCTCAATAATAGTAACTTTGTTTTCCGAACAATATATCCAAAAATCAGCCAAATCCAACGGTTCAATCGAAAGTTATATATCTTTTACGATTGCACATCCATTAAAAAAAGAAGATGATGAAGATGAAGATAAGAACGGCTCTCGCTCCTCTAGGCGATACGATCGGAAATTCGGGTGGTGTTAGTGGTGGTGGTGGTGGAAAAGGTGAGATTATTGGTGAGACAACTTCTCTTTTTCCTTGTTTTTTGTTTTCTCTCTCTAAACTATGTGTATGTAAGAGAGAATAATATGTCTTTTGTATAATTAGAATAAATGATATAGTAGGATATTTTTGTCCATCAACATTTAACATTTTTCTTAAAATAAATTAATATTATAAAAAGTGTTCTTATTATAAAACCAAATTATAAAATTAATACTACTTTCTTTTACTAAATATAAATTCATCATTTAAATTATAAAATATTACAAAGCGAGAACTTATAACCTATTATGTCTATCGTATTTGGTCAATCAATCAATCTCTTATAGAGTCCACCTCAATTTAATTTGAGGGCCCTCCTCCCACCCAAATCTGTTCCCGAATCAATCAATACAACCAAGAAAACTAAAGCCAGCTCCTTTTCTTTCCACCTGTGTCTTTTCTCTCACTAAAATATATTTTCAATATATATAGAGAGATAAAGAAAAAGAGTCCAGTTCAATTCCCACCATTCACAGTTCACCACTACACCCCCTCTCTCCATCCATTGAAGTAAACACATACATAGATGGACTTTTTCATACAGATAGCTTAATTACAAGTACAATTACAATACCCTGCCTTATAGATTACATTTTATCAAAACTGAAATCATTCATATGGATACCACCAAGTCTCTGAGATTCATCACCCACCAATCATTCTTCTCGGCCGTTCGATCGGGGGACCTTGAATCACTGAAAGCCATCATCCGCAATGAAGGGTCTGATCCTGCAGCTCTGACGGCTCTCCAGAACGACGGAGGGGACACTCCTCTGTTTGTAGCAGTAGAGAATAACTTTGAGGAAATATTCAGTTTTTTGCTCAACTTCTGTGATCTCCACACAGTCACAATCAAGTCCAAGTCCGGTTTGGATGCTTTTCACCTTGCAGCCAAACGCGGCCACTTAGGTATTATATTTTTCTACTATTTTTCTCACTTGATTTTCTTTCGGGATTCAATTTTTAGTACAAATATTTGTACTTATATTTGTGCAATTACTGTATTAAGCTTTTTTTTTTTATGATCTGACTTCCTTCTTGTATTAGTCTTGCTTATTTGATTGACACCTTTTTTTTGTGTGATTGAAGGACCCATATATGGCTCCTATGGTTTTTTAGAATATTTAGGCTCTGATCAATAATTACGTGAAAAATTGAAAAGAAAAATACTTTTATTTGTGCGTGAGGTTCAAAAATAAGTTAAGGCATGTAATAAGATATTCTTTTACTTGTTTTTTCGGTGGAAAAAAATTCTGTGGGTTTTCCTAAAGAAGAACTTTCACAAAAATTAATGAAAGATAGGGACATCTATTCGTAAAAATGACAGATGTGATAGAATTTGCCACCTATAGTTTGGTAAGATGTGCGTTTCCATATATATATACATATATTATACCATCCTATGTGTAGGGACCTAGTGTTGCCAGCTACTGTATATATCTTGGTGTGGCTGCACTTGATGCTGGCTGGCTATAAATTATGGATGTTACATCCCACATCGCCTAGATGTGGTAAACTGATGTCCTACATATGCGTGATCACTATCCTTCTTAGTAAGAGGCCTTTTGGAGATAAAAGCAAAACCAGAGATTGAGAAGAACGCGATGCAAGGATTCTCTACAAATTGTCAGTCAACAATTTCTCAGGGATTATTCCTCCTATTTGATAGTGTTTTTGACTTGGATTGTTATGTTGGAATGATATTGTGTCTAGGGATTATTCCTCCTATTCTCAATCCGTTGTCTGAATAAGTACTAGAGGATACAACCATTGTCTGCATAAGTACTAGAGGATACAATGGTTATGATAATGTTTTTGACTTGGATTGTTATGGACTGATATTATGTCTAGGGATTGTGAAGGAGCTTTTGGGCAAGTGGCCTGAGCTTTGTAAAGTTTGCGACTCCTCAAACACAAGTCCTTTGTATTCAGCTTCTGTACAGGACCACTTGGAGGTGGTCAATGCCATATTAGATGCCGACGTGAGCTCAATACGGATAGTGAGGAAGAATGGGAAGACTGCATTACACACAGTTGCACGATATGGGCTTCTTCGTACAGCAAAAGCACTTATAGAGAGAGACCCTGGAATCGTCCCAATTAAAGATAAGAAAGGACAAACTGCACTTCATATGGCAGTTAAAAGGGCAGGATACTACTATAGTAGAAGAGTTATTGCTTGCCGATCACTCGATATTAAATGAACGCGACAAGAAGGGTAATACAGCTATCCATATTGCCACGAGGAAAAGTCGTCCTCAGGTACTTTTCCATTGATTTCTTTCTAAGGTGAAGATAATAATTCATTTGCTTAGATCTATCAGTTGATATCTTGTACTGTTACATATTTGCGCGGTATCAGGGTGCTACCTGATGAAGCCAATGGGCAATATTTTAACTAGAAAGTTTAGAAAGCTTTGGACTAAAGCCTCATGCTCATAGAAGTTTAATTTGTCATTAACTTGTATACGGAGTGAGCTAAGGTCCTAAATTATTATCTGTGGCACTAAATGGGCTTGCTTAGCTGACTTTATGGGCATCTTGTTAGGCACAAAGATCCACACCTATTCTTATTATAGGAGCAATGCAGTGCTCATATAGATGGATTTAGGATTTAATTCAATTAGTTTAGCCTTAATTTATACTTTCTTAATTTAGGGGATCTTATTCTGTGGTAGTATTTTGTTTCAATTTTTAATTTTGCTTGTCTTAGAATTTATCTATTAGGCTTACATTTCGAAACTCTGGGTTTCAGGTGATTAAGTGAAATTGAATGTTGATGTTTCATACATTTTGCCCTCGAGTCCTCTTTTATCTCTTCCTTCTCTTCTCTGTTAGGCTTGCATATCATAACTCTTGGTTTTTGGTTCTCAGCAAAATCATGTTTGCCAAGTGTTCGGGCCAAAATCGATTGCAAACGTTACCTGTGGCTTTTGTGTGTAATGAGCTCTACATTTTTTCAATTGTTTCTGGACACAATGTATTCGTCTCATATTTACGTTCCCATAATCTACTTTTATTTAATCAAATATTCTGAACTATATTCACCCGTAATTTTGTTCTTACTCTGATAGTTTACCTCTCTTTCTTTCAGATAGTAAACCTTTTGCTGAGCTATACATGTGTTAATGTGAACACCATTAATAATCAAAATGAAACTGCAATGGATTTAGCCGACAAACTCCAATATGGAGCATCTTCATTGGAAATTAAGGAAGCACTAGCTGAGGCTGGTGCCAAGCATGCAAGGCACATAGGGCAAGTTGATCTAAATAAGGAGCTCAAAAGGGCTGTGAGTGACATAAAGCACGAGGTACACTCCCAACTCATACAAAACGAAAAAACCCAAAGACGGGTTTCAGGTATTGCCCGAGAACTTAAGAAAATTCACAGAGAAGCCGTTCAAAATACCATTAATTCTGTGACAGTTGTCGCCGTTCTGTTTGCCTCAATAGCTTTCCTGGCTATATTCAACTTGCCTGGCCAATATGTAGACCTTGGCCCAGAAGCGGGTAAAGCTAAAGCAGCTAATGCACCCGCCTTTCGAGTTTTCTGCATATTGAATGCTACTTCACTCTTCATATCTTTAGCTGTTGTGGTGGTTCAAATAACTTTGGTTGCTTGGGATACTAGGGCTCAAAGACAAATTGTTTCAGTGGTAAATAAGCTAATGTGGGCTGCTTGTGTTAGCACTTGTGGGGCATTTTTATCTATTGCTTTTGTTGTGGTGGGAAAGCAAAGCTCGTGGATGGCTATTACTATTACCATAGTGGGAGTGCCTATTCTCGTGGGGACTCTCGTTAGCTTGTGTTACTTTGTTTTTAGGCAACACTTTGGGTATTTTGGCAATGATTCTCAGAGACGGATAAAAAAGGCAACCGGAAGCAAATCTTTTTCATGGTCGTACTCTGCAAATATTTCGGATTTTGATGACGATGAATCTGATCATGAGAAGATCTATGCTTTATGAAATTGTGGCGGGAGCAGAATTCCACTGTGATTAGTAAGGGAAGAGTAAAGAGATTCTACTTTTAATGTTAGTATGTTGAAGTAATGGTGTTTTAGTTAAAGGGAAGAAATAAAGGTTAGCTAATGGTATTAGTGAACAAGCTAATCTAATTGACCAGCAAGTTTTTCTAGTTCTGTATGATCATCAAACAAGGATCTATTATGTGATTAGCAGATAGGAATTCAGCAGATTCCAAACTTTTCCATGGCAAAGTAGAGAGAATTACAAGGCTGATAGAATTTTCTCTACTTCGCCATGCGTTAGAACTAGAAACATGAAAAGTCCTCTACTTCGCCATGCAATTGAAATAGAAAAATGAAAAGTTAAATATATTGTACTTGGCTGAAGAAGCACCGAACAGGTTGACCTACGGAGCAGGAACAATATGGAGCACCTACTCTACCGGTCATTTGCTCTCTCTAGGGTTTTGTGTGTTGTATCGAATTAAACCACATGCTCCAGCTAGAGGCCTCATTTCTTTCTGAAAGAATTTATCCAGTTGAGGTATCTTGATTGAGAAAAAATAACTCTTTGCAAAAGTCTTCTTTCAAAATGAGCAAGGGAGGAAAGCTAACATTTCTTAAAAAGTGGCCATGCATACCTAGTAATTTATATGTGCTAACCACAAGATTGATCATTGTTTTGATCATCCTAGGTGAACTAGAAAACTTGCTGGTAAATGGTATGCGCTTGTAGTGAAAGGGAAGTTGGGTTTGTTTTCAGTCTTTGTCACGGGTTTCATGTTAATAGTCTCTCTCTCTCTCTCTATATATATATTTATATATGTGAAGAGTAACGTAAAGATTTCACTGTAAGAAGTAGCGAATTTTCTTATGTCTTGGCACTTGTCGGGTTTTTTTATGAATTTTAATCTTTTTGAGTTGATTGTATTGCATCTTTTCCCTATAATTTTTGGCACACCACTACGGAAACTCATTTTTGGAGAAAAGGCAAAATGATTTATTATAGAAAAACAAAAATTAATACCCAATAGTTCCCAATTAGAACCATACTCGAGGGAGAACTTCAATAAATAATGTAAGGAGACGGTTTATACATGAAATAAACGAGTAAAATGTCACTCAAATTTATATGATATAAGGAGGAAAAGTAGGGTTCTCAAGTAGGATCATGCAATTTTCTAATAACATGTTTTGTTAGTCCAACTGGAAATTCTTATGTTTTTTTCTCCCTGTATAAGCAATGTATAAGCAACGTCATAAATGCAATTAACGGAGAACCGTACACTGGAAGAAATACATTTTCGAGACTTTCTTATATATATTAAAAAAAAATGTCCCCTACATGGAGATAGAAAGCAAAACAGAACACCACTGCTGATGGCCGAAGCACAGGAACCAAGTCCAGTAGAGATGTTATTACAATTGTCTGATAACAGCCAAACCTCGCATATCGGCACGCAAGCAATATGCATACGCATATGACAACACAAACGAAGTCCAGTAGAGATGTTATTACAATTGTCTGATAACAGCCAAACCTCGCATATCGGCACGCGAGCAATATGCATATGCACATGACAACACAAACGAAATCCAATCAAAGACAAGGAGATCAAGTACAGGGAACCAGCTATAATCAATCTTCTTTAAACTCAAATTTTACATGAATAAGATATTTATTTACTTGTAAGAGTAAAAAAGAAAAAGAAACTATATATTCTAAAAGACTTATCTACCTCTAGCCCATATGGTTTTCCAATAAAAATAACAAAACCACATGAGCGTTGAACACCCCAGCTTTGAAGCTACGTATCCAAAACAAGACTACTATGAGTCTGTGATATACAATCTACAATTTATACTGACACCTAATCCATGCCTACAAACACAGAACACTGAGCCTCCTCGATTACGGACTTCTAATTACGGCCGAGAAGTCCAACAGTTCAAAGTTTTAACTGTCTTAAACGTGATGTTTTTGAAGGAGGTTTGCTTATGTTAACATCACGAGGTTTGCTTATGTTTGGTGCAGCCGAGGATAGGTTGGGTTCTTCTGGTCTTTGCACCTCCTGCATCAACATCAAGTCCAAGTGTATGCACAGGAATCAATGAAAAATAAATAATTTCAAGCATGAATTAATTAACGATAGGGAGAATGACGTTTTGTTCTTAGGATCTTTGTCCTTTTTCTTTTTGAGCAAAACTTTCCTTCCATCTCTCAGGCTCCCAACTTTTTATTTTTGTGACATAGTTATAATTTAGTGCGACGTACCAAAATTATGCTTTTAACTACAAAGGAGCTGATGTCAGTCAGACTCGATCATCTTAACCAAGGCCTTGTAAAAATTTCAATTAAGCATCTCAATAGGCTTGTTGGTCAGTCCTTTCTTCTAAGCAAAATATCTTTTTCTCACAGACCTATTAATTTGGGAAAAAACAAAAAAAAAATCCCGAAGTTTGGGAGTATTTGTAATCTTGCCTCTAATATTTGAAACCTTGCAAGCGTACCTCCCAAGTAATTTTTCACTGCAAATTTAACCCTCTGTCTAACTCCTCTGTTAAAGTTAACGGAAAGCTGACGTGGCAACCAAACTTTAGGGTTTTTTGTATTTTTTTTTTTGAAACTTCTCATTTTCTATTAAAATGAGAAAATATGTAGGCAACAAAAACACATCAAAAACAAAAAAAAAAAAAAAAAGTACCTAAAATTTTTACTACTTCGCAAAAATGACTTAAAAAAAACTACTAAATATCTAAATAAAATGGCAAAATAAATACTTTTTACTAAATCTACAAGCTTCTAACTAATAGGTTTTGAAATTCGAATTGCAAAAAATATATATATTACTCATATTACATATAAAAATATTGAATTTTTGTTGTGTGCTTATAAACAATTTTGTCACAAGTTTTTTTTTAGCTCCCACATCGACATTAAGAGTTCTTTTTAAAAAAAAATAATAAAAAAATAATAATACATTTAACAGTGAGAACATCCATTTCTATTATTTTACAATAATTGCTTTCACGTATTTGTTTGCTTCTAAGGATTTTTCTATTAAATTTTACCTACAATGGTAAATATCAAAATTTCTCTTAAATATTTAGTCATTTAAAACCAATTGTAATTGATGTCAATATTATATATTAGACCATACATTAAGTAATTCTTTTTTTGGGAGGCTATGCCCGAGAGGGGGGCCAACCTCTATAACTTTGACATTTTCATAACTGAATGCTAATATACCAGTACGAATTTTCAAAATTTTCTAGTTACCATGTTCAATTTAGAATATTGTCTGATAAAAGTAAATCCACATCTAACTTTTTAAAAATTTGAACCGTAATAGTATTACTTGTTATGTATAAATATGATACATTTTATTTTGGGTAGAAAAAGTAGTTTTATTATTATAATCAGAAAGAAAAAAAAAAAAAAAAACACCACGAAAAACCCTGAAGCTTGGTTGCCACGTCAGCTTCCCATTAACTTTAACATAGGAGTTAGACGGAAGGTTAAATTTGTAGTGAAAAATTACTTTGGAGGCACGCCTGCAAGGTTTCAAATATCGGAGGCAAGATTGCAAATACCCCCAGACTTCAGGGTTTTTCTTGTTTTTTTTACCTATTAATTTCACATATTCTCAAGTTCCGGACATCAGTTGCATCAGACAAGGCTCCACTAAGGGTGATGAGAATATGGAATTGACAAGTACAGCTCTCGAATGAGAGAAAAAAATAAAGTGAACCTCAGATGATGAAGCGAAATTGTAGCGTAATTGTGCCCGTGATTTTGAATGCATACGCTGCTGCTGCTGCATCTTCTCGAACTGTTGCAGTCTAGAAGCAAGGTTCAGTCCTTTGTGCACATTATCTGAATCTGCATTCACTTCACTGTCCAAGGAGATTTGCAATCCGCTTGAAAGGTAACTATTTTGTGAGGGGTACAGAGGTACAGTTTTCAATCGGATCCGCAGAATTTTGAAGGCAGAACTTTGCTGAATGAATGGACACACTAAAAAAATTAAGAAACGTTACAAAGAAAAATGAGAAGATAAAACCAAAGTTTGGGAATGGGTTCCAAAGTTAGAGTTTTTGACAATATTTTTCTGGAACCATTTTGTGACCAACTAAATATTTCAAAAAAGGGAAGGTCTAAGTTTGTTCCCTTTACTATAAATAACTATAAATATTTCAAATGAAAGTTTTCACCAATATTACATTTGTCTTTTTCAAAGAACATTCACAATACAGGAAAATGATAACCTAAATGATTATCTTCAACTGCATATAAATCAAACATAACCCACTAGGTCAGAAATAAACATCGTAATAGAAGGGAACCATCATGTGTACATATAGAATTACCTGAGGGAGCAGCATCAGAAGACCATACAAGGACTTTAATAACCATATATATCTTCCAGGTTCAAGAAGCTGCAATAACAGAATAGTTGGGGTGCAAACTATAAATCTTAGTTGTGAGAACACAGTATACAACTCGGCATATAAGTTCAAGTATCATAAAATGTGTTTTTAACTCCAAGATATAGCCAGCAACCACACGCTTCAGCCACCATGTACACAACTCGGACTGAAAAAAGATCACATCCTTTAATCCATCCAAAAAGGAAAAGAGAACTAACAAAGACCAAATCACCATGTAGTTATGAAATGGTAACAATCTTCAGCAAGTCACTTCGGCAAATTAGTCAAAAGCAACCTATAAAGAATAAGATGTTATCAGCCTAGTTGAGTAGTGGTTTGGTCAACCTAGACTAGAAGGTTTTAAAATCAAGATTGACCAGGTGTCTTCATCTCATGAACAAGCTCAAGAAGTGTCTATTCAAGTCAACATCAGTTTGAGCTTGGATGTGTTTGTTATGTGTGGTCTAAAAGCTCCAGCTAGACATACCAACTCTTACCAAAAAATACATCTTAACAGACCTAAAGAGGATTCTCTGCACACGAGAACTAGGAAAATATAATCAATTTGACTCCTCCTTGATACAGCAGAAGCAGTAAAAAGTTGATTCCCTTTGTGCACAATATTATATTTAATCAGCCGCCAGCTTACTAACTTAAAATTAGTTCAGAGAAAAAGGTTAGTGGTCAGGATCCAGTTGTGAGAGCAACCTCCTTGTGCACAGGGATAATGATGCATAGCCTAACGAACCCTCCCCAGACACCACAATGGTGGGAGCCTCATGCATTCGGATGCCTCTTTCAAAGAATTTTTTTTGAAGAAAATAAAACAAAGAATTTGACTACAGATTAAGCAATGGGAAATCTAGCATTTTAATTATAAATAGGAAAACCAACAGTACTATGATACTAAATAATGGCAAACCCACCCTGGCCTTCTGCCCGGGCTCGAACCCATGCACGATAGTTGGTGGGATTCTTATCCCCTTCCCCCACCATTGCTCCAATGGAAAAAAATAAATAATAGTAAACTAATTGCATTTTTAATTATGCAAATGAGGAAATTAGGGATAAGTTAAATCACCTGCAACCTAAGATGAGCAAAGATAGGAGTCTCCAGCAGCTGGACCAATTTGTCCAGCTCAACCAAGAACTTAACGTTAATATCCTCCTCAACCAGTGACTGAATGACAGAACTCACATGCTGATAAGCCTGTAAAAATGGAACAAAACCTTGAGTACTGGATGACGGCCACAAAGTATTCTAGTTAACACTTGGGTGGGGGAGGGGGTTGGAGTTTAGAAAAATTTAAAAGCAAAATGGGTTACCACAAAGTTCCAGGTTCTTGCCTGAGCTAATAAGCAAAGACTTATTATTGCCATTGGTGAATGACACCATGAAGCATACAAAGAAAGAAGCAAGTCTTTCCCAGCAGCATTGACCAATGATTGTTTTAGAAGATTTCGAAGGTCAGACAACTCAGAGGACGTGAGCAGAATTATATTCAAAGCCTGAAACATAAAAGAATAAAAAAGAGAACATGCAAATTGGTTTCATATGATGAGATAGAATTAACTACTAAATTGATGATGGGCACAAATTACATTTTTTCTGATGAAAAAAAAAAAGTAAAAACCTGAATCATAATAGACGCAAACTCCAGGTCAGTTTCTTCCTCGAGTATCAAGGAAAGTTCCCGGTAAACTCTTTCCGCATCTAATAGTACACAAAGTCGGCGGATAATCAATGCACCACGCCTAAATGGGGAAATTTGTGAAAAATTAACCAAATAAAGACTCTAAAATGAATATTAAATCACAATAATTGGAACACAAGTTACAGAACATTTAAATTAGCTACAAACATAAGGAAACTTACCTCTCCAGCAGAGAATTGTCACTTCGAAAGTTATGAACTAAGAAACCAAGAAGCTGGCTAAAGTGCATTGGATCTTTTGCTATGCATGAATGAACCTCAAGAACCAGGAGTACCACCTGGCAAATATATAGATTAATAACAAAAAACAATAACTTCAGCAGTACGGATAAGCCCCTTCAAACGTAAATGGATAATATATCTGACTCGTAGTTCAGAAGATGTATGACACCAAAGTATTTTAACAAATTGTTAAGCTTCACTTGAAAAAAAGTTATTAATAAGTAAAGGTATTGGGATTGAAGTTGCATTCTAGAACTCAATTATAATAATGTGTGTAAATGGTCTCGCAATCTAGCAAACTATCAGCCGCTCAGGCCCCAAAATGATGGTTTGCAAACCTACAGCCATAGCCAATCCCATATCAAAGTGTACTAATCAAAACAAATTTAGACAAAAAATGATGGCCGAGGAATTGTCACAAGCAAGGATCTATAACAGTGAGCTGAAAACAGTTGTGACACTGCACTGAAGCTTACAACGTAAAAAAACAGGTGATTGATCTTTCCATGTTCCTACAAATAAAGCACCTGTAAATATAAATCAAGGTTTTAAAGTAAAGAATCCCTTTTTTCACCCTCTCCACTTCACCAGCTAAGCATGAAGGGAATTTTAATGGACTACAAGAACTAGAGGATACCTTTGAGAGTAAGAATCATATTGTGTCTATGTAGCAATAGGACAGAAACAAATCAAATATCAAAAATGTTTTATGGATTTGCAAATGATCTATGGGTAGGGATCTGTTGTTGATGCTTTAGTTTCTTCTTCATTCTGGTCCTTGATCATTTCACATGTAGACAACTTGGAAGCAGACATTGAAATCAAGATTAAAGTATTTTGAGGAGTCTCATGGTTTATACTCTCTTGTGAATGTAGGGTGCGGCTAGGGGTTTTTATGCGAATTTCTTTATGCATTAGATAACTTAATCATGTCTTGGTGTTATGTGTTTGAGTTGACACCATCATCCAAGGCTAGTAACATCTCCAGCGATAGATGCTAACTTTAGTTGAACTTGCATAAAGCTCTCAATTATCCCCCAAAAGATAAAAATGAAAAACAACAGCAACAACTTGACGGATATGGAAATGCATTAGGTAAAACAACTAGCAGTCAGCAGAAAGAGAAGATTACCTCGTCATTTGGATCTGATACAGCCTTTAGAAGAGTTTCAAGAAGATCTTTCAGAAGTAGAAGAACCTGTTTAAGGTGTACAATGAAATATAAACCTTTCTTCATACAATGAGGTCTCACCCAAAATTACTAAATAGAGCTTTTAGAAGAGTTTCGAGAACATCACTCATAATAGTGTCCAAGCAAAATGTAGAAAAGACTGAAAAAGTGCAATAACAGGTCATGCAAATTCAATGTGGTCCATTGAAAGAGAGCAGAAGATGAGATGCTTTGAGGAAGAAGAACTCTATGCTCTTAAACTTTGCTTCCTTGTGCTTGGTGTTCTATTTTATTTTCCCTATGCAGGATTTCCTGGTTGGTTATACTATTTGTAAATTTTATAGGAATCTTGTGTTGGGGGATTAGTTCTAGAGCCAGTCATTTTGTTCCTTGCTTTTCTCTGGACTTCTTTTGATCTTTTAGTGAGGACTCTAATAAGCTTCTTCTTTACATACTCTTGACTGATCTAGAAGGGAAAAGGTTAAAATAAAAAAGATATAAGACATGCAAATAATCCTTAATTACCTCTGGCCGATGTCTATTTAAAAGGGTGGAAATCCAGTGCAGTGCTTCAATTCGAGTAGCCTCCCATTCACTAGACAACTGCCTGATAATTTAAAGGGAGTAAGGGGGATTCAAAAGTTACATAACCTATCTTGCACATGAAATCTTTTCAGTATAGACACCGTAATACGCAATAACTTCAAAATATAAACTCATTTTTCTTCCAGCTTTCGTGTGTTCTTTATGCAGCAAAACTCAATATCAACCTATATGCAAATTGTTGTAAAGTGTAAACCTTTAAACCTATGTGTTTTTTCCAGGTAACAATAACTATACCTCCGTGCAATAAACAGTATTGCTCCTACATCAAATCCTTCAGCAGGATCAGCTTCGATCAAGCGAAGTCCTGCATTAGTTTCACAAGCTACCTGATAGTTTTGGCAGAAAGATTGGCAATTAAAGTGTGCACACAAAGAAGCTGTGCTGCCTTTCAGGTGACAAAGGAAGATTTGAAAATTGAGAATCAAAAGAAGATATGGATTACTTCATGGTGGATGAGGAAAGAGAAAAATAACTTACAGCTCGTATTTTCTCTTCTTTATCAGCTATGCATGGCAAAATGGCTCCCAGGATATCAGCATAGTAAGGAACAAGTTGGTCCCCACCAAGTTTTACTAACTCATTAATCTGCACAAAAAAGTTGCGCTGAAACAGATTTGACACACATAACCACGTCTTTTAGCCATTCACCAAAAGTTATATTTCTTTCTCCTTTTTTCCCTTCTGTCTCTGTTTTAACAATGTGAAAGAGTTACACAGATGGTTCTTATGAGTCAATGCCCTTACCCAAGTAATAGCAGTCAACCTAGTAAATTCATCAGGGGAAGCGGCCCTCTGTACAAGTATATCAGCCAGGCGACCATAATCTACAGACTTCAAGAGTAGCACTGCTTGTGTCAGAAAATTACTAATGAACAATACAAATTACTATATGAAAAATGTTTAAGAATCTTTATTCTCCCATTACTGTCTAGCAGGCTCTCTTATGCTGATTGTGCTGATCTGGAAGAGAGAATTTTGAGGAAAATCCAAAGTTGGCAATCTAAGTTCTTGTCCTATGCAGGTAGGTCCAATAATAATATCAGTGCTTGCTAGTATTCATGCCTACTCAAGCAGGATTTTTGTTCTTCCTAAGAGACTTCTGTAGGATATTGATGCTATTATTAGAAAGTTCTTATTGAGTGGGACTGATTTGAAGAAAACTGCTGCTAAAGTTGCTTGGGCTGATGTACGCTTACCTAAGAGTGAAGGTGGCTTAGGGATCCCTGATATTTTTGTAAGTAACAAAGCTAGTATGGCCAAGCACTTAAGGGATCTTGCTCATAAAAAGGATTTGGGTAGGTGTAATGGTGTCACATGTTTATGATAAAGGATCAGTGTATGTGGGCATGTAGCTGCCCTAGTAATGCTTTTTGGACCTGGCTCAAAATCATGAAACTTAGATATAGTTTTCAAAACATTATCAAGCATAAAGTGGTAACTGGTGAGTACATATTTGTGTGGTTTGATTCATGGTATCCCGCGGATCCTCTGGTTAAGAGATTTGACCAGAGGATCATATATGATTGTGCTTGTAGTAGATGGGCTAAACTGAGTAATTTTGTTAATAATGGACTGTGGCAATTCCCTGTACCTGTGTCTACTGATTTACAGGTTATCAAGAGAGTTTATCTAGTATTCCTATTCAGGCTAGGGATACCAATAAGTGGAGCATCACAGCAAATAAAAAGTATACTAGTGCTTCAGCAAAAGAAGCTATCCGAAGGCATAAGGAGGAGAATTTGTGTAAAGTGGTTTGGTTCACTGGTCACATACCTAGAATGGCTTTTATCACTTGGCTTCAAAAGGGGAATGCTCACGAGAAAGAAGTTGAAGCAGCGAGGTTGTATTCAAGAAGAGGAGTGTGTTCTCTGTAATAGTGCTATTGAGGAAGTCAATCACTTGTTTTTCAGTTGCTTATTCTCGAAAGCTGTGTGGGAAGAAGTATTGAGAAGGAATGGTACTGTTAGAGCTTCTTTGAGGTGGGGTGAAGAGAAGGAGAAGGGTCATTCAAGAAACAAAAGGGGGTAAATTTAGGGCTAAGATCAGAAAGCTTGCTTTTGCTGCTAGCATCTACTTTGTGTGGCAAGAACAAAATTGGAGGATATTTAAGCACGCTGCTAGGGATTGGAGAGCTAAGAGAGACTTCGATAGCAGGGCTTTGTGTAAAGAAGGGAACATCAACGATACAGTTGTGTTGGTTTAGTAATAGGTTTGCTATTTGCTTCATTTTCTGGTCTCGAGGTAGATTGTTGTTTCAAATTTCACCCCCCCACCCCCCCAAAAAAAAACAAAAAACATTCTCAATACCAAAACAAAGACATCTGACTCGAAAGCAGATAAGTACAAATATCAGAAAAAAGTTAGCGCGTTCCATTTAAGTAAAACTCTTACTGGATAGTTCTTGATCTCTTGCAGAAACTCTGAAAGTGCCGAATCAGCTTGCTGCCGTATTTCACGGCTAGAATCACTTAACATATTGAATAAACCTGAAATTTCGTCATATAAGCAGATATGTTTCTGCAGCAAAACAACTTAAACCACCATAGGAATCTATCAACTTTTGCATTATGGCAATTTACCATCAAGAAAATCAGGGAGAAAACCCAGCATATCGATATCTGGTACACCATCTAATACGGTGATCCATCCTACCAGAAATTGCCGGACATATGGATTGAGGACATTCATCCGCTCTCTTAGTAATGGTATGAATTCTTCAATGCTATAGGGAAAATGACCAGATAAACAATATAATGTCATACAGGAATTACAATATTATTTAACCTCTCATCCTACCATAAACAGATGTCAAACTAGAACAGGAAGATGCACCTGAATTGATCGCCATCTGTGACAATGTCCTGTTTCCAACAACAGTTAAGGGCTGTCTTAAAATTTGAAATGCATAGCTATCAGAACATAACAAGGACAAGTCCACACAAATAAAAGCAAGGATGAATTTTAACCTTTACAAGTCTATCTAGAAGATGAGCAGCACTCTGTACACTGGCATCTGAATCTGCTGAAAGCTTGCATAATGCATCAAAAATCTGATTGAAGAACACAATCAAATCTCCTCTCACAATCTGCCAAGAAGCATGAGATCAGAAAAACATGCATTATACATATATGAAACACGACATGTGATAGAAAACCTCAGTTCGTTCTTACCTTCGCAATGTTATAGAGAGCTTCACAAGCATTATAACGAACTTTGCTATCTTGGTCAGAAAAGGAATTTATCACTGGTGGTACAATTTGCTGGCAGATTCATATAGAGGAATGTTAGAGAGAGACCTGAATAAAATATTCCCAGTATTACAATAAACAAACGGATATTTTTCAGGATATTACAAACTATTTAAACATATATCAGGAAAAACAGAATATTATCATATGTACCACCAATATGGAAAATTCTTCTAAATTTCTAATACTTCAAACTGTAAAAGCACATGGTCACAGTTTGCAGCAGATTCAACTCGACGAGCAATGAACATAAGAATAGGAGAAACAAGGGCCTCAAATGTATATCCCGAAATTACAAATAACAAAAGGAAACTTTAAACTATTTGAAAATAAATTAAGAAACAAATATTTACCATATGCAACAACACAGAGAATCCTTCTAATACCCGAAACTGTAAAAATAAATGTTTTAACAACAGCATTTTCAGGCGTCATTAGCTTAACAAACATTAAAAAGCTTCAATATCAATTAAGGGACTCATGAGCAACTCAACACATGTTCTAGGAGTTGCTTCTACTACATGCTGAAAGGAAGTAATTGTATCACTGGTAAATTTCAATATTACAAGCAAGTTTATGACTACAATCCTAGTCCTGGTGTAATGCTCTTCCAGATTGAACATTATTAAACTGCTTCCGCATAAATTATACTATTGGTAACCAGCACTAAAAGCACTATACGTGTAATTTATCTGTTATATATGTCTTTCATCTCAGCCTTTAGATAGGCATCTTTTATATCAATCCTTCAATCTTTTATCCCTTAGACATCTTTCATCTCAACCCTTAAAAGCATTTCTCTACATTTTTAAGGATTCATTCACCATGGGCCATGGCCCCTTATTAGATTGATTGGATAAAATATTTAGTTACAGAACGCTATCATATTTTACCAAAAATTTCCATATAAGCTTCAACTTAGCAATTCTAATTTTATATAATCATAAACAAATCCAGCACCTACAATACAAAGCATGCACAACATTCTCGCACTTCTCAATTGATCACCACTGAGGCTAAACATTTCAAGCAGTTGACGAAAACATGCAACATTTTTACAAAACTACACGAAACGGTTCCATATTTTGCATTCAAACCTACCTCTAGATGCTGTGATGCAGCTTCTGAAGTCAAACCAACTGTAGTCGCAGCCAACGCTATTAATCCTCCCTGTCCAAAGAATCACAAAAATATCAAATTTCATGAGTCGAGACGCAACACAATTTGGACAAAAACGTAGATATCACACTGACTGAGTTTCACTTATCAACTCACCATCCGGTGATTTGCCTGTGGCGAATAAGTGAATTCATTAGTTAGCAATTTGATCAACGCCGTAATCTTATCATGATCTCCAGCCAATGCCAATTGCTTCACAATTCCTTCGATCTGAACAGCATTCACACAAACATGAACGTCCAAACCCCTAGAAATAGGAACAAAGAGATACAAAAAAAATAAAATCCTAGAGAGAAATAAACCTCAAGGGCAGCATTCTTCCGCTTCTCGTAGAGCTTGTCGGAGAGGTTTCGGAGAACGAATGCAGGAATGGCAGAGAAACCGTCGGCCATATCAAAAGCCTAGATAGAATGAATTCACTGACTTGATTATCAAGCAATCAAAGTCTTTTTTTGATCTTCTCTTGCTCGAAATCGGAATATGTGTGCTAAGTTGTACGATTAGTGCATGGATAATTAAGAGCTTGGATGTTTTAGATCTAATTAGGAAAGTGTAAGGGACAGAAAATCGAAATTTTCTCGCGAAAGTTGCCTTTTATTCTGCGCGGGTGTTGGATGTTTGTTTGGGGGGTTGTTTGGGGGTCTAGGCCGTCGCTCTGTTTAAAAGGTATTGTCTCGTGCGTAATTAATTCTATGTACCAGCCAACTTTTTTTTTTCTTTTCTTTTAATAAGATTTAAATTATTATATGGTTAATACCAACACTTACAAAAAAATATATATATACGTCCAATTTTAACTGAAGTCAAAAACAACAAACTTGAGGTAGACAATAAAGTATTACTCTAATAATAGCATCTCTATTATATTCACATATTCATTATATGAAATAAATAAGTTAGTCAAAATATGCACAATTTAATTCGAACACTTTGTTCAAATTAAAATAAATAAATTATATAATGCATTTGAATAATAGGATCTATATTACATTAATATTGAGAAACTAATAATAATTTATAGTCACACCTCATCAAGTTATTATTCACTATTTTGTTTTAAATGGCATATGTGAAAATAAATAAAAATATTAGTTTATCATATTAATTTTATTCGACATTTTTTTTAATCTATGACAAGTCAGCAGATCTCAAGTGATTTTTGTTGAAACCACAAGTTGATATTTCATTTATAAATTCTAACTTCTTGGAAATAAATTATATATCATGTGATTCAAGTTCTTAGAAATTTGAGATATGAGTTTACTGATCGAACCTTAATTTCTGAATGTATAAAAAATACGAACTAACGAACCATAAAATATCTTTTTACAGTGTCGGAAATCCTAAAATTGTTCAATAATTTCTATTGGTTGATCCAACACATAAAGAAAAGCGCTTTTTTCAATACCGTCAACTTCTAAATGCGAACCGACCTTGTATTATCCTTGTCTTTGTCCTGCGGCCTTCCTTTTCCCAGTGGAATAAATTGTATCCCCCACAACTTCTTAATTTTGTCTAATTCAACAATTATTCAGAAAACAGTTTACCTCTTTTATATTTTGGAGCTTATTATCTTAATTTGATCAAACAAGATATTTAGATTCTCCGCTCATCTTGTCAAAGTGCCTCCAAAATGCCGCAAATGCTTGTTGATGCAGTCGATCAATTTTTATTTTATTTAACCACCAAAAGTGTGTCAATAGCTCATTACTGCTAGGTTCAGAACATTTTACTTGACTGAGAACTCTTAAGTCGAGTTTCGGCAAGTGCATAATTTCTAACAGTCAACGGTTGGCACTATCCACAAGTGAGGATTTGTAAAAGCGCACAAAAACTAGCTCAGGCACCCCGCGAAGATGGGGAGGGTAAAAAAAAAACACATTTTATTTACTTGTAATGCCAGCTCTACAATTGTTATTTTGAAAGTGTATTTTTATTCTGTGTGAACACCCTCCTCTTGTCTGGTCTGGTGGTAACTTTTTATGTATTTTAATATATACTTTTTAAAATTGTAATTTTATTAAAACTAGTCAAAGAAAATAAAGTGCATGTAGTTATGAAAAGTCTTAGCAAAGAGTCTTTTAATTAACATTTTGATTGATACGTATATACCAATTATATTCACATGATTTAGTCATGTAGAACATTCCAACAGGACATGCCCAAATTCTACATGATGGATGCATTCACCAAATGTATGTGCACACAAGTAGCTTCCACCGTAGATGAATAAATATCCTTTTCACATCATTCAGATTTTGTTTTATCAATTCTAAGCCGCAGAGTAAAAGACAGAGGGCATAATTAACTAGCCTAACAACAACAAAAGAAGCGAAAGCTGGAACGCAGCAGTTTTTTCTTTAAAATTTTATATATGCTATTATATCAATCAAAGAAGTAGTTGCGTTACACATACAAATTATACAACCGGTAAAACTGTCAAAAATAACCGGACAAACTCACTTGCCCGGAACGCAGAAGTTTATAAAAGGATTAGAGATGACAAATTCAGAGGGAGAGTTAGTGGGGTCTCTCTATTCTCTCTAGAATTTTTAAAAAGTAGGCGACCCCCCCACATCAATTTCAATTCTATTCTTTTTGGTACAACAATTCAATTAATTAAAAATTACGACTTTTGGCAATACTTCGTGCTGAACGCAAGCGATGTTGAAAAGCTGCTTTAATTTCCTATCCTACTCTGAAATAACAAAACCCAGCCAAAAATATATGGTTAATAATATGTATTTTTTATACAAATTTTTATATTTTGATACAAATAAATAAAAAGAAAAAATAGTGTAATTGAATTTTAATATTTTCTATACCAACCAAACAAACACAAACATTTCTTTTGAAAAAAAAAGTTAGATATTGAAAATAATTTTCACTGCATTGAATTTTTAACGAATCAAACACAACATATACACTAGAATTAAAATGCCAAATTCTACGTGCAAAGCCAGTAACTTCTTTAAATGGGGACAACTTTAATACTATTATTGTAAATTACAATTTACACTGACTTGTTTAATTTTTTAGAAAACATAAATTTGAACATAATCAATGGGCATCACAACTTATTATTAATTATGTTCCAAAATAATGAAACTCTTTGATGACTTTAATATCATAATAGCAGTTTTTAACAATTAAAGGGAAGTAATTGTCCTCATGTTATGAAGATTTCCTTGGCTCTTGTCCATGTGAATGCTACCTTGTATGCAGGAGAACACGTCATGTGATGATCACGAAGGGCATTTTATAGTTTTAGTGTAACACACAAGTATGTCATATGGTACAAATTTTTCTACATGACAATTAATAAAATTGATAAATTGAAAGAATGATTTTAAAGTCCCTTCGTTGATCGACAACGCAAAATAAGATGGCGACTGCCGTGGAAGCAAGCAAGCAGCTGACGTGCATGACACTTCCGGATTTAATTGCATAATCCAATATGACTTCGAAAAGGAATTGATGTACCTATGCGTTAATTTTGTCCCTTATCCAAAACTTATTTTAATGTTGTGTTTGACATGCAACTGTGCAAGATGAAATAAGATAAAAGGTATCATATTCGATATTTGATATGGGTAATAATTAGATATCGGAGCTACGAAGGCCTCTTATCCCACTGTACAAATAATTAAACAATCTCACGTAAGTGATATAATTATTTTATCTTATCTGAATGGAATTAAATAATCTTATTTTACCTTCTCGTTAAATTCAGTAATGAACTGGAACCACTTATTCCTACAATGCATCAAGCTCTCTCTCATCAAATGGAAAGAGATAAAGAAATCAGTGTAAAATATATCTAACGCGTTAAACTATATTCCTTCCTCCATCTGAATTTAAAGTTTTATTTTACTCATTCACATTTAAAAAATAATAATAATAATTTTTACATAATCTTATTATTTACTATTGCATTATTTCATTTGTTCCGAAAAGAAATAAAACTCTTTAAGTTTATATATATATATAGCAAGGATACTGATTTCAAGGCCTACTGTAGTTTGTTAGTTGTAGGTAAGAAGTGCCTTGAAGCCCTACTATAGTCGCTTGCTTCTCTCTATATATATATACATGTACACATTGATATTACTCTCTTGTCCTAGATAAGGTTGGGCTATGTTTGGCACTTTTCTGGTACTGCCAGGCTTGTATAATTTTGATTTTGGGGTCTTTTGCTTTTTCTCATTTTATGGGATGTCGTTGCTTATGTGTGCCTTTCTTGTGGGCCATCATTCTATATCTGTTGATAGTTTCTGGGTTTGTTTTTTTGCATTTTTTTAACAGGTTCCTTTCAAATCAACTTCTCCCTCTGTTCTACATAGATCAATTTTAAAAACTTTTTAATTCTTAATTTGATACAACTAGTATAAATAATTTTTAATTCAAGAATAGTAGGACAAAATTGTTTTCTATTTGTGAGGTGAGGTCCAATCGAGCCCTTAAAAATTAGGGCAGATGACAGATTTGGAGGAGATGTTCTGAATCATCCATCTTCATTTCTTTTTTCTTTCCCATCCCCAAAATATGGAGCATTTTGAGCAGCAGTACGTAGTTGCCCAGAGTCAGTTTAATGCCTTTAGGCGGCGCACAAAATCAACGTGCAGTGCATGCCCACCCTGCATTAATATAACTTAAAGTTAGCAATGTCATTGAATGTGTGTACCTTCTGTAATCTCAATTTAATTTTGATCTAGATAACAATGTTTATACAAATCAATTAGGTAAAGCCACCCAAAACAAATAAATAGGATGTGTCGCCATACAATAATTCAACAAACAAAAAGATATCTATGGAAGCGAAAACAGCTCATAGACGAAAAATAATTCCAATTTACTGTCTAAATCCATCCTTTCAAAATTATAAACCAACAAATTCCAATTAGCTCTCAGTAGCCAAAACATGGAATTACTCTAACCAGATGACAGTAAGTTTTGGCGACGATGATTCACTATTATATTATTGACAACAACTCAGTAAATTTCTCCGACAAGAAAATAAATGAATTATTTTTGTATGCTTATAAAACATATAAAAAAAATTCCGCATAAAATATAAGAAAAAATACATACATAGTAACATGCTTGAGTGGCATTGGACCTCACCTTTCACTTGGGAGGGGTTATGGGTTCCATTCCCCTCCCCATAGGATTTGTAATGTTTCCATAAAGAAGAGACTTTAGGCCTTCCTTTCAAAACAATATGTTTTTTTATTGAAATCTCTGAAGTTCTGGTCTACACCCGACCAAAAGTTCAGTTCACACACCATAAATTACATACCAAAGCAATTTTTTTACCATGCTAATCAGACAGGACATTATAAATGGGTAAGAAGAGACACCTTGTAAGCAATTATGCGTGCCATTGGAAGCCCTTGATTACCATCTCGTGCGAAAAGCGAAACATCGCCAATAAGATCTAAAACCTTGTGTCTGCAAGGCTCGTCATTGAAACGCAGTGGTGGATTCAACCAACCTCTACTGGTACTGTGAAAGATACAAGCGGTTATTTGCAGTAAAAAAGTGTGTTAGGTTAGCAAGAACTTAAATGCAAACTTGTACCAAATGGGGAATTTTGCCCATAAACACCTTTAAAACAACAGCAAGCCCTGTATAAATGAAAGATATTTTCCTTTGAAATCATTAATTGGATAGTTGTAAATAGTCCCCGGGCTATGGAACAAGGGAATTTTCCTGGACCTACACCTACTTATTCACGGTTAATTTCACATTCGCGAACACAATGTGATATAATATAATATAATAATTATAATACAGATAAATTTAAATTCAATAATAAAATTCTTAAAGAATCGATATTTATTATATTTCTTACAATAATTCTAGTAAATTGATCTTTCCTTTGTTGTATTTGTAACGGTACGTAGTCCACCTTTGCGTACAGTTTTGAAAGTTTAAATAAATTTCTTTGTTTCTGATAAAAAATCTTTCAAAATTCAAGCCTACGAAAAGTTTTGCTTCTTGCTCTTATTTATGCCAAATTGTTCTCTATATAAACAACAATATCAAAACTGTAGATATCAAAACTTTCTGTCACTATAAGTTTGTAGGCTTTTCACATGCACATATTCATATGTGAAACACTTTGACGCCAAGGAATCTTTTAAAATACATTTACGAAATAAAGCATTCTCACCTACAAACAATGGCATTTTCTGTAGAACCCCCCTTAATGAGTCCTGCCTCTCGCATTCGTTCTACCTGGAAAGATTTTTCAACAGACATAATAAGCATCATGTATTCAATGAAAGATGGCTAAACTACAATTAAACAAAACATTGATCATGTTTTAAACTTGTTATGTAGAGAAAAAGGGTTTTTGTTACAAGTATTACAATAAAAAAAAATTGAACAGATGGATACAAAAATCAAATCAAAATTCTGGACAAGAAACTAAAAAGGATCATAAGGTCATAATTCTACAGAGAGATTTAGAAACATAAGCCAATTTACAACTTACGCGTGACATATTCAGTTGAATATTTATACACCACAGTTAGGTGATCCCTATTTTAACGTATAATCTCTATAGCCTCAAGAGCCCTTGGGAAATCATTTATTGCGGTTGCTTCTGGATACCTTCAACACACTCGGGTGGCAACTACAATTGGGACAATTTTTTGGAAAAAATATAGAAAAATGATATTATAGCTATTTATTTTACCTAATGTTACCTAAAAGTCTAAAACAACAGGTTGTATTAGTACGTGGAACAGGAATAGGAAATCAGTCATTGCCGTTGCTCCAGATACCCTCCCTCCACACACTCAGGTGGCAACTACAATCAGGAGAATTTTTTGGAAAAAATAGAAAAATGATAATATAGCAGCTTATTTTACCTAATGTTACCTAAAAGTCTAAATCAATAGGTTGTATTAGTACATGGAAAAGGGGAACGCAATACACTCCACTCTCTAAGATGCAGTACGGGAGGGGTTGGTTCCATTTGATAACATTGTTTACATAGTTGAGCTACTTTAAGACCCAAATGTGATTACAATAAGAAATAATTACCGTTATAAAACATTGACATGAATGTTAAGTTCAAATATTCATGTTAACACTCCATATAATCATTCTTAAAGTTTTGGAGTTGATTAATATTAGACATTTTCTTCAATTTTCTCGTGAAAAACTCAACCTATCGTTTAGATTTTATTTTTTTTATGTCCGTGGGTATCTGGGCCCCACCCAACTAATCCCATGAGACCTTGGCGCTTATCGACCAGGAGATGCCCCAGTGGCCCCAAGAATCTTGACACAGCAGAGAATTGAACCTGAGATAGTGCGCCTAACCACACAATCTCAAGTACGCCCTTACCGCTGAGCAACCCCTTGGGGTTAGCCTATCATTTAGATTGAAGACATCATAAATTTGCTATACCTTTTATATTCCGTTCTAAAAAACACGCCTGAGGGAAGAAATACAAAATATTTTATGTTTTAATTCAATTGAAAAACAACAAATTATGGCGAGAGTTAACAACAAAATTATTGATGGAGAGTATTTAAAACTAACCTCTTCATAAATGCAAAAGGTCCTAGATGGAGCTATTTGCTTAGCATAGAAAGAGTTGTTTAACAACATGGAGGAAAACCATTGGCAGCCAATAACAGGCACCTGCAAAAATGAAGCCAATGAGGCTCGTAAACCATATTTTAGTTTGATAACAGAAATCAAAACCACAACTAGTTTGGTGTTCATATTTTGAATACCGAGAAAGTCCTGGGACCCACTATAATATGTATAAAGCACTGTAACAATCTGCTATGATATTTCACCTCCATATACAAGAACAAAAAGAGTCAAAAAGTACAAACATCAATGTTTTATAAATTGATTGAGGCTTACACCTCGAGGCCACCTCAAGTAAGACAAGATGTAGAGGCCTCAAGGCGTAAGCCTTGGCAATTAAGCCTCAGGTTTTACTGACATCTGACCTTAGGCAAGTTTTCTTCTGTTTAAACAGTTTTCTCTTAAGCTCTCTCTGATGCAGAACGATAATGAGAATAATAGAAGAAGATAGAAAGGGGAAAAAGGGATGCTCACAGGCAATGGCTAATAAGCCCTAAGCACACATGCTTATCAATCCATAATTCAATTCCAAATAATAATGAATGTTACATGTCTATTTATAACATACCAAAGAAACCTCTAGAAAAACCTAATCAAATAATAAATACCAAAATAACCATAAATACAATTACCTGCTATAATTCTAATTACTCTAAATAAAGACATAATCCTAGTTACCCTAAATAAGATAAATACTATAGCCATCCTTAAATATAAGTATATTAAAATAAAATACAAATATAAAAATAAAAATAATCTTCTTGTATTCCGCATCATTCTCCCCAACATTTGAAAAAATTTGTCCACAAGTTTTGTAGTGCTGAAGTATGAGCAACCATAAGCTTTGGGGATGACAAAAATCTGAAATCACTGGTTGAACTTTGAAAAGCCACAAAGACAGTAAGGATAATTGCATGCTTTCCGTTGTTTGAGTAAAGTGATGAGGAACGATGAACTCAATGTATGGGGTCTCTGACAGCGTAAAGATGCTTAGGTTCATCTCTGATTTTCTTCATCGACTTTGTCTCAATTTGGGAATGCTCCAAAGATTTTGCCGGAGGTACCTCAGGAGTTTCAACTACAACTTGCTCAATTTTCAAGATAGGCTTGGCTCGGACTAACTTGATAAACTTACTTCCATTCTAGAAGGATTTGCTTCTTCATCATGGTCAACGTCAAGGTCTTCAACCCATGGTTGACCTAGTAGTATTTGTGCAACATTCATAGGAAGAACGTCACACCAAATATCAAAGGAATAATGACCTACTAGAATTGGAACAGAACACCGTTCTGTAATTTCAAACAAATGATCTTTTGTCAGTGGTACTACGGTGTGGGTGTGGTTCACAAGCAAGTTTTAATCTCTCCACTGCGACATTAGAGACACTATCGATTTCACATTCCAAATCAACTATTTGATTTGGAATAGTGACCTAGTTTTCTGCCCACACTTGACATATGTCCAAAAAGGACTTGGACTCTTTGATTCATCTTGCTTAACGAGTCTAGGCAGAAAAATAGCCATAGGAAAGAAAGGGGAATCGGGCTAGAGTTTGAATACAAATGTGGTGGCCTGGGGCAAGGAAGTGAGTAAGGTAAATCTGGGCCTGGTTCAGTTTTGGGTAGTAAAGGCAATGTTCTAAAAATCGCTAGTCGGTCCTAGGTCAGCGAGACCGAGACTGAGGGATTAATCGTGGATTAATCGGACAATCAGTTTTTCATTATAAATATTATTTTAAATAGTATAACACAAGAAATCATAGTATTAATTCAGTTGATATGGCCCCTCATTGCTATTATAGTATTATTTTAAGTAAAACTAACATTATTTCAAACAAAAGTAGCAAATATAAGTTGGAATCAAACCTCAATTTAAAAACCCTCAAAGCTAGGGCTTAGAGAATTGTGTAGGGAGAGAGGAACGAATGAAACTTGACCAATTTGGATGACTAAGGAGAGCTGAACAACTGAGAGAGCGAGGGGTACGACTAGGGTTTAGAGTAGTGAATAGGGGGAGAGATATGATTTAGAGAATAACGAGAAGAATGATATTTTGTAAGAAAGAAAGGAACGTGGTTTTGAATTTTTTAACCGTAGGAATTTGATTAAAGGGATGACATCATTTTGCTACTAATTTATTTTTTTTGAAGGACCCAAAGTAGATTAATCCAGACTGATGGATTAATCCCGATTTTTTGAACGACTTTTTACCGATTTTTCAAAAGACTAGGCCTAGTCCCCAACATCCCTACAAGACATGGATTAATCCCCGATTAATCCCGATTTTTAGAACACTGAGTAAAGGGTTGGTTTTAGGGCTGAGATAAAATCAATAAGAGTGGGCTCATCGAATTTTACCTCAATGGTGACCTCAACAATCAGGATCTCTGTTTTTCTTTGAAAGCTAATAACAGTGACCGCACAAGCTGAAATTGAGAATATGTCTTGAAGATTGTTGAACAGTAACCTCGTGAACAGTGTTTGCGATGAACAGTGACCCTATTTTTATTTTTTTGGGCTAGAAAGAAAAGGGCTGGGTTGGAGAAAATCTGGTGGAGCAGATTTGAGGTAGAAAGAATATACGGATTAAGGAAGGAGAAGAGAACGATATCAATTGGACCGAGTTTTTCCTCTGAAGAAGGGATGCTCACAGGCGGTGGCTAATAAGCCTAAGCACACATGCTTATCGATCATAATTCAACTCTGAATAATGATGAATATTACATGCCTATTTGTAACCTACCAAGGAAACCTCTAGAAACCCTAATCTAGTAATAAATACCAAATAACCATAAATACAATTACCTGCTATAATTCTAATTGCTCTAAATAAAGACATAATGCTAGTTACCCTAAATAAGATAAATACTATAACCATCCTTAAATATAAGTGCATTAAAATAAAATATAAAAATAAAAATAATCTTCTTGTATTCGACGTCACTCTTGCTTTCATGTTCTTTTTTTTCTTTTTCTTTTTCTTCTTTCTGGCAGAATACGATGGAGAAATTTAGAATTGTGAAGTATCAATGAGAATATATACATATATTTGAATGAGTATACATGCTGTCAAAGTGCTTATAATTTTGTAATGTGCCAAAAAGGCTTTAATGAAATGGCACAGACCCTCACCTCACACTTGGGAGGTCATGGGTTCTTTTGATGTTCCCCTTCTTTCACTTGTAGGTTGTAACAAGTAATGCTGCGGTTCTTGCAATACTTTAACATTCAGCGGAAGCATTCAATTTTGAAACAAACATACAAATATGAATCAATAGAGTGGATCAAAAATCTAGTTTCTACTCAACTCTCTTCAAGAGGAAGACAAAAGTCTTAAAAGAGAAAGGTAATACACAACTGACCCTACTTAGTGTTTGTTTTTTTTTTCTTTTCTAATTTGGTATGTAGAAACAATGCCAAATGATGTAACTCTTAGAACTTAATAAGTAAAATCGTTGTGCCTTGACTATGACCTTTAATTATAATTCAAGGCACTTAAACCTTTTTAACTTGCTTCTTAGGTCAAACCGCAAATTCTTCCGGTGCATATGGAAGAAACGCATGAGAAAACAGAGGAAATAAATCAAAATCTCACTCCCAAATCTCATTAGTAAACACTTATTCTTCTTTTTATTCCATAATCTCGATTTGATTTCTATTCCAAGCCTGTATCATCATACTGTCCTAATATGAAACTATCTACAGATTGGCCACTCATATATATAACAACGGGGACATATCTGTAACCCAGATAATTCCAGAAATCCTTCTGCCTCTTAAAGTAACATAGAAAGCAAGTATTATTTTCATATTCCATACACTAACGCAGTTAATTATGAATGTAGCAAAAAATGTACCTGCGGGAAGTTTATTCCATAAGTAATGTCAACCCTTTGAAAGGGAAATGCCATTATGAATGAATCATTCTTCCATACATGAACAGTTTCATTCAGAAACGGTGCTAGTTTTTCACAACTATTACCACTTCGATCCGTGGCAGCCTTCAACCCAACTTGTTCTATAGCCTCCACCCATTCCCTTGCCGACCCATCAAAAATAGGAACCTGTGTGAGTTTATTTTGTGTAAATTAATCTTCGTGTGCTACTGAAAGGAAGGAGAAAAGGTTGATTTGTATTAAACTATTGTAAGGTATTTATACAGCAATTACATTAGTACAAAATCAATATAATTATGTACACAGAATCAATAAGATTATAGAGTAAAAGACACTAGGAGCCCTTAAACTATAACCCAAGTTTCAATTTGGCCCTTAAATTCAATTTTGTGTATTATATAACTTTCCGGAAAAAAATTCAGCCCAATTTTTTTAAAAAAATAATCACTAAATTCAACATTTGGTTCATCTAACAACATTAATTTTGAAAAATCTCTTTTTATTCTTCTTTTCTCTTTTGTATAAAAAATTTATTTATGGACATAAATGCCCTTTAAAAAAGCATGTACAGCATGTAAGAAGCATGTACAGCAATCCGTTATGATTTACCGGCTAAATTTGGCAGAAGGGCCTTTGATGTCCAATATATATAGTTTGAGGGCTTAATTGACACAAAATTGAGTTTAAGGGCCAAATTGAAACTTAGGTTATAGTTTAAGGGCTCCTAGTGTCTTTTACTCAAGATTATATCTAGCAGATCTCATGGAATTGAGATCATGGAAAGAATATTTGCAACTGATCTTATGGAGCTGAAATCATGGGAAATAATTTCCATGGTTGATATCATGGAGAGATATTATGACTAACACTCCCCCGCAAACTTGGAGGTCGAGGACAGACAAGTTTGCATCGTAACAATTGAAACCGCTGATTATGGAGACCCTTGGTCAGAATATTTGTTGTTTGATCAATAGTAGTAAATTGTGCCCGGTGACTTCTTAAGCAACCTGCTCACGTACAAAGTGATAATCAAGCTCAATATGCTTGGTTCGAGCATGAAAGACGGGATTGGCTGCTATATAGGTGGTACTGAGATTGTCACAATAAAGAGTGATAGGGCCTTATATAGACTGGTGAAGTTCACGAAGGAGATTAGCAATCCAAACAGATTCAGCACATGCAAAGGCAAGGGACCTATACTCAGCTTCAGCACTGGACCGTGAGACAGTTGCTTTTTAGCACTCCATGATATAAGGTGTGGACCTGGGAAAATAAGATAACTTGATGTGGAGCATTGACTATCAGGACACCCAGCCCGGTCAGCATTGGAGAAGGCACTAAGACATTAACGAGCAGACGCTGGTTTAAAATTAAGGCCAAACTCAAGTGAACCTTTAAGGTAACGTAGAATGCGTTTAACAGCTAGCACATGAGAGGTACGCGGAGTACTCATAAACTGTGCCACATGTTGAACAGCACATGAAATATCAAGATGAATTAGTGTCAAGTATTGCAAAGAATCAACCAAGTGATGGTATTCAGTCACATAAGGCAACAGATCACTGTTGAAATATCTCAGTAATAGGGTGTCCAAGCTAGGCATGGAGGCATGTTCTACATCCATGCCTAGCTTGGACACCCTACTACTAAAAGATATTTCAACAATCACAATCAAAGGCTGATAATTGAGACTTCGATGCAGGAGGAGTGGAACAAGGTTTGCATTCAAGCTTGTTGCTCTGTTTGAGAAGATCCATAACATACTTGGTTTGAGAGAGATGCAAACCAGGCCGTAGGGAAGTGACCTCAATACCAAGGAAGTAGTGCAAATTACCCAAATTATTTGCTAAGGAGAGAGGTGAATTAGGCTAATGGTGAAGAATTATTCCCCGAAAGAATGATATCGTCAACATACAGCAAAAGAACCATTAGCTCTGCATCACAACGGTAGACAAATAAAGAGTGATCCGCCTTACTTTGAACAAATCCATGCCGGATAATAAATGAGGTAAAGCGATTAAACCAGGCCCAGGGAACTTTCTTAAGTCCATAAATGCCTTGTGAAGACGGCAAACATAAGTCGGTTTTTGAGGATCCACAAAGCTAGGGAGTTGAGACATGTACAACTCTTCTTTAAGAAAACCATGCACAAAAGCAATTAAGTCAAGTTGATGCAAAGCCCACCCACTATTAGCAGCAATGCTAAGTATTGTTCGAATAATGGTTGGTTTGACCACAGGACTGAAAGTCTCATCATAGTCGAGTCCGAGTTGTTAGTGAAAACCTTTGGCAACTAATCATGCTTTATAACACTCAATGCTGCCATCAAACATGCGCTTAATCTTGAACACCCATTTGCAGCCAACAACATTTTGAGAATCAGTAGCCAGAACAAGAGACCAAGTTTGATTCTTAAGAATTGCATTAAATTCCTCGGTCATAGCTTGGCGCCATTCCGGATGACGGGCAGCCTGTGTATAACATATGGGCTCTAACAAGGGCAAAGCAAGCTCTCCAACTAAGGCTTTAGGCACGGGATACTGCACAGTACCACCAAAACGAACAAGAGGATGGTGGCTTCCATCACGCAATCAGGTGGTCATAGAATATCGTGGAGGAAGTTAAGAGGAAACCACCATACTTGGGCATTCAGATGGAGCATCTTATGTATTTAAGGTAGTGCTTGGCTCAGCTGGTGATTCGATGGCATCATGGAGTGGAGCAGCTGGATGTTGTTGAGCCTAAGATGATGAAGCAGAACGCTGATACGTCTGGCAAAAAAAATGAGCTGGCTGGTCAGGTAGAATATAATTAACTGGAGGAGAAACCTGTTGTGTTGGTGAAGTAACAGCAGGAACAAACTCCAGCTCAACAATTCAGAAGGTACTGATGTGGAAGATTGCTTTTGACGATGAGAGAAGGGGAAGTGAAGCTCATTGAACCGCACATGTCTCGATATATAAACTCTATTGGTGTTTGGATCAAGACACCTATATCCTTTATGCTGTAACCATAGTTGTCAAAAGCTAAAGGCGCACCGAGACGCAAAGGTCTCTGGAGCCTAGGTGCCAAGCGCAGGTGCGTGCCTTTTCGAAGCAAGGTGCACCACATACAAAACTTAAAATCTATATATTTTTAATCATAAGTTACACCAACTACTGTAATGTCATATCATCTAAAGCAAATAATTATGTGAAACTGTTGAGAAGACAACTTATATACACTATAAGAGAAAAAGAAGAGTAGAAAAAAAAAATCAATGAAGCAATATTATTAGGTTAACAGAACAAAGGCTAGTAATAACTAATAATATAGTAAACTAATAACTTAGAAAAAAAATCAGAGAGGAAGGAAAAGAATAAGCCAAGTTTCACGAGAGGTGGTAGTGCCCACTACCATACTCAAAATAGGCCATGAAAGGGTGGAAACAATGTGTCTAGTAATCAATTGATCAGTTTGACGCCGAGTAAGATGATCAGGGGAGGATGGATCTAGAGCAGGGAAAGAGCCATCAATATATTTCATAAAGTCATTCCCAGTGAGAAAGGGCTCCATTTGACGCGCCCAAAGTAGATAATTGGACTCTGTTAATTTGAAGAAGTGAGATACTATTGATAATTCAGTATTATTTATTTTAGTTATTTATGTTATTTTATTTGTGGGTAGAATCCCATCTTGATAGGGACTCTAGGTTAACTAGGAGTTGTGTTTATTTCCTATATAAGGTGCATTGTTTTCGTTCATTATTATTATGGAATAAAATAATTCTTTCTCTCTAAATTATCATGGTATCAGAGGCAGGTTAGGAAGGAGTTAGGAACTCCATAGGCAGAATTATTTCAGCAAAAAAAAAACCTAGCCGCAACAGATTTATTTACGCTAGAAACCCTAGCCGCAAACTACTACGGTGCACCATCAAACCCTAGCCTTTCAATCACACCACCCACACAGTAGTGCTCGGAATTCTCAGACGAGCTCACGACAAAAAACCTCACCGGAAAAAGAACCCTCACGCGCCTACACGCGTCGCCGGCTTTTGTGCGTGGATCTCACGCGCCGACCACCATAACCGCGCGTGGCAGCGCGTGGAAGCTCCGACCACTGCCAAAATCTACGGACCAGTTCGTCTCACTGTTCCGCACCGTGTTCTGGTCTTGGTTTGGTTAGTTTGATCCGGTTTGGTACTGTTCCGGTTAATCTGCCACTATTCCGGTTAGTCTGTCACTGTTCCGGTTATATTGCTACTGTTCTAGTACTATTCTGTCCCTGTTCTTGGTCTGGTAAGTTCTGAGGCTGTTTAGTTGTTGATCCTCTGGCAATATGAACTATAAACTTGCTATGGTGGGTGAGAATCCGGTAGCGAATATCAATCACAAGTTGAACGGAAGAAACTATCTCGCATGGGCACAATCAATGAGGTTGTTTATTAACGGCAAACGAAAATTAGGTTATGTGAATAATAGTGCCCGTTACAAGAAGAAGGTTGAGCGAGTTCGTGTGTTTGTCTTCTTGGCTGGACTAAACAAGGACCTAGACAAAGTTTGGGGTCGTATTTTAGGCAGGATACCCTTGCCCACTATCAGAGAGGTATTTTTTGAAGTACGAAGAGAAGAGGCTCGACGATCTGTGATGTTGAAAGACGAACGTGCACCCCTTACAAATGGTGAAGGCTCTGCACCGGTAGTTCTTGATAACAAAACTAGAGGAGGTGCACGAGCATTCCAAACTAGCAATGCTGATTCAGAGCAACAGTCTTCCTCAGAACCACTTTCATTCACAAAGGAACAAATAGAGCATCTGTGTAAAATGATTCAAAATCATTCCTTAGGAAACTCTGGCTCCTCATGTTCCATAGCTCAGTCAGGTAATATGTGTACAGCTACAATTGCTTGCATCAAATCCCATAGCAACTGGATACTAGATTCAAGGGCTACTGACCACATGACTGGTACCTCGGAATTTTTTTCGTCATATACTCCGTGTGCAGGGAATCAAAAGGTTAAAATTGCTGATGGTTCTTTCGCTGCGGTTGCCGGCAAAGGAACCATAATCGTCTCACCGTCTCTCACTCTTAAAGATGTCTTACATGTCCCTAATCTATCGTACAATCTTATATCTGTCAGCAAATTAGCTCTTGATCTCAATTGTCAAGTTAACTTTTGGTCTTCTCATTGTGAATTTCAGGATTCAAATTCAGGGAAGACGATTGGGGTTGCTAAACAGGATGGGGGTCTTTACTTCTTCAATAATGGGTCTACCTCTGGAAGGCAAGACCGACAAACTTGTTTTAATTCTATTTATGTTTCTAATGATAGTCAGATTTTGTTATGGCATTATAGATTAGGACATCCAAACTTTCAGTATTTAAAGCATTTGTTTCCCAAGTTATTAATGAATAAAAATTTGCTTAAATTTCGATGTGAATCTTGTGAATTAGCAAAACATCAACGAACGGTTTTTCCGTCTCAACCATATAAGAAATCACAACCTTTCACCTTGATTCACAGTGATGTTTGAGGTCCCTCTAGAGTGCCCACTTGGTCGGGCAAACGTTGGTTTGTGACTTTCATTGATGACCACACTAGAGTATGTTGGGTCTTTCTTTTAAAAGAAAAATCAGAAGTTGGGAGTGTGTTTCAAAACTTTTACACCATGATACACACACAGTTTCAAACCAAAATTCAAATTTTTCGGAGTGATAATGGGAAGGAATTTTTTTAATAAGATGTTAGGGGACTTTTTCGTCAAAAACGGGATAATTCATCAAAGTTCTTGTAATTATACTCCTCAACAAAATGAAGTCGCCGAAAGGAAAAATAGACATCTACTTGAAGTTGCTCGTGCTCTAATTTTTCAAACTAAAGTTCCAAAATACCTTTGGGGAGATGCTATTTTGACTGCTACTTACCTTATTAATCGGCTTCCAACACGAACTTTGAAATTTAAAGCCCCTATAAAATTGCTTTCTGATCTATTTCCCAACACTCGGTTATTAGGGGATATTCCCTTAAAAATATTTGGCAGTGTTGCCTTTGTTCATAATCATGACCCCAAAAATTCTAAACTTGATCCAAAGGCACACAAATGTATTTTTGTAGGCTATCCTACAAATCAGAAAGGGTATAAATGTTTTGATCCGATTTCCAAGAAATTATACATTTCTAAAGATGTTACCTTCTTCGAGGGGCAATCCTATTACAACTCCCATCTTCAGGGGGAGAGCACGAGTGAAGATGGTGGTTGCGGTTTTGATAATTCAGTCGTTGATGTTTTGTATGAACAAGTACCTAATTATTTTAACACACAATCTGGGAAAACAAATGAATTAAATATTGAAGATACTTGTGTTGGTAATGGTGAACAACCAGGGTTAGTGTCATCCCAAAATCTGACTACAGATGGACCAGAGATGTGTGCAAAACGGTATAAAGGTCTTGTTTATTCTAGAAAAAATCCAGAACAAGGAAGGAAATAAACTATCCCTCTGCAACCCCAAGAATCCAACCTGGAAGTGGATCATGATGACTCTTCCGAGATACCTGAAGGTAGTTCTCAAGCTAATATCGAGTCAACTCAGTCTGATCAACTTGATCTCCCTATTACTCTTAGAAAATGAGTCAAAGCGTGTACGAAATCTCCCAAATATCCCATTTCGAACTTTGTGTCATATAAAAACATCTCACCCTCCTATTCTGCTTTTATCTCTCGTATGTCGAATGTGGTTATTCCTAACAATGTTCAGGATGCTCTAAATGTTCTGGAGTGGAGAGAAGCGGTGTATGAGGAGATGAGAGCGCTGGAGAAGAATGCTACTTGGGAGAAAGTAAAGCTTCCAGAAGGAAAGACAATTGTTGGTTGTAAATGGGTATTCACTGTGAAGTATAACTCAGATGGGTCAGTGGAACGGTACAAGGCTCGTCTGGTGGCTAAAGGCTTCACTCAAACGTATGGAGTCGACTACTCCGAAACATTTTCTCCCGTGGCAAAATTAAATACAGTTCGGGTTCTCTTATCAGTTGCAGCTAACTTGGACTGGCCTCTGAATCAGTTAGATGTGAAGAATGCCTTCTTGAAAGGAAACCTAGAAGAGGAAGTCTATATGGAACCTCCACCTGGTTTTACTGCGGAATTTGGGACAAAAATCTGCAAGCTAAAGAAGTCTCTGTATGGCCTTAAACAATCCCCTAGGGCGTGGTTCGAAAGATTAACGAAGTTCCTCAAGGGCCAAGGATATAATCAAGGGCAGTCTGATCATACTCTCTTCACAAAGACGTCCACAAGAAACGAACTTTTTGTTCTCATTGTTTATGTGGATGATATGATTTTGACAGGGGATGATGTTGAAGAAATAAATCGACTGAAGCGAAATCTTGCTAGAGAATTTGAGATTAAGGATCTTGGTGACCTACGATACTTCCTTGGAATGGAAGTGGCCCGTTCAAAAAGTGGTATTGTCGTATCACAACGGAAATATATCTTGGATCTGCTGTCAGAAACTGGGATGAGTGGCTGTAAGCCATCGGATACTCCCATAGAACTGGGTACTAAGTTAGGAGATGTTAAAGATTGTGTTCCAGTCGAAACAGGGAGATACCAAAGGTTAGTTGGGAAACTAATCTACTTGTCTCATACGCGCCCTGACATTGCTTTCGCTGTGAGCATGGTTAGTCAGTTCATGCACTCACCATGTGAAGAACATCTAGAGGCTGTGTATCGTATTCTTCGTTACCTCAAAGGCTCCCCAGGGAAAGGTCTGTTCTTCAGGAAGAACGATAAAAGAGGGATAGAGGTGTATACCGATGCTGATTGGGTTGGCTCGGTTACTGATAGACGGTCCACGTCTGGTTACTGTACGTTTCTTTGGGGCAACTTGGTTACATGGAGAAGCAAGAAGCAAAATGTTGTCGCTAGAAGCAGTGCAGAAGCTGAGTTTAGATCAATGGCTCAAGCAGTATGTGAAGTTCTTTGGCTACAAAGGGTCTTAGAGGAACTCAAAAGGCCAATAAGTCTCCCGATGAAGCTATACTGCGATAACAAGGCTGCTATCAGTATTGCCCACAACCCGGTCTTACATGATAGGACAAAACATGTTGAGATTGATAGGCACTTCATCAAAGAGAAACTAGAAGGTGGAATTATATGTACTCCCTTTGTTCCGTCTAATCAACAAGTTGCAGATATTTTAACCAAGGGCCTGTTAAGGCAACCATTCGAATTTCAAGTGAGCAAGTTGGGCATGACGGATATCTTCGCACCAACTTGAGGGGGAGTATTGATACAACAACAACAACAACAACAAGAAGCCTTCAGTATTATTTATTTTAGTTATTTATGTTATTTTATTTGTGGGTAGAATCCCATCTTGATAGGGACTCTAGGTTAATTAGGAGTTGTGTTTATTTCCTATATAAGGTGCATTGTTTTCGTTCATTATTATTATGGAATAAAATAATTCTTTCTCTCTAAATTATCATACATTTGGACCAGAAAGAGAAACATGCAACCCTAATGCGTAAGAGGTCATGGCAAGATTGTTGGAGCATTTTGGTTTGAAGAAGAAACAGCGGTGTTTGGTGCCATGAGACAGATTTTTACTAGAAGATGGTATGGGAGATGGACAGAAAATGAACATTTGGGGAAAGAGAAGAGCAGATATGGTCTATAAGTAGGCAAAAGAAGCCCCGATACCCATGGTTATCAAAAAAAAAAAAAAAACTAGGCAGAAGAAGATGCTAGAAGAATAAAGAAAAGGGAATTGTGGTGGAGTCCAAAGTTAGTTCACTAGAACCTATGATACCATGAAAGGAAGGAGAAAAGGTTGATTTGTATTAAACTATTGTAAGGTATTTATACAGCAATTACATTAGTGCAGAATCAATATAATTACGTCACAGAACCAATAAGATCATATCTAGCAGGTCTCAAGGAATGGAGATCATGGAGAGAATATTTGCAGCTGATCTTATAGAGCTGAAATCATGGTAAATGATTTCCATGGCTGATATCATGGAGAGATATTATGACTAACAGCTACATTCAGGCATATTCAGCATGCCCGAGTTCATCTAACTAATGAAACTACATTAAACAAAATAATATAAATATGTGCTCTCAAATTTCTTGTCCACGGAGTAAATCTAAAGTTTGTTTCTCGAAAAAAAACAGAGGAAATCCTGGAGCTAGAAATTATATATACACAGAAGAAACATATTTAAGACACTCGAAAAAACCACCTATTTCAAGTGAAGCGTTATCATGACTTCAGTTTCATCTGAGTTAGACAATTTAAGGTTGATCAACCCCATTCTCTCCTGGAGCTAGAAATTATATATACACAGAAGAAACATATTTAAGACACTCGAAAAAACCACCTATTTCAAGTGAAGCGTTAGCATGGCTTCAGTTTCATCTGAGTTAGACAATTGAAGGTTGATCAACCCCATTCTCTGCTTCAAAGATTTTCTCTTATTCAGACTTCAAAATTCATTTTTCTTTTGCTCTTTCTTGCATCTCAGGGAACAAGGATCAGTTAATAATGTCTATCAAGTCCACTACTAACATTAGGATAACCTAAAAAATTTGTCCGAGCTCAGTAAATTAGCATCCAAATCCCACCCCTACATTCAATCCCAAAATAGTTTATGAAAGCCTTCAAGCTTCCTCTATTACCCCGATAAGCTAATTTCACCCATCTTAAATTGGTGGACTCACTAAGAGAAGAAACTTACCAGTTTTAAGCTGGCTATAGAAGATTTAACTAGGGACACTATTAGACAATTGAAAAGGAACTCTGTTAACATTGATCACTAGTCCAAATACAAGCCCTAGGCACCTACATACAATAGATTTATAATACAACACAGTTTATTGGAAACACAATGTGTATAGATATCCTATACCGTCCGTTCGGATTGAAGGGGAGGGATGGAAAGGAAATAGGGAAAGAATGGAATATAATGAAAAGAAATGAGTTTAATTTGATTGTTGTTTAGATAGTTAAGGATGGAAAATAATAAAATTAAAATAAATCTTGTTTGTTTGGATAAGAAGAAAAGAAAAGAAATAAAATGTGATTTAATATATTATTAATAAATTAACGTTAAATTTGGAATAACGTCAAAAACTTCTCCTTCTCCCTCCCGAGATAGGAAGAAAACAAAGGAACAAAGAAATTGGCATTCCCATTCATTCTCTCCGTTTCATCTCCACTTTCTCTCATATAATCTGTCCAAACGAGTGAAATACAATCCTTCATCCTCTTTTCTTTTTCTTTCCTTCTCATTCTCTGTATTCAAACTGACCGATAAACTTTGAAAATAGCAACATTAACTTAACTTGCTCATTACCTCAGCAAAACGGTCCTTCCGTCCCAAGTTTGTGATTTCGATTCGACAATTGTCGACGCCAGTTCCCTCCAAAGCCGAAAGCAGATGCTCAACGGTTTGAACAGTGTGACCATCTTTACAGAGCTTTGTACAGAGAGGAGAGACTTGGGCGAAATCTATGGATGCTGGAATATACTTGGAATCAAAATCGAAGAATCTACCTTCTCCGGCGAACTCCGGAAGAATCTTAACGGCCGTTAGGTTTCCAGAGTGAAGGGCCCTACCGGTTTTCTCTACACAGTTGGCTATTGTTTGCTGGAACTTACCAGTCTGCAATAGCCAAGGAGAATGGGGAAATACATAAATATAAATATGAATATGGAGGGAGAGAGAGAGATGTAGAGAGAGAGCGTACTGATTTCCATGAAATGAGAGTAGAGGAGGACTTGACGGCGTTGAGAGTCATTGAGAGAGAGGAAAAAAAACGGACGGCCTGACAAGAACCGGACTTCCACGCTGGCCAAAAAAGGAACCATGGCGCTAAATATATGTTCCTAGGTTGTGCACTAAACTCTCCAATAGGGTATTTCTTTCCTTTAGCGCTTTTTATTTTTTTTTTATAAACCAATAATTTCATAATATGAATTCTTTTTTTTATAATACAAATTATAAATATATAACCATAATAAAGTTGTACTAATAAAATGTTCAACAAACATATATGTAGTCAAATTTAAGAATTTGTATTTTCAATTGAGTATAAAACTATTGATAAAAAATTAAAATTAAAATATCTAATCAAATATGCTAGAAGCCTAAAAGCATGAGTTCGAATAAATTATTGTTGTCAGTAGAGCACTTCATTTAACGTGTTCTAAATGTCAAAGAACATGTGCCTAATAGTTTACAAGTTACAACATATTGTCAAATACTCTATGCGCTCAACGAATTGACTACTTAAACGGAACTTTTGTTTATTTATTACAAACTTTTTTTTGTTAAAGCATTTCCATTTTTCAATAGATAGTCAATCCGCTCTAATTAGTAAAAAAGTTCAGAACTCAAAACATAATCAAAATCTATATCAACCATATTTTCGAAACATGGTAGTTGAGATCTTTCCCACAATATCTCAGTTGGTCACGGAAGTAATCTTCCAAATTTTAAAAAGTTAACAAAAATTATGTTTGTCAATCTAGTAAGGTGTATTACTGCATCTGAATCGAAATATCTAGAAAATAATGTGCACGGTCAGCATTTGAAAAACATCAAGAAAATGTACAATCACCAAAAAACAATCACTTGGCTTGGAAACCCTTTCATTGATACCAAGCAATCACAGTAACTTACATTACTTTACTATGCCGTCTAATATCAACATGTAAAATTTTAACATTTTGTTGTTCCTACCAACCAACTGTAAAAACAATGGCATATAGAATATATAGATAGATACACAAATGCAGAAATGGTTGCTCGTTTATGGTACCGCTAAAAAGCACAAAAGCAACTCATACAAACAGTCAAGAAAAATCAACAAACACGCTAACACAAACGCAGCTCAACTAAATCAACAATGTGACTTATTTGGGCGATGAATAGTATACTGGCAAATCAAGTCCAGCCTCGATTTCTCCTGTACATTGAGTGTGGATAGAGGCCCTGATTCGAGATGACATTTGTGGGCCATCCTTTTGGTTCAAACCTGTTCATTACCCTTTAGGATGTTGTACTTGCAGAGGGGACATGTCGCATTCATTTTCAGCCATTTCACAATACATGTAGAGTGGAAATGGTGATTGCAGGGTAGAGTATGAAGCTCTGTTCCATCCTCATAGGGACACAGACATATACAGCATTCCTACGGGGAAAAGGCCACAAGGGAATTGTTAGGAATCAAAATTTCCTAAGACGAGCAAAAACAAAAGGTTAATAAGATGTCCTCAAGGACGAGCAAATTAGCAATCATTTCCTCTTTGCTTTCCTTCTCTTTTCCATTTATAAAAATGTAGTGGGTCTTTTAGCGGTAGAAACCATGTTGATCACTTAGCTTAGTAGTTATGTTTTATTAGAACAAGGGTCTGTGTAAAGAAGCCTATATGAGTTGCTTCTTGAAAATCCAATAGTATGTTGAGTATAGAAGTAAAAATATATTGAAACTTTGCTTTAATGAATGCCAGAAACTGAAGTTCCCATTTTATTTTTTACGGTTCGTATTTCCAAAGGGATTTCTACTCCCTGTCAAACAATATTATTATCATAATACTATTATTGGACCATTTTTCTTTGGATCATTTCTCGGTCACCCAATGAATGATAAATCACCCACCCCGACAAGAATGGATACTAGCTTCAACTAACACGTAAGATGACTCGCTTCTAACTTCTGAACATGCTCAAATAAATGTTAATTTCTTCAGAGCGAGAACCTCACATAATGTTTAGACCGTTTGGTTAGTGGATTCTTCCAACTTTACCCATTTCGAGAGAAAAATAGTAATATTGTTCAGTGCACGTGATTGTTTTACCCCATGCACTAGTGTACGTGTTCTCAAAAGAAAGAACCATACATTTTTACTCTCTCTTGTTAAAGGCAACCCATTGTAAAACTTAAAGCTAAGTTCTGACGGAGAAAAATAGAGCTTTAGAGTATGTATTATTTATGCGGGGCTTAAGACTCCAATTTTTGACCAAAGGGTGGGTTTGGTCGGCTAAGCAAAAGGTAGAGAGGAGATACATCATGGGCAAGGAAGGTTAGGAGGTGTGCTTTTGGAATGAAGACTCCGGGAGACTTGCACGCAAAATAATGTGTTTAATTAGTGAACTGTTCATAGGTCTGGCCACTCCAATAGACCTATATATATATATATACCAGAAATTTCCCCTATATATATAATATGGGTTAAAATTGTAATAACTTTGCATTTCCATCAAAAGTAATAACTCACCGCATCCTCAGGTAAAAGAATGCGGTCATTTGCCAAGTATCCACTGCTTGTCTCAATCGGAACCATTCTACCAGCTCCGACTTGGGGCTTTTCCGCGTCACCAGATATTTGAAATCTGTACTTAGGAAGAACACTGAGATCTGCTTCTGATGCACCTTCCTGTTTATTCGTACAAGAATAGACATTAGTAAATAACAATTAAACGGCTCTTTTGTCAAATTATTTAGATTCTTGCGTCTCACCTGGCCTGCAACAGCATAAAGAATTGCAATGATACAGGGCAAGCAGCAACAAAGAGCGATTCCTATCAAACATGCCAAAACAACACAAAAGATGGCAAAGAACACATCGAACGCCAGAAATACCACAGCCAACCTGTTACATTCATAAAAGTAAGAATATTTTCATTCACATACACAAGAGAGAGAGAGAGAGAGAGAGAGAGAGAGAGAGAGAGAGAGAGAACATAACATGTGCGAACTAGCCTAGTACAAAAACTAAAGGATCTTGAAAATGGACACGGTTCAGGACATACCAGTACAGACGTGGGGAACTCTGCAGAAGAATCTCACCACCAGAGACTACCCAGTAGAAGCCTACTATCCACCACAGAAATGACACCATTGTATTCACAGATTCACATCTTCTTGTGACACTGGGATGATTAAAATATAAGGAAAGATCAAGAATGTATTCAACCTGGAATTTAGTAATGCAACATATAGTACCAAAAGATCATACAGTTAAGGATAAAGCATATAACCCCAGTTAAGAATTGAAGAAACTTTTGGGCCTGTTTGGTAATTCTTGTGTTTTTTTCCTTCCTTTGCTTTTCTTTTTAACCAAATGGTGATAACAGCGAAAGAAAACATGCTTTGCCACTTGTTTCCATTTTTTCTATTACTAAGTTCCATAGTTGGTCCCCAAAAGTTTGGGATGAGAAGGTTGAGTTGCTATATACTACACAACACGTGCAGAAGAAATTATAAATGTTCTTCTTGCTGCATCATAGGGGGAAAAGTTTCTTTTCTCAGAAGAAAACACATAACACACTACCAAACCCACCATATCTTGCTTCAAAGAGCCTATTTTAATCTTTAGTTTGTGGAGATCATGCCTATGCAGTTTACTCTCTACTAATTATATGATTGGTTATTTCATCTATTGTTAGTTTATCAATTTTCAGTACGAAAGCCTACTAGAAGTGATATCCCCTATTTTCTCTCTGTTTTTCCTTCTTTAACACCCATGAGCTATAATAAAAAAAAAATCTGAGAACAATACTTGAGCATTATCTTTAGTGGAACTCATTTATCAGCTAAAGATGGTATGGTGTACTACATTTTGCATAATTTCATTCCACAAGGAAAGACTGCAACGTGCAATCTTAAACCATGATCAACCTACAAGCATGCTTGTAGGAACAACCACATTACCAGATAGATAAGGTTTCTTCTGCCATGCATACGCCTTTAATTCTAAGTCCTAACATTTTACTTGATTCATTTTAGAAGTAAAAGATAGTATATTACTAATGATAGATAGATAGATAGTATATTACTAATGATAGATAGATAGATAGGATAGATAAAATCGAATAAAAACAAATCATTATTCAATTTGAAGCGCAACACTGCAATCCAATTTAACTTGCATACTCATCACTCTGAACTCCCCATCTACGTCACTCCACATAATACTAGTCAGATTTCAAGCGTAAAATGCATAATCAACGAATTACCATCAAAAACTACTCCTGCTACACCATAATCTCAATAAATACATCCAAACAGAAATCGAAAAAATCGAAATTAAATTAACCTCACCTGGACATGTTTGTAATTCCCAAAACCCCAACACTCCCATCCGGGGCATCCTCCTCCTCACTATCATTCAGATCAGATTGATAAGGCGGCCTCGTTCCCTCCTCATCCCTTCCTCTCCTAAAGTTCCTCCTCCGGTACTCCAACCACACGAGCACCACGTGCACCGAGCACTGCAAAGCGTAACCGCAGATCCAAACCCTAATTGGCACATTCGGCCTCTCTCTTACCGTACAACTCAACATGACTACACTGACAATCACGAACGCCAGGTTCCACATCATGTCTAGGGCCACCACCGGCTTCGAGTAACCCCAGTCAACGCGGCGCTCCTCCAGCTGACGGGCGGCAGTCTCCCTCACCAGCATGGACGGGCCCCGCCTTCCCGTGGCCCTCCCGAGGAGCATCGCTAGAGTAGCGGGCCGCGCCACATCGCCTGAGGAACCCTGCCGTGGCCGGAGTAGCGGTGCGGTGGTTTCTGTGGAGGTTGTGTTCATTTCAGCCATTTAAGGGTTTTTCTAGACTAGACTAGACTAGAGGTATAATAAAGGTAAGAGTTTGAAAGAGAGGGAAGATGTGGTATGAACATTACTCTCTACTTACTTTCTAATAAAAATTTGGGTGTTGCTAAGTCGAGCCGTCGATGAGAGTCTCTAGACACAAAACTTTGTGCTGAGTTGAAGGGTGGATGGATCAGTGACGACTTGTAGTTCTATATACAGTAATGAAACTTTGAAGAGGGTTGTTTTCTTTGTGTTCAAATTTATTTTTATTTTTTGAAATTTCATATGCTACCAAAATTAAACTATGAAAAACAAAATTGCTTGAAATAATGTTTTGTGGTCAGCCTGTTCTAAAATATTTCTCAAACATTTTTTTTCTACTTGTGAACAGCAATAACTTGTAACCAAAAAAAGCAATAACTAGTTCCCTTTTTTTTAGCATTTGTCCTCTAAAAGAAATCCTTATTAATCCATCTAACATTCTATCTTATTATATCCTTGGAAATAACTAGGGTGTTAATGGACCGCATACTACACTATTTATTATTTGTATTTTTTTAAAATTTACTATCTAAATTATTATTTGTAAATAATATATTAAATTATTTTTTATCATTATCCTATTGGATATCTCGAATTCGAATGATATTTATATTCATTTTTTTATATAACTACAGATACGTTGCTTATATTTTTGTTAACCTAAAAATTAGCTCAATCTTAAAAGTATATTCGACTACATAATCTTTCAATTAAAACGACACATTATATAAGTTGTTAACTCAAAAAGTATAATGAAACATAGTAAAACGTATTAAAATAATAATAATAAATGGCATTATATAGATGGTGGTTATAACAAAGGATGTTGGTGTGAAAAACTAAAAAATGTAAGTTTCGATCACACAGTCAAATAATCAAATGATTGATACCATGATCGGAAATGAAAACAACCGAATAAGTCAATGATGTATAGAGGAGATTTACCTCATAAGAAAATATGGGTTAGTTCTCCTGTTTGGAATGGAGCTAGAAGTTCGGGCTACTTTGTATTATAATAAATTAGTTTATAATACAAACTGACAAAGTCTCTCTAACTATTCTATTTCACAAGATTACAACAAAAGTATTAAGGAGCTACACAAATGATAGACTATATTCTAAGAGCTCTTATCTTGGACCTTTTAGTTCTATCTCTTTGTATCTCTATGTATCTCTCTTTTTGTGATTAAAACTTGGTTACTTGAATCTTTCTCAGTTGTTAATTGTTTATTGCTTGAATGCTTGGTTGTTCTTGATTGTTCGCAAAAGTAAATGCCTCTCATATATATATATATATATATATGACAGAGAGGAAACGTGTAGAGGAGTCCTCAAAGCAGGGCTAATGCCATTCTTAGACACCACCTACTCTAACATTACCTCTCCATAGATTGCAGTGCATTAAATACAGCTGATATGCATTTTATGAAGTTTAGGGAGGTTCTACGGCGTTGGTAACAATCGCCCATGCCGTATGTACCTTTTTCTGACACAGTGGTTAGTCAGGGAGTTCGAAGCTCATTAGGAGAGCTCTTAACCTTCAAGCTTTGTAATCTATTGTGTGAAGATAACCGTTAAATTGAATGCCCACATTCTCTCAAGTTCTGGCTCCTGAACTGCACCCTAGCAGAGCTCTCGAGCTCCACCTGTTGTGGCAGAACATGCTGCTTGACGTAGAAAGCCACGTGTTAAGTTGAGGTTGGCGGAGCAGATTAATCGATTAATCTGCTCTATTAAAGGACATCAATGTTAAAATTATTAGTTTAAAGGACTATTTTTTAATCAATGAAAAAATATTATTTATTTAATTATTCCAATTAGTTAAGTTGAATTCTAATGCTTTCTTAAAAATAAATACAATTAAATTTAAAATTAAATCAATGAAACTAAATTCAAATGAATTCGAACACATATCACAAGAAACTCAAACAAGAAGATAACGTAAGAATTATTTAAAAAAAAGCAAAGGAAGAAAATGCTTCAAACTAACCACACATACTATGAGACTGAAGTTACAAATACGTCTGACACACAATTCTCTCATAATAGCAAGCAGACATATTAAATTGCATTTTTTTAATTAATTTTTTGGCAAATATATCAAGTTACGTTCTTCTAATTAATTTTCTACAAGATATATTAAGCTGCATTTTTTTAATTTTTTGTCACATATAAAGTTACATCTTTCCAATTTGTTGCTAGACATATTATTTCAATTTTTTGGCAGACATAGTATATTACATTTTTCAACAAGACAAGGTTTGATGACTATTAGATGACACATGGCTTTTTCAAACATATTATATCATGTCATTGTTCACTTTTGGAACAACAATACGTGTATTTTAATTTCAACTTGGTTATACATATTATTATAGGTATTGTATTATACACGCATAGAAGCATGCTCCAAGACTAATTTAGATAAAGTGATTTAATAAAAAACCACATGAATATAATTTATATTAACTTATCATTATCCAACAAAACTATGTAATTAAACTTTATATTTGTTCAAAATATTCCACAATTTTTTATTAACATAAACTATTGTAGCAGAAGAACACTACAAAATAATTTCTATTACAATACCCAAAAAAAAATATTATCTTTACTTATCACTATCCAATAATTTGTTTAACTAGATTTGCTAGTCATATTTATCTTTCCTTCTCTCTATTTTTATCTCTCTTTCTCTAAAACAAAGAAACAATCTTTTACTTGTCTTTAGGTAAACAACATCTTCTATTATCTTAACTTATTCCTTTTTTAAACTAGATTTGCTATTCATATTTATATTTTCCTCTTTCTATTTATACTAGTGTTTGTGTACGTGCGTTGCACGTGGTTTTAGTTCTTGACAAAAGCCATTAATTCCATTAATGAAATAACAAGAAATGAACAAAACATAGTGATCAAGTGTAAAATTCAATTGATAATTATAAGAACGTCGTACCTCTATGGTGAGCTTTGAAACGAAATTCTAATTTACGCTAAAAGCTTTGTAATTTTAATACAATATATTCAATAGCTTTCTTCTTGGAAAGTTTATTATCAAGTTATATAAAAGTCTTGTACAAAACTCCTAATTCAACGCAAACTCTGACTTGTTTAATTATTTTAATCAAATAAAGTAGAGTTTAAATTTATCTAAAATACTAATATTAATAAAAAGAATTATGAAGCTTTACAATTATACTATTTTATTTAATGTAAATCGAGCTTAAAATCTTTGTTTAATTTTTTAAGCCAAATAAGTAGAGTTTGAATTTAATTGGAATACTAATACTAATATAAAAATATATTGAGTTAGAGTATTTTATTTAATGTAAATCTTTAAATTTTTTTGTTTAAAATGAAGAGGTATATTTGTTTTCACAAAAAAGAGAAAAAACACTTAAGTTATTCGTACTTTTATATATAGTTATAGATATATATCTAAAACAAAGAAACAATCCTTTTACTTCTTTCTTTAGGTAAAAATATAGGCAAAAAAGAAGGGGTGAGAAGAGAAGGGAAGCGGGAGGCTTGGTGTTCTTATTCACTGCAATACATGGTTCAAAGTCGCGGTTTCGGTGCGCAACTCGGGCACTTAATTTTCAACTTGGATATCGATATCGGTTTCGGTTTTGGCGATATGGACCGATTTATTATTTAAAAAGCCCAAAAAATTACAAAAAAAATATAAATTTTTTTTAAAGTATAAGATTAATAAGATGGATCAATTAGATAAATATAATAACATTATCTAATACAAATTACATATCTTACATCAAAATACCATCATCTGTCACATTTGATAATATAGTATTACATCATAATTCAATAAATATGTAATAATACAATCTTATAAAGTACAAATATCTTAAATATAAGTTCAATTAGGCCTAAAATAATGATATAAATTATAATTATTATCATTAATCAAGAACTCTAGTGATGAAGAATGAGGATATAAAAGAGGTTGGGAATTAGCACTTGCGGGGTAAGGATGAGATGAATGGCTAGATGATCCATAATCAGGAAAATTTGGTTGACCGTCATGATGATAGTACCCAAATCCCCAATAATCGTTGCTACTTGAAGATCCATCATGATACGTTCCACGACCACTTCCATAATAACCACCACGAGTAGCAATAGTATTATTTGATCCCCCATTACTAGCATAATCTTGTGCAGAACCTCCATAAGCAGTGCCAAAACCATAACTAGATATTCCACCTCCGGATATGCTATGTCTACGACTATCATAATCATAGTCGTATCCATGTCCACCGTAATAGTGTTGGCCTAAGTTCAAGCTCTATAGTTGATCATCGATGCGATGATAGCTTTGTGAATGAGGATCATAGCCACTAGAATACTCATCATAATTAGGGAACCTAGTTAAATCTGCTAGATGTCTACGCTGCTCACTTATTCCAGGTCGATATCCGTGATCTGTGTCTTGTGTTGCATAATAATTATCATCTCCACGCCATGACATACCACCATCATGTTGGTTATCAGTATCAGGATTGTAAGCACCACCTATACTACCACTATTAGTACCTCGTATAGCACCACTATCTAGCCCACCTCCACCATCATTATTAGCATCATCATCATCCTCTTCGTCGTCGTCATCATCGTCATCACTTGAGAAAACGGTAAATTTTTGAGGTTGCTTACGACGGAGACCACCTTCCATCTTTTCTTCGCTCTTTTCAATACCTTCATCCAACCATGCTAAATCATCAGATTCTAAAACTCCTACCTCATTCTCCCTTACCCACTCATCCAATATATCACCATCATCAAATATATTTTTTAGGTCGATTGGGTTATAATAATCGTCTGCATCACTCATGTATATCAAATTTCTAACTTTAATGCACATATTATAGTGCACATACGCTAGTTTATGCAACTTTGTCATTGGTAATCAGTTACGAAGTTTTGCATGGATTATTGACCACGTGCTCCAATTTCTTTCACAACCATGGCAGGCTTTTGGTGTATTTTCTTCATTCTTTTGCTTTTTTTCTTTTCTTTCTTCTTTTGTTTTATTTTTTTTTTCTTTTCCGTTTATTTTTCTTGTTTCTTTTTTTCCTTCTTATCATCTTTTCTTTTTTAGGATTAAGGTCATTAAGCCAATTTAATTAAATAAAAATTAATAAATTACTTTTGAACAATTGAACAAATTAACATTTTTTTAATAGTTATCAATTTAATTAAATAAAGATTAACAAATTATTTTGGAACAATATCAGCATTTTTTTTTCAAACATGGAGTAACCTTTTTTTTTTTTCAAACTTTAGTCACTTTATTCAATTATTCAATATCAGTGAAATATCGGCGAAATATCGGTGAAATATTGTCAACTCGGCGTGATTTCGGTAAAATATTGATGATATTTCGAAATACCGCGATTTTAATCGTATCGGGTCATAATAGCGGTTCGGTACCCCCTATTTTAACTCGGTATCGGCCATCTCGGATCGGTTTCGGCCGATACTTTGAACCATGCTGCAATAACACTAGCAAATCTAATCAAAGAGAAGAAAGAGAACGAAATCCAAATTTCTCCAGGTCTACTCCCTTTTTAAATCAAACTTGTTCAACAATCTTCGAATTCACTATTGATTCTAGTCAATTGGTTGACATGGTCATCAACAGTGAATTCATGTAGTTCAATCTTAAAAATATATTTAACTACTTAGGGTCCGTTTGATTGTAAAGTGGAAAAAAAAAAGTAAATTGCAAAGTTAGTTTTCCATCTTTGCAATCAAACGGAACCTTAATCTTTTAATTAAAATGACACATTATAAAATAATGACTAACGTTTTATATCAAACTTTTATCTCAAATAATGAATTTATTTTATTTATTTTGTATAACCCAATAAAATTTACGTTAAAATATAATGTACCCGCATAAATCAAAATGACAAATCAAAATTGAAAATTATTATTTAAAATTTAATATAGTCTTAAACATTCATGCTAGTAAATCACGTGTTGTAAATGTATCTCTTTCTTTTTCCTTTTTGGTTTAGTTTAAAAAAATTTGGTAAATTAGGCCAGTTTTTTATTAAATCAAGATTTTTTTTTAAATAGATATATATATTCTCGATAAATCAAATATTCACAATTATGAATAATCCACTTCAGATATAAATTATCGAATATTATCATTATCCATATCCCCATCTGTTTTTCCGGATGTTTATAAACACTACCCAAATCTCCACTCAGAAAAATATCCACAACTTTTTGAATATCTATTTACACCTCTAGAAATAATTAAAATTGGTTGGTTAACCACAATTAAAGAGTTGTCATGCATATACTAATAAATTATTTAATTAATAATTAAAATGATATGTTAAAAAGTGCATTAATCATGGTGTAAAATCTGTTTCAAATACTAACTAATACACTTTCTAACACATTATGCCATTAATTTGTTCATTTAAATTAGCATATGTATCATTTCTTTAAATACAAACTGCAACACGACATTTGTGCGACTGAATTTATTCAACAAGAACACATAAATTTATTATTTCATTATTCCAACCTGCTTAATAATTGACGACTTGAAAGTAACAAAGAAAAGCTTAATTAATCTAAATACCAATAAGAATACCTTGCTCAATAATTGACGACTTTGGAGTTGCAAAGAAAAAACCCTAATTAGTCTAAACATCAACAATACCCAAAGTTAACATGAATCTAAAATTTAACTACACTGGATCAACAGAAGCGCTTGGTAATGAGATTCTCCCACCCCCTTTAGTGCTGCGGTCGAACCCATGCTATAACATTGTTCTCCCTCACCCAATCACTGTTCCAAATGAACCAAAAAATAAAATAATAAGTTTAACTACAATGCAAAAAGCAATACCCATAATTTAACCATAATATAAATAATAAAAAGGAAAATACCACTAGATGTAGAATCTAATATTAGTGCATCCCTCATCAAAGAGACGCAGCCAATTCTTTTTGCAGCAAAAAGTCGTACTTGCACACAGGACCGGACTAGAGGGTGAGCACAAAAAAAAGTTTTTATCAATTACGCAGCCCAAAATTCTAAACACCACGTTCAAACATTGGCCCAAGAAGTATGTTGCGTATGTGGAAAGGTCTCCCATTTGAAATTTTGCACGGGGGCCCTGCTTGTACAGCTGAGTGGAACCAAAGTAAGCTCGGGGGGGGGGGGGGGGGGGGGGGGGGGGGGGTTGAGTCTTTTTCTCTGGAAGCTGCACGGGCGAGTGGAACACTTACACTGAAGTTAGATCCAAATTCTTCATGGTTGAAATGACTTTCCAAGCAAGATTCTCATCTGGTACAGCCCAAGTGCAGCAAAAATATACTGCTCCTGATATTATATCATCAGAACTCTCAGTGGTTCTATAAGGGCAGTTGTGCTTCAAACAAACAGATACATGGAGGGACTCAACTTGTAGATATTCCCCACAATTTTGGATGTTCAACTTGTCTAGTTCATTTGAAAGTTTAGCAAATAAAAGGCGAAGCCAAGTATCTGCAGTTACTGTCTCTTGCAAGTTCCTAATAGGTACGATGCAACAGTTAGCAAACTGAACTTGGTGTTTTTCAGCTCCCAACATGGCCAAGAGTTCGTCCTCGTGTACAACTTTTGTCTTCTTGCTTTTCTCCATAGTTACAATCCCTTCACCTACTCTGTCATCATGCACTTGCAGGGGGGACATGGCTTTGAGGCATAAATCAGAGTTTTGTGTTGAACTTGCTTCTAGAAATTTGAAGTTCGGATTCATTGAACTCTGAACAAACGCGTCTGAAATGTCTGCTTTTACATACTGAGTCGAAGAAATGGAGACGGTGTCTTTGTTTGCAGGATCATAACATTGAATTCCCAATTCTGATTGAATTCTTCCTTTAAGTAGAGCCATCTTAGGCTTTTCTCCGTGTACAAGTATCACATTCTTGGGACTGAGAAATTTGACAAGATCCATAATTCCCTTCGCATCAGTATGAGGACTAAAAGATAACTGATGGATCTGGATAGCAGAAAGGGGAAAAAAAAAGAGAGAGCATATTATAGGACACAGAAAGGATAAAACACATAAACTAAGGTTCCATTTTCAAAAGTTGGAAAATTATTGCTAAAGCAATTAAGTATTACACGAAGTTGAAAAAGTAGATGAGTGATTTGGTGATATGTTCTATTTCATTACCATACTTTTCATGGAAAATCTTTCTTACCCTCTGCCCGAAGAATTGGATTCCTGAAAAACTAAAAGAGTAATAATATATATTACAAAATCACTCATCTCATTTTCCAAATTTTCACGAAAATTAGTTTTTCCTCCAATCATTTCCAACTTTCCAATCAAATGCACCCAAAGTCACATTAAAATAAGAATAAAAACGTGGAAGTTTTAAGTCTTAAAACAAGCTTTGAAAAGGGAAAAGTGATAGCATTCACACGTAATTAAAATACGTATAGCACTCACATGTGATTAAAATACATATAGCATTCACACTTGATTAAAATACATATACAACATGCTTGCACATGATTAGAACAAGAATAGGTACGAACCTGGCATCGAACGTCAATTTGTGTGCCTTCACCCACATCAACTTTTGTAGGTTTACCTGACATCAATTTGTGCCCTACAGTTCCAGCCACACAATACCTAGCATATAAAGGATCATAAGTTCTCTAAAACACGGAGACAGTAGAGCTCAATATGCAGAACAAGATACTCTGAATTGCAATTTCGAGCAAAATGTTATAGAGACGCTAAAGAGACTAAGACACTTATATTTTTCTAAGTAAATACTCCCTCTGTCTCAAATTAATAGTCTCATTTTCCTTTTCCAGGCATAATGTACCAAATCTCACAATATAATATATGTTGTATCCTTGAAAAATAATTAGGCTGAAATTAGTGTATACGTGAAAAGTACAAGTCAAAGTGGGACTACCCATCTGAGATAGATGGAGTATAGCAAAATGTATACAATTGCCTATCTAAAGACAAAAAGATCATTCAAAATAGCCAAAAAAAAAAAAGAAGAAAGGGGAAGGTTCAGACTTCAGAAAGTGTTACTCCTACCAATAGAATAAAGTGCCCAATAAAGAGGCCCTCGAAAGCTATTGACAATTCCGGATCCTCAAATGCACTCATGCTTATCTCACTAAATGCACCAAAAATGAAAGGGGATAGTTGTCCCAATTACCTTGATATGAGAACTAACTTGGTGAAAAATCTGAGACTGAAAATCATGATGGACCACTGGGTCTCAGATGGAGAAAAGAAAAGAGAGTCAGATTCCATAATTTCCTCACAACCAAACATGAAGAATACATGTTCTTCTTTCTCTAAGACATATTTTGCCATTCCTTCTCAAATAGTCTCCTATCAAAATCACCTCAACCGCAGCATAAATGCTATTTTTTTTTTTGGACATGTTCGATTCTCATATACCTCGCCCATAGAAAGAAGACTCATGTTCCACGTAAGAATCGATATTACCTAGAAGGTGCGTTGCTCTAGTAGAAGGTACATGTACATGTATGAGTACAAGGTATGCTGCTTTAGTTTGTACAGGTACAGTGATGGCAAGACTTGATTCGCTACATGATACCTAATCAATTGTCACTAATACAACTTAATATTCTATTGTGAGATTTGATACACTGATTACGTCCCAAAAAGGAAAGATCGAACTATCAATTTGGGACATCCCAAAAAAGAAAGTTAGACCATTAATTTGAGATGGAGGGAGAATAACTATACAATAGCATGATACACTAAAAGCATGGGATATCAGGAAAAACACAAAGAATGCACTTTACCACCACTAAGACTATTATTTCCGTAGTTGCAAGGCTCTTTAATTGTCTTCTAAAAGGCCTATAACTAGGTTGTGGAACAGAACACTGCAAACATGATACTACAGCTTGTTAAACTCATCCTGCTTAGGAAATATGTATTGAACCATTCAAAATTCATCACTTTAATGATTATTTGAAGTTTGGGACTGCTGAATAACTTCTAGTAATGATTAGTTCATGAAAGATTAAGACATAGAAGCAGGATTTTCCCGATTGTAAAAATCTACCAATGTCAATCATGAAATAGAAACTACACTTCCAGAAAAGCTGGAAGTTGCATATTGAATAATTGAGCTGTTGCATTCAAAAATTAATTCATGCCCAAGAGTTATATATTCCATATTATAGACTTTCATCAGTGACCAATGTGATATTTTACCCAGGCAGTGTAATAAGATTCATATCATTTGGAGCCCATTGCTTGAAAACCTCGAGAGAAAAACCTCCACTGATCATCCCAGGTGTAGCAAAGAGAACACAAGGCCCAGGAGCCTTAACCAGAGAGCGATCAAAACTGCAAACTGCAACATCAAAACTCCATATATTGATGGAACCAGAGAAACAAGAAATAAATATCTAAACCACTTTACTCTTACCATAACACTAAATTCAGTACAAATTTAGGCATTGTTTGTTTTATTCAACATAAGTAAATATGATTGTAAATAATCAATTGAGGACAACGAATCACCAATAAGTGCAGATATTAGAGTACTTAATATATAAATGATCGAAATTGCAGGACTTCTATGTTGTTGAAATATGAGTCAGCATCTTGTGACAACTCCAAAGGTCATGTTGGGAGGGGATAAGAAAATGGGTATGTTGGGAGAAAGGCTGTGATAAATTTACAACAAATTATGGATGAGATTATCCATAATTTCTTGTAATGAAAAATATAACCAAAAGTTCTGCAATATGATAGAATGGAGGGTATCTAAGAGATTAATACTCCAAAGTGGTTTGTAAAGGGTCTTATACAAGTCCTTGGAAATGTATTTCTCATGGTCTTGGATCGTTTTTAAATTGCACAAGAGTGGAAGTGGGTGAGGGAACTATGACCAGATTTTGGGAGGACAAGTGGATAGGTAGGGTTGCTTTCCATTCTTTGTTTTCTCGATTATATAGACTTTCTTTGAATAAAGGAAAGTCCATCTCTTCTTTGGCTTCTCTAAATTTGGATCAAATAGCGTCTTGGAATCTATCATTTTTTAGATCTTTCAACAAGAGGGAGTTCGAGGGTTTGTTTCTTTAATGAACATTATCGAGGGAGTAAGATTGTTCCAGAGTGCAAGGATAAGAGAAGGTGGCTACTAATGGGGAAGGCTTCTCTAGCTCTTCCTGTCTCAAATCTCTCATCGATTCCCCATCAGACCCTTGCACTTCTTCTAAACTTATCTGGGCAGCAGGTATTCCTTCAAAAGTGCAAGTTTTCACATGGTTAGTGGCTCACAGGAGGGTTAATAGTGACTTACTGCAAAAGAAAAGACCAAATTATTGTCTATCCCCATCATGGTGTGTTTTATGCAAGCAAAATGAAGAAACATTGGGTCATATTCTGTTGCACTGTCCTTATTCTTATTTTATATGGGCAAAAGTGTGGGATGAATTCGGTCTCTGTTGGATCCTTCCAAAATCTGGGGCGGATCTTGTGGCATCAAAGCAGGGCCTTGTGGAGGTGCATCAAAGTGGCAGTTATGTGGATAATTTGGATAGAAAGGAATAATAGGATTTTTGAAGTAAAGGATGACGAAAAGGAATGGCTATGGGAAAGAATCAAATTTGTCGCATCGCTAAGGGCTTCAAATTCCAAATCGTTTAAGCATTGTGGGGTGGAATATGTTAAACTTAATTGGAAGGCTCTGAAAAAAGTTATCATGTTCATCTTATTTTATGAAAGTTTTGGTTGTATTTGATTCTTTTCATGCTTGTCCTTTGGTATATGTATTGGTAGTGGACAGCTTGTCCCTCTTCACTTTGTACTCATAGTTTGAGAATTTATAATTTTGTTTCCTATCAAAAAAAAAAAGAAAAAAGAGAGAAATTAATACTTTATGGGAAATTATGAGAGCAAAGGAAGAATAAGGACCAGAAGGCAGATCTAACAAACATGAGGTAAGTATAAGTTGATGAATAAATTGGAAACTGGGGAGGGTCCTATAACTGATATTGGAAGAATTTTTTGGATGAGATAGATTTGTTATTTTGAGGGTGTTATATATAATAAGAAGATGAAAGAGTTAAATTTCAAGCGGAAAATTAACGTAGGTGTTCAGATGGTGAGGGGCAAGAAAGATGGTTGGAAATAGCTTCCTAAGAAATGTGATGTAGAAGTCAGTGTTTGACTGTGATAAAGATGAGTTGCCTGATTATGTAATGTTTTTGTTTAAATTTTTTTGTAGATCCACTAGTTGAGCCAACAGTTCAAAATGGTATACAACATGAACAAAGAGAAGAGACAAAAAGCAGATGTTTTTGTGTATTGCGTCAGTCCTTGGCATCTCCTTTAAGTTCCTTTAGAAAATAAGAGAAAAGGAGAAGTTTCAAAAATTTCATCACTTCCCTAATAGATTCTTGCTATACATAAAAGGTTCTTTTCCTAATTGTTATGAGTTGTAAATATCGTATATGAGCTGTAAATAATATAAAAGGAAAGTAGATAATTAGGAGATCCTAATTAGTACAATTGATGGGATTATTTCCTAACTTAAATAGGAGTCTTTGTATATATATATGTGTATAATCTTCTCTCTAATCAAAAAAAATAAGAAAAAATAATCTTTTCTCTAATAATAAGAAAACAAATTCACCTATCATAGTTTACATGGTATCAGAGGAGGTAGGGTTTTCTTTCATGATTTAAGTCTGCAATTTAACGGTAGACTAGGGTTAGCTAGGATTTCCACCTTCGAAATTCGTTCAGCAATCCATAGTGGCTTTTTAGTCTCACCTCCTGCCTAAGGAGGAGCGCCATCCCTCATCCAGCACTCGCCCAAAATCCGGTGACGAAACCCACTGCGCGTGGCCCTCACGCACCACTGCAATCCCCGGTCACCGCCCTCACGCGCCGGCGCGTGGAGGCTCCATTCACCCTCCGGCCACTCTCGTTTGACTCATCTCGGTGTATACGCATGTATATGTGCTTGGTTTGGTTCAGTTCGCCTCAGTTTGATGCAGATCTGAGTTTGGTTCGGTTTCTTCTTCGTTGTAAACACTTGGTGACTTGGTTCAGTTTGATTTTTGTCTCCTTTTTGGTTAGTACTCCAGATTTGTGACATGTTCTTTGGTTTGCTCAGTTTGTCTAAGATTTGTGTGGCTTGATTTCTCTAAAGTCTTCATCCACTCCAGTCACCTCTGTAACTGCAATTGCCGATTCAGGTAAACCAAATACATGCCTTGTTTTCTCATCATTCAAATGGGTCATTGATTCTGGTGCCACAGATCATATGACAGGTAATTCTAGCCTCTTTTCTACCTTTCAGTCACATATATCCCCTTCCAATGTTACTTTAGCAGATGGATCATCATCTTCTGTTCTGGGATCTAGAACAATCACACCAACCCCTTTGCTTCCCTTATCATATGTCCTACACTTACCTCATTTGTCCTTTAATCTGATTTATGTAAGCCTGCCAGCTTACTCGTACCCTTAATTGGTGCATCTCATTCTTTCCTAGTTATTGCTTATTTCAAGATCTTATGACGAAGAAGATTATTGGTAAAGGACATGAATCGAGAGGCCTCTACATCCTTGACGCTTAGATACCCAAATCCGTTGCATGTTCAAGAGTCACATCTGCATTCAAGGCTCATTGTAGGCTAGGTCACCCCTCTCTCCCTCTGCTCAAGAAGTTGTGTCCACAATTTAGCAAGGTGTCTTCATTAGATTGTGAGTCATGTCAGTTTGCCAAACATCATCGTAGTAGTCTTAGTCCGAGAGTCAATAAAAGAGCAAGTGCTCCGTTTGAATTAGTTCATTCTGATGTTTGGGGTCCATATCCTGTTTTGTCTAAAACTAGGTTTAAGTATTTTGTTACTTTTGTTAATGATTATTCTCGTGCAACTTGGTTATATTTAATGAAAAGTCGTTCTGAATTGTTTTCTCATTTTTATGCGTTTTGTGCTGAGGTTAAAACTCAGTTTGTTACTTCTATCCATACATTGTGCAGTGATAATGCCAAAGAATATTTATCTTCATCTTTTCAGACTTACATGATTCAGAATGGTATCTTTCATCAAATTTCTTGTGTTGATACTCCATCCCAAAATAGAGTGGCAGAGCGGAAGAATATACATCTTCTTGAAACTGCAAGAGCCCTATTATTTCAAATGAATGTTCCAAAACCATTCTGGGCTGATGCAGTTTCCACAGCATGCTTTCTCATTAATTGAATGCCTTCCTCTGTTCTTCATGGTAAGACTCCTTATAGTGTTCTCTTTCCAAATAAATCATTGTTTCCTATTGAACCCAGAATATTTGGTAGTACTTGCTTTGTTCGGGATGTCCGTCCACAGGTTACTAAGTTAGACCCCAAGTCTTTGAAGTGTGTTTTTCTTGGGTATTCTCGTCTTCAGAAAGGATACAGATGTCATTGTCCTAATCTGAATAAGTACTTTGTCTCAACTAATGTTACCTTCATGGAAGAAACACCATATTTTCCATCCTCTACTTCCGAGAGTCAGGGGGAGGATGACGATTTGTTAGCGTATATTGTCACGTTCCCTAAGCCTGTTGCTAACCCAGTGCCAGTCAAACTTCCTATTCATTAGGTTTACTCTAGACGACGACCTCTTAATCCATGTCCTCTACTAGCTTCTTCTTCATCAGATTTAGTGCCAAAGTGATGATCTTCCCATTGCTTTACGCAAAGGTAAATGTCAATGTACTTATCCTGTTTCTTCTTGTGCATCTTATGATCACTTGTCACCTTCATCTTATTCATTCATTACATCTCTTAATTCTATATATGTTCCTAAAACCATTCACGAGGCCCTATCACATCCTGGATGGCATAATGCAATGATAGAAGAAATGGATGCTTTAGATAAGAATGGTACATGGGACTTGGTCACTTTGCCTGCGGGAAAACAGGCTATTGGATGCAAATAGGTGTTCACAGTCAAGGTCAATCTTGATGGATCCATTGCTCGTTTAAAAGCTCGCCTAGTTGCTAAGGACTATGCTCAAACTTATGGGGTCGATTATTCTGATACTTTTTCTCCCGTTGCTAAATTAACAACTGTCAGGTTATTTATATCTTTGGCCTCTACTCATCATTGGCCTTTACATCAGCTCGATATAAAGAATGATTTTCTTTATGGTGATCTCCAAAAGAAGGTCTATATGAAGCAACCTCCTGGGTTTGTTGCTCAGGGGGGGTATGGGAAAGTCTGTCATCTTCGTAAATCTTTGTATGGCCTGAAACAAAATCCTCGTGCTTGGTTTGAAAAAAAAAATTCAACCAAGCTATTGAGATGTTTGGCATGGTGAAAAGTGAGCCTGACCACTCTGTGTTTTATAAACAATCTGAAGCAGGCATCATTCTATTAGTTGAGTACGTATATGACATTGTCATTACTGGGAGTGATACTACGGACATCTCTTCTCTTAAGTCCTTTCTTCATGATCAGTTTCATACAAAAGACTTGAGGACACTAAAATATTTTTTGGGTGTCGAAATCACAAGGAGTAAAAAGGGTATATTTCTATCTCAGAGGAAATATGTTCTTGACTTATTAACTGAGACTGGGAAGTTGGGGGCGAAGCCGTGTAGTACTCCGTCGATTCCCAATATACAGTTGACAAAATATGGTGAAATATTCAAGGATCATGAAAAATGTAGAAGATTGGTGGGGAAGTTGAACTATCTCAAAGTGACTCGCCCAGATATTGCGTATTCTGTTAGTGTGGTGAGCCAATTTATGCATTCCCCAACATTTCATCATTGGGTAGCATTATAACAGATTTTGTGTTACCTGAAAGGAGCACCTGGACGTGATATCTTGTACGCAAATCATAGACACACTCATATTGAATGTTTCTCGGATGCAAATTGGGCAGATTCCAAGGTGGATAGAAGATCCACATCAGGTTATTGTGTCTTTGTTTGAGGAAATTTGGTTTCATGGAAGAGTAAAAAGCAAAATGTTGTGTCACAATCCAATGCAGAATCAAAATATAGAGCTATGGCTCAGTTAGTGTGTGAAATAATGTGGATAAGTCAACTCATGACTGAAATAAGGATTAAGACTTCGGTACCAGCAAAATTGTGGTGTGATAACCAAGCTGCCATACATATTGCGTCTAATCTTGTGTTCCATGAACGCATGAAATATATTAAAATTGATTGCTATTTTGTTCGTGAGAAGATACAGCAGGGTTTAATTTCCACAGGGTATGTGAAAACTGGAGAACAATTGGGTGATTTTTTCACGAAAGTCTTAACCGGGATTCGGGTTAATTATCTTTGTAACAAACTGGGCATAATCAATATCTATGCTCCAACTTGAGGGGGAGTGTTATGAGTTTTAAATATCGTATGTGAGTTGTACATAGTATAAAAGGAAAGTAGATAATTAGGAGATCCTAATTAGTAGGATTGGTGGCATTATTTCGTAACTTAAATAGGAGTCTTTGCATATATATGTGTGCATAATCTTCTCTCTAATAATAAGAAAAAAAATTCACCTATCATAGTTTACACTAATAAAGTCAAGATTTCGTATTTGGAAAATATCCATCCAAAAGGGGACTAAGTTGTGCTGTATATAAATATAAAAAAAAAAAAGCTAACAAAAGCAAGAAACCATATTTGCCAAGAATGGAGAATATTTATTGTAACAAATGCAGCTCCAAAGTTGTGAGTTTCATTGTCAAATGCAAGTACACGAAGTGCTAATAGCAGCACTACTGTATCCATCTGTCTAAAAATTAACTAGGATAGAGGGATACCATTTTTAAAATCGAATGCATTGCGAGTAGCATATGTGTCTTTCACCTTTTGGCTGGTCCAGTTGATGAGCATTTTGTAATACATATTAGCTTGAATAGTCAACCCTGTAAACCGAAAAGTAAAAATAAAACCAAATTAATCCACCAAAGAGCAAGTAACCAGGAAATTTGCCATCAAGCCAGGTATGAATAGATTTCAAATTTTCTACAAAGATGATCACAACTGTAAAAGATGATCACAATACCCCACCATGGAACTTTAAAAACAAAACACTCCATACAAACATGAGCTCATACATGCAGGGATGTCAAAGAAAGCTAAGAAATAAATAAAAATGTTATAAAATCTTTAACAATGTAGACACGCATCTACATTCCAATACAGTGTGGTATTTCACTATTCATTGATGTTATTTCTGTCCCACGGAAACATCTTCTAAGCTAAATATTTGTATGTTCTCATCAATTTAAAATTTTATAGTTGTCTTGTTTTCGAAGCGAAGTGTGGGCCCCATTTGGATGGGACTTTATAAGAACAATAATCTACACACATTACAAAAGAAATATGTATATACACATATAGTGATGTAGGAACAGGTTATACCCCTAGCATTTGAGAGGGAAAAGAGAGTAGCAATTAGGAAACAACAAAATTTCAAGAAACCGAGGAGAAGTTGTGGTTTGGGAAAGAATTGAGTATGCTTGGTTTTTTATTTCTATGCTGCTAATTAAGGTATGATTTCAGATTGACCTAGATGACGTGTGGTTGGTTTTTTATTTCTATGTCCACGAATGTTGATGGTACAATTGGGTTGTACAGCACAGATTTGGGCCCTGCAGAAAATTCTAGTTATTGCAAATAAAAACCACTTACTACCTAAAAAAAATTAAAATGAACTTATGGCACTGCCATATAATTATAAAATGATTCACAAATTTTAGCACGGACACCAATTTATCAAATAAGATTAACATTATCATATGAAATAAACACGTATCCTACAACTTTCAAATACGTAACATTGAAAAAAAGGGATAAGCAAAGGTTGCAAACCTGCAGAGAAGTAAATAGGAACCTTGAGGTTCATGCGCTCCCAGTAATCATCCAATAGTATACAAAGTTCCTATTACGTCATGGATATATTGTCAGGAACAAACTTAAAGCTCAATTTGGAAATAAAAAAAATAATTTAAGAATTGGCTTTTATAACCTCGTGTAAACATAATCAAAGAGTCAAATACTTAAATCACAAATTTGAAGTGCACAAGTGTGAAAAAAATAAAAATAAAGGTATCCACCATAGCCTATGGTGAAAAGGATCCACCACGCGCTACTCATATATATATACACATAAGAGTAGAGTTTAAAACGTGAAGAAAATGTAGGATATAAGATAGCAAATGGAGGTCGTTGTTTGAACTTTGAAGATAACAATGATGATGGAGAATCTACCCTAGCTTTTTCAAAGACTTACAATGCTGTGACGCGAAATACATGTTTAAAAAGGGATACATGATGGTTGACTTTAAACTAGACCAAATTACAGTCAAATAGACTGAAGTTTTCTGCAAGATCCAAGAAAATAAATTGCAGTGAATACAAAAGTTATCTGTGAAAAATCTAGATTCAAGTTACTTTATGAAATCTACTTTCGAGTAGGCAGTTAAGTCATTGTAAATGTCACACTAGTTCCTTAAAATATTTTGGCAATTAACAATTTGTACCAGCTTAATAAAGGCATCAGGTAATTCAACACCTAAAAAGGAAAATTCATGGGGGATACTATGTACGCTTGAGTAGGAAATTTTCAATGGCCTCTATTGCGTAGTTTATTTGACAGGGAAGAATCAAGAATCTTTCAAAGCAAAGCTTGGACTGCTAGTGATGTGATGTTAAAAATTATATTGTAGCTGGATCTCGGAATTGGGAAGTTGAAAGAACTTATATTAGTTGGCTCCTGGGCAAAGAGTGGGGAATTAGTGAGACTTTTGATGTAATTCTTGGGGTACGCCCCATTTATGTAGTGTAGTTTGTTTCAATTTGAATTGAACTATGCCATGAAAAAAGAAAAAACAAACTTAAACTGCAATTTAGAGTAAGTAGATAAGAACACCTGAGCTCTTCCAAGAGCAAATGTCGGTATTAGCACCTTTCCTCCATTGGCAACACATTTATGAACCTACAAGAATTATTTTTTGGATAAATAAAGTTATAGAAAGTAAGTGGTAGTATGATTAAGTATAATACCGTGAATGCATCAGCCAAACTTGAAAGAAAAGTTTCAAATAAGTTGAAGAAGAATAAAAAGAGTAACATTCTAATATGGAACATATAACAAATAATTTTTCTCCACATTCATCTGAACACATGTATCACACGGTAGTAACCCAAAACTGTGTCGATGTTTGTTTAGTTCAAACATCTAGAGGCATAAAACAGTGATATACTGATAAGCTGCAATTTTGTTCGACACAAGAAAAAGAATTTGCAGAAGCAGCATTTCAGATAGCTCGCCAATAAGTGGAAGAGAAAATTGAACACTGACCTGATAGTTATTGGTTCATATTGTTTAGGAATTCATCACAAATTTAAAAAAGCCATGGCGATATGTCATTTCTTGCTCAAGTATGGATAACATTCATGAAAATTTAAAGGCCAAGGGAACATTATTAATAAGACAATTAGAACTTAGTTCATTTTTGAACTCAATTGATAGTGTTCGACTCAACCGTAACTCTTGCGATAAGAGAGTATGGGTGGGACATTATTCAGAGGAATTCTCTTGCAAATCTTTCTTTGAAATCCTTCTGGAATCTCCTCAGGTTCCCTCGTTTCCACGATTCAGTTTCATTTGGAAAAGCGGTGTCCCTTCCAAAATCAAAGTCTTTTCATGGCTTGCGATAGTGTTCAACTCAACCGTAGCTCTTCCTATAAAAGAGTACGGGTGGGACATTATTCGGGGGAATTCTCTTGCAAATCTTTCTTTGAAATCCTTCTGCAATCTCCTCAGGCTCCATCGTTTCCACAATTCAGTTTCATTTGGAAAAGTGGTGTCCCTTCCAAAATCAAAGTCTTTTCATGGATTGCCTCTTTGGGGAAAGTGAATACTTGTGACATGATCTAAGCGAGGAGGCCGTTCATGTACCTTTCTCCGTCGTGGTGCGTTTTGTGTAAATGGGCAACGGAAAACGTGGACCACGTTCTGTTGCATTGCATGTTTGTTAATGATGTGTGGGTAAGGATTTTTGATATGTTTGGAGTGGTGGGTGCTTTTCCTAAGAGTTGAGCTGAGTTTATACTCATCAAGTGGACTTTCAAGCATAATAGTAAGAAATTGAAGTTAATATGGAGATTTGCAATTCTGGCCTTGGCTATGTCGATTAGGATAGGACGAAATAAAAGGATGTTTGAGGACAAAAGCAACAGCGCTAATGAATTCTGGGAGTATACACAGTTTCTGATTGGTTTATGGTCTAAAGCTTCAAACATTTTTTATGATCCAGAGCGTTTTTTGTTTAGTTTGGATTGTGTTAGCTTTATGGACAGATATGTGGGTTAGAGTTTAGTTTTTTGTAACCTTTTCATAGGCAAAGGAATTTCTCTCTTTTGTTGCTATCAGTTCCAGTGGATGTCTTATCCACTGCTCATTAGCTTTGTTTGTTTTGTAATTCCTTTAGCAGATCAATAAAAAAATTGTTTTCTATCAAAAAAAAAATATTAATTAGACAATTAAATTCACTGCTGATGCATTGTACAAGAGAACGTAAAATGAAGAACTAAGAAAACAAAACTAATAAAAGAGACATTGATAATAGTAAACAATCTAATATGATACTTCACAGTTTACATACAACTTTAAGAAATTCTCTCTCCCGAGCATATTTAGAATCACGAACCGTAGTTGCGTACGTTGACCTGTAGGAAGTAAATTGTTAGAGGAAAGACCAGAGACTCAGACGTTAAAAGTTCAAGTATTAATCGGTCTAGAAGTTTGGCTCTTCAACCATGAGAATACAAGTATAACTTACAAAGATGAATTTTGAAATTTTGAATGTACTTTTCTTAAAGAGAATGAAAAGGGAAGAATAAATAAATGTTACAGAGACCTCTTTTATTTATCTATATCACCAAAATGAAATAAATCATAAACAGGCAAGATAAAGGTGACTTGGTCTCCCAAGTATGAACAACACAGTCCAAGTTGAAGAATTAAAGACGAGTTCATGGAAAATGAGGAAAGGGGGAATAAAGGTCAAGTAGAGGAAATCATCCCCCAAATGGAGCACATATTTCTCTTCAATGTGCTTCATCTAAATCTAATTGGCATTGAACAGGTGTTTTAGCACCTTCCTAGGGAAAACTGTTTTGAAGGAGAAAGAACCACAAGGAAATATTTCAAACAGAAATCATACATGTATTTATGTGTATATTATTACTTACTCTGTTATAAGGAGGTCCAACTGAAGTCGGTCAATTTGAGCAGCTCCAAGATGTCGATCTGGTGTCATATTATAATCCCCTGTGTACACTATAGCACTGTCTCCAACTTTTGCATAAAACATTGCAGCTCCAATAACCTTAGAAATATAGTCTTGTTTGTTATTTTAAACCAGAAAAATTTTACTTAAAAGCAACTTTGAGTTTGTAATGTCAACTAGAAAACAAACAGCAAGGAAGCATCATGTTCAGAAGATTGAAGAACTTAGACGCCTACAAAAATAGGACTTGCGGGGCCAAACTAATAGCAGTGGCATGCACAGGGATTTCCAATATTCAATCAACAATAACAATAATCTTTTTAATCACAAAAAAAATATTTGGGTATGATGAAAATTTTGAAGATCAATGAGGTGTTCCAAGCAGAATGTGGTAGAAGATGAACACCATAACATAGGCCAAACAATACTCCTATTGAGACTTGGAAATGTCCATATGACGAAAGAACATCTTTGCTAACAAAATTGACTGGCATCTAAGTGATCAAGTAGAGATTAAAACTTAAAAACAAACAGTATTAGATAATCAGAAGTTCTAACGAGATTAATGAAGGGTAAACCAATTTCATAAGGCATGTATAATTCCAGAGTTATCCAAAGATAGAGTTCGCGGATATTTGATAGATTTTAGAAGAGAACAAAGTTACATATACATATATCGACAAGATAAAGAACATGCGAGATGAAGTAGGTGAGACAGTGGAAGATAAAAGTGATTGAGTTCAAGAACCAAGGATGGTACATGGTTGACAGTTTAAGTTGAAACTTACATGCCCAGCATAGTAACTACGGATCTGAAGGTCTTTATCAACTTGCACAGTCTGCTTCAGGTCCACTGCAGTAACTGCAACGTAAATACAGAAGTCACAGAAATAAAGCTCAATGAGAATGAAACAAGAATGATCATAAAACATCAACTGGGTAGGGAAGACAGCACCATCTAAATTTATCAGTGCGTGGGTTTCTAGAGTACTATGAATCAAGTAAGTATATGTTAGTAAAAGACAATATGCCTAACAGATTATCACAACCGAGCAATGATCAGATACATTATGATATAGCATTATCTGCCTCGCTCCATATTCCTAGTCACCTTCCTCTAGGATAAACTAGCCATAATTTCCCTCTACATTGTCTCTCTAATAAAATTTTCTGCAACCTAGGTAGAAAGAATGTGATAAATATATACATATATTTTGTAGGTACAGGGATTTTCCCATGAATAGGAATCCATTGATTCTATATGACTTCTTTGAAAATAGGACACAGCATATGAGACTTCGTATAGAAAACGGAGGAACTAAACCCTTTTTTAAAAGACATGGAAGTAAAAGAAGGCTTTAAAAGTAAATTTAATAGGGCAAATTAATTATTAACTCTTAAAAATTAAGAAATATTTTACAAAGAAAATTGTTCAAGTGCTCAACAAGAAAGAGATGCGGAGTTCAATGCATGTGATCGACTTTCTTTTAAGTTACCTTAGCAAAAATGGAAAGAGAAATATACATATATTTCAAGACTAAGGGTAGGAAAATAAGAGATTTCATAAAAATAAAAGGAGTGAGGACTTTAGTTCAGTTGGAAAACCTAAAGAAGGCTAAATAGTGTTAGTTTGAGCAGCCAAACTAATGAAAGAAATGCAAAAAAAAATCCCAAGAGTGGTTTAAAAACTAAGAGACAACAAGTTCAAAACATAAAAATCGACTTTGTGAACTTCTTTACAAGCTAGGTGGAAAAAATAGGAACAAAAATGTATATATTTCTGAGGGTTACAAACTCCTGTCTTCTGATCCTGTGTAGCAAGCACAAGATAAGAAAACAGGGAGTCTGCAACAGAAATAAGGATTTAAATTTTGTCGAAAACTTGAAAGTTGAATGTTAATTTAAGAAGTTGAATAAATGAAATCTTCAAATAAAGAAATGTAAAGTTTTTGTAAGTTAATCACATATCTCAACCCTAAAGTTTGACTATTGTCTCACTTTGGTCCACAAGTACCAAAATGCAAGCACAAAACCCAGAAGTTTCAACTGCGTCTCGCTTTCATCCAAAAATGGATGGTCCAACAAAAATTTGGACGGAATCTCACATGTGAGCACCACATGACTTATCTAATGGGGCATAAGTGGAAAACATGGAAAAGGAAAAGGCAAAAAATAAGAGAGAGAGCCACAAACTTTTCCCATCCCCTCCACCCCTCTGCCTGCTACCACCATCACCACCCTCCCCCCCGCTGCTTCTACCTCCCCCCTCTAGCGCCGACGACCACGATATCGGTGTCAGCACAGGCGATAATGTCCATCATGTATCGATGGGTACTTTCGCTCGCAAACATGATCGGTTGCTTGATTGGCTGGAAATTGAAAAAACTAAGATCATATGGTGCTGTGGACTTGGTGATTGAGAGTTTCTATGGGGTGGATTTGATGGTTTGGTAGCGGGATGAGGAAATTGGGAGCCAAGATCTGAGTTATGTATTTAATTAGATATACATACATATATATAGAAAGAAAATATATATATATATATCAAAAGCAGAGCAATTTTTTTAACTAGACAAAATTCCCTTCAGATCTCGTTCACATTCCCCCCTTTTTCCATCTACAGATTTCCCTCTCTATGGTCATATTTGAAGAGGATAGAAAGCAAAATGGGCTAATTGATGTGTAAATGAAGAAGATGAAGTTTTGGTAAAAAAACTAATTCATTGATCCAAAATACCATTAAAAAAGCTTTGAACCGGTGTTTAAAAAATCCGAACTGGTTTTCTCTTGAACTACTTTTAACAAATGGCATTTTTGCCCCTTTAGGTCACGTGATCCTCACATGTGAGATTCTGTCCAAATTTTTAACAGCCCATCTATTTTTGGATGAAAGTGAGACGAGGTTGAAACTTCTGGGTTTTTTTTAGTGCATTTTAGTACTTTGGGACCAAAGTGAGAAACAATGAAACTTTAGGGGTGACATATACAATTAACTCAATTTTTGTAAACAAATAAGCCACAACAACAAACAGAACGAACTTAAACAACAGAAGCAACTTTTCTTACAGGCTAGATCAAAAGAATTGGAGGAACAATAGGAGACTGTTAATAGAAGTTAAGGTTTTAACTTCATATCCTGAGAAGTTGAGTTTAATAAAGTAGCGTACTAATTATGAACAAGGAAAATATCATGCATGCTAAGTATGAGCAAGTTCAATTCAAATATGAAGAGGAAATAAATGAAAGAAAATTAATCACCAATACAGCTTAAAGAGATGAGTATGATTAAACATATAATTGAAGTATAGCAGTTACGAAAGAGGACAAACGAAAAATAACACAAAATTCAGAAACTCACATTCACAAAAGCCAGCTCAAAAGGTTCATTACTGGAAAAATAATGGGGTGATATTCTTGATCATGAGTAGAACACGATTTGAGTTTCCGTCATAATAATGTTTTAGGCAGAACAGTCAAAAAAGATAACCATGCCTTTTTCCCTGCCCCGGCAGCTTTAAATTTAAATAAATCCGGACAACTTAAGTACATCAAAGTTTTCGATTTACCATTTAGGGATGAAATCAACTAACAGAAATGCATTTAAAAGAAAATAATTGTCTCTCCTACTTGATTTTTTGCAGGGTTGATGTCCTATAACTCTTCAATGTGCGTATATTTCAGGCTGTAAAAGGAAAAATAAGGAAATAAGAAGAAGGTCAGATACCTTTTTTCATACATTCCAATATGTTCTCATAACTAAACTGTTCTTCCTCTCCCCTTCTGTCAACCATCACTTTTCGGTAATCCTCCAACATCAACGGAGCCAAAGCCTTTGTTGGATACTGCAGAAGAGTTAGTTGCAACAAATACGTCAAATGCCAATAACCAATTTGATTTGCAGAGATAACTCCTACTAGGCCGTTCAATGAGTCAACAACATTAGAAGATAATATAAATGAGTTATAACATGCTGGATAATGTAAATGAGTTATAACATGGTGGTCCTAACCTGTCAGAAATCAGAATAGAAGAAATCATCTAACTGAAAGTGCTGCAACGCCAAACAAGACTAAAACAATATTTACTGAAAAGAATCAGCTACAACCTAATTGCTTCCAAAAGAAAAAAATATATACATATATATATATATATCCATGAAAAAATAAAAAATGGCTTACGAGGAAAATAAACTGTCTTCCACATTCATTATTAATCAATCAGGTTTGTGATGCTATGTCTTATTTTTAGTTAGGTCTTTGCTCATGGGGGGTGGGGGTGACTAAACCCACCACCTCCCAAGCAAGAATTAAGGTCGGCCGCATTGTGTCCTGTTGACTATTTTCTGTGCCAAATTTACATTTATCTTGAATCGATGTCTTGTGTAAGACTACACTTCACAGAATATGTCTGTTTCCTCTTCTTCTTCTCTTCTTTTTTTTTTGATCCGAAACAAAATGCTTTATTAAAGTAAAATAATTAAAGCATTACAAAATGCTTTAATTAAACAAAATGCTTCTCTTCTTCTCATCTTCTTCTCTTCTCAAACCATAGAATCTACAATCCAATTTCATAGCATAGGAATCTATCAAATCTAAAGCCTTAGGACCCAGAACCAGATAGGCAAGACTTAACACTGTTTAGGCAGTTGAATTTGACCTATTGACATCAACATCAAGCCAATCATAAACGGTCAAAAGCCCATGTATTGAATCGCCTTTTCAAGAATTATGGTATTTTCCCGTGATTTCTACAATCGTTTGATTTGAGACTTTTTGAATTATAAGACATGTACAAGGATGAGCGAAGTTACCGTCATGTAAATTGGTCCCCTATACCCGCACACTTCGGTGAAGTAGGGAAGAGCTCCAATATGATCCAAGTGACTGCAACAAAAGCGAAAATAACTCCAGACTGAGTTGATTTATTACTAACAGAAGTTCATTAACGTAAACACGTGCATATACTTTGAGAGAGAATCCTAATACAAATGGGTGATGATGATGCAGGTAATAGCGTTGTCAAAGTCCCCAGATTTGGATATGAGAGAGAAATCGGGGTAGCGGCGGTGATCAAGGTAACCCATATGCATGCCACAATCGAACATAATCCTCTTCCCATTGATGGAGACCACCACGCAACTCTTCCCTACCTCTTGCCCTGCGCCTACACACACAGAAAACAACAACATAGATAATGGTATTGGCAAACTAAACGGACCATCCAAATGGCATTTGCTTGCTTTAATAAAATAATTAGGTCGTTGTATTGAGGGAGAGAATAAGATTACCGAGGACCAGGCACTCAATGGCCATGTCTTCTTTGTTGTCTATTCTACTAGTGTACTGCAATATGATGAGAGACAGGACAATTTCATCAACAAATAAACACAGTTAAAAGTATTGAAAACCCTAAAACCTCGAGCCCAAGTTCTCAAATCAAAGATATATTCTGAAAAATTAAACATACGGATAGATACCTACATAGAACTCAAAACCGGACCAAAATTAAAACCGTAAAATTCCAAACAACAAAATCTCAAATCAAACACAATATATAGTTCTTGCACTCATTCGATGTCATAGATAGAACGGAAATTGGACCCAAACTAAAACCATAAAATTCCAAATCACAAAATCTTGAATTAAACACAATATATAGTTTACGCTCGGTCAATGTTGTAGATAGAACTGAAACTCGACCGAAATTAAAACCCTGAAATTACAAACCACAAAATCTCGAATCAAACACAATGTATAGTTTCCACTCAATGTTGTAAATAGAACCGAAACTCAGATAAAACTTAAACTCTAAAATTCCAACCCACATCAAACACAACATATAGTTTACACTCTCTCGAGGTTGTAGAGGAACTGAAACTACACCCAAACTAAAACCCTAAAATTTCCAGAGGACAAAATCTCGAATGAAACACAATAGAAAGTCAATATTAAATAGAGTATAAGATATATTTACACATACTGGGTTGTTAAAAATAGAATGAAGTCCTGAGAGAATGAACCAGTTGTTGGTTATCGTAAGTGATTTCCCGGCGGATTGTTGTATGGTGGTGCTGTTAGAGGGAGAGCTCACAGCTTCAAAAGTCGATTAGTTTTTTCGCGCGCTTTCGCTTGACAGTAATTAATACCACATGCAGTTAGGGTGCAAAGACATATTTAACATTTTTAATTAATGGAAATTATTATGTTGATAATAGTGATATTATGAAACAACAAACCGATCCCAAACAGATTATTAAACGGTGGGGCTATTGCCACCCCCAAACCTCTCTGTAACACTCCCGCATTGAATCGGTGCAATAAAGCTGAGTATGTGCACATTGATTCGGTGCAATAGGGCCGAGTATGTACACATTACTCGGTGCAATAGTGCCAAGTCAACATATTATTTTTTTTAGTGTTACAGAAAACTTTGGGGAGTGGCAATAGCCCCACCCTTGTTAATCGGTAACCGAAAATTTGGTACGGTATAATATAATTTTCGGTAATACCGAAATTGAACTAAAAAAAAAATTCCAACTTGCTAGCAGTAGCACAGCAGCAGACAGATAAAAGAGGACCAAATTAATATATATTCCACCATTCTAGCACAGCAGCAAATAGATTGGGGGTTAGGGCCAAATAATATATTAGGGGTTAGGGCTAAACCTTATTAAACTATCAAATATCAATGTATCAACTAGAGAAGTATATAAACTAGCAACTAAATCAGATGTACACAGAAAAAAAAAAAGACTAGATTGAGTAGTACCTTGGAATTTCGAGTTTTAGGGCAAGATTTGATTTGAGAAGAGAGATATGATGCCGTGATTGGAGACTGGACTGCTGGGGTGTGGCCGGTGAGTGGACTCTAGAGTGGAGGCGTGGTGGCGGTGGACCGTGGCCGGAGAGAATGGAGCGGACGGAGAGCTTGATAGTAGAAAGAGAAACTGAGCTGTAAAAAGGGGACCCCGCTCTTTTGTCCGAGGGTCTAATTTCACAATTAAACGAATTGTCGTAAAAATATTGATACGGGAATGTTCACAAGTAATATTATAAAAAGTTATTTATTTTAGGAGCAATTAAAAAAAAGGTTTATTAGAGGAAGATTTTCACCCTAAAGTTAAGGAATAATTTTTTTTTAAATAAAGGGCCTATTTTTTATTTTATTAATAATATGACATGTGTCTTTTTTTTTAATTATAAAATGACATCCTAATCCTTAAAATAAACTAAAAAAATACCAATATGCATTAAAATATGGACTGCAATATGAACTTTGCAGTCTATATTTCACTGCAATATGAACTTTGCACTCCATATTTCACTGCAATGTGAACTTTGCAGTCGATATTTTTAGTGCAAAGTTCATATTGCAGTCCATATTTTACTGCAATATGAACTTTGCGGTCCATATTTTTAGTGCAAAGTTCATTTTGCAGTCCATATTTCACTGCAATATGAACTTTGCAGTTTATTTCACTGCAATATGAACTTTGCAGTTCATATTTTACTACAATATGAACTTTGTAATCCATATTTTTTGTGCAAATTTCATAAAGAGGGATAATTTAGGTAATACATAACATGTTTTTATTAATTAAATGATATTTAAATTTATTCAAATACATTCATTTAAAATATAAAACAAAATAGACCTCTTACACTAATTACTAATTAAAAATAGACCCTTCATTCAAAAAAATATTATTCATTGTATTTTTAGTAAAAATCAATGTATAATAAGCCCTTCTACCTAATTTCTAGTTTATTTTATATTTGAATAGTGATATAAATGAGGGTTTATTTAATAGTATACGTAGTGAATTTGTTTTACATTAATTATGTAGAAAAATAAGAAAGTTAGTTTTTAATATAAATAGAGCTAACTCTTATACATATTATATATCTAATAAGATTTCTCTTATTCCTTTAATTTTATATTTTTTTGTAAAATTTGATTAGGTAGGTTATTTTTATAAAATTTAAATAAAAAAATTAATTTAAAAAATGATAAGATGATGGTCTAAGATTTTCACCGAAAAATAAATAATTGTGCCAAATTTATATTATGTTCACTTTTGTTTGAATTTCATGATGAAATTTTGTGGTGATGAGAACCAAGTCCCGTAAAAAAGAAACTGGCACTCTTTGAAAGTATAAAAAAATAAAAAAAAGGTGAGGAAAGTGAGAAACTAATTAACTATAAATTAAAATATAGTCGGTTCGGATCGTTAAAACCAGACCATTCAGCAGTGCATACTATTGCCGTGCCAAAATGATTTCGGTAACCAAAGTTCAGTTACCATTTAAAATCGGTTCGGTTCGGTGCATTTTTTTTAAATCAATTTTCGATTTTTCAGTCAAAAATGCCAACCCTAGTATTATGTCGTAATTTTTGTCAAACATACTATACACATTTTTACAAAAACATCTTTAATTTTTTTTAAAATAAAAGTTGGCGCGAATTCTATTATTAAAAAGCCAAAAGAAAACCCAAAAACAACACATGCAAACATCAAAACTAACAGCGGAAAAAAGAAAACCTTAACAGAATCTGTATTTAGGTCGGCCTAAGTAATCTTCCATAACCTCCCTACTAATTTCAAGAATAGGACTGTCCCACCAAGTGAACGCCGGGTATGGCAAAGCCAAATTAGAAACGATATATGCAGAAACGTTGCCTTCACGGTATATATGAGAATGCCTAACCTACATTTGGGATAACATAGCATGACAAGCCAACCACTTGTGCTGAATCTTCCAAGGAGCTATAAAAAGCCTTACTAAAGAATGTGTGAAGAGCAAGAGCATAATCAACTTCAAACCAAACACACCACCAACCCCGAGTATATGCTACCTCCACGGCAAGAATCAAAGTAAAAAACTTAGCAAAAAAAAAAACAGTATTCATCCCAATACTTTAAGCAAAAACCCCACAAACACGACCATGACTATTTCTAAAGACACATCTGCAAGCCGTTTCCCTACCTGGTTTCGACAACCCATCAATATTACATTTAATCCAACCATGAAGAGAAGGCAACCAAGTCACTGCCTTGATATTAGGCGCCTTACGAGGATGACACTGAACACGAAGTGCCTTAAAAATAACCAAATCATCAACAAAATTATTCATACAACCTTTATAAATGTTACCAGCCTCCCGAATCTAACAAGAAAGGCTGTGAAGCAATCTATTAAACAAGGAACTACCCCTTCAAATTTACATTTATTGCACTAGTACCAAAGCCCCCAAATAAAAGCCGCCAAACCCGCCAGCCACATACTTTGAACCTAATGTCAGTCTAGCAACTTATGAAATAAATCAATAGGTTGCCCTTTACAGTGAAAAGGAACGTGAAATAAATTTAAAAGTCATGTCCAAGCCCGAACAGCATACGGGCATTCAAAAAACAAATGCGTCGCATTTTCCAAATTCCTCGTGCAAAAGCAATAAAAATAAGTAATATACATCCCATATATTTTGAGATTATCATCAGTAGAGATTTTATTGCTCAAAACGTATGAGCTCAATATAGAACGCCTAGACATAATGAAAGATTGCCGTATAGGAAGCATCCAGTTCAAATTAGGACCATGATAACGGTAACAATTAAAAGTACTACAAAAATAAATAAGGCCGTCCATCGTAGGCTTCCAAATCATAATATTTTCGGTGCCACCAATCGCTAACAATTTAATACGATAAAAAATAACAGGGAAATCCATAGAAAAATATTGCAGAATACACCACTGGCCATTAATAGTAAAGTCCGAAACAGAGGCTTTAAGCTTCCGAGCAACATTAAAAAGAATCCGAAGAAAATCAACTAAAGCGCTACCCAACTAATTATCATGCCAAAAATCGATACTAGAACCATGACCCACCTACCATTCAACATGATCAGCAACAACCAACAAAGCCTCCTTAAAACCATAAATAAAAAAAAAATGTAAGTGCATTTAGAACCTGAAGAATGCAGCTTTAAACGAGCTTTAAAAAACTTTAGGAGCACATTATCGCCTGCAAGAACACGCACAACGAAATAAATTAAAGCAGAATTATTCAAGGTTGTGAGCTCTTTAAGACCATAACCTCATTCTTGGACAGGCTTGCACATATCATCAACAGAAGGAACTGTCAACTTGTGCTTTGAACCAATACCCGTCTAAATAAAATTTTTAATATGCTGACCAAACTACTTCAAAACCATAACCGGCCACCTGTAGATGGAAAAAATATAAAGAAGCTTGCCATAAATCATAGACTTAACAAGCTCAACACGACCAGCAATAGAGAGAATATTTCCTTGCCAACCCTTCATCTTCACTTTGATAAAATATAAACTCCCCGCTATAACCTTATGATTAGGCTTACCCTTAAACGGGGGAACATCAAGATAAGAAAATGGCATATCAATCTCATTCATACCATAAACAGTTTTAATAGCCGCCCTTCTATGAACGGCCCCAGCACCTAAAATGATGTTACTTTTGGTAGCATTAATCTTCTGTCTCGAAATACGACCATATTCTTTTAAAAGAGCAATGATTATCTTTACATTAGGGATCGAATCATTACAAAATAAAAGAAGATCATCAGCATAAAATATATGCGAGGAATGAGTAATACCCCTGGGACCTTTTAAGCCTTTAATTAAACTCCCCAACTATAAAACTTACAGTGTAAAGCTCGATTAAGAACCTTATCCTCAATAATAACAATAAATAAGAGGAGATAAGGGATCTCTTTGATGAACCCATCTGCTACAACCAAAGTAACCCACAACTTTGCCAATAACAAGCATAAAAAATCGGGCAGACAGAAGAATAACTGCGATCCACTTAACAAAAATATCATCAAACCCAAACAGTTGCAAAACCCTCAAAAGGAACGACCACTCAATCGTATCAAAAGCCTTAGTGAAATCAATAACCATTCTCATATGACCCCCGAACACCCTATTATCCAACATATTAACACATTTCGAAGCTGCGAGAATACAAATAAATGATTTTATCTAAAATACCAGATAATCGAGAAGCCAACACCTTAGTGATAATTTTGAAAAGAAAATTACTTAGAGCAATAAGCCAAAACTGAGTAATGGAATAAGCACCAGGAACTTTATGAAGTAAAACAACCAAATTAGAATTTAAATAACCTAGAACAATCCCCAATTTAAAAAATTACTGAATCACCGCACAAATATCCACTTAAATGATATCCCAACAACGGTGATAGCACGCCCCATTAAAATCATCCGGCCTAGTAGTGCTAGAGGGACTAAGTCAAAAACAGCTTTTCGAATTTCCAAGAGAGATGGGAACACCATCATCCGTAACAAAATTTGAAATAAATTGATACAAATAACTATCTTTGGCAACCTTAGCCTTAGCACTAGTATGAAAGAATTTTGTATTACGATCACCCTCCTTAAGCCATTTCAACATCAAATTTTGCTTTTGATACATTTATTGACTTTGAAAACGTCTTAGATAGCTGAAGATACAAATTAGATTCAGACCTCGCCAAATAAGCCGAAGCACCACTATTAGCAATAGACTATTGAACTGATTTAAGTCACACAGATAAATCATCCACAGCCTTGTTAACATCTCAAAAAACCTCTTTATTCCATTTTTAAGTGAAGATTTAACTGCTTTGAGCTTAACTATAACTGTCTGCAGAAAATTACCAGTAAAAGGAAACCGACTCCCAAGCACATTTAACCACATCCAAAAAAGAAGCATGCGAACACCATACCAAAAGAAATATAAAATAAGAAGAAGTCCTCACGCACAAAGAACCATCATAAAAAACTAAAGGATGATGGTCCGAAGCAAAACGCACTTGAGTATAACAAGAAGAAGCCGCCCAAGTTTACAACCATAAAGGGTTACATAGAACTTTATCTAATCGTCTCTTCAAGCGCAGACACAAATGTCTAACTGCTTTGACCCATGTAAACCGAGACCCCTGAGTAGAGATATGAAATAACTTATATTCATCAATAACATATTTAAACTCCTTACAAGAAATCCGAAGAGAATATTACCACCCCTGGCTTCAGGAGCTCCAAGAACAACATTGAAGTCACCGATACATATCTTGCAAGAGGTCCTTCCTCCCAATATACTAAGTTTTGGCATAAACAAAAGTAACCACATAACTATCATTAATCTCAACAATAATCTGCTGCTCCTTATTCTCCAAAACAGTAATACTCTGAGCCAAAAATCTAGTGTTAACAAAAACCCAAATATTTGCCATATTATTAAGCCTGACATTTTTAACAACCAAAACCAATTGAATTGCCCTCTAAAAATAATAAAAAATACATGAAACTTCAATCATAGGCTTAGCAATGCAAAACTTACCAGGCCTACATTAATTGCATAAAACCTTCAAACTATCTTGAGATACTACATTGGACAGCCCTCTCACACTCCAATAAAGAATCTTCATTTAATTGGTTTGGGACGACCCTTGGTATCTTCAAACGAGACATATCCGCTTGCTTTTGCACAATTCGTATCTGTTTTTGCTGAGACCTAGTGCGAACAACAGTGAAACTGCCTTCATCCTCCAATCCTCCATCATTTCCTAAACTCACAATATCACCCTCATTTAGAACTCTTTCACCAACCTCACATGCATCACATTCTTCTTCTAAAATGTCCCCCCACTTTGTGCGAATTACCTCATCATAATCAACATCAGCCATATTATAACAAGCTACCAATGATGAAATATTGACTGGCGTAATTGCTATGACACCTTCCCTTTCATCCTCAAAATTCATAGCAGCTACAATATTCTTTACAGCAACAACAGAACTAGATGCACTATCAGCATGACAAATAGTAGCCCCAACCTTACCTTTTTCCCCAAAGCCATCACACCCTATCATCCCTGCCATTTTCTCATTAGCCTCCCAAATACCTACCTCACTGCCTCTATCAGATACCACTGCCTCGATAATCTCCGTAATTGGAGATCGCTTTTTAGGCCTAACTGGCCTACTAATGCTTTTTAAATGAGCATTCATGTCAACTATACGCCATATCTCCCCCTCTTTAACAGCTAGCTGAACCCGTCCACCGCAAACCCTGTCTGTAATTACCCTACCACCAGCGCTTTGTATCATCCTACAATTGACCAAATTATGACCAATTGTGCAACAATGAGAGCAATACGGAGGCAATTTCTCATAAATAATCTCAACACGAAACCCATGTCCCCTCCGCTCAACCCATAACTCCTTAGGAAGAAGCATTGACATATCAACATCTACGAGAACCTGGGCAAAATGACCACACCTTCTAGATTTTGTAGCCTCATCAAGCTGCAATAGGATGCCCACTCCTCTAGCAATCTCCAAAAGTAACAACGGCTTCCAATACTCCTGGCTGATGTGCGACATTTGAATCCATACTTACAACTGCGTAGTTTTTTGAGCGCTTGGATTGAAATCTGGCTGCCATGGCATAACCCTAAAAGCACCACAAAGAAGAAGCCAAGAATTCTTGGATTGATACTTTTGCATCTTACAAAGAAAAGCAAAGTGAATGTCAAAATAACCTTTCCCCAGAGCCACCATCCTCCATCCCTTATTCGGTTACCAGAGAGCCTCAACTTGACGACGCACCTCATCAACTAACGCCGGCGCTGATTATTTCGTGAATATGACCTTCCCAATCATGTTACTCTTACATTCTTGCAAGGAATCCTGATAAACTTCCTCATTAAGAATGACCACGATCTCATTTCCTTTTAATACACATTCAAATTTTAAAAATTATTATATAAATTTTCTTTTCTTTTATTTTTTGAGATTATTATGTTATGTTTATACTAGTAAAGTCTAATACCACAAATGCATGAAACACGCTAGACGATCATTTACTCGATTTGGTAGTTTTTCTCCCCAGAAGTACTTTGTAATTAATGTATGAAATATAGTGGCTGGCTAAGAGTCATCTAACAAAGCATCATATATTGGTGTTTATCAAAGCACCCTAATTATTACTCTCTAATGGTCACATGCATGCTTAAAATAATTGTATTTTAATTTTGCATAAAAATTGATCTTGTTTGGCCCCATTTATTTTCTTTTTCTTTTTTTTATAACAAAATGAAAAATAAAAAAAAATACTTAATTTGTGTGAAAAGTTAAAAAATAAGTTGATGGATGTGGTGAGATGTTCTTTTATATTTGATTTTTTCCATAGAAAAAAATTGTTTTTGTGGTAGTGAAGAAAAAAAAATTACAAAAAATAAAGAAGGATATATGACATTTTCTTATAAAAATGAACATGAGATGGAGAGCATCTCACCGTATATACTTAAACTTGTTTTCTAACTTTATAGACAAAACAATTGTTCTTTTTATCATTTTTCAAGTTCTTATCAAATACAACTTTAAAGCATCTCCGATCAATGTGTAAAAATTATGGCGTAAATCTTATGTGTCAACCATTTTTTTACACAAAATTTTGAAGTCCAAACAAAATACTCCAATGGTACATTTTGTAAACTCTTGTGCAAATTTTGAAAAACCAATGAGATATCAATACATATTAAATATTATTTTATGTAATATTTTTCTCTTAAAAATTTCAGTACATAATTTTATACTCACAATGCATCTTGTGTTGTAACTATTGATGAGTAGATTTCAAATATGTATTTTTAGTTAAAATCTATATTTTGTATTAAAAGTTATTATATTTTAAAATTTTATAAAATAATTGAGGAGAGAGAAAGATGACTTGACGGTGTAAACTAAGGGTATGTTTTATACATTCATTTTACATAAATCCTACTTTTACACAACGGTTGGAGCATTATTTAATTTTTTAACAAAATGTGTAATTTTTTTATAAAACATAGTTTTAAAATACCTTTGGAAATACATTTAGGGTGCGTTTGATTGCAAGCATGAAATTTGCATGGAAAGAAAATAAGTTACAGGCAATTGAATTGCCTAGAATTGAGTTGCATGGAAAATGTAGTGTAGTGTGTTTGATTGCCTTAATTTTCTACCCGAAAAATATTGATTGTATTATGGCATTTTTAATGTAGAAAAAAATATTGCTATTTTTTTTACATAATTTATATAGTCATGATGGATCTTGTTTAATTGATCTTGATTAGTAGATTTTAAATATTAATTTTTTATATTATTTTGAATTTTATATTTTAAGTTATGGCATTTTTAATGTAGAAAATGGTAAAACCTTGTCTCGTGAACCGTACCCAAGCAAGGAAAACAAAAAACCACCTCCCCCAAAGAAAATATTTTCCTCAACTGCCTTGAAAATGCACATGTGTGAGGCAAAAGTGGGAATTGAATTGCCTTAAAAAAAAAGCCAATCAAACACCTTAAGTTGTGAACGGTGGAGGTGGCTCAGTAGTAAGCCCCTCCCCTGAACTCCCGGGCAACCGGGGTTCGAGTCTCACCGACTATATTTCAGCAGCTCCCTTTTCCCCCTTCCCTTTAGAAGTAGGAAATTTGATGTGTTCAAAAAAAAAAAAAAAAATTAAGTTGTCAAATCAAGTGAAAAATATTCATTTTTCATGAAAAATGTTGCCAATCAAACACACCCTTAGTAATTATAATTTTATTTTTATTTTTTTTTTTTGACAAAGTAATTATATATTGAATGGGGCCCAATTAGCCACGCCCCTTATGAAATACATTTTATAGTAATTATTGTGAGTACGTGCTATACAAGTAAATCTTAATAAATGTATAAAGTACAATCCCATTGAGATTGTAGGGCAAATTAATTATTATGTGGTTCAAATGAGAGTGAACGAGCCACAGAGGAAGAAAAGGATCACCAGTTACATTTCGAGGTTTTTAGTTATTTATTTTCCTTTTATATAAATGGGTGGGTAGATCTGGAAGTTACACGAGAGAAAGGGAATGGGAGGAGGCGTTAAACTCATGTCTTCCTTGAACTCACATTTTTTTCAACCATTTAAACTAAAAGTCTGGATCTCCTTTTTTCCCAATCACATCTCTATTGGTTAGTAGTAAGTTTACTCAAACTTCAAAAGCCCCTTAAGATTTAAAAAAGGTAAAAAAAAAGTACAAAAAGGCCATCTAGAATGGATATAGTTATTTGGTCCAATAAAAAATAAATGAATATTATTTACAAATAGCCAAAATTCGAGCACTCTTGCCCACGCCTTCTCCCCTTTAACCAGATTTATTTATGCAATGTTTGTATTAAAAAAATATTATTAAAAGCTTGAATGAAAACAAGGCCCTTTAAGAATGGAAGGCAATATAAAGCATGGGTTGAGAATGAACAAGATAACTTGTTTGGCTAACAAAGCCAAATTTATCACTTCATGAGCATGACGTTTCAAAACCAATGTCACTTCTTTCTTGAATTTAGAAGAACACCCCATCTTCTCCATTCCATCTCAATTTATTTCGTCCCAAAACTAGCTTCCTGGATCTAATCTATCAAGAAACAAACGCTTTCCGGAAACTCAATAATTTGACATGACATAAGAGGGGATGAGTCCACAAAACATCTTCACAAGAGCTTTTCTTAATTTTCTAGTATAATTTATGATGGCTTTTTCACCTAAACCGAATTCCTCTTTCACCCACACAAATATCTAAATCCTCTCTTTCAACCCAGGGTCGACGTAGAAATGCTTGAAAAAATTAGGGATCCAAAGAAAAATTTTTAAATGGATTATTTTTAAAGTAAATAAACTATATACACAAATAAAATTTAAGACCTAAAATGACCGCCTTGCTCGCGTGCCCCTCGAGCCTGACCTATTTCAACCATGTAGATTAATTTATTTGTATCCCCTTTATAGTAAATATTCCTTCAATATTTTTATCCCCTTTATACTAAAATTCCAATTGAAGCATTCTCTTGTTTCTTATGAACCACTCAAAATTTACCGTGGCTTATGGCTTTTATGTGATGATGAAATGGACTTGGTTTACCGCACTACTATTATAATATGGAGTATTTAGCGGTTGTCATCTAAACCATCGAATCATTTAATTATTAATAATATAGTATTTGAGCTGAATCTAACATAAAAAGTTTTATGGGGAAGGTGGGATCAAGCTAATTAATTATTATAACATAATATAAAACTGGGAAACGTGTCTTTGGTTTGATAATCATTTTTTATTTTAGGTAGGTTTTATTTATTTATTTTGTTTTAACACTGTATTTTATCTTGAACTATCTTTTTGTCCAAAAATGAGGGACTTAGATCCTTCCATTACTTCTTTTATCCAAGTTTATTCGAAAAGATCATATTCGAAATTTGAATGGATAAATTTTTTTATGAAATTTAATTGAGATATCTCTATAACAAGTAGATCTTCTTTACAAAATTTCATTAAAATTTTAAAACAAAAGTAGGTGTAATAAAAAAATTATATAAATGTTAATTTTCAACCATTAAAATTGTAGATGACCATTTCACCTACTTCTGATTTAAATTTTTTGATGAAATTGATCTACTCATTTCAAAGATCATCTCCGCCAATTGTTGTGAAAAATCTCATCCATTCAAATCTCGAACTAATCCCCCAGTTTTACGAACTTGAATAAAAAAGATAATGAGGATATCCAAGTCTAGAAAGAAGCATTTACAATACATTCTTCAAAAAAGAAATTAAAAAAAAATACATCTAAACATATTTGGAAGCAAAAGCGAAACACATACATAAACTGGAAAAAACCCTTTGAGAATGAAAATTACATCTTAGTGCATTGAAATAATAGATTTACAAAATCACAAAATATATAACATTTACTTTTCTAGCGTGTTTGAAATTCAAATTTGAATTGTTGGAGTAAAAAATAACTTATATAATTCTGTCGCTCAGAATTACATAGGTTAGTTTTTACTCCAATTCCACAAAGCTTGAAATTGAGGACCCAAATACATTCTCTAAATATTCTTATTTTAAAATGTGTATTGTAATTTTACCTTTAGTAACTAAAGAGTCAAAATTGACCCACTTTTCACACCCATCTTATATACAATTAAGTGCAACCCGCATTTCTCTCTCACATATTCTATTATAAATGGGTGGTTTAAATTCATTAAAAATACTTTGAGACCGGATCAAGAATTAAGTAATGTTTTATGAATAATCTAGTACGAAGTTTGAACATCAAAGACATATCTTTAATCGGACAGAAAGAAGAATGGGCTTAGTCCGAAACACAGTTTTTAGATTATGTTTCTAAACCGACTATTTATCATATTGGTATTTTGGTTGATCATGTCATGGATAAGGTAGGTAGAGTGGCAATGTAATAGCCGTTGCACATGCATGAAGCGAAGTGTCTATATCTGTTTGTGTGTATTAGGGGAAGCGGTTCAAAACTTTTAATGAAACAAAAGCTTTAGTTGAGTTGTTGGGGGAACATATATATATATATATATAGTTTATTGTTCAGGTTCACATCCACATCTTAATTAACACAACTTTCAATTCATTTTAACAACAATTTAGGCATTCCATTTGCAAAATTGACAAGCCTGCAACATTTTTTTTATTCACTACCATTGGATTATATATTTTTCGTTTTTACATCTTTGTCCAATTTGAATGTCCGAAATCAAGAGATCAATTTCTGGTAGAGAACATAATCGAAGTCCTAAATTTTATGATAGTAATAAAGATTCTTGAATTTCAATTGTCCATAAAGAAAGACTTTCATTAAGCTGTGCCTTTCCATTTTCTTCCGCAAAGGCTAATTAATTAATGGAAATTGATAGCACGTGCCCTTAGGGCACATGTTAAACCTACTATAAATGGAAATAATGAAATCTTGTATCAAAATATGTGTCATATTTAACGCATGTTGTGAGTTAATTATTTTAAAAAATTAGTACTTAACGTCTGCCCTTAGGACTCGTTTGGTTGGAGTTTTTCAGGATTCCTGGAATCCTAAATTCCATTCCATGAGGATTATTTTGTTTGGTTGGAGTTTTAGCTAGGAATTTAGGATTCCTAGGAATCCTAAATTCCCCCATTTTGCCAAAATCTATTCCCTTATAAATTGGGAGGAATCTTGGATTTCAAATTTGAGGAATCCTTTTTTTTTGTCCAAAAACTGTTTTTTTTCCAGAAAATGAAAAAAAAAATCCAGAAAATTTTAAAAAATCATTTTTTTTCCAAAAAATGAAAAAAATTATTTTTTTCCCAGAAAATGAAAAAAAAAAATTCCCAGGAAATTAAAAATATTATTTTTTCCCCAGAAAGTGAAAAAAAATATTTTTTCCCAGAAAATTAAATTTTTTTTTTTCCCCAGAAAGTGAAAAAAAAATTATTTTTCCAGAAAATGAAAAAAAAATATTTTTCTCAGTAAATGAAAAAAAAAAATCCAGAAAATTGCAAAAAATAATTTGCTGAGTTCATTCCTAAAACTCCAACCAAACGAGCATTAATGGAATCCAATAAAGGATGCCAGGAATAAAGGTTTCCCGGCGTCTATAATGCTAATTCCATTCTTAAAACTCGAACCAAACGAGCCCTTAAGGCACACTTTAACATGACCCTTAATTAATATCTATAAATCCAACATATATAGTTATCAGACTAAATTTATAATATATTGTGTCCAATGATTATCTTACGAATTTTGTCCAAATTAGATGTGTGAAATAGGTTTTACACCAATATTACAAAACTTAACTTTATACTCCCAACTAGCTTGAAATACCCAACGAAATATAAACATGGCAATTTTTTATAACATTTTAATTAATATATTTTATACATATTGTTATATTTATTAGACATCTTGTTTTAAAAATCCGTCAAATAGAAATTTAATAGAGTGGTACTATTGCTTGTTGAGATTGTTGGATTGATTATATTATTTATTATTATAAGCAATTCTAAGTGTAAGATCTCCTTAATTGATGTAATCAACTTGATTGAATGAATCATTTGATTGATGCAATCAATCAATGATTCTTCCCATATTTTCTTTGTTTTGGTTTGGTTATAAATTCAATTGTAATTTTGTGTTTGATATATGAAATAAAAATCTTTTCTCTACTCTCTGCAAAATTTAACATAGTATCGGAAGATTAAGATCATTTTCCTTGGGGTCTTAAAAATACTTGCTTCTCACCGGCGAGTGATAACATATTATTGCCCACTGGACCACTAAAGCCACTAACTCTCAAATTTCATTAATCACAACAAAACTCCCATATATCATCTTATTTTCACTGCTTTCATTGTCTATCCCTTAATTTATATCCTTATCATCTATATATCTCTCGAACTTGGTTCTCATTGCAACAGATTTGTCTTGGAGTTTTACCGTTTATTCTTATCTAAACACCATGTTATATGTATTTAAAAGTACACCTCATCTTCTCAATTGGTATTTACAAGTACACCTCTTCTCGATTGATTTTTAAAAGTATACTTCCTTTTCTCGATAGGTGTTTCAAAGTATATATACCTCTTCTTCATGGGTTTAAATGATTTCCAAATGTTAATTACTACTCGACTCGATGCTCCACCAATTTTTATTGTGTCTTTTATACTCGTGATTTACTCGCTCGTGCTGTTGCCATTGATATTACCTTCGGCAAAGTGCATCTATAGCATGTGGTTGATTATATTTGCAGCAAGTTGGGAGTGATTGTCATCTATTCTCCAACTTGAAGGGGAGTGTTGAGATTATTGGATTGATTTACTATTAGAGCATCTCCAATACAACAATCAATTAAGAAAAATTGAAATGCCATATTGGATGGATAGAAAAAGTTCTAAAAGGATGCTCAACTGTCAAGAATGGTCATTAAGCTTATGTGGCAAAAATAAAAATAGACATTATGAATGTGACCCTCTACTTTTAGAGGGTCTCTTAGACAATATCTTAATACCACGTCAACATTTATGTTTACCTACTTTTATTTTACAAGTTTTTAAATATTTTAACTTTTATTTTATAAAATATTTTTTTATAAAAATTATATTTTTGAAAAATATGAAACAAGATTCATATTGCATATCAAATTATTAATTCTATTTTCATGAATTTCCTAATTGATAGTCTTTCGAACATTGGAGACGATTTTTTTAAGACTTGTCCATCAATAATATTTTTTATACTGAATAAGAAAAATATGTTTACATGTCCATGGTTTAAATTTCTTCGACCCTTTTTTCCATTGGAAATGCTCTAAGTTAATTATAGGAGTAAGATCTCCTTTATTTATGTAATCAACTTGATTGGAGGAATCATTTGATTGATGCAATCAATCAAAGGTTATTCCCATATTTTCTTTATTTTGGTTTTGGTTATAAATAAGTTGTATTTTTATATTTGATGTATGAAATAAAACTCCCTTATCTTCTTTTGACAAAATTTAACATTGGTAATGCAATTATATTTATTGTCAAAGTAACGTATAATCTTATAATCATATAATACAATTTCATAAAAGAGTATTCCGCTTTGACAAAAAGATAATTATTTTAATAATATTAATAGACTTTTAATATATCAATCTTTGTTAAAGTCGGGTATTGGGATTGAAAACTATGAAGATTATATACCAAATGATTTTTTAGGATATTGATGCACTTAGATTGACAATTGCACCAGCTTTCAATTAATTGCATAGGTCATTTTCTTGGACGTTTAGGACGCAATTAAGGCTGGTAATCGAGAATGTAATGGTTATTTTATTCCCAATTATGAGATACCCATTATTTCTATTGCCAGTAATCTTAAATTTTCTATTTGGTTAGTTTCAGGAATATTGTTGTGGAAACAATATTCACCCATATCAATTTGATTTACTAAATTGTAATAAATACAAGAATTTCAATAATAATTTAAATCTATTTTAATTTATTACTTTTTACTTTTATTCAATTTTTTCCTTTAAGTCAATAAAAAATTATCTTATTTATATAGTTTAAATTAATATTTTTTTCAGAGGAAATACTATCGTTTTCTTGATTTAGGCCAGGGTAATTCATTATTGTTTATAACTTTTAATTTTTATGTTTTATATGAAATATAAAAAGGTTGTTGGCTATATATTCTTCAATAAAATTTCTTTATTTTGTTACCTTTTAACATTTCTCAAAAAATTCTTTAAATTCAGTTAAAAGGTATCAACGCTTATATTGTTAAAACTACTCATTTTTGTTTTCATAAAAATATTATTAATTTTTATCATATAGGAAGTAATTTCGGTTTTGTTTTACATTTTTTCTATTTATATGGTATCATAAAATCAAATAGTATGAAAAAAAAAAGTGATATGCTAAATCATTAATGTCAAACAATATTATTTTAACGTGAGAATGAATTATATGTAAATATTATAGTGTCACCAAATATTAAATATAAATGAGTTTTTAAGATTATTCAAAGATTAGATTGATGGGAATCCAAATATCATGCAGCTAGTGGATTGAGATACCTAACAAAGTTGTGAATAGACCCGTTCAAGTAAAAACCCGAGGGTACCTAGACCCGCGGTTATTTTTGCCATCTCTAGTTGGATGTTGAAAATGAGGGTAAAATAGTTCATTCACAAAAAGTATTAAAACAAATCTTAAATTCTGAAAAATTAAGTCAACTTTACTTTTTACACTTCCCATAATTTATTTCATTTCACTTTCTCACTATAATATTTTTTTTAAAAAAAAATGCTATAACTTTAAATCCAAAAATCAAAAATAATTACTAATAGAACTAAAGAAATATAAATCTTCTTTATGCGTTTTCTCCCAATAAAAATGAAAAATGAAAACCCTAAAAAAATATAAAATACTCAAAACATTCTTATCTTCTTAGCTCCATCAAAATTCTAACCAAACTAACACACTGAACTAGTTTTATGTACATTTATTATTGTTAACATGAATGGACTAAGTTTGGGTAATCAATATGATACCAAATCATAAATTGAAATTTCCATACATGGCATCGAGCAATAAATTAATAATTATGACCAAAGGGTTAGATCTTATAAAAAATTGAGAATAAAGCTGTTTAACTACTTGAAATCTTTTTCCAAAAAAGCTCAAATTAAAAGAATAACTTATATGAATAAGTCTTCATTCGACATGGGTTATTTTGAGAATTAGATAATATTGTTGAAAAAATAGAGAGAGAAAGAAAGAAGATAATAAGAGAAATCTTATTGTTCAACTGATGATTAATATGGATAGGGATTATCTCTATTTATATTAAGAACTAACATCATTACTTCTCTACAAAATCAATGTGAGACAAGTTGTATCTCACAATATTACTTATAGACATCCACATATCAATACTTTTATAACACTCCCCCTTGGATGTTCAGTATGCCATAATTCAATGACAGTTGCCCCATTAAAACCTTCATAAGAAAAACCCCAGTGGAAAAAAACCAAAGTGAAGGAAAAAGAGTACAACATCCTTCTAGATCATTGGACTAGTATTAAACGCACAATATGCTGCCTCATTAAAACCTTTACTAAGAAAACCTAATGGGACAAAACCTAGTTAAAGAAAAAAGAATACAACGTGCAAATATTAGGTAGCATCATTTAAGATGCTTCCCCTGATTATTTACTTACCCTAATGACAACATTTATACAGCTTGATTATAAAGTTGGCGCATGCCAGTATCATAAACTAACTTCTAGAATATCGACTTCGGTAATGACTTTATGAACATATCAGCTAAGTTGTCATTAAAACGGATTTGCTTGACTTCAATCTCTTTATTCTTTGAAAACTCGTGAGTGAAGAAGAATTTATGTGAAATATGTTTAGTCCTGTCACCTTTGATAAAACATTCTTGAATTTGTGCTATATGATTAAGCCAAAATATTGTATTTTTATACGTATTTAGGTGGCTTAATATGTATGAATTTGATTTTAATTATCCTAAATTGTTAAGAATTGAGTTTTTAATCATGAAATAGGATAATTTGTTTGTTTCTAGTGTATTATAACCTTTTTACAAGTTAAAAATAAACAAGAACGAATTTATAAGCAAATTCCCCCAAAGTTAGTCATTGCCGGCCAAATTCGGAGCTAAATTGAGTTCAAGAAGTGAATCGAAAGCAATTCCCAATATCAAACAAGAAGGGAGTGGTTAGAAGAGATTAAGAGAAGCCGATAAATCATCCCAAGCGAAGAAAAAGTCATTTGAATCAATTCGAAAAAATTTCAGTTGAAGAAGAGATCCACTGTGCGTATTGCCTCTGTTCCATCCAATTTTGGTATTTATCCATGCAGAATTTAAAGAAAACTCCATAAATAAAAGTTGTAGATATCTGAGTTATCTACATGTAGGAGAAAATCTTGCGTTAATCGGAATTCGGAGCGCAAAAGCCCGAATGAATAAAAGAATTGAAAGTACAAGAAATTATTGAATGTGATCCTAGCTCAGATGGTTTGAGTAAGAATTTTCTTCCTATGGTCTCGGGTTCAAGTCCTATGCGCTGTAATTTATTTTTGATCAATTTTCAAGTCCAAAATTAGGCGAAGCCCATGACCCATTAGCACACCTAATTAAATTAGGTTTATAATATATATATAAATCATCAATCATCATCAAAGCAGCAGCCAAGCCATCAAAAAAGCAACAGCCGTGCACAGCAGCAAAAAAAAGACAGTCATGTATTCTCTCTATCTCTCTCTTTCCATTATTTCTTTTTTCTTTCTTTGTTTAATTCTTCTTTTCTAACATTAAGGCTTCGTTTGTATTGCTTTCATTATTTTTTTTTGGTATTAATTCGGGATTGAAGATGAAAGATTTTAGTACATTATTAAAGATTAATTTCAGAATTTATTATTGGTCTACGCGCGTATTTCAATTTCAGGTTCTTAATTTATTTACTGCTTTGTTAATTGTTAGTATAAATTTTGCATGTTTATGATTTTATTTAGATTTTAATTTATGAATTTATACACGCTGTTTTATTTAATTATTTTATCGAGCATGAATTTATTAGATATGTTAGGCTAATTCGTTAGTTAGGGGTCTGTAAGGAACGGGTATCCTGACGCGGTAATTTTTTGGACCCGAATTCAATTCAAATTAATTTTTCATTGGTTAATAGGTCATTATAAATATAATTTTTATTAAATTATTACCCTAATATGCTAATCACATATTTTTATAATAAATTTAATAAAATATTTTCGACAAAATAACTAAACTAGTTTGAATCTTTGTTTTTGCGCTAAATCCTAACCGGTCGAGTTAGGGAGCGGTCTATACTCTCTAAATTAATTGGTTATGTATCTTTTTAGATTTCAAACTAGAGTGCGCTGTTTTCAGTAGTATTTTTAATCCTTACTTTTTTATACCGAAATCGCCAATTTTGTATTTTCATTGCCCGTTTTAGTTCAAATTTGATTTTAACCATGTTTTAATCTTTTTGAATTAAATTGTAGCTATTACTTAATATTTATAAACTCACTTTTAATAAAAGGTTTTGTAGTGTTAAGCACTACTTCACTTTAATAAACTAGTGTTTTTGGTAAAATTAAGTGATGCAAGTTGATTCCATAATTAATATTGGTACGTATAGTTCATGTCACGCATGAATTATTGTGAAAAATATGAGTTTATGAGATCAATTGGTTTGTGGAAAGTAGTCTGGTTTTTAAAGGAAAAATAATTAGAAAATAATTCCCGGTCCATCGAATTGCCCGTTGTGTTGCCCGAAACTTATGGATAACCTTAGCGCTTTTTATTCTTAATTTTAATTAATTTTTTTTACTCATTTAATTAATTTAGCATGCTATTTTTATTATTTAGTTTATTTAGCTTTATTCTATGTTCTTTTTATGTTAATTTAATTTCCGTTAGCATAGTAATGTTTCGCTACCTTTATGTTTAGTTTCATTTGCATGTTTTATTTAGTGGTATTACCTTTAGTTAGTTTACTTATTAATTATCATTCCTTTCTCTCCATATTTCATCTTTTTATTATTTTTCTCATCTTCCTCCTGAAAGAGATTTTCCTAAGTTAAAGAACTACCCTCTTCCTCGTGAATCGACCTCGGACTTACCGAGTATTATTACTTGATCGACCATCTGCACTTGGGTGTAATAACTTTGCGTTGTTTTCGCCGAGTCACTATACATGCTGCATTGTCTTTATAAATAATACTTGGAATATCTGTAATAGAAGACAACTGATAAGAACTACGAATATGATCGATGGATTTGAGACCTCAACCACACACATTTTCGACTAACTCCGTGAAGAGCTAAAAATTCAGAATGATTATAATAAGTGGCAACTAAAGTTTGTTTAGTAGATCGCCAAGAGATATCGATATTATCACTAAGAAATACATAACCTGTTTCAAATCGTGCCTTATGAGAATCAGAAAGATATCATGAGTTTGCATATCCTATTAACTTAGAACCATTATATGTATGTGAATAAAATTAGCCTAAATCAGTGGTTCCTCGTAAATATCTAATGATATGTTTGACACCAGTCGAATGTCGTTTAGTTGGTGCTGAGCTATATCTAGCGAGCAAATTAACATAGAATAAAATGTGCGGCCTAGTACACCGTGCTAAATATAATAGGGTACCAATTGCACTTAAATATGGTATTTTAGGACCAAATACTTCTTCATCATTTTCTTTAGGACGGTATGGATTTTTCTTTACATCTAAAGATCGGACAACTATGGGGTGCTTAGTGGATGTACTTTGTCCATACTAAAACGTTTCAATACATTCTCAGTATAATTTAATTGATGGACTAATATCCCACTAGTGTTTCTCTCGACCTGCAGGTCGAGATAAAATTTTGTTTTTCCAAGGTCCTTCATTTCAAATTCCTTCTTAAAATAGTTAACAGTTTTTTCGAGCTCTTCTTGAGTCCCAATTAGATTAATATCATCTATATAAACTGCTACTATAGAAAATCCTTTTAATAATTTCTTTATAAAGACACATGGGCCAATGAGATTGTTTTCACATCTTTTTTTAAACAAATATTGACTAAGACGATTGTACCACATTCTTTCGGATTGCTTAAGTCCGTATAGTGAACGTCTTAGTTGTATCGAGTACGTACTCCTTGGCTTTGCTTTAGGCAAAGTAAATCCTTCTGGGATTTTTATATATATGTTTGTGTCTAAGTTCTCGTATAAATAAACAGTTACAACATCCATGAGTCTCATATCTAAGATTCCAGTAACTGCTAAACTTATAAGATATCTGAAAGTTATTGCATCCATAATAGGGGAATATGTTTGATCATAATCAATCCCATGTTTCTGCAGGAAACCTTATGCCACAAGTCGTGCCTTGTATCGTGCGATTTTATTATTCTCATTCATTTTTTTTTACAAACACCCATTTGTAACCTACAGGGTTGACACCTTTTGGGGTTTGTACTATGGGTCTAAATACACCACTTTTATTTAAAAACTCCAGTTCTGCCTTGATGAAAATTTTCCAGTTTGGCCAATCTTTTCTTTGTCGGCATTCATTTAATGTACGTGATTCTGTATCATTTTCATTATTACCCTTCGATAGTTTAGTAACTACTGCAAATGCAAATACATCATCGATGACCTTTTTGTTTCTATTCCACATCTCTCTCGAATAAGTATAAAGTATAAAGATCTCTTCATTATTTGGTACCAATGCCTCTTCAGGGGCTTTTATAGTCTCTTTAGGGACTTTTTCTAAAACAATGACCTTTTATGGGGCCTTTAGAGTGAATTTTTTCATAATCTCTTCTTGAGTGAAATGGGGATCCTCTTCAGAAGTGTTCTTAAGGCATGATTGCTCACTCTTCTTCTTTCGGAGAGCTGGGTCTTTGGAACCTATAGGTCTGCTAAGCTTATGACGTGGTGCAGATTCATTAGCTGCTATATTTTTATTTTGTCCTTTAAGAACATTGATTATGGCAGGTGCATTCATAGCTGGCACATGTGATTTTATTAAATTAGTTACGTCATTAAATTAATCAGGTAATTTGTTTGCAATTTCTTGTAAATGTACTATTCTTTGTATTTCTTTCTCACATTCTGATGTTCATGGGTCCAGATAAGACAATGTGAGATTATTCTACGATATTTCTCGCCATTCTTCTGGAACGGGTAGTTCTGTAAGAACTTTCTTATCTCCCCCTAACGGCAGGAATACTGTCTCATCAAATTGACAACCTGCAAAACGTGTAGTAAACACATTTCCTGTCATTAGTTCTAAATACCGAATAATAGAAGGTGAATCAAAACCTATATAGATCCCTAATCGTCGTTGAGGGCCCATCTTAGTGCGATGGGGAAGCGGAATAGGAACATAAACTGCACAACCAAATTTACGCAAATGTAATATATTTTGTTAAAAACCGGTTACTAGTTGTGCAGGAGAAAATGTGTAATATGCTGTAGGTCTAAGTCTGATTAGTTTTAATGCATGCAATATAACATATCCCTAGGCACTAACAGGTAACCTATATTGCATGAATAAAGACCTTGCAATAAGTTGAAGACGCTTAATCAAGGATTCGACTAAACCATTTTGAGTGTGGATATGTAGGACAGGGTGTTCAACTTCATCCATATGGATAAGCAATAATCATTAAAAACTTGAGAAGTAAACTCAGTTGCATTATCAAGTCTTATAAATTTAATAGGTTGATCAGGGAATTACGACCTAAGTTTAATGATATGTGCCAATAAACGTGCAAAAGCAATGTTTTTTGTATAAACTAAGCTTACATCAGACCAGTAGGTGGAAGCATCAATCAAAACCATAAAATACCTAAAAGGTCCATTTGTGGGATCTATAGGGCCACAAATATCGCCATGTTTTCTTTGGAGAAAAGATGGTGATTCAGAATAAATTTTAAGGAAATAAGGTTTTGTGGTTTACTTTGTGAATAAGGGGTACAAAAATACCCACTTAGTATGGTTAGTTGATGATTTCCCAATGAGTACCCATAATAGTTATCTATTATCTTTCTCAACATGGTTGTCCCTGAGTGTCCTAATCTATCATGCCACAATCTTAAAGCATTGGGATCACAAAGCTTCGGTATTTTATACTTGAACTTCTGGCTCATAACTGAGTGTGACTCAACATTAGATAATGCTGTGCAATATAGACCCGAGGAGAAAGCACTTAATTTTTTTAGTGGGAGCTTCTGGCTCGCGACACTAGTAGTGATACATAAGAATTCTTTGTTGCCTTCACTTATCATTTCAATATGATACCCATTCATTATAATATCTTTAAAACTAAGCAACTTTCTTATGGAACTACTTGAAAATAATGCATCTCTGATAAATATGTGGGTACCATTTGGTAACATCACATGAACTCTTCCGGAACCTTCAATTATTTGCGCAGGTTTAGCTATGGTGGATACTTTGCGTGTATTAAACACTAATTCAGAGAAAAACTTTTGATTTTTTAATATAGTATGTGTTGTGCCACTGTCTACTAGACAACAATTATCCTCGGTATCATACATTCCATAATCCATACCTTTAAAAGAAATATTATAAACAATTTAACAACCCAAACATATTATAAAAGCAATTAATTTATCGTAAAAATAATATAAAAATAAACTATAGTTTATAACCTAAAGTGATAAATATCAAAACAAACTAATAATTCCTATAATTAAAAATCAAGACTGCCTAAACGCATAAAATAAGTAGTGATAATTTAGGTCTTTTGGACATAACTAGGTGGTGCTCCCAACATCTCGTCAAACTTTTTCTTAGCAACATGATTGCCATTAGTATCTTCAAAAAAATCATTGAATTTCAGCTGAATGATATCAATGGCTAATATGCTTGCATCGTTCTCTTCTCCATCCAACTAGTTTATATCCATAGCATTAATAGAGGCCTTGTATTGATCCACAACATGTTTTGGTGCATTGCAAGCACGCGACCAGTGCCCACCTTTTCCACATCTATTACAATTCTTATTTGGTGGATTCTGGTTCTAATTTGAATCATTCTTATTCTGGTTCTCATTTTTCATACTGGACCACTTTTGGTGGTTTTTGAATTTTGTATTGTTGCGCGGGCCTTTGTAACCGCATTTGCTGGGGTAGTTGGTGTCCACCTCTTCCAAAGGAGTTCTTGTATCCACCTCTTCCGGTGGGCTTATTACGCCCATTTTCACGGCCTCTATTCTGACCAAAATTGGCATTTGCTTCAGGAATTGCCTCAGAACCAATTAGTCTAAAATTATGATTTTTGATTAGAACTTTGTTGTTTTATTATGCAACTAGGAGACAACTACAAGTTCAACGTATATTAAGAAACGACGCTCTTTGTATTACCGTTGTTGAAGCACATTTTGGGCATGAAAAGTGGAGAGAGTCTTCTCAATCATTTGCTCTTCAGTAACTTTTTCACCGCATAATCTCAAGCGAGCAATAATGTTGAAAAGTGAAAAGTTATATTTAACCACTATTTTAAAATCTTGGAATCGTATATTTATCCATTCATTACGAGCGCCAGCAAGATAACCAACTTCTGGTGGTCATATCTATCCTTCAGGGATTGCTAGAGACCCAAACGGATCTTCTTCAGTCATGTACTCATTTTTTAAATCATCATAAATGCGATGATGTAAGAAAATAAGAGTTGAGGCTTTGTCTAGCGAGGACAATTTATTTCATCACCGAGATTTTTGGCAGTTAAATGAAGCTTAGCATCAAATTGCCAGTTTAAATAGTTATTGCCATTAAGCTCAAGGGTCTTCAATTCGAGTTTAATGATATTCGACATTATGACTGCAAAAGAGAATTATTATAAATTAATTACTAATAAATGATCAATAAAGTCAAATATTTTGGCCAGTTACAATTTCATGGATAAGAACATCAGGTTCTTGAATTATGAGACTTCTGACTCATTATAAATTTTAGAACTTCTAGTTTTTGCTTTAAAAACAAATATGAGACTTCGGGCTCATAAAAATTTATAGCATTTCAGGTTCTATCAAGACTTCAAACTTATAAAACATGGCCTCAATTTGATCCTTTGTATTTGCAGTCATTTAATTATTAAGGTTAAAAGAAGAAGGGCAAAATAAACAATAACACTCATATATGTACATGCAATTTAGATAAAACTTATTAAGTTCAAGTAAATACAAAAAATTAAGATTTTATGCCTCGAAGTTAATATCAAAATTGCAGGTTTAATTATTGAAGTATGTTTTTCTTAAAACTTTAAGTTCCAAATAAAGATTAGGGAACTTTAGGTCCCAAATACAATCCATAAATCATTAGGTCCAAAATAATGATTATGGAATTTCAAGTTCCAAATAAAAATTAGAGAACTTCAGGTCCATAATATAATTCATGAATCTTCAGGTTCGAATAATGATTACGGAACTTCATGTTCCAAACAAAAATTAGGGGACTTCAGATCCCTAATATAATTCATGGATCTTCAGGTCCTGAATAATGATTATGGAACTTCAGGTTTAGAATAATGATTATAGAACTTCAAGTCCAAAATATTTATGAAATGAAATATTTAAATCTGTAATAAAAGACCAAATAAAATATTGAAAAGTAATATAAATCATCTGAGTATTATAAAAGAAAAGACAAGCGCAAATCTGACCTTTATGAAAAGAAATCCCGCGCCTTCTTTCGAACAACATCCAAATTTTTTTTAACTAGAATGGCCTGCTTTAACAATGGCTAGCCTTCAAAAGGAAGGAAAAAAATTCCTTTAAAAATAAGGAATTTTTTTTAACTATGCTGGTCTGCTTTCGCAATAGCCATCAATTGACTGTAGAGCAGTCGTGCTGCTAACGTGTTGAAAAAATAGAGAGAGAAAGAAAGAAGATAATAAGAGAAATCTTATTATTCAACTAATGATTAATATATGTAGGGGTTAGCTCTATTTATATTAAGAACTAACCTCCTTACTTCTCTACAAAATCAATGTGGGACAAATTTTATCTCATAATATTACTTATGGATATCCACGTATCAATACTTTTATAACAAATATGAATTTAATCTCCATTTTAAACTAGTTGTTGATTATAAAGATAGGAAGCATAATAACACTCCATAATAAAATGAGTAATTTTACATTCACATAAAAAATTGACATAAAAAGCTAATATATTAATGTGTCAATCACTCATAGGTTATAATAGATTGTGATAAAATTCTTTTAACCAATAGATAGTAGCTAGATTTAATATATTAATTTTTATGTTATATATTTATGTTTATATAAAATTATTGGAATAAAATTAATCTAATCTAGTAAACCATTTTTAGATATTTTAAAAGAGACTTTCATAAATATTAGGTTTAATTTTAAAATAGTGAAAAAAAAATGAGGTTAATTTTAGAAGATACCAAGTAAGAAGTATAGTTTATTATATTTGAAAGTTTATCCACCACACGAATAAAATGAAAGAAACATATGAATTTACTTGCAATATAATTAAGTATGGATAATCTTCTAAATTAAGTTGTTGTATCTAAAATTATTAATGATGTCACACGTATAATTAAACTTTTGATTTTGTCATGTAATATTTATCATTTAATATACTAGACACGGATACCCATGAAATTTAATGTATAATAAGAATAATATAATATAAAAGTATTATTAATCTAATGGTAAGTCAATTTCACTTCTAACTTAAACTTAACAGGTTTGAGTCAAGTTAACAATACTTTTAAATAAAAATAAATAAATATGCGGGTAAACTAAGAAGTTCACTGAAACTTGGTATCATAATAGCTTTCTATTGTTTTTATTTTATATTACTAGAGATTATAAAAAATAATTTTACCATTAAGTAATACTTATTGTTTAATGTATTACAAGAAGAAATTGTTAGAAATATTTTTACCAAATTTTTTCTTCTTCTTAGAGTATCTCCAATGGTTTAAACAAAATAATATCAATTTTAACAATGTTAATTAAAAACACTACCCTAATGGTATAATCAAATGTTAGCAACATTTGAACTAATAACCAAATATACACTCTTTATAGTCAAAGTTAACAACTTTCTTCAATAATTAAAATGTGGAGCCGACCAATTTTATTGGGTAAAAGATAATATTTTCAAATTTAAATAAACTTTTCCTCCTTTTTTTCAAACAAAATTCAAATTGATTAATTTGTGGTTAATCAATGACATAATTCAAATTGATTAATTTATTTAGGTTTTTTTTCCCTAAGTATAATAATAAAATAATTGCTTTTTCTATCCAAAATACCCTTAAAACTTATATCTAAATAAGTCTAGACAAATTATAAAACAACTAAATAAAGACTAACTACTGATGTAAATGCACAAATAAATACTTTAATATAAAATAAAAAAATAAGTTGGCAATAAAAACACATCAAAAAGCAAAAAAAGCAAAATAAAATTTCTACTGCTTTATTTCTTGAAGAATATAATAGACAATGATGTATTATTTGTATTTAGGGGTGTATGTATTCAATGGGTTTGATGGCTGAACTCTACATACGGGTAATGTGAAAGTTTTGATCCACTAATGTGATTTTATTAATTCATTATTGATGTTTATGATTAACCATTAAATGGTGAATATTTTTTTTGTCTTTTCTCCAATTAAGTGGTTGTGTTAGTTTGAAATATGAAAATTTAGTAAAAAACAATTATTTTTCCTTTTCATTTACTAAATTAGCTTTATTATTATTATTATTATTATTATTATTATTATTATTAAAGTTCTTGAAGAATATAATAGACAATTAAGTGTTATTTGTATTTGGGGGTGTATGTATTCAATGGCTTTGATGGCTGAACTCTACATACAGGTAATGTGAAAGTGCTAATATAATAATGTGCTTTTATTAATTTATCATCAATATTTATGATTAATCGTTAAGTGATTTTTTTCCCTTCAATTAAGTTGTTGTGTTAGTTAGAAGCATAATCATGTCGATTTTGTAAAAAACAGTTATTTTGATTTTATTTAGTAAATTAGTATTTTATTTATTTTTTTAAGTTAGTTTTGCCAAGTAATCGATATTTTAGTGTTTTTTTATGTGTTTTCATGGTCTTTATTAAAATATTTATTTGCGCATTTATTTCACTAGTTAGTCTTTATTTAGTTATTTTACGATTTGTCTAGACTTATTTTGATATAAGTTTTAGGAGTATTTTAAGAAGAAAAAATAATTGTTTTATTATTATACTTATGGGAAAAAACACAAAAAAACTGAAATTTGGTAACCACGTCATCTATTATTACTGAGTTGGAATTGCCAAATCAGCTTTCCATCAAATTTAATAAATGGAGTTAGACGGAGGGTTAAATTTGCATTGAAAAATTAATTTTGAGGCACGCTTGCAAGATTTTAAAAGTCAAGATCAAGATTGCAAATACCTCCAAACTTCAAAATCTTTTATGTTTTTTTTTCTTCCCAGTACTATTCATACAAGGTTTAATGTACTAAGTTTGTCTACCATTTGCACATGACACTTTAATGTAATTAATGAGAGTTTTCTCTTATCTCTTTTATTATATCATCTCTCTTATGACATCTCTAATGGTATTTTCTATAAATTCATTTATATCATATGTGTCATGGTGCTTTTAATACATTTTTATATCTATTTAGCAATTAATTGTGTAGATAGAAAAGTCTGAAATAAAGTTTCTTTAATTATTCCATTTATATATTACTTTTCTATCTTACTTGGAATTTATGCCATCTCCAATAGTCATTTATATCCACACAGATTTCTAAGATAAAAAAGAAAAAGAAAAAAACATGCTCTATAACCATTTCTATGTGAGGTGGAAGTTGAGCCACATTAGGAATTTTTATCACAATTTCTACACGTAAAAATGGTGATAGAAATTTCAAATGTAATATGGCCCACCCTCATTGGATATAAGAAACCCACAAATTCTCTCACATTCTTAAATAAATGACAAGTAAGATAGAAATGGCACAATTGGATAAACTTTATTTAAAACTTTCCTATCTAGACAATCATATTGCCAAATAAATATAGAAATGTATTAAAAGTACCATGGCACATATGATATAAATGAAATTATATAAAATACCATTGGAGATAGCCTTAGCTAAGAATGAGAGAGAATGAGTGAGTTTCTTATATCCAATGAGAATATGACATGTCATATTAAAAATTTCTATCACCATTTCTACATATAGAAATGCTTATAGAAATTCCCTATATGACTCACATTCACATTCACTTCATATAGAAATAGTTATAGAAATAACCATTGGAACACTTCTTTTTCCCTTTCTCTATTTTATAACATAGAAATTTGCTTTCATAGAAATGACAATTGGAGATGGCTTTAATTTTTCTTTATATCTTCAACCTCATCCTTCTACACCATAATTATTTATCATCCGTCTCTTACGTTTCACAAATGGCTATCTGGCACAAGTTCCCCCGGAATCATCTTTCTCCACCACTTACGCTACTTCTCAACCAAAATCCCTAGCGAAATCACAGGTATCCACCACCGGCCTACACCACTTCTCTACCAAAATGCCCATTTTTAATTAACTCCCATATACAACCTTAATACATTTTTTCAATTTCTTTGAACTTTTTCTCCCTGTAACAACAAAAAAGTTAAGGTAAAAAAAGCAAATACCATATGCCACACATTTTTCATCCATAATTCCCTGCATTTTATTGATCAATTGGAAAACTTTAATACGTCTTTTATAGTGGTCTTCAATCCTCATTTTCTATTTATTTCATTTTTTACTTCTTTATGTAACTGGGCAAGTATCAAAATGGTTTATACATAATACAAAAGATAGATCTACCCTTATTAGAGAGATCAATAAAATCTAAACAATTATTTCATCACTATTTTGAGAGATAAAATATTGGGTTAGAGAGGAACAAATAAAAATGCTTTAAGTAACTTATTTTTCTTACAACAGCTTCGTCGAAAAATCTCAAGAGGTGATATCACTGGTGGTACACTGGCTTTAAATTTAAAAGATAACAATGGCAGATGTTAAAGGTAATAGTGGTGGGTTTAGTTTTAAAGGACTTTTGTATTTAGCCCAGCATTTAACCTACTTGTTTTTTGTAATTAGTTGTTGGCCCAAATTATTGGAAAATTATGATTTTGTTTTTTATTTATTTAATTTATTGTTTTTCCAATGTTCCCATTTTTACCAATTTTTTGAAAAATAAATGATAACTTAAAATAATCTCAAATTATACTGAGTTAGTTATTATGATTACAAGAAATTTGAAATTCAAATTAGGGAAAACTAAAACCCAAATAAATATCGATTCCCTGGAGTAAAATTACTTGAAAAGTCATATAGATACTTGGCACTTATAGAATTGTAAATATGTCTGCAGTTATTAAAATATGACTACTAATAAGTAGTGTTCTAAAAACCGCGCCTAGGCGGCACTTATGCGGAAATCGGCCCTCTCCCGCCCGACCTAGGGCTAATCCTTTGTGTTTAGGCGCCGGCGTGATTAGGTGCCGATTTGGGAAAGTAATAAACTAGGTCAAATGAGTGAAACAAGTGGAGAAGATGTGAGGAGAGCTCTGCCGTCTTCTCCTCTGTCCAACCTCGTATTCTCTACCCAGAAGGAGGAGGAGAACGAAGGAGAAGGAGAAAGAGAAGGAGGAGGAGAATGAAGGAGAACAAATAAGAATGAGAATAACGAAAGATGAGGAGAAGAAGACGACATGGCTACTACTGCAAATTGAAGTAGAAAAAAAGGCATAATAATGAGATATTTTATATTTAAGGTTTTGTGAATGTTAAAATGACTTGTATGTCCTTGGTTATTTGAAATATTTACAATACTTATCCTTTTTTTAATATTTTTTTATTATTGTAAAAGCCTTTCTATATTTTATTTATTAGTAATTTAGTATCATTTTATTATAAATAATATATATATATATATATATATATAAATAATAAATATAATTTAGATAAAAGACATGTTTTATTGGTTAGATGTTGGAAAATTAATGTTAATTTGAAATGTATATTCTGTTTTGTTAGTATTATATTATTTAAAATAATATTTTTAATAAAAAATTGTTTGACTGATTAATCCCCTAGGCGCTAGGCCCCCCTCGCCGACCTAGGAGCGCTCAGTGATTTTTAGAACATTGCTAATAAGTAAGAAAAATGTGAGTAGTATGGCTAATTTCATAATATTAATGCAGTTATATTAGTATGAATGTTATCTAAAATTCAAAATGACTATTATAAGATGAGTATTATTACATAGTAGTAGTCATAATACAGTAACATTAATATACAAATACTCATATTACAAATGAAACTATTACATAGTCATAATTTACGAAAAATATTACTATGTAGTCATAATATGAATGTGAATATCAATATTACGGTAAAATCTAATGTTGAAGTAATCTTATTATGAAATCTAATGGTGAAATAGTCCTATTAATAAGTCTAATGTGGGGAAAAAATTATAAAATAACTTGATATTTTTCACATTAGATATACACGACTAGAAAAATATCAAAAATTCAATGATGTGCTAGTAACGAATGACAACAGAATACAACATTACACAATAATTTTAAAAAGGGATTATAAGTAAAGGCTACATTACCTTTAGTCATATAATTGGAATAAGTTGCAAACGAAATATTACAAAGAAATACATTACCTGGGTCATATGATTAAACATGCTTTAATAATCAAGCACCAAGTTAATAGGATGAGAAAAAATAGACATATAGAACAAAGGAAAACGAATTGCATAAGTAAAATAATAGATAGAACAGCAGTAAAATATTTGTTCATAATTAATTGATATGGAAAACGACATAAACAATTAAGTGAATGGATATATACGGCTTCTAATAGTGGTTAAAAGGATAAATGACGGCTTAAATTTATGATAGATAATACACACGTTGTAACAACCAAATGGATTCAACCCGAACAATCCAGAAATGACAAACGTGTCATTTAAAACAATATAATAATAAAAATTTTGAATTAAAATAATTAAGTTACTTGGGCCAAAAACAAAAATATGGGTTGTTCACTAATTACACATATCATGTGGGTTTAAGTACACGACTAGTGAAAATTTTGGGCCATATACTAATTTCCTGTAGTTTTAAAGAGATAATACGATGGGTTTGGGTTTTTCTTCTTTTACTATAGTAGGTTTGGCCGAGAAGCAATATAGGTGGTGGAGACAGTTAATTTTGGTGGGAATTATGTCGGATAAACAATTTGTGGGAGGTAGTGTAGAGGTGGAGGGGGAGGAGATATAATTATGTCGGAGGGAGGTTGAAGAGATTGAGAAATAAGATAGACGGATAAAGGTTTTGGTTAAGTGGTAGGCATCCACTAGGTTAAGTGTTCAATTTATGGGGTGAAAGAGATATTTTACTTTATTTGCAAGGTTAAAGAAGATATTTAGACGTCCTTTAAAAAAAACCATGAAAATATAAAAAGAGACTCTGATTAATTATGCTGATGTGCCGCCTAAGATGGTACACAAATTTGGTATATTAATCTTTGAACAATACTATAATTACGGGTTTTTTTATTACATATTTTTATCGGCTCGCATTATATGAATTATACATTCACAAGATATAACAATAGTACAACATATTTAATACACCCAGTAAGAGCAAGTTCTAAGATTTGTAGATATGAAAAACATTTTACTTAACCCTGTATAAGTAGTATTACTCTTAGAATATCCATCGCTTAAACAATTATAAAACTGAACCCACTACATTCAGTTATGACACCGAATTTTGATATTTCTTATTTTGGTCTTACTATTTATTTTTTATATAAAAATTATAAATTTGTTTAGATTCGAACCCATAATAATTAGAATATAAAATAAAACATTTTGCTATTTAACAATTTGTTAATACTTTTAATTAAGTATATTTATATTATAAAAAAAGTTTTTTTTTTTTTTTTTAATACAATAACAAATCAATCAAATATCTTATATTAATTCTTAATAGTGTTAGTACTTCTAGACCATTATATCACTTGTATAGATACCAAATCAATTAAACATTTACTCATACAGTAAACATATATACAAATATAACTCTTACTTTTATCTATTTTTTTATAACACTCATCTCTCATTGTAGTTTTTAAAAAATCTTTCAAATGCTTTAACTTTAAATTCACAAATCTAAATTTAATAAAATTTATATATTTGAAATACCTTCACCAAGTTCTACAAAACAAGATCTATCGTGATCATTAAGTTATGTATAAAGGAATTTAAATAAAACTTATAAAATATTACAATTATAATGACACACCTAACGCATTTCTAACTCACTAGTTATTGGAGCTGGATGGCGGTGAAATTTTTTGTACCAAGGTTTGACCACTTCGAATATAATAATTTTTATTTTAAATACACTCTTAACACCTTTACATTCTAAAAGGTTTGATGTATTTTTAAGTCAAATTGTGCAACCAAGATCTATATGGGGTGATGACGGTTATATTTTTAGATAGATAGAATTTTGGGTTTTAGAGATTTGACCCGTTGTCATCTCCATGTAACATATAACCATATACATTTTTCACATAATTATATTTTGTTAATTTTATTATGCCGGATGGTACAACTATAGTCTAGTCTATATTATAAAACACCATATTTGAACAAAATTTTATCAAAAAAATATAAGAATCTTATGGTTAAAAATACACATGTTATAGTGTGTATTAGTTCTATACTATTGGATGAGTTTTATACGCACATCAAGATGTCGCACAAAAGTTAAAACACTTACACCAATAATATACACAATAAACTCTCACATACTAATAATTCTGTCTACATTAAAAATGTCATAACTTAAAATAAAAAATTCAAAATTTAATATTTAAAATATACTAATCAAGATCAATTAAACAAGATCCATTATGACTATATAATTATGCGATATTTTTTTTAAGAAAAAATATTGTGTAACATTTAAGGATATACGTTATGTATTCATATATTATTGGTCATCTCAATTTGTTATTTTTAGGATGTACGTTACGTGGTTGGATTATGATTAAAAGATTGTTTAAAAAATTTAAAATAAGTTGGTTCAATCCGGTATGTTTTTAATTTTTCAGTATGAAGATTTATTAAACTTACGTTTCAGTTGTTCACAACGTTAGACTAAATCGGACAACATGCTCAAAATAGACTCATTGATTTTGTCGATTTAAATTCGTCAAATGTTAATTTTTATATTTTATTATCAGATTTTTTTTTGTTTCATTGTGTCGAATAGTAAGAATATACCCTAATATATGTATAAAATAACACTGTACATCGTATACCTAAGTTTCTAGTTAACGAATCAAAAGTGCACCTCCTAAACCCCCCTACATCAAATGATGAAATTAGCTTGGGACGGACCCCTCGTAGATTCGTAGGCTTGAGGAAAAGGGCGACTCATTAACGGACGGGCACCGGGCGCACCTAACTTTCCTTTAGCGTGCCCTAAACTAAACCAGCCCCATTAAACAGAAAGTGTATAGTTTACTAATACACTCGCTTGCTCTCTCCACCCTCGCACAGTAGTGTCTCTGCTTAACAGCAAATCCTCCCTGCTTAAAAACAGTATTTTATTCATAAATCTCACAGCTAAACTCACTCTCTTTCTTTCCTTCAAACTCGTTTTTAAGAGAGAAGAAAACTAAAAATCTGACCAAGAAGATTCAACATATAAAAATCGGTCTACAGCCTCAAGAGAGAGAAACCCCAAAGCATTCATCAACACAAGTTCCAGAACTCTTAAACTTTTTTTTTAACTCCCTCTCTCTATATATATTTTCTGTATTTATGCGTATTGATTCGAAACCCTAGGATAGAGAGATTGTGTTAGAGGGAGTGGTTGATTTTTTAATGTGAGATTAAGAGTGTCAGATCCGAGATGGCGGAGTTTTCCGGCGACGGAGGGGGAGTGCCAGAGATGCCAGGGATATCGGAGCTCTATTCCGGCGAGAACGGCGGCAATGTACGGACGCGCGTGAGTGAGACGGTGACTGCGACTACGACACCATTGACCGTATCTGGATCGTTCAAGGAGGGAAAGACTTCTTCGAGGAGGCGAGCTATAGTGAGGCCGAGCATGGATGCGGATGAGTTCATGAATTTGTTGCACGGTTCGGATCCAGTGAAAGTGGAGCTCAATCGGTTGGAGAATGAAGTCAGGGGTGAGGAATGCTACTTGATCCGGTAGTTTAAGGTTTTGTTTCTGGTTGATTTAGTTGTTTGATTTTTATGGTCTCTTTTTGTGCAGATAAGGATCGAGAACTAAGCGAAGCACAGGCGGAGATCAAGGCACTGAAGTTGTCCGAACGCCTTCGAGAAAAAGCTGTGGAAGAGGTTCAATTATTTTTATTATTATCATTATTATTCTGAATTTAATTTCGCTCCTCTGAATTTGGTCATATACATAATGTGGACTTCAAATTTGTCTTGTTAGGCTTGTATTTTCCCAAATAAGTTCTGGTGTTCTTTAAGTTCTTTATTAAACTTTTATTGTCTAACTTGTTATTGTTTTCTTCTATATGAAGTGATTTAGTTCAGATTTCCAGTTTTTCTTTTAGTTTTGAGCCATGTCCTATTTTCCAATCTCATTCTCCCCTGCTGTCAATCTTACTATCAGATTTATTTCCTTTGATGATTTTCAATCCTTCAATCAATAGTCTGCATTATCTCTATTGAAGAATCACATGTACACGATTTATCTATCCAGAAGGTTGAAGCTGAGCACGCTTGATTGCTTGTTATTTTCAAACTTCTATCTCTGTCTGTTGATGAGTAGTGTTATCTTTTTTTCTTCCGACTTCACTTTTCTTCTTATATCACACGACATGTTGCTGGAGTTGAAGCTGACAAAGTTTCCGTATTTTTTCCTTTCACACTTCAGCTAACTGAAGAATTGACAAAGGTGGATGAGAAGCTTAAGTTGACGGAATCTCTCCTAGAGAGCAAAGTATAAAATTGCACCTCAACTGTCTTCTGTATATTTGTTCCTTCTCCATTGCAAAGATATATTTAGTGGGATACATTTAATTTTGCGCAGAATCTTGAGATTAAGAAAATCAATGATGAGAAGAAGGCTTCTATGGCAGCTCAGTTTGCTGCAGAAGCCACTCTTCGAAGGGTTCATGCTGCTCAAAAAGACGATGATATGCCTCCAATTGAAGCCATCCTTGCACCGTTGGAGGCTGAGCTCAAGCTTGCTCGACAGGAGGTGTGCATTTTGTAATATGTTTTGAATCTCACGGTGATTATGCTTCAAAATAGAACTGAATGCATATGACGATAAAAATTGAATTTTTGCATGTACTTTCCAGATAGCAAAACTGCAGGATGACAATAAAGCATTGGATCGCCTCACCAAATCAAAAGAGGCTGCTTTACTTGAAGCTGAGAGGACTGTGGAAGTTGCCTTGGCCAAGGCTTCTATGGTCGATGATCTTCAGAATAAAAACCAAGAGTTGATGAAGCAGATAGAAATTTGCCAGGTGTTGTGTTTGTATCTGTTTTCTTTTCCAAGGTCTTTGATTTTGTTTCTTTTTGACGTATTTCCACTAATTAGTGCTTTTTATAACATGGAAATGGGTGTTTATTTTGTGTTTGTATCAGGAAGAAAATAAAATATTAGATAAAATGCTCCGCCAAAAAGTTGCGGAGGTAGAAAAGCTCACCCAAACTGTAAGAGAGCTTGAAGAAGCTGTTCTTGCTGGTGGTGCAGCTGCGAATGCTGTGAGGGATTACCAACGAAAAGTTCAAGAGATGAATGTAATATACATTACATAACTGTACTTCACCATGCATTTTTTAGCGGACTGTAACTGATACTTGATGGTGAAATCATTTGGTTTTCTATCACAGGAGGAGAGAAAAACTCTTGACAGGGAGCTCGCACGGGCAAAAGTAACAGCAAACAGGGTGGCGGTAGTGGTAGCTAATGAGTGGAAAGATGCTAATGACAAAGTTATGCCTGTAAAACAATGGCTTGAAGAAAGAAGGTTCTTACAGGTAGAAAAATAATTTTTCCACTTCTCAATTGTTTTGCTTTTAATTATAGTTTACCATTTCTCTGCAATGAATTTGCTTATGTACTTCCTGTTTGTATTATAATTCACAGGGAGAGATGCAGCAATTACGGGACAAGCTCTCTATAACCGAGCGTGCTGCAAAATCTGAAGCACAATTGAAAGTGATACTCTGTTTGAATTGAAGCTGCAATTGTTTTGACAATTCAAATATATTTTATAGAGTTATTTTGGAAGGTTTAATCCTTTCTGTTCACTATCTTGTAGGAAAAATATCAACTGCGGCTCAGAGTACTGGAAGAAACTTTGAGATCATCAAGCACTAGCTGTCGCAGCACATCAGATGGAAGAAGTCCAAGCAATGGTCCTTCACGTCGCCAGTCCTTGGGTGGAGCAGATAACATCTCCAAATTGACCTCGAATGGGTTTTTACCCAAGAGATCACCATCCTTTCAGATGAGATCATCTGGTACCAGTACAATGTTGAAACATGCAAAAGGGACATCAAAGTCATTTGATGGTGGCACAAGATCATTAGACAGAGGTAAAGTCCTTTTAAATGGAATAGGTCCAAGTTTTAATAGCAGTCTGCCCTGTGAGGGATCCAAGGACAGTGAGTCAAATAATAGTTCCTGGAAAGGAAATCCAGATGAAAAACCCACTGATTTCCCAGCACCAGAAACAGAGGATTCAGTGCCAGGGTTGCTGTATGATTTGCTACAAAAGGAGGTGATTTCTTTGAGGAAAGCTGGTCATGAAAAAGATCAAAGCCTTAAAGACAAGGATGATGCTATTGAGGTTGATTTCTTTTCCCTTTGATGCTATGATTCGCTTAGGGAATGGTTTTTGCTCATTGTTTGGTTTTGATTCTTGTTTCTCAGATGTTAGCCAAGAAAGTAGATACATTAACCAAGGCAATGGAGGTTGAAGCCAGGAAGATGAGAAGGGAGGTAGCTGCCATGGAGAAGGAGGTAGCTGCAATGCGTGTGGACAAAGAACATGAAAACAGGGCCAAACGGTTTACAAATCCCAAGGCTCCAGTGAACAGTTCTCAGCTGCTTCCAGGAAGGTATGCCTTCTTATTATTTATTTCACTTCCATTTGTAAGTACGTCTTAGACATGCATGATGCTGCAATCTGCCAATTTCATATTTGTGAAACAATACTTGTATAGCACTTTACTAAAATAACATTTTGAGTTGATTCTATATTTTCATGGGCCATTGTCCAGGGAAAATTTGAGAACCACGAGTTATGGGATTTGAATATAAGGGACCACTTTGTGAAAATAATGCAAAAAGTTTATAGGGCCTGAAAATAGTCCACTCCTTCCAGTACACCTCTGGTTGACACAAACTCGGTAAACTATACTTTTAATTGATGTGTGTGTTACATGTCGAACCTGCAAGTTTAGAATCTAACAAACGTATACTAAAGTGAGCAGGTCATACATACACAGTGAAACTAGGTGGTACTTTGCACAAACACCTTTGCACTCGAGTCATTGAACCACATAGATATTAAATTTATAAACTTTCACATGTTCCACCTTCTATCCTTTTACCTACCAAGTTGTCACTGTGTAATTTTCCAACTCAAGTCAATGTTTATGACAGTAGTGTATTGGAAACAGCTTCATGTGACAAATAGGATTACAGGAAGGAAAAATTTGAATTATTTTGGATTCTGAACTGAGCTTGAAGTGTTGAAATCAATCAATAATGTTGTAGAAAACATTTGGGAGTAAAGCATCTGATAACAGTTCCAAATGAGAAGCTTGTGATATTTTTTGAGGATTCCACAACCATGGGCTGCAGCTGAGAGTTAGATCCGGAGATGGTTATGGATGTCCTATGGTTGGGGTTGAATATACTCTATGTTACTTGACGTGTTGGAGAAAACACTTCTGCAAGCTAGGACACCAAAACTGATGTAGGGATGTAAAAGGGTTTTTGAGGGATAATTATAGCTGGATTTTGGTAGTAAATCATTCAGGCTGAAGGTTTGCCAAGGGAATGGAGAATGGCTAAGAATTTCAATTATGAAGCAAACAGAGGCCGGGGGGCCACCTTAGGTGATGTGAACTGTACTGATAAGAATGATGTGATTGCTTTTGGGTCTTTTAGTTTCTGGAGTTCAGTGGTAGATGGAGGGGTTCTTGGGATTTTACAAGCAGGAATTTAAGGGTTGAATGGGTAGTAAACACAAAGAGGCGGGTGTTGTAGGCCACTTAATAACCCACATACAATACTTCAAAAAACATGAAAGTTAACAATAAGATTACTCAAAGGCAAAGAATTTTCCTTGGAAGATCTGAAGCTCAATACTGCCAAATGGTTAGATTAATTCAATACAGCGATTAGATTCGAAGTTGAAGCCGCATGTCCCCATTGCCATGCCAGCAGTACCACTGTGCCATGAGCCTTGGCAATGATTGTATTTATTCTTGAACTTGAACAAATTGCCTTATAATTTACTTGATTTGAATTTTCTCCTTCTTGAGCCCCTCATGGATTACCTATTTATATTTTATAAAAGATTTGATATGACGATATAGGCGTATATAATGTATAATGACACTGAGGGTATGGCTAAATGCACTCCATTTTAGTAGTTTAGCACCCCAGATGAAGTCCAGTAATGCTTCTGGCTACTTTTTGTGACACTCTTGGAGTCCTAGAATACCAAGTGTGCATCTATGGCTACCTGATAATTAAACCCCCTGTGTCTAAAGTTACCTATCATATGTTCAGTTGTTATCTTTTGACTTGCTCAATGAGTGCTGTGTTTGGAGTTCAGATGGTTATTTGAAAACTTAAACGAGTAGCTATTACAGTAAGTGAATATTCACACACTCCGCCATCATTTACTGACCACCTTAAGATGGTTCTTAGTCAGCAGCTATCTTGTTACTAGTTGCAGTTAGTTAGGGTCTATTGGCTCTTAGGAAGGATGGGACTGAGTCTAAAATGTCAAGGGCTTTGCTTGGTAATGGACAATTTTCTTCTGCTATTTGGATTAGTGTGGTTTATCAAAGATTTTAGTTCTTGTTACAGGCCTTTTTTATCTTTTTCCTTAGTTAGGACTGTCAATAGGGCCCAAGCCAGCCTGAAACCCTTCAATTCAGCCAGCTCAATTTAGGACAAAGTCTGGCTTAAGCCTGAGAGCTCAGTGTGCTTAGACTATACTAGGGTCGAAGTTAAGCCCGATACATTTTAGTTAATGGCAGCTGTATAGCTTCAGCCCCCCACCCAAAAACACACTCTCCCCAAGACAAGAGATGGTTGGTGGTGGCATTAGTATTTTGGTGTTTGGTGGCAAGGATTTTCACCGGCAGTAGCTAGGGTTTAGTGTTAGTGGCAGCGGCTAGGATTGTGAGAGTGCTCGGTAGTGTCGGCTTGATTTCAGTGGTCCTCAGTTTCTTCAGTGTTCCTGTAAAAGCTCAAATGCTGTTGTGGTCAATAAAACTCATAATTGGCTTGGTTCTGCAAAGTTAGTCAATTGTATGCTACTTTTGTTGGTAGAGCACAGATATGCATTACCTTCAACAAACCACATTAGTTGATCTTGCTTATAAACAATTGTATGTTGAATCTTTGTATTGTTAACTTGAAATGCTGGATGGTTTGCTTTGTGTATATGCATTTGATGAATATATTGTAGTTTTTTAAATAACATAATAACTTTTTTGACGATTTGAATTTGGTAAGCCTGCATGTCTCGTCATTCATGTCAGTATTATTTTGATTAAACTGTCATCATTTGTTCACACTGAGACTGAAAAATCAATGTAATGGACAAATTCATGAGGGGAGGTTGGGCTGAAGCCATACTATTTGAGCAGGCTGTGCTCGAGACAGAGGAAGCTAGGCCTAGTTTGAGCTAAACGCCAACTGCCATGATTATATTATTCCAAATCCAAGCTTATTTGTTCGTTTTACGACCTAAAATATTGTCAAGGATCCTATTCAAAGATGACGAGTCAGTCGTTTTGTGGTGCAGGAATATAGCACGGAGTGGTTTAACACGCAGCACCCAATAGTGTAACACCCCAACTGCAGCAGTAAGGAGTAATTCTACATAGACCTTTTCTAGTCCCCTCTTTTATTCATATATCTTTTCCCTTCCTATTTTTACCCTTTCGTGGTTGCTTATAATTAGTGACTAGCATGCTGACGACCTTGTGCTCTCCAAGTTTGACGAGAATTTCTTAAAAAGGAGATAAGTGATTGAATGAAAATGGGTATGCTTCTGACCTTAGTATGTTATTTCCTTTGTGCTCAGAAATTGGAATGAGAGAGAGGAATGGGGATGTTGAAGTTGAGCTAACCTTTTTATCAGAATTTATTTGAGTGGGCAGTGGTTGTGTGGTTGTATAGGGTAGCTTTTATTGGAGCTTAATTACCTCCCCACCTCCCTCCCCCCCCCTGACTTCTTTCCTCTTATTTGCAGTCTATATTTGTAATCTGCAACTAGTGTGTGTTATTGGTTCAGGTTTGTCGATATTCTTGTAATCAGATAAAAAAGATCAGTATTTCTATAATTGTGTTATTATTACTATGATTCATCTATAGCTTCTTGACAGTGACACCTATGTTTAAGGAATCTAATCATGCTATTGTTCATTTACAACTTATGCCCAATAAAGTAGAAATTATAGTGATCGATTTGGTTCGTGACTGGATACAAACCCAGCTGTTCACACTAGATTGCAACTTATTAGCTAGAAAGCTTAGTAACAACACTAGTGTTGGTGTGTATTTTGTGCGGTAAGAAGATTATGTCTTTTTCGGACTTTGGCATGATAGTTGGAGCCTAGTTGTCAGGGCATCTTTAGATGGTTTTTAAGAAAACCCATATTGTCATTTCGCATTCTTGTGATACAAATTGACATTCAAATTAACAATTCACCTTGAATTTTTAAAACTTAGATTTGGCACTTTTTGAAAATTCATGGGGTGCCCCCTTTTTTCAGATTTTTGTAAATAACAAATCCCTTTTTCTATAGTTCAGGGTATATGGCATTGCAACAAGTTTCACCGTCTTCATCCCCTTACAATAATATAAGGCGGTAGTAGTGTCGCAGTAAAAGCAAAACATGTGCATGCATAAGTTTCTTGTCGGAGTTCTATTTGACAAAACCATAGTCAAATCTATTTGTAGTAGGGCGCCAAACATTGAAATTGAACTTTTGAGATTAGTAAAAAATAAAGTTGTGGAGATGTATGTAGAGCATGTGATGGGGGGATAATGGCTGACAGCTGTCCAAGTATATTGTTTTAGGGGATAAAAGAGAGAGAGAGAGACGGGGGGGTCCATATATTCTCTTTTCCCATGTCATTTGGGTTTTTGTGGGAGTGTCAGAGAGGTTTTGCTTTCCTCACGCGGGTGCACGTGATTCTGAGTTTTGTGTTTTGAAGTAAGAAAGATACGGTGAAATTATAAAAAGGAGACGAAAAGAAAGGGGAATGCTACGGGAGGAAACAATTACTTTGGATACCGGGTTTACGTCGTTAGCTTGTATTGTTTTAAGATAAGGAGCGGTTTACGCAATGTTTTTGTTTCGAGTTCTAATTTGCAGGGATCTTTCCTCGGGAGAAGTTTTTTTCTTTGATATAAGGAAAGGGAAGGGAGTAAAAGAAAGGAATTGAACCTTGATTGTCCGTATAATTACCATATTTTTAGTTTTTTAAAAGGGTGATTTTAAATGTACATATTAAGATTAGGGAGTGTAAATGGTTATTCGAAAATCTGAATCCGTTACAAATTCGAATCCCTTTTTTGTGGATATTTATCCAAATAGATATTCGAAAAAGAAGATTTGAATATTGTTTATAAATATCCGAAAAAATAGATTTAAATATGGATAATAATACTATTCGACCTAGATAATCCGTATCCGAGGTAGTTTATCCATATTTATGGATATCCGATTTAGCGGATATTTGTATCCATGATAATTTAGTATATATTATATATTTCTCTCCATTAAAAAAAATAGTCAAAATTTAATCTAGTGTGCACAAGCTTAGCCCAATTTACCAAAACAAAAATTAACTAAATCAAAAAAGAAAAAAAAACCCTATAAAAAAGGAAAAGAAAGAGAAAGATTGTTTACAACATGTGTGATTTGTTAGCATAAAGGTTCGAGGCCATAAAAAATTGTAACGGGACATTGAAAAATGGGGCTTATTTCAAAGAGTTTTCTGCAACAAAATCAACGAATAATATTTTTGTAAATCAAGGGCCTATATTTCACCAAATTGCCAAAGGAGTGCAAAGTTAATTTTGTAATAAATTTTTAAATTGTATTTTTTTTATGGAGTCATACAAAATTGACTTTGCAGTACATGTTTTTTTTATCATATCATTATAAATAAGTGTTCTAGTTGACAAGAGGAGAGGGGTTGGCCCAGTGGTAGGTAACCTCTACCTTTGCCTTGAGGTCAAGAGTTTGACTTATGGGGTGGGAGTGGAGGGTCTTAAAAAAGAAAGTGTTCTAGTTGATAATGCTTTAAAATAATTTTAACAAATTACATATTTAAAATTCATCTATATTATAAAACACCATTTTTGACCAATTTTTTTTTCCAAAAAGTATAACAATCTAATGGCTAAAAATACACATGTTATGGAGTGCGTTACTTCTAAACCCTTGAATGAGTTTTATACATACATTAAGATGTTACATCAAAGTTAAAATACTCATACCAATAATATACACACAATCAACTCTCACATACTAATAATTTTGTCTACATTAAGAATGCCATAACTTAAAATAAAAAATTTAAAATTTAATATTTAAAATCTACTAATCAAAATCAATTAAACACGATCCATCCTGACTATAGAATTATGTAAAAAAAAATTCAAGAAAAAATATTGAGTAACATTTAATCACGTATTTTATGTATTTGTATATTATGACCTTGAGTTTAATTTATTAAAAAAATATTTTGCCGAGATCAAAAAATAAGATTAAAAGATTCTTTAAAAAATTAAAAATAAATCGGTCAAATCCGGACTACTTTTAGGTTTTCTATCATTAAATTATATTGAACTTACATTTCGAATACTCAAAACGTTAAACTATACTTGACAATGAGTTCAAAATAGATTGATTGATGTTTGACGATTTAAATTTGTCACATTTTACTCTATTTTATTATATTATCATATCTTATTTATTTTCACCGTGCCGGATGGCACAGGTATACCATAATAGTTTCGGGTTTTTGCAAAGTTAAGTTTACACTTATTGTTTTCTAAAATATTACTATATATTTGGGTTTATTTGTCGTTGTTTTAGAGTTTTATAAATGAAATATAATAATATACTTATTAAAAAAATATAAAGACATCATACAAAACAAATTTGTATTAAATGTTTTGGATTTCAAAGTTAAGTTTGCACAAAACACAATTTTGTACAAAGTAAAGTTTTGCTCAAAATAGAATTTTGTTCGAACCCTCATTTTAAAACAAAATTAATAAATAGGCCCTTATTTTAGAAAAATAATAAAAATTAGGCCATTATTTTTAAAAAATATTGTTCGCCTGATTTTTTGTGAAAAACATTGTCACACAAGACCTTTTATCCCATTCCCAGAAATCGTAATGATTTTCAACTTTGATTTGTCATCTTGATCTTTGTGGTTATCTTATAATTTTAACGTAAATCTTATTGGATGATATAAAAGAAATTCATTATTTGAGTTACAAGTTTGATATAAAGTGTTAGTAATTATTTTAAGACTTTTTGCAATGTTCGTTTTACTTCTTGAGTTACATATTGTATAATGTGTCATTTTAATCGAAAGTTTATGTAGTCAAATATATTTTTAAAATTGAGCTTTATATAAAAAAATGGATAGGGATATTATCCAAATTCGAGATATGCGATGGGATAAGGATTAGAATAGTTTAATATACTATCAGAAGGGATACAAACAAGAATTTGGATAGTAAATTTAAAAAAGGATACAAATAATGGATAGTTTAGTATCTGGTCTGTATCCGATCCGTTTACACCCTTATCAAAGATCTTAAAACGTATTTTGAGAATTTTTATGTTTTTAGGCACATAATATTTATCTTCAATTAATATTTTCACCCTATTTATATGCATTTTTCAATGACTTGGCCGTGGGTGCTTATGAATGATGGAGAGTCAAACAAAGGGAAAATAAATAAATAAAAAATCTCTGATGGATTGTTTATCACTGTGGATATGAGATGACTAAATTAATCATTTCTATAATAATGTTCATGAGGTTCTATATATGCAAATAAGTCATATAGACAATGTGTCATTTGGCACAATATTAGTCTTTTTTTATTAAAGGGGTGATAAATGCAACTCTCCTTTTATATATACATATATCACTAACACTCTTTATATTTTACATTTTTCACTTTTTAAATTTTTATCACAAACATTCCACTCCCTTACCCCTTAACTTAAAAATACAATTAAAGTAATTAGGTTAAATTTTAATTAAGTTAAAATCATATAAAAAAGAAAAGAATTCAAACGCACCACTCTTCCTCACATATTACGTGCCTTAACTTTCTCCTCCATTTTAGCTGGTCTCTCTCTCCTTCACTCCACTATGGTTACTCTATTTCGGCTGTGACTCACCTCAATATTCCATCTCTGTCTATCTCGCTTATCGTCTTTATTGCATCTCTAAGTGTTTGCTTGGACATAGTGCTTAACATAGTAATTAGTTTTGCTTGACATGGTGCTTGATATAGTAATTATTGTTGCTTTGACATGGTGATTGAAATAGTAGTTGCTTTAATAATCTCTAAGTGTTTAATTTGATGCTTTAAGTTGGACATTGGTCAAATGATGTTGATAAAAATAGGGCTTTGTTTAATCATCTGTAGGTCCTATGTGGCCATTACTTATTTTTTGAGATATACTCGTCCAATTTATGGTGAGTTAGTGGGGTGATACTTGGCCGTCATTAGGTGAGTATATTCACTCGCTTGACATTGAGCATTTAGTATTTGAACAATAACTTAAGCCATTGTCTATTTTTTGGGATATACTCAGCCAATTTATGGTGAGTTAATTGGGTAATACTCAGCCGTCATTGGGGTAGTATCTCCATTGGTACTTCTTGACATTGAGCATTTGGTCCTTTAATAATAACTTAGGCCAAACAAATTAAAATATGAGAGTTACATCTTGTAAAATATGAGACATCTTGTAATTAAAATATGAAAGTCATAAAAAATTACACAAGAGTTACATCATCACAAGAATTACATAAGAGTTAATTTCATAAAAAATTACATGAGAGACACATCTTCATAAAAAAATACATAAAAGATACACATATATACAAAAGCCTGTCCAATCATAATCACGGAGGGAAATAATTTTGCCAACACAATACAATTGGGCTTGACCTAAAAGAGGTCCAAAACCTCTTTGGTGGTTTTATCACATTTATGCCAATAAACATAATAATTATCCACTAAAATCTTGATTAATTGTTGAATGGCACTCCTCCCATCTATAATATGCAATCTCATCTTCGCATTCACATTGTAAATATTCTTCATTGTGAAAGCATTCGCTTCATTACAACCTTTGATTTCATAAAGAATGTCTTTTGGTTTTACTTCGACAATTGTCATTTCAATAAGAAATTTCTTTTCATGCTTGCTCAATTTTCTTGTATATGGATGCCCACTAAAGTCTTTGGTAACTTATGATTATGAACTTTGTATATGACTTGTGCCTTTCATCGATTCTTACCAAGCTTTAAACCATGAATTAAAAACAGGCAATTACCATTCCTTGTAGCATTATATCAACCTCAATTCATGTTTTTTTCCCTTTTTGTGGTTATTACAATATTTACCTCATCTTTTAAAACCAAAAAGAGCCTTGGCCTCCTTTTACTAATACCGTCGTCCGACTTTCGGGTCACAATTATAGTGTTGATCTCATTTCCTTTACTTGACACCAATATACTAGAGTATGATGAGATTCATATATCTACAAAAATCAAAATTTATGAAAGGTTAATGGTTTAAATCTTTTAAGAAAATAAGCTAGTACTGCAAAATTGTGAGTCAAGTACTCATTATACTTACTTTATCTATTATAAACATATGAGTTACGTCAATATATTTTGTTGAATTATAGTCGTTCTCCGTAGAATTTGAAATGGCAACTAGCTGAGATACTAAGATGATACGATTCGTCACCACAACTTAGATTAATAAGCTCTCCATCATTGAGATTATTTCATTTGTCGCAATTCAAATTAAGGTTAACACATTTCATTTGAGAAAAAAACTCTATTTCCATAGGCTGTTCATCAACATTGGGATAAGGAGCTTAAAACCATCTTTTTCAATGACATGCTCGATATAATGGTAATCTCCATTAACTTTAGTAGTTGCTTGTAATTGAATTGTCATGAAATCAATTTATTCAAGAAGAGATATATCAAAGCAATTTGAGTTCTGGAATATTTCAATTATATAAGAAAGAAATTATCCTGAAAGTACCAGGGACTTGACTAATTATAGATGAATGTGTTCATATAGAATGTCCCATGTATTAGCGTATTGTACTAGAGCTCTGTTACATCGATTTAAGATTCTTTTAGAAGGAACACATACTCAGCCAATTTGAGACAAGTGATGTGCATAACACTCGGCCAATGTAGGACAAGTATTTGCTAAATTCAAAACTCATAGCTCTGTTTAGTGTTTTTTTTGGTTTTGCGATACTCATCAACTAAGAATTAAAATGCACAAAGATAAGGTAACAATAAAACAAATATACCTCTTTTGACCTATCATTATCTTCTAAATCACCACATGTAGCCCCATCTTTGACATTCTTCAATACATCTATTTCTATATCTCGATATTCATAATTGTTGATACTTTATCACTCAAAGTAATATTGGTAGTGTTTGATTTCTTGTTCAAAGTGATATTTTTTGTGGGTGAACGGTGGTGAGTGATATCTTGTTCAAAAATTAATTACATTATTAATTTGATTAAGTTAATTATATTATAAGTTAATAATTAGTTGCTTTAACCTTTGGGTAAAAAAATGAAATGAGAGGGTAGTGAGAATAAAGTTTTGTTATAATATTAGTAAAATCTTTAAAGGGTGTTAGTGATAAAAAAAGAGGTGCATTTATTACATCCATTTTATTACACATATGAATATGACGCGACACTCCTTTTATTCCATATATGAATTTATTTATTTAATGTAATTACCATGCATCAATTATAATGCATGGTTGATACGAAATTTATTCTTGTCATAATATATTCTAACCAATGAGTAAATATCATTATTTTATGGAAAATAAATATACCAGTACAAATATTATTTCCATATAGGGTGTGTTTGTTGCACGAGATTAGAGTTAGGATTGTATTAATTAATCCTATCCGGTATTTGTTATCAGAAATGATATGATAAACAAATCTTATCATGTGTTTAGTGTAAGGGTAGATATGATATATTTATCCTATCCCGCGTTTGGTGCAATGCGGGACATGATTGTACTCATGATTAATTATCATTTTATCCCATTAGAATTGTATAAAACTATACCACCAATATAGGTGGTATTATTTTATCCCGTGGTTACTGGATAACAAAATCATAGTAACTCAATTGATAAAATTCATTTTTTGTTTGATACGACATTTTTATTTTATTAATTGAAAGTATTTATAAGAAACTTTAATTTTATAAAGAAAAAAATTACATTAGAATTTAAAACTGTATTTAATGCCTAGTTAGTAATAAAAATTGTATAACTTTTCTCTTGGAAGAGTTTTTTATGAAATTTATTTATAAATAAGAAAATGGCATTTGTAAAAAAAAATACTTTTGTGGACAAAAATTAAAATTAGATATATTTTTAACACAAAAGCGAGTTGTGTTATATAGTATTCGAACTTGTAATCTGGGACTCCATAAATGCAAAGTTTATTAAATTTTTATCTGACTAATCTTTGTCATGTATGATCCCGCTTAATCCTTATCCGACTGATTTCTTTCATATCCCATCTCATGTAATTCATATCCGACTAATTCTAACTTTTTTAATATCCGACTTTTATCCTATTCTATTTTACATTTTTATCCGGCGCGCCAAATGCACTCATAAGTCCTTGCGAGAAAATTATTCTTCATGAAAGAAAAATCAACATTATACCACTAAGTGTTATATGGCTTAGGATCAAGAGAGGTTGTTATCATCCCTCAACACCTATTGAGTCCTAAGTCTTCTAAATAAGTTTTACTTTCTCGTTAATAAAAAATTCAAATAAGGTGATTTGTAGATATACATACCTGTAGGTTTGATTATTTAATTTTAATACCAAATGAAAAATCTGAAAAAAGGATTAGAAGTGAATAATACCATTGAGATAATTATTTAAAATTTAATAGAAAATTCAAATAAGGCGATTTATAAATATAGATAGCTTCAAGTTGATTATTTAATTTAAAATAAATGAAAATTCTATAAAGCAGATTAGGGTAAAAAAAAAGTTGAGAGTTGGTAGATTTCCTTGCACGGGCAATTGCATAAAAAATATTTAAATAGAATTTAAAAATGAATAATGAATAGCTCATCTAAAAATCAAAAATTTGAAAAATTCATTTTAAAGGTAACTTTAAACTAATCTTTAATATTTATCACCTTATCTCGCAATCTAATATTGTCTCACAATCTAATTTAAATGTGTTGTTTAAATTTATTTAAATTACAACTTGTACATTTTTTTAAGCTACATATTTTTTGCGCTTTGCTATTCCCAAGGGTTTGAATAATTTTTCTTACACTATTATAAATATTTTTTTTTTGAAAATCGCCTTACCTACACTATTGTAACTAATTATTTTTGAGATTCACCTTTGTCATACTATTATAATTTACGCATATACTTTTTATATTGCAAGATTAAATTTGAAAAACACACCTCCTAACTAGATAAGAAAACAGGTTGCAAGTCTATCTACAATTTGTTTTTGTGTAAGGATATTTTTTAATCTTTGTCAAAGAAAAACATATCCTTATCATATTTTTTTATTTCTTTATTTTTTAGACATTGTTAGTGTGAAAGACGCTGCAAGTTTTTAAACTTACAGACAATTTTCAATCATAAATTTGAGAATGGTATTCACTCTTACTCTTACTCAAACTCTGTATTTAGTTTTGAAATAAAAATATACTATCATTAAATTCATAATTACAAAATTAAGACTCTATTTTGTCTTTTACACAAATTCACCCATCTAATATTTGTATTAAAGTTAAATTAGATTTCTCCATTACCAATTAAAAATAGGATATGTTCAAGTATATAATTTTTTTCTTATATTTATAGAGATGCTTTAAAACTAAAGCTATTAAACTATTAGAAAATGTTAAGAGTCTGTTCTTTTGGCGTGATTTTGAGGATAAATCAAGTTATTTAGATAATTCTTTTAAAATTTAAAATTCTGTAGATTAGTGAATTTCAAAATCTGTTTAAAAGGTTGGAATTTTGAGGATCTCGCCTACTCAAAAAAGGTTGGGATTTTGAGAATCCCGCCTATTCAAAACAATGGTGTATTTAGTATTTTCATCTTTTACATACTCTTCATATTTATCAAATATTTCTCCTATCAAAGATGATTTTGATTTATTTAAAACTAAACCATTAATTAGAACACTATTATATAAATATTTTATTATTAATTTGAGATGAAAAAATTAATTTGAAATATTACAATAAAAATATAGGAATTTATTGTGCCCGTTAATTTTATTAGCTTTTTGTTTATGTTAAGATCATGTAGGTTTTTAAAGAAAAAAATTATGTTACTACCTTATATAATTTTTCTAGTTTCAATTGTCCATGATTGCACCGACATATCATTAATGATGCTCCTCACACAAATCAAGTATTTTTCTTTTTATTGTTCATGTTATTATCAAAAAGGAGTCTAAATAAAATAATTAATAATAGTTCCTTAAATATTGTTTAGAGTGAATGCTTCTATTTTTTAGGGGTTAAAAATGTTAATAATATAAATATATAGTGAAAGTTTGGTTATAAAAATATTGTTTAAAGTGACGTTTCTATTTGACCAAATATGTGGCATAACTCGTCTGTAAGTTTTCCAGAAAACTAACAGACTTTTAGGAAAGCATTTTCCATAAAAAAAATTAAGGAAAATGATTATCTAAAAGACTATAAGTTTTAGGATTTTGCTAGCATAAAAGACGCTGTAAGTTTAAAAAATTTATAAACAATTTCTAACCACAAATCTGAGAAAGATACCCATTCTTACTCAAATTCTGTATTTAATTTTGAAGAAAATCTATTATCATTAAATTCATAATTACAAAATTAAGGATATATTTTTTGTCTTTTACACAAATTCATTCATCTGATATTTGCATCATTGTTAAATTGAATTTTCCATTACCAATTAAAAATAGGATATGCTCAAGTATATAATAGATATATTTTTTAGATTTATAAAGAGACTTTAAAATTATTAAAGTATTAAAAGAGGTTAAATGAATTTTACGCTAAAATTGAGATACTCAGTTTGAGACGTCCAAAAAAATTGGATTTTAGCACTCAACCATGTGACATTTGTATCAATGATAAATTAGATTTTTTCATTACCAATTAGAAACATAATATGCTCTAATATATAATATTTTTTTTTATATTTATAAAAAAAGGCTTTAATATTATTAAAACTATTGAAATAGGCTAATTGAATTGCTAAAACTATAACTTGTTTTCTTATAAAGTTTGGTGTAGTGATTATATACAAATAAAAATAAAATACTTACAATTTCAAACATTTCAAAAAAAATATTGGATTCTTAATTTAAAATATTTTAAAAAAATATTTGATCAATATGTTATTAATTGTTTTTATCAAAATTACTAATTTAATTGATTAATGAAAGAATAAGAAATAATTACTTAAAATATATGAAATTTTCTATTTTACATGGGTTAAAATATATTATTAATGATAAAGATATATTAAAATTTAGTAATATTTATCCTTAACTAAATATGTGGCTAATATTTGACTGTAAGTTTTAATAAAACTTACAGTCTTTTAGATAATCATTTGCCTATTTTTTTTTTTTTTTTTTTTAAAATTAAGGGAGGTCTAAGTTTCCCTTATTAATAAAGAAAAACCCTCCCCTCCCACCCCATGAGTCAACCCTTGACCTCAAGGCAAGGGTGGAGGTTGCCTACCACTGGGCCACCCCTCTCCTCATATTTGCCTATTTATTAATACTAACAGTCAAATATTAGCCACATATTTAGTTAAGAATAAATTTATTAAATTTTATCTTTATCATTAATAATATTTTAACTCATGCAAAATAGTAAATTCCATATATTTTAAGTAATTATTTCTTATTCTTTCATTAATCAATTAAATTAGCAATTTCGACAAAAAAATTAATAATATATTGATCAAGTTTTTTTTAAAACTATTTTAAATTAAAAATCCAATATTTTTTTTATGTTTGAAATTGTAAGTATTTTATTTTTATTTGTGTATAATCACTACACCAAACTTTATAAGAAAATAAGTTATAATTTTAGCAATTCAATTAGCCTCTTTCAATAGTTAATTTATCATTGATACAAATGTTACATGATTGAGTGTTAAAGTCCAATTTTTTTGGACGTCTTAAACTGAGTATATCAATTTTAGCGTAAAATTCACTTAACCTATTTTAATACTTTAATAATTTTAAAGTCTCTTTATAAATCTAAAAAAATATATATTATATACTTGAGCATATCCTATTTTTAATTTGTAATGGAGAATTCAATTTAACAATGATACAAATATAAGATGGATGAATTTGTGTAAAAGACAAAAAAGATATCCTTAATTTTGTAATTATGAATTTAATAATAGTAGATTTTTTTTTTCAAAATTAAATACATAGTTTGAGTAAGAATGGATATCTTTCTCAAATTTATGGTTAGAAATTATTTGTAAGTTTAAAAACTTACAGTGTATTTCATGCTAGCAAAGTCCTTCTTTTTATTGGTCACTAGGCCTCTGTTACGCCCTGCTTGATTTCTGATAAGAATTTCTATATAAGAGAAATTTTTAACTTGTACTATGTGGGGGCATAATTTTAGTACTCTCTTGTGGGTCGAATGGGCAAGGAAAGGCCCAACAACATGAGGGGCATCACAGGATATGCGCCGAATAAATAATAGTAGTACGCCGAGTAAAGGGTAGTCAAGCGCCGAGTAAGAAATAATAAAGTTACGTAAGGTCTCAAGCCTACAAATGGAGAAAATGTCGATATGGGCGTTTTATCCAATAAGACAGTGACATCTGTGATAACATAGCATGATAAGTGTTCATTATAGAAACGAATGACGAGATGACACGTGTAAAATTCTAAAAGTTAGTTACAACAAATACGCTCCCCTCACATAGAAGGAACATGTTGAGATCACAAGAACCACGAGCTATACCCTTTATAGTCATTTTACTTATGACTTAATAAAACTTGATGATTACGAAAGATACCTATAAATAGGAGAGGGATATTACAGAGCTAAGGGAGACTTTTGGGGTTAGGGGAAGCTTTATAGTAACACTATTAATATTCTCTCTTTGAAAGAAGCCATGAAAGCTTGAGGAATAAATCAATAAAAACCTTTGTCTTTATAGTTGTAGATTGATCATCAAGCTTGGTTCAATTACCATCTCTACCAATTTGGGCTGGATCTACTCTGGTTCGACTCGATACACGAACACTCACACTACAATTGGCGTCGTCTGTGGGGATCTGCGACGAAAAGCTTGTTCTCTGGTTCGGGTAATTGGATCTCTGTTTTTTCTCTACAATTATTCATTCATACAGTAGTCATACGTATTCTACAAGCTCTGCAATTCATTTTGTTGGTGTTATTCGATCGTGTTATTTGATTCAAAATCCTGTGAAAAATCCTTTGTGATAACTCTTAAAAAATGGTTCAAACCAGAAACCACCAGATTGGTGATAATTCAAATGTAATCCCTGTTGTAGATCCAAATCTAAACCTGAACACAAACAGACCTGTGTTCACTCAACCAAACTTAAACCGTTCCCATATTTATTCATCCAATAACTTTTACGATCCGAACTATCCTAAAAAAGATGCTCTTGTCTTAAATGAATCGGCTGAAATGGCTAAGTTACGACGAGAAAATGAGATGCTGTCACAACTCCTTAAGGAGCATATGCTTAGAAAAGTGGTTCAAGAGCAGCCAAAGTGGCCGTAGTAGATGATGCTAAAACTGTTGTCTCTTCCTCAAAGGATGAGTATGATGAGGTTAATTCTAAAAGAAAAATGGATGAAGGTGTTGCTGATGAAAAGGAACGTCAAGCTAGTCTGAATCGGTTGGGACATCATAGTGTTTTCGAACATCGGGGGATAAAAGGAGTTTATAAGCCTATTAAGGTGACTAAGCCAGTGCAGGTAGTTGGAGAGAAGGAAAATCCGCTAAATAATTGGGCAAAGAAAGATTTACTAAAATTAATCCATTCGGCCATAGCTGATAAAACAGAGGATGAAAAGTCGGATTCAAATTGGCAAGGAGAGCCTTAGAGGAAGATCATGGTTCTCCATTCAATGAACGCATTCAGGATGCATCGCCTCCGAAGAAATTTGGACAGCAGAAGCTCAATATTTATGATGGCCAATTTGATCCGGCCGACCATGTGAGACACTACAAGCAAGTGATGGCTTACTGGAGAGACGAGAAAGATCTTATATGCAGAATGTTCCCAGCCAGTTTGGGAGACACTGCGTTGAGGTGGTTTGATAAGTTACCTCTTGCAAAGATTGACAGTTTCAGAGAGTTGGCCGAACAATTCACCGTTCGATTAATTACGAATAGCAGAATGATTAAGGGCCCTGAGGCTCTAACTCAGCTCAGGAAGAAACAAGGCGAAACTCTGCTTGAGTACTCTTAGCGGTATTTTGAATTATATCAAGAGGCTGAGGATTGCGATATGAGGTTCGCTCTAAGCACCTTTAAGTTTGGCTTTCCGTATGATAGTAATGGTATTTACAATGACTTAGCACGCTGACCTCCTAAAACGTTCAATGATTTACTCGCTTGTGTTGATGAATTCTCAAAGGTGGAAGACGACGATAAGGCCATGAATATGCAATAGGGATTTAAGAGAGACATAAATGGAAATGGTGACCGAAGGGATGACAGTCAAGATAAGAAGAGTAAAAGGGATAGTGATTGAAGAGATAATGGTGATGATGATAAGAAGTTGAACGCTTTCAAGGGCGTGAATACAATGTTTAATAAAATGATCCATAAAATCATGCAGGAGATTAAAAACGAAGAATTCTTTAGATGGCCAAGGCCTATGTTCGGCGACCCTAAGACACGGAACTCCGCGCTTAAGTGTTCTTATCACAAGGACCATGGACATATGACAGAAACCTGCAGGACTTTGAAGTAATTTTTGGAAGGATTGGTCGAATAAGGCCGATTATCTAAATATGTGAAGCGTGATGAAACAAAGTCGAATGAGCAACCAAAGACAGCTGATGAAAAGGGTACTTTAGCACCAGCAGTTAAACCTGTTGTTGGGGTGATTAAAGCTATTCATGGGGTCATTAATAGATCGGAAGCAATAAGAAACCATTTGCGGGCACGGTTAGCTCAAGAAAAATTGTGGGCGGAGGCTCATCCAATCAAAGAGGTAAAGTCGGTATTGGCTCATCCAAAACGAGATCGGGATAATAACATGGTATACCAGCTGTCTTTTTTAGAAGAAGATTTGGAAGGGGTGGACATTCCCCATAATGATGCTCTGGTTATAATGGCAAATATCTGTAACTTTGATGTCAAACGAGTTTTGATTGATCCAGAGAGCTCTTCTGAAGTGATATACCTGAAAGCCTACGATAAGTTGAAATCGTTTATTTTGAGCAAGTATATTCGGCAAGTGGATTCTTCGATTTACAACTTCAGTGGCGATGCGGTTTGGCCGATTCTCCAAAATAAAGATTTCATGGGCAATTGATTTCGTCAAAGCCTTGTGTGTGATTTGGGAGCTCATTTGGGGAAAAATTTGAGCATTTGATTTCATGAAAGCCTTGAATTTGATAAGAACGAAAGAAAAATATGCTCTGTTTTTGTCAAATCTCTTTGGCCATCATCTTCTCCGGCCACCCTTTTCTCTTTTCTCCCACATCCACACCACCACTGTCACATCCATTTCTTGCTTCACAGCAGATCTCTATGGCCATCATCTCCTCCAACCGCCCATTTCTCTTTTCTTTCACATCCACACCACCACCGCTGATGAATATGACCGTAATGAAGCTAATGATAATTCTCAATATTTGTCGGAAAGTTACCTTCATGATACTGCTCCTCCGCCAGTGGATATGGTCCATTTTGGTGGTTTTGAACAATCTAGCAATGATGAAAACCGTAACACCTCTTATTCATGATTCACCGTAATCTGATGGCTTTGCTTTTGACATTTCACCGGCGTATACGTCCTCGCCTGATATTCATGCAGATCTTGATTTGAATGCAAGAACTGAAGCAGCGCCATCATCGATTTCCAAAGTTAAGCAACGCGCACACCACTATAGAGGTTCAAATACAAAAGTGATAAAATTGGAATTGCATTTGTCAGGAAAGCATCAAAATTCACTTCTTGCGCCAAATTATGGTTCTTATTTGTAGGGATGAAGAATGGCTTAAGGTTGAAGATAAGGGTATTTTGGTCAAATTGTACAAAAGTTAGACAGACTTAGCGGTCTGTTAAATCATGGGGAGTTAAGTAAAAAGATAATGAAAATGGGGTAACTCATATTTTGCATTATAAATAGGGGTATCTAAAAAAGCCCTCCCATTAACCTTTTTGATTTCTTTAAACTCAGTGCCTCTAAAGATCTTTGAAATCTTGGGCGCACTGACCACTGGCTCATAATTGGACTTGACATACGCTTAAATTGATTGAATTGTCACCACGTTAAGAACTACAACTAGAGCTTCTTGTTTCCATGCGAAGATTGAGGGTGGCAAATAACTGCTGTTATGTTACTGTCGGAGATGGTAGTCGAGATTATGGTGAGATTGCCTATAACAGCAATCTTATGCTGCAGATGCGTTTGCGAAACCTTAAAACAGTTAACTTTCAGATCCTTCATATACAAATCTTCGCCTCTACCTCCACCTACAAAAACACAGTCGTCGACCATAAATCTCCCTTTCGATCACTGTAAAACTGAATTTCATTTGATGGAATACGACTCTACTCTTCCCTCTAACAACATTGTTACTCCCACGGGCATCATCAATATCAAATTCATCGGCGATGCTCCACGCTTTAAAAAATCACATATTTCAGAAGTAATTGTAGGCTTTTGCAATGGCTTTCTTTGTTTGCTGGATTGTTTGTCCCGTGACGTGGGTCAACATTATTCCCTTGATGGCCTCTACATTTCCAATCCTATCTTGGGGGAATTCCTTTGATGGCTTCAGATGAAGAAGTCTTTGGCTTCTTCATCCTAATTTCGACAATTCATTCAGGAAAGCGGAGGTTAGGGTTTTTACATTCAGAGAAGATTTGTGGAGAATTGTGGCAAATGATGTCCCTTTCACCCGTTATCAGTTAATACAAGTGAACGCCACTTTGAACGGAGGAGCATTAGTTCACTGGATTGAGGAGGTGGATGGTTATTCATTCGAAACTGAACTGCTTGATGACTTCATGTACTCATTCAACTTTGATGAGGAATGCGTAGTCAATACCAAACCCTCCAGTCTCTGGAGAATTCAAAACTCATTTGACTAGCTTAAGTGTTGTGGAGTCGGCTGTGCCTGTTTTTGTTTGATATTACAACAAAGGGTCATGTGTATGTTGACATATGGTCAACGAAAGAGACCGTGTAATGACCCAAAATATCCCACATCGGTAGTATAATGGGTAGATCTTTGGTTCATAAGTACCCACTTGGTTCCTAACTAGTAAAAGGCCTTTTGGGGTTGCTATGGGTGCACCTGACAAGAACAAAACCATGCGGCTGTGTGCCAAAGCGGACAATATCTTGCTAAGTTGGGGACCGGGTCGTTAAAGATGGTATCAGAGTGGACCCAGGACTACTACCACGTGACGTGGTAGTATAATGGGTAGATCCTTAGTTTATAAGTACCCACTTGGTTCCTAACTAGTAAGAGGACCGGGGTTCTTACCAGATTCTGTCTTTTTGACTGTCTTTGATCACTACTTTCTTGCATTTTTTTTTCACTCTGAGCTTTCTTTCGCTCAAGCATGTTGTTATTGGAGGTCTGAAGATTCATGATGTTCATCCTCGTGGCACACTGTCTACCAATCAACAGCCATCGCAGTAAAAGGTACACAGAAAACTACGTGATCTCGTGTCTCTACTTGGATGCCTAATAGTTTTTACTTCTCAAACTATTATAAAATTTCTTATATATATGCTGCTTCACAAACATGCTATAATAATTCTTCTAGTAAAATTATGTTGGTTTTAACTTTACATCCCTGGTTTTATATGATTTGGCCTAAATCTTTTAAAACCAAGCAGCTGCAATCTAAGCGAATGGTCTATGCAGCAGCTTAGGCAGAATTTTTATCAAAGTGCATGCAGTATCGGTCCCTAGATATATAGGCGCCCAGTGTAAAAACTAAATATGGGCCCCTTCTTACTGCATAATTTTATAACAAACAATTTCTTTGAAGTTTTTGATCAAGATTATCTCCCGATTAGTAACTAATTTTATGCCCCTCATTCAAAAGTAGCAATTATTGTATGAAAAATGATAAGACTCCACCTTTTGGGAGAAGACAAATCTTGCACACGATATGGCAGAAGTGCGCAACCAACATTTCCATAAATACAAAAGTTAAAAACATTTAATGAAAAACCGCTGAGCACCACATTTTGTACATTTTTTTGTTCAACTACTAAATGGGTCACTTTGGTGGTTAGCTTGCTGAATTTAATCATCAGTCACTGATATCATGTTGTAAATCTTGTTTTTGTGAGGAGTGTATAATAGTAGATATAGAGAACTATATGAATTGTGTTCATGTTTTGGTTTGCATCTAGTATAACTGAGAAGACTAAGCTGCAAACATGTGAATTAAGTATTGATGTGAAGCACCAAATGGTTTGATGGACAGATATATTACTCTCTAACAAAGTTGATATGCTGAATTAAATAGTACCCCTGCCAGCCTAAATTAATTTTCACATTCCCTTTTTTGGGATGTCCAGAATTAGGATTCACCTTTCCTTATTCGATAATGATGTGTACCAACAATGTGATTGTTTTCTAGAAGAGTTAAAGGTCAAATGACTGTGAAAAACTAGCTGGCGCAACAAATCAAATGAAACTGATAGGCTAGAAAGCAGAGAGAAGCATACCCCCAATCTGCCAGGAGGGAGGGTCCTTCAGACAGACCTCACTGATCCAACAGATAGCATTTCCCTGGTAAATTTGGTTCACAATTATGTAAACCTACATTACAAATGCAGCCATAAACTTCAGTGCGTCATCAAAGAAGAGAGATTGCCTCTTGCTAGCAACCCCACCCGCACCACATCATTAGAGAGAACCTGCCAAAATGAAAGGAAGCATTCACTAGTACAAGACTAGCTTTTACAGCCTTTACAACTCCTCGGTTGTGACAATCTTTTATCTAATATACTTAAAACAAGGACATAACATCATTTTCTAGTAGTACCACGGATTAACCACACATATACTAATGATACACAGCTCCATACAAGAAAACATACTTCATTTGTGCAAGCATAATAAATACTAGAATTTGAAACACATAAAAATGTAACCAGTGACTGTTTCTGTGAGGAGTGGACAACAGTAGACATAAAGAACAATATGAATTGTGTTCATGTTTTATTTTGCATCTAATAAACAAGCAACTGCAAAACTAGGCTGCAAATGTTTCAATTAACTACTGAATTAATCTGAAGCACCACATGGGCACATATATTTCTCTCTAACCTAAATTAATTTCCATGTTTCCTTTTTTTGGGATCTCCTGAACTGAGAGTAGCTCTTCCTTCTCAGGGCACAATCATATGTGCCAAATCTAACAATAAAGTTTTGTTCTTGACTATTTTCCTAAATGGGTGAAAAGTCAAATGGCTCCTAATTTAGGAAGATTGGACAAACACATATAATTGAACAAGGAAGCTAGGAAGGACTAAATGACCCAACAAATCAAATGAAATGACAAGCTAGAAAACAGAGAAGAAGCATACCTCCGATCCATAGGGAGGGAGAATCCTTCGGATTACCGATCCAACAGATAGCATTCCATGGTAGTTTCATCCACAGATATGTAAACCGACATTAGAAATGCAACTGTGAACTTTAGTGTGCAATTACCAGTGTTTTAAAAGGTGAAGGCGAAAGTCTATGCGTTTGCTTGTCTGAAGGCAAGGCGTAAGCCTCAATGCGATGTGTAAAACATTTTATATTAAATAAAAAAAATAAATTAATATAAAATTTATAAACATTAAAATAAGTTTCTTTCTGGTTATCTTATAATGAGATTTTTCAATTTAAGAAATAAAGTACTAAATAAAAATAACTTGGGTGCTTTGTTATAATCATTAAAAAAAGCTTTTCATCCATTTAGTAGGCCTATTAGTAATTTTGTAAATATTCAATATACTTAAGGTTAATTAGGTCATTCATCACTTAAAAATTAAAAACCTGCACCTCTTATTTGCCCCTCTTTCTCATCATGCCACTTTACCACCACACAGCCAACAACATCATCTTCTTCCTCTCCCCATCTTCATCTTCCACCTCTTTAACATGTCTTCACTTTGTCACCGTCCATTCTTTAACCTATTTATCTTGTTATATTCTTCCGAAATTTCGAGTACTGCCCCTCTCTGCTTCGATTTTCACTTCTTCCTCCGCAGCTCCTCTCTCTCTCTCTCTCTCCCTTTGTGGGTGTTATGCGTGTGTTGTTGTTAGGGTTTAGACAATTGAAACTGCACAAAACGCGTAAGCCTCGCTGAAAACGCGTAAAAAGCGAATGCTTTTCCTAAAATGCGTAAAAAGTGTACACTTTTCCTAAAATTCGCAAGCCTTCTTGAAAATGCGCATGCCTTCTGTGTATTCCGTTATGCTCTTAAAGCTTTGCTGCATTTTTGGCTCGAGGCACACAGTGTGCCTTAATGCGTGCATCTCGCCGCCTTTTAAAACACGGGCAATTACATAGAGAGGTGTGTCGCTTGTAACCCAGCACCACATCATAAGACAGAACCAAATAAACCACATATACAAAACTACTAGCAGTTACAGCCCTCTACAACTACAAGGTCGTAACAACGTTTCATTCAATATAATCAAAATAAGGTCATAACATCATATTCTAATAATACCGGGTTTAAACACGCATCTACTGATGATACAAAGCTCCCAACAAGAAAGTGCACTTCATTCAAAATACACATAAAATGAAACCTCAGAGTAACACAAATCCTAGAGAAGATTATTCTTGTGAGGTGATCATGGATCCGAGTCCTGTTTGCTTGCCAAGCACAACTCATGCAATTCATTGAGAACCCATTCTTCTCCAGTGTGCCCGCCCAGGACCAAAACTCTGGTCCCACCAACCACACAGGTGCTATGGCCCCATGCAAATTTCGGCGGCTGCCCAGGAACATTCAGAATCCTCCATGATGGTTTCTCTTCGGCGGGATCCAACAAGAAAAGCTGTGAAGGAGAGTGGAGCCCGGCAATTGAACCACCAAAGATGATTACCCGGCCACATGGCATGCTCACAGCCACATGATCGAGTCGAGGAGGGGGGACCACAGCACTCTGAGTACCTACTCCCGTAAATGCACCACACTCAAGTTGCCTCCACTGCGGCTTTTCATCTTCCAAATCGATGGTATACGCCTCGCCTGACCGGAGCCGCACGTGCCCGCTATTTGCAAGTCCACCAAACATAAGAATCTTTGTTCTGCTGTAAACCGAGAGTGAGTGTCCCAATCTAGAGGGTGGTGTCCATGAAGAAGGAATCTCTTTCCACATGGGTTTTTCTTTAGTCAGGTCCAACAAGTAGGTGTCACTCAGTAGCACACCCGCATCCGTGCACCCACCTGAAACTACTAGTTTTGAACCTTCAACTGTGCAAGAGCTATGCCAGGACCGTGGAAGAGGGGGGGTCCCACCTGAGACTTCTATCCAGGTAGGTTGTTTGGCATCCAGGTCAAGAACAAACACGTCGTTGAGCAATCCTTGCCGCCCACAGCCACCAAACACCACCAACCAGGAACCGTTGAGGCACGAGAGGGTATGGCCCCACCGCCCTGGTGGGGCCGACTTTACAATCACCCGTTGCCACTCTGGATTTGCAGAATCAAGGTTGAGAACAAATGTATCATCCATTGGCTGCATGTTAACTCCTTCCCCTCCAAACAAGACTAGCCGATTCCCTGCTGCACACGCGCTGAAATTGCAACGCGAGGGCTCCACTGCACCTCCAACTGTGAGCTTTTTCCAACAAACAGCCTCGAGCGTGGTCAGCTCCCGAGCCAATCGGCCCCACCCTAATTTTTTTGTCATCAGTTCCAATGCACCAGTGACATCTCTTCCCCATGCATTTTGACACACCATCTTTCTTACATGTTCATTCTTTGTTAGCTGCCGAATTCTTCTGCAGACTGACCCAATGGAAGCCACATCCCTTGGTGTCAAGCGTGATAAAATGTTCTGTGCTAGTACTTCATCTGAGAGCTGAAGAATTCCACATACTTCTCTATTATGGCTATACTGTACTTGTCCACCTTTTGGAGAATATTCACCTGATTCATCACCTTCTTGCAGGCAAGTTTCTTTGAAAACTGGATATGATATGCTATTGAGATCAATTTTTGCTTCAGAAAATACTTGAATGCCTATTACATGGGTCACTGTGCCATCATCGTCATGAATTGGAGCTAGTGTTAGCCTGTTCACCAAAGGAGTGCCGTCCTTCCTGAAGTTGAGAAGCTCGCCTTGGAATTGCATGCCTTCATCCAGACATCTTCTGATCTCAGAAACGCCGACAGGATCAACCGAAGGGTGCCGTCTTCGGGCAAGCGGGTCTCTATATTGTAAGAACCGACTGAAATAAAAGATTTCCAGCAACTCAACTAATTGCTAAAGGATGACAACAAATGAAACAATGATAGAAAATTCACACACACACATATATATATATATGTATCTACAATGCATTTAGATCCTTGCTATAGGTAATATAAACTATAAGGCTTGTGAAGTTGGCTCTACTATTACCTATTGCAACTGCAATGCAATTTTTGCGTTGAAAATAACCAAGATATCTACTAGGCAAAGATTAAGAGATGCCTTGATGCAATGATGCATGATAGATTGGTTATATATGTCAAGAAAGATATATTTTGAGACCACTGAACAATGAAGATATTAATCATGTAATTTTGATAATTTGTTGCAAGATTGTTACATATGTATATACAGTAGTTTAAAGTTTGTCATGCTTTTAGTACTTCTGCGATACACATTCTCGTGTTTCTTGAACTCTTACATATGTAGCTCCCTCAATGAAACATTTGCATGCACCACTGCTTAAGTTTACTTTGCTTGATTACGACCTCCTATAATAACTTCACCACATAAGCATGGTTGTCTCAACTGTCTTACCAGATGAGATAAAAAGATAGTCGCCAAAGAAGAATTTTGAAACACTTCTTAGTTATGGAGCGCAAAATTAGGTAAGGCCACCTGATTCCGTTGGAATTTTGGGATGGACTGCATTTCAATTTGAACGTTTCTACATGTGTATGTCATGAAAAAAAAATGAAAATATGGAATTTAAAGGTACAAAAGAAAATCAAGTAAAGTTAAATTTGAACAGTTTATTTTAACCACAATTTGATTGAAACACAGCTCATATTTTAGAACAAACAATGTTTCCTTCAATATAAACCAAAATCAGATCAAAATTTAAACAACACAACCAGTACACAATTTCGATCCGTAGCTAACACAACTGATAGAATGCGAAAAAATTATAGTCACACAATCACTTAGTTAAATGAAGCCGCGTAATTTATTAATAACAATAATAGGCTCAGCTAAGTAGATGCTCCCTATATCAATTTCTTTGCCTTTTGCTACACTTTCTTCTCAGTAAAACAAATCAAGCAAAATTTCCATAACGACAGAGTAGAGATTTAATGGATTTCATACATATGCATTATTTATACACCGAAAGAAATTTACCAGTTCCGACCGAGGACCTCGTCGGCGCGATAACCAGTAGTTATTTCGAAGACGGTGTTGACGTAAATGATCGGAAAATCAGGTTCCATAGCATCGGAGACGACAATTGACGATGGTACCGTCGGGGATAAGAAACCGCCTAGTCGCAAGGAGAATCCACGAGCTTTCTCCACTTCTTCTTGTTCATCATCATCATATTCCACCTCCTCCTCCTGTTCTTCCTCAGCCCCAGCGCATTTGAGCCTCTTCCGGCAGCTCCGAAGGTTTCCTTCTTCGTCTCTTTCCAAGGCCATAGCTACAAAGATCTCTGTTTTTCTCTTTCTTTCTCTTCCTCACTGTCTATATGTCCCTTTAAATATCTCTCCTGGGTCCGTTGTGAGAGAAGATATTTTCGGAGTGTCAATACAAATGGGCTAATTGGGGGTCTAAATTACGAAATTATCTATGGGGTCACAAATAAATAATTAGTAAAATAAGATGGGAGGGGAAATTTGAGTTTTTGTCCAAACTAAACTACTTTTTTAAGTTATTAGTTAAATTAAGTTTTTTTTTTAAATATTTATTAAAATAACATATTTTTTAAAATAATAATTTTAAATTATTATTTTAATAGATTCGACTTAAAATAGTGATTTGAAATCATTATTTTTCTATTAGAATAGTAATTCGAAATCACTATTTTAAAAAGTGTACTAATTTAACAAATATGTTAAAAAGTGGTTTAATTTAATTAATAACTTAAAAAAGTTGTATATTTAGGCAAAAAACTCGAAAAAGTTTGTCATTTTTTAATCTTAAAAAGTACATTGTGATTTTTATTTTGCTAAAGTATACTTATTGTTTGAGTAGCATACAATTTTTAAAATATATAATATAGTTTTTTTTTAAAAAATATTTTTTTGACAATATAACTCTACTTTTAAATAAGTTTTTATTGTCCAATTAAAATAATGCAAGGATAAAATATGAATATATGGTCTATTTTATCTCTAACAAAATTATGATTTTTTTTAATCTTGGTTATTATTATTTTTGATGTCAACCACGCATGCATAAAATAAGATTTTTTTTTCTTTCACTTCGCTAATTTACTTTACTTGATTTTTTAGAGAATCATTATCCTACACAATTTTCTTGACAATTAAATGGATCCGTAAGTTTATTTTTCAAATAGCTTTCCCCTTCTAGTGTGATGACAATCCATGAAGTATTGACAGTTAAATTCCTCAATCAACTACTTTGTAATATATTTATATTTTTTTTGTCCTTACAAAAAGGATATTTTTTTTTGTAACGGAAGAGATGTTAGGTTTAATTTACATAAATGTGATTATCAAATTCTTTATTGCATTCTTACGATGAATTGATAATTGTGTGTCCATTCTATGTTATGATTATGTAGATTCATGAAATGTATCCAAACAAAAGTTCGATTTCTATGGTTAATTTAAGACTATTAATAATTAAATGATAATTCTTAGAAATATAATTTAGAGACATCAAAAACACAATGACGTGTCATATGTGGTCAACAATAAATTTCGTTTCATTAATTAATAAGTCTAATATATTGTTGACTCATAGTGCCTCCATAAAAAAAAATGTTTTTTTTCTTTCCTCAATATTTATTATTACGTATTAAATGTATGTTGTGTCTATATAATAAGAGCATTTCTAAAGGAATACTTAAAATTAGATAATAAAATATCATTTTATTATCTAATTTCATGCTCTTTCCCATTCGCGTGCTTGGTTCATCCTATTGAATTAATTTAATAATTGTGGGTGGGATTTTGGTAAATTTATCAAACTTTGGAGGGTGTGAGTGTCCGTGGTGTGGTGTTGAGACGATATTTTTCCAGGAAAATATCTAAACCGAACTCTCAACGGCATATCGTCCACGTAATCAGTTTGTTGGACAAGAAGATATTTCAGGGAGAGAGAGAATGTATGTATGTATGTATGTATGTATTATATTATAATATTATGGCGGGAATTGACATCTGTAGTAGTAGTAGTCGATCGTCGTCTAGGTCAACACCACATCCTCCCTCCCTATCGCCAAAGTTGGTCGGTCGTATTAAGTTAATTAATTAAACACACACACTCACTAATCACGCTATCACGGTTCGGAAACGCTGTCACATTAACCAATTATATATTTAACTGACTAAGCGTCTTAGGGTCGGGGTCCTCTCATCTATATAAATTTAGAATTCGATTTCTCTTTTCGAATATTTTTTAAATATGATTTTTACTTTTTTTTTTAAAGAACTTACCGTCACTTTTTTTTTCTCAATTATAAATATTATATTTGTAATTGAAAAATTACAAATGTCTAAATATTATATTTATGTATCTAAGTTCTTGGTAGAAACATATATTGTAATTGAAGGATTACAAATATTTTTAACAAAAATTAGTGAATCGCATCTAAAAATTTACTTTTGACAAAAACTAAATGTTAAAAGACCTTTTTATATATGTTTCATGAAGCTGAACACGTTCTAAATGTTTAATATACCGTTTGTTAAATTTATTTAACTTTTTATATTAAATATCTGTTATTAAACAGGTCTTACTCTTTTTTTTTCTGATAAAAAACAAGTCTAACTTTATTATTATTATAAATTTATTATAGGCAATTATATCTCGGGAATTAAAAGACAAGTGCAAAACGAAAATAATATTTTATTAAAAGTTATGCATTCGGAAAGGGATGATTGGCTTTTAATGTTCAAATCTGAATTAATCAAATCAAATATTAAAATGTGAACAATTAAATTTAAATATGACGGTGTTATTTTTTAAAATCGGATAATTTTCCCTTTGGCATTAAACGGTGAGAATTTTAAGCTAAACATCTTAAGTCCAAGAATTAGGAAGGGTTTACAATTCTTTCAAACCAAAGGAAGGGTTAGATCATCCTCGTCCTAAACAAAGTTGCAATACAAATATAAATTAAATAAAAATGATGTCATATAACATGTATAGAAAATAAATTTAAAAATGATTTTCAGTACAATTATAAGTAATAATTATAAAAATTCTGTGATAAAATTGGAGAAGACATTATGAAAGTCAAACTTTATTTTAAGTCGATTTAAATTCTGGTTGATAACAAATTTAAAAAATGAGTAGCATAGTCCGCAAAAATGCACCAATGGTCCACAAGAAACAATCAGAGCCCTCGGTTTTATAACTAAACCAGTTATGATTAACTGCACCAATGGGCCGGAGAATACAAGATTATTTTCATAATACTAGTTGAAATTCGAAATTGAAATGGCAGTTAAGTTAACTTCTCTCCGAACAGATTCATAAATACCTCTATTTATTATTATTACTTCTGAGTAAACCTACGACTTCTTTTTTAATAATAATTATTCTAACCACCGAATCAACAAACTTTTAGTTTATGTTTTCCATTCGAAATTATACAAAAATCTGTGTTTAATTGCTATCTGAACAGATTCATATATACCTCTATTTATTATTATTAATTTGGAGTAAAAATATGCTTGAATCCACAACTTCTTTCTTAATAATAATTGTACACTTCAAAATTACAAATCCGTGCTTATTGAAATAAGGCTCGGTTAATAATAATTGTTCTAACCATTGGACCAGCACACTTTTAGTTTATGTTTTACATTCAAAATTATAAATATGTGTTTATGAAAAAAGGCTCAGCAAACAATATATATTTACCTAGGTTCGTACCCACACTCTCAAAAGATAAAATAAGACCTTAACCATTGAGTCAATATTCCCTATTTTGTATTAGATCTATACAAACATATGTCTCATGTGTATCAATTTCTAGTATACGCGTGTCCCTCCATTTTGAGGAATTCAATTCATTCATAAAGAGATACACCCTTCAATTACATATGTTGGCAACATTCATTGCCAATTCTTCTTCTTCTTTTTCTCTTCTTTCCTTTTGTCTTGTATCAAATTCAAGAAGTGTTCTTAAATCTACTTCTTATCTTCTTTCTTTGTAAGGTTCAGAGATGAATTTTTCTTAACTTTTTAAAAATAAAATGATAATAAGATATAATTTTTTCACCTTATTTTAAGAAAAAGCTACTTCTTGTCCTGTAAACTAAAAAATAATTTTTTTTATCCACATAATGTTAATTTATGAGTGCGCCACTACCTAGAGGAGATTCTCCAGCTCATTATACCTAAGATTGAAATGCTATGACGATTACTTGACCTTAAATTAGACTTTATATATTCCACGAAAGATAGAGTTTGGTAGAAAATGTAATTCTATTAAAACTAGCTTACTATCTGTGCGATATACAGGCGTTATATAAATTGTTTTTTATAAGTATATATATGTATTGTGTTTATTTTTGTGTATACATGTCTATACTTATATAATTATAGTCATATTTTTTGAAATGTAAAATTTATCAAATCAAATAACAAACATGAGTTTACATAAATGACAAATAATAGTATACATTGAATAAACAAATTTTATTACATCATCTAGTAGATTGAAATACAAAAGTTAGTGTTTGTGTTTCTTCCAATTATTTTCTTAAGTGCACCTTAGTGGAAAAAGGTTCATGAGAAGAGTGGAAAATACAAATTACTCTAAAACAGAAAATAGCACATAGACATATAGTAAATTTCATTGAAAAAAAGAAGAAGAAGATGCTAGTTAGTTGGAAAATAAACAATTTATATTAGTAGAACTATTTTAAAAGAATATACTTACATACTCTTTCTTGCAACCATAAAGATGGATAGATAGAGAGAGCACATGTGAATGCATGTTAGACAAATTATATAGTTCAAATTTAAATAAGTATCACTAAGACCATCTTCAACCGTAGTGTATAATTTTGGTTTGTGTAAAATTTACACGTTTTGTAAAAAAAAATGTTTCCAGCAGTCTTTTAAGAAACTTTGACACCTATAATTTGTGTAAAAAGGTAGTGTAAAATACAAATCCAATTTACACAATCACGTCAAATACTCAACTCGTATCTAGAAATAAATGGATTTGAAAAGTAAAGGAATAAATATAGGATAAGTTCCACTTTTGTATATCTAATCGGTAGTTTAATATTTACACAAAAGTCTAAAACAAACTGTTGGAATATAAAATGAATTGTTTATTATTTTTGTGTAAATTTATGCATGACGATTGAAAATGCTCTAATAGATTAAGATTAAAACTGCAAGGTAATAGGAGTTATAAACTAAATGGTCGTTAATTATTATTTATTTATTGTAAATCATTAATACAATTACATTTATAAATTATGACAACATGCACTTTCATCTTTACAATGAGTCAATGGGTTACAAAAGATATTGAAAATGATGCGAAGAATTAAAAATGAGTAATTACTTGAGTTGGTGTAATTATTATATTGGGAAGTAACTCAAGAATATTATATTAAAATAGTATATACTGATAAACATTTTATGTTAGAGTGACATATACTAAAAGCCATAGTTTTTTATTGGTTTGGATATGTTATAAACTTGTTTTTGTTATTTTAATGAGAATTTTTATGAGCAATAGTTGTATTATATTATTTATTTAAATATTGTGCATGTGTGTCTTTTATTCCATATAGTTAATAATTTGGTGTGTAGAGTATAGCTTACACACAGAAGATCATATCACCAGTACTTGTAGAATATAAGTTTAATGGTTCAAGGTCTTAGATGAAATTTGACACCCATCGGTAGAATTGTAGTACAAGGTTTAGTAGTATATCTTAACTACAATAAACGATATAGTTTAACTCGTTGTGATAGTATACTTTGTGTGTATTGAACATGACCAATTTGGGTTAATTATTTTTATACTGACTATATAAAACAATTTAAAATCCCATGGTTATTATGATTACTTATACTCTTAATCCTTGAAATAATTAATATACATATATATATATATATATGTAGTGTTTGTTGTTTTAACTCATTAAGAGTGAGATTCATTTATGCATCAATAATCTTTGTAAATTGGATGATGACACTATATGTTTGATAAATATTAATTATTGATGAAATTCATGTCTCGATATAGGGATTGATGATAGCTCCTTGAGAAGCTTGTAAGTTTTGATCATGTCAAACCCTGCAGGTTGATTATGTTAATCCGACATGTCAAATAAGTTAAGTGGTAGGCTTAAGGATTAAGAAGTCATTTAAACATACTTATCAGTAATTTAATTTAAATGACGGTTATAATCTTAACGTGGGGAGAATAATAAGTATTTAATAACAAGGAGCTTGAAATATAATTTTGAGATAAGGACGGGAGTGCAATTATAATTCTTTAGTGGTGCGAATTATAATTTATGGAAGAAATTAATTCATAATAGAATTATGGATTCAAACTTTCCATAGGAAGTCTAAACACTTATTTTTCCTTAAGGTCCCTATTGTAACCTTATATATACGCTGGCCTTATATCTTCTTTTGGCAACAATAATTCTCATGAGTTAGAGTTTGTTCTATCGAGAGAGTAGAAAAATCTTGATGATATCGTAGCTCACAGTCGGTGAAAGATTTGATGGCGGAAGGAATACGATAGAAGATCTTTAGATTTTTGGTAATCCAGTGGTAAATCAATCGTAATTTTTGAATCGCATCGTTGGAATCGGACTGATTTTTGGATATGTCGTTCGGAACGCAAGTTACTATTATTGCATAAAAATCAGGACGATCAGAAGTCATTTCAGTGGCAAAAATAATCGATTTTCGCAGCCCAGCTAAAATTGAAAAATCTGACCAGATCGCAATCTGATGTATTCAAACCCTAGTATCATCATATGGATCATTTACATGATCCACAAAGGTGAAACCCCTTTCTACTTATAGGGTTTTTCAAAATTATTTTATTCAATCTAAACGCAATATAAAAATATCTTATATTTATGTCTCCATCATTTTAGAGTTTATTAATTGTGCTATTAAATGTTTCCATTTTCTCTATATTATATGTATGTAATAGATATTAAGTATATATATAAATATGAAAAATGAAAGAGTTTAAAAAATAAGTAAATAAAAGTTTCATAGTAAAAAATATTTATTACTATAATTAACTATAATTATTACCCTTCCTCAATTTTACTATAATAATATTATTATAATAAATAATATAGATTATTAGGGAAATTAATAAGAGAGATGGTAGTAAGTGTGTTATTATTACAATAATTAATAAGAGATAGGGTATTACTTCCTTTGTAATACTATAATAACTAGATTATAACCCGTGCTTTGCACGAGCGATTTTATAAAAATTGTGTCTGTGCTAAAAATTATTACAAAAAAGAATTGTCAACTATAGTTTTACAAATAAATTAGAAATTTTACTGTCTTGTTTATAAAGTCGAAAAGAAATTCAAATTGATCTATAGTATAATAGTAAAAATAAATTATAATCAAAGTATAAAAAACAAATACCAATTTGTAAATTCTTAAGGTATGTGAGTTAAGATTAATAAAGAGAACAAATATTTCTTTTTATTAATAATCGAGTAGATTAACAAAGTTTGTTTATAAAAGAAAAAACAAAAAGAAAAAGAAAAAGAGATATTAACAATGTAGCTAATTAATTTGTACATTAATGATTGCCATGTGGCAATTCCAGAACAAATACTTCTCACTCCTTCCATTTTATATATAGAGTTAGGCTATAAAGAGGGATTCCCTCACTTTAACAAAAAGAAGGGATGACCATTTAGAGGGGTAAATCGATGAATTTTTTTATGAAAATTTGTAGGGATGATTTATATTATGAGTAGATCACCTCCACCAAATTTCAAAAAAAAAAATCAACCTATAAGTGGGTGAAATGATCATCAAAAATTTTAACGGTCGAAAATGTACATATATATCAATTTTTCAAACCACCCACTTTTAGGTTGAATTTTTCTATGAATTTTTGTGGAGATAATCTACTCCTTATATAGATCATTTTTACAAATTTTCATAAAACAATTCATCGATTTACCTCTCTAAATGGTCATCCCTTCTTTTTGTTAAAGTGAGGGAATCCCTCTTTATAGCCTAACTCTTTATATATATACTATTAAATTAGATTAGATTAGATAATAATATTATTATAATAAATAATATAAATTATTAGAGAAATTAATATAGCAATTAATAAGAGAAAGGTTATTACTTCATCTATAATACTATAATAGTATATGATATATGATTTAACCATAGTTCGTTGTGTTAGGATAGTAAAGGTAGTAATTTTTTTCATTTAACGCTTGAGTTTAATTTTCCAAAATATTTGAATAGAACTAAAATATTAGTATGTTTATATAGCTTATGGAAGTGAAGACTTTTTGTTCGGCCCAAACATACAATACTCTTTGACAAATATGTAAGATGGCGGATTTGGCTCCTTTAGAGTGAGCCTTATCACTCTTTTAATAGAGTTGCTTAAGTCTTGTCCTTAATTCATTTTAAACAAGTGGTTGAAATTTGTCATGTCACTAAATCAGAAAGCGAAACAAGTAAAAGAAACTATAATAAATTCAAGGGTGATTTTATTCATATCCGCCATTTCTTATAATTAATCTACCATTAATTTATGGAATTTTTGAACAAACTTTCACAATTTACCCTTTTAAAAATTAAGAAGTAAATCCACCAATTAAAATTAATTTATAATTATATTGTTTAGTTTTAATTTGATTCCTAACCAAAATCTACTTACATATTAATTTATTTCTTATTTTCCTTTAAAAGGTTTTTTAAAAACTTTTATTAAAAACACTAGATTAACTTATCAATAGTTTGATTGATGAAAATATAAACCTTAAAAATCATATTATTATAAGCATACAACAATAAAATATCTTTTGTAAAATAGATAATCGAACAATTTTTTGTAATACAAAGAAGATTCCATAATAAAATAGATTATCACGGCATTGGAAGCTGAAAGAATGAGAAATTAGTGTTGAGCATGGTTTATTTTTATCGTAATCCTCTAATAGAGCAGAGACTGAATATTCAGCGGTGTGTTCCTTGTAATTTTGTTTTCTTTATGAACTTATACTTGAAATTATATTCTTATTTGAAGCCTAGTAGAAAAACTTAATTTTGGTTACAATATTACACACCTTAGTAGAACCTAACTTAATAACTAATATCATATCCGAAACTAATATGTTATCTTGGAAAGATTTGTATAATAAGAAAATTGCCACATAATAATAATTGTATTCTTTTCGTTTCTTTTAAACTTACCATAACTAGTTGTATTTTTTTAGGACCTTGAGATATCCACCTCTAAAGAATTGTTTATTTTGGAAAAATTATTAGTGTTACAATCACTTAGAAGTGATGTCGATCATGTGCAGATGTAAGAAGTGGAAAATAGTAGATCTATCAGATGTATTTGTACTCATTTTTTTGTTACTGAAGAGGTGAATATTTGTTAAATCAAATTTAAGGGTATTCTTAAATGCCTCCACCTAAACATTCTTTTCACCCTATATGTATATGTATAATTCATACATATGTGTATAATCCAAGTGGCCTCTCTCTTTTTAATTTCATAAAATTGAACATGTATATGCATTGATATAATATATATATATATATATATATATATACATCTATTAATGTCATTGATGTCAATTACACTAATATGAGCACCGGAAATGTTCATATGGCCAAGCCTACATAAATTTCAACCCTTAGTATTAATTAAACAATATTCACGTAAAGTTTAAAATAATGGGTGGTGTTATTTACACCCCCCAAATATGTCATAAATACCCCGTCTAAAATTTAACTAAAAACACATTTTAATACCACCTTATTTGTCACAAACACCCCATTTATTACCTGATGTTAGGTGAGTGCTTAGTAACACACTCTTATGTAAGTTGAGTTTATGTAAGTGCACTCACCTCTCATTAGGTGGGATTTATTTGAAAAACACTCCAGTAATTTATTGCTTGATGTTAGGCGAGTTATTACAAACAAATTTTCTCCAAGTGGGGCGAGTGTGTTCATTTGCACTCACCTCTCATTAGGAGAGTCTTAGATGGTGTTAGTGATTAAAAATTTACCTTTGAGGAGTGTTTATGATAAAAAGGGTGTTTGTGATAGATATGGGGGGTGTAAATAACACCACTTAAAATAATACTAAACTTCAAAAACACCAACAAGTACAATTGTAAGTGTAGTTTTCCTTGCACACCTCCAACAAGCACTTGTATGTTTATTACTGTCTCGACTTGTCGAACCCAAAGCATGATATACATATAACAATAGTCTGGTATCCCATGAAAACTTTTGAACTTTGGTTAGATCTATTAAGACGTAAATAGTGACAAGGTGAGATGTCTTGCCACTTTTGTCTAGCATCAGAAGTATCGAAATAAAGTACATTAAGACGGCTTTGACATGGAAGTTTATGACTTTATCTCGGCATCGGTATCTTTACACTTTTCAGCAAATCTATCTTGTAAATCATTGAATTTTATAATATACCCTTTCGGACGTAAATCATTGAATTTTATAGTATACGTACCCTTTTGCCATGGAGCGATGTTTCATAGCTTCTGACTTTTGAAATCCCAGTCTCATTACTAACAATTTTATTGCATATTCCTTGTCCAAAGAATTTACATTAGTCAAAGCATATCGTTTTGCTAGTAAGCCTGTTATTTGCACAACGTCATCAGTGGTGATTGTGAGTTCACCACATGGCAAATGGAAAGTGTTTAATTTACTTTAATACATGTATTGCGTATAACTTGAGCGAAACCAAAAACAACTTTTTAAAAATTTTCATATTCTTTATCATATTTCCAGCTTTTTAAAGTTCCTTCACTCCAAATTAATTTTAGGGCCTAATACTACAATTTTATAAGATAGAATATCATTAATGATAAACCAATAAAAATGGGAAATAAAATTATAAAAAAGATTTAAATATTTACTTTGGTTTTCCATTTATCATGTGAAACACGTGTGTCAGAATATTTCAATACACTTGGATTTTGGGGACCACTTAGAATCGCACCAACATTTAATGACAAATAAGTAGAAACACATGCATTTGCATTTGAGGAATGACTTTGGTTCCGGATACAAAAGTATGCTGCCAAGATATTACATTTAATTAATTACTTCAAGATATATTTTACTAAAATTCCCCAAAATATAAATTCCATTTGAATTTTAAGTACATGAACACGTTCCTCTTGTTCATATGTTAGTTCCCTATCATGCTCAATTTGGTGATGTTGCTCATCAACATGGAGAGTTGGCGGTGTTAGTGGTTCGTCTTGCTTGTAACGCTCATGTGATTTAACATAATTTCTTGCTTCTAACTGTTCTTGATTTTTTGTGTTATGCACTTTCCTTTACAATTATTCTATAGATGTCCTTTTACGATAAGATACTCTTATTCTATAAGATTGTGACATGACATTTAAAATATAAGTACTAAATCATGAGAATAAAATGGGAAAAAAGAGATTAAGAAAAGTAGATTTAGTGTTGTGCACAATTTTATGCGTATTTTAGACCTCTTGCTTGTATTTGTTTGTTTGTTTTAGGTAATAAAAGCTATTATTTTATTTATTTTTAGTATATTGGTATAATTATAGAGTTATTGAAGAAAATATCAAAAAAGGGTTGAAATGAGTGAATAAAGTATTGAAGTCAAGTAGAAGCGAATCGAAGCACTCCCTAAACAAAAATTGTATTTAAGAAAGTTATGTAACAATTCGGTATTTTGAGCATATCTTTTTGCTTAGATCTCAGTTTTTTGCGTTCTTTAGATGGTTGGAAAGAAGATTCTAAAACCTACAACTTTCATGTTTTGAGTTTTCTCAGATTTGGAGGTTCATTTTACTGAAAACAGTTTCAAAGCTACTGTTAGTGCACAATGACAAAAATTAAGATGTGTAGCCTCAATTTAATTTCTTCCTCTTTACTCCTCTACAATCTAATCCTTATTTAACCTTTTCCATATTTTACTTATTAAAATTTAACTCTTCTCTTATTTATAGAATTATTTTTCATAAAAAAAAAACAATTCTTTAATTTTAACCTTTTACTCCCAACTCTCATTGTGTAACTCTTTTTGAGAGATTGTCTACGATTTTAGCAGACGTATCTTTCCTTGAGAGAAACATGGTGAGGGTTCCGAAAACTCCTAATTTTTGTTATGCGAAGCCTCGTTTCGGTTGTTTGTATTTTTAGAAGAACAAATAAATCTTTACGATAGAAGAACATAATGAGATTTCAAGTCTTGATTTTCGTGGTACGACATTAGGTGGTGAGATTATTTGTGTTTTTGGAAGAACAAATATTCTCTTCATTAAAGTTATATTTTAAAGGTTAAGAAGGGAAGAAATTTCACGTTCAAGTGTGTGGAGAGTTCTCTGTAGCTTGATGCAATTTGAAGTGTAGGATTTCGAATTTTGTCCATCTATTTTAGGAATTGGTTTTTACTTTTTATTTTTTTATTAAATTAGTTTGTAATTTTATTTTTTAATGTAGTTTTATTTTTCTTATTGTAATAAGTAAATTAGATCAATATAAATTCTAAACATTCATTCCTTGTGGATTCGATCCCTCATTTCCGCTATCTACGTTATTAATATAGTGTAGTAAAATAGGGGTTTCTGAATCTGTGCTTTTCTTGTAATAGAAAAATTGTTCTTTCATTTAAGCAACCTATATCAAAATTATTGTACGTACAATTTGGTAAAACATTTTCCTTGTTCTAGATAAAGCATCCAAGTAAGGGTATCTTGTTAGTAGGCAATCATTGTGTACAAAAGATAAAATTGGGGTCCATAGATTGTTGTCATCTAGTATATGCACATTGTGATGTTTTGGATTCTTTCTTTAATATGAAATTTATATTTAAAGAACTACCCCACAAAAAAAAAACATATTCCAATTTAAGTAAATGACAAATTTTCTTGAATCATATCTTCAAATGGATTTTGTGTGATAAAAAGACAAAAAAACAATTATGGATTGAAGATAATAATAAGTACTACAGATGATATTAAGCTGACCAACCATCTCTATACATCTCAGGCTTATAATTGAGGTTCCTGTGCTGCGGTAATATTATTCAAATGTAACAATAGTACACAGGAAGTGGCTTAGTGTAATCATTCATAACTTATTACCTAATTATTTGGTTATTTATTTCCATTTGGTGTGCTTTTTGATGGTTGAAGATTATATCACCAGTCATTTATTTATACAAATGATATGTAATTGGCAGTTGTGTATTTATCAAGTCAGTATCAAATGCCTGCCATAATATGCTTTCTTTTTCAGCTTGTGAAAATTTAGATATTTTTGTTTAAATTTCAAACTGGAATATCTCACAGCAATTAAGTAACATTTTACTTCTAATATACTTAGCTTAGTATGTGAAAAAATACTTAAATTTGATGAACCAAAAATTAAAAATAAATCACAAATAACAATCTTTTTAACAATTGGAGATCTGGATAAGAAATTTGAAGCAATATAATAACAAATGTAGTCTATATCAAAAAACTTGCAAGAAGAATTAAGAACATTAAATCTAACATTTTCAAGAAGTTGAATCAATCATTGAAACGAATACATAAGGTTTACTAAAAAACTATTGGTCTGTTATAGGGTTTAAGAAACAAACCAATGAAGAAAACAAGCATAAGACAAGAATTTCCTTAAAAGTAACTCATTTTTCGGCAGTGAGTAAAGATAAGAAGTTGCGCCGGAAAAGGTCGTGCTAGAAATTGTTTGCCGAAAATAGAGAGCTTGAAGATGAAGTGACGGAGGAGGATTGCTGTTTGCTTTTTTACTTTTCACATTTCTTAACCTTAGTTTTACTTTTAACCTTCTTATAATTTTTATTTACTTATGTTAACATATATAATATATATTTGTTAGTTGCGATCTATATAATTACCATTTATAAGAGTTGACTATCAATTTCTCCTTTTTATATAATCTTAATATGGTATCAAAAGAGTAAGATCCTCTCATCCTTCCGCTTTATCGTTGACGAGCGATTATATATATTGTCGCTCGCTGAACCATAGCCAACTGTCGCTCATTGCTCTCTTTACCTTTTATTCTTGGTTTTGTTTTTAATCCATTTTTATTTCATTCTTAACTCTTTCTTTTGTTCTTCATATTGTTCTTGATTCAACTCATCTAACCACCATCTCACCAAAACTACATCAATACCCATTACCATTAGTACCTTAAACAAACCCCCTTAAACAAACCCCCTGTCATTTCATGATCTCATAAACTTTAATCCAAAACCTTAAGCCAAATTCACTGCTTTTCTTCTTAATCCATTGTCAAAACCTATCCATCAACATTCAACCCCAAAAACATATACCCATTTTTTATTTAGATCTCAAACCTTTTATCCAAAAAAAAAAATTTCCCTTTTTTTTTTTTTCTTTTTCCATCATCTATTTTCAAATTCAAGTTGGCCTCTTCGTACCACCTTAAGTTTGAGGGGGGAGTAAACATATATACATCCGGACTACCAAAGCCGACATCTTCACTGTGCCAGACAATCAAAGTCGGACCTCCTAAGCCTGTGTTAGACCTCCTTACCTGTGTCGGATAACCAGAGTTGGACCTCCATCATGTCGGACCTCAGCCATACCATATCTTGCCCCGAATGTCAATCATATCAAACCTCAGCCGTGTCGGACCTCACCCCATGCATCAATTATGAGTGCCAGACCTCACCCTGATCGGCAACCACGATGTGTCGAATCTCGCCCTGGTGGCAAACGTGCCGGACAATTAACAACCATGTTGAACAATCAGATTTGGATCACTTTCTTGCTGAATAATCTTCACCCTGCAATTATTTACTCTCAAGACATACTTTTCAAACTCAAGTTGGTTTATTACCATCTTTGAGTTTGAGGGGAAGATGTTAACATATATAATATATATTTGCTAGTTGTCATTTATAAGAATTTACTATCAATTTCTAAATCTTTAGGTTAATTAGGTTTCTTATATTTTGCTTATTCGTATTATTCTCATAACTCTATATAAAGGGTCTCCATTGCAATAGTTTTAATGCAATCAATTCAATAATATTTCTCTTTTTTCTATAATCTTAACAACTTTTTTTTTTTGAATGAAAGCATGAAGTATTATTAGAAAAAGGAAAAGAAATACAAAGAGTTGAAACAAGAATTAACAAAACCTATACATTGGCAGTCCAAGCCTATCCTTGGACTTATTAAAGTAGATGTACTTATTAATTTAGTTAATATTTTCATATTTTCATATTAAATTATTAATAAAATAATATTTATAAAATTAAATTAATAATATTTTTTGTAAACCTATCTATGTTTGTGAATTAATTTAATAGATAATGCAAATTACTTAACAATGTGAATTAACTACAAAAAATTGTAAAAATGAATAAAAACACCTAAATTCAAATTCTATTTAGGGTCATTTGTACTTTGGCACCCAAAGTTTATATCGAAACTGAGTTTGACACCCAAAATTTTATTTTATTGTACTTTGGCACCCATTTCTAACAGTTCCATTAGGTCAATAAATTTGACTGTTAGGTCAATTTTTATTGAGCCAAACTGTCCAAATTACCCTTGAATGCACACCAACAATTACAATCCCCCTCCCTTCACCTTTCCCATTCAAACCCTAACTAATTTCTCACTTTATTTTCCTTCTTCAAAATTTTCTCCCCACCAAAGAATATAAAGCTTTAATTAGCACACTGGGTCTCCAATCCATCATAATCAGCAAGAGGATCTTAATAATCTCTGAACAATGGAAGCACACCGCCTTTCGTAACTCGTTCCATCCAGTGGCGTTCTGGAGTGAGCTATCGACGCTAACGGTGAAAGCGTCATTGATACGCACGACGGAAGAGGCAGGCCGTTGTGCGTCTTGGTGGGAAGAAGAAAGATATTTGTGCAAAGTTAGTATTGTATGCACATAATTTTGGGCACTTGCATATATATATATATATATATATATAACTTGAAGGAATAAATAGATCAGCTTGTTTTGATGCAAAATAATTAATTTAGTGTAGTTGGCGGTGGGTTTGCGGGCGCCGGACCTGCTATCGGAGGTTTCTCCGTCGTCGTTAACTTCCAATGTATTTGATTAAGAAAGCTGTCTATTTGGATAAAAGGAAAATTGGAGAGAAAATTTTGAAGAAGGAAAATAAAGTGAGAAATTAGTTAGGGTTTGAATGGGAAAGGTGAAAGGAGGGGGATTGTAATTGTTGGTGTGCATTCAAGGGTAATTTAGACAGTTTGGCTCATTAAAAATTTGACCTAACAGTCAAGCTTGTTGACCTAACGAAATTGTTAAAAATGGGTGCCAAAGTACAATAAAATAAAATTATGAGGTATCAAATTCAGTTTCGATATAAACTTTGAGTGCCAAAGTACAAATGACCCTTCTATTTATTTGAACTATGATGTTTTTTGTCCGAACGCTTTTTTTCTTTATTTGCAACGGGTTCTTAGTTCTAGAAACTTATATACCGACAGACCCACAGAAAGAGAATGGGGTTAATTGACAGCAGAAGACGCAAAGGGTTAGAGACATTGTTAAGTACTCTAGGGAGGTTGGAAAGAAGGATTTATTTTTTTTAACAAAAAGAAAAAATAATTATTTAGAGAGATAATTAGATAGAAATTTTTAAAGAGATGATTTATATTATATGTAAATCACATATACCAAATTTTATAAAAATAATTCAACCTAGAAATAGGGTGAGATGATTATCAAAAAATTTAACGGCAAAAAATATACTTATATATTAACTTTTCAAAGCACTACTTTCAAGTTGAATATTTTTATGAATTTTTGTGGATCTGATCTACTCACTATATAAATTATTTTAATTTTTTTATTTTTTAAAAGTTTATCAATTTACTCCTCTAAATAATTATCCCTTATTTTTATTAAAGTGAAAGAATTCTTTTTTATAACCTCTCTCATATTCTAATTTTCTAAATTGACCGCAGTTTTGCCTTTGATTTAAGTGGGATGGATAGATAGATAGCAAAATCTCAACCGCTTATTTAAAATGAAATGACTAGATTTAGGCAATCCTATCTGTAGAGTGATGGGGCTCACTCTGGAAAAAGCGATGGCACCCTTATTTTTTTGAAAATATAAAAATGTATTAAAATTTGAGATAATGGGTTATAAGATCTCGCTCCGTAATGTGTTGTAACTCTAAGGACGGATTCATGTTTAATAAAGAGAAGTAGTACTAATTTCATAATTTGGTTTTACAATAAGGACACTTTTCATAATATTAATTTATTTTAAGGAAAATGATAAATGTTGATGTACAAAACTACCCTACTATATCATTTATTCTAATTATACAAAAAAACATATTATTCTCTCTTATATACACATAGTTTAGAGAGAGAAAACAAAAAATAAGAGAAAAGAGAAGTTGTCTCACCACCACCACCACCACCACCACCACCTTACTCTCCAATCGTATCTCCGAGAGGATCATCGTTCTCATCATCATCATCATCATCATCATCATCTTCTTCTTCTTCTTCTTATTCTTTTTTTCTAGATCTACAATAGTAAAACATATATAACTTTTGATCAAACCGTTGGATTTGGCTATTTTTGGATATGTTGTTCGGAAGACAAAGTTACTTTATTGCGCGAAAAATTAAGACGATCAGAAGTCGTTTTGCTATCGAAATCGATCAATTTTGACAGCCCAGCGGGATTTGAAAAAAAAATGATTGTAACTCTTTTTTTTTTTATTTTTTTACAAACCCTACGTCGATCCATATCTATATACATATAAATAAATTGAGTGGATGTTGATCTCATCAATTTTGTTGTTCTCTATTTTGTAATGGTTCTAAAATTATTTTAGCACCTTTTGATTTGTTGTTCAAGTGATGTTATCTTATGGTTGTTATTCAGAAGGTGCTAAATGCATTTAGCACCTTCTGGTTGTTGTCTAGATGGTGCTAAATGCATGTAGCACCCTTTGGTTACTGTCCAGATGGTGCTAAATACATTTAGCACCTTCTGGTTGTGGTGCTTAATGTATTTAGCACCTTCTGGTTTCTGTCCAGAGGGTGCTAAATGCATTTAGTACCTTCTGGTTGCTCTCTAGAGGGTGCTAAATGCATTTAGTACTTTTTGGTTGTGGCGCTAAATGCATTTAGCACCTTATTGTTGTTCTGCGGGTGCTAAATGCATTTAGCACCCTCTGGTTGCTGTCCAGGGGGTGCTAAATGCATTTAGCACCCTTGATTGCTGTCCAGCGGGTGCTAAATGCATTTAGCACCTTCTGGTTGTGGTGCTAATGCATTTAGCACCCTCTGGTTGCTGTCCAGGGGGTGCTAAACGCATTTGCACCTTCTGGTGCTGTCAGAAGGTGCTAAATGTATTTAGCAATTTTGGTACTTTTTGGTTGTAGTGCTAAATGCATTTAGCACCCTTTGTTGCTGTGCAGGGGATGCTAAATGTATTTAGCCCTTCTGGTTGCTGTTGGTGTTAAAAGACGATTTATAAGGAAGGGGTATTAGTGTTTTTTTTATATAGTGTCCTTAATTTACATAGCTAATTTTTAAATGTCCTTTATAATTATATTATTATTATAATGAGCCCTTATACCTAATTGCCTCTTAAAATTTAAAATGCAGATTTACGCCCCTTTAATAAATTAATGGGTGTGTTTAATCTACATGCAAGAGAGTGTGTATATGTATATTACATATATAGCTTTGTATGTGTGCCTTGAAGTTGCAGTTTCATATAGTTTTGGTTCTGAATTCTCTGGAATTTAACTTTTGCAATTATAATTCAAAAAATTTGGGTGCCATAATAACAATTTGAAACTCAGTTTTTGATCCAAAATTCCAATGCCAATTTCAAGTTTTGGAACTGAGGTTTTCAAGCACACTATAAATAATTTAATTACATTTTTCTTTTACATGGATAGGCTTGGGTGGCCGGATTAGTAAAACGTTATTTTCTTTCTTTCTTATAATATATATATATATATATATATATATTTTACTGAGTGGAGCCTAATTGGTCTATTGCTAAGTTTGCTGTTTTATTTTAAAAACCAATAAATAATAGAAGATATTATTGCTAATCAATAGTTTCTTGCCAAAATAATTTCATCTCAGTTTAAAAGTATCAAAGATGAGATAATTTTGACCGGCAAAGAATTATGGAGTATTACTTTAGCAATAGTAATTAGTAACTAAACAAGTGTTGGGTGATTTTAACAAGATTTGGAAGTTTATCCACATTTTAGTTAATCCACATTTTCTATTTTATTTATTTATTCACGTAGTGGGATAAACTTACAAAAAATAAGAAATTTTGATATTTTAAATATGATATCAACAAATATGGTTTTCTAAAACTGCCCTCATATTCTATATATGAAAACGTAATTCTATTTTTCATTTGATGCACTTGTTTCAGTCTTCTGTTGTACTTGCTTTAACATGTCTTTGAGAATTTAGAAAAATATGTAGATTTAATTCATTTTTATGAATACAATGAATTTATTTTACATGTTTCTCACATGGCATTCATGTGCTTTAGTTTTGTAAAGAGCTATGTGGCTGATTTGGTTTTGTGCTTTACTTGCAGAAAATTATTTTCCCCAACATATATATGTGTATATACTTTTATTGGTTGATTTATTGGCTAATGTGGGTTGTAGGGAATGAAGGAAAATTGATTTTGTTGATTGAAAGGATCTGCATAGTTACCCAAAGCGATCTATAGGATTGAAAATTGGTCTTCCCAATCTTAAATGTAAAAAGTTACAATTTCTTATTTCTTATTTATAAATTTCAGGAAGTTTAATTTTCCTTTTTGATTAAAAAAAATGTGTATATAGTTATATGAGTGAGGTTCAAGAAATAACTCTTTTAACTAAATAATAGACTTTCCTTTTTGAGGGGTAAATAATTGAATTTTTTAATGAAATTTAGTAGGGATGATCTTCATAATGAGTATATCAATTCCACCAAATTTCTTTAAAAAAATAAAATAAAAATAATTAGTAAGCAGGTAAGCTAAAGATTGATATATATATTAGTGTATTTTGACAATTGAAATTTTAAATTTTTAGATCACTCACTTCCTGGTTGAATTTTTTAACTAAAATTTGTTGGAGGTAGTCTACTCATCAATGGATATCTTAATCCACCAAATTTCATTTAAAAAATCTATTCATTTACCCACTAAAAAAGGATAAGTTAATTCTTTAGTTGAAAGAAGGAAGTCCTTTCTAGAACTTGCCTCATAGTTATATTTGAAATCTATCAAGGGCATCCATTATCCACCTTTTAGAAACCCATTATCCAATTTCTTTTAAAAAATTTATGTTTGAAAGAGCCAATGGAGATGGAATGGTGATTCATGACTTACTTAAGAGAAGCTAGGTAACATATAGGGTGAGGTGATAGAACAATTTTTAAAAAATTTGTATTATTGTTTATTCTTTGCCATATACACATACATATATATCATATATTTATCTAATGTAGAAGATGAGGGTGTTTTGGAACTTTTGGATTTCAATAATTATTATAGTAATAAAGTTTTTGGCGGATAAACTTATTATTTTTTTTTTTTTTAAAGATAAATATATAATAGTCAACTATCTCTTTTTTAAAGTGGATATACTTAAAGATTAGGTGGATAGAAATAAAATCACCCTTAATTTTTGCATTGATACTTATGCAAGCTCTATTATGCAAACTCAAGTTGGCCTCCATTTACTGCTTTGAGTTTGAGGGGAAATTTTAGAATATAGTTGCTAACATTTATAATTGATACCTTATTTCTCACACATTCCTAATTCTCTACACATTCTTTATTTCTCTATTTTACCTTATTAAATAGTTCTTACCTTATTTTTCTCTTATGTAATTTTTTTATATAAGGGCCTTTTTATTGTCATATTAAAACACAATTATAAATAAAATATGATATGATATTATAAAATTGTACTTCTTGAAGGGACCATCTACGGTCTCGACAGGACCAATAATTGACCCGCAAACTATGGACACATGAAGCTGCAGGTGCTAAAAGATAAGTAGAAAGAAAAAGGCAAAAAAGAAAAAGAGGCCCAATATGGAGCAATAACAGTGTAGTATTGTTTTTGGACCAAAAAATCTGGTTGCAAATTAAAGAGATCTAATCCCTTTTCTAATACCAAGCCCTTATTAATGTTCGCTAACAGAACAAGAGTTGGTTGATGCTAAAAATGAGAGTCGGATTGTACACTTTGTGCTCACTTCATCTCAGGAATCTTATCACGCGCCCACAAACAACAAAAGTCACATAAAATTTTCTACTTCCACTACCACTACGACAGCCACATCCGCGTATGATGTTTTGTTCTTTTAAGGTACAAACAAACGTCAGCTCATCATAAAGAGAGATAAATAAGTCTGTACTATTACTACTACATGATAGAAATGAAGGATAGAGAGTGGGTTTAGTTGTTGATTTTTAATTGGATACGGGTACTGAAAGTTTCCCAAGTTATGGTCTTCTCTATGTACTGGATATTGGAGGGATCGAAAGGGCCTTTAATTCTGTCAATCGACTTTATTATTGCTCTTGCTGGCACGATGCTTCTTGATGGATCTGCTGAAGTTCTGTAGCTCAAACTTGACGAAAATCCCTATATATTTCATTTCATCAAAAATTTGACAATTGCTGAGCAACCCTTCAAAATTTAAGAAAGAAGAAAATATATATATATATATGTCGGAGGACAAAGTTATTTACCTACGTTATTTACATAAATTCATCAATAAAATTTAGTTTCCGAACAGCAGATCCAAAGCCGTGTTTTTTAAGTTGAAATTTATTCTATCACATATTACTTTAATAAAAGAAATTGACAATACTTATGGTTATACCAGTAAAAATTATACATGGGCTTTACTGTCAAACTTATTCTTAGAAATCTATACCATGGTCGGCCTACAGTCTAGAATCCTTAGGCTTATTTTCATTATAGAAGATATATTATCGAGTCGAGCAAGATATTTTCATATGACAGCCGACCACCGTTTAATTATCACAGTTACCCGATCAAGGTATGTAATCTCAATAGCAACAGATCAATTGTGGCCGGCCAACATATATGATTAAGCTGAGTTGGAGGATAAATGATGGAAAATAACCACTTATATAAGTGTAAATAGAGTTATGGACAGTTGTTATCTCGAAGTAGGCCAAAGTTTACTATTTATATTAATTTCCATATCCCACCAACTTTAACATAGCCCGATCCTATACATATAAATAGGAAGGGAATACTAACAACTAATTAATTATCTCCTTTCTACACTCACTCTCACACATTCTCCTTCTTCTTCTAGTAACGCCTTAATTTCATTGAAATTGAATTATCTCTTTGAACTCTTAAGCTAATATATTCAACACACACCAGGGAGAATGTACAACCGGATTGAGAATTAAAGCCACCGGAGGAATTTACCCTTAAACAAATATAATCTTCCTTAAATCTTGTGTTTATTGCTTTATTACTGGTTATTACTGTTCATCTCAATCTTCTAGTTGTTAATCAATTTTATTGGGATGATTCTCTCAAAATTGGATTTGGTTAACTTTTAGCCACCCATAGTCTCATTTGGTTACGTAAATTATCTAATTTATTTCATTGTAAATTAACATATTGTAAATTGTTTCATTTTAAAAAAAATTGTGATGTGATTTTTTTTTGCATAAACTTGTATGATAATTATACGTTATATATGTAATTTCAACTGTATATTTACGTTTCTTGTTTAATGTATTAGATATTAACTTAAGTTTATGACTTTATATACTAGTTCATTTTTATAACCAAATGCTCAACTTAGATAATTTACGAATTAAGCAATTTAAATTGTCTAATTCATAAATTGGAGAACAACCAAACAGACTTAGTGAATAAATTGATTTAACCAGAGGCTTAATTATGTAGAGGCAATGGATTAAAAAGGCTCCGTTCATAATTTATTTTTTTAAGGAAAGACACATTTTTTATTTCATTTCAAAATAAGTACAATCCTTTTTCTTTAACTAAAAATCATTATACTATTTTTTTTTCTAAAAATAAAATAAAATTAATCACCCTCTTCCACCATCCCCCACTGCTATAACTATGACAATAGTTACCAGAAATATCACTGGAGCTCTGGTGACCACTACCAGAGTGTCAATACCTAATCGGAGTTCTAACACAGGTACTACATATATGTATTTGCATTAAATCAATAAGCTACTAATAATATAAATTTTAATGCAAATATGTTTTAGCTTTAAATTCGTTAGCAACTAATGATATGGATTTTAATGAAAATCTATTTTTGTCCTAAATCTGTAAACAACATAAAATATAAAATTTAGTAGAAATCTATTTTTTTCACTAAATTTGCATGCAATTACAAATGCAAATTTAAGTGCAAATTTGTTTTTACACTGTATAGAAATTCTTGCCAAACCTTCGATAAGTAGGTCGGAGTTTCGACAATAGTCATTAGAACTTTAGCAGTGACACCGAAGCTCCAGTAGGTAGTGGTGTAAAAGGTTGTTGGTAAGATTTAGCGACCATCAATAGTATAATAAATAAATAAATAATTGTAGTATATAATTGAACATTCAAAAAAACAATTTTATCCTTTTAGTGGGCAAAAATTGAAAATTGTGGAGGATGTCCTCCATGTAATATCTAATAGGATGGTAAAATTGATATAAATATAATTATAGAAAAGATGCTTACAATCTATTTTCTCTAACACGTTTCTAAACAAAATATCTTTAATAATTCTTACCTAATGAGTAAATTACACCTAAGGCCACTAAACTATTGAGGTTTTTTTTTTTTAATTTATCCACTTAACTATGCAGTTGTTTCAATTTACCAATTAAACAATTAATTGTTTCGATTTACCAACTAGATTATTCAGTTGTTCCACTTTACCCACTAAACTATTAATCATTTTGATTTGCATACTCATTTATTTATTTGTTTCAATTAATCCATTAGCTTCGTCAAAATTTGTTTAAAATGTTGACATAATTGGACATGTGTGGTTCACATTTAGGGTGCTAGAAGACTGATTTTTCCTCCCACGTGAACCACACATGTCCAACTTTGCCAATGTTTTAAATGGATTCTAACATAATTAATGGGTAAATTAAAACAATAGTAAGGAACCCAAATAAGCATTAAACTTTGGATTAATACCGTCATCAAACTTTAAACGAATCACTTTAACCTTCTAATTTTAGAGCGAATACCACTTTGTCCTTTTTATCCAATTTGGCTGTTAAACTGGATAGAATGAAGCCATATGTGAAGCCCATGATTGACTTCATTTAAGTTTATTTTGGTCATTTTTGTCATAAAATAGTCTAAGTTACTCAGTTTTATACATTATTTAATTTTGGTGAAAATTATTAGAGGAAATGAGTGTTTTGTTGCAGAAAAATGATGTCTAATATAGTGGTTATAACAAAACAATTAATAATACAGTGAGTAAATTGAAACGATTAATAATATAGTGGGTAAATCAAAACAAATGAATAATTTAGTGGATAAATCAAAACAACTAATAGTTTAATAAGTAAATTAAAATAATTAAATTGTTCAGTAAATGAATTGAAGCAATTAATAGTTTAATGAGTAAATTAAAACAATTCAATAATTTATTAGCCTACGGGACATTTAACTCTATCCGATCCAATAAAAAATACTAAAATAAAAAATAAAATAATTCCAGAAATTTGTTATTTTACAAGGTGTCAAATCACAAAACTCAGCCTGCAGGGCCAAGTGGCCAACCCATTAGGATTAAAATATCTTTAAGACGGATGAAAGTTTGTTAAACAATTGAAACCAATTGATCCAACAACACTAGCACATAGTAAGTGCAATCCAAACAATCAAAAAATTCGTAGGGTCTTTTACCTATTGGGGATTAACGTGGCATGTCGACCTTGCGTGTGAATGGAAAGTGGACACAACCATTTGTTGGTGGAGCACCACGTGGACATTTGCCACGTACACTGCACATGATTCTGTCCAACCCATTTTCCTTCATCCTCACAAGGCTGCTGGCTAGTAAACATACGCTTTCTACTTCTTTCACTCCTTTTAATCTCAATTTATCGTTCACAAATTAATTAGCTACAACTAGCGTGCTGTATATATATACATTATCTGCAATACTTATGGGATGTAATTTTTTAATTTTCACATTTTAAGTAAAAGGAAGATTAGTTCCCATTCTTGCTATATAAATATATTTCAAAGAGGAAGATGAAGCAACGAACTCACATAATATATTAATTATAATATTTTATGATGTATATCGATACTACAATTGTTAAATATTACTCTTACAACCCAGTAACTTATACATGTCGAATCTCTACCTTTTGTTTTGTGTATTCTTTCTAATGATATTTATATTTAGTTAGGCTATACTACAAGAAAAAAGGCTTATTATGTCATTTTTTAAGTGACATTTATCGCTATATATGTCATTTTTTTACGACTCATAAAACGACATAATTGCGGGTGTTATATATGTTCGAAAAACTGACATAAATGTAACCTTAAGTATGACGATTCCACACAAAAGCGTCATATTTTTTTAAAATATTATTATATTATATATTATACGTTTTACACAAAATAAAAAATATATTTTATTATTTCTTAATTTCTTTTCCGTTGTTTTTCTTTCTTCCTTTTTCAAATTGCACAATTAATTATCCATTTTTTAAGTGTTGTGGAGGGGATTCGAACCTTGGTACTCAGGGTTGTAACACTGCTGTTCTACCAGTTAGGCTAAGACACTTATATGATAAAATTCTTTATTTAAAGTATAAGATGTACCATTCCGTTATATAATTTAACAAATATATCTCCGCCGTTATTTATGAACATATAAAACCAAACATTTATATTCCCAACGTCCACAAATGAATTAATCTCACATCTAGCAACAAAAAATATATTTAATTTCAACAAACAGCACTCAAAATCACCAACCCAAGTATAATATTGCATATTTTTGTGGAAATTAAATGTCTTCCATGTATAGTAATTGTGTGTTGTATTTAGGACTTTTGATTTTATTACGGTTTTAGGAAAATTCTAAATTGTTTAGGATTTCAAAAGGTTGCACATGCATTTCAGATTTTGTATAGGAATTCAAAATAAGTTTTATTATGTCGCTTTTTAAAATGACCATCATATATTAATATAAGTAAGTAAGCCCCTTAAAAACCGACATATTTGGTTCGTATTAATGTCGATTGCTGTAAAACTGACATAATAACTATATACTTCTAAAAAATGTCATAAGGTGCATGAATTATAATGAGTTTATTGTGTGCTTTACATAATAATTGTCATATATTGTCATAAATAAATATGTCACTTAAAAACTGACATAATTATTCATTATTTATGTCGGTTTCAACTAAACTGATACAATAGCTATAAACTCTTAAAAAGTGACACAAATGTGGCACTATTTAAACTTTTATGTCATTCTTGACTTGACCAACATATTTTAAATAATAAAAGTGACATATTAAGCCCTTTTTCTTGTAGTGCTATTTGGCTCCGTTTTGAACAATTTTTTTTTTTTTTTGATAAAAATTATATTTTTTAAATACAATGTTATCCGATGTCATGTTTAAATATTAAAATAAAAAATAAAGTTCCAATCATGTTACTCATATGATGTTAAAAAAACACTATAACTTGTGTCTTCTTATTTCTTGTTTTATTGTATTACACTATTACGTCTGCAAAAGAGGTAATCGCCAATAATTTTATATATCACAATTGTTAATTTATAATGCTAGTTGGCATGTAAATCAGGAGGAGAGGAGTGACGGTTCTTAACTAAAAAGGAAAAAAGAAAAGGAAAAAGAGATGCATATGGGCACCTAAAAAACTCTAAAAGCGCAAATTGCCTTTCCTCTGTATTAATAATTTTTATTAGAGGAATAAAAAAAAAGAGATAAAAAAGAAAAGAAAAAGTGCATAATCTTCTTGACGCACAAATAGATCCCACAACGAGTCGATTTGAGTTGGTTTTGTATCATGTCTTATGAATGAGGATAAATTTTGCCTTGAACATGACTTGACAAGCTTTCGGATGATATTTGGGTGATATTTTTAGAATTCTTATACGATTTGTTACGTTATTGAGTGATCTGACAAAACTCATTTGTAGCCTTTAAGAAGATAAGCATTAGAAAAAAATAAATAAAATAAAAGAATTCTAAAAAACTTTGCACTAAAAACAAGATGGATAAAGAACTAAATTTACTTAAAAATAAATAAAATTTAGGGATAAATATTTATAAGTCATAAAACTTTATTAAATATCTAACAAGATTTTACTTTTTTTGAACATTTGAATTGTTTAAGTGGTTTAACGGGTTATCCGAATTCATTAAGGGTCAACTCGTAACCAATTTGTTGTCATTTTGTGTTTGACAGGTGAACCCGATAACTACTCGAATTTGTTAAAGGTCAACTCATTAACTTATAATTTTGTCTCGATTGGTATCGTGTTATTGTGTAATATATGAATGTGTGATTTTGCCCGGTCTATGTATCAGCAATTAGTGAGTTTGCGCAACATACACGCGCACACACACATATATATATATATGGATAATATAAGCAATAGTAGTAGAGCGTGAGGCATATATAGCAGAAGGGCGTCTAGCTATTTTACCATGAAACCATATTCAGAAAAACTAACCTTGAAGATGAGAATTTGTACTTCCTCTTCATCCACCATTGCCTTGACCAAAAGTGCCTCTTCCTTAGCAGACTGACTATAAAGTTCCAACATTCCTATTTCCTCATTGTGCCCATATTCTTCTTCATCTTCATTATCATCCTCATCCTCATCCTCTTCATATCTCACTCTCCTCCTAGCACAACAAAAAGTGTGCGAAAATTGATTGCAGCTACACAGTTTGAGACCTTTAATGGAGGAGGAAATGCACAGAGCTGTTGTGTGGATTTGATAGGTATTTACATTATTATTGGAAGAATTTAGAGGTAATAATGTTAGAGGACATGAAATTAGTAGTTCAGCAGATGCACTACCTAAATTCTTCAACATCTGTTTTTCAACAAAAAGAGTCTCAAAAATTCATGTAAGAGATGCGGAAATTATTGGTAAGATAAGGTTCACAGAGGCCACTAAATTCTAGTAGGGCCATACCCATATTTGGTATAAAAATTACCTAACTACATTTATTTGGGCTAAGAGCTTCAAGCCCCAACAAAACAGTCGCATCTATATCAATATATTTCCTTTTTCTTTTCTCCGAAAAACACTAATAAGTTTTACTTATTACTTTTATCATAAGTTTATGTCTTTTAAAGAAATTTCCAAATTTTTTTTGAGGAGACACAAATCAACATAAATATTTCAAACTAGAAAAAATTGTGCCATTACTTGTATATGCAAAAGTTGAAAAAATATCGGGTATCAACTGGATTGGTCATGTTATATGACGATGAAAACGTTACGATTACGTCAATAACTCTTTTGTTGATATCTAGGCCCGTTTTATGCAAAAGAATTCAAGCCCTTCACAAACACCGGCAAATATATGGGGACTTGGCTACTGTCCGATACATTTTTTTGTTCAATTGGTGTCCACTTTATGGGTTTAATAGAAGAACTTTTTATAAGTTTTGTCAAAGATGATCCCTATATTAAGTAGATCATTTATACAAAATTTTAATAAGAAATTCAAAGAGGAAATGGGTGTAGTAAAAATTTGATACATTTGTTCATTTTATGTCCATTGAAATTTTAAATGATCATCTCAATTATTGATAATTAAATCTTTTGATTAAATTTTATGGAAAACATTTACTTATATAATGATCATTTTTACTATGTTTCATGAGAAAATTTATTTGTTTAGTTCAAAATTAACCTTAGTAAGGATAATTGAACCAAAGGTGTAATGGAGATTGAAGAGGAGACAAGTCCAAAGGAGCTGATGCCCCTTCTAAATTTTTGGGAACATTATTAATAATATTGTTATTATTGTCGATAAAATATTTCATGCTAATTAAATCCATAGTAAATTAGTTTTACAAATAATAATATAATTGTATTTTGTCATTGTGGAAAGACGCGAGCCAAAATTTGTTTTTTATCCCCTAACTCAAAATTCTAGATCTACGGGTATTTACAAATATAATTCTTGATAATAAATCTATCACACCACTTTATCGTTATAACTGTCATTATAAATATTTTCTGCAACAAACAAAAAGATTAATTAATTCACAGAACAATTATGGCAAAAGCATGACATAAACAAATTAATTTATATAACAATTAAGGCAAAAGCATGACATAAACGTGTTATAACACAATGTAAAAGTACGCAATGAATAAATAAATTTTCTAACAAAATATTGATGTTAATATAGAATTTTTTTTTCTAACAAACTTACTTCATTACTACGGGAAGGGTGATTAAAGTTGCACTCGTTCAAGTTTACTATTAAAATAAGCTACATACTCAAACGTTAAAAGAAGAAAAGGATAAACTTACGGGTTAAATTAACGCAAATGTAGCTCAAACACTATATTACTAAAAATAATATAAATGAAATAAACGTGGGATGTATGATAAATACGTAGAAATATAATTGAGTGCAATTTAAGTAGTATTATAATTATGAATAAAAATAAAACTAAAGGAAAATAGGATTAGTTATAAATAGGAGTAAGTAGGGGATAAATAAGTAATGTTTGATTACTAAATTAGAGAGTATCCTAAACACATTAAATTTTCTTTCTTTAGTATCGATGTTGCAAATAGGGAAAGCTTTGAGGTTGTTTTCTCTGTGTCTTCTCTATCCTTCCATAAAAACGCAATTCGCCCCTTTACTCTCTCCTTCCACTATACCTCTCTATACAACAGAGACATTTATTATCCAAACCCCTAATCTTCAAAAGCAAAATCAAAAGCAAAAGCAAAAGCAATGCAAATTATTGGCCGTTCTTTCAAATTCTGAGAATTCATTAGTGTTGTACAAACATTTTCACAATTTTAGACTCGGTAAAAAATAAAATTGAAGTTGAATGCAGGTTTTGGTACAAGTAATGGTGGAAGTGGAGTTGGTTGTTTGAGAGAAAAAGAGGTAGAGTGAAATTCTTAAGGATTTTGGCATGGCTAAACTTGTGCCGGATCAATTTCCGGCTGGTTTGAGAGTACTCGTGGTTGACGACGACGTTGTTTGCCTGAAGATTTTGGTGCAAATGCTTCAGAAATGCGCGTACAATGGTTTGTCCCTTAACTTTGTTCTTTTTTATTGGGTTATGTTAACATGTTCACGATTATATAAATACAAATAATTAAATTATAACATACATTAATTCAAGTATAGATTCTAGAATCTATGCGGAGTGTTATTCTCATGACCTTGGGTATATGTTATCATTTTCTCTCTTTATTTTACCTTCACTATTTTGCAATTTTTAGAAATGAGAAAAGTGTTGGGTCAAAAGAATCTTAGTAAAACGTCACGGGTTTGAACTCATTCACAATGCAACGATTATTAATTTGTTGGAGGTAATTCATACTGCAAATATTGAACTATATTTAATCTTTGATGCTATCATGATATATGCATATATTTTATTCTAATGATATTTTACAATAATAGTTGTTTGACATATTTGATTTTACATCTTACTTTTGTTTTAATTCGCTTTTATATGAACTAAGAAGTTTTCTAGAAGTCATAAAACAACAGTGAATTGCTTCCAATATGATAAAATGCGTCAGTTTTATTAAATATTTCAGTTTAATAACTTTAATTTTGACTTTGTTCTTTTTTCAGTCTCTTTTTCACTTAACATTTTTTTATATTATTTCAATTAAAAAATTCCATATTATTATTTATATAACTAATACACTGTATCATAATGGAAGTAATTGACTATTTTTTATTTTTTTTTCATATTGGAAGTAATTCACTTTGTCTTAATGAATAGTATTCATGGTTTCTAGAGTTAGAATTGTTCTACAAGGTTCTTCTTGTGGAATTTCAATTTGTTTGTGAATTTGATGTTTGTGTGCTACCGTATTTTGGGTCATGTGATTGCAATTATAATTCACAGTAGCCGGTACTAGGAAATCATATGAATGGACATGCCTCTGTTGAGTTGAATTGAACCAAAAGCCGACATTGACTAGAGGCAGAGGTCATGGTGGCCTTGTTGTACATGATCAAGAGAAGTAGGCCAAAGATTTCTCAGATAAATGGCATTGATCAAGTCTACGAATATTGTAAGGTTCCAAAAAGCAGATGAAGATGAAAATGTTGTGATAAACATGCCATAGATCAAGTTTCATTTATTAATGATTTTTGTTCTGTTGTCCTGTATACTCATGTTAGCACTTAATTCTTTTGGGCTTTTCATTGATGAAGACAGACCTGGCAATGGGTCAATTCAGGTCCTGTTTGTGTCGGTTGTTATCGTGTTTCGGGTTTAATCGAGTGACTTTTTTATCGGGTGTTATCATGTTTTGGGTGTTATCGTTTCGGGTCTTAATGAATTACCTGTTATTATCCGTGAAATACATATATAATAAAAAATATGTTTGTATATATAATATTATATGTATATATTGTAAGTTGACCTTGAATTAACACCTACATGTGTAATACTTAAACAAATTATATATATCTATACTAAAAATACACATATATACATGTACATATATAATATTACACAACTATGTATATTATTAACGGGTTATTATCGTGTTAACGAATATTAACTGACCCGACCCATTAACTTATCGTGTTTTATTAGGTCAACACCATTAAGACCCGAAACTGTTAAGGCTTCACCCATTAACTTATAACTTCATGTTGATTCGTGTCATGTTATCGCGTCGGGTTTTGTTTTGCTAGGTCTCGATGAAGTAGTACTAATGTCACACTGGCACGTTGATACAAAAATCATAAAAAAACTAGAGACCAGAAGTATTATCCTCTAACAATCATAAGTGTCAAGTTTGTTGATCTTGTTGTTGAGAATCCAAGAAGGACCGGCCACATGTAAACAGTTCAGATTTTATTTTTGAATTATGAACACTAAACATGTTTGAAGACCGACATGGGCACATGGCTCCTTTTGTACTTGTATGTAGCTTAGTATTACACAGTCTACTTGTTATGTTCTCACTTGGTGCTACATTTGTTCATTTAAATAACTCTCGAGAAACCTCTAAAACATACGAATTTCTACCAAAACCATGGTTTTGAGAGTTTAGAACATTTTTATTTGTGATCAAAGTATAGTTGTTGATCTTAACTCTGTCTTACACAATGTCAAGCGATGTACTTCACATTGAATAGTTTTTGTTCATTTAGGTGCTTATGGTTATTAATAGCATAATTTTGAATTAATATGTATTTGCCTGCAGTTACATGTAGCACCCATGCTATTGTTGCTTTGAACCTATTACGGGAAAAAAAAGGCTCTTTCGATTTGGTGCTAAGCGACGTTCATATGCCTGACATGGATGGCTTTAAACTCCTCGAACACGTTGGGCTAGAAATGGACCTTCCTGTCATAAGTGAGTTGCGGTTTTGTTTAGCAACAAATATGGATATGTTCTTATGGACTAACGCAATATTTTTTATTTTCAGTGATATCTGGTGATGGAAGAACCAGCACTGTCTTGAGGGGTATTAGGCACGGGGCTTGTGATTTCTTGGTTAAGCCCGTACGTGAAGAAGAGTTGAAGAATATATGGCAGCATGTTGTAAGGAAAATGTGGAATGGAAATAAAGAACACGAACATTCGGGTAGTGTGAATGAAAATGATAGGCATAAAAGTGGAGTTGACGATGCTGACTATGCTTCTTCTGTTAGTGAAGGATCTGAAGGAATAAGAAAAACACATAAAAAAAAGAAAGATGTTAAAGATGAAGATGATGGTGAATTGGAAAATGAGGACCCAACTGCATCAAAGAAGCCACGTGTAGTGTGGTCTGTGGAGCTCCATCAACAATTTGTCAGTGCTGTGAATCAACTTGGAATTGATAGTATGGATCATTAACAAGTCTCTTGTATTGCTTTATTTCTAATCTTTTTCTATATATATATTCAATGTTTTTTTAAGTTACATATGGTATTGGGATAAAGTTATGCAACATATTACGACTTTCTGTCAAAGATATTGCTTTACAGGTCTATAAACTCTCGTCTATTCTAACTAATTTGTTCCTTCTTTCTCTGGGCTGGGGTTTGCTTGGTTGCAGAGGCTGTACCAAAGAGAATTCTTGAATTGATGAATGTTCCAGGTTTGACGAGAGAAAATGTTGCAAGCCATTTGCAGGTTTGATATTCTCATGCATCCATAGCAGCTTTTATCATTGTGATTTTTGTGCTAGTAATTAGTATATTACATTTAGAACCATTTGACAACTCATGTATCTTAAACCAATGCTTGATGCGATCCATGATATTTTTTTGTACAACATTGTCAATGAAGTATAAAACTTGTGCATTTGGTGCTGAATGTGTATATGATTATTCTTGTATTTGCATCTATCTAGTCTAATTTCAATTTGAATGTACAGAAATTCAGGCTCTATTTAAAAAGGTTGAGCGGAGTTGATCAACAACATGTTGGGATTCCTAGTTCAGTTTGTGGATCGGATCAGAATCCAAAACTAACTTCGGGAAGATTTGATATCCAAGCTCTAGCAGCCTCCGGTCAAATTCCCCCAGAAACGTTGGCAGCATTCCAAGCTGAGCTTTTAGGTCAACCGATGGACCAAGCACCTCTACTACAAGCAACCCTACAAGGACCCAAGTGTACTCTTGCCAATCATGGTGTATCATATGGACCCCCTCTGATTAAGGCCCCATCCAACATATCCAAACAGTCGGCTCAACCCATCATATCCAGTGATGATGTTCCTTCTGGACTTGTCTGGCCATCTAATAGCCTCGGTACTAGGGGACCTGGCAACAATATTGACGGGTTGGGGGCTCAACATGGTACCATGTTAATGAGTATGATGCCACATCAGCAACAACAGCGACCGAAACAATCGATTGTGGACCCTGGCCCTTCGATTAACGTGCAGCCTTCTTGCCTTGTGATTCCTGCTCAGTCATCGACTAGCTTTCAAGTGGCAAATAGCCCTGGTTTAGTTAGTCATAGCTGCAGGTTTAACGGAAGCTCTATTATTGATTATAGCCTTCTTACATCTCAACCAACAGCTGTGCTTAATGGGTACTCGGGTCTAGGTTCTAGTTCTCCATGTGTGTCATCTTGCTCGGTGATTGCTGACACTGGCGTTGGTCGGCAAGTTCAAAATTCAGCCCCAATATTTAGTGCTGGAATACATTTGCCATGTCATCTTCCTATTATTAGCAGTGTACAAGGTTCTTATAGTGCTAATTCCAGTCAAGGGCTTGACCAGGGACATTTCAAAAATCTTGGGTTTGTTGGTAAGGGGACAAAATCCATTCCGAGCCGTTTTGCAGTGGATGACCTTGAATTCCCAATCAGCAACTTGAATCAGCAAAATTCATACAGGGAGAGCAGTGGAAAAAAAGTGAAGCAGGAGCTGAATGTGGATTTTATTGAGAATGCTAAAATGGGCACCTCTATCTTGCAGCATTTTGCTCCAAATGATTTCACGAGTGTTTTCTCTGAATAGGTAACCTTTTTATGTATTTATTTAGTTTTTTGTGCAAATTGTAAAGTTTATGTTTATTTTAGCCCGAGTTCTTGTATGCTCGAGTTCTTTTATACCCTAGTTCATTTTCTCTCGTCCTCTGTTTTGATGAGGGCTATTTACTGAAGTTCATAATATTTTTTGGAAAATGAGGCATCGTCTTAAAGAGTCAACTATATATATACATATTACATGGGATGGAGTTATGATGCTAGTTTTTTCTTTTAATATGACACAGGCATGCTTCAGATGATGAAGTGTTGTTTCGAAGTGATTTCAGCTGAAGTCTTTGTATTTATATTAACTTCGGACCATCAGACTCAAGTGAAGAGTGGAGATAGAAACTAGTACATTGACTCAGTGTCCTGGTTCTGAGAAATAAAAGGCTAAATGCCCTTTGTCATGATGGCTTTCTGGTAGTTTTTGGGTAGTTCAAGGTTAGCATGATTAACTTTTAGTTAGTGTTTAAGAAAGAAGCTGTGTATTAGACTCCTATAATTCGAACTGTGACGGTTTGTGAAGGCATCTTTGATTGTATAGTTATATGGTGCTTATTAATGTCAAGATGTCTAATTATGGCTTATTAAGTTCCGATTGCTGCGTTATGATCATTTGGTGGAATATTTCTTTTCCATCATTTTCTCTCTTTTTAAAAAATTCACAATCATTCAGCTACAAACAAGTTCTTAATGCTCCTTAGCTTTTATGAGGGTTGTAGAAGATTTTGTGACCCAATTATCACTTGATTATTGCACTCTCACTCCATAATTCATTCTACAATAATGTGGGACTTTTGCGACACTATTGAGGCTCTCGTAGACGCAAAAATAGCACATAAAATGGTTACTTCACAATGTGTGATGGATTCGTCATTTTATAGAGTAATACGGTGTATCTTGTATTATTTTGAATTTTGTGGTTAGGCGCAATCTCATATTCGATATCCTACCTTGTCAAGAATCTTCGGACTACTAGTTAGTCTCTCGATCGATAAGCGCTAGGATTTCGTCGAATTAGTTGGGTGTGGAGCTCAGATATCCACGGATATCAAAAAAATGAAATAAAAATATCTTGTATTATTTTTGTGTTTTATTTATCTTAAAAATCAAGAGCATTTTAAATATAATCATAAATTGCTAAGATAAAAGAGTACATCATGTCATATACATGCCCAAGAGGCATGATTGTTCCTCCAATTAAATTCTGTCTAAAAAAGCAATGTAACAAAAATAAATAAAATCGTTGTAACTAGTAAAAGTGACTAATGTAACAAAAATAAATAAAGTTGTTGTAACTAGTAAAAGTGACTGTGCACTTGATTCGTAAGTAATATTAAAATTTATTCAGAAAGTGCTAAAACGTAAAATAAAGTATTTTTTCTTTAATATGCAAATAATATTAGAAATAATATACATTTAATTATTGGTGAAACTCGACTAAAAAATAATTCATTTTCAATTATGCATTCCCTTTCTCTGGTTTAAACTTACCATCTCTCTTGTAAGAGTCGCCAACATAAAATTATACGCGTGATAAATTGAAACTTTCAAATTAAGGTGGGTTATCACTTGAAAATCAACTTTCTTATTCTTAATTGTAAAATTAACTAGAAATTAGGAAGAAGGGCTTATTACACGTTGATTTTTATCAAAAATCCAATGAATAATATTTTTTTGAATGAAGGGCCTATTTTTAATTAGTAATTAGTGTAAGAGGCCTATTTTGTTTTATATTTTAAATGAATGTATTTGAATAAATTTAAATATTATTTAATTAATAAAAACATGTTATGTATTACCTAAATTACCCCTCTTTATGAAATTTGCACAAAAAATATGGACTGCAAAGTTCATATTACAGTAAAATATGAACTGCAAAGTTCATATTGCAGTGAAATATGGACTGCAATATGAACTTTGCACTAAAAATATGGACTGCAAAGTTCACATTGCATTAAAATATGAACTGCAATATAAACTTTGCACCAAAAATATCGACTGCAAAGTTCACATTGCATTGAAATATGGACTACAAAGTTCATATTGCAGTACATATTTTAATACATATTGGTATTTTTTAGTTTATTTTAAGGGTTGAGATGTCATTTTACAATGAAAAAAAAAGACACATGTCATATTATTAATAAAATAAAAAATAGGCCCTTTATTTACAAAAAATTATTTCTTGACTTTAGTGTGAAATTTTTTTCTCTAATAGGACCTTTTTTTTTAATTGTCCCTAAAATTAATATAAGAAAGAAAAAAAGAAAAAGAAAAGGCCATACTTGGTCGTATCTATACTCTTCCCATGTCATATTTTTCAAATATTTATATTTTTTTTCTATGATTTTTTATCATAAAAAATTTAGTTGTAATAAAAATTGAACTTTGACTTTTTTTAGTTTTTTTCTTAAATTATATATATGCCAATTGGTGATGTAGTATACTTAAAGATTCGAATCTTCATTGAGATAGCTGCGCAATAATTTTTTAAAGCCCCGCCATCACAAAGCAGGCCATTATTATACAACTGGGGAAATTAGTTGACAGTAGAGTTTATTTTTTTATCAGAATAATATATATGTAGATGATGTTGCTTCAGCTTGAGGAAGGAGAACTGGACATTGACCGTAACCAGTGACCAATCAAAACTGTCCACATCACCACCCTCTCCTTATTTTCTATCTATTTGTCCCATTGCTTACCATAAAATATTCAGTTTCGTCAACGTTCCTCCTACTCTGCTTTTTTCTCTCTCACTACTTCAAAGTTCAAATTCATTCCTTTTGATCTGAAAATTAAATCAATCAAACAAACACTTCATGCCCAACAACAAAATGGAGAAAAACCCAGAAATTCACTTAACACAAATGAAGAATTCAGTTAAGAAGCTAGGATCTTCGGCAGAGGTGCCCTCATATTCATCCTGCATCCATATATATTGTTTTTGTTCTTGCATTGAATTTTGGTAGTTGATAATAATTTTGGCTTCAGTTCTTTGATATTAACAATTCTAATTTGCTTGCAGCAATATGGAGACCCTACACTCATGAGGTTCTTGATTGCTAGATCAATGGACCCAGATAATGCAGCTAAGATGTTTGTTCAATGGCTGCAATGGAGAGCTACATTGGTTCCACTCGGGTTCATCCCTGATTCTGAAGTAACCCAAGAATTGGAAACTCGAAAGATTTTCTTACAGGGCTTATCCAGAGGTGGTTACCCAGTTGTGCTTATAAAAGCTCACAAGCATTTCCCTGCCAAGGATCAACCCCAATTCAAAAGTAACATTGTTAAATTCTTACTCACTCTATTTACATTGTAATTCTTGTGTGGTTTGTGTTTGCATAAAATCAGGGGGTATAACCAGGAATAATAAATGATCCGGGCTAAGAGTTAACCAATGACAACGTTAAAATATAACAAACCAAAATGCAAATATAATATATTCAAATACATACAAAAGATACCAACTTTTTATATACGTTGGAAGTGTATATATGAAATATTCAAAAATATACAAAAAAATATAATAATTTCTTTTTATATCTAACCATGTACGCCATAAATACAAACAAAAAGATAATTAGAATTCGGAAAAGTGAAAAAAAGAGAGGGTATTTGACATTTATTTTAGTTAATATTATTTAAATGGAGAGTGGTACATGAATGGATAAAATTTTAATAGGTATAGAGTAATAATATTAAAAAAATAAGGTGGGCTATACACACACACACATATATATATATATACATATATATTTAAAAATAAAATTTAAGCTTATTACTAAATTTTTTTTTTGAAAAATTTAGACTCGGACTACACTCCGGGGTAGCCCGTTCACACTTCCGCCCCCGCATAAAATGAGATTCTTGTTTGAATCAAACAAGGGTACTTTGTTAGTTTGCATTTGTCCTATTAGTGGCTTATTTATTATCTTACACCTTAATCTATTATAAATTTATAATAAGTGAAATTAGCTATGAAAAAGTCCATTTGCTTTTGACTACTTGAATTGGAGCTTTCTATTACTACACAACTTCCACCTGTAGTTGGGTTGTTATGGCTTTAGGATTATCAAGTTACAATTATTAAGAGTGCCTTTTGCTGGAGTATGATAATCTTACCATTATTAACTCACACTACCTCTTTCTAAATTACGAGCAGACTTTTGTAAATTTTAAGATAATACCAATTTCAACATAATAAATGGTGAAAATCGAAACTTATTGTAATATCATGTAATCTAATTCTTGATTATGTCTTAGAATGAAAAGATGACTTATTTATTTTTTAGAGCAAAAGCCTCAACGAGGCAAAAAGCATTAACATAAAATCCCCATAGACGAGAATTTAACCAATCTAGAAGCAATGAATCCTAGGTCTACGATACTCCTGAATCAAATGCATGATGCGCCAAACCACCATTGGAACTTTATTACTCTCCCTGTGGGAAAAATGGAAACAAATATCTGTATCTGAACTTAAAAACTACTCTTAATTTGGGACGTTTAGGAGATAAAAAAAAAGTGACCCTTAATTTGAAAACAAGGGAGAGTATTACTTTATATTTATTAGGTTTATAAGGAAGTTGCAGGAATACGTATTTCATTTATATATATATAGATATATATATATATAAAATATGGGTTTGGGGCTGGTGTTGATGAAACAGTTCTTTAGATATTGCTAGGTTGCTTAGTTTTAAGATTGGGGGATATAAAGAGGGATAGGGACTTGTGTGTTTGGTGGGTCTGATATTGTTTCCCCTTAAAAGAAAATTGCATCAGATAAAAGAAACTTTTTTTTGTCAGTTGCTGTTTCTTGTTCTCTTATATATTTATTTGTTTACCCTTTTGTATATTTACTAAAAAGCAACTTTTTTCTTGTCTACCTATTAATTAATATAAATCTTTTTCTACAGTCACACGTGTCACTTTTAATTACTAGTCCCGTGACTTGATTATCTGGTCTCATCATCAACTATCTATCAAGCTCATTTCTATCAAAACAAGCACACTAGTAAATAAATAAGTACCACATGGACAGGGCCGGCTCTATGGATTTTGAGGCCCCAAGCGGAACTTAATATCAACCAAAATTTCGGCCCCATCTCATTGTTTATGACCCTATGTAAACAATAATTCAATCAAAAATATTATACATTGTCGTCATTTCACTTCCCAGAAGTTTCTTTCTATGAACACTAATGTTAATGAACATCATAAAGGCAAATTAAATATATATTACATAAGTTTATAAAGAGAGAAAATCAACTCTTAACCAAATTAGACCGAAACCAAAAAGGCAAATCAAATAAAAACTCCCTAAATACGATTATAAATGTTACCCAAAAAAACATTTGAAATTCTTGAAGTTCATCGAGATTAATAACCAAAAACTTATTAATATTTAATAACGTCCATTCTTCACTAAAAATCAAATTAAAAATCCATTGATCAATCTTGAAGCTATATTTATATAGCTGAAAGCCATCTCTGTTGAGTTTTTAATAGCAACATCAATTGGGTCACCTTTTCAACCCACTTAATTTTTAAATGGAAACACTTCATTTTTTATGAAAACTGACTTTGAAGATTCAATTGTGAACTTTCTACCAAGTAATTGAACTGCGGAGAACTACAGAAATCAGTTGAACAAAACAACCTGTTAACATTTAACTGTTGATATGAACATCAACACAAAACACACACACACATATATATAGATTCTTAGTAATTAAAGGAAAGCCAGATATAAAGAGTGAAATTTAGATTCAAGAATCAACAATATATGAAGTATACTCAGTAAATCAACAATCAACATTCCACAAGATAAACAACTCATCAATATTTCAAGAAATATATTTCATATCAATTATCATGCTATTAATCAATAATCATTAAAAAAGATTCAAGAAATATGCTCCATAATTTCATAAGTTCATAACTAAATAACTAATCAAAAATTAGGATTTAGGGCTTAAGATTTAAGGAGTAGTTAATTACTTAACCTTGGTTGGTGCCCGGTGTTCAGAGGTGAGGAGCCGTGGATGGTGGTTGGCTGGTCATTGACTCACCGGGAGAGTCTGAGCGAGTAGAGGCGGAGAAGAAACGGAAAAGAAAAGGAGAGGAAGAGCGGGAACCGAAAACGGGGAAAAAGAGAGAGAGAGAGAGAGAGAAAGAGGGGAAAGCTCTCGGATCTCCCTCCTATTTTAATTTTATTCTACTTTTCAAAATGCCCCTCAACTTTTGTTATTTACAATTAGATACCTTAACTTTTTTTTTTTTTTTTTTTTGGTGCCCCCTTTGAGAGTGAGGCCCTAGGCATTTGCCTAGGTTGCCTCCCCCCAAGGCCGGGTCTGCACATGGATACGGGTACAAGCAGCAATGCAAATGGTACAAACGATACGGTAACCAAAAAAAATTGGATATGGCAAGGATAACCATTTTATTGTAGTTAATACTAACATCTAAAATGTTATATTAGTGTACCCACACAGCATAACAAGCTATGGTAATAATTAATAAATAGCAATTAGCGTGGTAAATTGATAACTCTCATAGTATGCAAGCACGTAACACATTTATATGATTAAGGTTTGCCTAGATCTCGAGCTTATATAACACATTTATATCCTATTCATCAATGCATACTTTTCCCATATATATGGAATGACTTAGATATCTGCCAACGAAGTTTCTTTGGTTTCATTAATAGAACCAGTTTAATCATATGCTAAAATTGAAGAAATCAAATTCACACATAGACATAGGCTTTTGATCCATCTGCTATGTAGACTAGCAAGGTTGTTGGATCACAAGTCATCTTCAAAAATCACTTATCATGGCAAGATTGCGAATATCTAAGTCGCTTCCTTTCGCTCTTGATGCAGAATTCGTGGTTCATCTGCTGGACAAAGCAATTGCAAGGTATCTTTTAATTTCATTCTGATGATTGAAATTTGCGGAAGAAGTTTAATTGCGCGTATGCTGCATGGTGATGAAAAATTACCTGATATAACTTTAACTTCTGGGATTGTTATTTAAAGTACTATTGCTGTAGGCTAATATTATTTTCCTTGTGTTTGTTTGTTAGTAGCAAAAAGGAACGACAGTCATCAATTTCTAAAATAGTAAAATTATACCAAACTTCCTGAACGTGTAGAACTTCATGGAAATTTGTCAAATGGTTATCGGTGAACTTAGAGTAACAACTTCTTAAAGAGCGGCCTGTTCTTCTAGAAAACAATGCTTGAAGAAATATCAGTAATCAGCTTTAGCCTTACATTTGAATTCCATTTGAGATACATATGACCATTAACTGTTTTTTTTTTTTTTTTCCTTTTCTTGCATCCCCGTTAATTGTCATTAATACCTCAGACGCTAAAATCTTGTGAACTTACTTAAGCAAAATTATCTTATCACCATATAGTTCTTATAAGATTTTACCAGTATCCTTTTCCCAAGCTAATCAAAACATCATGCTCTGAATCAGAAAACAATATTGAAAATGTTATCTTTCACGTAGTGTGGAAGATCTATTTTCGGGGTTATGTTTCCCTTCTTTCTAAAGTTAGCTACACAGTTTGTGCAAGTTGTGTCTGCCATAAAGGCCCTGTTCTCAATAATGCGTAATGTTCAATTCCATTCTCTTCTATAAAGTAACAGGGCTCTAATTCTCACACGGATCTCCTCGTTCTCATTTCAGTTCTTTTAGAGGAAGAGAAATAGGGAATGAAAAGTTGATAGCAGTTCTTGATCTACAGAAAATTAGCTATAAGAACGTTGATGCTCGAGGATTCATCACTGGTTTTCAGTTTTTACAGGTATTCTTCTTTTTTCTTGAATATGACAACAGATTAGTGGCATACAAGGGGTCACAAAGCACAAAGGGCTTAAAAGAAAATGGACAGCCGATTAATTCACATTGTGATGGCCTTAAAAAGTATCATTCAATTAGAAGAATAGAGCTGCTACCAGTGACATTAATTACTTTGTCTGACTTCTCGTGTTGATTGTTAAATATTATGTTTTTGTTCAATGTAGGCTTACTATCCCGAGCGCTTAAGGACGTTATTCATATTAAACATGCCTTGGTTTTTTGTGAGCGTTTGGAGGATGATTTCCGGATTCCTTGAGAAAGCCACACTAGAGAAGGTATGTGTTATTTGCCAAACTGCAAATATAATAAGAAAAGCTTTTTCTGTAAAATGGAATTATTTATGCCTAAAGTAGCCAGCTACATTTGCTTAAAGTAGTGTTAAAATTAAATTTGCACAAAATCAGCCGATGGTTAAATTATGATTGAGCTTTATCTGCTTTTATAACTTTGAGTATGTCTTTTAAGGCCTACGAAGTTGTTGAATTTGATAGTAGAAAATTGCAGATTGTAATTGTGAGCAATGAAAATGAAAGGAGGGATTTCTTTAGAGAAATAGGTGAAGAGGCATTACCGGAGGAGTACGGTGGGTGGTCGAAGCTTGTAGTTATCCAAGATGTTGTATTGGCACCATTGGAGGTTTAACTAAAGTTGTTGCTCTTAAAACTTAGTTTCCTTGTTAATTCAAAAAAGTTGTTTTATATAGGTTTAATCAATACATCTATATAGAGTTTAAGAATTTTTGCACTGGGATCAGTGATGGGTTCTATTAAGAGCTCTTTAAGTCGAATCCTAATAACTACAAAAACATCTGGTTGCCTGTGATTAGCCATTGTTTCAAGGATTAATTGAGGTGCTCGAAAGTTAGTCAGGACATCATGTGATACTAGAAAGTGTGTAAGAAGAACTGTTTTAGATTGTTGTAAGTTTCTTTTAAGGTCCTAATAATGTCAAGTGATGAATATTTAAGCAAAATAATATAATTTAGATATTCAACGTAGATATGTTGGGTGAAAGCCTTCAGCCCTGTTCGGTAGTAAATTAAAAAACTAATTTTTAGTATTTTACTAAAAAGTTAAGTTTACTTTTATATTTCTCAAAATTCACCTCACTTTACTTTTTCTCTAATAAAACTTTTAAAATATTATAACTTTAAATTCAAAAATCGGAATTTGACAAAAAAAAAAAAACATATTTGAAACCCACTCATCGAGATCTATAAAATAAAATTTATTGCGACTATTTTTTGAGTTTTTTTTTTTTGAATTGATCGAAAAAAAACTTCAACAAAAACAACATTCAACTCAACTTAACTTTTCAACTTTTCAACCTGCTTTCACACTTACCAACAAAAAACCTGAAAAATTCAACCAAACAAAGTCTTCCGCTCGACAAATATTGCTTCTTATATCTTGTTTTAAGGTTCTATTGGGAAGAATTATAACTCTCACATTTTGAAACCAAAGGGAAACAAGAATTCTTCTTAGGCCTCCGTTTAAGTTTTATTGCCAAGAAGTAACTCTGACCTTTTAAAAACAAAAGAACAAAGAAACGGCTATTTTAGTCTTATCCTGACGTGTTTGACATCTACACTTATTTCAATAGTTTGGTATAGAATAATTAATGTTTTTACTTATTGAATATTTTTATCATGTATTATATAGATTGTACTTTAACAAAATATAATTAATAAACAATTTATATAATACACCTAATAAAAATAGGTTGTAAGAAAACCCATTAAAAAAATATTGTGAATTTATTATTTTATTTGTTGCAAGATATTATCAGTTAGACAAACTTTTTTTTGGCAATAAATATGAGATGAGTTTGAAGTAGAGACGTGCGCAAAATTGAACAATCAAATTGACATGAGCCAAACGGATCAATTATTTATATGGGCGAGGTTTTAATGGTTATTTCTCTTTTTACCCATAGATAGTTATTGTAATATTAATCATTGGATGAAAAATCAATGGTTGAGATCAAATGTGTAGTTGACTAACATAATTAATGCACATTAAAAAAATACAAAGTATTAAATGAAAAGTTAAGTGGGTAACTTGTTGTTACTTAATGACATGGCATTTTTCTTCTATTTAATTGTAAGGAATCATAAATTAGATATCCATTACATGATTTTGTAATTCCAATACATGATATCCCTATTCTTTACCCATATAAAATGGGTGATTTTATTTATATTGATATCTTGCAGTTAATTTATATTGTTAAGTTAATTAGTATTACCTGCTAAATTAATCCATAAGTGTAGATAAACTAACAAAAAAAATATTATTGATTTAATTTTATAAATATTATTTTATTAATGATTTAATATTAAAAAATAAATTAGATTAATAGGTACATCTACTTTAATTAAATAAATAAAAATATGGGATTTTTTTTAAATTACAAATCAATTACTCTCATTCTAACAAAGGATATTCTATTTTTAGAATTAGTTTCAAGAATAACTTTTTAATCGATGACAAAATAAATTTTAATTTGTTAAAAATAAAAGATAGTCATTTTCAAAACTATCCCTTATTAAAGATAACAACAGTTAAATAAAATAATAAAATAATATAAATAACAAAAGCTCAAATTCAAACTAAACATCTTAAACAAAGATTTCAAATTTGAACATGTAATCGAAATCTTATTACAAAGGTCAACCAAGAACATAAGAGCATCTCCAATCGTCTTGTATAAATTTTGTGTAAATCCTACGTGTCAAAGTGAGATTTACACAAAAATAATAAAGAATTAGTTTTATATTCCAATAGTATGTTTTAGACTTTTGTATAAATATTAAACTACTAATTAGTTATGCACAAGTGAAACTTATCCTATATTCCCTTACTTTTCAAATCCATTTATTTTTAGAAATGGGATGAGGAAAAACAGACACGAGATTATCTGACGTGGTTGTGTGAATTGAGTTTGTATTTTACACAAATCTTAAGTGTCAAAGTTCCTTAAAAAACTGGTAGAGACTTTTTTTTTACAAAACGTGTAAATTTCACACAAACCAAAATTATACAGTACGGTTGAAGATGCTCTAAGTATTAAATATACATATTTTATTAATTCTGAAAACTCTAAATTTCAAATTAATTATCAAATGTTAAGATGCTGCAATTTTAAAAAGAAAAAAAGTTTATGTACATCAAAAAAGAAAAATAAAAATACTTGAGAATTGTGAACCTTTCAAAACAAATTAAAATTTTGATGAATTGTTTTAGAATTGTTTGTAGGCTCATTTATTTCACATAATTTCATAAAAAATATATTTTTTTTGAAGCACCAAATAAATTTCAAGGGTTTATGGTATGTTGTTTGCATAATTATCCTCTCAAACCATTTCAGTGAAAAAAATACTATTCGTATTATAAATTACAATACGAAATGTCGTGCTAGCTAATTAATTACATGATCATGAATACTTTATATGATTATATTAAAAAATTGATAAGCATGAAATAGGTCTAAGGTGATTGTCAACATAGAAAAATATGTATACTTGATTCTTAAATCTTTATTATTATTATATGAAAGAAAATGGTGTGTTTGGAATGTGGATTTGAGAGAAGATTTTAACATGAGATTTGTATTTGGAATTTCAAGTCTAAATATTTTTATTTGGTGTGAAATTATGATTTGAGATTTATAAATATATTAAAATAATAAGATTTGATACTTATCTTAAATTTATAACTTTCAAATTTTAGAGATAGAGTTATTCCTTATAGATCCCAAACTTGCGAAGTTGAAAAAAAATATTAACTAATTTTTAAACAAATTATTATTTTTTTATTATTATAAATATATTTGTAATATTAATTATAATAATAATACGAAGGATGACAAATGGTCATGTGTTATCCAAACTCAAATCCAACATGCATATAAACACATCCCAACCCGGTACATATTTTATTATTTTAAATCTAAATCCGTCGTGAATAGTGTACGCATAAATCCATTCCCATCCTGTGGTAATTACACTATATTATAAAGAATAAAATACTATAATAAGAGCGGGTCAAGTCAAACGGGTTAATTTTGTATAAGCATGAGTTCCGTCACGGTGTCAAAAAATAAAAATAGCTTACTAATCAACTAAATATAAATTTTAGTGAAATAATATTTAGATTTATAAATCAATTTTCTTGTATTTGTTAAGTAAACACAAAATTTTAAACTCTTGTATTTCAAATATGTAATTTTTGAATCTTAAATTTTTGAATTTTAAAGATAAATTCAATTATATAATTCAAATGCACCTTAAAAGAAACTAAAAAATAAATTAAAATGAAAGTAGATTTCGACTAGGAATCTAAATTAAAATGTAATCTAAATTAGTACAATTATAAATTAATTTTAATTAGTGGATATACTTCTCAATTTTAAAAATGGTACAGAATTTGTTTGTCAAACACAACACATTGATTATTGAACCAAATAATTAATTATTTAATACTAAATAAGATATATTTTAAGTGTTATTTAGGAAGTCGTACGCATATTTCCATATTTGATCAAATTATTAAAAGTCGAGTTTGTTTAAAATACTTTAAATTAAAAAAATTCGTTTCTTTTAATATTATTTTATGTTATTGTGTTAAAATTATCATTTAGTTGAACAATGACTAATAAAACTAGTAGCACAAGTTATATGAGATGTTTCAAATTAATTTTTGGGCTTTTATTGTAATATGATTTGTCACGAATGATAATAAAATGATTAAATTGAAAGTGCTATTAAAATAAATTTTTTTTGAACAAATTATTAAAATAGTTAAGTTGTATATAATTTTTAAACATATTGTATAGAGATAAAAATTCAAAGTCAAATATATTTTGAAAGTGTTATTTTTCATAAACTTATGTTATTAATTAACTATAAAATTGAAATGACGAAAACACCCATAAACACTTATCCTAATTTGAAATTGGGTTATCCTAAGTCTATTTGACAAATAAAATCTTTAAGGAATCTTGTTTAGTTGAGATTTTAAAACATATTTTGAAAAGTGAATTTAATTTTTGTTGAATTTTTTTTAACCAATTCAAAAAAACTAGTAAAAAAAATAGTAACAATGGATCTCGTTTTATAGATTTCGATGATTAGGTTTCAAATATTTTTTTTATCTAATTCCAAATTTTGAATATAATGTTATGGTATTTTAAAAATTTTATGAGAGAGAAAGTAAAGTAATTTGAAAAGTGTGAAGTAAAGTTGACCTTTTCATCAAAATTTTAAAAACTTGATTTTAAAATCTCAACCAAACACCACTTAAAGTTTAATTAAAAAAAATAAAAATAGAATAGGTCACCTTAACCTACTATAACAGGTTAAAGGATTTGACACTTCACTAATATGCATTAATTATTATCAGTACCCATCAATAGATAGAAAAAGAAGTTAACCATTAAAAACTCATCCTTATTTATATATATATATATATATTTTAAATAAAAATTAAGAAATGTCTATTCTCTCTCTTAACCTTCTAGATAAATATAGACACTTAAAAGTTTTCTGAGTCTCACTGGGCTGATCCCTCTCCTCCAAAAAAATGTACATGTCCTCTTCCTATTTGTTCCATACAGAGCATGTATCCTCTTCCTATTCGTTAAATACATAGCTTGTATAATGTGTGAGCTAGCTTTTAAAAATAAAAGAAAAGGATCCAAATAAAATATTCAATGAGAAAAACTCCCGAGTAAAACAAAAAGAAATAAAGATCCAAATAAAATATTTAAAAAGAGAATTTAATTTAATCCACGGCCCAAACTGACCAACCAAACCAATCATGTTCGGTTTTAGCCACTCTGTCGATTTTGATTTGGTTGATAGAAAATATAATATCAACCTATTCTATTTGATCGGGATTTATAAAATTGAATCGAACAGTGAATATGTGATTTTTATTCTAGAATTTGATATAAAGAAAGTAATAATATAACCAAATGCAATAAAAGCTACATTTACTAGTTAAATAACATTGTCCATCTGAATTTATGGATCGGAGGTTCTTGTTTCTAATTTTTTAAATTTTTATCAAAAAATCAACTTTATTTCACACTTTTTAAAATTTATTTTATTTTATTTTTTCTCTTATAATTTTTTTAAAATACCATAACTTTAAATCTAAAAATTAAAATTATATAAAAAAATATATTTAAAACCTATTTATCGAGATTTATAAAATAAGATCTATTGTTATTATTTTTTTAGTTTTTTCATCAATTTTTTTGAATTTATTGAAAAAACTCTAACAAAGATCAAATTTATTTTTCAATCTACTTTGATACTTCCTATAAACTCAATTTAAAAATTCTAACTCAAAAACTCAACTAAACAAACCCGAGAGATCTCGGATCAAGATAAAAGAAGAGACTAGACCATTTTCCATTTCTTTTCTTAAAAAAAAATGAAAAAAAAAGGGCATAATGGATGTATATCATTATTATACGAGTATGTCCATCTTTATTTAAAAAAAACAAGAGTAAATGACACCACAAGTTCTTAAACTATGTTCAAAGTTTCAATTAAGCCCTTAAACTCAATTTTGTATCAATTGAACCCTTAACTTATTCAAATTGAACACTAATGGCCCTTCCGTCCAATTCATCCGTTAAATCAAACGGATTGATGATGTTTTTGGTCATTAATAAAGTTAATTGAAAAAAAGGAAAGAAAATTAGAAGAAGAAAGAGAAAGAAGCAAAATAATTTAGAAAATCATAACTTAGAAAACCCAAAATAAGAGATTTATGTACAAATTTACACATATATAAATAGATGGTTCATATATAAGTGTATTAATTAAATGAGTTTTATTTCAATAATATATATATATATATATATGGGTTCACATATATATACACACATGTATAAGTGACCAAAATTAATTGGTGCGGATGAATTGTCAATTCAGATTATTTGTGTGAGTGTGTGTGTGTGTGTGGGGGGGGGGGGGTTGATATATATGTGAACCCATGTATATATATATATATATATATAAATGTATTATTGAAATAAAACTCATTTAATTGATACACTTATCTATGTAAATATATGCATAAATTTCTTATTTTGGGTTTTTTAAGTTATGATTTTTGCTATTTGTACAAAAAATAAAAGATTGAAGAAGTTAGATAGCAGAGGCAGAAAGAATTGGCTTGACATTTTGACAAAATAATTAATGTTGTTGTAGCACTTCAATAATAATCCTTAAGTGTTCCCTATATTTTTCTAAATTATTTTGCTTCTTTGTCTTTCTTCTTATAATTTTCTTCTATTTTTTTCCAATTAACTTTATTAATGGCCAAAAAACTCATCAATCTGTGTGATTAACGGGGGATTTGGATGGAAGGGCCCTTAGTGTTCAATTTTAATAATTTAAAGACTCAATTAACACAAAATTAAATTTAAGAACTTAATTGAAACTTGGATATAGTTTGAGGGCTTTGGTATCATTTACTCAAAAAACAATGGAGGGAGAGAGTAAATAACGAGAGTGTTTCCGAACCGTCTGATGAAGTTTTGTAGACGTGGCACATCATTGAACCGTCCGTGGAGGCAGTAGAAATTTGAGTGTAGTCCAGAAAGTGGCACTGAACAGCAGCCCGCTTTAACCACTATCAGCCGCCACTCTCTTTGTCTTTCTCTCGGGCCGCCAATACAAAAACTCTTCACTCTTCTTCCTCAACAATCGTATTGCACTCGACTCAAACTTTATCAAATTTAACCTTCCCTCTTTCTGTCCAAAATGAAATCCCTGGCCGCCCCCCACACCCACTTCCTCCACACCACTACCTCCCCTCTCCTCCGCCCCATCCCCAAACCGTTCACCGTCCGCATGTCCCTGCGCGAAGACGCCCCCTCCATCGCCGTGGTCGGCGTAACCGGCGCCGTTGGCCAGGAATTCCTATCCGTCCTCTCCGACCGCTCCTTCCCTTACAGCTCTCTCAAAATGCTCGCCAGCAAACGCTCCGCCGGCAGAAAATTCACATTCGAAGACAACGAATATACCGTCGAAGAACTCACCGCCGATAGCTTTAAAGGAGTTGATATTGCCCTATTTAGCGCCGGTGGATCGATTAGCAAGGAATTTGGACCGATTGCAGTGGATTGTGGATCCATTGTTGTGGATAATAGTTCGGCTTTTCGTATGGTTGAGGGAGTGCCGCTTGTTATACCGGAAGTTAATCCCGAGGCAATGTCGCATATTGGGTTAGGGTCGGGGAAGGGGGCTTTGATTGCTAATCCCAATTGTTCCACTATTATTTGTTTGATGGCCGCTACGCCTCTTCATAAACGTGCAAAGGTGTGTTTGTTGGAACTCATTCGCAATTTAGCATCTGAATTGTATAATTTTTGTATCCACTGGATAATCAATGTTCATTTTTTTTATTGTAATATCTTCACTTGCAGATTTGGGGTCTCTAGATAAATTTGTACTGGCTCAGGCTAATTTTGCAGTCCGAATTCATTTGTGAAGCTCAAGAATAGAACTAAGGAATTTTAACTTTTGGAAATTAGAGATTCCCAGCTTATAGGATTTCAAGTCTTCACAAACTTCTAAAACATGATCGTTCATTGTTAATTTGTTATCATATTCTTAAAATGATTAGAATATACATCATAACAATTAACAAGAAAAAAGAAAACAGAGGCCTTGGCTTAACGTCATGGCAAACCAGTGTTCACATGTTAATAGTCCCTCTCTCGAACGAACCAGACATCAATATGATGATGTAAGAAACAAGATAAGAAAACAAATCCAACAGTTTATAAATTAGAATACTTCAGCAAGTAGTTGGTTGATGACTCTAATGTTCAAAGCACTAGCTCTGTTAATACTTTGCAGGTATTACGAATGGTTGTTAGCACATACCAGGCAGCTAGTGGTGCTGGAGCTGCTGCAATGGAAGAGCTTGAGCAGCAGACTCGTGAGGTTTTCTGTCTTCTGCCCTTCTTTCCCTGTCCCTTCTCTTTGTGCTTATATGTTTGCAATATGGATGTAATCTGATTAGTAAGCCCTCATGATTGGTTTTCATCTTTTTTTTGGCAATAAGGTTCTTGAAGGGAAACCACCGACTTGCAAAATCTTTAAGCGGCAGGTTTGTCAATGTGATTCTTCATCTCTCATAGAATTACACATGAATACATGTGAAATGATTTTGGATGGTATCTAATTTTTGAATTCACTTCATATTCCCTTAACCAAATGCAGTATGCCTTTAATCTTTTCTCACACAATGCACCTGTTCTTTCAAATGGGTACAATGAAGAGGAAATGAAATTAGTAAAAGAGACGAGGAAAATCTGGGTAAGCATTGATGTTGAGTCTTCTACTTTTAGTTCTTCGTAACTCATTCAAGACAAGCCTTTTTGTGGATCTGGCAAGGCGATTCTTATACAACTTCCATCTTTCATTTTGTGATGTTAGAATGACAAGGATGTCAAAGTGACTGCTACATGTATACGAGTTCCTGTCATGCGTGCACATGCTGAGAGTGTGAACCTTCAATTCGAGGAGCCCCTTGATGAGGTAACTTATGATGCTCTGATTCTTGAAATTGTCTTCAATTCACTGCTGCTATATACACTAAAAAAGGTCCGAATTAATATCAAACAAATGTTCAACAGTTCAACCTTTTTTTATGTGTCTTTTTGGCTACCAAGCATCAATTTAATCATGAATTATTATTTAGCATCCTTTCCAGTTATTTTGAGAACTCTATCTTCCTGCAAACTATTATCTAATGCTGGTCAGTCATCCAGGCACTTTCTAATTTTGAAAGTTGATACTTTAATTATATGAATTTTCTAATCACTTCATTTCTGTTGCTATGGAGTTGAAACTCCCCTTGTCGATATTAAGCTAGTTGTCCTAAGGTCCTTTTACTTCTGTTGGTTCTTTCGGATAGGATGGGCAAGTTTTTTTTTTGATTTATTTGTTCAGTTTCCAATTTTGTTTTGGTGGCATCAACCTGATTTCAGGTCATTTGCTGAAACTTGGACTTAATAGTTAAATCACCAATTTATGGTTAAAAAGAAGGAAAGCTTGAACCAAGTGTATGAATGTGTAGGGCAGAAGGGGGACCTGCACGAAATAATTGAAGATTCCATCCCTGTTCTTCCTTCTAAATGGAAGAAGTTGTGGACTACATGACGTACCTTGCTTATTTTTTTTATCTTCTATTTCTATATTGAGAGGGTGGCTGATATACTTGGACTGAGAAATTGGGTCTTATTGGCATTTGTATGTGATCAGTGGAAAGAAAGTTTAAAACCAATTTGGAAGCTGATGTGCAAGTCAAATACCAATCAGGCCCAAATGCCCAATAAAACTCAGTTTGGTTTTGTTTAGTTTGCCCTTGTGTTTTCATTCTACCTGACTACATACGTCATTCTGGTTTACTGCAAAACAATCCACCAAGGCAGACTTTCAATGGATATACCTTAAACCAGTTTTACTGCCATTGTTCCATTTCCTTGGGAATCAAATTAAAATGAATTATAGCACTGTCGTGCCAACTGTTCCTTAATAGGCTAAGATCCTGTAAAGCTCATCTTATATGTCACAAAATTACCCTGATCATTGCTTATGAGATGGAGAAAATTATCGAGTTTCTTGAAAAATTCAAGCTCTCTATTAATCACATTTTGAGAGAGATACCAAGTCCGCTGATTGGATTTCTAACTATGACTGGTTTTTTGGCATAATTTTGTTGATGTAAATAGTACTCCCAACTTCACTAGAAGGGATTCTAATTGATAGATGGATTACCTAGTTTCGTTGTAGGAAGTCAGATAGTGTTTGCTTGTAAAATATGCGTATTATAAATGTGTGTATATATATAGACTATAAAAATTAATGTGGTGAAAAAAATATGTTACAAAATTACCCAGAATTGATCTTTTCACATTCATTACACAACAGCAAAATAAAATGCAGCCTAATGCATCCTTCAGATTCTATCTATTTCTATTCAAACTTGTGTTCTTTGTCCAGGATACAGCGAGAGATATTCTCAAGAAGGCTCCTGGTGTAGTGGTGATTGATGACAGGGAATCCAACAACTTCCCAACCCCATTGGAAGTTTCAACCAAAGATGATGTTGCCGTTGGTAGAATACGTCGCGATGTGTCCCAAGATGGAAACTATGGGTAATCTTAACATTAACTCATGACCTGATTGCTTCTCTTTCGTTCTTTTATGTTTTCACATTCATTACTCCGTCCGTCTTGAATTAAGTGTCCCACTTTGACTTTGGTACCTTAAGGAAAAAAAAAAAAAACCCCTCAAATTTCAACCTAATCAATGGTCAAGAATACAATTATATTTTGTTGTGAGATTTGGTACATTGACTATGTTGAGGAAATGAAATGAAAAAAAAAAATTTAAGGAAAAATTCTTAAGGTCTGTGGAGAAGATGACAATGGAGAATTTTTTCGTTGTGTGTATATTAAAGACGGAAAATTCTTTTTTCTAAATAAAAGAAAAAAAATCTTTCTATTGCGTAGAGGTTGACAAGAAAACGCGTTGAGGGGGAGGAGTTATCTAAAACCAACGACTCAAGATTGCGTCAAAACTAATTAAATTTCGATTTCAAAATAAAATAATTTTATTTTTAATAAATAAAATTTTCCAAAAGTATTTTGTCTAAAAAGATAATATTAGAGCCTAAGCCCGGCCTGGGTCGGTCGGCGCGCGTGTTGAACCACACTCAACCAAGTCCTCACCCAATAGCACAAAATTCTAATGCCCAAAAGGGCTTAAGCCCTTAAAACAAATTCTCCCTTATAAAACCCATGAAAGTTTTTCTCTCTCTCCTATGTGGGATTTAGGAAAACACAGCGTACACTCGGTGCTTGTTTTGGTTTTTCTTTCTTTTCTTCTTCTCCCATTTTTTTAAATACACAAAACTTCAACATGTGTAACAGGTTGGACATATTTGTTTGTGGTGATCAAATACGCAAGGGAGCCGCTCTTAATGCTGTACAGATAGCAGAAATGTTGCTCTAGTACCTACAGCTATGTTTTTGTTACCATAAGAGAGATCAGAGATGTAGTGGTTTCCTCCAACAGATTCCGTAGACGAGGCCAGGTGAGTTAGAAGACAAATTCACCCATTTACTGTAGCTTAAATTTTGAGTCAGGTTGATTTGGTTTGGGATCGATATTGTCCTTTTGAAGCAGCTTTGTTATCGACGCAGAAATTGTCTTCAAACAAAGATTTCCCGTGGTTTGGGAAGCATTTTTGAATAACAATTTTTACTTTGTTTGATGTTATATGTTTCGTGGGCTGTTGAAGGAGTGAAAGTTTCGTATATGTTATGTCCAAGCTACGTAAATTCACCACGATATCTTTGTTGCTTTCCAGGTTCAATCAGTCAGTATTTTTTTGTCCATGTAGAATATCAAACAACATAGTAAGAAAACTATAGTAAAACTTGTTCTTGTAGAATGCCAAACGAGAAGGTTGAGAAAAATTAATTTACCTTTGGCAAGCAAACTTTTTATTGCAATACTTGCTATAGCCGTTCAAAATTCCCAGCAAATCTACTACTACTACTAAAGTAAAATGCTCCCCCTTTAAATATGAATGTGTCACGTGTCAAATGGAGGATCTATCTCCACTACTATATAATTAATACTTTTTAATCTAATGCTATTTATCTAATGTAATGTAAGTATATATTTTTTTCTATTCATATGTTTACTGTTATTGCGTTTTTGTTATTATTATTTTTTTCAACAAAAAGAAATCTAAGTGGAAAGTTGATAATAAAGTTAGTAAATACAAATTAGCTAATATGATAACAAAGTGTAATATAAAATTGTATACTTTACTATAATTTTTAGATTTTTTGATTATATTGGATATTGGAGTTTTTAGATCAGTAGTAGTATTGATTGTACAAATCTTTGTCCTCACACTTAATTACACGCAAAATTAAAAGTTTTAACGTAAGTCATTTATCGTTGAAGGTATTATAGGATTATCTTTATGCACTCTAAATTTAGCAAGTAGAGAGTGTGAAATTTTTTTGCAAAAATAATTTATCTCAAGAAATGTATATTTCATTTTTTTCTTTCCTTTTTCTTTATTGCATCGTTTGTATTATCTAACAAATGTTATACGGATCAAATTAGATAATTGAAGAAGATTTTTATTTTTTATACTATAAATAAATTTATAAAATATAAACCACCTGCTTGTGTATCACACGGATTAGAATTTAGCTATACGAATTGCTTGTTATGATAAATTTAGAGGCATCAGAGCATTGTTTAAGGAATTTCGTTAATTCAATTAATATCCTTGATTTTTTATATCAACGATAGTCATTCAAAATGAATTGAGAATTATGTTCATGAACAGAAACAATAATGGAGCCTTTTTAATTCAATTTAACAGGTAAAAAAATATGAATCTAAGTACAAATCACCCTCGACGATAGTGGGTTCTACTCTATATTTGGATGGTGTAATTTTAATTTTTATAAAAATTTTAGATGGTGAAATTTTAAGTTATATTATTTAATAATTAATATGAAATAAAAATAATAACAAATAAATAAAATATAGTATCAAGTGTAAAATTCATTTGATTTTTTTATTACAAATCCTAAAAGCCTTGTAATTTTAATACGATATATTAAATAGCTTCTTCTTGAGAAGTTTGTTACGAAGTTTCAACACAAATTCTAACTTATTTAATTGTTTTAACCAAATAAAATAGAGTTTAAATTTATTTGAAATTAAAATCATTATTTAATTATTTTAGCAAAATAAAGTAGAGTTTGAACTTATTTAGAATACTAATACTAATATAAAAATATATGGAGATAAACGTTTTATTTAATGTATTTCTTAAAATATTTTTTTTAAAATCAAAAGGCATATTTGTCTTCCAAAAAAAAAAAAGAAAGAATACTCAAGCTATTTGTACTTTTATATATAGTACTATAAATTAATGATCTTACAACTATTATAATAACGGGTAGTTACATACAACAAAGGTGAACATAACAAAGGGACGTTCATGTGGATTGAACCATGACATCTTTGTTACGAAGACAAACAAGATGCTAACCAATATGGGTGTTTTTAATTTTAGTTAGGTGAAATTTAAGGAGATCCAAACCTAAATTAAATTCGGTTTTGAATCAAACCCAATTTTTCGATTTCAGTTCGGGTTTATTCAATTTTCTTATATGTTTTCTGAAAAATAAATAAATTATAAATCAACATTTTATTATACAAATCCTCCACAAAACACAATATTAATATACATAAGCCCTCTGCAAATCACAATATTAATATATACAAGTACATAACCTACATGATATACATTTTCAACTTGGCAACATGTTAGAATAGTATCGAAATGGGTCATTTGGGTTTTTGGCCCCATTTAGTTTGCGTAGTAAAGTTTGGTACCCACTTTTGTAAATTGTATACCTTTGACCTTCATTTTGGACATATATGTCAAGTCAACGGGTTTGGACAGATCTGTCAAGTCAACGGGTCAAATCATTAAGAGTCTTAACATTAGTTGATAATGGACCAAAATACCGCTTATGGATTATCCTTCACACTTAGGAAAAAATGATCTCTCATATTAGCATAGAGAAAAAAATTGAGAGAAAAAAAGAAGAATATAAGAGAATAAGAGGAGAAGAAGAAATAGCAGAACGAGGAAGAAGAATAGCAGAATGAAGTGGTGAAAAATCGCCATATTTACATCTACAGGTATGTATAGATGCATAGTTATTGGTTTATTAATTTTTTTAAGGTTTTAAGTTGGTTTTTGTAAACCCTAACATATGAAAAAATTAGGGTTTTTAGCATTTTAGTTAGCATTTTTATATTATAGTATGAAATTCTATATTCTTATGCCTTTAAGTCAAATATTTAAACAACAAATGCGGGGTTTATGTGTCTTTACACTTGTATTTAAGGGTTTTTTGGGTATTCAGAAGGGAAAGTATTAGGGATTCGGTTGGTTTTGTCATTTTTATTGCATTTTCTTTATTTTTTATGTTGATTCCTCCCATATATTCTCTTGAGTTGCCATATATTTTTTTTACTATATTAATGTAGAATATTATGTCATTGCGGGGTTTGAAGGACTTTGTGGTCCATTACGGGGGTAAATGGTCAAACAATGGTCAGAGGTACACAAGGGGAAAGGTAATTTACTTAAGTGACATTGATAGTGATGAGTTCTACTTTATTGATTTGGTGAAAGATATTGAAAATGGTTGTGGTTTTAAGGGTAATACAATTGAGTGGAATTCAGAGGGTCTATATCAGTAATTGAGAATGACACATAACTACTAAACATCTAGGATCATATTGAAAGCAATAGTGGAGTTTATAAGTTATATTACTCCAAATGCACATGTCCTACTTTTTCTCCTAATAAAAAAAAGTATGATAAACCACCCTCAACCAAGAAATTCCTAACCATTCCTAATAAATTATTGCCAAAAGTTACAAAACCTAGAAGGTCACCTAGGCTAGCTGACAAAAATCTAAAAAAAGTTACCACCAACAATAAACTAGATAATCCAATTGTGTTAGAGAACAGTGATAATAACTGGGCTTTTGAAAACCTCATTTAGTTTATATTTGAATTAGTTCATAGGGTTGAAACTCAGTCAAATTCGGTAAAAAATCAGAACACTCAGTCAAGTGGGGTAGAAAAATGAGAGGAAATAGGCAATATACATGAGTCACATCAGTTTGATTTCAATGTTTTTGAGAATTTGAATCTAAAAGAAGGTTATCATTCTATGAGTGAAGAAGAAGAAGTTGAAAATGAAAAAGAAGAACTTGTTTTTGTTGCATCTGAAGAAAATAGGGGAAATAATGAAGTAGATATGGAAGAGTTCATTAAAGTGATTAAAAATTTGTATGAAGAGGAAGATAGGGGGTGTAATGATAGGGTAATGCCTGATGATTTGTGTGAACTCAAAAAGAAAATGCAGCAGCCAATAATGAAAAAATGCAAGGAATTCATGAGAAACTATGCTATTTTAAAGAAATTCGAGTACAAACAAAAGACAAATGACAGCCTTAAAATAATTTTGGGTTGTAAAGATCCTTTATGCTCATGGAGGATGTATGTTAGAAAACTTCCCAAAAAACACACAGCCATGTTGAGATCATTTCAGGGCATCCATACATGTAAATGTGATGATAAGGAAAGGAACCCAATGGCCCATACTATATAGGTTGTAAACCATATAGAGGCTGCAGTAAGAACCACAAGGAATTCAAGCCTAAAGATGTGCAAGCTGAGATCTGAGAGCAGTTTGGGGTGAAAATTTCCTACTACACAGCTTATTAAGCTAAGATCATATATCATTAGAGGATTTGGGGTAGTCATGCTGATGGTTACAAAATGGTTCCAGAAATTAGAAGGCACATCTTGTTGAAGAACCTTGGCAGATTGGTTGAGTAGTTAAGGAACCCTGTTGACCACAGTTTTGTGTCATTGTGTGTTGCATTCAAAGCTTCTCTAGATGGTTTTATCAATGGATGTAAGCCTATTATAGGACTAGATGGTTCTTTTTTAAAGAGAAAGTGTGGTGGGGTAGTACTTTTAGCAATTGCATAAGATATGAATAATGGGTTATTTACCATTGCTATATATGTTTGTAGAATGGATTCTTATGACACATGGAGCAATTTCCTTTCAATTCTAAAGCCACACATGTTAAAACACCTTCCACCACTCACTTTTATTTCTGATAGAGCAAAGGGGCTGAGAAATTCTGTGAAAGAAGTGTTCCCATTTAGTAACCAAAGATTTTGTTTAAGACATATGTACAAGAACTTTAAGGGTGATGGGTATAAATGAGAACACTTAGAGCATTTGACTTGGGGGGCTGCTAGACCTTATAAGAAGGAGGAGCATAATAGTTGGATGAAACAACTTGAGAAGGATGATAAAGAAGTTTATAAATGGATGTGCGGTGATGAGAAGGAAGTATAGGCCAGATCTTACTTTGATACAACATCTAAATGTGAGTACATTATAAACAATTTTTAGAGTCTTTTAATAAGTTGTTGTTAACCTTAAGGTCTCGTTTGGTTCATAGATTTTAGTACTCGGAAAAAGAAAGTCGTTATTTTCCTTTGTTTGGTAAGCACAATTCCAGAAACACTTTCCCGAGAAAGGGGGGAATATAGGGTAAAACCATTCATCTCAAAACACATGGGATTGATTTTTTCATATGATTTCTAAGCATTTATTACAAAAATTTTAGACAATAATACCTTTACCTAAATACTTTCTATGATTTACCAAAACACAAGAAAGGAAATTTAGTTTCCTATCTCCATAGGAAAGATAAAGGAATTGATTTCCCTTTCATTAACCAAACAAAGCCTAAGGGATTTGCCACTTGGGAAATTAATTAAAAAATATCAGCTTTTTTAATTATGTCATTAATGTACAATAGAAGAATGAAGGGAATGGAGATGAATGTGGATTCATTAGTCCCAAGGGTTGAGAAAACTATTTCCAAGTTGAAGAAAGATTATAACATCTATACAACTCAAAGTTCCACTAACATGTTGTATGTGGCCATCAACAAATTTGGTGTGACCTAGACTGTGGATCTAAATATTGGAACTTATGAATGTTGTGAATGGCAATTGACTGGGATCCCATGCATCCATGCCACTGCTGTCATCAATCCCAGGAGGGAAAATTGGGCTAAGTAAGTACTTACACTTATACTTCTTTTTATGTTTGCTAAAATTAATTTTTTATGCCACTTATACTTCTTTGATATTATATAGGTATTGCAGTCCTTTATTTACAATGGAAGCCTATAGACCTGCATATAAAGGCTTTGTGACACCTATGAATGATTCTTAATATTGGCCAGAGGTGTTTATCTAACTATCTCTAAGTTGTTACACTATTATATGCTTATTACAATTTTTACTTACACATATTTTCATAAGCACAACATCAAGTTATTCCACCTCCACTGTACAGACATCCAGGCAGACCAAGACATAATATGATCAAGAACAAAGATGAGCCAACTACTGAAAAAATGTCACAGAAGAAATGTAACAAATGTGGAGTGCTTGGACATAACAAGAAGAGTTGTAAAGGTGCGCTTGCTACTGATCAGAATGGAAGGAGAGGTAACAAGAAATTTTTCAATGTTATTGTGTCTTATAATAATTAAATTTGTTACTTTTTGGCTTTGTTTGTTTATAGTGTGGCCTAGGATAGAAGCAGATGGGCTTATCTTGCAATAAGAACACTTAGCTCCAAGACCACCACTAATTATGTAAGGTCTAAAATATGTTGGCTTTATTCCTTTAACAAAACACTGTTTCGCTTGTAAGTTATTGAGTCAAGTTCAGTTCGAATTGAAAACTTCAAGCACATCAAAGTTACCAAGATACAATGCAAAGTTTAAAATAGTAAACTTGGTAAAATTGGTTGGTTCTCTTTGGTGGTGATGTGTTTTATTTCAAAATTAAATTACAACATGTTTTGAAAGAAAAAAATCAATGCCTTGCATTTTGGACTGGTACAGTATCAATTGTTGGACCAGTCCGGCATATAGAAATTCGGTGGAATTGAAATCCTAATTTCGGATTGATACATGAGTTCCTGCTGGACATGTCTGGCAGTAAGGACTTTTCTCAATTTTTCCACAGTGGTGGACCGATCCAGTTTTCGATAACTTGGACCAGTTCAGTATGTATTTTTTCTGGGCCAATACTTTTATCGTAAAATCTTGTTTAAATTGGTATATTTCCCATTTCAACTAAGAGTTGAACTCTTTACTCTCTATAAATTAACTCCTAGGGTCTCATATCAATTTACGCTTTTTTTATATTAAAATTCATATATTTTAATAGAGAAATTTCTGTATCACATCACCTAGGGTTTTCAATCAACTTTCATGCCAATATAATTGTTTAACTCCAAGAACAAAGATCTCGAACTCGTTACTGAAGTGCGAGGCTGTCATCGAGATCGGAGTGAGTCTGAGGCGTGTGATACGTTGTGTTTCAAATTGAAAGATTCGAGGAGGAAGTTGCTATACTAGAGGTTACGTTTAGAATTGTTCTTGGGCGGTTCAAGAATTGTTCGTCTAAGTCGGTTAGTGATTAATCGAGTCTGTACCTCATGTGATTATTATAGTGGAATTATTTGTTGAGGATTAGTCATGCACTGCAGGGATACCTCGTTATATCTTGTCTTGATTATCTGTGGTTGATTGATTGATTTTATTTACGCATGCTAGACAAGATTAAACAAACTTTCTGAATTAAAATTGGTAGATTCTTAGTTTTATTTATGCTATATCAATTAAATTATTTTTGCATATAATTCAGAGAATAATACACCTAAGTTTATTCACTCCGCACTTGTTCTTAGTTTTTCAGATCATTCCCTTTAAACCAGTAACAAAAATAACTAACTTAGTGAGAGGAAATGGCAACAGTAGCATTAGGGGTAGAGGATGGAAGAAAAAAAGGAAATTTGTTCCACCAAGCTTAAGCACACAGTTCAGTGCTGCACAATTAGAGCAGTATAACTTGCTTTAAAACTTTGTTTGCAACATGGTTACTTATATTATGCCTGCTAAACTTGTTCTTTTTGTTTTCTATTAAGCTAGTTTAATACTTGTGATGTTTAAGACTATGTTTGGAAATTGTTTGTTTTCTTGTTTGTTGTTGTTGGTTTTAAAGTATGCAAATTGTCCTAAAACTTATTTAGGATTATGTTTGTGATGTAAAATTTCTTAAGATAAGTTTAAATTTTGGCTTGTTTTGGCACTTTGGTTACATTTTTCCTTTGAGTTTAGATCTAGATTAGTTCATAGGATCTGGATTGGTAATACATAATAGTTGCATTACACTTCCTTATTACATCATACCTATTTTAATTTGCTATCAAATGCTTTACATAGATCATCCAAACTTACCTCTAATTTTACCCTAAAATTAACCTTCTTAGACTTATCTATTGTTGCATATAACCATTCAGAATGTCCACACTTCACACACTTAAGAAACTTTTTTCCATAGCTATGTATTTGCTTTGATGTCCAAAGCTTTCTGGTAATTAAGCACCTAGCTGGGCAAAGGGTATTTTTCCATGGGTAAGCCTTGCCTAATGATTTATTTCTCCACATTAAAAACAACATTGCATGCACTTCTGTCTGTATGTGTCTTGTTCTTGTGATGATGAACCATTCTCCAATCTAATTGCATCTACTTGCCATTGCATTTTTTCACTGTCAGCATATTTGCACTTCAAAAACTTCTTTCCATTTATTTTTTCTCTTTAAGATAACAAAAGCTTCGTCAAACCATTGCAATTTGAAACATAGCACTCACTGTACACCTATTGGCATTTTATAGCCGTGTGTCCTTCATAACCACACGCTTGACATACATCAATGCCATTATCAACTTGTGTTTCTTTACCTTTATTTCCCCCTCCCATTATTATGAATTCAGGATGATAAATGTTGGCTGTGAATATAATATGGATCAGTTGTGGTTATTTGTGGATGGGTCACAATTACATCATCTTTATATAGCCAAATTGTTCCTTATAATCCTCATGTGGCTGCATTGATTTTTAACAGTTCTTTCATTTACTCTCAAACGGTCACCTTTGTGTAAAGGTGGGGTATTTTGGTCCATTATCAACTAATGTTAAGACTTTTAATGATTTGACCCGTTGACTTGATGGATCTGTCTAAAATGGGGGTCAAAAGCATACAATTTACAAAAGTGGGTACCAAACTTTATTACGTGAACTAAATGGGGGCCAAAATCCAAATGACCCTATCGAAATTGATTCATAATGCACCATTAGTCATTCCTAATTATTGTTAGCAATATGGAGGTAAAACTGATATACCACGAAAGTAGTTAGGTTATTAAACGTTGTACGAGAAAGAAATAAATCTATATTGTATGAGAAAGAAAAAAAGCTTTTGTTCATGATAAACAATAACCATTCTTACTACTACTACTACTACTACTACTCCTCCTCCTCCTATTACTAGACCTTCGAATCCTAAATGATAATTACATAAATAATGAATCTTGTAACTGCAATATTCTTAGAAGATAATTAGAATATCGACCTTCGAATCCCAAATGATAATTACATAAAAAATGAATCTTGAAATTGCATTGCAAGTATTTGAATTCCATGAGAGTTTCTGACAAAAATCTTTTATATAAACAAATGGGCTCCTAGATATAAAAAACAAAAACAAAAAATGACGACGTACAACAATCGATCCGCTTTTCCTTTTTTTGGTTCAATTTGTTTATTTGATTTTTGGATTCGCGACGTCTTTACCAAACCATGACTTCCTTTTTTTTCCCATTTTTTTGGCAAACCTACTAAGTATTTAATAACACTATTTGGAAATTACTTAAAAATTCATATTTTTCATCGTTGGGAGGGTGTGATTGTATATTTTTTGATGAAATCAAATTTTAATACTAAAATATGGTTTACCTCTTGTTTTATTATTATTTTTCATGTCATTCAAAACCCACTTCCACCTTAGGTTTTTGTTTATCGTGATTATTCTCTTCATATAAAATAACTCCACGAATTTCTATAATTATATGTGTAAGTTATAAACACGTCCTCAATAATAGTAAAGGTGTTCACTTGGATTCAGAAGTTCTTGAGTTTGAATCTCACTACGAATTGGGTGATGGTCTCTTTGTTATTTGAATTAAAAAGAAGATTTAGGGTTTGATTTATAATAAGATTTAAAATGATAGAAAAATAATTAATTTGTGAGAAAGTTGAATAACAAATTGGGTGATATGATAATATATTCTCTATTTTTTATGATTAGATATCTGGCATCTTTATTTATTTTTTGTGAAAAAATTTCACTCTCACTATCCAAAAAATAAAATAAAAAAGTTTTTGAAAACATCTAAAATTAGAGAACATCTCACTGTATACTCAACTTGTTTTTCACTTCTCCACATAAATCAATTATTTTTTTTATTCATTTTTCATCTTATTATAGTTAAACTTTCCTCTTAACCACTATTTTTTATCTTATAGTCTTGTACTATCTTGATAGCTAGTGATATTTCAAACTTCTAAACTAATCGGCCCGAATTTATCATGTGAGATTTCTTGGTAGCTGGTGGTGATTGATTGTACTATCCAATCCTTGTTTATTGCTTGCTGAGCAAGTTCTTTAATAAATAGTGAAAAGGAGATTCCCCCATTCCAAAAGCTGCAAAGTATTTTGGACCACAATGACACAGCTATCAAACAAATAGAAAATAACCCCATGGTGAATAGTGGGGAACATGCCTTGCCCCACTCCATCTCTTTAATTACTAGTCTCATGTGGATCAACTTTTAAAATAATCTTGTAAATTTCTTTTTTGATTGATTATGGGAGTTAAATTCTTAATTTGATAACTTAATTTCATTCTTATTATTTTAGTCACCTATTTACTTAAAAAATTAAAGGCAACAATTTTTTATGATTTTCTTATAGTCATCAATTGAATTTTATACTTGATACTATGTTTTGTTTATATGTTATTATTATTATTTGTATTTCATACTAATTATTCAATTCTTAGTATATACGTATTCATTAATGGCATTTTTCAAGCACTACAATCACGAGTAATGCACGCGCATAAAAATTAGTTATAATAAAAAATCAAAGGATAAATAATAATAGAATTTTGATTACAAAGTGAATATAAATTATAACATTATTATTCTAGTGTATATCTACTAATTTAAAATCCATGTTTGAACCAAATTGAGTAACTAAAGTTTTTGAGATTTTGGTCATATTACTATTTGGAGTATTATAAAAGTGTAGTAATGCATGCTGTGTTAATCCATGAAATGAATTATAAAAAAAAATATGATATGTCCCTAACCTTCGCTTACAGTAAAAAATTAACAGTTATTACATAATAAGTGAACCGAATTTTACTTTTGTAAACTGACTTTAATTATGGATGATTTTATGCACTCACAAAATTAGACTTCTCACCGTACTAGTATTTTTTTAATGAAGTTGAGATGAATTGTTTTTAAAAATAACGATAATTAGCGGTCTAACAATTTGAAATTATGTTAATGCGTGATAACCACATTATTAGTAAAAGAGAGAATAAAGACTTTATAAGGATGAAGAAAAAATTAATGCGTTCATCACATAATAAGAAATTTGAATTTTAAGAAAGAGAGGGGGAAGGGGAGAGAGAGAATGTTGAGTAAAGTTTTTAAAGGAATTAGAAATCTATCTGAAATCTCTAGGTAAGTGAGAAGATTTCAAGGTAGATTTTTATGTATAAAAAAAGCTTCACAATCCACCAAAATCCACTAATAATTAAAATCCTACTAAGTCATTAGACTTTTGAATACCATAAGATTTAGATGGATTTTTTAAAATCCTAATTGAATACATCAAGATTTTAAAAAACTTTTTAAAATCTCAATTGAATACATCATGATTTTAAAAGACTTTTTAAAATCTCAATTGAATACCTATGAACTTTAAAAGTCCATAAAAATCCTATAGATTCTAAATCCAATACATCATCCTAAATGACACAGATGCACATTGAACTAAAATAATGTATCAATTTATACCCCAAACTTTTTTTTGACACTTTGCACCTTATACATACAAATTATATCAATTTATCTCAATACTCCAGTTCTAGCCTTTTTTGAAAATCTTTGATCACACAAGCGAATTGCCACATCAATATTCCATATTTAACACACCATATTCACCTTCACAACGTCAAACTCATCAAAATATGACAAAATCTATCGTTACTCCTACTTACTATCATAAAATTCATTCTTCATTCCTACTTACTACAACAAAAACCCATATTTACTTCATACCATACAATTTATCCTTTATTCCTATCACAAAATCCATTGTGTGAAGTTCAATTTGAAACCCTAAAGGTGAAATAGTGCTTCTTATAACAATGGACTACTAATTTTAGCACCAAAGTAGAAAGCAAAAAATGGAGTGAAGGTCTCTTATTGTCTCTTGTCCAAAATGCCCTTACTAATTGCACACGCGATTCGTTCGTGTGGTCAGAGGTTTTGAAAAATGGCTGAAAATGGAGCATTAAGATAAATTGATATAATTCGTTCGGGTGGTCCAAAATATCCTTCACCCTGCTCGAGTTTCAACTTCATCATTTGGTTATTTTCTCTCTCTTTTTTTCTTTTTGTTGAAAAACATCTCTTCTTTTTTTTATTGATAAATTGTAGAAAGAAAATGGATTAAAAAAGAAAAAGAATATGATAAATTATAGAAAGAGGTAATTAGAACTTTTTTTTCCTTTTATACATTTTTTTTATTGTTTCTCTCAATAATTTTTTCTTTTTAGCAAATTTCTTTTTATATTCATCCTCGTATACGAGTTACATAACAAAACATGGTATTAACATCAATATGAGATATCCCAGTATTAATACTGCATGAATCAAACAAGGTATTGGTATTAAATTAATATCAGGATTAATAGTCCAGTACTATTAATACTGGTATTATTAATCCCACTGATCCTAATACCTGAATCAAACGAGGCTTAAGCGTTGGCTTAGGTTACTCTATGTCCCATTCTTTGAATTGAATCTCGACGGCGACAAATTTACTTCACTGTGGTTAGCGTTAACATAAAAATTCTTCAAATCGAATCTCCACGACGACAAATTTACTTTACTGTGGTTAGCGTTAACATAAAAAAAGGGAATGTTAAAAAATAAGACTTGTATAAAAAAGTTTTCTGCACAAAAATTAAGAAATAATATTTTTATAAATTGAGGACTTACATTTGACCAAATTTCAAAAAGAGTGTAAAGTTAACTTTGCAGTAGATTTTTAAATTTTATTTTTTTATAGAATCATGCAAAATTAAGTTTGCATTACATGTTTTTTAGAATATTATTATAAATAAATATTTAGTTGACGGTACTTTAAAGTAATTTTAACAAATTACATATTCAAAACTTATTTATTAATAAAATGCACATAATATTTTTTTCAAAAATTATGCAAAGTTAAGTTTGCATTCCTATTTTCTAAAATATTACTATGTATTTGTGTCTATTTAACATTATTTTAAAGTTTTATGAATGAAACATAATAATATAATTGTTAAAAAATATAAAAATATCATGCAAAACAAATTTGCATTACATTTTTTTTGATTGCAAAGTTAAATTTGTACAAAACACAATTCGGTACAAAGTTAAGTTTACATTCAATATAATTTTGTGCAAAATTAAATTTGTACTCGGTTAAAACTCTTATTTTAAAATACAATTAATAAACAAATTCTTATTTTAAAATAATAATAATATTTAAGCTTTTATTTTTAAAAAATTATTATTAATTAATTTATGTTTTTCGAAAAAAATTTGACTTTTTACCTTAGTTTCAGTAAAAAAATGGACGAGAGTGACAGAGGAAGCGATATCCCTCTTTTTCCGGTAGAGTGAGAAAACGACTCTCACTTCACTCATTGAATTATTTCCAAAAAGAAATAAAAAAAGAAGACGATCAAAGTCTCCCACTTCATCTACACTTGTGCTATCGAAAAACTTAATTAATTCGATTATATGAAATTGAAGCCAAAAGGAGTATCATCAGTTAAAACTCCTCTTGTGTTTTTGGTTAGATTCTCCCTCCATTACACATTTTACTCGTCTTTCTTTCTGTGTGTATATTAATAACTAATGTATGTCTCATTTACGCTCAGTTTTGTGGGGGTTTCTTATTTAGATACGACCCTGAATTTCGCTATCTACGATCATGGCTCTGTTTGGTGTTGTTACAATAAATACTCTTCTAACCTTTAGTTTCCCCACCTGTTAGCTGTGCAAGGATACAAAATTCGCCTAATCTTCCCAAATCTGAAATTCAAAATGTAGCCAACGGGCTATTTTTTCTTTTTTGTTTTCCCTTTTTCTGTGTGGCCTCATTAATGCACAAAAAAAAAAAATTTTTTTTTTTGCTCTGTGGTGAGTTGTGACATTAATTTGAGAACCATTATGGGTGCTAGGTATCAGTTTTCTTCTGTACTTGAATTTGTCTGAGAAACTCTTGATTGTGTTTCATGACTTGTAGTGAAAATTATTAAAGTTGAAATGAATCATTGATCAGCTGCATCAACTTCTACTGAGAACAACCTGTGCCACTGTTTCTTGTTTCTGAGTATTTCTTCGAATTGTTATTCTGTGAAGGAAAGAAGTAGGATGGCCTTTTTAATTATTCCTGATATTCCTAATTACAAGTATTGGTTTTGGTGGTTGCTTCGATTGCGTTAACATTTCATCCAAGTTGAGATCCAACACCATAATCATTTAACTCGAGGCCCTAGATAGGCCCTTTCAGTTATAAAACATTAAAAACCCTTGTCTCTCTACTTTTGTAGACTTGAGGAGCTGTAATGGCCCAAATAAGGATTATTAGTTCCATTTATTCATCGCTCAAAGAAAAAAAACATTTCACTTCGACTGTTACTGCCTGATGCAATTCGTAGTAAACTTATGTTTTCAATGAGTTTGGTGTTTCTCTTGGTGGAATATTTATTGTTGTGTGATGAATCTGCAGCTGGAATCACTCTTCTCATTGACCTGAACATATACTAAGAACTCACTGGACTCCCAATTTCTCTCAGAATATTGTGTTTATTGGGCTGGATGGGTAAGACAATTCAGTTGTATGGATTTCCTCATATGGTGTCAGCAGAAGAAGTTACAGCATTTTTGGAGAGATATACAGGCGATGGAACTGTATATGCTTTGGAGGTTAAACAGTCCAAGAAAGGAGGGTCAAGAGCATATGCAAAAGTCCAATTCACAACCAGCAGAAGTGCTGAGGATATTATAACCTTGGCTAGCAAGCGCCTGTGGTATGGGACTTCTTATTTGAAGGCCTGGGAACAAGAACTTGATCTCGTGCAGAAGCCTAAAGCATTTGTGAATTCCATGGAAAGTATAGACCTCCATTCTGGTTGCCAGGTCTCAGTGGATAAATTTTCCGTGCTCTGGAAAAAGGCAGATGTTTCTGTGAGATTTGGCTTTGGACTGAGAAAGCTGTACTTTTTCTTTTCACATCATAGGATTGAGTACAAGCTTGAGCTCTTATATGAAAACATTTGGCAGATTGAACTACGTCGTCCACGTGGACTTAATGCAAAATTTCTCGTCATTCAGGTTTGCCTGATTATTATTATTATTATTATAATTATAATTATTTATTATTATTACTTTTTTATTTTTTTTGTTATTTCAGCTGTTTAATTATTTGATTGTTTATGTCATCTTCTTTGTTATATAAAGCTGCATATGACCCATGCTTATACTGGGACGACAGTATTTTCTTATATCTCTAATAGAAGTTGGGATTTATATTTGTAAAGCATTTATGAAGCATAAGATAACATGTGGAATTACATATGGAGCCAACTGCATAATACCTAGTTCCATTGTGAATAATTATAGAAGTTTTCTATTGCTATTGGCAATTAATGTTACTGTGTTGCTTTGAAATATGTTACTCAAGGTCGTGTTTTAACATGCATAAGTTTCATTTTCTTACTTGATCCAGTTATATGGTGCTCCTCGGATCTATGAGAAATGCGAAGAATCTATTTTCAGCTATTTTAAAGAAGTTCCTGATGACCAGTGGGTGAGGACAACTGATTTCACTTCATCAGCTTGCATTGGGCAATCTTCTCATTTTTGTTTGGAGCTTCCATACAATGTTAAGCTTCCAAACTTCCGTGAGAACTTCCCTTATTATAAAGAAAGTGAAAGCCAATTCACTTTGGAGTATGCTTTGTCTTTTTCCAAGAATTTGGATCTAGTTCCTATTGTGGGTCCTCCCCACGGGCTCGAGTTACCATACACCATAGTGTTTAAGATCTGTACACTGGTTCAAAATGGTTGTGTTCCTGGACCAGCACTTGATGGCACATTTTTTCGGTTGGTTGATCCGCGGCGAATAGATACTGCATATATCGAACATGCTCTAGAGAAACTTTTTCATTTAAAAGATTGTTGCTATGAACCTGCAAGGTGGCTTAATGAGCAATACACAATGTACCGCACATCTAAGAAACTTCTTCGATCACCTGCTATAGTATTAGATGACGGATTGGTCTATGTTCGAAGGGTTCAAGTAACCCCATGCAAAGTGTATTTTTGCAGTCCAGAAGTTAATATGTCTAATCGCGTATTACGCCAATATATTGAAGACATCGACAATTTTCTTCGCATTTCTTTCGTTGATGAGGAATTGGGTAAAATGTTTTCAACTGATTTATTGCCACGCACAGCTACTACAGGTCAGGAAACTGCCATTTATAAGAGGATACTGTCGGTTCTTAGAAATGGCATCATTATTGGCAACAAGAAGTTTGATTTTCTTGCCTTTTCATCAAGTCAGTTACGGGAGAATTCTGCGTGGATGTTTGCTTCAAGACCACGGCTTACTGCAGCAGATATAAGAACGTGGATGGGTGATTTTCATGAGATCAGAAATGTGGCAAAATATGCTGCTAGGCTCGGTCAATCTTTTGGTTCTTCAACAGAATCTCTAAGTGTTGCTCATCATGAGGTTGAAATTATCCCCGATGTCAAGGTTACAAGAGATGGAACTGAATATACTTTCTCTGATGGAATTGGGAAAATTTCTGCTGACTTTGCTGGGAGAGTTGCATTAAAGTGCGGCTTTAAGACTACTCCATCTGCCTTTCAGATTCGTTATGGTGGTTACAAAGGCGTTGTTGCTGTGGACCCCACTTCATCAAAGAAATTGTCAATGAGAAAGAGCATGTGCAAGTATAATTCAAATAACACAAAATTAGATGTGTTGGCATCTAGCAAATATCAGGCGTGTTATTTGAATCGCCAGCTCATCACGCTTTTATCGACTCTTGGGGTTCCAGATTGGGTCTTTGAGAAGAAGCAAAAAGAAGCAGTAGATCAACTTGATGCTATCTTAAGAGACCCGTTAAAAGCACAAGACGCCTTAGACCTAATGGCTCCTGGAGAGAACACTAACATTCTGAAGGAACTGCTTGCATGCGGTTATAAGCCCGATGGTGAACCTTTCCTTTCAATGATGTTGCATGTTTTCCGAGCATCAAAATTGCTCGAATTGCGTACTAAAACGAGGATATTTGTTCCGAGAGGAAGATCCATGATGGGGTGCTTAGATGAGACCAGAACCTTAGAGTATGGACAGGTGTTTGTGCAATTTTCTGGTGCTGGACAGAGTCTTTTTGGCAATAATTCCCTTCTTTTCTCCAACGGAAGTGGCTCGGACCGGTGTAAGATTTTTGTTGGGAATGTTGTTGTTGCTAAAAACCCGTGCTTGCACCCTGGAGATGTTCGTGTCTTAAGGGCTATTGATGTGCCGGCTTTGCACCATATGGTGGATTGCGTCGTTTTCCCGCAAAAAGGAATGAGGTAAAACTTGATTCTTGAATCCAAATCCTCATTTTGTCATTTTGATATGAGAACTACTTTTGTCTAATTCTTTTGATGTTAAATAGAGTGAACTATACTTCATGTACCTCAACCTCGATTCGACCAGGATGAACTCTGTCTCTTGGATCAAGTTCGTTTTGATGACCCTAAATGTCTTAGCGATCGTCGTATTGACAAAGCTAATAGGCCAAAAAAGTTTATTTGTAACCGTGCTTGATTTAAAGACATTTCTTAAATTTTTATAATTATCCCAGAGGTTTGGATTATGCCGTCCTCTAGTTTTATTATTCTTATATAATAAAATTTGGGGGTTTCCCTCTTGATTAATAAAAAAAATATACTTCATGCGTTTTTTTAAAGCAAAAGAGGAGATCCCCTGATTTTTATTAATATTGATAGAAGAATATAAGACTAGAGGAGGCATGAACCAAACCTCTAGGATAAAGCTAAAGAGAACTTAAACAAGAAAATGCGACCTAAGAAAAATTATTTGTAGCGGATAGGTCTGTGGATATCCATCTTCGGCCTACTGCCCCTGCGAATCGGATCATTGAAGCAAACTTGGTCCAAAAGAAATCGATCAAGTTTATGCCTAGTTTCATCAAACCACCTTGATCGATCCATTTGTCCACAACTCCTTTCAAGGTTATCATTTTTACCATCATCCAATGAGGCAAACATGTTGCTAACATACATAATAGCCTTGTGTTCTTCTAATTTACCAAGCAGGTCTGGTACCCTTTTTCTTTATGGTGACAGATCTCATTTTTTTTTATCCTTGCTACTGTCTACCTTATCTATCTCCCTTTAACATACCATTTTGATGTTAATTGACCTCCACAAAGTTCCTATTCATAGTTGCATCCAAACAATTCTCTACACCAGAGTCACCACCACTAGGCTCTTTTTCCTTAAGCATTTAATTTGTTGATCTTTCGCCACTCCACTAATAAAACCTTCACCTTCTTTCCTCGTATTCAAAATTTCCACCTCCATAACCTCCTTTTTTTTTAGTCCTTCACCACTCGAACTTACCTTTGAGCTTTTTCCTTCTTCAAGCATCTAGCCTCCGTATGCCAAAAAAACACCACATGATTTACAAGAAACAGGAATCCACTCATACTCAACCTTTTGATCCATCTTCATTCCTTTAGGATAATATAATTTGGCAAAGGATCCCCCACTTTGACTTCCACACACCCTAGCAAACGCGACCCTCTCTTTCTCTGTAGTCATCCTATCCATGAAAAGAGTCTTCCCAATATCATTAGCCAAATTGCTAAGAACTAATACGGACCATAAGTGCAGCTTTAAATGAGGAAAACGAATCCAAATTGGAACAATAGGCCAATCCTCACGTTCCGAATTTGCTTCAGGACTCCGAGGCTTAAAAACAAGAGGCTTATTCTCAAATGACCATGGCCCAGCTTCCATCACCCCCACAATGAACTCCACATCTTGGAACTCCCTCACATACACCCCTGTTTTAATAAGATATATCTTGATTCTTCCAAATTTACTTCACTTCTCTACAAATTGTTCCATGACATGAAAGGGGGCTTAGCCCCTAACAAAGAGACAATTAGCCCCTTCTTCCTTCGTCTAATTTCATCCTCAACTTCCTCATCAAGAAATTGTGCAATACGTACTCCATCTTCCTCAATAGGTGCTACAAAGTCAAGAGCAGCACCTGAAGCTCGATCTCTATTAAGGGCTACGGCTACAACAGCAGCCCAATCTTTAACGTGAGATTGTTTAACAATTTTACGTTTTGGAGGAAGAAATTAAATGTCAAAATCACTTGCAGATTGCTTATCTTGATCCACATTAGCAAGAACACGAGCTTTCTTTGCATCCTGCTTCATGCACATTAGCTCATATCCACCATATCATCAACCATATCGCCAGCATTAGCAATCAACTCAACATCAGACAAATTCTTGGCATTTCAGTCAATTGATTCGCGAATCAATTGATCGACTCTGCCAGGTCCGACTACATTGAGTCCAATTACTTCTCTCTCACATTCACTCACTCATTGTTTGACTCCTTTTCACAATCAATCCTCCAAAACCTGATACCTGTCTCAATTGAATAGCAGCGAAAATCTGAAATCACACTAGACTGCATAATCCGGAGCCTCCAAAATTCGAAATCGGGTGAAAAAGCAACGTACCAGTCCCGCTGGATGGGGGGCGAAGGCAGGAGAAATCGTGGCGGAGAGAGCGAGAAGAGGCAGAGATGAGACCCTAGGTCCGGCGAGATCCATGTGATACTCTGCTCTTCGCGTTTTTTGCGTTCGGTTTTTAAGTGGGTGCGATTCAAACTATACTCCATGTTATACACCAAAAACTTAGACAATTAATGTCAAAAACACATATTCATTATACATATAAGAACATTATTTCTAACTCTAGTTGATTTTCAACAACAGGCCTCATCCAAATGAATGTTCGGGAAGTGATTTGGATGGAGACATTTACTTCGTTTGTTGGGACCCTGATCTAATTCCACCTCGGCAAGATCAACCCATGGATTATACCCCAGCACCAAGTATGCTGTTGGATCATGATGTTACCATTGAGGTACACCTCTTTCAATATATATGTTGAAGCTATTTTGGGAATTCCTCTTTTATCTATTATAAAAAACTCATGCAAACTTAGGGTTAATATTTCTTAGCTCCATGTGGAAGTATGAAAGAAATTACCTTGGATAACAATTAACTAGACTATTATTTCATTTGTGCATGGTTACGTATGTATATAGAACTATAAATTGACTTTCGCATCCTTCACTCCTGGGGCTTAAGTTTTCGTTAACCCAAACTACTGGACAAACCCTATATCGTTACAGCCTTACAGGGTACTACCCAATAGTACAATTGGCATGCTAACAAAATATTCTATCATGTTCCCTGTTTCTTTCCTATTTTTGGGGTTTGCTTACCCATAGTTCTACTTTTAGCTTTATAGAGCTTTTTCCTGCAACCTATTTCAAAAAACAAGTGGGGCAGGTTAGGAATTGTGCTACTTGTAGTTGTACCATGATAATTATTTCCATGGAGAATTTAGACAGTCAAACACCACTAAAGGTGGAAAAGTACTAATTTACCAAAATTTCAATGGAAAACATTTTAGTCAAACACAACTTACGATCTTGTATCTTGATTTCTGTTCTTTGAACGTGTCACTGTAAGTGGTGATCTTCTTCCTGAAATCTTTTATGGTTTTATTATGCAACTGATAATATGCTTACTTTGTACTGCAGGAAGTTGAGAAGTATTTCACCGACTATATAGTCAATGACAGTTTAGGAATCATTGCAAATGCGCACACGGTCTTTGCAGACAAGGAACTTCAGAGAGCAATGAGCAAACCTTGTGTAGAGCTCGCAAGACTATTCTCAATTGCTGTTGACTTCCCAAAGACCGGTGTTGCAGCTATAATACCACCTCATTTGCGGGTCAAAGAATATCCAGATTTCATGGAAAAGTCCGACAAAACCACCTATGATTCAGTACATGTGATCGGAAAGCTTTTCCGAGAGGTGAAAGACATTGCACCACGCACAAGCTCCATCAGATCCTTCACAAGGGAAGTGGCAAGGCATTCATATGACCCTGATATGGAAGTAGATGGGTTTGAGTATTACATTGATGATGCTTTCGATTTCAAAAGTCTATATGATTACAAATTGGGAAACCTAATGGATTACTATGGCATTAAGACAGAGGCCGAAATACTTAGCGGTAGTATAATGAACATGTCAAAATCTTTCGACCGGAGAAAGGATGCAGAGGCAGTTGGTTATGCTGTGAGGTCCTTGAGGAAGGAAGTTCGGACTTGGTTCAACAACAAAGGGATGGAATCAGATTCTGTTTTTGATGATCTTTATGCAAAAGCATCGGCTTGTTACTATGTTACGTATCATCCAAGTTATTGGGGACGATACAATGAGGTCATGGGTCACGATCATTTTATTAGTTTTCCGTGGTGTGTTTATGACAAGCTGATCCAAATCAAGAAAGATAAATCAAGTCTTAGAAGGGCTCTCCATATGTCTTCACTTGAACGGCAGTTCGATTATGGGTTGAGTTTGAGTTAAAAATTGGCGTCAATCTTGTCCAATGTTTCTCAACTTGAAGGATTTGAAGAAATGAAGGAAATGGTATTGTTATTTTCGGGACAGATTATGTAGATAAGTATATAGTTTGACATTTTGACTTTGCTGCTTTTTATATATTGGTGCTTGTTCTAAACTATTTGATGTGAACTTTTGAAGTTGATGTGTGACTGGATTTGCTGCATGCTAAGTATGATAACTATGGTTTCCTAATGTCAAACCTTCAATTATGGTTTACTGTATTAATTTCATGCCATCTAAGATAATTGTGGCTGATTCAATGTGTCTTTTGTTCAGATTTGTGTGTTTAGGAATGAAATGATAACCAGTTCATCCTCGTTCTGGTTATCTATTTTTGGGGCAAAAAAAAGGAGCATTGTGGTTCACGGGAAAGAGAATGAGTAGCAAAAAGACCAAGTGTTTAATACATTCACATTGGTCCCTCCAAAAAAACCAGATGAACACAATAATAGCGCAATAACAAGCAACATCAGCTCAATCCAAAATGAGGAGTTTGACTCTATTTCACTCTTATGTAGCTAGCGTAGTTCCTTTCTTGTGGCTTGTGTTCATCAGAGAAAACTGGGCAGCATTTTTAGTAAAACAGTCGAAAATTTCATTTATTATCTCACAACTATTACAAATTCAGCCATTTATTGTAGGTTAAATTAAATAGTTAAGTTTATTTATTTTGGGATCCATTTTGTCCTCCTGCAGAAGCAGCTTTGTTATCAACACAGAAATTGTGTTGAAACAAAATTCCTCCTGGTTTAGGAAGCATTTTTGGATATTTATTTTTATTTGGTTAAATTCATGAACTGTTGAAGGAGTGAAAGTTTTCGTATCGGTTAAGGTGTGTACCCTGCGATCGTAAATTGTAATTGAGCGTGCTCTATACTTGTGGATGTACATACCTTAGTGTAGTGAATATTTTCTCGAGGCAGAGAGTTCGCAAATTTGTGATGTTCACATAACGATAATTTTACTATACAACTTTCTTTTATATGTAAAGAAACTATGCAATTTAATCTAAAATCACCTCAACTAAAATTACAAAAGTTTCAACAACCATATTCATGTGAAGTAAACTCAAAATCTTCTTGTGACGAGAATAAGACAATTTTTTTTCTATAGCTAAAATTTATAATCTTTTGAATTTTGTGTTTTACTTTTAAGGTCTGAATAGTCTCATCCATGTAAGAATTAGGAATTCCTCTTCCAACTCATTCCGGAATGGACTAACAAAAGAACAAGAAGAAACATAGAAAAACATATAAATATAAACTCTAATATTGTAAACAACAGGATTTTCCTATTAGAGATACAGAGAAAAAGAACATGCGACAATTGTTGATTTTTCCTCTGTTATTTTAATTTTGGATTTGTTCCCGGCCCCTCAACCCACTCCCCAAATTTGAAATTTTGGATCTGCCACTGCTAACGGATAATAATACCATTAAGGTATTGACGTAATACTTTGTACACAATAAATAACTAAAAGTAACCAATACCTATGATGTTGACATGATTGCAATTTTATTTTTTATTATAGCAACTTTAAGTTTAACCTGCAGAATTTGATTACATTTTTTATAAAAAATATTCAAAAATTCATAAGTTTTCATCAAATTTATAATTTTCATCGTTTGTAAGGTTTGATTGCATAATTTTTAATGAAATCGATTTTTCATTATACAATATGAATTTTAGTTTTGTTTTTTTTATTTTTCATGGCACTCAGAATTGAAACAACTTCCACCGTAGACTTTTTTTTTTCCTGTTAATTTTTTTCTTTTAATAATAATTCCATAAAGTTCTATAATTGTCCCATGTAAGTTATAAGACGTAGACCCCGAATAACCACTGAATTTAACTTTTTTTCCCCTTCTTGCTTTGTATTCTCGTATCATCGATCATGTGAGCTTTCATTGTCATCTTCTTAGTGGTCTGGTGGTGATTGATTGTACTATCCAATCCTTGTTTATTGCTTTCCGAGCAAGTTCTTTAATAATTAAACAGTGAAAAAGAGATTCCCCAATTCCAAAAGCTCCAAAGTTTGCCCCACTAGCTCCCTTCTCTTAATCATATATCTAGCTAGTCTCATGTTTGGTTCAACTTTAATTGAAAAATACGTACTGTTTTGGAAATTTATAAGTATATTGATCATCAAAGTTAAATTATTTATTTAATAATTTTAAAAAAAATGAATGGTGGACTTTTTAATGTGAGATGGAGATTCACGAGTGGCGACTCACATTTTTATAAGATACACTGAATTAAACATAACTAATATTGAAGATAAAACCAACATTAACTATTCTCTTAAAAGAAAATTGGATTCTTTATGTAAAAATTTCAAAAAAAAAATTGAAAAATTTTTAATTTGAAAATAAAGGAGAATACAAAGGATTAGAAACTTCAAATGCCCAACTTGTACAACCGTTTCATCAAAGAAATAAAATTAGCCTCTTTCATCTAAGAAATAAATTAAGATCATTGGTTTTTATGAAATATATATATATTAAGTCGTAACTTGTGCCAAGACACTATTAACTATTTTAAATCTCTTATATATACATTTTTCAGATTCAGAATCATTGTCCCTTATTATATTTGTTAGAATATAATATATATTACGTTTCCTATTTCTATTATACTTTCTATATTGTATTAATTGTATTGATTGTGTTCCCATTATACTTTCCTAATTGTATCCTAGATTAGGGTTTTATTTCTAGTATATATATTCCTACTCTATTGTACATTCAATTATCAAGAAAGTAATACAATTCTTTCATTCTCCTTCTTCAATCTCTCTTTTGTTTCTATTTCGTTACATGGTATCAGGGGGGTTCATCCTCCTCTAGAACCAATCTCTCATCTAATCTTCAATCAAATCCAAATCAAAAACCCTAACATCATCAACCCAAGCAACCAACCAATCAAAAACCCTAACTTTATCCAACTGTCGATCCACTGTTCGAAGCTCTACAGAACCTCGATTAACCCAACACATATACCAAAAGCTTCGTCTTTTCAATACGAACCAAACCCCGTTGAAAACACCCCATTCGGACATCACACGCGCTCTCACGCGCCTCTGCAATATCCCCCAGTCGCGCAGCCCAGATTTCGCGCGCACCCTCCTTTCTTGATCAATCGCCACATCGATACATAACCCTAAACCACCCATATAATATATCAAAACCTTCTTCTCTTCAATACGAACCAAACTCCGTCGAAATCACCCCAATCGGAGTTGGCACGTGCCTCCACGCGCCGCTATAACACAGCCACGCGCCACTGCCCAAAAAAAAAAAAAAAAAAAAACCCGGTTTTTTTTCTGAACCAATTCTTACTCCCTTGACCGGTTCACCTATATTTAACCCGGTTTTTTTCACTCTAAGACTGGTTCCCCACTAAATCAACGGCTCCGGATCCGTTTCTGGCCTCAGATATCTCGGAATCAGATTAGTTTTTACAGATATTGTGTTATCTTACACGTTTCTCAATGAAAAAGTACGAGTTTTCGCGTCCGATTTCTCGAGAATGTTCGTACTGTCATGCCACCACCCATATGCTACTAAAGTGTCCAATTAGAACGTGTTTCTTTTGCAAAAAGGTGGGACCAGGTCACTTTCAAGCCGATTGTCACAAGAACCCATCCAGGAGATCCTCCTCTAGATCATCCTCTGGCACCATCACCGCTGCCACTACTGATTCTTCTGACGCAGACATTTCTACTGCACCAGTGACTCTAGCTGACATCACAACTCTTCTGAAACAGGTTACATCCTCTTCTGGTTCTGCTATGGCCACCACCACAGGTACATCTTGGTTCTTTGATTCTGGCTGCTGCAATCATATGACTTCTGATCCTACTATTTTCACCTCTAAAAGTCATAATTCTCATACACCCACCATTAAAACTGCTGATGGCTCTCAATTATCTGTTAGTCATGTTGGAACGGTTACTACTCCTAGCCTCTCTTTACCTGCTACATTTCATATTCCCAAATTGACTATCAACCTTATTTCTGTTGGTCAACTATGTGATCTTGGGCTGAATGTTATATTTTCCTCTTCTGGTTGTCATGTGCAGGATCCTCAGACGGGACAAATTATTGGGATAGGCCGTAAGGTTGGCCGCATGTTCGAGCTCATACACCTCCGTACCTCACCCACTCCTATTGTTGCATCCACACCACCTGTGGCATCCCCACCAACTATTTCTTCATTTGAGTTGTGCCATTCCCGTTTAGGACATGTGTCTTTTGATCGTCTTCGTTCTATTGCGTCATCTGGTCAGTTAGGGTCAATAAAGTCTGAGAAATTGTCTTGTTTATCTTGTCAACTTGGAAAACAACCGGCATTATGTTTTAATAAAAATGATTCTATTTCTTCAGCACCATTTGATCTTATTCACTCTGATGTTTGGGGACCCTCTCCACATTCTACCATGGGGGGTTCAAAATATTTTGTTATCTTTTTGGATGATTATAGTCGTTTTACTTGGATCTATCTTATGAAAACTCGTTCAGAATTACCCCAAATCTATATTAATTTTGCTCGCATGATTCAAACTCAGTTTTCTCGTCCAATAAAAATTTTTCGAGCTGATAATGCCATGGAATACAAGGGAACCTCATTTCTTAAATTTCTCCGTGAACAAGGCACTGTTTCTCAATATTCTTGTCCCGGTACATCTCAGCAAAATGGTCGTGCTGAACGCAAGCACAGACATATTCTTGATACTGTTCGCACACTTCTTATCGCTAGTAGTTGTCCTGAAAGATTTTGGGGGGAAGCAGCACTTACTGCTATTTACACTATCAATCGTATCCCTATTCCCTTTCTTCAGCATCAATCTCCATATGAGAGACTTCATGGTACCTCTCCTGATTACAATTTCTTACGAGTCTTCGGTTGTGCTTGTTTTGTGTTACTCCAGCCTCATGAACATTCTAAATTGGAACCACGTGCTCGTCTTTGTTGCTTCTTGGGGTATGGGATAGAACATAAAGGTTATCGATGTTGGGATCCTATTTCCAAACGCTTACGGATTTCTCGTCATGTTGTCTTTTGGGAACATAAAATGTTCTCCTCTCTATCCAAATTTTATGTCCTTGAAGAATCACCACTTCCGTTCTTTACTCATTCATCTCTTGACCTTTTCACCCCTGAACTTGAGGCTCCAGTTGTCACATTTCCACCAGAACCTGAACCAGAAGCCACGCCATCACCACCTCAACCTCCCAGTCCAACACCTCCTGAACCATCCTCACCTGACGTCATTTCTTCCAACGAGCTTCAACATACGGCACCTCCCAATGATGATGTCTCGCCTGCTGATCCTGTCATACCTCCACCACAACGACAGTCCACTCGGGTAAGAGAGCTCCCTCATCACCTTCGTGATTACCATTGTTATTCTACTATGATATCTCACTATGAACCTACATCCTATAAGGAAGCTAGTACTAATCCACTTTGGCAGCAAGCTATGACAGAAGAATTACAAGCTTTAGATAAAGTGCATACATGGGATCTTGTGACTCTTCCTCCTGGAAAATCTGCAGTTGGGTGTAAATGGGTGTATAAAATCAAGACACGATCTGATGGTTCGATTGACCAATACAAAGCTCGTCTCGTAGCCAAGGGGTTCAATCAGGAGTATGGTATAGACTATGAAGAAACTTTTGCTCCTGTGGCTCGAATGACGTCTGTTCGCAGTCTTATTGCTATTGCTGCCATTCGCAAATGGGATCTTTTTCAGATGGATGTTAAAAATTCCTTTCTTAATGGGGACCTCACAGAAGAAGTATATATGAAACCACCTCCCGGTTATTCACACCAGTCCACTCAAGTCTGCAAACTTCGCTGTGCTCTATATGGACTCAAGCAAGCTCCCCGAGCTTGGTTCGCAAAATTTAGCTTTACCATCACAAAGCTTAGTTATTCATCCAGTTCGTCAGACTCAGGCCTTTTTATTCGAAAGACAGATTCTGGGACTATTCTTCTTCTCCTCTATGTGAATGATATGATAATTACTGGGGATGATATTTCTGGTATCTCAGATCTCAAACAATCTCTCAGTCAGTTTTTTGAAATGAAGGATCTTGGTCGTCTCAACTACTTCTTAGGGCTGGAAGTCCTTTCTGATTCAACAGGTTATTATTTATCTCAGGTGAAATACACGTCTGACGTTCTGGCTCGTGCTAGTCTCACTGACTGTAAAACTGCATCTACTCCATTGGACACCAATGTTAGACTTACTTCGTTTGATGGAACTCCTCTCTCTGATGGAACTTTATACAGACAGTTAGTTGGCAGTCTGGTTTATCTTACTGTTACTCGCCCGGATATTACTTATGCTGTCCATGTTGTCAGTCAGTTTATGGCTGCTCCTCGCTCTACTCATTTTGATGCTGTTATTCGGATTCTTCGTTATCTCAAAGGGACAGTTTTTCATGGGCTTCACTACTCCTCAAAGCCATCTCTTGTATTAAGGGCTTACTCTGATGCAGACTGGGCCGGTGACCCTACGGATCGTCGGTCTATTACTGGTTACTGTTTCTTCCTCGGGGACTCCCTTCTTACTTGGCGTAGTAAGAAACAGTCTGTTGTTTCTCGATCAAGCACTGAGGCTGAATACCGCGCTCTTGCTGATACTTCACAAGAACTAATATGGCTTCGACGCCTCCTCGATGAATTAGGTGCTCCTCAAGACTCTGCTACTACTCTTTATTGTGACAACCGCAGTGCCATTCAAATCAGTCACAATGACGTCTTTCATGAACGAACTAAACACATTGAGATTGATTGTCACTTTATTCGCCAGCATATTCGCAATCTGTACATTCGTCTTATGCCCGTATCTTCAGATGACCAGCCTGCAGATCTCTTCACTAAAGCTCACCAGCCTAGCCGTTTCCAAGCATTGATTTTCAAACTCCAGCTGGTCTCTCACTTACCACCTTGAGTTTGAGGGGGGGTGTTAGAATATAATATATATTACGTTTCCTATTTCTATTATACTTTCTATATTGTATTAATTGTATTGATTGTGTTCCCATTATACTTTCCTAATTGTATCCTAGATTAGGGTTTTATTTCTAGTATATATATTCCTACTCTATTGTACATTCAATTATCAAGAAAGTAATACAATTCTTTCATTCTCCTTCTTCAATCTCTCTTTTGTTTCTATTTCGTTACAATATTGATATACACATGTATAAGAAACTTGCAAATGTCCAACTTGTTCAACCATTTTCTAGAATCCAAAAGATATCAGATTTTTAAAAGAAAAATGCATCGTTAAAATCTTAAATTTCTCACGAATGTTAATATAACTTCAATTTCATTTCCAACTATGCATAATGTTTCTAATAATTCTTTTTTATACATATGTTAGTAATGTATATAAATAGATAGGTAATGATTGGATGTTCGAGGGAAAAGGATGTAGGCCGGGGACGTGAATCGTTGGGGCCAATTAGATAAATCCAAATCCTTTTAATTTGTGTATATATATATTGTAAAGGAAAAAATAATTAACTTTAGAGTGGAGTAGTTTAGTTGTAAAAAACGCTCTCTCGTGTCCGGTTTAAATCCGGTTCGAGTCTCAACTGCACTATTAAAATTTAAGCTGCTTATGTCTCTCTTTTTTCATTTATTGGTAGATTATAAATAGAAGGAGACCTATACTTTCTTTCTTTTTTAAATAAATAAATAAATTATTATTTTTTTATTCGTACATTTCATTTGAAAAGAATCATCCAAACTTTTTTTTATATAAAAGGTTAAATGATTCACGGTTGTAAATTTGAATTGCATTTGACCATTGGGCTCGTTTGGTTGCGTAAATTATCTCATTATAGTTGTTTCATCGTAAATTAACAAATTGTCAATTGTTTCATTTCAAAAAAAAAGAAATTGTAATGCGATTTTTTCCGCATGAACTTGTATGAAAATAATAAGTTATGTTATATATATATATATCAACTATATGTATTAACCTAAATTTATGATTTTATATACTAGTTTATTTTTACAATTAAATGCTTACAAATTAAATAATTTTAAATTATATAATTTGTAAATCGGAGAAGGAGCAGCGTCTAAGAAGTTATAAATCTCAGGAGCTGATTGGCCGATGATAAAAGTACAAACATTACTAACGTCAGAAACAGACGTCAGCTGAACGAAAACGTAAAATTAGCGTAGAAAAATGGTCACGCGAAGCAACGAATCATAAACAAGAGTGACAAATTAAGGAAGCGACAATATTCCCTCTTTTTTCCCCGGTAGAGTGAGAACAAGGAGATCGATTACTTTCTCCTTTATAATTCCTAGAACCATAAAGAAGAAGAAGAAGAAGAAGTATAACTTTCTCTACACTTCTACTATATATATATACAAACAAAATAAATTCATTCATTCATTCATATACATTTATTTACATAAAATTGAAGCCAATTAAGAGTATTTTCATCAGTACGTTCGAGGCTGCTTCTATTTTTTGTTAGATTAATCTCCCTCCATTACATATATATTAATTTTACTCTCTTAATTCTGTGTCTATATATATATATAAATAAATGTGCGTGCATGTCGTTTATGCTTAATTGAGTTGCTTGTTTAAGTTCCATATATTTTTTGTGGGGTCGGGTTTCTTATTTTTGTAGGAGTAGGAGGATCGAGGAATTTGAATTTTTCTTATTGCTTTCTTTCTTTCTTTCTTTCTATTTACGATGATGCATGATCGATCATCTCTGCATGTGTTTGCTGCTAGCTGTTTCAATATATAAATATTCCAACTCAGGTGATATGTTTCACTGTTTGACTGTACGAGGAGGATACAAAATTCGCCTAATCTTCCAAGTTCTGATATACAAAATTAATGTAGCCAACCGAGTACTCCCTTATATATATATATATCTTTTTCTGTGCATGTGGCCTCATTAACGTGACAAAAAAAAAAAAGCGCTATGTTATGACATTAATTTAAGAATCAGATTTTTGGTTTGCGGTCCTTTTTTTATTAAAAAAAAATATTTTGGATGGGTGCTCCATGTCAGTATTCTTCAATATTCGGATAAAAGTCTCACAAAATCTTGATTTATATAAAGTTCTCTAGTTACCGATAGAGTTTGCTTAATTTGATGACTTGGAGAGCGAAAGTAATAAATTTGAAAACAATTATATTATCTAATTCTTAGGTTTCAAATGATAATAACAAAATATAAAATGATAATTATATTGAAAGAAAAACTTATTTGCGTACGAAATTGAAAAATAATTGAGGGATGTAACGAGATGGTTTCTATCTTTGGCTCAATTTTTATGAGTATGTTTCCTCAAGGGCGGAGGGAATGTAGGCCTTAAGCCCCCACTTGGATATAATTTTTTTTTATAGGTATAACAATATAAGAACTTGTGTCTAAACATTTATAGTTTGAGGTTGGGTTTGAAGGTCTCAAAACTTGGGGATAAAATTATAATTATTTTTGTAAAAGTCTCAAAACAACGAAGATTTTTCTTATATCGACTATAGTATTCCAGTAAGCACATAGCGAATATGTCATTCAACGTTTTTAAAATATGAAAGTCTGAAAAGGAATTTTGTAACTCGTATTTTTTTGGACATTTATTTTTATAATAGATATTATTGTTAGATAGCTCTTTATTTAATAGATATTTAATATTTCAATAATATATGAGTCAGGCTCGAGAAATGATTTCATTCTTTTAATTAAACAGCGGACTTCCCCTTTTGAGGGGTAAATGATTGAATTTTTTGATTAAATTTTGTAGGTATGATCTCCATGATGAGTAGATCAACTCCATAAAATTTAATCAAAAAGTTCAATCGGAAAGTGGGTGAACTAAATATCGATATATATGCATGCATTTTGATCACCAAAATTTAGATCATTAGATCACCCCTTTCCTGGATGAACTTTTTGATAAAATTTTGTGGAGTTGATCTACGTATCATGGAGATCATCCCACCAAATTTTATCTAAAAATTCAACCCTTTACCCCCTTAAAAGGGGAAGTCCGTTCTTTCGATAAAAAAATAAAGTTCTTTCTGGAGCCCGGCTATATAAATATAAATATATATTGTCGTGTTACTTTTTCTTTTCTTTAGTACTGGTGAAGCCCCCACTGTAATATATATTGTCGTGCCACTGTGTGTTCTCCATCTTTAACTACTTATTTTTTTGTGATAAAATTTTGTTTCTCACTACCTAAAAAAAATCCGTAGAAAGAAAATCAAAAAAATAAGAGAACGTACATTTCATTATTGAAACCGCCATGGCTTTTTTACTTTGTACAGGCTTCGGTAAGATATATATATATATATATATAGTGGCCCAAACGAGGATTATTATTTCCATTTGAGTGATGAAGTCATTTATTCATCACTCTAATGGTTTATTTGTTCATGCTCAAGGGAAAAAAAAACATTTCACTTTGATTGTTACTGCTTGATGCAATTCCAAGTGAACTTACGTTTTCAATTAATTAATTTGGTGTTTCTCTTGGCCAAATATTTAATGTTGTATGCTGAATCTACAGTTGGAAATCACTCTTCTCAGTGACAGCAGAATTAACTTCTGTTAAGAACTTGACTGGACTTCCATTCTCTCTCTAATTATTGTGTTAATTTATTGGGCCGGATGGGTAAGACAATTCAGTTGTATGGATTTCCTCATATGGTGTCTGCAGAAGAAGTTAGGACGCTTTTGGAGAGATATACAGGCCATGGAACCGTATATGCTTTGGAAGTTAAACGGTCCAATAAAAGAAGATCATATGCAAAAGTGCAATTCACAACCAGCAGAAGTGCTCAGGAGATTATAACCTTGCCTAGTAAGAGCCTGTGGTATGGGGATTCTTATTTGAAGGCCTGGGAAGAAGAGCTCGATCTCGTGGAGATGCCTAAAACAATATTTGAGAATTCCATTGAAAATATATGCCTCCATTTTGGTTGCCAGGTCTCGGTTGATAAATTTTCAGTGCTCTGGAAAAAGGCAGATGTTTCTTCGAGATTTGGCTTTGAACTGAGAAAGATGTACTTCTTCTTTCCACATTATGGGAATGAATACAAGCTTGAGCTCTTCTATGAAAACATTTGGCAGATTGAGCTACGTCGTCCACTCGGACTTAATGCAAAGTTTCTCGTCATTCAGGTTTGCCATATTAAATTTTTGTCATGATGGCTATTTGATTATATATTTCATTGTTTATGTTGTCTTGTTTGTTGTATAAAGCTGAATATATGTTACAGCTATTCACGCTCTATACACAAGCAAAATGTAATAGCGAAGGATACTGGAATAGCTTAGGGCCGGCAATATTTAACACCACGCGCTAACCTAACATGAACTCGATAGGAAGTAAGTGAGTTTGGGTCAAGCATAAACGGGTTCGGGTCAATTTTGAGTTAAACACGCTTAACCCGCAAACTGAACGGGTCGTGTTCATGTTAACCCGCTAACTCGAAATTAATCCGCAATTAACACGATTATTTTTTTTATTTTTTGCAAATATATATATATATATATATATTTTACTTTTCCATCTTGCTTGGACAATTATATTCTTATTTTGAGTATTGGTAGTACATGATAGTTATTATGTTTTTATCATGGATAAACTAGTAATATTTTATGTTTTTGCTTTGGTGATGGAATGCTATCTATTTTGATTCTATATTTTATTATCATATTATTTTGATTAAATATTGAATTTTGGTATTGGGTGATACTTATTATATTACTTATTAAAATTTAAAACTATTATAAAACAAGTTAATTGTTTTCACATGACACTTAATTGTCTTTATAATCTTAAAAAGTTAATCATGTCACGTCGAGTTGCATGTTTAACATGACCTGTTTATTAAACCGATTAGTCGGATAGGGTCTGTAACCTCTAAAATAAATAGGTCGTATTCGAGTTAATATAAATGAGACGATTAGTTAAACGGGTCGTATTCGGGTTAACGCTAATTCTTTAATACTTGTGTGTTGATACGACCCGAACACGATACTTGAACCCGAATTTCCAGCCCTTAGAATAACTCTAAACAACTATAAAAGAATAAACAGCACCACAAGCACACAATAACACAATAAAAATATGGAGAACAAAGGAAAATAATTCACCATTAATACACAACACAAGGATATAGGCCAGGTGGTATCTACCAATCCACCACAATAATAGTTTATATTTATAATAAGAATAATGGAGTACAAACCCTTATAAGCACTATCCCCCACTTGAGCTCTTTATAAATATCCTCTCTCTAATACTCAATTAGGAAATTACAACTTGCGAAATAAAACAAGTAAAAGTTCTGTTTATATATACTAAGTGAATGCCACATTAGCACTGCGCGTCGATGCAACATAAAAGTGTTGGCTTCGATTCGCTGGGATCCTATAACATGCTTCTGAGTCCATCTGCCCATCAATGCAAACACATCTCTACAGTATTGATGCACAGGGTAAAACCACCATTGGTGTGTCAATTTCACAAATCTTTACCTTGGCGAGCCACAAACCCTACTCAAAACATGTTCACCATATCAATATTACTAAAGTATCATCGGCCAAAGAGCCACAGCCATAAAAAGCTTACCTCAATGTGGCATCAACAACGGAGAACATTGAGCAATGTTGAGCAATGCCCAAATTTGGTCATTAATACCACATTTGGCATCATATCCGCTGGATTATCCTTGGTGCCTATCTTTTTCAAAACAAACTCACCATGTCCGATAATCCTCGAATGAAATAAAACTGGACATCAATAAGTTTGGTCCTCCTATGATGAACTTAGTTTTTAGTCGAATGAATGACACTTTGGCTGTCACAATGCACTTTGACATTATCTTAGGCCACCCCAAATCACCAACTAGACCATGCCACAAGGCTTTTAACGCCTTAGTCACATCAATATACACTGCTTTGGTAGTAAACAAAGCTACCACACCCTGTAATATAGACCTCCAGCTCACTGGGCTACTAGCCAATATAAAGACATCTCATAATAGATCGCCACTTGTATAGGTCACATGCATAATTTGAAGTAATGTATCCATAATATAAGACTTTTTGAATCTCTAGTACACCAAAACAACATATTTTATACCCTGTAAGTAAGCTCAATCCATTTCACAACACACTAATGCCGTTTTTCCGAATTTGTCATCTACCTACTAATTATGCTTACGGCTTGAGCAATATTCGGCTGAGTATGAGCCATGGCATACATCAAGCTTCCCAACACACTCGCATAGAGAACTTGAGCCATGTACTATAACTTTTCCTCTTAATTCAGAGCCATCTTAGCTGAGAGTTTGAAATATGGAGTTAATAGGGATTTCATTGGCTTTGAATTTTCCATCCCAAACTGAGCTACCACTTTCTCATGATATTGTCTTTAAGAGAAACATAATCTACCATTCTTTATATCTCTCACAATTTTCATACCCAGAATCCTTCATGCTCCACCAAAGTCTTTCATCTCAAACTCATAGCTCAACTAAGCCTTCACCTTGTAAATCTCCACAATGCTCCGCGTAAACTTATGAGACAATATAAACAAGTCAAACTTCTTGTACCATTGGCAATCTAGTTGTTTCAACCCATACAAGGACTTCTTAAGTTGCACACATGATCTTTCTTGTCAACAATCTTGAATCTCTCTGGGTGAGATATATAAATCTCTTAATGTTGGTCGCTATGCAAAAATGCGGTCATAACGTCGAGTTGTTCAAACTCTAAGTCAAACTATGCCATGATAGCCAATAGCAGTTGAATAGAAGTGTGTTTTACCACATGAGATATACTTCATTATAGTCTACACCTTCCTTTTATGCAAATCCCTTGGCTACCAACATTGTTTTATATTGAACACCGGACACTAGAGCATCATTTTTCTTAGTGAATACTCAATTGCACCCAAGTGGCTTCTTTCTTTCGAGAATTTGCAAAGTTCTGAGGTTTCATTTTTATGAAGATAATGCACTCATCATCCATGGTAGTCTTCCACTTGTCACATTAGATGTCATTCATAGCCTCATGACACGAAAATAATTCATCACCATAACCCACTAATACATAAGCCACACACTTTTTATAGCCAAACATTTGCGATGCCTAGTAAGCTCCCGGCTCTCTTTCACTAGTCAAATATGGTTTTTGTTGATTGGACCCTCATCAGGAGTATCATCGTCCTCCCCAAAAACTATTCCATAAATTAAACCTAAAGGACCCACCAAATTAGTCACCTCCATTTACACCACTTTCTTTGTTCTTGTTCTCCTTATCCACATGAAAATAAACTTTTTCAACATTTAGCACCTTGAGCATAGGTGCATCATTAAAAGTTACGTCTCAGCTAGTGAGCATCTTCTTGTCTTGAAGACACTATACTTTATACCCCCTAGCCATTTCACTCAAATCTATGAACAATGCCATGCGGACCTTCGGATCAATTTTATCATCACGGACGTAATAATAAGCCCAATAACCAAATATGTGGGCATTATCATAACTAGTATGAGAACCTGACCAAACCTTAATTGGAGTATGGTACTTTACACCTAAGCATGGAAATTTATTCACAATGAAAATAGCATAGAATAAGGCTTTTGCCCAAAATTACTTGCATAAATTTGCATTAGACAACATTAATCACACATTTTCTAGCGAGGTAGGGTTCATCCTTTTTGTTATTCCATTTTGTTACAAGGTACCTTTAACCATTAAATGACTGACAAATGCATCACTTTGGCAATACTAAAAATGATCACTCGTGTACTCCTTGTCATTATTGGACTAAAGTACTTTAATTTTTTTGCCAATCTTATTCTCCACCATAGTCTTCCATTTTAGAAACACCTAAAATATTTGATCTTTATGCTTCATGGGATATACCTAAGTTTGCCTAGAGAATATCATCAACAAAAATGATAAAGTATTAATTACCTCATAAAGACTTTGTTTTCAAAGGATCCCAAACATCCTTGTGAATATAATCAAGGAATCCTTTTAAGTAGTAAAAAATCGTCCCAAACTTTACCTAGCGTTGGGACCAGTTCGGTTCTTGTCCAAAATATGAAGAACCTGAATCAATTTTTTAATGTTAAAAACGGTTCAGTTTTATAAATATTTTTTGAAAAACCAAAAGTGGAACCGAACTGGTTGAAATGGTTCGGTTCTAGCGGTCTTTGGGTAACCAAATTAATCCAATAACCAAAATTAGATACAAAATCGAAAATCAAGTGGATCCTTTTTAGGGTTCTAGCGGTTGAAATGGTTCGGTTCTATTGGTTCTTTAGGGTTAAGGGTTGTGACAAATGGATCCTCTATTACTCTTTTTTATTTTTAATTAAATAATAATATAACAATATAATTATAATATTATATATATATGTATTTATAATACCGGTTCTTTCAGTTATATTTACTAAAGAATCGAAAACCGAACCGATAATACACATATTTTATTATTAAGAACCGAACCGAACCGAACCGATTTTTTTTGATTTGGTTTGATTCGATTTTTTGGTTCCGGGTTTATTATCCCAGCCCTAACTTTACTCAAGTTTTTTTTCAAGCACACAATGCTCACAAAACTAAGTTTATAACTCTTTCCACAATTTAATAGCCTGTACTTACTTATCACCGTCATGGCCTTCTCCTCGACATGTCCAAAGCCATATTCCATAGCCTCATCGAGTCATTCCTTTCACTTAAAACTAATGCACTCCCACTCACCGTACAACCTTAAAGGAAATAAAGATCAATGTTTTTTTCCCTCATCATAACTAAGGCACCCGAGAGAACATTTAACTTTTCTCCCTTAAGCACAATCTTATACCCATTGAAATCTTAAGCACCAAATATATAAATTAAGTTCTTCTTTAAATCAGAAGCGAACCAGATTTCCCCTATGGTGCGTTTGGCGCGCTCGATAAGGAGGTATGATAGAATATGATAAAAGCCGAATATGATAAAAGTCGAAATTAGTCAAATAGGAATTATGTGGGATATGATAGGAAAGAAATGAGTCGGATAAGGATTAAGCAGGATTGGACAGGAGAGGGACTAGTTGGATAAAGATTTAATAAACTTTGCATTTAATGGAGTTCCGGATTACAAGTCCAGATATTATATAATATAACTTGTTTTTTAAAAAAATATATATGCAATTTTAATTGTTGTTCACAATTTTTTTTAACTAATGCGATTCTTCTATTTATAAATAAGTTTCGTAAAAAATTCTTTCGGGAGAAATGTTCTATATCACATACAATATTTACGAATTAAACACTAAGTACAGCTTCAAATTCTAATATTACCTTTTTTTCAAAAATTAAAGTTTCTTATAAATACCTTCATTTAATAAAAAAAATAACATATTATAAAAGAAATGAATTTTATTAGTTAAGTTACTATGATTTTGGGTGGTTGAAAATTTTTATTAATATATTTGATTATCTAAAGGGTGTAAAAAAAGATTAAAATAAAAAAATTAATTACATTTTGTTATTCGGCAATCATGGGATAAAATAATACCACATATAATGGTGGTATATATTTATCCGGTTCTAAAGGGATAAAATGATAATTAATCCCGAGTGCAATCAAGTCCCATGTTGTACCAAATGCATGATAGGATAAAAATATCATATCCACCCTTACGCCAAACATATGATATGATTTATTTATCATATCCTTTCCAAAAACAAACACCGAATATTATTAATTAATCATATCATGTTTCCAATCTCGCGCAACAAACACACCCCTAATGTATGGACAACTGCATCTTGCATCTTTAAATTAACTATTCCCATACTCATCATCTTGTAAACGTGGTCATTGTCCATCAAAACTTTCTGTTTATCTACCTTCGTAAATGTGTGAACCAAGTTTATGTTTAGACACATATAATACAAAAAACTATTATTTAAGATCCATTCGCTCGAAGAGCTTATCCCGGAAAAACCACCTATATATCTCAAAGTCGATCACCATATCCCAAATTAAGTAGTTGCATTTGCAGTCTCCACCAATTTCTTACTCTCTCCTGCTTTTAGATACGGACAATTATATTTATAATGCCCTTTCTCCTTGCATTTGTAACATGTCACGATCTCCAAGTTCTTTGGCTTAGTGTTGGACCGAGATTTCCCCTTTTACCTTGCTTCCTCTCTTAACTTTTGCCTTGAGTAAACAACATATCTGAGGAAGAACCGCCATTCTCATTTAACTGTTGCTCCTTATCCCAACAATGTCAAAGGGACATCCTCAAACTTCACATTATCCTTCCCATAATAACAATGTTATGCTCAAATAATAAAAATCCATAAGTGATTTCAAAAGCACTATAAATTTATCCTTATCTAATACATCGACATCCACGTTCAACAAATCTGAAAGAATTTTGTTAAACTCATTGACATGCTCAGTCGTGGATATGCCCATAGTATACTCAAAACGGAACAACTTCTTGAGTTATAAGCGGCTCTCTATACGCTTTGTCATTTACTTGTCTTCCAATTTCTTCCATATATACTAATCTTGGATTTCTCACGCATCACATAGTACCTCACATATGTAGTAAGGTGAGCGCAACCGGATATTATTACATGCTAGTAAATTATACTCCTCCTCATTATCATCAAACAACTCCGCGGACTTCGCCTCCTTCCCCTTCAATGCCTAGTGCAAACCTTGTTGGATTAATAAAACTTTAATTTGATATTACCACGTGCCAAAATTCGTTGTCTTTGCATTGAATTTCACCGTCCATACCTTCGGAGTCAATGCCAACCCCTTTGTCGTACTTGATGTGGTAGTAGTAGATATCTTCAATCTCCAAAGAGTTTTCCGCAATGAACCAAAATCTCATTTGGGAATTTTATCGAACACTTGGAGCAAAACACTTGGTCTATCCTGGGTCAACCTCGGATACCAATTTGTTGCACTTCTTTAAACTCTGTACACAAGTAAAACACTGAGGCGGGAGCATACAGAAGCAACTCTAAACAAATATGAAAGAAGAAACAGCACTACAAGCACAATTACAAAGTGAAAATATAGAGAACAAAAGCGAAAACAACTCACCAACACACACAACAAGGATATAGGGTGGTATTGACAAATTCGTCATTAATCCACCACGATGAAATATTCTATTGATAATAGTAACAATGGAGTACAAGCCCTTTATAATTAATCTTCCTCACTTAAGCTCTCTAGAAATATCATATCTCTAACATTTAACTGGATAATTACAATTTAAGAAATAAAACAAGTCAAAGTCATATTTACACTGACGGCCATGTCAGCGCTATGCATCAGTGCAACATAAAAGTGTTGACATCGATGCGTTGGGATCTTGTAGCATGTTCCACAGTCCATCTGCATATTGATGCAGACACGTCTTTGTTGCATCGATGCGCTAGACAAAGTAGCAATGGTGAGCCAATTCCACAATATAACCCGTACCTATGTAAAGTATTTTTCTTATTTGTAATAGATGTTGAGATTTAGACTCGTAAAACATTTATGCCGCATAATACAGCATGAGCCAAATGTATTATACCTAGTTCCATAATTAAAAATTATATGAGTTTTCTATATTCCTATTGTCAAGCAATGCTATTAATGTTACTATCTTGTTTTGATATATGTTACTCAAGGTAGAGTTTTAACTTACGTGGGTTTCATTTTCCTCCTTGATCCAGTTATATGGTGGTCCTCGAATACATGAGAAATGCAAAGAATCTATTTTCAGCTATTTCAAAGAAGTTCCTGATGATCAGTGGGTGAGGACAACTGATTTCACTCCATCATTCTGCATTGGGCAATCTTCACATTTTTGTTTGGAGCTTCCATACAATGTTCAGCTTCCAAACTTCCGCGAAAACTTTCCTTATTATAAAGAAAGTGAAAGCCAATTCACTTTGGAGCATGCATTGTCTTTTTCCATGAATTTGGATCTAGTTCCCATTGTGGGTCCTCCCCATGGGCTTGAGTTACCATACAACATAGTGTTTAAGATCTGTACATTGGTTCAAAATGGTTGTATTCCAGGACCAGTACTTGATGCCGATTTTTTCCAGTTGGTTAATCCGCGACGAATAAATATTGCATATATCGAACATGCTTTAGAGAAACTTTATCATTCAAAAGATTGTTGCTATGAACCTACAAGGTGGCTCTACGAGCAATACAAGATGTACCTAACATCTGGGAAACTTCCTCGATCACCAGCTATTACATTAGATGATCGATTGGTCTATGTTCGAAGGGTCCAAGTAACCCCATGCAAAGTTTATTTTTATGGTCCAGAGGTTAATATGTCTAATCGCGTATTACGCCATTATCCTAAAGATATCGACAATTTTCTTCGCATTTCTTTCGTTGATGAAGAATTCGGTAAAATGCATTCAACTGATTTGTTGCCACGCACAGCTACTGCAGGTCAGGAAACCAGCATTTATAAAAGGATATTGTCTGTTCTTAGAAATGGCGTCGTTGTTGGCAGCAAAAAGTTTGATTTGCTTGCCTTTTCTTCAAGTCAGTTACGCGAGAATTCTGCTTGGATGTTTGCTTCAAGACCAGGGCTTACTGCCACTGAGATAAGAACATGGATGGGTGATTTTCATCAGATAAAAAACGTGGCAAAATATGCTGATAGGCTCGGTCAATCTTTTAGTTCATCAACAGAATCTCTGAGTGTTGCTCGTCGTGACGTTAAAATCATCCCCGATATAACGGTTATAAAAGATGGGACTGAATATATTTTCTCTGATGGTATTGGGAAAATTTCTACTGACTTTGCTAGGAGAGTTGCCGTAAAATGCAGGTTTAAGACTACTCCCTCTGCCTTTCAAATCCGATTTGGTGGGTACAAAGGCGTTGTTGCTATAGATCCCACTTCATCGAAGAAATTGTCATTAAGAAAAAGCATGTGTAAGTATGATTCAAATAACAGAAAATTAGATGTGCTGGCATCGAGCAAATATCAAGCTTGTTATTTGAATCGCCAGCTTATCACACTTTTATCGACCCTTGGGGTTCCGGATGAGGTCTTTGAGAAGAAGCAAGAAGAAGCAGTAAATCAACTCAATACTATCTTAAAAGACCCGTCAAAAGCACAAGAGGCCTTACACCTAATGGCTCCCGGAGAGAACACTAACATTCTCGAGGAACTACTTATGTGCGGTTATAAGCCCGATGGTGAACCTTTCCTTTCAATGATGTTGCAAGTTTTTCGAGCATCAAAGTTGCTTGACTTGCGTACTAAAACAAGGATATTCGTTCGAAAAGGAAGATCCATGATGGGGTGCCTAGATGAGACCAGAACCTTAGAGTACGGGCAAGTGTTTGTGCAATTTTCTAGTGCTGGACGAAATCCTTTTCGCAATAAATCCCTTATTTTATCCAGTATTGCAAGTGGCTTGGACCAGTGTAAGATTGTTGTTGGGAATGTTGTTGTTGCTAAAAACCCATGCTTGCACCCTGGTGATGTTCGTGTCTTAAGGGCTGTTGATGTGCCGGCTTTACACCATCTGGTGGATTGCGTTGTTTTCCCGCAAAAAGGAATAAGGTAAAACTTGATTCTTGAAGCCATATCCTCATGTCATGATTTTGTTATAAGAACTATTTTTTTCTCTTCTTTTTAAGTCGAATAAATTTAACTATACTTCATGTTATAAAACTTGCACAGTTAATGTCAAAACACGTACATATTATTATACTTGCAAGAACATTATTTCTAACTCTAGTTGAATTTCGACAACAGGCCTCATCCAAATGAATGTTCAGGAAGTGATTTGGATGGAGACATTTACTTCGTCTGTTGGGACCCTGATCTAATTCCACCTCAGCAAAATCAACCCATGGATTATACCCCAGCACCAAGTAAGCTGTTGGATCATGATGTTACCATTGAGGTATACCTCTTTGAAATATTATATGTTGAAACCATTTTGGGGAATTCCTCTTTTATCTATTATAAAAACTTTGTGCAGCCTTAGGGTTAATACTTCTTAGCTCCACGCATAAGTATGGAGACAGATCCTTTCATAACAATTTACTAGACTTTGATTTCACTTTTGCATGGTTACAACTTACATGTGTATAGCGAATTATAAATCGAGTTTTGCGTCCTCCACTCCTGGGCTTAAGTTATTATTAAACAACCCTATATAAATGTACTACCCAATAGTACAATTGGCATGCAGATAAAACATTTTTAGTATGCGCCCTGTTTCTTTTTCTAATTTTTGGGGTTTGATTAGAACGGTTCTACTTTTGGCTTTACTGAGAGTCGAAGCTTTTTCCTGCAACCTAGAATTCAAGAAACAAGGGGCGCAGGTTAGGAATTAAGTTCAACGGAATTGTGTTACTTGTAATTTTTCCATGGAGATGATTTTCGTGGAGAATTTAAACAATCAAAAACAAGAAATGTGGAAAAATACTCATTTTTAACATTTACCGAAATGTAAAATTTCAATGCGAAACGTTTTAGTCGCACAATTTCTAAGATCCTGTATCTTTATTTATGCTTGCTTTGTACTGCAGGAAGTTGCAGAGTATTTCACCAACTATATAGTCAATGACAGTTTAGGAATCATTGCAAATGCGCACATAGTCTTCGCAGACAAGGAACCTCAGAAAGCAAGGAGCAAACCTTGTGTAGAGCTCGCAAGACTATTCTCAATTGCTGTTGACTTCCCAAAGACTGGTGTTGCAGCTATAATTCCACCTCATTTGCGGGTCAAAGAATATCCAGATTTCATGGAAAAGCCCGACAAAACCACCTATGAGTCAGAACGTGTGATCGGAAAGCTTTTCCGAGAGGTGAAAGACATTGCACCACGCACAAACTCCGTCAAATCCTTCATGAGGGAAGTGGCATATGACCCCGAAATGGAAGTAGATGGTTTTGAGTATTACATTGATGATGCTTTTGATTTCAAAAGTCTATATGATTACAAATTGGGAAACCTAATGGATTACTACGGCATTAAGACTGAGGCTGAAATTCTTAGTGGTAGTATAATAAACATGTCGAAATCTTTCGACAGGAAAAAGGATGCAGAGGCAGTTGGTTATGCTGTGAGGTCCTTAAGGAAGAAAGTTAGGACTTGGTTCAACAACAAAGGGATGGAAGCAGATTCCGCTTTTGAAGATCTATATGCAAAAGCATCAGCTTGTTACTATATTACATATCATCCAAGTTATTGGGGACGAGACAATGAGGTAATGGGCCACGATCATTTTATTAGTTTTCCGTGGTGTGTTTCTGACAAGCTGATCCAAATCAAGAAAAAAAAATCAAGTCTTGGCAGTTCGATTATGGGTTCAGTCTGAGTTGAAATTTTTGGCGTCAATGTTATTCAATGTCTCTCATCCCTGAATGATTTGAAGAAATGAAAGAAACGGTATGGTTATTTTTCGCACAGATTATGTAGATAAGTGTATAGTTTGACAGTTTGACTTTGTTGCTTATATGTATTATACGGTGCCCGTTATCTGAACTATTTGAAGTGAACTTTTGAAGTTGATGCGTGTAAGTGGATTTGTTGCATGCTATGTATGATAACTATAGTTTCTTAATGTCCATGATGCACAGACACTCTCTCGGAGGGCGCGTATCCTGCCCGACACGTGTCGGACACGCGGGGACACGCGTGTCGGAGAGTGTCCCATTGTTTAATAAAAAACAATTACACCGACACGCTGGGGACACATCGAGGACACACTGGGGACACGTTGGGGACACGCTGAGGACACGTTGGGGACACGTAAAAAGGGGTGAATATAAAAAAAACTAAAAATATGGGGTGAAAATAATAATAATACAATTTGAAAATAAAACAAACGTAACAAATATCATTTCTCTCTTTAACCCGTAAAACCTAGCCCCATTTCCCAGACACCATCGAAAGAAAACCCTAGCCCTAGCCATCGACGACTGCTCAGCCCCAACCCGAGGTCTACACAATAAGAGATAGTAAGTATTGGGATATTGCCAGTGATACTTTTAACACACTTGAAGAAGTTGGAGAACTTCAAATGGCATCTCTTTCTCTTGATGAGCCGGAGTTGGAGTTGGTGCTATTTGGGGATGAAGTTCAAAATGTTGAGGCGGTTAATGTTGAGTTGAATGAGTGATTGTTATTTTTATATTCTCCTTTTGGTTTCTATTATTCTATAGAACAACTTAGTTTATGTAATTATGTATTTTTTTTATGCTTTAATCATGGAACAATGTAGTGATCATGTTTTGAATATTTGCCATTTGGGCTATTAATGCAATCTATTTTCATTTGATTGAATTCTTAAATATTTATAATGTTTATTGCATATATATATATATATATATATTAATTAATTAATTAATTAAGAACGTGTCCCCCCTACGTGTCGTGTCCTACATTTTGGAAAAATTGTGTGTCGCATGTTGCGTGTCGTGTCGAAACGCGTATCGCGTGTCGCGTTCGTGCTTCATAGTGTCCAGGTCTCCGGTTATGGTTTACTTTATTAATTTCATGCTATCTTTGAAGCTGATTCGATGTGTCATTTGTTTATAATTGTGTGTTAAGAAATGAAATAATCAGTGCATCCTTGTTTTGTTTATCTATTTTTGGGGCAGAAATGGAGCATTATGCTTCACAGGAAGGAAAATGAGGAGCACAAAGAATTAAGTGCTTAAAACATTGACATTGGTCCCTCCAAAAAAACTAGCTGAATAACAATAATAGCACAATAACAAGCAACATTGGCTCAATCCAAAATGAGGAGGTTGACAACAGTTCAATCTATTTCATGATTTGCGCTTTAGAGCAAGAAATAGCATAGTTCCTTTCCTGTAGCGTGCGTCCATCAGAGAAAACTGGGCAGCATTTTTAGTAAAACGATCGAAAATTTCATCTATTATCTCACTACTTTCAAATTGTTTCCTTATGATCCCCTCCACCGCAGCTCTTATGTGTAGGGTGCACATTCCCATATCAAGTGGCTCATCAATCTTCACCAACGGTTCTCCTAACTTCACCATCTCAATGCTAAAATACCCATTCCGTTCTATCAGCTCTTCCATCTCCTTGTCAGAGGTAACATACATAGGCAGGTTGATGGCATCCACTTGAGCTTCGCTGATCAGTCCCTGTCACATACAATTTGGGCCACAAAATCCATAATGTTTAAAAATATTCCTTCAAATTCGATCAAATCATTGAAAATACATTTAATTTCTCACCTCATCCGCCATTTCATTGAGGCTGGACCCAAGGCTATCATAAATCCAACCCGTAGCAATTTGAGAACGATGAATCCCGTGTGGGGCGGCTGGCATGGTGAGTATCATCATCCCCCCTACAACAATTTCTTTGGCTCTAAAATTCAGAAAGTTATTAATGTCCTTGGAAAATTGAGCTACATAAGCCTTAGCAACTTCATCAGAGGAGCTAGTGTAGAAAATTTTGCCCTTGTTCCAAGCAGGGGAGTCTTTATCGAGCACCTCTTGTGGAATCTCAGATAGCCAGTGGAGGGCAAAAGAGGAATGCACAATGTGGAGATAGGATTCGGGGAATAAGCGGCCATAGAAAGAACCGGGTACACCCGCAGCTAAGTAATTCTTTGCAGGAGGGAGAGAGGTGAAGAGGGTGTTGAAATCATTAGTGAAATGATCATTGAAGAACACTTGGAATTCGGGTAAGCCATGGGAAGTTAGGCCTTTGGATTGGTAATTATTTTCTATTGCCTCTAGTAATGTTTGCACAGAAATGAAAGTATTTGGACCGACTGAACATCCTAAATCTGCGATATGAAACGTGTTTGAAGTGATGGAGAGACTTTCAATGTCAAGCTTCTCTGCAATTACTTCGTTAATCATCGTCTTCACAATCGTTGCTGCATCTCTCTGTACATTGAATAGGTCAAATATATACGGTTATAGATTGGATGTAAATATTCTTAGATGAATGAGGACCATGTAGTTATTTAGACTAGAATTTTCATCACGTTACGTACTCAATCTCAAATTTAGGTTGAACTTGGTGAATTAACATTGTTAAGATATTCGACATGTTTTTTTTTCTTTGTTCTAGCATGTTTACTATCTTTGCAATCGTGTGACTTTTACCATTCTCATTGTATGAATGAGATTGAGGAGGGAGTACACATGTAATTAGGGGTGTGTATAAACCGACTCAGACCGAACAGACCGACCGGACCGAACCGAAATATAGGGTTTTTTTCGGATATTATAATTACAATGGTCCGGTCCGGTCCGGAATTTTTTGGACCGTTACTATTCGGTCCGGTCTTCGGTCCGCCTGGAAAAAAACACCTAAAACCCGGACCGGACCGAAATATTTATATATATATAATTTATTTATTTTAAATATATATACCATTTTTCATTTGTTGTAATTGCAAGTTGTAACCTAAATTCCTAAACCTAAAGTTCCTATTGCCCGAGTGAGTGAGTGCCGTCTCTCATTTTTCACACATACACAGCTATGCACCTCTGCTTTTCTCCCTCTATCATCTCTCATCTCCCATCTCCATCTCTCATCTCCATCGATCTTCTCCATCTCCAAGATCTGGTACATCGTCATCCAGCCATCCTCATTTTCCCATCTTCACGCTCCACTGCTCCAGCACCACCGTCCACTCCAGCACCCCCGTGACTCCGCACCACCAGTCCACTGTCCACTCCAGCACCGGCTACATGTCCACCACCGGCCAGCAGTCCACCACCGGCCAGCAGTCCACCAACATTGAATCTGGAAGTGGTAACACCTCTCTCTTTCTTCTCCTAAGCCTTTATATATGTACATATAAATACATATTTCTTATATATATATATATATATATACATACATAAATGCACCAATAAAGTCCAGATCTGAAATTTTCTTAGGCTTTGAAATTATAAACACATATTTCTTATATATATACATACATATATGCACCAATAAATACCAGATCTGAATTTTGAATATATCTGCTTAAAATCTGTTAATGTAATTGCGAATCTCAGAAACCACCATTTAGGCATTGAAATTTCGAATATATGTATGTAATTGTGAATATATATATATACATATTTCCTTATATATATACATATTTCCTTAGGCTTTGAAATTCCGAATATATGGCTTTGAAATTGCATTTCTGTGTATGCAATTGCGAATATCAAATCTGAATTTAGGCATTGAAATTTCGAATATATGTATGTAATTGTGAATATCAGATCTGAATTTATGTTATATTTTGATTTTTGGGATGTGCTTGGAATTAATATGTATTTGTTGTCTTAGTTTTGAATTGTAATTTGTTGTTTTATGTTATGGATTGTAATTTGGGATTTTGTGGATTTTTGGGCTTATTTTATGGGTTGTAATTTGTGATGTGTTTGGATTTTTGGGCTTATTATGTGTTTAGAAAGTTGACACAAAAACAGTGGTCATGGACTCATGGTGCTATTATTTAGGCCATAGATTTTTCATTTTGCTATTGGATTGTTATTTTTGAGCATATAAATTTTTACTTGTGTAGAGTCTGTAGACAGCAGTGTAGACAGCAGCACTGCAGGCTGCAGCAGTGTATTCGTGAAATATGAGAAATGAATGGGCTTGATTTTAGCTAATTTAACCATTATTATTAAATATGTAATATGGAATGTTGGGCTTAATTTATATGTTGCCTAGTTCTTATTGAATAAGTTTGAAAATGGATTTAATAAGGTTGAAAAAATAGACCAAAAAAGCCCAAATCATATTGGCCCATTAAAAAAGCCCGGACCGGTTGGACCGACCGAAATCGGACCGTTTAAACTGGTCCGGTCCGGTCCTGTCTGAGCAAGAAATTCGGTCTGGTCCGGTCTGCAATTTTATAGGATCGAAATGTTCGGTCCGGTCCGGATGCGTGGTCAACGGTCCGGTTGACCGGACCGTGCACACCCCTACATGTAATAGTGTTCACGCGTCACATGCTCGTGTGGTACTAGTATTTATATATATATATATATTAGGTATTGTCTGTTCCGTCTGGCACGGTGAAATAAAAAAATATTAAATACAAACAAAGAGACCACATGTTCGAATTGTACATGTCAACTTTACAAAATTCACATAATAAACTATTATAATTAAAAATGGCATTAGGTGGGCCTTACAGGTTTTTTTGCCAAATCTTGAATCGTAAATGAAAAAACATATTAATTTGAGTATAATATGGTTAGCTTTAGTGATAAAATGGTAGACAATGCTACGGAAGGTTAACAAAACTCACATACATGAAGAGATGGGAGAATAAAAACTAAACAAAATAATATTATACAGGGATATCAAAAAAGTATGAAACTCACATGCATGCATGTAAACTTTTTTATTCCTATTCCTATTGACTATAAAATGGATATTCAACACACATAAAGGGAAAAATTCAAAAGCATATGCATTATTCTTAACCTAGGCTGTCACTAAAATAAATAATTATCGGATCCTCAACTAAATATACATATCATAAAATAAAGCTGCGATTTCCAACTAAATGAGTTAATAATTGCTAATAAAAAATGAGTATCGATATATACATTATTCAAATGAGTTACATAAACCCATATATATACCTTCTTAAAAAAAATAAACCACGAAATATTGCATTCTTCAAAAGAGTAAACAACAAAAAGAGTAGAAATTCTCAAGTATTTTGATAGGTGTTTAGCAATGAAAATCTTAAGAAAAAAAGAATATATATATATATTTGGTGAGAGAAAAAGAGTGTTTTTCTATTTATAAAAAAATTGTGAGGGAAAAAAGTGAGAAAATTTAAAATTTGAATCTCAAATTTCAAATTGTATATTTTTATTATTATATTAAGGTGAAAAAAGACAATAAAAAAGTATTATGTAATTGGGTAATTTGATATCTTAAAAACACATCTGAAAGTGTTTACATTTTTTTTTGATTGGTAAACAAATTTTGACCATTAATTAATAATAACAAAATAAAGAAAAAAATGCATCTTATAATATGGATAGAAAATTGCCGCCAAAAAAAATGAAATAATTTTAAGAGTAATTTGAAAATTTTATAATAAAAGTAAAAAAAGTGGATTATAATTTTAAATATACAAATTTTGTCTTACGCATAACTTTACATCTACAATTTTAAATATACAAACTTTTATTGGTAAATTTTAAATATACAAACTCTTACATAGTTTGTTTTAAATTTAATGTATTTTGAATTTCATAAAAATAGATCGAGAAAAAAGATAAGAGATTAAAATTGGTGGAATAAGAAAGATAAAAAATTATTTGACTTTCTTGATTTGATGAGTTGTAAACACATATAATGGTCCAACTTTATTCTTCTTTTTAGCAAATTAATGTGGATCATTGATTAGATAATTTGGTGATGTGATGGTTCTTTCCCTTATAATATGGATGCATTTTGAATTTCATAAAAATAGATAGAGAAAAAAGATAAGAGATTAAAATTGGTGGAATAAGAGAGATAAAAAATTGTTTACTTTCTTAATTTAATGGGTTGAAAACACATCTAATAGTCCAAATTTTTCTTTCTTTTTTTGCAAATTAATATAGACTATTAATTAGATAATTTGATAACGTGATGATTCTTCCCTTATACTGTAATATAGATGGCACAAGTGGACTACAATAGTTATGCAATGATTCCCTTGGTAATTTGTTTTTTTCCCCTCTATCCAGTCAATCTGACCTGTATGCTTGCTTTGTGTATGTTTATCAGGTTCTGAACTCCATTACAGCTGTCCTCAGTTGAGGAAATATGGAGGAAAAATGATACTTTTATTAACTTTGATGTATTTTCTGCCTACCCCGTGTAGCGAGGCTCTTATGGTTTTTCTTCTTATGCTTACATAGCGATGCGTACGTAGATACACACCTGGCGAAATATTTACAAGCTATGTGTGTCACGCGTAACTGTCTTCGTACCAATGAATTTGCGACAAAGATGATGATGATGATGATGATGATGAAAAATAGAATACGTGGCTCTTAATTCAAGCGGTTGGTTTAAATCATGATTCCGACACAATTTTACGAATTCAATAATATGCCATATAATACATCCACACACACATGGATATTTACGTACAATGTAGAGGTAGGGGTACCTGATATTTGGAGTTTTGGGAGTAGCTGTAGGTGCCATTTCCACCGTTCATTGGAAATGATTTGGGGAATGTGGGCGTGTTGGTGGAATTGCTCATCTCTGTTTGTGTGTGTATTGCAATAATGAGATGCTTACTGAAAACGAGTTTCCCAATCCCACAAAGCTCATATATATATATATATATATATGAAAAAGCTTCATAATGTATTCATTTGAATTTAAGGCTTCGTTTGGTTCACGAAAGAGAAATTAATTTTTTTATTTTTTTCATGGAGGTGAGAAACTAAATTTTTTGTTAATTTTTTTTTCTTGTGTTTGGTAAAGCATGGAAAGTATTTAGGTAAGAGTGTTATTGTTTAAAATTTTGTAATAAATGCTTAGAAATCACATGAAAAAATCAATCCCATGTGTCTTGAGATAAATGGTTTTACCCTCTACTTTTCCCTCTCTCAGGAAAGTGTTTCCGGAATTTATGCTTACCAAACAAAAAAAAAACGACTTTTATTTTTTAAGTACTAAAATCTATAAACCAAACGAGGCCTAAGAATAGTCTTGAATTCTCTCTATGAAAGAATTGTTGTTATTATTGTATAAAGGGGACACTTTATAGGATTTTGTGCTTCTGTTGTCCTATTAAATTTCTGCATTAATTTTTTTGGAGTAAAGGGTTGTTTGTTTGCACCAAAGTTTTTATATTTAAGTGATTTTAAAAAAAAAATATTACTTTAAATTTAAATTAGAAAATTTAATTTTTTTTCACTTAAAATTAAAAAAATTTATCAAAAATTTTAAGTGATAAATTCACCACTTAAAACTGAAAACTTAATTTTAAAAAGTGTAAAATAACTATTTTACCCTCTAGGTACCAAGAATCATGTGGTCCAAAAAAATTAATAAGGGAAAAATTGTCATACTAAAAAATTCAGTTTTCAGATGTGTTATATTTAAACAAACAATATTTTTTTAAATATAATTTTTATAACTAAACAAACGGTTTTTCCAGTTCTCAATTTTTAGTTATTTTATCAAATACCACCTAAGCTACCGCTTTATTCTTGAGATTCACCCCACTCTTTATGTAATCACATTTCCTTTCTATATTTGAAAGTTCTCTCATGCTGCTTGGTACATGTGATGCAATGTCATTCACTTTAAGTTATATATAATAATCAGATGGTCCAGAGAGAGCACGAATCTTGATCTATAATGCCAGTCCAAGTGGCATAAAAAAAATTAAAATAAGTTCTTCTGTTTTTAATTTTTAGTCTTATTTTAATTTTGGTATTTTTTTTAAAGAAAAAATATTTTGAGCAATAATTAATAATAATTTATTTCTTTTTGTTGTGAAATTTAATAGATCGATGAAAATTGAATTATGGCAAGGCATCGGAAAATAAAATGTGAGAGTGAAGACGGAACGGAACGAGTAATAATTTAATAGAATAAAGATAGTGAATAAAGGAATATAATAAAGGAGCAACTTGTTTGTTATATATCCGTAAATCAGGGGTGCTGGTGTTATATATCTACTAGTTTCCCACCGGTAAAACCTAGGGGTACTCAAAATAATCAATGGGCCATATGCTCTTAATTTGTTAACCTCCTTAATTTTATTTTATTTTTATTAATTTATTTTTCTTGGGCAGTTAACCTCCTTAATTTACTCTCCAGTTTTTGTGTTTGAATGTCATTTTTCTCTTTTCATGTCAGGGATATGATGATGATATTCTGCAAAAATTGCCACGCCGCTTGGACTTCCTTCCATAATAGGAGTAACAAATATTTTTACCTGTACATTCTTTTATATAGGTATTGAATAAAATCTGGTAGTTCAACGAAGCGGAAGGAAGCATGTGTGGGACTCAAATTTAAGGGTGTGTTTGATTGGCAATATTTTTTATGAAAAATGTGCATTTTTCACTGATTTAACAATTTAAGGTGTTTGATTGGCTTTTTTTTTTCTAGGCAATTCAATTCCCACTTTTGGCTCACACATGTGCATTTTTAAGGCAATTGAGGAAAATGTTTTCTTAGGGGGAGGTGGGTTTTTGTTTTCCATGCTTGGGCACGGTTTACGAGACAAAGTTTTTACCATTTTCTACATTAAAAATGCCATAACTTAAAATATAAAATTCAAAATAATATAAAAAATTAATATTTAAAATATACTAATCAAAATCAATTAAATAAGATCCATCATGACTATATAATTATGTAAAAAAAAATACCAATAATTTTTTCTACATTAAAAATGTCATAATACAACCAATATTTTTCGGGTAAAAAATTTAGGCAATCAAACACACTATACTACATTTTTCATTCAACTCAATTCTAGGCAATTCAATTGCCGGTAACTTATTTTATTTCCATGCAAATTCCACGCTTGCAATCAAACACACCCTAAGAGTCAGGGTGAATATTCACACTTTTCCCGGTAATGAATTGTCTACTAATTTTCTTTTTACCTCATTAAGACCATTTTCATTGGGATGGCTAAATTCCAAATTTAGCCTTTTCATTGCCTCATTCGGTAAGGCAAATAGGTAAAAAATGAGCTAAAAGTGTAAACCAAAGCCAAAGATAACAGCTAACAAAATTTTAGCTTAGACGATCAATGAAGAGTCGTGGCAGGGTAGAAGGCTCTCACGACACATGATGTGTTATGAGAAATGTTAAAATTTTGGCCGATCAATGATGTGTCGTGGGACACATCATTTAAATTTCCTCCCGTTGGTACTCGGAAATGGAAGAAGAAGAAAAAAAAATGCCTGCCGCGACACATGATGTGTCGTGGTAAGCAAATGCATTAGACGATGGATATATATCGTGGGATGGCTTAATGTCATGGCCCAGCAATTCATAAATCGTGTGAGGTAAATTTACCCTTCTCCTGCTGCGCCACTGAATTATCGAATAGTGTAAAAATACATTTTTGGCCTACCATTTTACCTTACCCACTAAAGATGGTCTAAGTCTGTGTATCTCGAACAAAATATTTAATACTCTTACGTATCAAGTAATTGTATTGCTGTTTGACAGTGACATTTTAGAATTAATTGGTTAACATCAAATAAGCATACATTCATCTTTTCAATAAATTTTCCCTTGCATGAAGGATGAATATCGATAAGAATTAGAGAGAATAATCTTTTGTATATTCAGCTTGTATTTGTACAATGAAACAAGGTCCATTTATATAGGGATAAAGAGCGAGCTATACATGGTAATATAAATCAAGTAACAAATCAAGCAAATCTCTTAAAATATACAATCCTTAATAAAAAAAAGGAGGAGATCAAGGAATGAATATTCTAGGTATATCTAGAATATTCTAAACCCCCCTCCCTTTTCAAGCTTATGGAGGCTTAAAGAGCATCCGGAGCTTGGATACGAGGAACCGGAACCTGGCAACTACATGAGGTTTCGTGAATAAGTCAACCGTCTGAAGCTCGAAAGATATGTGCGGTAACAAGATATGCCCTTGTAGGAAGTGCTGATGAACAAAATGACAATCAACTTCAATATCCTTAGTGCACTCATGAAAAACATCATTGTGGACTATTTGGATGGCACTTTTGTTATCACAGAATAAGGGCGTGGGGTCGGGAAGGTTAATAACCATATCTTGAAGCAGCCAACGAAGCCAAACAATTTCGGCAGAGGCATGAGCGAGAGCACGATATTCAGCTTCAACATTAGAGCGAGCAACGATAGTCTATTTCTTGCTTTTCCACGAGATAAGAAAATCTCCGAGGAAAATACAGTACCCAGTTATGGAATGTCGATCAGTAATATCACCAGCCCAGTCTGAGTCAAAGTATCCCTGTAATATAGGACGAGATGTAGAAGAAAGATCTAAGCCCAGGTACAAAGTCCCTTTGATGTAGCGGATGATACGGAGAACGGCAGCAAAGTGAACAGAACATGGAGCAGACATGAACTGACTCATAATATAAACAGCATGGCTGATGTCAGGTCTAGTGATATTGAGGTAATTGAGATTTCCCATAAGCTATCGATATAACGTGGGATCAGGTAGTAGGTTGCCATTAGAAGATGAGAGTTTGACATTTATCTTAAGGGGAGTATATGCAGTCTTATTGTCAGTAAGGCCCGCATGGGCGAGAATATCAAAGGCATATTTCACCTGGGAGAGGAAATAGCCTGTAAAAGAGTGAGCAACCTCAATACCAAAGAAGTAGCGGAGGACGCCTAAATCTTTCATTTCGAAACACGAGCATAAATAAGTTGTTGACTGTGATAGTTTGAAGGACCAAATGCTTTGGAGGGTTACTAGTTGGACAGCAAAAAAATTGAGTTATGCGGGTAGGGTGGTTATCTCTGTTCTTCATAGTATTCAACATTATTAAAGTGGTGTATTCATTATTCCTAAAAAGTTCTTAAAGATGTTGACGATATCCTTCGGAGGTTTTTGTGGACTAGTTCTGATATGAGTAAGTATGGTGCCAAAGTTGCGTGGGAGGATGTGTGTTGTCCTTTAAAGGAAGGGGGTTTGGGCGTAAAGAATATCGTTATGTGGAATAAAGCGAATATGGTGAGACATTTATGGGATTTGGCAAGGAAGAAGGATTGTTTGTGGGTGAAGTGGTGTCACCAATATAGGCTCAGAAACAAGAGTTTGTGGGGTGGGCAGTGGTCCACTGATTCATCTTGGACTTGGCAGAAACTTATGAAATTACGTAGTGAGACTAATGGGTTTGTCAGATATAAAATAAGGAATGGGGAAAGTGTGTGGTGTTAGTTTGATAGCTGGCATCCTCTTAAGCCTCTGATTAATAAATTTAATAGCATATCAGTGTATGTTGCGGTTAGGAATATTTCTGCTAAGGGGGAGGATTTTGTGAGTAGAGATGGGTGGGTTAAGCCGAGACCTATCTCTCTAGATCTTATTCAGGTGATTAATCACTGGCCTGCATATAGTCCTAATATAAATAGGGAGGATAAGGTAATCTGGGTGTTGAATAAAAGTGGGCAATTTACTGTTATATCCGTTTAGGCGAAACTGAGACGGAGAAGAGACAATGACAATTGGCATAGGTTGATTTGGTATAAGGACTGCATTCCTAGATGCAGTTTCATTGGGTGGCTTGCTTGTAAAGATAGATTGAGGACCAGAGAAAAGCTTGCCAGATGAGGAGTTATTGATAATAATCACTGTGTTCTATGTGGTGACGAGATTGAAACGAGGGAGCATTTGTTCTTTCAATGTCCGTTTAGTAAATATGTTTGGGGCAACTGTTTGGCTAAGTTGGATGTGTTTTATCAATGTTTTTCTTGGGATGATGAGATTAATCAAGCAATTAGAAGGTTTGGGGGTTTCGATTTATTTGCTAGAATTGGGAGGCTTGTGTTTACTGTTATTGTGTATGTTATTTGGAAAGAAAGGAATCATAGCATTTTTAATAGCAAGAACATAAAGGAGAAGATTATTGTGAAGAAAATTAAAACATATATAATAGCTAAAGCTCAGGATTGGTCTGTAAGGAGATCCTATAAGAATTGGGTTATTTGTAATCAGTGGGGTTTAAATGAGAGGATTCTGGTAGTGTAATTTTTCTGTTGAGTTTCTTTTGTTTGGCTTGTAATTCTTGAGGTATGCCCCTCGTAATTTTGTATCTTTTTGTTCGTTTGAATGATAATTAACTTACTAAAAAAAAGACTGAAACTGAAAAAACTATTTGTTTACTTCTGAAAACTATATCTGAAAATATGTTGTTTATTTGAACATAACACATCTGAAAACTGAATTTTTTTAATATAACAATTTTACCCTTATTAGTTTATTTAAATCGGATGTAAAATGATAAACAAAGAGGGTAAAATAGGTATTTTACAATAGGGTGTTTTAATTTTTCAGATTTAATTGACAAATTTGCCACTTAAAATTTTTGCTCCAAATTTTTAATTAAGTGGCAAACCACTTAATTTTTTTGACAAACAAACAACTTTTAAGTTTTTAAATTTAAGTGGTCAAAACAAACAACCGCTAAAGCTATAACTTTTAAAAGAAGATGATAAATTAAGGGTAACTTTGTCCTTTTGAAAAAAATTTGAACGGAGTTAACATTTTCTCAAAAGTTAGGAGTTAAGTCAAAAAATTAGTAAGATATGACGTAACTATAATTATAGATTAAAAATAAGAGAGTAACTCAAAAAATTCATATATAAAAACTTTGGTGGTTGTTTCTGAACAGCAATTTTTAGTGCGGATAAAAATTTTGGTTGTTTGTTTTACCAATTTTCGATGTGCTTTTTTAAAAAATGTAGACTGTGAATAGTAAAACTTTAATAAAGTTTGTCAGCCTTTTTTTTACTCAATATCTCCGTAGACAGTAGACTCATTTTTACTTTGTGCAGCTCTTATTCTTTTCAATGCTTTCATCTCCCCAACCACATACGTCCTTCGAAATAACTTCTCTTCCTCTAAATCTGATGCCATGTTTTTCTCTCTACCACTTCGAGCCATCGCTTCCCACAGCTCCCTACAGACTAGTGCCGAAATCTACGCCGAATTTTACGACCAGATTGCTTAAATTCGAATAAAGTTTAAGCCTCTCTCCTCTTCAGCACCAAACATTTCTGCAACGCACATGGTATCAGTACGAAAAAACCAAAGCTTATGCTACCAAGGGGGGCAACAATAGCATCCGTGGAGTCAGGGGTGGCTTCTCAATCAATCGCACATAAATCAATTTGACTCCCCCCTAAAGGGCATAAATCTCAATAAATCTCAGCTTGAAGTAAGAAAAGATAGAGTAGATATGGTGCTTACAAGAAGTAAGAGAAAGCTTCTTCACAAACAAACCCCTTCGCCAAAACTTAAGAGCACTGACGAAACTACATCCGTGGACAACTTTTCTCCGGCGAAGAAAGCAAAGGTTTGTTCTCCTCCGCTGCCTGCATTTGAAAATTTTTGTTGCAATGTATTGGCTTCATATCTCAGTGAATTCACTTTCCCATTTCTTTGTTGCACATAAGAGACAAGAAAACATCCGTATGTGCATGTTGACAATTAAAGCTTTCTTATACAGATATAGTGTTTGATAAAATGCCCAAAAAATTTATTCCTAATTTGTACATTATTGTTCTTTGGCACAACAAGTTTGTAAACCACTTTTAAGCAAGGACCCATAGATATAAACCCTGTTTTGTGTAAAAATGGATTTACTTTCAGTTATTGTTAAATACCCTTCTTTAATTCGTGTTCATTGAAATCTCAAGTAAATCGGGGACAAATATATATCATTTATAATACCTACACTAGCGTAGATGTTTACAAATAAAATCTTTATGTCCTCTTGTAATGTTAATAATGGTTGTCTTACAAACTCCCCATTTTATTCTGCATATTGATCAATTTTGCCCTCCCCCCTCTCATATATATTAAATCATCAGTGTTACCCTTATCAAACTGTTGGCTTGTAAAACTCTTTATGGATTTCTTTTACTGTCAATTGGGTACTTCTCTAGTTGGAGCTTGCACTGTATTTAATTATTCTTTACTTAGTTCTTGTTTTCTTTTCAAGAATTATGAGTACGGTGATAGGTAATTAAATTATATAACAACAAGGTTCCATACTTGATCATTTCTTTCTGAGCTCCACTTGTTCTGTAATTCAAGTTTCCTATTTTGGTGTTCCTCAACCCCGTGGTATGACAAAATTTAGTCCACTTTGTCAGAAGTGTGTGTGGTTAAAAAAATCCTACAGTACTTTGCCATTGCATTGTTATTAGTTGTTTATCACATTTTCTTACATATCCTACAAATTATACATAAACATCATTATGGAGGAACTATAGATGAGTAGCCCTATTGTCAGGGAGTCATCTTGTAATTGGCACTCGTCTCATGAGGAAACTTTCATATAATTCATCGAGGAAGAGTTCGACACAGGTCGAATAGGGATAAATAATACTTTAAGTGCAAAACAAGTTAATGAAATCTTACATAAATTGAAAGAACAAACCGAACGGTACTTCGACGCAGCCCAAATTCGAGTGAAATTTGCTAGAATGAAAGACAAAACTAATGCTTTCCCTAAACTAATTAATAGCACGGGTTTTGGCTAGAGCTCAGAGAGGAACACCGTAACTGCCGACGAGAATGTGTGATCGACATACCTGAAGGTAACAACCTAATTCATAATAGACTGCTGCTTTTGTATATTATAATTACTTTCCTAATGCATGTTGAAAGCTTCAATTATTATTTTGTGAGAAAACAGAATAGTAATATCTTCATACTTTTGGTTTAAGGTTATGTGCTTGCACATACTATTATATTAATATTACTATTATTTTGTAGGCAAACTCAAGCGTGAGTGTTTTCAAGAAAAAATATTTACTTAAGTATGAAAAACTGTTTAAAATTTTTAAAAATACAACGGCAACGGGTGTGCTCGGTCGAGCTTCGAGCCAAGGGCCACTTTACTCTAACGAGGAAATGTATGTCGGAGATGGTCCATTGGATGCGGGGGGTGGTCCTACCATGTTTGCAATGGACGCTGCCTACATTCACGGAAGCGGTGGCAAGAGTCGGTCGTCAAAACAAAGCAGGACATCCTTAGACGCGCTTATGGAAACAATGTCGGAGTCATCGCGTGCAAAGATAGCTCACTACCAGACGAAGGCGACGTATGCTGAAGAGCACACCATGATCGAGTACATGAGTGTCCTGAAGAATATGCCAGTTGATGGAGTTCAATATGGCCTCGCGGCCGAGAGGTTAATATCGGGCAAGGATTGGCGCAGTTTCTTCCTCCTCTCGAATCCGGATCGGCAACTTGAATGGGTGAACTGAAAGAGATATGTCCTAGGACTATTCATAGATTATGATTTGTACTTGGATATCTTATGCTTATTTTTATTAATAAAGTTTATTTTATTTTATTTTATATTCTCTTGTAAATAATATATATTAATACTAGTTCATCAAGTACTTGACTTGATTGTGGGATGCTAATAATGCTATAATAATATTATTTAGATATCCCTAATCATGTGTCAATAACCTAGGATCACATTGATATAATGATTAGAGTATGGGTCAGCTGATGAATATGTTCCACAAGTCATGGATATGAAGATATCAAGCTGAACACACTGATACTTGTTAGGGAACAAAGTATTGGACAAACCCACTTTGGGGACACTGCGAGGAGTGTTACATAATGTCATCAGTGATGTTCCCCATTTGTGATATCGCATTATCCTCAGACCTGAGATCGTCATGGTTACCAACATAAGGATTAGTATGTCAGGCATCATCAAACGTTGCTCTTGACCGAGTAATTATAAAGATAATGATCAAGCATACTATAAACTATGTAGAGGTATGTGGTTGATCAAGATGGGATTTGTCACTCTTATATAATGAGAGAGATATCTTTGGGCCCCTTGATAAGTATAATTAATATTTGCATGGCCATGCGCAAATGAGGTGTCATTTGTATTAGATTAATTATACTTAGAGATTAAGAAATAAAGATTGAACTATACAAGAATGACACTTGCCTAGTCTTGTGTTCAATCTAGATATCGGTTGACAAAAGGAATTAATATGTAGAATATCAATTTAAGGTTGTGTCGTTTTGACCTTTATACCCTTTGGGTAGTAGTAATGTTTTACTAGAGACTGCTTACTATTCGTATAATAAAATGGGCTTTTAATTATACTGCCAAAGAGTATAAACCTACAGGGTCGTACACCAAAACGAGTTGGATCAAAACGAATTGAAAACGGGCCAAGTTGGACTTGGGCCTAATTCGTTTTGTTGCTTAGGGTTTCTCACTAGGGTTCTCCTTTAAAAGGGAACCGTTGTTCTTCTTGGCCGTAAAAGAGAGTCATAGAGGCAGAGAACGAAATAGGTGTGAGAAGAACCCTAAAGGCACTAGTACACCAAGCAAGGATCTGATCTCGTTCGTGTGTGCATACCGTAGAGGCGTTGTATTTTCGACGCTAGAACGACAACAACAAAAGGTTCTATCCACCGTGTTCATCACCTTTAATTCGAAATCTCATACAAGGTATGTTTTCTATCGATTTTTATTGAACAGTATAGATCCTAGGGTTTAACGGTTAGTGCATAAATTAGTGTATGTGATGCATGATTACTGCCCTAATTCCCAACAGTGAACGGCCTCAAATGACGGGATTCTAAAGTGACCAGTGGAGTCTTGTTATGGCTTTCTACTGCCTTCCCTTTCGGGAATTGCAGTCCACTGTTTTCTATTTTGGGTTTATATGGAACATTTTTTTTATGTCTGCTATTACTTTCTAAGTTTAATATATTTGCACTTTTGTTATAATACCTTTTATGTTATCACTATCGACACTAATATGCTTCTTTCTTTTAAATCATATATTAATATATTCCATGTATAAGTCCTCTCTTGCGTGAATCAAATTTTAATTTTTTGGGAAAATCATAATTACTTTGATGTTGTGGATGCCTTGGCTATAATGCAGGGTTCAGGGAGCAAGAATCCCCCGACCAGTTGAGCTTATTAATAAGCAGAGTAAGGTATACAAATTTAGTCCACTTTTGAAGTATACAAAACTAATTTGGTGTTTTGCTGTCCTCGCGTATTAACTTACTTAACTGAACGATTGTTAATTACATAATAATATTGATAGTAGCCGGGCAGTACATTTGTGTGAAAAGTTCAGTAGACTTTTGAATTTTTTTAATAAACTATTGTAATAAAACTTTAAATTACCAAAATTCTAAAAAAAAATTTGTTTATGAATTTGGTAGTACATGCTTCGTCCACTGTGTTCTTTAAATCAGCAGGGACATAACTTTTTCTATTATGTAGCCAATGTTTTTTTGAAGGTCCACCTATAGACCATACTTATTTGTAAATTAAACGCTTCCTATATTCGTGCATTCGGTAAAATAAATTTTAATTAAATATGGCAGCTCTATATATATATATAATTTTTTTATGTCTTCAAAGGGTACACATTAGTACTCGTAATATATACTATCAACTAAATAATTTATTAACATTTCCTTATACAACAAATTTCGTGCCATATAACAGGCTGTGTTTTATTTATAATTATCTATTTTTTGTTAGGCAGTTCTTCGCGTTTAAAGTGGACTATTTCGCATTTGTCCATACACATCACGACTTCGGGTAAGTTTCTTATTAATATGCTTTTTCTTTTTATTACGGTACCACTTTTTTAAAAATTATTTGACATGCATTTTTATACAATTTTTTAAAGACAATATCTACTTCCGCTCCATCAAATTATCATAGTAATTCTAGTTCATCTGACGACGATTTGGAACAATTATCAATTATGTTTGCAAACATACTCCAACAAAAAGAAAGGCTGCCTTATCAAATACTCGTCTTACCTGGAGCATCATATATGCATTCGATTTTAGAAGGTTCTCCTGTGTTATGTTACAACTTATTCCGAATGTACCCACCGACGTTTAGAGCCTTGTGTGGGTTACTTAGGACGAGTGGATACATTGACGAGAAAAAAAATAGATTTGTCTCACTAAAAGAGTCGGTAGGGATATTTTTATATATATTGGGACATAGAAATACACACCGAGGTGCGGCGGATAGATTTTCACATTCAACTGAAACGATTAATACCCACTTCAAAATAATTATAAAAGCACTGGTGAATTTGGCCCCTACGATTATACGACTCCCAGATGGAAATGATACGGCCCCGGAAATCGCATCTAATCCACATTTTTATCCTTGGTTTAAGGTAAACAATTTTTACACTTATAACTTATTTATTATACCATGCAACCCATAACACGTTTTAGTAAACAACAAAATATATTTGTAGAATGCTATTGGCGCAATTGACGGGACGCTAATTTATGCATGGGCACCTAGAGAACGTCACAACGCGTGTCGTTCATGTAGGGGAAATATTGCACAAAATGTCATGGCATTATGTTCATTTGACATGATGTTTACATTCGTGTATTCTGGTTTAGAAGAAAGTGCTAATGATTCTCGTGTTTTGCTACATGCACTGCAAACGGAACTATTTATAATGCCACCTCAAGGTATTTTACCAAGATTCCATAAATTAATTAATGTCACTAATAATGTACATATGATACCATACTATACCTAAAGACAATTATTATTTTTGTATTAGAGAAATATTACTTGGTGGATTGCGGCTATTTAAATATGCCCAGCTTTTTGGCACCATATCGGGGACAAAGATATCATTTGCAAGAATTTTAGGGCAATAATAATGGGCCAATAGGTCCAAAGGAGTTATTTAATAGAAGACATTCTTCTTTAAGAAATGTTATTGAAAAGACATTTGGAGTGTTGAAAGCATGGTTTCTAATATTAAAGCTTATGTCGAATTTTAAACAGACAAGGCAAGCTATGATGGTAACTGCTTGTTGTGCTGTGCATAACTTCATTCGAATGCATAGTTCTGACGATCAAATATTTAGTGAATATACAGCTGAGAGTTTTACGCCTGCAGTAGAGAACCCGAAAATTTTGGAAGTTTTGGATATATCGCAGACTCAACTCGATATAATATTCGAATATAGAGATGTAATTGCTATTGTAATGTGGAATGATTACACTACAGCCTAGATTTTTTAAACGTAAAATAAGTTCTACTTTTATGCTAAATCCTATCTACATTTCTTATTTTTATTTAAGTATAATTTATGTTCATCTTAATAGCAATTTAGGATGTAATTATTTTATATTTATTTTTTTCCAGACACCATGGATGACATGCGGGGATCGTTGTGTGCATGTGGAGCCGGTGAAATGCGGGTATATTAAGCGCACACTGATCGAAACTACGATCGTTACTTTTATCGTTGTCCACTATAGAGGACCCATAGACATTCATTCATATGGATGGACGAATACGATGGTACAATTGAAGTTCGAAACTGTCGTCGTTGGGCACTATGTGCATGTTGCAGATGCAATCTTATCTTCACTGTAATAATTGTAATTATCATCGCTATAGTCATACTTAATTCTAGTGATGACTAAAATATGTATAACTTTTCATCCTAAGCCTTTTATATATATTTTTATTTTTGTTTAAATTTTTGACGTCTGCAAGTTTTTATGATGTTGAACTCAAAATTATATTAAAAAGGTAACTGAACCTTCTAATATACACAAATATATAAAATGTAATTAAATAAAACACCTCTACTTATTTCCTAAATTTGGAAATCGGAAAAATTGCAAGCCCAAAAATAATAGAAGACACTAGAGTTGCTAGCATCACTCCAAATCTCAATGGATTTTGCTGCCTTCATTGATGCCACTGTTTAAACCTTTTCTAACTTATTCAAATTAGTCAAAAAGCAACCACATGTTGTGACCTCTCCCAACTGAAAATATAAACAGGAGAGCATCAGAGAATTTGTCTTTTTGAAAAAGTAGTCATACCAAACAGCAATTTTTTAAAAACATTTTTCAGATCACGCAACTCAAAATTTTTTTAAAAAATTTAATCAGAAACAGGCACCAAACAAGCACTTCTATATCAAGAACTTTGTGCAGTGCCACATATACTTAAGATTGATACTAAATTCATTTTATTAATTCATCACATGACGAGAAATCAATACAAACATTAGTATATATTTTCTCATGAACATGCTTAGTTATGTGGCACCACTATTATATAATGAAACTAATAAAAAGAATATTTTATGCAGACACAAGATAGACTAAAATTTTGATTTAGGACATTCAAAAATATAATTGTGAAAAACTCTTAATTTGAAACAAGAACAATACATTAATTTTAGAGTAGTTGTCCTCGCCATCTCCACCGTTCATTGTGACACAAAGATGAGCATAGCTAAATCATTTTTGATGAACGGTGGAGATGGCGATAATGATTTGATTTTGAAAAAACAACATTCAATATTTATAAACGAATAAGTCTCGATTTTAAGATTTCTAACGGTTTAGGCTCTTATCTTTTCATTAACCCATTACTTACTCTTTTTTTTTTCAATTTTCTTAAATCAGCTCCCCAAGTTTGTACAAAAAGCTAGTAAACAAATGTATAAGTACACATGTGTTTATATTATGTAGTTTTTTCATTGTTATAAAATTTATTGTAGCCTTAACAATATCGATACCACATGTAGTTTTTAACCGCAATTTTATGGAAAGAAAGGACATGTGGACTGTGTTATAGGGAAGAGCGACCTAGATAATATATATTTTTTTAAAAAAAAATTCTATAAAAAAAAATTATAAAGGATAAATATGGGCTAGTCCTTAGGATGAAGGAAACATTTTTTTTTTCCTATTATTTTACAGGACAAATTTTTAGATAAAGGACTATATTTATGTTTTAAGGACATTCGTCCATATTATTTTATTATTTCAATTAATTTAGTTGAATTACAATACTACCATTCTTAAAGATAAATACAAGAAAAAAATAGAGTAAACTACGCAAATGGCCCCTAAACTATTGGCATTGTCTCACTTTGGTCCTCAAACAAAAATTTGTCGCATTTAAATACTTGAACTATTTATCGAATTTCAAATTAGTCCTTCCGTTCAATTTGAGCATTAACTTGGACGGAATTAAGGGCAAAATTGTCATTTCAATAATTGGGGGCCAAAGTGGAACAATATCAATAGTTTAGGGACCATTTGCATAGTTTACTAAAAAATATTATAAAAGAAAAAGAAGAGGGAGACACCCACCACCACCTCCTCCTCCCCGCCTCCCCTCCCATCCACTCTTCCATTCTTTTTCTTCATCATCCATTCTTCCATTTTTCTCTTCATCACATCATTCTTCTTCATCAATTTCATCTTCCATTCTTCATCGGAACAGAGAAAGAAGAGAGAGACCACCTCCTCTCTGCCTCCCTTCTACTTTATCACAAACAAAGCAAACTGCACCACCACTATGACAAACAAAAAAGAAGAAACTTTTAACCTACAAATGAAAAACAGTGTCCCTAAAGCCACTATATAACTTTCCTACATACATTCTATATCTTCGATTCAACAACTTTCTCATACCATGAAAGATCAATATCTTCAAGCCCTAATTTTAATTCCGCCCCCCCCCCCCCCATCCACCCACTTCACCCCCTCAGTTTCCTCCTTGCCAGCAACTAATTTCAACTCCACCCACCGGAGCTCTGGCGTAACCTCTAATATTTAAGCTAACAAATATGTCTTCTCTTTCATCATTCCTAAAATCCTACTATTATCTTTTTCCACTTTGTACCCTAATTTTGCCCCAATCTCACTCACCTTCTCTTCGATCAACTCCACCATCACTACCGCCGTGAACTGCTGCTCTTTCTTCCCCAAACCCCCTTGAAAAGGCCCGACAAATCCAACCCAGATGACATGGAAAATAAATCACCATGGACACCATCTTTAATGTACAGTCATATCGGGTTTTTAACAATTTAGACAAATTACCATGTTGCCCAAATTATATGCTTGCAACTAAAATTAACAGGCTACTCATATAATCATGAAATTAATAGCCTAGGCATATTACTATTGCTCCTTGTTGCAAGCCTAATATGTTTACAACGAAAGGGAAATACTTAGCCATTAGACATATTATATAACGTAGACATATTATCGGTCATATTGCTACCATGATCCCATTTTGATATGTCTAGACTAAATCACTCTAATGCCCACTAGTCATATTAATACTATGATCTTTTTACATCATTATAATATGTATAAACTAAATGTAATCCGACAAACCAAATAGACATACCCATGAAATAAACAAACAAATCACTTCTAAGTTCTAAAACGACGAATTTTCTAATTGATGAATTCTCATAAGCCTAAAGTCCGTCTTCTGCACTCACAGCTAATATAGGAGTTGGCTTAAGTTTGAACCAAATTTAAAATGGGATCCACCGTTTGACTTGCATTTTAAAATGTTAACGGGCCCTTACTACTTACTACCTTATACGAAAAATTTTAACAAGATATATTTCTCAACATTTGGACCATATCACCAATAAAGTTGGGGCCACCCACACTAACAACTCGTGCCTTTCTCCTACTAGAGAAATATTGTTTACTCTTTGTTAAGTCTTGTAATGCAATTTATATCCCATTTTTTCATATGTACTACAAACAACTTCACACAACTACCATATTCCAAAAGCCATTAAACTGATCCCACACCGTCTTTTACTTTCATTCTGATCATTTAGCTCGTACCTTAGTAGATGAAAGCAATATAACGTGTGCAAGTGCCATCGCCTAATGCTTTATAGCATGTGAATAGGTAACCGCAAACCCGTTAAAGAATTTCAAAGCGATGACGCTAATCAAAGGTAATAGGATCTATATCAATTACAAAGTTTTTATTTCATATACATGTTGAAGGTACTTTTTTGCTCTAAGATATCGTTCAAATTTATGGGTAAAATATAGGAACACATTAAATATGTAATTAATGGGAAATTATGTAGGTATACGGATACCAATAATGTTGATAGATGTGTATGCTTCATTTCTGGGAAAAAAAACTTAATTTATGAATTTTAATGTACCTATATGATTGGCAATGATTTTACCAAGATTTGATCCTGAGGAAAATGTCAACTAACACAAATGTTTTCAATGAATGTTGAAGTTAACCCATTTATGTATCATTCTCAATAATCTTGGTGCTTCCAAGGCAGTTAGCTAAGTCTAATGTTAAACTGATCATTTTTTAAATGTTGATTTGTTCTATTCAGATATTCTCTGAAATGGTATCCTAATGTGGAAATAGTTATTTGGCATCGTATCAACGAATAATTAAGATCTACGGTAGTCATATATATTACACGGACAATATGTCTATTATCGAGGTAATGTCCATTCATTGATCCAGATCTTATTGCTTTGCAATCATGTTTAATTACTCAATCAAATTTTTATTTTTTGTAATATGTCTTCTGACTTAAGTGCGGTGAACGCAATTGTTTAACACTTTGCAATATTTGTCAACAATTATTTGGACATGATCCACAAATTCCATCTCAAACAACGATATTACCAGGTATGATTTACACACAATTACTATTTTTAATCAATATATTGATATTTCAACAAAATTCGAAATTGAAGCATTTTCTTAATGGATTCACATTTTGAAAGTTACTTCAATTTGAATTTAAAAACAACAAATATCATCATTAAAAATAATTTGATTCTTTAAAAAAAAAGGCTAAGCTATATTTTAAGAACAAAAAAGATTTTATCTAAAAAGTCAACTATGGGAAAATTTGTAAAAACATAAAAACTGTTAAAACATTATAAAAACATTAAAAATATTTTTAAATGATAATTATCCAAACATTTGGGCTGAAAACTAAATAGAAAAACGATGTGGGCTGAGAACAAAATATTTCAACAATTTGGGCCTAAAACAAAAGGCTCCTTAATTTTTTAGTTTATCATTTGTTTATAGAAATGGTACTTCTGGATATCACCAATCGTTTTATGTTTAATTAATTAATTATCATTTTTTTTCTTTCATACTAAAGTTGTTCTTTGAATAAATGCATTAAAAACTGTATCTTTTATATTAAACACAAGTCCATATTATCTTTTATTATAAAATTCCCAAAAATAAATAGTATTGTATGGGCTGGAAAAAAAACTTCAAAACCGAAAAGACGAATGCCTAATAGGCCTTCTTTGGAAAATAGAAATGGCCTCCCGAGTAGGACCGGCAATATTTGACACGACACGCTAACCCGATACGAACTCGACACAGAGTTAGCGAGTTCGGGTCAATTTCGAGTCAGACACGCTTAACCCGCAAACTAAACGGGTCGTGTTCGGGTTAACCCGCTAACTCGAAATTAACCCGCAATTAACACGATTATTATTTTTATTTTCTTTTACAGCTATATATATATTTTATTTTGCCATCTTGCTTGAACAATTATATTCTTATTTGGAGTATTGGTAGTGTATGATAGTTATTATGTTTTTGATGACGTATAAAGTATTAATTTTTTATGTGCATACTTCGGTGATGGAATGTTATATATTTTGACTCTAGATTATTAATATTGAATTTTTGTATTGGGTGATAATTATTATTACTTATAAAAAATTTAAAACTATTATAAGACAAGTTTATTTTTTTCACATGAGACTTAATTGTCATGACTTATTTATTAAACGGGTTAGTCGGGTCGTGTCGTGTAACTTGTAAAATAAATAGGTCGTATTCGAGTTAATATAAATGATACGATTAGTTAAACGGGTCGTGTTCGGGTTGACACTAATACTATAATACTTGTGTGTTGACACGACCCGAACACGACGGCGAACCCGAATTGCCGGCCCTACTTCCGAGAACCAGCTTGAGTAAAATGAAAAGAAATCACCCTTTTAATGTGTTATGATAAGTCCAAAAAAAAAAAAAAAGATAGTGCGAGACCCATGTCCTAACACTCATCTAAGCCTCTTCAAAGAAAAGATTTAGAGCATTTTCAATGGAATAATTAAAAATAATTTTTGATTAATTATTTAGTAAATTATTAAAATTAATAATATAGGACTTATCGTTGATTATTTTTTTCTCAATAATTAAATCTGTAGGATCTGTTTTATTAATTGGTCACAAATTGATCAAATTGAATTTATTAAAAAAAATAGGAGGAAAAGATTTGGTTATTGATTAAAGGGTTGCTAAAATTTGATTATGCCAATGGATTAATGTTTTTAGCCAACGTTTCTAAAATTAATTATATATAATTACAATTTTAATCATACCATTAAAGATAATCTTAATATCAGCATAAAATGCAATCCACAAAAAATATACAATATCTCGTAAGCATAAAAGTTTAACCAAGATGAGCCAACTGGTTGGTGCGGGTATTTTTTATCCTAATAATAAACTTAGAACAAGCCAACGGGTTTGGCGCGATTATTCTAGTAAAGTTTTGGTTAGTTCGATTAAGAAGAATGAAATATTCAACTTTTGGTTATAATTTTATTTTAAAAAAAAATGTTATAATAATAACAATTTAACATATTTATATGTACTTAAAGCTGCTTTTACAATTTTGAAAATGCAGGATAGACTCTGTTCATTTAATTTTGGAAAGGCACGCGACAACAAACAAGAACATGTTTTTATATACCGTAAATCCTATATCGAGAAATTCAGATGTTGAAAAGTAATTTATAATATTTATGGGGCATTATTCCGCCCGTTGGATGTTCTGAACTTTAATATAGTATCAAAGGCAAGCCAAAGGGTAATCCACTCAATCTTTAATTAAAGAAACAAACCCTTTCTAAAATCCAGCAATGCATATATAGATATAAATATATTGTGATGTCCCGGCCGACAGGGTTCAAAAAAAGAATTAGAAAAACATAAATTGAACTATCTTTTTATATCAAAATAATTTGTAAAAGGAGAATTCAATCTCCACTTTCCCAAATTAAAATATATCATTCTCTCCACTATCAAGAAGAATAATAAACTAATTAGATCGCATCCGACCCATCAATCCAATTCGTCTCCGCTACTCATATGTAACATAGAAATTAGAAAGGGAGAAGTATATAACACATAGGAATGAAAGCATCTCAACAAAATATTCTATCAACAATAAAATATTCAAAAACAACACGACACATCAGTTTACACGTACACAACAAATTCAACATACCACAATTTGGTCTCATACTTCGTTCCCCGTCGGATAACATGTTAAAAATTATCTGTCTCACCTAATTCACCCCATTGAATCTTCTCTCCAAGCTTTACATGATTGTAATTTATGAGGACTTATTTGCAAGTAAATTTAACCATACACCCATTAGTTCTACGACAATTTAGCCAACAACAATGATTAACATGTAGTGAGGCCAAATAATATACACCGAATTTGATCAACACAATGAATTCAAGAGGAGTACAACCAATGGAACAACAAAAAACTACTCTAAAGATTTATACGTATGTTAGGTACAACTCGCTACCTAAAAAATAACACATAATTCCAATGCTTTCTAACTTATTGTTCTCATGCCCAAACGACTCTATTTTCTTTCTAATTATTCTCCCCTAGACTAGGTCCAAAAATGCAATAAAAAATAATTCCAACTTCATTTATTTATCAAATTAATTTATAAAATTATAATCTTTACAATTCTCCAAAATTACAATTCAACATCTCCCACCTCTACATAACAAAAATAATAATTTAGATCGCGCCCAATTTAATAGTCCACAATCGAATCTATCTCGAGTCACCTGCACCATAAAAAAATAAAAGCGGCAGTAATTAAATCATCTCAACAGAATATTTTATGAATAATAAAAATTTTATTCTAAATAATTACGTTCAACGCAACAAATTTCTATAATTCAAAAATACCGATAAATTCAACAAATTACCAATTGTCCTGTTACATTGTTCCCTCTCGGTAACATGTTAAAAATTACTGCATCACCCACCTCACCACATTGAAACTTCATCATAAGCTTTACATGATTGTAATTTATTAGGACTTATTGGCAAGAAAATTTAACCATATACCAATTGGTTCTACGGTAATTTAATCAACATCAATAAAAATAACACCAATAATGAGGTCAAATAAATACATCGACTTTAATTTAACACAACGAATTCAAGATGAATACACAAACAAGACATAAAATAAATATTCTAAAGATTTAAATACATGTTAGGTACAACCACATGTGGACTAGCAGGGGCAAACGCCCCCACTTGGTTTTGGGATATTTTTTTACTATGTAGAGGGTATTTTTTGAGAAAAAAATATATCGAACTTATGTGTAGAAACTTATACATGAGGGCAGCCTATGTGGGGAACTTTTAGGTTATGAATTGAAAAATTAATCCAACTGCAAAATATGGTCCTGTACGACTGGCCTTTTCTAAGTTGACATTCGTGTCCACAAGTGGAAGCGCACGCAAGTCGTTGTGAAATCGTGGAAGCCTTATTTTTCTTAAATGCTTAATAAGTTCATACGAGGTGATTCCTTATAAACCCACTAATTTTTTTCCACAAAATTCTCGTGGGACTAACACATTTTCATTTTATTTTTCTATCTCAAATAACTTACTTTGGGTGACAATTTCTCATTCACCTCATAACCAATTTCGATATCTTCACGGAGGAGAACACTAATCTATAATAACCTTTCCCAATCGAGTGTGAAGTTCCACTAAAAATTACCTTAAAAAAACTTGAAAATAATATTTTTACCCATTTTTAAAAGGGCTTTTTGTTTTCAGCCCATAAAATTTGAATTGTTTGACTTTTAACGCTGTTCATTTGAGTAATTACTGTTTAGCCCAAATGTTTGGATAATTATGAATTTTACTTTTTACTAATATTTTAAATTAGTTTTGTGATTTCCAATGCTGCCCTTCTTTAACTCTTTTTTTTTTCAAATCTTTTATCTTCTTATAATTTAATTAGACTTGCTAAATTATAGATAACATTTTAAACTTAAATGATTTATCCGATTAACAAATTCAAATACAATCAATTAAAATTTGAAATTTGAATTCCAAAAACAAATGATACAAACTTGGAAGATAATAAATCTTTTAAAGGATATATGTATCATATATGTTATGATACATTTCATGTATTCTGACAGATATATTACGTTTTTAATAATTATAAATAGGTGATAAGTTGGAATAGTGCACCTTGTAATATGACTGTTGTTAGACTAAAATATTGCACCTTGAATACATGGATGAAAACTCCTGAAAATAACAATTCATTTTATTTAGATGAATATTTGAGGGATAATTTTCATGGTAATTAACTGAAATGTAAGGAAGACATAATATGTAAAATTTATAGACATGTTATAAGTATATATCAATTGAGTTATAATATGACTCTATATCGAGAATTTTAAAAGTAAAAATTCTCAAAAAGTATTTTGTCAAAAATCATGTATGTTAAAAAGTATTCTCTTAAAAGTCATATATATTACCACATATTAAAGAATCAAGGCAGACATATTACGAGTGAGGGGAAGTTAATAAATAGGGAATATAATTATAGAAGTGCACCTTGCAATATGTCGTGTTGCAAGTTCTTCTGGCAAGCGGCCTAATAGACATGCAATATCCAAATTGTGTTTATGAATTAACTACACATACAAATACATTTATATTACTAATAAACGTAATATTAATGACAAGCTAATTAACATGTAAAAATATTGGACAAAATTTCTTTGTGGTGGAAAGTCATTATATATATAATATATAATTTACCTCTCCAGCCCTTGAAGGAACTACTCCTTTCCCTTTCTGGTGGAGAAAATGACTTCCTCGATGATATAATATACAAATCATATTGTTGTAATTTAGTTGAATTCCTTATAGCTTAAATTAAACCTACTACACAATAGGTGTGCTGCTTCTAACCATCAGTTTACCACATAAAATTAAGTATAGATTTGATATCAAACTTATGAATGAAAAGTTTCACAACTCAAGTGGATGTACGTGTATTAGTAATCCAAATAAAAAGTATATAAATTAGAGGAAGACAAACTAACTAATCAAAACCTACTAAATATTAACGAGTACATCCCCCAAAAAGATAATGCTAGGTGATACAATCCTATTTACTTTGAGAATCATATTTGGAAGATAAAGATGAATTTATAAAATAATAACTAAAGAAAAATATTTGAATCACTCGGCAATGTAAAAAGAAGAATCCTACTTATAATGAAAAACAAATATTTTTTTTACTTCAAAAATAATTTAATAATAAAAAAGTAACTGGAAGTAAATAGTTGACAAAATATAAGAAAGTTTATTCAATCTATTCAGATGGGGTATATTAGTCAAATCTTGGATCCAAATGCCAAAAATTGATTTAAATTAACAATTTTAATATTTGATCAAAAACAAAATAATGGGTTATTCACTAATTTCCATAAGAAGCTGGGTTTTGTTCAAATAACCTTCCTATAACTGGGTTGTTTACTCATTTGCTATTTTTTAAATACTATTAAAATAAATCCTTTATTAGATCTACTTTTTAATATTAAATAAAAAAATTATATCTTAATTACTTGCATAATATTAATTGTATTTCTTGATTTAATGTTATTATATTTCCGTTCAAATTTTATTACTTTAAATACATTTTTATGTGCTTTAAATTTTACTCCTCCTTAACCAAATTCTTAAACTCGTCATCGGTTACAATCCCTTATCTCAAAAGAACACCGTAAAATTTAGGCCTGGGACTGGTTCGGTTATTTAAAAAATTTTGAGGAACCATTAACCGAACCGGTTATATGTTAACAGTTCAGTTCTACCTATAAAAAAGTGAAGAACCGGTTTAAGATCCGAACCGGTTCTAACGGTTCGGTTCTTCCGGTTTATCGGTTAACCGTTAACAAGATAAAAATCGGTTCCTTAATTGTTATTGGAAAGAACCGGTTTATTGGTTAACCGTTAACAAGAAAAAAACCGAAAAAACCAAAATATTAATGGTTATTAGAAAGAAATAACGGTTCTAACGGTTCCTTAATGGTTCTAACGGTTCTAACAGTTCGGTTCCTAAGCAATTTAGAAGGAAAATCTAATAACGGTTCCTTAACGGTTATTAGAAAGAAATTATGTGAAGAACCGTTAACCGAACCGTTAACAACTTCGAAGAACCGAACCGGTAACAAAAGTTTCATATTTTCCAAGAACCGAACCGAAACGGATTTTATCGGTTCGGTCCGGACCGATTCTCCGTTTCCCGATTCTAAATTCCCAGCCCTAGTAAAATTCCACTGCCTTTCCGTCTACTTTTCACAAGGCCGAACTCTCTGTTCTTTCTAATTATTCTCCCAGCTCACTTGTTTCTATTATTCCTATTATATATCAACATTTTACTAATAATTAGAAAAGCAAATAAAGTGAGACCCATTAAATAAAACAAGGCCACGTCTGATGCACCAACAATACATGCATGGTTCCCATCTAAAAGTCAAGGTGGCCACTCCAAATATCTCCTAATAAACACGTATTGAAAACTAATTGTATATAAATATAATAATCTTAATTAGATAAAAAAAATTACGGAGTGTTACATATATACTCAACACATGTATAATTAGATAAAAATAGGGGTGGATTGTCCATGGTAAGTTGGGGGCGGTGGCACTTGGTGAAAATATACAAAGTGGAACTAATGATGGTTGGCGGTTGTTGGCAATGGCTTAATTTTGAGAATTGAAAGAAAGAGACGGAGTACGTGACTATCAAACTGAATGGACTTCTGGTAAGAATCCAACATCAAATAGTATATATCTATCAGAAATTTGCATCAACAATATTGGATGTCAACACTCTATCCATACATCTTTTCTACAATGCTCGGTTGTTGATTCAAGTATTGGTTTGTCCCTAAAATTTTAAAATTGGAAATTTACACTAAAACTCTAAAGTTAATGAAGCTATTTTTAGTTCCAAGTAAGAACAATAATGAGAACCAAACCAACACATAATGTACACGTATGTGTACAAAGGAAAAACAGAAGAAAGTGGAGAGATTCAAAAGGACAAGAAGAGTCCAAACAAGTTATGATAGATTACCAGAAATGGAACCCTTTTTCCCTGACAGTGGGAAAGTAAATTATGGTGGGGGAGGGGTCGAGCCAAGGAAATTTAGACGCGTTAACCCCCCACACCACAAGCATCCCAAAGCTTCAGCTTTGCCAACAAAAATGTCCTTGCACACACACACTGACACTGCAACATTAGCAGTACTCTGAACCCCCACATAAAATAAAAGAGAACACTCCATTATCTCGCCACCAACCCCCTACAGCTTAATGCATCATAGAAAGCAACAACTGATATCAGGCAAGTACTCTTCTTCTACACTACACTACACCAGACCAGACCACCTATTTTCCCCACAACATTCAAGAGGGAGACAATGACATGGATATAAATGAAATGGTACGCCACAAATTAGTCTACAAGGACTGAACCTTCAAATTATTAACAAAAATAGTAACATATTTTAGCCACGTTCAACATAACTTACCATTTGTATAGTATTAAGCCTCAAATTCTTAGAGCAATAACTAACTCAAAGCTAAATTAGCTGTACATATGTAACATAAATTATGGGAATGAAGCACCGTTTATAGAAATAGAGCCGGTCTTCATACAATTATTCCACTTAAGCCTCAAAAAATTCTTAAGAGCAATAACTAACTCAAAGTTAAATTAGCTGCACATATGTAACATAAATGATAAATTATGGGAATGAAGCACCGTTTATAGAAATAGAGCCGGTCTTCATACAATTATTCCAGTTAAGCCTCAAATTCTTAGAGCAATAACTAACTCAAAGTTAAATTTGCTGCACATATGTAACATAAATTATGGGAATGAAGCACCATTTATAGAAAATAGAGCCAGCAGAAAAAGGATCAAACACTAGAAGCAATGCCGCAAACACATATTTACACCTTAGATATATAATAGATTCAACAATAGAGACAAGTACTACTTAGTTGCGCAGCTTCACTTGGCCTACAATTTTTTACAACTAATAACATACCTAAAAAGACATAATTATCACGCGAACTTACGTGTTACAGGGGTGCATAAAAACACTTCTTCATCTTTGAAACCCTATTCAGACTCTTCTTGGTCCGAAACACAGGCCAATCCCTTCATCAGTCTAACAATCTCAACCGTATCATCAAGATAGTACTTAGCCTTGCTGGGTTTTCGACCGACGGTGCAGGCAAACACTTCTGCATTTGGAGCTATGCATGGGCCGGCCACAGAGCTGCTAATGACCTCAAACATGTCTTCATCAGACCGGTCATCTCCTATGCACAATACAAAATCTGGGGAGATTCCACTCCCATGCATCGTGCTAAGAAGGCGTTTTGCCACCAGTCCCTTGCTTACACCCTGCACATACAAAACGTGTAAATAATTTTGTACTCTTAAGATTAATACATATTTTCCATTTAAGGTTTGGTTTCATATTAAGAATACTGAGATTGTGTTGGAATGTATGATGAAAATTAGTAAAGATAAGAGAGAAAATGCATGACTTAAAACTGTTTCACCAAATGGTTAGAGTATTTCTTCTATAAACATGTTCTGCTGTTCCCGGCCTGAAAACCATCTCTAAGTATGTAGAAAGGAACGTACATTGCTGCAGACATGCTCGAGGAAACGAATTTGTCAAAAATATGCAAATAAAATGTTTGTTCAACACTGACTTAAACAAGTTGAGAAATTCAGCTTGATTAAGAAACCTGATTCTTGGCTCCAATTGGATTAGACTGCAAGAAAATGCTGTTATTCCACTAACCATTCCAATCAACTCTTAGAACCAAGAGAAGACATTTGTCAAACTCGTTTCATCCTAAGTTATGAACTTTGAACTACTCAGTTTGTCTATAAGAGTTTAAATGACATTAGCACAATTTGATTTAGGACTAAATGTTATACCTGTGGCTTAACCTCCACAATATTCTGCCCACTTTTGACGGTAACTGGTTCATTGGCAAGCACACTTTCAAGATGGTCAAGAAGTTCCTTAGCTTGACAAGATCCAAAATCAGGATCTGCATCTTCATAGCACCACACCATTGCAGTTTCCTTGTCCTCGATCGTTGACCCATCAGTTGTCTCGGTATAAAGCTTCATAACTGGTTCTGCAATCTGCTTCCAACTACACTCCACAATTGGCACACATGTTTCCCATTCCACATCTCGGTTCAGCCTGCAACCACACAATTATCGGCTCTCTGTTCACTCTATATGCACATCATAGATGTATAAACATTAAACGCATAATAGCTTAAAATTAGGAGTACAATCACAATTCAAAAACACACCTTAGGAAACAGCCATGCTCAGCTGCCATGCCCAGTTTCTCACAAGAAGAAAACCACTCCCCTAGCGTGGCCCGGCTTCTAGCACTGACAATGAAAACCATATTGTTCTTATTTTTGCACAATTTGTTCAGGATATCTATGGTTTTAGAACTTGGGCCCTTATCAATTGAAGCCTGAGGCATCAAAGTACCATCATAATCCAAAAGGATTGCCCTAGTTGTAGTCCTTTTGTACGCCGAAACAATATGCTCCATTGACAGCTTCCTAAAATTCGGATCAAGTGCAACCACCCGAAAACTTAACCCAAACCCGATACCCCAGCACCTGCGCCGCACATGATCCTTGCATGTCCTCTCCAAATCTTGCAAGAAACTACGAGCCCAGTACCCGACATCATGGGTGCTCACATACCTATAATGCTTCTCGTGCCGCAATTGCTTTTCCGGCTCAGCCATCTCCAAGGCACAGTCCATTGCGTCTGCTACCGCGTCTATGTTCCATGGGTTGACTCGAATCGCTCCACTCAAAGACGGTGAACAACCAATAAACTCAGACACAACCAACATGCTCTTCTTTTGAGTGTTTGGCTCCAAACCCAAAACCTTATCCAGTGCCTCATTACCTTGACGGCTAATTATGTATTCATACGGAATGAGATTCATTCCATCCCTAACAGCGGTGACCAAACAACACTCAGCAACAACGTAATAAGCAATTCTTTCATAGAACTTCAATGGCTCATCAATGAACACAACAGGTGTATAATCCGGTGTACCAAACATTCCATTGATTCGCTCCACGGTCGACTTAGTTTCATTCTGCACTTCTTTCACATCTTTCCCTTTTCCCCTCGCTGGATTTGCTATCTGAACTAACACGACCTTCCCTTGCCACTCGGGATGCTGCACAAGCAGCTGCTCCATCGCTAACAACTTCAAGCTAATGCCCTTAAATATGTCCATGTCATCAACCCCAAGCAACATTGTCATACCCTTCTCTTTAAACTGTTTGATGAGCTCAATGACCTTTGCTTCGGTCTCTGAAAGGCTCAAGACCGATTCAAGCTGGGCCATATGGATACCGACCGGGAGAATCTTTATACTCACAGTCCGACCATAATACTCTATACCAATATAACCCCGCTTAGATTCATAAGACAGACCGAGCATCCGGCTACAACACGAGAGAAAATGGCGGGCATAATCAAAAGTATGGAAGCCAATTAGATCGGAATTCAGCAGTGCTCGAAGAAGCTCCTCCCTAATGGGTAGAGTCTTGTAAATCTCCGATGAAGGGAACGGACTATGGAGGAAAAACCCAAGCTTTACTCTATTGAATCTCTTCCTCAGGAAAGTGGGTAAAACCATGAGATGGTAATCATGGATCCAAACAAAATCATCTTCAGGGTTAATCACTTCCATAATCCTATCAGCGAAGATCTTATTAACAGACACATAAGCCTGCCAAAGAGACCGATTGAACCTACCGCCAAGATCAGGGGAAAGGGGCAACATGTAATGGAACAATGGCCACAACTGTTGCTTACAAAAACCATGGTAGTACTTACTAAAGAGATCAGATTGTAAAAAAGTGGGCACACAGTTAAATGTCTCAAGGAGTATTTGAGAGACTTCATCTTGTTCATTTGGGTGAATCTCTTCCTTGAGACAACCCACATAAATAACCTCAATATCATCTTCTTGTCCTAACCCATCTTTCAGCTGGAGGAGAAGTGAATTCTCATCCCAATTGAAAAGCCAACCCTTGCCATCAGTTTTTCGCTGCACCCGAATGGGCAGCTGGTTGGCCACAATTATTAACCGGTCATGTTGCGACGTCGACGATGACGGGTCGGAGCAAACACTCTCCGATGGGTCATCGTCAAGATTTGACATTATGCCTGCAACGGTCATAATACGTGGAATTCTCCGGCTCATCCGGCCAAAAGACGGCGCCGGAGAGTCACCGGAGGCAAGCTCAAAGAGGTTTGAGTATGATCTTGACACCATTTTCTTCACAGGGTTATCTACTATCTAACAATAACTTCTACCACACCAAATTTTACTTGCTTCCTTGTTATAAAATAGAAGAAACAAACTACCCAGTCCCCACTACACCAGAAACTCCACTAACATCACCCAAAAACATCCTACCATCTTTCCTTATTTAAGCAACAAATTAACTTATAAATAAAATTAGTGGGTTTGAGAAAAAAAAGAAGCATCAAGGGTCCAAGAAATTGTTTGGAATAGTCTAGCTTGACATTTAATCAAACAAGTCGGGGTCAATAATGCAATATAATGTAATAATGCATGATGGTTATAGTCAAGAAGATAGATTCAGATCATTGAACAGCTACGAAATTTAATGTTCTGTTGCTGAGCATCAATTTTGAGATATGCACATATCACACATAACAAAAAGGCCATAATTAGAAGATCTAAGGAAGAAAAAAATTAAGACAGATAAATTATGGGAATTCAACAATAGTGCAAGAAATTACCAGTTTTGACACTTGAAATCCAAAAAGGTTGAAACCCTAATCTAGGAAAAACGAGGGGGCAAAACAAATAGAAGACAGCTATTCTTTTTGTTATCTTTATGATGTAGCTTGCACAGCCTTGTGTGTATATATATACACACTACCCATGTAATTGTAATTATCACAAATATGATAATATGCTTTCGAATTTTATCCACGCCAAAAAGAAGATATTATTAGTCGTTGTAAACAGATTTTTTTGTTTTTAGAGTTTGGATAGAATTTGTTCTATTAAGAGTATTTTTAATGATATAATTAAAATAATAATTTTAATTAATTTTAATAATATTACCTAAAAATATTGCTTAATGATGTAATTAAATATTAGCAACATTTTAACCAATAACTAAATCTACTTCTTTTATAATTAAAGTTAATAACCTTTTTCAATAATCGAAATGAGAGCCCATTAATTCTATTTGGTAAAAAATAATCTTTTTAAATTTAAATTATTTTTTCATTTTTTTTTAAACTAAATTCAAATCGATTAATTTGTGGCCAATCAATATAATGGACTCTACAAATTTAGTTATTGAAAAAAAATAGATATTGGGGATGGCTATATTGTTAACTTTAATAACTTATTGAATGAATAATCAAAAGTTATTTTGTTTATTCAATTTTAGTTATTCCATTGGAGATACTCTAAAGGATTGTTTCACAAATGTGTTTGGTAAGACTAATGTTATATTTATCGGATATTTTTATTACCTATTTAATAATATTATAAAAAATTATAAGAAAAACATTTGATTTATATAAAAAATGATAAATAAGTTGAGTCATACTCATTTTTACGAGTGAATTTCATCCATATTTCATTATTTTTTGTGAAAAAAATCTCTTCCTCGACAATCAAATAGAAAAATGCATGAAAAAAATCACAAAGTAAGAAAACATATTATCATATGACTCAACTTATTTTTCAGCTTATCGCAAAAATCAACTATTTTTATTTTTTTTTTACGTATTGTTATCAAACGGACCCTTAAATTTATAAAATTAATTGGATTTGTTTTAATGATTTTTTCAAAAACTAATTGGGTAGGTTGGTTTGGTTATGGGTTTAAATAATATATAATATGTTATTTATATTTACTATATTTATGTGTATTATGTAATATTTATAGGTCTACTTCTTGTCAATAAGTATCATATACACAATAAATACCCTACAAATACTAAAAATTAGTGATTAATCGTAGTCAAAATTCAAAAGTGGTTTCATTTCCTATGAACACTTTTTAAACTAATCAAAAATTACCACGCTGTAAGATAGTAAGTTAAAAAAGTATCATTAGTGTAAAAAATATAGTGTTAGCCCTTAGCTTAAAATAAACATATCAAGTAGGCTTTATCGATAAAGTGTATTCTTCTCTTAAATTTACATAACTTATAAAACAAAAGGTTATTAAATTTGCAACCAACAGCCCAATCTAAGTTAATCCATTGCATTTTGGTTTAAGTTAGTTTGTTTCTATTGTACAATTGAGTTGGATTGAGTACAAAATTATGATTAGTTTAAGTTTAAGTAATAAACTAATCAAATCAGAATCGTATACACCCTATTTGGTAATATAGATGTTTATTACTAATTATATTTTTATTTTTTTTGAATGAGGTATAATTAAGTTAAAATTTTTTAGCAACAAACAATCAAACATCACAACTAATTATATTATTTTAGCCAATATGAGTTAAAGTGTCTTTGTAGATTATCTTTTTGTAAAAAACTTTGTATTTAGAATTATTCTGAAATTTATGATAAGCAAGTTGCACTGAGTTGTGCGTGAATTATTAGGCTTTGTTTAAATTTAAGTAATAAACTAATCAAATCAGAATCGTATACACCCTATTTGGTAATATAGATGTTTATTACTAATTATTATTATTTTTTTTGAATGAGGTATAATTAAGTTAACATTTTTTAGCAACAAACAATCAAACATCACAACTAATTATATTATTTTAGCCAAAATGAGTTAAAGTGTCTTTGTAGATTATCTTTTTGAAAAAAACTTTGTATTTAGAATTATTCTGAAATTTATGATAAGCAAGTTGCACTGAGTTGTGCGTGAATTATTAGGCTTTGCTCAAATTCGGCACAAGGAAAAAATTGTGAAAGGTTGGGCGAGGAAACCCACAATTTTGTGTTTACGATTTGACTGATTTTTCGTAGTTCTTACGATCTCACTTTTGGCGCTTTTAGACTATACGAGCCAACAAGTTGTGTAAGATCATTTTACCAATTTACCTATGGTACCTCCTCCGTATATCTATTTTGTCTTTGATTTTACGGTGATAGTACTTTCACAATAATTTATTTACAATATTCGCGTAGCCAAATGTGTCATAAATTATAAAAGATAATTAGTGGAAGTTCTCAAAAACTGGCTTGAATATTGCATAGTATAAAAAAAATATAATCTAAATAAAAAATTGATAACTCCAACTCTTCCTTTCATTTTTAGGTAATACTTTCGTGTAAAATTTTGTGTGAATATTTTTTAAAAAATATTTAATTATATAGGGCTTTTTTGGTTGCGTAAATTATCTTATTTATAATTGTTTCATTGTAAATTAACAAATTGTCAATTCTTTCATTTCAACAAAAAAAATTGTGATGTGTTTTTTTCCACGTGAGCTTGTTTGATAGTTATAAGTCATGTGATTTCAATTATATCTCTACGTTTTCTTATTTACTGTATTAAGTATTAATTTAAGTTTATGACTTTATATACTAATTCATTTTTACAACTAAATGTTTAAATTAAATAATTTACGAATTAAACAATTTTAAATTGTCTAATTCATAAATTGGAAAACAACCAAGCATAAATTATTTTTTCCTATAGTAGTAAACAAGTAAATTCAAATTATAATTTTGAGAGAAAAAAGTATATGTGAATACTTACAAATTTTTATTTTGTTCAAAATTAATTAGTCAAATAATATCTAGGACTCAAAATGTTACTTATTGTGGAAAACATAGAAAAAGATTTATAATTTAAATCCATACTAATATTAACTTAAAAAAATTATAAAAGCTTCATCTATATATTAAATTTCAATAAAAAGTATTATAACACTTTAAAATTATTTTTAACTAAAAAAATAAATTGTATAAAGTGTTATTAAAAATAATTTAAAGAATGTTAATTAAACAGTGATGATGATGATGATAATAAGAAGAAGATTAGCTTCTGTTTAAGGCATGGCATTGTAACAGTTACCTTAAAATTTGATGCAGCCTAATCGTTGGTAAAGTTAGTGTGTTTGGTTAGCTACCGACATAAACAAAATAATAATAATAATGGAACGAGGACACCAGAATGTCGATATCCGAACCCTATAAACAACAATAACTATCCCCTCAACTCAAACCCAAACCACAGCTGTATGTCACCTTGACACATGCTCCATGTCATCAGTCTGTAGGCCCCAATGAAAAATTAAACCATTCATGAAAATTCAACTGTTGTTGTAGCAGTAACAGTAGTCGTATTATTATTAAAATTAAATTAAATTAAATTAAATTACCAAGTGGGTATGTATAAATCCATTATCAGTAGTGGATAAGTGCACGTGCTTACGTGGACGGCTCCTAGAGCGAAACGTATCCGTTGATCATTGATGTACTAAACAAGGTTTTGTCTTTTTCTTTTCTTTTTTTCATCAAACGGACAAGACAAGTAAGGGTCGACAAAATAACGGCCGGCTAGTGAGGTTGATGAAGCGTAGGACCGGATAGGCTTTCATACTTACTTGAAAAGAGGTAAAAACTAAAAATTTTGTTGTTTTCAAAGTCTTAATTCTAAGTTATTAGAACCCGTGGACTTTATAGAGTTGGTCCAGCAATTTATTAATTTTTTGTGAAGAATAATTTATTTAGTAAAATATTTTATTTTTGAATATGTTTATGTGTAATTGTTAAAAAAAAAGTTAGATCCCTTGTGTACATGATAAGGTTTGAGATTACAGGTAAGATTGTAAAAAAAGAGTTATAAATCAATTATTATTGTGATGGTAAGATTATGTATAAAAGAAAAGAATTTGAAGAACTTTTTTTGACATAAAATAACATCTAACATATGTTAATATTTTATTGGTCCTTTCAAAAATTTACAAAAGTATTATTGTAGTATATTTTTTTCAAGCTTGAGATTTTGTGTAAATCTTAATTGATATTAAGATTTACACTTCAATTTTTATACAAGTGTTGGAGATGCTCTAATAATTCTCTATTAAAGTAAGTCACCTTATATTTATCAACAATTCTAGGTCGACATAGTAACTTAACTTAAAAATGTAACTATTATGTATTGGTTAAAAAAAAATTATCACAATATATTATAATCAATAATATATCTTTTGTAATTTTTTATTTTGTTTTGATATAAACGAAGCAATGATAGATCTAAACAGTTTTTGGGGAAAGAAAATAGTAGGAGGATTGAATTGCCACACTCTAAAAAGAAGTGTAGGGGGATTGAATTTGAACCAGGTAGTTTTGCAAAAATACTTGAGTATACACGATCTGTTTATCTATTTTCTGACTGATTAAAACGTATTTGTGATAAGTGCGTGTAGAATCATTTTTAACAAAGTCAACGGTAGGGACCCACCTGGAAAAATTTGCGTTGACTTAAAGCTATAAATAAATAAATATCGATTGGCCATTGTTTTATCTTTTTTGTGTTCCAATTGTTAAATCTGAAACCTATCTACGCACAATTACAAGTTGTGTATCAGTAGTGTATGTATAATGTTATCCACTCCGATCCACTAAAAGCAAAGCCTTTCCTTTTCTCGTGGCATGATTAAGAATTGCTTTCACATTTAAATATTTTCATTTAGTACATATATAATAATTACAATTATTTAAAAAATGCCAATTGGCCGCCGGGCTGCTAACAAATTGTTCCCAGCATAATTAGTCAAACATGCATGCTCACAGGACTGGACTCCATAGGAGTTGACTAGATGAATGAGCCTAGCTACATAAGAGTATATTACACCTTAATTAAGCTGATGATCAATTTTTGGAAATTAGAAGTTTTCATCGTCATTTTATTTAAGAGAATATATTCGATCATTTGAAGCTTATATAGCACCACTAATTAATTTCGATAATCATTACTGTGTTATATATTCACTTTCTTTGTTGATAATGTTAATTTCATGATGTTTTGATCTATTTTAGGAAAATACTTTAAAATCGCTGACAACTTTCTACAATTTATTAAAAACTTGACTTTTAATACTATTTGTTTTATCTTGACTTTATATTTAAGTGAAATCAAAACGAGTTTTGAATAAGTATCGAGTATAATTGAATTAAAGGGATAAAAACAACCTAAATTTGGATAAAGAGGATAAAAGCAACATAAAATTAAATAAAAACTTCTGCATGCCAAATTGAATACAAAGTTTAAAGGATATAAATATGGGTTTTTTTGAGTTATCTCTATTATTAATACAAAATTAGATCTATTTTTCTATTTTATTAATTCTTTGACTTTAACCCTTAGATTTTAACATACAGTTAAATCCGTTTAGTTTTTAATTAAATGAACTAAACTACCCTCATTATCTCCCTATATCACTGCTCACCTTCTTCTTACTAACCTTGTTTCACAATTTTCTCACTCTAAATACAAAACCCCAAAATCTCTTTTTAAAATTGTTTTGGAACACAAATTTTTGAGAGAGAAACACATACAAAAACATATGTATCTCTCTACAAATCATCCCCTTTCTCTCATATATAATATATATGTGTGTACTTTCTCTAAAATTGACGAGGTCCCTAAGGGGGGAGATAAAATTGGTATTTTTCTTTGATTTGCGTAATGTAAAACACTTTATAAAAGCAACGATTTGTCAAGAGCGGCACTAATCATATAACCAAAACACTCGATAACACTTTATCCCATTTATTCGGTACAATAGTACCGAATATGTGCACATTTGCTCGATGCATATGAACCGACCAATTATATTCTATCAAAGCACCGAGCCATGTTAAAGAATGTTTTGGTGGGTGTAATTGAACTGTCCTTTGTCAAAACTAGAGTCAAATGGGATATGCAAGCATAAAATTGTTAAAATAAGGACGAAGCTAGATCAAGATGTTTATGACAAAGAACGAGCTCGAAAACCAAATTTGGGGATAAATACATGAAAGTCGAATTTAGGGATTGATACATGAAAATCGAATTTGGGGATCAATTTGCTGAAAGGAGGAATTTCGTGGATTATATTTCACATCAAATTTAGGGATACATTTACGAAAATAATTTAGGGATCCATTTGGTTGGTGAAGTGACGAGTTGGACGGGTTGATGGTGGGTGCAATGGACGAGGTAGCTATGAATTGAGGAGACATTCTAAGACCATGCATCTCCAATGTAGCAACATCCCACCAAATTTAGTGTAATTTTTACACCAAATTGCTCCAAGGAAGCACCAAAAGCCACACCAAATTTGATGCAATGAATAGTGTTGCACCATATTTGGTGCAACACTATTCACCCCACGGCATTCCACCATTTTTTTTTTTTTTTTTTTCAATTTCTATCTTTATTGTTATTTACTTATAAATATCAATTAGGTCATTTTTATACTTCTAATTTAACTTTTTTTAGTTTTTTTTTTAATTAAAAATATTAATAATTTGTTTTATTAAAAAAATTAATTTATTCTAATTAAATTTATGTATATTTTATTGTAATTACTATTTGTAATATATAATAATAAGGACAGAAAATTTAAAACATTTAAACTTCATAAATTTAAACTTACAATAAAATAAAACACATTTAAAACAAAGCCGAAATAATGCAACATAGAATGTAATATTTTTTTTTCAAGCAATGTAATGTTTATTTCCATAATAAATATGTTATGTTAATTTAGTGATTTTTAGTTTTATAAATTATAATTATTTAAATTATTATAAGTTAATTAATAATAATATCTATAATAAAATAATTAGTAAAATATAATAATTTATATGATGATATAAAATAATAGAATAATAAGGAGAATATTCTATTTTTGGAGAGAATATACTTTTTGGTGTTAAATTTAGTGTTATGGTTGGAGTTAAAAAAAATATGGTGTAAAAATGACACCAATTTGGTGCTAAATCAACACCAAAATGGTGTTTTGGGTTGGAGATGCCCTAATGTATGTATGTATGTAAGCATAAAGCGTAAAGTTTATAAATAGATTACACGTATTGTAGAGAGAAAAAATAATTTGGGTTTACATAAGATATAAACATAAGGTTAGTTGGAGATGACAGAGGCAAATTCGTTAAAGAACGTATTTTTTTTAATGGAGTGTACAAAGTGTTAAAATTTAGATGTTAAGTCAACAAAGCATTTCTGGTAAGGTCCAGACCTTACGGATTGAGCCTTTTGACAACACTTTTGTGTCGTAAAAACACTTAGGGGCGTGTTTTTACCACGCAAAAGCGTCGTAAAAAAGACCAATCCGTAAGGACTGATCCTTACCGGAAATTTTTCAGTTAAGTCAAATAGTTAGTGAAATATGAGGTAAGACTAATTTTATATTCATAATATGGAGTAATTTTAAAAAACCTTATAAACATTAAAGGCTTGTTTGGTTCACGGAAAGAAAATAAATTCCCTTATCTTTCTCATGGAGATGGGAAATTAAAGTTATTGTCAAGATTTCTTTTTTGTTTTTGGTAAACCATGGAAAGTATTTAAGTAGGGGTATTGTTATCCAAATTTTTTGTAATAAATGCTAGAAAATCACAAAGAAAAACCAATTATATGGGTTTTAAGATGAATGACTTTATCCACTACTTTCCTCTCTATCAAAAAAGTGTTTCCAGAATTTATACTTACCAAACAAAAGAAATGAAATACTTTCCTTTTTCTGAGTACTCAAATCTGTGAATCAAACGAGATAAGAGTATATAAAACCAAATCACACTCTTTGTGTGATGTGATAGCTAAAAAACGTAATATAAATATAAGAGATAAAATTATGCTACATTAATAAGTGAGTCTGAATAACATTATATTTAAACCCAATTCTTATATCCGACATATAAACAGCAAATTCTCTAAGAATACAAAACTGGACCAAAATACTACTAAGAATCCGTTCGATAATAACATGAAAAGTAAAATAAAAATTGCTAATTATAATGAGAAACTTGGAAAATAAATGTAGACATGTTTTGAGATATCTTCTTACTTTGTGATTTGATGGAGAGCATTTCATCATATGCTTAAACTTATTTTCCAACACCTTACTCAAATCAAAGGGTTTTTTTATCATTTTTTTTGTTGTTATCAAACAGAGACTAGGGGAAATTTTATATATATATATAACTTAAACATTTTGCAATGCTAAAGTGTCAAAGTATTTTGGTGGAGTATGAATACTTATACTCTAAATATTAAGAACCCCTTAATTTAAATAAAATTAGAATAAAAGAAAATGTTGGACACAAAAAATATTTTACGAAAAATTAAACTACAAATACACTTAGCACTTTTTGAAGTTAGATCTACATCGGTACTAAGGGTACATTTGATTGCAAGCATTTAACTTGCATGAAAAGGAAATAAGTCAATTAAATATGTTTGATTGTCTTAGTTTTCTACTTAGAAAATATTGTATTGTTCTATCTTTTGGTATTTGATAGTCATTATTTTTCATAAAAATTATCACTTTTTTCAACTGTTGTTGTTTGATAACTACTATTTTCCAAGAACTTGTACATTTTCCCATGGAACTTTTACATTTTCTTCATGAATTTGAGATGTGATAGTGAAATTTTGTTTTATATATGAAAAAAAGGTAATTTTTTTTTATTTTTTAATATTCTAAACAAACCATAAATTTGGGAGCATAACAATTATGATAATAAATACAATGTAATAGTAATAAATATATATGTCCTTTAAGTCAAAAAATGTTTATCGCGTACTTGTGATATATGATTAAGTAAATGTATAACATATGATATAGTAAATTAATAAATTAATTTACTCAGCTAGTCATGAGAAGACACATGGCCTCCTATGTCAACAGTCAAGATCACCATGGCAAAGGAGCTCAGGAGCTCTGATCTGAGTGCCACTTCGGGACCAGAGCTCCATATAGCATGCGTATTCAGCATTTATATTGTTTTTGTATATCGGAACCTAGAGGTCAAACACCATAGCTCTTTCAGCGAGTTCTGGAGCTTTTTGGCCAACCACTGCGACAGAGAAGGTATAGGCAGCATAAGCGACAGCCACCAACTCCACCGGTGCTACAGAACCTCCCTCAACTTTATTAATTATACACTAATTGTATTTAATGCATCAGAATATATGAAGAAGTTATGTCAAAGTTAATGATGGTCAGGTGATGGCTTGAGACCTGCTTTGAAGGCCTTCCACACGTTTTCCTTTCTATCATATATATAGAGAGATATAATTTACTTCTTTCAAGGTGTCAGGCATCAACCAAGTAACAAGCAACCAAGATTTTAATACATAAGTTATTCTACAGAACTACAAGTTAAAAATATAGCATTCGAAAGAAATACATAAAGAGATAGAGGTTTAAAGCGTAATATATAGTTCCTAAAATAAGGTGTTCAGACTCAGAGTGGTTGAGAACTCCTCCAACTGTAATGTTAGAGATATAGAATAGCTAGAGAGATAGTGTTTGGCTTGTAATTTGAACTCATTTATTATAATACAAAACAATCCGAATTCCAAGCTCTATTCACGAGAGGATGATTAACCCATATCTTCATATAAGGTGATTTTTTTCTATCCATCCTTATCTTATCCTTTATACTTTGTGATATTTTCAATTAGTGTTCAATTATTTAATTGTGTGATCGAAAATAAAACTGCTCTAAATCTTCGCTCCGACAATATACATGTTACAAAAAAGATAAAAAGTAAAACATTTAATTGATAAGTTAGGTTATGGTTAATAAGTTAGAACATTTTTCCTAAATTAACCTACACTAATCATTTTTCCTAAATTTTTATTTTTTCATTTTAGTTTTTTTTTTTCATAAATAATCCGAGCATATATACCAAAACAAATAATGATGTGGGTATAAAGATTACCCAATATTAATATAATTATTATATATATATATATATGTGTGTGTGTGTGTGTAAAGGGAGAGATAGAAGTGTTAACATAAAAAAATGTATAATTATCTAGAAAATAAAATCTACCCCTCTAATAAAAAAACATTTTTCATGTTTCGGAGAAGGCCATGTGATTATTTCAAATGGGTTGATTAATGCTTTTGTTTCATAAAAATGGCATATTGATCCCCACGTTTTAAAGTGACGTCAAAAAATAAAAAGATAGCTACTATTCTAATGAAGATGTGGATAAGGATTGAACATTCTAGCTAGTGGAGTATAAATTTAAAATTTAAGTCTTTTATATACACAAGCAGGCAGGCAGGCAGGGGCACATGAAGTTTCGGAGAGTGGGGCCCAGTAGCTGATTTGCCAGACTAGACGAGTGAGTCAATGGTGGTGCAGCTGCATTTTGCATAATATAGCTAGACATGAGCTGCCAAACTTACGCTCAAGTTATCAATTCTACCTTACGAAGATAAAAAAAAAATGTTTTTCAACAAAACAAATACAAGATATATTTTGGAGCAAACAGCCATAAGTGGAGGACACTTTGAACAAACATAATTTATTAGGATTTCTTTGTATCGTCCGTATCCAACGTTACGGTTAAATAAAAATATTAATATTTTTTTTTTTAAAAAAAGATGATGAGATAACTGAGAAAAAAAAATACTTAATATATAAAGAGTGTACAACCCAAAAAATATAATCGATCTTACTAGAATGAGATGGTTTTTAATTTAAAAACTTGAATTTACCGTCGTTTATGATTTACTTAAATTCGAGCCTATTTTGGCACTTTATTGAAGTTGGATTGAGCCATTTTGTCATCCCTAATTATTAATATTTGAAAAAAATTAATGTACCTTATTATAAATAGATGTTACCATTGCTAATGTCCTTTAAAAAAAAAAAAAACTATTTAAGTTTCCAAAATATTAAACAAATTATTATTAATTTTTATTAAAGGAAGGGTTGGGCCATTTGCCATTACTAATCATTCACCATATATACAAAAATAAATATTTCAAAAAATTGATTTACCCTATTATTATGATACCATTTGGTAGTAACATTGATTTACAAATGTGCTTTTAAAACAATAAATAAATTATTTAATAGCTTCAATTGAATTTTTTATTTTACACATAACTTTATATTTATAATAGATCTTATTTTATAGGTATCAATAAACAGATTTCAAATATGCAAATTTTAATAATTTTTGATTTTTGTATTTAAAATTTTAAAAAGAAATTAATGAGATAGTAGTTGGCGGAGTAAAAGAGAGAAACAAGTGTTGACTTTGTAAAAACACATTTAATGAACTAAAATTTATTTTATTTATTTTAACTAAATGTGCATTTTAAATTTAATAAATTATTGATGTAATGTTTCTTGTACATTAACATACTACGTTAATATTGTAACACTTCAGAAAAAGATTTTAACAATTTAGTGCATCTTTGTGTGGACACAAATTAAAGACAATATTTATAGAGGATCAGAAAAAGAGTGCAGTATATATTTATATAAAGTGTTAATAGTTTGACCTCTTAATAAATTGTTGAATAGAACGTATGTATTTGTACTTATGGAACAACAACAGCGGAGATGGTAGCATACAATGGAATGAAATGGGAGAATTTGAAAATATGATTGAATGTGTCCACGATTTTTTGTGGTATAATTAATATATTAAATTTTAATGATACAAAATAAATTAGATTCTTGATAACTTTCCTGTTTTTTTATAAGAGAGAAAAAACACTAACATAATACGGAGTATTAAAAAACGAGATCATCTTTGACGGAGGTAACTAGAAATTAGGGCATTAGTCAACTAAGAACATAAATCTAAAATAGGGTAGTCATATTGTCAAATGAATATTCTATTTGCTAGAGAATAGTATTGTTTTAAAAAGTTGTATTGTATATTTTTAAAGTTGTAAATTAATTTAGCAATAAACACAAATGTTTTGACAATATTACTATTTTTAATATAAACTTAGAGCATATCCAACAATATTCTATATCTTTGTTTTGTGTAAATTTTACACAACTTGTAATTTTTTTTTCTCCACCAATCTTTTAAAATCAAAGTTTGTGTAAAATACACTTTCATTTTATATTGCCACATCAGTTTTTTCTCTTCATTTTTTTAATAAAATTTTAAAATGTAATTACTTCAAATGTAAAATATGAATTTTAATAAAAACTATATAATTGAAAACTGATGAATACATATAAATTAAGATCTGTTTTGTGAATTTAAATTTATTTATAAAAAAATTCAAGGAAAAATAGTAAAAATTTGCTTAAATTGATATTTAACGTGCGTTGTAATCTTATTGGTTATTTCAAAATTTACACAAGATCTTACAAAACTATCATTGAAAAAAAAAATTAATCTTTAATTTTTTTGTAAAAATAAATTGATACATATAATTTACAAATTAATTTTTATATTATCATTAGAAATGCTCTTCTATTATATAAATATCTTTGTTATTATCATTATTGTGAGCTAGATTGATAAGTTTGGTCTTGTCTTGGAATTCCAAGAAGGGAGGTACAACTTGAGCCCCGTATGCGTTTCCACATATATATATATATATACTACACATTAAAATTTTGCACGCATGTGATACATGTGAAATGTAGACATAAATGATTTCATGGAAAAAAACTTAAAAAATTAATAAAACCTAGTCTAGTAGTCGAGTGTTCTAACTTTTACAAGTGGGTTCAAAATTTGTTGGTTAAGCATATGATAATTTTTTTTTTTTGTGAAACTAAAGTAAAAAAGGGAAAAATCGTCATATAAAATAATTGATATGGCTTCAAATCAATGAAATTACTTTTGACTTTATGTAATAGCATATTTAGAAATAAGTGATGATAGATCCAAATAATTTTTGAAGAAAAATTAGGAAATCTCTTTTGGCATAATTGGGTTTTGACTTGGTTATTTTTGATGTTTTATGGTAATTGTAATTGTCTTGTCTTATATTATTGAGTAATATAAATACATAGGTGCATGCATATACAATTATACATTTTGAGTTTGTCTTGTTAATTTACTTTTGGTTCTTATTTTGATCAAACAATCCAAGTTATATAAGGTTTTCTTTAGAAATATAAAATTAAAAAGAGGAGATAGCCTTTTATATTATATTTTTTAGGCCCTTATTGGGTCTTTACATAAAGCTTAAATAATATAATATAAAGATAAGGACTTTAGTCTCTTAGTTTTAATAAAAATAAATAAAATCCTCTCTATTTTAACGTGATTCGAACCTAAAATTGATTAGATTTAGATTAACTCTTTAACCTTGTATTATTGTCTTTTTTATACCCTTTTAATTTAATTTTGTTATACTGACTAGCCATAGGTCATCACCACGCCTTTCATTTCGTGTACCATTTTCCCTGAAAATAAGGAAAATATTTTGTTACATATAATTACTCTCTTTTTTTGTTGGTAATTTTGTGTTTTTTCTTAATATAAGTCCTTCTCTTAATAATATTGTTTTGTGGAGAAATATTATGCCACAACTCCATCGCGCTAAAAATAGTATCGACCTTTGAAAAAAAAAAAGGTTCAATCTCAATCGAACAATTTTTTTATTAATTATATATTTTCATAATTCAAAAATTATTACTCCTTACTATATAAATATATACAAAAGTTGACAACTTTCATTGTTATTATGAAGGGCATATATGTAGACACGTATATAAAAAAATAATGACCTTATTGTCAGATCAATTATTTTTATTAATAAAATAATATATAATTTAAAAAACATACAATATAATTTACTGTATTAGAATAATACGATATTTAAAAAAAAAATTGCATCGATGGTATTGCTACTTTAAACAAAGGCGCATGTGCATTCTGGAAGGTAGAGTGAATTTTGATGATTATGAAAAAGAAAATATGAAGAAAAATGTATATTTTAATGAAGTTTTAGATAAGTATGAGGAGGCATCATATATATATATATATATGTATGGACTGTGAGTTTAATAATTCTTTTGTGGCTGCCACACGAACCTTTTTCTTACCTCATTAATGTGGTCCCCGCAGAGAAGCAACTGGGCCCGTTAGATGCTAGTGCAAGCCACATGACACAATTGTGCCGCAAAGATGCAGGTGCACTGATTTATTTTAAATTATTTTTTAATATATTTGTCAAATTAATACGTTTTTTAAAATAATAATTTTGAATAACTATTTTAATGAAAAAATAATAATTGTGAATCACTATTTTGAGAAAATAATAATTGTGAATCACTATTTTGAATTGAATCACTATTTTAAAAAGTTTGCTAATTTGATAAATATGTTAAAAAGTGACTTAGTTTAACTAATAACTTAAAAATGTGGTTTAGTTTGAAAAAAAAACTCTGGGTGTTGATTAGGCAATTGCTATTTGTACTTTAAAAAATATTTAGTTATATATTTTTTATTTGTTCAATGATCAATAAATAAATGTATATTATTTGTTTGATAATAAGAAAGTATAAACCTATATACTCAGTGTTTATATATAAGCCGAGTAAGGTATTTGGAAGCTTATACTCGGTACTCATAAAACGAATAACAAGCATTTATTCATTTATTATTAGGTAAATAAAAACTAAAGTATAACCAAATAAAAAATGATATACAAATAACAACTGCCTTTGTTTATATAATTTTTATTTCATTTTCATTCATGTTCTCTAATTGCAAGGCTTTTAAAATATATTTGTTAATAATAGGAATATTATTATCAAAGTTGTTGTGGTTATTATAATATTATATAATAAAATTTATCAAAACAATACTATACGCGAATAAAGAGATAATTGTTTTAAAAATATAGATAGCCTAAAAATAACATTTGTAGTTCATAAATACTTTTTCCATTAAGAATCTGTTTGATAGTAGTAACATAGAAAATGATCTACAAAATAATTAATTTATGTAAAAAATTATAAATTAAATTGAAATTAGATATAAATTTTAAATTAATTTTATAATAATAAAGAAAAAAGCCTACAACCCAATCGACCACAACATCAAACAAACAAAAGATAGGCTACCAAATAAATAATCCCTAACTAGATTACGACCCATAACACCGTCTTCTCTAATTTGACTACATGTATTTTGATTTGGTACCTTCACATCTTAGAATATATGATTAAAGTATAAGAAAATGTCACAAATGTTTATCTCATGCAAAATAGAATCATTTTAGTGTACTAGATTATTTTAATAAGTTGCATTTTTTAGGTTTTATTTAAAATCAAATAAATTGCACTTTTTCGTTAGGTTTAATTTATTTATTTTTTTTAAAAAAGGACAACGGGAATAAGTTCTTTGGAACAACAGCATATCAAATGCTAAAGGATATACACATAATTGACTTCTTTTAAAACCATAAAATTCTGCAAATAATTTACCCCACCATCCAAAAAGACAGCTCCCGTGAATCCACCAATAACTGGCCAACATTATCTTCCGCATTTTTAGTAGTACGTATTTTTGTTTGGTACTTGTCTTATTTTATTTCTATTATATATATATACACACACATATATATGAATATTCAAACTTTTTATTCTATTTTTTAAAAAAAATAGCAATACATTATTAAATAGATCTTAAACGAGCCCATATGAATGAGGCTTGAAATTAAAAGTAATGTAGTTTAAACCTTTGCAATCTTACTTTTAAGAGCAAGACTTTTACTGATCAAGATATCTTTCATTTGATGTGTTTAGAAATGTTTCTTCTTTTAAATGTTATTATTAATTATTATTATTTTGAAAGCATTGAGTTTGTTATAATAACTATTTCCCATATTTGATATATTATAATATATAATGGTTTATGTTATGTTCCTATACTTTTCATATTTGTGGAGTCCAGTCAACCGTTCGATCTAGGCTCTTCCTAAAATGCAAGCTAGGCACGTTACTATATTTATTACTTCATTTTTTTGGTTGTATGGCTGTTAAATATATTAGGTGATACATGCACGGTTTCTGTTTCACATGATTTTATTACATGTGGTGTTCTATGCTTGACGCATTTATAATTATGCCACGAACTACATAGATTCAAACCCAATATATCTTTCCACACAATCGAACAGTAGAACTCACAATTAATATATTTTATAAGTGTAATATTATATCTAATAACATAACAATTAATATATTCTTGATTTGATATAAAGTTTTAATACATTTGGAAGTTATACGAAAGTGTTTGATGGTGTTAAAATTTTGTTCTCTAGCTAGCGCTTAGCATTTAATAAAACAGATGATATAAATTAGGTATTGGGAGTTGAGAAGCTTTAAGATCGATCCAAGACTATTTTGAGTTGGGAATTAAGTTGGAAACTTTTGAATCTTGATAGTGACCTGTGCAAGGATATGTGTATGGAGGCCAGGATATATGGAATCTCCAGCTCCTAGCCATTACTATTGTTTAAATTTAACTTAATAGTAAGTGAACTTTTGGATCCATGATAGAATTTGCCATAAAAGTCATAAAAACTTTTTAATCCTCCAATCCCTCTCACATTGCTAGCTAGCTGCATGTTATGGTTGATGGAATATATATGCCACATTAAGATTAATAACATAACTATGGAAGCAACTCAAAAGTGAGCTTTAAATATATATATATTTATATATTAAAAGCACGATGTCTCATATATTTTTAAATAAACAAATGGGTTGAATATGATTGGTGTTGATAGATCTAATTAATTAACCATGTTTTTGGATTGTATGTTTAATCTATTTATGGAATAAAGCTTGCCCTTGCCCTTGCCCTTGTCCTTGCCCCTCTAATTAACAATCAAGGGTTAGAACATCTACAATAGTAATGTGTAAAATTAATATGTAAAAACATGTGGATTAATAAATAATTGAATATTTGGTTGATAAAAAGTTGTTTTACACATAAATTATACACATTCTTATTTTTGTTTCAATGGTTCATATTTATAATCTTGTGTAAAATTATAATGCACCAATTATATGGAAACACATGGAATATATAATATTCGACATTTTTTAATAAATATTTTTTATTTATAATTAAATAGTAAAAGTGGGTATTGATTTAAAGATCTTTGATGAGTAGAATTCAAATATGTAAGTGTTATTACAAAATATATTTTTAATTTTTAATTAAACTATTTTAAAGTTTTTGTAAAAAGTTGGATTGAGAAAATAATGACGTGGATGTGTAAAATGAATGTGTAAAATATACAACCATTTTACACAATACTATTGAAATACAAAAAATTATACACAATATATAAATTTTATACAAATCTTACGTGACATAATTTATACATACTTATTAGAGATGCTCTTCCTTGAATGATTAGCTCATGAGTACTGGTTTCATCAATACTGCTCCGGCCAGTTGCTTTTAATTACTTCGGCTGCATCCGGTCCAACTCAGCCACCCGGCCTGCAACTAACAATTAAGGCGGATCCGGAATGTGATGATTGTATTAGGTTAATTTTATTTAATGAAAAAGTGATGGTGAATTTTATGTTATGATTTGAAATGACTGGACCATGCTATCCCTGCTGGTTTGAGTTCATTTTTTTTTTTTGAAAACATTGTAATTCAGTATTTGATTTCTATTAAAACCAAATAGTTTGGTATGCTATGCTATGTTTTCAATTCCTAAAACTAAAACATTACAAAATCAAATCAAGATTTTAATTTCTTTTCTAGTTCCTTCAAATATCCCTAGGTTTTGGATTTTTTTAATCTATTTATCATAAAATTTAATTTGTGATAACTTTGAATCAAAGTAAATACGTACACAAAAATTGATCTAAGTTATATAACAGAAAAATATAAATTCACTTTTAGTGAGAAGTTAACGTTAAGTTAAAGGAAAATTATGTAACTTTGAAATTTTGGGATATTTTTTTTTCATTTTAAGAGCTCAGTATTTTGTGGCATTTTTTTTCTCCCTCTAACAATTTATTTTCTATTTCAACAGTCTCTAGAAATGCAAATTATTATTATTTATTCAAATAATCACATTCAATGATACCACAAAATGTTATAAATAACCCATATCAGTAGAACTCAAACTTTATAATTTAAGCTATTTTTTTTAGAACAAAAAATTAAGCAAGTTAACTATGTATAAAAGGATCAGGGGTATTGAAATGATTGAAAAGTACTATGTGTAAGTTGCAAGAGAATGACGGTTCGAATTTTCCACCCAAACTTCCTATCTTTTAAATATACAACCCTTATTATTGTTTGTATTTAAGAAAAAGCCTACGCATAAAAAACAAATAAATGGATATACAAAAGATAAAATGTGTCACCATCCAACTTCGTAAGTTCAAGAGTTGCAATTAAGTGCGTGGACCAGTACCACCCAAAGGATATCTAATCAAAGCCTTTATTAATATCCATCTGCATATTCCCCCCTTTTTATCTTCTCTCTCATCCAAATGTATATTAGAATATTAGATTGATTAATTGAATATATTAGTAGGGCCCAACTTGAATTGTAAATAGTATATTATTTGGGCCAGCTTGGCTCAGCTGATCAGATTTTTTAGTTTATCCACCCAATGATATTAATATTTTTTTATTTTTTTGAACAAAATGATGTTAATAGTTGACCAAACCTAATTAAGATAAAAATAGCCTATAAACAATTAATAATTAAGTTAACCCACCACAACATTTACAATATTACCATTTTCATTACAAAATACAAATAAAGAATGCTGGTGATTAAATATGTTCCAGAACCATCTTTCTTCTAAGCTAAACTACGTTAATTCAGAGTAACGGAATTGGTGTGAGTGGTTCGAGACTTCTCTACGGTTGCTTGATTAATAATAATAAAAAAATATCTTATTACAATATTTTGAAAACATTAAAATTCTTGCACATATTTTTAACAAGTGGTTGGGTCACATGATTTGTATACATGTGGTATATAGGAAAATGTAATTTAAGTGCCTTTGTGTAAATAATGTTCGTCAGGAGTAAAATTGAATTTTCAAAAGAATAATACTACAATTAGGGGTGCGTTTAGTATAATTATTGTACCAAACTATTATACCGAGTATTGTATTAAAATTTTGATATGTCAAAATATATTTTTATTATTTTGTCTAAAGTTATCAAATGGGTATGGTACGATATGATAATAGTATATTATCAAAAAAATTATTTTATTTTCAAAATATATATAAAAAATGAAAAAAAAACAATTTTTTGCACACTCACCGGTCACATTCATGCTTTAAAAAACAACAATTCTAACATGGAAATCAGTCCATGCATTAAAAGTTAAAACATAAAATTTCTTGGTAGTTCATCCACTCACTCCCACTAGTCCATTGCAGACTACTAGTAGGCACTAGTTGTGGTAGGATAAAATTAAACCATAAAACCAATCCCTCCATCAACAGAACTCAAATAAAATAGTTGTGGTAGTAGTAGGTGGAGCTATCAAGGGACAGGCGGGGACGAGCCCCCTACTTGGTTTTGAAAATTTTTTATTCTCTATGGAGTATTTTTTAAAAGAAAAAAATATATAGAAACTTATATGTAAAAATATATACTTGAGGGTACCTAAATGTAAAAAAATTAAAATTTTCAATAAATCAAACCCACGAAACTCTTCTTTATCACTTTAATTTCCTCTTCTCTCACACTCTCGGGTTCTCGCTCCTCCAAGCCATCTCTCTTTCTTTTGTTTCTCCGCTCTTCCACCTCCACTCCTTCAAGCCGTTGTTGCTCCACCTTCACTCTCCTGCTGTTTATTTTTCCACCACAAGCTCCTCAGCTCCTAAGTAATATTTTTATATTTACTTTTCAAAATTAGGGATTATATTATTTCTTGATTAGTTGCATTTCTTTATTAATTGTATAATATTAAGTGTATTTCTTGAACTATTGATTATTTGATCAATTGTTGAATATTTTGTGATTTAGGTCTAAACTCCTAATTTTTAAATATTAGTTCTATTGTTGATTAATTACATAAATTTAATTCTATTATTAACTAATTTCATGATATTAGTTGATTTAGGTCTAAACCCTTAATTGTAATACTTGCAAAATATGAAAAATCGTAAAATATTATTGTAATTTCTTGTAATTGTTTGCATTTGCTATTTCAATTATATGAACTATTATTATTAATGCTATTATGTTTGCATTAAAATTTTAATATTGACTCCGCCACTGGTAATTTGTAATATTGGAGTAATTGGTATTTACTCTATAAATGACGCGCGTGGAATAGTGCAATCGTATACACCCAAGTGTAAGTGGTCAAGTTGTAGTATAGACTTATGGAAGTCCGAGTGTCGAACCACAGGGAGGGGGCGAAAGCTTTGTATGTCACGAGTTTATATAATAAAGTTTGATTGATTAAAAATTGTATTGTGAATTGTTTTATGCAAATTTAAAATAAACTTTAGAATTATGAGATTGTTCTTGTATTCAAAGAAAGCAAAGGCTTTGGGGGATCATTTGTTGTTTTATAATAACCACGTTTTACGACTCTAATTCGGCTCATTTATTTACTTTAGTGTGATTTTATTTGCTTGTCAAGAAGAAGCCTAGACGTTGGTGATAAAAAATTTCGAGGAAATACAACCAATTCAATTCTACTAGGTCACCAAATGAGGAAAGACAAACATCACATTAAAAGAATAAATAAGCAATTAGAAAGTTCTCAAATATAGGCACAAAGTGTATTTAAGTATTGTATGTGATAAGAAAAAGTAAAACCATACTTTACACTTAACCACAAGATGTGACCATATTTAAAATAAACCTTTCTAATTTTATATGAATATTATAGCCATCCATTTACAATGGTAGTTGTTGAATAATATATGCTCACTTGAGGTACTTGGTTTGTATGTCAATGATTCATATAGTACTCCTCATACATGGTATGAAGAGTTTAAGTATCATTGATATACTAAACTTATCCATTAATTACTAAATAATTCCATATATTTGGCATAAGGAAGTAAAGGGAATTTAAATGGAAGTTTCATAATCTTTATGGTGTTTTAGACCATCAAACACCATAAAGAGTATGAAACATGTTTGATATTAGACAAGCATAATTATTTGACAACACTAAGCATGAAGCTTACAAGAATTAGAATTTAAACCGTGTTTATTCTTACAACAAATTTACCCCTTAGCATAAGCTAGGTGATTTACTCTTTCATAGATGAAGAAAATATGTTAAAGAAGAAGTAAAATCAAAAGAACACTTGTATTAATAGATATGAAAATAAGTCTATTACAAGTGTGGGAGAATACAATAAGAATAAGAAAGTTTCTCTTTTTTTCTCTCTTAATTCTCTCTCAATTACAAGAAAATTAATCTCTCCAATCTAAAGGTTTAAAAGCTAAAAAAGAACTAGTAAATATTTGGCTCTTGACCTCTATTTATAAAAGTACAAAAGAGTATGGAAGGCAAGTGGACAAGTTGTACAAAAGATTTTTCAGCAAGTGGGTCCAAGTTGGCAACTTTCACAACTAACTAAAAAATATCTTCAAAGTTACAAAACCGTCTTAGTAGGATCGATATTACTAATAAGATTGATCTTACTAAGGGAATTTCATGTACTGGAGTGCATTTGGAACCAATGTTCGTTCATGTACTAGAGTGCATCTGGAACCAATGTTCGTTGTCAAGGTGAAAGAGTAGGATCGATCTTACTCAAGGAATTTTTCTGAACTGGAACAGAGCAGGTACAACACAGTTTGTAAAAGGAGAAGAGTATGATCGATCTCACTAGTAAGATCGGTCTTACTCAGGGACTGAATCTTCCTAGATTTTTTCATTACTTTGGTAATGAAGAAATGAAGGCTAGTAAGATCGATCATACTATTTCACAAAATTAGCTATTTTGAAAACTTTGCTTCTTGACCCAGAATCCCCTTTTTTTTTATCAACATGATCCTTGTTATTTCCCTTTAGCTTGCAAAAGTATGTTAGTACACTATTTTACTATGAATTAACAAGTTGTAATGCGAGGTTTAATTTAGTGTGTTTAGCCATATAAGCCCAAAATAATGCTTACGTAAGCAGAATTACATAGTCATTATAATGTGCTTATCAATAAAGTAGTAATAATGGCAATTAGTATATCATATTATCAAATAGCAATAAATAACCACTAGTAATAAAAAATAAATAAATAAAATTTATATAATTTTTTGGGTATGGGACAGTAAACTTTTGCTAATGCAAAATCATTCCCAGTAACATACTATAAGTTAAATTTGTTAATGGGTTCTGTACGAGTTAGTTTCGTATTGGTTTAAAGTTGTGTAGTGTGAGAAGTGGCTGCACCCATACAAGACTTATTTAGTAAACGGGTGAAAAATTCAAATTAATACATGACCCGTTTAATTAACGAATGACACAACCCGATTCGTTTTAACTCGTTTATGATAAACGATTCGATTCAGATCGTATATGAAAAATATTTAATGACTCGCTAATAATTCAATTAACTATTAAAATATATATACTCAATAATTTATATATAAGCAATAACAATAACTAATAACTATCGTATATTGTAATTGTGTTGGAACTTGAGAATTTGAAAAGTGGGAAATTTGGGTGGCATGAAATCAGTGTGAAGAAAATGAAATGTCATAATGGAAGGCAAAATATTTAATACAAAATTTAATTTTTTTGCAAGTTTTAGGTAAATATATGTTTATCATATGGGTTATATGAGTTACTAATGGGTTTACATGACCTGAAATTGACTCGTATTCTTATCAAGTTAAACAAGTTTTGTTCGGGTCTCATAAATTTATACTAAATCGACTCGTTTAATAAATGAGTTTGATGGGTTAAATCGATTATAACCCGCATCCGTTAAGGGTTCACCCAAACCCAATAAATTTGTATCGTGTTGTAAATTGCCAGGCCTACCATAAACCATCGATACGGTACTATTCAGTACAAATCTATGGTATGATGTTTTTGGTACAAAATTACACCCCGAAATTTTATAACACAAATATTTGTTGTAAGTGAATAATATTGATGTCAACCCGAAGGGTAAAGCCCACATCAAATACGTAGCATAAAACAAAAGGCCCTTTTTGTCCGCAAAGAGCCCATGTATCTAGCCAATTCCTTTTGTTTTCTTCTTCGCAGGTTCCTTAAAAATCTTGGAGCTCTGAGGTGAAAATTCATGTAGGTTTTGAGAGAATATTTTTTTTTTGGTAAACATGATTTAGAAAACTAATGAAATAGGATCACATACCTTTTTTGATGATGGTTACATAATAGTCTTGATGCTTTGGTCCAAGAACAAATCACATGGAGATGCTCTTTTATTCACAACCCAAGTATTTTTAATATATATTTCTTACTGTTATTCCAAAAAGAGAGAAGGAGACAAAAACAATGATTTTCCAAACTCCCTGTCTCTTTCTTCTTTCAAGCCACAAAAGAAAAATAACCAACGGGGAAGTTGCAAAAACCAAAAAACAGTTTTAAAAAAAAACTGTTTATTTTCTTTTTAACCACCTTTTATTTATATATATATTAATAAGTTTAATTATAATGGTTTGGGTCAACCCGCCATGGGCGACCCGACCCAAATTCCAACACATGAAATAAAAAACAAAAAGCTACAATCTAGGATAGCACACCCCAGCCATGTCCATATAAAGAAATTCCTGAACATAATCAAAAGGATTCTCAAGAATAACAAGACCCAAATAGTTGAACAAAATAGGACATATCATGGCCCAATCTTTACTAATATCTGTTTTTTTTTTCCAAGTTTTCTATCAACCATTCTCTAGTGTCGATGCTTCAGTTATTAGAGGGAGAATGATCCATACCAATACCTTCCCAAACCTTAATACATGACATGTAGTTTTGTCTGCAAGCGGAAGTAGCTTGATTCGTGAGTCTTTTGATGGATCTCCAAGTGTTGGTGATCGAGGATCCTATATTGATTAATGAGCCAAATAAAGTGCTTGACTTGCTCCATATAACCCTACAAAAAGGATCATTAAGAGGGGGTTTTGTGAGAAAGAAATAATATTATCCATAGCCGATTTCACAGTGAATTTACCATTCGCCGCATTCCCCCAAAGAGGAGTTTCCTTTTCGTCAAGAATGATAGTAGGGTAAGTAGTGGCCATGACAACATCCACTTCCTCATTGCTCAAACAATGAGCCAACATATCCTTTCTCCAACCATTATGCCCATTCATAAACTCAGTCACTTTTAAGATTTCATCTACATTAACTTGACTATTTCTAATCATATTAATCAGCGGGGTTTCCCCACACCACCAATCATTCCAAAACAATATATTATGCTCATCACCGATTCTCCACTTAGTCCCTTTCGAGATTATTTGGCGTTTGCATGATTACTCTCCAAACATGAGACCTACGACCTTTTCTTATGAAAAAATAAAGTTTCATGGGGTTTCCTCTCGTGTACTAGTTCTTTAAAATATGAACCCATGGTGCATCATCACCGTGGACAATTTTCCAACCAAGCTTGGTAAGCCGAGCATTGTTATCATCTCTAGCCTTCCGAATGCCAAGTCTTCCTAGTTTCTTGGGGTTTTCAAATCTTATCCCAGCTAACCAAATGAACCTTTCCACATATATGGACCATGTTTCAGAGTGTAGGTAATTTATGTAGGTTATGTTTAATGTGTCTAATTACCTTCACAGTTATGCTTGCATAAATTTTATAGCAAAACAGCCCAAGCTCAACGTGGTACATTCAATTACTTTGTTACATGTGGATAATTTGTAGGCACAATTCATTTGGTAGACACGTGTAAATGGATCGTTTATATGTGCCACTAATGTCCAAGCAATTTCTTAAAACTAGCAATGGACACACACGCGATGCGTAAGCACGCATTATTTTTATGCACGTATATATATAATTTAAAATGAAATAAAATAAAATATGCAAAAGATCCTATTTTTAATATTTAGGTTTCATATTCGAACCTCATTAATAACATGTTTTTTTGAATAGAATAATAATACAAAACAAAATTGGAAAACACCAAATATTTTCAAATTGGTGAAGAGAATAATAATGCGAAAGATAAAATTAAAAAAACATAAAATATTTTCCAATAGAAAAAGTGAAACCTACAAAAATAATAAGAAAATATCTTGAAGGGCAAAATTAGCATATATTTTCCAATTGGAAAAGGAAAACGTAGAAAACTATCAATTGGAAAATATCTGGAGGGTCCATTGGAAAAAGCAGAGCATTTTAACGAGACTTTCCTTTCCATTTCCGTGTTGAATGGTAGTACCACTCGAACTCGACCAAGGTCTCTCTTTCCCATCATCATCTCCCTTTCCCCGCAATTCCAATTCCAATTCCAATTCTTCAGATACACTTTCTTCTGACTAGGGTTTCACTTTATTCTTCAGATACATACCCACATGTATACACTATTACATACATACAGACATAAGACCTGTTAAATTTTTCTGTCTTCTCTCAATTCGGATTCTAATAATCCTCTTCAACTTATATAAAAAGCCCTATAAAAATCTTATTTTTTTTTTCAGATTGAATTGGTTCCGTTGGGGTTCGATTAATAGGTTTATTAGTCATGGTGAAGAAATCGACCGACAATGGTCAATCGGTACCTCCCTTTTTGTTAAAATGCTATGAGATGGTGGATGATCGGTCCACGGATTCCTTGATTTCTTGGGGTTCAACCGATGACTGCTTCATAATATGGGATGCCACTCAGTTTTCGTCTCAATTGCTTCCCAAATACTTCAAGCACAATACTTTTTCCAGCTTCGTAAGGCAGCTCAACATCTATGTGAGTTTCTTTTTCTCTTTTCTGTTATTTATTTGTATTCAATCGTTAATGTGTTTTTTGGTTGTGTTAGTTGGGGATTCGTTTGGAATTTAATTGAATTCACGCATATATAAGTATAAAGGGTTTTAAATTATCTATGGAACTGAGTTCTCAGGGTATGTGATTATAGGTTATTAACATTCTGGATGGTCAGTTAGAGGGTCGTATTTAAAATTTGGGTCATGGTTGTGCTTATTGAAATTATGCGTGTTGAGGTAATTGGCAAGGAATTTATGATACCGTATTGGTTTTTTGGTTTGAACAGTGAGAAATAGTCTATCCAATATGAAGATCCTTGTCGCTAGAGTGAAAATGATTGGCATTAACCATGCTTTATGTTGTCTAGCTTTACATGCATTGGTAATTGTATTTGTTCCTCACACGCTGAACTTCATTTCCCAAGCAAAAAATTTATCCTTTTCCTATAGGTTCTGACATCGAATATAGAATCTGTCCTTGTGATGTGGAACTAAGCTAACCCCTTTTGTAGACTAAGGTCTAAGCTATATAGTTTTTCAAAGTTTGCAACTACTGATATATGACTCGAGTACACTTCACAGAAGCAAGAGATGTAAGAGTTTTTGCATATAAAGATGTGGAATAATAAAGCCAATGGATCGGATACTACTAAATAAAGGTGTGTAGAACCGTTTGGAATACTGGAATTGAGTGGCTAACAAGATCCAATAATGAGGTGTTGAGTGGGGTTATTCAAAGGAGTGGATATAAATACCATACATATAAAATTACTAGTTGTAGAAGAGAAGATAAGATGAAGAAGGGGGGATTCTCTAGTCTTCCCTCTTCCCTCCGAATAGCATAAGCCGTTGATTGATTAGGAGAGGAGACAACATTCATAAGATGATGAAATTAGCTTTTCTTTTCTGAGTGAACAAAGTTAAAAGTTCCTTTAGCCATGGAGTCCCTTTTATATTGAGTTAGGGGAGTAGGCTTGTTAGTTTATGTGGTTCGAGGGATCTGCAGAAAGTAATTTTTCTGTATTTAGTTTTCTCCTGTTTAACTTCATAGACACAAGGACCTGTCATTTCAAGGATTAATCCTAATTAAAAAATGATAATTTATTTAGTTCTTAAGAAGTAGTTGTCATTCTCTACTCTGATTCATTCTACAGAAACAGTCACAAGCTTGTCTTTAGTAGTTATCACATTAAACAACCTTTTACTTGAATGGAATTTTTTGTCAGAGGAATCTTGAAAACAATAGGTCTTGCTGTCTATTCCTTGCTATGGCTACAATATCATGATATTAGCTTATAAAGCACGTAGATATGCAGCCAAGTTAATATCTAAAGTTTCATGATCAGAGTCTAGATGTTTGAAAGTTTGACGGCGTTTGAGTAGCCGGACCTTCCCTTGTTCCTAATTAATGCTATTAGTGCAGTACTAAAATTCTCACAATATAACCCTATTTGATTTCAGGGTTTCAGGAAAACTGATACAGATCGCTGGGAGTTCGCCAATGACGGGTTTATGAAGGACCAAAAGCATTTGTTGAAGAAAATCAATAGAAGAAAAAATTCTCAGAGCCTGGTTCAGCCGAACTCTTCCAAGCAAGAGGACAAGAATGTAGTGGTACTTGAAGCAAACAAAGATGATGCACTATGGAAAGAAGTTGAAAGCCTCAAGACCGATAAGAACGTGCTCATGCAAGAGCTAGTCAACCTGAGGCAGCACCAAGAAACCTCCAACAGCAAACTATTACTCCTTCGAGAACAACTGAAAGGCATGGAGAAAAATCAGCAGCAAATGCTTTCATTCATAGTGATGGCTATGCAAAGCCCTGGGTTTTTGGTTCAGTTGGTTCAGCCAAAAGAAAATAATTGGCGTATGGGTGAATCGGTGAAGAATATACTGGAAGAAGTTACAGAGGATCAAGAACTGGAAAAGTCTGATGGGGTGATAGTAAGATATCAGCCTCCAATCAATGAACTGCAAGAGCCTCTTTGTGTAGCGAATTCAAATTATAATGATTCGTTGGAATTGGATTCCGATGAAGTGAGAGATCTTTTTATGAATCTTGATTTCTTGTCTGAACCATTGGATGAAAGTTTGTGTTCTTCGGAGAATCATGGGCCGCTTGTTTTCTCTGATCTGCCTGATGGTGATGGTATGTTGGAACAGCTGCTTTTATCTAGTCCAAACTCGGAGAATCACGAAGACAGAAAATATGAAGATAGTAGTGGGGTAAAAGGATGTGGCCAGTTTCTAACAGAAGGATTGGGGATATCACAGAATAATACCGAAAATTTAACGGATCAAATGAGGTTTTAGCTTCTAATGAAAGCAGCTTCAGGAGATGAAACTAATTTTCTGTTGACTTGATCCTGACCGACAAATATCAGGAAATATCCTGAAAATTGAGTATTTCATTTTGTTTTTTTACAGCTATTTGTAGCACTTACTTAAAAAGTCATATATATATATATACACATTTGATGCCTAGATATTCAATTTTGATCTATACGTGCTACTTTAGTTGTTTGGGAAAGAAGTACGCAGAAGTATAGGTATTGGTATCATTGGCGATCATCTTTCTTACCTTAAGGAGACAAGTCTCGTACAATCAATCCTTTTCACTGACGACTGGTTGTTTTCTGCGAAGTTGATGTTTATGAGGTTGTGTAAAGATGTTTACCGTTACAAATAATAATCTCAGCTAGTGAGGCGCCCGATTAGATTCATCAAGACTGTTTCCTTCAAAAACAGAAAGTATTAACGCAATTAGTAAGGAATTATTTTGTAATTAGGAATGTATTCGTTTGGCCCCAAATCCCCGTTATTACTCAATTAGTCGAGGACAAGCAACAAACTTTTCTAATGAGAAAGTCCATTTTTTTGCCAACTCACCATTATATTGGACTAAAGTATTCGAGAAAAAAATTATTGTTTTAAATTTGAGAATAATAATATTTTTCCCCTTATAATTCCTTTTTTCCCCTTGCAATTGTATTCTTAATTAAAAATTCTATTTTTAGAAATCCATGATTCATGAAACTAAATCGCACTTAGGTGGGAAAAACTTGTTTCCAAAATCCTCTTTGCATCATAAAAAATTGTAAGGGAGGAAAATGGAATTACAAAATCCTCTGCACTTAGGTCAAAGCATCTCCAACTATAGTATAAAAATTATTGTATAAATTCTATCTGTCAAACTAGTTTTACACAGATCTTAAATAAATACATCTATAAATCCCATGCACTTTACACAGATCTTAATATTTTTTTTAAAATATGTTCCAATGGTAGTTTTGTGTAAGATTTGAATAAACCAATAAGATACTGACGTATGTTTGATATCATTTTGTGTAATTATTATTATTTTTATTATTTGGAATTTATGTATACATAATCTTAAATGACAATGGATCTTGATTTCTTGGTCTTGATGAGTAGATTTAAAATATATAAATTTTGTTAATATATATATTATATTAAAAGTTATTATATTTTAAAGTTTTATAAAAAAAATTGAGAGAGAAAAAGTTGATGTGGCAGTGTAAACTTGGAGTGTATTTTACACATCAATTTTACACAAAAACCAAATTTAAAAGACCGTTGGAAACATAAATTTTTACAAGTTGTATAAATTTTACACAAAACAACAACATATACCATTGTTGGAGATGCACTCATGCTTTACAAGAGAAAATTCATCACACTTCTTGTATGAAATTTATTGCAAATTTTGCATAAATCCTTACACTTATTGCAAACAAATTTTACAAGTTTTTCAAGAAAAGTGCAGGATTAAAAAACTCATTGTGATTTTATAGAAATAACATTACACTTTTTTGCAAAGAAATCTCTAAAGAAAAGTGCATGAAATTTACTGCAATTTCAAGAAAAATATAATAATTCACAGCAACTTTAATAATAATAATAATAATAATAATAATAATAATAATAATAATAATAATAAATAATAAAGGTGCACATCTGTATCAGATATATTTTATGATGGGTTAGAAATTTGGGGCCAGCTCATTTCAATCTCATGAAACTGTTATACTTGTAATTAATAAATTTCGGACGACGGAAATCGAATCTTTGCCTTCAAGCAAAATGGAAACACGCTTAACTATTGGATCATTCATTTGATAAATTCCTACAATTATACTAGTATTTAATTATAAGTACTTCAAAGTTATTGGATTTTCTCTAAACACCCCCCCCCCCCCCCCCCCCCCCCCGAACCCTACCCTAAAAACAAAACATCCCTACCCTATGAAAAACAAAACATCTTGCAAGAAAAATAAGTATCCGTCTCTTCAGGTGTAAATATAAGAATCACTTCACGTATCGTCCCATATATGATACTATTATTAATGACAACTAAAAAAAAGTTATTTACTTCTATAAGTCACATTGAATAACAAAATTTTTAAAAGGAAACAAGTATTAGGACCCGTTTGGTTGCGTAAATTATTTCATTTATAATTGTTTCTTCGTAAATTAACAAATTGTAAATTTTTTCATTTCAAAAAAATAAAATTTGTAGTGTGATTTTTTTCCGCATTAACTTATATAATAGTTATAAGTTATGTAATTTCAACTATATCTCTACATTTTCTTATTTAATGTCTTACTTAATTTTATAACTTTATATATTAGTTCATTTTTGCAATTAAATATTCAAATTAGATAAATCATGAATAAAACAATTTTAAATTGTTTCTTTCATAAATTAGAAGACAACCAAATGAACTCAAGTGAATGCAATTATATTATAAAATAATAAAATTTGATATTTTTCATCGTAATCCATCATATATTGTACAAATAAATGTTTAGTGAGAATATGGGAGCTAAACAAAATTGGGCCTTTTTAGATGTTAGCCCATTTTATCCATTCTCTTTCTACTCTAACTCATTTGTTTTCCTAAATTATAATTTAGCCCAAATGAGTAGAAAATTATGATTTATATCTATATTTTTTATTTTTAGTGTTTTAAATATATCTTTTTTATTTTCCATTATTACCTCAAGTTTGATATTTTTAATCTAATTATAAATTAGGGCCTTTTTGTTTTTAGCCCCCAGAATTTGAATTATTTTGCATTTATCCCAACACATTTTTGAAATTTGTTTTTGACCCAAAGTTATGGATAATCATCTTTTCAAAATTTGAAAAATTATTTAAATGTTTTTAGATTATTTTATGTTTTTCCAAAGTTGTCTTTCTAGATTTTATTAATTAAAATTAATTTGTCCTACAATTAAGGAATCCTAAGATTTGAAAAACACATGTAAGATATAATCCATTTAAAAATTCAAATAATTTGGAATTTAAAATAAAAAATTAAGTCTAACAAATTAGAGATAAATTTTGGATTTTAAAATCAAAATTTAAGTCTAGCAAATTAGAGATAAGTTTTGGAATTTAAAATCAAAATTCAAGTCTAACAAATTAGAAATAACATAGTTAAATCTAATATAGACATACTATAAATTAATTTGTCCTACAATTAAGGAATCCATAGATTTGAAAAACACATGTAAGATATAATCTATTTGAAAATTCAAATAATTTGGAATTTAAAATCAAAAATTAAGTCTAACAAATTAGAGATAAGTTTTGGAATTTAAAATCAAAATTCAAGTCTAACAAATTAGAAATAACGTATTTAAATATACTATAGACATATTATGCTATTGTTATACACATATTAGGATCGAAAAATGTACAAAATAGTCATATTATGGCGTGTAATAGACATATTAAGTGTTTGATATATCTTAAAATGTAAGAAGTTAATGCAACGTACTTTGTAATATGACTATTGTGTAAGTCAAGCACTTTACAATATATCTGGCAAATTAATTCGCCAAGTTTGATAATCAAAATACATGATAAAAGTATTTTTTTAGGCCGTGGTATGACTAAGTAATTAGGTCGAAAGATGTCATACACATATTAAAATTACGTGGAGAGAGAATCATATGTGTTTATTAGAATCAGACTTTAGAAAGGGCATCCTTTTTTAAGTAAAGAATGGACTTCCGCTTTTGAGGGGGTAAATGATTGAATTTTTTGATGAAATTTGGTTGGGATTATCTCCATGATAAGATCACCTCCACTAAATTTCATCAAAAAATTCACCTTACAAGTGGGTGATCTAAAATTTTAAAATTTTAATGGTCGAAATGCGCGCATATATATCAATTTTTAGTTCACCCACTTTCCAATTGAATTTTTTGATGAAATTTGATGGAGTTGATTTACTCATCATGGAGATTATTCCCACCAAATTTCATCAAAAAATTCAATCATTTACCCCTTAAAAAAAGAAATATGTTATTTACTTAAAAGAATGATGCCCTTTCTGCACTTGACTCGTGTTTATTATATGTAATATATATATATGTAGGTTAGCATGCACCTGCGAAAATAACAACAAAGAACAAGCTCATAATGCACAAGGGTTACCTAAGACAACATTATAGCAACTTGAGCATATTTTATAAGACATACCATAAATTCGCAACCAATAATTATCTCTTTAACATCCTTCCTCCCATTCTTCAATCAATAATTAACAACCCCCTTTTAGCTCCTCATCCCCTTCTTCGATCAATAATAAATCAATTACCTTTCCTTCAACCAATTATAAATCAACCCATTTCCTTTCTCATCTTCAATACCAAGTGATTGTTAATAAATCAACAACTTCTCCTTTAAAAGAAGGAACCAATTATAGCCCCCAAATTTTGTAAATAATACTAAATGGATATATATACATTGTAAAAGTGGTTATAAGGATAAATGACAGTAATTTGCTTATATCTAAGATAAATGAAACACATATTGTAATTACCAAAGCGATGCAACCCTAACAACAAAAAAAGGAAAAGCATGTGATTTAAAACTATTAAAAAATAAAAATTTTGAATTAAAATTATTAAGTCATTTGAGCCAAAAACAAAAATATGGGCTATTCAATAATTATGCAAATCATGTGGGTTTGAGTACACAACTAGTGAAAATGCTGGGCCATAAACTAATTTGCTATATAAATTATCTTATACTTATAGCTTACCTAAAATATTGCACTATTGGTTTCATAAATAAATAAATTTATTGCACTGTTTTAAAATTCGAATTTAATTAGCACCCACAATTTATAATGGGTGTTGTGTATTCAAATTTGTAAAAAACTTTAAATAGACACGAGGATGTAGGCATATATAGATAGGTTTATTAGAATTAATTTAAGACATATTCGATTTAAAGGAAAATAATATAGACATATTCAATTTTAGCCAAGGATTAAAATTTGTAATGATGCATAACTGTGATAATAAACACATTGTATCATTATGAAACTATTAAATTCGAACTGTTGTGTAAATTTACTTGTATATAAGTTCGAGTTGTGCTGAATCCTATTCAATGTGTTGATAAATGTCTAACGTACAAACAATGTAGTAGGAATGATACCCGCTACAAACGAATATAACAATATTATAAGAATAAGCACAAGCTGAATTGAAGCGAGGATACAAAATAAAAGGACAAAAATTATCGGGAAATCCGTGCTCCCTCACGTGCAGAGCTCTCGCCAAATGTGCAGAGCTCTCGTGAGGAGTGCACCCTAATTGTTGACGACCTCTCCAGTAATCCAAGCTTATCTCGAGTGTGCAAAGCTCCCCTCAAGTGTGTAGAGCTCTCTGGTTATTAATGAACTCTCCAGAAATCTGAGCTTTGCCCAGGTATGCCGAGCTTCCTCGGTGTTAATGAGCTTTTCAGACATTATCTCATGGGATCAGTAATAGACGCGGTACGCATGTCAACACCTGAATAAATCGTGGAAAATACTATTCTCATCAATAAACCAACCAACAAACCACTTCCTTAACATTATCTCCATACACCCAAATCATTGAGAGTGGTCTTTATAACCATTTAACTACTTGTAACAATTTTTTTATATATATAAAAGGAACTAGCCATCACTAAATTAAGACACCTGAAATCGACAAAATTCTATCAATCTTACTCTTTTTATCTCTTAATTTTTATCTGTTGAGATTTGTATATTCTATTTATAGCATGTGTAAATTTATGATATATTTAAAGAATCCTTATTAGAAGGAAACTCCTTAATATACTAAGTCTTTCTCTTGTATATATATATTTTGTATCTTTCTACTCAATGAAATAACACATTCTCACATTCTTACATGGTATCAGAGGAATCGATCCTCGTATAGTAACCAAACCCTAGCCACCTCACATAATAACCAAACCCTGGCCGCTGTGTTTCTCTTCCAGCGTGTAAACCATAGCCGCTGTGTTTCTATTTCAGCGTGTAAACCCTAGCCGTCGCGTATCAAAAAAAAAGTTACTGTTCATCCGCGCTACTGTTCACGAGTTACTGTTCATCTAACTTACTATTCATGCGTTACTGTTCACGTTTTCAAATCCACTTTTTCCAGATCGTCTCTCTAAGATCCGTGTTCTAGCATATTTCTAATCTATTCCTAGCATTAATTTGGTGATATTTTTGGCTTATACTATAAGACTCTAATGGGTACTCTAAGCGAAGAATCAATCCTTACGCTTTCGGTATCTGCCACTAAATATGCTGAGTTCCTGCAATTCCAAGAGAACAAGCGGTCCATCTCCAATGCTTATGTAAATCAAATTGGTAACCCTATTGCCTGTATCTCTCAATCATCATCTCTGGGCTCTTGGGTTCTTGATTCTGGTGCTTCTAACCATATGTCTGGTAATAAGAATTTGTTCTCTTCTATTACTTATTCTGATTCATTATCTACTATTACCTTAGCCGATGTCTCTCAAACAAAAGTTAAAGGCATTGGACAGGCCAAACCCTTGCATACCTTGTCTTTAAATTCTGTTCTTTTTGTGCCTGGATGTCCTTTCAATTTGATTTTAGTTAGCAAATTAACCCAAACCTTGCCTTATTCTGTTACCTTTGTTGCTAATTCGGTTCTTGTGCAGGAGTAGAGTACTGGGAAGTTAATTGGAGTAGGACATGAGTACCGTGGTCTATACTACCTCACCCTACCATCAACCCCTGTAGCCTGTGTTGCTAGTGATCCACCTGCACTCTTTCACCAGCGTTTAGGCCATCCCAACCTACAAAACTACAAAAGATGGTGCCGAGTCTTTCTCGTGTATCATCTTTAGAGTGTGAGTCTTGTCAGTTAGGAAAACACATTCGTAATTCTTTTCCCAGTAATGTTAATAAACAAGCAGATTCACCTTTTCTCTAGTTCATTATGATGTATGGGGACCTAGTCGTGTCAAGACAACTTTGGGTTTTCAATATTTTGTCACTTTTGTTGATGATTTTTCTCGATGCACTTGGTTATTTTTAATGAAAAATCGTTCCGAGCTATTCTTCATCTTTCAAACATTTTGCTCAAAAATTAAAACCCAATTTGGCACCACTATTCATACTTTTCGCAGTGATAATGCACGAGAATATTTTTCTGCCCCCTTCCAATTCTTTATGACTTTTGAGGGCATACTTCACCAATCTTCTTGTACTCATACTCCTCAACAAAATGGAGTGGCTGAACGGAAAAATAGACACTTGATTGAAACTGCTCGTACTCTCCTTATTTACAATCATGTTCCACAACGTTTTTGGGGAGACGGAGTCCTCACCACTTGCTATTTAATTAATAGGATGCCATCCTCAGTTTTAGAAAATCAGGTACCTCATTCTTTGTTATTTCCCACCCAGCCTCTCTATTCTGTCCACCCCCGTATTTTTGGCTGCATTTGTTTTGTTCATGACCTCACTCCTGGGAAAGATAAGTTACATGCCAAATCTCTCAAATGTATCTTTTTGGGGTATTCTCGCTTACAAAAGGGTTATCGTTGTTTTTCTCCAGACCTTAAACGTGTGAGAATCCGGACCCGCGATCCCCGGGAGATAGAAAAGAGTCCTCATTCTCGGTTTTATTTGAAAACGTGTTTTGTAGAGTCGCCAGTTTGTTTTACGAGAAAACAAACAAAAGACCGTACGAAGGACAATTCAAAAACGAATTATCTTTCATACGTTTGAAACCAGAGAATTATTTTGAAAATTTACTTTGCTAGGGTTCGGGAACTACGTTACGAATTGGGAAGGTGTTAGGCACCCAATTCGCCCTTTCGGTCTCTTAATGGATCATGTATCTAATTCCTATTTTAGATATCTTGCAAGTAGTTTGAATGGTTTTCAGAATAGTCCTTTCCGGATAAGTTTATTTTAAAACAATATTTTGAAATCAGACTCGAGCTTTTCGAGCGCCTACATATTCATTCGAAGAATGAAATCAGAGTCTCGTAGTTCCTTTTGTTTGGAAACTGTTTTTGTATTTTTGTTTTGTTTTGAAAACGTGTCAAAACGGATTTTAGATTTCTTGTAAAACTTAGAAAGGACTTATTTTGAAAACAATGGACTGCTTTGCAAATTATCTAATTTTCCATATTAAAACGGATATTGAAATGCAGTATTGAAATTAGGAGAGTTGTAGAAAATATACCTGATGCGCTTGAAAGATAGAACAGAACCTTGCCTTGAATTTCCTTCCTGATGCGCTTGAAAGATAGAACAGAACCTTGCCTTGAATTTCCTTCCTTACTTCCTTCTCTCTCTAACACTTTCTCTCTTTAGAGCTTTCTCTCACTAACTTTCTCTCTCTAAGACTTTCTCTCACTAACTTTCTCTCTCTAGAAATTCTCTCAAAAAAACCTCTCTAATAAATTTGACAGAATCTCCACTTACTAGAAACACTAATGGTTGTTCATGATCCCAAATGGGATCCCAAGGGTCCTATTTATAGCACAAATTCCGCCAAAAACGCTCCAAAGAAGGCCAACCGCAGGGGGTAGCCGCATGGCGTGCGGCTAGGGCGTGCGACAGGGGGTAGCCGCAGGGCGTGCGGCTAGGGCGTGCGACAGGGGCTTGCGGCTGGGGCGTGCGACAGGGGGTAGCCGCACCGTCCTAGTAAGCGAAGAGGCAACAAATGTTATATCAAACTCCCAACGCGCGCGAAATTGGAGTCTTTCCTAATGGTCTTCTATATGCATGATGACTCAACACTTGACGTGAGATGCTGATTTTAAGAAAAGCAGTGTTCGCACGAGAGTCGTGGATTGGGGTGTTCACAAAACGATATCTTGTTTCCGCAGCCATCGCCTTCTTTGAGACAGCACCCTTCTTTCCTTCTTCAGAGTGTGCTTTATGTCTTATTGATATTAGTGAGTCCCCCATATCAAACGCTAATCCTATTCCACAAGTTATGTGCTTTCCTGATCTTGTGGCTCCTACTGCAACCTCGCCACCTCCTCTACTTACCTACCATCGCCGACCTCAATCTACATCTGTTGAGAACCCCACTGCCGAGCCTACTATTGAGACTATATCCGAGCCCATCCCCCCATCACCGAATCCATCGGCCTCATCTCCTACTCCAGTTACGCCTCCGGTTTCGGCTCCTGACCTGGATCTTCCTATTGCCGAACGCAAAGGTATTTGTTCTACTCGTAACCCTCATCCCATTTATAATTTTGTGAGTTATCATCGTTTATCTCCATAATATACTGCATTTGTATCGTCTGTCTCCTGTTTCTACACCTAAAAATGTAGGAGCCGCACTTTCTGATCCGGGGTGACGTCAGGCTATGTTTGATGAGATGTCAGCCTTGCATCCGAGTGGCACATGGAACCTCATGCCTCTTCCTCATGGTAAATCAACAGTGGGTTGTCATTAGATTTACATTGTCAAACACTACACCAAAAAGATCAAATTATGACTATTAATTTCGCTACCTTTATGAGTGTCAACGGCAGTCATAACGCTTGTGACTGTCCATGACAGTCACAAAGGCTTAAAAGACATATATACATTAAATTATCACTGTTATCGACGGTGATAATATTTTGGAGCTTTTATCACTGCATATGGCAGTGATAAGATTATTGAACAGTTATAAATTTAAGGGTAAATTTTTAACTTAAATTGTAACTACCGTAAAACGTCGTCGTTGAATATTACTTATATATACAAATACTCAAACCCTAACTCCTCACCATCATCATTATCATAACTATTATCACTCTCCCACTAAAAAACGGCGATCTCCTTCCCGTCATCGTCTCACTCTCCCTCACTGGCACTTGCTTATTCACTCTCCCTCATCGTTGCCCACACGCAATCCCACCGGTGCCGCACAATTGCAGTTCATTCCACGCTGCACTGCTACTGACCATCGCCGGTCAGATCTTTTCATTGTAAGTTGTTTTTTTTTTCCTTTTTCTTTTTTGGTTCAAAATCTAAACCTAAATGCTTAGATCTGTGGATTATTTTTCCATTAGCGGTAAAGGATTCATTTGTCGAATTAGAGCTGAATTGGGTTGAAGTGATTGTGTCTATTGAGCTACAGAGATGGGGAAAAAGGAAATTTGTTAATATTTTAGTTAGATAATTAACAAACAAGTAGAATATCCATGGGAGTGGGGATTGACAGTGGATAATATTGGGCCTTTCTCACTTATTAACCAACAAGACCCATAAATGGATCTTGGGGATTTACTGGGTTTTGAAGGTAACTCTATTTTTTCAGATCCTCGCTCCATCCAAAAGTTGTAGGGATCTGGTATTACTATTATTAATAGTAACAATTTATATGTCAAATGATACAGGGAACAATTTTCGTTTTTATTTAAACATTATGACTCGTATATGATTAAGAACTATGAATGGAAGTTTTATCTATTTAATTGCTTACACACACACACACATATATATATATATATGATATGTATATCTTAGATTTTTTTTAGTTGTTTAGTTGGAGTGTAGATTATTGTTACTTTTGGCTTCTTAAGTTTTGTTTTTGTTGGTGCTTCATCCCTATAATACTTGCATTTATGGTGTAATCTTCTTTGAAATTATTGATCAAATGTGAAATTTCAACTATGAAATTTATTAGACATCCGAACGTCATTCGCATGTATGAGGTTAGAATGCGATCACATATATTTCTACAGCTCTCATTAAGTTGGTACATCGATCTCTTGCAGAAGTCATGCCATAGCTTCATTGTTGGTTTGCCTCACTTGTACTTTCTTTTTTGTACTTCATGTATTTCGTATTTATTTATATGCCTTATGTCTTATTTATTATGTGAGTAGTTTTCTATGCAACTAATTTAGTAATCAACTCACCTAACAACACTCCTTATTGGTGAAGACATTTTTTGATGTACTTTTCACTAGAGTGTTAACTCATTTGCTTCTTGTGTATCAATAAGAAAGCTTCTGCTTCTTGAAATCAAATTTGAAGCATTTAAATAGATCTATGCATATATTAACATGACTTTCAGTTTTTCTCTTTTAGTGACTTATGGTCCTTATGTGCAGGTTATGGCGAGTAAGACAAAGATGTATATTGTTTTGGAATTTGTTACCGGTGGTGAGCTCTTTGACAAAACTAGAAACACCTTTAGCAATGAAAGGCGAAAGCAATGTTGAAAAGGCCGAAGCATGTACAAAGGAGCTTGAAGATGCAACTGTGGATTCCATTTATTTGTTATTGATTTATGTAATGTATTTTTTTTTAGAAAGTTAATAAACTTCGACATAGACTTGAATTCAAATGCAGTTAGGTCTTAAGGATCTAGAATCCAACTTGGTGAATATTGATGATGTATTTTTGATGTGTTTGGAAGTATTAGCTAGCTTTTGTAGTTGTTAATTAGCTTAATATATGTGATTGATTCTTGAGGTTTGGTATACGTGATTGATTGCAGGTATCTAGATTGCAATTAAATTATGTTTTTAGCTTTTAAAAAAAAGTTTTTTTTTTCATATTCTAATTTTCTTTTCTTTTTTTAAATAATTCTATTATTTATTACTGTCAAAAATAGGGACAAATTATTGCCATAATATTTTTTACCCAACTTATGACTGTTAATAACAGTTACAAGTTTGTAAATTATCACTGTTGGATTCACGATTTTATGACTGTTGGAAATAGTCATAAGTTTGTGCAGTTATAACCATTTGACCTTAAATTTATGACTGTTACGAACAGTCATAATTATTGAAATTGTGACGGTTATAGACAGTGACAAAACAGTCATCAGCTTATCACTTATGACTATTTCAGGCAACGCTTGGAGACAGTCACAAAGTCAAATTATGACAGTTTTTGACTATCACAAAAAAAATTGTCACAGTGTAAATTATGACGGTCCAGAACAGTCATAAACGACCTTTATGACGGTTTTTGACTGTCATAAATCACTGATTCTGGTGTAGTGAAAGTTGGGCCCGATGGAAATGTTGATCGTTTGAAAGCCCGATTAGTTGCAAAAGGGTATACCCAGATCCACGGGCTTGATTATGGTGATACGTTCTTTCCGGTAGCTAAGATGTCTTATGTTCGTCTATTTCTCTCTATGGCAGTCATTCGTCACTGGCCCCTTTATCAATTGGATATCAAGAATGCTTTTCTGCATGGCGAATTACAGGAAGAGGTTTATATGGAGCAACCGCCTGGGTTTGTTGCTTAGGGGGAGTCTAATCTGGTGTGTCGCCTTCGTCGTTCTCTTTATGGTCTAAAGCAATCCCCACGGGCGTGGTTTGAACGTTTTAGTTCGGTTGTCCTTCAGTTTGGTATGGCTCGTAGTGAGGCTGACCACTCTGTCTTTTATTCCCATTCGTCTTCTGACAAATGCATCTACTTGGTCGTTTATGTGGATGATATCGTTATTATGGGAAAAGATTAAGAGGGCATACAGAGACTCAAGCAGCATCTATTTCACCACTTTCAGACTAAAGATCTGGGAAAACTAAAATATTTTCAGGGAATAGAAGTTTCTCAATCCCGACAGGGTATTCTCATCTCTCAGCGGAAGTGTGCCTTAGATATCTTAGAAGAAACTGGCATGACAAATTGTAAACCGGTAAAAACTCTGATGGATCCAAATGTCAAACTCCTACCTAATCAGGGAGAGCCGTTATCAGACCCTAGTAAGTATCGGAGACTCGTTGGGAAACTCAACTACCTCACCGTGACACGTCATAATATCGCATTCTCGATGAGTGTACTCAGTCAGTTCCTAAGTGCCCCGTGTGATATTCATTGGGAGGTAGCTGTTCGTATTTTAAAATACATAAAGAAGGCACCAGGCAAAGGTCTTCTTTATGAAAGTAAAGGCCACACTGAGGTCATTGGCTACTCCGATGCTGATTGGGCAGGCTACCCACATGATAGACGTTCGATCAGTGGGTATTGTATCTTTGTTGGAGAAAATTTGGACTCATGGAAAAGCAAGAAACAATGAGTTGTTTCTCTATCTACCGCTGAGGCGGAATATCAAACAATGGCCAAAGCAACGTGTGAGCTGATTTGGATGAAACAATTATTACAGGAGCTGAAGTTCTTAAAGATTCAACAAATGAAATTAATGTGCGATAACCAAGCAGCTCTCCACATTGCCTCCAATCCAGTTTTTCATGAGAAGACTAAACATATTGAGATTGACTGCCACTTTATTAGTGAGAAAATTCTTTAAGGGGAGATAACGATGAGCTACGTGAAATCGAATGATCAACTAGCTGATATCTTTACAAAGTCTCTCGGTGGCCCTTGAGTCAATTACATTTGTAACAAGCTTAGAACCTACAACTTGTACGCTCCAGCTTGAGGGGGAGTGTTGAGATTTGTATATTATATTTATAGCATGTGTATATTTAGGATATATTTAGAGAATCCTTATTAGAAGGAAACTCCTTAATATACTAGGTCTCTCTCTTGTATATATATATATTTTGTACCTTTCTACTCAATGAAATAACACATTCTCACATTCTTACATTATCAATATACTTGATAACCACCATCACCATAATTATCAATAAAATCACCATCATTATTACTAAAGGGTAGACGTAAATCAAGTCTACCATCTATTGGCTAGGAGAACCACCTTTAACAAAAAAAATCTCGTGTTAATCATTTTGCCTATTTTATTTATTTAGTATTTCATTGTTTATGCTTAATATTCACATCATCATCATCATCATCATCATCATTATTATTATTATTGATGGTGCAAATTATTGATCCAATTTGCCCCCGTCAATTATGAGCTGACACGTGGCCGTTCACGTCAGCAGTCAAGCCTGCCTCAGCGAGAGGAGCTCGAAGGAGCCTTGTTGGGTCACTATAAGAAGAATAGACCCTCTCAAAAATTGGACACCCGCTCGAGAGTTAATTACGTAGAGTGAATAGCGGAGCTCTGACTATATAGCTCTTTCGACAAGTTCTGGAGCTCCCTATCGCCTAACCACTCTGCCAGAGTGGTTGGCAGAATAATGGACGACTGCCACATGCTTTACAGAGTGGGCATAACTCCATTCACCTTCATTAAATGCACACTAATTGTATTTAATGCACCAGAATTCATGGAGAAGAAATGTCAGAGTTGGTGATGATTAAAGAATAGCCCCAGAACTGCTCTGGGGGCTCTGGCCAGACGTTTTCTCTCAGTCATATATGTACAAAAAGCATTTACTTCTTTCAACAACCAAGTTCAACCAACCTAACAAAAAAAAGAGACAAGCCAAAAAACATAGAGAATCCAGCATTTGATAGCAAGAATACATGAAAGGTTTACAAGCTTAGAGTATCTAGTAGAGCTCCTAAAATAGGAAGGTCAGAACTCGTATAGCTCGAGCATACTCCCATTGTAAAATCATGAGGATATAATAGTTAGAAAGACTTTTGTGAGTTTGTAATTGTCAATTGCTTATTATCAATACAAAGCAAATCGAGCTCTTAGCTCTATTCCACAGAGAAGGACTAACCTGTATTTTTATACGAGACCAACCTCCTCTATACATCTTTGACTCTGTTGGTTTGTTGCATTTATTACATTAATCATTTGACCCGATCATTTGGCTGTGTGGTATAAAATACCCTTCTAGTTTTTAGCACCAACAATTATTATTATTATTATTATTGTTGTTGTTGTTGTTGTTGTTATTGTAAGCAGAAAAATAAAAATTGTTGACCCTATAATCGACACAGTCTGTGGAAAACGATTGATCAGTTTCTTTCAGTAAGCATATACGAAATCCTCTCACCTTTAAACCCGATTTAATTTTAAACCCATATTTTGAGTAAATTAAAACCCATTAAATTCAACACTGTCTCACCAAACGAATCTACAAAATTAATACTAGCAGACCATCTCACATACAAGTTAAATTAAGCAATTTCGAATTCATACCCCCCTAAAGTTATGGGAGTAGTCAAGATAAATTTCTTCCCCATAACTCATTTATTTAATGATTTTTCTTTCTATTTTGATATGTTTGAAGTTGTATAATCGTCTTACAATATACAACCTTTATTATAGGCATAATATTTGCCTAAAGCTAAGCTATCAAGCTCCCAGTAATTGCATTTGCGTGTAATTGTTATCAAGATCATATGGCAAACCAACACAGGAAATTAAAGAATTTTCCATCCGATATCAAACTTCCACAAGGCTAAAGTAAAACCAAGAACTTGAAGGAAATGAGGGGGCAAGAGTTTCGGCATATTACAAACTACAACTCCAAAGTGCGAAGTACCACGGCTTGTAAACAAAAGTTAGCAAGCTTTATACGTTGATGTTCCAAGCTCTACGACTTGCGTCTAAAGTTTAGCAAGCTATACACATTGATGTTCCAGCTCAACGACTCGCGTTCGAGTTCTGTCTAGGTAAACATGGTGAAGTTCCTTAAATCATGCGATCACCGTCTAGCCACCTTTATACATTGATTGTAGGCTTTATGACTCGTAGCCAAGCTCTAGACAACTCTATACTTTAATGTCTGAGCTCCACAATTTGTGGTCAAAGCCTAGTGAGCTCTATACGTTGTTTTTTCGAGCTCTTTTTATGAATAGTTTGAGTAGAGGACATAAACACCCTACCTCAACTTATTAACCGAGCTCAGATGCTTGCGGGGTAGGTGAAGGGACAAAAATTATCGAAAAGTCTGAGCTCCCCTCAAGAGTGTAGAGCTTGCTCAAGTCCCAGCTCTCCCTAAGTGTGTAGAACTTTCCAAGTGTGAAAAGCTTAATGTCCAGAGCTCCCATCAAGTGTGCAGTGTGGAGCTTCCCAAGTGTGCAGAGCTCCTTCATTGTTGACCAGTTCTCCAAAAATCTGAGCTAGTCTCAAGTGAGCAGAGCTTCCCAAGCGTGCATAGCTCCCTCATTGTTGACCAGTTTTCCAAAAATATGAGCTCTTCTTAAGTGTGCAGATCTCCTTCATGTATAGAGCTCCCTGGTTATTGATTAGCTTCAGAAATCCAAGCTCCCTCAATGTTAATGAGCTCTTCAAACTTCACCTCATGAGAATAGTAACAGATGCAAGACATATGTCAACACCAGAATAAACCATGGAAAATACTCTTATCATTAATAAACCACTCAAACCACTACCCCTACATTATCTTTACTCACCCAAATCACGGGGAGTGTTCATTATCACCATTTAATTACTTGTAACAATTAATTCCTTAATTATCTTTATAAAAGGAACTAGAGATTACTCAATCAAGACACCTAAAACCCATAAAATTCTAACCATCTTTTATTTCACACACACATTTTTTTATCAATGTACTTGGTAACCATCACTAAATGATGAACGTAAACCAAACTTACCATTTATTGGTTGAGAGAACCACCCTGACCAAAAAAAATCTTGTGTTCATCATTTTACCACTTTTATTTATTATTTCATCGTGTATGCTTACCGTTCACCTCATTATTATTATTCTTGTAAGCAATAAGCTAAAAATTGTTGATCTTACACAAAATAAAATGATGTTTATGGTTCGTGAGTAACATGAAAATAATGTTAAAATCATAACTTACATCGATTATATAATCTATACTGCCCGAAATGTGCATCACAACATTAATCGTGGAAAAATTGATTTTTCGATGTCTTTAAAATCCGTTGCTACACTGAGAACCCATTGTTTTGATATGCAAATGCAATATGAATACATCAGTTTGGATATAAAGATCTCAATGGTTGAATACTAGGATTAGTATTGCACTCAACAGGTGTTTCAGTCTACGGTCTACCTATAATAAATAGCATAACCGTAGGTAATTTTCCACCTTAATTCCTTATCTTAATGACAGAGGTTTGGCATTTAATTTAAATTGTTACCACGCACTGAATCTGTGGTCTGGACTTATTTTACCGAGCGGGACTATTTCAGAAAAATGATTTAATTAATAAATGGGCTTTACTGCACAAGCGGATACTTATGGATGGAACATAAGCACTCAAAAATAATTGATAGGCTCAGAAAGGTGCGAGAAATTTATTAATTTAACAGTTGGCATATTGTTAAAATTGTTTGGGAGACATATTAATAGGTCATACATAAGCTTGTTGAAATGTAGACATAAAAGCTATAAAATACTTTACTCAAAATCAAATATTACTACATGGAAATTGTAATGGGTTTTAGCTCAAATATAGCATATAGGGCTTTTAGGTTCTAGTTCTTGAGATAGAATTTTTTTTGAATGCCGGACCCCGTTTTTTCTTTTCAAAATATGCAGTCTCTCTAGATATAGATAACATAGTATCCCCTTAGTGAATATTCACATCAATATTTTTTTTGATTTAAACCAAGCGGTATCCGATCAAAATTTCGGACGTCTTGATTAATCCTCCTTCATAGCTGGCTACATAACATTTTTTGTAGTAGCCGGAGTTCAACCGGGTAGCTCCCAGTCAACCTCAGAACTAAACCCAAGACGGTAAAATTTCACACCTCGATTAATCCTCCACAGTTGGTTACATAATATTTTGCAGCAGCCGGAGTTTGATCGAGGAGTTCCCAGTCAACCTTAGAACTAAACCCAAGACAGTAACCATTGAACCTAGTTTGATGGTTTATGAACAAATCATTTTGCCTCCATGAATATAGTAAGAAATATTGTTCACGCCAAGTATATATGAATATATGAAGGGCAAAATAATGATGTGACAGAGATTATACACTTTAAACCAGATAAAAATGAGATTTTTGCTGCCCGGACTCAACAACCCCCCCTCCCGCACCACCCAAAAAAAAAAACCCACCTAAAAGTCAATTCTTAGCTCCATCCCTAATTATAGACTTTGCACCTAAATTCGGGCTAGCCCATATAAGAGATTATATTAGTCCTCAAAGATTTTCATGCACTGACGCACGATAATAAAATATAAAATGTTAAAATTCCAGTATACATGAAATAAAGGAAAAATTCATACAAAACATCCACATTTTAATATATTATTGCATAAAAAAATCCATAAACAGAGCGTACTATCAAAACTCTTAAACAATTCTATATAGTATTCAAATGCTAAAATATCATTGCATAAAAAAACCCCAAAAGGCAACTTAATCTAAAGAGTTATCCAAGAATTTTCAGGTGTGTTTGATAATAAAATAAAATGAAAAAATAAGTTGAGGGATTTGGTGAAATATTTTTTTACTTATGGCTTTTTCTATGCAAAAAAAATCTTTGAATGGTGAGGAAGAAAAACTTTTTACAAAAAATAAAGAAAAATGGAGGACGCCTACTCACTAATATATATAACTATATAAGCATGAGATGGAAAGACTCATACACATCACTCAACTTATTATTCAACTTCTCACAAAAATTAATTACTTTTGCTTTCATTGTCCCAATTTGTTTTCAAATATGGCCTTAATCAACTAATTAAAAGTGGTGTTGATGTATGGGTTTAAACCTTAATGAAATAGGTATAATAGATTACACGAAACCTGATAAGGGTGTTGGGAGTAGTTCAAGTTGAACTAGTTGCTCGAGGGTTGAGCTCGACCCAAAATTTAATTCGGATTTGAAATTTTGTTTAGAATACTTGACTTGCTTGAACTCAGTTAAAATTTGATCCTTAGTTAAATGGGGCCAGCGGACATCCTTTTAGTTTACTTGGCCAAATTGACAACCATAGTCACTTAAGGGGTAACGTGTAGTAAAAAAGTTGATAAACATATAAGTTGCACTAAATAAAAACTTGAGAAATTGAATAAAATGCTACATTACTCAATTTTTATATCAACTTATGTGACATCATTCAAATAAATTAATGTCGCCATACATCTTTTATTCTAATTGGTGGTACAACTATTTATATAAAAGAATATATACAAAAACATAGCTCATACATACACTTTTGGTATAGTGTTAAATAGGGAAATCAAGCTAGTTAAATAATTACTGCATGTGTCAGTGGATTGTCATATTTGGGATGGAGTGGGGTGGGCTTTTTTTTTTTTAATATTGTAAAAAGGAGAAGAATTAGATATTCCCCTCTTATTTTTTCTTCCCCAACTTCTTAAGCTCCATCATATCAGACTTCAACATAATCAATTAATGGCCCAAATGTTTTTTTTCTTCATGAGATTTGATAAAATAATTACTGGAAAATATTTCGAAACTGAAAGTTTTTAATTAAACGAAGTACAATACTCTTAGAATGATTACAGTTAGCATGCCAAATTGCCAACCTTATGCGCATGTGGGAAGCAATTAATTAAACGTACAGAAGTTGAAGCATCGATCAGCTCCGGTTTATAAATACCTTTATGGCTCGTTTGGTTCAAGATTTAAACAATTTCGGGAATGCTATATTCCATTCCGAAACGATTCCCGCGTTTGGTTCAAGTTTTAAGTCTGGAATAAATGATTCCAGGAACAAACCTTTCCCCCCAAGTTCTCCCATTTAAATCATAAGGAATAAACGATTACCAATGGGCATCTTTTTTAATTTTTCATGTTATGACCAAAATAACACTCTTCCTTATGAATAAATAATTCTTTTTTCATCCGTGTATGAAAATATTGTTTGAAACTATTTTTTTTAGTTACGCTGCTGCACAAAAATGAAAAAAAAAATTTAACTTTTTTCTGTTCTTTTTTCCTGTTGTAATTTTTTTTAATTACAAAAATTGTAATTTTTGTAGGATAGTTATTAGCTAGGCATGTGTAATTTTTGTAATTTATTATAGTAATTGTCTCTTTTAAAAAATTAGTATGTGATATCTTCTCATTTTATAAAAAGAAGAGTATTTTTGTAATTGATACTTTATTCCATTCTTATTCCCGGTTGAACCAAACATCGGCATGGCATCCTAGATGCCAGGAAAGAAACTTTTCAAGAATCAAGTATGCCCATTCCATTTCCAAAACTCGAACCAAACGAGCCCTTAATTGGTGTCTTTAGAGCGTTGACGAGGTTTACCGCGATATTGACTTTTTTTTTTTACCGTTAGTAATCAAGATCTCTCGCTTGATTCCTTTTTTTTTCTTTTTCCAATACAATTACTTAATTGCAAAGCAAGTCTGTAAAAAAGATTTTAATTCTCGAAGGAGTTAATGGTTGATCTTCGGACTATTTCCAATATTATAATTAAGACCACTCCACCTATTTTAATATTCTTATTTTACTTTTTATGCGGATAAAAAAAAAATTATACACTCCGGACGAACAGTGCGTGAAGGAATGGTAAATTTATTATATTATATAGGCTTAATGATATATTTGATCATCGAACTTTATCACTTTTTTCAATTTGATCACTAAACTTTTTTTTTGGTCTAAAAATCCATTGAACTCTCAATAATGTTTCAATTTGGCCCCAGCATTTAACACCGTTAACATAATTAATGGAAAAATTGGGGAAAACTCGTGTAAATAAAAAATTGTTGATTTTTCCTCAAAATTGATAGGCATGATTGCTTCTATATGTTTTTTTGAGATCATCTAGGGTTTAAATTGAGAGAATGACTTAACTTAAACCCTTAATTTAAACCTTACACTCACCTAAATCAAACCCTCAATTTAAACCATAGATTCAATTTAAACCTTAGACGATCTCAAAAAAACATATAGAAGCAATCATGCCTACCAATTTTGAGGAAAAATCAACAATTTTTGATTTACACGAATTTTCCCCAATTTTTCCGTTAACTATGTTAACGGTGTTAAATGCTGGGGGCCAAATTGAAATGTTATTAGCAGTTTAATGGGTTTTTAGACCAAAAAAAAGTTTAGTGACCAAATTGAAAAAAAGTGGTAAAGTTCGATGTTCAAATATGTCATTAAGCCTATTATATACATGTGCATGTGGGGATACGCAGTGTTTTGTTTATGTAAATTACGAAGATGAACATTGATCGGTTTATTTTTAATTTGTAAAAGAATATTTTTATTCTAAAAAGGTCCCTTGTAATATTTTCTTGAAACCGAAATGATGCCTAGAGTTCTAATTAAGCGTATGTAATTCAATAATATAGTTCCAAGACTTTAAGTTGTTTAATTAAACACTTGGGTTTTGAATTATTTACCAGTAATTGTTCCTAAATTAGTTGATTTAAACTCAACTGCAACGAAGAAATTAATTACAAATCATTTAGGTCACTGATTACATTGAAGTCTGATTTTGTTCACGACGTTTGGCTTTTGAGTAAGTAGTCTTAATTAGTTTTGGCCTTCGTTTTTTAAATACAAACTCATTTTATAGTTTCCACAACACTTGAGTGGACACAGAAAAAAAAAAAAAAACCACCACCACCACCACAACATTGTACAGCAAAGAAATAAGTGGAAAAACTTACATGAAAAATTAATACAGTGTTTTATTTTTGTTTTTATGAAATTATCAAAATGAATATTCATCATTTAATCTTTAATTTGTACAGGAAAAAATGACGTTTAACCAAGAAATAAGGATAGCAGATCCTCCATATGCATGTCGAGCTTGTGCAGATGGTTCGTGTGTCATGTACCCTGTACAACTTGACACCCAATTTGGTTCTACAGGGTTCATCTCAAAAGCTATGTCGGCCATATCTACAGCTGACAACCCAAAATAGATTACTTAGGCTCCGTTTGATAACAACATGGAAAAGGAAAATAAAAATAGTTGATTTTTGTGAGAAATTGGAAACTAAGTTGAGACATGTAGTGAGATATCTTCTTACTTTGTGGCTTTTTCCTTGAAGAAATTTTCTTTGGTGGTTGATGAAGAAAATTTTTCCACAAAAAAATTATGAAGGGTGAAAGACATCTACTCAAAAAATGGGGATTATCTTATCATATGCTTCAACTTATTTTCCATCTTCTTACCAAATCAAGTGTTTTTATTTTCCTTTTCCATTTTGTTATCAAACGGAGCCTTATATGTTGAATGATTTTCTAATACAACTCTTCAATCAACAATTCACATTATTAGAATGAAGTATGATAAGTGCCCAAAATTGTTAATTAAACCCGCAAATAATATTTTGTTAGTATATAATTAATGCTTAAATTACGGAGGATTAATATTTATTTTGTTTTTTTGTAGGAAAGAAGTAAATTATAATAAAAGGCCTAAAAAGGTGGAAGAAGTATATTGAAGATCAGAAAGGAAGATAAAGAAGAGAGAATATTCCAATTCAATATTTTCTCCTAGTTTGAATACAACTCATTTTTCTCTCTCTTAATTAGAATCCTAATTGAATTCAAAGTTGTTATTTGTTCTACAATTCTAGTTTTCTAAATCTTGTAAACTTCTCTCTCATTCCTATATATAGACCCATTCTCTACACCTAAATAGAAGAAAAGATATAGAAGAAAAGATATAGAAAAATATATAGGAAATAGATAAAATATAAATATTATTAGAGAGTTCTAGAGAGAGAAAATCCTCCATATACTAGTTGCCATGTGGCCGAAGTATTGAAGGAGAAGAAGTGGACAGCGTAAAGCCGTGCGGTACATACCAGTTCGAGCATCATAAACGGGACGCTTTCTAGCTTTCTAATTTTTATAGTTTGTATTTAAGTACTTTAAGTTTAATTTTAATGGTGAATTATTATTTTATTTTAATGTGTTTTTTATTTAATATGCTTGGCTAAACTCTCTCCCAAAGGAGAGGGATGAAACCGCCATGGATGTAATGGGCTTAATTTAATTCTAATTGATCTTTAATTATTTGTCCCGAATTAAAATAAATTTTGAAATTACCATTACTATAACGTGTGTTTTCTTTCTAGTACTTTAATTATTTTTAAAATAAAGGAAGGATCTCTTGTGATCACCAATTTGGGGGATACATGTGATACCTATTGTTATTTACATTAGTTTTAAAGAAAGAATGATGGTGATTTTGAATTTGTTTATATAGTAGTGATGAATGTTAAAAATATAATTAAATACCTTTTTTGTTTATATCCATGGTGGTGGATTCTCTTTCCTTGGGATTTCTTAATATTGATTACTTACTTGTTGATATAATTTAATTAAGTTTATTTTAATTATTTTAATTTCTTAGTTTTAGATAATTTCAAAATCAAAATTTAAAAACTGTTTTAATTTAGTTCTTAAAATATTGGATTTCGACAAACTTTCTTACTTTTAAGATATTAGCTTGAATTTGGATTGACTCATACTTATTCTCTATACTAATTAAATTAATTTTACATAAAGTAGGATTTTATTGCATTTAAGCGCGGAATTAAACAACGACAAATTATTTATAAAAATTTCCCTTAAATCAAAGTAGTATGGGAAGTGGACCTCAATTTGTGAAAAGAAATATTTTTATGTTTTCGGTCATGTACGGTAGGAATAATATTATAGATATGCCCATCAGAAGTATAGACAATATTGATATTAACGCCTTATCCGACACGGATAAACTAACAGCTTTGGATTGTAATTTTTTATATAAACCTCCTAATTTGGCAGAGATAGAGGCCTACCTTATTGAGTGTGACTTTAGTCATTTTAGAAATTCAGGGACTTATTGAGAGAGAATTGTGTGAAGACACTCGCCTCAAAGAATAGCTAGTCGAGTATTCGAAATTTGTTGATTATTGAATTATTCCCAAAAGAATATTATTTACGTTTACTTTCATATGACTTGAAACATGATTATTTGTTAAGTATCTTGAATAATAGTATATAAAATTATGTTTTGTCTTCACATTATTAATATTCATATTATATTATGATTAATTACTAAGGTAGTCCAAATGTAAGTTAATAAATATTAATAAAATAATGTATGATTATTTATTTAATAAATTATATTAGGACTAATTTGGTAGCCACTAAAGTAGTCTGATTAGTATAATGATTATTAAGTTAAATAATGAACTAATTGGCAATTAATTATGGATATATATATATATATATATATATAATTTGTTAACATTATTCATGATATTATTGCATTTATTGGTTAATCTAAAATTGTGACCTATTTATGGATTCTCCCTTTCTAAATTAATGGTGGGGATCAATCCTAATTAAAGGCCTAGATTAAATTTCTAGAATATTGTAGAATATATATTTACAATATTCTATTATTTGTATTATCGAGTATGTATAATATTTAACTGACTTGCGTAAATTAATTTTAATTGTGCTTATAAGTTAATGTAATGGATAAATTATGACCAAATAATTTAATATTCATGTTATGATCAGTTGGGAGCTATCAAAGTAGTCAAACTATAATGGCTTATGAATATTAAATTTAATAAAGGATCGAGAATTATAACTCGTGAATTGATGATTCTTATAATTATAATAATTGTTTTACGAGTTCATTTATTTTACTTTGTCACTAAAAATTTGTTGTTCCCCAAAGATGAATCAAATTTCAGTGACTTAATAAATATTAAAGAGTTTTTTTAAAGGACAAATGTGATACTATTTCTAACGAAGGACAATCTTTTTGGGAGGTTAGTTTTAAGGACAATTTTTGTTTAAGGACAAAATTTAATTTAATTTATTTATTTAGAAATTTTTATTGTATCCCAAAACTACCCTTAATAACATTTTCTTGACTAACAAAATTAAAAACTGAAAAATCGGATAATTAAATGAATTCAAATTCAAAATGAATATGAGACACAATATTCAAATTTCAAAAAAGTAAAGTACTCATAATCCTATCAAACTCAACTGCAGAAAAAAGGATCGAGGCAATCACTAGCCTGAATGCCTACATCCAATTTGGTGGTGGAATGACGAAAATGTTCAATATATTTGACACAAATCCCAAGTTAGGCATGCATATTACATTGCACTGCATTGCACAGCAAAATCAAAATCACAAATAAGCCTGCAAAACTAGAGAATAATGACGCATGACCGAAGCAATAACATACTACAAACCAAATATGATTAACGTACAAGAAATTACATTATGCCAAGTGCAATCAATTCTTAGGACAATACTTTTTATAGGTAGATAGATTACTAAAATAACATATCTATAAACCATATCGAAAACCAAGATTTCAAGTTCACAAAATGATTGAATATTAGGTGATGTGTAGTACGACTAAATATAATATACTAATTGATGCATTTTATAAAATACCTTCCGATTCTTATGAAAAAATTTGGACAAGAGCTAAAGTGTTTACATTAGTACGGATGGAACGAACAAGACCAATACTCCCTACAAGATTTGTATTTTGTACTATGGTGCTTCAGCAAAACTTAACGAACTCGAATAATGAATCATTGTCTGAATCTGAGCTAAACTTCAAATGTTGAATATATTATTGGTTGTTGCGAAATTGAATAACACCCAAAGCAATATCACCACAAAGAAATATGATGATACCAGTACTGATTAACAATAAGCAAGTCAATCATGAATAAAAGGGGATATGTGGATAAAAAGTGGTTGTTTGGAAGGAGATTTAATTGAATTAACTAACAATATATTTTCGAGTTGGATAATTTTGAAAATTGTTTTGGCTAACCACTGTCGATGATGACACAAGGAATTTTGAGTGGGCTACAAAATAATGGGCCCATGGCCCTTTGGTTGTTCAACTTAAAATTATGGAACTAGCCTATAATCATTATTTTAATTAATTTCAAATGGTTAAGACAGAAGAAATACAATCTTAACCGTGGGTCAAATAAATTAATTTGAATACAACCTACACCGACCCGATTCCTTACTAGACCAACAAATAACACAACACGTGCTCCTGATGTAATATATCTAATACTCTAATATGCCCATCAACTATCAAGTAAATCCATATGTAATAAAAAAAATTTAAAAAGATGTACCCAAATATGCTTAGAAACTTTCAACTACATGTTATTTATTTTTCTTTTATATCTACATGTTATTTATATATCTACTATTTTCGTAAAATATATGGGTTTTTATTTCCATAAAATGTCTGTATAGCATATAACATGTATGGAAAGATAAAAATGCTTGACAAATAATGTCTGAACGACAACTATTACAAAATATCGAATACCTCATACTATAATAAAAGGAAAGAGTGAATAAAGGTGTTAAAATGTCTAAGTGATTATATCTAATAAAATGCCTACAAATGAACTATTTAACATGCAAATTAGAATAACACTATATTATCTAGTTAATATGAATCCTAAAAAAACTGCTTTATTACCGATTCTCAATTTCAAGTAGCGACGCTCCCCTAAGGACACAAAAGGAATAACATGATAAAATAGTGAAAATATATCTAAATAGAAAAAGGGGCAAAGATGTCCTTTACATATACAAACCATTGTCCTTTATTAAGAAGTTTATCCTATAAACAAATTGCCAAAAAATGATGTCCAAAAATGATGTCTTTTATTCTAAGGACAAGCTTAAAAATATCCTTTATAATTATCTCCTAAATATTAAAAGATTATAAATCTTTCTTTGTTCTTCTGCGAAGAAAAATCTATTGACCAACATGTTTGATTACTTAAATATATTATTTGCATTAATAGTTATATCAAGAATTATTGGTAGCCACCAATGTGGTCAAACTATAATGTTTAAGGACTATTAATTAAATAGTAAATCTTATGCGAGTAATTCATAAATTCTAACTAATCCTTGTTATTGTAATGTTTATCACATGTTTAAAGTATATATTATTTAATTTAATAGTCATATTACGAATAGTTTGGTAGTCGTCAATGTGGCCCAACTATATGATGACTAATAAATTCAATAATAAATTTATTGACAATAACACATGAATAATGATGCTTATAATTTGTAAAGAACATATTCCTAGTGTTATTGTATTTATTTATTCATTTGAAATTTATTCTCCAAAGAGAATGATTTTAATGACTAAATAAATTTTAAGGAGCTCAGTGTATTATTTGGTTATAATGGGTATAAGATATCCAAAAATATTGTATCTATCTAATTAATTAATATACAACTCACTAAAGTCAAATATAGATACAACTAAGTATCATAATTTGTATTTTATGGTTACTACCCAAAAATGTATCATGTTATACATTGTATTTATATTACTAATGTTCGTGTGTTGATTCAAAGTGTTATTAATGATGTTGAGTTTTATGTTGTTAACATCATTTGCATGCTTAATACGTTTTTAAAAGCAACTGACTTCTCATAATGTTTTGAATAAGTTTAATTTACTTTAAGGCCTCGTTTGATTCAGGTATTAAAAAGTGGGATGGGATTATTAATACCACTTTTTTTATAATACCTTGTTTGATTCGCACAAATGTGCTGGGATTACTAATACCGGTACTAACTTAATACCACTATTTGTGCTATAATTTAATACCAGGGGGAGAGGTGGTATTGTTTATGCAGGATTAATAAAAATGAACCATATATTTTCAAAAATGGCACTACTACTACTATATTATTATTATTTAAAAAAAATTAATTTTTTTTTCAAATTTTTTTTTTACAAATTTTTAAATTTTTTTTTTAAAAAAATTGTTAGTCCAAAATATAATTCCGTATACAAGTTACAGAACCAAACATGGTATTAATATTAGCATGAGATATCTCAGTATTAATACTACATGAATCAAACAGGGTATTGGTATTAAATTAATACCATGATTAATAGTCCAGTACTATTAATACTAGTATTATTAATCCCACTGATCCTAATACCTGAATCAAACGAGGCCTAAGTGTACTAAATCTTGATTTAGTGCTTAGTTGAGATTTCACTATTATTGTTAAAAGTGTAAAGAAATATTTTTTTATAAATTTTTGAAGAAATCAAACAAATTAAGCATTATATTTATGTGAATGATTGTTGCGCATAATATGAAAATTTAATGTTCATAAACTAATGATTATGTTTATGGATAATTGTATTTTATTGTTTATTTGTGTTTTGCAAGAAAGTTAATAACTTATTTTATTACTATGCATTTTAAATTTTTAATGATTTCTAGTGCCATGTTTGAGTATATTTGTTTTGATTGTTAAGCTTGTTCAAAATTATTGGGATAAGAATTTTCTAATATAATTATTTTTTAGCTCCACGTCTACTCTATATGTTAGTTGTAGAGGAAACAAAGGTTGAGCGGCAAAGTAATAAATTATTTGATTATCTAATAACATGAGGAGTTATAAAGAAAGTTATGAAATGCCTGAAAGGTAGATTATGTGAGCTAACTCCTTGGCCAATCCACCAAAATAAAAGTTTAGGACTTAGTATATTTTATTTGAAAAAACTGGAAGTCTTGAAAAATTATAGTATAAGAAGCCTGTGATTTGAATGTTTTAATCAAATTTAATATATTTTTTCCTTTAAGTTAGTGCATTAATTGGGGTGGAAATGGTTATTTTTCAAGCCAAAATTGAAATTAGATTTTTGCAATTTGGAGTAAAGAATTATTATCAAAGTCACTATGATTATTTTATTTTGATACTAGCGATTCAAATCTTATGATTATTTAAGTTTTCATGATTTGATTTATCTTTCCAAACATAATCACGATAGTATAGTTCATTTTAATTTAAAAATAAATGTTTTACTTAGTTGTTCAATAAATCTCTTTTTGTTTGTTTTATGTTATTGTCAACGGTTTTAGAAGTTATAAGTTTTATAATGTCTTTTAATTAAAACCCTTTGGCTTTAGTTCCTAATTAATGATTAGGATCAAGGAAAAATTGGTTGATAAAAATAAACTTTATTGTGGTGTAAAAGATTTAGTAAAATACTCAGTTAGGTGAATCCTTGATTTTACTAATAGTGGGTGTATGGATTGTATTAAAAACAAACAAAATAAAGCACAAAAATAAATGCACCATAAAAAATAAAGAGCTCCTTCAAGTTATATAGATATCGTAGATATTTGATCTTTATTTTGGTAGATAAAATATTTTTTTATCATCTTTATGGACCATTTTTCACATTATGATTACATCTATTATTGTTGAGATAATAATGGTTTTTTTTAATACTATTTAGATATAATAGTGAAAGATATAAATAACTACTAGAGGTAGTGAATTTACGCATAGTATGATAAAATTAGTTATGTCTCTATTAGTATCAAAACTCCTTATAAAGTTCCGCATTTGTATGAGGACGCTATGTTATAATGTCTTAGCATAATGATGCAGCTAAAATACATAATTCTACACTTACGGATATAGTTTGGGTGTAAAGTAATTCACATCTATAACGCTGTGAATTTTCTCTTAGAACCACTATAAATGTTCTAAACATAGTTTCCTAGTAATGCAATTTCAATAACCCAATTAAATTGTGAATATGAAAGTAACTTTATTTAAGACACTAATATATTTGAGGTCAACCTAGCGGAACTAAGATTTTACAATTCATATGACTGAAAATGGATTTAAAAAAATCTAATAGGTATAAGTTTTACTGTCCTACTTATAATTAGGTAATTGTATAATCGAAAATGTCAATTTTTTTTGTAATTAAAGTTAAAAAGGTGTTTATTCAAAAGTTAGGGTGGAAGTTCTTTTAGTCATAACTTTTGAATGAAATAGTTATTCATTTAATTATTGGATGTCCATAATGAAGTTTTCAGCATTAAAGAACAACTACTATGAATAACAATAAAACAATTTCAAAGGGAAAGTAAATATGTTATTTATAATGGTTACGTGGTTTATTTATAAGAATCTAAATTAAGATCCGGTTACTTATGTATTAAGTCTTTAGTATTAACAATTTTATTAAGTGGATTAATGTCACTGAAGAAAAGTTGATAAATGGAACATAATGATGATGTCTAGAAACTCATTGAATTACTAAAGGATATAATTAAATTGTGTGTAAATGGTCTTTAAGACCGAACACAATTCTGTTAGCAATATCAAGCGACATAAAGTTAGCTTAGTTCCAAATGTTTCACTTAATTAATTAGAAAGTAGGCATTTATGATAAATGATTAAAAAGGATTTCCCTTATAATAATTATTGAATTAAAAGTTTAAAGCTTTTTTGAAGTGGAGTTTAGTAAATGAAGTTTGTATAAGACAGTTGTAAGATAAATTAGAAATATACAAACAATGTCTAAAAACTTATGAAGTCAACTTATGTATTTTCAAAGTTAATCTCTATAATGGAATCTTAAGTATATTGATACCATTGTTTCTTTTGGTTTTAAATTAAAATTTTTTGATTGACATGTATACCATAAGATTAGTTGGAGTAAACTTATTTTGATTACAAAAGTTGACGTTATTTTGCCTGCTTGTAGTAAATATGTTTATTGCACGAGACTAAAGGTTTTCATGTACAAGAAATTTGAGGTAAAGCATGTTGAGACATCCTACGTGATAAGGATATAGTAATATTTCATGATCGATCACATTAATTATTAAGTTGTCTCATAATTTAAGTATAAACCCAAAAGTTCTAAAAATGAATATTTAAGGATAAATGAATATTCAGCCATTACAAAAAATGGAGGCTGGATTCTGTAGCATTCCTTAAGGTTACAAATCATGATTAATGATTGTGAAACATTATTTCAGGACTTGGAGTCATAGATTATTTTTAAGCTTATGAAATTAATTATGATAATGTTGCAATTGTCTTCTTATGTCAAGAGGATGGGTATGCTAATAGTGTTGAGTATAATTAAGATATCTTTCCTTGAAAGAAAACATTTAGAAACAACTAATGTCAATTAAAGATAAAAAGTATATAACTTATGAGTAATATTCTGCTGATAATGGCTATCTTAAAGACATTTAAAGAGTTTGCCTAAAGAACAAGTCTTAAAGATAGTTAATGGTATATATATGTTACTTGTAAATTGTTATATACTTTTAACATGAAAAACAGTTGAGCTTATTGAGAGTGTTTTTTATTCTAATTTCCTGTTGATTTATATACATGTATTATGAAGAATGAATTGTAACAAGAAAAATCTTTAACAAGATGATTATCAAACCATTAAATAAAATTAGCGCTTATAGACCGTGCTAGATTAATTGTTAGTGTTGTAGTACATGGAAGGAAGTTTGTCGTCTTATTAATGTACAACCGCCAGGACTCTCATTAGTAGTTTATTTAATACAGTACTCATGATAACCGAATTATGGAAACCGCCAATCTTATATATTGTGCACATAATGATTATTTATTTAAATCACTTATAATATGGGCCAAGTGGGTGAGTGTAAGAATTAATCATTTAATTCTTGTATGGCTTACATAATTAGCACATTTTATTATTTGATTATTTATTAAATAAATAAATTATTGGAATTGGTCAAGTCTTAAACTTTACGGTTAATTGAGAATAATTATCTATCATATAGTTGAAGATAAATTTCTATTAGCTAAAGAATTCTAACCATTATTTCTATTAGTTAGAGATTAACCACTATCCTACTTTGATAGTAAGTAAGAGTCTCTCTGCTTATAATAATACGTAACATTCCATCAGTTACGTATTTAATCTTACGATACAACACAAAAATGTATAGGCCAAGACAAGAGGGAGAAACTTGTTCTTGGTGTTGTGTTCTACCTTAAAGAACCGCCATCAATGGATTCTATCACTTTGGTACGACTATGGACCAAGGTTAGTGAATTTTTCATATTTAATTATATATGTAAAATTATGTTAGTTCAAAATCCGTAGGTTAATTTGTATAAATGTATGAATGTTAACCACAATTATGTATGTATTAAGATCTATGCAAAATATAACTTACAATCTGCATCCGGAAAAAGTGTGGATCTTGTTGTGCCTATCTTCATGGTAATGATCAGGTCCCTGATACGTATTTAATGCCAAACACTTATAGAACGCGAGAATGCCAGAACAAAATGATGTGTGAGAGGGCAAACTGCATTTTCTTTCACAATTCAATGGAAATGCGTCTTGCAGGCCGTAACACCTGAAAAGGAAGTCTACCCTCATTCCGAGTCCGAGATGACAAATCCGCAGAAGTTGTCTCCAACTTCATCTCCTACCCTACCAAGAAGCGATCGAAGAAAAGGCACGGAAATAAGTCAGTTGTTAAATATAAAGAAGATACTTCATATAAGAATATGTATTCTTTTGGTATTTAAATACTTTGTTAATTAATTAGGATTCTTTCACCAATTTTATCTCGTCGTGTAATACTGAATAATATTAATATTAATGTATGTTTCCTTTGCTGCTTTTCTAATAATTAGACATAATTTCATTGGACAAACAGTTTTTAGGTCCATTGTCCGGAATCCGGATGCATACAGTTTTTGAAAATCTTTGCAATCGCGGACGTATAAAAATGCTCTAAATGTATCCCAATAAAATAATATTAAAAGACAAAAAAATTTATTACTCGATCTTAAATTAAGAGTCTATTTTGATGTTAATACTTTTAATAATACGTTAATTTTAACTTAATTAATAGTAAAAAACACAATTTTTTATTTTTTTTTAATTTGATACGTTGATTAGATTCTTCATTTGATACAAGGAGTGCGTGTGTAAAATGGTCTTTTTCAAAATATTAAATGATCTGAAAATGATCTAACCCTCTAAGACTTCTTTCACGTGTAGCAAAAAACCTTCGCATTGATGTAGAAAATGATTAGTTGTCGCACATTAGAAAGACCCAATATGTATATATTCTATTTATCTTAAATTGATTGTTTTATTATGATAGTAGTATTTTTTAAGAACACATTGATCATTAATTTAATCAAAAGTTAAGAATAAAAATTATTCTTTCACAAGATTTAGTATAAAAGAACGTAAAATACTATATATTTCTGAAAAAAAGGGAAATTAAAAATTTGAGACGGAAATAATATATGCATGTAGGGACTTGTTGCCATACTACCACAATACTTGCACGCGAATTGTGTCACTGAGCCTTCAACAAGCATTACAAAGGCGCCTCGAAAACTCATTTGAGTATGAAATAATTAATTGTCACCTGCCTCAAGTTAATTCTCTGCCCTCTGGTGCATCTCAAATTATTCATGGAAAACACTAAAATAATCTCTCCAATGATTCGCTTATTATATATATTTTCTTTTAAGATATTCATAAATTAAAATTAATAATTTTATGTGCAATATGAATTTTGTTCGGTATGTCTCATCTCTATCGAGACGTTAATTTTACTTGTTCAAATTGCATGTTAAAATATTCCGTGCCCAAAATGCTCATGCCTCAATCTGAGGGACAATTCCTTCGCGGGGGTAACTTAAAATCTCCTCGGCTTCGTTTGATGGCAATATATAAAACAATAAGAAAACAATTGATTTGTGTAAGACGCTGAAAAATAAGTTGAGGCATTTGAGTCTTGCTTTTTAGCTTTTTCCATGAAATTTTTTTCTTTAGGGGGTTGAGGAAGAAATTTTTTCCACAAGAAATAAAGGTTGGAGGACGTAAAATAGAAAACATTTACCTGCCTCAAATTATTTTTCAACTTCTCACACAAATTAGTTATTTTTTCTATCATTTTCCATATTGCTATCTAACGGAGCCTTCGCGTACCATTTTCTACCTCTCACTAGTCAGAAGTATTGCAACAACGCCCCCCCTATGTCCTCAAAGAGTGACCTCTTGACGCATTTTTAATATTTCACAAAGGAGAAGATTAAAAATTTTTGGAAGCCCGTGATACCAGAATTAATGTTTTTCTCAAGTTAGAACCTTATATGTTCTATTTGTGGTCATTACCACACGCTTATGAGACACAAGCAGACATGAATTCAAATAATGCCCGCTTCTTTCATTTCCGTCGCAAACAATTTTAGTCAACAATAGATTAATGCAAGAACTGCTTCAAAGTTAGGTTCCAAGGTTTCAAATGAAGCTTTTTAGTTTGTTTCGATTTTGTACATCAAAAGCAGCAGCAGAATACATGGGGGTATTTATTGTGTGAGCTTTATAGTGTCGTATGTGGTAGACTGGCAGTGTTACTAGACGTTCCAATTCTGTATTAAATCCTTATTGGAGAAGGGCACGGTTCTACTTAAAGTGGCCTAATCCTTCTACAGATGCATCACACTGTAATGAGACACTCTTAATTGCATGCACTCTGGTTCGAAATTTTGATCTTATATATATGTCACTAACCCACAACTCTCTTCTCCTGCATCCACACCAGCACCAATCTCAAGAACTGTTCATTACAGCTTACCTTGTAGGTTTAAATGAATGCATACATACATAAATATGTCAGAAAAAACAATCAAACTTAAATCTTTTGTGATTTCTGATTCTGCATTACAATGATCTACAGTGGAAGGGTACGTGTAGCATCATAAAAATTTATGGTGTCATTTCAAACACCAATAGCATTCGCCTCAGACTATATTTATCTATGAGTATGGGTATCAGAAATTTATGTAATTTCCCTAGTCTAAAGAAAATGCTCCGTTGCAGTACCTGCATAATTTTAAAGGTAAAAGAAGCAAGGTTATAGAATTTTTACAATAAAAAACTTGTGAATGTCTAGAAGCACTTCTAGAGGACTTGCATCATACCGCATTTTCCCTTTTAAGACCAAATGTTACTAGGCTGTGTTTGATTGCACTTTGTTCTCAAGAAAATGTTACAATTATCATAATTTCCTTTAATCAAAAAAAAAAAGAAAAAAAGAAAAAAGAAACAAAAATTAAAATTAAAATTTATGAAGCTTTTTCCGAGTCTTAAAGAGTACACCAACTATAATTTGTTTAAAAGACTATTAGTTATTTCCTTGTGCGAAATAAAAAGCACAATCCTCTTGCTTTTCTCAGTTTAAACATGTCGAAAGGTGTTTCTTAATTCCGGTTTAGGCCTTGTAACGTTTTTTGTGTGTAATTTGGCTCTCTAAACTCTAAAGACAACTCAAAACCATTATATGGAAAGTTCATACCACAGACTCGGTAAGCCATAATAAGAAGAAAAGGTGTGCACCTGTTACTGAACTTCTCAACGGCATCAGAGGCATAGAGAAGAGTCTCGTTGGCTCTCTCAAGAACCATATAAAGTTCCTTCCCTCTCATAACCCTAGCAATAACCCAGGCATTATTCTTTGCTCTAATGCATACTTCTAGATCTTTTTCATGGCCTGGCCCATCATCCCATTTTGATCTACTCTTTTCCAAATCAACCTCGTCTCTAACCTTGCTTAAGGCGACCAAAGATTCCTATGGCACAATGCGCAAATTAAATTCTACGACAATGTTTAAAATAACTCATTACAAAAAGAAAATATTTATATAGATATATAAATATTGTTTTGATAAACTTTTCAAATTTATAGTAATAAGCTGCCATAACATTGTCCTTTAGCAAAAAAACTGATACCACTGATATTGATGGACCATCATGGTGTAATGTCAAATTTGTCCTCAAATCCACCGGTCCCATCACGGACATTGGTGGACCAACATGTTTATCCTTTGCTAGTGAAGGAGAAATGCTGACCTTTGTTAGGGTTGTTACTTTTCCAGGGGGAGAAGCCCTAGAGACGTTCCTGTCACCATCTACTAGTAAGTAACGATACCCACCCACATGATATGCATTCTCACCGGCCCATCCTTTTGACAGTTTCTCCTCGACTTTGAACATCTTCATTGATCCCTGAGAGTACAACATATAAGAAGCAAATAATCAGCAAATATGTATATATAGATACACACGCATATCAAGAAGATAGGAAACTAACATTTTCAAGAATTTGCTGCTTGGCCATGGAGATTCCTTGCTCCCCATTAAGAATGGATGTAACAGGAAAAAGAAGGATCACGGTAAGGCTTTTGTGCTGATAAGCACATAGATACATCTTTTCCTCTGTTTGCTGAAGCCAAATTGTTGGCGTGGTAGGTACCAAGCTACCAACCTCTGCACCCCAAATATCAGTGACAAGAAAACCATCCTTTCCTCTGGACCACTTACCATGCTGTAAAGGCTTCGCAGCATTATAATTTCTATCCCCAATACTAGAAGTATCACGTGAACCATAAAATTGATCCAAAGCTGAGCCAGAGTTTGGCAACATAGACCCTGCAACAGTAGAACGAGAAGCAGTATTTCCTTTACGCAAATAGGACCACGAACTTACTCCAGAGGATAGAGCACGTGGGGCCAATCTTAGAATGGCATATGTAAATAGGTTTATAGTGTCATCCTGGTAAAAATATTATGAAGATGATTAGTCGTGAATTAAAAGATGTCCAAGTTGAAATTTATCAAAGCTCTATCAGGAAATGCATTACACCCTCTGTCCAAATTAAGATTCCATATTTGACTTTCGCACTTTTTAAGGATACAATGACATACTAATCCCAACATAAACATAAACAATGGTAAACAAGAATAAAATATTTAGTTTTTGTGAGATTAGGTACAGTGATTTTAGAAATTGGGCACTTAATTTTGGACAGAGTATTTGGTTCCTTAGACATGTATATATAGAGGGAGAGCAGATTGAACACACAGGGGCTAGTGTGGAGGAAACCAGCAAGTCCTGGAACAATATCAGTGAGTAGCATGGTGTATTCCCCGCACACGACTCCAATGCTTTGACCAGTGACTGCAATAGCAGTTTTTAATTAGACTAAATAAGTAAAAATGCAAAAAGAACAATTTGAAAAACAAGAGCTCAGTAGCCAACACTATATTGATCCACCTATTACTAGAAAACATATGAATTAATCAATTTAGAATACAAAATAATGAGTATATTTGGATTAGAGAAACTTTCTCATGAGGGTGCCTATAAAGGTTCATCATACCAAGTCCTCAGAGCTGTATACTGAAAAATATAACTCGATGCATGGTTTTCATATTGTAAGGAAAATTTCAAACAAGTGATATAAAAAAGCAGAAATGTATAAGTTTATATGAAAAACATATTATTCTCTCATTAACTGATGATGGCTTCACCCAGCACAGCTTTTCCATTGTTTTCATCAGGAAATGCCAAACCATAATTAGGGCATAAAGTATGCCAACCATAATCAAGAATTTTTTTATAAGACCTAAAGTGTGAAAGAATGAAAATATTTTTAGTCCATTTGGAATTTTACAAAGCAGTTGGGCATCACATAAAATCAATACTGTAGCCAAGATTTTCTTTTTGCATCGTAAGTCAAAAATTCCCTTCATGAAATGGCTAAACCTGATGCTTAGGTTGGTAAAGAGCATTAGAACATTGGAGTTGAACTACATAATGATTGTGAAATATAAACTTCTGCATTTAATCATTACTACCTTATACCTGGTCCATGATCGAATCAGCACTTTTTTTTTTCTAATTTATCAAGTTGAGAACTTCAATTTTTAATCAGACACCATTCAGGAGAGAGTACCACTATAAGAAGCACGGCTATTTCTAAAACTAAGGTGTATCTGTGTCGGAAATGTATTAGACGCAACACTACGCTAGCTAGTTTTCAATACTTCTTTGAAATACCACCATGATTTAATGAAAATTTTCAGTTTCGACTACTCAATCCCTTCTTAAACACTCTGCCAAGGTCACACAAACCAAAGAAGTATAATGATTACAAGAAATCAAATTAAACTTTTTGTAACAACAGTAGCAGTTAGGAAGGTTATACTAAAGGGGTCATCATGTGAGGGAGAAAAAAATCATCATAATACAGTGCATATAATCATATATACACACAATACACGCACATGCATTGATTATCCCGAATAGTGAGTTTCAACTTTACATAGCCATTTGATATCTACTAATTACCATAAGCCAATACTTGTTTATTCACTTAATTATATAAGAAATACTTTCTTTACTGTCTTTCCCCCTCATGTAAATGTCCTACTTTGTTACCATTGGTTCTGTTTTGTGTACCCATTCTTATCCTATACCAGTAAAGAATACATGCTTTCAGATTTACTACCTTACCTTAAAGGACTCGTTTGGTTCGACTTTTAAATCATTCCCAGAATGCTACATTCCATTCCGGAAGGATTCCAATGTTTGGTTCGAGTTTTGGGCTAAGAATGTATCATTCCAGGAATGGAGTATGCCTCCAAAGTTCTCCCTCCTAAATGGGTGGGAATAGAGGATTACTCTACGTATTCTCTAGATTTCTCCTAAGATTTCTTTTTAAGACCAAAATATCCCTTCTATTTAGCAAGGCAACTTTAATTTATATTCTTTTTAAAAGTAAAAAAATTATTTCTTTTGTTATTAACCTTTTCTTTTTATAATTATTATTAATTATTTCTTATTGTTATTTTTTTTTTGATAAGAAACAGAAATTTTATCACAATTCTTATTATTTTTTTGTTATTTCTTCTTCTTATTAAATAGATACGATGACTTATCACAATTCTTAACAATAAAAACTTAAATTTTACCTTCGTAAAATTGTCAGAACTTGTCTTTTAATTTTATAAAATGAAGAACATTTTGGTAATTCACATGTATTTTATTCCTATTCTTGTTTGAACCAAATATGGAGAGGTAATTCAACATTCTAGAAAAGAAGAATTCCTGTCCAAATCAAAAATTGGCAAGGCATCCTAGATGATAGGAGAAAAGCTTTCCAGGAATCTAGGATGGCCATTCCATTCCTAAAACTCGAACCAAATGAGCCCTAAAGGGGGATGTGACCCCAAACCTCTAGCTTATATGGGTTCCCCCTCCTTGACAACTTGAATTGAAGAAAAAATGAAAGTCAAATAACAGACACACTTTAAATGAAGTAATATTTGGTCAGTCAGATGCCAAAACATAGGTTCTTAGAATCGCATGCTTTCTAGTATACACAATAGAGCAACGCTACTTAGCCCAAAAAAAAAAAACCAAAAGTGACATTTAAGTATATCATTCATTAATTTCTCTCAGAGATTCCAGTGCAGATGTGTGGTTCTTCACCATTTGGGCTACAACTTTTCGTACAGTTTTTGGGCTACATAGCATTTCTCTATGCATTATCACCTCACTCTGATGGGATGGTATGGTGAAATAGTTCAAGCTGTTGAAAATTAAAACCCTGGTGGTGATAACCAGAAAAATTATAACAATCGACAATTGCAACCAATGGTACTGCTTTGCAACTCCCATAAACGTATAGATGCCAGCAATCAAAGAGTACAATTGATCTCAATAAATGTTCTCACACAGACAACAGTGAGCCAGGGAGGTTGTTCTTCCACTTAATTTCCAGAAATTCCGATTAAATAGAAGCCTCTAAATATGAAATAAAACCAGACTAAAGCTTAAATAACTGCTGCAGCATACCCCCCCCAACACAAAAAAAAAAAAACACCTCACTAGGAAAATTAAATATAACAGACAAACCTGAACTTCAATGGCAGCCTCCCGCCCTACAGTCAACATTTGTACCGTTCCTCGCTCCTTTAAAGAGTCACGGAAATTTGGTAACTGGATTTTTTTCCCAATAAGAAAATCTGCCTCAAAGAGAAAATTTTCATGTAAGATGAGAGATAAAGCAACTTTATTTGTGCTCCAATAGCAGAAATCCAGTGAAAATCATTTTATACAGCAACTGCAACATTACCCCAGCAGCACAAATCCAACAGAGACTGCTTTTTACATGCTAAAAATTCGTGACTTGCAATGATATATTAAACTACTGAGTATATGAAAATATATTTACTGTTATCTATAAAGCACATGACTAGATAATGCCCTACCAGATACATAATCCATGATGAACGAATACAGGTGAGTTCTTGCAAGCTCTCCACCAGGTTCTTTATCAAGCAATGCCCTTATAGATCCGTTAAACATTATGAAAAGAGAATGCACTTCCTTGAGAACTCTTCGCAATGCATCAATTCGCCAAATGGCTTCTGTGTCCTTACTTTTCTCCACAACCTACAACAGTGTAGCATGCTAATAACCACCAGGTATACATAAGCATTTAAGCTGTGAACTAAATCATCATTCAAAGAATAAACCTTATATATGTTCTTCCGAATCAAATAAAATGGTAGGTCAAATTAATAAATCAAGGACCAGGTAAAAGTGGAATCAAAATTCCACGTCCATATCCAGCAAAGTTAATCAAAGTTATTTTAGATAGAAGCTTAGAGCCAAAAAAGTACATGCGAATCTACAAGTGATTAACAGCATAGGATGATAGAAGTGAATTCCTCGTATAAAACAAACACGGTCATCTTAGCATTCAATAGTAAATTATATGTCCGTTTTTAACTTCAAAAGATTGTGACTCACATCTTCGACTAATTCTTTGCAGTTCTAAGAGCTTTACTTTAGCTAGCTAAAACAACATGTTTTGTGTATGTCATTTTTTTCTTTTTTTATTTAAAAATGGAGGTCTAAGTCACTCCCTTTAACAACAAACAACGAAAACCCACCCCAACCCCCCACCCCCCCCCACCCCAAAAAAAACAGTGAGACTCGAACTTGGGACCTCTCTGAGTCCGAGTGGGAGCCTCTCCAACTAGGCTAGGATAGATTATATGCCTGCAAGGAGATTAAAAGAAGTATGTATACACGAATTTCTACAAAAAAGAACCCCTAAGTCCAAGGCAGGTCAACAACATAATCTCTGTGATGAACATATAACACATGGCCATTTATAAGAAAAATACTTAATAAAACTGTTAAGTACAGTTAACTCTTGTGAAGTATTTATTTACACAAATTAAAAAATATAACTTGTGACAATTTACAACATAATTATTTTTACCGACTGCTCATTACCCAACCTACAGTGACACGGAAGAGAAACAGATACCATACCATCACCATCCAGATATCTGGCTCTGCCTCATAAAAAACATGAGAATGCATATCTGCTTCTATGACTTCGCAAGCTGCCTCTGGAGAGAAGATTCTGCAGAATACCATCATCATCATGCCTTTTAGAAACCAGAAAGTATAGAACAAACGATTTTCAAGACAGCAAATAGAAATTTTACAAATCAAGATTGCATCCTAGGCATTTAATTGAAAATTGAATGAACACTGAACAGGAAACAGTCTTCTCGAAAATGAAAATAGATGATATTAAGATTTTGGGTGGGTAGGGTGTAAGAATCACCTCAGAATTACAGTAACCTAAAACTGTTATCATCTTGTCTTTGGTGATTGTTATGTAGTGAAAGATATAGCTTGCAAGGAGAGCAGTCATCAGGATTACTAGTGTGCCAATGCTTAGTGATATGGTCTGAGAATTGTGTTACCAATAAATTAGAATGATAATACCATCTAGATAGGGTTAACCCTACCATGTACATCTTTGAAAGCCATCCAATGTCATGAATCGCCTCCAATTAAGTCCTAACTCCAACTAAAACAGCCTTTTTTGAACTTGAAGTTGGATCACATCTAAGTATAGTTTCTAACTCAGATGAAGCAGTTCCCAGGCGTTTGTGCAACCTAACTCGACCAGTCTACAACTTCGAAAGCGGGGGAGTGGAGGTCTTTCTTTAAATCATTCCGAAGTCGAAGGGGGGTAAGATTGACTAGTTATCTCTTTCTACGACATGCTGTTGCCATCACCATATTCCATGTCACTTAGAGAAATGTTTTTTCTTCTTGCTAAATTCTGTATGTGCACGATGTACAACAAACTCAATCCTGCAGTGTTCAATGGCCAGAGGTGTGTAGAGTGGAAGTAAATGAGCAAGCAGACATAAAATTGGTGCTACTTGTTCTACTGTGCTGCTTAGAAGCGATTAATGTGTATTCATTGATATGGTGGAGTCCACCAAAATAAAAGATATTATACTATGACATGGACCAATAAGTAGATATATAATGACCTTTAGTCCATAACGATAAAAATGTGTGAACTGTGAAGATACTAACGAGGACCAAACTAGGCAATGGCCTTAATCAAAGGGAGAAAAGGGAACTATAACTCCATCCAACCAAGAACCTCATGAATTATGAAGCCTCTACATATATAGTAAAGGCAATGTTCCTGCTGATAACGTCTCTAATGAAGCTCTGCATTGTCAAAGCATCACTTGGTGGCTATCTTCTATTGTAGCCATGACTTCTCACTTCTGCCATTGGCCATGACCGTAGTGGCAATCCTAGTTACAGATACTCTAACTATTTTCTCCTTTTCTTCTATTTACTCTTCCTTTGCAGTCTCCATACAGAATTACCGAACCCAAGGACATGCCACCAAAAAGAAATCCATATTAATTAGACATATTATGGGTATAACTTTATAAGTCTCCTGACACCAGTGTCTTAAAAATCCACAAAGGGCCACTAAGTCCCTCCCTAGGCACTAGGCGGGGACCTGCCTGCTTCAACTGGCTAGGCCACCTAGGTGGGTGGACGGCTATTGGTCAGGATTGGTGAAAATAACCTTTTTTCATGTTTAAATGACGAGAATGTTTGTTTAATGAGATCTTAATGTCCTTTTTAGAAGTAAAGTTAGATTACTTTGCAAGTTTATATTTTTAAATGTAAAGAAATAAATAATCTGCAGCGTAGCCACTCTAGGTGCCAGGCCCCCTCTTGCCACCTGACTACCGCCAAGCACCTTTTAGAACATTGCCTAATACTTCCATCACTCCCACAAAAAATAGCTACTGCAAATCTGTAACTACATATTCATACTTAAACTTTATATATGTATAAACAAAGTGGCCACTGACCTTGTAAAAGTGATAAGTCCTTCGCTTAGACCAATTACAGAAAGTTGTGTCGAAAATGGCAGATCAGCAGGAAAGAAAAACAGTATCTTGTCCAGCTCCTGCCCTTCATGTTGTCCCCGTCTCAAATCAAATACACAAAATTTTAATGCTTCACTGACAGTGGTTGCAGATGACAACCCCATTATAACTTCCAATTTATACACCTAGACAAGTGGCAAAATGATGCGCGCAATAAGCCAACAAGAAAACATAAAATTGGTTAACATTGAGTTATTTGAAATCAAAGCATGGTATCAGACCAAAAAAAAGAAAAGAAATCAAAGCATGGCAATTGTCTTAGATGAACTATCTAACTTGTACTTCAAATAAGATTGCGCTACTCCCTCTATCCCAACTTAAGAGCAGCAGTTTCCTCTTCTTTTATCTCCCAAATCAAGACTCACAATTCTAGAATCAATGTACCATATACCAATATGGTCAAATATATGGAATTTACCTAGACATTGATTACATCAATCAGTAATTTCTCTAAGGTTTTGATTAGAACAGCGACTTCGAATGAGTAGCTGAGTACCAACCAGAACCATTTTCACTGCTTCCCAAGACAAAAAACTGATTACCACACCAACACTGAGAATATAAGGGGTGCATTTGACAATTCGATTGTTAATCTTTTGTAGAGAAAATGATGAGAACTTGGTACTATCATCTTACTTGTTAGATGCACACATTTCATGGAATCAATTTCCATGATACAACTTGGTTTAGCCTAGTTTTCTCCGTTTTTGGTTCATGTAGAAGCAATTCCAAATAATTCACTTCTTTTTCCCCATGTAAACAAATCAAATTCCCCCCTAACAGTAAGATATTAGTGACCGGGAACAAATTAGAACATAACAAAACAACTAGAGTTATATAAATTTACAAGTGTGTGGATAAAATATGAATCCGAATGGAACCATGGTTTTAGGCGTCGAACGATTGGCCCTAGTTCACGGGGATTAAATTTTTTTAATGTGTATAAAGATACCGGCTAACTTATTAATCAGATAAAGGTGAAACTTAACGGTGTATGTTAATATATACGAATAGAGAGAGATGAAGGAGAAAAGGCGCTTACAGTTGAGAAGAAGAATCCGATCTGGGGAGAAGAGTCTGAATTTTGTTATGCGTGGGGCTGGTTCAATACTTCTGAGCATCAATGTCGTTCACTCTACCAACTAACGCAAACGTCCCACACCCAGACCAGCCGCTGCGATTATCGATGTTAGGCTACCACGTGGCAATAAACACAGAAAAATGTCATCGACTCCTAACAAAATCGATTGTAAAATTTTTTATTTACATTATTTATTAATATTTAAAATAAAAGTTAAAATTGTTAAACTTTAAAAACTAAAATATTAAAGTTTAAAGTAAAAATAATTAGGGAAACCTATAGAGGGTCAATACTTAGGAATTGCTTCGAAATTAATATATTTATACAAATATATTCTATTTTATAGGAATTTTTTATATGAGATGAGTAGTTTGGTAATTTTCTCTGTGTGCCAAATTTCTTCCATTTTGATAATGTTTAATATATGATTTTTCTATTTTACTCTTGTTGTTAATAACGTTAAAAAAAGCATGTTGATGTCAACTTTTGAACCCCACAATGTTAGTAAGAATAATCTTAATTATTAAATTACATTCCTTTTTGTTTATGTTTTTTATTCTAACCTAGGTATATTTGCGCATAAAAATTAGGCGAGCACACGCATCGCATGTGTTTTATGTCTAGTGTTTTAGAATTCAATATAATCCAACTTAATTAGATTGAATTGGTTTGAAACCAATGCTCTTTAAAACTACATTTTACTTATTAGTTTTTATTAAATAAATACATATTACAAGTTTTAACAAATAACCCAACCAGAATTTAGAAAATTGCAAATACCAAAACAATTAGTAAAACTTCACTTAGGGTATGTTCTTTTGGTGTGATTCTGAGATAGGATTTAGTAAATCATGTGATTTATATAATTTAAGAGTGTTTTAGGGGATAAATCATGTGATTTACCAAATCCTATCTAAGAATCACGCGAAAATAATACCCCATCAAAAGTTTGGAATTTTGGAATCACGTGTTGAATTACAAAATTTGAATTTGATTAAACTTTTTTTAATTATATCTCTCATTTATTATTGGTCACTAGACTTTCCATCTCTAACTAAGATATGTAAATGGACATAGTGGAAAATCATATGATTAAATTATTTTTAATGCCTTTTGCTAGTATATCTGGTTGTTAGATCACCTATGGTGCAAAATCTAAAAGGTGTGTAAAAGTGGGCATTTACTATTTAGCTTATCAATTTAAAAAAATGTGCACCACAAAAGTGTATAAAATAAACTAGGCGACACAATGTGTGTTGCCCCATTTTGACTCTCGTTAGGCAACACATTGCATTGTCCGATGGATTTATTTTATTTTATTTTTTTAAAAAAAAAGTTTTCCTTTGAGGGACACAATGTGTTGTCCCATTGCCTTGATAGTTTAGGCGACATAATAGGTTAAGTAATTATAAAAAATTGTATTTAACTTCACTTTAATATTTAACTTACATTTTTAACTATTTAGTCTAGGCTAAAAAAATTTATGTCAAACTTTCTATTTTATCATTTACGGTGCAAATGACCTCATTTACTACTAAATTTACATGTATGTCCTAATTATTGGAATTGTCACAATTTTCGTAACTAAATAACTTACTCACTTAACCCATTTAGATTTATTTGCCTTTGTTTTATTTTAATTATGCTAGATACAGAAGTATATGTAATATATAAATATATACGCCTTATTTCATGCATATACATATGTAATTCAAAATAGGAAAAACAACTATTAATGGCTTGTTGATTCAATGGTTTAATTTATTATTATTAACCAAAAAGTCTTGAGTTTGAATTTACTTGTTAACATAATTTTTAGTAAAACAATGAGTTTAAGAGCAAAATACAAAAATTAAAATTTTAGTGTCAAACTACCATAAAATATAAGAAAGAGGGTTGACTATCTATTATAAATACTAAAACATACCCAAAGTTTGTTTTTTTGGTGGATACAGGAAGAAAAAACAAACAACAAACAGAAAGCAGAACAAACAGAAAACAAAAAGAAAACCCAAGGGGTTACATTCCCCTTTGAAAATGTACTCCTTGCATATCAGCTCTTAGGTCCTCAATCAAATTCTCTGGTGGGATAAGCATTCTAACCTCCCTTTCTCCTTGGTTTCCTCCCAGCTTAGCAAGCTTGTCTGCACAGCGGTTGGCTTCTCTGAATATGTGACTAACTGTTGTATTCATTTCTGTGATGAGTTTCCTGCAGTCTTCAATGAGAATTCTATCCGGGTGATTTTCTTCTTCTTCTTCGCCTAGGATGAGAAGAACGGCTGTCTGGCAGTCAGATTCAATAGAGACTCCTTCCCAATTTCTCTCTTTACATATATATACGTTTTTGCCTGAAAATTATTTAATTTAAAATAAGAAAATAAAAAATATATACATTACCAACGGCTCAATAATTATTGGGTATTTTTAAATGCATCCACATAATTCATCTTCTCACCCTACCAAAAGTAATAACGTAAAACTCATTCTACTCAACCCAATTTATATATATTAAAAAAAGCCACTAATTTATCTTCTTACTGCTTAAAATTTTCTTTTCTAATAAATCTAGAAAAGACGAATTTACTTCATGTACATTATAAAAAGAATATGTAAAACTTTTCACGACTAATTGCAATTTTTCTAACTTCTGATAGTTCAAACCTTTCACTACTTTCACCACTAATATATCACGTAGCACTACCAGATTAAAATAGTGCAATTTACTTCATATACACTATAAAAAGAATATATAGAACTTTTCTTCAATTTTATAGTAAAATTTTCAAATACGAATTTCACTGCTATTTTTGTATAAAAAAGACCAATACCATGAAACAAAAAGAATGAGAATTTGAACAAAAGAGAAACACAAAAAATAAATTATTTTTTCTAATATATCTATGATTTAGTTCATGTATGTTTTGTAGTAAAATTTTGAAAAAAAAAATTCCACAGACACTAATAGCATAAAAATAAAAAGAGTGAGAATTTGAACAAAACATAAACACATAAACTAAACTTTTTCCTTTTATAATAAATCTATAATTTTACTTCGTGTGCATTATAAACAGAATATGTAGAATCTTTTTTCAATTTTGCAATAAAATTTTCAAATACGAATTTCATTGCTATTTTTGCATAAAAAATAGACCAATGCCACAAAACAAAAAGAGTGAGAATTTGAACAAAAGATAAACATCAAAATAAAAAATAAATATTGCTAATATATCTATAATTTAGTTCATGTATGTTTTGAAGCACAACTTTGAAAAAAAAATAAAAAGAAAATTCACTTCTAGTCTACAGAGAAAATTAGAACAATATTTTGTAGTGAAACATATAATAGGAAAAAGAATCACAATATAACGAAATATATATAACCAATAATGAAAATTGTGTACAAAAATATCATATAATCGTTAAAATTATATTTACTATAATTAATATTTATATTTTTTTCATAAGTATTATGATGTGTACGTAATTTTTAATAAAATTTATTAAGAATGATATAATTTTTTTATTATATATTATTTTAATGCAAAAATTGATATTATTTAATATTTTTACTTTTAGCAACGAAATATTATCGTCCCTGTATTATTTTAGTAAATTCACCCCACCACTAGGGTGAATTGCAAGTATTTTTAGAAAATTAGTATGATGATAAGAAATATTCTCACACTGAAATAAGAAGACAGATTCTATGAGTGAATTTAATAACATCATAATTATTACTTCCAAAACAAGAATCACGAACTTGAAGTTTTTTCAATACAAGAATCACTAGAAATATAAACTTGCTAACTGGTCCACACAAAAAACATAAAATCGTACGACATACAAAGGTAATTAAGCAATGATAATAGTATCTCGATTTATATTTCAAATTTTCAAATAAATTGTGAAACTATCTTCTCGTTAACCACCAGTAAATGGTCAAGTGATAACGCACTGGAATTAGCACTAAGTTCGATTGGAAACTCTCCAGATCAAATTCCGGCAGTCACAAAAACAATTGGTGGCCAGCAATTGGCCACTATTCACAAACAGGGCGTGGTACTAAAAAGTATCTAGAAAAAATATATATATATATCTTCTCGTTAACAAAACTCTACACTTTGCTAGTGCTCCCAATATTTTCTCCCCTCTACAGCCATTAACAGGATTTTCGTGTGCGAACGTGCAAGGAGTTGGGACACTTACGTGGGCCCCGCAGCGTATAAAAACCCAACATTCCCGTTTAAACTGCTTCGTTTCGCGGCGTTATTCAAAGTACACTCACACAACAAACACACGAACTAAAGCCGTTATCACTTCTCATCTCAAATTCGTAGCTTCTTCAAACGAAATTCAAGCTTTAGTTCCGTTCGTCTTCAAAAATTCCAAAACTAAATCGTTTCTAAAAATGAAGCGTAAGAATCAAACAGTACAGTGCACCATGAAGAAGCTCCGATCGACACTTCCTCGCCGGAAACGATTTCAAATCTCTCCGATCATCTGTTCATCCCTAAGTTCGATCGCTTCTGCAGCAATTGCTTCTTCGCATTTGAAGGGAGAAGTTTCGTTCGATTCGAGCAGAATCTCTGTGAATAAACCGAAGGCATCGCTGAAGAAGAGACGTTGCGAGGAGATAAGTGATGCTGGAATGAGTGAGGAGTTTGGAGGCTCAGAGCTTCGTAGGATTACTAGATCTTATTACAGGAAGAAGGAGATTAAGAGAACGAAGGAGAAGGAGGAGAAGAGATATATCGGAGATCCTGAAGTGGAGGTTTCGGAGTCTTCTTGTGTCGAGTCCTGTTCTGGAGTGGTTGCAGGCGAGGGAGGTTTGAAGCTGAAGATTAAAACTGGAAGAGGAACAGAGAATGCGGAGGAAATTGGAGGATTGGAAAATTCAGAAGGAACTACGCGATCTGAGGTTTCATGTGCTCAACAATCTTCCTGGACAAGTTTGAAGTTCAGAAGAGAGAGAGTAAAAGGAACCGAAAACTCATTAGAAAAAAGAGCAAATGAAGTTATTTCAGCTGATTCTGTCTCAGAATCACCTTCTGAAGCAAATTTTGGGAATACTTGTTCATACAAAGGCCAATTATCTGATAAACTAATCAATGACAGCCAAAACAGAGCATTCGGAGGATCAGAAGATCCACAAAATTGTGTTGAGTCGAATTTCATTATTTCTAAGTCAGGATCGACCACAGAAAGGATACCAGAGCAGGTTTCCCTCGACTTTGATCTTACTTGCTCTGAGCATCTCTCGTGCGAAGAAGATTGTGATTACTCGTCAGCATTTTCTGACTTACCGCAAAGTTCAAACCTAGATTTCTCGGACTACACTCCATCCATATGGTGTGAATCTGGAAGTCAATTTTCAGAGCGATCGGTCGGTACGAGTCCATCACCTACATTCCAATTGTTCCTTCAATATACTCAACAGTTCTGTAGATCAACATCTGTTATACGCTCAAAAATTCCTTCACAATCTGAAGAGGAGTATTCCGATAATTTCGAAGTAAGTTGTCAGATTTTGTTCATTATGAAACCATTTCAATTCATATTAAATGTATGAGTTGTGAATGTGTATGAATGTTGTTCGCGTAAATGTATATGCATCGTTTGTTTAGTTGCTTAATTTAATATTTAGTTGATGAGATTTGAAGACGTGGTGCACGAAGAGAGCTACCAGATGCTGAGAAACAGAGAGAGGAGGCAAGTATATCTACACGATTACGCCGAGGAGTACTGCACCAACACAGACTACGGCAAACTAGTAATTCAGCAACGATTGCATATGGCACACTGGATAATTGAGGTCAGTATTATTTCTCGCCGGCCGCCCTGTTTATGTTTTACTACTAATTAGCCTTCACTCTTTTTTTTGGACAAAATTTTTAGCCTTCACTCAGATAGGTCAGTTATGTGTCTTATGGTTATTGTTATTACCTTAATCCGATTTTGGAACACACGATTATTTAATCGGGCATAGTTTTGCTTGAAGCAATTCATTGTTTTTGTTAGACGAGTTTATGTGCAATACGGTTGCTTTTCTTAACAATTTTTGCAATAGCATTGTGTGACGTAGGTTCAGTCAGATGGAAATGCTTGTATTTTCCGTTTTCCTTGTACACATATTTCTGATTTCTTGATTGTGCTCATCTATTTTCTATTGGTCACAGTTCTCTTTTCATTCTATTGGCCAGCTGAAAATCTGTAACAAGTGTTGTAGAGTAGATGAAAACGTAGTTAACTTTATAATTCAGGCAGTAAAGCCAATTTCACTTTGATCATGTGACTTCGCTTAAGAAATATAAATGGCATGTAGGTTTTTTCTTCTTGATCTTGTTTCATAAAGTTTGATATTAAAAAAGGATTAATATAATATAAATAAAAGCAAAATACTTGGGTTGAAATATTGATCCTGTTCCATATTAATATGATTAATGATTAATGGTTTAAGGATCGATAAAACTTTGTGAGCTTTGGTTCATTGAAATATCCGGAAAGAAAACTTGACCCTTAAATTTAGATGTCCAAACAAAGACTGATAGATAGAGTAGACATACAAAAAGTACATAAAACATTGATTAGAAAATGATCCAATAGTTATTGGGTTGGGTTGGTAAAATATAAAACGAAGTCAACTATTTGCAAGTGAATCCACCTCGTCTTTTTGCAAAAAGAAGGAAAAAAAATTCTGACTTCTTGAACAATCAAAATGCATTTTGTAGAGAACTTTTCTAATATCTACCATTATTTTCTAGTTACAAGTAGAGATAGGGAAAATGATTATTTTACCATTATCTATATAATTAATCACACATGGGATTCTATTGATATCACTATTTGTTCAATCAAGTGTTACATTATTGTTTGAAGTCATTTCTGGCACATTTCATGAACATCTTTCTGTTAGATTGGTATGCTATTATCGTTATGTTTAAGCTTTAACTATGAGATGGGGTTACAATGCTATTTGCTTCTCCATGCATACCCGGATTAACTTGTCCATTGTACTCTAATTAAGCAGCAATCAACTAACAAGGAGTTCCAGAGGGAAACCATGTTTCTAGGTGTTAGCCTCCTCGATAGATTCCTGAGTAACGGATACTTCAAAAACAAAAGGAATCTTCAAATTGCAGGAATTGCTTGCCTCACTCTTGCTACCAGAATTGAAGAAAACCAGCCCTTCAACAGGTAAGTGTATACAGATAATCTGGTCCTTAAATACATGTCCTTGTCTCTATATAAAGAATAATCACCAGGCTCTAAAATAAAGTTATTAATTTCCTTTAGATATATATGCCGGAATTTCATAGGGCATAAATCGTAAGCTTTATATTACTGCGGCATCAACATGAAGAAATCATATAGATCTCTCTCTGTTAAATAGATAAATCACATTAGGTAACAGAATTAAGGTAGGCAATCATTTGCTACTAGAGGCGGGTTTCATTGAAATGGAAAAATCCCTGCTAGTAGAATGACAGAAGTATTCTTAATAGACACGTATATACATAATAACTGGAAGATTCCAATTATGTCATTTTAGATCACGTATCATCCATCCGAAAACCAATATTATATTGCTGCTGCTGTTAATCTTAAATGACAAATCAACTAACCTTAAATATTATACTCTCATTGTTTCAGCGTGAGGCAAAAGTCATTCTACATTGAAAGCAACATATATAGCAGATGTGAAGTGGTGGCCATGGAATGGCTGGTGCAGAAAGTTCTCAAATTCCAGTGTTTCTTACCCACCATGTACAACTTCTTATGGTACAAAGTTTCTCTTCATACTCTTAGGAGTTTCAAAGTTGTGAAATTTTTTGAAAGTGACCTTGCTTTTTAGTCCAGAATTCATTCAAAATTTAGAATAACCTGCTGGTTTCTCTACTTATTTAAGGTTAAATACAAAATTGATCCAGGTTTTACCTCAAAGCTGCAAAGGCTGATGAAGTGGTGGAGAAGACAGCCAAGTACCTGGCAGTGCTAGCACTGCTGGGCCATGAACAGCTCTGTTACTGGCCCTCAACTGTAGCAGCTGGGCTAGTCATCCTTGCTTCTCTAGCAGCCAATCAAGATGCATCCTGCCTCCGGGTCACAAAGGTATACAACTCAATCTTTATAAGATCTTTCTTTTTTACGTCAAGAAACTGGATTTAGGATTTCATTTGCAACATTTAATGCATTTTGCAGACTCATGTCAGAACAAAAGATGATAACTTGCCTGAATGCATAAAGGTACGAAATAAAAAGCAAACCAAAGAGATCTACTATTCAATCATTTTTTCTTTTATGTTTGAGGAGAAAAGGTTCTTGATATTTTATTGTTCATATCTGACAGAGCATGGAGTGGCTGGTAAAGTGCATATGCTAGAAAGTGATGGAGCATCGAAATCTTTCTTCTTTCTTGAGTCTGATAAATAGACCGAGCTAATATTTTGAAGGTTGATCAATATGGCAACTCTGATCTATACCATCCCTGCTGTAACAGTAGAATTACAGAGTTTTGTACACTTCCATAGCTGTAGAATTACGCTGTTTTGTACACTTACACAGAGAATAAAAGATGATCTGTATAGAGTATCTGTATATTCTTTGAATTAGCAGCCTCATGCTCTGCAATAGGAACGTAAATTTTGTATAAGAATCTTGTTACCGCAGAAACCTGACTGAGGAATCAAATGATAATGTTTTAATCTCTATGTTTTGTTTCTGAAGTTGAGGAGTATATGTAATCTCCTCATTGAGTAATGATTACATATATTGATGCCAACATAGAAGTACCATCAGAAAGCCACTTCAGGCCTAGTTCATAGCATAAAGTGATCCCTTAGCATGTCACAGAACAAACGCACCAGAGGGCTGTTATTTCTTTCTGTCCTTGTCCCAGTGTACTTTTTTCAATGGGCTTGTGCTTCAGGGGTAAGTTATACAGCAAGAAAGAAAAAAGAGATACAAATAGTTTCAAGTTGCTGTCTTTGTGTGAATGAAAATTAACAGTTGAACAATGTATTGGTGAATTTGTAACAAATGTGTTTTCCACGGTATATATGCTATATATACCTATATAAACTTTGAAAGCAGAGAGAAAGGAGACATGGAATATGATGCGAGGATTATTACCAAAATGGCTTGCTAAGTGATCATTTCAAAGGAAACCTAACTTCGTCAATCAATCATAATGTGCTTTTGATATTTTTCCAGAAGGTTATGCATTGGGCGTGCGAGTCTTACTTCATTATAATCCTGATTTGCTTGAATACTTCTTTCACTTACTACCAACTAACACCATTCATTTTCATTTAAACAAGAACGCAAAAGATCTCAACTAAAAATTTGATCTCAAAAAATATCATATCCTCCATGTAGGTATCATCAATAACAAATCTTCACAATCTCCCTTTAATAATAAAAAATCATTTGTTCCATAGAACTCAAACCCATATCATACTATATTTTCATGAGTCCTAGTAATGCTATCATCATTGGAATTAACAGGAACAACAGGAAGCTCCCCAACTGAAGAGTTGTCAAGATGGATGCTAGCAAAGTCACTAATGATAGCCGCCCTCTCCTTAAAAAGGGTCTCCTTCTTTTCCTCCTCGGCCTTTTCAACCTTCTCCTTGGTCATTGTGCTTACATCCTCGGCTGCCTTTGCAAGTGCATTAAATGCACTTGAAAACCACGAAGCTCCTGTGGAAACATAACGGTTGCTCATGATAACCGATCCGGCACTGCTAACACTCTGCCCGGCTATTGCTAAGGCAGATTTAGTCTTCTCAAATACTTGGTACTGTTCATCCATCTCTTTTACCTTTCCATTCACCACGGCCTTTCCTAGGCTTATCTTTTTGGTTAGACCCATCCTATGGTCAAGAGAAGCTAAAGAAGCAGACGCATTTGAAGTCAAGTGGTGCCTCTCGTCAAAAGACTTTGCCTTGTTGAGGGCATCCTTTCCCAAGACAAAGCCCTTGGCTAGCATGGAGCTCACCACTTCCTCTGCATTCTTCATGGTTGAATCTGTGGCAATTGGCTTCAACTCCTTCAAAATAGGAAAATCAATCAAGTCAAACACATTGCACAGGTCCAAACTACATAATCTATTTTGAACAAAATTTGTGCATGTAAAATATATATATATATATATATAAAACTCATGCCTTTGGTTTTTTGTCTACTTTCTTTGATTCAAAGGCAAAGTTACAGTTATCAAATAGCACACCAGGATATTAGTTATTAAAGATAAGGGCATTAACATCTCCTGGGGTGAAAAAACTCATATATGGCTTTCCAAGTCATTGGGACATTTTTATAGTTACAAATGCTCCCAATATCTGCAAATCACAAAGAAGAAAATATTTGTGACCGGAACAAAATTTTATAGATAAAGCAAGTAGCATTTACAAAGATGGTAGAACGTCTCTGCAAGTAATTGAATCAAAAAAAGGAAGATGTCAATAAGAACTATGGTCTGGTTTGTTTGATTACTATAATCTTCCAATACAATGCAATACATGCAATAGATGTATCCCAAATGGTTTTTACAAAGAATACCACAAAGAAGCCATAAACTTATCAGCTCCAAATTACATCATGTTTCTTCCATCCTTTGTGCAAAATTCCTTTTGTTTCTTTCTATGTAGCCAAAGCATTAAAAAGGTGTCAAGGCAGACCTGCATACAGACCCTTACAGAGTTATAGGCAGTATCTCATTTCTAGGTTCAGAGGCTTTCTTAAATTTTGTTCTAATCTTCTATTGTTTTAGGTTGCTTTTTGGTACTTTTTGAAGATTGAAAATGAAGAAGAAAAAAATTGGAACTTGGTGGTCCAAAATCATATATCATATATTTTGTATATGCACACATCTATGTATATTATGTACATCATTGATCGAATGACATTTATAAACAAAAAAAACAAAGAAACTTACCCAGGTTAAAGGAGGAGCATGAGGAGGCAGCAAGTAATTCTCAGCAGGGCCAATAGCTACAGGAAGATCAGCTATGGTGGCTCCCTAAAACAATTTATATAAGAATGAAATGAATGAAAGGTTCGAGTATGTAGTAAATACGCGCATGAGCGCACACACTCAACTAAACGAGTTAGATAGTAATATCCAAAATAAATTTAGTATTGACATAATAATCTTATGTACCGACAAAAGCATTGCTCTATCTGCTCCCTGCGAATTCTTGAAAGTGACAAAAGCAAGGCCGGTGGTTTCAGTTCCCCTGCAAAATGTACAATCAGCCTCTTCAGTAATACTTTCTTTTTTGTATGTCTGAAGTCAGCTGCTATATGGGTAGAGAGGTTTACCCTTGCATATCAACAAAATGGATCTCACCAGAAAAAGAGAAGAATTCCATTATATCTCTTTCAGAGACAGCTAGCGAGACATTACTGACTCTAACCGTCCTTATTTGCTGTCATTGCCACATCACCCAAACAGTTTAGACGGTCAATACTGATGCAGCGCAGTAACCAATAAATCGAAACATGAAAGAATCTTGGTTGTCATATAAACAAGATCCAAATTCTCTATTATTAACTCAGTAAACTTGTCTTTAGCATTGTGCTATTCAGTAGATGCAACAAAAGTGTGTTCATATTTTGCAGATAGCCAGCTATACATAAAAAAATCTGTAAATGAGATTTTTCCTCACATCTGGTACATTGATTGTCCAGTTTGGAGTACTGGTTGGCTGGGGATCCACTCCAAAGCTAGGATGATGACTATGGTCCATAGGGACCTGCACATTACATTCTCAATCAGGTGTCTGCTTCTCAACACAATATAAGAGAGTTGTTACAAAGACCTCAAATTAGATAGCGGCTTTTTACATTGCATTACGAATTTGAACAAAGCAAAATTAGAAAGAGGGTTGTGAGGAAATTTGCATTGAGAACTGTGATGGATCACTTGTTTTCCATTTTCCAAAGACCATTTGATTAATTCGTCAAAATCCGAAAGCTTTGCTCCAGTCTGATGTTTCCTTTGCTTCGGAAAATTCCTGGTAAACGCTCAAACTATATTTCAAAGCATGCGTAAATAATAAAAAAATTGCGTTGGTGACTGGTACAGAAACGACATGGGCAAACAATTGGACTAAAATTGCAAAAACAAACATGTAATATGAACCCAGTCTAAGGATAGTGATTTAATCGCAGAGTAAAATGCCGCCAAACAGTTTAAAAAGTAAATATCCAGAAATTGCCAACTTAACAATTTTACCCATAAACTCCAATGATCAAATACTGATTTTTGATAAAATACCGAAACACCAGTGATACCCATTACACTACAATGTACACCGAAAATAGATCCCTAACAATGTAGATTCATATAAAGAAGTAGAAATCAAAAAGGATTATCTAATTGAGGGGAAAAAAAATAAGCAGTACATAAAAACCATGAAAACAGAGAACTTAAAAATGGGTCCCAAACGGAAGACTTACTGACATTTGCAGAATGCTTATGAATACGCAGAATTATTGATTTGAAGTCCAAAATAGGAATTCGATTTTAGAGAGATAGAGAAGTAATGGTGATCTTGTAATTGATTCCAGATCGCAGTTTAACGGGTAGGGTATATGCCACAGCGCGAAATTGGCGCTCCAGACCTGTTACCAAAAAAAATAAAATAACTCTAAATGGCATAAATAATCATGTTTCACCACTTAAATACGACAACTTAAATTTGAGTGATTTTCAAATTATTTGTTAATTAAAAAAAATGTGTTTCTAATTGCATTTATATAATTTGTCTTCTCATTCCTCAAAAAAGTTAAATTTATGTCAATCTTAATTTAAAAAATAGTGAAAAACCCGTTCTACTCACTCCGAATTTTATATATTAAAAAAATACTGCTAATTTATCATCTCACCACTTAAATTTTAAAAAATTAAAAATTAATTACAAAACTATATTCGTTATAATTTCACAGGTTTACAAGATATAGAATTCTTCTCATTGAAATTGCAATAACAGAAGTTCTTCTTCTTCTTATTGTAATTTTCAACAAGTAAAAATAATGTTTTAGTCGCATTTGCTTGTGAAGTTTTGAATGTTTTGAATTGGCCAATGCAGTGTGCAGATGCAAATTTCGTTTTAAAAATGTTGATCTTCATTCATTTTACCTATGGGTTTTCCATCTTTGTTGCCTACCAACTTCTCAATTACAAATTAATTTTCTGCTATGTAAAATAATGTCATGGTTCTTCTTGTTGTAATTTTCAGCAAGTAAATGTTATGTAGTTTTCCGGGTTCTTGATTTAATGGGTAAAATATATATACAAATATTACACTACTTTTCTTCCTCTTGTGGTCCAAAAAAAAATTAATTTTGTGGTCCAAAACAGTTAAATACTAAAAAAAGTTGATTACGGGTTTCAAAATCACCACCTTTCACTTAATTTAAGTTAAATGTATATAATTTGACTTTTTAATAGTATTTACCAATTAATTGTGATACAAGAGCTTGTATGTTAGTAAAAAAAATTGTATATAGTTTGTAATATAAAATATCATATAATCATTAAAAATATAGTTATCATAATTAATATATTTTTTTTCCCATAGATGTGGGAGGATAATTTTGTACATGGGCTTAGGCCCAGGCCCAATGTACGGACTATAGGCTTGGACGAGGACCAGGTAAGTGCGTCGGTCTAGGAAACCTTCAGGCTGATGAGACGAAAGGCATTTGTTGATTGGATAGCAAACCAGTCATTACTAGTGGAGCTACGGATATGAGACATCTGAGCTAGAAGATAAACAATGAAAAATAACCACTTTTACTAATGTGAATAGGGTTGTTAACACCTGTAACCTTGGAATACTAATAAAGTTTTCCTTTATAGTAATTTTCTACCACGCCAAACCCTATCCAAATTGTATAAATAGATAAAGATAAACCCTTAGCAAAGAGGGAACAAGGAACACAGTACTGGCAATATACTCTCTTTCTCTCCCTCTCTCTTTCTAAACTGTATCTTTGGCCATTAGAGCCTAGTGAAAAACACAACCACACACTCTGAAATGATGTACTGTCGGATTGGGAATTAAAACCTCTGAGGGAACCTACCCACACAAATAAAAATCCATTGTCCTTACTGCTAATTTACTGTTCATCGCTACCACTTTTGTTGAGTTTGGTTACCGGCTCTACTGATTTGGGCCGATTCAACCTCCTTTGAGTTTGGACAGATTTACACTACCCACAATAAGTATTATGATTTGTATGTAATTTTTAATGAAATTTATTAAGAACGATGTAATTTTTTTTATTGTATTTTATTTTAATACAAAAGTTAATATTATATAATATTTTTACTTTTAGCAACGAAACATTATTTCAGTAAACCCGCCTCACCACTGGGGTGAATTGCAAGTTTTTTCAAAAAATTGATAGGGTGAGAAGAAAATATTCTTACACTGGAGTGAGAAGATGGATTATGTTGGTGCATTTAAGAAAACTCTTAAAAAAATCAAGTTGGCACTTAATTTTTTCCACTTAAAACAGAAAATTTTCATCAAAAGTTTTAAGCTGTAAATTCACCACTTAAAACTGAAAATTTAATTTTAAAAAGTCTAAAATATTTATTTTATCCTCTTACATTTTAGAATCATATAATCCAACTAAGCTAATAAGGGCCAAATTGTTATACTAAAAAAAATTCAATTTTAGATGTATTATATTTAAACAAACAATATTTTTTTTCAGATGCAATTTTCAGAACGAAACAAATATTTTTTTTAATTTTTAATTTTCAATTTTTTTATAAAACGCCAAATAAATAAAATTCACTCTCAATCTGTCGGTCACTACAGCTGGTTATATATTAGGTGTATCTCTAAAAAATGATATTAACTTAACTAATTTAAATGACGAAGCACGGAATTTTCAGCAAATATTACTCGCATATTTAATATAATGTCCATGTTATAATGTCGCGCCAGTTTACGTAAAAAAATAAAAATAGATTGCGTTTAGTACTGTATTATGAGAAAAGAGTATTGATTTTTCAAAATAATAATAATAAAAAAAAAAGTAATAATACATGTAATAATTTTAAATATTACCGCTAACCTTAAACAAAAAAGCTTTCTTTTGTAACCATTAGAACATGTAACAATTTTAAATATTACCACTAACCTTAAACAAAAAAGCTTCTTTTGTAACCATTAGAACATCTTTCTCTTTAATTAACTATTTCTTCTTTAATAGTACATGTTTGAGGTCTAGTCTTTCGCATCATTATATAAGAAAAAAAAATTATTAATAGAGTTTGAACACATAATTTAAAGATAAACATAGGACCTTCAAATTTTTAACCACTTAACCCAATAATATATTATGTTGTTGTAGGTGGTACAAAATTTAGGCCCAATTTACGGTAATAATTACTTTGTTATAATAACGAGAATGTGAGATTGGACAAAGGATTTTTTGGGTACGCGCGGTAAATTCTTCCGATAACATTTATGCTAATCCGGCAGTACTTACTATGTTTATGCGTGATTGTTTTATTGAACTCTCAAAGCTGTCAATTAATGAAAGATATCGATTATAAGAGCTCTCTCTCTCTCTTAAACAGAAAAAACAAAGTAGTAATTTGCTAACAGCTAGAGTACTTTATTCTCCACAACCAACCCTTAATCTGAACCCTCTCCCTTTTATTTATACGTATAAAATTAGATTACATTTGCTCACCAGGGTTAACAGTAAAATGACCAAAGATGGTTAGACTTGAATAACACTCCCGCTTTCTCTCCCTTATCCACAACTAACAACTTCTGAAACTGTACATTTATAGTGGTGTAATGGAGGTCAGTACAATTCTATATAGGTTCGTGCAATTCGGTATGATTCTCCTTACGTGCTTTCCATAGTGAGGCCACGTGTGCTATCCCTTGTCGAAACTGACCAACCTAGGCTCGTCCGTCTTGGTAGCTTCGGGTATAGGCAACTTGGCGTGCCATTCTGCTTGTTCTTTTTGCTTATGCCAGGCCTGTTGTCCTGGTTCGCCGTATGGGTTCCTAAATAGATTAGGCTGGCCCAGTTTGCCTTAACCAAATTTCATGCTCCCTTAATTATTCCTCAAGCATGTGGTCTCACCAAACAAGGTATGAAACACATGCTTGAATCCAATCTTCGACTGGAAGCTTTTAAGAAAAGCCCGGCCCGATTCCAAGCGTTAGTCATTGAATGGATCACTTCATAATTAGGGCTCTGTTTGCTCTTTTGAATTTTTGATAACTCATTTTTCGCCGCGCATTCCCTTTAAATATCAAACCAAACCATTGCTTTCATTCTGCTTCTGCTACTTCGCAAAATAGGGAATTTTGTTTTTGAAGATTTTTTCATTCTTAGTTATAGGGTTTACTGATTCAGTCTTTCTTTTACTCGTCTTGCATTCCATCTCTCGTCGATTTCACTTCTTAGCTTCGTTCTATTTTTTCCCAAAAAAACCTTAAAAAATTCGATGGGTTGTTACCAACTCGCCACTGAGGATAGGAGAAAGGAATTCCAACGTTGGTTCATTCCCAAGCAATTCAAATTGGAGGAACTTGAAGGTGATGAGGATGTGATTTTAAAGAGGCTCGCCTTCGATGCTAGGACGTACCCCATATATACTTCTTATTTTTGCAGGCTCGACTACGAGTTCCTTTTGACCCTCTTTGGTTAATTTTTTCCTCTGGACTCACCTCAACTTGAGCCAAGTAGCCCCAAATAAGGTCAGAATAATCCTGGGTTTAGCTGAGGTGAACAAAAGGTTTGGCATACAGTTCGATTTCTGGGATATCTCATATTGTTATTCCTTGAGTTTTTCCCAATCAGATGGTAGGTGGAATCTGAAGGGAAGGCCAAAATCCCCAGCCTTGATTCTCAGCCTATGAGATTCGTGCAAGTACATGTACAGCGACACAATGCTCTTAAAAGAAGACGTCGAACCTAACTCGATCGAGTTCCCAGTTCCAAAGCAGCGTGGTCACCTTAGTAAGTTATAAATGAACCTAATGTAACATTAATTAATTATTTCTGGCTGTCTTCCTTTTTTAATCACTACTTTCACTTTTTGCAAAAGAGGGTTTGTTCAATAGACCTGGGTGGAGCACCATCCACTTTGAACAGTTGAACGCCATCGCCCACCACACCGGTAATGGCGACAACTCTATATTGAATCATCCAAGTGTAGCCCATAATCTCTTGGGCTATGAGATTGATTGCATGTCCTTTTCTGATAGGACTTCTTCTAATGATTAGATAGGGGATGGCTTGGATCCGCTTGCTCGATACCAATTGTTTGCCCAGTATCATATTCTAAATTGATAATTAAGAAAGCTGTGACCAGAGCCGGTCCTGGCTATTTTGAGGCCCTGGGCGAAAATAAATTAATTTTGTTTTAATGATAAGGGTTTACATGTCACAAAAAACACATTACAACTGCAAATAAACCTGCAAAAAAATTAATGTTGGTGCTAAAAGCCAGAGGAATATTTTAGACCACACAGTCAAATGATTATATCACATAATTAGAATAGTAAATGTGCTAAATTTAAGAGAGTCAAAGATTTAGAAAGGAGGTTGGCCTTGTATGACAATACGGGTTAGTCATCCCCTGTGGCATAGAGCTAGGAGCTCGGTTTGTCTTGTATTGATGGTGAACAAACAACTATTACAAACTCATTGAAGTTTCTCTAGTTATTTTATTATTGCAATATTACAATAAGAAGAGGACTAAACCATCTAGAGTTTAATCTTTCTGGTTCGGAAACTCTGAAACAGTTTGGGGAGCTCGGTATCTCATACCTATGGCAGTGCTTAATAATTCTCTTGCTTCTCCCTGATTGTTATTGACTTGAAGCTTGATTTTTCTTAATTGGAACTTGGTTGGTGGAAGAAGTAAATGCTTTTTGTATATATATGACTAGAGAAAACGTGTGGCCAGAGCTCCCAGAGCAGGTCTGGGGCAATGATTCGATCAGTACCAACTCTGACCTTGCTTCTCTATGAATTCTGGTGCATTAAATGCAGTTGGCGTGTATTTAATGAAAGTGAGGGGAGTTTTGCACGCTCTACAGAGCAGGTGGCAATAGCCCATGCTTTTGCTAACCACTCTAGTAGAGTAGTTGGGCGAGAGATAGCTCCAAAGCTCGCCGAAAGAGCTCTAGAGCACGGGCCTCGCAATTTGTCGTACGTAATCGACTCTTGAGCAAGTAGCCAGTTCTTGAGGGGCTCTATCCTTCTTACGATATCTTAACTGGGCTCCTTCGAGCTCCTTACGCTGAAGTAGGCCTGATAGCTGACGTGGACAGCCACGTGTTAGCTCAGGGTTGGCAGGCTAAGTAAAAGAAAAAATATTGGTGCTCCTCTAATTCTTTTTTATAGCATGAGAATATTGAGATTGGACTTGGGAAAAAAGAATTATAAAAGAGCTGAAAAGTCGTTTCCCTATATACTGTTAGAGTTTTGAAAACTTGAGTTATTTTTTAGGAGATTTGCATTATAATTTTTTTTTTATTTTTTAATATGTATGCAGAGAAATAAAATATTATGCCCTTCTTAATTTTTGAGCCTTGGGCAGTCGCCCTACCAGCCCTGCCCCAGGGCAGCTCTGGCTGTGACATTGAACTGGTCATATCGAGCCCAAAGTAAGAGCACCACGGTGATGCTTCATATAGGAGCAAAATTTTCAAATATAACCTTTTCTCTAAAATTAACACATGTAGCATTGTGTTCCCTCGACACTAAGCTTAAAGGCAGTCTAGGATTTCACAAATTGAGGTGATTACAACTTTAAAGCTTGTATGCTTCATGCTAAATGACATGGTTAATGGTAATCTATTCCAAAATGACATGCAACTTTGCTCTTAACAACCTCTATTATTGTTTCTTCCACTTTCTATATAATTTCTCCATCTTGCATAGTTGCAATTTACTTTCTTATGCTTCCAAATTCTTTTTTATTTTTAACATGAGGTCTTCCCATGTTTTCTCCATTTCAATCAATTTAACTTCAAAACTTATCTTCGATTGTGTGATTGACAAAATGTTGGCAGTTAATAAGGCTAATCTAGGGTTGCGTTTGGACATGGATGTGCTTGCTGAGAAGTGTGTGAAGCAGGAGGAGGAATTGAAGGCTTTGAAGAATGGGAAACTTGAGGGAGTAATTTGTGATGGGAGGGAGGATCGAAAGAAGGTGGTTTATGATGCTGCCTCACTAGGCTAGGTGGTGACCAGGCATTATGGGTGGGCTTTTTCACTCCTTTTTATTTTGAAAATTATCTTTGCTAATATTTGAATTGTGCGGAATGTTTCATTTAGTGAACTCTTGTGCCTTTTCAAGAAGTAAAGTATGATTTCTTGTAGTATTGTATTTTGATAAATGATAAAACAAATAAATAAAAGACTGCTTAGCGCCTAACTGCTTAGGCCTCAGTAAGGTCTGCAGGCTTTAGGCGTCCTATGACCTCCCTAGGTCCACCAAGTATCTTTAGATCATTGTAATACTATAGAGAAGTGAAGCCATTCATTTTGAATAATATGAAGGATTGAAGGTTCTATTTATTTATTTATCTATATATTTATTAATATTAATAATTACTCGTTTTTATTATTATAGTTGTTTCCTTCTACCGACTTATGGTAGGGGATTTTTGATGTCCTTTGAGAGTTCATTAAGTTGTGCCGTTGGTTTAGATTATTGTCGTGGGACTTTTCCCCCCTTGAGGCGTATGATCTTATTTCACTGAGACTCTGCTGGTTCCACAATTTGTTAATTGTGCGGCATGAACAGATCATGTGATCAGGAGTGGTAAATAAATACGGAAGCTCAGAGGCAAGCAAGAAGATTACAATCTCAAAAGCTTTCGGCTCCAGCTTGTTTATGGTTTCAACTTTCAAATATTTTTCTCAGCGAATTAAGGTATGTATTGTTAAGACGGATCATTATATCATTATTTGACTCTTCTAATAGGTTTTGGCTAATGCTAAATGCACTGTCCTAAAAGACATGTAGTGACTCAGTGTGATGACTCTTACAGACAATTTAATGCTTTACTGAATTTCTTTGGAGTGCTAGTCTGAAAATTCATTGCTTCCCAGTTTTGTTTATTGAGGGTAAGGCGAATGTTATCCACACTACGATTCCTTATGCGTGTGCAATTGGAGGTTGCATGTGGTCGTGCATAATGCAGTTTATTTGATTGGAAACTGTCACAGTCTTGTGTAATTGGATGGACATAATTTCCTTAATCACACTTGCAAAGCAACTTAACTAATGCAATTTTGGAACCGAAAAAGGTGACAGCTTCAACTTAGTTGAAAGTAGTACCTTTATATACCCTCTCAAGTTTTGGTGTACTTTTATATATGTGTGGTTATGGCTCCTGGTGCCCAAACTTTGGTGTACTTTCGTATACCCCTCTTCAAACAATCAAACTTTTAAATTTATTAGTATGTTTTATGTATTTGGAGAAAAAATTTGGCCCTCCTCAAGATTAATTTATGGTTTCGTCCTTATATATACTAGTATATCCGACAAGAGAACAATTTCCACCTCTTTTGATGAATTTCACAAGTTAAAATTGTGTTTTTTCTCTCTCTACTTTTTGGCAATTTGTTATATGCGACTTCGTGTTGAGCTAAATGGCCAATGGTCGCTGTCCTTTGTATCAGTAATTGATTTATAATCACTTCCCTTTAGGGGTTCTTGGTCCTTCTCTACCACTTGGATTTGCATAACTCCGTCAATTTTCTCGTATTAAGTGTGTTTATGCATTGGGGCTGCTGTGAAAAAAAAAATTCAGGTGCATGAAGTGTACCACAACTAGGAATGTGGAAATAAAGGAACGGGTAAACGAACAAACACCAGCTTCGGATAAATAAGAGGGTAAACTTTAATGATGAAATTCTATTTTTTTTTTCTCACAAACACCCCCGGTATAAGTTATGGGCATAGAATTTCTTTTTCTAAGGTGGTGCTATTTACATACAATCAAATACTTGGTTTTATTCAATGTTTGATTCTCTCGATGATAAGTGAATAAGTATATGTTACTCGCTCAATGACAAGCGAGTAATTGCATGTTACTCGCTCGATAACAAGCGAGTAAGGCATTGAAATTTTCACTCGCTTGTCATCAGGCGAGTAAGATGCACTTACTTGCTTATTATCGAGTGATGAACATACGCTTATTCACTTGTTATCTGACAAATAAAAAATGAAGTATTACAATATGTTTTTTTGAATCTAAATAACACCTACCTTTTCTAAGCCTATATTGTATATTTCCTTTAAGCCTAGTAGGAGGGCTTTTGTTACCCACGCTATTCTTTTTCAATTGTCCAAAAAAAGGAACTGGGAATCAGAGAAATGGCACGATTACTACTGCCCAATGTTTTAAATTCTGTGCACGCCTAATTCATAAAGAGCAAGAGAAACCATTTCGCCGGAGATCTCCACTAGTATTAAACTCTTTTCTCCTTTTTTCAAAGGCTGAATGAACCATCATTCTTTTTCTGTTAATCTTTCGGATATTAAAAATAAAAATCATGATGGGTTTGCATTCATTCAGAGTCCCGAAATCTTAGGTAGTGACTGCGAGTTGATGATATCATCGAGAAAGATCGAGGATAGGGAAGACCGCCCCTGGTATCGTATCATTGTGGAATGCAGAAAAATCATTTTGCAAGTTTCCATTCAACACACCCTTGGGAAGGCAACGCTTGTGCGATTTTTTTGGTGGGGATGATCAGGAGGCTGCTCTGTTGCCATTGGAGCACCAACGTACTAACCTGAACCGTTTGCTCATGAGCTCTAGCTTTTGCTAGGCTTTAGTTCTTTTCTTGATTATTGACTCCTCCTTTTTTTTTTTTTTTTTAAAAGAAAAAAAAAACAAGTTGAAATTTATGAAATGGTGGCACTGTGGGTTGATAAGGCCGGTGCTATGAGGTGGTCCTGCACTTAAAAGGGAATCATTGTGTTCGGTAACACTCTTATTTTCCATTGAAAATAATACTCGGAGGTTCATGTTTTCCATTTATAGGCTCCTTTTGATAAACGACTATTCGTATTTAATATAAAATAATATAATAAAAGTTTGATACAATAATACTTGATGAAATAATAATCTCGCTAAATTTATAAATTTTTCTGGTCCTATCTCAAGCTTAATAGTTAAATTAATATTTTTGCTAAATTTATAAGATAATATTTTTTTATAAGATCTCTTTAAGCTCATTGGTTAGATAAATTAATAATTTACGTTTTCAGACATACTATCACACCATGTCAAAATATGAGTATAATGTTATTTTTTTGTTGAAATTTATATTTGCTTGAATTTCATTCAAAACTTTCTATAACGCCTCTCTATCTTGTAAGAGTAAATTGTTTAGTGCCATTATTGCTTTGCTGGCTTATTTTCAAGAAATAAGGTCCATAGCAAAACTATAAAAAGTACTTAAATTTGGAAGACCAAAGGATAATATAATTGCTTAATTAACTTTCTAGGAAATAAAAATTTAAGAAAGATCAATATCACAATGTTGGAAATATAAATCTTTCAAATTATTTATCTAAGGTTTACTTAATCTAGTTTATAGGTTATAAAATTTAAGGAAGATCAAGAGAATAATATTGGAATAAAAAATATTTCGGTATATTAATAAATTATTAACTTATCGATGAATTAATAATCGATAACTAAAACCTCGTTTAATTAATAAAATTGGCCGGTCCCGACCTTATTAATTTATAGAGTTTTTATTGTAATTCAATAAGTAGTTAACATCCAAAGAATAATATAATAAATTAAATAAGTTTTTAGGAAATAAAAATTTAGGGAAGACCAATATCACAATATTGAAAACATAAATCTTTCAAATTATTTATCAAATGATAATATAATTTACATAATTAAATTTATAGGAAATAAAATTTAAGGAAAATCAAGATAACAATATTGAAAAAACAAATATTTCGGTGAATTAAAACCTCTTTTAATTAATAAAATTGACCGGTCTTAACCTTATTAATTTATAGAATTTTTATTCTTAGAGTTTCATGTTTTTTGTCTTTAATAACATTTTACTTAATTTTTCTTGGAATCAATTTCCATTCTACAACTTGGTTGAATTTTATTTTATTTTTCTTATTTTCCATTTAAACACTAGCACCCTAGTTCTGAGACTTTAGTGGTGTAGCCAATTGGCAGAGGAGAATTTCATTTTTCACGGGCCACCGTATTTTGAACCTCGTACATCTCTCATCAAACCCTAAGATTTATCCATTTGTATAACATAAAAAATAAATAAATAAAGGAAGTCTATCTTTGAAAGAGTATAGAAATAAAGAAAACTATTCAAAAGAAAGCCTCCCAAAATAATGTTTGAATCATAATTTTGGAAATAATAAACACAAATGATTACCATTTAATTAAATACTTTATTTGTTCATTTTTTTTACAAACTTATACATAATACGCTGCCACCAATTTTATTCTTCATTAAAACTTTTCATAAAATGAATTATTTTTCAATCCTTCTTCATCATTGCAAAAATAAGCATCAATTTTAAATTCTGCAAGAAGTTACGACTTCCAACACTTTTGCTGCAACTTGTTTAAGGTTTCAACTTTCAATTATCTTTCTCAGCACTGCAAGGTGCTTACTGTTCACCGTGGAGTATTATATCATTATTTGACCCAAAAGACTTGAGAAGTTAACTTTTATGTGGAACAAATACGGACAATGGAAAAAATTTTACACTAAAAGGATAATGAAGATTCTTTTTTATTGATAATATAATATGTGTCTTTTTTTTTATTATTGTAAAATAACATCCTAACCCTTAAAATAAACTAAAAAAAAATACTAATATGCATTAAAATATGGGCTGCAATATGAACCTTGCAGTCCATATTTTATTACAATATGAACTTTGCAAATCATATTTTACTACAATATAAACTTTGCAGTCCATATTTCTTGTGCAAAGTTCATATTACAGTCTATATTGTACTGCAATGTGAACTTTGCAGTCCATATTTCTAATGCAAAGTTCATATTGCAGTCCATATTTCACTGCAATATAAACTTTGCAATCCATATTTCACTGAATTTTTTGTGCAAATTTCATAAGAAGAATTTAGGTAATATATAACATGTTTTTATTAATTAAATGATAGCCTCTTACACTAATCACCAATTAAAAATATGCCTTCATTCAAAAAAATATTATTCATTGAATTTTTGGTAAAAGTCAATGTATAATAAGACCTTCTACCTAATTTCTAATAACAAATATTCTGCCCGTGATATTAAGAAAGATCAAGAGAACAAGGGAAACGATTTTGTGAAGGTCATTACAAAAGGGCAAAGGGGATATAATGATCAGCTGGATACCTTAACCTCTCACGAAAAATTACTATCAAACTTGGGGTTGATGTGAAGGAGGGCATCATATGTCCTGACAATGTATTCTTCAGGTATGTACGTTGAGCTTTAATTATGGTTCATGTATCATCTAAATAATTTTCTAGTATAAGTATTCGTCAAGTGATGTATTTATATATATATATATATATATGTATTACTGAATTTACCTGTTCAAATAAAGTTTTATGGATTGCAGAATTGGCTTTTTGAATATTTTTTATGATAACAATATGTGACTATTGAGTCTGGGAACTGCTGAACTGAAATAATCAATCTTACGTAGCAATATGATAGTTGTCATCTTATGAGCTTACTAAATTAAAAAAATGTTCTTGCTGCCAAGAGCTGCAAAGCTACTGAATTTTGCTAATTAGATGTCAATAGTTTAAAAAACTAAATGCAACCCTCAACATGAAATCCATAATTACGGAAGCTGCGACATTAAAATTGCAACATTGTGCACAAAGTAATTAAGAGCACAGTTCTGATGCTTCACATTGTTGGAGCCTTCTCTAGTATTACACAACTGAAACAGTTTGTTTCCTTGACATTAAGCTTAAAGGCGGTGTAAAGGGTAGGAGAAAGGGAAGTGTAGAATAAGAAGAACGATACATAATTAGAAAAGGGAAAGAACACTTCAAAGAGATGAAGTAGAAATTAGAGAGGAGAATATTATGGTTCATCTAGAGAATTGGATAATGTTGCTTATATAGTATGAAGCCAATTCTTCTTGAACGGAATTACAACAACCTCAGAAATAACCGATAGGGACAAAAGAGTTTGGGTGGGAAATAAATTGGGCCTTTTTTATTGTAAATTGTTCTTTGACTCAATCATTAATTCCTCGGAAATGCTCCTATTTCTAGAATTGATAGGGACAAAAGGGTTTGGGTGGGGGATTAATCGGGCCTCTTTTCTTGTAAATCATTCTTTGACTCGATCATTAATTCCTCGGACGATGAAACCTTTGTGCCTTATAAAGCTATTTGGAAAATCGGTATTCCACCAGAAGTGCAAGTTTTTGCTTGGCTGGCCTTTTGGAATAAGGTTAACACTTGTTACTTGCTCTAAGTTAGAAGGCATTACTTAGCATTACCTCCCTTGTGGTGTGTACTTTGCAAAGAGGAAGGGGAGTCAATTAACCATCTATTGCTCCATTGTAAGTTTGTGGGGGTATATGTGGAAGAAGATTTGGAGTGCTTTTGAAATTATATGGGCAATGTCGAGATCTTGGCATGATTTGTTGTGCAAATAACGGAGTTTTAAAAGAAATAAAAAGAAGGCCAAAGTCCCTAGGAGATCGGTTTGTATGGTAATGGCTTGGTGCCTTTGGCAAGAGGGGAATACGATAACTTTTGAGGATAAGTCATTAGAATCCCATGAAGCGTGAAGTAAAACTATTTCTATGGCTTCGTTATGGGTGAGCACGTCGAACTTATTTAGGCCTCTGTCTATTTCAGACATTGTTAACAATTGGGCGGCTGCTATCTCTTGAGAAGAAGGCCCAAATATTCATTGAGGGTACCCACAAGGAACAATACAAGTTATTTTGGAGATACTGTTTGGAGATCAAAAGGGCAATGTCACTTACCACAATTGTTCTTCATAAGGAGGAAGCAACTAATGAAAATTGATAACAAATATTTAAAAGATTGTACACTGCTGTCTTGGTCCACTGAAGAATAGTTTCTAGAAGGTTGTAGACACTTTATTAGAGTAGATGGATGTTTTTTTAAAGGACCTTACCCTAAGAAATTACTAAGTGCTGTGGAAATAGATGGTAATAATATAATATATCCATTTGCATATGCTGTAGTGGAGAAGGAGGCCAGAAGCACTTAGAAATGGTTCATGGAGTTGCTAAAAATAGACATTAGAATTGAGAATATGGACACTTACACTTTCATTTCAGATCAGCAAAAAAGTATGATTTTATTATACAAGTACTTATACACATTTCCTCACTTATACACACTTACACAATTATACATTTATACACACATACACAGTTACAAGTGTTTATACACATTCATACACATTTATACACATATACACAATTACAAGTACTTATACATATTTAAACTCTTATACACACTTATTTTCAATCATATGAAGGGCTTAATTCCAGTAATGAGGGATATGATGCCAAATTGTCATTATAGGTTTTGTGTGAGACATCACCACAACAACTTTAAGAAGAAAAACCCAAGTAAGGAGTTTAAGGATTTGTTTTGGAGTATTGCTAAAGCAAGCACATTGCCTTTTTTTAATTAATGCATGGAAGCATTGGAAAAGAAATATAAACATGCTCATGAATGGGTAATGAAATGAGAGTCGCCTAAACATTGGTCAAGGTCACATTTTCCCACCTATATCAATGTGATATATTGATCAATAACCATTGTGAAGTGTTTAATTCATTTATACTTGAAGCTAGAGACAAACCCATTATATCACTAATGAAAGGAATTAGAAACATGTTGATGTTGAGGATCAAGAAGAATAGAGATAAAATGATGAGAGAACTAGGTCCATTGTGCCAAAGAATACATGAAAGATTGGAGAAAATACAAAAAGAGTTTACTAACTATATAGTTGGGTGTGTTAGAGTGATATACTAAAAGTCATAAGTTTCTTATTGGTTAGGATATGTTATAAGCTTGGTTTTGCTATTTTAATGAGAATCTTTATGGGCAATGGTTGCATTATATTATTTATTTAAATATTGTGCATGTTTGTCTTTTATTCCATATAGTAGATGATTTGGTGTGTAGAATATAGCTTACACACAGAAGATCATATCATAAGTTCTTGTAGAATATAAGTTTAATGGTTCACAGTCTTTGATGTAACTGGACACCCATCGGTAGGATTGTAGCACAAGTTTTAGTAGTTTATCTTGACTACAGAAAACGGTATAGTTTTAACTCGTTGTACTAGTACACTTTGTGTGTATTGAATAGGACCAGTTTGGGTTAATTATTTTTATACTGACTATATAAAACAATTTAAAATCCCATGGTTATTATGATTACTTATGCTCTTAATCTTGAAATAATTAATAGACATATATATATATATATAGTGTTTGTTGTTTTGACTCATTAAGAGTGAGATTCATTTATGGATCAATAATCTTCGTTGAATTGGATGACAACACTATATGTATGATGAATATTAATTATTGACGGGATCCACGTCCCGGTATAGGGATTGATGATAGCCTCTTGAGAAGCTTATAAGTTTTGATCATGTCAAACCCTGCAGGTGGATTATGTTAATCCGACATGTCAAATAAGTTAAGTGGTAGGCTTAAGGATTAAGAAGACATTTAAATATAATTGTCAGTAATTTAATTTAAATGACGGTTATCTGTAATCTTAACGTGAGAGAGAATAATAAGTATTTAATAATAAGGAGCTCGAAATATAATTTTGAGATAAGGACGGGAGTGGAATTATAATTCTTTAGTGGTGTGAATTATAATTTATGGAAGGAACTAATTCATAGTGGAATTAGGATTCCAACTTTCCATAGGAAGCCCAAACACTTATTTTTCCTTAAGGTCCCTATCGTAACCTTATATATACGCCGGCCTTGTCTCTTCTCATAATAACAATAATTCTCATGAGTTAGGGTTTGTTTCATTAAGAGAGGAAAAAATCTTGGTGATACTGTAGCCCACACTCGGTGCAAGATTTGATGGCGGAAGGAATACGATAGAAGGTCTTTAGGTTTTCGGCACAACAGTCGTAAATCAATCGTAACTTTTGATCTCGCCGTTGGATCGGGCTGATTTTTGGATATGTCGTTCGGAACGCAAAGTTACTATTATATAGCAAAAAATCAGGACGATCAGAATTCGTTTCGATAGCGAAAACAATCGATTTTCGCAGCCCAACGAGAATTAAAAAATCTGACCAAATCGTAATATGATGCTTTCAAACCCTAGTCTCCTCATATGGATCCTCTACATGATCCACAAAGGTGAAATCACTTTATTCTTATAGGGTTTTATCAAAAGTTTTTTGTTCAATCTATATACAATATCAAACGATCCTGTATTTTATGTCTCCATCGATTGGTATCAGAGGGATTGGTTTTCTTTGATACTGCGTACGGATTGAACTAGCCATGTTGTTCAGTTAAATCGATTCATGCATGTTGTTGTTGGATAGAACGTAGAACTCGCTAACCCTTGTTTTATAGTGTTCTTGTCCTGCTATTATGGTCACGTAATTATGTTTTATGTGATTGGATCCCACGATATTTTTATTCGTGGTTAATTTTAATGTGCATGATGATTTGGATTTTATTCATGGTTGTAAATTAAATTTATATCAGATTTGTGAATCCTTAAAAGGAGGCATAAGATCTATGTAATTTATTTACAGTTTAGATATAATAGTTTATGTGTGAACTCCTTGAATAGAGGCATAGGACCTTTGTATCTAATATTGCAGTTTCTTTAACGAAGAACGTTGAAGAAGGCGTTTCCTGTAGACACCCCGATCCATGACCCCCGCAAGAACCCTAACGACCTTCGAGAACTACTGTTTTGGGTTCGGGACCCACCCGAGCACCCGAAACTACCCTAGAAGGGTTTGTCGGCCAACAAACATGTTTTTTAGAGAGATTGTCGCACGACATATCACATTGTCACGCGACAATCCCTGATATGTCGCGCGACAATCCCTGATATATCGCGCGACAAACCCCTCTGCACCCGACTAACCACTTTCTGACACATCACAGTGTCAGAACACATCACTTCAGCCGTTTGTCGCCCGACAAAGAGATATGTCGCGCGACAAACAAGGTACAGTGAATGGAGATGTCGCGCGACACTTCCCCTTTTGGGAGATATGTCGCGCGACATTCTCTCCCGAGCACTATAAATAGGCCAACACCCCCAAGGGTTTAAGCACGGCAGTTTGGATCTGAGAAATTGGGAGCCTTAGTCTGATTTTATTATCAAGCATTTTCTATTATTATCTTATTTCTGAAGAATTATCGAATCTATTCTCGACACTCGACGTGTCCCGTCTCTGGAATCGATTTATCGGAAATATCTGAAAAAAGAGAAGATTATTATCGCCGGAGACCCCTCTGCCGTATTATATTTTCTTTATTATTATTATTCTCGTCGGGAAGGTAAAGAAAGTCCCTTCTAGTATTTAAAATTAGATATATGTGTACTTGTTTTTACTTCTGTTGTTCTGTCCACGTTTTATTTGAATAAACTTGTTGTCAAGTTACAAATAGTCTACCGTTTTCAAAATAAAAGACCCTGATAAAACCATTTTCAAAACCAGAAGAGTAAGTACATTATCGTCCGGATAAATCCTGTTTTCAAACCCCGGACTGATAAAACTTATCTAGAATTAAAATCAACATATCCTGTCTTTCTCATAGACTGCGACGTGTCTGATAAAAACTCCCCTCAAAGAGTTCAAATTCCATATTGAATTAGTCCCGACATAAAGATTCGAACTTTTCCAAAATAATCACAACTCGAGAGAACCGTCATTATTTGAGGAAATAATACGGAATCCTCTTTCAAAATAAAAAGGTTTTTGTCATTTGTCATTTACATCTTTCAAATATAAAAACATCGGATCTCGGAACACAAAGGTTTTTATCCATTTTCCCGTTTTCCCAAATTAGGGTTTTTCATTTGGAAAGTAGTAGACTGTCGGTAAAAGCATCTAAGTTTTTCAACATAGAATAAACATATAAAAGACCACTAGAGACCGAAAGGGCGGAATGGGTGCTTAACACCTTCCCAAACCGTAATATAGTTTTCGAACCCTATAGAATCCCGGTTTCGCAGACAAATGTGTAAAGAAAGGCTTGTCTATAGCCTTTCCTCTTACACAACCCTTTTGTCCGTTTTCTCGTAAAACGTACTGGCGACTCTGAACGAACCCTCTTGTATCTAGAAATAGAAACATAGGGATACTTGATATGAATCAACAAAGAAAAACAACTCTTAGCAAATGGGACGACGGAACCAGTTTCCGACGTCTCAGACGCCCATACCAAACAGGGACGAGACCCGGGGGTCGTATTTGCGGATTCTCACATTTTCACCAAGGTTGATTCCCGACATAGTCAATAAAGTGGCTACATAAGTCATGACAAGTTTTCAACGAATTAGGGATGATGAAGCTTGAACCATAATAGCAGGGATTTAATTATTCTTATTATTGAATGGTTTAATGCTTTTTGTGATTGTATGTTGGTCATATGTGTTTAATTATTAAATTTCCTTATAATTTTGGACAACATGGATACATGACCATGCCTAGATCACCTTTTATTTTATATTTAGTTTTTGTCAAATTAAAAAAAAGGGTATATAAATATAAATTTTGCGTAATTGAAAAATATAAGTTTTTTTTTTAAAAAAAGTAGCAAGATAATTTTATTGCACATGTCTTTTATATTTCATACCCTTGTATTTTAGTTGAGTAGAATTTAATATAAAATTTTCTTAACCCTCAGAAAATAATATTTTAAATACTAAGTGGGTGAGGAATTTTTTTCACATAAAAATCCCACGGTCTCCATCATTGGTTTGTAGATGATGTAATTTATTCTTCGTGTGTGTTATAGTGCTCACCTCTATATCGGAAAGAATAGATTGCGGAATTATTGTACAAATTTCACTGACTGATAATTTTAAATAATGTGGTTTATTTTTCGTGTGGATTTTAGTGCTCACCTCCATATCGGATAAAATAAATTGCAGAATCATTGGACTAAATTAAATGATGGTATACGCTTAGATATAAATAATAGTATACTCTCCAACTGAGTCTCTACTATTATTTGTAGGACCAAAAAAGTCGGCTATTTAAATTTTACTTGACAATAAAGAATTGTCTAGATAGTATATTTTACTTGACAATAAAAGATTGTCTAGATAGTATGTATTGCTTGACGATAAATGATTGTCTAGATAGTAAAATTTAATAGGTTTACATCTGTCTAAGAAATAATGAATAATAGACGACCTCATTAACGGGACATATTGGTCAAAGTTTTAGGCTACTGGCGAACGCTTTTTGAAATGGTTGAGGGTATTATATTTAAAATATATGTTCAAAGTTATTATTGTCCATCATAATTTGTATGTGATTCTTAAGTTTTAAAATGGCAAACTTTTTCGATCCACTTTTAATCATTCTCAACTAAAATAAATTGATTGGGCCTAATTATATTGACTGAAAAAATGAACTTGAACATTGTGCTTATTATTAAAGAGTACAATTTTGTGTTCATTGAGTCTTGTTCAACAGAACCTGGTGACAACCGATGAGGAAACCCAGGCTTGCCGGATGTGAAAAAATGCTGATGAGATGGTGTGGTTTTACATTCTTGCATTTTTGTCAAATGTGCTACAACATTAGCATTAGTCTTCTGCCACCGATTACGACATAATGCTGAACCTCAAAGATATTTTTGGGGATCAGGATCATGCCGCAAGGCAGATTTCGATGAAAGGCCTCATAAACACGACTCTTGTTGAAGGAACCCAAGTTAAGGATCATGTTCTGAAGATGATCGATCTTCTGAATGAACTAAGAGATCTTTGGGGTTGAAATCAATGGGAAAACTCATGTCAATATCATTCTCCAGTCGCTGCCGGATTTATTTAAGGGATTCCGACAGAATTACAACATGAATAAGCTTTATTCACCGTTGGAACTTCTTAAAGAATTCTAAGCAGTTGAGAAACTCCTTGGTAAGTTGGATAGTACTCTAGTGGCTGAGAAAGCTTCAACTTCTATGTCCAAAAGCAAGAAAGAAAAAAGAAGAATGCATAAGCTGCAGTCCCACAAGGAGCAGTGCGTGCAGCAGTCGCTGAACCTCTAGGAGGAGTGAAAAAACATATGGGCCAATGTTTTCACTGTCAGTAAAAAGTGCATTTGAAGAAAAATTATCCCTGTTTATTTTAATGATAAATCAGTTATCATTAGAAAAAATAAATAGTTTGTTTATTCTGGTACATTAGTGATTGATCTTTAAATTATTAATCCTGACTTGTCAGTACTACAACCGAGTGAATTGAATAGCATTAATAGTTTACCAATTAAGAGAAATGAACCTTCAAAATGAACCAAATGTATTTTTGGCACTTACGCCTTGGTCATATTAATCTAAAAAGAATTCAAAAACTGGTCGAAAATGGACCATTAGGTTCATTGGAAGTGGAGACACTTCTAGTTTGTGAATCCTGTTTAGAAGGTAAAATGATTAAGAGATCATTTTCGGCAAAAGGCTATAGCGCTAAAGAATAGTTAAAACTGGTTCACTCTGATTTGTATGGTCACATGAATGTCCAGACTAGAGGAGGCTTTGACTATTTCATCACATTTGTAGATGATTATTTAAAGTATATATACATTTACTTAATGCAACGTAAGTCTGAAGTCTTTGAGAAATTCAAAGAATTCAAAGCAGAAACGGAGAAGCGTCTAGAAAAATGTATCAAATCACTATGATCAGATCGTGGTGGTGAATACCTCTTGGGAGAGTTTAAGGGATACTTATTAGAGAATGGGATTACATCTCAGTTGTCTGGACCGAGGATGCCACAGCATGATGGTGTAATAGAAAGAAGGAATAAGACTTTTATAAAAATGGTAAAATCTATGATGAGTTATACAGACCTACCTTATTCTTTTTGGGGGATATGCTTTAGAAATAGCTGCATATATTCTGAACTTGGTACTATCAAAGTCAGTACCTACTACACCCATAGAATTGCAGACTGGGAATAAGCCTAGTCTGCGGCATATTCGGGTATGGGGTAGTCCAGCACATGTGCTGAAAGGTAATGCGGATAAGTTGGAATCAAGAACGAAAATGTGTTTCTTTGTTGCATATCCAAAGAGGAACCAAGTGTGGTTTATTTAATAATCCTGAAGAATAGAATGTTATTATTATCAATGCCAGATTCTTAGAAGAGGATTATATCATAGACCATAAGCCCAGGAGTAGTGTTGTTGTAATGAAAATAAGAGGAGAAAAAAACAGGGCATAATTCGTCTATACCTTTAGTACAATAAGAAATACCACAGTAAATAGATATCGACATTTCATTACCTCGTCATGGTGGGAGGATTGCCGATGCTTGTGCACATCTTAAACAAATCACTAATACGTAGGTTCTTGAACCAACATAACGTGTGGATAGTGAGTTAGTATGTTCAATATTTACACAATGTACATAAACACAAGTAGTGCCTCGTCGTAGTGGGAGGGTTGTTCGTCAACCTGGTCGTTTTATGTTATTGGGAGAGTCTTATGACAAGGTCCTGATGAATAAAAAATGAACCATTTTTAACTACAATGAAGTACTTCAAGATAAAAATACAAAAAATGGCAAAGGGTTATGAAATCTGAAATGGAGTCCATGTACTCTAACAAAGTCTGAGATCTTGTAAAATCACCCGAAGGGATAATTAATAGAGGTCAAGCTTAAATCAAGGCTTGTTGCTAAAAGGTTACGAGATTTGGCAAGTCTATCGGATTCTCTTATCCATTGTCAAGACAGGTTTCCTTAATAGAGGTCTTGATAAAAGCATCTATATGATGCAACCAGAAGGATTCATAGCAAAGGGCCAAAAGCACATGTTGTGCAAGCTCAAGAAGCCCATTTATGGGCTTAAGCAAGTGTCTAGATCTTGGAACATCTGTTTTGACCATGCAATTAAATCTTTTTGGTTTTGATCAATGTTCGGATGAGTCTTATGTGTACAAAAGGCGGAGCTGAAGCGCGGTGGTATTCTAGGTATTGTATGTGGATAATATCTTACTTATTGGAAGCGATATGTGAATATTATCTTCAGTGAGGATATGGTTAATAAATCAGTTCGATATGAAGGGTTTAGGAAAAGCTAGTCACATCCTTGGTATTAAGCTTATGCGAGATTGAAAAAATAGGATGTTGAGTTTATCCAAAGTACTTACATCGATACAATTATTGCCAGAGTTAGTATACAAGATTCCAAGAAAGGGTTTTTCTCTTTTTAGGTATGGAATCACTCTATCCAAGATCAATGTCATAAGACACATGATGAGATAGAGAGGATGAAGGGAATTCCTTATGCTTCGGTAATGGAAAGTCTCATGTATGCTATATTGTGTACTAGACTAGACATTTGCTTTACCATTGGTATGGTTAGCAGATATCAGTCTAATCCAGGGAAAGAACACTGGACTGCGGTAAAACATATACTTAAGTACCTTAAAAGGACTTAAGATTTTATATTGGTTTACCAAGCAAACAGTCTAGTACCTGTTGGATACACAGATAAGGATTTTTAGTCAGAAGTTATAATTCTAGAAAGTCAGTTTTAGGTTATGTGTTTACTCTAAGAGGTGGAGTCATTGGTTGGAGGAGTATCAAGCAGTCAGGCATTGCTGACTCTACCATGAAAGCTGAATATGTGGCTGCTTTAGAAACAACTAAGGCAGCGGTTTGGCTCAGGAACTTTCATATGAATCTAGATATGGCACCTTCAGTGTTATAAGCTATTTCACTTTATTTTGATAATAGTGAAACGGTTGCAAACTCGAAAGAGCCGAGGATTCATAAGAAGGGAAAACAAATAGAATGTTCACGTTAAGGGAATGGGAGTGAGATGCATAGCTGCATGGCTTTAAGTCTAAGTGGGAGATTGTTAGAGTGATATACTAAAAGCCATAATTTTCTTATTGGTTAGGATATGTTATAAGTTTGGTTTTGCTATTTTAATGAGAATCTTTATGGGCAATGGTTGCATTATATTATTTATTTAAATATTGTGCATGTTTGTCTTTTATTCCATATAGTAGATGATTTGGTGTGTAGAATATAACTTACACACAGAAGATCATATCATAAGTTCTTGTAGAATATAAGTTTAATGGTTCACAGTCTTTGATGTAACTGGACACCCATCGGTAGGATTGTAGCACAAGTTTTAGTAGTTTATCTTGACTACAGAAAGCGGTATAGTTTTAACTCGTTGTACTAGTACACTTTGTGTGTATTGAATAGGACCAGTTTGGGTTAATTATTTTTATACTGACTATATAAAACAATTTAAAATCCCATGGTTATTATGATTACTTATGCTCTTAATCTTGAAATAATTAATAGACATATATATATATATATATCTAGTGTTTGTTGTTTTGACTCATTAAGAGTGAGATTCATTTATGGATCAATAATCTTTTTGAATTGGATGACAACACTATATGTATGATGAATATTAATTATTGACGGGATCCACGTCCCGGTATAAGGATTGATGATAGCCTCTTGAGAAGCTTATAAGTTTTGATCATGTCAAACCCTGCAGGTGGATTATGTTAATCCGACATGTCAAATAAGTTAAGTGGTAGGCTTAAGGATTAAAAAGACATTTAAATATAATTGTCAGTAATTTAATTTAAATGACGGTTATCTGTAATCTTAACGTGAGGGAGAATAATAAGTATTTAATAATAAGGAGCTCGAAATATAATTTTGAGATAAGGACGGGAGTGGAATTATAATTCTTTAGTGGTGTGAATTATAATTTATGGAAGGAACTAATTCATAGTGGAATTAGGATTCCAACTTTCCATAGGAAGCCCAAACACTTATTTTTCCTTAAGGTCCCTATCGTAACCTTATATATACGCCGGCCTTGTCTCTTCTCATAATAACAATAATTCTCATGAGTTAGGGTTTGTTTCATTAAGAGAGGAAAAAATCTTGGTGATACTGTAGCCCACACTCGGTGCAAGATTTGATGGCGGAAGGAATACGATAGAAGATCTTTAGGTTTTCGGCACAGCAGTCGTAAATCAATCGTAACTTTTGATCTCACTGTTGGATCGGGCTGATTTTTGGATATGTCGTTCGGAACGCAAAGTTACTATTATATAGCGAAAAATCAGGACGATCAGAATTCGTTTCGATAGCGAAAACAATCAATTTTCGCAGCCCAGCGAGAATTAAAAAATCTGACCAAATCACAATCTGATGCTTTCAAACCCTAGTCTCCTCATATGGATCCTCTACATGATCCATAAAAGTGAAATTCCTTTATTCTTATAGGATTTTAGCAAAAGTTTTTTGTTCAATCTATACGCAATATCAAACGATCCTGTATTTTATATCTCCATCAGGGTGGGGGTGGAGTGTATAAGTTCCAAATTAGTGGTGCAAATGTTTAATATAATGTTAACTTGATGGAGAGAACTTATGCGCGTAAGGTATGGCAGCTTAGTTGGATACCATGCCATTGTGTTGTTGCTGCCATATTAAATCAATGTGATGACCCTGCGAAGTTTGTTGATGCTTGGTTTTATAAGGATGGATATTTGAGAACCTATTCTAACCTCATCTCCCCAATAAATGGTTTTGACTTCTGGCATGAGTATAGTAAAACCCAATTAATAGAACCATTTGTAGAAACTTAACCATGTAAGCATAAAAAGAAAATAAGACCAGAAGTAGGTAAAAAAAATGAATGATGGTAAACTGGGGAAGAATAAAGCTTCCATGACTTGTAGCAAGTGTGGAAATGTGGGACACAATAAATGACTTGTAAAGGGCAATAGTAATTAATAGAGTAAATTAGTAAATTGATTTGCTTGGCTAGTCACGAGAGGACACGTGGCTTCCCACATCAGCAGCCAAGTCCACTATGGTGAAGAGAGCTCGAGAGCTCTGGATTGGTTGCCACTTGAGGGTCAGAGCTCCAGAGAGCATGCTTATTCGGCCTAAACATTGTTTTCGTATACCAAATTTTGGAAGTCGTACGCTAGAGCTCTTCCAGCAAGCTTTAGATGTCTCTAGCCAACCATTGTAACAGTGTAACAGAATAGGTTCAGACAATATGGACGACTGTTTCCAACTCTGCCAACACTGCAGAACCTCCCTCAGCTTCATTAAATGTACACCAACTGCATTTAATTTACCGAAATACCAGGAGAAGTAAGATCAAAGTTTGTGATGATGAATTATGGCTCAAGACCTGCTTTGAATGTTCTTCTGCACGTTTTCCCTTTTCAACATATATAAGGAAGCATTTACTTCCATCAACAACCAAGTTTTTAGCTACAAAACTACACAAAAGAAAGAAATACAGAGACGGAGAAGCCTAAAATATATTACAGAGCTCTAAGAACAGTGTATCCAAGCTCTAAGATACTTAAAATTCCTCCAACTGTAGTATTGTTAGATAAAATAATTAGAGAGACAACGTTTGTTTGTAATCTAAAGTCTTTTGTCATAATATAAAACTGCTACGAGCTCCTAACTCTATTCACAAGAGGATGATTAACCTCTATCTCCATAGAAGGGCTAACCTCTTCTATATATCTTTGTCTTGTTCTTTGTCATTTTAATTATTACCCAATCATTCAACTGTGTGGTCGGAAGGAAGTCTTTTGTTATAATACAAAGCAGTTACGAGCTCATAGTTCTATTCACAATAGGAGGAATAACCCCTATCTCCATAGAAAGGCGAACCTCCTCTATATATCTTTATCCGATTCTTTGTCATTTTAATTATTACCCAATCATTTGACTGTGTGATTGAAAATAGACCCATTCTAGATTTTCGCACTAACAGTAATCAAATGTAAGTGGAAGTTTTTCAAGAACAGCTAAAAGACCCAGGATGTGAAAATGCTTTCAATTAATTTCTTTAACTTGAAGTTTTATTGCCCTTAATTGTAATGCTTTGAATATTTCTTTTAATATAGGCCAAAGCAACGAATGGAGGTGCTGTGAATCAAGAAACTCAGGGTCTAAGTCAATCTACACCAACCTCTCCAGTTTAAGGATTAATTAGCTACAATGGAATTGTTTTTATTATTAGTATTAGTAGTATTAGTATTATTAGTATTAGTACTACTAGTATTATTACTACAAGGGTTAAATGGATTGGAACTGATTTTTGTGGATTCAAACTGGATTAATGTAGTTATTTTTTTTTGGGATTCAACACTGTTTCATGTATGTAATGCAAACAATTGAAATGGTGTTTGTGTAATCCTCTAAGTTAATAGTGTTTATGTAATCCTTAACTAGCTAGATTATATGGTCTTATGTAATCCTTAACTATTTTCTTATGGTGTTTATTTACTATTTCTTTATTATTTGGATGATTCTTCAATGTCATATTATGGAATATTATATAAAAACATTGAAATGCTTTATTGCATAGGAGATAGGTGTTTATAAAAAAAAAGGGGAAATGAATGCAATGTTACAAAAAAGGAAAAATGGTAGCTTAGCGTCAGGGAAATGGCCACCATTATTGGATTCTTCATTCCTTAAGGAAATGGCCACAAAATAAGGGAAATGTCACAAAGGTAAGTACTTTAAACTATTACATTGATAATATATTTCATTTCTTTATTCTCCTCATTCTCAGTTTGGCTCAATAAAACACCATATTATCAGGGCAATCCACAAGAACTTCCCTCTTCATGTCATTCCTCCTCCTCGACCTTCCATTCTTTCTTGCAAATTCGAGATCACCACATCTCATATAAAATATCTACATTCACCATTTTGCATTATGAAAATTTGAGGTTAACATACTGAAGAAAAAAAAACATATTTGAACACATTTTACTTACCACACTGTTTAGATTAGTAAAGAACTGTCTTCCTAGATTTTGAGAATTTTTAGATGTTCGTAAGATAGTTGTCATTCCATAATAGCAACATATATCTCCATTTCGGATTAATTCTTGGTGGATGTATTTTTTTAGACTTGTTATGTTTCGTTCAGTGTATATATATATACACACATATATATTCTTTTATGCACTATTTTTGGCACAATTTGTGGATTAAAGTTAAGGAAATATGAGAGAAGTCATAAAATGATGGTTTTGCACTTGTTTAGAGTAAATGTGCAAGGCAATGTGTTTTTTCCTGACTTTAATGTGAAAAATGAACGTAATGGTCAAATTAAAACGCGGCCTAAACTTTAAGCAGCAAATTGAGAAAAGAAAATTAGTGGCCAAATTAGAACTTAGGGAAAAGTTTAGTGGCCATTTTGGTTTTTTACTAAATATATTATATTTGAATGTTTAAGGACTATTATTTGGACGAAATTTGCCCTTATCTTTTTATTTTATAAAAACTTAAAGTTTTCAGATTCAAGTGGTGTGAAAGTTGTTTGTTTGGTCAAAAAATTAAGTGATTTACCACTTAAATTTAAAAATTTGCATCCAAAATTTTAAGTGGCAAGTTTACCACTTAAATTTGAATACTTAAAAACTCTTAATTACAAAATACTTATTTTACCATCATTAAAGTCCTAATCATGTGATCTAAATAAACTAATAAAGGCAAAATTATCGTATTAAAAAAAAATCAATTTCAAATGTGTTATATTCAAATAAATAACATTTTTTTTAAATATGATTTTCAAAGATAAACAAACAATATTTTTAATTTCAATTTTCAATTTTTAATTTTCAGTTTTAGGCGTAACACCACCTAAATTAAATTAAGTGATCGTTTATTGACTTTTAAAACTTCTGAACACGTTATTGAGATTTAAGAGGTCATCACTTTCTCGCTCTAACTAAATTTCTCTCTCCAGATGACTGCCGATGAAGAAAGTAGACCTCCTTGCGCTTTCCCGATAGAAGGGAGACATGGGTGTACCGCATTTCACACGCATTTGATGATTATATAGATAGGGAGAGATAGCAACTTGGGCACACTGTTATCAACATCTATCAACCACTTCTCTATTGATCATTATCAATCAGGTCAGATCCTCTTTTCCATATTCTCTCATATATCCTTATTGTTGTTAATCTCTCTGTCTATTTTTTTTACACTACTAGTAATAGGAGCTCAGATCTGAAGCCAAACCCCCAACATGGTTTATTAAAGATTAGCTAACTATAACTTACTTGTAACTAATTTTTAGCTGATTGGTTTAATTGTAAATTTGTAAAATGATTGTAAAATGCAATTAATTCTATGAGAAGTTGGAGAAAGAGACTTAAGAGATTTGAAGCTAAAATACTTGATGGTGATCTCTTTCTCCGAATTCAAGAAACTTTAAAACCAAATTTCATCCAAGACTTTTTAAGAAGAGAGTAGTGCTTTAGTTCTTGTTATTCTGCTTATATAATACATAAGTACTAAGTCGTAACTTGAGCCAAAGGCACTATCTACTTTTAAAAAAGCATCTTCAAATTTCAACCGAACAATTCTTTAATTATTCCTTATACATTTTCAAAATTCAAAAACCATCTAACCTTATTATATAGATTTGTATCCAACTTCATCTATATCTAGAAAACTTAAATAATCATGAATACCCCTCCCTCCTCTTTAAGAACTTGCTTTTTGTATAGATTAATCTTAAAAATTACTAATTAGTAGTGTTTTCAGTTAGTTTCTAACTCTCTCTTCTTCTTTTTTAATCAAAGGCATCCTTAGTATTTCATATTTTGTATTTTGATTATAATTTATTGGAAGTCTGCAAGGGGAGGTATAGTAGATTTCCTTGGCATTAAATTGGTCATTTGAAAGTTTAAGCTTTTGAGGCTTAAGTCTATTTTGGGAAGAGTCAAGTGATGGTGTCTATCAATACTACTGCAAAGAAACAATGAAAAAGGAAATCTTTTCGATATAAAAATATTCTCCATTGCTGGCACTTTTCCCCCATTATCCGCCTTTTGCATCATTTGCATCGGTTTGTTTATTGTTGCATCAATGTCAAATGAACCTTGATAACTATCATAGAAAAAGCAGTTCGAGATAGTTTGCTCCTTAATCTTCTTTCTCTCTTGCAGATTTTGTGCTGCAAATTGTGGGTGAGGAGTGAAAGAAAAAACATTCCGCAGTGACCCACTTTCCCAAAGAAGTACGAGAGGCACAAAGAGAGATGGCTGATGCTGTTGTCGAATTTCTCTTGGAGAATCTGAAGCAGCTGCTACTCTACAATGTCGACTTGATTTCTGGGGTAAAAGGTCAAGTTGAATCTCTTTACAAGGAACTTAGTTTGATGAAAGCCTTCCTAAGGGATTCCAGGGAGAAGCGGATTGAGTACGAAACTGTAAGAGAGTTGGTGGGACAAATTAGAGACGTGGCTTACGAGGCTGAAGACAAAATCGACACATTTGTGGTTAATGCGGCTCTGCAAAAGGCAAGAAGCACAATGAGTAGAATCGTTCATGTACTCGAATATCCAACAATGCTTCGTAGTATTGGAAAAGACATCGAAACCATCAAGTCAAGGGTGAAGGATATTTACGATAAAAAAATGTTCGGAATTGAAGTATTGCAAGTTGGGGGAGAAACTTCGACTAGAGCTTCGCCTCAAAAAAGAGCACCCATTGTGGAGGAAGATAACGTGGTGGGGTTTGATGGGGAAGCTAAAACAATAGTGGACCGTCTCACAAATGGGCCAGAGCAGCTAGAAGTGATCTCCATAGTCGGTATGGGTGGACTAGGAAAGACAACTCTAGCAAGAAAAGTTTACATGGACCCTGCTATTGAGTATCACTTCTACATGCGAGCTTGGGTCTACATATCTCAAGAATACAGTAGAAGAGAAGTGTTTCTTGGCATTTTGAGTAACCTTACACAGCTCACCGAGCAAATGTTTCGAATGAGCGACGATAGATTATGTGAAGAATTATGTGGGTACTTGAAGAAAGGTAGATATCTCATTGTCATCGACGATGTGTGGACAGCACAAGCTTGGAATGATCTTAATATGGCATTTCCAAAAACCGACTGTGGAAGTAGAATCTTGTTAACGAGTAGAATGACAGATGTGGCTGTGTACGCTAACCCGGATGGCGAACCTTATCATCTCGATTTTCTTAATGGTCCTGATAGCTGGGAGCTACTCTGTACTAAGGTTTTCCGGAAAGGAAGATGCCCAACAGAGCTCAAAGATCTCGGTGAAACAATCTCTAAAAAATGCGGTGGACTACCACTGGCAATTGTTGTAGTTGCTGGGCTTCTCTTGAAGAAAGATAAAACACGTGATTGGTGGAAGAAAGTTGCAGATAGTGTTAGTTCGTATGTTGCTAGAGACCCGGAAAAATGTATGGACGTATTGGCGCTAAGTTACCGGCATCTACCTGATCACTTGAAAGTATGCTTCATTTATTTTGGAGTTTTCCCTGAAGACTTTGAGATCCCGGTGTGGAGATTGATAAGATTATGGGTTGCCGAAGGATTTATACAGCACAAAGGCCAAGAATGTTTGGAAGATATAGCAGAGGAGTACTTGGAGGATCTTGTTGATAGAAACTTGATATTACTGGCAAAAAAGAGATCAAATGGTCGGCTTAAAACATGCCGTATTCATGACATGTTGCGTGATTTGTGCTTGAGAGAAGCTGCAGAAGAGAAATTTTTGCAGGAAATTAAAGGTCCACAAGATTCTTCCTATTTGACCCCTATTGTGAATTATCATCGTCGACTTTGTATCCACTCTCGCGTTTTGGATTACATACGTTCAAAGCCTTCTGATCCACACGTTCGTTCTTTCTTGAGCTTCTCCTCAGAAGAAAGAGACTTGCCTCGAGAGCACACATCATTTATCCACGGATCCTTTAAACTGCTTAGGGTCTTGGATGTAAGGTGCATTAATCTCTCCTTTTTTCCAAGTGATATAGTACAACTAGTTCATTTGAGGTATATAGCCCTTTTGGGAAATTTCAAGGTTCTTCCATCTTCAATCACCAACCTTTGGAACCTACAAACACTCATTGTCGAAACATCTTCGCGTAATCTTGACATTCGAGCTGACTTATGGAAAATGCTGCAATTTAGGCATTTACATACTAACGGGTCGAGTCTTTTGCACGGGCCTGCTGCTAAAGCACGAAAGGATAATGAAGATCCTTTTGTGAGGAGAAACATACAAACCATTTGTACGGTTTCCCCCGAGAGCTGTACAGAGAATATCCTAGCCAGAACACCTAATTTGAAGAAATTGGGAATTCGTGGGAAAGTTTGCACGCTTATCGAGAAAAAGGGTGGGTCCAGTATGTTTGATCATTTTGCAAAATTATACCACCTTGAAACAATGAAGCTGTTAAATGACACTTTTCCTCATCCTCCTTCTGAAGGAAAATGCCTTGGCCTTCCTGAGTTGTACAAATTCCCACCAAACCTGAAGAAGCTAACTTTATCAGATACTTTGTTGGATTGGAAACATATGTCTACTATCGGTATGTTACCGAATCTCGAAGTGCTCAAACTAAAGGACCATGCATTTAAGGGACATCACTGGAAGCCTTTGAATGGGGGTTTTTGTCTACTAAAAGTGTTGCAACTGGGGAGGTCGGATTTGGTGAAGTGGGAGGCTTCGGGTCATCACTTCCCTAGACTTCAAAGACTTGTTCTTAAACATTGTGTCAGTTTAGAGGCAATTCCTTTGGGTTTCGGGGACTTATCTGCACTTCAGATTGTGGAACTTTACCGGCCCAGCCCAGGGGCTGTCACTTCTGCAAGGTTTATTCGACAACAAAGGCAGCAACATCAGAGTGTTGGGGTTAACAATGTGTTGAAGCTCTCTATCTACCCTCCGGAATGAATGTTGATGATTAGGGGTGTAGTATTACAAGTGGGTAAACATTTATTGTATTTTTTTTTTATTTTGTCATCAAGTGTGCATATTTGTGTTTGTGTTACTAAATTTAGGGTGTAGTTTGATATTTATTCAGTGTTTCTGGTGATGATGCATATTAGCCTAGATGGTTAAAGGCGCCCACTAGGCCAAGAGATCCCCGGTTTGAGCCTCACCTGGGGTTAGGAAGAGACTTGGATCTTTTTTTAAAAAAAAAGAAAAAGAAAAGTTGTGTTTAAAGAACATGCTCAGGAAGCATTTGGTTGATGACTGCTGATTGTTGGATAAAAATACCTACTGTCACTTTTCTGTATGAGATTGTGGTATCCACTTACCAATGCTTAATTGCTGCTTGTTCTTTTCACTTTGCACAGGTGGATACTAAAACAATAAGGAGAACCTGTTGAGCAAGATGGTCTCTCTCTCAATTGAGTACAAGCGATACAATGTGTAGTTGGTGAGAGTGTGTTCATGGGTGACGCGTTTGTATTACTCAAGAGGGGTAACGTATTTGTATTATTTGTAAAGACGATGTATTTGTATTATTTGTAAAGACGATGTATTTGTATTACTTGTAACGACAATGTATTTGTACTTGTGAGGACATATTTGTGTTTCATGTCACTGTGACATGTTTGTATTACTTTCATTCCTGTATCTGTTAACAAACTACATATACACAACTTGAAAGCTAATGTATTGTGATTATTAAATTGCAAGTTTATAGACTGCTGAAGTTATTTAGCGATCTTGATAGTATTGTTTGGAAGGGACTAGCATGTATTCCAGTATAAATTCTTTATAAAGTGAACCAGGTCATCATGTTTTTTGTACTTTGAGTTTAATTTCTATCTATCTATCTATCAAGATCGCACAAATATAGGTTTGATAGGCATATCTCTTTCTTAGCGACCTGAATATATGGCAACAAACCAATCAACCCAGAATGGTTCCAAATTTGATTTTGATTTGGATTTTCTGTAGTACTTAAAGTTCCTAATGACTTGAACCATAAATATTGTTCTCTTTAGTTCAAACTCTGCCTTTACCCAGTTTAAGACAATGTGAGAAAAGAGTAAATGAAATATTACAATATGGTTCTTATAGAACTGTAACTACATTCTACATGTCAGTTTGAATTTATTGATACTATCTTGAGGTACTAATAACAATAACCCCTTCTTATTTATTGCAAGATCACATGCTCTCCTACATAACAAACCAAGAAGAGGAAGAAAAGAAACCAACAAAAGGATCAGATTTTCAAAATCAACTTTCAAACATAATTGGAGAGATTACAATAACCAATATTAAACCAATTATCCTTTCTTAAACACAACAAGAAGTGGCTCATCACTCAGCACAAGCCACCTCTTCCCATTCTCAACAATCACACCCACATTCCCACAAACAACCTTGCATGAACTACAGACACTTGGACAAAACACAATCATATACCCACTCTCACCCCCAGCCTTCTCTAACTTAAACCAATTGCTCACCGTATCCACCCCCGGCCGCCCCATCACACCGCCACTCGTCACATATCTACGCCCTGTAATCCCATCCACCCCACCAAGCCGCCATGCAGTAGATTGTACGCAAATAGTAGCCGCGCTAAACACAATATTCAGATCAGCTGACAGGCTTATGGCCTTGTCCGATTTGTTAGCCCACACGAGCCTAACTGGGAGACCATTTGAGGACTCAACGCTTTCTTGCGTGACATAGAAAGGGCAGGCCCTGTCTCGGGATGCGAGGGCGAGCCCTCCTCCAGACCCACTTTTGGCAGGGTATATGTAGTACTTTGTGTTGGGTTGAAGCTCATTTCCTTCCAAATCAAGCACAGTGATGTTGCTAGCTGACATTGAGAGAGAAGAGGAGAGAGATGCAAATAGAAGCGCTGATACAAGGTAGATGGGAGTCATGGTGTTTCCTAACAAGTAGAGAAGATAAGATGTATGGAGTATATATACAGGAGATATGATGCTATGTTTTAAATAAAGAGTAATGTTGAAGTTATCGGTTTCATTTACCGGTTATTCATCCTGGATGTATTGGTGGATTGTACATTCTCGAAATGTACAATTCATAAATGCTTCTTTTGTGATTATCCGGTGGATGAAGCTAGTCAAAACATCATTTGCCTTAAAAAATTGTTGTTTCGTATCCATTAAATATAAACACCATGTAATTTATATTGCCTATTTTAAGGTGTCGATGTCGAATTTATTTTTTGTTTATTCATGCTGTCCATTTCAAATATTGTACCGCGGCATTTTGCGATTGCTGACCTAAAGGGAGATCACGGGGTTGGAAAAAATGGTGTTGGCTTCTGCTTGTCTAAAAGCTTACAATTTATTTTATAACTGCAAATAGTTTGCGAGTGAGGTGGAGTGTATGATGATGGTCATAGCATCGAATTATCCCGTGTTTCCAGGTACACACATCAGCAGCACATGTGACACAATCAGACGAAATCATTAAAATGCTTTTTATATGTCCTTTTCAACATTTACGGTGGTTGATGCTTATAGAATAAACTTATAGGATATTCATAAATTTATTGGACATTTTTTTTTTTTTGACAAAAGGAAACAAAACATTATAATAAATCAATCGCCAACAATTCCGAAATGAAGGATGGGGGAACAGACTCCCAACATCCCAAGCCAGACATGGAACCAGCGGCTCTAGCAAGCGCATGAGCAACTTGGTTATCTATTTTCCAAATGCAAACTAATTGCACACAAAAAAATAAAACAGTGAGAGGTCCTTTCACAAAAAAGGCAAAACCTTTAGACCTGGTTATCAATATACTTGATTGATATGATATTCTGTAATATGTATACTTTACAAACAATGTAGTAATGATGTTAACCATTTAAAATTTAAAACTTCCACAAATCCACTTGCATTCATCATTTTTTCGGATTCTGTTTTGTGTCTACCTTTTGCATTGGAAGTATAAGCGGCTCCACGGGTATATGAGGGCAGAATTATGCCATTAAGGCATTAACTATTATGAGGGCTATCTTGCGGCATCAGCCTTGATGCGAACCAAGAAATCGAATCAAGAAATGCAGTGCGAGAACCCCATACTTGCCTCAAAAATTAAAATTCTAAGCAGGAACAAGTACAGCTCCAAAGTACCTAATAGGGAAAGCAGATTTTCTAACCAAGAACAGGATAAATGAATATCATCCAAACAGGATTGTTACATTAACAGCAGCAGATGTGTATCTAGAAAACAAAACAAAATTACATAACACTTGCCTAGAACTTTATAGCAAAAAGTTACCAGAAATAAAAACAGAGTTGAGAGTCACACAATCTTTTCAAGTAAATAAATGGGCCAGACAACATATGAGCCAGAACATTTCCCCAAATTATCAGCGGACCCCTGCTGTCCCAGATACACCGGCTCATTCTCATTTCCTGGATAGACACAAATAACACGTACTTTAGCTTCATGAGCCACCAGCGCATGATTGTGCACAGTTTTCCCAGAACCCATCTCTTCAATCTTTCCCATGGCAATATGCTTTACATTTTTTAGATCCCTTATATGGTGGTACCCTGTATCGGCTGCAGAGGAGGAACTTTGGTTCGCAGTTGTAAATGAAGAAGGGACTTGTTCTAGGGCATTTGGAGGAGGGGTTGCAAATGAAGAAGGGACTTGTGTGGGGATACTTCGACTTGGTCCCGCAAATGAAAAGGGCAATGGCTGAGGAGTTCGGTTTTGTAATAGATTGATGATGGTGTCCATCTTCTCAGAGAATGTTGACTCAACATTGGCCACCATCGACTTTTGCTGGTTCACCTCATTCTTTACATTTTCAAGCTCGGAGACAAAAGGACGAATAGCCTTCAACTTTGTTTTGGATATCCTGCCCATGCCACGAGTTCGGCCTCTTTTCTCCCTTCCAAGAACTTGGGTTAGGGCATCAGTTTCTAGATCAGCTTGACTATATTTGTCCTGGTGGCTTTTTATTTCAGCAATTCTTGCCTATAATATTCCATATGATTGGATCAATTAAATGTTCTCTTCATTAATTATACATCTACTGTACCATATTCAACAAGTTGGGTCAAACTCACCGCATCAGTAGCAACACTGGGGTGGAATTCTCCGGTGCGCCTCTTTTTGCGAGCATGCAGATAAAGATTGACACGGTTTGGCTCAAGACCCTCATCCTCTGTCCCTGCCGTCCTCTCCTACAAATTATAATTGGATTAGAAAAGAATAACAAGTATATACATATGTGTACTGAAGAATAGCTAATGAAACATCCCCATGTGTACATACCGCCCATTCTTCAGCAACTTGAGCATATGATTTTCTACCGAGTGTGTGGACATCTTTCTTTTTAGCCCTGTTTACCCTGCTTTGAGCCCTCTGATCAAGCTTTTGAGGTGTAGCCTCACGCTCAACGAAAATGTTCCAGTCAGACTCAGGAATCCCCTCTTTTAGTGGAACATTATCTTTCCACATCAAGATTTCCTCTCTAGTAGTCCCAAAATAATTTTTGCGGATATTCTTTTTCCATGTCTTCCATTGATCTTGTACTTGCGTCAATACATTCTCCCTGTGAAAAGCTGGAATATCAAACTCTTGCAAGAGGTTTTCCCAAATTTCATGTTTTTTCCCATTAGGAACTTTCCTCCAATCATCGTACACAACTCCCACGATGACTTTCACGATAGCTAAACCACGTATCAATAATCGGTTCTTGTTAGGACCTATAGGATTACCTTGCAAATCAAAGTTAATTACGAGCTTGTTTGTCTGCATGGGTGATTTTTCGGTACCAGAAACCAAAGATGGAGCACCATGTGGAGATCCACCCACTTCGGAACTTGAGGGAGTACCAGCATGAGGTCCATCAGATTCAGTATTTGTCATTACCTACATGAATGGAAAAATATAAACGAGGAGAAAATAGTTACATGATGAACATGTAACTAGTTTTTAACAGGCAAAAAATCCAAATGTGCAATATTAAAGTACTTAATCGAATTATTTTTTATTACTCAGTACCTTGCATGCAATAGAACAAAAGCGATTAGGAGAGTTTTGTATTTGTATCCTCCTTCCACAAGCTTCACATTCTACACAGCGGAGCTTTGATCTTAATGCCTTGGTGGTTTTGTATTGAGGCCGAGAATTCAGATGCACAGCCATTTCTCCCTTGACTTTACATGTCTGCGAGTACAAATCATTCTTGATTAAATAAAACAAAAATTTCAGAAGAAAGAAAAGAAAAACAAAGTAGATAATTAAAAGCATCAAAAGAACTTCTTAGTAAATCCTCCAAGTAACTGAGAACAAGATTAACAAGAAAGAAGTTTAAGCGACCAATTTGGGAAGTGGAGGAGAACTTAGAGAAGTTATAATCTCTACCCAGAAATCAATCTAATTTGTTTATCCTAATAAAAATACTAATTATTTAGCTCTCTGATTGAAATATATAAGCTTATTTGCAAATCATGTTCATAAATATTGTATTTCACAAATCATTTTATAAATTAAAGTGGGAGACCAAACAATAACGTTATAAAATGAGTTGGAACAAACATAGCATTTTGCACAACTTAATTGATGAAATGAAGAATAGAGAAACACATTAACAAGAAACTAACTTGAATTCCAGAGCAGTCAAAATAGATGTGAATGTCCCGAAGGCAAACAAGGTCTTGACCAAAATATTTAACAATTTGGAGGGATCTGTGTTGGAAATGGGTCATAGAAGCCCTGCAGCTCTTACAGCAGCAAAGTTTACAGTCAATGCAGAACACACACTTTTCATTTTTGCCGTGGTTCGTGTGATCATCACAAGAGCCAAAAAAATCGCTGTGCAGTAGAGTATCCAACCAGTCCGGGTTTCTCTTCTTAGGAGGTCGTGCAGAATTCATCTATGAAAAACCAATATCACTGTTGAATATGTGCTAGTAATAATCATCAAAGCAATAAATTGAAGAACAATGCTAAACATAATTTCTGTACAAATATTTATACGAACTGGGGTGGCACGAATTAGATAGAAGAAAAGATTGACACAACATTAAGGCTCCGTTTGATAGCAACATGGAAAATGAAAAGAAAAATAACTAATTTAGGTGAAAAGATGGAAAATAAGTTGAGGGATGTAGTGAGATTAACTCTAGCCTTTTGCTTTTTTCCATGACAAAATTTTCTTTGGGGGATGGTCGAGAAAATTTTTTCACACAATATTAAAGGAGGATGGAGGACATATATAGTCACAAAAATGAGTATGTGATGGAGAGGATCTCACCATATGCCTCAACTTATTTTCCATCTTCTCACCCAAATTAGTTGCTTTTATTTTTATTTTCCATGTTGCTATCAAACGGAACCTAAATGTATGTCTTTACAAACTCATTTAATTAGTGTCACATTTGCTTGTACAAAGTTAAGCCTGCCTAGCATTTTCTAATCTGTTTAGATTAAGGGAATAGGAAGGGATGGAAAGGAACAGGGGGTGATTAGAAGTCACTTATTTGGATAGTTTTGTAAGGAGGAATGGAAACGAAACGAAAGAAATAAAAAGTTTCTAATGAATAATTTTCCATATTTCTAATTTAACTCTAATTTATTAACAAATATATTAAAGAATAATGATATTAACACTCCACGAGAACTCCTCTACCGCTCCAAAATCATACTTTCTTCTCTATCCAAATAAAAGTTGTTTCTGTTCCTTTCTTTTGTATCATTAGCTATCCAAACAATAATAGAATTAAACACATTCCATTCCATTCTATTCCTTTCCCTCTTAATAAACCACTTCCTTTCCATTCCCTTCCCAAGTCTGAAATTTTGGAATTGGAACAAAATGAGTTTTGAACTAATTTTGCTTGCTCAAATCCCAATTCCAAAACTTTGGAAATCGAGTCGCCATACACGGCCAGACCTGAATTACTGGTAAGGAGAAGAATTCATACTAACCTTGTCGTGTTGCTACTGAGATTGAGATAGGTTAGGTCTGATTGATAAGGAGCAAAGTAAGAAGCGTAACAGAAAATCACTTTGAGAAATCCATACTTACATTAACCCTAGCCGTTTGATTGTGATGCTGCCCACTTCATCGAAACCCTAGAAGTTGATTTGAACTACACCTCCGCAGTTATTGTCAAAGACTTTTTTCCCGCCGATGCCCATATTTATATTTATAGTAGTTAACTTCGTCGGTCACGGGATTGTGGAAGCGCCGGTTTGTCACTCCAACTTCCTCGTAAATCCTTTCTTTGCCGTTCCCATGGGTTCTTTTTGCATTTGTCGGCTTTTCTTTTAACGAATTGGAGCCGGTCTTTTGTTTTCGAGTTTTTTGCACCAAAAAAAAAAAAAAAACCCCATTTAATTGGAAAAAAAAATTAATTAAATTTACTCACTTGATCAATTTACCGTGTATTTTTTTTTTTTTTTTGTGTGTGTGTCTGTTTCTAAATAAAATATTTCAGGGATACTCTGAATTCGAATCTCCGTATTGCAGCCAGGGCAGACTTAAATTACAAACATGAATTAATCTTTCATCTATTATAATGTGAAAATATTCGGGAAATTTCAATACATATGTGAAAGGATGAAAAATATTCTAAAAATTATAATAAAATTTAATTTTACATTTAGGTTCCATTTGATAACAATACGAAGAAAGAAAATAAAAACACTTAATTTAGATAAGAAGTTGAAAAATAAGTTAAAACATGTTATAATATACTATATATCTCATGCTTATTTTTATGAGTATTTACTTTTTATCTTCATTATTTTTTAGGAAATTTTTTTCTTTCCCTACTACTAAAGAAAATTTTCTTATGCTTCTTACAAAAATCAACTATTTTTAATTTTTTTTAGCTTGTTGTTATTAAACAGGTACCAAAAATTATCTTCAAGTCTATTCATTTTTTATATGAAAAGAAAAAAGCTTGTGTTAGATCTTGACTCACACAAGCAATGGCTCCATAATTCAATATCTGCACCCAAACCCTCCCCTTAAAACCAACTGAATCTATTCAATCAGGTGAGAGTATTTACAACTTCTATTTAACTCACTAATACCTCTCATCTCACAAACACTCCCCAAATATAATTTTTTGATCACTAACACCCCTTATTTACCTTAAGTAATTTATATAAGACCCATTTGATTTACCTTTAAATTATCAATTAACTCATTTAAAATTAACTAATTAACAATTATATTAACTATTAGTGTTTGATTTGTAAAAATTGTTTAATTTCTCAACCAACCTAAAATTACTCTATTCTAAATGAGCGATTCTCTCACTCTCACATCTTTACCTAGGCATCTCAAAACCATCACCACATCTCAAATCTCTCAGTCTCGTCTATCACTCTCCCATCTCTACCCAGGCATCTCAAATCCCTCACTCTCACTCTCGTCTCTCACTTTCCTATCTCTACCCAGGCATCAAGTTAGGGCTTATAAGTTTTACTGCTCTTCCTCTCCTCTCTCGCACACGTTCGGTAGCACACCACCACTGGTCCACGCCGCCGATCCTCCACCACCACTGGTTGTGCCTCTCAAGCCCTAACATAGTAACACGAGTAAGCCCTAAAACTTCAATGTATTGATTTTCTGTAGGTATTATACATGATTTGGAGGATTTTAAGTGTTTTTCTTGACTAGTTGTTGTGCCTGCGGATTATTGATTTTCTGTACTGTAGTTATTATACAGCTACTATTACTCTATATATATATATGTATGTATATCCATCCATGTACTAATATGCAATTTTTCTTTTCTTTGGGTCAGTTAGTTAAAATTGTTTATTGATTTTTGAGTAAATACCATGAATGGCCATTTAACTATTGTAAAAGTTTTAAAATGGTCACCGGACTATAATTCGTTTCATTTAACCCACTCAACTATTTAAGTAGTTCAATTTTGGCCACTCCGTTAAAATTTCCGTCAACCCACTAACGGATTCAAGGGCATTTTCGTCCAAACAGCAAAAAAAAAAGAAGAAAAAGAAAAACTGTTCATTCGTCTTCTCCAACTCCGGCCGGCGCCGGCGAACACTCCGCCTCCTCCTCTCTCCTCGCTTCCGGTTATTCCTCCTCCTCTTTTCTTCCTCCGTTTACGTATGTACACAAAAAGTGAGAATCGATTGAAAAATACCGTAGCTCTCAAGGCTTTGATCATCCTTGAGGATCCGTCCTTTGTAAATCAATCGCTGCTGTTCGGCCGGAATATCACAGTTCTGAGCGAGAACGGACTTGAACGATCCGACGGTAGATTCCAGGCGAATATGTACGGAGAACTTTGAGCCATTGGAGCATCGGACGTTGACTGTGACTGCCCCACCGGCGTTGTTCGATTCGGTACCGTATGTTGCAACAGTATCGGAGAGAGGAGGAAGAAAAGAGGAAGAGAGAGGAGGCGGAATAAGCGGAAGCGAGGAGAGAGAGGGAAGAAGAAGAGAAAGCGAGGAGAGAGGAGGAGGAGGAGTGTTCGCCGGCGCCGGCCGGAGTTGGAGAAGACGAATGAACAGTTTTTCTTTTTTTTTTTTCTTTTTTTTGCTGTTTGGACGAAAATGCCCTTGAATCCGTAAGTGGGTTGACGGAAATTTTAACGGAGTGGCCAAAATTGAACTACTTAAATAGTTGAGTGGGTTAAATGAAACGAATTATAGTCCGGTGACCATTTTAAAACTTTTACGATAGTTAAATGGCCATCCATGGTATTTACTCTTGATTTTTAATTAGAATTTTGGTTGTAATGAAAAACCTAACAATATATTTAACTAGATCATTAGGTATGTGTAGTCTCCATTAATTTGGATTCTCCATTAAATTTGATTTCAAAAATGAAAATTCGGGATACAGAGAAGTACATTTACAATGTCTAAGGTGGGTTTTGTGCAAATCAGTAAAGTGAAAACGGAAAATCCTACTACAGAGTTAAGTTCTTCCTATTTGAACTTATTTTGTACGCAAATTATATATTTTGACAAGGTTGTATATATGCATATCTATGTGTGCAACTATAGGTGTGTGCACATATCGTTTCGCTAATCTTATGAACCATGTGGTTCGCGCAATATCAGTAGTGATTAATGAGTAATGTTTTCTGATTTTCTCAGCCAACCATGTGCAAGAATAATATTACAAATTTTTTATAAAATTAAAGTATAAAGGCTCAAAATCTTTTAACTTAAAACGTTGACGTATCTAATGTGACATGTATGTATATTTGCCAATTGTGAAAAATGATCCTTTTTCACAATTTAGTGAATACTGAATATTTATGGTGTAATCATCTAAAACAAATTTCTTTTAAAACAATCCAATCTAGAAATAGGTACTGGGAAAGGGAGTAAAGGCTAACGACGCAATTGCTATCCATTAATTTAGAAATTAAGTTTTAGCATTCATTATTTTTTCTTCTTAAAAATTTTGCGCTCTCTTATTTTGGTTTTTGTTGTTCCAAATTCTTTAAAAACTATGTGTTTTACCTCAAACAAAATTAAGAAATTTTTGTCACCCAGTCATCAAATTGATGTAAATCAGTAAATTTTGAAAAATTTGCAATAATCTACTAAAAAGGAATAAGATAGCTAAATAGATTCTTTTCCATTTAATTTAATGCGTAAAGAAAATGATATACTTCAAGTGAGTTTACAACAATTTATCATATTTTGTATTTTTATATTTATATTTATTTTCATATTTTCAAAAATTACTTGAATTGACAAGGGTTTGTGATTGTTGATTTTACAGGAGCAGCAATAAACCATGGAATTGCATATGTGATAATTACTATTTATTTTTCTTAATCAACAAAGGAGTAATTTGGTAATTTAAGTGCAGACCAAGTAATCATCATCTCCCCTTGCTCTTAATATTATATAGCATTATCCATCGAACATATAATTTTAAGTGTTTCGTAGGAAATTTTCCACCCTGAATTTCTAAACAAGAATTTGCAAATCTCCACTAGTATAAGAGCTCGGTCTTCTATTCCAGGGACCTTTTTTAAAGTAGTTGGTCCAAAATATATATAGGAGCGCATTTCAAAATATGAAATGGACGATAGCCAATACTGATGGGAGAGTAAATTTAGTTGCCTATCTTCTAAGTTAGAACATCTAACCAGCAATAGAACCAAATAAGCTGCTATTGCCTTCAGGATACCTAATATGAGTGAAAAAATATCTAATAAATAAATAAAATAAGCCAGGTTACCTACACAAATGTGGATAGCCTTTCTCTATCAACTGTCCCTCAAAGGGATTTTAAAACTGCCCCTAGTTGGGTATAAATGGTCTTGAATATTCACTTGTTTTTATTCCGTGTTTGACTTGGCGAAAACAACGCGAGTTATTACACCCAAGTGTAGGTGGTCGGTCAAGTAATAAAAACTCGGTAAGTCCGATGTCGATCCACGAGGAGGAGGGTAATTCTTTGACTTAGGAAAATTTCTTTCAAGAGGAAGAGGAAAAAAATAAAGAAAAGATGAAATATGGAGGGAATGGAATGAGAATTAATAACTAAACTAACTAAAGACAATATAACTAAATAAAACATGCAAATTAAACTAAACCTAAAGGTAGCGAAACATTACTATGCCAAAGGAAACAAAACTAACATAACAAGAACATATAATAAAACTAAATAAACTAAATAATAAAATAGCATACTAAATTAATTAAATGAGTAAAAAAACTTTAATTAAAATTAAGAATAAAAAGCGTTAGGGGTATTCATAAGTTCCGGACAACACAACGGACAATTCGGTAGACTGGGAATCCTTTTCTAGTTAATTTTCTTTTAAAAATTAGCCTACTATTGACGAGCTAATTGATCTCATAAATTCATATTTTTCGCAATAATTCATGCGTGACATGAACTATACGTACCGATACAAATTATGGAATCATTTCGCATTACTTAATTTTACCAAAAACACTTGTTTATTAAAGTGAAGTAGTGCTTGACACTACAAAACCTTTTATTAAAAATGAGTTTAAAAATACTAACTAATTACCACAATTTAATTCAAATAAGTTAAAACATGATTAAAATCAAATTTGAACTAAAACGGGCAGTAGAAACACAAAATTGGCAATTTCAGTATCAAAAAGTAAGGATTAAAAATACTACCAAAAATAACGCACTTAAGTTTGAAATTTAAAAAGATACATAACCAATTAATTTAGAGAGTATAGACCGTCTCTAAGTCAACTAATTAGGGTTTAAAGCAAAAATAATGATTCAAACTAGTTTGGTTCTTTTGTCGGAAAGATTTTATTAAATTTATTATAAAAATATGTGATTAGCATACTAGGATAATAATTTAATAAAAATCAGATTTATAATGACCTATTAACCAATGAAAAATTAATTATAATTGAATTCGGGTCCGAAAAATTATCGCGTCGGCATACCCGTTCCTTACGGACCTCTAACTAACGAACTAGCCAAACATATCTAATAAATTCATACTCAATAAATTAATTAAATAAAACAGCCTACATAAATTCATAAATTGAAATCTAAATAAAATCATAAGCATGCACAATTTATACTAAGAATTAATAAAGCAGTAAATAAACTAAAAAACCTGGAATTGAAGTACGCGCGTAGACCAATAATTAAATTCTGAAATTAATCTTCAATAATGAACTCAAACCCTTCGTCTTTAACTCCAAATTGAGAAAAAGAGAACAAGGAAAGGGCACGGCTGGGGCTGCTGTTGCACGGCTGTGTCTGCTGCTTGATGAAGATGATTTATATATATAATAGATATTATAAACCTAATTTAATTAGGTGTGTAAATGGGCCATGAGCTATATATATAATAGATATTATAAACCTAATTTATTTAGGTGTGCCAATGGGCCATGAGCTTGGTCCAATTTGGAGCTTAAAAATTAATCAAAAATATATTGCCGCACATGGGACTTGAACCCGAGACCATAAGGAAGAAACTTCTCACTCACACCATCTGAGCTAGGCCCACTTTCAATTATTTCGTGCACCTTCAACTAATTTATTCATTCGCGCAGGAATTTATTACTCCGGCGCACTGTTCGTATTTCGGCCATAACTTTGCACTCCGAACTCCGATTGATGCAAGGTTTTTGCCCACGCGTAGCTAACTCAAAGCTCTACAAGTTTTCTCTAGATTTTTCTTCAAATTTTGCACGGATAAATACCAAAAATCTCTGGAATAGAGACGTTGTGGGCGGTGGATCTCTTTTTCATTCGAAAATTTCCCAAATTGATTCAAATGACTTTTGCTTCGCTTGGGATCATTTATCGGCTTCTCTTAGTCTCTTCCATCAACTCCCTTCATGATTGAGCTTGGAAATTACTTTCAGTTATCTTCTTGAACTTAATTTAGCTCCGAATTTGACCGGCAATGACTAACTTTAGGAGAATTTGCTTCTGAATTTGTTCTTGTTCATTTTTAACATGTAAAAAGGCTAAAATGCACTAGAAACAAATATATTATCCTAATTCATGATTAAAACTCAATTTTTAACATTTTAGGATAATTAAAATTAAATTCATGCATATTAAGCCACCTAAATACATATAAAAATGTAATATTTTGGCTTAATCAGTGTTTAGCCTACCATTTTGGATATAAATGGACACTGCCAATATTCTTGTTTCTTTATCTTTAAGTTAATATTTTTCATGATAAGAGTCGTCTTGGACCCCAGCTTAAAAGAAAATAAAAAAGCTAAAGTAAAGAAGTAAATAAAGGAAAAAGGAAAAGTAAAAGATAGGTATTGCTCTCGAATAATTCTATTGCACCACTTCAATGGTTTATTTATGAAATGTTATAAAGAATTAGTTGAATCTTGCTTCTTTTTTTCGCAATAAACTTGAGTAAGTGCCAACTCACCAATATTCATATATGTATATTTGCAGATATTCGGCATGCCTCCTCGTAAGAAACCATCGACGGCCTCAGAGAGGCAAAGAAAAATAAAGCAATACGTTCATAAGAAAAAAGGAAAGGCCGCACCGAGTCATGATCTTACACTCGGGGCTTCTCCAAGTCATGGTTCTACACCCAAGGGCACTCTAACTCAGGATGTTACACCCGTGGCCTCGTCATATACCCTGGGTTATTCACCAAGTCAAACCCAAACAAAGTGCCAAACTGAAGAGGTGGTTTCGGCAGCCCCTGTATACAATGCAGGCGAAGAATCTAGCAGCAGAACAGCCCCGTAAGAAGACGATGGAGGGCCAGTGGACAAAAGCGTCCTTACAATGTTCAATGATCATGTAGCCTATGCAATTTGGCATTGAACACTGGTAATTACCTGTTATTTACGTATGATATAGCCAAAATCATTGTTATTGTCAGTTCATTAGGTTTGAATAATTTAATTGCGAATGCAGGAGGAGAAAAATTATAAAAAATTGCACGCAATGTACCATTGGCTGAAGTTAAAGTCCTGGGATTTGTCGAAAGAGGTTGAGGGAGTACAACAAAGAGTGATGGATAGCAGTTTATTATCGTTGATTGAGCACAATTACCGCCGCATCAACTATGTTGCCGTCACGGCATTTGTTGAGAGATGGCAACCAAACACAAACACGTTCCACCTCCCATTCGGCGAGATGACGATCACGTTAAATGATGTGAGCTCCATACTTAGTGTTTCGGTGGTGGGATCATGTTTTAGTGGTCGTTGGGGAGGAAAGGAAATTGGGTACAAAAATGCTATAGAATTGACAAAAGAGGGATTGGGTGTTAGTGAGGCAGAGGTAATGAATAAGTGTGACAAGGCTTTTTCGCTAAGGCTAGGATGGATAAAGGAAATGTGCCAGGGGCGTGCTATAAGCACTTCAACCGAAGTGGAATTGGATCAATGTGCCCGGACCTATCTTCTCTACGTGCTAGGATGCGTAGCTTTTTCTGATAAGACAAAAACGAGAATTTCATGTTATTACTTAGGAGCTTTGAAAGACCTATTAAAGGTGGGGGAAATCGCATGGGGAATGGCAATCCTAGCGCACACATATCGACAATTAGGCCTTGCGTCAAGAGCCGGCGTGAAGACCATTAGCGGATGCTTAACACTCGTAGCGGCACATTTTTTTACCGAGTTTTAACTTTTACAGTGTTTAACTTATTCATCTTTTCTTACTTGTGTCAATTTTAATAATGAATACAGGCATGGATATTTGAGCATTTCGTCGATTGCACACGCTCGGTACCTAATAGGGATACAAAGAGAATTTGTCGAGGATGTGCTGGTGGAAGCCTCAATAATGCAGCGGTGATACTGACGGAGCGATTGTAGCCTTGAGGGAAAGGCTAGATGACTTGACTGAATTTGATGTAAGTTTTCACCCGAGTTTTTTTTTGTTTTAATCTATCTTTTTGTAACCACTAATTTACATGTATGTATCAGGTTTGTTGGGATCTGTATAACGGCCATAGAGATGCCCACCTATTCCATGAGGTTTCCTATTACTGTGGGTTGATCGAATCCTTCGATTTCGTGGAGGCTTATTATCCGGAGCAGGTCCTTACGCAGTTTGGGCGGGTACATACAATTCCCACGATGCCGATGGTTTCGCACTTGTTAAATGCTCGAGGAAAGTCAAGTCAGGCATACAAGGTGGCCCATAGTGTCAATGCCTGGACTCATGATAATTGGCATAATCATCTTCTGAACGACCAATTGCGTTCTCGACCGGTCAGGGTTCTTTGGGAATGTGATGGCAAATATATGGAGTGGTTCCTGAAGATCATGCATCCATGCGTACAACCCTTAGACCTAAGAAAAATGTCACGAAGGATACGTGGGCCACAACATGGAGCAAATGGTTTGGGCTGCAATATGTGTGCTAAAAAGCAAGCGAGGATTGTAGCTGCTTTGGCATTGCTAGAGGGAGTTATGTTTGGTGGACAAACACATGACTCTAGAGACTCTGTAAATGAAGCTTATGACATCTTAAAGGCTGCAAGCGTTGATAATGAAGAAGAAAATAAGAGGCCTAAAAGCAGAACAAATAGTAGGCATGATCCAGCGGCAACTGCACCAGCTCTAGCGGCGATTATACCAGCTCCGTTAAAAGCCAAACCCTCATCAAAGAAGAGGCCAAAGAAGTAGCCTTGTAGTTTAGTTGAAGACAATCTTTTAGACTTTTTGAACTCCTAAAACCTTAAGTTTATTTAGTTGTACTTTAAACTTGTTGATGAATAGTTATGTTAATTTAGACTTGTAGTTGTAGTATTGAACTTGCTAATACTAGTATGGTTACTTATTGTGTTTGATTTGTGTGTTTAATTGGTATTTTTATGTGTTTGTAAATGAAATCACTTCGGCTGAAGTGAGGAGACTAGCTTGGAAACCAACTGAAAAATTTTAAAGTTAAATTCTCCTGATGTGGAGAGAACATATGTTATTTACTCCTCTGAGGTGGGGAGAGTAAATGGAATAAATTCAGCTGAAATGGGGAGACTGGCTTGGAAACCCACTAGAAAATTTTAAAGTTAAACTCTCCTGATGTGGGGAGAACATATGATATTTACTCTCCTGATGTGGGGATAATAAATGGAATAAATTCGGTTGAAGTAGGAAAACTGGCCTGGAAACCCACTGGAAATTTTTAAAGTTAAACTCTCCTGATGTGGGGAGAGTAAATGGAATACATTCAGCTGAAGTGGGGAGACTGGCTTGGAAACCTACTAGAAAATCTTAAAGTTAAACTTTCTTCATGTGAGGAGAAAATATGCTATTTACTCTTCTAATGTTGAGAGAATAAATGGAATAAATTCGGCAAAAGTAGGGAGACTGGCCTGGAAACCCACAGAAAAATTTAAAAGTTAAACTCTCCAAATGTTGGATGGGTGGACATTTTCCACCAATGCTCCTAATGTATTATTGATTCATTCATTTATTAGCAATAACACAATGAATTAAATATAACAGGATATAACAATAATACAATAAATTAAATAACAAAAAAGATTATAAATTAGAGATTTATAATTATATTAAACCCACATCATTTACAAAAAACAATAAAAGTCAAAGCAATCATTAATCAATCAATTATGATTGGTGAGTCTTTTGTTGTAGGGCGAACTATACATCTGTAATTAGTTCCCTCACCAAAAATTACAATTACATTAAACCCCAACCTTTACAAAAAGAAATACCTATGCGACATGTACATATGCATCAACAAAAAAAGTCTAAACAATCATTAATCAGTTGACTATGATTGGCGAGTTTTTTGTTTTAGGAACAATCAAGTATTCTTCTCTATAAAATTGAAGTCTCTCGGCGAAAATTTCTTGCCAAGCAGTTGTCTCAGAAGTTCGAAGTATATTCTACATAGTAGCAACAGTGGGGAGCGGGGAATTATCCTTCAAGGTGACGCATACAAAGTGGTCATTGGAAACAAGTGTTACACAGATGACACAAATTTCACTTCCTTCCACCGGTGGCCCAGCCTGGGGAAAGAAAGTCAGATTTTACATGGGTGAGAAGAATACAACTACACAGTTGTAAGCCGACGTTGCGATGAAACCGGCATTAGGCATACACATCTAGTGGTCTGGATTGGCAGTGGGACTAAAATAATCAAGTCTGGCTTGATTGTCATTGCAAAACCAATCTCCCCACACTTTGTCACATATATCTTTATGTGTTTCAAGGTCAGCTAATAAGTTATATCTCACCATCTTCCAATCTTAATCATCATTTTGCCCTCCCATTTGTTTTGCAATGCACCGAAAGCCATAATGGCCGTCACCGGGTACATTAATTATATCTGAGATGAATGGATGCATAATGGTAGGGATGTAATGCAGAAAATTTGTGAATTCTCACTTTATCATTTTATCAAGCTCAAAAATCGTCTTCTTCTTTGCAACTTGTGAAGATTTATCTGCGATCAGTGAAAGTTCATTACCTAACTTCGCGTACTCAAAACCCGACGGATCCCGTCTAGTTGATGATTCATGCTTCTTGTCCTTTTGACTTAATTTTCTTATAGACGATCGACCTTTGGCAATAACAGGAGTTGGTTCTTTAAGTGACGCCTTGTATGGCATGGCAATATCCTTTATTTTTCGCAATATCGTTTTTTTCTCATTCTCCGTCGCTTGATTAAACAATTTTTTCAATAAAATCATCTCAGCCTTTTTGAAAAGATCATCTTCATCGGCAATTTTTGGTAAGATCGTGAGCTTTCGCCAATGTTCATCAATGGCCTCTAAGGGTATAGGTCTCCTCACGCGACCATATTGTAAAAGCTCGTGTGCACAAGGCAACCCGTAAACCGTACGAACAACATGATCACATAGAGATGGATCTAAACCGATTTTATATGATCTATCTTTGTCCGTCTTAATTACGTCTAAAGTTAACAACGAAACGTTCCCCCTAAGGTCTTTGAAAGCCTCACCATGGTGTTTTGTATTGACGAACATAAGACTCTTCTCAAAAAAGGCTTTCCATTTGAGTAAGTTGTAGTTGCAACATATTCGCCATAGCCGCAAAAACAGTTGAAAAAGATCATTGGCCAGACTCAAGATGTCTCTTTAACTTACCATGCGACCCTTCGACTCTATTCGTTGTTTTATTACCATGCACGGTGTCTTATCTCGTTAGTCTATGCTACTACGAATGCCTCTTTTTGAACATACCAATTCTTGGCTAAGTACTCCAAAGCCTTTGGGAACTCTTTTCAATCTTTATTAAAATCTTTCCATCGAGCAAAAAATTCTTCTTTTGTTGTTGCCATCATACAATTACTCCAATCACGAAGAAAAAGTGCCCAAACAGACCCACTTTTAAAAAGCTTCTTACAATGTTGTTCTACATTTTTTGAAATATAAAATGTACATAACATACGACGAGCGTCGGGAAAGACTTGACGGATGGTATTAATACATGCCAACTCTTTATCCATTAGAAAGACACTTGGGATATCATAAGCGTCAAACAACATCCTTAGCTTTAAAAGAGCCCAAACATAATTATCTTCTAACTCCTTGTGTAAAAAACAATGGGCAATCGAGAATGTCTTTCCGGTCGAACTAATTCCAACCATTGCAAACAAAGACATCTTATACTAGTTTGTTTTATACGTACAATCAAGAATAACCATGGAGGAAAAACGCTTCGCCAACAAAATACAATTAGGTTTTGCCCAAAACAAGTCTGATACCTCATCGATTAATTCTTCGCATCTATGCCAATACATATAATGTCTTTCTACGAGAATCTTCATTAATTGTTGAACGTCACTCCTCCCCTCCATCACATGCATTCTCATATTCAACTTAACATTGTAAATTGTTTTCATTGTGGATCAATTCTTTTTACTACGTTGTTTAAGCCCACAAAGAACATCTTTTGATTTCACCCCAGCAATGGTCATATCTGTAATAAATTGCTTTTCCTCTTTAGTTAACCTTCTCGTGTACGGATTTCCAATTAAGGTATTCGGTAAGTCATGATTATGAATTCCGCATGATACTCTTAACTTCCATTTATTCACATCGATATTCAAACCACGTAGTGCAAATAGGCAATTACACTTTTTCGTGGCACTATCTCTCTTCCTAAGTGCATTTTTTTCGGGCGGTTGACGCGAGGTTTCTCACCCCTTTCACAACCCAAAACTATATGTGGCTTCTTTGTACTAGTACCTTGGTCAGATTTCTAGGTTACCACTATAGTTTTAATCATTCTTCTTTTTTGTTGAGCCCAATCAACTAAACTTTCTCGAGAATCAAACACCTACAAAATATACGCAACAAATATTAATTGTTATTATGTTGATATTAAATGGTTACGAAATAGTAATGAAGTCTTATGTACTTACCTCATTCGTCATAAAAATGTGAGTCGCGTCAATTTCTTTTCCTTAATAATTAGGAGGCTCGTCATCATTACTAACATCTCCTTTGTTGGCATGCTTAAAAATTGCGTTTCCACCATCGGAATTAAGATCAATGGAATTTCTTTGAGAAATAGGCTCTATTAGTATAAGATCTTCTTCAACATCATTAAGCTTGTGGTTGAGATCAATTGGATAAAAAATTTCAACAATGTGTTCGATATCATGAAAATTCCAATCCGGTTTAGGAGTTTTTTTTTTGAATTGCCGTCAAATCAATATTTTCAAACGTTGATATCTCTCCCCAAATGCTCGATTTAAGTGAGAAATCCTATAATTATATACAATTATATATATTATTAGTTGTATATTCATTCACTTAGTTAAGAATGGCGAGTATGCAATTTTATCCAAACGGATTAATAAAGAATGATAACTAATTCGGTTTACAAGGAGAGAATAAATGACATTTTCTCGTCTCACATAGAGAGAATATTTTACCATTTCTCGGCTCACATGGGGAGGGTAAATAATTATTTACTCTCTCAACTCGGCTCCCATAAACTTTCACCACTACCGGTTCAATCTCAACCCATTTCCTGTTAAATGTTATCTCCTGATGATGACTCGTACCCATTTCCCCCTTCAGAAGATTTTGATAATCTTTCTGAACATACAAGCCATAAATGGAAGATTCCAGATCCAACCTCTATTGGTTCCGATGGAAAAATGAAGAAGGTTACAGCAGCTGAAGCAGCACTTAATTGGCAAGCTGAAAATGCAATTGCTCAGAACAAAGTTTTTTCTCAGATTGTGTAAACCACCAAGCGTTTAGATGCTAAAGTTTTGTCTTTTTCCAATATGGATGAAGCTATAGCTGATCTTAAAATGCGAATTAAAACTTTGAATGAGCAGATGCAGTACATGGCGACAACAGTTCATGATTTTGCCGCCACTGATAATTTTTTTGCTGAAAAAGAAAGAGAAAATAAAGCTTTGCAAGCTCAGTTATAGTCTATTGAACGCAGTGAATATGCAAAGTATGCTTCTTCTATTGAAAAGCCTTTACCTACTTCTTTATTCTATCCAAATGAGCATTCTCCTCCAGATACTTCCTTATTCTATCCATCTAGCACTACCCATTCTCTCTTTACCCCATCCCTCAGTGTCAGAGATTCAATGACTAGTTTCATGAACCCGTCTAGTATCAATCTATGGGATGAACCACCGAAAAGAATATTACCACCATGGTCATCTTATCCCCCAAAATACTTTATCTACCTATAGAAATCCAGAATATTGTCCTCACTCATACTTTCAAGCTACGTGATAAAGACCTTGTTATCAAATTTCTCGAAATCCTTCTTAAAAAGCATGGTCTAATTTTTTGAGGACTCCGCCTTCACCCCAAATATCCCTTTTGTTCTATCTTTCATATTCATCACCCAAATCGAGTCCCAGTTCTCGCCCTTGTTTTCCTATAGTATCTCACTAGAGCCTACACTGTTGGCTTTATTTTCAATGCCCCAGTTCTTTTGTAGTACATTCGTGTTACAGCATCAGATCCAGAAATTCAAGCGATTTATTCAAAATTATATAGTACTCATGGTACTTATAATTTTATTACATTTCTTAAATGGTTTAAATCCCTTGATCAATGGAAAGCTGAGTTACAGACCCATCATCATACCTACTGTTTAATCCACTTTCATGATCCGTTAAGAACGTCAGATCCAGAAGGTCAGAATGCCCAGATTTTTGAATGGTTCCCCACTAATCTCTCCAAAACAATTAAGGAGCCCTACAACATTAATTATATCATTTTTCTTCAGAATATGTGTGCATTAAATCATGTTAATTTTGATGAAGTCCCTGACTATGTCAAATTTAATAATGATCCTTGGCATAATTCGGACATGAATGATCTCACTTGTGCCCCTCTGTTCGAGTGTCTTTACATCTATGCCCAGAATCATCAATGGGATTATGGAGAAAGAAGTTCAGATTCTGAAGCCTTTGTTGGAATGAGCTTAGAAGATGAAGAAGCTGAAAATTCGCCAGATTTTGTAGCAGAACTTGATGAACTTGCTTATAACAGTGATGGAAGTTTTGAAGAAGAACCATTTTATCCCTCGCCTTCTCCAGATCACCATTACGATTTTGATACTGATGGAAATGAAACTGATTGAGGCTACCTCGATGCAATATGAGTGACTTATCTATTATGATAATCATCTTGTTAATTTTAGGTTCTTTAGGCATTTGTGTTATACTCTTTTGCTTTATATATTGTGTAACAGTTTCTCATATAATCTGTTGTTGGGATCCAGAAACTCGTTGTTGTTATCTTCCCTGTTGTTAGTTATTTTCCTTTCGATATTGCGTAGCCCCATAACTACGGATATCTTCCCCCTTTTAATTGGTATCAGAGGTTAACTTCGATACCTCATGAGTAGTTTTCTACAAGTAAGCTTAAGGTTTTAAAGTTGCAATTTATAAGTTATTCTTTCTTTATAAAATAATAAGATGTTACTTTGTTTTAAACAGCAAATGATATTCAGTGATAGTTATACTTTGATTAGTATGAAGAATCTGAAGAATGTTTAGTATGCTCTACGTCTGCCACTAAACATATTTTTTGGTTTTAGTATGCTCTGTGACTGCCATTTTTATGGATCTCTCACATTAGAACACTCAAAAAATTTGTGTGGATCTCTCGTATCAGAACACGTTTGTTCTAATCTTCAAAACACTAGTATAATTCTTTTATACCACTAAAGATATAATCTCATACAAGGACAGGTGTTTGAGCGCAAGGCTTTTGAGGCAAAGGTGCTGTGTTTATGCCTGATAATTGCTCGCTGTTTGTGGTCAAGTATGTGATTATAAGATTAGTTGAGTATGAAAGGTTGTCAAAGATCTATATCCATGATCTATGATTATTATCATTTGTTGAAAACAAACATAGTAATCTTTTTATTATTTTGTAGTGAAAGCATCTCTTATCCTTTGTATACTTTATTTCCATAAGCTGCCTATATTTTTAAATATGTTTTCAAAATCAAAATCTATGTCAGCATTTTCTTCCAAGTCTTTAACTCCGTCAGAGTCTTTTAGGTCTAGTAGTCAGCGTCATCATAGTAGTAAAATTGAGTCTTTGATTGAAATCACTCATCTTCCTGTTGAAGATCAAATTCCCCAAACCAATCTCCCAATCACAAACCCTTACCATGTTTTAAAAAAACCGTCATCCCCTTCTTTCACTAGAAGAATTATACAGTTAGTCTCTTCTGAGTAGTCAAAACTTTTAGTAAAAGAATTTGTCCACTGTACAAAGTTTGATTCTCTTATTGTCAAGTGTGGTCATGAAGAACAGTTCTTTAATGTTTCGTTCTCTCGTGATATCCCTCGTATGGCCTTAGCACAAGGTTATACCCATATGCACTTTGGAGCAATTTGATTTGCGGTCACTTTCCATGGCAAAAAAGGTTTATCAGCAGTTGTTCTTCTTGCCCTTGTTGATTCCAGAATCATTGATTATCAACAAACAATTCTTGGCAATGTTCAAGCAACGTTAAATGCAGGCACAATATTTTTTACGCTCTATCCTAATTTTAACATCCCCTATGTGACAAGTATGTGTGTGATGCTCTCAAGCTCCAAGTTCAGATTACAGGAGTCTCTATGGTTCCTGGTACTTCTGCAGCAACAATTCATCAGCAGATGGTCTACCGAGTACAAAATCATTCTTATGATTCATGTATTCCTAGTTCCTCTACCTCTAAAGCTTTGATGCTTACAATTGATTCGAATGCCGCCCATACTGCTACTTATGTTCCAAGACAGCTTACTCGTTCTGAATTGGTCAAGTTATTACCTGAAGTCTGGGTTACCTCTTATAAAGCACTCCATGAGCAGTCCAATAATGTTTTATTGCAACAGATGGATCCCGAGTATATTCGTCGTCCTAGTAAACAAATTGAGATGTGTTTCAATAATCGAAATATCCCAGTTTCTCCTGAGTGAAATCCCATTCAAACGGAGCTTAATCTGATGCAAGAAATTGTTAAGCTACCAACTGATCCAGTTTTGAAGATTGAGCCTATGGCTATTCTTTATTTTGATATGCAAGGAACGCTAGTTTATGAAGCCAAAGACAGTAAAGGTCATATCTGGTATGATGTTTGTTATTGTGATGCGTGTGAAGAGCTGGCTTATGAAGTAGAACTTGATAAACTTATTTATACCAGTGATAGAAGTTTTAAAGAATAACCATTTTATCCCTCGCCTTCTTCAGATCACCATTATGATTTTGATACTGATGAAAATGAAACTGATTGAGGCTACCTCGATCATCCACTCACTGTCGGCAGCTGAGTCGACACCCTCAACTCGTATCTTTTTTTACAAAAGTTTGATGTGTGACTAAAGATGCATTATTTTTATGCTTTTACTTTATGTCGTTATAAGTTTTAGCTTTATGTCACTGTTTATTTTCTTTTGTAAGGAATCTTTGCTTTGTACTTTATTCCATTTCAGTGCTTGGACAGCTGTCCACTTTGTTGCTCTGCCCTTCCCCTATAAAAGGAGCGAGCTTATGTAGTATTGATCAGAAGGGAGTTTTGCTTTGAGTGTTTGGAGTTTGTGTTTTAAAATTGTCTCTCCATGAGAGTCAAGTTTGTTTCCTCTTTGTATAATATTATCGATGCAATATGAGTGACTTATCTATTATGATAATCATCTTGTCAATTTTAGGTTCTTTAGGCGTTTGTGTTATACTCTTTTGTTATATATATTGTGTAACAGTTTTTCATATAATATGTTGTTGGGAATCCAGAAACTCGTTGTTGTTATCTTCCCTATTGTTAGTTATTTTCCTTTCGATATTGCGTAGTCCCATAACTACGTATATCTTCCCCCTTTAATTGGTATAAGAGGTTAACTTCAATGTCTCATAACAATAGCCTATTCTGACTCCTAACCTGAATCAGACACCGCTAGGTCATATGTCACTGATGATGATTCTACTGAAGAACCAGAAATCTCTTCTCTCCAGCAACTCACACTCTCGAATGATGACTACATGGCTATCAATTCTCCACTTGCCCGTGTAAAGATTTTCACTGAATTCTATGCAAAACCTATCTCTGTCATTGCTCTCTTTGACACAGGTGCAACTAAGACTATGATGAATCCTGATTTACTTCCAGATTCCTTTTGGAAGCCATGTCAACTTGCATTCAGAGTAGCAAATGGTAAAGTCTTATATGTTGATAAGATTAGCAAGACAATTCAAATTCAAATATTCCCTGAAGTGAAAGTACGTCACCAAGTTTATGGAACTCATTCTCCTCAGAAAGATTTGTTGATTGGATTCGATATTATCAAAAAACTCCCTCCAGTTCATTTTGATGATATTGGACTTTGGTGTAAGAAACAGTTTCTTCCTTGGCATGATCCATCAGTTTATTCCCTCTTTTATCAATCAACTCCTGAGTTTCCTCTACCTCCTGGGATTACACCGGATTCTCTTAATCAAAGTCTTATTACCATGTCATGTGCCAAATCCCACATCGATTTCCTCAAGAAATGTCAGAACCCGTTACGGCAAAATAGCAAATTCTTTGTTATGCTTCATTTTAAGCTTAATGAAGATGTGAATCCCACACGTGCCTCACACTCTGGTATGAATCCATAACATCAAGCTCTTGCCCTCCAAGAACTCACTTCACTGAAGCAGTAGAAGTTGATTAAAGATACTACATATCCTTGGGCATGTGAAGCATTTTATGTCAATAAGCTATCTGAACAAGTCAGATGAAAAATGAGACTTGTAATTAATTACAAACCTCTCAACCACTTCCTCGCCAGTGATAAATTTCCACTTCCACAAAAGCATACCCTCTTTAGCCATCTTTCCAATGCTAATGTTTTCAACAAATGATAATAATCGTAGATCATGGATATAGATCTTCGACAACCTTTCATACTCAACTAATCTTATAATCACTATGCAATATGACAAGATAATTATCATAATAGATAAGTCACTCATATTGCATCGATAATATTATACAAGGAGGAAACAAACTTAAATTTCTTCTTGCTTTTAAATTTTTTCTTTGATTTTTTCTGTTTCCAGGGCTTTGCAAAAGTATCTGTGGAAGAATGAGAAGATGAACGACGACTTTTCTTCTTTTTGGAGTATTTCCTGTGCTGGGAACAATCACATGCAGAATCTTTATTCTTGCATTTGATTTTCTAATGATCTTTATTGCATGCAGAGGAGAGCATCTTGCTGGTTTTCTCCATATCTTCAAAGAGTTTTTTTTATTACAAATTCTTTCAACAGAATCAGTGAGGTGTTCATAAATCTTACCAAGAGAAAGATCTTTGAGAACTAATTTTTGGATTTTGAACAATTTCTCTGCTTCTGTAACTAGGGCATCGGAAAAAGATTGGAAGAAAACTTGCTTAAGATTCTCATCATCTAGACCACCAATAATATAAAATCTTTGAGACATGCGGTCATAGTGGCGTTCTAGATCAACTTCTTTAAGGGAACAACATTTTTTTCCCATAAATTCTGCACGAGCAATATCAGCATGTTTGGACGGAGTTCCAACAAACTCATTGTAAATAGTGCCAAGGAAAATATCAATAGATGCAACTTGCTGTAGTTGTAACTGTCGATATGGTCCTAAGGCTTCATACAAATCATACAAGCGTCCAATCAGTCTTGCAAGAAACCGCTTAAACACGGATCTGAGATCATAAGATTCATTATCAGCAACCATCCATGCTTTGAACTAGAAAAATCTTTCATGCCAAAACTTAGGCTTGATATCATCAAGAGTAAAACGGACATGGTTATCATGGGCATGGTTAGAAGGAGGTACAATTGGTGTGGCTGTAGGAATTAGAGTTGGTTCTGGGGGATTTTCAACCATGGGTTCTGTAAAGCTTTCACGGGGAGGTTGAGGATTGGAAGTCTGAGTAGAATAGAGCTCTTTAAAAGAGGAGAATAGGTCATTAGAGTGGGTTTTTTTCTGGAATTCTGTTAGGGAGGGCTAAGGTCCTGAGAAAATAGTCTATTTGGTTGACTGGCTTATTTTCATGGATTTCCATATGGAACAAATCCATTGGCTTGGTTGAGGCACCTTGGATTATATCTATAGCATCAATGGGTTGAGAATAAGCATCAGGCTAGGTAGAAGGTAAGGTTTTTGAGGATTGAGGAAGAACTGGTTCTGAGGAACCGGTTGGTTCTTTTATTACTAAGCCTCTGGCTTCTCTTGCTGTGGGGGGAGGTGGAATTACTTTAACTGAGCCACGGGGACCAATATGTGGAAGTGAAGGACCACGGAGTCTGGGATAATTTGATCTCTGGGGACGATATGGTGGTTTAGCTAGTTGGGATTTTGGGGGAGAAGAGGACCATTGTGGTAATCTTTTTTTCGGTGGTTCATCCCATAGATTGATACTAGACGAGTTCATGAAACCAGTCATTAAATCTCTGACACTGAGGGATGGGGTAAAAAGAGAAGGGGTAGTGCTAGATGGATAGAATAAGGAAGTATCTGGAGGAGAAGGCTCATCTGGATAGAATAAAGAAGTAGGTAAAGGCTTTTCAATAGAAGAACCATACTTTGCATATTCACTGCGTTCAATAGACTATAACTGAGCTCGCAAAGCTTTATTTTCTCTTTCTTTTTCAGCAAAAAAATTAGCAGTGGCGGCAAAATCATGAACTGTTGTCGCCATGTAGTGCATCTACTCATTCAAAGTTTTAATTCGCATTTTAAGATCAGCTATAGCTTTATCCATATTGGAAAAAGATGAAACTAGCGTCTAAACGCTTGGTGGTTTGCACAATCTGAGAAAGAACTTTGTTCTGAGTAATTGCATTTTCAGCTTGCCAATTAAGTGCTGCTCCAGCTGCTGTAATCTTCTTCATTTTTCCATCGGAACCAATAGAGGTTGGATCTAGAATCTTCCATCTATGGCTTGTATTTTCAGAAAGATTATCAAAATCTTCTGAAGGAGGAAATGGGTACGAGTCATCATCAGGTGATAACATGTAACAGGAAATGGGTTGAGATTGAACCAGTGGTGGTGAAAGTTTATGGGTAGTGGGGTACTGTTTATAAGGACGGTTTAAAGCTTTTAGGGCTTTTTTAGCATACGGGGTAAGACGCTGAGGTGGAGGTTTAGGTTTTTCTGGTTAAGATGGTGGTGGAGGTGGCTGACAGGACGGAATTTCTGGTTGTGGAACGGGTAAAGGAGTATCACCATAAGTGACAAAATAGTCAAACTTTCCGGTGGGTTCTCCAAGAAGACCTACGATTTTATCACTTGCATCAAACCGTTGTTGGAGAAGTTCTTGAGAAGAAAGAGGTTTGCCAGACCTTTTCTTTTTGTAATGCTTCAGTTCCTGTGGATTAAGATCTGCTTCATAAGCCAGCTCTTCACACGCATCACAATAACAAACATCATACCATATATGACCTTTACTGTCTTTGGCTTCATAAACTGGCGTTCCTTGCATATCAAAATAAAAAAATAGCCATAGGCACATTCTTCAAAACTGGATCAGTTGGTAGCTTAACAATTTCTTGCATCAGATTAAGATCCGTTTGTTGCAATAAAACATTGTTGGCTTGCTCATGGAGTGCTTCATAAGAGGTAACCCAGACTTCAAGTAACAGCTTGACCAATTCAGAACGAGTAAGCTGTCTTGAACATAAGTAGCAGTATGAGTGGCATTCGAATCAATTGTAAGCATCAAAGCTTCAGAGGTAGAGGAACCATGAATACATAAATCATAAGAATGATTTTGTACTTGGTAATCCATCTGCTGATGAATTGTTGCTGCAGAAGTACCAGGAACATTGCCAAGAATCGCTTGTTGATAATCAGTGATTTTGGAATCAACCAGGGCAAGACAAACAACTGCTGATAAACCTTTTCTGCCACGGAAAGTGACCGCAATCGAATTGCTCCAAAGTGCATATGGGTATAACCTTGTGCTAAGGCCATACGAGGGATATCACGAGAGAACGGAACATTAAAGAACTGTTCTTCATGACCATACTTGACAATAAGATAATCAAACTTTGTACAGTGGACAAATTCTTTTACTAAAAGTTTTGTCTGCTCAGAGGAGACTAACTGTATAATTCTTCTAGTGAAAGAAGGGGATGACGGTTTCTTTAAAACATGGTAAGGGTTTGTGATTGGGAGATTGGTTTGGGGAATTTGATCTTCAACAGGAAGATGAGTGATTTCAAACAAAGACTCAATTTTACTACTATCATGACGCTGACTACTAGACCTAAAAGACTCTGACGGAGTTAAAGACTTGGAAGAAAATGCTGACATAGATTTTGATTTTGAAAACATATTTAAAAATATAGGCAGCTTATGGAAATAAAGTATACAAAGGATAAGAGATGCTTTCACTACAAAATAATGAAAAGATTACTATGTTTATTTTCAACAAATAATAATAATCATAGATCATGGATATAGATCTTCGACAACCTTTCATACTCAACTAATCTTATAATCACATACTTGACCACAAACAGCGAGCAATTGTCAGGCATAAACACGGCACCTTTGCCTCAAAAGCCTTGCGCTCAAACACCTGTCCTTGTATGAGATTATATCTTTAGTGGTATAAAAGAATTATACTAGTGTTCTGAAGATTAGAACAAACGTGTTCTGATACGAGAGATCCACACAAATTTTCTGAGTGTTCTGATGTGAGAGATCCATAAAAATGACAGTTACAGAGCATACTAAAACCAGAAAATATGTTTAGTGGCAGACGTAGAGCATACTAAACATTCTTCAGATTCTTCATACTAATCAAAGTATTCACTGAATATCATTTGCTATTTAAAACAAAGTAACATCTTATTATTTTGTAAAGAAAGAATAGCTTATAAATTGCAACTTTAAAACCTTAAGCTTACCTATAGAAAACTACTCACGAGGCATCAAAGTTAACCTCTGATACCAATTAAAGGGGGGAAATATCCGTAGTTATGGGGCTACTGGTATCAGAGGGAATATAACTAACAACAGGGAAGATAACAACAAGGAGTTTTTGGATCCCAACAACAGATTATATGAGAAACTGTTACACAATATATAAAGCAAAAGAACATAACACAAATATTAAAGGGGGGAAGATATCCGTAGTTATGGGTATTAGAGCTAATCTTTCACTCTAATAACCTCTTCTCCTTTTTTGAAGAGCTCTATTTTACTCAGACTTCCAATCCTCAACCTCCCCGTGAAAGCTCTACAGAACCCATGGTTGAAAATCCCCCAGAACCAACTCTAATTCCTACAGCCACACCAACTGTACCTCCTTCTAACCATGCCCATGATAACCATGTCCGTTTTACTCTTGATGATATCATGCCTAAGTTTTGGCGTGAAAGATTTTTCCAGTTCAAAGCATGGATGGTTGCTGATAATGAATCTTATGATCTCAGATCCGTGTTTAAGCGGTTTCTTGCAAGACTGATTGGACGCTTGTATGATTGGTATGAAGCCTTAGGACCATATCGACAGTGACAACTACAGCAAGTTGCATCTATTGATATTTTCCTTGGCACTATTTACAATGAGTTTGTTGGAACTCCGTCCAAACATGCTGATATTGCCCGTGCAGAATTTACGGGAATGAAATGTTGTTCCCTTAAAGAAGTTGATCTAGAACGCCACTATGACCGCATGTATCAAAGATTTTATATTATTGGTGGTCTAGATGATGAGAATCTTAAGCAAGTTTTCTTCCAATCTTTTTCCGATGCCCTAGTTACAAAAGCAGAAAAATTATTCAAAATCCAAAAATTTAGCTCTCAAAGATCTTTCTCTTGGCAAGTTATGAACACCTCACTGATTATGTTGAAAGAATTTGTAATCAGAAAAAACTCTTTGAAGATATGGAGAAAACCAGCAAGATGCTATCCTCTGCATGCAATAAAGATCATTGAAAAATCAAATGCAAGAATAAAGATTCTGCATGTGATTGTTCCCAGCACTGGAAATACTCCAAAAAGAAGAAAAGTCGTCGTTCGTCTTCTCATTCTTCCACAGATACTTTTGCAAAGCCCTGGAAACAGAAGAAATCAAAGAAAAAAATTCAAAGGCAAGAAGAAATTCAAGTTTGTGAAAAAGAAGAATTTTTTAGGAAAGAAGATAGACAAGTGTTTCATTTGCAAAAAGCCTGGCCATTTTGCGAAAAACTGCCCCAACACTGAAAAGTGAAATCAGTTCATGGCATTACTTCATCAGTTAGCCCCAGATGTTTAAGAATCAGATGTTGAATCTGTTTTATCGGCAGAAGATGAAGCCTCTACAAGATGTCTCATGACAATAGCCTATTCTGACTCCGAACTTGAATCAGACACCGCTGGGTCAGATGTCACTGATGATGATTCTACTAAAGAACCAGAAACTCGTTGTTGTTATCTTCCCTGTTGTTAGTTATTTTCCTTTCGATATTGCGTAGCCCCATAACTACGGATATCTTCCCCCCTTTAACATTTGTGTTATAATCTTTTGCTCTATATATTGTGTAACAGTTTCTCATATAATTTGTTGTTGGGATCCAGAAACTCGTTGTTGTCATCTTTCCTGTTGTTAGTTTTTTTCCTTTCCCTGTTGTTGGAGAGAGTAAATGACTATTTACCCTTCCCAGTGTGAGCCGAGTATCGTCTGGATAGATGATAAAAAGTATTCTGTTTTGTGGGTTTCGTTCATCTTCTTCATTCTAAATAAATGTAGGATTATATGTGAGAGATTTAATCCATCTTAATACTCTAAAAAACATGTACATACCTCTTTTGTTTTATTATTCTTTGGAATGTCATAATTATCACCACATTCTTCTTTCTTCACCAACACCAAGTTCTTTCTTCTTATATTCAAAACTTTTACTTAATGTTCAAACTACCAACCAATAATGCTTGCACTTGGATTTAATGTAGAAATTTTGATTTTTAGAACCACAATTGTAAAGAACCGAGTTTGAATACAATACTCGATTTGCTTGAGAAGATGGTTTGTGGAGTGAGTAAATGAGGTTTGTGGGGGAAGGGTGAATAAATTATGTGAGGGGTGGGAGGCGTTAATGAGATATAAGGAAGGTGTTTTAAAGTGTTTGATTAATTTATTACTCATGGTTAAGTTGATAGATTAATTTTTTTACCTTGAGTAAATTTGTTAATTGAGGGGGTGTTTGTGAGATATAAGGGAAGTGTTTAAAAGTGAATCTATTCAAAATTAAGTAGGGAGTATTTGTGAGATAAATGAAAGTCGTAAATAGTCTCACCTATTCAATCTATTCATTACTTGTAAAAAAAATAAAAATAAAAACAAAAAGGGGCTTCCAGCCGGAGATACAATACGGTAGTTATTGACTGAAGCAACTGCTGCAGCTCACCAAATAACAATCAACAACCCCACTCACCCAAAAACGAAAAAGAAAGTTCGTAGGTAGAATAAAATATTGCAAATAAATTTGAAATTAAGGACTGTACAACTAAACTTTTGCGCATAGAATAGAAATTGAAAACTACACACATCTATTTGGATTATTAACAACGGAAAAAAAAATACATGACAGCCGCCACAAACAGCACATGCTCCCAGTATAAAGAATGTTTCCCTTCCTGTAATTTAGCATTGTTATGTGAGACATGAGACTCAGCATAATTTTGGCAAGAAGCCCTTTCTAACAAGAAAAATATTCACATCAAAAGTTTTCGTATCAGTAGAGCTATATAACCTCTTTACGCTACAAAATTGGGAGTAATCACCTAAATGAGAACTCATCAGACTTGTGAAACAGATTCAGCATAAAAATGTCCATTGCATATATATATATAACCCCGCTTCTGGTCAATAGCTATTCTGATGCATGTCCTAGCCATTTTAACAGGATTTTCTTATGACCTGATCTTCAGCACTCTCGAAAGTAGGCCTTCAATTTCATTAATCGGAGTGCAGCTTCCTCTTTTGGCACCTATTGACATACCAAGTGGCATGTTTATGAAGGCCCATGCCAATCATCAACTTCAGGCTTGTAAGCATAACAAAGGTCACCGCTGAGAGCAGGAAAATCCAAAAAAGCCTCCATGGAAGGGGACCAGGGGGCAGGCGAGCAGCATAAACTGGACTCAATACTCTAATTACCTGAAATATATTTTTCATAAAAATATTAGTTCCTCAGACAAATAAGTTTCACCGTCAAAACCAACAATATGAGGTGGTGTATGAAAGATATCTGTTTTACGCACTCTCCATATTTCAATAATGGAGTAATAAGACACCATGTCTCCATCTGCTGCTCCAAAAGTGTATATTCTATTTGATGCCCCAGGCAGGCAGGTCCAACTTAAATAGAGAGAATATGTAGTTACGTACTGCAAATCAAGTTATGCTTACCACACAAGCGGGTGCCAAAGGAACAAAAGTGAGGTTCTTGTTTGTATTCTCCGTCTGAATATTCAGAGTCTGTTAAAAATAAACAAATTAGAAACAAAAAAAGATAAAATATGCTACTACGGCAGAGTATCTAGATTCAATGTATAAATTTCAATGATTAAATTGTTATTAAATGAACTTTAAAATATGCTCTACCCATTTTCCATCCTTATTAAACAGTACCGTCCGATAAGAGCCATCAAGACTAACTGGGATTGTTTTGAGTGTCCCTAAATGCAACATGGCTGTATGTTCAAGGAATGATTTATTTTAACAATCTATCACCATAAATATACGGATAGGTATGTTCAGATGATATATCCCATGAATTCACATGGAGCCCAGTAGCATTTATGTGCATCAAGAAGGATTCAGTGTGTTTTTTTCTAAGATTGGAACAAGAACTTTCTTAGAGATCAACTTAATACAAGCATGGTGGACCAGGGTTCAACCAAGTACAAAGAAATTTTGAAAAGAGAATCCCTGCCTAGACCGAATTCTGACCCAAATTCTTTTCATGGAAACTAAAGAAATAAACAAAAAGTGGAACAACAGACACCAGCCCCTAAAAGACAGAACACAGCTCCGCATAATCACTGACAATAGAAGATGACCTCAACTTAGGAAAAGCATCAGACATAGAGGCCCGCAGAAACACATAAAATTAATAGTGATATACAAGACAGTTGGAGCAATTTTGGGTAGAACCAATCACATACTCCATCTGTCCAAATTAAAAGTCCACTATTCCTTTTTTCGGATGTCCCAAATAAGAGTACAGTTTCCTCTTTTGGACATAATCGGTGCACCCAATGGTCCAAATCTCATGATAGTACACAAGATTTGTTCTTAACCTTTGATTATGTTGAAGTTAGTGTACCCTCAAAAAAGTCAAACATAGACTCATAATTTGGGATAAAGGGCGTAGCTTGTACCACTTCATGCCCACAGGCAGATAGTTGGACAAACACATGGATTAGCTAGTGTTGTATTCTTGGTGGACGCCACCAAGATTCAACCTGACCCAATGGTAAGAATTGGGTATAAGTATAACCCTCAAAATGAAAAATAAGATATACACATTGCACAGAAAGCTTTTATTTTCAATGATCAATCAAGGTAAACAATAATACAATAAAAAGGAACTCATGAATCCACAACCCAGCACCAAGGTAGAAGGACAAGGAGGAACAATAATACAACTGCAAAAACTCAAAAAGTACCTGTTTGCAAAGATCCTCAAGAAATTCAGAGAATGCAATGGGCTTAATGTCATTGAATTTAGCAATAAACGAATGTTTGATTATATCAATCATCATTTCACATACATAAACTAGAAGAGCATTCTGCAAAATTAAGATAGAACAAGTAAGCAAACCAAGAGACAATTTAAGAAAAAAAAATCTTAAACTACTATATTTCATATTCATTTTATGCATTCATCATAGATCAAGTGAACTTACGAAAAGGAAATTTTCAAACCAAGGACCCTCAGCTTCCAGGATGTTTTGAGCTAATACAAATAACACAAACGCGGAAATATGGAACCTCTCCACTGAATCTGGTCACGAGCAAATGCATCAAACAAAATTTGAACATTACAATCAGAAGATCACGAGCCCCTTGACCACATTGCAATCAAACCGGCTAAATAATAATAATTAATACTAATAATATAGCATGAAGACAATTTACTATCTTTTCTTTCCTTTTTCAAAGAAAATTTACAATAATATATTAATAAGATACGAAGAGGAACATAGAGGGGGAGACAACTAAGAAATCATAGAAAGAAACAAAAAACAGACAAGCGATTTGCAAACATATTCCAAATGAACAGGATGAATTGTATGCTTAACCTACAAAAGAGAAACAGAACTGGAAATTATTCTACCTATGCCAAGAGTTATGCCAAACCAAAGGATTGCAAGTTAGGTGTGGAACAAAATTTGAAAGTTTTAATTATACTAACAACACCGACCCCAGATACATATATGCGTATGTGCGTGTAAACTGTGTCCCAAGATATTGAAGCTTATTTATTTTGGCTTAAGGATAACCTCCGGGGATTGGCAGCTGTAGTAGTTGACTTACTTGGAGATTTTGAGCCAAGTGCACTATACACGTTAAATGGGTTGCAAACCCTTATTGTGTCTGATATTTTACATTTGATATATTTTTTACTTTAAATTATCCAAAACAAAGAATATTCATTGACATTTATTGATATTTATTGTGGTGCCAAAGCTAGATGATATTCACAAATACACATGACATGCTGAGCAGAAGTAGAAATTTAAGCCTCTAAAGAATCTGAATTTCCAGATTTCTTCCTTCTGTTTTACCCCCAATACGAAAGAGAGCAAGTAATCGATGAGACAAAAAATGACAATGAGTAGCAAAAGTAACCCTTCAAACCAATGTAAGAGGACAATCACGGGGAAGAAAACTCACCAAAATATACCATGCTGTGTACGTTGTCCTTACTAAAACGTTTAAACACATTGCTTTTTATCTCGGCAAAATTGTTTGATACCAGTAAAGCTAGCAAAGCATTGTTGTGAGCAACTATACAGGTGGACAGAGTAATAGCTTGAGCTAATAAGATGAATGAATGAACAAGTAAGAATAGTTAAGGAGCCAAACTGGTAACAGGGCCATGTAAATAATTTTTTTTTTTAAATAAATAAATAATAAAGCAATGGCCAAAGTAAGGATATTTGAGGAAGCCACTGCCAATGCTTCATCAGAAATGAATCTCCATATCCAGTATCTCATATTATCCGGTGAACAATTTGCTAGTCCGTCTGCAGAATTAAAAAGGGTTTGCAACACATCTCCACCAAAACTTTGGCATAGTTTATCAAAAATCTGCCACCAATGGGGCAATGTCAGTTCATGTGAAATTCAAGCTTCAACACTAATATTATGGCAGTAATTGAACTAAAATAAAGCTTCAACAAAGGAGCAGCATGCAAAGCTGGTCAATACAGGTGAGATAGGTCGACTAAGCAGTCTCGATGTTGTCCAAATAATAAGTTCAAAAGCATAAAGGAAAACTCGTGCTTTCAAATGAGATTTCAGGATTACTTTTTAAGTTGTAACCGTTATAATAGTTTCAAATATTTATATTCCTCAAGAGTGGTTTGTGAGGCTCCAACATTCTTAGACGGTTAGACCCTATTTGGCTATTTTGGTACGAAAGATATATGGCTTGCCTTTAAAAGTTTTTCCCCGGAACAAGGTTTCAGAGCGCAAAAAGCTAAGTGATTAGTGAGTTAGCACATCCCATGGAAAACGAATTGACACAGATGGATCTAGAGGGGGCAGACGTTGTACAAACCTAGCCTTCAGCTTTGTTTGCACAACATCCCAGGTCGCCCAGATAAAGTAGTTGGTCTCCTTGTAGGTAGGGCTGTAGGGATTTCTATTAAGTCTTCAATTTTTTTTTGGTGAATTCTATTCCCAATCCTGCAATGTATGCCTTTAAGATATAAATAAATCGAAATGAACTTCTCAAGCATGTTATTGTGCGATTGGTGACCAGTGGAAGGGTAAATACGGCTTTTCTGGGTAAGGGAAAGGAGCAAAGAGAATACAAGAGACGGGGACAAGATGTGCACCAAAGAGGTAGTGTCTATGGAGTTGAATTAGGTTTGAAGTATCAACTCTTTTCTCAGCACCCAACCCTGTGAAGACTTGTACGTTTAAAGGTGTGCAACCTTCCAAACCACCTTATCTGGTTCAAATAATGGAAATGGAGAGATCCCGCAAAGAAACAATCTAGGCATGCTGTCTTATTGTGAACATGCATAAAATTGTCTATACAAGAATTTCACTAGCAATTTTTTTGCAAAACATTATATATTGCTTTTATTAAGAAATTATTTGTTCATGCAAAATTTCAGTATTATATCAAAGATACTAGGTCGTAACCCGTGCCAAAGGCACTGTCACCTTTAAAAAAGCATCTTTCAATCTCAACCACACAATTTTTTATCCCTTATACATTTTTAGGATTCAAAAACCATTGCCCCTTATTATATAGATTTCAGTATCTGAATTGAATATTAAATGTACAACTTGTTAGTAACTAGCTGCAACTTGCTCTCTTCATACGCATAAAATATTCTCTCACCTCCAACACATTGTACACCACATAAAGCTTGATTGTCCCTTGACCACGAATCATGTGGTAGATTAGGCTAATATCTGAGCAGCAACACAAGAAGGATAAGAAAAACACATTGTTAGTATACAGTAAACAATAAAACCTGATTAATGCAACTGCAGCATGTCATACTGGAATCTTGAAGTAAGCAGACATAACATTTGACAGTTTGAAAATCACAAGCAGTAGAAAGCCAAATTCCCTTACTAAACCTGTTTGTTGTAAAAGAGTTACTCCACAAGCCAGTGCGACAAAACAGCCAAAATCAGAAAGCTCTGCTGCCGAAGGCCTCTTGAACTGCCTGCAATAGTTATTTTGTAAAACTACAAGTTATAACAACTCGCCCATATGCACATAAAAAAAGAAAGGAAACAACACCAAAAACAAACAGAAAAGCATAAATAAATAAATAAATAAACAGGTTTGGAACAAAACTAAACAGCAGAGGTGACCGCAAGAGCCTTGAATTCAAGGCATCAAGACTAACTAGATGCTCTAGATCTTCAAACTTATTTCATTTTAGACCCTAACTGGAAGACACTGGACAAATTAATCCTCTGTATTTATGTTATCCTAGAAAAGATCAAGACAGCAGTTTCACGTCAATATACCAGAGGTTTGAAGATCAAAAATACAATCTCCTTTACAAGTACTCCATCATTACTGATATGGACATATCCGTACTAGCAAGCAACACATGATGCCTAGAAAGCGGGCTGAAGAGATCCCACAATCTATTATCCAACCCAGGGCTAACCCAACCCAAAAGTATTCCTGTAAATTGCTTGGACCAAATGCACTATAGGTGATATGGAACACCAACCCGAGATAAGCAAACAAGGCAAAATAACAACCATGAAGGGAGTTATCACTGCTAGATGGGGGTGGAAGTAACTAGCCACGATGGGCAAGCCTAAGTTGTAACAAACGTCACGAGATATATTCTTGTCTTCCAAAGTTACCCGTTATGGGACTAAATCTACTCCGTTACTTAGTCTGCCAACAAGCACATTCAAAGCTTATCTCATTCCTGCTCCCCTTTAAATCCAAAAGAACAAAAGCTTTACAGCCTATTTAATACAACTGAAAGCACCATCGTGAAGTACTTTTCTATGATGATAAAATAAGTATGTTTTATAGAAAAAATTTGGCAAGTACGGATTTTACTGGTAAAACAATAAGAAAGGCAAAATTCTATACATATTACCGAAGCCAAAAAAAAAAAGACAGAGAGGACCCTTTAGAAGACCATCTCTAATCACAAAAGCAGTAGATGTGTCAACCGGGAGGAACTTCACAGGTCATAAACTACTTCACTTGATCCACGTAAGAATAAGTCAAGAAAAAGCAAAGAACTAACCTTGCATTCAGAGTTCTCCAACAGGTCATGAAAATCCTTGTTGGCATGATAGTTAACAATGATAGAAATGAATCGAAGCAGACAAAGAAGCCAACGTCAATGAGCTGCAAAAGCATTGCCTTTGTTAAAATCCTATTAAAGAGATTCTACACTGATGAATATATTTAACATAAAAAATTATCCAATAAACACGACTGATAAATGAAAATTTTGAGAAATAATATAAAGCAAGAAGGGATTGGGTCCATGAAGCTTCTAACCATAACAGAGAGGTAACCCCAACCTCAAAATAGGACAATCTAGTGCTGACAAACTACACAAAGATACACAAAAAATACAATTAAGCTGACAACAATAGTGAATCATGTGAGCTTGCAGAAAGCACAGGAATGAAAAAGTAAATATATTACATGAAAATGCACTGTTCAATGTCTCATGAGGTTGTAGGAAAGGAGAGCCAATTTTACCAGTTCACAACGCCATGGCAATCGGAATATAGTATCATATACTCTCTCCCGTTCTTTCTCATTGGCTAGAGTTGTTGTGCTCCGTAAGGAATTTCCACAATACATTTCTTCAATAAAGTATTTCACTGGTGACTTCTCCACAGAAAAGGTGTCTGGGAAAAAAATACACATAAGAGATAGTTAATTTACATACTATAAAGGAAATTCTAAAAGTCAAATGTACCAACGCAATAATCTTATTGAACACAGCCAGTCTTAGCGCCGTATATATCATCATTAAACCAAAGTGATTAAAAGTTTCATATTATATATCCTCATAAAACCAACTTAAGGTGAGAACAACAGTCGTTGAACAATATCTACTAGAAAAGACCTTCTACAACATTATTCATAATTGTATAAAAGAACAACTTTGCCAACACCAAAGGCTTTACAGATATTAGGAACTTCCTCATGGTTTGGTTGTTTCTTCTTAATGGTGAGCTAAAAGGGGAAAAAAATTCATACATTTCACTTCACCAGGCACTCCAAATTGTTTCCTTCAAGATTTAGATGACTAACAATCTCAAAAACTAAAGAAAAAAAAATATTGAAACATTCTCACAACACAAAAATTAAAATTGAAAATTTCTCATAACACAATAATTAAAATGCAATTACGGATATGATTATTAACTCACGATTTGGATCTTCAGCCATAAGTCGCTTCCAATCCAACGATTCTTCCTTCTCCAATTTCCTAACAACGTTTCCGTTTAGTTCAGCTCTTTGTTTCTCAAACGAAGACTCCAATTCCTTACTAATACTATCCTCCTCCCTACTCTCCTCAATCCTCGACACAGCTTCCTCGCCACCTCCTCCGCCTCCTCCGCCTCCTCCATTAACAACGCTACTCCTCTGCCTCAACTCCGTCACCGACGAATACGCATCTCCGGCATGCAAAATCTCAAACTCCGGCCCCGTGGTGACCGAACTTAACGTACTAACACTCTCCTTCGGCACAATCACCTCCTCACACACAACACTCTGCACACTGTAATTCCTAGAATCCAAGTCATTCGTACAATTACCGTTTCCATACACTAAATCCTTTGGAAAACTATCCAAATTATCCAAAACAGATGATTCTTCCGATATCGAACACTCGATCACCTTCTTCTTGTTCTTCGCACCTTTGTTCTTTCGTTTTCTTCGATTTGGCTTGGAGGATTTTGGTGTATCTCCTCCGTTTTCGTGAATTGGAGGATCGGAATTGGATCTGTAGAAGAAGGCGTTATCGTCGTCATCGAAGGAGGTGCTGGTGGAGAGAATGTCGAAGGAGAGCTTGCGTCCACCGGATCTCAGTCCCATGGTTTTCAGAGCAGAAAAGGAAAGTTTAGGGTTTGATGGATTGGAAAGAACTAGGGTTTCATCGAGGAATTTCAGTGGAATGGGACTGAGGATGGAGAGAGTGGGGGTGGAGAACTCCGATGGGAGAATTCTCTTTTGAGAAGGGGGCGTCTACGTTTCGGTTTGGGGACGTTTCGATGACGACTCGACTAGTGCTAATCTCACACGTAGCAGTACCCAATTAATGATGCGTATTTGGAAGGCTAACGCCATGTTTGGTTGCTTGGGGAAGAAATTAATTATTTTTTAGAGAAAAAGGAAAGTTTTCCTCTTCTTTTTTTTTTTTGCCCTTTTCGAAAAATGGTTTTTTTTCCCTTCTTTTCTCTCCCTTCAAAAGAACTCCCAAATAAGGCTTACCCACCGTAATATAAAAAGTAAGGTGTAAATTTTATGCATCAATTATTTATTTATACAAAATTTTGAAGTCTAAACAAAATGTTTTAATGGTATATTTTATAAAATTTTGTGCAAATTTTAAAAGAACAAATGAGATATCAACACATGTTAAATATTATTTTATGTAATATTTCATATTTTTCACTTAAAAATTTTAGTATGTAATTTTATACTTACAATGCATCTTGTTTTGTAACTCTTGATGAGTAAATTTCAAATATATATTTTTTATTAAAATATATATTTTGTATTAAAAGTTGTTACATTTTAAAATTTTATAAAATAATTGAAAAGGGAGAAAGATGACGTGGCAGTGCAAACCAATGATTCATTTTACACAAATTCCACTTTTACACAACGGTTATTTTTTTTTTTTACAAAAAGTGTAAATTTTACACAAAACATAATTTTAAAAGACCTTTGGAGATGCTTTGAGGATATCTCGAATATAACAAAAAACTGATTTGCAAATAATATGAGGAAAAAATCAAAATGCCCACTGAACTTTATTCTAGATTTTAATTTGACCACAGAATTTTTAATTTTTTTCACTTTACCTCTTAAAGTTTAGGCCACATTTTCCTTTGACCATCCCTTATATTTTCCACCGTCAAAGTCATGGAAAAACACACAGGAGATGTGGTAACTGCTGCTACTGTTGTGTGATCCCTTTTCATTGTTTCGTTATATGCAAATAAAGGAATATGAGAATTTAATCTTGTAATCTCCACATACTTACTTGCAATCCCATTTGACGTCAAGTGAAGATTGTAATAACATGGCCAGCAATTTTTATGCTTATTTATAATAGTTTTCACTTGCAAAGTATCATGCTTTTACAAATTGGATGCATAAACTATCGACTTACATAGAGCTTTACACTTCACTCTTAACTTCCATTTTTCATTTGTATAAAAACAAATCTCATTCTTATTTAGGATTGCATAATTCTTAGTAGCATCCCTAAAATCTTGTTCACAAGCAAATAGCATGCCAAGCTCAAAGTGAGGGTTCTTCGTATCCTTTTCACGATTGAACTCGAGCTACTTATGCCCTGAACCTCTTAATTCGTTGTTCAAAGTTTATTGTTCATCGTCATAAGAATGTATATTATGCAGCTCATCATCTGAATTCCCAACTCCTATATCATAAGTGTCATGATTATTTATTTCACCAAAGGTTCTTTCATCACCCCCAATGTTGCTTCCTTCGCCAGTTTTACTACCTCTCACCAGTTTCCATTCCAACACCATCAACATTTGTATCAAATAGTAGTTTTTCATCACCAAAGTCATACGCTTCATCAAATAAGCAGTCCTTGCCATTTGTACCACCGATTTCATCTTCATATGCCTCATCATCACTACTAGACTTATCATCAAAACCTCTTGTTTCCTTAACCCTTATTACATCACCCTTACCACACTACCACCCTCTGTTTTAGTATGTTCCAAATAAACTTCAAGCATCCTATAAGTTGGTACCCATTCCATTATGCCAAGAAATCTCTATATTTCTCTAATAAATCAACCCTTCACATAAGTCCAGAGATGTTACTTTAAACCAACATTTAGAAAATGGTCTGCATCCCACCTCTTTAAGAATATCTTTAATCTTAATTATCGAAAACTTATCAGGATTAATAAAATCTATTACGACCTTGAGCCACCTATATACACTTTAGGTGATATTCTACGTTCTATGTCCATAAATTTTCTTCCATGATAGAGCATCAATGAGAACAATGGATAATCGACAGCTGCAAAAAAAACCATATTTAGGCCCACAAGCCCACATTCAAACACATATTATAGGGTTTCTTTTATATTTTAAAACCTAAAAACTAGGGTTCATTACTGATCAACAATAAACCCTTATTTTCGAAGCCCATATTAAAACAAAAATAAAATATACGAATAAAAAAAAGACAAAAATATACTTACAATATATTCTCTCTGGATCATCACGAGGATCATCAATTACTGCTATCTGCCAATTCATTTTCGTCAAATAAATGCTTCAACAATACCCCAAATCAGTTCAATATAGATGGATTTCTTGATAAATTTGCAGATTCGCTATACTTTTAAAATGCGGTAAGTGTTTTTTAGAAAGAGAAACAAGAGGATTTCTTTGCTTCTAATATGATATGAGCATAATAGTGTTGCAGCATGTTTCAGTTGCTATAAGTGCTAAAATGACTGTTTTGCCCTTATTTATAGCACGTGTTTTTTTCCTGACTTTAATGGTGAAAAATGGACAGAATGGTCAAATTAAAATTGCGGCCTAAACTTTAAGCGGTAAATTAAGAAAAATAAAAATTTAGTGGTCAAATTGAAACTTGGGATAAAATTTAGTGGCCATTTTAGTTTTTTATTCAAAATAATATTGATAAGAATGGAATACATGATCATGGCAAGATTGAGATTTGATTGTATTAATTATATATCTAAATATTTATATATCTTAACATTTCCCTCAAACTTAAAATGGTAATTAATATACCAATTTGAGTTTGAAAGTGAAGTCTTAAACATCTTCAGTTGAGGCGGATGCGATTATTGGTGAGCGGATGAATTGGCTTGTGTGACGTTTGATGGAAATACCAGAGTTAGAGAGAACATTGTGAGAACTAGCACTGATTGAGGTCTAGCATGATTGTAGGAAGAGATGATCTATCACAAAGATCGATTCAATGCTGGCTTGGCACAAAGGCCTTCAGCAGTTGAGGAGGTCGGCTCTGATTATTCGACTTAATGGAGGTCTAGCTTTGGTTGTTCAATATGAGCAATGAGGTCGGCTCTTGTTGTCTAACATAAATGAGGAGGTCCAATTTTGGTTGATGTTCGGGATGAGATCCAGCACGATTGATGTCCGAGGAAAGGTCTGGCACCATTCACATCCGGGGCGAGATCTAACACGAAGACTGGGATGAGCACATGAAAGCGCTAGGCAAGCAAAAAAGCGAGTGCGATAACGCGAGTCTCTTTGAAGTCGCATGTGGAAATGCGTGGCAATGAATTTGGGTTCGATTTGGGGTTGGCGGTTAAAATAAAATATTGAAGATGCCCACATTTGATTAATTTCTATTTAATTTGTGGTAATGGTGGACAGTGGGTAGGTTTTAAGATTAAGGCTAAGATTGGTTAGTTAGACAATTGGCAATGAAGGTTTTAGATATATGGGCAATGAGCTTGTGTTTTGGTTTAAAGGATGCTAGATGTTTGATATTGTAAGTTGAGTGATAAGACGAGAGACCCACTAATTGGGTGGCGGCAAGGCGATGGCGGCATGATAGGAACGATGGTAAGTAGAAGACTAATTTAAAAAAAGTTGTAGTTATGATACGTGGTCTGGCCGGTAACAATATTAATTGTCCGTAGGCAAGAGCAAAATTTAATTAAGAGTTCAAAATAAAAGGATTTTAACCTTACTCTGATACCATATTAAGAATAGAATACATGATTAAAGGGAATTAGGAAAGCTTGAAATTTGATTATATTAATACCTAAAATAAGATAGTTATATATGTTAACAAATATAACGAGCCACTTCAATATAATACTTTCCAACAAACCTGACTATTTGATGTGTAAAAAATGATGAATTGCGCTCGCTCGCTAAATCTAACGAATGAAACATGCTTGTCAAACAATTGTTTAGGTACAACTCTTCTGCAATGAGGAAATCAACTGTAAAGGTAGAGTGGTGGTATGTTGACCCTCCATTTTCATAGGATTCTAAGATTTTGAAATGTATTTAAACCAATTAAGAAAAATGCTATACTATGTCGTTTTAAATAATCCAGTTTTAACGCGTTCCAAACCTCACATCACTCTCTTCGCTTCCATATTTATCCACAACTCTATTAATGTCCACGATATCGGAACTAATCACTCGTAACAATAGCAAATCATCCCCACCCCTTCTTCATCTTCTTGGTGTTAATAGATCCAAAATAAATAAATAAATAAAGGACAAGAAGAAGAACAAAGGAAAATAAAAAGGAAGAAAAGTGAAAAGTAAATTAAAGAATAGAGCATCAACAAAATTTGGGTATTTTTGGTGATGCTCTATTATTTACTTTTCATTTTTCATCCATTTTTTTGATGTGTCAACTATCTGATTTACTATTGTTATGAGTGATTGGTTTCAGTAATACTGCCAATGACATTGAACAAGGTTGGAAGGGGACAGTAGGAACCACGTTTAAACTTTAAACCCATTGTTCTCCCCTGTTTTAATTAGGGCTGTGCACGGTTCGGTTAACCAAACCGCACGGTTTAAACGAAAACCGAATCAACAAGTCGGTTTTCAATGGGCGGTCAACCGAGCGGAACCGATGAAAGCTTAAAACCGGTCTGGGTCGATTCGATTAATCGATTTTTGTCGATTTTGGGTTTGGGCAATTGGGCCTATTTATATTGTTGGGCCATAGTTTAAAAATATTTTTATATTGTTGGGCCATGACTTAAAGTCATTTTTTATAGAAAATCAGACTTGTTGTTAATTAATTAGGCACTTTCCTTCTTAAATTACTTTTGACCAAAAAAAAAAAGATTTTAATATTTTTCTTCTTTAGCTTTTTTTTTTAATAAAATACCTTTCTGTTCGGTTCGGTTTTTACCGGTTCTATAACACCGGCAACTGACAACCAAACCGACCCCTGTCGGTTTTTATTTTCTTCAACTGAATCAGGACCGAAAACCTTAAAAACCGGATAATTCGGACCAGTTCAGGCCAGTTCGAGTCGATTTTTCGAATTTTTTGCACACACCTAGTTTTAATACTGAGAACTTGCCATTTCAAACTAAAAGTTACATTTATGCATTCACCTTTTACTATTGGACGAAGGAAAGCTATAATAAATATATTATTATATTTTCAAATGAACAGTCCATTAGAAATGAAAAAAATATACACATCAAAAAATTACTCTTTAAACTTCCATATCACTCTTCAAAGTATACTTTTATAGAATTTTTTTGACTAGTTTTACTAGAGATGCTCTAACTAATAGTGACAACCTACCTTTTTCTGTTTAAATTACCAATTTGCACATATATTGTATATGCACAAAAAGTTAGTAATAGAAAGAAGAAACCGTATGTCTTATTTTGATAAGGAGTAAAAATATTATTTTCACTCATTTTTAGTCCAAAATCAACTCGCATGCATCACTAGTTGCCATTTCTTCTTCATTTTTCTTTTTAAGTGTTATTATTGCCAAAACAATTATCTATATTATCAAAACAATGTGCAATTTTAGAAGTGTAGAGTAAAACTTTTAAAAATGATACTATACTCTTACAAAGAGAATATTGCTTTGGCAATATAACTACCCTTCTTTTAACTTGATTTCATGATCATTTTGTCAAATGAAGGATAAATATCAAGAACCTGTGCGCCTTCCGCAAAATCACCTTTTTTCGTCCGCCACTGCTACTCTTTCCATCAATCTTGAATCCGAAGTATGGTAAGTAATAATAACATAGGCATGAGATGTTTTGAATTTAAACACGTGCGACTTGCACACTTTATATGTTTTTTGGTATGCTTTATCTCAATACAATGAAAATATAACATTTTGCCACTTTTACCAAACATTTTTTGCAAAACAAAGAAAAAAAATGAATAAAACATTTTATTTTCCTTTTTATATAAATCATTTTGAAAACCCAAAATTCTCCAATTAGTTAGAGTGGTGTTATTGTCAAAACAATTATACTTAATGCCAAATCAATATACAATTTTAGATACATATAGTATAACTCCCAAAAATAACATTTTACTATGAGAAAGTAAAAATTGTTTTGACAATATATATATATCCATTAGTTATACATCGCAATAATGATTGATTGTATGAGACACTAAAGGCTTCCACGTAAAGTTGTTGTAAGGAATTTTTTTTTTAAAATCTTGAACTAGTTATGCAACATTATATTAAGATGATTTACGTGGTATTAGAAATTGATGGAGATTATGTTTACATTTTTATTTTAGAGAATTCAAATATACAACATATGATGACGGTGTCACACAACTTTACTTCACTTAACAAGCACAAAAATCGAAGAGGAAGAAGAAGAAACATAGTAAATCTATATCACAAGTAGCGCAACCTAAATTGTGTCATTGAGTTTAGTCATCTCCTAGAAAAAATATTGTGGGTTTTGTTGGTTCTATAATCTCGACGGTTCCTTCTAACATTTTAGCAACTTTTCCCATTGACGGCCTCATTTCCGGTCGATCTTGAAGGCACCACATTGCTGTTTTTACCATCCGATTCACCATATCAAAGTGAACTCGACTATCGTAACAATGCTTGATCCGACTATCCAAAATGTCTTCCACATTCATTTCCTTGAAAACTTTATCGAACGCCCACCTAGGAAAATACCAATCTTCACTTTCCATTCTTGATCCTTGAATTTCAAAATTCCTCATCCCATTAACAATTTCTAACAAAACCATCCCAAAACTATAAACATCTGCCTTGGGCGTAATCAGGTCCATCTTGACCCATTCAGGCGCCATGTATCCACGGGTTCCTCGTATTCTTGACATGGTCACCATGTCCTCTTTCTTCCTCAACTTAGCTAACCCAAAATCCGATATTTTCGGGCAAAAATCATCACCTAGAAGTATATTCTCAGGTTTAATGTCACAGTGTAACACCCATTCTAAGCACTCTTCGTGCAAGTAAGCAATTGCTCTAGCCACTCCTAGCGCAATTCGATACCGAATATTCCAATCAAGTAATGGCTTCCGACCCCCATTCCCAACCGTACCTGTTTCTTGCTCCTCTGACCCTTCTCGATCCGTGTGAAATAAAAACTTGTCTAGTGAACCATTGGACACATACTCATAAACCAGTATTCTTTGACCCTTCTCAGCACAAAATCCCCATAACCGAACCAAATTGAGATGGTGCATTCGAGCAATAATGGTGACCTCTGCCCAAAACTCAGCGTCCCCGCCAGTTACATCTTTCAAACATTTCACAGCAACCACCCGATGATCCATCAACTCGCCTTTATAAACATCACCAAAACCGCCTCTTCCAATCATGTTAGAGAAATCATTAGTCGCAATTTTGAGCTCCGCATAGCTAAACCGTTTTGGCCCGCCTGTGGGCGAGAATTCAAGGCCAAAGGTTCGAGCCATGTCCCTGTACTTAACATATTTCTTCAAGAAAGCCCAAAAGAAAAACACTCCACTAATGAGTTCAGCAGCAAAAAGAGTACAAATTATAGCTATATTTCGGGTCGTGGAATTTGATTCTTTGGGTGGTAGAGGGAGGGTGACCCTAACCGGGCATGCCGTCTCGAGCACATTGGTCATGCCAGTGAAGTTAGATTTGTCAGGTTCGGATTTATCCACCCGAAGAAACATAGTGGTTTCAGTACCGGGAGACCAGTATCCATATAGCAACTGATCCAACTGGAGTACACAGTATTGGTTTCCATCATATTTGAATCCAAACCCGAGACAATTCGGTTTAGACAAGCAGCGAGACTCGCATATGGTATAATTCCGGGCATAAGTATTTGTTTGGTTTGACCCGCCCGAAAAGTTGACATAGTCCAAGCGCAGAAACTTGGTGTTTCCCGGGTCGACAATCCGGGTTTTCAGAACGCAAGTGAAACTGTCGGCGCCGGGAACTCGCCGGAACCCCGGTGGACAAACACAGTAAGTAGAGTTGGAATTACCATTATAATTTATACATATAGAATTGGGACCACACGTACCATAAATTTGGCACAATTCGTACACTGCTTGCCAAACAACTTTCCACTGAGTCGACTCGGTCGAGTTCCGATTGAAGCTGTAGATTTTGAGATTTCCATCGTCGTCGAGAGTCAACCGTCGGATCCGGGGGAAACCGAAATCTGCGGATAGGATCGAAGCTCCGTCTCTTTCTTGCGCGATTTTCCCGGTATCATCTAGCATGAGAAAATTATTACCGTTACTGTAATAGGTAGCAGTTGCATTGAAGACAAGCTCCGAAGCATTGACAAATTTGTAGTTCCCATTATTTGAGGAAATTGTTATTCCACTAATGTTCTGATTGGGTAAAATCGTATTGGTTGGGTAGTTAAAACTTTCCCATTGGCCGTAAATTAAGTTACCGTAATCGGAGAGAGTGAGTTGAGTGGAGTTTGATTGTCGAATTGGAGTTGATGAGGGCCACAGGTTTTGACCGGAAGAGGTATTGAGGAGGAGTTGGCCGGAGGTGGTGATGATTAGGGCGGCAAGCTGGTTGACCGGGGAGTTTGGATTGGCGGACCAAACGGTGTCGTTGATAGAGATGTTATGGTACCAAATGGAGAAGGTGTAGAGGTTTGGGGAAGCGGGTAAGGGTCGGAACCCGGCGGCGAAGGTGGAAGAAGGAGAGAGGAGGATTCGGGTTTGGGTGGGAAACCATGGGGAGTTTGAGGAGGAGAAGGAAGAAATGTTTTGAATTTGGGCAGATAGGGAAATAAATTTTGAGAGGATGAAGAGGAGGTAGAAAGAAGAAAAAGAGGCCATGAGTGATGAAATGATGGCTTGGCGTTTGGGTGGGGGAATCAGGGAGAGGGATTGTTTGGCTTTTTTTTTTTTTTTTTTTTTTTTTTAAGGGGGGGCGGCTTTCATTGAATTCGAGGAATTGGCAGACTGAATCAACATTGACTAATGAAAAATGGGACCCACACGAACGAACCGGTGTAGTTACTGCGGAACAGTGTCCAAGCAATTCGTTATTTGGATAACTTTCGTGATTATTATTTGTAGTAACTAGTAAGTCCAAACAACCCGATCCATACCGTTAAAAACCTAAATGCAGAATCCGCAACCAAAACAAAAATAATACCGGCCCAAATTAGGAAATTCCTCAATTTCAAAAACCCAAGTTCTCATCTTGTGTTTCTGCTGGCTCTCTGATTGATTTATGTGTTTTTGGTTTTTAGGTTCCTGGAGAATTGCAGTTTTGCAGTCACTCAGTAGCTCCAAGAGATGTGATTTAATTTTTATGTATGTACTCTTTCCATCTTAAATTAATAATTTTTAATTTAACATAATAGATTGTTGATGGCAAATTTTTTCATTTTTATATAGTAAGATTTAATAGATTGATTATGTTTCAATAAAAAGAAATTCAACGATTAACATCTAAAAAGGAATATTAGTTAGAGACTGAGGGAATATATACTTAAGTGCTCGTTTGATTTGATTTTTTTAATTTTTTTTTAAAGGGAAAGTGTGAGCCTCATTGATTTTTTATTCAATCTGTAAACATGAATTATTTGAGACCTCTTGGTATACATTTACTAATTAAAATTTTAAGAATAAACCAAGGTTTGAACAAGATGAGAAGAGCGCTTATTTGGTATTTCATATTTACTTTCAGCTTTAGTTGTGGTATGGAGTCGCTTTTGTTTATCAAAGGCTAAAAAGTACATGCTATAATATTCTGTATTGGTGGGTTTTAAATTTTGGGTTTATTTTTGGTTTGCTGCATCCCCTACCTGGAATTGGATGGTCATATAAATGAAAATCAAATAGCAATCTTTCATATCAAAATTAATTAACGATGCTTTTAATTGATTTACATGCCAATTTAGTTTAAATTATTGTATTTGTTTAAAATGGATCAAATTTAATCGACAGCAAAACTTGGGGGTGCTGTGCGGCGCGGCGCGGCGGGGCGGGTGATGAAGGGGCCAGGCAGTTGCCTATCCTGGTGGTTCTTGAATACACAAGCTTGACCTTCATTGGGGTTATTCCAGTCTTTAGTATTTCAGATATTGCTTACACATTCTGACTGCTGCATGTAGGTGGAGGAGAACTTGTATGCAATTTCAGCTGCTAAGAGGTTGAAGTTCAATATTCTTACGATTAACTTTGGACAATGAAAATGAATAAATTTCTTCAAACTTGCTTCCTATATGGCACCAAAATTTAGAGGTAAACAGGTTCTTGGCCTAGCTGGTAATTGATACATTATCTTTCATTCTTATATTTTACTAAGTTGTGGAGTTTCTTGATGTTTCTTCAATCTATTTTGCTATAAGTTGACCTGCCTCATCATTCTTGCGGTTATGGGTTAGCTTATGCTCCCTCTGTCACAAAATTAAGAGTTGCGATCCCCTTTTAGGATATGTCCTATTAATGATTATGTTTATCTTTTTAGACATAATCAATGTAGAACAAATCTCATTATAGCAAATAAGTTTTGTTCTAGATCAACTACTGATTATGTTGAAATTAGTATTTTCTTTAAGATTTTTTTTTTGAAAAGTTTTCTTTAAAATGTTCAGTAAAAAAGATATTCATTATTTGCGATGAAGGGACTAATATATTTCAGGCAAATACTGAGGGAGTGAGGGGTCAGCTATAGGTACACTTTTATTGGAAGTTTTATTCTTCAGGTTAACTTTCTAAAAGGTGGGTGCTATTTACACTCCAAAAATATTTGATAACAATCCAATTTTCATTTGCCCAATAATAACTGAATAAGTGCATGTTCATCGCTCGATGACAAACGAGTAAGTGCATCTTACTTGCCTGATGACAAGCGAGTAAAAACTTCAATGCCTTGCTCGCTTGCCATCGAGTGAGTAACATACATTTACTCGCTTATCATTGAGCGAGTAACATACACTTATTCACTTGTCATCGAGCGAATGAAACAAGGAGTAAAACCAAGTATTTGATGGTGTGTAAATAGCGGCCACCTTCTAAAAGGTTATCGATTTAGATTTTGTTTATTTCGAATAAAGATTTAGGTTTTTTATGCCTACTACTTGTATATGTGTGTGTACATGAAAGCAATAGTTTGAAATTATAAGTTTTGAAGTTATTAATTATATTAGCCAAACCGAACCAAGCCCCGTTCAACAACATATTAAGAGTAATTTTGTACTTCTTCACAAACAAGAAGAAATAAAGATGTTATTGGCTATATAAAATATGTCCTAAAGAATAGCAAGATGAAATTCTTAATATAGCTTAGGTTAGAACTTAAAACCACTCATAAACGCGTTCCACTACTAATTTACTTCATTGATCTTAAATTAAGTGCCTCACTTTTGACTTTTGTACTTTAAAAAAAATACTAATTTTGAACCAATATATGGTTAAGAATGCAACTTATTAAGTATTTTGAGATTTTGTACATTAATCATGCCCTAAAATAAAAATGGGACTCTTGATACGAGATATTCCAAAAAAGAAAGTAGGGCTCTTAATTTAAGACGAGGTATTTTTTTTGTGGTGCAAAAGACATTCATGCAACTGAGAATAATATTATGTAGGATGCTTTTATTCTGCGAATGACTCCATGCATATGTTGTTTCAAATATTTTAGTATCAGCAATATTATTGGAGAAAAGTAAGTATGATTGGTCGTACAGTGAGGCGGGCATGCACTATTTGTAACTGAGACTAGGAGTGCATTCCAAAATAGTTTTTTTAACTTATAAAAAGGAACAAGTTTCATAAAATGGAATTGGAAGCACAAAACCAAGCTTTTTGGTCCATTAAGTATTATAAGGCTACTATTGGACTGCTTTGAGGTTGATTGAGTTTGCTCCTCAAGTCAATTTTTGGGATTGTTAAGATAATGTTTGGCTAGCAACAGCCATTAACTACAAGCGAGAATTAATCGAGGTGGGTGAAAGTTAGCCCAAACACCCTTAGTATGAGTGTAACCAAAAAAGTGATTTGGAAGCACATAAAAGGGGCAAGAATAAATGCAAGCACAAAAGCAAGTGGTAGGGTTCACTGTTAAATTCTATAATATTCTCAAAACTGTCTATAATGTTCATATATGAGAATTGAATTTAATAGGACTTAATCAACTTGAATGATACTCGAAGAAAATCATTAGAACTTAATAGCCAAAAGTAGATGGAAACTATAGAGATCAGATAGTAAAGGAATAAAAATTACCAAGAAAAAAAGGGGATAAAACAAATGAAATGATAACTCAAAGGAGGAAGCCAGAACTTTGGAGAAATCTAGCACATCTTCAAAGAAATTACAAGTGTTTGCTATTGAAAAAGTTACCAATTGCAACTAAGATTCTTTGAGGATTGATTCTTTGTGAGGTTGATGATAGCTCTAATTCAGTATTAATTAGGGATTAGGGGGAGAAATAAGAGAGAGACCTGGGAGAGAAGAAGAATTTCAGAGAAGAAAGATAGAAAGAAGAAACAATTTTCTCATTATGGCCGACTCTTTCCCTTGGTTCAATACAAATACCAATTCACTGCACTACAAGTGGCCCAGTAAGAAAAAGAAATAAAAGAATTGCAAAAATGACATAACTAACTGGATCCTTCTTGCTAAATGACAAAATTATAAAAATACTCTCAAAACAACGTCGCTCGAATAAGTGACCCTTTTTCAACACGACAACGTTCAATTCAAATTTAATTCACCCACTTACTTGACATTCTTCCTCCTAAATTCGTCTTCCGCATAGTAACAGCAGCTCTAATGTAGGGTTTATGGCAGAATTGTAACTCGGTTATTTGGAAAGTGATGTAGAATGGGAGCGGGTGGGGAGCACGAAGAACACCGTCTTCAACCTTGTTTTCTTAAATTCACAAGAATGAAACAAAACTTCATCCAATTTTCAAAGAATAAGAGAATTTTCTCACAATATTTTATTAATTCACGAATTGTTTGGTTATATTAATATGAAATAATAACTTATTTATAATTTAAAATTTAAAATACTAAAACCTACCAAAATAAATATTCAATTTCAAAATTCAAAATTCAAAATTTCAAGAAGACTATAAATAAGGAAACTATTTATCCTAATTAATAAAATAAAAAAAATAAAATAATAAGACGGTCTTCATTTCCATTGCATCATAAAGGAACGGCGCAGTAGCCTACTCATATTGTGAATTATGCTGGCAATTGGCAAATTCAGATTCTAATTGCAGTACATCGTCTCAATATCCATCTTCGTCTAAGTGGATCAAGCCGGATGAAGGTTGAAGCAAATGTAATGTGGATGAATGTGAATTCTCAAACTCGGGTAGAAGTGGTTACAGAGGTATCCTTAGAGATTCTTCTGGCTTTTTATCGCTGGTATCCAAGGAATTGTTGTGGCAAGCACCAGCCTCTCCTGGCCGAAGCTTCTCAATTGGTGTTGGTTTTTTGGGCCTATTAATTTAGTCCAATAGGGACACCCATAGTGGGCCTTAGGGTTTCAAAGCCCTTTAAGGCTAATGATATATATTTAGGTCTTTAGACCCAAATAAGATACATAATACACAACACAAATTTAGAGGCGGCCGTCATCTCTTCTCAAGCACATTCTAGGGTTCCTTGTAAAGAGTACTTGAAGCTGTGAGCATAGTGATAGTCGTTCGTGTAACGCTACACAACACGAGTATCGTAAGACCAATTTCACAAGATCCAATATTATTTCCGCTATGCATACAGGTACGCATACAGGTACGCATACTTGTATTAATTTTCCAACATCGGTATCAGAGCGATACGTATTGGTCTTCATACATAAATCACACAAGTGTATTTTTTTTGTGCCATCGTTTCAAGCTGCGATGTTTTCTGCTTATAATAGATATATATATATATGCAATTGCCGATTTTTTTTTGTGCGGCTTCTTTCTTCTTTTGTTAAATATATATGTGTCTTGGTTTGATGTGACTTTATATATATATAAGTTCAGTTGCAGTATATACATGTGCTGAGGTTTACATATATAAATATATATATATATATAAGTGATGTGATTTTCGGCAGTGGCTTGTTTGCATCAATAAAACAGTTTTTGTTTTTCTGTTTTTTGGAAAAACAATTTTTTATCTATTAGAAAATAAAATAGTTTTGTTTTTCTGTTTTTTGAAAACACAGTTTTTTATTATTAGAAAATAAAACATTTTTTGTTTTTCTGTTTTTTGGAAAAACAGTTTTTTATTATTAGAAAATAAAACAGTTTTTGTTTTTCTGTTTTTTGGAAAAACAGTTTTTTATCTATTAGAAAATAAAACAGTTTTGTTTTTCTGTTTTTTGAAAAAACAGTTTTTTACTATTAGAAAATAAAACAGTTTTTGTTTTTCTGTTTTTTGGAAAAACAGTTTTTTATTATTAGAAAATAAAACAGTTTTTGTTTTTCTGTTTTTTGGAAAAACAGTTTTTTATTTATTAGAAAATAAAACAGTTTTGTTTTTCTGTTTTTTGGAAAAACAGTTTTTTGATTATTAGAATATAAATCAGGTTTGTTTTTCTATTTTTTGGAAAAACAGCTTTTTGTTTATTAAAAAAAAACAAATTTTTTTTGAGGTGTTTTTTTTGCTACGATACATGCAATTTTTGATATTATTTATTGTTATATATATCATCATTGTGTTGCATGTTTTACCTATTTTATATATAGTGGGAGTGCAGTGGTAGCTTAAAGCTCCTATACAATTTTTTGCGCGTAATTTAAATTTTAATTTGATAATATCACATGATGGGGGAGATGATTTTGAGCGTAGCGATCTTTCGATCTCGTGTCATGTTTGAACTATTAAATTTTATTTAAGATTTGTGCTGCAAAATATTATGTTTGTTGTGCTGATAATAATATCCTTATTAAATATCCTTATTTTTGGCGCATAATTAGATGACTTCTAAGAGCATTGTTGCTGACTTGAACAAATGAGAGAAATTGGATGGTGACAATTATGATATTTGGCATCGTAAAATCCAATATCTCCTTGATGAGCAAGAGGTTTTGGAAACCTTAACCCAGTCTTTGACTCCACCACCGGAGGATGGCAATGGTGCCCAACATCGGCGCGATCAAGAGGCCTACACTCAGTGGGTCAAGAAGGATCGTTGTGCGCGCTTTGTTATGCTTAGCAGCATGCACAATGACTTGATCAGCGCGTTCGAGGACTGTAAGACTGCTCAAGAAATGTGGGATGCCTTGAAAGCTAAGTATGGTTCCACTTCAGCTACTAGGTTGCACACGTTGACTTTGAAGTTTGACTCATATAAGATGCGCTCTAACACCCCGATGAAGCAGCATCTTAGACAGATGTCGACTATGATTCGCGAGCTCAAGGCAGCTGGGAATAACTTGAGCGATGAGTAGCAGGTTCAAGCTGGGATTCATTCTCTACCTGATTCGTGGGAACATATGAGAGTCAATATGACGCACAATGAAAATATCAAAACTTTTGATGATCTTGCGCGTCATTTGGAGTTAGAGGCGGAGCGCTTAGAAGCTGCTAAAGCTAATAATTCCTCTTATATGGTTCACTCTGGTTCGCGCAAGGCATCTGAGTCTAAGCGCAAGAACCAAAATAATGGGAAAAGAAACGATGATGAACGTGCGCCTAATAAGGAAAACTCTACCAAACGCAAGCGGGGCAAGCGTGGTGGTAAGAAGGGCAATGCCGACAAAGCATGTTTTAACTGTGGTAAGGAAGGTCACTTCGCTCGTGACTACGCTGAGCCGAAGAAGGTACTCTCAAGTTCTAATTCTCCTTTTGTTTATGTAACAAGTCATGTTATGGTAGCTCATCCTTCCTATGATTGGATTGTGGATTCAGGAGCGTCCGAACATGTCGCGAGGGATAGAGTTGGATATGTGGAGTACCGCTGAATACCAGCAGGAAGCAGAGTACTTTACGTGGGTAATGGAGAAGCTGTTCAGGTTATAGGTATTGGTACCTACAAGCTGTGCATGCGCGGTGGACGCGACCTATTGATCCATGATGTATTGTTTGCTCCCGATATTCGACGGAACCTTTTATCAGGTTCTGCTTTGCTTAGGCTAGGATTTCGAGTAGTTTTTGAGAACAATAATGTTAGTATTTTTAATGGAACAATTTTTTATGGTAATGGTTTTATTTTAGATGGATTATTTGTTTTGGATATTTGTTATTCCAGTAATAATAATTCTATTTCTTTTGTGACTTCTACTGATAATTCTACAATTTGACATGCTAGACTTGGTCATATAGGCCAGGACAGAATGAATCGATTAGCTAGAGAGGGCTTATTAGGTCAGCTCGCTAAAGTTAGTTTGCCCAATTGTGAGCATTGCTTAGTAGGAAAGTCAACTAGAAAACCGTTTGGAAAGGCCACTAGAGCATCTTTTTCTTTGCAATTAGTACATTCAGACATCTGTGGCCCACTTAGTGTGAGGGCAAGGCATGGTGCTAGCTATTTCATCACATTTATAGATGACTACACACGTTACGGTTTTATATATTTGATCTCCCACAAGTCTGAAGCATTGGATTGCTTTAAGCGTTTTATGAGGTTGGTTGAGAATCAAAGTGGAAGGACCATTAAGGCTCTTCGTACTGATCGTGTACATGAATATTTATATGAGCTATTTAAGCAGCTCTGTGATGAAAAAGGTATTCAGAGGCAGTTAACTACTCCATATACTCCGCAACAAAATGGTGTAGCGGAGAGAAGGAATATAACCCTTTTGGATATGGTTAGATCGATGATGGCGCAAGCTAACCTCCCAATATCTTTCTGGGGGGATGCTATCTTAGCTGCTGCCTACATCCTCAACCGTGTGCCTTCTAAATCTGTTTCATCAACGCCTTATGAGCTTTGGATGGGCAGGAAGCCTGACTTAAGCCATTTGCGCCCATGGGGCGCGGCGGGATATGTTCACACTAGTTCTCATTCGCATGGGAAACTAGGGCCTATGGCGCATAAGTGCATATTCATTAGATATTTTGAGGAATCTAAAGGATATGTGATGCTTGGTGAATAAGAAGATGAAAATGTTTCTGAGATTGAGTCACGAGATGTGGATTTTCTAGAGAAGGGATTCCCCAAGAGATGGGATGTGGACAGAAACATAAAGTTGTTTGAAGTGGTCGAATCGAATGAAGGCGTTTCAAATCCGAATAAGGATGTTGAGAGCGACTCGCTTCCTAGTGGGAGTGTGCAACCTCCTAGTGGGAGTGTCCCTCCATTAGAGAATGATTCCCAAAGTCCACACTTGCGTAAGAGCAATCGTGAAAGTATCCCACGTCGTCGTTTTGAAATTGAGGGGGTAGCTTTCATGTGTACTCCGCAAGATGTAGATGAGCCCAGAAATTATCATGAGGCTATCACATCCCCTGCTTCGAATGAATGGAAAGTTGCAATGATTGATAAGATGAAGTCTATGAGGAAGAACAATGTCTGGGACTTGGTAGATCTTCTGCCAGGGCGAAAGACTATTAGAAACAAATGGATTCTAAAAGTCAAACGCAAGACAGATGGTTCCATTGATAGGTATAAAGCTCGCCTTGTGGCGAAAGGCTACACCCAAAAGGAAGGCGTTGACTATGAGGAAACGTTCTCACCGGTAGTGAGGTTTGCCTCAATCCGTCTCATTTTAGCTATTGTCGCTCATATGGATTTAGAACTTTTTCAGATGGATGTTAAAACTGCATTTCTAAATGGAGAACTAGATGAGAAAATCTATATGGATCAAGCTGTTGGTTTTATAACTAGCGGGAAAGAGCGCAAAGTTTGCAAACTCAAACGATCCATTTATGGGTTGAAGCAGTCATCTAGACAATGGTACTTGAGATTTCATCGAACCATTTCTTCAAATGGGTTTACGATGATCGAGGAGGACCATTGTGTGTACGTTAAACATTCTGGGAATAGTTTCTTGATTCTCTCTTTGTATGTAGACGACATACTATTAGCTGGAAACAACAAGGAGATGGTTGTCGCCACACAAACATAGTTGTCTTCAAATTTTGAAATGAAAGACATGGGAGAGGCAAGCTATGTGCTCGGAGTTAAGATCCTAAGAGATCGATCAAGGAAACTTCTTGGTTTGTCTCAAGAGACTTAAATAAGAAATGTACTTGAGCGTTTTCAGATGCAAGCTTGTAAACCCATAGACACTCCTGTTGAGAAGGGTAATACCTTAAGTCTGGAAATGTGTCCTAAGACTCTTGATGAGAAGGAAAAGATGGCTCGTGTTCCATATGCTAACGCTGTTGGTAGCCTAATGTATGCGATGATGTGTACGCGGCCCGACATTTGCTATGCAGTTGATCTTGTCAGTAGATTCCAAGGGAATCCTGGCGTTGCTCATTGGAAAGCAGTGAAGAGAATACTCCGATATCTGAAAGGGACAGCTGACTATATGCTTTGCTATCAAGCATCGAATTTGCGTGTGGTTGGATACACCGACGCTGACTGGGGAGGGGACCCAGACGGACGCAAATCGACGTCAAGCTATGCTTTCTTGCTCAACGACGGAGCAATATCATGGTGCAGCAAAAAGCAGACTTGTATTGCACTATTTACGATGGAGGCGGAGTATGTTGCTTGTTTAGCTGCTGTTCAAGAAGGTGTTTGGTTGAGAAGATTCCTTCGAGAGTTTGGCATTGTTAAAAGTGCTTCAGAGCCGATTACGATATATTGTGATAGTTCGGCAGCTCTTGCATACTCCAAGGATCCCAAGTATCATGGGAAAACCAAACACATAGACATTAGATACCATTTCATTCATGACATGGTTACGCAAAAGGAGGTGGTCCTTAAGCATATCTCTACTAGCCGCATGGTTGCGAACCCCTTGACTAAACCTATAATTAGAGATGTTTACCAGGCTCATGTTAGGAGTCTAGGGTTACGTAGGTTGTGATTATTTGCTTCCTGACCATAAAGGATATTTGATGTCGTTGATATTATTATTAATGAATTTTTTGAAATTTGTTGCTCTTATGTTATTATTTTAATATAACTGCTAGCACACACATTACCCATGGTTGGAAAATCATGGTATGAGTATGTCAATAGGTATTGATCGACTCTCTCACACGAGTGATCGCCTTTGGCGCCTGGAAGGCGAGCAAAGATGAGACACGTCAAGCTTATGGCGCTGTAATAGTGAGCTGAGCTGACATTGATTGAAGTGTCGACTTGGAAAGGGCCAAGATAAAGTCTTTTGAAGACTGAATATGGATACCCCACTATCCATATACAACCTGTGAATAGCCGGATGCGAAATTTCATCTAGGCGCTGAAACGAGCGAGCAAGTAAATTTTTTGGGTTAGGCGCTTGACAGCGATTGGACTAAGATCTGTACGGTGTTTGGTAGTGACATACGCTCTTTATTAAAAGAGAACTCCACCGTAACATGTAAGTCATACTACATGTGCTTCGCAACCTATATAAGGAAGTGAAATAATGATCCCTGCTTCTTAACTGTGTGAGTCTTTATGGATTGATACAATATGTATGATCCTCTACTATTTTTGCCCTATGTGACTTTTGACTGTATCATGAAGAGGAAGTTCAGTGTATGCTACTTTGATGTGTGTATCCTATGGCTAAGACTGATGCAGCCTAAAGGGACATCGTTGGGAAAGCAATTGAATATAATCTAAGTGATATGAGGGCGAAAGGATGACTGTTTGGTAGCACGTTCAAGTTTTATGATCACTGGTACCAAGTTATGTCGCTTTCTGAGAATAGCGACGTAGCTGTGAGAATAAAACGGGAGAATTTTAAGCGTTGATCTGAGATGTGACTCCGAGAGATTGGAAATGCTTAATCTGAATGTTGCTAAATAGGTCAGGGGTAGAACAAGACGCTATGGGGGTGTTCTATGCTGGTTCTTTGGGAATTTGGCATAGTACTCTAAATATTTTCTTTTCAGGTGGCTCGCGGTCGCACAGCTCATTTACTAAGTATGAACGGGGAATCTAGAATGGTGCAAGGGAGAATGCGATTATTTGCCCACTATGTACGAGTAGGAGATGTTGGTTTTTTGGGCCTATTGGTTTAGTCCAATAGGGACACCCATAGTGGGCCTTAGGGTTTCAAAGCCTTTTAAGGCTAATGATATATATTTAGGTCTTTAGACCTAAATAAGATACATAATACACAACACAAATTTAGAAGCGGCCGTCATCTCTTCTCAAGCACATTCTAGGGTTCCTTGTAGAGAGTACTTGAAGCTATGGGCATAGTGGTAGTCGTTCGTGTAACGCTACACAACGCGAGTATCGTAAGGCCAATTTCACAAGATCCAATATTATTTCCGCTGTGCATATAGGTACGCATACTTGTATTAATTTTCTAACAATTGGTTGAAGGATATGGCTTCTAGGAATTTTACGATAAAAACTGGCTTGCAAATCCTTTGTTCGGTGATTAATAGCTATATTGATTTTTCTTGTGTTGGCTTAATTGTTGATGACTGTAAGTCTTTGTTAAAGGACATATACCAATGTCGTGTTTCTCATGTCCGTAGATCAGCGAATGTCACAGCCCATGGTCTTGCTAGGGCTTCAGATTCGTTGTTTGATCAGATGTGGTAGGTTGATTCCCCTCCTTTTATTTATGATGTTCTCTGTTCTGATTTAAGTGTTGTGTTTGGCTTGTAATCAATGCAAGCAAGTATGGAGCAAAACAGTTTTTGCACCAAAACAGTGCATGCGGATTGGGTGCAAAAAGTGTTTTGCACCAGGCAGTTTACCCGTGGATTGGGTGCAAAAGGTCTTTTGCACCAGACAGTGTACTCGGCGGAGGTGCAAAACATGTTTTGCACCAAGTCAGTGTACTCGAGAATGGGTGCAAAACGTGTTTTGCACCTGGGAGGGTAAAAACTTTTTACTCTTATTTTTTCACTTTATATAAATAGAATGGTTATTTTCTATTTGTGGAAAGAGAGAATTGAAAGAGTTGCAAGAGTGCTTTGTACGAGTGAAGAGAGAGCTTAGCTTGGGTTTAGTTAAGGTGAGAGGTGATCTTTGGAGGTTTGTTCCATTGATCTAGAGCTAGTATTATTGAGAGAGAATTGGTTATAATTCTTGGTTTATCAATAAAGGAGCTACCTCTTGGTGGAAGACCCAAAGGGTTCCACAAAACTCTCGGTGTGTTCTTTCTCTTTGATTTGCACTTGTTTGTCATTGCTCTTTATCTTCTATCCATTGTTGCTTGTTATTGTGTTGCTATTTCTTGGTTTGTACAACGATCCTATTGCTTGTCGGATTCCGCCCGCCAAGTGTTCGTAGAAATTACCGAAAGGGATTTCTCGGGTTTAATTGTGAGTTTGGAACTAGGTTAATTGTTCCACGTTCACAGCAAGTGGTATCAGAGGATTTGGTTGGTGCCTAGTGTTTGGTATCAAGGTTTGGCTATTGGGTGCAAGGTTTGTGCGCCAAGTGTTCGATAAATGGCCGAAGGGACTCAAAGCGGAGTTGTTGCAACACAAGCTAGTTCTTCTACCATTGTAGGTGTTGGAAGCACTATGGAGGTTAAGATAAAGCCTTATGACGAGGTTATCAATTTCGGTATTTGGCAAAGGCGGATGCGGGGGGTACTCGTCCAATCGAATTTACAAGTTGCATTGCTTGGACTTGAGAAAAAGCCGCAAGATATGTCTGAAGACCAATGGAATGAGATTGATAAGAAAGCTATGTCCGCTATAGAGATGCATGTGACCGACGAAGTGTTGAGAAACTTGATGTCGGAGAAGAATGTAAAGGATATGTGGACTAGGATGGAGGAGATGTACATAGGGAAGTCTATGTCCAACAAGTTGAACCTCAAGAAGCAACTTTTCAAGTTGGAAATGAAGGAGGGGCAAGATTTGAACAAGCACATCAATGTCTTCAAGGCAATAGTGCATGACCTTGAGAGAATTGATGTTGTATTTGATGAGGAGGACCGCGCCTTATTGTTGCTTGCTTCATTGCCGGACTCCTATGATCACTTTGTTACCATATTGATATTTGGCAAGACAACGCTCAAGTTTAATGAGGTTGTCAAGGACCTCCAATCGCACGTGGCCATGAAAAAGGGAGGTAACGGGGCAAGCTCTTCATCAAGTGAGGGCTTGGTTGCCAAGAGTGGTGATGGTGAACGAAGTGGGCGGTCAAGGTCACGGGGTGCCAAGAATAGAGGCACGGGTCGGTCTCAATCACGAGATCGAAGTAATTGGGAGTGCTTTAAGTGTCACAAGGTAGGCCACATCAAGAAGAATTGCCCGGAGCTAAAAGGTAAAAGGGCGGACGCGCCAAGGGAGGTTGCGGGAGTTGCGACCCAAGAGGTTAACACCGATGTTCTTACTTGTTTTTTAGCGGATCAAAGTAGTGGGTGGATTCTTGATTCCGGATGCTCCTATCACATGTGCCCGAATCGTAATTGGTTCGTTGACTGCACGGAATGCAATGGAGGGGAAATCTTCATGGGCAATGATGCTACATGCAAAGTTGTCGGTATTGGCACGGTAAAAATAAAGATGTGGGATGGCGTGACCCGTATGCTAAGTGATGTTAGACACGTACCCGCTCTCAAGAAGAATTTGATCTCCTTAGGCACGCTCGACTCAAAAGGGTGTGTAATTCATGCCGAAGACGGGGCTATGAAGGTGAAGAAGGGATCAATGGTGATTTTGCGCGGCACAAAGTCATCGAACAACCTTTATAGGTTGAAAGGAACCACGGTAGTTGGTGGAGCGGCGATTTCCACGGAAGCAGAAAGGGATGAGCTTTTGTTATGGCATATGAGGCTTGGCCACATGAGCCAACGAGGCATGGAGGAGCTTCATCGACGAAAATTGTTGAAGGGGTCCATGGGTGCAAGCTCGATTTCTGCAAGTATTGTGTGATGGGCAAGCAAACTAGAGTTCGATTTGATACCGCGGAACACAAAAGCCGAGGTATGCTTGATTATATTCATTTCGATGTGTGTGGACCTTTAGAGGTTGTTTCTTTAGGAGGTTTCAAATATTTTATGACTTTTATTGATGATTTTTCACGTCGAGTTTGGGTCTACTACTTGAGGGAAAAATCCGAGATTTTTGGAAAATTCAAGGAGTGGAAGGCTATAGTGGAAAATCAAACGGGTCGGAAAGTAAAGTATTTGAGAAGTGACAACGGAGGGGAGTATAAGGATGGAGAATTCGTGAAGTTTTGCAAGAATGCCGGCATCAAAAGGCACTTTACCGTGAAGAAAACTCCACAACAAAATGGAGTTGCGGAAAGAATGAACCGTACCATTATGGATAGGGCGAGAAGTATGAGGATTCATGTCGGTTTGCCGAAAACATTTTGGGCGGCTTGTGTTGATCATGCCGTATACTTGGTCAATAGGTCACCGAATGTGAATCTTGGTTTGAAATGTCCGGAAGAAGTATGGTCGGGGCGAGAAGTGGACTACTCTAAGTTAAGAGTGTTCGGGTGCCCGGTATATGCACATATTCCTAGCGAAAAGAGATCAAAGAATGACCCGAAGGCTCACCGGTGTATCTTTCTCGGTTTTGGGGGAGAGGTGAAATGGTTCAAGCTTTGGGATCCGGTAGCGAGAAAGCTTTTGTTTAGCCGGGATGTGACATTTGATGAGGGGGCTATGCTTAAGGAACGGGAATACTAAGAGATCAATGATAACTGCGGGGTTAATACGGTCAAGATTCCAATTCTAGTTCCAAGTTCATCGGTTACCGGAAATGGTGGAGCATCTTCAAGCGGTAGTAGGGATGATTCTCATGAAATTCAACCGAATGACGACGCGGTTGAGGTAGAGCTAGAGGAGGAGGAATCCGAGGAAAGACCGGGTGAGGTGGAGCCGGAACCATCGATAGCACGAGATAGACCACGACGGGCAATTAAACCACCCTCTAGGTTTGGTTGGGAAAACGAGGTCAACTATGCCCTTATTACAAGTGAGGGTGATCCAACTAGTTATAAAGAAGCCATTAGTGTCGAAGACAAGGATAGTTGGATGGGTGCTATGGTAGAAGAGATGGAGGCTTTACGAGTAAATTCCGTTTAGGATTTGGTTCCTAGGCCTAAGGACCGGAGTATTATCGGTTCTAAATGGGTATTTAGGAAGAAAGAAGCAATCAACAAAGATGAAGCACCGAAATTCAAGGCACGGTTAGTAGCGAAGGGGTTTTCTCAAAAGGAAGGGGTTGATTATGATGAAATTTTTCCTCCGGTTGTGAGACACACTTTGATACGGGTTTTGCTTGCTATGGTAGCTCAATTTGATTTGGAGCTTGAGCAAATGGATGTAAAAACGGCTTTTCTTCATGGTGATTTGAAGGAAATAATTTACATGGCGCAACCGGAAGGGTTCAAGGAAGTAGGTAAGGAAAAATTTGTTTGTCGGCTCAAGAAGTCATTATATGGACTAAAGCAGTCGCCAAGGCAATGGTACCTACGGTTTGATTCATTTATGTTGCGGATTGGTTATCGTCGGTGTGATGGTGATCATTGTGCCTATGTTCGGAACTTTGATGATGGCTCATTTATCTTGTTGATGCTTTATGTGGATGATATGCTTATAGCGTGTCGAGATATGTCAAAGGTGAAGGAGTTCAAGGTGCAATTGGGCCGGGAATTTGACATGAAGGATCTTGGGGCCGCACAAAAGATCCTTGGTATGGAGATTCGGAGAGATAGAAAGGTTGGCAAGTTGTGGCTTTCGCAAAAGAAATATATTTCTCATGTCATTGAGAAATTCAATATGTCGAGTGCGAAACCGGTTTCTACTCCGTTAGCTCCTCATTTTGCTTTGTCCGCAAAGCAATGTCCTTCCTCTCTTGATGAGTGTACTGAGATGTCGACAACACCGTATGCTTGCGCGGTTGGTTGTCTAATGTATGCCATGGTGTGTACAAGGCCTGATCTAGCTCACGCGGTTGGAATGGTTAGTAGGTATATGTCGAATCCGGGTAAAGAGCATTGGAATGCGGTTAAATGGATTCTTCGATATCTACAGGGTACTAAGTCCTTGGGAATAGTGTTTGAGCGAAAAGATGGGGCTGATAGTGTTGCGGGATTTGTAGACTCCGATTATGCGGGGGATCTTGATAAAAGAAGGTCTACCACGGGTTATGTGTTCACTTTGACAAGTGGGCCGGTATCATGGAGATCTATGCTACAAGCAACAAGTGCTCTGTCTACGACAGAAGCAGAGTATATGGCACTCACGGAGGCGTCGAATGAGGCGGTATGGTTGAAAGGCTTAGTGAGCGAGTTGTGCTTGAAGCATAAGAGCATTTTGCTACGGTGTGATAGTCAAAGTGCACTTTACTTGGCAAAGAATCAAGTGTATCATGCTCGCACGAAGCACATAGATGTGCGGTATCACCGAGTTCGGGATTGGGTTAATTCCGGGGAAGTCGTCCTAGAAAAGGTGAATACGGATGAGAATGCGGCCGATATGCTCACAAAACCGGTAACCGTGGAGAAGTTTAGGCATTGCCTAAAGCTTCTTAATCTCACTTCATGTTGAAGGAGGAGGGTGTGACCTTGGAGGTGTCGGGATAATCTCTAAGGGGATGCACGGTTCTTATCCCGAGGTGAAGCAATCGAGGTTGGCTTGGGATTACTCGCCAAGGTGGAGATTGTTGTGTTTGGCTTGTAATCAATGCAAGCAGGTATGGTGCAAAACAGTTTTTGCACCAAAACAGTGCATGCGGATTGGGTGCAAAAAGTGTTTTGCACCAGGCAGTTTACCCGTGGATTGGGTACAAAAGGTCTTTTGCACCAGACAGTGTACTCGGCGGAGGTGCAAAACATGTTTTGCACCAAGTCAGTGTACTCGAGAATGGGTGCAAAACGTGTTTTGCACCTGGGCGGGTAAAAACTTTTTACTCTTATTTTTTCACTTTGTATAAATAGAAATGGTTATTTTCTATTTGTGGAAAGAGAGACTTGAAAGAGTTGCAAGAGTGCTTTGTAAGAGTGAAGAGAGAGCTTAGCTTGGGTTTAGCTAAGGTGAGAGGTGATCTTTGAAGGTTTGTTCCATTGATCTAGAGCTAGTATTATTGAGAGAGAATTGGTTGTAATTCTTGGTTTATCAATAAAGGAGCTACCTCTTGGTGGAAGACCCAAAGGGTTCCACAAAACTCTCGGTGTGTTCTTTCTCTTTGATTTGCACTTGTTTGTCATTGCTCTTTATCTTCTATCCATTGTTGCTTGTTATTGTGTTGCTATTTCTTGGTTTGTACAACGATCCTATTGCTTGTCGGATTTCGCCCGCCAAGTGTTCGTAGAAATTACCGAAAGGGATTTCTCGGGTTTAATTGTGAGTTTGGAACTAGGTTAATTGTTCCACGTTCACAGCATTAAGTTAATGCATTCTTCCTGTCTTCAAAAAAAAAGTTGTCTTCCGCACCTTGCATAATCCTTACGCTGTGTTTGGAATTTAGGAGATTACAGAAAAGAAGATGAAGTATCAATCAAAAGGCAGAGAAAGGGAGAGAAAAGAAAATAATTTTCTCTATTTTGTTTGGGAGTTTAAGAAGGAAGAGTATGGTACGATCTCTCTTTGGTGTTTGAATTGGGAGTTGAAAAAAAGAAGGGAGAGAAAATATCGTATTTTAAAGATTTGTTATATGTTTTATGGATAAAATTGTCAATTAATTAAGTTTTCATTAAAAAACTCTCTTCTCTCTGCTTCTCTCCAATTTCAAGATAACGATTTGGAGAGAGTTTTAAATAATTTTCTCTCTTTCTCTGGTATTCACTACGTAAAAAACTCTCAAATGAGATAACGGATAAACTCACTCATTTTCTCTCCCCTTCTCTCCAAATTAAAACTCCCTAACATAGGTTAATGAACCATTCTAAATTATATGATAAGACTGAAGGAAGGTTTAATACATAAATAGATGTACAACTACATAACACATGAACATATAACACAGGTCTTCCAATAAATCATGAAAAATTTCCTATCTGATTGTTCATGTATGCACAGACTTGAACACTTATCCAACATTTATTTATAAAAAAAATCAAGGTAATAGCGATATTTCATGCAATCCACGGTTCTGATTTCACCTCACTGAGGATCAAAGCACCCATGGATTGGTGGGATTACCAGAAAATGATTCCTGGTACAGAGGCATAAAATTTTGCGTCTGACTAAAAGGGTTTACATAAGAAGGATTATACACTTGCATCTGCCAATCTTTTGCCTCATTTACGCTTCCATCTACTGAATTACGTGCATATAGATGTTCATTCGGATCAGAGCCGAAGTAGGTCTCGTAAACTTTCCATGAAGGACAAATCGACGCTTCTAAAAGTGACTCCCAATCCCCATTCTTGTGGTCAACGACATCGAGCTGAATTAACGGCTCCCTCTCTTCATCTTTCTCTGTCTTTTTAATCGCATCATTTTCTTCAGACTTTGCCCAATTATAACCAGCAAACGTCTCTGGTCTCATTAATTGTTTGTCACCATTCTCTTCTTTTGAACTCGTTGGTGAAGAGTCCTTCGTCATTAATGGCGACGTGGTTGAAGAAGATGATTCCGTTAATTGCCACATTCCATCAAGAAAATTTTCAAGTGCTCGAATCTGTATCTCTGGGATCCGATCGATGAAAGGGTACTCGTATAACCCACAAATCCCCATAGATTTGCACCAATCATAGAACTCACAGAGTTGATTAGCTTGTAATGCCGCTTTTTTGTAGATTGCAAAAGCTGCTACAGAACATCTGTATGGCATTTGAATGAGATGGTCTAATAGCACAACAATCTCCCTCCTAAAGGTGGTGTAGCATATGAAACTATCGCGTATAATATACTTCATTGCCGATTGAATGATGAAGCTCTGGGCAGCTGCACCTGTCGGCCTGCAATCCATGACCCGATCAGTGATGCTTTGTACTTGTGGCAGTGCTTCAAGCATTCCACCGAACTCTTTCATCTTATCAGGCAAGTTGTGGTGCACATCTTCTTCCTCTGAATGCTTGTCATTAAAATCAATGGACAAGCAATCAATCGCTTCATCAAGAAGCTGAGCATATGATCGGACAAACATGGTGTAGTCCTCGGAAGCCGAGGAGGAGAGGTCCCGAAAATGACACGGGTAAAGAGATAAGAACCTGTTGGATCTGGCACATAGGAGTTCGGTCCTGAAGGGAGTGTTGTCAGGTAGAGCACGTAGTAGGCGGTGGAGGAGAAGGAGACACTTGAGCGCTACTCTCCAGCATTGCGTCTTGCTGAACCTGCGAGTGAAGCTAATTGAAAAGGCACGGTATGAGGAAGGGGAAATGGAGAAGATCTTTAAGAGATCACGAACGTATCTTTCTGGTAAAGGCATGTCATCGGGTGAAGTGGCTTTGACTACTATGAGATCAAGGTCACATAGCCCTCCGATCGTCATGAGCTTAGCGTAGTTTACGATGGAGTGCTCTCGTAAAGAAGTGAAGACTTGCCGGAAACGCCTTTGCATGTTTAGAGAGAGAGAGAGAGAGAGAGAGAGAGAGAGAGAAAGAGCGAAAACTAAAACGAAAAGGAAAAGGAAGAGAGAGCTGAGGAAGATAGCTAGGCTAGGCCTAAAGAATCACCAAGGGGTTGGGTAGCGGCTGATAGCTTTGTGTTTTTGTTAGTAATTTGGATCTTTGGGTGGAACGACGGCTACTAGAGAAGTTTGTTGCATGTCACCAGTTGATTTTTTCTTTGTTTTTTGTCAAGGAAAGGGACAGGCATCTCTAATCTCTAACTTGATTTTAAAATTTAAGCTTCATTTCGTTAGATTCTATGCTGTGTTTGGTTACAAGTACAACTTTTTGCTTCTTGTCTGTTGGTGGCCGGGATTGTGGCCCAAACAAGAAATGTAATGAATGAAGAATATTTGTTTTTAGTTTCTTGTCCAGTTTGGATTCAGTTATATTCTTGTACATATGACAGATGGGGAGGGACTGCAGTTGTTAGAATTTTAATATACATTTTCTCCATTTTATTATTAGAAAATTTATATTTATGTTCATGTATCAAATTTTCTGAAGTTGAAAGTTGAAACATGTACTATTATAAAAAGCCCAAGGCATGAAGTTGTGTCGTGTTTTTGGATTTTCAATTTTGTCCTTTCAGACTTTTATTTCACAAAAAAGTTTATAACATGGCGTGAGTAATGAGTTCAAACTTTGAACTCTCGCATTTAGAAGGGAAATAAGGTTCTTGACCATTGCGGTACACATCATATTTTTATTTTTTTTCTTTTAAGTTGTAAATACTCTAATAATACATGCATTACGTGTGTACAAAATATAATATTTTTATATAATAACTAAAGTTGTATTATAAATTTGACAAATAACGTCATTTTTTGAGATTATTATGTGGTTTTCATAAAAGTTGGAGTTTTTAATTTAATACCATGAAAATATATGACAAAACTGAACCAAATTGGCCTGAATTGGAGTCCTCTCAACGGGCCAATTCATGTCGGTTTTGTGTCAAGTTGTGATGAATTCTCATAAATTTTGTCACCACCTGAACACGACTCGATAAGTTATTGGACGAATTTTCTATATTCGTAAACAACTCATTATGTTATCATGTAACATGACACAACTCAATAGTGCCTGTTAAGGAGATAATTTTTAAATTTTTTTTTTTTAAAACATGTGAAATGAGTAAATAACTAAACTTACTCAAATGTAAGGATAAACATGTATACACATTAAAATAAGTACAAATAAGTTGTTCATTTAATAAACATTAGTCTTATTAAACAAAAATTTAATAATTAACAGGTTTAACGGGTGTCTCAAATTCGTTAAGGTCCACCCAATATGTAACACCCCCGCCTTAATCTACAGGACAACACCCGTAATTAAGACCTGGAGTGCTACTAACCCATCTTAGATTGACTAAAATGGATATATATGAAAACACATAAAGAAATTTAAATAGTAAATATCACATATGTTAATCAGTAAGCTAGGAGAGGATAATACTGTACCAAATCATGCATACATGTAACCAATATACAAAATCAAACTAAGCAGGTGCAAGTCAGTAGATAACACTTCGGGCTAGTCGTGGCTTCCCGAGATAGCATGTACATAGCAAAAATGAATTTGTATCAGAGCCGTCTAATTCGTTCCCAAACCTGTCGTATCCTTGTCCTCGTAGGACTCGTGAGTACCTGAAATAATTTAAGAAAACTCGGGGTGAGCTATTTGCTCAGTAGGGGGTACAGGGCATATGATCAAAAACTGATTTATAAACATATCTTTCAGACCATATTTAATTCAATAATATCAACAAGAACCATATTCATCAAGTGACTATGCATGGACGTGCTAATGCAGGTTACCTCCCATGTCAACCGATTACCGTATATTAGAAAGCCTGAGCTGTGAGCATACTCCATTGCCATCGAGATATCAAATCATCAAGTTGATACCCTGGGATCAATTGTCCCGATCCCATATGAATATAGAAAACAACAGCCCTAGGATCGATCACCACGATCCCATAGGAACACAGATAACCACAAAACCATGGTGTCTTGCCAATTTGCCTAGGTTCCCGGGCTCCACACCGGTAGCTTATAGGCGGCCAAACATTGCTCCCTCAGGAATTTTCAACCCAAGGGCATCAAGCCCTGCCTATTTTCCCATCCCAGTAAGCACCAAATAAAAATCCAATTCCTTCGCCATCGAAGGGCCACAGTAGAATCATATCCGCATCCATATCAAGATCATATCACATCCAGAACAATACAATAATCATAAGAAGCTCCCGGTATAATGATAAGAGATATACGCCTATACGATAGGCCATAAGAATGATCCGAGATTGCAGAAGGATCTCTAAGATTCCGGTTGACACAAACGTGATGCATAATATGTATAGCATGCTATTTAGTAAACACATGAAGCAATCTATGCCATATACCCTTTAACAAATCTCGTTAGATATCCCTTGATGTGTATAAAACATTAACAAATCCATTTCATCACAAATAACATCCATACATCGAAAAGATATCTCGTATAGTTCAACTAACACACTACACCAGATATAATTGGCATATTTTGCTTCAATACATGTATTCGTGCCATTTAACAAGCATTTGAAGTAATATATATACCACATACACTTCAATAAGTCTAAACCTTTAACCTATGGTGTGTACAAATCAACAACAATTCATTTCCATCAACTCATAATAGTCAAGCATCCATGTGATTCTTCATTGGGTTTAACAATACAAGAATATCAAGTGTAAGTAGCATCTATCACCTCAAATCTCATATTTAAATATCTATGAGTCATGAAACATGCATATATGCAAATGAAAGGAACACTCGAACAATCGTTGCCATACATATTTGAAGAAAAACCTCAATTTATATTCCATGGTGTATGCTTTTAATAATACTTCCATTTTTTTCACCATATAGTAGCTATACCAACATGGAATATGTCATATGATTTCAAATTCACCTAGTTCCAAATGTGTATGGCATATATGGCATCACATCATGACCTTTAAAGCTATATAAACCATGAAGCATAGGTTCAATACCCATATTGTAATATTCAAGTCAAATATAACCCAATTGGAATAATTATCACAAATTTTAAACTATAGTATCAAGTTTTGAAAAGATACAAACCCCTACCTCGAGTGGATAGGCCGAAAGGATGAAGGAAAGATGATAGTCCAAGCTTTACTTTGATGAAATCCCAAAGATTCCAGGGTTGATGGTGATGAATAGTGTAGAAAGATAGGATTTGAAGCTTAAATCTTGAATCGGGAGCAATGTTTGTGTAGAAATCTCTTCAAAGACTCTCTCCTATGAGCTCCCTTCCCTCTCTAGAGTTTTCTAGAGAGTTGCCACGAAAATGGGATGAAAATGAGTGAAAACGAGCTTAAAAACAAGTTTAAGTCGGTGGTGAATAGTGCCTGGCGGACCGGTATGCAAAATACCCAATACCGGTCCGCGAGGGGTCAATTTTCCCAAAAATTTGGTGCCGGACCGGTATGCAAAAACGCCATACTGGTCCGCGCTTTAATTTTTGGGTTCTGGAGCACTGTTTTTGTTTTGGCTATAACTTTTTGCTCGGAACTCCGATTGAGGCGTTCTGTATGTCCACGGAAAGCTATTTCAAAACTCTACAACTTTCTAAGAGAAAATTTTCCCAAATTCTGAATATATTTTTCCCATAAATTCGCCGAAGACAGCGCTCTGCCAAAGCGCTACCGAATGACCAGAATTTTGCAATGGGCTTACTTTGCGCCCTGTTTTGACCACGAGGAGTGTGAATTAGCTTTCGGTCAAAACACGAAAGTTGTAGAATGGTATAAACACTAGACACCCGCGCAAAAGGAACCTCATTTCGATAAATAGAAAAGAAATTACGATAGTTCAAAGATAGTTAGAAATAACAAATCGCGAAAGGCCAAAACTTCTTATTTACCAACCAAAATCCATTCGAACCACCCGAACCACCTAATGATCACTCACATGAGTATAAATATGCTAATATAATTCAAGTTAAAATAGATTAAAATACGGGGTATTACACAATAATTTATAACTTCGTGTTGTGTTATTGTGTAATATATGATTGTGAAAGGTCTAAATTGGACCACATTGAACCAATCAGTTTTGCATGTTTTTCGGTTTGGTTTGGTTTAGAAAATATGGGACCAAAAAGATATATTATTTTGGTTTTCTGTTTTAGCGTTTCTAAAACCAAATTAAACCGACAGTTACACCGGTCTTTTTTTCTTATTGCTTTTTGTATAACATGTACATAACATGAATGTATTTTTAAGAAGAGAAGAGGATCAAGTAAAATATTCAATAAGGAAAAAGGCCCAAGTAAAAAGTAAAATAAATTGGTACAAAAATAAAAAATGATACAAGCGTATAGCCCAAAACTAGGGGTGGATTTTTTGTACCGAAAATCGCAAACCGACCGCGAACCGACCGAACCGACCTAAATCGGTTGGTAACCGAACCGAACTTTTTTTGGTTGGTAACCAACCATTGGTTACCGATCATTTTCGGTAGCGGTAGCGGTTTCATTTATACCTATGTTCGGTTATAATCGACCGACCGACCATTATAAAAATTAATAAATTTATAAATTCATTTAATTTACTTCATTAGTTCCTTTGAGCCTACTGATGTAATGTGAGGCTCAGTGGCTATGTGATGTCTCACTCTCCATTCTTTGTTTCTTACTCTCCCCATTCACTCTCTCCATTGTTTATCTCTCACTCTCTCCAATCACTCTCTCCATTCCACCGACACAAATCCTTTCTTCTTCCGTCACTCCCTCCTCGCACCGTCGTCGATCTACTCCTCTCACTCCGTCCTTCCTCCCTCACAAATCCTTTCTTCTTCCGTCACTCCCTCCTCGCACCGTCGTCGATCTACTCCTCTCACCCCGTCACTCCCTCCATCTGTTTACTGAATTATTGATGTGCAGCATTGCACCTTGCTGCTGTGTTGTGGCTGCTGTGTTGCTGTTTTGGTGTATTTATATTGGTCGGTTATAACCACATACCGACTGAACCGACCGACCAAGTCGGTAAAACCGAATTTCGGTAAACCAACCTTGGCGGTTCGGTTGCGGTTTTCAATTTTGTAAAACCGACCATGTCGGTTCGGTAACCGAACCGTGACCACCCCTACCCAAAACTATATAATTTAGGCGTCTTGCCTAAATTAACAAAAACCGACCAACCTAGTAGACCAAAACTGACTCACCCTAATCCATTATATGGGTTCGGTTTGGTTTATGTGTGTTATAAAATCGACAAAATCAGTATAGTTGAGACTTATGCCTAAATTTGTATCAAACCGAATCATGCACACCGCAATCACAAGCTATCTAATCTTGTTTCTATTTCGTGGAGAAGGAATGATCCATAAATTTAAGATGGTTAAAAGCCCAGACCGACAGAACCTATCATTTGGCCCTTCACATTTGAATAGCCCTTAAGTTTGTTAGGTTTCACATCTATTATCGTGGTTGATGAAATATATTTATATAAACTAGAAAATAAGAATGACCGTAATTGAGATGTCCAGTAGTCATTTTAGAAGCCCAACAGTGAATAATACAATGCTTCTACTTTATTATTATTATAATAATAATATGATAATATGTGTACTTCTCTTGCATGTTTACTGCGTAATTAAAAACAATGTAAATGCAAACTCCAACCACGTTAAAAACACGTAAGACACATACGTGTTCAAACTTTGCGAGGATCAAATTAATCATTGCTACGTTGACTGGTGGAAGAAACTTTAATTTATGAAACTTTCTTGATCCTGAAGTGCATTTTATTGGTTTAACTAAATCAGAAAGAAAGAAAGCTAATAAAACTAGTATTCTTCCTTTAAAAAATGGAAAAAGGAAAAAGAAAGCTGGCAATCCTTGTAACAAGAACGCTACTACTCAAATTGCCAAGCCAGTTACTTGCACCAAGTTGGTTTGGGTAAACTTAGTTCGATCCAAAAACAGTTTTATTATACAAATTAAGGGAATGAGCAGACAAATTTGACCAAATTTATAAATTCACCCAACAAACCTAAGCTTGTTGTATTGAAGCCAGTTTGCTAGGAGCCGGAATCTCATGCAACACATTCTCATCCACATATTTTCGGTCATTTTATATAGGAAAAATTGCCATTTAGCAAAGCTTTATATACGGTAGGATATATTCCCATGATATTTAATCGTTAGCTCTACTTTATTATACATTAAGACCTCGTTTGATTCAGGTATTAGGGTCAGTGGAATTAATAATATCAGCATTAATAATACTGGACTATTAATCCTGGTATTAATTTAATACTAATACCCTGTTTGATTCATGAAGTATTAATACTGGGATATCTCACGTTGATGTTAATACCATGTTTGGTTCTGTAACTCGTATACGAGATCGTATTTTGGACTAACAAAATTAAAAAAAAATTTAAAACATTTTTTTTAAAAAAAAAGTTTTTAAAAAAAAGTTCAAAAAATTTTAAAATAAAAAAATAAATTAAAATAATAATAATATAGTAGTAGTAATGACATTTTTGAAAATATATAGTTAATTTTTCTTAATCCTAGATAAACAATACCACATTCCCCCTGGTATTAAATTATACCACAAATAGTGGTATTAAGTTAATACCGGTATTAGTAATCCCAGCACATTTGTGCGAATCAAACAAGGTATTATAAAAAAAATGGTATTAATAATTCCATCCCACTTTTTAATATCTGAATCAAACTGGATCTAAATGTACTGACTGGGTCATCAATTTAAATGGGGCAATTTGTTAAATTTCCCTTCAAACCGCTCGAGTTAAAATCTTGAATATATCATTATCATAACAATAAATAAACATGATTAAAAATTTGAGCGCTCATAGTGAATACAGATATCTTAAAATTTATTTTTAAATATTGTCTTTATCCCTGTCTAGTCACATCCTCAAACATATATATATATATAGACCTGTGATTTTTATATAATTTCTGTTTATTTACCAGATTGGTAAGAATTGAAAGACCGTTTCAACGATTATAAAATTTTACTATCTGCACCTTGGCCATCAAGCATAAGTGCATATATCTATGAAATTACTTTTCTTCTTTACATTGATAATTTTCGGTCTTTTACTGACTGTTTACATTCAAATTAAAATTGAATGTCAAGAAATAAAAGACCAATTGATTCTAACGTCGCAATTAATTCAGTAAAGTCTTCAAACCTGTTAAATTCTTTAATACGTTAAGAGTTCTAGTCCTAGATTGTTTTTTCTTTAACAACGAATTAAAATTTTTATAATACTTTTTAATTGTAGTGCATGTAGTCCAAGTGACCCTACTATTTGAATATTCCATTTTTTTAATATATAATCAGAGCCAAGTTATCATGGTATCAGAGTTAAGTTATTTGAGAAGTCTATGATTGTTTTGCATGATCATGTTTATGTTTACTCTCTACGTGCGAGTAAGGGTCACACATGAGGAAAAGTGTTAAGCATGATATTTATTGCACCTTTTTCTCTTATCAGTTTAAGTTTTTGGGAAAAATGGTGCTTAATAAAAATAATTAAAATAATTGTTCCAATAGTCATGTAAAATAATTAATGCCTTGTTTAGTCGGTGTTCAAAGCCAGTGATTCATATGAGGAGAAATAAAGAGCCTCATTCATTGATCAATATGCAGTGTGTGGTCAGCAGTTGATACATTCTCAGCCGGCCAGCAAATCTGAGGGTTTACTTTGACTGCTGGCATGGCTTAATTATATTTGAACGTTTCTAAGTTTGAAGCTTTACCACTTGTATGTATGTATGTATGTATAATCCTTTCTCTTTCTATGATGTAATTAAGGAGAAAAATGAAAACAATATGAAACGAATGCTTGTCTATATATGCTTCATATATATATATATATATATAACAAATGGAAAGTAGTCAAACAAAAGTAAGAGACAGCCAAAGGGGCCCAGAAAGCAGTTTGATGAGAATGAGAACAACAAACAGTTAAGGGCATGTTCGGTAATGTTTTCGGAGAATGTTTTTTGAGAATATTTTCAAAAAATGAAAATGAGAAAATGAATTTTCCGAGAACGAAAATAGTGAAAACATTTTCCAAAAACGAAAACAGTGAAAATGAAGATTGTAAGAGTGAAAATGGTGAAAACATCATTTTGGCGTTTTTGCGTTTTATGCTTTAAACTTGAATTCATTTTCCGAAAACGTTTTTCGTGTCTTTGTCAATATCCTACCGAACGCATTTTTTATCCGTTTTTAAACTCAAAAAACAAAAACGGGTCTCTAAAAACGCTACCGAACGGACCCTAAGGAATTTGCATTTCCAAAAAAAGGGATAGAGACATTCAGACATAATGTATGTATAACCCGGCCCTAAAATAGCCAACTTGCCCATGTTAGAGCATCTCAAATGGTCTAACTAAAATTGTAATTATAATCAATTTTAACAATGTTAACAAAAAATCTTACCCCAATAACATAATCAAATTTTAGCAACCCTTTAATTAATAATCAAATCTTCTCTTTTTATAATCAAAGTTAACAACCTTTTTCAATACTCAATGCGAGACCCACTAATTCTTTTGAGTAAAAGATGATCTTTTCAAATTTAAATAATCTTTCACTCCTTTCTTTTTTTTTTATCAAAATTTTAAATTAATTAATTTGTATCCATTCAATATAATGGCCCCACAAATATAGTTATTGAAAAAAAATAACCATTTGAGTGTTTTACATCGTTAACTTTAACAATTTACTAAATGAATAACCAAAACCCATTTTAATTATTCAAATTTGCTTATGCCATTGGAGATGCTCTTAATCCCTCCTAGCATCTCCAAAACCAAAAAGCAGAGGCTCTTGATTTGATTTCGAATATGTAGGATTTTTTAAGTTGTATTATGTGTCAAAAGGCATTATTTTTTAAAAAAATATCTTCAATTTTAACCATAAATATAATTGTTTATTCCTCATATATTTTAAAATCTAAAAGTATTATCCCATATCATACAAATAGTTGGACTGTTCTTTATTTGTGATTTACATATAATAAGAGTATCCACAACGGGTAGGGTAAATGGCTAAATTTATCCTACCTCACGCCACAACGGAGGAATTTAGATAGGTAAAATTTGGCTGATATGGTAGAGAATGACTAAATTTATCATTCCCTTGAATTTTACCTTATACGGGTGTAAGTCACTCATATGAGCCATACGAGTAAACCTCACTCGTATCAATCAAAAAAATTCCCTTGTACAAATAAGCCTCAATTGTATGAGAATTTCCCTTTTTAAAAAAATAAAAAAAATACTCCATACGAGTAAGGCTCAATTGTATGAAAATTTCCATCTTAAAAAAAAATAAAAAAAAGAAGAGTAAGATTCACTTGTATGGGAATTTCCTTCTTTTTTTTTATTTCTTAAAAAAAAAATATACCCCGTATGGGAATTTTTTTTTTTTTTTTTTTTTAAAAAAAAAGCAATACCCCATACGAATAAGCCTCACTCGTATGGGGATTTTCCCTTTTCACGGTGGCCTGAGATGGAAGTTATAAATCAAAATGGCAATAGCAGCACCGAACGCATTTTTTATGATGAATATAAAGAAGCCACCAAATAATAATTGTTTTTATGACCTCTTTGACTCAAAAAACAAAAACGGGTTCTAAAAACTCTACCGAACGGACCCTAAGAGTCTCAATATATGCGTGCTCCAATATGAGTACGATGCATATGTGTTAGTCTGATTGGGAAACTATGTATGCTGATTCCCACTCTTAAGAACATTACTAGGATTCAAATGCACCAATAACGAACATTTGTGGTTCTTACAATCTTACTGCTTACTACTACAATTTATAAGCAGTGCTATACTTGCTCATAAATCTTATCACATATCTTTATTGGGTTCAATTGCACCTTCACAAGATATAATAAGAATACAAAACATTTAATGTACCCGATAAGAATAAATGGTAAAATTAATTTGTAGGTAAGAAAAGCATTTTCCTGATTTATAATATCGAAGTTTTGAATCACAAGAAATGATCACAAACAATAATAACCTGAACACCAATATGGAGTATCGTATATAACAATTTCAATTGCATAAATGAGCACTATATTCAAAATTTTCTGTGTGTTTTTGTACACTGAATCGGGAAGTTAACAAGAAAAAGAAAGCCTCTTCCTTGTGTGAAAAACTAAACTAAAACTTTATATCCATGCCTAAAAATTCAAGAAGGCCTTTTGATGTTCTTGAAATCCATAGAATCAATACACTCCAACCTCTTCCTATGCAAATTCATCAACTTGAGCAACTCAGTTGTCTTCTCCTTTGTTCTCTCACCACAACCAACCTGTAAAAGCAACAACAGCTTTTGGAAAGCACCCACTTGAAGTGCCTCAACAATCACCCCTCCATCTTCCCTCGTCTCATTCTTGCTCAGCCTCCAAATAATTGACACCGAAAAATCAGTAGCCAGCTCCGATACTCGCAGCATATTCTTCACCAACACCGGCATAGTTAAAGCATCCGAAAATGCCTTTCCTCTTGCTTGTTCGCAACCACAAATTCCGTCCAAAACCCCCAATGCCTTCTCAATGATACTTCTATCAGAGTCCACAATCGTTTGTAGTAGCATTTCAACCAATCCCAGTTCAACGAATCTTGCTTTGAGTTTCTCATTAGAAACCATATGGTAAATTGCTAATAATGAGGCTTTTGTAGTTGTGGGGCAAATGGGCTCTTTTATAACCTTAACCAACGCTTGTAAGGCCCCTTCAATCTCAGCTACTTTTTCCACCTTCCTTTGATCCGAAGATAGTATTTCTTTAAGTACCAAAACCGCATTTCTTTGACTCGACAAATCCCCACACTTCAAAAACCAAACAATCGAATTCAGAGAAGAACCGGATCCAAGATATACCTTCCCCTCTCCTTCAATCGGCCTCAACATTGTTAAAGCCGACAAAATCTCCTCCAAAACGACCCCATTTACTCCCATTTCCTCCGAAAACGCTTCAAAAATAGCCGATAAAACAGTACTACCCCCACTACTAGCAATACACTTCTTATTCCTCTCGCTCTCTTTAGCCATCGCCTTAATCTTAACCACCAAATTCCGGCAAGCTTCACTATCATTCCTCTTGCCGGCGGCTACGATTTTCGACAGAATGTCCGACACCTGGTACGAACTGACCGGGATTCTGGGGGTCGGAATCCTCTCGATTCCGTAAGAGTGATTATCGACGCACCAATTTTGTATCATCTTGCGGATGGTGTGGTTGGGAATAGGTTCGAGGTTTGTTAAGGTTTGGTTAGTGAAGGGGCAGGTTTTGTTACCGGCTTCAATCCAAGTTTCGATGCTTTGTCGGTCGTAGGTTATTCCGGTGGATAAGGTCACTGGATCTTTCATCACATCGAGTGAAATCGGGCACCGGAAGTGATCGGGTACGGTGAGCTCCATGGTAGAAGAATAGATTTCTTCGGAATCTTGGTTCTTGCTGGCGTGGCGTGCCGCTCTTCGTCTTCTCCATGTTGAAATCATTGTAAAACTTGAAGAAAGAATTGGAGCTTTTTTCCTTTTTCTGGTTTAGAGAGAGAGAGAATGTATGTATGTATGTTTTTTTTGTTGTTTTGTTTTTTGGTTTTCTGAGATTGAATGGTATTATATACACATATATAAAATGAAAGTTGTAAAGGAGATAGTTGAAATAATTTGTGGTAAGAAATTCAACAATAATAAATAGGGATTCAACGTAGGGGAGTCGAGAGAGTCCAATATTTGACTATGGAAAGTTTGAATAAAAGAAATATTTATTTATTTTTATGGTATAGGATGGGGGGCTCAATAGAATTGAAGAAGAAGAAGAAGAAATCAAATCAAATGTTTGACGAACGGCTGTCAAAGGAGGTCGGTGGGGAGAGGGATGACTGGTACGGTAGTATAACGTTGCGGCGCAGAAAGGGTTTTGTTTTTGTTTTAGTTTTTACATTAAATTCTTTCACATTTTTCTATTGCCATATAATTAAAACGCGCACGAAACACGCATGCGTTGCTTTTTGAATTTAGATAGATAGATAGATAGACATGCACATAATTATAACCTTACTATTTCCCTTGTCCGAAGGCGTTATTTATAATATCATCTTAATATTTATTTTTTTGATAGACATGCACATAATTATAACCTTACTATTTCCCTTGTCCGAAGGCGTTATTTATAATATCATCTTAATATTTATTTATTTTTAAAAAAATATTTGGTATGATATATAATCTATGGTTTGAAAATTGTCAAACTTATATAATAGGCTGTATATCATTCCCATGTTAAAGCTTGTTGAAAGGTAACTAGTATAACAATAAGTTATATTTTTGACAACTTTTTTAGTTTATTGTATTTGTCGTGAAAGTCCTAACTCAGATGGTTTGAATCTATGTTTTTATCAAATATTTTGGCTAGAACTAGGTTCCAAATCTACATCTGGGTGTTTAGATTACTTGAATGGATGCTATCTAGAGGGTTTGAATGACACTTGTATTGTTCTGAGTCCTAAAGTAAAAGTGCCAACAAAAATTACGAAGTTGAGACCTATCTCCCTTTGTAATGTCACTGTTAAAATTATGATAAAAGCTTTGGCAAACAGGTTAAAGAGGGTGCTTAGTGAAGTTATTTCAGAGTCTCAATATGCCTTTATACCAGGGAGACTTATTACTAATAATGTAATGATTGCGTTCAAGATTGAGCACTATTTGAAACGTAAATGTCAAGCGAGGGAAGGGTTTGCCTCGTTAAAAATTGACATGTTTAAAGCCTATGATAGGGTAGAGTGGGTCTTTTTAAAGCATATGATGTTACGATTGGCTTTTGATTCTAAGTGGGTTAAACTTGTTATACTATTTGTGACCTCGGTCAAATATTTAGTTTGACACGCTAATGGTGATATTGAACCAATTATCCCGTTTAGAGGGTTGCGGCAGGGAGATCCTATCTCCTCCGTATTTATTTATCATTTGCACGGAAGGTCTCACGTCTATTTTAAATTATAATGCTCAACAAGGATTAATTCATGGTTATAAGATCGCTACTTCTGTTCTGGCAATCACTCGCCTATTTTTCACTGATGATAGCTTTCTGTTTTTTTTAACTTCTATGCCTAAATTCACTCGTATTAGGTTTTGTCTCAAACAATATGAGGAAGCCTCGAGTCAAGTTGTTAGTTTTGATAAATCCTCAATCTTGTTCAGTCCGAATGTAAAGGAAAATGTTAGAACAAGCATTTGTAATATCCTTTATATAAACTTGTGTAAGGATCATGGCAGTTATTTAGGCGTTCCTTCGCTAATAGACAAGAAGAAATCTGATATTTTTTATTATGTTAAATAGAGAGTTCGGAAGAAGTTTCATAGGTGGTGTCAGAAAATGCTTTCGAGAGCAAGCAAGGAAGTACTGTTAAAATCAGTAGTGTAAGTTGTACCTTCCTACGTTATGAGTGTGTTCCTTCATATTGTAATTCTTTACAAAGAAATTGAATAGATGATGAACAACTTTTGGTTGGGTAAAGGAGATAATGGAGGCGAGGGTATACATTAGAAGAGCTAGAATAAATTATGTACTAATAAAGTTAGCGGGGGACTCAGTATTCGGAGATTATGCTGTTTTAATTTAGCAATGCTTGCTAAACAAAGTTGGAAGCTGGTGACTAACCCTGACTCTCTTGTGGTGCAAATTTATAGAGCCATGTATTATCCTAATTCTAATTTTCTTTTAGTTAAAATTGGAAATAATTCGAGCTATATTTGGTGATCAATTATGGCTACTCAAAATTAGATTAGTGAAGGGGTTAAAATGCGAGTGAGGACGAGGACGGCTACTCGCATTTAGCTTAATCATTGGTTGAAGGACCCTATTTATCTTTTTATTGAGTCGGTTACGCCAGTGGGTCTTTCTCTTACCACTGTTGATTCTTTAAAGCTTGGCAGCAGTAATAGTTGGGACATTGATAAGCGTAATACTCTATTTAATGAGCACGACTGTATGTAAATCATTTATATTCATCTCTTTAAAACGGGTGTCAATGATTCTCTCTATTGGGCGTGGAATAAGGAAGGAAAATACATGGTGAAGAGCGGTTATCATAGGCTCGTTGAGTTAAAATATGTTTTTTTATCCTCTACTATTACGTCATGGTAATCTGTTTGGTCAATGGTAACTTTGTTATAGCTATTCAAGGTAAAATTAAGGGCTGCCACTCCTTTAAAATGTCAGAAAGCTTTGGCTCTTTAAGAACTTCTAAGCTGGTTGAAGCAACTTCAAGTTAATGAAGTTCAAATTGAGTTGGATGCTCAAGTGGTAGTGCGGGCAGCAAATAGTGAAAATCTTAATCTTTCTTTGTTTGGTCTAGTTATTGATTATTGTAAGGCCCTTATTCAAGATATTAATCATTGTCAAGTTTCTTTTGTTCAGAGATCAGCCAATAACGTAGCTCATTGCTTGACCAAGGCTGCTTATTTTGTGTCTGATTAAGAGAGTTGGGTCCTGTCAGCTCCTTATTTTATTACTGATGTTCTTCTTGCTGATTCGACTTAATGGACTTGCTTTAATTGGCTTTCAAAAAAAAAGTTCATATAGTGGAGATGACTTACAGTTACTCAACATGACCCGAGAACCTAGTAATAAAATTATTGGGGTTATGGTTATGTAAAAATCTTGAATTAAATTCAAGTTGGACATGAATTTGATCAAATTTTAATAATATATAACTTATTTCTTAGTTATTCTATTAATATTGTGTTTTTGATCGCTTTCATAATAACATTTTTTTAAGCATTTGTATAGTCTGTACACCTTTAGACCTTGTTTGGTTCACGGATTTGAGAACTTAGGAAAGGAAAATCTTTTCATTCCTGAGTTTGGTAAGCACAAATTTTCGAAAACACTTTATTGATAGAGGGAAAAATACGGGGGGTAAAGTCATTCATCTCAAAACTTATGGGATTAATTTTTTCTTGTGATTTCATAGCATTTATTTCAAAAATTTTAGACAACAATACTCTTACCTATTTTTCATGCTTTACCAAACACAAGAAAGAAAACTTGATAGGAAATTCAGTTTTCCACCTCTATGGGAAAAGCAAGGGAATTGATTTCCCTTCCGTGAACTAAACGAGACCTTAGAAATCATCTATTGAATTCATATAAGATTAGGTTATTGTACAAGTTGCTTACAAATAGAGCAAGAGAAAATGAGTAGTAAGTGTTTCTTCCATAATTATATTCAAGCTAATATGACCTTCGTATTTCATACTAGATTAATGACTTTTTCCACAATTAGTTTAGACATAAGGACAATATTCAATCTTTATCCACTAAAAGGATAAACACATTTTTTAGAATGTTCAATTATACAATAGCCATTAATGGTGCAAATTATTAATTCAATTTATCCCGCCAACCTCGAGCTATAACGTGGCCGTCCACGTCAGTTATCGGGCCTGTTTCTGTACAAGGAGCTTGGATGAGCCCTATTATGACTTTATAAGAAGGATAGAGCCCCTTGAGGGCTGGCTACCCGCTCAAGAGTCCAATGCGTACGACAAATTATGAGGCCCGAGCTCCAGAGCTCTTTCAACGAGCTCTGAAGCTCTCTCTCTTTCACTTAACCACCCTGCCAGAGTGGTTAGCGAAAGCATGGGCGACTGTCACCTGCTCTGCAGAGCGCACAGAACTCCCATCACCTTCATTAAATGCACACAAATTGCATTTAATGCACCGAAATTCATGGAGAAACAAGGTCAGAGTTGGTACTAGTCGAAGCATGGCCCCAAACCTGCTCTAGGAGCTCTAGCCACATGTCTCCTCCAATCATATATATACAAGAAGCATTTACTTCTTCCAACAACCAAGTTCTGATCAAGTTTCAATTGAGAAGAATTAGAGAGAGACAAGACACACCACAAATAAGCACAAAAAAGACAGAAGTAGAGCTCGGTAGCTTGCTTCAGGGCTCCTCAGTTAGAGAGACTAAACTGTAATTAGCTCAGCTTTTCTTTTATTGTAATATTGAGAGAATATAATAGCCAGAGAGACTTTCATGAGTTTGTAACACTTGTTAGTTCCCTATCAATACAAGGCAAACCGAGCTCCTGTCTCTATTCCGCAAGGGATGATTAACTTGTATTTTCATACGAGGCCAACCTCCTCTATAAATCCTCGACTCTCTTAAATTTAACACCTTTACTTTTACTGTTCCAATTATTTGTCATAACCTTTTAACTGTGTGGTCTAGAATGCCCCTCCTAGCTTTTAGCACCAACAGCCATAATCTCCTATTTTTTTATTATCATTATTCGTTGGCAAGTTACACCAACCACATTTGCCACCACCGCTTGCCAGAGCTTCAGCAACCATTGCCAGAGCTCTGGCGAGAATTTCTATACAATGAAAAAACAAATTTGCACTCAAATTACATATTTAATTATTTACGGATTTAGTAAAAAAAAGATATGATTAAATTTACCTTTCAATTTGCCTATGAATTTAATGCAAAAATATATTTGCGATAAAACTTGCACGATTAGTTGCTTGCGAATTTAGTATAAAAATATATATGCACTAAAAATCATTAGTTGCTTGTAGATTTAGTGCAAAATAAGATTTGCAATATTTGTGTCAGAGCTCCGGTGATGTCTCGGCAGTCTGCCGGCTCTAGGCGAATTTTGGTTTCAAGGCCCTTTTGTATATTCAAAAAGAAAAAGAAAGAAGAAGCTTAATCCTGTCCAGACCAAGACTCCGAACTCGAGACCTCGAGTTGCAAGACAAACACCATCATCCACTAAAACAATTGTCCCGTTATTTGCTTTATTCAGCAAAAAATTATTTTAATTTTACCAATTATAACTTATATATAAAGGAAAAAAATTCGGGGACCCTAGGCGATCGTATGGATCACCTATGCCTAGAGCCGAACTATGTGGAAACGGAGGTCGGTGTTTACACATTTTTCTTGGGAAAAAAGAAAAAAAAATGAAGGAAGTAGTATTTTAAGTAAAAAAAAAATGAATGTCTTTATTTAGAAATAAAAAAAACTTCTAAATATAATTATAAAAAAAGTCTTTTTAACTCAATGTCTTGAAGGTGTAGTTACATGTTTCTCAAAATATAGATAAATAAATTACTACATGAAATTATATTATGGTAATATTTTGAAGTTTGTCCAATAGTTTTTAACTAAAGAGGCATTACTGTCGGCTTCCATTTGGGAGGTTGCGGTATTCATCCTCTCTCCCCTTTCGCTTATAGTTCTAACAAAGAAAAGATTTTGGTATTTATTTTTAAAAGGGGCAATTAAAAAAAAGGGCTTATTAGAGAAAGATTTTCACACTAAGGTCAAGGAATAATTTTTTTTTTAAATAAAGGGCCTATTTTTTATTTTATTGATAATATGACATGTGTCTTTTTTTTTCATTATAAAATGACATCCCAACCCTTAAAATAAACTAAAAAAATATCAATATGCATTAAAATATGGACTGCAATATGAACTTTGCAGTCTATATTTCACTGCAATGTGAACTTTGCAGTCCATATTTTACTGCAATGTGAACTTTGCAGTCCATATTTTTAGTGCAAAGTTCATATTGCAGTCCACATTTTACTGCAATGTGAACTTTGCAGTCCATATTTTTAGTGCAAAGTTCATATTGCAGTACATATTTCACTGCAATATGAACTTTGCAGTCCATATTTTTTGTGAAAATTTCATAAAAAGGGGTAATTTAGGTAATACATAACATGTTTTTATTAATTAAATGATATTTAAATTTATTCAAATACATTCATTTAAAATATAAAACAAAATAGGCCTCTTACACTAATTACCAATTAAAAATAGGCCCTTCATTCAAATTATCAATTAAAAATAGGCCCTTCATTCAAAAAAATATTATTCATTGGATTTTTGGTAAAAATCAATGTATAATAAGCCCTTCTACCTAATTTCTAGTTTTTAAAAAATGATATTAAGTAAGAAAACAATTTTAGGGAAAGAATGTCACAAATATAGAATTCATATGATTAGGATTTTCAAACCCGAAGTGATGTAAAATTTAGACAATCATATAAGATGCTCTCGGCTATTAATAATTAAGAGTCATAATTTGAAAGGGAAGCTAAGCATATTTAAGAAAATAATAATTTTATTTCTATTTGCGAGATTTGTCTATCTATCTTTTTTTTGGGATTTGTTAATTTAATCCCTATTGCCCATTAAGTTTAGCCAAGTTGTTGGATAAACTTACAAAAAAACAATATTGACATAATTGTTATAAAATGATGATTCTTTTTAACTCAATTGTAAATTATCCACCAAATTTTTACTTCTATTCATCATCATATAATATATCAAAAAGTTAACAAAAATTGTAATAGTAAAATGATATTTCTGATATAGTTTACTGTCAATTATATCTATTTTTTTAGACTTGAGATTAGATTATTAGTCCTGGAATATTAATTAAAGAGTAAATGTAGTTTGAAACACTTGTAATACGCTTACAAAATTTAGTTCCTACCCTAGAAGCCAATTAAAGTTATAACTTTAATTACAGATTTATGATGTCAAACAAAAAAGCAAAACACATACCACAATTGAATATTCTTCCTTTAACATGTGAAACAATTGAGATTGAAGGAAACGATACTTGTTGCTTCCGCTAATTCTTAATTATTTTCTTAAATTCCAATACTGCTTTATTTATTTTTAGTTTTTTAAAGCCCTCATCGTGTAGAAAAAAAACAAAATAGTAAACTAATTTGTTGAAAAAAATTATTCAATAATGTTATGATGTACTTAGGGGTGTAAATGGATGGGATACGGATCGGATACCACACTATCTATAATCCTTATCATTTTTTAAATAGACTATCAAAATCTTTATCCGTATCCCTTCGGATAATAGATTCAATTATTCTTATCTTTATCCTATTGGATTCCTCGGATTCGAATAATTACCCCATCCATTTTTCTATATAACTATAGATATATTGTTAAATAATATAATTTTACTTTTGCCATCACTCTTGCATAAGGGGAAAAGGCAAAAAATGTCAATTTCAAATCGTTAGTCTTTTTTACATGAAATTATCGGCCGCTCAAGAGATTAATTATCTCTCTTTATAGAACGGAGATTTCACATGCAATGTCAGTAATATTGAGAATAAGGTTAGGCACTGGCTAAACATGATATCAGGTTAACTAACACATCTTTCCTGAACAACTATACTATATTTTTCCTCTCTTATTGTGCTTTCGCTCCCATGTTTTATTAGTGCAAAAATTTAAAGCAATCTTAAAAATATATTTAACTATTTAATTTATTAATTAAGACAAAATCTTTTACAAGTTATAACTCAAGAAGTAAAACAAAGCATTTCAAAACTTGTTAAAATAAAATGTTATATTTTTTAGTAAATGTTTAACCTGATATAATCCAATAAGATTCATATTAGATTATAAGATCACCACCATATAAATGCAAATAATAAATCCAAATTGAAAATCCTTACTATTTAAAATTGATATGGTCTCAAACCTTTCATTATAAAAATCTCATATATATGTTGTAAATACAATTAAGTTTTTCTTTTTCTTTTTTATTATCTTTTAAGCTTTTTTTTTGCTTAGTTTAAAATATTTTAGTGAATTGTGACAGTTTATGAATACCAAACTAAACATGGCTAATTTTTGTAAGGGTGAACGAATATATATGTATATAAGGGGAGGATCTAAAAAGGACCATTTGTTTGGTCCTTAAATGCGGACCAATCATTTTGAGGGGGTAAATGGATGAATTTTTTTATGAAACTTGATGAAGATGATCTCTATGATTAGTAAATCATCTCTGCCAAATTTTATTAAAAAATTCAACCAGAAAGTGCGTTAGCTAAATATCTTAAATTTTAACGATCAAAAAAGCACATATATATCAATTTTTTAGTTAACCCTCTTCCCGATTGAATTTTTCAATGAAATTTGGTGGAGATGATCTACTAATGATGGAGATCGTCTTCACCAAGTTTCATCAAAAAATTAATCCATTTACCCCCTCCAAATGATTGGTCCGTATTTAACGACCAAAAAATTGGTCCTCTTAAGATCCTTTCCAATATATACATAACATATACTAAATTATAGCGGATACGGATAAAATGGATATCCGCATATATGGATAATCCATCTCGGATACGGATTATCCAGGTCGAATATTATCGTTATCCATATCCTTATCAATTTCCTCGGATATTTAAAAACACTATCCAAATCCTCTTTTTCGAATATCCATTTGGATAGATATCCACAAAATTTGAATACGGATCGAATTCGGATTCGGATTTTTGGACATCCATTTACACCCCTAGATGTACTAACATAAATTAATTCCGCCCAATTTTGTAGTATTGTATATTTTTAATGAATAATAAATCTATAGTACTTGTATTAATAAACCTTTTTACAAATTAAGAAACTAGATTATTAAGGAAGTATATTCTAATTAGGAAATTAATTGGTGGATATACTTCTCAATTATAAGAAAGTTTTGAAATATTTGACTCACGATTAACATAAATCAAGAGTGGGTAAATTGCAAAAATCCGTGAATAAAATAAAATTACCCTTAAGAAATTATATTAAACCTAAATTACTTCTTAGCTTTTTGGGGTTTGGCTGTTACCTCCCTTGCTCAAAAAAGAAGGGGGGGGGGGGGGGGGGGGGGGTTTCCAATTAAACCTCTATAAAAAAAATCTCTACATTAATAGCCTTCGGACCAAATAAAAACTCTATTTGAATAAACAAAACTATTCTAAGTTTGTAACGCAACATATCATACATGCAACAAGGGCAAATGAAATGTATAATGAAATGCTTCATAGTTGAATCATACCCAGTGTGCATTAGCATGTTATCCCCAATTAAGTCTAGACCAACTAAACTTATTATTTAACCGAAGTTATTAAATTATCAAATTAAGTTCTACTATATATGAACTTATAATCTAATTTAAGGATGTCATTAATTATTTCAAGCATTTAAAAAACATGATTATTTTGAGAAAGTTGCGTATAATTTTGGGTAAAACTTCTACAATAAGATTACATTCACAAGTTAACAATCATTGTTTGTTAACATACATGAAGATGGACATTATCATTAGCTTAGTTTTTCTTCTTCTTCTTCATCGTCATCGTCGTCATCATCATCATCATCATCTTCTTCTTCTTCTTCTTCTTCTTCTTTTTTTAACTAACCCAGGCACCCAGGTAATTTTTACTATTAGGACAAATTCAAATTTGATACATTAAATTAATTTGTGGTCAAATTTTAAAATACATTTCTTTGTTTGAAGCATTTAAAGAAATCTTTGGTTTTTTAGTCTTTTTTTTAATTTAGTTAAAGAAGTCTTTGTTTGACTAACTAAAATGGGAAAAAGGTCAATAACCATATACTGTTGTTAAACTGTGCATTAAGTCACCCATATCCTCAATTCGAAAATAGTTGCCTCTATTCTAAAGTTTTTCACTATTCCCTCTAGTAGTTGTGTTGAAAATAACATCGCCATACTTACTATTAATTTCGATTATTGTAAAAAAAAAAAAAAGAAAAAAAAAGAGTGGATTTATTTTATAATTTATACTGAATTAACCTGATAGCATGTTTACTACCTCAATTAAGATAAAACTAAAATATAATTTATAAAGTATAATACAAAAATAAAACCTGAAAAATAGAACATAAAATAGTGAAACACACTTTTACCTATTTCAAACAATAATTATGTTTCTAGCATAAAGCTTTTAATACGTGCACATATTACTCTTGAATTAAATACTGCATTGTATTTAAATGAAACATGCAGTTGATGAGAATGCTTTTTCATCATAATATTGTTTTTTACCTACGTACGTCAACCCCAATTATCAAACCGACCCATTAACGGGAGGATATAATGGTGTCGCGTGGACTCTAAAGGCTTCGTTATCCGAAAGTGCAGTTAACCAATAATACACATTCTTTGCACATATATATATTTTATCTTCTTCAATTATACATCACTCATTAAAAAAAATTTATAAAAAAATAGACTACGTTATATTTTGACCATTCATGTTAATAATTCCTCCTAAAGTTTAAGAATGGTAACATAGTCCAACATGATGGGTTTTTTTACCCGTCCCAACCTTAATCAAGTTTTTTTTTCTTTTTTTAATATAGGTGGGTGCTATTTGCATTTCACAAAACATTTGGTAACACTTCATTTTTCATTCGCTCGATATAAGCAAGTAGGTGCATGTACGTTACTCGCCTAGTAACAAACAAGTAAAAACTTCAATGTCTTACTTGCTTGTTATCGAGTGAGTAACATGCACTTACTCGCTTATCATCGAGCGAATAACATACACTTATTCACTTGTAATTAGGTGAATGAAACGTAGAATAAAACTAAGTATTTGATAGTGTGTAAATAACAACCACCTTTTTTGAGGGTGGGTACACATTCTGATTGGATTTGGGTTTGGTTCAAGCTTCTAAATTTTTAATTCATTTCGAGAAGACCCGACTTGAATATAGTATTTATTTTTCTACAAATACACTTACAATCACCGTGGGACCACGCAACATGGGTTTTCAACAAAAGGCTGCATCCAGTCAAGTTTGGGCCGACCATATCTTTAAGGCAGGTCGGGTTTGAACAAACTTGTTCCATTGTTATTCGTACTAAGTTTATAGTATCCGTTTAATATAAGAAACAAACACAAATTTTATATGAAAGATTAATAAACTAATATATTCTTAATAAGTATTTCTATTTATAGGATGGCAAAGGATACATAGGTACCCCTAATTGAGTAGCACATATAAAGCATATATTCCATTGTCCCAATTAAGAGTCTCATTTTAACTTTTATATATTTTTAACAAAAATACACTTTCAACCTATCAATAATCCACACATATATACTTTCTTTTTTAATTTACCTATTTTTTTGGATTGCATAAAATAGTATCTTTATCATTTTAATTACGTAATATAAAGAATATTGAACTCTTAATTTCAAATAATTCAAAATGAAAGAAGTTAGATTGGGATGCCCAAATATTCACGTTACTTGATTCATGGTTTGTTATAAACTTAAAATAGTTGGTGGTAGGCATTACTTGAAGGGCTTCTCTCCTCTCAAAGATACCAAAAAGCATGATTCAAACAATTTGACCTCATCAAAAGTTATCTACCTTTATTCCAACTCGAGTAGCATGAGCATGGACAGGGGTGAGACACTATTCCTATCCTAAGTCAACCTAACCTCACTCACGTCACCAAACACAAACATGTACCATAAAGAGTTCATCCATCTATTTGTAGTGTTATGAGTACCACAAAATTAACTCATGGACATAGTGCTTTTAAAAATGTTGTGTTTGTTCTATATATGAAACGCCACTTGATAAATTGTGATGTTAAAGAATAAAGAAAGCCCCTAAATACATAACATATTACCCATACAAATATTCAGTTACGGAATTACAAAATTCATCGATAATCAAATATAATTAAAAGTAAAAAGTGATTAATCTACAGATTACAAACTAGCTAACTTAATTGAAAGAGAAGAAAAGTAATCATACAAACTAGATAGCCGCATTTAGGGGCGGAGGCACACAAGGGCCAGGTGGGGCCATGGCCCTACCTGAACTTTTGAAAAAATTTTAGAGAGTATGGAGGGTTTTGTGCGAGAAAGAAAAGATGAGGGGCTTTGTGGAATTAAGCTTATAAGATGAAGGGCCTGTGTTGTAATATTGGGTGAGAGGGTAAAGTCTGGGTAAGGTTTTGGGTAGGGGGTGTTTTTGTGAGGTTGCAAAGTTTTTGGGCAGGGTTCTATGTGTAATAAGTAATATAAGTTGGAGGTTTAAGTTTGTAATATATATTAGGTTATGTTATAAGATTTAAAACAGCCAGCAGCAGTAGCAGTGCAGCCGTTTTCTTTCCTTCTTCTCCCCTTTCTCTCCTTTTTCATTCAATCTCCATTGTGAGTTTCTTCCATTCAATTTTTTTTCTCAAGCAACAGGCAGTACTCAGTAGTTATTCTCTTCGTCTTCATTCTTCATTTATTCCGGTATTTTAGGTTAGATTTTTTTTTATAATCTTATACATTTTGTTTTAAAATTTTGAATATTAAGGATTATGTGTTTTAATGTTGATTTGCTTCTTAAATTGTTAATATATTTGTTTGTTGGTTAATATTTATTAATATTGATTTGCTTCTTAGATTGTTAAATATTGATATTAAATTTGATTATTGATGTTGATTTGCATCTTAGATTGTTAAATATTGATATTAAATTTGATTATTGATGTTGATTTGCTTATTAAATTGTTAAATATTGATATTAAATTTGATTATTGAGATTAATTTGCTTATTAGATTGTTATTTAATAAATTAATATTTAGATTAATATATGTGTTTGTTGGTTATAATAGGTTGAATATTGAGTTGATAAATTAATATTTAGATTAATATATGTGTTTGTTGGTTATAGTAGGTTAAATATTGAGTTGATAAAAATATTTCAAAATATATAATTAATTTTAGTATATCATTTTTAACTTTTCCAAAATATCAAAATAAAATGGGAAGTATTTTAGTAAAAAATTAGCCTAGAAATATAATTATTGAATTTGATTTGACTTAAAAAAAAAATTGGCCCCACCTGAAATTTTTTCCTGGCTCCACCACTGGCCACATTACTTGTACTCCACAAGAAAAATAGGCGTGCTGAATTGATGAATACGAATTATTCAAAAGGCATGTAGTCAACTAAGCCTCTTGACCCAATGGTATAAGGCTGCCACTGGGACAACCTTGGGTCGACTTGAAGCTCCCAAGGTCTAGTCGAGATGTGCGAAAGTTGACCCAGACACCCCGTGTGATCCGGACACCTTGTGGAAAACAAAAAAAGAATTTGAATTTGATTAGTCAAGAATAAAACTTATCTACAAACAGGTATGGACTCATAATTAAACAGAGAGGTGGGCTAAAATAAATCACTGTTGCACAAAAGAGTTAAGACTAGCAATATTCAATAAGTTAAGACTAGCAATTAAACAATAATAACGTTTAAAGTGAAATCCAACCTTCAGTTCCACTGCAGCTGCCATCCATAAAAAATGCCATATACCTCAACATTTCCAAATAAATTCTTGACCATAAGAGCTTCACGTAAATAGCTTTCGAGATTTCAGTGGCTACTCAAGATTTTTCATTTTAGTCAGGGCCAAATTGATCTATTTCTAGTGGTGAACAGGAACACTAATCGCCACCAAAAGGTCTGCCTCTACAACCATTGCTGACTCGCATGTTGTAGTGATTATAGAAATAATGGAGCTTTTCACAAAATAATGTGTTATTTATACAGTAATTCTAGGCCGACTCCATCTCGGATTCTCTGTGACTCAAACCAGCAACACGCTGAGGTGTCATGACCAGCTCGGCCTTTTTTTTTCTTTTCTATTATGCTTAAAAAAAACAAATTTATAGACAAAATCAAATCTTAAAACTCCTTCTCTCTTAAATCTCATGTTGAGCTGAAGCTGACACAGTAATTCTAGGCCGACTTCATCTCAGTGACTCAAACCAGTGACACGCTGAGGTATCATATCCAGCTCAGCCTTTTTTTTTTTCTTTTCTATTATGCTTAAAAAACAAAACAAATTTATAGACAAAATCAAATCTTAAAACTCCTTCTCACTCTTAAATCCCATGTTGAGCTGAAGCTGACATACATAGCCTAGAACCCTAGTTCCGTTTATTCTCCAACTCTTCTCAAGACCCATTCATCCCCTTCAGAGCAAACATATTGGAACTTTATCAACACAGTATTCAACTCACATAATCTCAATTTTAGCCCAAAGATTTGGATTCCCCATGTCTTATAAGAAATGTGAGCTTCTAAATACCCTTTTTTTTTTCACTTTATGATTCTTTACACCAATTTTACATATTTGTTTCATTCATGGTAGATGTTATTTTTTAGAAATTTGCAAACTTTTGTATATTTTTTGTTAATTGCAAAACTAACTCGTATTCTATTGTAATTGATTTTTCTTATTTGGTGCAATTTTATTCTTTTCATTAGGCTACATATATGATAGATATTGGATGACTATTGAAATCATTCTTTTATTCTTTCTATTTGCAAAAAAACTATTAATACACTCACCAATGCAATGGCCATTTTTGCAGAAAAAATTCAAGAATCTTCGCAAGGCAGCGTATAATTAAACTAGTGGTATCATATGATTCATCCTCAATTTTTCGAACAAGTTGTGGAGTATGATCCTACTCTGCCCTACTCATCATCAAGGGGACGTCACAAATGAATCTGGTAGTAGAGGATGTTGCAATAAAAACTGAAGTTGCATTATTAATTAAAGAGACTAGTAGCTATATGTTTGATGGTGCTTGTATAATATATTGTTCTTTGTTTAACTTTTATGTTTGATGTAAAGAAAATTATGCTCAGCCCATTAGAACAAGAAAATTGAACTTGCTTTATATTCAATTTTGAGAGCAATGTAATGAATTTTGGAAGCAATTGTATAAAGTATGATTTTTTATGTTCAATAAGTTGTATCAATAAGTTTTTTACTTTTGAAAAAGATGTAAAATTAACAGATCATAGGCAACCCAAAATAAGTCTCTAGCCATGATTATGTGAAAGCTGAAGGGGAGATAAATTATCTTGATATTGAAATGGTGGAACTTGAGAATGGACCTGAGGTTGAATATTGGTCACTTCAGGCTGGATTTGAGGTTGAAATGAAGGTACTTGAGACTGAATTAAAGGTTGAAATGGAGGATCTTGAGATTGAATTTGAGGTTGAAAAGGAAACTCTTGAAACTACACTTGATAAGAAAATTGAGATTGAACTTCAGGTTGAAATGAAAAAACTTGAGAATGAATATGAGACTGAAAGAAGAAACATATTACATTCTTTCTCTCTTTCTTATTCTTCTCTTTTTTCTTTTTAATTACTTGCTCAAACTTTGAGTGAAACCTTTTAGAACGTGGACGACTTTTACCTCGGACAGCCAAAGGACTTCGGATACTTCCACTTTCTCTTATATGATTAATATCACCACCATCGGATGATGTATGAACTTGGTTGATTTCCAATGAAGTGGGCGGTCTACTTTTTTTAATTCATTGATTAACAACTTGATCCATCTCATAACAACTTTTGTTTTGTCTTCATTATTGCTTGCTAAGTCTGCAGCTTCATAAAATGCATTACACATTTTATCAAAACGTTCATTTTTAGGATTTATGGCCCAATCAGAATACATGATCTTAACCTTTGTGTGACACATTTTCGCGTCTTTCCTCTATCTCCGAATAATATATTTTTCACGCAAATTATGAATCTTATTTTGCAAGAGAACTGTAATAGCATGACTAAATAAAATTACTCTAAACTCAAACAAATTACAGTTGCACTTTACATCACACTCAATTAGGTCGAAGCAAACTTTAAAAGTGGCCTGTCGATCAGTCCCTCCAACCATATTTTCTGTAATATCATACCACTGGAAACCACAATCATCTATAACTAAAGAGATCCTACAATAAAGGACATTTGTTAATTCGATTTGAAACTCTTTAAACTTTGCGATGGTGTAAGCATCTTGAACATGTTTCTCCATCTTATAACGAGTAATACACGAAATCCAAGAGTCGAAAGAATTGAAATCATCTGTGTTTTCTTTTTACGCATTGCTTCTTAAAGCATCATCGTATTGCTCCACAACTTGCTTCAATGAAGCCCTTGAATTAACATAATTATCAAAGAATGAATGCATGCTCTCACTTCTTTGAGTTGTGGACATTCCCGCCCAAAATGTATTCTTTATAAATGCAAGAACCCACCGCTACCTTTCATTGTACAAACTAATCAACCAACCATTGTCTTCAAGGTAAAACTTTTCAATGAAACTCTTCCAACCTCGTTCAAATACTTCCGTACTTAGAGAATCATAAACCACATTTTTCATTGTGAACTTGATTGCTCATATTTATTGTAACCACGTAATTTTTCAGGTAGCTTTTTCATAATATGCCACAAGCACCATCGATGACGTAAGTTTGGGAAAACTTTTTCGATAGCCTTTTTCATGGCTTCGTCTTCGTCAGTGATTATAGCAACAGGAGCACGGCCACCTATACATGATAGCCAAGCTTCAAAAAGCCGTGTAAATGTATCAACATCCTCATTCGATATTAGTCCGCATCCAAACAATGTAGAATGACCATGATGATTTACCCCAACAAAATGGGCAAAGGGCATGTCATATTTATCAGTCAAGTATGTCATGTCAAATGTTACGAAATCACCAAACTCCTCATATGCAGCTCGACTCCTAGCATCTGCCCAAAACAGATTTTTTAACTTACTTTCCTCGTCTAAATCCATCAAAAAAAAAATTCTAAATTATTAGCTTGCAACTTTAAAAAGTAGTTATGTATTGCCAAAGTTTCCCCCTCCCCAAGTCGCAACCTCTTGACCTTATGCAAATAATTACGGCAATCCTTTTCTAAAAAGGGCACATTCTCATGTGCACCTGCTTCAACCACAAAAGAGCCATAGCTCTTGTTTGGCCTTACATCAGCTCGATCATTCACCTCAAGTCTTCTTTTCACATATGGCCTCATCACCCTATTTATCTTGTAATACCTTGACTTTCCAAGACTCATCAAATGATTATGCTCAAGGAAAACAGATGTCACTTCCCACTTCCCTTCAGGGTATAAAACAGCCCTAACTTGAGCATTACAATTAGTTTCACTCGATGGACGCCTTTTGAAGGAATTTTTTGATTTACTTTTTGTTTGGCCTGAGCGAGAGCATGCAATTACAAACCATCTGACCTCCCCATCAGATCCCCTTGCCGAAAATCTTTTTTTCACAGGAAAGCCTTTTTTGTTCTCGTACTTAATATAGTATTCTAATAAATCATCAGTGGTGTCGAACATCATTCCTACTTCCGGCTCCCTTACATCACATTCTTCATAGACGCCATTTTTCATATCCTCGTCAAAATCCTTAGTTTCATCTTTATTACAATACTCATTCGTGCCTGTACTTGGTGATTCTTCACAACTTTCTTGTTCCATACCTATAAATTAAACATATTGAAATAGAGAAATTATAACATATTTTAAACTCAAACAGAAAAAAGAAATCACTACAATCCAAACACAAGTATTACACAATACATTAAGAAATTGACGTTTAAATATGGGAGTAATGTATAAACAACAAGTAAAAATCAAATCCCAGTGTTTAGAAATTTAAAAGGGAAATAAAAATTTAAAAAGAAAGAACAAAAATAAAAACATGTACAACAATCGATTATTATCGGTTTAATTAGAACAAAAGAGCTTACCTTTTCAATATTAATGGAACAGGAATCCTACTCCTTGTTTTCTAAATATGGAAAAAGGTGTGAGATAATGAATGGAGATATATATTAGGAATAGGATCAACGGAAAATGTTTGAGGGAATAAGAAGCGACAGTTCCTAAGAGAAAAAACGAAATTCAAAAGGGAGGGAAGCAAAAATACTCCAAATAAAACATCCCTAAAATGCAAGCAAAAGAATGAACAAACTAATTTAACCTCTACCGAGCCATCAAAATAGCACCAATCTCGAGGTGCCTTATTTCCTTATTACATACGAGGCATCTGGGTACATAGATGATGAATCCGACAGACCAGAAGATGGAGCAGATATGCTGGTTTGCCTCTGGTCAGTGGAAGACCAAAAAGAACCATCAGAGCTGTTGGTTCCGTTGCGAGGCTTCCACTGCTCGACCGCCTGCAGAAACGCCTTGTAAGGATCATTTTTATCAAATTCATCTGAATCAGGATCCGACGGTTCCCAGCGGTCGGCTTGCGAGGACAGTTTATTAACCACGTAAGCCATGTCGGGCCTCTGGTTGGGATCCCTTGAGCAGCAGTGGCCAGCCAGCTCAGCAATTTTTGCGATACTAGCATAGGTTTCCTCATCATTAAGATTATCGAGTGTCGGGTCTATTGCCTTCGCGAATAACTCCTTGGTGGTGCGCATTTTCTGGAACCATGGAACAAGGTGCACACCATCCTCTTGTTGGTGTGCATCTATTGCTTTTCTTCCGGTTATCAGCTCCATTAAGATCACCCCAAAGCTATACACGTCCACCTTCTTTGTTATCCTCCCTGTCACTGTTCATATATATATTTTTAGTATTAGAGCCTAGACGATTCTTTAATAATCTACTCAAGCAGTACAAAACACAAGAACAAGGTTCTAGCTTATATGTGCACAAATTTTGACAAGGAGAAACATTGGAAAGAACAGTAAAAAGTGAAAATAACTGATGAACTCAATCAGACTAAACATATTCGTCTTCAAGAAAATGCCAAGATTTCATATTTTGCATCTTTATTTGTATTTGATTGCATTATTAAGGGAATCGGTTTCCATGGTTCAACATGCTTTAGCCTAATTGTTTCTTTTCCCATGGAATCGAAAAACACCACCTCCCTAAGTCTTTGTTTTCCATGTAAAACAATGCAAGGAATTCAATTCATTTCCATCAGAACCAATCAAACACACCTTTTCAAATTTTCAACTTCTCATAAAAATTAGTTATTTTTTAACCCATTTTCCAACTTTGCAATCAAGAACACCCTAAATATTTATTTAGATTGACAATGGATGTAATTCTTGTCTTTTCACAAGGAAGTCTTATCTCTTGTGTTCAATCACTCATACCCGTGCTTAATAAAACAAAAAACTGTAATCACTTACAAAAATATGCTTTAGAAAGAACTAAATTAGATGTAACTAAGTGTGGAGGTTCAACCCTGAACTTGGATGTCTCAAGTTCTAATCTCATCGGTAACGACCAAAACATTTTTGTTCCTCTTCATGTAATAATATTATAAAAGTGTAGGCACTCTCAAGAAAATATATCCAGTGTAAGTTCTTGGTTAAGGCTATCTTGCAATACACGTGGGTTAATATTTGTTAAAACACAAATAACTTAAGTGGAATTAATCCTCAACATTAACAGCACTTCAATTATTGAAAACCCGAAAACCTAAGCTATCTTTCCTTTTAAGTTGACAAAATATTAATTGCTCTACCACTCTGAAAATAATTATTACTAGAAATGCTTAAATTAACCATATGAAGTTATCCCATATGATCTAATCCCAGATAAAGCACAATGGCAGAGGCTTCTTGTACATTATCTGATCAGGAAATTAATGGGATAATTTTTATTATCATTTTGGCTTCAACCTCTTGCTGCTTAATTTGGAACTATATTGCAATTGTGCACTAATTTCCAGCACAACTCATCAAATCTCAAAGAATGAATTTACAGTCTAAAAAAGCAAGATGGTTATAATAGAGTGTACCTGCATATTCAGGTGCAAGATACCCAAAAGTCCCGGCTATTTTTGTGCAAAGCAAATCTTTCCCTTCCGGAGCACGGCGAACCAGTCCGAAATCTGCAACTTTAGCCCTCATATCATCTCCAATAAGAATATTGGAAGGCTTAAGATCCCTATGAATAAAAGTCTGTCGAGCCAAATTATGCAAATAATCAACGGCTCTGGCAACATCCAATGCAACGATCAACCTTTTCGTCCATTCAGGAGGCTTCAAACTTTCTGTTTTCCAAGAAAACAAAAACCGACTAAGAGGTCCCTGAGGAATATATTCATAAACAATTAGCCTCTCATTTCCCTCAAAGCAATATCCAAGAAGAGTAACTAAGTTCTTATGTCGAACTTTAGTAAGAACAGCAATCTCGGATTTGAACTCATCTAAGCCCTTTGTGTCCATCACTGCAGACTCCATCCTCTTAACGGCAATCTTGGTCCCATTCCGTAGCTCACCTTTGTAAACTGTTCCGAACCCGCCTTTCCCCAATATATTCTCTTGGCTAAAGTTGTTAGTCACATCTTTTAGTACTTGAACGCTAATAAAAGTGTTTCCACTATCACTTCCACTCGAACCACCACCACCAACTATGATCATAAGAGCATCTTCATCAGATCCTGAAAAGCTAGGATAATTCTTTATATTCGAACACTTACTTGTAGCTTTTTTACAAACACAGAAAACTAGTAAACCAACTAAGAAAACTGCACATACCCCAACAACCACCACAAGCACAATCTTTCCAATTGCATATATGTTGTTACCATTACCATCTTTAGGAGTATCGGTACCCTCACCCGAGGGTGATCCAGGTTTTATGGGTGTTGGAATGGGACCCTTATCCTTCCCCATATCGACATTGCCAGCAGTTTTTACAATCACATTAGGCCGAAATGAAGGGATTTTACCATAAAGCAGATTGTTTGAAACATCTACTTCTCTAAGGTTGGGTAAACTTGTAAGCTCATTTGGAATAGAACCGGTAAGATTGTTATTAGAAAGAACCAATCTCTGCAGTGACGTAATGGATGAAAAATTGGGGGAGATCACACCTGTTAGACCCATTTTTTGAAAATTAACGACACTAATGTTACCACTGGAACAAGTGATCCCTAACCAATCAGCGCAAGGATCATTCCCTTTCCATTTCTCCCCGAAAGCCTTCGGGTTACCCACAGACTGCGCAATAGCAAGCAATGCATTCACACGGGGATCACAGGCTTTACCAGGATTTGATAAACAAAAACTGTTAGTTCCGTCAATCATATCCACTGCAACGGAAGATTTAAACACCGGGCTCAGCCCCTGTAGCAAATTATTAGTTAAATTCACAATCTTAAGCAAAGGAAGATTTACAAAAGACACTGGTATCGGACCCGTAAAGCTATTGTCCCTTAAACTCAAGTTCTGCAATTCTTTCAACCCAGACAAGTCCGGTAAAGGACCTGAAAATGAATTAGAGTGCAACCAAACTTCATGCAACTCTGTCATGTTCTGTAAAACATCAATGGGACCACTTAGCTTAGGTTCACTCCGCTGCCCATTCAACCACAAAGACTGAATAGAAGAACCTGAGAAACTCGGGGGTAATCCACCCTCCAGAAAATTAAACGCTAAACGCAAATTGATCAATCCGGAGAAACTGCCACTTCCGAAAAAATCAGGGATTTTCCCAGCCATGTTAGCAGATGTAGCCGAGAAAGTTCGAAGATTCGACACGCTACGAAGACTATCAGGTATAGACCAAGATGAAAATGGATTGTAGTCAAGATAAACATCTTGTAAAGAAGACATGCCATTGAAAAAATCCGTGGGTATGGATGAGAAATTGTTGTTGGTGAGTGTAATTGTTTCGATGGAACTGATCCCGGAGAGACCCGAGACTGACCCGGTGAGTTCATTGTACTGAACCTCAAATACCTGCAAGGAAGTGAGGGTGTTGAGGTTGGAAGGGAGAGAGCCTTTGAGACCCTGATGCCCGATTTGGATCCGGGTGACCCGTTTTTCTTCGGAGCATTGAACGTGGTTCCAGTTACAGGGGTCTGGGTCGGTCCAGCCAAGTGAAGAAGGTGGGTTGATGGATTTTTTCAAATCTTGCATTACTGAAGAATCTGATGAAGTTGAGAGAGAGTGAACGGAAATGAAAAGAGAGAGTAGTGATAAAGAGAACAGAGTTAAGGTAGAACCCATTTCTTTTTCCTGAGGAAAAATGGAGAGAAAGAGGAGGAGAGATTGAGGGTTTGAATGCTAAGGTAGTCAAATAGAGTAAGTATCCTTCGAGAACCGTTAGGGTTTTAGAGAGATTTAAAGATTTGGTGAGAAAACGAGGGAAGTTTGTTAGGGAAAGAGAGGGAAAAAGCGAGAGAAGGGGGGAAGGAGTGAGGTATAATTAATTTACAGCTGGAAAATGTTTCCCTTTTTATTTTTTATCGGATATTCCGATGCATTTGTATCGTAATGAATCTGTGTAATGTATCTAATAAGTTTAACTGATAAGTATAATATTGTTTTTTATATTTTTACGTCAATTTTTTATTTAAATTTGGCGGAACCTTGAGTATGGTAAAAATAAAATGGTATGATACTATTTTGCAAGTTATATATTAATTTTACTATAATTATAATTATAATTATTTCAGTAATAAAGCTATCTTTTAAATTTTGTATAAAAGTGTCATAATTGTACACTAATTTTATCACTTAAATTAATATACCTCACAATAATCAATACTACTTAAATAGGAAAAGTTTATAAAACAGTATTTTATTAGATTACCTTCCTCCAATTTCATAGTTTTTAGCAATTCTTCTAAAAAGAGTAGAATTAGCCTTAAAACAGACCAAAATCAAGAATTAATTAGTTTCGGGCACTCCTCGCTTCCTTTTTTTTCGCAATAATATATATATATATATATAGATAGATAGATAGGAAAATGATAACATGTGCTCTTAGGGCACATGTTAATCATATTATGAATGAAAAGAATACCAATTTGCATGAGAATTTGTATCTAATTTAATCCATGTTATAATTTAATTCTTTCTATTTATAGGTGCGTAACATGTATCCTTAAAGCACACGTTAACATGACCTATATATATATATATTTCGTAACAGGGAACATTTGCCCATTGTCCAATAAAATGGGTTATTTCTTTTGCAGAATTCACGAGCAAACTCTATGAACATAACAAAAGATATCATCTCTAGATATCATCTCCAATATTTGTGTTGATGGTGTCTAAATTTAACATTACCAAGCGTCTTAGAGGGTGCTCGAACCCAAGCATTGAGTGAGGAGAACGAATTTCTTTATCACTAATTAAGCCACAACACTTCGATCTTGATTAAGATGTTTCAAGTATTGCAACGATATCTTTATTTATTTTTTATATAAAATGATACATGATCTGATAAATGAGCTAGTGATATATTAAGCTAAGAGAGAGGAAAAAAGGAAAGATTCAAACTAAATACATTCTTGGTCCAAACTCAAGTTCTTAATCACTAATGCAATTAAACTCCGTGATCGAATGACAAGATATCTCCTTCATTCAAGAATTACAATTTTGCAACTTAAAACTCTAAGTTGCTCAGCATGTCTGCATAACAATCATAAAACACCAAAACACCCACCCCACTTGAGATGATACACTTGTGACCACTTCATAAGCTGCATTAAGAGAGACAAACAAAAAATAAAATAAAAAGAACACTAGTAAATATAGCAAACAAAAAAGACAAATTGAACCTAGGGACTAAAAAGTGAAAGACGCATAAATTGTGCGGGTCACTAAGAATCTAAAATTAAATAAACTAAAAGGAATGCAAACATGTACAAAGACCTAGTTGTAGTCTATATCTATTTTGCTTGCGCGCGTTAATGTGGGCAATGGAAGAAAATGCATCTTCTGATAAGTCTATGGTGCCTGGCAAGGTCCCGGCGGGCAAAAATCCACAATGGTTACCTCTACAGAGTTACCATTTCAAGGATGCGGGTCTCCTTGGTTGGTTGTGCCAACACACTTCACTGTGTACTTTCTTCCACAAGCACCACCGTTGTCCCATATTTCCTCGCTTGCCGCCGCAATCATCTTTCCTTCATTTGTATACCCATCACAGGCAAAAGTTGCATACATGTCCAATACTGAATGTAATATTGTAACTTATGCCTATTTAATTCCTCGCGTGTTGCACGAAAAAGTATAGTATTGGAACAACTCTAGCTAAGATTACGCATGTGTATATATATATACTAGCTAGTATGTAATATTATGTTCGCGGATGAGACTTATCTCCGTATAGTAGGTTGCAGTGCCTTTATGTGTAGTAATTCGAATTGGAATGGAGTAAAAGACCAGTGCCATGGCTACAAAGAAGAGTTGGGTTTGTTTTGCCATAATTAATATATTAATTTCCTATATATATATATATTCTCTGAATATAAAGCTAGCCTAGCTATTGGACTAGTGATAGTAAGTGAAGGGTAATGTCTAATTAGGGTAAGGGCATCTATTTATAGATATGTTGCTGCATGGTATAGACCGCTGTATATATACATTGCTTATATATATACATATAGGGCAAATTTCTTTTGCAAATTACTGTTTACGGACCATCTATATACATTGGCCCATTTGACACGCTTACTAATGAAATTTTTTGATGAAATTTGGTGGGGATGTTCTTTATCGTGTGTAGAACATCTCCACTAAATTTTATCAAAAAATTTAACAGGGAAGTGAGTTAACTACATGATTGAAAAATATTGATCAAGAAATAGATATATAAAATCCAATATTTTTCAATCATGTAGTTAACCCACTTCCCGGTTGAATTTTTTGATGAAATTTGGTGGGGATGTTCTACACACAATAAAAAACACAACGATATCCCTACTAAATCTATACTATATATAAAATTATGAATATTTTAAGTGTTTTTCTCTTTTTTCATAGAGAAAAATATACCATTGATTTTAAACACAAAATTCTAAGATTTAGATTAAAAAAAACAATATAACTTCATAAATTTTTATATTATAGTATTAGTATTCCAAATAAATTTAAACTCTACTTTATTTGGTTAAACTAATTAAACAAGTTAGAATTATATTAATATTAGTATTTCAAATAGTGTATAACTCCATATATTTTTATATCAGTATTAGTATTTTAAATAAATTTAAACTCTACTTTATTTGGTTAAAATAATTATATAAGTTATAGTTTGTGTTGTATTTGAATCGTATTAACATTACAAAGCTATGTAATATTAACTTATACATTATCAAGTTATGCAATCTATTATTTATATGAGTGTTATATTATTTTGTGATACTATGCATAATAATCTACATACGTTTAATCGAATTAACTATCTACCAATTCTAAAAATTTATTAAAAATATATTACTCTCTTATATATCTAATCAATTTTTATCATGTATTTATAACATTTTTATATAGTTGACCAATTTTATGATTCTCTTATAATTATTAATTAAATTTTAAACTTGGTACTATGTTTTTGCTTATTTCTGATTATTTTTATTTTATACTAATTATTCAATTCTTAGTATGTGCGTATTCATTAATAGATTTAATTAATTACCTTTGTTAAGCACTAAAACCACATGCAACGCACGTGCACAAAAACTAGTTTCATCAGAAATAACATTGGAAAGCGTGCTAAATAGATCAATCCGTAGAGATAATTCGTGAATAGTAATCTGTACTAGAAATGCTCCCCATATATATATATATATATTACAACACTACACCATGGCTTTTTGTTATCTTGTTATTCGTTGGACACCCAGCTAATTAAATAATTAATTGGTGGACCTACTTATGTTATACCTAATATATTTATTTACTTCGTATATACTTTTTTCATTTTTAGTGTTTGGTAACGTGCCTCAGTAAGAGTTAGCATTTTTGCTGAGCAATATTCAATATGTCTCTGATGTTAGCATTTTCCCCATCCTAATCAATACTTATGTTTTTGTTTTGTAACATTCAAATTAAGAGTTATGCTTAGTTTTAATTTTTTTTCTTTAGACATAATTAATATACAAAATTTTAAATGAAATATTTATACTCCATTCTGTTTCCGTTTTATTATTTATCCCAGGCCTTATGCAATACTTCTAATTAAGAAATACATGATTTGATTATAAAATAAATAAATAAAACAAAAACAGAGGCTTTGTTTAATAGCAACATAAAATCAATTAATTTAAATAATAAGATGGAAAATAAGTTGAGGGATGTGGTGAGATATTCTTTGTCTTATACTTATTTTTTTCTTTTATATTTTGAGAAAAAAATTCTTCACCACCACCCAAAGAAAAATTTTTCACAAATAAAACAAAAAGGTAAGAATTAATTTCAGTATATTCCTTAATTTATTTTTCATCTTCTCACCTAAATTAATTATTTTTCTTATTATTCTTCAAGTCACTATCAAACGGAGTTGGAGTTCACTAGTTTCCTCTTTCTTCATCCCATTTTGTTTTATAACGCTGCAATTAAAAATTACATCCTTTCCATATATGAAGAAACAAGTGAACAACAATCTGGGTACAATCACAACATAGCTATAGTATTAAAAAAAGAATTCGAGAGTAACATGACAAACATGATTGTTTAGAGTAAAACAATTATATTTATAAAATATTCAACTGTTTTGTTAACTGTTAAATTTAAAACAATATTTAATTGGAATATCCAATTATGTCCCCACATATTGCCTATTTTAATATATATATATATATATATATGTATATGTGTGTGTGTGTGTGTGGAAGTGTATGAAATGTTTCTCTCATGTTTGGATATTTAATTAGCATGTATAACTTGAAAACTTCCGTTCTTATAAGACAAAACATCTTAAATCCAAGTGGGTTTAAAAAAATATTGGAAGATCTTGCTTTGTTATATTAATGCTTCTAATATTCTCCTTAATTTGTAAGCATATGTAGATATGGGTACGTGCACCTTAATTATTAACTACACCCCATACTATAGCATTATGTGTTATTTATGGTAAAAATTTGAAATTCAACTCTTGTTTTAAGTGTAATATTTGTTTATTCTAAAATATCAAGTTAAGAGGGGAAATTTAAAATATTCATGTAAATATCGATCAAACTCTTTTAATGTGTTTAATATATATTATAGTTTTCTTTTTTACGTACGTGAGCGTAGGACACTATATATATATATGTGTGAGATGCTTATTGGGTGTTTCAATTTAATTAATTTGTAAATGCACATTGCCATGACAAAAATTTGTTTTACCACGTCACAAAATGTAGGGGTCCCCTATTATCATCCATATAGTTAATTTATGCGTGTTTCATTAATTTTTATATTTGACCTATATATTTTGTAGAGTTTAAAATTCACTAGCTTACTATTCATGTTGAACTAAAAGGATATCCTCTTTATTCCATATTCAAATATATTTTCAACACAGACCTTCCAATTATTGCACATATGAAATTACAATAATCCAACAAAGTCATGCAGTTAAATACACCACACTAAGGATATCCATGTCCAACATAAACATAGTTCCGGCCATGTCGAAGCATTGTCACACGCCAGTACCTTGCCACTCATGCCCTGCATTAAATAAACAATTTGAGATAACAATGTAAGCGAACAACATTAATCAAACTTCAGTGCTCCAATAAATGTTTTTCTAACACGTCTATCATACAGACCGTCCAATTTAAGGTGGCTTTTAACAACGAATTTTTATCGTTAAAGCCTTCATTTAGGGACAATATTTCAAAGATCGATCAGTATGAAAGTGGAAATGTGCATGTCTATATATATATATACCTATTGAATGTGATTTTGATTTTGCCGGCATCAGGATTGGCAATGGAAGCAAAAGCTTCTTGTGATAAGTCAATGGTGCCTCGGCAGCCAGGCGGGCAAAAGTCAACAATCTTAACAGTTACCGTGCCGGACCCCCTGCAAGGATGGGGCTCTCCCTGGTTGGTTGCACCTACGCACTTAACAGTGTACTTTTTTCCACAAGCGCCACCATTGTCCCAAAATGCTTCACTTGCTGCTGCTATCATCACTCCTTCATTAGAGTAACCGTCGCATGCAGAAGCTACAATACTCCAAAAATTCACAAAACAAAATATGTGAGAATTGAATCTACTTTAGAATGTTTATATGTAGTAATTACTCCCTCTGTCTCATTCTCACAAAACAAAATATGTGAGAATGAGATGGAGGGAGTATATAAGTTGGTGTGGAGAGGCTTACGAACGTATGGAGGTGTATAGAAAGTTGCAAATCCTTGATCAGCAACAGCAGCCATAGCAAAGAAGTATGATACTAATGCTATGGCTAGAAACAACAGAGGGGTTTTTGTTGCCATATTAGCTAGCTACTTAATTAGATAGTTCAATTTATTTGCTCAATCAATAACGTTAATTATATCAAATTTAATTAAGCAATTTGCAGTGAAGAACTTATATAACAATGATCTCTATTTATAGATAATTTCATTTGGGTAATACCCAAATCAATGTGCTATCCAGATTACATCATTTGGGCGGCTACTCGCTAATAGTAGCTAGATTTATATATAATTACCTCTGTAATCTTGTTCTTGTTTTCAAGTGGCTGTTGATTGAGATATGGTAAAAATTAACAAGGGGCAGCTAGTATTATTAATGAAGTTCAAATTTTAGTCCTTTTTTTATTAACTTTCTGATAAAGTTAATATTGGACTGTAATAAACTCACCCTCCAGAGAAATTAACATGATTAATTTGAGCGAATATTATTTTCTCGTTCCATCAACTTCTCAGATTACAAGATTAGAAAGAAAATTCGAACGGTTAGAAAATACTGTAACTATGTAGTATATGGTGATATTATTTTTATTTTTTATTTTTGTATCAGGATTTGAACCCTAGCAAAATAACATATTCGTCCCTTACCTAACCATGAGACCATATTTAATTGTTGTTAAACATTTCTTCTAAAATTATATGTTCAAGTAATATGCGCATTGCACGTTCGATTAATTAATCTAGTATCATATATACTATCCCGAAGGTGCAGCCCGGGCCCTACATAGATCCGCCCCTGTGCGAGTTAATGTTCAGTGTTGCAGACTTGGAGGTTTCTATGTATCTATAGGGTGCTTCCACTCGTTATGACAGAATTAGCTTAAATCCAAAGCATATGAGATCTTAAGCTTGTAATATAAAATTAGATTTGATTTTATCGCAGATGATGTTGGCCTTTTAAAACTTACGTGTTTTCTCATTTAATAATGTTCCCTATCTGGGCAAGTAGTAGTCACCGATTATAGTGCTTAAATAGTTACTGACAAATTAAAAACTCAGCCCATAGCATTCAACTATTGTCCAAAAACAGAAAGTCATCGACCCACCCTACTCTGTAATGCTCGCACATATGGATTATTTACTTGGATTTTACGCTAATTCTTCTTCTGTCGATGACAGATTCGAGTCCCCCAAATTCGCAAGTCTAATTTTCAATTTAATGCTTTGTTTCCTGTGGAGATTGCCTTTGTTAAATTTATATTACAAAGTGAAATAGCACAATTATTATATGCGTGACATGTCTTGTTGTACAACTGGTGTTTATATCATGTCGTTTGAATGTGTCGATCAACTGGCTACATTGAACTTATTATATCTTGTCAAACATGGGTTTTTAATGTGGAAAGAAGTAACAAAGATCCCAGAAGATTGTGAATTGAAATTCGATTTTATAATAAATCCGAAATTCAAGTGTGATTCCATGTTAATCAACTTGAATGAAGTTAATGAGTTCTAGTTTGGATGTGCTCGCTTTTTAAATGAATGGACAGAGTTCATATCCTGCTAGACACACATTTTTGGCCACTCGCCTTAATTAGAGCCTTTTCTTTTAACAGAAATAGTGCACGGATGAAAAAATGGGTATTCGATACTTGGGTGAACTGTGAAGACGAGGGAATAGAAGAGCCAGGAATTGAAACTTTAAAGTTAAGAATGCGCTAAATTATATTTAATTTGATCCATATAAAAAATAGTCTTGAGAAAATGCAAAATTAAATGAGGGAACCAGACCATAACCTCAAACAACATTAATTGGGAGAATCTAGCTAATTATAAAGAAAATAAACGACAACACAGTTAAATAAACATATCAGAAAATTAACCACAAAAATCATCACTTCGAATCATGCACTCCCAAGATGGATATCCGCGTGATAACTATCAAGGATGTAATCCCTTTGTTACTTCAAAGGCTGCATTGATGTCACAAAACAATACAATGTTAAATAAATGATCAGAGCTGGCATAGCGATCGTCCAGGACTCAAAAATTAAAAGGGTATCAAAATTTTATTCCTATATATATATTAAAAAACAAAAAAAAAATTATAATACAAATTTCCAAGAGAAAAAACTCAAGTCTTCAAAACCTTAACGGCATATAGGAAAACGACGTCTTTAGATTTTCGCTGATTTTTTCTTACCAAATTCAATTGAAATCTTCTCATACTATAAGAGAGAATTCAACGGGTACAAATATTTTTTCTTTCACTCATATTGATTTCAAAACAATAAGAGATAATTAAATATTTAATCGTAGTGTTTTTGTAAGGTTCTTTACAATTGTAATGTACTTTTGGTGGCATACAAATTCTTACCACTCAAACAAAATTAATTTAATTTTTTAATACAAAAAATTAATATATTTATTTGTAACAGTCGACATTTTTAAATTTCACCGGGGGGACTTAAAATAGTCGGGATCAGCTCTGTAAATGAGACAAATATAAATGTTAATTTCTATTTCAATGTTTTTAAGTTTTAAGAGTATGTATATACCTATTGTACTGTACATTAACTTTGCCTGCATCAGTATCAGTAATGGAAGAAAATTAACGCATCTTTTGATAAATCTATGGTTCCCTTACACCCAGACGGGCAACAATCCACAACGGTTATTCACAAGCGTCACCATTATCCCATATTTCATCACTTGCCGCAGCTATCATGCATCACCCCCATCGTCTTTAAATCCATTATACACAGAAGCTACACACCTGCATATCACAGAATTAATGGAAAAAATTGGTAACACATAAATAATTAAATGCTAATATCCCAAATAATAGAATGTAATTCTTTCAAAATAGTTACATATATATATATATACGAAAATTTTCAGGTGCGGGCCAGTCCGTTCGGACGGGTCCTTTTATGATAGTTTTGCGTCATAAAAAGCACCCTCTCAATGTTTTTATGACAGAAAACCATCGTAAAAAAGATCAGTCCGTACGGACTTGTCCGCGCCAAAAACGAACTCTATATATATATGTGTAAATTATGAAGCTAAATTATTGTGTAGAGGCTTATGAATCTGTGGAGGCATATAGAAGGTTGCAACCCCTTCATTGGCAAAAACTGCCATTGGATATAAATGAGACAAGATAACTAATGACTGTTGAGAATAGTTAGTTCAAACCATTGATCACACATGAGAAAATTGTAAAGCTCAAAATAGATATATAAATAGGAGGATATTACTACATAGTAACAAAGCCTTTTAAAATAAAACATCACACTTGTGTTCCCAAAGGTGTTTAAGCTAGGTACAATATCATTCAACAGTTAGTATCAAAAGGTGGACTGATTTAATCGAAGGTGGAGATTGTTGAAAATATATATGTGAGTGAAATGTTGCTTTTATTATTTTTGATACATTGAAAAAATTGTGAAATTTCATATATTCATGCTTCGGGCCAGTGGAAGTTTCAGACCCTTGGCTCTTTATTTTTCGTTGAATAATAGGTTGCTGCCATTGGTAGTGTTAATTTCAGCATCTCCTCCTCTGAAGATAAAATCATTTGGTCCCAAACAAACAATGGTATTTTACTGTCAAATCGGGCTATTGTGAGGCGGTCAAAGGTGTTGAGAAGCCTCGAGCTCTTCCTTCTTCATGCCTTTCCCTTCATCATTGGGAGTGGAAGTGTCCTTGGAAGCTTGAGTCTAAAGTTTGACTTTTTTTTGGTGGAAAGTGTTCCACAATGCGCTAGCCTTGAGGGAGAATTTGTTTGTAACATCGAAGTTGAATCTATAGAGCACATTCTCTTCCATTGTGAGTGGATGTGGGAGGTTTGGAGAAAGAGTAACTTGGAAGGATGGATTGATCGTAACTGTGTCAGTGCCCTTTCGTGGTTCTCTCACTTTCTTGGTAACTTTGCTAACCTTTCTAAAGCTTCTAATGTTTTTTCGTTAATTTTGATTGTGGGTTGGGCCATATGGAGAGAGCTCATAATGATTGGATTTTCCCAATGTTTTAAGACGATTGAGTTTGTGGTTTGGCTTGGTTTTGCGTTTAAAGAAGCTCGTTCCCTCCTGGTGTGTTCTTCCAGCTCCTCCTCTACATGTACTGTTATTCCATCCATTTGGTCACCCTTCATTAGTGATATTTTGTGTTACTATGGGAAGATTCTGACATCTTTTTTGTTAGCTAAAAGATCTGCCAACAAAGTCGCTGATTTTATAGCTAAATATATTAATAGGTTTAGTTGGTTTGGCAGAGGTTTGTCTAGATACGCTACGTATGTGTTGCAAATTGTAGTGTGTAATTTGTTGGCCCTCAGGCCTTTTGATTATCAAAAAAAAAATAAAAAATGATGATAAATTCAAGAAATAGTTATCTCAAACGCACTATTCATCTAGACAAAACGCAAATACATTTTTCAAACTTCACATTCAAATATTCAATGTTAGGCCGGCCTACAGAATTCAACTAGAGGTTAAGAACGAAAAATGCCCTACCAATAGTAAATTTAGAGTAAATGAGCTATCTGCACCCCAAACTATATTCATGATTTCAAATTACCCAAACTTCATTTTGTTCCAGTTTTCATCCCAAAATTAAGCAAGCATTTTTAAGTGCATACTCTGTCTAAATTTCGTCCAAATTTTAACTGAACTTGTTTATTTAATTATATAAAGAATCTTAAAGTCAGACTTATTTTTCAAACTTAACCTCAATTTTTTAATTTTTCCAAATTAAATCTTAAAATAATAATTTTGTATCAACTCAAACTTATTTAGATTGACTTTTTAGACACCCGTCCAGTTATCATATGGATTAGGGCGGCATTTGTTGAAGTAAACTTGAGTTTGCGATTGTATCTCCTTGGCTTAATTTTGTTCATTTATGGACAAGTAGTGAATAAATAAATATATGCTACTTCGATGAAAATGAAATCATCAATTGTGTTTTTCACTACCAATTGAAGATACAGATATTTAGAATTAGATCTTCCATGTAAGTTAACGAAGGAATAAAAACCAAACAATTGCACGCCGCATATAATTTATAGTGATACGACAAACATCATAGCTTATGCAAACAATTATCTCTTAATTAAAATATTTGTGAATTGTTAAAAAACATTTTAATCGAGTATCCAAACATAAATATATATATATATATATATATACTAACAAAGGGAGTTCTTTAATTTGGCACTCACTCCAGTATTCCACATAAAGGTACCACTATGTGCCATGTTCTTAATTAGAGATTTTAATTTGAGAAGTGCCATTATATAACATATTTTGATCGATCAGGTGGTTTAATTTGAGATGTGTCGATTTAAAATTAGACTCGGCTCTTAATTTGAAACAATATATCGCTATATCATATTTGGGTGCTTGTTTATTTATGATATGTTTGAAAGCTTTACTATTCTTTTAAGATAAAATAGAGGGAATTAAGAGAAATGCTTGGAAGCTTACCATTTTTAATGTTTGGTCTAAATTCAATAGATTAGTGTAAAGTGAGTTTGCGGATTAACATTTTGTCAACTTTTTTTTTTGTTTTCTCCTTTTTTGTATAGCATTTCTCTTGCGTTAAAGTATCACAATTGTGGACTCACATTTCTTTTGTTATTCGGGTTTTCTATCATCACATATGAAAAAAAAAATAGACAATTTTGTTAAATACTTTTTCAAGAAGAGTAATTAAACTAGATATTATCCTGAAAACTCAAAGATTTTTGTTGTTGTGGCGAAGGATCATACCTAGAAAGTTCTCTTCCTGATTCCTCTAATTTGAAAAACATACAAGCAAGTGACCACGAGGCCCAGACACACCTTGGATTAAGTCTCACTTGTCCCCATTTCATTTATGCGTAAATTGCAGTTTTTAAATTATAACTTGAGTTTTAATTTGATCTCTAAATTTGATTTTGTGTTAATTAAATCTTTAGTTAAACTATATGAACTGCACATTAGAAGTTTTTCCGCACAAATTGACAGTTATAATCTAACAAATTAAGGATGAAATTGAGTTTATAGGTAAAATTGAAACTAGAGTTGTAGTTTAAGCGCAGTTGGTAGAATTTACTCACTTTTTTTAATGTTTTTGTTTTCCAGCTTTTGAAGTAAGAATATGAACTTCATTTGGAACAACATTTACGCTTGTATTAATTAAAAGAAAAAAGGAAAAAAAAATCATTTATCAGAACAAAGATTTCTCGTGTTTCTTGTGGTCTTAAGTATGGATATTGTCCAAAAAAACACTCATTTTTTATTTTTCTAAACGTAAAAAAAGAAAATTTCAACAACACTGACAAAAGTTCAGCTCAAATATAGCAATAAAATATTCCCAAAATTTATAAGATTTGGGAAATGGAGTTTGATTTCACACCAATTCGTAAAAAATAATGTAGTATAAAGTAATTAATTTCATTTTATTTCATCCTCGTTGTGGACCGGGTCATAACCTCACAACATTTAATTAAGAGAGCGCAATTAATTAAAATAAATTACAACGTACATCTCATATCATAGATGAAGGGAATTAGGACAGTAATCATGCATCGCATACACTAATTTACGCACTAATCTTAAACCCTAGGATTCATGCTGTTCAATAAAATCGACAGAAGACATACCTTATGTATGATTTGATGATACTAAAACGAACCGGATGGATCGAATCCTTCTGTTGTTGTCGTCCTTAGCGTAGAAATTACGACGCCTCTACGGTATGCACACACGAACGGGATGAGATCCTTGCTTGGTGTACTAGCGCCTTCTAGGGTTCTCTCTCTGGCCTCTCTGAGTTTCCTTGACGGCCAAGATGAATAAAGGTTCCCTTTTATAAGAGAACCCTAGTGAGAACCCTAAGCAACAAACGAACTGGGCCCAAGTCTAACTTGGCCCGTTTTAATTCGTTTTGATCCAACTCGTTTTGGTGTGCGACCCTGTAGGTTTTACACTCTTTGGCAGTATAAATAAAAGCCCATTTTATTATACGAATAGTAAGCGGTCTCTAGTAAAACATTACTATTATCCAAAAGGGTATAAAGGTCAAAAACGACACAACCTTAAATTGATATTCCAAATATTAACTCCTTTTGTCAATCGATATCTAGATTGAATACAAGACTAGGCAAGTGTCATTCTTGTATAGTTCAATCTTTATTTCTTGATCTCTAAGTATAATTAATCTAAAACAAATGACATATCATTTGTGCATGGCCATGCAAATATTAATTACACTTATCAAGGGGCCCAACGATATCTCTCTCAATATACGAGAGTGACAAATCCCATCTTGATCAACCACATACCTCTACATAGTTCATAGTATGCTCGGTCATCATCTTTATAATTACTCGATCAAGAGCAACGTTTGATAATGCCTGACATGCTAATCCCTATGTTGGTAACCATGGCGATCTCAGGTCTAAGGATAATACGATATCACAAATGGGGAACATCACTGATGACATTATGTAACACTCCTCGCAGTGTCCCCAAAGCGGGTCAGTCCAATACCTTGTTCCCTAACAAGTATCAGTATGTTCAGCTTGATATTTCTATATCCATGACTTGTGGAACATAATCATCAGCTGACCCATACTCTAATCATTATATCAATGTGATCCTAGGTTATTGACATATGATTAGGGACATCTAAATAATATTATTATAACATTACTAGCATCCCACAATCAAGTCACGTACTTGATGAACTAGTATTAATATATATTATTTACAAGAGAATATAAAGTATAATAAATAAACTTTATAAATAACAATAAGCATAAAATATCCAAGTATAAATCATAATCTATGAATAGTCCTAGGACATATCTCTTTCAATAGAAACATAAATAACTAATCGACCATGATGCTTCAAACGTTGTATCACAATTATGAAGGATGTAATTAATCACTTCATTTGTTACTTCAAACGCTGCATTAAAGTCACAAACAAAACAACGCGCGTTAACACAATATCATGATGCATGCATAGGATGATTATTATTATTATTATTATTATTAAGCTTTAGATATATACCTATTGTAGTTTATATTAATTTTGCCGGCATCAGTGTTGGCAATCGAAGAAAATGCCTCTTCCGATAAATCTAGGGTTCCCTGGCAGTGTGCGGGCGGGCAATAGTCCACAATGGTCACCACCACAGAGCCATCATTGCAAGGCTCGGGGTCTCCTTGGTTAGTACCGCTAATACATGTCACACTGTACTGTCTTCCACAAGCACCACCATTGTCCCATATTTCATCGCTTGCGGCCGCAATCATCACCCCGTCGTTGGTATAACCATCACACTTAGAAGCTGCGCTACACATATAGTACATACATATTGTCACTCAAATAAATATATATATATATATATAGGAAATTAAATTGGTAACTAATATCTTGTACGTGCGAGTAACAACGAAACTGAAGTTAAAATATAATAACTTCAAAAAAAAAAAAAAACTCAAGTGTAGGGACTATATATGGAGGCTTACGAACGTATGGAGGTTTATTGAAGGTTGCAGTGCCTTCATCTGCAAAAACTGCCAATGGATACAAGTAAGGCACCATTACTAATGCCACAGCGATAAGGAGGATCAGATGCCTTTGTGTTGCCATTAATATAATTAATTAGGTCTATAATTTGTTTCTTTGAACTGCTTAATTAATTTATTGCTTGGTGGAACTAGTAAATGTTAATATTGGATTAGTGATGATTTCTTACAAAACAAGAGGATTATTTGTAGGTCGCATTTATGTATCACAAATTAAGTAAATAATTACATATGTGAAGTAACCAATGGTTACATCGTGTGGACCGTACATGCCGATAGTTTATGTTAGAAAAGACACACAGGCTTATGAAGTTTCTAAATGCAGTTTTGGGACGGCTGCTTTACAAGCAGTGGATAATTAATTTAGCAGTCCATCAGATTTTTGAATATTAATCTTTCTCATTTTAATGCTAGGAACATAGGAATATCCAATTTTTCCCCAAAGAAAAAAAAAAAAAAGTGGAATATCCAAGCAAATATATCTAGCAAAAAATTATGGCCCGTCATAAATTATGAGTCCTACTAGCTTCCCATATATATTTTAGAAATAATTTTCATATCATTCTGAATGTGTAGCAGTTTCAGGAATTTTATGTCGTAAAACTAGATGACTGTAACTAGCTTATTTGTATAGTAGGCTGCATAATCCCTGTGTTTGCACAATTACATTCTACTATATATATATATGCAAAACAGTTATAATCTAGAGATTCATGGTATTGCATAGGCGAAAAACAGCTCTTTTACTACTAAATAATAGACTCGTACCAATAGAGGTACGAGCTTTAGATTGCTTCAAGATTTGAAGTCTTAGAAGCCAAACAAGAACATTAAATTAGATTTTACACCTATTTAATCGACCCTCCCCTCTCGTTCTAATAACCTATACGTAGTAGTTATGGATTTTTTCGGTACTCTTCTTTCATAGACCATGTATATATATATATAATGTAGCTACTTAATTAAAACTAAAGTAGGTTAGTAATAAGGTTGCCCAAACCCGGACTTGCCGTTCAACACACTCCATAATCATAGGATAGTAACTGGAATGAAAAAAGTCGACACAAGCTAGCTTAATAATATGCAATATTTGCTACTACTAGGCCAGATCGATTCACTGGTCTGTGGTGGTTTTTGGTTCGAAGAACTTGGTAACAGCCTGATAAAGATCCTCCTCCTCAAAGGGCTTCGAAACATAACCATCCATTCCACATTTGAGGCACTCATCACGTGTAGCGTGGATCACATCAGCTGTCATGGCTAATATCGGCAAGTGCCTTTCCACCTTGTTTGATGTTCCTTCACTGCTGCTTTCTTCAATCACCTGCTCATTTGCTTCTATCTCTAGCTTTCGGATACGACGGGTCGTCTCAAAGCTGCAAATAATGGAAAGCAGTGATCACTCTATCAGGAAAAATAATATATAAACAGTTAGACAATACCATCTAATTCACTGTCTTCCTTCCCATATGACCCTATATTTTCTCCGCATCTCTAAATTAGTTGCTAGGTTTTCTCTTGATTAAGCTCATAAATTTGGTTGAATCTGCTACTTCCTGATAATGCACATCCTAAATATCGTTCTTTAATATGTTGATGTTTGCAAGTGTATAATTTCCATTGGTTCAACACAAACTAGACTAATGAATTCTAGCTAGTCAAGAAACTATAGCTGATGAGGCAACTTGTGTCAATGGGAAAGCAGGCAAATCCAAGTTGTTGAGGAAGAGAATAGTGAGGTCCAATAATTAAACCTAAGTGTATCTATCAATATCAAGAAACCAATAAAATTGAAGAATTAAGTATTTAGGGCATACCCATCCATTTCTGGCATCTGAATATCCATGAAACAGGCATCAAAATTGTGTGGGAACTGAAATAATGCAATAGCAGCTTTGCCACTCTCGGCACACAATACGTTAGCCCCAAACTTCTTGAGTGCACCGGCAGCAACTACGCGGTTCACCCTATTGTCATCAACCACCAATATTTTCTTGCCATATAGCAGTCCACGAAATAAACCAGGTCCACAAACCATGTCTTGTTGCTCCTCCTTCCTCATCCCCAAAACCTGCTGAAGGCATGCTGCTATCATGCTTGCTCTCAACGGTTTCATTATAACCCTATCTGCAAAACCTTCTGCCTTTGCCTTCTCAAGCTCGCCACTGGTAATCTTGGTTGCAATAAGGATCATCTTAGGCGATTTAAATGTGTGCCCTTTCAGTTTAGAGTCGCCATCTTCACTAGATAACCATGTATCCTTGTCAACAAGAACCATATCAGGCCGCCTCCCATTTCTGTCAAAAAGAAGAGAGTATAATTGTATATGATATAAGTTATGCAAATCAAAATCTACTTTGTTTTATTGGGTCATTGAAGAAATTGCATACCTAGATCTGAAGGAACCATTTTTCCGCAATATATCAACCACCATACTGATGCTACTTACAACTTCAACTATGACGCCGAGTCTCAACAGATGATATTTTGTAACAGCAGCTCTTAGCGGTCTCTCATCAACTAATACCGCTTTCAATCCTTCGAATGTCATAGGCAAATCTTGGCAGAGAGATTTTTTCAAATGGCCAACTTCGTTTTTTTCACACATTTTAAAGACAGAAGTGAATGAAAATGTGCTACCAATTTGAGGACGGCTAACAAAGCCTATTTGACCACCCATCAGTTCAACTAAACATTTACTAATGCTCAATCCAATACCAGTACCTCCATAATTTCGAGAGGTTGAACTATCTGCCTGCATGAATGGCATGTACAATTGCTCTTGGGCATGTAGAGGGATCCCAATCCCTGTATCTTCAACACATACCAGCAAAGTAGCTCTCTGAGAAGAATTGCATTGGTGCTCTTCATTAGCAGTTAAATGCTCGAGGTTCTCCCAACAATTACGATCATCAGCAGCTTCGCAGCCGCTTAAAGTATCAAATTGACAGTCACCTGAAGCAACTACACCCTCGGATCTGTCATTTGAAGAGGTTTCGGCTTTTTTGTCCAGCACCACTTTTGCATGTTTAGCAAGACGGACGTGAACAAATATATGTCCTCGCTCTGTAAACTGCAAAAAGGGTATGTTTTATTTATTATACATATACATATATGCTTGACAGCAAAGCTCAAGTTGATAAACATATTTATTTATTACTTTTGTTTGAATTAACCATTGCAAAGCTCACTTACCTTAACAGAGTTGTCCACAAGATTTGTAATCACCTGCCGGAATCTTCCAGGGTCCCCAATAACAATACATGGAACTTTATCGGATACAAGCAGGGCCAGCTTCACTTCCCCAATGGATCATATTCAGAACCCATTTAATGGAGGTTGAAGAAAGGGAGTTACAAAAGTTATTGCATATTTGATGAAATATAGTGCCTAACAGAGGTATTAATGATTCATCAAACTTATAACCAAAAAAAAAAATGATTCATCAAACTGCAATCAGTTACCTCAACACCTTTGTGCCTAGCCTTCTCGGAAAACAAAGAGATGACATCATCTAGCATGGACCGAATCTCAAATGGGACTGCCTCCAGCTGTAATTTGCCAGCTTCAATTTTTGCCCGGTCAAGAACTTCATTAATCAAGGTTACAAGTGACTTTCCACAAGCCTGGGCAGTCTGAGCATAGTCCTTTTGTGTTGAACTCAAATCTGTATCTAGGATCATGGCAAGCATCCCTACAATGACACAAGATAGATGGGTTGCTGATTAAAATTAGCAAAGTCACTTGTACTTGCAGAAAAAAGTAAGAAAGCAAGAAAGGGTGTACAAATTAGGACATACCAAGGATGCCATTCATGGGAGTTCTAATTTCATGTGAAACAGTAGCTAGAAACTGGCATTTAGAAAAACATGGAAATTTAGGCCAAAAAGTTGTAATTTGATAACAGGTATCGAATGGAGTTCACAAGTAGGTTGGTCGAGAACCTGGGATTTTGCTACATCAGCAGCTTCTGCTCGGACTTTCAATTGCTGCATTTTGTGGAAATCGTCCTCGACTTTAACAATGTGAATTAACGCACTATATACCATATAGCCTACTAGTAGACCAATCACAGAGAACAAAAATGCAGTCGTTATCGCTGTCCATGATGTCGGTGCATTTTGAAGGTACCTGCTTAGGATCCCAAGTAGGTAGGCATTTGTAGCAACAACCGAAAGACTTAGTTTTCTTTGATTGTAAGATACCGGGAAACGTTTTGGCAATAATAATAATTATACAGGGTCATTTTTTTAAGTGATTGGGCACTCACCTACATATCATATGGTGTTTCCGATAGGGATCCCCAAAGTCAAGGGGGCTCACACGCTTAAGCAACAAGTCACCATCTTCACGTTGGCGGCCATACATGATGAGGGGTTCAGAAGAGTTCGTAACATCATATACATTCACCGCTATCTCCTGGTATTCAGCAAGTTTCCCAAGGAGATTTTCAACCAAGGTCTCAACATCAAAGGCTCCACCAAGGTATCTGCTTTCATTTAGAATTTCTTTAGTTATTCCACACTTTTTTTTTTTACTGCAAAAACTGCTAGCACTACTATGACAAATATGGAAAACACATAACCATCCGCAATTGAAGTACTTAGAAGAAGATGTATAAACAAATAAGTACTCGCACACCATTTCAAAGACACCAGTATCAGGTATTGTATCAGTGGACTAATTTTTTACTACAAAATGGTAACAACTCACCCCATACGCAACGATACATTATAAACAGGGTTAAAAAGTATTAAAATATTCTATAAAATAAGAACACCCAAATAGATCATTTAGACAAGCATAATACGTTGTCCAACATACCTAGCTAACATCGTCTGATATATCAATATTTTAGAATCTCCTTTATTTTTAAACTCTGATGTCCACAAACAACTCTCTATTTAAGAATTTCAGTTTCTGCTTGGTTTAATTCTATTTTTCCATAAATTTAGTCAGCGACAATCACCAGCAGAATATGACTATCACGAGCATGTGGACTAATAAGAACTGGCGACAAATGTTCATCCATTTCACGGTTCACCTGTGTTCACTCAAAATTTAACAACGATATCCTACATCTTGAAATTTCACGGCATACACCCAATTAAATTTAACAACATGGAGTGTTTGAAATTTATTAAGCACAAGTTGCAGTAGTGGGAGTATGCAAATCAAATCTATAAATTAACTACACTTGATAAAAACCTAAATAACAAAATCTTTACACCAGCTGCCGAATACTCAACAACTAGTTGGATATTAGCAACTGTCAAAGGAGAAATGCATTCACTCGACTTACCCAGCAGTTGCTCTAATGCGTTCTTCCGCAGTTGGATCTGGGGAGAGCTTGAACTTGTAAACAGGAAATGTAAGCACAACCCCAAGATGATGAGAACCCAGCAATCTGAAAGGGCTTGTGAGAACTGATTTTCCAGTAGCCCTAGACCTCAAAATGTTCTCGCGGTCCTCCTTCACAAGTACATTAATTACATATCAAGAACACATAATATGTAAATATGTTCATGCAAAACAACCAAACTATAAGAAATATACAAAAAGGTTTAATTACCTCTCCAGACATCATATCAAGTGATTCAATGTAAGAAATAGTTTCTTGAGAGAATACCACAGGTGCATACTCATCCCGGATAGGAGAAGGCTTCTTGTCCATTGTCATTATGGTCCAACCATGTATCCTCTCGAATTCTTTCCTCTCCGAATTTAGAACCCTTTGAGCATATGCCACTCCACTCAACAATGGCCTCTCAAAAGCCGTTCTGGCCGTGTACTGGGCAAATGTTTTCTGCATTAACCCACGAAGATATAAGAATAATTAAGCAAACCACAACACCAAAGAAAAAGAAAAAGAAAAAGAAAAAGAAAAATAGCCAAAAACACGAAACTGCTTAAACCTGATCAACTGTTGATGGGGTCTTGGAATAATGAAAAGTTGAAACGAGGACCGCAAGTGCATGAACATGGTTAATGCTAGCACTGAATTGATCTTGTAACATCCTAGCCCTTTGATCGCACATGCTCTCGAGTACTTCTTTCCTTCTCTCCTTGTCATCGGCATCCATCGTAGTGTAAATAACTCTGCCAATAAGTGCCACAATTATGATCCAGATGACTAGAATTTTCGGGAGCCAAGCTTTCTTGATGAACATGTATTTCCTTTTGGTGCACATTTGTTCATTCGGCCTCATTGCCACCAAGTGATTCCTTTGACAACACTAAATTTCTTTCTGTTTATCTCTGTATCCTTTCTTCTTCCTGAACTTCCCACTTCATATCTAAAGGTTAAAAGCAAACATATACACAAACATGAGCAAGTACATATTTCTTACTTCAAAGAGATGCAAAATTTTAGAAATCTCATTTTATTTTGTGGTATATAAAAGAAAAGGCACTCTCTAGCCTCAGTAGTAAATGATCACTACAGCATTGTTTTGGGAAATTCAAAAATTATTATTACACAGCAGAACCCACCATGAGAAATGAACAAACGCTTCCCCAGTTTTTTTCTCTCCCCTGGTTTTCTCTCACTAAATTTCAGAGTGGTGTAGTGAAAACAAGAATTGATTGCAGTAACACTACAAGAAAAGAAAGAAAAACAAAATTAAACAAAGCCCACATTCCAAAAAACTGTATAAAACTTTCTTGAATGGAATTTAGAGAATTTGAAGAGAATAAAAAATTGTAAAACTAATCATGTCATCTCTCTCTAAGCGTGAAGCTTAGTATTATAGTCGACCAGAGTCCAGACAATGAAGAGCACGTTCACTGTAATCTCTGTTTAATAATAATAATAATAATAATAAAATAAAAATCAAACAAGCAAAAGCCTTGACCAGTGAAGCGCGCACACAGTCTATTTTTAGGTACTACTCTCTCCTTATCAAGCTTTCAACCTACTGGGTACTCAAAAAAAATACCATATAAAGAATTAAAGAAAGTGTTAAACAACTGAGGGAGATATTTTGTTTAACTTTTCTTTATTTATTAAACAAACTGACTAGGATTCAGGGTTTATACCTCCTCCTCCCCCTCCTGCTGCTGCTGCTGTCCCGACAACCCAATAAACTATTGCATCCCCCCCCCCCTCTCTCTCTCTCTAAAACTTCCTCTGTGTCATTGTAAAAGAGCTCTCACTCTCACTCTCACGCTCACTCCCACTCTCACTGTGCATATATAAGAAGAGGTGGTTGTTCAAGTGGGGAGTGAAGATATCCTGTGGTATATGTGGAAATTTATAAAGGGCAGGGAAGAGAAGGGAATTAGATAAATAATGCATTCAAAATAGATGAGATCACAACAGTCAACATAGCAGGAGGAGGGAGGTGACGATTTGGTACATACCACACAGAGAGACAGACAGACAGACAGACGTTAATGGGACTTGATTTGTCCTACTTCCCCCACTGTACTCTCTGTAAATCCCTTCATTTTCCCCTTTTTTTTTTTTTTTTTTTTTTTTACTTTGGGTTTTCACACAAAATTAATTTACAAATATACTTGCAATGACATGAGTATCAGATTAACACATCTATACCAAGTGTGTTCGTGATTTAACAAATTTTACGATAAATCGTTTTAATATTGTTAGAAAACACCTCTTTTGAGCCAAAAACGTATATTATTATACTCTTCAACACTCCCTTCACAAAATCATCTCTTCTAGTCCTTGCAAAGCTGAGTTTTGATATTAAGTTAAAAATCACCGCATCCAAAAGTTTAAACTTTTAGGTACACAAAACCTTCTCTTCCTTGCCTTACTGAACCAAAGCTTTGATATAAGTTGAAACCACTTCATCCAAAAGTTTAAACTTTTAGACAGTGGGTTAACAATGTAAATCATACTCATTAACAAATATCAATATTATAGCACTTGCCCCTTTGCTTTGAACCTACCACCATTGTAGTAACGAGATGTTAGGTGGCGTTCACTTGCCATTTAATTTGCCACTTAAATCTGAAAACTTAAAATTTTCAAATTTAAATGGTTTAAAAAATTGTTCACTTGCCTAAAAAATTAAATAGTCACTTAATTTTTACCACTTAAAACCTAAAATTTTTATCCAAAATTTTAAGTAACAAAGTTGCCACTTAAATCTGAAACTTAATTTTAAAGAGTGTAAAATGTCTATTTTACCTCTTTCTTTTAACAAATTACACAGCCATCCTCCTCCTCCTCCTCCTCCTCCTCCTTCTTTTTCTTCTTCTTCTTCTTCTTCTTCTTATTCTTCTTCTTCATCCTTTCCAACATGGCCTTATCTTCCTATCTTATCTTCCTCGGAAGCTATCTCAGTCCGCTACTCCTCTCTTCTACCTCCTTGATGCTCACAATTGCATTTACAAATTAGTTTGTGGCAAAATTTTTGAATTGCAGTGGGAAAATGGTGGCAATTGCAGCTCTGCAGAGCTCCTCCACCTGAATTCCTACCTAAACTTCTCTCTCCGACAAGACTAAATCATTAGAAGAAAATGAATCCCTTTAAACCATAGAAGATCCTATCTTCTCCCTATCATCCTTATTGATGGCATTGTCAACATTCTCTGGACTCACTGCATTTTTTCATTTCCTCCCCCGCCTGCTACTCTTACTAAGCGTCCCCCTACTTTCATCAATGTCAGCCTCACTATAATTAATGCCAGCACTAGTGCCTTTGCCACATTCCACATATTTATACTCGCCAATCGTAACATCATTGCGGTTCTTTGAGCTCAAATCAAAGCTGTCCTTGATTCTCTTAAGTGGCATCAGTTATGCCCAAATAGGTTTATTTATCTTGTAATGTTAGTATGTTCCAAGATGTATGGGAATTTATGTTCAAATTTGTCCCCTATGAACTCAATTCACATTATTTGTCTCCCTTAAGTTCTAAAAATATGTTTCTAAAATAAAATAATAAGGGAAAAATTATTATATTAAAAAAATCAGTTTTTAGATGTGTTATATTTAAACAAAAAATATTTTTTCAGATACAATTTTCATGACTAAACAAACAGCTTTTTCAGCTTTTCAGATTTCATTTTTTGATTTTCAGTTTTTTTACTAAATGCCACATAAGTCTCTCACAAGTCCCTTCCTACCATTTTTAAAGAGCGAGTGGTTTATTCAAATAGAATATGATACTATTTTCTTCTAAAAATAGTTAGTTTTGAATCTCACTTGCCGTAAAAGAAAGATGTAGTACAATAGTTTAATTTATTTTTAAACCTTTAAAACATCATGGTATACTCGCCAAACGATTCCAAATTTCGAATCAAAAATGAATTTCAACAGCCTTGTTACTTGTAGGGTTGGCAATATTTGATACGACACACTAATCTGATACGAATTCGACATGAAGTTAGCAGGTTTGGGTCAAACATAAACGGATTCGTTTGAATTTCATGTTAGACACGCTTAACCTGCAAACTAAACAGGTTGTGTTCGGGTTAACTCCGCTAACTCGAAATTGACCCGTAATTAACATGATTTTTTTTTCAAATATATATATATATATTTTATTTTCCCATCTTGCTTGGACAATTATATTCTTATTTTGAATATTGGTAGTAAATGATAATTATTATAGTTTTGATGATGGATAAACTAGTAATTTTCTTATGTTTTTGCTTCAGTGATGAAATGCTATCTATTTTTATTCTAGATTATTATTATCATATTATTTTGATTAAATATTAAATTTTGATATTGGATGATACTTATGAGTATTACTTATTAAAAATTTAAAACTATTATAAAACAAGTTAATTGTTTTCACATGAGACTTAATTGTCATTATAATCTTAAAAGGTTAATCGTGTCGTGTCAAGTTGCAGGTATAACATGACTTGTTTATTAAACGAGTTAGTCAAGTCGTGTCGTGTAACCTGTAAAGTAAACATGTCGTGTTCAAGTTAATATAAATGACACGATTAATTAAACGAGTCGTGTTCGGGTTGACATTAATACTATAATACTTGTGTGTTCACACGACCCGAATACAATACGCGAACCCAAATTACTAGTCCTAATTACTTGTGCAAAACACTACATTAAAGTTTGTGGTTACCGGAAGGGTTGGTCGGGTGGTAGGAAACTTTTCAAACTTGTATTTTATGCAAAACAATCTCACTGGAGCTTGGGCAAAGACAATAGGACATAAAAAAAATCTTGTCTAACATTAATATAATTGAATTGTTAGTTCATAATTAGCCAACTCAAAAGGACCATTAAATACCCTTTCGAGTGACTTGACTGTTAGTTTATAATTAAGGTTATATATGTTTGATAATAATATGAAAAATAATATAAAAAATAACTAATTTATGTGAAAAGTTAAAAAATAAATTATGTTATTAATGAAATGCTATTTATCTAATTTTTATTTTTATGAGTATATGTTCTCCATATTTCTTTAATTATTTTTTGTTAGAAAATTTTTCTTATCTACACCCAAAAAAAAATTCATGAAGAAAAAAAGAGAGTAAGAGTTAATATCATCACATGTCTCAACTTATTTTTTAATTTTTTATACAAATTAATTAATAGTTATTTTCATGTTTCTATCGAAAGGAGTGTTGAAACTTTGAGAGAGAGTTTATGTATATGGCAACCATATACTATATTTTCAGTATTTTATATCAGATTTGAGAATATTATAAGATGCATTTTTTGGATTTTTAAATAATTCCTTAACTCTAAATTCCTCAATTCTAGGATAGCACAATGTGCGATACATTATTTATTTGACGTTTTTTTGTTTTTTTTGTTTTTGGTCTACTATTTGACGTTTTCAATTCAATATTAATTATTGACTTTGCAATGATGTAAGCTTGACTTTAAAAATGTTTATGTTTTATAAATTGGTGTTCCTGAAATAAACGTATTCTTCTTATGCAAAGTAAAAGATATATATATAAGCAAAACTTTTTAAAGTTAAATACTATCGAATATAGCAATCTTAACAATATGCAACAAAATTAGTGTGTGTGTGGGTTTTTTTTTTTTTTTTAATATAAACAATAATATATTCTTTATATATATATTATGCGTAAGGTTAATTGTATATATATTTTTTCTACAGTTGGGTCATCTACGATTGGAATTATTTATAATGATTAGATGCATCATTGATGTTGAGTTAACTTGGGGCATTGGTCTTTATCCATTTGTCCCATCGTTTGGTCAAGTAGGTTGTTTCCAGAACTCAAAGTTTTTAAATCGATCTATATATCTACCCAGCCATATATAAACTGTACGTTGAATCAAATTATTATTGTTGTTTTTGAAGACGACAAAAGTGAAATCAAGGATCTACAAGTTTATGTTCCTGTTCCTGTTCCACCGATATATGGCGAAACGCGCCCATCTCATTAGACCAGTTGTTGCGATTAGGTTGTCCGTAATCTTTGATTGATTCTATGTGGTACTATCCTAATAATGGAATTAGCATTGAAGGTTACATTTCAACAATCATAATTAAATCAATCTCTTTATGAAAATTAATTACTCTTTCCATTATATATATATATATATGTATAGTCTTATATTTTAAAGAATTATTCATATTAATCGTCTCACTTTTCTTTTTAAAATGTTTTAAATTTATAATTACATTTGACAAAATAAAATAAATTATACTTTTAAGATTACAATTAATAATGTCACGTTAAGTTAAGTCAATGTTGACTCTCCTTAGAAGGACAATAACAAATGTGCAGACCATTCTGCTTGCATTTAATGCATACCAACTCGCATTTATCGCCTTCCATTAACGGGTCTCTCAAGTGTATTAGTGCTTGTTGACTTCTAAGGCTCTATATAGCTTAGTCTTTGAGAGTTAATTTGTATGCATTTAGAGATTATTAGACTAGCCAAGAGTTGTAAATACATTGTAATTAGAGCTATGCTCTTCATTCTCATTTATAAAGGATGCCTGAGTTACAAGCTCATTCATCTAATTGGAGTAAGCCCTACAAAAAAGGTTAAATATTCTCATTAATTCTCTTGTCCTCTTACTTTCTGTTAAATCATTGTTATTGTTGACGTGCTCTACCAGCTCAGTTAAAGTCATTAGAACTCACTTAATTTGTTGTTAATCATCTATTTTAGATTTTGACACCATCAAATGAGATGAAGTAAGTCAAATGGAATGAGTTTTATTCAAATTAAGTGAATTTGATTTTTCAGTTTATTATTTAAAGAACATAATTCTACTTACAAGGTTTAAGTTCAAATTTCGCAACCAACAATCTCTCTTTATTGCTAATATATTAGTAAGTGAATTGAGTCCATCAAACACATATTTTATACCTGTACTATTGATTAATGTATAAATAATATATAATGTACTATCCCATGTGGGCTACCTGTTCAAGGAGCTTTTGGTTTATATTGTTGGGAAATACTAGACGCTGCTAGTATTTAAATATGGATCTTGGAATGAAATGACAGAAAAAATATATTTGACTTGCACAATTGAAAATATTATTTGGCACAATAAAATACACCAATAGCACAACACAAAGAATTACGTGGTTTCGGCAAATTTGCCACTAGTCCACAGAGCACCCCAAATATTCACTATATCAAAAAAAGGTTTACAAGACTGGTCAGCAGACCTATACACGCACACTGTGTATCTCTCAACACTCAGAAAAATAGACACTGCAAAAGCTCTCACTTAGACACTTTTACTTCTATTTTCTTTGACCCTTTTTCTCTCTAATTTTGCTCTCTCTGCAAAATTATATTTGCTCTTAATTAATTTGCTCTCTGCAAATTAATTCTCTCTTTCTACTGTCGAGAGCTGTTGTTTTGATGATAATATTCTCTTCTCTCCTTTCTCTATTTATAGAAGAAATAAGGCTTTGGATGATGTCATTCATGACATCATCCTTTGAAATTAAATAAATCAAAGACCCACCATTTTTCACCATGAGTGGGCGGCTACTTTCAATTTTCTCCATGAGTGGGCGGCTGTTTTCAATTTTGGCTGCTTTGCTTTGTCTCCAATTTTCAACAATCTCCCACTTGGAGACAATGCAACAAATCTTCCACCCCGAACCGTTTCTTTTCATAGTGAATATTTGGTGTGACTTATTTCGTTTATCTTTAGCTTTTAAGACTGACAGAAACTGAACACAACTTTAGTTTCTCTGTCGTAACTGTCTTGGTTAACATGTCGGCTGGATTTTTGCTTCCTTGAATCTTTTCAAGTTTCAATACCCCATCTTCTAGGAGTGATCTGACGAAGTGATATCGAAGACCTATGTGCTTAGTCCTCGAATGAAATGCCGAATTCTTTGCCAAATGTATTGCACTTTGGCTATCGCAGTGTAAGACATTCTTCGTCTGCTTGAAACCCAATTCTGCCAACAAACCCTGTAACCAGATCATCTCTTTACTTGCCTCAGTTATGGCTACGTACTCTGCCTCTGTAGTGGATAAGGCAACTATCTTCTGTAGTTGTGAGAGCCAACTGACTGCAGTAGCACCTACTGTAAAGACATAACCAGTAGTGCTTCTTCTGTGATCTATCTCAGCAGCAAAATCTGAATCTACAAATCCTTGGAGTCTCAGCTCGCCTCTGCTGAAACATAAGCATTTGTTGGTGTTACCTCGTAGATATCGCAATATCCACTTAACAGCATCCCAGTGCATCTTGCCAGGATTTGTCATGAACCTGCTTACAGCTCCCACTGCATGGGCAATATCTGGTCTTGTGCAAACCATAGCATACATTAGACTTCCAATGGCTGAGGCATACGGAACCTTAGCCATGAAGTTTTTCTCTTCATCATTCTTGGGAGACTGGTCCTTGGATAGTCGAAAGTGACTAGCCAATGGTGTGCTAACTGGCTTAGCATCACTCATGCTGAACCTCTTTAGAACACGGCTAATATACTCAGCCTGAGACAACTGCAAGACGCCCCTTTGCTTGTCTCTATTTATCCTCATCCCAAGAATCTGCTTTGCTGCACCCAAGTCTTTCATGTCGAACTCACTCGACAACTGTTTCTTCAACCTTCTGATTTCATCCATATCTGAACTTGCTACTAACATGTCATCAACATAAAGTAACAAAATGATGTAACTGGATTGAAACCTTTTGAAGTAACAGCAATGGTCAGCGTTGCACTTGTAATAGCCATTCGTTTGCATAAACCCATCAAACTTCTTGTACCACTGTCTTGGAGCTTGTTTTAAGCCATACAAGCTCTTTTGCAATTTGCAAACAAGTTTCTCCTTTCCCTTCACTGAGAAACCTTCAGGTTGCTGTATGTATATTTCCTCCTCTAGATCACCATGGAGAAAAGCAGTTTTCACATCTAACTGCTCAAGGTGTAAATCTTCTGCTGCAACAATGCTCAAAACTGACCGAATAGTAGTCAGCTTTACAACTGGCGAGAAGATATCGGTGTAGTCAATTCCCTCTTTCTGCTGAAAGCCTTTGACCACCAATCTTGCCTTGTACCTTTTGGAACCATCGTGTTCCTCCTTCACTCGATACACCCATTTGTTGTGTAGAGCCTTCTTCCCTTCTGGTAGCTCGGCTAGCTCCCATGTCTTATTCGAGATAAGGGACTTCATCTCGTCCTTCATTGCAAGCTCCCACTTGCTCGCATCCTGTACCTGACATGCTTCATCATAGCATTCAGGTTCACCTCCATCAGTCAGCAGCAAGTAATTTAAGTATCTCATATTTGGTACATGAGGCCGGGAAGACCGCCTAAGTACAGGAGTTTGAGCTGAAGGTTCTTCTGCCTCCGTCTGTTGCGTATTCTCCTGTTGTATTGCTTCCTCAGTCTGAGAACTTTCTTCTGTCTGTTCTGTCTGACTGCTTTCTGGAATATCACCAATATCGGCATACACAGGATTATGCTGCACTGAATTACTTGAATCTGCTGCGTCTTTGTCCTTGTACATCACCTTCTCATTGAATATGACATCTCTGCTTCTGATAATTTTTCGGTTCTTGTCATCCCACAATCTATAACCGAAATCATCTCCGCCGTATCCAACAAAAGTACACTTTTGTGATTTAGGATCCAGCTTGCTTCTAGCTTGATCACTAATATGTACATATGCCACACAGCCGAAAACTTTCAAATGAGAAAGTTTTACTTCTTTGCCACTCCATACCTCTTCTGGTATTCTGTGCTCCAACGGCACTGACGGCCCCCTGTTGATTAGGTAGGCTGCAGTACTGACTGCCTCTGCCCAGAATTGTTTAGGCAAACCTGCATGTAGACGCATGCTTCTGGCTCTCTCAGTCAGTGTTCGGTTCATTCGTTCCGCCACGCCATTCTGTTGCGGGGTCCCTGGAACTGTCCTCTCCAACTTGATTCCATTCATGTAACAGAATCTTTTGAACTCTCCATCTTCATATTCTCCACCATTGTCGGATCTTAGCTTCTTGATCCTCAAACTTGTTTCATTTTCCACCATGGCTTTCCATTTCTTGAACACTTCGAACACCTCGGATTTGTGCCTCAAGAAGTAAACCCACACCTTCCTGGAATGGTCGTCAATGAAAGTCACAAAGTATGACTTCCCGCCAATGGATGAAATTGGGGCTGGTCCCCATACATCTGTGTGCACTAACTCCAGCTTCTCTTGCTTTGGAGTTTTGCCACCTGTATTAAAACTGACTCGCTTCTGCTTCCCGTAGATGCAACTCTCACATAAGTCAATATCCGTTGACTGAAGCCCTGCTAGCTTCCCCTTTGAGTGCATGACCTTGAGTCCCTTTTCACTCATGTGACCAAGTCTCTGGTGCCATAAATTGGGATCGTCTTTGCTTGCAGCAACTGCAATTGACCCACGCGCACCTGCCGTCATATAGAGAGTGCCTAACATACTGCCCCGAGCAATTACCATTGCACCTTTTGAAACCTTCCATGTATCCCGGCTGAAGGTTGTGACATAGCCTTCATTTGCTAACTGGCTCACCGAGATTAAATTCTTCCTCAAGTCAGGGATGTGTCGAACATCGTTCAGCTTCCACACGAACCCATTTAACTTGATATTTACTTCGCCTTTGCCGACCACGTCGCATGGCTGATCATTACCAAGATACACCTTTCCATAGTTTCCTGGTACGTAACTTGAGAAGAATTCTCTGTTTGAGGTGGCGTGAAAGGATGCTCCAGAATCTAACACCCATGACTCCGTCTTGCTTTCCATGGAGCATATTAATGCATCTTCTGACTGTTCTGCAATAACGTTTGCTTCAGTCCGCCTTTCTGGAGCCTTTTCTGCTGCTCGACACTGATTTTTGTAGTGTCCAGTTTTACCACAATTCCAACACTCAATAACCTTTTGATTATTTTGGTTTTGAGATCTGTTGAAATTCTTTGGAGCCCTTGACTTTGACCGGCCGTTCCTCGATCTGTTTCTGTTGCCTCCATTTCCTCTTGTTGAATTTCTGCCTCTTGATTCAACATTTAAGGCTGAGCCGGAGGTGGACGGTTCACCAGAATCTCTTCGGCGAATCTCCTCGTTCAGAATCAAATCTCTGATGTCGGTATATTTGAGCTTTTCTTTTCCGGTAGAATTGCTCACTGACGTTCTCATAGCCTCCCAGCTATTCGGTAGCGAGGCTAAAATTATCAAGGCTTGGACTTCATCGTCGAACTTGATTTCGACAGTAGACAACTGGCTGATGATGGTGTTGAAATTATTCAAGTGTTCTGCCGCTGAAGAATTTTCCGCCATCTTCAGATTAAATAATTTCTTCATCAAATGCACTTTGTTGTTTGCTGAAGGCTTTTGGTACATGCCAGATAACACTGACATCATTTCTGCGGTAGTTTTCACATTTGCGACGTTAAACGCCACTGTTCTTGATAATGACAGACGAATGACTCCTAACACTTGCCTGTCAAGTAGTGCCCATTCGTCATCTTTCATATCTTCTGGTTTAGTGCCAAGTAGGGGAAGATGAAGCTTCTTCCCGTACAAATAATCTTCAATTTGCATTCGCCAGAAACCAAAATCTTGGCCGTCGAATTTTTCAATTCCTTTTCCTTCTTCCGCCATAACTCCCACTAGAACCTGACTTCTTCCGGATCGTTTCTGACTATTCCTGCGAACCACCGTGTATTAGAACACCTCCGTCGACAAACCGATATCGCCGGAAAAATTTTACTATTCACGGAATTCACTATTCACGTGAACAGTAACCTTGCAGAAAAATTGACAGAAATCACCACAAAACCCTCTGATACCAGTTGTTGGGAAATACTAGACGCTGCTAGTATTTAAATATGGATCTTGGAATGAAATGACAGAAAAAATATATTTGACTTGCACAATTGAAAATATTATTTGGCACAATAAAATACACCAATAGCACAACACAAAGAATTACGTGGTTTCGGCAAATTTGCCACTAGTCCACAGAGCACCCCAAATATTCACTATATCAAAAAAAAGGTTTACAAAACTGGTCAGCAGACCTATACACGCACACTGTGTATCTCTCAACACTCAAAAAATAGACACTGCAAAAGCTCTCACTTAGACACTTTTACTTCTATTTTCTTTGACCCTTTTTTTTTTCTCTCTAATTTTGCTCTCTCTGCAAAATTATATTTGCTCTTAATTAATTTGCTCTCTGCAAATTAATTCTCTCTCTCTACTGTCGAGAGCTGTTGTTTTGATGATGATATTCTCTTCTCTCCTTTCTCTATTTATAGAAGAAATAAGGCTTTGGATGATGTCATTCATGACATCATCCTTTGAAATTAAATAAATCAAAGACCCACCATTTTTCTCCATGAGTGGGCGGCTGCTTTCAATTTTCTCCATGAGTGGGCGGCTGTTTTCAATTTTGGCTGCTTTGCTTTGTCTCCAATTTTCAACAATCTCCCACTTGGAGACAATGCAACAAATCTTCCACTGCTCTACCAGCTCAGTTAAAGTCATTAGAACTCACTTAATTTGTTGTTAATCATCTATTTTAGATTTTGACACCATCAAATGAGATGAAGTAAGTCAAATGGAATGAGTTTTATTCAAATTAAGTGAATTTGATTTTTCAGTTTATTATTTAAAGAACATAATTCTACTTACAAGGTTTAAGTTCAAATTTCGCAACCAACAATCTCTCTTTATTGCTAATATATTAGTAAGTGAATTGAGTCCATCAAACACATATTTTATACCTGTACTATTGATTAATGTATAAATAATATATAATGTACTATCCCATGTGGGCTACCTGTTCAAGGAGCTTTTGGTTTATATAAAGATGGCCATAGAAATAATCTAGTTCATTGTATCTCCAAATTATATCTCTACTTTAATTGACTTAAAAAAATATTAGAAAATGAAAAAATTCTAGGAGGATAAGGATAAGGTTGGTCAAGGTTAAGGTTAAGTTTAAGATGGGTGAAATAATTTATATTTTTTAATTGGTGAATTCATATTATAAAATAAAAACAAAAAGAGTAGTACGTGCGTACAGTTATTAATGAATTTAGTTGGAGTATTATAAAGAAGATCGAGATTGCACCAAATGGATCGGTGGTTAGAGCAGTAAAAAGTGAAATAATATCAGAATGAATCTCTTAAGATCCGAGGACCGTGAAATTGCCACAGTGGGCACCAGGATGCAGTAGTAGTTTGATGTTTGATTTTTTTTCAAAACTGGATATCTTTTTTTATGGTACCAGAAGATCTCATGGGGACCATTTCCATTAAAACTCTTTTAAAAAAAAAAAAAAGTAGGCTGGTGTGATTAAGTCTTTTCTTCTTTTTTTAATTTCATTTTTTTTTCTCAATTGATTTTTTGTCACGTAACAATTGGGCCATATTCTTACGTACAGTGTCTCTAACTAATATCTGACAGTACCCAAAAGGTGAATATGTGAAAATTGTGTGTGTGTCGGCCATGTGTGCCCCATCATTTTCATAAATACAGAGAAGCAGTGAGATAAAGAAAGATTGTACCTAAAAAAAAATATGGAGAAATATTATAGGATTGTCTCAAAAACTATAATGCAAATGAATTTAATTTAAATTGTATATTTGTATTAAAATTTAGAAAAAAAATATAAAGTGATAAGTGATTGGAATGTATTTATGCTTACTTTTAACTTATACTTTTCATTTTTTATTTTTTTTAAAATTGTGTAACATTGATGAAAAACAAATTAAGAAAGAAAAAGGGAGATAATTTAATGGTATTGAAATTGTATTGATGTTCAATTAAGGGGTCACCATATCTCTGTGCAATCCCCACTCACATGGGCAGATATACTTATTTGGGGTTTGTTTTGGACCACTCCTATGGGACTAAAGTCCAAAGCTTTTACTTTTTTTTTTCTTTCATAGAGCATGCTTTTATTTTGCCATCTTCTGTATTGTGGTCCATTTCTATCATTCAATTTTTCATTTATTTCTTAATGAAAGATAATTTGCCCATAACATTCTTTTTTACTTTTCAATACTTTTATTGGATCCTACTTACTTTTTTTTTACGCAAAAAGGTTGCATATAGCTTTGAATTTATTGGATTAGTGCTCATTTTAGTTGAGTTGGGTTAAATGCATTCCACTTTAAATTTATATTTGCATTTATTCTTTAAAAAAATTGATTAATGAAACAAATATTACATCAAAATAAGACTTACACTCAATGCAAACTCTTAATTACTCACCACTACATTGCTCGCACGAAATTATCATATTTTTTCTTTGATCTACATCTAAAATTCTAAATGGAACTCAATATATATACACACACATCCAATGTGTTTCGTATTAAAATTAATAACATTGGTTGCTACAAGTAATTACATAATAGATATGTCATGGATGCTGCCAATATGCATCTCCCATTGGCAAATTAAAGGTACAATTCAAAAATAAAAATGATGATTAGGTCAGAATGAAATGAAATGTTAATAATAGTGAATAGTAAAAGAAGAATTTTGTTTGAATATCAAATTTTGAAGAGAGAGGGAGGAAAAAGAGAGTGTGTGAGTTGCGTAGATATACACTAAATATATGTCCACATCTGATGTGATTCTAATGGATATTGTTATGAACTTCATTCTAACGTACATAATTTTAATTAAGCCTTGGGTTAGGAATGGAAAACTTTTCACTCAAGTTAATCTTTCATCCATTTAAACTAAAAATAAATACACTTACACACAATTCTTTCTTACAATTATGACTAAAAACACATTTCATAATTTTATTTTCACGTATATACTTGAAATAGTTTTCATCCTAAACTTAACTGGCAGGCCTTAACAGAAATGCTTTTCACTTTAAATGTGGAAAAAATTGGAGTTGGTTTTACACCTAACTTGTGCCTTTTTTTTTTCTTTTTTTTTTTTTCATTATTTACCAAATTCTAATATAAATGTTAACTTGTGCCATAAAAATTTGAATTCGTGATTCTAGTTTATATTTTAGCATGATCGGAGCTTCAAGATATGATCACTAGAGAACTATTTTTTAATTTTTTTTTTGTGAACATAAAACAAACACACACAAATTAGGTAGCCAAAAGGGACAACAAAAGAAACAAGGCGAGGGGTAGACACCTAACCTAATAGAGCGAGTACTAAATCACATTTTAGCCGCTAATCAACTACACCTAACAAAACAAAAGGAAAAATGTTCAAAAATTTAGCAAAAAGTTTGATTTTGTCAATTACAAATGAAATCTCTTGAGGATAAACATTTTTTTAAGCTGTTCAGAGAAAGTAAAATCCAATTATTACAAACAACGGTGATCTGATCTCTAGAAAAAAAAATTTAATAAACATTAATAATTCAATCTTAGTATTGTATTTCTTAAACATTTCATATATACTATTTTAAAAGACGGAAAAAAAAGTTTAACCAAGGTTCAATTAGATTGTATTGTTGATAAATAATTAGAAAAATAATGAATTATTAGGTTGTGAAAAAAAGAAGAAGTTAGTTGCTTACATGTTTTTCATCTTTTAATAAATAATATATATTTTGGAATAGTAAATAACTTATTTAGAGCGGTAATTAATAATTATACCTCGTAATATATTGTGATTCTTTTAAATTTTAATTAACAAAACAAATATAGCATTAAATGGAAAAAAACAAAACGAAGGGTGGGCCAGTGAGTTTGAGGGAGATAAAAGCTAGTAGTAAAGATGATGAAGATTGATTTGATATGTATGATATGCATGGGGCTTTGTACAGATCGAGAAGAGAAGAGGAGAGGAGAGGAGAGATACTCATTTCATGTCTCACAGACAAATAGATGAGATGACTTGAGGGATCCCTTGTCTGTCATTCGATCAAGGGAGATTTGGATTCATTTACTTTTTCCGGAGCATTGGACACGTGTCTATTTTGCATTAGTAGACAAATACTATTATTTTCATTTATTCCTTCTACATTTTTAGTGTTAATATTCCTTTCCAAAAAAATATAGTACTATGGTTAAAATAATTATATTTGAGATGTGTTATTGCTAAAATAGTTATATATATATATATATATATTATCAGAGTAATAAATAATTTAAAAGTATACAATATAATTTTTTAAAATTGTATTATATTATGACAAAAATATTATTATTTTAGCAATATATAACCTAAAAAAATTCTATCAATTTTTGTCCCTTCAAATTTTAAAAGTATTCTCACTTGTTAATGTATTTTTGAGTTATTTAATGTGCCAACATAGCAATTTAAGTAAGAAAAAAAATTCATGTTTGAATTAAACAATAGCAAGAAATCCTAAATGTTAGAAAATAAACTTTCTTAAAATTTAGAAACGTCGTACATTTTTCAAAACTCAACCCAAACGAACCTTAATATTATTTATGTTCAATTTTTGAATTTTTCTTCTTCTTTTTATGATACAAGCAATGGGTACATCCGAATGGTTCAAGGGGGAATGGGGAGTTGAGATAGGATTCAAACCTAGATACTCCTTTTGAATTTATCTTATTATGCATTAAAGCTAGTTTAGTGCATTATAGTTTGTCCACTCCAATTGAAAGGTGTAGTAGTTGAAATAATTTATCTCGTGGGTTGTCCTCTCCAAAGTTGCACTAAAGTGGATTGAATAAATCCGTTGCGTCAACACCACACAAAGAAAGAATAGGGTAAAATTATATATATATATATATATATATATTTATTTATTTATATCTTTTTTTGTTCGGGGGCATTGCCCCACGGGGTGTCTAGGCCAGTTTTCGCGCACCTCGACTAATCCCCGCTTGAGCGTAGTACCATTTGCGCTGGCCACAAACTGATTTGCTGCTGCCGGAAATCGACTTGGGGAGCTCCCAGTCGACCCCAGAACTTGAACCTGGGGTGGTTAGCCACCAGGCCACAGCTTGTGGTTTATATTTATATCAAACCAACATATATAGTTAACCACAACATTTTTCTCACATGTAAAGGAGATACAGTATTTTGTCATTGACTCGTACTAGTTCGAACTGTAGTTATCTTACTTTTACAACATTTCCATGTTAACATGTTAGTGTGTATGTATATAGTTGTGTAAACCAAACTGGCCCATTTGCGCACTCTTCCATGGGATCAAACAAGTTGTCCTCCCCCAAAGGTACAGTACTCACGGCGGCCGTTTTCGCTTAATTTTTACGTGTGATTTGTATCAAATTTCTTTTAAGATATTTGTTAGTGTTAGTTTTTGGCACCGTTTGTATAATTGTAAAAGTGATTATTTTTTCTTAAGTCCATAAAATTTGTTAATTCGCTAGGTCCAATATAAAAGGGGTGCATTGCTAAATATATATATATATATATATAAGTGGTGTAAATTATGAACCAAATGCTTCTTACTGGATGTGTACTTACCCATTTCATGTAAGGAAAAGAAACCAATTTCACCATGTTGAAGGTTTATTTATAATTCAGAAACAGTCTTCTATATACTCATTTTTGGAATATTCAACCATTTTCTATACAGCTTTCTGTATCTGACCTCATTTCATTAATTCTCTGTACTTGTAGTAATTAAAGCAATTATTTCTTTGACAAATTATAATTTTATGGTAAAAAGTTGTATTGTATATGTGTGACATGCAAAATAAAAAGATGGGATAGGATAAAACTTTATCCTATAAATCCTATGTTTGGTAGTCGTTAGGATTGGATATTAGAACGGATTATTTATCCCATCAAAGCTTCTTATACTACTAAGAGAGACATTAATAAATCTCACCTAAGAGGTGAGATTGTTTTATCCCTTCTAGATGGAATTAAAATAATCATATCCGTCATTTTAATCTGACCCGTCAAATTGATAATTGTACATTAATTGCTCCTATATTTGCCAACAGTTTTTTTCTTTTTTTTTTTATATTTTATTGGATCTGGTTTGTTCTACTCAATAAATCTGTCGAGGAAGCATGCTTAGACAGCCCAGTCCAATGGAATCTTGTATGTTGTGCATTCGGGAATGATTAATAGAGAGAGATATTACTAGCTAGTTAGAACTAAATATAACACATACATAATAAAAGCAGATCATATGGAATTTAGTAATAACTTTTTAGAGATCGATCAAGAATGATATGATTACAATGATAACAACAAAATTCTAATTAGAACTCAAATATATATAAAGATAGGGGTGTTAATGCCAATTTGAAAACCGACCGAACCAATCTGGACCAATCCGTAAAATCTCGAACCGAAAAAAAATTGAAATCGAAAACGAGAAAACCGAAACCAAAAAGTTTGGTTCGGGTTTGGGGTAAGCTAGTTCAAAACCGAACTAAACTGAACCGAACCGAATTATGTAAAAGAAAAACAAATGTTAATATATACTCTAAGGGCACACGTTAATTATATTATAATACAAAAAAAGATGGCTTTTTATAAGAATATGTTCCTTAATAATTACATATTGTGATTATCTTAAAAAAAAGTCATTAACGCGTGCCCTTATTATTGAATTAACTACACAAAGCTAAGATTTTTTTATCACATACATGATGGTAGAATATTTCATCATTTTATTTAACGTGTTTTATTCTTGTAAATGTACAAATAAAATTGTAACTAAATAAAAAATATAATATCTATATGTTTGCTCCATATTTCTAAAAAAATATGACTTTAATTTGAATATGAACCATTCTTACATTATTATTAGTATTACATTGTTATGTTAAATTGATTTAAAAAAAATGAAAAACAAATATATGTCAAGACCGAATAAAACCGAACCGAAATCGAACCAAACCGAAACTGAAATTTTATATTTGGTTTGGGTTTGGGGTACTTAGTTTTTATCCCGACCAAAACCGAAAACACCCCTATATAAAGAGGTTCTCATATATATAAGCATGAGGGTAATTAGCAAAAATGACCCTTAAAGTTTGACTCGAATCCCTCACTCGTCCCTAAAGTTCAATTTTCGGTTAAAGCATCTTTAAAGTTTCTAATTTTCCATCACTCGCCCAAACTAGTTGCCATGTTAAAAAAATCCATGGAAAATGCGTGTGATTGTCATGAGCCACTCTTTTAAGTAGTATTTTTTGATGATTCAACCGAAATTAGAAATATTAAGGATTGTTCAACTGGAATTAGAAACTTTAAGTATGCTTAAACTGAAATTATAAACTTTAAGGACGCTTAATCTGAAAATTGAACTTTAGGGACGAGCGAGAGATTTAGTACAAACTTTAAGATTAATTTACTCTAAGCATGAAGAAATAGTGGTTTGCCTTCCCCCATAGCCTAATTAAATAGCAGCATTTATGAAAAGAGGTCAATCGTCAGCAATGGTTGCTGTTGTAACCGGACATAAAATTTTCAAATAATTAAATTTGTGCAACAAAACTAAGAGATAGGGATTCATTTTCACGTCCATCGGTGAAACGAATAAATAAAAAGAAAAATAGAAATGTTGTGGATAGTCAAACTACATATCCAATTCAATGACAGCAGCGAGAACCAAGAAAGATCGAAAAAAATAGTACATGGCATAGTTTTATTGGCTTTCCAATTTCCATCAACTCTGGAGGTCAATTACATCCTTCACTCGAAATGCCTGGTGTTCAAATAAATCCCGACTTGATCTTCAGTTAAAACATTCAGATAATGAGGAGAGGTATTGGGTTTAATCTATAATGCTGCGTTTGTGAAAATAATAAGAGATAATGGGTTATAAGGCCTCGATCCGTAATGTTTTATAACTCTAAGGACGGACTCATGTTTAATAAATGGAAGTAGTACTAATTTCATAATTTGGTTTTACAATAAGGACACTTTTCATAATATTAATTTATTTTAAGAAAAATGATAAATGTTGATGGACAAAAATACCCCCAACTAAAAAGTTGATGTGTCCACGCCTTTTTCATCACGCAGCAACATTTCCATGGGTCAACCAGTTTTTTCCCTTTTTCTTTCTCTCTTTAAACCCGAACGAAAGTCGAAAGATCTTCACTGTGAAATTTGCTCACCATGGTCAGTCATTCTTCTTCCCAATTACATTATTATATTTATATTATATATATAATATGTCTTTGATTAACTAACAATAATTCATCTTACAATTCCTTGTGCAATGCTTGCACTGATAGTTTATTTCACTCTTTTATGGAGACACACACACACATATATATATATATATATGTATGTATGTATGTATTTGGCAGAAAATGACTCATATGTATTATTTTATAATTTTATTACTTTTTTGATTTAATAGTCATGTGCATATATAAGCTGTAATGTGAGATTTATATATGTATGATGAAGAAGCACTTCATGTGTTTATTGTAATGACTGTTAGAATGATGGGTAGCTTTAGCAATGGGTAGTTTTCACAACTTGGCAATTTTGGATTCCTATAAACGCGGACAAATTCCTAAATTAGTTCGGGACAAAAACAATGGGAAGTTTTTCAATCTAAATCTATTAATTCAAAAGGTTTTACCTAAAATTTATCGAAAGATTGCATGAAATTCATTAGTGCTAAATGCATTTAGCACCTTCTAGTTGTGTATTTAGCATTTTCTGGTTATTATTCAGAAGGTGCTAAATGCATTTAGCACCTTCTGGTTGTTGTCCAGGTGGTTGTTCTGGTTGGTTTCCAGGTGGTGCTAAATGCATTTAGCACCTTCTGGTTGTTGTCCAAGTGGTTGTTCAAAAGGTGCTAAATGCATTTAGCACCTTCTGGTTGTTGTCCAGGTGGTGCTAAATGCATTTAGCACATTCTGTTTGTTGTCCAGGTGGTGCTAAATGCATTTAGCACCTTCTGGTTGTGCATTTAGCATTTTTTGGTTATTGTTCAGAAGGTGCTAAATGCATTTAGCACCTTCTGGACAACAATCAGAAAGTGCTAAATGCATTTAGCACCTTTTGGTTGCTATTAGTGTCATAATGAGCGTGAAACATTATAAAGAATGGATATTAGTGTCTTTTTGTATAGTGTCCTTAATTTATATGGCTTATTTTTAAATGTCCTTTATAATTACATTATTATTAGAATGAGCCCTTATACCTAATTGCCTCAAATAATAATTCGACGCTTATTTATATTATAGATAGGGGGTGTGAATGGATTTCCGAAAATTCGAATTCGATTCGTATTCTAATTCAATTGAATTCGAATTTTGTGGATATCTATCTAAATGGATATTCAAAAAAGAAGATTTGGATAGTTTTTTTAAAAATTCGAGAAATGGATAAAGATATGGATAATGATGATATTCGATCTGGATAATCCATATCCTAGATGGATTATCCATATATGCATATATCTATTTTACTGGATATTTGTATCCGCTATAATTTAGTATATGTTATGTATATATACATATATATTCTTTCACCCTTACAAAAATCAGCCATGTTTAGTTTGGTATTCATAAACTGCCCCGATTCACTAAAGTCTTTTAAACTAAACAAAAAAAAAGTTTAGAAAAGAATAAAAAAGAAAAAGAAATACCTAAGTTGTATTTACAACATATATATGTGATTTCTAAAAGGAAATGTTTGAGACCATATCAAATTTAAATGTTTATGATTTTCAATTTGAATTATTTATTTACATTTATATGGTGGTTATCCTATAATCTAACATGAATCTTATTATATTATATCATGTCAAAATTTACTATAAAATGTTACCATTTATTTTAACAAGTTCTAAAATGCTTGGTTTCACTTCTTGAGTTATAACTTGTGAAAGATTCCGTCTTAATTAATAAATCAATTTGTTAAATATATTTTTAAGATTGTTTTAAATTTTTGTTCTAACAAAACATGGAAGCGGAAGCACAATAAGAAATGAAAAATATAGCATAGTTGTTCAGGAAAAATGTGTTGGCTAAGCTGATATCATGTTTACTTAATACTTAACCCTATTCTCCAGATTACTGACATTGCATGTGGAATCACCACTCCATAAAAAGAGATAGTTAATCTCATGAGTGGTCAAGAATTTCATGTAAAAATGACTAACAATCTAAAATTGACTTTTTTTTTTCCTTTTTCCCTCATGCAAGAGTGAGGGCAAATGTAAAATTCTATTATTTAACGACATATCTATAGTTATATAAAAAAATGGATAGGGTAATTATCTGAATCCTATGAATCCGATAAGTTAAGGATAGAAATAGTTAAACCTACTATCTAAAGGGATAAGGATAAAAATTTGGATAGCCTATTCAAAAAAAAAATAAGGCTTATATATGGATAATGTGATATTCAATCCATATCACATCCGTTTACACCCTTAATTAAAAAACAATGTGACTTTGCAGCTCTTGGATTAAAAAAGATAGTAGTCATTTCAGTGAATAGTATAACCCTGATTTGTATTATAAAATTTTTGTGAGAATGAGACTTATACTATTCAGAAAAATGACTACTATCTATTTTAATTCAAGAGTTATAAATCACTTGGTACAAATTCAACTGTTGAAATGAAGAATGGCACGTTGTTAAATATAAGCCAACATAAAAGGTGTCTTAACACCATTATTTCTCTCCCCAAATTACCAAAGTGGAGGTGGTTTAGTCTAATTGTTATTTTTATTTATTCATTATTATTATTAGATATCAAAGTTCAAATACAAATTTTTTATTTGAAACAAAAAGACTATAAGTTTTAATTTGAAGTTATATGAGTACTAGGATGCAGAGAAAATTATATTTATTCTTGTATTATTTTAATTTATTTTTATCGATCTTCAAATTAATTAAATATTTTATGTTTTAAATTTATTTATGCCTTTTATTTTTGTTGTGATAATGTGCCAACATTTTTGAGTAAATACCATCAGTGGCCACTGAACTATTGTCAAATTCTACAAGTAGTCACTGTACTTAATTTTGTTACAAAAGGACCATTAAACTTTTAAAATGTACCACCAGCAGCCACTCCGTCAAATCTCACCATTAGTTTTTAAAGAAACCGTTAACACTTGAAAATTTAAGGGCATTTTAGTCTTTTTCCAATTTTTTTTCTTTTTCTTTTCTTCTTTCTTTTTTCTTCTTTCTTCTTTTTTCTTTTTTCTTTTCTCTTCTCTTCTTTCTTCTTCTTCCTCCTTCCCTAACATCCGCCATTATTATTCTTCTTCCACCATTCTTCTTCTTCCGTCCCCACTCTCGTCGCCGCCGCCGCCACTGATGACTCAGCCCCCACACCTCATCACCATCGCCGCCACCACCTACAACGCACCCCACTCTCATCGCCGCCGCCACCATAAACGACGCTCTCCATCTTCAATTCTCACCAATTGCCAATTAACCCCAATTCAAACTGTCCAAAAATCACATAATAAGCCTGTCTACAAGCCCCAAAACAACTCAAAAGATCAAATTGAAGCTGAATACCCCTTAATTAAATTCTCACCTTACCCCCATTAAACCAAAATTGAACCATCCAAAAATCCACCGGAGCTTCAATTCGGCCAATGAACTCACTGAATATCTCGGATACGGTGGTGATGGAAAAGAGATGTGCTTCTGGTGGTGAATGATAGTGGCTGTGAGTTGAGGAAGGTTGGGAAAGAAGAAGAAGAAGTAGAAGAAGAAAGAAAAGGCGGAAGGAAGAAGAAGAAGAAGAAGAAGAAGTGCGGAAGAAGAAGAAGAAGAAGAAGAAGAAGAAGAAGAAGGGCGGAAGGAGGGAGAATGGCGGAAGAAAGAAAAGAAAAGGGAAAAATTAAAAGAGAAAATAGAAAATAGAAAAAAAGTGGAAAAAGACTAAAATACCCTTAAATTTTCACGTGTTAACGGTTTTGTTAAAAATTAACGGTGAGATTTGACGAAGTGGCCGCTGGTGGTACATTTTAAAAGTTTAATGGTCCGTTTGTAACAAAATTAAGTACATTGACTACTGGTAAAATTTGACAATAGTTCAGTGGCCACTAATGATATTTACTCATATTTTTTTTACCAAGCCATCTGAAATTGACACTGACAATTCTTAGTATATAATAGAAAGAAAGGATTTAAGATTCATTAACAAATCACTGCTAACTTTTTAAATCTAAGGTGCAAAACATATTAAAGAAACCGATAAATAAAATACAATTAAAGGTCTCCCTATGAACGCTCTTTCTCTAAACTTTCTCCTCCCTCCACGGCACATTTTTTGCCATTTGTTTATTTGAACAACCATCCCATCTCCCTCTGAACACTTTGATTTTTGAGGTTTAGTGGGAACGATGAAATAATAAACAAAAGAAATTAAGGGTGACTATTTTTAAGAGAAGTATTATAATTAAAGCAATTTTAAGAGAATTAAGTATCAAATTATGTTTGAAGAGAGCTTTTTATTGTATGTAACAACTAAAGAGATATTTTTTTGGAGCTCCACTAATTACACCTAAAATTAATTGCGACAATTTTTTAACAGTATTATCAATGAACAAAACATTGTATGGGCCACACAGTTTTTGGCAAAACTTTGCCTAAACAATTTTTTTCTTTGAACTTTTTGTTATGCGAGAGAAGCCCTAAGAATTCATTTGATTACAAAGTTATAAGTCTAATTTTTTTTGTGAACTACTTTTAAAAGAATTTGAATAATTCGGCGAGTTCTTCATTTCTCTATATTTATCATTGAAACCATTTTCTTAATTTAGTAAAATGTTCTCTTTTTTCTTTACCCTTTCGCATCAAAATTAGTGTTTTTGCCTTCTACATTGACTTTTCAATTTTACAATAAGAAACACGTACCCTAAGTTTGTTACTTTCTTTTTATATATATAGTTATTCTACAATTGACTATACTCCTGTATGTCAGCAAAAATTATATTTTTGTTGAAATTTATTAATTAAAAAAATGGTGGTTGTAGCTTCGATCAAAAATGCTTAACACGTGATTAGTAAATATGAAACATATATATTATCTCCCACTATCGGAAGCAAGGCCACAAACGGTGCTAGTAATTAAATATAAAATTAATTTACATTAAATCAATAATTGTCATACATTTTCAGTTCATATGAAATTTTGTTCTATTTTCATGATGATAATAATAGTAATGATAATTACTCTATATTTTAATCTATGTTTCAATTTAAAGGTAAATACATCGTCAACATATATGCTGTTTGTTCAAAAAGATGACCTAACCTTTTTTCTTTTTTTTGGAGGGCAAAGATAAAATTAACCATTAATAAATGAAGAATCAACAAACAAAGCGTACTCCATCCACTCGGGAGGATCTTTTGGCCACACTACACATTTAGTTCAAAACCTAGCATATTGAGCTAAAAAATAAAAAAACGCCATTGCCATCTTCTTTAATAAAAGAACCCAAGTATCTTACCGGAAGCTCTTTTTCCTCCATATTGAGCATAGAACAAATATGATGGAGTATTTTGTCTCGTTATCAACCCCACTAAAAAATCTACTACTTTTCTGGGCGTTTGGGAATAACCCAGCCATACTACTCAATTCTTCTAAGGCCGTCCTAACCACACCAATAGAGTTGCAGTTAGCACTAGATCGAGAGGATGAAAAGTTCGTCATCAAAACATATATGATGAGACACTTTTAGAGTTTCCCATTTTGGATGACAATTGAACCCCCTGCGCGCTTGAATCTTCTTTTAAAATATCATTGAAAACGCTTCCTTAATAAAAAGAAAAAGGTAGGGAGACATGAATGGTAGTTCTTCACCTTTTTAAACATCAATTTTGAGAGCACACCTGAGCCGCCCACTATCTTTATGGTAGTTCTTCACAATTTCCTGCATGAAAAGGATATTATCAACAAAATCCCTGCCTTCCACAAAAGCAGACTGATGCATTCCAATTAAATGGTGCATCACCTTCTTTAACTTATGGACGATCACCTTAGAGATGCATTTATAGACCACATTACAACAAGCTATAGGTCTAAAATCTTTCATGGTATATATTAAGGATAGGAATTTTGGGTATGAGGTTGAGAGCAGTGCTGTTCCAAGCCCTTAACATTTTTCCATTGGTAAAGAATTCAATAATAGCAAGAGCTACTAATCTTCCCAATGTCTGCCACCATTGCACCTGATTGAAATAGCAAGACTACAAATGTAAAAACTAATCGCACTTACATATTTTCATGTTTGCCCTTTATACTCGCGATGTCTTTATCAAGAGGTATGGGATTAAATTGTAATTTTAACACATTTTTATACATTAAAATTATAACACGTATCAAAACACTATTCTTGAAATATTAATAAAACTAAGAAGGCAAAACAATTATATATATTGGAAGTACTATGGATGTAAACAAAAAAATAATTGGAAGTACCATGGATCTAGGCACTTGGGCATATGGTTGAGTGGTCATCTATCATTTTTAATTTAAAAAAGAAAAAGAGAATATATTAATCATATTGACCTAATTATTTTTTTAATAGAACATTAATTCTAACCGAATATATAGTAGATAACTAGATATCCAGAAAAGAGAAAGTAGTACGGGTCAATAATCTCTCGTGTAACACTATAAACACTTGTTGAACTTTGTAGCATGTCTTGGATTTGGACCAAATGAGACTCCCTCATCTAATTTTTTGTTAAAAATTAAAAAAAAAAAGAAGAAGAAGAAGAAAATGTAAATTCGACTCTTGTACGTAACACGTTAAGTGCCACGTCTAACAGAAGCTCAATAACAAAAGTTTCAGCTCTGGAAAATCCTAGTTCACTTTTGGCAATCCATGATCAACACAAATAAATAACTTGGTCAAATTAGGTTTTGCAATGTTTCTAATTTACGTTTTTATTCTTGTTATTAGTTGTATAAACCTCGCCAGATTGAACAATGCGAAACTGGAATTTTACTGTTGCTAGTGGATTTGCTTTCATGATGCTAAGTTAATGGTGGACCAACCCATTTTTCCTTGCAAATTTATGGGTGCAAATAAATGTTTTGGTCGCTATTATATATTTTCTTCCGGTTGTTTGACCTAGCAGAATTCAGAACTTTGTAGGACTGTGATTTGCAGCGGTTAATGTAGCTGATGCATGCCCTAATTAATTTCCCCTGCGCTCCTAAAGTTATTTTGAGATGTTGAAAGCATCTTTTGGAGAACTGGTGGTGCCCATGATATTATTTAATTTAATGCTATGATTATTTAATTATGCACAAAACGATGGTTCGCAAAGTAATATTATACATACAAAGTCTACGCATAAAGTTTGGGTACAACAATTATATTTGACTAGTAAGAATAGAATGACCTGAAATAATTAAAATTATTTAATTGTTGACCAATCAAATAACCAACACATTATTCTAATTCTTGGTGTAATTTTTGTGTGTATGATTATTGCCAGTTGCAGGAAGTCCACAAGAAGTGAGTGGAAAATCCATGGCTGAAATAAAAAGTACACGTTTGGTAGTTATTATGTTTTTTAGTAATTCTAAAGAGGTTAATTTTGTGTATATAATTCATTCAACCTGTTTCTAAAGGATCACTTATAAGGTATGCCTGCATCCAAGGGCATAGTATAATGAAAAAGTTAGTATTTATATAAAACAAAAATAATTATTATGTTTTATTGTGACATAAGCAACAAAAATGTTATATGGCTACTCATATAAATAGTGTATGAACTGATAGGATATATATTTTAACTAACAACATCACATAAATCAACCGGATATCTCATTTGCGTGCATTACAAGGGCTACACATTTATGCTGATAGAAATATCCGATTTATTTATCTAGTAAGTCTAGCACAAAAAGCATAGGAAAGTGGACAATTTATTTTAGGCGGAAGAAAAGATACGAACACTCTTTTTGTATGTGAGTATGCATATAACACTTTTCTTTTCTCTTTAAGAAGTTGGCGACTAAAATAGGAAGAGGTATTTTTACGAAAGGAACATTGTGCATCTTGAAAAACATAACTAAATTAAATTCATAACTACCATAATTACATAACCACACTTGAATAATTGATAAGCACTAACAACTTATATTTATAGTACCCAAATTTATTATATGAGCCCGTTTGTTTGTTTTCCAATTTACGAATTAGTTTATTTATAATTGTATAATTCAAAAATTATCTAATTTGAATGTTTGATTGCAAAAAATGAACTAGTATAAAAAGTCATAAATATAAGTTAATACCTAAAATATTAAATAAAAAAACGTAAAGATATAGTTGCAATTACATAACTTAAAACTATCATACAAGCTCATGTGAAAAAAATCACATTACAAATATTTTTGTTAAAATGAAACAATTTATAATTTGTTAATTTACAATGAAATAATTATGAAGAAAATAATTTACGCAACCAAACGAGCCCATATAAACAAATATTCGCCTGCCAGAGAATATTCCTCAAGTTGCTTAAAAGATTTTGTTTTTAGTTTTTTTTAATGCCTTGTAACGAATTTCTAATATTGTATTAAAATTATCTTAGTACATTACGCGCTATATTAAAAATTTGTACAAGAATTATGCCAATTTGATAAAAACAAAAGTAGCCAACACATAAAAAATATAGGCCTGCTAATTTATTAGAGTGGTATCATATTTGTTGGTCGGATTTCAACCCTAGAGGGGGGGTGAATAGGGTTTAAAAACTATAATGCGGAATTAAAAACTTTTCTAAAAATATTTAAGTAAAACAAATTTACTAAACCAAGATAACAATGAATGCAAGAAATAAACAATTCATCCATACATGGAAGCAAGTCACTCGTTAGGCTCCATATTAAACAATTCATAATCATGGACAAGTATATTTTTATTGTCCTCCTTGACTTGAGAAGTTCCCTCATGGGCAACCTCAAGCTTGTCCCAAATCTCTTTTGCGGTTTTGCAACTAGAGATTTTGTTATATTCATTCATACTTAATGCACAATGTAAAGAATTTAAAGCTTTGGCATCGTATTGGATTTTTCTAATATCATGCTCATTGTATTCGGATATCGACTTGGGAAAAACATTTCCTTTCTCGTCTGTTTTTGTGATCTCATAAGGTCCAATAAATGTAATCTTCCATTGTTCAAAATCGCTAACTTGTAGAAATGTGCTCATGTGATTTTTTCAATAACTATAATTCTTGCCATCAAACAATGGCGGTCTATAAATAGAAGCCCCTTCGGAAAGACCGGTTCCTTGATAATAATACATGATCAATGACTCTTAGATTGTGAAATCAAAAACAAGAGTACAACCTCTGATACCAATTGTTGGTCGGATTTCAACCTTAGAGGGGGTGAATAGGGTTTTAAAAACTATAATGCGGAATTAAAAACTTTTCTAAAAGTGTTTAAGTAAAACAAATTTACTAAACCAAGATAACAAGGAATGCAAGAAATAAACAATTAAACACAAGAGCAAATAATCAAACAATCTCAAAAAGCAATAATATAGCAAGTAGATAAAGAGATTGAGTTAGAAATATTGAACCAATTGAAGTCCAAGACTTTTTATCCTCACGGTTTTGGTTTACCAAACCATAGTTCGCGCTCGGTTAGTTTTCCGAGAATTTTCACTAAAATCAATCTCCTTCCGGGTGAAGATCAAACCACTACAAGTGTATCATCTCACACACTCTTTACAAATATTGCTTGACCACAATATTTAAACAAGAATCTCTCTCTTACTAACCTTGTGAAATTTACCTCTCACAAAAACTAAACAAGAATTTACCTTCTTGTTTTTCCTATGAGATTTACCTCTCACAATGAATTCTAATTGTTTGGTAATCCACACCAATTTGCAATAACTCTCTCAAGTGTGTAAAGAGTACAATTTGAAGCTCACACTAAAGTTATCCTATTTGATCAAGACGATATAACTCAAATGATTAATGATTGATCAAAATAATTCTTGAATCTTTGAATGATGAAGATAGATGAAGAATAGAGTATATGAATGATTCAAAGTGTTTAAAATGTGTCTTATATAGTGTGTATATAGTTCCAAAAGTGATATAGCCGTTTGTGAGGTTTGGTAGAAGTTTGGTACCAAAAATGGTTAAAAATCATAAATCCAACAGCTATATTCTGAAGCATCAGTCGACTAAGCACAATCCATCAGTCAACTGATGGGCCTTTAGTCGACTGAGCACAATCCATCAGTTGACTGATGGGCTCTGTCCATCAGGCCAAAATCTCAATTTTTGCACTTTTGTATTTTAGCTCCAAAATTAATTCTAATGCTTTAGGGATTTCAAAAATAAGTTTTTAAGACACCTATTTTTGGAAAAACTTAAAATATGATCATTTGAATTTAATATAAATTTATTTAAAAACCGGTTTTTGCAAGAATGATGTTTTCAAAGAAATTTTGATCCAAACTGATTTTGATCAGTCTAAGAATAATATATCAATATGTATGAGTTATATAAATAATCAAATAAAAAACTTTACATAAATCCTAAGCAAGCACTTAATTACCGAATAGGTGAGTTTTCGAATACTTTGATTTGTTTCTTCTTTGAAACTTTTCCCTTGAAACTTTTGCATATCTCTTTGATATTGATCTCCATAAATAACATTGATGATGAGATTGATCTTTTTACTAGTCCAATGCGTAGTTGACTTTATTGGATAATGATTGAATGATCATTGTCATGTGGCATGCTTTCTTGATTTTTCAAGTAAGAAAACTATAATCTTAAATCAAGAAATATGTTAAATTACACATGATTAATTTATTATTATTATCAAAATAAGATTAAGACCTTTAGGTTAACAATCTCTCCCTTTTTGATGATGACAATAAATTAATGTGTGTTTTCATTAACAAACGTAAATAGCATATAAGTATATGATATATGCTCCCCCTCAATTTATGCATAGATAAAATAAATGATTTGTTAAAAGCATTGCAAATATTTGAGATAGTTTTAAAACTAATAAAACATTTTTTATCTCAAATAAAGTTTTCAAAAGAAAACAAGTATCAATATTAAAGACATAAAGCAATTAATAGTCTTACCAACATTGATTGCCACCAACACACATTTTCCCCCCTTATGGCAACATAAAAAAGGTCCAAGGCCACGAAGAGAAAATAGTAGCTCCGAGGGTACTTCATCTATAAGACCAAGATGTGTATGCCTCTCTATCTTTTGCCATAAGGCAAAGGTGTGCCATCTCCTCATCACTTGACTCGATATCGGATTCATCTTCTTTCGATTTGCTTGAAATTTCTTTGAGAGCATGGTTCAATCTTTTGTATAACTCTTCTCTCATTGCTTTTATCTCTCTTTTCTCCTATTTTCTAACCGGATAATTTGACTTGTAGTGTCCTGATTTTTGACAGTAGAAGCATTTTCTTTCCTTATTATCAACTTTTAGGAGAGTTGATTTATCATGATAGTTCTTTGAATATGAGGGATAGTTGTCGAGCTTCCCTTAAGAGAATTTTTTCTTTGCTAGGAATTTTTCAAATTTCCTAAAGAGAAGTGCCATGTCTCCATCTTCTTTTCCATCATTTCCTTCATTAGGCTTTAGAGCAAATATTTTCATGGGATTTGTTTTCTCCCATTCTTCTCTTACTAGCTCATTCTCATGGGTTTTAAGAGAACCCAAAAACTCATCCATGCTAAAGGTCTTGAGATTCTTGGCCTTTCATATGGCCGTCACCTTAGGTCTCCATTTCTTGGGAAGAGTCCTAAGAATCTTTCGAATTTTCTTTTCATTAGAGTAAACCTTACCAAGAAGGTCCAAAGCGTTAGTGAGAATAGAAAATCGACTATACATGGAAGCAAGTGACTCGTTAGGCTCCATATTAAACAATTCATAATCATGGACAAATATATTTTTATTGTCCTTCTTGACTTGAGAAGTTCCCTCATAAGCAACCTCAAGCTTGTCCCAAATCCTTTTTGCGGTTTTGCAACTAGAGATTTTGTTATATTCATCCATACTTAATGCACAACGTAAAGAATTTAAAACTTTGGCATTGTATTGGATTTTTCTAATATCATGCTCATTGTATTCGGATATCGACTTAGGAAAAACATTTCCCTTCTCGTCGGTTTTTGTGATCTCATAAGGTCCAACAAATGTAACCTTCCATTGTTCAAAATCGCTAGCTTGTAAAAATGTGCTCATGCGATTTTTTCAATAACTATAATTCTTGCCATCAAACAATGGCAGTCTATAAATAGAAGCACCTTCGAAAAGACCGGTTCCTTGATAATAATACATGATTGAGGACTCTTAGATTGTGAAATCAAAAATAAGAGTACAACTTCTGATACCAATTGTTGGTCGAATTTCAACCCTAGAGAGGGGTGAATAGAGTTTAAAAACTATAATGCGAAATTAAAAACTTTTCTAAAAGTGTTTAAGTAAAACAAATTTACTAAACCAAGAAAACAAGGAATGCAAGAAATAAACAATTAAACACAAGAGCAAATAATCAAACAATCTCAAAAAGCAATAAGATAGCAAGTAGATAAAGATATTGAGTTAGAAATATTGAACCAATTGAAGTTCAAGGCTTTTTGTCATCACGATTTTGGTTTACCAAACCATAGTCCGCGCTCGGTTAGTTTCCCGAGAATTTTCACTAAAATCGATCTCCTTCCGGGTGAAGATCAAACCACTACAAGTGTATCATCTCACACACTCTTTACAAATATTGCTTGACCACAATATTTACACAAGAATCTCTCTCTTACTAACCTCGTGAAATTTACCTCTCACAAAAATTAAACAAGAATTTACCTTATTGTTTTTCCTATGAGATTTACCTCTCACAATGAATTCTAATTGTTTGATAATCCACACCAATTTACAATAACTCTCTCAAGTATGTAAAGAGTACAATTTAAAGCTCACACTAGAGTTATCATATTTGGTTAAGACGATATAGTTCAAATGATTAATGATTGATTAAAATAATTCTTGAATGTTTGAATGATGAAGATAAATGAAGAATAGAGTATATGAATTATTCAAAGTGGTTAAAATATGTCTTAAATAGTGTATATATAGTCTCAAATGTGATATAGCCGTTTGTGATGTTTGGTAGAAGTTTGGTACCAAAAATGGTTAAAAATCATAAATCCAACGGCTATATTCTGAAGTATCAGTCCGCTAAGCACAATTCATCAGTCAACTGATGGGCCTTTAGTCGACTGAGCACAATCCATCAGGCCAAAATCTCAATTTTTGCACTTTTGTATTTTAGCTCCAAAATTAATTCTAATGCTTTGGAGACTTCAAAAATAAGTTTTTAAGACACCTATTTTTGGAAAAACTTAAAATATGATCATTTGAATTTAATATGAATTTATTTGAAAACCGATTTTTGCAAGAATGATGTTTTCAAAGAAATTTTGATTCAAACTAATTTTGATCAATCTAAGAATAATATATCAATATGTATGAGTTATATAAATAATCAAATAAGAAACTTTACATAAATCCTAAGCAAGCACTTAATTACCGAATAGGCGAGTCTTCGAATTCTTTGATTTGTTTCTTCAAATTGATTATTCCTTGAAGCTTTTGAAGCTTTTGCACATCTCTTTGATTTTGATGTCCATGAATAGCGTTGATGATGAGATTGATCTTCTTGCTAGTCCAATGCGTAGTTGACTTTATCGGATAATGATTGAATGATCCTTGTCATGTGGCATGCTTTCTTAATTTTCAAAGTAAGAAATCTATAATCTTAAATCAAGAAATAAGTTAAATTACACATGATTGATTTATTGTTGTTATCTAAATAAGATTAAGACCTTTAAGTCAACAATATTAATTTATATAAAAATTTACATAAAAAAATTTAAATATGTCTTTTCGTAATTAATATTTGTAGCATGAATACTCCTACTAAATACTAATGTTTTGTTTGATTCGCGGATTTGTGCATTCAAAAAAGGAAAGTCTTTTATTTTTTTCGTTTGGTAAGCACAAATTCAAAAAACACTTTCCTGACAAAGGAAAAAGTTGGAAGTAAAGTCATTCATCTCAAAACTCATATGATTGATTTTCTTTTGTGATTTTGCAGCATTTATTACAAAAAAATTGGACAATAATACCCCTACATAAATACTTTTTATTCTTTACCAAACAAAAGAAAGAAAACTTAACAGGAACTTTAGTTTTCCACCTCTATAGGAAAGATAAGGGAATAGATTTTCCTTCCGTGAATCAAACGAGCCCTAAGAGTATCTCCAATGATATAATCAAAATAACAATTATAATTAAATTTAACAATGTTGGCTAAAAATACTAACCCAATGGTATAATCAAATTTTAGTAACCTTTTAACCAATAACCAAGTTTACTCTATTTATAATCAGAGTTAACAACCTTCTTCATAAACTAAAATGAGGGGCCATCAATTCTATTTGGTAAAAGATAATCTTTTCAGATTTAAGTCATCTTTCCCTTCTTTTTTTTGAAACAAAATTCAAATTGATTAATTTGTAACCAATCAATATAATGGACCATACAAATTTAGTTATTGAGAAAAAATAACCATTAGAGATGACTACATTATTAAATTTAACAACTTGTTAAATGAATACTCAAAAGTTATTTTGATTATTCAATTTTGATTATTCAATTGGAGATGCTCTAAGATATTATTATTATTGAGAATGGTTAGCTCAAACCATTAATCTTACATGAAAAAAATTGTAAAATTATACATGAAAATATAAGTAAGGTAGTATCACAACATAATAACAGGATCTTTTAAGATAAAACTATTGATCCTACATGAAAAAATTGTTGAACACACACTTGTGGCCAAATGGTGTTTAAGTTGTGAACAATATTATTCTATATGCACGGGTAGATAGGCCCAGCCTATGTGACTGTGTGTACAATAATTATCATATTGTAAAAGTTCGATTCTTTTTTTTTTTTTTTTATGACTGATTATATCAATTTTTTTATGAGGAGGTATAAGCATATTCAATTTATCTTTATTACAAATAATAAAAAACACTCTCCATCTTAAATTTTGAATATGCGATTTTAACATTAAATTAACTCACTCGTTTAATTACTTCACCTATAATAACTTATGTTTATATAACAATTAATAGTGGTAAATGATTGGTTTATTATATTAAACAAAAAGTGTTACAAATTAAAAAAAAAAAAAAAAAACTCTCCATCTTGAATTTCGAATATGCAATTTTACCATTAAACTAGGTCACTCGTTTCATTACTTCACATATAATAACTTATGTTTATATAACAATTAGTGGTGGTAAATGATTGGTTTATTATATCAGACAAAGAATATTGTCGCAGCCAGCTGTACATATTCGTTTTAAAGTCGTTTGCAAATTAAAATGCTATCAACAAACTAACCACTAATAAATTATTATCTCCTCTGTAGTATATATATTCCTTTGTTCTAATATATATATATATATATATTTTACAGTTTAGTTTGAGCACTGGGCTCTAGGCATATATAAGATGCTTGATCTTCCAGTTGTATGATAGCTACTGGCTACATATGAAGAATTAAACTTACAAAATTTGGATAATATCAAAGTTATAACTTTAAAAAAGTGCTCGATAAAGGCACATCATATTTATCTACACTACAAATATATTTACCGAGCTGACTGTACCTTATATTTAATAGTAATATATATATATATATATATTGATAAAAATAAAAATTTGCAGTGCCTTATCAAGCCTCATTTAAAAACAAAGTTTTAAATCTCCAAGTTCTTTCCTCATCAAATCACAAAGCTTAAAGGAAAATTTTGAGCATTTTAATTTGAAATATAATTTTATGTTTATTTAAAAATTTTGCAGTCAAATAACAAATGTTTAAAAAATATGTTTTCCATGCATAAAAGAAACTCTAAATTTTTCACTTGAATAAATATAATCAAATACGTTTAAGTGAAACTAAAATCATGATTTTCTTTCTTCATAATTTTTTTTTTTTTTGTAGTTCATCCTCATAGGGTATTCGGATCAACTTTCACACACCTCGACTAATTCTAGTTCACGGAAGGTGCCAACCGCTGGCTACCCAAATTAATTCGTTCCCTAACCTTAACAGGTAAGTGCAAAGCCAGTCTTGATCATTTTGAGGTCTATGCAAAATCCTAAAAGTTACCCACTTATAAATAAATATATTTAAAAAATTAATTTAATTTTGTTTCAATGATCATAATTCATATACCACCAAAAATACATTACAATTGCAAAGAATCATGCAAATAACACAACAATTAAATATCTAATTCTCTCTTACTGTTTTGAATAATATGAATAAAAGAAAAAATATTAATACCCCTCTAACTTTTTTCTTATAGCATTAGGAGATTGAAATTGGATATAAGAAGAAAGAATTAGAGAAATCGTTAGAATTTTAGAAATTTGAATTATTAATTTTTTTTTAAATTGCCTATTATTAATTAATTAACATAAAAATTAATAAAATTTAATACCTCTGTTAATTTTTAAACCATGCATGATCGTTCTACCAACCCTCCGAGTCTACCTCTGGGTAAGTGGAGCTGTTGGCAGAAAACAACTAAACCGAGAAGTAGTTTGAAATTTGGACATGGGGATTGGTAAGTTTTGTCAATAGTGAGAGATATGAAAACATTAACGTATACAATGTTTTCGATTTGAACATGTTGAAGTTTTTTTTTTTTGGTTGCGGTCAAATTGCACCTAAAGACGATGAGGCCGCCTGTTACAAAGAAATCTCCGCTCACCACTTTAACGTAAAATAGTCAGGGGAAAGTCAAGTAATCATTATTCTATTAAACCATTATCCTTTTCTTTTTTTCATTTTTAACAATTCCATTAAAAGTGAGAACACAAACATCAGCACAAAGCAACCGAGTCAATGACTACTCAAATTAACAGTAAATCAACCCATACATGAGGGTCACATCTGTAATCTTCCCCGCAGCGAAATCCAAGAAAGCACCTTTGTTTCTCTCTCCAAGAAAATATTGCCGTTGAAGAGATAGAGAGAAAAGGTGAGCTATGGAGTCCTAAGAAGAAGAATCAAAGCAAGGAGAGCACAGTGAAGATCAATTATCTCCTCAGCTTGCATCAAATTCTCTCTACTGCCCTCATTCTGGTCAATCTGTGGTACGTTTTGATCTCTTTTTCTTTATACCTTTCTGTTTGATGATATGTTCAAACAGAAAGATAATTCAAGTGATTGTGCCTATGGAGAGGGGAGCTCCTCTCAGGCCAAGCTCACAGATCACATTTCTGAGGAAAATCTTGACAACCCAGGTGAAAAAACTGGATTTCCTCAAAAGGGTATTGATTTTATAGGAGAATCAGAGAAGGGTGCTGATGGGTTTCAGTCAAAACCCTCAAGGAACGGAAATTGTGGCTCTCAGGAGCTCACTCTGAGCTATCTCTGTGATAATTCTAAATTGTTTCTCCCTGAGAAAGAGATTCCAGGGAAAAGTATGCTAAATGCCTTTGACAAAACTAGTTACAAAGGAAAAGAAGTGGTTTCTGAGGATCAAAATCCAGATGATCAGAGATGGGTAGTTAGAGATTTTCTGCAGTTGAATGAAATTAGGGGGAATTCGTCCAAGAGAGAGGTCAAACAAGAGGAAATTGAGGGAGAAAATAGGGACAAGAAGCCAAAGCTAGAAACCCTTAATCTTTCTTTAGGTTTACCTGGTGTATCACTCTCTCTGGCTGCATCCAATCAAGCCCAACATGCCGATCCTCCAGTTCAGCTGAGGCCTAGTCGCAGTGTACAGTCTTTAGCACCGTCTAACAATAATACCCAAACCACATATTCCAATGATTTTACAGCAGCTTCAATGTCATATTCGTATTCCCACCCATTTTCACATAACCCCAGTTGCTCTCTCACCCACAATTCCACTGAAAATTACGAGTATTCAATGGGCAGCCACAGGAGAGATTGTGACCAAATTTGGAATTGTGGAGAGGGGACTAATGGTTCTGTTCATAGTCGATTTAGGCCTGTTGGAGATGGGGTTGCATTGGCCAATTTAATGCATGGTAGTCAATTGATCAATAAGGATTCGTCTAACAACCTTTATCGAACAACGAGCTCTGATAACGTTTCATTCTTCCCATCGGAATTGCCAGCAAGGCCAAGGGCTGACAATCAATCTGGTGACTCAAGAGGAAGAGGATCCGAGCAAATGAGAGGCTTGGAGAGCATAGATGGAGGAAGAACGCGTAAGCTGTCACGACCCGAGAGGATTCTTCGTGAAATTGTATCAGAATCTATTCCTCTGATGGCTCAGATAGTTCAAGAATTTCCCGACGAAACAGTCGAATCCACGAAGGAACACTTGAAGAATCTCATTACTGAAAAGAGAGAGGAGTTAGTGGGACTACAGAACCGGCTGCAGAGAAGATCCGATCTTACTAGCGAAACCCTCTCGAAGTCCAACAAAAACCAGCTCGAAATGTTGGTTGCAATAAAAATGGGCCTCACAAGCTTTTTATCTAATAAAAATCGCCTCCCCACAGTCGAACTCGTGGAGATTTTCTTACTTACAAGATGTCGAAATGTGAACTGCAAGAGGCTATTGCCCGTTGAAGACTGTGACTGCAAAATATGCTCAACAAAGAAGGGGTTTTGCAGTGAGTGCATGTGCCCCGTTTGTTTGAATTTTGACTGCGCCAGTAATACTTGCAGTTGGGTCGGGTGTGATGTGTGTTCGCACTGGTGCCATGCTTCTTGTGGCATTCAGAGGAATCTGATAAAGCCGGGCCCAAAAAACGAGATGCAATTTCACTGCCTTGGGTGTGGTCATGCGTCAGAGATGTTTGGGTTCGTTAAGGATGTGTTTATGTCTTGTGCGAAGAACTGGGACCTTGATACCTTGATAAAAGAACTTGATTGTGTAATAAAAATATTTCGGGGAAGTGAAGATTTTAAAGGCAGGGAGCTGCATTTGAATGCAGAACAGATGGTATCCAAGCTTGAGAAAAAAATGATGTCTCCTTCTGATGTGTGTAGTACCATCTTTCAGTTTTTCAAGTGTAAGTCTCCTCTCAGACATAGTTTCAGCTTTACTTTGACAAATATTTTTTATTATCAATTTTGATCCGTAGAACAATATTACTGTTCACAACCCTCTAAGCAGGTTGTAAGATAGTGTTACTGTTTCACTATTGAATTTTGCATAAAATTTCCCCCCTGAATACTTTTTGTTAGGAACTACAACCCTGTACATGTTTTGGTGTAGGATTCATGTCATTGGTGTACTTTTTCTTGCAATGCCATTTGGTGCAATTTCTTTAATGATACGATACTAAATCTTTTTAGGGCATATCGCCAAGATTTTCCTCCCGTATACGTTAAATTATTCTTCACAATAATAGATAGTTTTGTATTTACACCACCTTTTTGCTGCGAAGGGAAATTTTGAACTTGAGTACATAATTTGGTTGAAAATGGACTCAATCACTAAAACTTTGTGGAACTATAGATAGACAGGTTTGAATATACTAAAATTTTGGGGAACTATAATTGCTGTTGGGTTCTTTTAAATGCTATGGCTTTCAATATGATTATTTACGTTTTAGTTATAGATCCTTTGATTCCTTTCTCTTCTTGTAAGCTCTGATGGTTTTTGTGGTCAACAGACACAGACGGAATGCCTGATTTCCCTAATCCCACCGTCCCCACAAAGGACTCAACAGCAATTCAAGCTACCCTAAGAAAAGAAGCACCAATTCTTCCACCATCCAACTCTATTCCCCCTCCAAAATCTTCCTTTTACAGCACCACCGGCTCTTCAAGTGGAAGGCACATTTTACCCCATGATCTCCACCAAATCGATCTGAAAGCAGCTTCCCTAATGAGCGACAAAGTGATTGAAGACGAGTGGTCTGTAAAATTACCAAAAAGGGAAGGATTTGACAGCTTGGAAAGTGTTATTCGGGTCAAGGAAGCAGAGGCTCGAATGTTTCAGAGCCGGGCCGATGAAGCAAGGAGGGAAGCAGAGGGATATAGGAGGATGGTTAGATTGAATAATGAAAAGTTGGAAGAGGAGTACACTGAGAAGCTAGCGAAGCTGTGTTTGCAAGAAACCGAGGAAAAGAGAAGGAAGAAATTAGACGAGCTTAAGGATTTGGAGAATTCGCATTGCGATTATTACAAGATGAAGATGAGAATGCAAGATGAAATTGCTGGGTTATTGGAGAGAATGGAGACCACGAAGAAGCAGTGGGCTTAACCTTTTCTTTTCATTTTTTCTGTTTTTTTCTGGCATGACGTTTGATTGTACTTCGTGTATTTTAACATTTGTGGATTTTGTTTGTTCAAATGCAAATGAAATAGTTATTCGTCAAAAAAGATTTCTATGTTTCTGTATTTTAATTTTTTGGTTCTGTTACTTTACTTGGTAACCTAGTTTGCAATGTTGTGATTGGTACTAGTGCGATTTTTTTACAAAAACTGGTGCGATGCCAATCAAATGGAAGGAGGATTGTCAAGTATTAAATGCAGGTAAGAAGGTTGTTTTGTTTTTGTACTTTCTCATTGAGTAAATTAGATTGCAAGAAAAAATGAAGAAAATCAAAAGAAGAGGGAGCTGATTAGATGGAGAATCCATGAAGTCTATTATTAGCATCTTCACACAACAAATACACAATAACACTCTCTGTTTCATATCCCTAAACAAAGTCTCTAAAACAGAATCATTCTACTAGACATATATATATAAAGAATACTAAAATTTAGCAGAACTACAAATATAACTGATGAACATGAACATAGGCAGAACCTCAATCATTTAGTAATAGCCTCATGGAAGGAGAACAACAAGGCCAACAGTGATACCAAAGAGGAGTATTAACAGCCCAGTAAAGTTCACTATAAGCAATCATTTAGTAATAGCCTCATGGAAGGAGAACAACAAGGCCAACAACAATACCAAAGAGGAGTATTAACAGCCCAGTGAAGTTCACTATAAGCGCTTCTTGAGTGCGTCTTAGGCCTAAAAAGACAAATCTCTCCACCAGCCCTGTCTCTGCTGTTAATATTGCCATGAAGAAGATTACCATTCCAAAGAAAACGTGCCATGGAGTCAGCCGTGCTCTTGTGAACGATGAACCACCAGGGAACGTGAAGGATAAGAAGGCCAGGATCCACTAAAAAAATAACAATTCAAATATAAAGGTTTCAATTTTATGATGGTTAGAAATAATATAAATTACTGATAATTTTGTATAATACCTGCAAACCAAATAAGCAAATGGTGGACATGCCAAGCCAGGAATGTAAGGTGTACATATCTGGAATTCCAAGCTCGTGATGGAATTTGAAAACTGCATAAATACCCACAATTCCGGCAAGTAGAGCAATTAAGTGCAATACGAGATGAGTTACTTTCTGTGTATCTCTTCTTGCTGGCACTGACTTGTATACCATACAAGCTGATTCAATTCATTTTCAGTTAGTTCCTAAACAAAAAAGACAGATAAATTGGAAAGGGAACAAAAAAATCACCCAGTTAGAGCCGATTTTATTGATGATATATCTCTTACCTTCTCCTAGAACTAGAAGAAACCCAATCACCATTAGAAGAGGGTGAACCTGCAAAACAGAACCTAATGAGAAATTTAACACAATAAATGAAGTTGATGTAACTAATAAGTTTCTCAAAAGATCATATACGTTGAAGATTTTCTGCTTGTTATCTGATTTGAAAGCAAGGCCTTCGCGAAATTGGAGCAGCCAAACAAGTACAAGTATGGTCACTGCAATGACCAACAAATGCGCGAAAATGGTCACCGGCAGCCATGACAAATTGTAGCTCGAACGACTTTTTGCTGCCATTTCCTCTCGTCTGTGCAAGAGAGTGGAAATCGAAGAAAGAGAGATGAGGAGGAGGATTGATAAGTTGATGATATTGACGTTGGCTCTTAAAAAAATGGCTAAAGGAAATGTCTTGTTTTCATCAGTCAAAAATGATAAAGTTTTAATGTTTAATGCTAGCTATAACAAAAATGTGAAGATTTTCTTATTTGGAAAAGAATAGATACTAACAGAAATGGGTATTTGAAAAGACCGTCCCGCCGGCTAGCCGAAAATTGTGAAATCCTAGTATTTGTGCAAGTTCGTTTTGATGTGTACGGTTTATGTTATTTTAGGAATTATTACTTCCTTAATTAAACTAAATTGCCACAATATTTGTTGTCCGTTGTACATATGCGCGTGTGTTGCACAAGTATTGGGCATATAAAGGAAAAGGATGTTACATATACGCAAGGTTAAGGTTAATAGATGGGGGTCAATTTAAAAGTCGTTAGAGTAGGTCTATATTTATATACAACATTGTCATTAATCATTTTTGTACTGACGTGGGGGTCATTGTCATAAAACTTAATTTAATTAACGAATTAAATAAAGTAAATCATTCTATAATGACACGTAAATTTCGCTTTAATAAAAGTTATGACCAAATGAACATATATGTGGCCGTGTGAAGACTCTGGACACCGGAAAGAGCTGTTCTTTTTGCTTTGGATTCCGTAATCGAAAAAAATACAATAAATTGTATTATTTTTTTTGGTGTGCAGTTGATTTATAATAAAATATAAAACATATTTAAGGTATGTTTGATTGTAACTTTGTAAGTATATAATTAAGATATAAAATGTTTATATTTTAGGTAATATTATTTTAGGCTATTTAATTCTAGGAAAAATTATTTAAAGGAGCCCGATTGTATTTATTATTTGGATGTAAATATGTACTCTTTTTTTTGTAATAATAATATAATTCCTAACTTGTGGTATTTGATTACTTGCATTTTATATAAAATTATACTTTTTGATTTTGAGCCATTTTCTATTTTATCTAAAACTTATTTTATTTTGAGATAGGCTAAAAAAAGGGTGGTGCTATTTCTACCCCACAAACTACTTGCTTTCAAACAATTCCATTCGTTTTTACTCAATATTAATAATTAACAAAAATTCAGATCTAATTAACCATTCATTAATTTTTCAAAAGAACAAAAATTCAAATAACTCTCAAAAACACACAAAATCTCCATTAATGTCACACAAAAAAAAACCTTAAGTTGAGAGAATGGTAGAGAATAGAAAATCAAGGATTATCAAAGTAGAAAAACCTATAAAGAAAGATATGTTTGTTTTTATATGTTTAATATTTATTTTCTTTAGTTAATATCAAAAAAAAAATTGTACAACAAAACGAATTAGAGCATTAGAACAGGTTACCTCGGTTACGGGAAACCGAAATTAAGCACTTATTCGGTTTTCTGACAAATGTGTAATTTGATTATATTTCAGACAACTTCGGTCCAGGAGATCGAGCAATTTGATGAATTTCGGCCATGAAACCAAAATTATTCAAAATACTCGGTTGTTAAAGACCATGTAAGGTCCCGAGAGCTAAAAATATAGTCCAGAATTTCGGTTGTGAGGGATCGAGGAAGTATGAACCTAAGAACCGAAATTGTTCACATCTTGACTAGGAGGCCCACCATTCCCTCCTATCCACCACCTTCCTATAGCATAGAGATTGATTTGGAAATTTTTCTGACAGCAGAACAAGCTTTTAAGTCTTAATCTACTCAATTAAAGTAACATCAAACCAATCCCCATAGACCTGTTGGAAGTGCGGGCCCAGTATAATTACAGCTCTGATCACTTCTGATCCTTAAGACTATGCATTCACTAACAAGGTGACCAATGGTATAACAATGAGAACAAAACAAAACAAAACTCAGGCAATTTCCCATGGGTGATGTTATACACACCCCTCTTTTGTAGGATTTCAAAAAATATTAACCATTCGGGTGGCTATAAATTAGGAGTTTGGTGCCCCCAACACATAACATACAAGTCGGTAGCAAGTTGCCGACTTAAATTAACATTCGGTGGCATTTACCGAGTTTGAGATTAAAATTCGGTACTTTTACCGAGATCAAATGTTAGTGAAATATTTTTAAAAATTGACTAACCAAAGATTGGAATTCAAGTCGTGGAAGGTTACCGAATCGAATTTGAAAAAACAAGACACCGACTTACTTAAATTTGGCACCGTACGGGGTTGGTTGCCCAAATACCAATCGGTAATGTTGCCGACTTCAGGTCAACATTCGGTGGCAATTCACCGAAGAAGTTAAAATTCGGTAACCTTTTGCCGATAAATGTCAGTGAAATATTTCTAAAAATTGACCGGCCATTTGTCGAATTTAAGTCGGTGGAAGGTTACCAACGAATTCGAAATTCGGTAACAAGACACCGACTCGGTGCTTATGAGGTGTCAAATGGTTGCCAAATTGCGGTGTTAAGGATACATTGACAATCGGGGTGCCTATAACATCACCCATTTCCCATATGTCACAAGCATTTCAAAAGGGTATCTAAGTTGTTACTTTTATGCATTCTCTACTTACATCAAGTAACTAATTGGAATTCATATTATTTAAAAATTAGGCAATTAAATACCAATAAAAGATAGAATTCAAATACACCCATCTTTTACCAACTTTTTTATGAAAAAAAATTTGACAATCAAACACACCCTTAATGTGATGCCCAGATCCGCGGGGTCAAAAAAGTAGATTAAAAACAATAAAATTCAAATAAACTCCATTTTATATTAACATAATTTTGTAAAAGTACACATTACAATTTCCCTCTCTCCACAATTAAAAATACAACACGTCTCTCCTACCAATAATAATAAACTAACTAAACATGTTCGACTCGTTAGTGCAAAACAGACTCCGCCTCAAGTCAACTGAGCAATAGAAAATTGAAAAGATACAGCATATAACACACATGAATGAAAGTATCGTAACCAATTTTTTTATGAATAATAAAATATTCAAAACAACAATGATAAACTCAACGCGTTTCAATAAATCACTAACCAGCTTCTTATACCAGTCCCTTTCAGTAACATAATGTTAAAAACTAGCTACTTCACCACATCGAAACTTCATTCTAAACCTTATGATTGTAGCTTATTAGGATTGATTGACGAATAAACTTAATCATGTACCAATTAATTCTACCGTAATTAAACTAACAACAACAAATAACACCAATTCATAAAACCAAATAAATATACTGAATTCTATCAATATAACCAAGTTAAGAGAAATAAAATAAATAAATAAAAAATAAGCACTTTAAAAGGTGTAGATACAAATTAAATATAACCACTTCCCTAAAAAATAGTACCATAAAATACCACCAATTACAACCATAATATTATTAGAACCCGCTGCCATCTTATTCTCTCAGCCTCTCTGTCCCCAAATTTCCGGCTGTCTAAAATTGCTAAGCATATGTCATGCCTACACTACAACTGAGAGCTAAAATTATAGACAAGGTAAAAGTGTGACCCAAGGCTTATGTAATAGCCATGTAAGGAGGAAAATAATCATCGATACATTTTTCTCCTCTCTTGCCACCTTACTATTCACTTGACACTTGTCCATCGCTAACAATCCATCCCTATGACAAAGCATCAGACATATATACACAAACAAAATCCACGTAATTAGCTAAGCCCATTTATACACTTATATAAAACAAAGTATAATATATTTCTACCAAAAAAAAATATAAATAAAATTTACAATGAAGTTCTATATGGTCCAAAATACATAATTTATAGAATAAATTTTTTTATACGTATTCTATCTAAACGATAACATACTACGTATAATTTCTTTAAACATATATATATATATATATATATAACTCTATTAAAAGTATACCAATAGCCGAGTGTACTCTCAGATAATATGGAGTATTTGATTCATTTAGGGTGCATTTGATAACAATATAAAAAAAATTGATTTTTGTAAGAAGTTGAAAAATAAATTGACATATTGCGAAGAGATGTTTTCTTAGTTTGTTACTTTTTTCATGAAAAAATTTTCTTTGGAAATTGAGAAATAAAAATTTTTCACAAAAAATTATGAAAGATATAAGACATTTACTATTAAAATGAGAATGAGATGGAGAACAACTCATTATATGACTCAGCTTATTTTCTAACTATTTACCCAAATCAAGTATTTTTATTTTTATTTTTCACATTATTATTGAACAGAGCCTTATAAATCCATCTTCTTCCTGGTAAAAAAAAAGTGCTTTTGGATTCTTTCTGGGATGAATAAAAACCAAGTGCTTATCTCAAATAAGAACTTTTATTAACTTATAAAGAGGAAGAAGTATATATATATATATATGACTTATGAGCATGGTGGTTTGGGTATTCTTGATCAGATCTGCAAAACCTGAAAAAGATATAATGGACGCTCTTTCATTGATCGCTATGGAATCTGGAACTTTTAAACTGTGTTAGGTGGAGACTCTTTACAACGGAGACACATGCACCACTACGGAACGCTGATTGTTCAATCATTTGAAAGCTTGAAACCACAAAATTCGATTTATTTCATAAAGACTAATGTGAACAATTCCATTTAACAATGGCAAGACTTTTTCATACGTTTTTCGGAGCATCAATGGCAGCGTTAACTGTTCATATATAGGAGTTGGATAAGTTAATTTGTTGTCTTAGTTTTCGTTAAACATTTAAAACCAAATTTTGAGATGAATAAACATACAAAGATTATATATTGGTAAAACCAAATTTCCATTCATTTTTCCCTAATGAAGAGAGAGTTTTTATCTCAAGGAATGTGTTCACCTTTACCTTTTTGCTTTTCTATGTCATATATATATATATATATATATGTATGTCATAAAAACGCAGTGCATCGTTCTTTGCTTTATTCCTACAACATTCCTCTTATAAACTAAATGGAAATTGGTACTTAACCTTTATTCCTTCTTTCTTTCTTTTCTTCAGAAAATTCCTCCTTTGTGCAGAAAAAGCTTATGAAGTTCACAAACTTTGAGACATTCTTATCGCCAGGGTATACCATTACCCAGTCCCCTCTGTCAACTCATTGACGATCTTCAACAGTGAAAAATGCAGCCCCGCATATATGGTGCGGCAATTTTTGCTATCATATATGTAACAACTTAACATCCGTATTTTTGCCGGACATTACATACTTACATGACAAGAAAAAACAAGGACGACACGAGCACCATCTATCAAGACTTCAGTACTTATTGACAATTGCACTAGTGTTACACCATCTAAAACACCTTTTGAGTCACAAATTTTTAGTCCCTAGCTATATAGTAATGTTTTGTATTAATTTCAATATGTGTCCTGTGATGCCATTATGATTCCAAAGTTAGTCACCCTTAAAATGTAAGCTTATAATATAGCTGGCTCGGTTCCTAGGGCCCGTACTTGCTCAAAGGCTTTCCCAATTTAATACCAAACCCAACGTATCAAGCAATCCTTGCCTTTTATCTTGTCTGAATTGAAAGAGATCTATAAAAACCAATAACACACAATACTGCCACAACAAAAAACAATCGCCATCTTTCTTTCCTTCATCGATCTAAAACAGATCAAAGCCCATTTTCCAAACTTCCAAATGGATTACCCCGTGGAAAGGGTTATGTATAAGAGATCGGCCTCCGGCATAACTGTTCTAGCTCACTTGCTTGGTGTAACATCGGTCATCCTCTTACTTATATGGTTGTTACATTATCGCGAGGGTATCGAACTTGATTCTAACAATGCATATCGCATTTTCAACGTGAGTGAATTCCCCTCTCTCTCTCTCTCTCTCTCTCTCTCTCTCTCTCTCTCTCTCTCTCTCTCTCTTTCAAAGTGATTATCTTTTGTTAATATCATTGAGCAGGTTCACCCATTTCTCATGTTCGCGGGGTTTATCTTTGTCGCTGGTGAAGGTACAAACTTCACGTTTTTCCACTTCAAATTGTGATATTGAGGGAGCTGCTAAAGGATATAAAAATGTTGAAATAATTCTAGGCAAACGTAAAATTGACATATCAAAAGTGGCCACCATATATTGATTAAAAAAATAATATCATATTATATTCTAACTAATGAATAATTTACACATTGATATGCCGGTTTTTTATGTCTACGTAGAATTACTCAAAATGTTGTAGTCATTTTCTATCTTTAGCTCAGATGTATGTATATATATAGCAATATGGTTATGATTATTAATTACGTTCATTAATCTACGAGCAGCAATGATGGCATACAAGACAGTAGTAGGAACCCATGAAGTGAAGAAGTTTGTCCACATGTTACTTCACCTGATCGCGATAGTTCTTGGTATTATCGGGATACATGCTGCATTCAAATATCATGACACGGAGAACATAGGGGATATGTATAGCTTACATTCATGGATAGGCATAGGCACCTTCTGCTTGTTTATCTTACAGGTATATACATTTATATATATATATATACAGAGAAAGAGAGAGAGAGAGAGAGAGAGGGTATGTATGCTTGTATAAAGTATGTGCAGGTTTTAGAAGCAGAGATTCTTACACTCAGATTTTGAACTTTACTTTTGCAGTGGCTGTTTGGGTTAAGTATCTTTCTGTTTCCAAATAGTACGGTGAATACAAGGGCAAGGGCAATGCCATGGCACATATGTGGGGGTAGAGCACTTTTATACATGGCAATCTGCACGGCCGAGACCGGGTTGATGCAGAAAGCCACATTCCTGGAGCTAAAGAACAATAGGGAATCTTATTTAATCAACTTCCTTGCACTTGCAATCCTCCTCTTTGGCATTACAGTTGATCTCTCTGTTGCTCTCGCTCGTTGCATATGAGCCCCCACTCCATTTTATCTCGAGGAAACACGTGATTATTTGTTTTTTTATGTTAATATGAGCTTCATCGAAGGGAATCTGGTTTGAATCTAGATAGCCTGTGAAAAATAATTGGATTTGTTTGCATGACCTTTTTTGCTTTTATCATATTCCTAAATTCTAATGGCACAAATTTAACGCGATAATAAGAAATTTGTAAGCGAAAAGGAAAAAAAAAAAAAGGAGAGTAAAAGACTAAGTTGGCACTTCTGCATCGGTAGATGTGATTATGCTACCTCTGAGTAGCAGCCAGCGTGCTGATATTCATTGAGAAAACCTCGGACCCTTCCAACTGCTTTCCTAATAAAAGTAAAACAGTTCAATACTCGTGCAATCACTTTGAAGTATTAATCTTAACCACAACAGAGTCAATATTTAGTACACTAACCAAATCTTAGTTATGGTAAATTTTTCATTATTAAAGACTATGGCCTTACTTAAATAAAAAAAAATGCAAAAGTTGCTAATTACAAAATTTGAACCATGATTCATGAAAACTTTTCTTCATTTTAATCATACATCTTCATATTATATATTACAATAATATACACATTACACGTGCAAATAAAATTAAAAACAAATATAGGTGAAAGATCCCAAAATTTTGTGGGACCCCGCCATCGCTTAGATCAACCCCTGCAACATTCCATAGTGTAACCCTTTTTTTATTTAAAAAAAAGAAGGAAGGTTTAATCCTCGTTTTTTTCCTTTTTAGTGTAAATAACTAACAAATTCTTTTTACACTAAGGGCTCGGTTGGTTGGAGTTTTTGAGGATTCCTGGAATCAACATTTGAGGATTATTTTGTTTGGTTGGAGTTTTAGCAGGAATTTAGATTTCTAAATCCTATTCTCCCATTTTGAAAATCTATTCTCTTATAAATTAGGAGGAATCTTGGATTCCCAATTTAGGAATCTTTTTTTTGATTTTTTTTTTTTCAGAAAATGAAAAAAATTTCAAAAATTTTCAAAAATTTTTTTTCCCAAGGTGAAAATTTGATTGAAAATTAAAAATATTATTTTTCCCCTAGAAAGTGAAAAAAATTATTTTTTTCTTTTTTTTATTTTTTCCCAGAAAATAGGCAATGAAAAAAAAATCAATGAAAAAAAAATTTTAAAAAAATAATTGTCCACTTTTGGAATCCTAAAGGATGCAGGAATAAAGGTTTCCTGGCACTAAAATGCCAATTCCATTCCTAAAACTCGCAAACGAGCCCTAAGGGTTTTTGATTGGCATTTTTCATGAAAAATGCTTTTTCTAATTGAAATTTAAGATTGGCTTTTTTTCTAAATTCAATTTCCACTTTTGTCACACGTTTCTGGCAATTGAAGAAAACGTGGAAAGGTGGTTTTTGTTTTTCATGCTTGGGCATGGTTCACGAGACAAGGTTTTTACAATTTTTTACATTAAAAATGCCATAACTTAAAATATAAAATTCAAAATAATATAAAATTTTAATATTTAAAATATACTAATCAAGATCAATTAAACAAGATCCATCATGATTATATAATTATGTAAAAAAAATACCAATAATTTTTTCTACATTAAAAATGCCATAATACAACTAATATTTTCTGAGTAAAAAATTAAGGCAATCAAACACGCTGCACTACATTTTCCATGCAACTCAATTCTAGGCAATTCAATTGCCTGTAACTTATTTTCTTTCTATACAAATTCCAAACTTGCAATCAAACGCACCCTAAGTGAGACTCAAACCCGGTTTCTCCTAAATCCGGGTCAGCACCTTTATCACTAGGCCCAACTCACTGACTCTAATGTAGATTGTAACATCATACGGTGGAATAGCCAAATTCATAAGAGTGAAAGTTGTACTTTTTTTCTGGATCTTGCAATATTACAGGGAATGCTCACTGTTAACGCTAAAGAGTGTCTAAAATGGAAGAAGACCCACAGATATTATTATGATACGTATAGCCCTTCTCTTAAAAGGATGGTTCTTTTAAGCTAAAGGAAGGACCATCCCTTTCGAGGTCGCAAGTGGTTGAATATTTCTTTTCTCAAATTTGGTAAAGAACATAAAATTTTATCAAAGAAATCAACTATTACATTTACAAATGATCATCAAAAGTTTATGACGGCCAAAAGTGCACATAATGAGTAAATATCAATAAAGATAGCCAAAAGCTTACCCGTAGCGCGCTCAGAGACTTTGGAGGTACTGACGCAAAAGAAGCCTCTTCTTTGCCGCCTCCGTGGTTGAATCGGCGGCCACTGCGGCGGTTGTGGTTGTGATGTTGCCGCATTAATTCTTCTCCAGAAATTCGTTGGTGTCGGAGTGGGCTTTGAAGTTACCCCGACCACTGGGCTGCCTCGTCTAATGGGCTTAGCACTCCCGCCAAATATCCAGAGTTTTCACTTTTCCCTTAATATTTTATATTTTTATACATGTAACGATGAGTTTGTTACATTATCTCCTAATTACTTCCAATTGCATAAAAATATAATATTTTTCTGTTGACCTAATTAATGTATGTCATTAAATAATAGATTTAATTAATATAAATTCATAATTAAAAATCATAGTATTTTATATAGCAACTCTAAATTGCTTTTTTACTATCCAAAAAAATAGTCGTTTTTAAATCTCAAGTGACGAGTTACTTATGTCTAACATAAAAGTTTCACTTTTTTTTGCAGAATTTTAAATTAAGATTTTATTTTTTTATGACATATAATACCAAATCTCATAATAAGCAACTAATTATGTGTAATATTTAATAATTATAGTATTAGTGTAATCTTTTTTCTCTTTTTTTTTTTAGTATTTTATTATAAAAAGAATAAAGTAAGGGGGACTTTATCGAAAAACAGCCCACATGAATGCTCTAATGCTATTCAATTCAGTTCGGACCCAGGCACCTATATCCAGTTAACATTAACTCATTTGCAAATAAAAAGTTAAACTTAGTTCAATCCCTACCCTCTGCCCCCTCTCTCTCCCTTCTTTTGAATTGGGCCTCTGTAGTTTTATTAATGCAACAGATGGGTTGGCAATGAATTGGACTTCAAAGGCCATGGCTCGGCCATGAGGCTGAATAATTTGTGCAGCCCAAAAAACAGAGTTAGGTAGAAAATCATAAGAAATATTTTTTATATACTTTTAATCACATAAATTATGGCACTGTAAAAGCTAGAAACACCATTATCTCTTGCCCATAAAAAAATTATATAATTTTTGTAATTAGTCAAAGCCTTTTTTTTAATATTTCTGTAATTCTGTGGGAGTATTTTAATGCCAGTAGAAAAGTCCTAATTGGCGTATATATTCTCAGCGTTGTTGCTTCCTCAACCCTCTTTGTCTCGGATTTCTAACCCCTGCTCTCGTCGCCGACTCCAAGGTTTGTGACTTGATCACCCCGACAAGATCTTGGGACATCGATAAAGTTCGGTCCTGAGTCTGAATTGATTTTACAATCACGTTAGCCCGCCCTCGTCCCTACATCATTTGTGTTGGCATTTTTATTGGAGTGTGCAAAATTTAATTTAATCCGTTTAAACCGACCGATCCAATTAATCTAATTTTAATTAAATTGGGTGAAGTTAGTTGGTTGAATTGGTTTGCATTTTAGAAAACTAACTAAACATTGGATCAATTTGGTTATGAAACTAATGTCAAATTGATCCGATCCAACCTCAATTTTCTTTGTATAATTAGTTATTATTATACACTAAGTTATTAATATACATTACGCTACACCATATTATTGCTACATATATAAAAGAACCTAATAAATAAACAATAATTTAATTCTCTTTTGTTTTACTAATGAATTAGACTTTAGTATGTATATATATAATGACTTAATGTATATTTTTATTTTAGAAATGAAGGAAACTTTTTATTTATATTGTCTTATTCCTTGTGAACTTGATTGGATTTGTTTTGCATGTTGTTAAAACTTGTACAACTTAAATAATTCTTACACAAAAAACATTGGTTTTGAACCAAAAATTGGATTGGATTTTGAAACTAAGTCGGATTGGTTTGGAATGGATTCTAAAATACACAATCATGTTAGATTGAATTGATTAGTAGATTGTAATACATATATTAGTTTCTAACCAATGCACACTTGCACACTCCTAATTTCTACTCTAAGGGAAATTACTCAATTAAAAGTGGGTATAAAGTTGCTTGTGATTTGAGTATATCTCGACGTCGACTTCTAGTAATTATCTCAAGTACTTTTGGTCAAACCTTTGGAAATTGAATTTGCTATGTAAAATAATTACTGCTCTTCCTCCCTGGATCGTTTATGTTGGATTTTATTGTTGCAGCATCGTTGGTAGCAAAATATGATGGAGGTTCATTTTTTTTTTTTTTTTTTATTTTACGTGGTTGCGCATAGGGTATTTGGAACGATAGAAACAAGTGGGTCTTTGGTAAAATTTGTAACTTTTTAAAAAATTATTGGCTGAAGCGTTGGGGGTATATTGAAGCTTTCAATTTTATCCATGTTCGTTCTAGTACCCCCTCTCAAGTTCGTGGTTTCCTCGTTTTCCGGGTTGGTTGAAAGTTAATTTTGGTATACATCTTTGATGCCGGATAGGCCAGGGGTTTCTCCTAGGTGCTATTTGAGAGGTGAGAGTGGTTGTGTTCTCCAGGCTCTCTCGTGCTTTCATGATGTTTATTCTTCAGTTTTGATGGAGGATGTGAAGACAATTGCGACCGGTTTAGTGATGACAGTGGATTTTGGGTCCTCTCTTGTGGTAGTTGATAGCGATTTGAAAGGTGCGATTGACCTTATATCTTCCCCGGAGTTTTGTTTGAATGAGTTTAGTTCGATCGTAAAGACATTGATGAGCTTGCCCATGGCGTCAAGCTAGGTGTATTTTAATTTTATTTCTTGTACTTTTAATTCGGTGGTCTATGGGTTTGCTCACAATGCTTCTTCTTTTTTTTTTTAACTCTACAAAAAAGACTCCTTGTTACCATATTGACTAGTAGACCTTACGTCCACATGATGTTTCCATTTAATCTAGTCTTCTTGTTTGGCGTCTTTAAAAAAAAATTGACCCTATTTCTAAGAAATTTAATTGTTTCCGATGGTTAAATTATGTGGCCTCTAGTTTAATAAACATTACTAGAGTTCTGCCCGTGCGATGCACGAATGAATTGAACAAAATTATGTTTAGTTTAACGGAAAAATAAATGGTATGAAAATATAATATTTTTCATGATAATAAGGACCACAATTGAAAAACTAATAAAATCTCAAACTTAATAGCATTCGTAATATTTACAGTTTATTGATGTGATGTGTTTTGTAAAAATTCAATTTAATTCTTTGGTCTTTGAAATGAAGGCTACTATGCCAAAATTTACAACAAAGATAATGAACGTGATGAAAGCAGAAAGGTTATACAAATCTCATTGTGGTCCAATAATTTTGTCTTAGCTCACTGCAGCCATTCTTCTCGTTTTTCCTTCTTATTTCAATGTAGTACTCTGTAATTATTAGCTCACTACAGCCAATCAAAAGTATTGCGCATATCTAAGATATGGTGTTTAAATTGCATGTGGCAGGTTGAGAATGAATGCACATGTAGTATAACATATTTTTTTTGAAGGATACTATAACTTTTATTTGATTTAAATTTTTAAAGGTTTTGATAGTTGATGAACTATTTCTTTTTTGTCTATTTGTTTAGGAATTAAAGATGCAAGTTCCTCAAATGGATTACAATAATGATGTTACAAAAAAAATCATAAAGACTATCATAAAATATTTTAAAGAGAATGCTAATGCTATGAAGATGCGAAATTTCGAAAGGAAATAATCAAAAATAGTTATCATTTCTCAATAATTAAATGATGGGCTCACTTTTCACTCCCATTTAAATTATCCATAAGACATAATTAGTTATTTACAATTTTTAGTTAGAGGAATAGAATAATAATTGTGAAAACTTATATTGTTTAACTTTAACAATTGCTCAAATGGATAATAATTTTCCATGACCAACCTAAGCAAAATATAAATACAAATACAAATAAATAAAGAAAAGAGAAGTATTTGGTAGATGGCGAATGTATAATAGGCATGGAGAAGTAAACATCAATTCTCCTTTATAAAATTATACCATTAAACTTATCTAGAAGTTGAAGAGGTTTAATTTAATAATAGAAGATGTGGTGATGAGAATATGGAATAAAATGAGAAAAGGCAACTGAGAAAGGTTCATTTTATACAAAAAGCAATAAGTTATTTACTAAGAAAGCATTAAATATAAAAACGCTTAGCATTCAATGGCTTACAAATGGGCCATTTTACTTTAGGGGTGTGTTTGTCGTGCGGGATTAGAAACAGGATATGATTAATTAATCATATCCGATGTTTGGTGTCGGAAAGGATATGATAAATAAATCCTATTCCGCGTTTGGCACAAGGGTGGATAGGATATTTTAATCCTATCCCGCGTTTGGCGCAACTCGGGACTGGATTGCACTCGGGATTAATTATCATTTTATCCCTTTAAAACCGGATAAATATATACCACCCCTATAGGTGGTATTATTTTATCCCATGATTGCCAGATAACAAAATGAATATATTTTTTTAATATTTTAATCTTTTTCTTTACACTTTTTTAGATAATTAAATTTATTAATGAAAATTTTCAACCACCCAAAATCAGAGTAACTTAACTAATAAAATTGTGGACAACAATTAAAATTGCATATATTTTTAAAAGAAAAGCAAATTGTATTATATAATATCTGGACTTGTAATCCAAAACTTCATCAAATGCAAAGTTTATTAAATCTTTATCCGACTAGTCTTTATCCGACTGATTCATTTCATATCCTATCCCATATAATTCCTATCCGACTAATTCCGACTCTTATCATATTCGGCCTTTATCCTATCCTATCCTACCTCCTTATCCGGCGCGCCAAACGCATCCTAGTAGTAATATATAGATAGATAAGTATATAAATGTGATATAAATGTAGAGTTCATAAGAAATTGACATATGTACATGTCTTGTCAAAATGAGCTTCATTTTCATATAGTTTTAGTAGGTATATATAAACTAATTTTAATGGTGATAAACCAAACAAGTATTTATTAAACATGTATTTATTTCTTAATTAGTTTGTGATAAATTTTAACTCTACTTTAATCTCCTTTCTCCTTCTAAAATCAAACATAAAATTCATACGTACATTTGGATCTATCCATCTGCACTTCGTTTCTATTTATCTTTATGAGTCTAGTTTATTTATGCAACATGTAAAAACGTATTTCTAATTACTTTTTTTTTCCTGTTGACGTTTACTAAATAATATTCGATGTAATATTGTATAATGATTATAAAATGAGTATGTGTACAATCTGTATATATATAGCAATATTAAAAAGTGGCAAACATTATATGTAGCAATATTAAAAAAGTGGAATAGTCTATATGTAATGTAATTGATTATTATAATTTTATCATAATGAATTGTATATAATTTTACTTAATGGGTATGTCTGATATTTATATTTCTACGTAATTTAAATTACTGGAAGTATGACTAAAAAGATGGGTATGTGATGTTCAAATTTTTGATATTCAATCACTGTCTTAATTTTAAAACAGGTATCTGTACAACGATCTATAGCATATTTTTTATTTTATCGTTATGTAATTGATTATTAATTTTACGTGATATATAAACATTGATTATTAAATTTTAAAATTTTTTATACTAATCTTCTTATTTAAAAAAAAAAAATTCCAACATCATTTAAATAATTATTTTTCAAACTGCATAAGTTTATTCAAAATAACATTATTCATATACATTTAATTTCATGCACAAAAATGTTCACTTGCTGGAAATTCTCTTACACTAAAATTCTTATCACTTGAATCATACCAAAATTAATAAATTTCAAATAAAAATTGAATAGCCTAAATTACAATTGGAATTTTGTTACTAAAATAACTTCTTTAATTATATTTTTTTTCATACCTTTATTTGATTATTAGGTCTATATGAGTAGTTTTTACTATCAATATCAATTATTTATTAATATTTTAATATTAAATTGTATTAAATTCAATCGCAGTTTCAATTGCTTAAAATTTTTTATACTTATCTCAAAATTATTTATATTTTTCTTATTATAAATGGTATAAATTAATTTTCTAAATTTAGGAATTTTAATTTTAAACACATCTTTATTCTAAAAGACAAATAGAAAAGGTATCATGTCGTATATACATTTAAGTAATGATATTTGCGATATCAGTTTATTTGAAAGAAAATATAATTAATTGTAGGAAAGGATAAAAAAAAAATAAGTTAATGGTTGGTAATAAAGGCATATATAATATTATTTTTATTATTCTTTTCAAAATACATTAATATATAAAAGTTTATTTTCTCCATAAACTAATTCTAATTTTTAAATATTATGTTGATCTAAGGGTGCGTTTAGCGCGCCGGATAAGGAAGTAGGATATGATAGGATAAATGCCAGATATTATAAAAGTCAAAATTAGCTAGATAGGAATTATGTGAGATATAATAGGAAATGAATTAATCGAACAAGGATTAAGGGGTATCAGATAGAATAAAGATTTTATTGGCAGATTTTAACCCTAGAGGGGGTGAATATGGTTTTTAAAACTTAATGAGGAATTAAAAAGTTTCAAGAAAAGTTTCAAGAATAAAACTTTAACTCAATGAATATCAAAGAAATATGCAAAGCAATCAATCTCAAGAACAAGTAATAAATATAAATGCAAGTAAATAAAGAGCTTAAGTTAGAAAGATTGAACCGAGTGAGACTATGATGTTTTGTTCTGGTGGATCGGTTGTTTAGACCATATGTCCGCACCCGAATAGTACCCCCGAGAAATTTCACTAAAATCGATTTTTTTAAGGGTGAAAATCAAACCTTTACAAGTGTAATCTTTCTCACTACACTCAACAAGTGTTGTTCTTCTCACAACACTCAACAAGTGTAATTTTACTCACTACACTCCACACAAGAATTAACATTTTTGCTATCATATGAGATAAATCTCTCACAATTGATGAATAAAGATAGTTTGGTGATTCACACCAATGAACAGTAACTTTCAAGTATATTTGAAGATTACAAATGAAGCTCACTATAGTGTTACCAAAATCGATCAATAAATAAGCTCAAAGATGAAGAATATGATCAATGAAATTAATTGAATACTTGAATAACTTTGTATATATGTAAAATGAGTTTGTAGAATGATTCAAGTATATTATAACATGTCTAAGACCCCATATATATAGCTACCAAAAGTATATGGCCGTTGGGGGTGATTAAGAAATGTTTTGGGTCTAAGGTATACATTTTCAACCTTCCCAACAGCTAGATTTGTTGATTAGAAATTCAAATTGTTTTGATAATATCCCCATATATGACCGTTGGATCATGCTCAAATTTTAATCAAAAGTGCTAAAAAGATATTGTCTAACTATTGTAAAAATTTCAAAATGATCAAAGTCCGGAAAGACCTCCATCATACCGTTAGATTAAAACTGTGCCAAAACTGAGCGAATCTAAAATGAAATATAAAAATATTTTTGCAATTTAGCAATTTAGTTCCAAATACAATTCTAATGATTTTTGAACCTAAAAGATATATTTCTAAGATACTTATTTTTATGAGAGCTTAAAATATGATCATTTAAAATTAATATAATTTATTTTAAAACTCGGTCTTTGTAAAATGATGTTTTTCAAAGAAATTTAATTTCAAGCTAGTTTGAGTCAATCTTTAAAAAATGCATGAATACGTTTCAGCTATAAGTATTTGATCAATAAAGTAACTTTACATAAATCTTAAGCACTCACTCAATTACTAAATTAACGAGTCTTCGAATGCTTTGATTTGTTTTTTCGATATGATCTTCACTTGCATCATTTGCCTTGAAATTTTTTCATCTATTCTTTTGAATTTGATCTTCATGAATTGCATGAGTTTATGTGAGGGTAGAAAGAATCTCGTGAGTGGTGATACACTTGATAAGGTTTCGATTTTAGTTCTCAGGATACTTCGGGAAAAATAATGTAGCTTGTTAAATCGGTTTAAATCAAATACATTTAAAATACATGTAAAATATACATGATTAATTTTTTGTCATTATCAAAATAAGATTAAGACCTTGTAGGTCAACAGATTTAATAAACTTTGCATTTGATGAAGACCCATATTATAAGTCTGGATATTATATAACATAATTCGCTTTTGTTTTAAAATACATGCAACTTTAATTGTTGTCCACAATTTTATTTTATTTATTTATTTTATTTTATTTTATTGCTAATGCGATCAACCTATTTATAAATAAGTTTTGTAAAAAAATATTTTGGGAGAAAAGTTATATATTACATACAATATTTATGAATTATGCATTAAGTATATTTTCAAATTTTGATGTAGTTTTTTTTTATAAAATTAAAGTTTCTTATAAATTCCTTTATTTAATAAAAAAAATAAAAATACCATATTATACGATAAATTAATTTTATTAGTTGACTTACTGTGATTTTGAGTGGTCAAATTTGTTCATTAATCAATTTAATTATTTAAAGGGCGTAAAGAAAAAGATCAGAATAAATTAATTATAAATTTATTTTTATATTCGTTTTGTTATTCGGCAACCACGGGATAAAATAATACCACCTATAGGGGTGGTATAGTCTTATCCGGTTATAATGAGTTAAAAGGATAATGTACAATCCCATCCCGTGTTAATCCAATTATATCTTTAATTTCACACGACAAACACACACTAAATGTAAACATATTAATTTAAACTTACGCAATTATTCTCTTAGCATACGTATATCTTATACGTGATCATTAATTTATGAAATTTAATGATCCAATAAGTACTAATGGATATATATATATATATAAATGGATCATGTAGAGATTTATAAGGAGATAATAGTCGAGTTTTTGGTTTTACTAAATTCGTATTCAATATATCTAAAAATATGATTATATGAAACTTAGTGGTGCAAATTAGTGACCCAATTCACCCCGCCAACCACAAGCTGTCACATGGCCGTCAACATCAGCGACCAGACCTATTATAGCGGGAGGAGCTCGTAAGAGCACTGTTTGAGTACTATAGGGAAATCGGGGTTCTCTATAACTTGGTATCTCGTCCAAGAATTGATTCCGCACAGTAAATAACAGAGTTCAGATGCCAGAGCTCTTTCGATGAGTTCCAGAACTATCTCTAATAACCACTCTGCCATAGTGGTTGACAAAGGCATGGGCGATTGCTGCTAACTCTGTTAGACGCCGTAGAACCTCCCTTACCTTCATTAAATGCATACCAACTGTATTTAATGCACCAGAATTCATGGAGAAACGAGGTCAGAGTTGGTAACAGTTAAGGTATGGCTCCAGACCTGCTCTGGGAGCTCTCCAACACGTTTTGCTCTCAATCATATATATAGAATAATCATTTACTTCTCTGGATAGGTTAACCAACCGAATACCATTAGACAACAAACAAAAGTTAACCAACAGTAAGAGAGAATCCAGAATTCAAGGAGCCTATAGCGAGCAACCAAGAGAGATAGAGAAAAAGAAAATTGCAAAGCACACACCAGAGCTCCTAACACAGAGAAATTAGAACTCGTGTAGCTTAAATATACTCTTATTGTAATCTGGTGAGGATAAAATAGATAGAGAGATCTTGTGAGCTTGTAACGACCACTCGGTTATATCAATACAAAACAAACCGAGTTCCTAACTTTATTCCACATAGGAGGACTAACCTATATTTTCATATGAGACCAACATCTTCTATACATCTTTGACTCTCTTAACTTGCTGTATTTATTACGTTAATTATTTGATTGTGTGGTCTAAACTACCCTTCTAGTTTTGCACAACAACAAAATTAAATTAGACTAAAAACATATGTATTTATTTAAAAAAAATACATTGTTCACTATACTATACGTATAAAACTCAACTAACTTCTTTCTCCTCGCATGTTGTAATTATATTGCATCACAAAAGTATTTAAAGAAAAATGTTATATTACAGTAGAGTTGAGTCAAATGTACAAAATTTATGTAAATTCGAATTTAAATCATTAAAACTCATACTTTTTTTATTATAAAAGAAAAAAGAAAGAGTTCTCCCTATATTAGGATTTGTTTAGTCGAAATCCTGTCAAATCAGACCATTTTCGATCCCTAATTATAACGAGAGTGCAATTACACAGACTTAATTTATTTTACCACTATTTGAATTTCAGGCATACAATTATACTTTTAAATTTTGGCTAAGACTAAAAATTAAAATTAATGCCGTAGTGAAAATTTTATTTTTTCCTGCTCTCAAATTTTGAGTATACTTATACTTTTTGAGAACAATGTTAAAATTAATTTATATGAAAAATAACAAAGTTGAAATAAAAATTCTTAATATCAAATAAAAAATATATTAAAATTACGAATATTTACAGATATAAAAAAATAATAATAAATATGATTTTAAATAGTATGACTAATTATATATAAGTACAATCGAATCGTACCGTAAACACGAAAATTAGCTAGTGTATATATATATATATGATCATTCTAAATGAGGAATTTTGTGCGTGTGATCAATTGCCCATGTCCCCGATTATGTTTCCTTTAATGAGAGAGAGAGAGAGAGAGAGAGAGAGATTGATTTGGAGTGGTAAACAGCTAGCTGAAAGGAATTAGTATGTCTTCATGAGCAAGTTGATAACTACTAAAAATAATGGGCTGACGAGCACTATGTATGTAACCTTGATCATCATTTCCACTCCTAATAATCCTACCACTACTATTCCAAAAAATAAATAAAAAATCTTTTAATGATGACAAAACATTCAAAGCTGTAAATTATATATATATATATATACATATATGCCCATCAATGATAGCGAGCCTATCTTTCTTTTCCATCATTTTCATTTGTCCATTCGAACCCTTGGCCTTCCCATTCTTTGGTGTTTAAACATTCTTGGCAACGAATCATTGCTCTTATTGAAGAAGAAACAGCCAACCCCAACCCACCCCTTGCTAAATTCACTACAATACTTTTGGACAAAATTTTGAATTTGTAAGGATAACTGTTTCACTTTGTAGTACAATAAGTAATTTCCTAGCTAGTGCCCAATTTAATTCTCACCAGTGCTTTACACCTACCAAAAATTAATAATTAATGATGATGCATGATAATAATATGGCAAAACAAGAAGAATTAATCACATAATTTTGCAACCTTGTAGAGTTAATTAGATAATTAATTCTTGAAAGCATAAAAAGCACAACGCACTGATTACATGAAAGCAATGCGCCTTTTTGGGATATAGGGTGTTAAATGTACGGACCACGTTCCAATCCTTGAATACTATTAGAATGGTGTACTGAGGGTCTGGATTTGATAGCGTGATAAAAAATAGTAACCTTGTATAGATTTTGTGGGTTTAGATGCAAGGTGGGAGTTTATGATGCTGCAGATTTGGGGTTTGTTTAGATGAAGGTTTGAAGTTTGTGGAATCGTAAGAGGTTTGGGTCTTAATTGATGGACGAAACGATAAAAAGCTATGAATGATGGTGAGAATTTATTTGATCTAATACCAACTTAAAAGTAGAAGAAAGAGATTTTTAATTCTATATTGATTAATATTTATATAAGAAAAGCCCTATTTATGGGGTTATATACCGAGAAACTCAATAGAATAAGGAAACCTATTACCATCAATAAAATAAAGAAACCTATCTAGAATATTCTAACAAATATTACATCATATTGTTAGTCAATTATGTTCAAAAAAAAAAAAAATCAAGCAAACCTACACAATTACATTATAGAGGGATATAGATACTACATTTGCAACTAATGAGATTCGTACATAAAGATTCGATTGCAAGTTTTTCACCACTCAAATAACCCACAGGCTCCAATTAATTACATCAATTTTGTTTTGTTATATCCCGGCTCCTACAAGCTAACTCCTTATATCTTTTAATTAACCCCATATATGCTAAATATTGGGTTAATTAATGAGTACATAATACTTTTACGTATTACAAAGCATTAAGTCTAAATTTGTTTGGCACCATTCTAATTTGAAAAGCCCATGACCATGCCCATGTGCCGTTTGCTAGCTCTTTCCCTGTAAAGGACACCAACTTTGTGATAAAATTAAAGAAAAAGAGGCTTAGGTCAATGTCCCACTCTTTGTTCACGAAAAGCCCTAAAAACAGTTCACATGTCCTTATAACTATATAACCTTTTCCAATGGAATAGCCTTTTAGTCTCTCCTTTAATAAATATGTTTAGTCCCTTTTATGCATGGTCACCATTCTAGTTATTGTATAACCTCTTTCTTCTTTTAGCTATTTAATTGAATTCAAGTTGGCCTATGGGAGCTACCTAGTACTGCTATTATCATTCGAGAACCAATTGGGCTCCATATCTCTTTCCAAAATCTTTACTTTTATTAACTAACGATCCTAGGTTACATATTCTTCTTTCTTTCTTTTTTTAGTACTCTGTTGAAATAGTTTCTTTTTAAAAATAAAAAATGTGATAATAATAGAAATTTACTTTTATCACCTTGTCAAATTTTACATAACAGAGTTGAAATCGCTGTTGCATCATGATCGTGATCTCACTGGTATTGGGTAGGTTTTTTGTGTTTGTTGCTATGTTAAGGACTAGCTCATTTGAATTAGAGGATTAACTGTGTGTGATTGGAATTTTCCCCTCTCTAAAAATTTCTTTACACTAATCTAAGGAGTTGTTATAGCGGTAAAGGCGAACTTGGAACTATGTGGGTAGGTGCACGGTCTTAAGTTCGATGAGAGATCTCGTGTAAAGATAAATTTGCTTTATGCTAAATTAGTCACGTAAAAAATGTAACTTCTGGATCGCCAGCTTGCTTTAGAGGCACATATGATTTAGCTCACCCACATTTTATGTCATTCACTTTTTACGCTTCAAATGCAACAATAATAAAAGATTATCAATACAAAAGTTGAGCTATAAATAATGGAACTTTTTTTGGTTGGAGGTGGTGGTTAAGTGAGAAAACAAGACGCAGGAGGCAATTATAAACATGAATGCGTGAAGAATGGGCGTTCGTATAGCTACTTAGTTTTAGTGGCATGAATTAATGAAAAGAAAATTATGGATTTGGTTTCTCTCCATTATCCTTTTGATCTAATTCCATTCAATAGAGTTTAGTTCAATGATTAAACGGGTGAAATTTTTTACAAAATTTCATAGATATAATATATATTGAGTATGTCATATTTACAAAATTTTATCACAAAATTTAAATTGAAAGTGGGTGTAATAAAATTTGATATATATATATACATTTTCAACTATTAAAATTATAGATGATAATCTTATCATAGAGATTATCTACTCATTATAAAGATCTTCTTTACCAAGTTTCTTAAAATCCGTTTAACATTTTAGCCTAATTCCCGTTAAATAGAATTAGACTAAATCCTAATGAAGAGAAGTCTAGTCCGAAAATGATAGATTAATTTGGTACAAGTAGCAACGTGGTAGCCCAATCTAAAGGCCGTATAATCCTGGGACTAAACGAGTAAACTACAAATGCCTTGGGCCCTAATAATAAGTGTCATCGTCTTAATTAGCACAATAGCCATCCTTAATTGGTGCCCCCCCCCTCTGTTATTCCCACTCTTACACGCCAACTGAAACTTTAATTAGGGCGTTGGTATAAACACCTAAAAAAACAACTTAACCATTTCTTTTGTAGGCACTTATATATAAATTTTAATTTTACAAGAGCACTTTTAAAAGTACTCATTAAAAATAAAATCTTTCAACTAAGAATAATTAAGTTCTTTCAAATTTCAATTAACATTTATTTGAAGTAAAGAAAGAAAAAGTAAAGTATTAAAACATTGATTGAAATAATTGAAATAACGAGTTTATTAATATCGAAATTAACAAAACTTATGGCTCTTTTATTTTTTAATTTGGAGACTTTCAACTCTCTATTGAGACTGTATCTAACTTAATTCTATTTTTACTTGCACATGAAAGGTTAATGAGGTAACAAGATTTTCAATTAGAGTTCGGAAATTTTATAAAAAGTATTTTTTTACTTCTATGTTTATTGAAATTTGATATAAAAAATGAATTAGTGATCTCATAAACTCAAATAATTAAATTCAATGTGTTTTACCGTAATACACTATTAAACCAAGAATAGAATGCGCATATACACGACAGAAATTAAACAAATACATGGTAGTAGAGTGCGGAGGAATCTAATAGAGGCAATAAATCCCACACAATTAAGTTGACAAAGAATGGTAAAAAAAAACACGAACTATTGAAGGAAATCACTAGGTACAGAAACTTGGTGCCTAAAACAACGATGGGCAATGCAAATGAAAAACATCCGAGATTCATTAGATCATGTTCAAAATTGAGAGGATACCTCGACCATATGTTTGTAGTGGCTTAATCGAACTGTGGGTGTAGGTGGGATGGGTGTGAGGTTGAGCTCTAATATATACAAGGTAAAAAAGTATACAATTGAAAGAAGAAGAATCGATGATGAACATAAATAAAGACTAAAGATTATGGTGCCTTCAAAGTATATAGTATAAAAAAATGATTTTCTTTTTAAAAAATAAAAAAAAATGTTAAAACTAATTTCTAAGGTTACTTTTACCAGCATCCCTTTAATTAGGCTCCACATCTATGTTATTTTATTTTATTTTTCCTATCCTTCGAATCGTTCTCATATCACATTTAATAGAGAATTAGTCTTTGCTCACGGATTTAAGACTGGGTTAGAACTCAATATTGATCCTGAACACTATTATTATTTGACAAAATTGACCCAACCTGTTTTTCTTGCTTTAAAAAAAAAACTATTATATATTACTTTCTTACCATAATAATCAATACATAGGTAGACCCTCAGCTTTTCCTTGGAAAAGAGGGAAGGGGATTGGGCTTGTCAAAGAAGAATAAATTAACTCATTTTTCTAACTCAACAATACCCCATATGTGCACCAATATTTAGAAATGGTATTTGGATTTTCATTCATCATTATTTTTTTTCTAATTCAAAATAAATTCAACCTCCTCCTCGCAAAGGATAAATGAAAATTCAAATTATAAGTCAGCATTCTATTTTTACAGGAAAAACTATAAATTTAGTAGAATTAATGGTAAATAAAATAAACACTACCAGTATTTGAAATGAATCATTTAACAATCTGATGTGATTTCTATTGACATATACTCTTTTTTTTTTTTTGTATATTTAGTAACATTTTATTTATATTTGTATTAGATTTTGAAATATTAAAGTACTTTTCTATAATGCCAATAATTACCTAAAGCCAAAATGAAATAGCTATTAATTAAAGGCAGGATGGATCAATGATCCAAAATAATTGGATCAAAGCTATATATGACGATCCAAGATAAATAATTTGAGTGAGCATATGTATGAGTAATCAAATTATGAGCTAGTACGTTTACCCATATAACTAGTACGTTGGTCACTAGACTCATTACATGTACGATTAAGCACCATATCTCAACATTCATGTGTGTGAGAGAGCAAGATATATATATATATATACTCTTTACCAAAAACAAAAAAAAGATATATATATATTCATTTGTCTTTTATCTTTTTGGCTGTCGGGAATAAATCATATGAAATGGACCTACAATTAAAAGAGGATAATTTTGTTATAGAATAATATAATAATAATAATAAATATATAAAGTTGAAGTTGTTTCATGAAGTAGGACCCAACAAAAATTGCACAGAAGTTTTTTTTTTTAATTTTTTTCTCTCCCTTTTCGGTGAATCATCTCTCAACTTTTTTCTTTGTTCTATTTCGGTTTTTTACCAACTATAAACATAAACTTAAGCCTTAGATAATTCGCATGTTGTTCGGCCAAGCACAGGATTTTTAAAGCAAAAATCCCTTTGTGATCCTTGAAATCGATCAAGGTGCAGATTTTAGGAATGTGTGGTTGAAAACTTTTTTCTTTCTTTTTGATAAAAACGGTTAAAAATGTTTATTTGCTGAAATTTATCGTTACAAAAATTATTTTTGAGTATATAATTATCTATTGTGAAAGGTGGTAACACGAATTTATAGAAGTGGTGCTTTAGAGAGGCTACGAAGTTGCAAGCTTTATATTTTTCGTTGTAGTTATTCTTGGCCCTTTGGGCCTTTCATTCTTTTACAACAAAAAAAATAAAAAAATAAATCTATTGCACTTAATTTCCAATCTCACAATCCTTCTTCTCTATAAATTAGTTTATGGCTTTTTTTCCTTTTTCTAGGTAAAATAGAACTTTCATTCAAAGAAAAGAGGTAGTAAGAAATTTGGGGCCTCTTTCAACCCGAATCAATATCATAAACAAATTTAGCATGTTTAGTTAAACAATGCGCTATTGAGTTGTCTAACGGATAAATAAAAAACCAACTAAGTCTAAACAAACCCAACATCTACTTAATATTATCTATAATGTGATCAGAAGAGGTATGGCAACTAATGTTACTATCAATTAAATTAATTAAATCAAGAATTTTTTCTAAGGAGTCTTCTAATGACTTTTTAAAAAATAAAGAGGTCATTTTAATAGTTCCTTTTCAAGATAAAAAGATGGAAATCTTTAACTATGTGCTTGTTTTCGATTTTTGAAAGAAAAATGAATATTTTAATAGATATTTTTGAGAGGGCACGCTAAAGAACTTAACGTTTCACTCTCAAATGATAACGATATTAACTTTTCTTCCCACAAACACTAAAGAGAGTGACACGAGATATATCTCTCCTCCTTTTAGTCATAAACACTTGCTCCCCTCATTTACTCTCTCTCTCTCTCTGTCTCTCTCTCTCTCTTAATACACCACAATATTTATTTTATCTCTCTTTTATCATATATTAACGCTCAATTTACTTATTGTACTCTTAAGTTTGAGTGAGTGTTTGATATTGAAGATGCTCCAACAGATTCCTTTGATTCTATAAAATATGTTTAATTTTATTTTATTTTGCCATTCCATGAATTCTTGAGTTGAGCAACGTTTTTAATAGAATGGGTCTTGACGTTATTATAGGGGATATTTGTTTACTAAAAATAATAATATTAGGTTAAATTATTGTCTGTTGGAAAGTTGTTTGTGTACGTAACTCTAACGCAACTAATGCGATCTCCACAAAAGTCCTCAACTTAGAAATTCATTAGTCACCGAAAGGCGCCGCAATGCCTTTATTTAATTACTCCTATAATTCCTTAATCAAACAAATAATAAGCTTATATCAACCCGTGACCAGTGACAGATTCCGAAATAATTTTCAAGTAGTGTCCAAAGAAAATTTAACCAATATTGAATCAAACTTAATAACTATATTTCCAAGTCAAATTTTTACAAATATACTTCTCCATTCTATTTTGGGTGTTTCAGAAAAATTTAAAAATGATATACTAAAATTAATTATATATTTTGAAATATCTTTATCAACTCAATATTCAACCTTACTATAACCAACAAACAAATATATTAATAAACAAATAAACTTCATTAACTGAAAAACAACTATATTAATCAATATTATCAAAAAAGAAAATAAGTCAAAATTCAAGAAATCACCTAAATCTTTATATTCAAAATAATAATAAAAAAAATTAGTATAAGAAATAAATCTTACCTAGAAGTAGAGAGGAAGAAGAAGAAAAAAGCGAAGTTGTGGAAGAAATATTAGTTTATCAAATAACAATCTAATAAACAAATCGACCTCAATAATTAAATTTAATATCTTAACAATCTAAAAATCAAATCAACATTAATAAATAATAACCAACAAACAAATATATTAACAATCTAAGAAGCAAATCAATATTAAAACACCTAAATCTTAATATTCTAAATTTAAAAAAAATAGTATAAGATTATAAAAAAAAATCTAACCTAAGAGGCTAAGAGCCGCAAAAACAGAAGAAAGAAGCGGATTTTGTTGGTTTGATTGCATTTATTATATCAATCATTTTATCCAATCATTAGACTTTGTGGTCTAAAATACCCTTCAAGTTTTTAGCACCAACAATCTTTATCAATATTGTATATTCCCATTTTAGTTAACTATAAATTAGAGTATTTCTATATTTTCGACATGCCTACATTATTGAACATGTAGATTATATATAAAAGAGTATCTCGAGGAGGAGTAATACTAGTGCATATTCGCATCTTATTTGACTGTCACGTCATTTTTCTATCTTGAAGTTTTTTAAAAAAAAAATCAAAATATAATAAATTTTAATTTAATAATATTTAAAGTTTATTTCTCTAGGGACATTAATTTATTTATTATTTTTTTATTTTTATTTTTATTTTTGAAAGTTTATGAATTGTGTTATTCAAAAGTAGATTAATATTATTGTGAAAGGAAAAATAATTATGTTAAAGAAATTTATTATCCTTAAGCATAATTAATTAAATACATGAATTTGGTTACCTTGAAAAAAACTATACATTTGGTTTGATAACAAATGAAATTACCTTAGCAATAGCAATCAGGATTTAGTACGACAAAATATTCACTCCAACGAGTTTTTTTACCAACCATGACCTTAAAGGTCGATATTTTTATGTTTATTGTGGTATGTAATAACCCAAAATATATCCTACATTAGTAGTATAATGTGAAGATCTTTAGTAAATATGTGGAGATTACGACCCTAAAATTGTAACTTGGGTTACCCATTTTGAGGGAGAACCTGGTTGGTTACATATGGTATCAGAGCAGACCACTACTACATCACACATAACGTGCAGATATATTTGGGTTCTATCCAGCTTGGGTACATATAAATTTAGACTATTGATCTCAAACACACCCATAAATCCTATGAAAGAGAGCTGTCGTTCTAAGGTCTCAACGATCGTGGTGGCGATATCCAAAAATATTGTAATAATACAACGTGTCAAGACTAGGTTAGGTTCAATCATATAATAAATGCTGGTGTTTTTGAACTTTTATAGTTAAAAGTCTCTTCAACTTTGGATTAAAGTCAAATTGGTTATATTTTTAAAAGGGTCAAGGTTGAATCTAGCATAATTTGCTTCAAACCCCACAATTAATAATCGCTACATAATTTTCTCCAAAAATAAACTTAATTAGAAGAAATATACGTGTCGAAACCAAGGGCATTACTAGTATATATAAAGATAGGCAATAATCACTAAAGATACTATTTTTAAAGGATGTCTAAAGAAATAAAAATATATATCAACTAAACAAACATGCTGTCAAAAACAACTTAACAAATAAGGTATAAAAAAAAACATCCATAAATAAGCCATTGAGAAAAGCCTAACTTTATAGAAGTCAACAAAATTAAGTTGCATTGAATTTTTGCAACCATCATCAATTAATGGACTTGTACCGTATAAGGAGTTAAAGGTTGTTCTCTATTTTCAAACATTTGCCATGGATCTTTGACAAATGCACAATACGTATGCCAACCATTAATTCGTACAATTGGTGGAAAGATCCAACAAAAGCTTGTTAATGATTCATCTCAAGAAATTGTTAATTTCGTTCTTTTAATTGGTAAATTTGTTACGGCTCCATTCAACCAATTATATGATATTTTCCATATTAAATTATTGTCCATCTTGAATTAATGTAACCTTATAATCCTAGTGCAGCATGCCACGAGTCTGCCCACAACAATATTATATATAGGGCCTTACTTCTGGCTGGATTTTATTTTTTTGATATCATTATTTTTTTTTTATCCAAACTCAATAAGATATTGTGCTACGAGTTCAAGCTGGCATAGTGTTCTATTTTCTTAAATGCCTGCCAATAGTACCTACTATAGCCACACTAGCACATATATATAACAATCTATCCACAACATTAAGGTCATTAAAAAAATCTATTAAATCTATTATTTATTTTAAATATAAGAAAATTAAGTTTTGTAATTTTAGTAAGATGTGGAAGTTGTTTGTATAATTTGTCTTTTAACTTAGTCAAAAAAAAAATGGAAAGATTTGTAATATCTTCGATCAAAATCACGAGAAGACAAAACACAATTTATATTCCGATTTCCGACGTTGTTTTGTATGATATCCTCGTAACTTAAAGAAAAGTATTGCTTTCATGTTCCACGTTACTATAATCGGAAATTGACCTAGTATAACTTTGGTATGCCCAACTGATTGCACTCATAAATAATTAGTGCTATTGATAGTATTATTCACATTGTTTCCATTTAAGAAGTTATTTGTATTATAAATTGTTAGTGTTTATGATATTAAATATTTTTATGAAAAAAGTATTTGCTTACATGCAATGCAATGTGTTGTATATCAAACTATAAATGATTGTGTCTATAAGAGCATCCATAACGGAGCAGTTAAAAATTAGGCAAAATTTATCATTCCATTAGTTAATTTTCAAAGCTGAATCCAACGGGCAAGATAGGAAATATATTTATACGAAGATGCGTCACTCGTATGAATGAATTATGTAAAAGTGCAAAAAAAATAAAAAATTTGGCCATACGAGTATAAGCCATAATGGTTCATACAAGTAAGCCACACTCGTATGACCCATTTTGTTATTTTATTTTATTTTTATACTCTTTCATTATCTTATACGAATGTCCTGAATCCGTATGGCTTATATGAGTGACGCACACTCGTATGAGGAAAATTTTGTCATATAGTAAATTTACTAGTTTCTATCCTACCTACTTAATTTTTACCCTATAATTTCTTCCGATGTGAACAAAGATAGGGTAAATTTATCAATTTATCCTACCTGACGGAAATGCTCTAACAGTACTATTTATATCTAAAGAAAATTAGTACACAACTAATGTTTGCACTGGTGGTTGTAATTATGATATTTTTTAATTCATTAACAAAACATAAATCAATTTTATTCATATGTTTATAAAGTTTGTGATGATATAAGATAAAGGGAAGAAAGAACAATTTTATACATAAGATAAGATAAGCAAAAGTCTATATTTTTACCAATTAAATTTTATTTAAAAATATTGTAAAAAAACAAACAAATTCTAAAAAGTATATAAGATCCAAAGGGTGTGGAATGGGATCAATGGCTGAGGTTTTGGGTAGACGTTCTGTTCTAACTCTTGGGATGACGCACGTGTTTAGGATTGCAGGTCACGTGCATGGTTTCAACCCACAATGCACCTAGGGATCTCAATATTTGATCCCCTTATTCCCTCCCTCCCTCCGCCGAGCAGAGGGGGCTTTCAAGAGTTTTTGGTTAAAGTAAGGTAGTTTTTAAACTTATTTAGCAAATTAGGGTACTTTTGAGCTTATTTGGGAAAATGGGGTCGAGCATAAAAACGTGAAACCTTCTCACGTTTTTACCGTTAAAAACGTGATATGTTATGCCTATTTTACAAAAAAAAAAAAAAATTGTAAAAGTGTGAGATCTTCTCACGTTTTTACACATAAAAACGTGATTTGGTCTCACGTTTTTATGTGTAAAAACGTGACCCCCTTTCACGTTTTTAGTCTCAGTGAATTTTTTCCCCCATTTTCACCGTTCATTATCTTTGTTCAAGTAAAAAAAAAAAAACAAAAACCCAAACCTCTATCCTCACACCGTCTGTCGCCTCCTTCAACCTTCACCTCGCCGGCGCCGCCCCTCACCTCTCTCCCTCCCCGTCGGTCTCCGCTTCACCTCGTCGGCGCCGCCCCTCGCCGCCCTTCACCTCTCTCCCTCCCCGTCGGTCTCCGCTTCACCTCGCCGGCGCCGCCCCTCACCTCTCTCCCTCCCCGTCGGTCTCCGAAGGTACCTCACCCTCGCTGTACCTCTCCCTCGCTTTCCCCTCTTTGCCATCGCCGTAGATCTGTATCTCTCCCTCGCTTTCCCCTCTTTGCTACTTCTTCTAGAGACCATCGACGGCTCTCCCTCGCCGAGTTTCCTCCACCGTAGCGTCCTCCCGTCTTCGTTGCCCGATCTACTCAAGGTAATCTCATTAACTGATTTTTTCTTTATGATTAACTGATTTTATAGGATAATTTGAAGATCTATTGTGAGATCTTTCTGCTTATTTGTAAATGGTAGTATAAAAATATGAGATTTTTCTGCTTATTTGTAATTTGAAGAGGTAGTATAAAAATATGAGATTTTTCTGCTTATTTGTAAATGGTAGTAATATAGAAATAAGGATTAGAGGTAGGGGGGATCAAGAAGAAGAAGGTCAGTGGATTGTGACATCAGGGGGGTTAGTGGAAGGGGGTGAATGATTGACTTTTGGGTGGGAATTTTTGATTCATTGAAAGGGCAAAGAAACAGGGCAATTTTTGATTCATTGAAAGGGCAAAGAAACAGGGCACAAATGTGTTGTTATGAGTGATGTGACGAATGACTTCAAATATAAATGAAATTGTAAAGGGTACTGGATTTACAAGACATGATATGACCATTCACTGTAAAAACTGTAGAAACCAATGCGTCAAGCTTTATGAAAGTTGATATTTTTTCATTGTCCTGTCACATCACTGTAAAAGCTTTATAAAAGGTGATAACAGTGTTTATGACTGAAAACTTCAGTCATAAATCAACACATATATCAATGCGTGATTTTACAATACATGTTTAAAAAAAGCTAGCCATTTCACTCCTATATAATAATTATGTTCATATTACTCTCATTTCACTCCAATCTTACTACAAAAATTTAGCTATCATTTTACTCTCGTCTTACTAGCCACAAAACATGGCCAATTCGTCCAAAATTGATGATTTGGTTCCCCTCCTTCCATTTGAAATTCAAGGAGAAATACGAGATCGATTATTGCGAAATGAAGCTCGTAGAATTATATCAATGTGTCAAAGGTTGTTGCGAACTCCACCTCCTCTTTTGAGGCCAAGCAGTTTTTTATATTATTGGCCTAATCTCGAATTTCCTTATCGTTCACCCCTTGCATTCGTGCCTTTACACTCTTGGACGCCTTTATTTTATGTATATCTGTGGTACTTGCTAAATACTTATCACATGCCTATTATTTTCTCACCACATTTATACATTACGTGGAATCAATGGGTATACTATGACTATACTCTATTTGATAAGTTTTGGTTTGAAGTGTTTGGTGAAGACTGGAGGGTGGTTGCTTCCGGACAAAGCTCACTGCATCCATTGACTTCCCCTATTGATAAACATGTCCTTCTGATAGCAAAGTTTAATTCGAAAAAGCATGCAATGGACAACGGTAGTCATGAACCAACTCAGTTCGAATGGGTAACCAATACTGATGGATCCTTGCACGGACACGACCCAGAAGATTTGCTGAACAATGTATGCCAAACTTCCATATGGAAAGCAGAGTCTTTGAACACGGGCATTGCATACAATACTGAAGAAATGGCAACGACTCCAGATGCACAGATGCAAATGGAAATTGATTAAAATAATATGTTTATTTTAATCAGACGAACGTAGATGGCTACGACTCCTCTATTTTCACTTCGTCCGAGGGATGTAATGCTTCTTCGTCTAAAGTATATGAGGGATACCTTTTATGTTCATTTATAATTTCAACTATATGTAATGATTTATCGTAAGTCCACTTTTCTTCATGTATCTTTTTAAATAATTTTGTTAAATAAAATTAGTAGTTATCTTTATTGTGTCTAAATAATTAAATTAATAGTAATAGTAGATAGGAAAATATAATTCATATTTTAATAATAATCGAACAATCAAAGTAAGATAAGTCCAAAGATTAAAATACAAAATAAAAAAATAATTAAGAAAAAAATAATTGTTTCCATGAATTAAAGACGAAAACAAATGATATAGAAAAAAAAAACATAAAAACATGACTCCATCAATCTCATGTAATTAAAAAAAGAAATAAAATGTGAGAGTGAATCAAAAATAATTTATCCACTAAATAAAGACAAAAACAAATGATATAGAAAAAAAATAAGAGCATAAAAATTTGACTTCATCGATCTTATGTGATTAAAAAATAAAAAGGAAAAAATTTGAGAATTAATTAAAAAAAAAATATTTGAAATAAAGAAGAAATTAAATGATATAAGAAAAAAATATATGAGCAGATACGGAAGGGGGTAGCAAAGGCGGAGGAAAAATTTAGTGAACATAAAAACGTGAAAGGGGGTCACGTTTTTACACATAAAAACGTGAGACAAAATCACGTTTTTATGGGTAAAAACGTGAGAAGATCTCACACTTTTACAATTTTTTTTTTTTTTTTTTTTTTTTGTAAAATAGGCATAACATATCACATTTTTAACCGTAAAAACGTGAGACCTTCTCACGTTTTTATGCTCGACCTCATTTTTTCAAATAAGCTCAAAAGTACCCTAATTTACTAAATAAATTTAAAAATTACCTTACTTTAACCAAAAACTCGGCTTTCAATCTCACACCCTGGCGCATTTTAACTCATACCCGCTACTATGGGCTAACGTGTTAGCTTTTTCCCATGCAAAGATCCACATTTCCCCAGGGAAAGGAAAATAACCCACCAAATTAACCTTTTTACTATTCTGTCGATGTACTTTGTTTCAATTAATCCATCTCCAGAAGTGGGCTCCACGCGATTGATGGAATGTCGAAAAGAACGACCCGGTTAAAAATCCTTTTCTCAGTTCTCACTCTAAATTTTACCCGGCTTGACGGGATTTTGACCGCGTCATCAACGCCGTTAAATTCGCAGTAAAAGCCCCATTAATTACGCGTGTGAGACACACCTCTCTAGTGGGACTCATCTGAGCAACGGCTAGTGCACAGTGGTGGTGAGGTGGAGGGGGGACAAGTTGTCATGTCAGTAGGTAGCCGAGTGGAATACCTTTTTTTTATTTATTATTATAGGTGGTTGGCGTGTAATCGCCAATTTAATTTTGGGAAATAACACGTGTCAATATTATATATTCCATTTGTCTTAATTTAATTATTTTTTATTTTATTTATAAATATTTTAAAATAATTGTTCACTTTTTTATATTTAATATATCATTAATTATAATATTTTTTTATTTTTAGTATTACTATTTAAGCTTCTTATATTTTTTTTATTTTGAGTCTAGCCACCTTTTTATGAAAAAAAAAATAAAAGATATTTTTAAAAATAAATATTTTCTTTCAAAGTAATTATTATATTTTTTTAATTTTTATTTTTTAAAATATGACAATTAAATTAAGACGGAGGGAGTAATTTTTTATCATTTGTATGCTTCCTGCTTATTAGTGCAACGCCCCCTCGCGTATGTGTTCAATTGGACGCGCCTTCACCACTCTCAAACGTTGTTTTCGGAAGCGAACATCCAAGGACTTGGCCGAGGGTAATTCAGGAAGAAAAAACACAAATACTAAGAGCAGAGGGGCGGCGCCTCGGTCGGTTGCCCAGGTCAGCATTGCAGAAAAAACATCTATATCTATATTATAAAAACACTGACCAAATTTCTTCTTAAAAATATAAAAATTTAATAGTTAAATATATATGCATATATTATAATATATTTTGATTATATATTATTGAATAAATTTTATACACACATTAAATTATCAAATCAAAGATAAAACACTAATATAAATAATATACATGCTAATAATTTTGTTGTAATTTAAATACCATAACTTTAAATAAAAAAATTAATTTTATTTATTTAAAATTTACTAATCAATATCAATTAAACAAAATCTATCGTGACTGTATAATTATGTAACAAAGATTAAAAAAAATTATTGAGTAACATTTAATGACGTACATTATGTATTTCTACATAATATACGTTAGTCAGTTAGTCTAATTTTTTAGACAATTTAATTTTAAAATCATAGTGATCAACGCAATTGGATTGTTTTTTGCATATGACATTGAGTTTAATTTGTTAAAAAAGCATTTTGTTAAGATTAAAAAAAATCAAAAAATATGGTTAAAAGTGACTCTTAAAAAACTAAAACAAGGCAGTCTAATAAGGTTTATTTTTAGTTTTTTCTAACATAAAAATTGAACATATGTTTCAATTATTCAATATAAACTTATTGAAGTTTCCGAATTTAGATCGGTTACAAGTTTTTCTTTTTTATTTTATTACTAAATTTTATTTATTTCACCGTGTTAAAAGGTACGGATATATACTAGTATATAAACAAAATAAAATAAAATTAACTAGCTTGATACTTGTGTAATATAATACATATTAATTATTTATATTAAAAATATAAAATAGTATTTAGTTAAGTAGCAAGTAAATGTGCTTTTCAAGCACTCACGGATCAAATCCTCACTTGTTTATTATTTCTTAATAATTTTAAAACATAATATTAATATTTTTATAATTTCACAGATATAGAAAAATCCTTTCTCTCTCTTAACATAGATATTTAGTATTTACATAAAAGACATATGTTAAATATTATTTTTTAAAAATATGCTCCAATAATACTTCTGTAAATTTTTGTGTAAATTTTGAAATAACCAATAAAATATCAACATATGTTAAATATTTTTTTATATTTTTTTCCTTCAATTTTTTATACATAAATCTTATGTTCACAATGAATATTGATTTATAACTCTTGATGAGTAAATTTCAAATATATAATTTTTATTAAAATATATATTTTGTATTAAAAGTTATCACATTTTAAAGTTTTAATAAAAAAATAAAAATATGGAAAGCTGACGTGGCAGTGTATTAGGAGTGTATTTTACGAGAAAAACTTACTTGCACCAAGTATACCACGTCAGCGATTTGACGTGGTATACCGAGCCAATCAAAAGCCGACACATCACCTTCTCTCACTCCCTCTCTCTGCCACGTCACTGTCCTCTCTCTCTTCCTCTTTCACCACCAACACCACTGCCGGCCACCTCCGGCGACCACCATCACCTCCTCTCCGGCACCGGAGCTCGACCACCATCACTCCTCCCGCTCTCTTTCTCTTCCGGCGAGGACTCTTCCGGTGACGATCTCTCTCTCTTCCATCATGCTCTCCGGCGAGGCTCTCTCTCTCTCTTCCGGCTGGCTCTCCGGCGTCGACCACCGTCACTCCTCCGGCTCTCTCTCTTCCGGCGATCTCCTCTCTCTCTCAGCACCATCACCACCTCCAGCGACGTCCTCCTCTCTCTCTTCCTCTCTCTATCTCTCTCGCCACCATCACCACCTCTGGCTCTCTGGCTCTCCGGCGTCGCCGGAGAGCACGCCAGAGGTGGTGATGGTGGCGAGAGAGATAGAGAGAGGAGGACGTCGCCGGAGGTGGTGATGGTGCTGAGAGAGAGGAGATCGCCGGAAGAGAGAGAGAGCCGGAGGAGTGACGGTGGTCGACGCCGGAGAGCCAGTCGGAAGAGAGAGAGAGCCTCGCCGGAGAGCATGACGGAAGAGAGAGAGATCGTCGCTGGAAGAGAGGAGATCGTCGCCGGAAGAGAAAGAGAGCGGGAGGAGTGATGGTGGTCGAGCTCCGGTGCCGGAGAGGAGGTGATGGTGGTCGCCGGAGGTGGCTGGAGGTGGCCGGCAGTGGTGTTGGTGGTGAGAGAGGAAGAGAGAGAGAGAGAGAGGACAGTGACATGGCAGAGAGAGGGAGTGAGAGAAGGTGATGTGTCGGCTTTTGATTGGCTCGGTATACCACGTCAGATCGCTGACGTGGTATACTTGGTGCAGGTAAGTTTTTCTCGTATTTTACACAACTAATTTACACAAAACTCAATTCTAAATGACTGTTGGAGACTAAATTTTTTCAAATTTTGTGAAATTTACACAAAACATAAATATAGAAGACTATTGAAGATACTCTTACATCACTATACTAAAAATATATATATATATATATACACACAAAATTGTTCAAAAACTATTTTCTACCTTTTTCTTTTCTGAACTTTAAAATCATGACTTAATTTTTTTTTAATTGTATTAAAATTCCTTTACCATTAAATATGTTAAAGTTAACATATTTTTAAAATACTATTATAATCAACAGGGTTTTTTTAGGGTGATATTATTGAACAAAATAACTAGTTATTGCCGGAATACTATACAACTTTAAAAAAATATAGTACAGTTCCTCAAAACTAGTGTTATATTATAATAAAGGGAATATTATTTTAACAATATAATTACTTTTTTTTAAAAAAATCATAAATATGTTGAAAGACAACACAAATATATGTTTGGCGTATATTCCTGCTCTTCTGCTTTATCAAATAACCTAAATTTATTTGTTGTGTGAATAAAACTGAAAAAAAAGTATTATGGAATACAAAAGGGAAATCCCTTTGTGACCTCAAAAGTCTCTGTCTATCATTGTTTTCACCCAAGTGGCTCAATCTTTTTCTAGTTTACCTAACGCTATCGCTAGAGTTGGATTTTTTTACCTTTTTACCTCCTTATTAGCTTCCATTTATGATAATCCTGCTACTTAATTTAACTATTCTTGAAAGCATTTAAAATTTTCTATTTAATGCTTTATTCTTATTCAAATGTGGAGTTGTGAAAGAGTAATAAAGTGCCAAAATCATCACAAAAAAGGTAAAAGAAGGTCAATGAATATTATATATATATCACTTTTTTTTCGTAGGAAGAATAATAGTTCATTTATTCTCTTGTAAATCTTTTATATTAGTTTACATAATTCCATAACTTTTGTATTTTTCTTTTGAGAGAGTTTTTATATTCTCTTTCTTGGTTATTTTTTTTGAGGCATCTTTCTTGTTTATTTTAGTTTGTGCCTTTAGTCTTTCTTGGTTATCTTGAACATCTCATTATTTTACCTCATAGTTTCTTGATCGACTCTCTTCAATAATTTCCGCTGTGTGTTAAACATTTTTCAAGTCTTAAATGTTGATAAATGATATCGATCAATAATTCCAAACCACATTTTCAATCCCTGTTCAATGAAATGTTTAACGAAAGTGAACTAATGAAGAAAAACCCAAAAGTCAGCGTAATTAATTCCACTTGGAATAATTATCACTTGTTAAATAATAAAGTCCAGTGACTTGAGAAATTATATAACTCAGTTAACTCTATAATTGTCTTAAGGTACTACAAAATTATTTTTAATGACATTTATATAAATCTTTTGGAACATTTTTTATGTTACTAAAAATGATTTTAGAGTACTTTAGTACAAATGTGAAGTGCTAATATAATTTCCATTATTAAATGAGCTTTTGTAGATCGACTTTATCTTATATTAATAATGTAATTTTAAATTCATACATTTTAAATATTATATAATTTTTTAAAAAGCCAAAATTAATTATTATCATTTAAATTCATACATTATCCCTCACTTGAAGAATTTACTATTATTTTTTTACGTTCTAAATAATTTGTATTTTTTTTTTTCGTGGCCTATGTTTTAAGAATAGTGCATATATGTTTTTGACGGTGGTAAAAATTGGATTAATAACGGAGTTACCAAAGATATTCCAAATTTAGTGGGAGAGTAGGGGTGTTAGTGTACGAAGTAATAAATGGAAATAGAAAAAGGTATAACCAAACAACCCCAAAAGGGGATATAATCGGAAATGTGTGACTGTTGTGAACAGCTCATTACCTATTAATCCTCTCACTTTCAGTCCCAATATAAACGCTCTCTTTGCTTTCTTTTTCTTCCTGCCCCCATTTTCCACACTCTCTCTCTATCGCTCTCTATTGGCCTTCACAGCCGTGGAGATTGAAATCTCTCTCTCTCTCTCTCTCTCGTATCTCCCTCACACACAAAAAAAGAAAAGAAGAGGAAAATAAATTGTACACATTCAATTTTAAAGCTTATCAGTGCCGCTTATATTTATTATTATTTATCGCTAATTCAAAGCAAAAAATAAAAATAAAAATAAAATTTGATGGATTTTTATCTCGGTTTCTTTCTATTATTATGCTCTGTTTTTGCTCTGGCTTCTGGTTTTACGGAAAACCTACCAACACTTTCATTTGAGGAAGGGTATTCGACTCTCTTTGGAGATGATAATCTTATGGTCCTTAAAGATGGAAAATCTGTCCATGCCTCTTTAAACGAACGAACAGGTCCTTTCCCACCTTTTTTTTTTCCATCTTCTTGTTCTACATATATAAATATATAGAGGATGTAGTTTATTTTTTTTAATAAAAGTGTGTATTTTATTTGCAGGTTCTGGATTTGTGTCACAAGACCTTTATCTTCATGGGTTCTTCAGTGCTTCTATCAAGCTACCCGCAGATTACACTGCTGGTGTTGTTGTTGCTTTTTATGTGAGTTTTTATTTACTCTCTTCTCTCTGTTCAAGCTCAAAGCAAATTTCACCTCTACATTTGCATGTCATATATATTTCTCACTTTAATCTTTGCTAAATCTGATCAGTAGCCCTAACACCCACATGGATTTCATAAAGGTCATAGTCTATTATAAGCTCGTGAGTTATAATGGGAAAAAAAAAAGGCTCAAAAAATTGGCAAAAAACAGTTATAAATTCAGATGGCCAAAAATTAAAGCTCAAGTTTTTAGGACCAGCTAGCTTGATTTCTATTAAGAAAATTTCAACCCTTGTCAATATTTTTTTTTTTTTTTTGTTTGGGTTGATTGGAAGATTCACATCTCCAAATTTATTGTTTTATTCAGTTAAATAAATCCATCCCCTTGATTTTCTTTTTCATATATGATTTAACTGTTAAATTAATCTACTGTTTTTCTGTTGATTAAATCCAAAGATGTCAAATGGGGACCAATTTGAAAAGAACCATGATGAACTAGACTTTGAGTTCTTGGGGAACATAAGAGGAAAAGACTGGAGGATTCAAACCAATATTTATGGAAATGGAAGCACCAACATTGGCAGAGAAGAAAGATATGGCCTTTGGTTTGATCCTTCTGAAGATTTCCATCACTACAGTATTCTTTGGGATGAGAATCAGATCATGTAAGAACTTTCCCAAAATACTTTCCTTTCTAAACTAATTTTCCTGTTTTTGCTTTACTAACTACACTTTTTAATTGCAACAGCTTTTTTCTTTATGTGATACTACTACTGTTGGCTACTTTTCCGTATGTATCTAACAATAATTTAATAATTCTTTAAGGTATCAATAATTTTGCTGTTTTTAGGGTCTTGTTATGATGCGCCTGTTTGTAGAGCAGAAGCATGCTTTCTTCTTTGGGTCTCACCTTATATATATATATTATTATATATTGTGACATGGCTCTGTCTTACTGATGCTCAATAGCGACATTCCTGTTTTGATCATATCATTTTAAACACATCTTCTTTCTTCTTGGTCTTGTCTTCATTTAGCTCGTGATGTTCTAATTTTATCTTAATAAGTAATCCTTATTTTCTAAATTTATCAAAATCTGAATTTGATTAGTGCTTGTTTGACTGCAATAATTTTTTAAGGAATCAATTTTCGTGGTACAACTTACTAGTGTAAAAGAATTCCACCCATTTCAATGGCACTCTTTCAATTTTTTCTTTTTTGTAGTGAGCTAAATTCCTCAGCCACTGGATTCTCTGCATAGTACTAATATGATATCGTGGCTAGTTTATGTTTGTGTTCTTAGAGAGAGAGAGTGTGTGTTTTTGTGGAAGAGTTGTATTTTGGTTCGTTGAAGGAAAATATTTACAATTTACAAAGAAAGTGAATATTAATCTTTTATGTGCAGCAACCAAGATATTTTATTTTTTTCTATTTTCCTTTTGAAAGCCTCTTGAAATTTCATTCCTCTTGAGAGGTGTTGTCTATCTAGATAATAAATGGCTATAAAAGGAAGTTTACTCATTAATTCTACTGTGCATCTACGAGAGAAATTTTGTTTTCGAAGTTGTCATGGATTTTCATTGCCCTTCAGGGTGTTCATTCCATTTTTAGCATAGGAAGTTTATGGTCAATATTAGGAATATGATAATGACGGCCAACTTATTTGATCAAATCTAGCGTACCAAATGATGTGACAAATATGAATTGTTTGATATCATTGCTGGTACACAAATTTTGATCATATAGATGGCTGTTTAATCACTACAACAACAACAACAACAACAACAAGCCTTTATCCCACTAGGTGGGGTCGGCTACATGGATCAAACGACGCCATAGTGGTCTGTCGTGAATCATATCTCTAGTGAAACCATTCGCCTCTAAATCCTTCTTAATAGTTTCACCTATAGTTTTTCTAGGTCTTCCTCTGCCTCTAACAACTAGGCTTCCCTCCATATGATCAACTCTCCTAACCATGGCATCTGCAGGTCTCCTCCATACATGCCCAAACCATCTAAGTCGAGATTCAACCATCTTTTCTGTAATAGGTGCCACCCCAACTCCCTCTCTGATGGTAACATGGCTGTTTAATCACTGATCCATTAATATTAATGTTCTCGTTTATTATTGAATTTCAATGCTCTTAACACATTTCTTCCTCTCTTTCTAGATGAAATATAGAGTAGGTAGAAAGACAAGGTTTTTCTCCTCTGCAATTTATAATCATGACATTGATTCTACCTTGTTGTGTTCCTTTGTTTTCTGGCAGATTTTATGTTGACAACATTCCAATAAGAGAGTTCAAAAGGACTGAAACAATGGGTGGGGACTTCCCTGCCAAGCCAATGTCGTTATATGCCACAATATGGGATGGCTCTAACTGGGCAACAAATGGAGGCAAATACAAAGTCAATTACAAATATGCCCCTTATGTCGCCGAGTTCTCTGACCTCGTTCTTCACGGCTGTGCGGTCGACCCAATTGAACAGTCGTCCAAATGTGACATCACACCTAGTACCAAATCTATCCCTACAGGAATCTCACCCGACCAAAGAACCAAAATGAACAACTTCAGAAAGAAACATATGCAATACTCGTACTGCTATGACAAAATTAGATACGATTCCCCTCCATCAGAGTGCGTGATCGATCCCCAGGAAGCCCAAAGACTCCGAGGTTTTGACCCTGTTACGTTTGGGGGAGGCCGCCGGCACCATGGCAAACGACACCACAGGAGCCGATCAAGCAGGGCTGAGGATTCTTCCATTTGAGGGGGGTGTATGTAATATTTGATATGATATTGATGGCATGGACATTATTGTTATTTTTCTCGAGTTTGATTTAGTCTTTGTGAATAGAGAAAATTTAGGGGTTTCCATTGAAGATCGTGAAATTGGGGTATGTATATATTTCATACCTTTAGGGCCCAGCCATATTCTCATTATTGATGCTGTATTTGGATATATATATATATATATAAATTTATTATATTGGTGATGATTTGATTTATTGTGTGCTAAGTGACGCCCTTGTGGTTTTAAATAAATGGAGTAGCGTATATTATATGGTTTGGTTGCATGGTGGTTATTAAAGATCGATGTGAAGCAATAACGTACTTCTTGTGTGTTTGATTCTTATGTTTCCAATATTCAATTGTCTTTTAGGAATGGATGGTTATAAGAGCATCCACAGCGTAATGAAATTATTTAGGTTAAATTTAGCATTTATTTATTAACTTTTAAAGCAGTCCATAGCGAGAATAGTAAAAAAAAATTTATACGAATGAAGCAGAATCGTATCAGGAAAAAAAAAATTGGCCATACGATCTTGGGAAATTCGTTTGGCAATTTTGAGTTTGTTTTTTTTTTACCTCTTTTGCTTACACCGTTTGGTCCATATTTTATGTTAATTATGTTAATTATATTTTTGCCCCAACAATTGAATAACTCAAATAAGCCATGTTTAAAACACAAAACAAATTTATATGATTTGTATTAAACATAAAAAAAATAAACTTAGTTCGAATTTCAATTGCAAAAGGTTCCAAAAAATGCCAGCTTGTTTTAAAAATTATTTCAACATCCATTTATTATGTTTTGCAATATACACTTTAATAACTTATTTACAATTTCACCCCCTAAAGTTAAAAAGTTAACTTTTAATTTAACACCATCCAAAGCCATCCAATCTATGAGCAACGGCAATATGCAAAATAATAATAATAATAATAATGGGCTTCATACGAATGTGTGTCATTCGTATGAGTCATACGAATTTACCACACTCGTATGACACATACGAGTGACACACATTCGTATAACTCATTTAATTTTTTTTTATACGAGCGTGCTAAATTCGTATCATTCATACGAGTGTCCGAGGTTCGTATGACTAAAAATTAGTGAGATGGTAAATTTAGTCGCTCGGTACCCTACCTATCAGAATTTTAACCTATCTTTCTCTCCGGTGTGAACGAGGTAGGGTAAATTTATCTATTTACCTTACCCAATACGGATGCTCTAAGAGCATCCAGAGCGGGTATTGTAAATATTAGGCTAAATTTACTGATTGGTAATTAAGTTTTAATTTTGTACATAGTGAAAGTGGTAAAAATATACTCATATGATCGTTTTTCATTCATAAAAATTTTGTGTTTTAAAGAGAAGTACAAATTTATAATTTTTCAGAAGAACTGGTACACGAAAGGCATTGAACATTCAAATGTGGGGGGAAGAAGATTCTCCGAGCTTGTAAATTTAAAATAAAAATAAAAAAAGAGGGGAGAGTTGTTCTTAAATAAAAAGAAAATATGTTAGGAGTAGTTTTGGAATTAATGGGTAACGTGCCACACAACTCTGGTGACATGCATTCTCTTTGATCCATCCGGCATGTTGCCGGTGTAGAGTTAGTTTGCTTCAATTCACATGTAAAAGATACCATGCAGGTAGAGTACCAGTCCATATATTATGGCAAATCAAAGGTCTTCTGAGTAAGCCTAACTGCCCCTGGGCAAGGCCATGTTGAAGAGAAAATTAAAGCATATAATTCTTAAATATAATACGATCGAAGAAGAACGGGAAGTAAAATGCAGCCAATATATGATTGAACACGGCTTTGTCCCGAGGTACATTTTGTCAAAGGCCTATCCGGAATCCTAAGTAGTTATGGGATGTGACAGGACAGGTGAAATATAGACAAGTTTTGGGTAATTCCATGCCAGAGACTCAAAAAGTTAAAAGAGGTAAATTAACAAACACAAAAGACGGTAATATTTACGGACAAGACAGTTGTAGAAAAATAATTACAGAAAGAAATGTTATTTTTTTCAAAAAAGTACGGAGTTAACTGATAGAAAGACATTTTTGCCCTTTTTTAATCTCATTCTACTTGTTTGTTTTATTGGCCTTTATTACTCTTATCTTATTTAAGAAACAATTATTTTTTAATTTTTTTTATACAGGTATGGTCTTAAAAAATTATTTGTCTAATTTATAAACTGGATCAAAAAAATTAGAGAAAGCATCAAAATAGGTTTCTGTATTATAAAAAAAAAATTATTTATCTAAATCTAAATTAGGTTAAACCGAACCCATTTTTATTTTGTCAGTATTAAAAAATGACTCCCGTGTTAATTTTTGTTAACTTTATTTGTCTAACTTAAATTGGAGCCATTTTGTCCATATTAGATTAGACAAAATAGCCATTTTTAATTTATTAGACAAATGGATCCATTTGTAATTATTTTAAACAAATAAATTATAAATTAGGAAAAGTTAGGGAAGGGGTCAAAATAAATTAGACAAAATGGGCTCCCATATAAAGAAAAATAAACGAACAAACTTGATCCATCCTAAATTTATAATTTTTTTGACCCAATTTATTTGTCTAGTTTATAAGATTATGATAACATCATATTTTGGGAGATGGGAAAGAGGAGGTGTTTAAATTAAAATGGGTTCTTGAGAAAAAACAACAAAAAAGGATAAATGAGATATTTAAGATGTCATTCTCTAGTGTAAAGAATATAAATTATAATGCAAAGTTCATATTGGATTTGTATAATACAAAAATTATTCGTATAATGCAAAGTTTGGACCCATTGGTATAATACATAAGCCTAATTTATTTGTCTAATTTATAATAATATCATATTTTGGGAAAAGGGGGAAGAGGGGGTTGTTTAAAATGTTTCTTGAGCAAAATAACAAAAAAGGGCAAAAGATGAAGGATAAAAGATATTTATGCTTATTTGGTAATATGAAGTCCTACTCTACTACTTTAATAAATATTTTCATAAGTACAGCCGTCTTTGTAAATAATTTACTGCCTTGTGCTATGCAAGTAATTTCCTCAAAAGTTAACAAGGTTTTCTTCAGTGTTGATTGTGATTTATGCTATGCTGATCTTTATGCATGTTAGTTTGAAAAAGTTAAAATCCTTCCCATATCTCCTCGTCTGGGACCAGATTTTCAAAGTGAGCAGTATAGGCAATATATTTTTTTTTCCAATAAGTGGGTTTTAATACTATTTTGAGATTTGAGTTTGCATCTCTTCTTTTTTTGGGTTCTCTTTGAAATTTTATTTTAATACTGTTTCGAGATTTGAGTTTGCATCTCTTTCGTTTTTGGGTCCTCTTTGAAATTTTGCTTTAGGTACGACAGCTCTTGAAAAATACTACTCTGAGCAAGCACACACACTACTCTTTGATTTTGAATCTTCAACGTTTAACTTATGAGAGAGGTACACTTTATCATTAACTTCTCTTCATTTTCAATGAGTGAATTTTTACATTTTGTCATTTTGATCAACTATTGGTTCAACTGAAATAAATTCTGAAAACCTAACCGCGTTGTAATGCTGCATATAGTGGGTGGGCAAACAAATACGCGCAGAACATGCCGCCTTTTAGAAGAGACTATTCAATTTCCTTTATGAAAAAAGAAGCCAATTAATATATATATATATATATATAAATAAATACCCTATACGGACGTACTAAAATGTCTATGGGTAGATATCTGACCTTTTTCACTCAAGTTTGTGTTTAATAATTCATAGTCTTAAATGTTTTTATAGTACCTAATAAATTCATGTCAAGGAATGACCACACCACTTTTATTCCAGAAAAGGAGTGGATCCTACTCCTTTTGTTGGTATTTTTTTAAAATAAAAAAAAGAAATTGATTTCAGCATAATTAAGTTATGATCCAGAATAAAATTTACTTTTGGTGGAGTCCCCACTTGCAGAGCGTTATGGATTCGTAAATGTAAGTCATGTCCATTGTGCCCGGTTTGTGGTTTGGAGCAGGAGACAGGTGGACCATATGCTTGTTTTGTTTTGTGTTCATGGGCTAGTAGTGAGGCTTGGGCTGACTCTCCTTTTAAATTTTTTATTGATAAACAGTCTTTTATTGGAATTGAGGTTTGAATGCTGTCTCTCTCTCTCTTCTTCTTCTTCTTCTTTTTTTTTTTTTAATGCTTGGATTGGCCCAAGCAAAGCTCTTTCTTTAATTGCTTGTGTATTTTGGTTTATTTGGAAGTCCCGTAATGCTGCTTGTTGAAGTCCTGCATGGATGTTAAATCTCCTTGTCCAGGTATTATTAAGATAAATTGTGATGGTGTTTTAATTAGTGACCTGAATTTCGGTTCAGCCAGGGACTCAAATGTTTTTTTTTTTGGGGGTTAGATCAGATTCTTTTTCATGTTCTTTGCAATTCAGCATCCTTTACGGTCTCAATTCAATTACTAAGTGTGCTGATTGAATCGGATTGTAAAGTGGTGATTTAATTGAGACTCTGTTCATTGATTGATTTCTCAAGAGAAGAAAGTTATGTTACCGAATGATTGATTACTAACCTTCCCGAAGAGTCTTCTAAAATTTGGAAGGTGGACTTTGATGCTAATGAAATCGGATAATTAGTTTTGTGTTGTTTGTTGATATTTGGTTTGCCAGATCCAAAAAAATAAAAAATATTAAAATATCTTTAAATTGATGTGTTGATTTTAAAAACTATTCACTTTATTTGGGATACTCAAAAAATATAAATAAAATTTTCAATTGGTACGGAGGGATACCCTACGTACAGTTCCAATCCAGGCATCCTGGAAAATTCCGCTGCTTAATTTGCCTAATACATAAAAATTCACTAAATTTTTATATGATTAATACTACTTAGTCAACAAATTGAATTGATTATATAATTAATCTTTCCTTGAGCATTATATTCATCTCTCCCATTAATTCCAGTTAAACAACTCCCATTCCCTATCCTGGTTTTCTAGGCTAACTTGGACATTTAAGTTTCTTTTGTTTTTAATTCAACAGTTAAATAATTGATGGCAGCACAACTCAGGATTTCAAGAATTTGCAACAAAAAATTGTAAAAATCTTTCTAGCATAGCTTTGAAAATAAAGAAGGATCACCTTGAATAATAAATCCAAAGACTGACTTTATTTAGTTACAATCATTAATGTGGGTCGATAGGATTTCCTAAGAGCAGCGTAACATAAGCCTGCTTGGCAGAAAGACTGACTGAGGCCTCTAATTTTGAGATTCAGCTTCTTCCTTCATCTCTAACTGTTTAATGAAATTATGAACAATCGTCTTGCCTTCGGTGGTAATTATGCTTTCTGGATGGAACTGTACCCCCTGCATTTTCAACCGCCACAAACACGCATTATTTAATTTGGAGGAAGAAGATTATTATTAAATAAATAAATTTAGAAAAGAGCGGGCAGTGGAAATTCATATTTTGGAACTGTTCCTTCTCGATTAAATCCCTGTTCTTAGTGTTCTCTTATGAATCTTTGATCAGGATAAAATTATTTCTTGTCCCTAGATCCAAATAATAATCATTTTCGTTAACTTAAAAAATTTGGGTAAGGATATTATGCAACTACTTCTCAATTTTCCGATGTAATTTTCTGGTTTATAGGAATATTTATCATTTGATGACTTCACAAATATAGTAGAAGTGAAAGGATAAACAAAATCTAACCTGGAGGTGTCTGTATATTTTGTGGCGAGCACCCATTACCAGTCCATCCTCTGTCCACGCAGTTATCTCAAGTTCTTCACTAGGAAAAGTTTCCTTTTCAATCACAAGGCTGTGATATCTACCAGCAGTAAAAGGGCTGAAAAAGTATATTCAAAATATATTAGAACGTATAAACAATTATGCACAATTTTGCTTCATATTACGATAATGGTTATGATTAAAATTCTCTGGATTTTTAAACAAGGATTATCTGCAAAAATAAGGCTACTTAAGGTAAAAGCAGTTATTGAAAAAATTTGAAAAGCAGGGTTGCATCATATGAGGGAAGATCAAGCAATTTGCTTAGAAAACATACCAGACCAAATAAATAATACTAACCAATATATTTAGTACCAACTTTAACAGATTTTTGCTGTGCATCCATCACAAAAACTGGCCGTAACTACTAACTATATGTTTTCAAAAGTTAAAAACTTACTTCGATAAGCCTGCAAATAAACCATCTTCCCCACCCTCGTTATAATAGACAGGAGAACTTTTTCCATGCATAACACCATAAGGAGAGCGCACAATTTTCCCTGCAAAACAATAAATCAATAAACCATTATCTGGAGGATTTTCCCCCAATCAAAGCCAACAAAGATTTTAACTGGAGTGTTTATAACATGACCTTTAGTTTTTAGCCATTGTAATGAATGGTTAATTTTGGCATATCAAATCCGTCTATATCTTATAGAAGCAGTACTCTTGATTACAAACATCCCAAAAAGGAGAGTGAGTCCCTTAATTTCAGATGGATGGAGTATGTTTTATTATACACGCACATGTTTTTACACACACTTTAGTGTAAATTACATCATTGTAACATTTCATATATCTTCAAGGTCTATATATAGCTTACACCAACATGTAGCTTCCACAACTATGATATTACTCACCTCCAAAAGCCTCACCAATACACTGCAATCCCATGCATACACCGAATAATGGCACCATGGGACCAAGTTCCAATACAGTTTGCAACGAGATTCCTGATTCTTTAGGTTCACCTATATATAAAAAGAATTTGTTATCAATAATAACTTATCACAATAAATGAATGGAAAACAAGAAGCGCAATTTGGCTGTAATTCTTACCAGGTCCAGGGGATATAAGAATTCCTCTTGGATTTTTTCTAGAAAAATAGAGAGGAAAGAGATATTGTTACATACTTGCATGCATAATCAGTTCATTACTCAATGATAAACTACATGGAATTATTATTGAAGACCAGGAATAACTAATAAGCAAACTAAAATATGGAAACCTTACTTTTTCAGTTCATCCACAGTAAGCTCATCATTCCGGTAAACCTCAAAATTACAACCCAGCTCTCCAATATACTGCCAAATGAAAATAAGTGGCCGCAGCACGAGTTCATCTCAGTTGGTGCATACAATTAATGAATCATCACAAGAACTTACAAAGAGAGAGTTCCGAGTGGAACAGATTCACCTTCTAATATGGGATTAAATTATAATAATATGTAATGTACTGTTCAAGAAGTGTGAGGAGGACAACGGTAAAAGTGGAGAAAAGATGGGATAGGTAAAGATGTATAATTGGGTTCACTTCGTTTTTCATTCCAAAGACTTGTGGAACTTTTTTCTAGAGCAGAATGTGTTCAGAAATTCTGCAAAACATATTCCTCATTACAGTCAAAAGAAATAAGCCGGAAAAACCTAACTCTTTCCTCACTACCCTCAAAAGCTAAAACATGATACACCTACCCATATTTTTCAATTTTCATTTCAAGTTTGAATTGGTAGTCATAAAATTAGTGGGATTATCTTCCCACAGCTAAAAGTTCAATGCTCATCAAAATGACATTGGAATCAGATTTCAACCGTAAAGGCACAACTGCACAAGTATTAAATTAATAGTCCGCCATAGAAATAATTTATTTTCCTATTTTCTTCCTCTACTAATAGATGACAATATCATTAACTTCGCCATAGAAGTTTCAAAAGTTCTTAATAAGCAACCAAAGTAGAACCAGGAATTAGTGAACATATACATATCTCTTCCGTTATTATTACAACCCCCGATATACAAATCTATATGTCCAGAGAATGGAAATTAAGTTTGGATACCATTTTAATGAGACTTTTATAACAAGATTTAAGGGTTAACCTACACATGCATATATACAAAACAAAATAAGTTGAATCTATTTATTATTACAGTGGGTAAACATAAAGATAATATGCCATACACACTATTGACCCTCTAATATTCTATCAAGGTGGATATTTTCGCAATTCAATGGTGTATGCATGAGCTATGATATAGAATGATAAGAGATAAGCATCTGCTTATTGCCTTAACTAATTCAGTAATTTGCTTTGATGAACCATTGTGTCTGTGCCTACAATAGTTACTCTAATCTAATTACCCCCGATGTAATAAATTTGAACTCTTGTTAACATTATAAAGATTTGTGTTAATCTGTCAATATCGGCTAATAGGAGCAGCAGTTGAACAAAAAGGAATATTTTAAGGAGTTGTCAACTAGCAGATCGGGAGGGATTATCGATAATTCCAATTCCTTTCAAGTTTCGACAGGCTTAACCAATACTAACCACAACTACGGAATGCACGTGATTTACTTAAATTTCCTGATATATATAAATATATATATATACTATGTTTGCATGTGCCGTGATTGCTATTCTCAGTTCCCCTAACCATCCTATCCACATAAATGTAACGATAGTTTATATTTTTTATTGAAATATTTTTATATAATTTTATATTCACGATTGATCTTATTTGGTAAATGTAAATTAGTAGATTTCAAAAATATAAATTATATTAAAATTCAATTTTTTAATTTAAAGTTATTTTTTATAAAGGTTGATGAGAAGAAAGTACGCAGATGTGTATGCTTTGAGCAGGAATGGAAATTATATTGATTCGATGTTTTAATGTAAGGAAAAGTCACACCTAAAGATTAAGATTGATTATATACTAAGTATATGCATTGTTGGCGTTTGTATCAACTGATCAGACTTTTAAAAATAAATAGTGAGTCAAACTTTTTTATAATATAGATAAGTGGATAACAAATATGGACCCTTAGAGCTTGTTTGCTTGCATTTTCAAAATTGCAACTTAAAATTTTCTAGATTTTCTTGTTTGTTTGTTTGGTTTTTTTTTTTTTATGTGTTTATCTGTTCATTATTTTTTTTTTTAAAGTTGAATGCAATAAAAATGTTTTCCTACAATAAGCCTATTTATGGAACATGGTATTACATATTGAATAAATCTTCATTTCTATTATTTGCGTATGTACAACTATTATTTATGTATAAATAATATTTATTTAATTGTGACCAATACCCTTGCTGAGAACAAGATTGGATATTTAACTCAATGAACTGTTGCCATTTGCACTAGTTTCTTGTGTACATGACATGAAGTTGATTTCATTTTATATAACTACAAAAGGATATATTTATGGAAAGAGATTATAAAATAATATGAAATTTATGATGGAGAGGTTAGATATTTGGACAATAAGGTATAGAAATTGATTTAGATATTTATAGAGTTTTTTAAAACCATAGAAAAGTTTTTAGATAATGCTTTATGATTTTCATTCAACGATCTCACCATCAAAATCCTTACCAGTGTAGATATTAAAATTCCCTTATGATTAATTATGTTATAAAAATGAGACTTCTTAATCATCTTATGAAAATTAAATCATTCCTAGTGTAGATATTAACACTCCAATATGATATATTTATGGTATAAAAATGAGACTTCTTAATCATCTTATCAAAATAAAATCATTCATATATGTTTCTTTTCTTTATACCTTAACTAAAAACTAATATATAAAAACATAACCAAACATACCCTTATAATTCATCCATTACATAGATTACTTTGCCCCACCTATTTTCAGCAACCAAAAGATAAAAGAGTATTTATAATTAATTATTAAAAAAAAGAAGATAAAAGAGTATTTACAATTAATTATTAAAAAAAAGAAGATAAAAGAGTATTTACAATTAATTATTAAAAAAGGGTAAGAAATTAACCTGACAAAGGTTGTAAGTGAAGCTGTCGTAATTATCAATGACGATAACCGGACTGGTAGTCTTCCTATCTGAAACAACTGCTGAGAAAATCGAGTTCTTTTCGGAGACGGACAAGGGAACCCCCATAGTTTCCTTTCGGAGGAGTCCACCATTGAAAGCCTTACCCTTGAGTGAAGGAAATGGAATAGATAGTGCTGATGCCGGGTTTATTGGCATGTGAGACAATAGTGATGGTCTGAGCTGAATGTTAGAGGAGGACTGAGACAAACACCGAGTCGCCATAACTTCTGATATGTAAGTAAGAATATGTTTAAGCACAGTGAGAAGGTGGCGATAGAGGACGAAAGGTTGAAGATGAACTCTTGGGTGGGTTGGGTTAATCTCGTTTATGTTTTGTTTTGAGATTAAAAGATACCCCTAGGACTAGTTCTTTCTTTTTTAAAAGAGTGTGTTTGTATTTGATCGAATTCGAAGGAAATGAAAAAGAAAATAAAATTTAATCAACAATTTATTTGTATCATAACATCATACATTCCCTGATTCGTAGTACAACTAAATTAACCAGCACGTGCATCATATATATTAGTTATGGCATCATAGCAGCCAATCCCTCTTGCAAAATATTTAAAACGTGGGGTCTAATTCATATAATTTTAAAGCAAGCAGTCTCTATTACCTATTTGCGATAGATTTTAACCGGCCACCTTCTTCCTGCTAATGTTAAATCATAACAAAAACACAATTTGGCGCTATTTCCACATCAAACAGTAAGCAAACAACTCGAACTCTCATTTTCATCCAACAAATTTGAAATCAATGGTGACTGGTGAGAAAAAGGTAAGAAACAACTCGAACCCTAAATTTCCGTTTGTCAAATTACATATTTGTTGTTGCTATTGTATGTATCTACAACCTTATTGGATTTAGTTAAAGAAGTTGTGTGCAATGTTTTTCGTCTGGTGATCGTGGATTCTCTTCCCTTTATTATACGTACAGGGGTTTAATAATTGCTCATTGTTTAATAATTGCTCATTGTGTAATAATTTACTTAATCTACATAAACATAATCAATTTAAGGTTTTATTTCGAACAAAAAGTTACCCAACTTTTCTAAAACTACAATTATATAATATATAAAGAAGAGCTTCTGGCAAATACTCACAACTAGGGGTGTGCGCGGTCCGGTTAACCTGACCGTTCACCTCGCGTTTGGACTGGTCACTTCGATCCTATGTTACAAAAAAAAGGGGAAATTTCTGTTACAAACTTACAAATAACAAGCATTCTTGTAATTTTAATTTTTGTTATTTATTATATGCGTGCATCTCATATGCAATGTACAAAACAAAATATAATGAAGATTTTTACCAAAAATCATAAACAGAGAAGTGCGGTACTGAGAAATGAGGTAATGGCTCTTTTAATAAATTTGTTGAACCCATTTCTTCTTCTTTTCCTCTTTCTTTGAGCTGTAGGAAACTGTGAATTAAGAATGGTGGCCGGAGGTTTTGGTATGTTAGAGAGAGAAAAGTTTTTTGGCCGCCTCTACTAGTACACTTTGATTTTTACTGTAACAATAGAACTTTGTTTTGACTAATCCGCTATGAAGCATGGACCCTCTTTTGGAGACCGCATGTCGGGTCTGACACTCGTTGGACACTCCAACACTCTCCGACACTTGGATTTAATTATAGTCTCTAATACTTGATAATTAATTTAGATGGCTACTACTTCTAGTGTTTCGCAGTATCAACTAAGGATGAGGCAACTAAGTCACTTTTTATATTCCCCTTCTGTTTTCTATCATTCTATTAAACAATTTAGTCTATGTATGCTTTTTGATGCTTTGATTATAGAACAATTTAGTGATCAAGTTTTAAGTATTTGGGTTATTAATGCAATCTAGTTTCATTTTATTGAATTCTTAAATATTTATAATGTTTATTGCATATATATAAGTAATTAATTAAGAATGTGTCCCCCATTTGTTTGTGTCTTACATTTTGAAAAAATTGCATTCATGACTTATTGTTCTGATTAACACATATATTTTGAATATCCATAACATATCTACTGCTAAATCCCCAAATTGGCTACTACTATATATATATTCTCCCATTCGGCCATTCTTACAGCCAAAATTCATGTATATATGATTATATATATATATATATAAGGATTTAGGAGAGAGAAACTACAAATAAAGCATACACGAGAGGATTTACCAGATAGATAGATAATACAGAAAACGAGAGAGAGAGGGGTGTTACCAACTTCGATGAGATGTGGAGATGGGGAAGAAGACGGTGGCTTGATCCTCGTGGAGAGAGAGATACAGAAGGAGAGGAGAGGAGCGGAGCGGAGCTGCCGTGACTCTGTGATTGTGAGAGGGGCGGCTGTGTGGTTTGTTTGTGTCGGGTTAATAAAATAAATATGTATATATATTTTAAAAAATATTTGTTTTTTTTTTGAAATATATATAGGAACGTGATAAATGCAACATTTTTTAATTTTTATTGTCAAAAACGCCCTCTAATTTTTTTATTAATATTAAAATAAACTTTGTTCTACCACCTCTCATTGTATTTTTTTATTCAAATGTTAATTATTAAATAACTTAATTAATTAATCATTAATTATAATAAAACAATTTTACAATCTTTCACCACCCTCTTCTCCTCCCCCTCCCCCCTCCCCCTCCCCCCCCCCCCTTTTTATCATCTTCATCTTCTTCAAAACATACATATATATATATATATATATATACACATAAATGTATATAGATTCAAAAACAAAAGAATATGAATTCTTCTTCCTCCTCCTTTTTCTTTTTCTTTTTCTTCTTCTTCTTCTTCAAAACATACACACACACACACATATATATATATATATATATTCTAAAACGAAAGAAAAAAAAAAGAAAAAATCAAACGAAAAAAATGCATATATATATAGATCTCTTCTAAAAACAAGAAAAACAATTCATACCAACAAATCTATTTAAGTTTTAGATACTCAATGTCAAACGAGTAATAATGAATATATATTCTCCCAATGACAAGAGAGTTTTACCACATTTACTCAACTTAAATTAGACGAGTACATTTCAAAAAATTGGTCGTAACTTAAGGTATTATTGAAATTTCAAATGCTTAACGTCGAGCGAGTACAAATGAATGTACTCTCCTAATGACGAGAGAGTACATTTACTCACCATAAATTGGACGAGAATATCTAAAACATGGGTCATACTTTAACTTATTGATAAGTTTGAGATGCTCAATGTCAAGTGAGTACCAACTCTCCCAATGACAGGAGAGTATTAACATAATTACGGTTATTAAGTTATAGGGTGGTGGGGTGAGGTGTTTGTGATAATTTTTTAAAAAGTAGGGGCGTAAGGTATAGAGGGTGTTAGTGACAACAAAAATTGGTGCATTTATCACCACCCTATGTATATGGTTCCATTCGGTTTTTAGGGGTAAAATTTTCGCAAGATTGGATTGGACCATTTTGGTCCACAAAAATTAAGACCTGACCATTGCATCTACAAAACTAGAAAAAGTTTTATAATTTGGTTTCGGGTCGATTTGATTTCTGCACACCCCCTACTCACAATAATGAAAAAAAAAAATAATACAAAAAAAAAACAGTTACTACCATTCTAAATCAAGCAAATTCAAAGTAAGTAACCGTTCTGAATACAAGGAATCTCATATTTTTGGCTCAAAAAAAAAACAAAGTGTGCAAAAAAATGGGCTACTCTATTTCCCTCTCTTGGAACAAAACAAAAGTTAAAATAACGACCAATACAACTAGTTTTAATATTATCAATAATTTTTCCAAGCTCATTAAGAAGCGGCACGTTCGAGTTGGGAAGATTAACAATCTTTAAGCAATCACTCTCAAACTCTATTTATCTAACAAGCATACTTTTAGCAAGTTGCTGAACTTTTTAGCATGCACCTGGCTAAATATTGGAAGGGATGGGTTTTACTATGTTTATGAGATACTTTATTAGGATAACCATCACATCTCCATATTGACACCTCGCAATACAAATTTTAACCACAATTTTTTCCTGCAAAAATCAAATAACATGAAAAATGTAAATATATACATAAACTTCTCAACAATATGGTGATTGCAGTGGTTGACTAAAGCAAAATTTTGAAAGTCCAGTATCTGCTTTAACGCACTAAAATACAAGTTATCGAACTAAATCCTATAGCAATAATTAAGTAAAATTTAATTTAAACTAAATATTCTCAAGTTTAATTTAAGTAAAGCATTACATTATACTTTAGTGGAATTTCATGTATTTTTTTGCACGTCTTAGAATATCTTATTTATATTTTGGTATAGAAATAGATGACTAAATCCTATAGTAAATAATTAGATACATTATTAACTATTAATTAAATCCAAATTAATATATATTTTTTTAAAAAAGTAAAAATATTATACTGTGATTTTTAAGTTGAGTAGGAGGGAATAAAAACATGATCACAATATTATATTGTGATAATCTAAAATTGTGTTTCAACATTAGTACTGTGACCCAAGTTGAACTTCAAGGATTAAGAGAGAACAAATGAAAACTACGGTCCCTCCATCCTACTAGCTAGTCCACAAAACTAAAGTAGCACTGATAATTTTAGTATTTAAAGATTCGAAAATGGAAACGCCAACATTATAATTGAAAGAAAAAGTTAAGTGCAAATATCTTAATAATGAAATAATTTGTTACTATCATGATTAAAGTTTTATTATATAAAATTAATTTGTCACAAGTAAAATTACTCTCAACTCAAAATTTTAACCTGGCGAACAATTATCGGATATTATTATTAATGATAATACTATATTCTTATTTTTTTATTAAAAAGAAAAATTAGTGATGGAACTAAATGTGAACAAACACCATTATGTATATTAAAGTCATCTACATAATTAAGTAGCAGCCGTGCCGAAAAAGTATTAAATATTTTTTTTAAAAAAAAATCTTAAAATTTAATAATATAAAATTTTATTATTTATATATTTTCAAGATTTAAAAGTATTATTTTTTATTTATTTAGTAAGGGGCTCACTTGTGAATAGGAAAAATTACAGGGATATTACTGTAATTACAACCAAAGAAAATTAGCTTGAAAAATAACAGCCGAACAACCCCTTACGTGATGAGTTGTTTATCTAACAATAGAGTCAGAATTACTACTACTACTACTACTACACCTTTAGAAAGTTGAAGCCGAAGGAAGTTAACGAACGAAGGTCTTGTATTAGCAGTTGTCAATTTGTCATCCCGTGCGCAAATTACTTTACTAGCCATACGAACATGCCAGAATATTCTGTCCAAAGTCCCCTCCCCACAGACACAGTTGAACACCACAGTTTCCTTGGGAACTTTCTTTGAGGAAAAAAAGAGCTTTAGCAAATTTCATTTTTTTTTTTTTAGAGATAGAGATAGAGACCATATATGCGTGCTCAATAAGCCAAGCCATTCCCCCAATTTTCCCTTACTTCACATTCTCACACGTTCAACACGAACCCTAGATCTTCAATTCCACCCCTCCTTTACGTCATCCCCCCAGATCTGATCCCTTTCACCTCATAATTCTCTTCTCTGTATATCTTTCGTTTCATTCAACCAATCAATCCCCATATCATACATACATTGTAAATTTCTCTATCCAAATTTACGGACTTTACATTGTGTTTCAAATACATAAATTATACTATATTAGCCTTAGCCCACTCTAGTGGTAATTTAATTCAGATTTACTGCTTCTTAATTCCATTTTTTGCGATCTTACCTTTCAGATCTGGAATGAGCTAGTTAATTGTCCAGGTTTTAGTGTAATACAATACCTCTAGTATTAAAGAACGTACGTCTATATATAAATATAAATATAAATTCATATTTATTTTACATATATTTATATATATATATATATCTATGTACATGGCAATGCCGTCGGGAAATGTGGTTATATCGGATAAAATGCAGTATCAAGGCGGTGGCAGTGGCGGTGGCGCCGCTGGAAACGGAGAAATTTTCCATCCTCAGCACCGACAGTGGTTCCCGGACGAGAGGGACGGGTTTATCTCGTGGTTGCGCGGGGAATTCGCTGCATCTAATGCGATTATTGATTCTCTGTGCCACCACTTGAGGTTGATCGGGGAGCCGGGGGAATATGACGGTGTTATTGGATGTATACAGCAGCGGAGGTCTAATTGGAATCCTGTGCTCCATATGCAGCAGTACTTTTCGGTGGCCGAGGTTTTGTACGCGTTGCAACAAGCCACCTGGAGGCGGCAACAGAGGTTTTCGGATCCGGTGAAGGTACCGGTGAGGGAATTTAGAAGATCTGGCGGTGGTGCTGGGGCTAGGCAGGGGGGACAGAAGTTTGATTCTGTGAAGGAAAGTGTAGAGTGTCATAGCTCAGGGAATTCTGCTGGTTCGGATAAAGGAGAGAAAGGGATTGAGAAAGAGGGAGAGGTGAAATTGGGGGTTGAGGTTGCAAAGTTTGATGATAACAAGGGTTTGGACAAAGATGGTAACCTCTTGCTGTGTTTAATTTGATTTGTTCAACCGTTAATAATTAATTATGTGGTTTAATGACTGCCTTTTTCCCACTGTTTTAGGGTTATTTTCGAGCTATTTACTTCTCATTTATGAATCTTACTACTTGGGTATGAAAGTGGTTTATATGCTTATTTATAGTATATGTGCATATGTGCATATGTATAAGAGGAGCTCACAAATTTGTATGTATTGCATTTATAATCATCTTTTGTTTTTTTTTTGTCCAAACATTTATAATCATCTAACTATTGTAAAATTGACCATATTTCCTAGAAGTTGTTTGGAACTTGGGCTGGGTGTGCATTCACGGGTTGTTCGTGCCTTCCCTAAACAAAAACAAATTACTGTAAAATTTTAGAATTCGTCTAAACGATCTTCGTTAGAAAGATACCTCACCGTAAACTTTATATGGGTGTTTGGTTGAGTGAATCATATGAGATTGTTTGTTGATGGCAACATATTTTGCAAATTGATTGTGACTCCATCTTTGATGTGGGTTTATCCATTGTACAATTCTGCAGTAAAAAAAAAAAAAATTAGGTTCCTGTAGATTCAATTTGTAAAGATGAATATTGTGCAGTGTACATCCTTGAGTATGCCATCTTTGCCATAGGAGCATCAAGTGTTCCGTATGTTCCAAAAAACAATGGAATGGGATGTCCTTCAACAACTGTACCTATCCCTCTCTTCCTGCTCCCTCACAGCAATGAGAGTTGTAGGAGGCCAAATGCATTGCTATATCAGATGTGTGATGTACTTTATTTTATTGGATTTGCCCTGTAATTTACAGATTCTTGTTTTTTCTTCCCTATTAGTTTCTGGACTTATCTGAGGGAATGATTTTTTCCAAGGTAATTGCCTGCAGGATTATATTTCCCTGTAGAATGCCAATAGCTACCACATGGATTTGGGAGAAGGCTTGCAACAACTTTGGGCGCAGTCTCATAAATTGCTCTTTTTGGAAAAGGAAATTTTAGAAAGCCAGTGGCTTTCTTTTAGATTATTAGTTCTTCCCTGGCTCTCAATAGTATGCAGATGTTTTCTGAAAATAAGCAATTATGTGTGACAGTATTTATTATACTTGATCTAATTTAAATAGGATCCAAGGGACAAGAGTAAAAAAGACATAAACTTGAAAGACATTCTGTTAATTTACATGACACCTTGTACTTGAACATACTATTGGGTGATATTGACTATTATTGGTTTGTTGGTGGAGCAGATGTGGGCACAAAACCTCGTGTGGATGGCTGTGGAAAGAGTTTGGGTGACTCACAAGCAATCACATCTAGCATTCCAGTTCGTGAGGCAAGCGAGGTGGATAATGGAAGCACCTCAAAACCTAAAGGTACTTCTAACTTCTTTGAGCCTTGTGCATTTTTTGTATAGTGTTATTTTTGGTGGTGGTGGGGGTGGTTTTCATAACACAAAGAGGTTTTCATGACCAAATGGTACGGAAGATCTTCAAGCTTACATACTACCTCTGTGGTGAGAATTTAATCCATGTTGTTCCTGGTCTGTTCCTCTATTTCGTGCTGTGTATGGTATATGATTATCGTTTTTTTTTTCTTTCTAATTCTTCCATTTTCCTTTTGAAGGTTCTTGTGATGTTCAATTAGAGAATGATTTCCCTCCCTCACAAATTTCACACGAGAAGCAGAATCTTTCGATTGTTCCAAAAACTTTTGTCGCTACCGAGATGTTTGAGGGAAAAACAGTAATATTCTTGTACACTTTATAAAGCATTTTCCCCTTAAAATTTGTTTTGATATAGCTACAAGTTGTACTTGTTAACCTCATTTAAGATGAACCAACACTCGTCTACAGGTTAATGTGGTTGATGGAATGAAATTGTATGAAGAACTTTTTGATGAATCTGAAGTTGCAAAACTGGTTAAATTGGTAACTGAGTTCAGAGATGCTGGGAAAAGAGGACAGTTTCAAGGCAAGTTCACCAATGCTTTCCCTTATCTGGACTCAACCTAACTGACTTAATTTATTTTCTCGGATTATGCTGCTTCCCGTTTATGTCTACCAATGCAAGTCACTCATGAGATGTAGAACTACAAGAAATAGTAAATATCGTTCTATCCATGCATTTATGTAATTCCCTACTATTATGATGTTTGGGATCTACGGCGAAGCCACTACTTGGAACTACGGTTAAATTTCATCTGTTCTTGTTAGTGTTGCCATGCCTTTTTAGGATGCCAAAAGTGATTTCATTCCTGTGCTATGAAGCACGGACGCGACACGGGTGTCGTGTTTCGACACGACACGCGACACGCGACACGCAATTTTTCCAAAATGTAGGATACGACACGTAGGGGGGACACGTTCTTAATTAATTATATATATATATATATATATGCAATAAACATTATAAATACTTAAGATTGCAATAAAATGAAAATATATTGCATTAGTAGCCCAAATAGCAAATATTCAAAACATGAGCAATACGTTGTTCCATAATTAAAGCATCACAAAGATTGTTCCATAATTAAAACATAAAAGAACATAGAAGTTCTCATCCCCATAGAATAACAAAAACCAAAAGGATAATATAAATATAACAATCACTCATTCAATCAACATTAACCGCCTCCACATCTTGAGCTTCATCCTCAATTGATACACTGTTACACAGATTGCACACAATCAGTCTATCACAGATTCACAGACTCACAGTCAATGAGTTAACACTACTGCCTACTGGTTTTTCAATTCTGTTTCGAAATTGATTAAATGAAACCGAGCTTTATCAATTATTTCTCACATATCCATAGACATAATTCACATATCTATTATTTCTCACAGTCAACACTTCTGGAAAATTTTCGAGTAGCTATAATTTTCGAAATCAAGTGTTGAATCAAGCTAGAAGAGGAAAGAGCAAGTTGAAATAGCAAAACAGGGGACATTGCAACACAGACTACACAGTGGACATAGCAGGAAGAACGGAGATGGAGTGGAGTGGAGAACGGAGATAGAGATAGAGACACGGAGAGAGAGAGAGAGAGAGAGAGAGAGAGAGTGAGAGAGTAGTGTACCTGTCGTCGATGGCTGAGACGGGAATGGCAGATCCGTAGTCGATGGCTGCCTGGCTGGGAGTTGGGAGCTTGGAGCTGGGGCTAGGGTTCGTTTCGATGGTGGCTGGGAATGGGGCTTACGGGTAGACTTAAAAGAGGGAAATAATTTGTTTTATTTTTAAGTTTTATTTTTATTATTTTCACCCCATATTTTTATGCATTTTAGACATTGACCCCAAAAACGTGTCCAAAACGTGTCCCAAACGTGTCCTAAACGTGTCCGTCAAAAAAAATAATAATAAAGAAATGGACACTCTCCGACACGCGTGTCCTGAGCGTGTCCGAGCGTGTCCCAGCGTGTCCCCGTGTCGGACACGTGTCGGACAGGATACGTGGCCTCCGGGAGAGTGTCCGTGCATCATAGTTCCTGTGTCATATTCATGTAACTCACATTATTTTGAGTCACCATGATAGGTAAATTTGGTGGTGGACCTGTTCTGTCTTGTTAATAATTCGCAAAAAATTAACACTATACGCTAGAATCAGTTATACATTGATGTTATATTCATGGGTAATCAAGAAGTCCAAATCTCTTCAGTAGTATGTAGTCCAGATGATACTGGGGATTTCTGAGCCTAAATTTATGATAGTAAAGTTTTACATGTTAGCATGTTAGGTTAAGAAGAAGTTCTTGTTGTCTTAGATTAACTACAAGAGTCACGACTTGGCTATTGTTCATCGAAACTAAACTTCTTTCTTTTTTGGTAATGTTTTATAATTTTCAGATACTGTGTTTCTGTTTGGTTTGAGTTAAAAAAAATTATTTTTAAGTATATTTATTTAAAATTGTTTTTCAATTTGATTTGTATATGGTACATTATTTTTAAAATTTTACAAAAAATATAATCTTTGTTTTTTATTCATTTCCTAAAGTTTTTTCTGAAATACAAAAAGAAAAAATAAACAAAGAGCCTCTATAACCAAACATAATTTTTTTTTAAAAAAATCCAGAATATTTATTAAAAACTCAACAAAACAACACCTGCGTGTTTGGGTCTGTCTCTTAAATCAGATATGCTCCATTGCCCACCTTGTGCTTCTAAATCTGTATTGAAATACATCCATAACCACCAAAATCTCCCATGTTAGTTGCCGAAGTTATTAACTGATCTTAACTCTAGTAATTGGGTGTTAATAAACAATTCTTCGTTTGAGTTAGTATTTTTGAGATATTGTGTGTTTCAGTAATATCAAGTATATTTCTTTGAGGTCAAATATTTTTCCTTGATTATTCTTTACTTTTCAACACCCCAGAAGAAAAAATGAAAAGAAAAACAAGCATGTTTTGATTTATGCCTATTGTAAATCTTAGGAATATACCCGTGCCTATCACGCTACGCTTGCCGTTATCTTGATATACATTGTTGGCTCTATGTAATAGCTTGAGCTTTTGGTTGAAATGATGATCTAATATGGTATCACAGCACTAATCTTTGGATGTCCTCAATTCAAGTCTTGTTATACCTCCACCCCAAAAATCATTCTTGTCAGGGAGGGGTGTTTACTTGATATACTTTGTTGGTCCATTAGCTAATAGCCTTTTTTGTGTGTGTGTGTGTGGGTGTGTGCGGTGTAACATGTGCAAATTACAAATAGTAGTGCTAATCTAAAATTTTGCTTGTGATTTTTTTCGCACCTATGGCACTTAGCTGTGTTTATCTGTGATACACTTGCAAATTAGTTGGGTATGACTTCTGATATTTCTCGTACTATCCCTGTTCATTCCACTCTCAACAACCTGTTAGTACCCACGTTTATTGTGTTCTACAATATACTTGTCTGTAAAATGAGTATAATACTTTATGCCGATGACAAATTATTTGTCTTATGCTGGCAGTCTATACTCTTCACTTCCCTAATATAACCTTTAAAACTCCATTTTTTTTTATTCAATAGTACTCTTTGAGATTATCTTACAAGTCAGTGCTTAGGATACTACCATTGCCTATACAGCAATACCAAGACCGTTCCTATTGCTTTACATCTACACAAAATTATCGATTCATATGCCACTACCTAAAGTCGAGTTATTATTAGTGTAAATAGTTTTCTTCATAAGCCCAAAGCGATAGCCCAATGTCTTGGTCAAGAGTTCCGGATTCAAGTTCTTCATGCCATGAAGACCAGGTTGGCCTACTAAAGACCCGCTTCGTCCCATTGAACCATTCTCATCCTTTGATGATTGTTGTTCCGAGCCTTCCATCTGTTTAGTCATATGTCCTATGTATTGCATCTATTTTTTTGTTAGTTTGCCATTCATTGTCAACACTGTAAACTCCACCTGAATGGTTGCGGATGTCATTTCAAATTTCAGATTCCAATACATCATTTCTCATTTCATGCCTAATACACTCGCATCATGGATCAGTGTTCTTGTGCTTTTGGTTTCCTCCAGAAATCTGTAATTTTGGAACTGTTGTTTGACAAAAAGCAGGACAGACATTTGTAGTCTCAAAAAGACCAATGAAGGGACATGGAAGAGAGATGATTCAATTGGGCCTCCCTATTGCAGATGCACCTCCTGAAGATGAAGCAACATCTGGGACCTTCAAAGGCATGTTCCTTAACTCTAAGTGAACACCCCCACCTCCCTCCCTCTTCCCCCCAACACACAAAGAAAAAAAAGAAAGAAAGAAAGAAAGAAAGAAAGAAAAACTATGAATATCATTTAGCAGTTTTCTGTCAAATGCAATTATGTTTTGCTTTCTTACTTCTGTTCATTATGAGTTGAATGTGTAGATCGGAGGTTTGAACCCATCCCTGGTTTGCTGCAAGATGTTATTGAACGCTTGATTACCTTGCAAGTTACTGGTGTGAAGCCGGACTCTTGCATAATTGATATCTTTAATGAGGCTAGTATTTTCGTCGGAACACATCACCAAGTTTGATTATCTGTTAGGTAGGCCTAATTTGGTTGCTTGTATTTGCAGGGTGATCATTCTCAGCCTCATATGTGGCCAAGTTGGTTTGGAAGGCCCGTGTGTGTGCTATTCCTGACAGAGTGTGACATGACTTTTGGGAAAGTGATTGGCGTGGATCATCCTGGTGATTATAGAGGCTCTTTCAAGCTTTCCCTTGCACCTGGGTAATCTCTCTCCCCCTCCCTCAAAAAAATAAAAATAAAATAAAAATGCTTGTTATTCGTTAACAGGTGGGTTTTCATTAAGCTTTGTAGGAAGCATCTGATCATCATTGACAATTGGTTTGAATTCAACAGTTTCTTGGCAGAAGTGTCTGGAATTAACCTTTTCCTATCTAATTTACAGAATGACTTAGTAGCTCATATATGTACATATGTATAACTCGGAAGCAATTTCGTGGCTGTAGTCCTAAGAAGTGGTAATTCAGTTTTATAGGTATTTGAAATGTGCATCCCTTAAAAAGCCGTTTCTTGTGATTATAAGCTTGGTTGCTTTCATATTCATGAGGTGCAGATCATGCCAAAATAATTTTGTACTCCATCCATGTTTAATTAAGTGTTTCCGACTTTCTTCACTTTGTAAGAAAAACGCAAATATCATTATCAGCAATGGTTAGAATAAAACTTATATACTCTGGTGAATCTTGGTACATTGATTATGTCCCTAAAAGGAATGAAAGAGGTCCAAAAAAGGGAAGTGGGACTCTTAACTAAAAAAACCTTTATGTGGCTGTTATTGTATTTAGTTAGTAGGGCTAAAGTATGCGCATCCTGGTAGTCGGAATAATTCCAAGGGATTTGAATCAGTTTCACCAGGCACTGGTTGGGACGGCCAAAATTATGGCCTTTTCTTGCCTTTTAAAAGTTATTTTGCTGGATGATAAAAAGAAACAGTATGGTACGTTTGATTTGCAGAAGAGAATTGAATTCTACGGAGTTCTTTTATGTGGAAAAAGTTTTGATGGGCCTTTGAATTACGTGGAAAATGACATAATTAGGCTAAATTAAGTTGTACCACACAGTTGATTCCATGGAAAATTAAGCAATCAAAAATGCCATTGTTGAAAATATGGAACTTCGAGTATTTTACACGGAAAAAATGTTAATATAACACACTCCAAGATTTCATTTGTCACCTGCTATAGCTTATTGCCTGCATTTACTGATTTAGAGAACTCATTTACGTCTTATGTCATTATAATATTTATTTCTAAACCTTGAATGCAGATCCATACTTGCAATGCAAGGAAGATCCTCAGATCTCGCCAGGCATGCAATTCCCTCTCTCCGAAAACAGCGAATACTTATCACATTAACTAAGTCTCAACCAAGGAGAACAATCACTCCAAATGACGGTCAACGTTTTCCTTCAGCTGCAGTAGCACCATCCTCACACTGGGTCCCACCACCAAGTAGGTCACCTAATAACCACGTTCGCCATCCAATGGGCCAGCCCAAGCATTACGTGCCAGTCCCAACATCAGTAGGTGTTTTGCAAGCTCCGGCTGGACGCCCACAGCTAGCACCAGCACCAAATGGGATGCAGCCAATCTTTGTTCCGGCACCAGCGGTTGCACCGGCGATGCCTTTTGCTGCTGCTCCAGTTGCATTGCCGCCTGCATCAAGTGGTGGATGGGCTGCAGCTCCTCCTCCGAGGCATCCTCCGCCTCCTCGCCCTCCAGTTTGTGGCACAGGAGTTTTTCTTCCCCCTGGTTCTGGCAATTCACCAGCTCAGCCACCACCCTTGGCAAATGAAGGCTTTTCTACTGGGACGGAAAACATTGCTGCTTCTCCGAAAGGTATTATAGATGAAAAAAACACGGGGCAAGAGTGCAACGGAAACATGGATGAAACTGGTGGTGGGCAAGCGGGGGCAGAAGAGCAGCAGAAAGTGTTGGCATGAAGCTAGAGACAGAGGGGTAGGAAGCTGAAAACTGCACAGAGTGAAGCAAATGTAAAGAGCGGCAGAAATTGTGACATGACAGCGTCACACACTATTAGCGGGGCAGAGGTGGAGTTACGAACCAGCTCTCTGTTAATTTTTTGTTGTCTAAAAACATCTTAACATTATATGAACTCCCTAATTTTAGCTGACGAACCAAGTTATCTATCTAGTTTTATAGTTCTGGTTTTATCATTTCAAAATTAGGGCTCTTCCTTTTTTGTTTTTTGGCTTATGGAGAGGTCTAAATATCTGCCTGGAAAACTAGGGTCTATGAGAACTCAAATTCCAAGAGTTATAATTGAAATTGGGGTCATGTTAGTTCAATATTTGAACTAATTTCCCCCAACTTCAATTTCAAAGTAGGAATTTGAGTTCTCAAACACTAATTTAGGATTCTATACCCCGAATATGCTGTTCTTTAGACTGCTTCCTTATTCTTAATGCACATCAATTTGAAAAACTTGCACAAACGTTTAGGTATTCCTGCGGGAGTGGAGGAGCTGGCCCAGTGGTAAGCCTCTCCCCTGAACTTCCGAGTAACTGGGGTTCGAGTCTCACCTGTTACAATTAAGCAGCTGCCTTTCCCCATCCCCTTAAGAGTAAAAATTAGAAGTAGGATTTCATGTGTTCAAAAAAAAAAAAGAGAAGGCATTCCTGCTGGAGCGCGAAGTAGCATTTCACTAGAGCTTAAATTTCAGTGCTGCAGAGCCGGCACGTGTGCTATACGGGCATACAATCATTCTTTTAGATAGTACAAATTATATGTTATCGCAATTTATGATTAATATGCATTTAACAGTTCTGAGATTTGTTAAATTGGTTTTGAAGATCGTTAGTCTTGATGTGGCTTTTTATCATAGGCAGTAAATTATCGAAGAGAGATTCAACAAGTATTCTAGTTATAATATCAGACAGTGAATTTATAGCAGAGGTGCCCGGAAGCATGGGGCCCAGCCAACCTAGCCTACTTAAAATTAGGCACAAAGGACGTACCTAGTTAATTCGAGATTTTGTTCGTTTTTTAAATTTACCATGATGATTTCACATAGAAATTTGAAATTTATCCACTTATGTTTTAATTGCCTAATGTGAATTATAAAAGAAACCTAGTGTGAATATACCAAATTTAGGATTTTTGATAAAAAAAAAAAAAATCAAGATTTGAACTAAACCAACACTCAAAATTACATAGGTGACTATTAAAACACAAACGTGCTAATAGTATATGTGTAAATAGATTTATTAACAATAATAAAGCACTGTTGATATGCCGATCAAGCAAGTATGTCTTGAACAATAATACATCTTCTATGGGAAGGGTCGAGTAAATCAATATTATATCTAAATCGCAGAGTAGAGGGATTTGGTAGTGTTCCATTTATGGAGAACACTGCCAAAAACGTCGTAGAAGCTGACATTAAGCTGAGTTTGAGTAATCTGAATTGACATAAAACCTTGCCCATCATAATAGAACTTCATCTCCTTTGAGGTCGTCGGCCAACTTATATCACCTCTCCATGCCTTTGAACCTCCTCCACTTGTTAAAAATTGTAATGGACTACATTAAAAGTAATATAATTAAAATAGTTTCCAAAATTGTTTAAAAAAGGAATATTCTTTCATCGTAAATTTTACCTGTCAGGGCTACTAATACGTTGCAAACAATGGTCGTGCCCGTTTATGTAAAGATCGACACTGTTTGCCTGAAATATTGTAATAGATTAAGAAGAAATACTTGGTGCTTTTGAATTGTAATCAATTTGGTCATTGAAAATTATAAATATCGGTTAAATAAAGATTTGTTATGAAAACAGAGTTTAAATTTACCTGGAGAATTGGGAGAAATTTTGCAACAAGCTCCTCAGTGTTACCATGATGCCCTGCGCTTCTTATCGTATGGTGACCCACCACTATCTTCCATTTTGCACTTGATTTTCTCAAGGCCAAATCTACATCCTAATAAGAACAAATGAAATATTGTCACACATTAAAGTTTCCTAGTAGCCAATGTTTGTGCTTAACAATTTTCACGTATTTGAATTTGGCATGGATGATTTTGACAATTATATTATCAGCTGAAGTAGTCGATTTACCTTCAAGAGATTCGCAAGATATTTTTTTCGTGGAAGCACGCCTCTCCAATCATATGTATGGTCCTCTGCATTCGAAAAGTATTTATCTTCGAACGGAGTTGTATCTACGAAGAAAAAATCTACCACTTCTGCACAACATATGAAAGTATAAGATAATATGAGCAATTTCTATTTAATTTGTTTAGAGACAGAGTTTAATTAGGATTACCTGAATTGACAATATAAGACCTGAGGCACATCCATCTGCTATCCCATTTTGTAAGAGTGGGACTCAATTGTGCCAAAACATCTCCTCTGTAGTCATGATTCCCCAAAACTGCAACCTCAAACAAATAAACTCAATCTTAGACTCCATTTGATAGGAACATAGAAAATAAAAATAAAACAACAATATAGGTGAGAAAATGAAAATTAAGTTGAGGCATTTCGTTCCATCTCATACTCATTTGTGTGAGTATATGTCTTTCATCCTTCTTTATGTTTGTGGAAAAAAAAATTCACCTTCACCCAAAGAAATTTTTTCCATGGAATAAGCCAAAAAGTAAGAGTTAATCTCACCAAATCACTCAACTTATTTTTCATCTTCTCATTCAAATTAGTTAATTTTCTTTTCATTTTCCCTGTTACAATGAAATGGACAATTAAAATCAGCTTTTTCCCCCTTTTTTTATTTATAGTTTGGGGGAATTGAGAACACTAGCTGAGAACACTACCTCAACAAAAATACTCTCCTAGTTTCAGAAGAGATTTCTATGTTTGACTTTTCCAGTTTTTCTTAAACATTAATTTCAGTACAATTAATTGATAAGCATTAAGTTTATGTGGTATATTAATTATGTACAAAACGGAAAATTAAATTCTATTTGATAGTAACATGAAAATTAGTAAGAAAAACAATTAATTTGTGTGAAAAGTTAAAAAATAAATTGCGGTATACGATAAAATTAAATCTTAAAAATTTTTCTTCTTTCTTTTTGACTCAAGAAAATTTTAGAGATATGAAAAGAATTTAAATATTAAAATAATAAAAACATATCGTATATGCGTGTGGGGTGGGGAAGGGGAGGGGGACGAAGAAGAAAATTAGATTTTTTTTCACAAAAATATGGGGCGAAAGAATGTATGGAGAATATATATTGGGTGTATTTAAGAACAAGAAGAGATTTCTATGACTTTTCCATTTTTCTTAAACACTAATTTCAGACAATTAATTGATAAGCATTAAATGTGGTATATGTATCTACATTGCTTAATTTGTATGAAAAGTTAAAAAATAAATTGCGGTAACTTACTTTTTGACTGACATATCGTATATGCGTGTAACGAGGAAGATTTTTTTTTTCACAAAAAATAAAGAAGTATGGAGAATATATATTATGAAAATAGATATGAGATGAAAAGTATCTGATCACTTGCTTCAACTTATTTTTTGACTTTTAACGTAAATTACTTGTTATTTCTGTCATTTCCCATGTTACTATCCGTTTGATAACAGTATGAAAAACGATAGCAAAACCACTTGATTTGTGTGAGATGATTTTCATCTCATGTTTATTTTTATGAATAAATATCTTATTACTTCTTTTATATTTTTATGAAAAAAATTTCTTCACTATCATAGAAGAAATTTTTTTCGTGCAAAAAATAATAAAGTAAGAGGAAGCTATCACGACATTCTTTAATTTATTTTTTAACTTTTCGTAAAATTATATTAGTTTTACTAATATGTTTTATCTTGTCATCAAATATAACCTTAATTTTTAAATATTCTAACAAATAAAAATAAAATCTTAATTGAAGAGCAAGTAAGTAGATATTTTTCAAGAAATGCTAGTCGAGTGGATATAAAATGTTTGGAAGGTTTGAATTTACCAGTGTACCATTGCTTTTGCAAGCTTGGGGCAGTGTAAATTTGGGTAAATGACTCATCAAAAGTTGGATCATTTACATCCGTTAACCCGTTGTCATAAAAGTTATCGCCTGTCGATATTACGAAATCTACGTCCAACTTCTCTCCAATTATGCCCATCTGTCACTTGAAAAATGTTAAAGCGTGCCCTCAACTATATATTAAACATAAAAAATAATAATTTGTGTTTTCAAAATATGTATTAAATATATTATAGAAAAAAAACAATCGACTTATGTGTGATAATACATTCTATGTCCTATTAAATGTGTATTTAAAATTTTCTTTTACTATAAAAAGATTATTAATATGTACCTTTAGGTACACATTAATATAACCCATTAAACATTTCAAAAATAACAAAAGTAACTCCTCCTATTATTTAGAGAATTGTTATTTCTATACCCTGACGTTACCATGACCCGGCCCCTTCAGTGTTTTGCAAAAAGATGTTATTTTTCCAATGACTTCTTAATATTGTTCCAAAATAAAAAATAAAAATTTCTTAACAGAAAAAAACTATATTTTTCACAACGCACTAAACAGGAGTCCATATTTTTAGAATAAAATAAACGTGTCAACTTTCTCAATAATATTAAGTAAAGATAAGTATAAAAATCAAACTAAACTCTTAATTTAAAAAGAAATTCTTTTCTAAAAATAAACGCAATATTCTTCTCCTAACACAAGGATTAAGAATTGCATCCCCAAAATTACACAGAATCTCAAAATATTAAATAATTTTTGTTAATTAATTGATTATGGAAAGAGATTTAAACACACGACCTTTTTGACAATAAAAGAAAATCTGTCCACAAAGTTAGTCTATATATTAAATGCATTTTTATTCTTAGAAGAAAAAAGTCACAATAACTTCTATTTGAGACAAAAAAATAAATAGATAATGTATTTTGTTGTCACTTCATAATCTTAACTACAAATAAAAAAAACCCTTCTTAGCATTAATAGTTCTACGAATAACTCCGACAATTAAAAAATTGGAAAGTTTGAGTCATCAAAATCTAACCATGTATATTTCAGCATACAAAAGAACCATGTGACTTTTCATAAAAGTAGTTGAAAACAGACATCTGAAGAACCTAGAAAAAGCAGCAGCTATTAACATCAATGAATGAAAATGTCAAGACAGATTTATAAGGACTAATTAAGTGCATTATAAACACATACACTAAATATATCAAAGAAAACATATGTGTATAGTATAGAGTAGAAATACATACATATATATATAAATATATTTTGGTACAAACCTGTTCGTATATATGTGTACAACTTCCCTTCAAAGAGAACGATCATTTCTTTAAGAAAAAGATCATTTATTTCATGAGCTAAATAGATCAATTTTTTCTTAAAATTTCATGGAGATGATTTTTATAATTAGTAAATCATTTCTCCACCAAATTTCATTAAAAAAATTTATTAAATTTAGAAGTGGATAGAATAAAAATTAATTTTATATATTTATTTTCGGCGAATTAAAATTTTAAATGATGATCATATCTAATATACTGTTATTTCATAAATGTCGGGTACGTGATAGCAATGATTTTCTAATGAGACTAAAGACCTCTGTTGTGAAAATATATGAGTATCTTCAATGGTATAATCAAAATACCAATTATAATCATTTTTAACAATGTTGGCTAAAAACGATACTACAGCGGCATAATCAAATTTTACCATCATTTTATCTAGTAACCAAATATATTCCTTTTATAATCAAAATTAAGGACCTTCTTCAATAATCAAAATGAGGGACCCATTAATTCCATTGGTTAAAAGAGAATCTTTTCAAATTTAGATAATATTTTCCTCCTTTTACTTTGAAACATTCAAATTGATTAATTTATGCCCAATCAATATAATAAACCCTACAAATTTAGTTATTGAGAAAAAATAGTAATTAGGGAGGCTTACATTATTAACTTTAATAATTTACAAGATAAATAATCAAAATTCATTTTAATTATTTTATTGAAGATGCTCTAAATAGCTTTATAATCAGACATACAATATGTCAGTATGGTCAATTTTTTTAGTTTTGTTGTTGTTGTTGTTGTCATTCTAGGCATTAATTGCAACATATATGCATATATATATATATACATGGACATTGGACCTGCACTAGATGAAGCGTGAAAATAATAAGGTGATTACTAGAGAGGCAAGCATTGTCTCAGAATGTACTTGAATTAAAATTATAATTGATTATAGCATAAATTCCTTGTCCACTTTTACTTCTTGCTTGGATCTTTATATTGTTACAAGGTTATTTGGAATCTCACACACACACACACATATATATATATATATAGTTATTTGGAATCACATAAATATATATAGATAGTCGGCTTTAAAAAGTGTTTCATTTTTCTTCATTAAGGAACATGTTTTTTCTTTTGACGTGGTAAATGATTGATGTTTTTGATGAAATTTGGTGGGAGCAAATGATGATCTCCATGATAAGTAAATTGGCTTTATAAAATTTCATAAAAAAATTCAACCAGGAAGTTAGTGAACTAAAAATTGATATATATATGTGTGTGAATTTCGTGCCATTGAAATTTTAGATTTCTAGATTACCCATTTTCCAGTTGCATTCTTTTATGAATTTGATAGTAATATTGATCCGCTCGTCATAGAGTAATCCCCACCAAATTTCATTAAAATATTCAATCATTTAACCCCTCAAAAGGAGAAGTAAGTTCTCTCTTTTTTGTTAGAAGCCCTTTCTGAAATCAGACTCTCTCTCTCTCTCTCTCTATATATATATATATATATATAACAGGCAATGATTTTAAATCCTAAAAAAATAAAAAAATTGTGAAGATAAAATTTATGATATTTTTTAAATAATGGATATATATATATATATATATATATGTGTAATGAGAGGGATGTTCACCCTTCAATCCATCAAAAAATATTTACATTTCTCTATCGATGGTAAGTGGTTTGTGTTGACAAAATTTCCACTATCGTGTGCTTATGTGTCTTCTATAAGTCCCTTTACAATTTTCTTTCTATTTAATCCTTCCATTTCAAATTAATAATATATATATATATATATCGGAGAAGGATTTCAAGAGAACCAACTTTCTGATCTTTAAATGCGGAACAATTATTTTGAGGGGGTAAATAAATGAATTTTTTGATGAAACTCGGTGAAGATGATCTCTATGATTAGCAGATCACCTCCACCAAAATTCATCAAAAAATTCAATCGGGAAGAGGGTTAACTAAAAAAATGATATATTAAAATATTGCATTAACAATCTTATATCGTTTTCAAGGCTTTAAAATAAATAAATATAAAAGGGAAAACTATATGCCCCTTCGTTTATGTAGTAGTGTGCATTTTAATTTAATTTGCATCTCACAAAGAATATAAGAAGAAATGATTAATATCTTTTGATAAATGAAAATTTGATAATTCGAAAGCAATGCATTTTTATTACTAAAATTGTGTTGAGATATAGTCTGCCTTATATTTGTGGCTGGCTAGAGTTTACGTGTAATGACTCATATCTCACGTAGATTACCCATCCTTTGAAACCGATATTTTTCTTTTTTCTTGATAAGAACCTTTGCTTGAGGAATATTAGATTAGTGGATCGAATATTATTTTATTTTATACGCCCACGATAATATAATAGAGGAATATTCTTTGATACTTGTATTGTAGTAATGTCCTTTGTAATTTAATTGCGTGAAGGAACTGATCGAACAAAGTTGGAGTGTGGATTGAGTTAGCACTCAGGAATGCGGGAGCAACCCTTTAACGTGGCAATATAAGAATGGTCTGAGTTTGTGAATTTTTTTTTTTTTAGGAAATCTACCTGTACCATATTAAATGTAGAACTAATTCCCGCTCGCTGTGAAAATTTATCGCTGGCTCAAAAGTGGTTGTACTTGAAAGAATCGAGCACAAATCTCCCGTTAAATAAATAGTTATCTCTCATCATGACCTAATAGTGAACACACCTTAGCCAACTGGCCCTATGGATTTCATTCTAACAAAAAATGGCTAATCAACTCCATTATGGCACGTTCTGTATCAATTGATCGATATATTGTGCTATCTAGCTTTCATTCCACATGTACTTAGTATATCTATAATCTTTATATGGAAATTTATATACTCCTACAGGGTAAAGAAACTAATCCAGTTTAATATGCATTCACTTTACGAAATTAATAGGAGCAATGGTCTAAAAATTAAATGCATCTTCAAAAGTAATCAAGTGTATCATTATTTGTTATTTTTTATCTTAAAATTTAATATATAGAAATGACGATTCAAATTAATTCATTCGAACTAGAATTTTAGAAATATTTAGGCTACGTAGGTAGCATTTGGTGATTAATACTCATATTTTTCTATCTTCTTTTTGTTTTTAAATTAATGAAGAAGTTTTTTTCTTTGAGTAATTTTATTAAGAACTTAAGCTGCTTCTTTTTTTGAGAAATAATCACGGAGCAATTAACTTTTTAAGTTTTACTCTTGATGATTAATGAGTACATTGAAATTGAGATAATTAATATATGTATATATAATTGATAATTCAAAATAAGGCACTTAATATATATTTTGAGGACGAGATAGCACTAGAAATCTAGAATAATTGATAATATGATAGCAAATAATAACGTTGTCGTTTAACTGCACAAATATAATAGTATACTTTCTTTTCTTTGTTTGATCTTAAACTAAAAATTCTCAAATCATGCAATATATAAAATTTCATGAGATATTAAAATTACCTGAAGAGCAACTAGAGATTGGTTGTGAGTTCCTCCTCTTCCCCAGTCTCCGACAACTAAAGCGCTAAGCGACCCATCGGCTTTTAATGGTGGGTGTCGAAAGGTTTGAAGCTCAGCCGCCACCAGAATAACCAAAGAAGAAAGTGGTACTGCAATTATAATAACACAAATAGTAATAAGCATGGCCATGGGTTTTTTCATGAGCAAAACAGCCATGACTTATATGTATTAGCCTATTTTTCTTGGAACTAATATTACAAACTACATATATATATATATATATAAGAGGCTGTTGTGGTTTTGTCTCGATATATAATGGAACACATATTTAGTAGTTGATAAGAGGCTTTTGAAGTTTTCTCTATTTGTGTATGTGAGAGAGAGAGAGATGTCAGATGAGGAAGCTTCCTGGAGTTGTACGTAGAGTTCGGCAGAGGGTGAGGAAGCTTCGTGGGGTTGTACATAGAACTTGGCAAATTAAGAGTGGTTTTTTTCCCAGCTTATATATTTATATATATATAATTATAGAAATTAATAATAAATGACACTATCCAACCTCTCGTTATAATAAATAACACGCGTTTAAAATGATTAGTTTAAAGGATAACTTTTTAATTAAGGACAATTTTTTTTATTTTGATTAATCATTTTTTACTTTTATTTTATGGTTTATTGAGCGTTTTTATCCCTTCGTAGTTTTTTTGCATTTGAATTCAAATTATAGATATTGTTTTTAATTTTTTTTTTTTATCTCAAGAAGTTAACTGGAACTCAAATTGGGTGAAATCAAGTTCTAGGAGGAGACGGAAGCTAACTCTCCTAGAATTAAAATTCTTTTTCTCTCCAAGATCAAGATTGATCGGATTGGGAGATAATTTACATTGCATTATTAGTAACAGTTCCTAATTATAATTTTCCATCCTCTTGGTACACAATTGGCAAGATCACACCATTGCTTATGCGTGAAGTGCAACCTTCTAATTTTGGAGAATGAGCTAGAATAATAATGTTTTTTTCCTAGAAAGGGCTCCTAGTTTACGCCTCCACATCATTTGGTAGATTTCTATTCAAAGGAATACGCTCTATGGTGTTCACATTTGTATTTAATCTGCTACGTTCTATTTTTTTCTATCTTCATATCTTATTTTTGAAAGTTGGATGATTATAGGATCAATTCTAAAATTTATATTTCTCTCCTCTTTACTTTAGCAATATCAGTTCTAGCATTGTTTTAGAAAATTGTGATTATAAAATGGCATTTCTTTCTTTGTTTCTTTCTTTGTTTGTTTCCTTTTTTTTTAACCAAGCTAGACATGTATTAATTATGTGAAATATCTCATATTCTAAAATTTGTTCACCTAAAATTATTTGGTATGCAGCCAAGTGATTTAATTAACAGGCCGGGGAAGCATCTATATAATGGTAGCTTTCATGGTCATTGTCTATATTAAATTCCACTCTTCCCTTCAAATCTATACCAATCAACTAAAACGTGTAACTAGTAACTATAGAATATATATATATATATATATATGTATGTATGTAAATATATGTATATATATTTTATTATATTAAACGTGATAAAAAAATTGTTGTGTTTATTTATTTTTGAACAACTGCATTCGAAAATCGAAGAAAACAAAACTAGCCAAAAGATGCGACAAGAGAAACGAGACGAGGAAGGAGACACCCAACTTAATTATCAAAAAAATATATTAGAGCAAGCCCTCATAACTAAGCAATGGACGGCTCGATAATTACAAGATCTCCTAAGGAAACAAAAAGAGATATATTACATTAATTTGCCTACCCATGACCTAGTAACAATATATATGTTGTGTATATATATGTATATCTTATTCTATGGCTAAATTGGTTAATTAAGCATCTAAGAAGAAATTATGTCTGGACCTAAATCTAACTGTTATATCACTTAAACTTTATTCCTATTCGACCTGTAAATTAAGTTCTCTTTTTTATCGTGGACATTTTTTTAATATATTATCTTGTAGGATATTAATTTATAGGCATTTTCCTATCTTTGTTTTGTAAGCATATTAATTAACAACTACAATGTTTTAATTTTGTTGGCACTTTTCTAACATATTATTTTGTAAGTACATTAATTTATAGGCATTTTTTGTTTTGTAGGTATATTAATTAACAAATACAACGTTTTATTTTTTAGGCATTTTTTAAGGACTCAGATATATTGAAGCATCGAGTATTTTCTATCACTGGTTTGAACTAAGCATTCAAGTTAGTAAGTTTTTAATTTTCTTATTTATTTAATTTAGTCGACTTTATCCATTAGATTTGGATAACTTCATTTTTTTGGAATTTGAAGGTTACAAGTTTCAAATTTTTTGAATTTGTTTATCAATTAATAAACATAATTCTAGAAAATTTATTAATTTGTCAAGCATATCTTTTAATAAGGGTAATTTTGGAATATATCTAAAATTTCTAGATTTTTAAATAAAATATGTTGTTGTCCTTCAACCTAAAATTGTCCTTGACACTAATAAAAAAAAGTGTCATTTATTTCAGAGAGAATGAGACATTTGTCCTTTATAAAACAATTTAATTTAAAACATCAAAGTTATTTTCATATCATCTACATACTACACTTTCACCCTCTAGAGTTATGAATTTTAATTTGAAAATAAGCAATTTAAAAGATAACGTGAACTTTCATAAATGTGTCACAAAACATATATAGGTTGTGAATTTAAGTTGGCGTGAAGGACCAGGCCAAAAGCAATATTGAATCTCGAGTCTTGACATGAATGGCTTCTTTTAACCGGACCACAAAAAGATTAGTCAAGGTGCTTGTAAGTTGATTCGGACAGCCTCTCTATTTGACTATGTTCTAATTATTGAAAAGACAAAAGTCAACCATAAACTAACTTTAATTGGAATGGAGGTAGTAATATATATTTTGAAAATTAGACACTTCGGGCTTGTTTGGTGAGTGTTTTTTTTTTCGGTTACAAACGGAAAGGAAAAAAACAAAAAAAAACCAGAAAACAGAAAGAACAGATTAGTCACCACGCTGATATGCAACACCTTGCATATCAGCTTTCAACAGTTGGACAAGCTCGTTGGATGGCACCATCACCCACATGAGTTGTTCACCTTGGATCATTCTTAGTTTCGAGAGATAATCGGCGCATTTGTTGCCTTCTCTTAGCACGTGAACTAGCTCGAGCTTCATATCTTCCATGAGCTTTTTACAATCAAGAATGAGTGTTCTGTCTGGATAGTTGATCACTTCATCCTTTATTGACAAGGTTAACTGCCGTTAAGGAGTTCGTTTCCACCACCGTTTCCAGCCATCCCTTTTCCTTTGCCAACTTCATAGCGCGCCTAACTCCCCAGAGCTCAGCTTGGAGAGGAGTTATGTATCCTATTCTTCCACAAAACCCTTCAATCCACCTACCACAGCTATTGTGAGCAAGCCCACCGTAGGCCGCCCATCCATACTCTCCAAAGGTGCTTTCGTCCGAGTTAATTTTGATTGTACCTGCACGTGGGAATTTTCAATTAATGAGTTCCCAGCTCCTTGTATTCTCACTAACCTCACTTTCAAAGGCCTTCACTGTATCAACAGCAAGTTTAAGACTTTTATTGACAATACTCATTGGATTATTACTGATATTCTGAAAATGTTTTTCATTTCTACACTTCTATAAAACCTAGATGGTGGTAGCAAATAAAATTCCCCAAGGAATCGTGCTATTGAACCTACTGCCATCCTTTTTAATATTATAGTCAAACTAAGTATCAAAATTTATATCAGAAATAATCTAGCTAGTATAATTTGAAAGGTTTTTTCAGGTATTAACAGCGATAGAGCATCTTCTAAATAAATGATTGATGTTTTCCACCCGGGCACAATTATCATAATACGGATCAGTGGAGATATTTTTGGTGACACAAGCTTCTTTGGTAAGAATTTTGTCATGTTTTATAAACCAAATGAAAGAGATAATCCTTTGAGGAAGTTTGAGTTTCCAAATCCATTTCCAATGATCCGTATTCATAGTAATAGTACCATTTAGAACCAATAAATTAACATATCAATCAATAATGGAGAACTTCCCTGATCCTTTCCCCTTCCGAGACGGGGTATCCCGCAAAGAGAGCATTTGAGATAGCGGAGTGCTAGTAACTGTCTTAATAAAATTTTGGGGGATGGCATTTTGAATAGCCTGAATATCCCACAAACCATCACTGTTAATCAGATCACAAACTCTCCGATCCAAGTACTCGTTAGTAATAGTGCCATATTCATGAGAGCACCATTACCACACCACCAATCATTTGTAATAGAGATTTTATCTCCATTACCAACCAGCCATTTGGTACCCAAAATCAAGATGTCTCTAGATTTATAGATACATTTCCAAATATGAGAGGAATTGACCTTTCTGGACCACTGCCATGGGTTTGAATCGTAACCATATTTGTCCCTGATGAGTTTAGTCCACGGACTTTCCCCATCATTCATAACCTGCCATCCAAGCTTGGCATTAATGGCAAGGTTATTCTCAGCACACTTCCTAATGCCCAGCCCACTATGGGCTTTAGGTTTACAAACATCGTCCCATTTCATAAGGTGCACTTTTCTCTTGTTATTAGCATCTCCCCAAAGAAAATTTCTATTGAGTTTATCAATCTCCTTACAAACGAAGATTGGGAAATTCATGGTTTGCATGGCGTAGTTAAGTATAGTGGATGTGACAGCTTGGATAAGCGTTTGCCTATCCGCCATGGATAGCACATTAGCTTTCCAACCATTTAACCTTTTCTGCACTTTTTCCACAATAGCTTTACAATGATCTTTTTTCCGTCTACCATGAACAATAGGAACTCCCAGATAAGTACCAAGGTTGTCGGATATATTCATACCACATATGAAGCTATACCTAAGCGCTTCTCTTCTCGGGATATTGGGGGAGCAGTGCAATTTATAATTAGAGAAGTTAATTTTTTGGCTTAAAAAATGACAAAAGTAGTTTAACATATCCATAATACTTCTACAATTTTTTTCCGTTGCTTTGGAAAAAAGAATAAGATCATCCGCAAAGAAAAGGTAAGTAAAAAGAACTCCTTTCAGGGAGGCTTTTAGCCCCACCCATTCTTTTTTTACTCACTTTCTCATTAATCGAATTAGAAAAAAACTCCAAGCAAAGGACAAATAAATACAGGGAGAGGGGGTCTCCCTGTCTTAAACCTCTAGTTAGTTTAAAAGCATTCAAGGTTTCCCCATTCTAAAGAACCTTAGTTTCACCCTTGGTAACACAGGTCATAATAAGCTTAACCCAATAGTCATTAAGATTGAACTTTTTAAGAACGAGTTCAAGAAAGTTCCAATCAATTCTATCATAGGCCTTTTCAAGATCGATTTTAAGAATAATACCACCATGTTTACTTTTCCTTTTCTCAATAGTGTGAATTATCTCGTGGGTTATGATAATATTGTCCCTCGTTTGACGGCCTGGCATGAAACTCGCTTGGGAAGGGCCAACAATTTTATTGAGAATAGGTCTCAACCGTTTTACAATGATCTTAGAAATGACTTTATAAGAAACATTGCAAAGAGTAATAGGATGGAATTGGTTAATAGTCTCAGGGTTTTCAACTTTGGGAATCAAAGTGATGAGAGAATCATTGAGCCAATGAGGAAAATCTAAGGTATGAAGACAGCTCATAACAAACTTAACTAGAGTGGGGCCCACGGTTGGCCAAAGTTTTTGATAAAAAATAAGTTGAAAGTAGTCCGGCCTCGGAGCTTTTAAACCCTTCATACTAAAAGTCGCATATTTAATATCCATGATAGTAACGTGTCTATTAATCAGATTATTGTCAATATCATTCAAAACATAAGTAAGAAGGAAAACAACATACAAGCAGTCAATATTGTTATCTTTAGTAAAAAGCATACGAAAGTTCTCACATATATGGTTAGAAATAACATACGGATCATTATTCCACTCACCATTGATTTTAAGTCTCTCAATTTTATTTCTTTTTCTCTTAATGATGGTGGATAAATAGAAATATTGGGTGTTTTTATCACCCTTAGTAAGCCACTGGTCCCTGGATTTTTGCCTCCATAACATATCTTCTTGCCTGAGAACAGATTTAAGTTCCCAACGAATATTTTTCTCAAGCTTATCAAGGCTGTGAGAATAAGAATTCTCTTCAGCAACTTGAATACCAAGAAGTCTAGCCTTAAGTCTTTTTTTTCTATAAAACATATTCCCAAACGTATGTCTGTTCTAATGTTTAACTTTGATAGTAAAATTATGCAAATTATCATGAAGGTTAGTCAACTTATTCCAGGTATTAATAACAAAATTATCGAAATCACAATGATCTATCCAGCTAACTAGAAAACGAAACGGTCTCTTAACAGTGTTAAGAGTGAAGTTAGAGTTCATACCTTCCAAGTTGAGGACCATCGGGCTATGGTCAGAGTAGGTACGGGGGAGGTTTGTCACACTCGCTTCTGGATGTTGAAGTCTGCACTCAGTATTTGTATGGACTCTATCCAGTTTGACCATTGTGTTTACCATCCCTTGTCTGTTGTTAGACCAAGTAAGATTCGGGCCACTGGAACCCAGGTCGATGAGGTTGCAGTCCACAATATTAGTAGCAAAGGTTTGACTACTTAAGTTTGAAGAAGTAGAGGTGAAAGATTTTTTTCTCAGTGGCAATTTGCATGGTCATTAAAGTCCCTCCGCAACCAGCCAAGGGAAGTTAGCACCATTGGCTACAGCCCTGAGATTGTTCCATAGATGTCTTTTCAGCACTTTATTAGGATTTTCGTATACGGCAGATAGCAGCTAGCCCTCGTAATTATTTTTGGTAACAATGGCGTGCCCAACTTGTTGAGTAACCTGATATTGCGTTAAAGTGATCCTCGTGTGATCCTAAATCACCCATATGCCACCCACTTTACTGATTGGATCCGCAACGATGTTATGAAAATACCCCAAGTTGTGGAAAAAATTTACACTTTCTGTAAAAGGGACCTTCGTTTCCATAAGAATGATAATTTCAGGTTTATACTCCTTGCATAGATAAGTCATGGCGTTTATAAAATCGGTGCTACCAGCACCGCGACAATTCCAAAAAATGTTCGTCATAAAAAAACCAATTTGAAGGTGGGGAAGCACAACATCTTTAGGCCATCCCATGGTGAGTTTCCCCCTCAACATCGATTCCATCGATGCCGTTGTTGCATCCATCTGGACATCGTGGAGTCACGGCTCTAGCTTCCAGCTCTCGTCCGTTAGTATTCAGAACCTGGTTTGGTTGATGTTCTATTGAGATCTCGTTAGGTGTATCTCTTCTTCTCCCACTAGTAGTGAGAACCAAGCTGGGTTGGAGATTACTGTGTGTAATATCAATTGTTCCATGTGATTTGTCTGGTGGCATTGTGTTAGAGTTGAAGATGAGAATGGGTAAAAGCGGCAATGGGGTGGTAGTAGGGGTGTTAGGGTTTTAAACACACTACTTTCTTTACTACAGGCATTAAAAGTAAATGGGTTGGTGTGTGGTAGTTGGGTTATAACTCATTTGCCTTTGTCCTGGTTACTTTGGTTTTGTATTTTACCCTTAAGGTTGCCTTGTTTGGTAACTTTTGACTTACTAGTAGGGGGCTTAGTAGTCAAAACGGTTTTGGGTTGGTACATAAAATTCATACGGGCTGTTGATTAGTGTGTAACAAATTTAGCTGTACTTGTACTAGCTATCCCATTCGATTGTTTTTGTTGGGTTTCTATTGGGCTTTCCCTTCTTGATTTCCTTTTTAGACTCTCAGCATTCCTTGGGGTACCTGTTTCACTAAACAAGTGGTATCTGTTGATGTTAGCATTGTTAAAATTATCAGAGTTAACTGAGTTACCTTTTGTCGACACCTTCTTGTATTTAGGTTTCACCAACATCCAAGGTCCAAATCGACTCTCCTCATTAGTAGTATACTAGTTGTCCTTCCTTAGTTGTTCTTGATTGTCACAAATTGGCCTATATTTGGTGGTGGGACCTGAAAAATTAGGAGCCAAATTAGTATCATTTGAATCATATAAATGATTCTCTCTACACAGTGACCAATTTTTCCACATTTAAAACATAGTTGATGGATTAACTCATAAACATCATTATATTTCTTTCCCTCCAAAGTATACGAAGGTATCAAAGGTTTAGCCAAATCAATTGTTACACAAACCTTAGCATACTTGCCACGACTAGAAGTGGCTGTGTTAAAATCAACTTTTAATAGCTTTCCTTTTTTTTTTTTTGCAATATGGTATATTGGTTTTAATCCAAAATACTCAATTGGTAGTTCAGGTAATCTGATCCACACCGCTGTCCGTATGGTTTTCGCCTCATATGGCTTAAAGTCTGGTTCCCATTCTCTAACAGTTAGGTAGTGGTTCATAATGATTCACGGCCCTTCTGATAGAACATGGTGGCAATCTTTTTTTTTTCCGAACTTTATGAGGAAGAACCCATCATCTAAATCAATCGTTTCAATGTTTCTTTGCAGTTTCCATAGGGTTTTAGCTCTGGTAGTCAGAGTTTTATACCCTATGTTCATGCCCATCAATTTCACAATTAGAGATAATCTCCATTTTTCATGTAATTTTTCCAACAGACCCTTAGGAAACTCCACATTTGGAGCCATTGGATCATCTTTCAAGAGGTTAGGGGTGAGATTTTGATTTTGGGAATCAATTTCCCCCACATTCTCCTCCTCCGACCATATGGCCATGTTATCCTTAAACAGGATTTCTTTTTGGTTATCTGCAGAGACAGTGTCCTTATAGGACTTGATCTGCTGTGGTTGCGGTTTTGGTTGTGGGTCATCACCCCCACAACCCTGTTCCCCCCTCCCAGGAGAGTTCATACCTTATTCAAGGTCCATGTTTTGCGTAATGGGGTTACCTATTACGTCACAGAACCCTTCGCCAAACGAATTACCAATTTTCGTTTGGGTTTCATTGTTCTCCTCGAGGTATTCATAGATTTCTTGCTCCATAGGAGCTAGATTTGTACTTGCGTGAACATTTTTTACTTTCTTGTTGCTCCGATCTAGGTGGTCTTCCTCTTCAGGCAACAAAACAAGATTTGGGTCTGGCAACAAAACAAGATTTGGGTCTGTATCTGGTGGCCAGAAAAGGGTGATTGGTGGTTTATCATTCATAACGGTAGCTTTTTCTCTCTTTAGCTTTTTTTTCAACACTGATTGTTAATAATAACTTAGTGTTATTTTTAAAAAATTTTAAAAACTCAACTCAAAATTAACTCTACTTTTACATTTTCTAAAATTTATTTCACTTTACTTTCTCCCTCTAAAAAAACTTTTAAAACACTATAACTTTAAATCCAAAAATCAAAATTAGATAAAAAAAAATATATATTTGAAACCTACTCGTCGAGATCTATAAAATAAGATCCAATGCGATTATTTTTTGAAATTTTTTTATGAGATTTTTTATTTGGTTGAAAAAAACTAAAACTAAAACGAAAGAAGGGTTTTTCGTTTTGTAGGTATATTAATTAACAAATACAACGTTTTATTTTGTAGGCATTTTTTAAGGACTTAGATATATTGAAGCATCGAGTATTTTCTATCACTGGTTTGAACTAAGCATTCAAGTTAGTAAGTTTTTAATTTTCTTATTTATTTAGTCGACTTTATCCGTTAGATTTGGATAACTTCATTTTTTGGAATTTGAAGGTTATAAGTTTCAAATTTTTTGAATTTGTTTTTCAATTAATAAACATAATTCTGGAAAATTTATTAATTTGTCAAGCATATCTTTTAATAAGGGTAATTTTGGAATATATTTAAAAATTTTAGATTTTAAAATAAAATATGTTTTTGTCCTTCAACCTAAAATTGTCCTTGACACTAATAAAAAAAAGTGTCATTTATTTGGGAAAGAGTGAGACATTTGTCCTTTATAAAAAAAATTAATTTAAAACATCAAAGTTATTTTCATATCATCTACGCACTACACTCTCACCCCTAGAATTATGAATTTTAATTTGAAAATAAGCATTTAAAAGATAGCGTGAACTTTCATAAATGTGTCACAAAACATATATAGGTTGTGAATTTAAGTTGGCGTGAAGGACCATGCCAAAAGCAATATTGAATCTCAAGTCTTGACATGAATGACTTCCTTTGACCGGACCACAAAGAGATTAGTCTATGTCCTAATTATTGAAAAGACAAAAGTCAACCATAAACTAACTTTAATTGGAACAGAGGTAGTAGTATATATTTTGAAAATTAGACACTTCGAGCTTGTTTGGTGAGTGTTTTTGTTTTAAAATTTAAAAAATTTAACTCAAAATTAACTATACTTTTATTCTTTCTAAAATTTATTTCACTTTACTTTCTTTCTCTAAAAAAAAACTTTTAAAACACCATAACTTTAAATCCAAAAATCAAAATTAGATAAAAAAAAATATATATTTGAAACCTACTCGTCGAGATCTATAAAATAAGATCCAATGCGAGTATTTTTTGAAATTTTTTTATGAGATTTTTTATTTGGTTGAAAAAAACTCAAACTCAAACTAAATTCACTTTTCAACGTACTTCCAAATTCTACCAAATATCATATTTTAAAAACTCAACTCAAAACATCAACCAAACATCACCTTCATTTGCAATTTAGGGTGCGTTTGTTTTAATGTTTGGATCTAAAGTCTAGATTTGAAGTCTAAATCTAATGTCTAAAATTTGAATCTGAAAAACTTATTTGTTTTCTGTCTAAATGCAACATCTGAAAATATATTATCCCACCCATTCTACCCTTGTCTTTTTTTTTTCAAGAAAAAATATTTGACAAGAATATAATTCCTTAATCCACTTTGAATTAAAAAATGTATGCTAAAAGCTAATGTAAATCAAAAATAAAAGTTGAATACATTGCTTTTATAAGTTATCTAGTTGAAGGTTCTGTTAAAAAATGTTTTGAAGCTTCTGTTAAAAAAAATGTATTTAAACTCATGTCAAAAAGAAAAAAAGAAAGAAGTGTTAAAGATGTTGGGAGACCTATTTTGAACTTGTGTGGCCCATAGACAATTTAAGTTTGTGAATTTTCTTGCTTGCAATAAAGAGTGGATGGATATTTTTGCTATTGTTTGCTGACAACGAAAATCTTCCATTAGTGATATGTGCACAGGAGCAATTTGGATATTATGTTTGTCATTCAGAGGAATTTTAAAAATCAGTGCGGATGATGCCTCTGAATAATTCAGAGGCTATTTAACCCATTAAGCTCTGAATGAATACTTTGCAAAACAAAAAAGAATATATACCTCGGAAATCTGAATACAAACAGAGGACAAAACGAACAGCTCCTTACCAAAAAAATAAACTCTTAACTTAAGAAAAAAAAAAAAAAAGTCCAAAGTCAAAAGAGTCTTCTTTTTGTTACAACCTTGTCACTTTTTTATTTTAGTCCTGTTATGTTTCATAAAAAGAAAAAAGTTACAAGGATAAAATGGGGCTCCGGTCACCTTTGTTTCCTTCCCACAACACAAAGATTGTGTAATTTGTTGACACACAGTACAGTCCACGGACGGTTTTCGTAATGGGTCAATCTTGTCACATCCTCTTAAATTTTTTTTGTTTTTTTTTGGTTCAAATTGTTTTTAGGTAAAATAATTTAAATTACTTCAATAATTCGTGCATAATTAGATAAATTGAATTTTAGTCCTCATATTGAGTATAATAAGCTCCATTTAACTTTGTATATAGTTTTTTTTATTGTATATATATGTTGAAATGATTATGCCATTGAATGTTAATATCCACAACCAGCCTTACAATCAAATTTAAATTTTTTTTTTTAATGAAATTTGAAGGCAATTGTTATTGCTGGAGCAGCGTGTACATATCTACATATGCTTGTTTATTATGCTTCAAGTATAATGTACTACTCTGACAATAGCAATTTCTACTCTCGCATTGCTAATTCTCCCAAGTTTTCATCACAAGCACAAGAAGAATGAATTGAACCAGTTAGCCAACGGCCCATGCGCACATTTTTTTTTTCTCTACAAAGACCCCTATTTTCTGAGCACTCGGATTTTTATTTTTTTTTAAACAAGGATGCGGCCATACTTGGTGTTCGACCACATGGGAGGGGAAGAAAAAAAGAGTTCTTGTGGATTGAGTTTGGCCTAAAGTAGATAAACCCACTCTTATTTCCACTTTGCTAGCACCCATGTGTCTAGAACAATTTGATTTTTTCTTACTAGAAAAGGGTAAAAATTTGAGTTCTTTGAGATTCACATTCCCATTCATTAACCTCCAAACGAAATAAACACATCCCTTACACGTCTGCAATTTTACATAGTGTTAAAGTTCATCAATCTCTGATTGATGGAATAATTTCCCTTGTGACCCCGCAAAAATAAACAAATTCACCCATTTTTGCGCGAATAAATTCCTCCCACACATTTCTTGAAATATATCTACATGAATGAGTAAAAAGATTTGTCTCTACTCCATTTGTGGATAACATTCCCACCAATATCATAGAACTTGATATCAATTCCATTTTCGCCAATTTGCAGCGACAAAAACCCTTGTCCGTCATAGTAAAATATTGATTCGTCAGTGTTCCTTTCTCCTCTCCATGCCTTCGATCCTCCACCGCTGGTCAAGAACTGAAGTGGACTGTAACAAAAATGAAATAAAGAAATTAGATATAGTATGTTAAACTAGAATACAACTCTATTTTTATTTCTATTTTTTACGTAATGTATTACCTGTCTGTACTACTAATGTGTTCCAAGCAGTGGTCATGTCCATTTATGTAAAGATCAACATCATTTGCCTAAAAAATTATGAACAAGTAAATTAAGAATTGAAGCTATGAGAATAATTTTAATTTAGGCGTGCAGTAATATTAATATGAAAAATGATAACATGTGCACTTATAACACATATTAAAGTTACTATAAATAAAAATAATAAAATATTGTATGAGAATCTATGCCATATTTAAGGCATGTTAATAGATAATTATTTCTAAAAATATGTACTTAACATGTGTCCTTGGGGCACACGTTAACATGACCCTTAAAATATAGTTAAAATTATGTTTTAGGGATATATATTTAAAATATATTAACTAAATTAGCATACCTCAAGGATAGGAAGAAGCTGAGCTACGAGTTCAATGGTGTCCCCGTGTAATCCAATACTTCTAATAGTGTGGTGACCAACCACTATCTTCCATTTTGCTCCTGATTCCCTCAATGCCAAATCCACATCCTATATATAACAAAATAAATTTTTCGAAAAAGACTTGTTTTATAGTTTCATTAATGTTAAACTGAACAAATTTAAATAAATTAATGATGAAATGATATCTTTTAAAATGCATTGGATTATTGTGTGACGTAGATTAGAATGTTAACAAATGCCTATAGTGACAGCTCAATTTTGGTCAGTAAAAATTGTAATCGATATAAATAATTTGTACCCTCAAGAGATTGGAAAGGTAGTGCTTGCGAGGAAGAATTTCTCTCCAGTCGTAAGTATGGTCCTCTGGATTTGTAAAGTATTTTTCTTGGAATGGAGTTGTATCTATGAAGAAAAAATCTGCCATTTCTGCAACAACATAGAAAAGATTGTCAATAAATATTTATTTAAAAAGTGAAAAGAAATTCACCCATGAATATATATATATATATATATATGGCGGGAAATTAATTAATTAAAATTACCCGAGTTGACAATAAAAGATCTTAGGCACAGCCATCTTGTATCCCTGTGTGTAAGGATTGGACTCAATTGTGCCATAGCATTTCCTCTGTAGTCATGGTTCCCCAAAACTATAAGAAAGGTAAAATATAAATAAAATTTGGTTATTGTATCGTAAAATTCATTATATTATATAATTATGTTTCAGAACAGAAATTAGACTACTAAATTAAAATGTCTACAAAATAATAATAAACTCTAAATATGAAACCAATAATATATATATATATAAAGAGTTCAACTTTCCAAGAGTTTTTAATTTACCAGAGTACCATTGCTTTTGCAAGCTTTGGGCAGTATAGATTTGGGTAAATGACTCGTCAAATGCTGGATCATTTACATCCGTTAATCCACTGTCATAAAAGTTATCACCAGTCGATATTATAAAGTCTACGTCCAACTTCTCTCCAATTATTCCCATCTGCAATTTTTCCCATAATAAAACTTAAATAGAAATGGTTTTAACAATTATTTCATTGAAAATGTACATAAACACAAATTCAAATACATTATATGGTTCGAAATAAAATATATTGTCACCCACATAAAAACGAATTACAAATATACGTATATATAATAATAATTAATAATTTTTAAATCTTAAAAAAATGTAAAATGAGATAAAAAAAATTATATAATTAAAATTTAAGATATTTTTTAAATAATTAATAATGTATTTGACAAAAATTATGACCTAGTTCATATACAAGTTCCGAAATATAAACTAATTATTTTTGTATTACATATAGTTCTCTTAAATTGTTGAGGGTAAAAAAAAACAAAAAACGTTATGCCACGCCAGACAACAATGCCACAGGTACAGTGGCTGTTCAAATGTGAATAACGGATCTTCCACCTGGCCAACTCTACATTTGAAGCACATTTTTTAAAAACTTTATTTGATCACCGTACAGCGAAAGCTACTTTTACAATAATGAAACTTAAATATTATCTATGAGGTGGTATAAGTTCATTGGAAGCCAAGTTATTTCGACCTTCCCCAGTTGAAACTTTCAAAGCAATACGCCAGCTGTTACACTGTATGATGACTTTTTATTATGCTTAATCTCTCTTTTCCCACCATCATATCTTTAGTATATTATTAAATTTGATCTCGAAAGATTCTTCATGTTGTCCGAATTAAGTTGTGGTTGGTACCTAGTCTCTATTCTATCTCAATATAATTGGTTTGTGGAAGAATATTAATTTATAACGTGTATATTTATAAATTTACAATTAAACTCGTAGAAGAGTTACACCATGCACACTAAAAAAATAGTTGGATGAATAAAAATTACTCGTTTAAAAAATAAAAAATATATACTTTGAGACGAGAAAGCCTAACCCAAATAATAATAATAATAATAATGATAATTAAATGAGTGACTAATGCTAGCTTGTGTAAAAAAAGTAACGGTCATTCAGATTTTATTTATTTTTAGAAAAAAAAATAAACAACAAAAGGTGCTTTGTTTGACTTAAAAGTGGAATCTTCACTCATTTGGATTTTTGGAATTAGAGTTTGCTTAAACGGTTATTTTTTATTTATTTAGTGTTATACGAGTAAATTTGACTTATACAAGTAAAATTTAATAAGATAATAAATTAAGGGTAACTCACCCTTACAATACTAAAATACAAATTTACTGATTTAAAGAGTTGCGCTGTAAACACGCATATGGCAAATTTGCCATAGGCGCTGCATGTGAATGCTCTAATGAAATGGTTTAATCTATATGTAGATGTCATTGACCAAGATAATTATCCATTGAAGATATTTTGATAAATATCTTCCATGTTACAGAGACCAGAAATATATATAGATGTCATTGACCAAGATATTTAGGGTAATAGTAATAGTTGTTCACAAAAGGTTTTTAGTACTTTAAAATTATTTTTATTGACAAAAAAATATTTTCAAAGATTTATATAAAATATTAATAAAAATAATTTTAAAATGTCAAGATACTTTTTATAAAGTAATAATATCATTACTCTCAAATTAGTGGCAACGTTTTTAGCAAAATGAAAGAAAATTGTTATGAGAGAAATAAAGTAGGAATGGATGATGATCAACCTGAAGAGCAACTTGAGATTGGTTGTGAGTTCCTCTTCTTCCCCAGTCTCCGATGACCAAAGTGCTAAGCGATCCATCGGCTTTTGGCGGGTGTTCGAATCTCTCAAGCTCGGCCACCGCGTGTGCAAAACAGAAAGCTAGAATAATACTTCTGATTAATAGAGAGAGAAACATGGGCTGCTGCTTCATATTTATCAACACGTCTGCCATATATATTGGCAGTCTTTTAGAGAGAGGAAAAGGTTTCCCAGGAGTGGTGGAACTTAGAACTTAATAAAGGCCTTATTTATACGTGTAAAATATTAACAGTCTCTGGGTGGTTCCAAGTTAAAGTTTCAATCGTTCACATATATATAATGCTACAAACACAATATACCGGTAAGAAGAGGAAAAAGCAATGTCCCTGTTCACTCTATAAATCTTATATTGGATAAAAAAATTCATCACAAAATAACATATAAGATAGAGGGGCTACTTTACTCATTTTTAATTATTTTTGAGTTGGATGTTATAAACTCTAATATGATATAAGAGTAAAGTTATACACACAAAGCAAAGGTCACCTAACATAAACGGTCCACGTATTAGTTAGGCTCGCTCAAAATTACTCCACACATGAGGGGCGTGTTGAGACTACATATCCCACAAATTAAATGCCCAACGGCCACTCATATTCCAAGTCACTGGAGGGGCTACTCTACTCATTGTCAATTGATTTTGAGTTAGATACTCTAAACTCTAATAGTCCTTGAACATCCCACTTTTTTTACATTAAACTCAGATTAATAATAATTTAATAACTCTAAATCACTTAAACCCAAATTAATTATATATTCATTAATTAATTTCTTTTTCTTCTTCATCATGAACAACACTTGATTCTTAAGAACCGAGTAAACCTTTATGGTGAAACTTTCCTTTTAACCAATAACGAAAGAGTTCGAGATAAAAAGATAGGGAACGATTAGATTGAGAAAGAAGAAATTGAAGATGTGATTTGTTGTGCGAGTGTTGTGATTTGCTTTTTTGAATTGTAGGAAGAAAGAGAGTGGAGTGGTGAGAGTAGTGAGAGTAGTGAGAGTGGAGTGGAATGAAGTGTTTTTAGATTAATATTAATTAATCTTAAAATGATATATGAAGTGTTAAAAATATACAAATTATACTTATGGAGTGTTAGAGAGAGAATTGGGGTGTGTCAATAATAACTCCATTTATTTATTTGATTTATCTTTTGTTTTTGTCAATTATTATCTTATTATCAAATATTTTAATTTGATATATACTACGTGACCTAACTTTTCTATAATATTACGTTTAACTAATTATCAATGTGAAATTTTTTTTTATGTGAATTTTTTTTTCCGAACAATTGGATGGAGTGAGGCATTTAGATATATGTTGTTAAGATAGCACATATATAATATTTGTTGTTAAGTTAAAACATCAACAATACTAAAATTAGGAATAGAATAAATAGAATAAATTTACTATCTTAAAATAATAGTGGTATAATAAATATTGTATAATATTTTAAGAGAGAGAATGTAGAAAGGGAATATAAGAAGAGAGAAACATTTTCATCTTAACTATGTAGGGGTTATGAGGCAAGCCACGTTTTTCTCTTCCACGTGGACAATGTTTTTACCTAATATAACTTTATATATGCTATCATTATTCATTATGTGTGTTCTTAGAAATATACGTACTGGGAGGCCTTGTCAACATGTGTTTAACGATTGAATGCAATATACATAATTTAATAGAAAAATTACCACTTATGTGTTGTCCTTCTTATTTAGCACGTTCCATATTCAATCACATTTTAGTAATTAATGATACAGAGCCTCATTAGTCAAATAAATTTTCATTTTTTTGACTACATTGATTGCATTGAACCTATTATATTCTTAAAATACGTGTCAGCCAAATAATAATTCTTAATTTCAAATGAAACAACATTAACATAAAGAGGGGTGATTATTTAATTAATGGAGTAATTTTATGTCTTTATAAAATTACTCCTATTTGATTTTGTACATGGAACTTGTTAGGCTATCTCCAATGATATGTTCTATTTTTCAATTTTTTATTTTTTTTTATCTTTGGAGTCAAGATGTTTCAATAAAACTTTTATGTCTAGTTGGTACTTGTTTTTACAACCATCTCTCAAATAGTATTTTATGTCTTTTTTACTTGTTATTTACTTAGGAAGATAGGGGTGTTAGAAATGATGATATTGAATGATGATATTCTCCAACATAAATTAGCATTATTATTTGTAATTATTAAAGTTTAGAATTATTCTTCTTTTCCTTTATTCCCTCCTCCATGTTTCCCTCCTTGTCTCCTCCTTTCTTCCTCATTTTAGGCTTCTTGTTTCCTTCTTTACTTGTATATATATTCATGTCAATTCCATTGTAAATGCATGAAAAGATTGTAACAATGTAATCCATTATGGAATTCTTGCTCATTATAATTTCTCTATTTCTTGTGTTGTATAATTTAACATGGTATCAGAGGACAACCTCGCCACTAGCCACCACGACCTCGCCACCAACCACCAGCCACCACACAACCTCGCCACCAAGCCACCACACCTATCACCATTATCAAACAAATCAAATACGCCTCCAAACACTACTCGAATCAGACTTTACGCAGCAAACCTGTTCAAATAAAACCACGTCCAAATAATTATTATTGAAGCATTCAGCCTGGCTGGCAAGACCATCAGGTAACCACAGCTTAGTGCAAGGTTCGATTCCTACTAATAGCATTTTATTTTTCCTCTATTTCCTTACAAACTGCAACTGCCACATCATTGACACACAAGCGCCACGTGTCAGCCACGCCAGCGCACATGACATCCAGTCAGTGCCACGTGGCATCCAGTCAGCGCCACGTGTCCGCCACGTGACATCCAGTCAGCGCCACGTGTCCGCCACGTGACATCCAGTCAGCACCGCGTGGCATCCAGTCAGTGCCACGTGTACGCCACGTGACATCCAGTCAGCGCCACGTGTCCGCCACGTGACATCCAGTCAGCGCCACGTGGCATCCAGTCAGGGCCACGTGTCCGCCACGTGACATCCAGTCAGCGCCACGTGTCAGTCACGTGTCAGCCAGTCAGCGGTTAACGCCGTTTGCTTGCCGTCAGAATTGACGGAATATTCCAGACACCGTCAGATATATTTACAATTTCACCCCTGTACTTTCTGATATTTCTATTCTAGCCCCTAAACCTTCTTATTTTCCTATTCTAACATCAAGAGCCGTTGATCTCATTGCACCACTCATCCACTCGTTCAACTTCCCGATTCTCTCCTCCGTCAATCCCAAGCAACACCGTCCATTTCCTCAGTCATACCATAACCGACAACCCCTAATCCATACCATAATCGACAACCCGCAAATTCCGTAAACTCCAGACCCTCGCCATCATCAAATGCCGACATCTTTTTGCTCCGACCTCGAAATTCGAAATTCAAATTTCGAGATCGGCGCCTTTAACCCTTTCACCAGCTTCCTGCCATTAAAATCAAAACACACCATCCTCACTGCAAATCACCCAATAGCACCATCCTCACTGCAAATCTCCCATTTAAATCCAATACAAACAGCCATGTCGATCAGCATCCGCCAGCGAGGTACTCCATGTCCTGCCTGCTCTTTTCGCCGCAGAGCTTGTCCTCCTTCTTGTGAATCAGTTAAAATCTTTCCAAATGCGTATCATCGTCGAGATTATCACACAATCTTTTCCGTTTTCGGGGTAAAAAGTGTTGAATTCTTTTTACAACACGTACCGGATCACAAACATCGTGAAACTCTCGATTCGTTTCTCTTTGAAGCTAAGGCAAGAATCCTAAATCCTGTTGGTGGATGCGCTGCCCTCCTTACCTCTCTTGATCAAAAGCTTGAGGCTCTGCAGTCACGAATGACGGCGTTGGAGGCTCGACTGGACAGCGAGTCTCCCAGGGTTAATCCGTCATTTTCCTTTGTCCCTCCTGCAAGTTCCTCAAGGGCCAATCCATCCGACTCCCTTGCTCACCCACCAGGCTCCTTCGCTTCTCCATCCGGCTCTGGTCGACGCCACCACCGTTCGACCGAAAAACTGCCGGAGAAATCTCCAGCCTCCAGGTCATTTGCCTACCCATCCGGCTCCTTTACTCACCCATCCGGCTCCTTTGCCTCTCCACCTGGCCCCTTTAACCCTCCTGCAAGTTCCTCAAGGGCCAATCCATCCGAATCCCTTGCTCACCCACCAGGCTCCTTCGCTTCTCCATCCGGCTTCTTTACTCACCCATCCGGCTCCTTTGCCTCTCCACCTGGCTCCTTTAACCCTCCTGCAAGTTCCTCAAGGGCCAATCCATCCGACTCCCTTGCTCACCCACCAGGCTCCTTCGCTTCTCCATCTGGCCCCTCAGAGAATCCTCTAGAACCTGGGGTTCTTCCGACCCAGGAAGATTTGTTGGAGCATCCTCACTACAAAAGTTTTTTAAAGCTCCTTTCATCAACCCCTGATATCCATCTACCGACCGTGAATCTTTCAGAACACGGGGATCCTCTGACAGCAGTGGATATGCCGGCATATCCGACTCTGTCAGATTACCAAGTTGCTTTGGATGGTTTCTCAAAGGGGTCTCCTCAAATTAGTTCTGTTGCGGAGGTTGCCGGATTAATGACTCCGGATTGGACTACCTTAGGAGATATAGGATACAATTCGCTCTCTGCTTCTAACTTCACTGATATCTTGAATTTTGGTGCTGATGATTCTCAGAATCCATCGCCTTTCTCTTTTTTATCTCAATAATGTGTGTTCCCTTCCTTCCGCACCACCAACACCCTCGGAAACCTCTCGCCTCTCATATCGAAACTTCAGTTTATCTCTCTAAAACCAAAACCAAAGAAAGGGCCATCATTGACTACTAGCACCACTGCTACTCTTCCACCTCTCTAAAAAAAAAAAAAAAAAAAAAAAACAAAAAAAAAACATATCTATATATATTCAATCTCTTCAATTTAATATTTCCGGCGGGTCGCCTTTCGCTGCACCTCCAAGTATTCTGATTCAATTTCTTGTTACTGTTATACGTACTGCTCGCGTATTCAGATCAAGTTTTTTCCTCCGGAAATTCTACACCGGACCTCGCCGTTCCGTCGGCTCCCGTCATCGCCGTTACCGCCGTTCCGTCTGCCGGTCAATCATCGAACATGTCAAAAAAAAAAAAAAAAAAAAAAAAAAAAAAAAAAAACAAAACCAAATTCCATTTTCTCGTATCCAAGCTTCGGATCCCTAAGAGCCTCCTTCAGCTTGAGGGGGGTGTTAAAGTAGATCTAAGCACATGCCTCCATGCTCCTGCACACATGCCTCCATGTTCCTGCTTCCATGCTCCACTGCTTCCGTATTCATTATGTTTTGTTCTTTAATTTCTTTAATTATGTAATTATAATCATTATGTTCTAGATCTAGTTTTCCAATTTGTTGGAGATCATCTCATGTAGTAAAAGGACGTTTTCAGGATTTGCTTTCCAAACTCAAGCTGACCGCCCATTTGCCACCTTTAGTTTGAAGGGGGGTGTTAGAAATGATGATATTGAATGATGATATTCTCCAACATAAATTAGCATTATTATTTGTAATTATTAAAGCTTAGAATTAGTCTTCTTTTCCTTTATTCCCTCCTCCATGTTTCCCTCCTTGTCTCCTCCTTTCTTCCTCATTTTAGGCTTCTTGTTTCCTTCTTTACTTGTATATATATTCATGTCAATTCCATTATAAATGCATGAAAAGATTGTAACAATGTAATCCATTATGGAATTCTTGCTCATTATAATTTCTCTATTTCTTGTGTTGTATAATTTAACAAGGGGAATAATAGATTTAATAATATCTAATGATATTGTTTTAAACTTGAAGTCACATTGAAAAATTTTATTATTATTTTTACATGTGAAATATGGAGATTGAAATTTTCAAAATAAATCCGCCAACTCATTTGGAACCTCTTCCAAAAAGTAACATTGAAGAAGGTTATTCCTTTTCTATTTTTTTTAATTTATTTTCATTTTCATTTTCATTTCTAAGGTAAATATTTGATTGGATTGAAAAGACCATTGGAGACTTAACATCTAATTAGAGGCAGTTTATATTTAACTAATGTCAAATTTGTATAAAGATATACCTTAATTATTTGTTTTGAACCTTTAATATTGAGGTGGTTGTCTGGTTTGTTGAAACTCAATATAATAAAAACTGTTTTCAATGTAAAGAATATGTTATACAAATAAAATACTTTTTGCTATTTAGTTGGTATAAAAAATGATAATAACAAATTGCACCACTTTCTCGTGTATAGTTGACTACCTAACTTGCATTAAAATATAAAAATAATATAACAATAAATTACTACTTTTTTTTATTTATACATGTAAACCAAAGCCCCAATCGTATTTATAAAAGGTGATGATATTGCTCACATTTTCAATTGTCTACAACATCCTCTAATAAAACAACCAAAGTTCCTCTATTGCCATTCCAAAAATATGCCTTACATTAATCTTAATTTTACCTAATGGTTAAAACTATTACGTTAATCCATTAATCCAACAATGATAAACCTAACCTAAACCATTTATCCTCCAAAAAGCAAGCAAAAATTCAACCCCCCCCCCCCCCCAAAAAAAAATAAATCACTTTACAACCATCAATTTACAACCGAGAGAGTAAATGTGGGTCAAATTTGAAGTTGTCTTTGAAGGTTGGAAATGGAGAAGAAATAAGACATTAAAGAGAAAGGTGGCCGGTGGTGACAAAGAAGCCACAAATAACAAAACAGAAGTAGGTTAATTGTCATCTTTACCCAAACAATATTTCCTATAACATTCATTTTGAAAGAAACTTAACACACCAAAAACAGAGTAAATGTGGATCTATCCAAGCCTCACTCGGTATGACCGAACTAATTTGCAAATACTCGGCCTGAGAAAATTGATTAGATATTCAACAAGATGAATGTCTCTCGGCTATGATGAATAGATTATATTCACCCCCATTCGGCCTTAATGAATTGAAAGTAATACGCCGAAGTCGGTTATTATTGGTCGAACATGTTGTTTTTCTAGTACAAACAAGTGTTGACTAACTAGCCAATAAGAAACAAGTATTCATAGTTAGTCTCGGTGGTATTGGACCAAGTTCTTGGATTTCAAACAATTTCTATAGGAATGAAAAAAAGATTGTGAACCTTACTTGGACCTAGTTCTTGGATTTCGTTTTGCTATTGTTATTGTTGTTTTCTTTTTAGATCTATGGGAAGTTTCAACACTTTAAGAGAGGAAGAGGGAACTTGGTTAAGTTTGAATGAGGGAAAGAGGGTTTGTTTTGATGCTTGATGTTGTTGTTGAGGGGGAAGGGGAGAGGGAAAAAAGTTTGGATTTAATTTTGTTTTTGGATAATTTTGTTTTTTAAGTATGTATTAAAGTTAATTAATCTAGATCATAAGACAAACATGTTTTAGAGGGTATTAGTGATATAAAAGGTCAAGTAAAAGATGTTTGTAATAAGGAGGATGTTATAGACAATTAAAAGGTGGGCCGTATCGCCACCCTTCATAAGTAATAAAGTACAACTACATACATAATTGAAAGTAAGACAATACAGTTAAATCATAATAAATGTTTCGCTTACAGGCCAATACATAGTAATAAGCGTGCATGTTTTCATTTTGAAAATTATTATTTTATATAAACTTTCAATTTTGTTAGACTTCGCTTAATAGTAACACAAAAAATAATATAAAAAATAATTACTTTTTGTGAGTAATTAAAAAATAAGTTGAGTTATGCGATGAAATTAAATTTTGTTTTAACTTTTTTTAAGGAATTTTTTTTTGGATGGTAATATTTTTTTTTTGCCACAACATAAAGAAGGATGGTAGGCATATATTAATAAAAATGAATATGTGATTGAAAATATAACACCACGTATTTTAACTTAATTTTTAATTTTTTACATAAATTAATTATTATTTTTAGGTTAGTGTTAAATAGGGCCTAAGTAACTAGTGCTTAGACATTCCGAATATCTTTTTGAAACGGTTTATGACGACCACTGAAATAATATCATCATATCATCATATCAGAATCAGAATATGAGAATAACGACATCCTATACCACTTTGCCCATAATTTGTTTAACTTTATATGGGTCTCCGGTGGTGGAGTTCCACATATTAGATTAATTCCCTCTTTCCTAGTAATACCCAATTTCAATTGAATGTTCTAAACCACTGATCCACCACCTAAAAATGTTGGTTGCTATAAATGATTATAAAAAAAATTAAAAATGTTAAAGTGTGCCTTTTTTGCCTATATATTAAGTACTCTCTACAAATAAATAAAAATGAAAAAGTATTTGTGCCAATAATCAATATTTATTGATGCTTTATGCTGCCCGGGACATAGTAAACTTAGAAAAGGGAGTGGCATCCGCCACTTTACCTTATGAAACCTTAGTTCTTGTAACTATTGTATTTGTATGCCAATTATATATATATATAAACAAATAAAAAAAATAATTCTTTAATTTTTTATTTATGTATAAATTTATAATACACGTTTGAGAATACACCTTAACATGACCCGATCCAATAATTATCGTAGAAACACGGACTTAATTATAGTGATTGAAGAAATCAGAGATTTATATATAAAAATTAATTTGAGTATAAATTTGGAAGTGTAGTTCTGTGGTTGATGGATATTGGGGGTGAGGTGGTATAGGGTGACTGTTGTCGGAGATATAATAAGATAGAGTCGATCAGGCTGATGGGAGAATGTGGGGCTCTGGATCGGAGCTTCAACTCACATATTTAGTCTGCCACTACTTCACTATATCCTTCTATCCAATCGATCAGACAGACAGACTGTTCTTCTTCACTTACACATGCATATTCAATTATTACAACATATATTATTTTGTATTATTGTGTCCCAAATTAAAAGTGTAATATTCTTTTTTAAAACATTCTAAACTAGGAGTTAAGTTTTATTTCTAAGTTCGATTCCTAAAACTTGTAAATGGAGCAAATTTTGTTGGAAGGGGTCCTTGTAAAAACGCATGGCTGTTCTTTGAGGGATTAGTTTTTGTTGTTGAATGAGAGATACCTCAATGAAAACAAAAAAAAAAAAGGTTTTATTTCTAAGACATAATGGATGCACTAGATTTCATGATACCGAATAAATTGTATTTTCAGCTGTTAATTAGTTTAAAATTGGTACATTTTAAAATAAAATCTTAATGAAAAAATATTTAATTTTGAATTTGAAAATTATTATTATATGAAGGCAACAATTTAAATTTATGATTCTTTGAACACTGATATTTACTTTATTCAAAAAATCGAAAAAATTGAAGGTGGAAGATAGGTTGATGATGAGATGGAGTGATGCGAGTGGTGGAGGACCGGAGGTTGAATGTTGATTGAGATCAGACAAGTGCTCATGCAATTGTCCGTCTATTCCGTGATTTGGCTCAAATGGATAACTCTCAATGAACTTGGAACACCTCCACGGCCCACCCTTCTTTTCCCATTTTAATATTTCTTTTTTGGTTTCTTTATGGCCACTTATTCAATTATTGAGCCTTTTGTCACCCATCATTTTACTTTTTGGACTTTACTAGTACGAAAGACGCTACAGATAATTTTTAACCATAAATTTGAGAAAGATACACATTTTTACTCAAATTTTGTATTTAATTTTGAAAAAAAATCTACTATCATTAAATTCATAATTACAAAATTAAGGATATTTTTTTTGTCTTTTACACAAATTCATTCATCTGATTTTTGCATCATTGTTAAATTGAATTCTCCATTACCAATTAAAAATAGGATATGCTCAAGTATATAATATATATATTTTTTATATATTTATAAAGAGACTTTAAAATTATTAAACTATTAAAAGAGATTAAATGAATTTTACGCTAAAATTGAGATACTCAGTTTGAGACGTCCAAAAAAATGGACTTTAACACTCAACCGTTTGACATTTGCATCAATGATAAATTAGATTTTTTCATTACCAATTAGAAACATGATATGCTCAAGTATATAATATATTTTTTATTTATAAAAAAGGCTTTAATATTATTAAAACTATTGAAATAGGCTAATTGAATTGCTAAAACTATAAATTGTTTTCTTATAAAGTTTGGTGTAGTGATTATATACAAATAAAAATAAAATACTTACAATTTCAAATATTAAAAAAAATAATGGATTCTTAATTTAAAATATTTTTAAAAAATACTTGTGTAGGTCGGAAAATACCCTAAAGGGGGGGTGAATAGGATTTTTAAAACTTAATGGGATTTTTAAAAATCAATTTAAAAATATTTGATGTCTATATCAATCAACCAAACAATAAACAAAGATAAAATCAATCACAAGGTGCAAATATCACAATAAAAGTTTAAGAGATAGAAAGATCAAACCGATCAAAGTCAAAGACTTTTTGTCCACACGGTTCGGCTTGTTAGCCCTTACTCCGCGCTCGGTTAGTACCCCGAGAAATTCCACTATAACCGATCTCCTTCCGGGTGAAGATCAAACATCTACAAGTGTATTTTTCTCACACACTCTTACAAGTATTGAAATTCTCTCAATACTCACACAAGAATACTCTCTTGCTATCTTAAGAGATAAACCTCTCTTAATGTTTGAAAGAAATGATTTGGTGACTAACACCAATGTACAATAGCTCTATAGTGTATGAAGATTACAACTTAAGCTCACACTAAGAGATATCTAATTTGATCAATAAAGTATAGCTCAAAATAAAGATGATTGATCAAAGAAAAATGTTCTTGAATCTTTGAATATTGAGTGTAGATGAATAGAATAGTGTAAGAATGATTCAAGTAGATTTAAATAAGTCTTAGAGGGTGTATATATAGTCAAAGACAACATATGGCCGTTTGGAGGGAGTTGGTAAAAGTTTGGTACCAAAATGGTAAAAAATCAGAACTCCAACGGCTAGTTTCTGGGCCATCAGTCGACTGAGCAATGCTCATCAGTCGACTGATGGTCTCCTCTGGTCTGCTGCCAGTTTGGCCAAAAATCTCATTTTTCATGCTTTTGCAAATTAGCTTAAAAATCAATTTTGAAGCAAGGGGATACTTAAATATGAGTATCTAAGACTTCTATAATGAAAAGAACCCCGAAATGAGTTTGTTTAATATATAAAAAATATTTGTTCCAAAACGATTTTTCCAAAAATAAGATTTTCTCAAGGAAACTTGATTCAACTTTTTGATTTGATCAATCTTATAATATTGAAATATTGTATGAGCTATTATGATCAAATGAGAATCTTTACAAGGAAACTAAAGCACTCACTCACATATGCAATAATGAGTCTTCGAGGGCTTTGTTTGATTCTTCGTTTTTTTTCTTCCTTGGCTCATTGTACTTTAGAAATCTCATTGAGGATGTGTTGACAAGAGATGTGTGAGATGTAAAACTTTGATTCAATACTTTGTAGAAGAATGATCTTAATTCCGGCTTTTCGGTTAAATCCACGTGTGATCAATATTGTTGTGGCTATAACTTAAAACATCAACTAAGTTAAATTACACAAGATTAAGTTTATTGTTATTATCAAAACAAGATTTAATGACTTTCAAGTTAACAACTTGATCAATATGTTATTAATTTTTTTTTGTCAAAATTACTAATTTAATTGATTAATGAAAGAATAAGAAATAACTATTTAAAATATATGGAATTTACTATTTTACATGGGTTAAAATATTATTAATGATAAAGATAGATTAAAATTTAGTAATATTTATCCTTAACTAAATATGTGGCTAATATTTGACTGTAAGTTTTAATAAAACTTACGGTCTTTTAGATTATCATTTTCCTTTACTTTTTCATCCTATTATGCGAGCATCTCGGGCGAACATGTTAAATGATCTAATTTAGTATATTCGTTTTTATAAAAGAATAATTTATATATTAAATATTATATTTATATAGTATAAAACGAGTAAATTTATCATATTTTTAAATTTTACTCATACGAGTTTGCTTCACTTGTATGAGCCATACGGGTGCAGAAGACTTGTATCAAAAAAAAAAAGTCATATGAGAGTGGGAATCTCATATAGCCATTTCTTTTTTTCTTTTCTTTCCTTTTTTTTAAAAGGTACAAGGGTCTGAAGCTTGTATGAGTGTTTTTCATTTCTTTTTATCTTTTTCTTTTTTTTAAACCATACGAGGGCGGAGGCCTCGTATGAACCATTTTCTTTTTTTATGCACAAAATTGATACGGCTCAAGGACATCCGTATGACTATATTTTTGCCATTTCCATTGTGTAAAGGTTAGAAACTTAGCAAGTATTTAGTGTTGGAAAAATAAGTGTTTTTCACCATTTTTGGAGCAAATTTGTTTAAAACCGAATGATCGGTTTTGAAAGATTATTATGGATTCGTGTTCTCCTCCGCAAGTACATCGAAATGGTACATTTATTTGCTAAAAATGGATATCGGGTGAATGAGATATTGTCAACCAAAGTTAACTACTTGAGATAGAAAAATATAATGGAAAGTATTGAATTCCACATTAGATTTTTGTCGAAAAAGTTATGAGTTTATAGAGGATCATTTTTATTAGTTCACAAGTTTCTAAGAAAAATAAGGCTCTCTTTCGTGCACACAGGCGCAGGGGTGCAAATCACAGATCGAATTTGTCTTGACACATGTTTGACTTGTGTGCGCCTATGCGAGGCTTTGTTTTGCATGTCTAAATTAATTGGCAGTTTTTTCCATTAAATTGAATAAGGTTTTCTCTCTTCTCAAATACACGAAAATCATTCTCTCATTATCGCTTTTCTTATACAAATCTCTTCATCCGTCTTTGTTCATTCTGGTGATACAATTCCGATGAGTTATTCAGTTTGTAAGTGAGTGACACCTGCGTGCTAAGATAAACACTCTACACCTGTTTTACCTTGGGAAACAGACGCCGTAAGCAGCCTCTAAGCACCTCCAACAAGACAGCATAACTTTTTTAAGGGAATTGTATGGTACACAAGACTCAGGGCTAATCTTTTTTGAATTTTTCAATATTACTATATTTTAATTTTGTTTCTGCGCAGCAAGTTTCTAACAATTAGTAAGTTTGGTTTTAATTTTTACAATACCGAGAGGAGGTGCTCTAACAGAGTTGACATAAAACATATTTTTGCCAACTCAATAATATTTTCAATTAAACTACTTTTGAAATTAAATTTTTTGGTGTTACTTGGTTGCATTTTTTTAAAAATATTTTTGATTTTTTTCCTAAAAAAAACTGTCTTTGATTATTTATTTTAAAACCTTCATTCAAAGAAAAAGATTTATTTTTTATATTTTATAAAAAAATTTAAAAATAGTGTACTATATATAAACCAAATTGAAAAACAGTTTTAATGAATTGTACTATAAATTTTAAATTAAATATTTAAAAAATCAAACCAAACAAAACCTTATTATTTTAAATTTGAAAAGTATATATCAATCCTACTCTTAATAGAAATTATATTTTGAGAATATAAGATTCATGAAATTAAATCCTACGTAGCTAGGAAAAACTAATTTCCAGAATTTCTCTCTTTACTTAAAAATAAAATAGATTGGACAATGTATTTTACAAGATAAAATTCAGAAAATTTTTGCAAAAACCCTTACACTTGTTGTAAAGAAATTTTACAAAAATTCAAGAGGGATATTTTTTTAATGAAATTTCTAAAGAAAAGTGAATGCAATTTTGAGGAATTTACTATAAGAGACAATTGGGCATAAGGACGCATTCCAACAATAACATAATTGCAAAGGTTCGTTATAAGTTAGTATAGTAAATTAAGGGCACTGAAGGAAAAAAACACTAATGCTACTTCTTTATTTAACTAATAACACAATAACCTTAAATATAACATCTCATGTTTTCAAAAAAAAGTTAGCACCAATCCCGATTAAAACAATTCAAAATTCACAACGGATTACCAATTCTCTAGAACATATTAACTATTTACATGGTCCCAAAACAGATTTAGCACCATTTTTGCCCAAAGTAACTAATCACATTATGCTAAAACAATTTTAACACTAATTATTCAACATTACAACTGTGCTAAAAAGGTTTTAGTACCACATGTGAACACATATAATTAAACTGAATGTGGTAAAAGAGATTTAGCTCCAATTCCTTAGAATTTAATAACTATTTACATGGTATTAAAATAGATTTATCACCAATAGAAAATAAAGAATAACGAAATTCAAATGTGCTAAAATAGATTTAGCACCCATCCAATGATACAGATCAAGGTGATAAAATAAATTTAGTACCAATTCTTTAGAACATAGTAACTATTTACATGGAGCTAAAATAGATTTAACATCAATAAAAAATAAATAACAATGAAATTCAAAGGTGTTAAAACAGATTTAGCACAATTTTTGTCCAAAATAACTATCACATGCTGCTAAAACAGTTTTAGCATCAATTGTCCAACACTAGAATGGTGATAAAAAAAATTTTAGTACCGCATGTGAATACAAATAACTAAACTCAAGGTACTAAAACAGATTTAACATCCATCAAATGCTATACATCAAGATGCTAAAACATATTTAGCATCAATCATCTAGAATATAATAACTATTTATATGGTACTAAAACAAATTTAGCACCAATAAAAAACAAAGAACAATGAAATTCAAATGTGCTAAAACAGATTTAGCATAATTTTTGTCCAAAGTAACTAGTCACATGGTGCTAAAACAATTTTAGCACGAATTGTCGGATACTAGAATAGTGCCAAAACAATTTTAGCACCAGTTATCCAATACCCAAATGGTGTTAAAAAAGTTTTAGCATCACAAATGAACACATATAACTAAACTGGATGTACTAAAACAGATTTAGCACCTATCCAATGCTGTACATCAATGTGGTAAAACAAATTTAGCACAAATTCTCTATAATATAATAACTATTTACATGGTGGTAAAACAGATAGCACCAATAGAAAACAAAGAATAACGAAATTCAAATATGCTAAAATAGATTTAGCACCATTTTTGTCCAAAGTAGCTAGTTACATAGTACTAAAACAATTTTAACACCAATTGTCTAACACTAGAATGGTGCTAAAAAGATTTTAGCACCACATGTGAACACAAATAACTAAACTGAAGGTGTTAAAACAATTTTAGCACCACATGTCCATCAACAAATTAAGGACACTATTCAAACACATTCAACGTAATAAAAACAAAGCATTGTTTACTCCTCACCACTATATGTACTATAGTTTAAACACAATGCATAATCATTTTGTACATAAATATAAAATGATTATATTTATGCATAATCAACAATTTTTTTCCCATTCTCTAGTCCTCGCACTAACTATATATATATGCTCTTATTTCAAAATCACACTAACTTTAATTCTACTTATGAATCCAAATCTTAAAATTATTAATGCAAAATATAAAGAATATTAAAAGGTTTTATAGATTATAATCTCATTGTAGCGGAAAAACTATCTTGCTAATAAGCTTAATATTTAAATTAATCATCGATGATTTAAAGACGAAATACATCAGCAATAGAGCAATTTAAATCATTTCATAGGAAAAAAAGAGCAATTTAAACATACATATATATATATATGTGTGTGTGTGTGTGCGCGCGCGCGCGCGCGATGTGATGCGATTATGAACATACACATATGTCTCTATGTATATGTAATGGCATAAAGTTGACGATTATGCGATGGAATAAATGTGAAAATAGTTAGTGTACGTAGAAATTAATTAATTGTGTAAATAATTATAAAGAGAGAAAATTTTGATCGTGTAATTGTGTAGGAGAGAGTATTGTTCATAGAAATGTTTAAGAGAAATTTGTATTATGGGTATATTTGTCCATCAATTTTTATCATTTTCCTTAAAATAAATTAATATTATGAAAAGTTTCCTTATTTTAAAATCAAATTATCAAATTAGTACTACTTCTCTTTATTAGACACAAGTTCATCCTTAAAGTTATAAAATATTACAGAGCGAAGCCCTAGAACACATTATCTATTACTACAATTTGAAGAGAAATATACTAATTTACTGCAACCCTTACCAATAATAAAAAAAAGTTCACTGCAATTTGTAGAGAAGAGTTATAATTCAGTACAATTAATTTTTTTTAAAAATTCCTTACGAATTTTATTGAACTAAAATTATCCCTTTTGCAATGAAATTTATAAATATAAGTACATGAAACTTTGAGAAATTTACTACAATTTAAAGAGAAACAAAATAAAAGAACCCAAAAATTATAAGTATATTTTTGCCTTTATGATATGGAAAGCTCAACTGCATTCACTATCCCATGAGACAGCACCAAGTATAACCTAAGTCAGAAAGAGAAGAGTTGGGTGGCTGAGGTGATGCATTACACTGAAGAGATGATATGTGGTTGTGATGCTATCGTAGTGTTATTGCTGAGATGGTTGTGATGAAATAGAAATGACACATTTTATACTTAAGATAAGGATAAAGCCACCTAGTGTTGGAGTAGTGTTTAAGTTTTGTCCTTTTTAATCTTTTAATGTTTACCCTAATGGAGTACTATTTGTATAACCACCTAGGTTCTCTCCTAAAATGATGACTAGCTCATTTTGGGTCATTACAGTTTGTAACCCTATTTCTATACCTATAAATAGAACGTGAAAACCTCATTAAAGTGGTTCTAAGTTATAGGTAAATGATTGTAGAGAGAAAAAGGTGCTAGCTTACTGTATTATTGTCTAAGTTACTAGGCAACCTTTAAACGATATATATATATATATAGGGAAATGATCTTAAGAGGACCAATTTTTTTGTCCTTAAATATGGACCAATCATTTTGAGGGGGTAAATAAATGAATTTTTTGATGAAACTTGGTGAATATGATATTCATGATTAGTAGATCATCTACACCAAATTTCATCGAAAAATTCAATCGGGAAGATAGTTAACTAAAAAGTTGATATATATGTGCGTTTATAACCGTTAAAATTTAAGATGTTTAGATAACTCACTTTTCGGTTGAATTTTTTGATGAAATTTGGTGGAGATGATCTACTAATCATAGAGATCATCTTCACCAAGTTTCATCAAAAAATTCATCCGTTTACTCTCTCAAAATGATTGGTCCACATTTAAGGACCAAATAAATAGTTCTCTTTAAATCCTTCCCCTATATATATATATATATATATAAACATACATACAAAAAGGAGGACATATCCAAATGAGCCTACCTACAACTCAAATTTGAGTCTCATCCACTCTTTATTTCTTTTACCCTAACTGAATTATACTTGACTTACATCACCAGTGGGAAGAATCCTTTTTTTTTGACACCCACACAATAATTCACCTGAAATTTAATAATAATAACAATAAACATTCCCTGCAATTTAAAGAAAAAAGTTATAATTCACTGCAACACACGTATAGACAAATTCCATGCAATTTAGAAAAAATATTTCTTTGGAAATTACAAGAAGACAAAATAAAACGAGAATTACTCATTTACCAAAAGATCAACAAGAATTCAAAACATAATTATAATAATAATATCACAAACTAAATTTGGTGGGGGAAAAGGAAACTAAAAATCTCTTATTCATATAACAAATGTTTAACTGAAACGGATATGTAACACAACCTAAGGAGGGGTGTATGAGTCATTTAATGAGACCTAAATGCTAGCAATTGTCCTTGTTACTGATTGATTATAGGAGGAGTTTATCTCACATTATTCCTAAAAATTAGGCGTCGAGAGAAAATATTCAATCCAAATAAATCTCCGCCAGAATCGTTACACCAACAAAATAGGTAGCGGAAAATTAAAGAATAAGGAAAAAAATCAAATGGGGCCCATGGGATCACATTATCGCGTGCACGCCTATACAAAATCGAATTTGTATACATTCACAATATGAACATAGAAGGAATTAAATCACATATATAACTTAAGAATTTTACACTCTCTGCTGCTAATTTAATCTACAAATCACCCCCATCATCGTCCCACAAAATTAACCCTGTGGAAATAGTGCAAAGCCGCAATAGCTATATATACATTTAATAGAAAATATATATTTAGCTGTGGTTTTAAGCAAATATTTAAGTGGAAGAATGAAGCTGCTGCTGCTTAGATTTAGAGGCAGTCAATTGATGCCCAACCTTTCCAAAAACATCATAAAACACAATTTTGGCATCATACTTTGTAAGCTCCACTGACATGAAACCTTGTCCAAGATGGAAGTATTTCACATCACATTGATAGTGCTTCTTGTAATCTGTCATCCACGCCTTAGAACCAGCGCCGCTAGTTAAAAATTGGATCGAACTGCATTTAAGTTTTGAGTTCTGTTAGTAAATCAATTCGACAGACAGTTTTCTATCTAGAAACTTTGTGGAAAATGGTATGTTTTTAATTGATATTACCTATTCCTGCAACTAATGTGTTCAAGGCTGTGGTCGTGCCCGTTCATGTAGAAATCCACATTGTAAGCCTGGAAATTGTCAATCAGATTAAGCATGCTTCACTATACACCTTGAGACTAATTTATTTTTATCATTTTAGATAAAAAGAAAGCAAGACCTAAAGTAAGTTAGTTCCAAATTAAATACACCCTTTAAGGAAGGATTACTTTCTTATTTATTTCTTTTAAAAAGAAAGTATTCAGTATCACAGTTTTATCTGAAACATTTGTTTAAAAAGGTTAACGCACCTTCAGTATAGGGAGGAGTTGCACGACAAGTTCGTGAGTATCACCATGGTGACCGGTACTTCTAATAGCATGGTGGCCGACTACAATCTTCCACTTAGCCGTGGACTCGTTCATTGCCTTTGCCAAATCCTTTTTTCACATAGAAGTAGCTTGTCAGCTTAAAGAAGTAATATGATTGAAAACTCACTATCTACAACCTCAAAGAGTGTACTAATTAGAAGTTAATCAATCAATTACCCCTAAAAGGGTAGCAAGGTACGCTCCTCGAGGATTAATCCCTTCCCAATCGTATACATGGTCTTTTGGGTCAGTGAAGTAAAGATCAACAAACGGAGTTGTGTCCACAAAGAAGAATTCCACAATTTCTGAACAGGAGGTTAAAAGAACATAACAAATTTATTGAGCGATTGAGTTCAGTAATGTTATATTTAAAATTTACGAAAAAATGTAACAAAAGCAGTGGACCTGCATGAAGAACAAAAGATCTCAAGCACAGCCATCTGCTGTCAATCTGCCTAAGAACAGGGCTTAATTGTGCCTCTACATCACCTCTGTAATCATGATTGCCCAAAACTGCACAAGAAAGAACATAAACCAAGTATGAGAGAGAGAGAGAGAGAGAGAGAGAGAGAGAGAGAGGAAATTTAGTACGTATTTGAAGCTGATAAGAAAAACATACCACTGTACCAAGGCTTTTGAAGGCTCTTAGCAGTGTATATGTTCTTAAACGACTCCTCAAATGCAGGGTCATCTACACCCTTTAGCCCATCGTCATAAAAATTATCTCCAGTGGAAATTACAAAATCTATATCTAGTTTCTCTCCAACTTTTCCCATCTGCAAATAAAAATATATTCAATGCTAATAATGTCTTTTGTGTTCATCTTGCATGCCTGGATGTAATAAGCATTTGATTAATTTGAGACCGGGAGTTTGATTCCTTAATTTTATTTCCCTTGTGGTGTTGCCAGTTATTTATTTAGTTACTTTATTGAGGTAGCCGGTGGGCAAAGAATTCTACATTTCTATTAGCTCTCGCTTGATGACCAAAGATACATAAAAATGTGAAGGGAAAAAGTAAAAAAAAAAAAATTGTTTCTTGGGCATTGTCAAGAATTATGGTCAAAAGACCAATGATATTCCATTATTCTTTCATGCAATCCAAACAAGAGATCGAAGTGAATTCAAATGCTCTGAAACCTGAGGAAATCATATAGACTTAGAACATTTTTTGTTTATGTTCCTTAACAATTAATCAAATTAATAACCAATGAAATGAAGAGCTCAGGCTTAAAGTTGAAATCTTGATATATTTTCGGAAGGATTTCGATTTCTACTTTCCTACCAAAAGAAACCAAATCCTTCCCATGGATTGTTATCAATCATTTTCCCACCATTTCTTTTAACAGCATTCTAAAATAGTTACCAATTAAATCATAGAACATGATGGGGAACTTATTCACGGGGGGGGGGGGGGGGGGGGGGGGGGGGGAAGAAGAGATTAACTAGGACCTGAGTAGCAACTTCAGATTGGTTGTAAAACCCTCTTCTGCCCCAATCTCCAATGACCAAAAAGCTAAGAGACCCATCTGCCTTTGGTTGGTGATGAAACTTGACGAACTCACCAAAACTTGGGACCAAAAATGTGCATAAAATAAGACTCAATCGAAGGTACATTAACCAGCTTCTTCCATTAAAACAAATCATGATTGAGTATTGAAATCAAGAGGAAAATGGGACGAGTTGAGAATTGAGATGGGAAAAGATTTCCCTGATATTTGTATTTATAGGTCATGCCCGAAATATATCATCAAAAAATCCTACTGCCAGCATGTGGTTCCATCAAATATTTAGTAATTCTAATTAATGTTGGGTTGCTATTTAGGGGCAACTTACCTTACCAAACCAAATGGCGGGTAAAAGTTGTTATAGAAAAACTAGCCGTACGTTGAAGTTTTGGTTCGTCTCTCCATCCACCAGTAAACAAAAACATTAATGTTTAGAAATCATCCTTCGTTTGGCTGTCTTATCATGCAAAATAGGGAGACCATGTTGTGAATGTGGGAACAATTTTTTTGTCCCAATCCACAAATATACTCGAGAAATTCATTTCGGGAATTTCCACAAACACTTGGCGAGCAAAAACCGAATTAAACAAAAACATTAATGTTTAGAAATGCACTTTTGCACCTCAACCGGAATTTACACCAACTCTCTCTCAATAATCCTCACTCAAATCAATGGAACAAACCTCCAAAGATTACCCTCTCAACCTTAGCTAAACTCTAACTAACCTCTTACAAGAAATATCCTCACTTATAAGAACAAGTCTCTCTTTCTCACTCTTGCAAATGCATCATCCTACAAATAGAAATAAACCTATCTATTTATACTAATTGAGAAAATAAGCCTAAAAGACTTTACCCGCCAAACTGCAAAAGCGCTTTTGCAGTTTCTCACCTAAACTGCAAAAGTGCTTTTGCACATTTCCAGAACACTTTTGCCCAGCTGCAAAAGTGCTTTTGCACTTTTCCGGCTGAGGTGCAAAAGCATTTTTGCACCTTTCCAACTTGCACCATATTTGTAACATAGATTGCAAGTCAAACACAACGGACCGAGGGATTTTATTTTTAGCATAGTCGAAATCTTTTGAGAAAGAAAATTTTGTAATACTAACCTATATAGTGTTCCTATCAAGTATCATTTAGAAATCTTTTTTCACGGCCAAATTTATGTATGTGATATAAAAAATTGACATTCCCGTGTAGCAATCACACGAGTTTGAAATTCATTTTTTATCACAATAAATAACCATTAAATTGAAATGGCACTATTTTATGTCAATTAAATATGTATGTCCTACCGAAAGATTTAAAAAGTAAAGACAGAATGACTAGAGTGCCGTATATACACATGGGTACCCTTTTCTCTTTTAGTGGTTTCTTTTTTGGTTACACTCTTTTAGTGGTTTCAAAGGAAAATTCTACCATACAAATGTAATCAAAGGAGGGACAATAAAAAACCCGGGTAGGCGGGTAGTATTGGTAGAGGGGGCTACCAGTTAGTAGTGTGTCAACTATGCCGAAAGTTGCTAAACATGTACGTAACCCTCCGTATGTACATATAATTAGTATATATATTGGTTCAACTCTCTTTCGGGATGTTTTCAAATGAAGAGTCTTATCTCCTATTTTATATCTAATCAGCTTACTAAATTTTGTAATAATAAATAAGCTGTATTTTATACCATTGATTATGTTATGTTCTTTTACTGTTTTTAAGAAATGTTAAGTTCTATTTTTCACCATAGCATAAAACTAATGTTTCCTTAAAAATTTATGAAAGTCAATCGAGCAGGACTCTAATAGTACCTCAAGTTGGTGTTAGGATGACATGAATAAGCTTTGTATTCTGTGTGTAGTGAATTCATGTCGTGAACTATGTGGCGCAGTGATAAGTAAGGCACGCTGAACTATGGGACGAATTGTTCAGGCACTGCTTGAGTTCAACCCTCAAGGATTGCAATTGTGGCCCGAGGACGGCTTTAGATTTTTGTGTGGATCAAGATTAGTCTTATCTAATATAGTGTGGGGACATTTGGTCGCAAAGACAAAAAAAAAAAAAAAAACCCATTTCGTGTTTATCCAGAGTTGGGTCTGATTTGTGTCACCCAAATGCACGAATCATAAGAAATTAAGAATAGAAGCAAGCCTTAGTCCAACTAAATAATTGATATTCTTCCTTTGCTCCTTATACTGAATATACCTTTGGTTAGGAATGTCATCACTCGCAATAGTATCTTACTAGTACTTTTCAAAACTGCGTTCATAATTCTGTAGTTCAATATCCACCAATAAATCTTCACATTTGCAATATATCACAACTTTCGACACAAATTAGTTAGGTGCTTATCAAAGGTCCTTCCTTTTTCATTTATAAGCAATAGTTGTCCAAATTCAAATATTCGAAATTCTCCTGGGAGAACAATAGTCACAAAGTTGGATTTTTAGCAAATTCTGAACAATCCGAATTCTGCCTGATGAAAATGTATTATATTTGAACATATGTCTGAATTAGATTCTTGATTAACTAAAACAACACACAAACATGAGAGAGAGAGACTCGTATACTGAAAACCTTTTATATATAAATTTTAGATTATACAATCGGAATGTGATAAACATAACTTGTCACATAAAGCCATCGCTTTACAATAACCACTAGCGCTAGCCTAGTTGCCAAGACTTATAACTCCTGAGAGAGAGGTCATTAGAATTATTCCTCTCCTTTAACTTATTATTAGGTTGTAGCGTAATATGCTCACAACATCAATTTAACAACATTTTCACATCTCCTACTAGTTGCAATCTGCACAAAATGTGGAGCAAACTCGCTGCGGAATAATAATTCACAGCCACCACCGACTAAACCTAAGCAATCTTGGATCCTCTTTTTAAAGTAACCCCTTAAGTTACATTTCCCTTCTCAAAAAAATTGTTTAATGGGAAGGAGGGTGGCCGAGAAGAGAAAGAAGGAAGGTCCTGTAATGGCTTGATGTCTCAGAATGAACAGCTTCATGCAGAGCTTTCCCATACTTCTTGTGGTACTCCGCCTTTATATACACCATATCAATCTCGGTCCTTGTCACTATTACTCTGATTAGTGTTGTATCATCAGTTCCAATGCCCTTCATTGCCTTCCGCAAAATCTGCAAATTTTATTAATCCTGTTTAGTTTTCACGTTATTAGATAAACGTTGACTGCTGAGTGCTGAGGAATGTGAAATGATGATACCTTGGCGAAGTACAGCCCAGGATTCTCGGCGCAATATAAGATAGTTCTGAGGGCATAAGAAAAGTTCCCAGATGTTTCACTTTTTATGGCCTACATCAAGTTAAAAATTTGCTGTTAAGCCAACAGTGTCAACAATTCTCAAGCCAAGATGAGAGCTGCATTAGAATGTTGTACCTTTTCAAGTGATTTCCCATGGTTTTGCTTATAAGCAGCACTAACAGCAGCCAGATGTGCCCTGCTCCTTTCACTGAAAATGCGTCTGAATGTCATCTCGTCTGTACCAATCCTCTTTTCCCCGGCTTTATAGAGAGCTTTAGCATCCTCCATTACTATCGCCCCGTCAACTTCTGGGCCTTCATAGCGTGGCATAGTTACATATGCAAGCAGCATCTACAAAAGTAACTCAAATCAATAAAATAACATTCAAAATAATATCACTAGAAAGAGAGAGGGAGGGATAAGTAATAACCTTTTTGTGATCACCAGAGGCTTGAGATTCAATATCATGCTCAAGGTAAGCACCAAATATGGTAAGATAAACACCTCTAAGTTGTTGTAACTGGGACAGAGTTCGAGAGCATAGTACTTCAGTAGCAACTTTTAGATCGATGGTGTCCCCGCTTAAAACCTTTCTCACAATGGTTGCATCTCGTCCTACCGGATCTTGCAGCCAAAGCAAGACTGCTTTCTGAAATCATTAAAAGTTAGAGTCATTTCACTTAGAAATTAAGACATCAACAAAAATGTATATAATACTCCCTCCATCCCAAATTTAGAGACATAATCCTTTACCTTGAGATCGCCGCCAAGTTCTGAAGACAAGCAATGGATGAGTTCATCACCGTAAATAGCTCTATATTCTTGTTGAATGAAAGCACGCTGTGTTGCATCACGATTGGCTAGGATATGGACTACTGCTTTTGTGTCGCAGCCAAATCCTAAACAACACGCATCAAATATCTCCCTCCTCATTAAATTAATCAATAGCATTTGTATAGTAAATTGTTATCGCATACTTCAACTAATATTATAGAATGTAATTAATAAATGGAGAATTAAGATACGTAATTGGTCACAAGGATGAATAAATTGTTGACAGACGTACGTATGTCAAACAATTCGATGCCTATATATATATACCATAAATTAGAAAATGCAAGCTCTATAGTTCCAATCAATGGAGGATCGAGGAAATTGATCAAATAATGAAAGGTCAAAGTCCATACAATAAAAATGAAAAAATAGAAATCACCATTGGAGTACGTATACCTTTGAAAGCTTGCTTTAAGGCAATGGCATCATCTCGGGGCGAACTTAAGTTGGGCGGAATTATAAGGGTAGACATCTTCTCTTTCCCTTTAGCAAAAATAACGCAGCAGCTTTTCTTCTTTTTTTTTTTTTTTGGCATTGGAATTTCATTATAATAACTGCAAACCAACTTTAAAATGAGGGGTAAACCACCTTTTTTGGCCATCTTTCCGTTACTTAATTTCTTCTCTTTCTTTTCTTTTATTATTTAATGAACGACGGCTTTTTCTCAGACACTTGTTTGCCGTCAGTTGCCGAACCACCCACGTGGCATATTTTAATGAAAATGTACGCTAATTAAGGATGCATTTGATTACGAGTATAAAATTTATATGAAAAGAAAATAACTTTTAGATAATTGAATTGTATAGAATTAAATTGCATAAAAAATGTCAATTAAATATATTTGATAACCTTAATTTTCTACCTGAAAAATATTGTACTTTTTCATCTTTTCATATGTGATGGCCATTATTTTACATAGAAATTATAACTTTTTTCAACTTTTATTGTTTAATAGCTATTATTTTCCGTAACTTGTATCTTTTTTACATGGAATTTGAAATATGTTAAAAAAATATACATGAAAATAAAGTAATTTTTTTTATATTCTAAATTAACCATAAATTTGGGAGCACAACTATAATAATAAGAAATATAATATATAACAATGACAAATAAATATGTCATCTAAATTAAACAACATAAAATTATTTTTTTCATATTGTTAAATTAATTTTCATGGATACATGAAAAAATATTTATGGGTGATTATGCATTTTTCTAGCTTATTATCAAATATATTATACCAAAAAAATGGAGATTAAAGGGATTTTCTAGCTCATCGAGAAAATAAAACCTCCTCCCCTTAAGAAAATATTTTCTAACTTTTGGAGGAAAATAATGTCACACCACCCCAAAGTTAGAATTTGACTACCTAGAAAATAAATCCAATCAAACACCCGAAAAATAGGAATTTGGGTGAAAAACTCCCATGTTCTAAGGAAAATAGTGCCTATCAAACACACCTTAATAGGTTTTAAACTTTCTTCGTGTATAACATCCAATGGAGTAATTAGGTGGGAAAACTTTACTTTTATAAGGAGTAAGAAGTTTGAACCATGGCACCCTCCTTCTGTCCCCTCCATCCAAGGTTTGAATCCCAAATGTATCCTAAAAATCAAAATAATAAAAAAATATCTTCTATAAAATTGATAACATATTAGTTGTTTTCTCAAATTAAGAGTTGTGTGGCACTTATTTTTATTACTGGAGAGGCATTATTTTTTTTAATTTTTTTTAGTTTGTGTCATTCATTATGTCAAGATATATAAAAGAAAAAAAATATTATTGAATTGATTGTATAAAAATATAACAATGGAGGCTCTTTATATAAAATTATGAGATTGATACAAATAAGAAAAATATCAAACCTAATCAACTTAGAGATTTAAAAATTACTGGTCAACTCTTATAAATAGCAATTGTATAAATGATAACTAGCAAATATATATTGTATATGTTAACACATTAAAATCATGGTGGGAAGAAAATAAAATTCCTACCACCGCAACAGTGGAAGCACGAGCTCAAACACTATCAAAATGTTGAGCTGAATTAATGTTATAGTATCTGAGCCAATCTCTTAACTCATTTTAATTAACTTAATTAGGAATTCTTTAAATGAGAAGGTTAACTCTTCACATTTTTTTTTTGGTACTAAACTCTTCACATTTAGAACTTGCAATCCATGTATTGTATGACTACTAACTACATAAATTAAGGTAGAGAACATGGGCATTGGGCTTTCAAGAGGACGAAGAAGAATTCATATGAAAAATTAGGGGCCAGAACATTTTGGAATTTTTTAACTTGTGATCTGTAATTTTTTTTTGGATAGTTTGCGGTTCGTGGTTTTAACTTACGGTCTTTGTGACTACGGTAATCGGCTACTCAAGTATGGTAACTAATTACCTGACTCAAGTTACCCAATTACAGTAACTAGTATTTATCTTATTACCCGACTACATGCAGTAACACGTATTTCTTAGCATTTTTTTTATTACTCAACTACAATATCTAAGGGATGTGAGTCCTCACTAGATGCAATTCAATAGCTTGAAAATAGATAGGGACCACAATTAAGCTAAAAAAATTTCAAAAATACTGACCTAAAAAAAAATATATGAAATAATAAATGCAATAAATAATGGAACCCGGGGAAGGCTCTCATTAAAATAGTGCAATTTACTTATATCTAATATAATATCAGGTTGGAGCTTAGTAACAACTAACAATTTATTTTTACTTTTTTAGGCTCCGTTTGATTACAAGGTGGAAAAAGAAAATAAATTGAGTTAGTTTTGGTGAAAATATGGAAAATAAGTTGAGTGATAGATGTGATATTCCCTTGATTTTTAAGTTTTTCTATGAAGAAATTTTCTTTGCTTGGTGGTGAGCAAAAATTTTCCATCAAAAATATTGAAGGATGGATGATATATACTCATAAAATGAGTAACATGTCTCACCTTATTTTCTATCTTTTCACACAAACTAACTAAAATTATTTTCCTTTTCCATCTTTGCAATCAAACGGAGCCTTACTTCTTCTTCTTTTTTTTTTTTTCTGTATATAAAAACAGTAATCGTTTCAAAATGCTTAATCAACACTAGCTAGTCCTCTCCCTCGCAATCAAATTGAGCTACGGATTTGTCGGTAAAGAAAAAAATGAAACTAGACTTAATTCCTTTTTAACAACACATTTGCACAACCATACCGCTAGATCAACTTGGTGAGTTAATCTTTAAGCAAATTAATTAAATTAAGATTGTTAGAAATAATTATATTCTCCAACATCATTAGCATTATTCTTTGTAATTATTAAAGCTTAGCATTATTCTTCTTTCCTCTTCTTTTCCTTTATTCCCTCCTCCATGTTTCCCTCCTTGTCTCCTCCTTTCTTCCTCATTTTAAGGCTTCTTGTTTCCTTCTTTACTTGTATATATATACATGCCATTTCCCATTGTAATATACAACATTAATAGATACAAACATTCATTTTCTCTCACTCTCTCTCTAAGTCTTTCATGGTATCAGAGGGATTGTGATCCTACTCAAAATTATTCTCCATCTAAGCCTTCTAAAAAAAAAAAAAAAAAAAAAAAAAAAAAAAAAAAAAATTTGCCACGTCATCACCCAGCACAGTCATCTGCCACGTATCAGCCATGTCATCGTTGACTGCCAAGTAAGCAAATTTTTCTTATTATTCTCATATTCACCCCAGAACTTTCTGTTATTCTCATATTCACCCCAAAACCTTCTGTTATTCCCATATTCACCCCAGAACTTTCTGTTATTCCCATATTCACCCCAGAACTTTTTGTTATTTCCATATTTGCCCCAGAACTTTCTGTTATTCTCATATTCACCCTCGAACCTTCTGTTAATTCCAAATTAATCCAAAATCTATCCAAATTGCCCCAAATCTCCAAAATCAATCCCAAATACTTTTATGGATCGTACCGAAATCTCTCGACCTATTTCCATCACTCTCAATGGACCCAACTACATCCACTGGGCCCAGGCCATGACTAGTTTCCTACAAGCTCGAAGGGTGTGGCGTCTTATCACTGAGAGGTTACTAAACCATGTCAAAAGGAAGATGAGTCAGATGAAAAATTTTCCGTCAGGCAAGATGACTGGATCGCTAACAATGGTGATATCATTACATGGTGCCGCAATTCTTCTATTTCCTCCATTAATCAACAGTTTGGGCGCTTTACCACTGGGAAAGAAGTTTGGGATTTTCTCAAATCTCGATACACTACTAAAGATCTTGCACACCAATACCAACTTTTGACTGCCCTCCAAGCCAAAAGACAACAACCTGATCAATCCATTGATGATTTCATATCTGAGATGCAAGCTATATGGGATCAATTAGCTCTTTCTGAACCCGTCTGGTCGTGTACCACTGATGTTGAGAAGTTTGTAACTTATAGGGATCAACAACATGTGATGACACTACTCATGGCCTTGCATGACCGTTTTGAGCATGTTCGAGCATCTCTTCTCCATCGTCATCCATTGCCAACTCTTGATGACGCTGTCACGGCCCTTCATTTTGAAGAAACCAGACTTGGGGTAAATTCCAAGAACTCTAGTGGAGTACTTGCTGTCACTCAGTCAAAATCTGGACAATCATCAAAGGAATGTACATACTGTCATGAGACTACCCATACGCTGCTCTACTGTCCCAAACGGGTTTGTAAGTACTGTCATAAGCGAGGTCCAAAACATTTCGGTTCTGATTGTTACAAGAATCCTGCCAGAAATAATAATATCAGATCTGACACTGCTGCTGCCGCCACTCAACCACCACCTACTCCAGCATCACTTGTCACCAATAATGATCTTGCTGAAATGCTAAAACAGGTTTTATCTGGTCCATCTAATGCAATGTCTGTAACTTCAGGTAATTCTTGGTATTTTGATTCTGGCTGTTGTAACCACATGACATCTGATTCCACAATATTTCTTTCAAAACATTCTACCCCACACACATCTCCCATTAAAACAGCTGATGGATCCCAATTACCTGTTAACTATATTGGACCAAAATCCACATCCAACCTATCCCTTGCATCTACATTTCACATTCCTAAGTTGACTATAAATCTTATATCTGTTGGTCAACTCTGTGATCTTGGTCTAAATGTTGTATTTTCTTCTTCTGGTTGCCATGTACAGGATCCAAGGACGAAGCAAATCATTGGGATAGGCCGTAAAATTGGTCGGATGTTCGAGCTCATTCACCTCCATACACCATCTGAACTCACATCTACTTTGTCCACTGCTCCAGCTCTCTCCAGCTCTCCTTTCGAATTGTGGCATTCTCGGTTAAGTCATATCTCCAAAGATAGGCTTAAATCTCTTATTTCTACTGGTAAATTAGGAACTGTCCAATCAGAAAGTATATCTTGTCTATCGTGTCAACTTGGAAAACAACCTGCGTTATCCTTTAATAAAAGTGATTCTCTTTCCTCTGCACCATTTGATCTTATTCACTCTGATGTGTGGGGACCCTCTCCTCATAGCACCATGGGGGGGTCAAAATATTTTGTTGTTTTCATTGATGATCACACTCGATTTACTTGGATATATCTTATGAAAAATCGTTCCGAATTACCACAGATATATTACAATTTTGCCAAAATGATTCAAACCCAATTTTCTAAACCAATCAAAATATTTCGTGCTGATAATGCCATGGAATATAAAGAATCCAACTTTCTAAATTTTTTGCGTCAGCAAGGAACTATTTCTCAATATTCTTGTCCTGGCACTTCTCAACAAAATGGACGAGCTGAACGCAAACATCGTCACATTTTAGATACAGTTCGAACCCTTCTCATATCTAGTGGATGTCCTGAAAGTTTTTGGGGCGAAGCAGCTCTTACTTCGGTCTATACCATTAATCGTCATCCTATTCCATCTTTTCAAAATCAATCGCCTTATGAAAGGTTGTATGGTCATTCACCAAATTATAACCTTTTAAAAGTTTTTGGTTGCGTTTGCTTTGTCCTCCTTCAGCCTCATGAACATTCCAAACTGGAACCTCGTTCTCGCCTTTGTTGCTTCCTCGGGTATGGGATAGAACATAAGGGTTATCGGTGTTGGGATCCAATCTCGAAACGACTTCGCATTTCACGTCATGTCATTTTTTGGGAACACAAAATGTTTTCATCAATCTCTAAATTTCATATCACCACCGAAACCTCTCTCCCGTTCTTCACTAGCTCTACTGCCGACTTATACCCATCCGTCTCCTCTACACCGTCGCCGGTTATTAACGAAATTCATGAACCACCTTCTGACACTCCGCCCACAGAGTTGAACCCATCTATCACTACCACTGATCCATCTAATGACTCGTCTCCTGTACCAACAACGGACTATTCTGATGATGCTGGTTCGTCCAACGATTCTGAGCATCAAACACCTCAACCTCGTCAGTCTAATCGGGTAAGACAGTTACCTCATCATCTTCGTGACTATCACTGTTATTCTACCATATTTTCACATCATGAACCCACATCTTATAAAGAGGCTAGTTCTAATCCTATGTGGCAGCAAGCTATGTCTGAAGAATTACAGGCTTTAGATAAAGCCCAAACTTGGGAATTGGTCACTCTTCCACCGGGAAAGATAGCAGTCGGATGCAAATGGGTTTATAAAATCAAAACAAAATCAGATGGATCTATTGATCGATACAAAGCTCGACTTGTAGCTAAAGGTTTTAATCAAGAATATGGTATCGATTATGAAGAAACATTTGCTCCCGTTGCTCGTTTAACCACTGTCAGAAGCCTTCTCGCAGTTGCTGCTGTTCGTAAATGGCAACTTTCTCAGATGGATGTAAAGAATGCCTTTTTAAATGGTGATCTTTCTGAAGAAGTCTACATGAAACCACCTCCAGGGGTTCCACATTCTATCTCTCAAGTTTGCAAGCTTCGTCGAGCTTTATATGGCCTTAAGCAAGCTCCTCGTGCCTGGTTTGAAAAGTTCAGCTCTACCATTCGAGAACTAGGTTTTATTTCTAGTTCATATGACTATGGCCTTTTTATTCGAAAAAGGGAGACTGGTATCACACTTCTTATTCTCTACGTAGATGACATGATTATCACTGGGGATGATGTTACTGGTATCTCTGATCTCAAACAATCTCTCAGTCAACATTTTGAGATGAAAGATCTTGGCCGTCTGAATTACTTCTTGGGGCTTGAAGTTCTCTCTGATTCTGCTGGTTATTACCTCTCTCAGGCCAAATATGCTTCTGATATTCTTGCCCGGGCTGGTCTCACTGATTGTAAAACCGTTGCTACTCCACAAGAAGCAGGTCTTCGTCTCACTCTTCTTGATGGTACTCTTCTTGATGATGCAACTCTATATCGTCAGATCGTTGGCAGCTTAGTCTATCTCACTGTTACTCGTCCAGATATTGCATATGCTGTTCATATTGTCAGTCAATTTATGTCAGCTCCGCGATCTACCCACTATGCTGCAGTTCTTCGCATTCTTAGATATATTAAAGGGACTTTATTCCATGGCCTACATTTTTCATCCACATCATCTCTTGAGATTCGCGCATACTCTGATTCAGACTGGGCTGGTGACCCTACTGATAGACGTTCCACTACAGGATACTGCATTTTCTTGGGGGATTCACTTATATCTTGGCGCAGCAAGAAACAGTCACTTGTCTCTCGCTCGAGTACTGAGGCAGAATATCGTGCTCTTGCAGACACTACTCAGGAACTCATTTGGCTACGCTGGCTCCTTTCAGACATGGGAGTTTCTCATCGTCTTCCAACTGTCATTGGGTGTGATAATCGGAGTGCTAATCAAATTGCCCACAATGATGTCTTTCACGAACGAACAAAACATATCGAGATTGACTGTCATTTTGTTCGTCAGCATGTGTCCAGCAATTCTATCCGCCTTATTTCCATCTCATCCATAGATCAACCCGCGGACATATTCACTAAAGTTCATCCCACAGGTCGCTTTCAGAATTTGCTTTCCAAACTCAAGCTGGCCTTCCATTTGCCACCTTGAGTTTGAAGGGGGGTGTTAGAAATAATTATATTCTCCAACATCATTAGCATTATTCTTTGTAATTATTAAAGCTTAGCATTATTCTTCTTTCCTCTTCTTTTCCTTTATTCCCTCCTCCATGTTTCCCTCCTTGTCTCCTCCTTTCTTCCTCATTTTAAGGCTTCTTGTTTCCTTCTTTACTTGTATATATATACATGCCATTTCCCATTGTAATATACAACATTAATAGATACAAACATTCATTTTCTCTCACTCTCTCTCTAAGTCTTTCAAAGATAAAGAAAATAAATAGGTTGTAATTAAATTAAGATAAAAATAAAAATAGGTTGAATATATATATGTGTCGATTCCAGTTGACAATAAAATTTGAGCAGACTTCTGCAAATCTATTGCTATTGGTTCTTTTGTCTCCGCTTCATCCAAGCCACTAAACTACATATATTTTCCTAATTTAAATAACTACTTCATGGCCGATCGTCCGTTAATGCGCCATTTAGTTTGTCCTTATAAAAGATAATAATTTAATAAAAGAATGTTCTCTTATTGTAATCAAAGGTACAAAAACCCAAAGATTGGATGGACGGCGTATGAAAGTTCATGGGGTAATTTCAAAACAAACAGCAACACAGTAAATACTAATAGGTTAACAATAAGATAAATACATTTTAGAAAAAAAAAAAAAAAAGGAAATGCAAATAAAATTTTTACCGATTTTGAACAATAATCCTCACTTTGATGCAATTAATATTAACAATTAGACACTAACATACAAGTAATGTGTGTACATGTCTTAGTTTATGCATGTATAGATTTAATATAGAATGGCAAAAATATAATACAAAAATATTGTTGGTTCAATGGTAACGTATCTTAACTTTTAACCTAAAGCTTCACGGGTTCGAGTTTTAAATAAAAAAATAAACATATGGGTAAAATATAAAATCTACTACTGTCATAACTCAATGCTTCTTATCGCTTCCATTTTACATTAATAGAGGTGAAACTATTTATTGAAATAAAATTGGATTTATATATTACATTACAAAAAAAAAAGACTTTTAATTCAAGATATTAAAAAAAATGTACTCTTTTTGTATCATATATATGGAGCATATTTCCAGTACACAAGCAATATTCCTTTATATACAATTTTCGTCCAAGATGCAAAACCCAAAGGATTTGTGGATGAAGACGGTACTTAGCTAACTTTGAATCTCTATGTAAAGAGAATATAATTACGTGGAAACAGATCATATAACTCGTTATGTCCCTTTTTCTTTTTCTTTTTTCAACGTGGAAAACCAAGACCTATGCACATGATATATTTTTTTTTTTCAGTACTAGAACGTCTTTTTTTTTCTTTTTACTACTCAAATGCAACGAAGAGACTTAACATGACTCACATGTTAATATTCCAATCTTCAAGATTATTATCTTGCAAAATTCAAGGCCGGCTTAGCTAATGAGATAGTTTGGCTGTGTTTAATCTGCAAAGTTAGAAAGAAAATTGAGAATGCAATTGATCGATTTTTAGGGAGACTTAGAAACTTAGATGAATAATTCCAAGATTTGGGCTCGTAGCAAATTTCATATTAAAGTCTAATAAGAATAAGTAAATAACTAGTACACGAGTACGTGAATCTATAAATACTTTAACACGTGTCTCTCCTTTTATATTGTTTAAATTTCTCAATTAAAGTTTGTTAATTATAGCCCTGCGTAATCGTGATTCGTGCACAATCATTCTATTGAGTTCAAAAGACTAAGAAAATGAAATCATACCCATTGATAATTAAGAAGATATCATTTCATTTCATCTCGTTGTCGCAAAAAAAAAAAGGAAGTAAGAATAGAAAGAAGTCCACGAGTTAGGTTAGATACTATCATAACAATATCCCTATCTATTTACCTAAAAAGGTATCTTTTCTTTTTAATATAATTTTCAGGTAATGCCTACGCTTGTTAAAAGGCTCTATAAAATTTGTGCCGGCTACCAAAACTAATATATAAATTGCAAACTGTCAGTATATATGGATACTGTCTGGACCACAAATTAGGAACATTGTAGAAGGATTTGAAAGCTTATAATTACTCCTCGTATATTTAAAAGAATACTGTTTTAAAATAAGAAAAAATTAAAGATATGAACATGCAGGTGCTTTCGATCTAATAAGCAGACAATCAATGTAATGAAAACAATAAAATAAGCGAATCGTGTCGTATTGCTATATAAGTTGATCGATTGGGCCACAAAAATACGAAATGTTTATTTGTTGGAGTCGCGTACTTGGTGTATCATATCCGGCTTTTCTAAGAATGGAAATCACCCAAGACATAAATTTTTATATATCATTTTAAAACGAATTTATTCAGATTTATTTTGACAAGTAAAAAAGATAAAGGGGTGCTTATTTTAAGTAGAAGTGGTGTTCTGTAATTACCTAACTTAAAATAGACACAATTTCGTTCTTCTTAGGCTACATTTTTGCAAGACCAATAACCACTCGGTAATGCTGTTGTAAAACGATATCCTATGCAATTGTATATTATGAGTAAACTACGGAAATGTCATCTAAACTATTGATATTGTCTCACTTTGGCCCTCAAACGAAAATTTGCCTCATTTAAATATTTGAATTATTTACCGAGTTTCAAATTAGTCCTTCCGTTAATTTGGGCGTTAACTTCGACGGCATTAAGGGCAAAAATTGTCATTTCAATTAGATATTTTTTTAAAAAAATAATTTTAATTAGATTTAGAAATTATTATAAAAAAAATAAAAAAATAAAAAGGAAAAGGAACAAACAAAGAAGAGACAGACAACCACCACCACCTCCTCCCCGCCTCCCCTCCACTCTTCCATTGTTCTTCTTCATCATCTATTCTTCCATTTTTCTTCATCAATTTCATCTTACATTTTTCATCGGAACAGAGAAAGAAGAAGAATGGAAGAGTGGAGGGGAGGAGGAGGTGGTGGGTGTCTCTCTCTCTTCTTTTTCCTTTTTTTTTCTTTCATAATATTTTTTAAATCTAATTAAAATTATTTTTTAAAAAAATATCTAATTGAAATGACAATTTTGCCTTTAATTCCGTCCATGTTAACCCCCAAATAAGACGGAATGGTCAATTTGAAACTCATTGAATAGTCGAAGTATTTAAATAAGACAAATTTTTATTTGAAAGCCAAAGTGAAATAATATTAATAATTTATTGGTCATTTGTATAGTTTATTCGTATATTATTCGGTGGTCATATATACATAGACTATATCTAAACCAAAAAAAAATAAAATTACATATTGGTCTAGCCCAAAGGAAGGTGGTGATCTTAGGCCCTTGAAATTTATAATTTTCTAAAGGCCTCTAAATTCTACAGTGATCACGTATGTGTGTGTGTATATATATAGTATTAAATACATGTATAAAACGCGCACATATATATGTTGCAAGTTCAAATCTTAACAAGAAAAAGGGTTCACTTTAATAATAAAACATACTTTGCAGAAAACAGAATACAGGTTTCAAACTTTAGCCTTGCAACAAATTTTTTCATTTAATTCAATTACTTTGGCATTAGATTTTATCATTACTCCAAAAAATAAAAAAGAATAATTTTTTTTTAACAAACTCAATTACTCATCTCAATTCGTATTTCATTCATTTCCTAATCTGCAAATATATTCTATTAATTAAAAACAAATACATTTTATTTTGTTTATCATCAATTTATATATTTAATTTTAATTATTAAAAGCGAATGCCTTGAGCTCTCGAAATCTTGAAACTGGCCTGAGAATATATATTGTTCAAAGTCCAAATTGACTGACAGAAGGGACTGTTAACATGGACGTTTTCATATTTCAAATTATAAAATAAAGATAAAGAGGACGTAATTAAAAAGGATGGAAAAAGAAAAAGATGAAGAAGTCAAATGCACTAGCAGCTGCGCTGGTGGTGAAAGACAAGAGGCAACGTACACAATCCAATCGACGAACAACATCCACGCGTCACACTCACAACTCTTTTTTTATGTAAATATTTTAATTTCATTGATTAGTTTTGGAATCAGAGCCCTAAACTAACACAAAATATTCCCTGTCTCCTCATTTCCGAGTTGCTTTTTTTTTTATCAGCATTTCCGAGTTGCTTGTTCGGCCCATATATATGTATACTAACTTTGTTTTGTGTTTTGTAACTGTTCATCTAACTCCACATTTTATTTTATTTTTATCATTTATACATTTTTATTAGCCCTTATTATATAGATAAATACATACACAAATTACTCAACTTTAAAATTTGTTGCTCTCAAATATATTTTAATTATTTCCTAAAACATTATATATATATATATATATATTAGGTAAATTATGTTTTATACGATACTAAATGTCTTACAAATAAACTTAAGAGAGATCACAAATTTTAGGGTGATTTAAATTATTTGTTTTTTTAAAAGTTTTGTTGCAGAGATAATATTTAAGTCTCCTAATTATATCAAATTTAGGTGCCTCTTTTCTTTACAATCCCACTTTAAGAAGGATAAAAAGGTTGTGCGAATTCTCACATTTGATTTGGATAAAATGAATGAAACGATAGCATTTTGACAAATCGGTATGGAAAGCACGGGTACGGTTTTGGGCCGGGCCATGCATACAGCTCAGATTATATATTTGCGTATACTTTTCCAATTACCGACCTAGCAGTTGATCCACTTGCTCAACTTTAAAATATAAAATCTACAGGCATTTAATATAAGACATCTTTCAAGGGTCCTCTTAATGACTATAAAAAAAAAAGGTCCTCTTAATGTATATTGTATGTTAAATATTCAACATATATAATAATAATAATTAATTTTAAATACATGCGATGCATGGGTGTTTGGACGTACCTTTTTTCACAAATTTAAATAGACTATCTTTAAGAATATTTTAGTTTTAAGATCACAAATGTGTATTTAATTTTAAATAGTTAAAAAAAAAAGAAGCTAAAATACGAATGCCTTCATCTTCCATTATTCGACTTGAATATGATGTTTAAATTCATGACTGATAGTAATGATTACTAAAGTTATGTATATGCTATATGACAACATAATTCACTATTTATTATGTGAGCTTTGTAATTCATTATCTCACATAGCTTAACTTAATTTGGTATATGAAAATGCATCAATTCTAATTTGCGTCGACAAATATCTAAATGAGTTGGTATTGCTAAAAACTCTTGTTTTAAAGAAACTTAGCCATTCATTAGTGCAATTTGTTATTATGTATAGCATTGCAATATAAAAACTTAAAATAATTTTATAAATTAGTCCTATGAACTGACTCAATTATAAAATAATTGCAATTTGTGTAGTTCAAAATTTTCTATCTTTGATAGATTAAATTTTCTAGTTCTTAATTATCCTTTTCCAAAATATAAAAATTGTGTAACCTGATATTATTTTTAAAAAAAGACATTAATAATTAATGTGATTTACCTACAATTAAGTCAGTCAAAATTTTTTAAGTTCCACAAAGTCGATTAATGTGAAAAAAAAATGTGATTTTATTAGAGATTGAAAGTGAAACAGGATAAGCCAATTCAAAAAACTAAAAAATACAAAGCAAACTCAGATGCAAGGTGAAAAAAATCTTCTTACAAAATTATTTTTGCACAATGAGCATCTGAAACTCTAAATAGTAATTTATAGTCAAACGTAAAAGAAATATTGACAGAAAACGTAATAATTTAATTTAATACTTAATATAATAATATATCCTCAATTTGAATACTAAATCAAATAGTATAAAATAAAACAATCATAAAATACCTTCTCTACATATATGCTCATGCTTTACTTTCCTTCCCAATTTCTCTTTTCTCCCATATAAAACTTTATTACCTTGATTGACATTATTTTCTAGAGTTACTTTTATTTATAAAGCCATGTATATATAGTGTGATGGGAAGGAATATAGATACAAATTAAAGAGTTACAGACTTAGTAGTATTTAAAAAGACAAACTTTTAGTCATTAATTATGTGAGAAAAAACAACGTTTGTATTTTCCATTAAAGGGTGTGTATAAAAAAATTGAAAAAAAAAGTTAATGAAGAGAGATTGGTGAGAGAATTCAGCGGATGAAGAGAGAAAGGCCGCCTTTATAAATGATGCAAAAATTAATGAATGGAGACATAAATATATATATATATAATAAAACATCCTTAATTAATATAAATGATGTCATTAATGTTAGTACTTCCACTATTTTACTATTATAGTATAAATAGTATAGATAATAATAAATTATTTGAGCACTCCTTTGAATTAAAATAAAAATATATTTCATTTGTATTTTAGTTAATTCGATCACTATCCTACGAAATTTTTAATATATATGCTCTTAAAACATCAACAACCTTATATCATGTTGGCATACTCCTTATACTCGCAGAAAGTAGCTAACGGGTTATTTTCTCATGCATATACGGATGAGATTATTGACTAGATTAATTTGTTAATAATAGTGATAAATAGCTTGAAATGTGTTCGAAGGCCTCCATTTTCTCTCCCCTATACATAAAAGTAAGATTATATATCGCTAGTATAAAAAAAATATATTACGGTCCATTTCCAGTTGTTCCTCTATTGTGGTTGTGCACTCAATGTACCTTGGTTTAGAGAGAGTTAGCATGATATAGTGTTGCTGCAAAGTTTTGGATTCAAGTTGTGGCGGTTGCATTTGCTCCACCTTTATATGTATGGTATACACTTTATTACGTGTGAGAGAATATGATAAACATTGTTAGTCTAAGATTTCAATGAGATGATTGCTAACATATGTATATATATATCACCACACTCAAAGTATATATTGAAGGCAGATGCAATAAACTATATAAGTGGGGGCCGGGAAAGAGAACCGTGTTTATTTTGCCCTCTCCCTGTCAGTGGCTATAAATGTAAAGAGAGCAGATGCATGAAAACGTCACTATGTTGTTTCTTCAATTCCAACTTGTATAAATGCATGCCTACACTCCTCACCACATGATCCCTTTTTATCCATTCTTTTTTGCCAATAATTTCTTTATATATTCAATCCTTAATTCATCTCATTCAACATATCCTATCTTTTAATTTTCTCGCTACCTCCTTCACCGGTCAGTACCTTCAGGTCGAGCAGCTGCGCCACCCGGTCACCACTCAATCTCCGCTGTTATTGACCATGCAGCTTAATCGAGCAGAAGTACTACTAAGCCTCTCTCTCTCTCTCTCTGATGTTGTTTTTTCATATATATATATATATGATGCACGCAGAAAAGTACTAATTAAAATTTGTATACGTTGTGCGCTCAATTAATTAAAGGTCTTGTGGCCGAGATTGGTAGCTAGTAAGATACTCAGAAGGGGACTTGGTAGCAACAATTTTGTTGCTGATTTTCCAGCCGACAACATTGATTCATCTTTAGTAGAACTTCCGAGTTTCATTTCAGAACCCGTCACCTCTAAAGCCAATATCTTCGCTGATTACGAGGGCGGTGTCTCACACAACTACAGGTAATTAAATAAAAACGTTTTAGAGTATAATAGGTGCATATATATATATAGGCAAAGTTCAACTACATAAGCTTAATTAAGAAGTCACACATTCATAACTTTTTTCTCCTGATTCAATTCGTAATATATTTGGCACACATATAATTATGATTTTTGTTAATATTGGTCATTAATATTTTGTTCTTCTTTGTAAATTAAGGATTTTTGCTAGTACATGGAACGTTGGCGGTGTGGCCCCAGCTGATGATCTGGACGTGGATGAATTGCTTGATACATGCAACACTCCTTGTGATATCTATGTTCTCGGGTATGTATCATGAATTTCAACTCTTCCATAGAAAATTTACACAACTAAACAAAAAGGAATAAAGAAATCACAAGTGTGAATCATATAATATGAAAGAAAATTGCATCAGGTGTTTATATTTTACTAATTCAGGTTTCAAGAAGTGGTTCCTCTAAGAGCCGCGAATGTGCTAGGATCTGATAAGAGTAAAATTTGCTTCAAGTGGAATTCCTTGATTAGAGAAAGTCTAAACAGGAAACTTTGCAACAGAAATGGAAATATTAATGATATTGAAGAAGCCAAAATGCAGATTGAAGAGAGCAGCTCACAACAAGAATTCTGGTGTGTGATTAGTAAGCAAATGGTTGGGATAATGATATCGGTTTGGGTTAGAAGTGATCTTCGTCCGTATATTCGAAACCCCAGCGTCTCATGCGTTGGCTGTGGTGTAATGGGCTGTCTTGGCAACAAGGTAACTTCTTTATATCATCTCTCTTTTGTTGGCTCAAATAAAGTATTTGTTACAAAGAGATCGAGGAAAATACTGAGTTTACTTAGTGTATATATATACTAGGCCCGAATACTCAAGTTCCATGTAGGTGCACCATGCATACAGTGGACAAAATCCATATCATAGGCTGGTGTCTGGTAAGCAGGTGAAGTGACAAGCGTAAGCTCGTCAATGGTGTTCTTTCCTTGTTACATGTTGAAGACGGGGTGAGGTCGATGAAACTTATACCCGAGTGCTTTAGGTTCTGGTTAGAGACTTTGGGTTGGAGGATGCCTCATGAAGATTTTGCAACTCATTTATATATATATATAGCACATTTATTCTTATTTAATTTAATTTTGTACACATATTAATCTGAGCATTTTATTTGATCAAATAAAAGTACTTTTAGGGAAAGTCTAATTCTCTTCCCTTTACTATAATAATAAGAATTCGGGTGGATGTCTTATCAACTAGATTAGCACACTTACTCTTAAAAAAGGTAAAACACTTTACCAAAGTCTTCGTATTTCAGAGTAAATCAAATAAAACATTAACAATATGGGATAAAATCAAGATATTTGGTCAAATAAATTTAATACATATAAATTTTATAATTTTGTAAATTTATCTCACTTCATAAGTACAACAAAAGTGACAACAATAGCAACCAGTGAACAACGTACAACCACCCAAAAGCTTAAATTGTAAGAAAAGGGAACCACAATGAATATTATGCTTAACATCCTCCCTCACGTGCTACCACAGGAAATTGATCAGGATTACCAGGTAAAGAACATAATAGAAACAAGATTAACAAATGGGACCTTGGACCTTCCAGACGTCTAGGCCGGCTTTGATACCATGTTAGTAACATTCTCTCCAAAAGTTTAAGTTGTTAGGAAAAAAGAAACTACGGTGAATATCATGCTTAGCAATCATGTTCGGTAATATTTTTCAAGAAAATTCCTGGCCCTCGGCAAGATTGAATACTAGTTTTGTCCCAGCTGGTTCGAGTAGATGCTAGCTTGCTACTTATTAAGATAAACCCTGCAAATAATATAAATGTCCATAATACAATTTCGATCCTTTAGTGCATCTTCATTATACATACATCCTTATCATGTCTAACGCACTCTTAATTTGCAGGGTTCGGTATCAGTTAGATTCCAGTTACATGAGACAAGCTTCTGCTTTGTGTGCAGCCATCTTGCTTCTGGAGGCAAAGAGGGAGATGAAAAAACTAGAAACTCTAATGCCGCTGAAATATTCTCACGTACTATTTTTCCTAGAGGCCTTTCCCTTGACTTACCACGAAAGATTCTCGATCATGAGTAAGTTTCTAATTTTATTAATTTAGTTGCATGTTGAAACCGTCCAAACAGATTCGTTATTAATTTGCCATATAGCTTAATTAATAAATCAATATTTAATTATTCATACAACTTGGACTAATTAAACCCTAAACACTTTGTTTATTTGGTTGCACTTCTGTCTTTATTGATGGAGCCTTTCACCTCCTTTAAAAATAAACTTTGCGTGATTAGCTTATATATATGTTGCACTTGAATCGATCAACGACAAAATTTCATTTAAGTTTATCATGTGGTTGTTGTTTGTATGGACGGTAGTTTACATGCATAAAATTTTATCATTGCATTGACGACTCTAGTACAGTGTATACACTAATTAAAAACAGTGAATATCTTCTCCATTTTAATATTTTATATGGCACCTAGCTATGAGAAGTTGTTGATTTATATTTTGAAACATGCATGTGGACCTGGTGAGCAAAACCGGTAGCTAAATTAAACCGCCTATCTAATAGTATATATATAAAATGGGAGGAGTGAGGAAGATTTGTTTTGGGATTGTCACATGGCACTCATTAATGCACTCATTAATTAGCTACATTAATTGTTAATCTTTTTTTTTTCCCTTTTTCTCTTTGTTTTTTCTTTTTTAAACAAAATTTGTTAATCTCCTCAATTATTAATAAAGAGAAATATTTGTTCTCTTTATTTATCTTAACTTGCACACCTCAAGAATTTACAAATTAGTGTTTGTTTTTTATACTTTGATTATATTTTTTTTATTATTATTATATTATAGATCAATTTGAATTTATTTTCAACTTTATAAACAAGACAGTAAAATTTTTAATTCATTTGTAGAACTATAGTTGACAATTTTTTTTGGTAACAATTTTTTGCTCAAACACAATTTTTATAAAATCACCCGTGCATAGCACGGGTTATAATCTAGTATATATAAGGATACGATCTCGTCCTGGGTAATTAAACCATTAATTGCGCGCTAAATATTTAATTTCTCCCTTCAACCAATTAAGTTGACTTGGATCTAACTCGATCATCGTAAAGTTGTCCATCATTGTTTGTGCAAGTTGTCAAAAAATATTACTTTGACCCTTTTTTTAATTATGTAGTTTCATTTTAAAATAAAAGATACTATTCATGCTTGTATCATAAAATTAAATAGAAAACAAATGCAATATAATTGGATTTCCTCCAAAAGTTTCACGATTAATGAAAACATCTTTGTTATATTACAATAATTAAATTAGTTGATTATATGATGCCTTTCTTTAATTTCTTTTCTTTTCTTTTTCAGTCGGATAATATTTCTTGGAGATTTGAATTATCGGATTTCTCTACCCGAATCAGCGACTAGATTATTAGTCAATAGAGGAGAATGGGATGTGTTGCTAGAAAATGACCAGGTATATGTATAATTAAATAGGTAGCTATATAAAAAGTCTTTGCAAGGACAAAATTAAATCAATTGAGTATATACTGCTATTTTAAATTTTGCACGTATCAAATTTTCTTGGACATATATAAAGTTGAGAACAGAACTGGTGGATGGTCAAGCATTTGAAGGTTGGCAAGAAGGAAAAATCAACTTCGCCCCTACTTACAAATATTATCCAAATTCTGATGAATATTACGGCGGTTCTCTTGGAAATAAAGGCGAAAAGAAACGTGCTCCTGCATGGTAACTTATCATTTTGGTATAGAATTAATTAAAATTAACTTCCTCAATTCAAGTACGAGAATATATATTTAGTTAATAATAAATTAATTAAATTAAATTAAATTAAAATGCAAGTAATCTTTTTTTATATAGGTGTGACCGAATAATTTGGTTCGGAGAGGGATTGAAGCAACATTTATATACAAGAGGCGAATCTCAATTGTCAGATCACAGACCCGTCACAGCTATTTTTTCTACCGAAATTAGGGTTTCACCGAGATTGAAAGGATTTCAAAATATGTTCTTGTCGGAGAGGTTTGATCGAATCACAAATCGGTTAGAGATGCCATTAAAAAATGACTATCGATATAATAGCCGATCAAGCTTCCGAATGTAATTAATTATCGACATATTGAAGCCATTATATATATATATATATAGCGTGTTTTATTTAATTGAAAAAAAAAAGATAAAAAATTATAATATATGGTGATCGATGCATTACTTACACTTGACGGAAATGTTGGGATTATATATGTAAATTAATATGTATATATATATATGTTATTATAGTTGAGAAAATGGAAGAGCACGAGAAGCTTCTATATATATTTATTGTATTAAAGAAAATAAGATGATGATCGAGTGTACAGTGATGTTTATTATCTTCTTGTGCATGTTCTTTTCAGCCACAAAACTGTCCAAATCATTCTCTCTCAGCTCTTTCATTGGATTTAATGAATATTCTAAAATTGTTTTTGGTCCAACAACTATTATATATTAGCTAAAATATTGCCTACTTGAAGCTTGCACAATTGGCTGTTGCATGATCTCCATAAATAAACATATACACACATAGATATATACACGACGGTCCACCCCCATAAGAAATAAGAATTATATTTTTCCCAATGATTGGTACCCTATTTGAAACAATTTAATTGGACAAACACTAATCGTGCAAGAAAAAAAACAGAGATAAATCGACAATATATATTATGTGTAGAGTAGTTTAAGCGAGGATACAATTGGTCCTTAGTGATCAACATGCTAGTGGATTTTCTCTTTTTTTATGCATACAAGGATGAGATTAATTAACGATTAGAATTGCTCCATAGAAATTATGGGCTTAATTATTTTGTCCAAAGACTAGTGGGTTTGGTGAAAATTGTAAGAAAATACCCAATTCACGTGTTTCTGATTTTTTTGGTTATGGAATATGAATAATTGGAATATCCCTTGCTGCAGGCCGAGTATTAAATTAATTAAAAGGAAGAAGCATTAATTGTAGTGAGATTTTGATCAATGTAATAGTTTTACTGCGTGATTAGAGTACTTTTAGAGGGACGAATGATGAGGACATAGTGACATATTATTAACACATTGATCAAATGATTTAACTTGCTTTACTTAAATTTAATTTTACTGTAAATTGAACCACGTACTACATAAGTGACACATTACAATCCGCTTGAATTGAGGGAATGGGAACAAAAGAAAAGAAAAAGATGAGAAATAATTGCATTTTACTCATTGGATAGATTTATAAGGAGTGGAGAGGAAACGGAGGAATTGAGAGGGAATGCCAATCCCCTTTATTCCTTTATTTTGTTTCCTTCCAATATTAGGAAGATTGGGAGGGAAATGAAAAGTATTTAATGATTTTTTCACGTTATTTCAAATTTAACTCTAATTTGTTAATAATATATTAAATCATATTCATTTCTTTTCTTTTCTTCTTTCTATCCGAACAAGATTTATTTTCATTCCATTCTTTTCCATCTTTAACTATCCAAACAACAATAAAATTAAAATCATTCATTTTCATTTTATTCCATTCCTTCCCCTCCTAACTAACTATTTCTTTTACATACATTCCTTTCGATCCAAACAAACAGTTAGTGTATCTTTTAAATTATGTTATTTTAAAATTATTGAAGGACCAAAGGCAGAAAATGAAAGACAAAGGAACTATAAAAATGAGAGAATGAAAGCTCAAGAAAAAACTAAATTATCGTTGCCTTTTTTTCCAAGTGTTTATTTCCTTCTTTTTAATATAATTGCGACTAATTAGAATATATTTTTTTGTCTTACATATTCAAATTACTTAAAGGCCAACCCTTTGCGAGTCGTTTAACGGGCCGTTAGTAAATCCAAAACAAAAGGCCCACTTTAGTCTTACTGGTTTCCAGCCCAATTAGAAACCTCCAAATCTTGCTAAATCCATTCTAAAAAATGTTAATTTAGACCCTAACACCCCGTTTGATTCGGTATTAAAAAGTGGGATGGGATTGTTAATATTATTTTTTTTATAATACTTTGTTTGCTTCGCACAAATGCGCTGGGAATTACTAATACTGGTATTAACTTAATATCACTCTTTGTGGTATAATTTAATACCATGGGGGAAGTGGTATTGTTTATCCAAGATTAAGAAAAATGAATCATATATTTTCAAAAATGTCATTACTACTATAATATTTTCAAAAATGCCATTACTATTATAATATTTTCAAAAATGCCACTACTACTACTACTATATATTATTATTATTATTATTATTATTATTATTATTATTATTATTATTATTATTATTATTTAAAAAAAAATTATTACTTTTTTTTAATTTTTTTTATTTTGTTAGTTCAAAATATAATCCCGTATACGAGTAACATAATCAAACATGGTATTAACATCAGCATGAGATATCCCAATATTAATACTACATGAATCAAACAAGGTATTGGTATTAAATTAATACCAAGATTAATAGTCTAGTACTATTAATACTGGTATTATTAATCCCACTGATCCTAATACCTGAATCAAACGAGGCCTAAGAGTACATGTTAAATATAATATAATAGAAATAGAAAGAAAAAGTTTTTATACGAGAATCTGCATTTTATATAATGTGAATAAAATATTATTTTTTTAATAAATAAGTTGTTAATATATATCTTAGGCCTCGTTTGATTCGGGTATTAAAAAGTGGGATGGAATTATTAATACCACTTTTTTTATAATACCTTGTTTGATTCGCACAAATGTGCTGGGATTACTAATACCGGTACTAACTTAATACCACTCTTTGTGCTATAATTTAATACCAGGGGGGAGGTGTTATTGTTTATCCAGGATTAAGAAAAAGGAACCATTATTTTCAAAAATGCCATTACTAGTATAATTTTTCAAAAATGAACTATACTCTAGTTATCCAAAATTAATCTCGATACAAGACAGAACTAAACATGGTATTAATATCAGATGAGATATCTCAGTATTAATACTGTATGAATCAAACAGTTTGGTATTAAATTAATACCAGGATAAAATCCAGTTATTAATACTGGTATTATTAATCCCACTGATCCTAATCCCTGAATCAAACGAGGCCTAAAAGTACACCTTAACATAAGTGATCTTATTTATTCTTAGAACGGAAATTCTAGATTTGAGAGTTGAGACTTAGCAGTTACTAAATTTAGATTTGAGGGTCAAATCTAAATTTAATATCTTAATTATTAGGTTTTTTCTTTTTTATATGTCCAAAAAATTACTAAAAATAGAAGACAAACATTAATTAAGAATAGTAGGACGAAACAAAGAATTAATAGAGGCCCCGTAGGCTTCCTTTTTAAGTCCGGTCAATATGTCAAGTCACGCAATAAGTAAAGTAAAGCTTAAAATAAGACAAAAATATCAGAAATTAAATGAATATTGTAACAGTAAAGACCAAACAAAACAATTAAATGCTGGCCCAATCTAAGAAGCCCTTGAGCTAGCATGCCTGTCCACCGCAAAGTTTCGCCCATCCATTTCACTTTCTCTCCTGTAACTGAATTCGGCAGAATAAATAAGATAAAAGTTTAATTTTTGTGAAATCATCACGTCAATTGTCTATGTATATTACACGGATTGCGTAAATTAAGTGATAAATAATTTTAATTGTAAATTACAAAGTTTAATTTATATTTTAAATAAGTGGATAGTCTAGTTAGAAAGGCTCCCGAATCTAAGAAAGCGCATTAGACTTCCATTTTTTAATTAAAAAAATAATATTTAATCCATATATTAATCTTTGAATTAAGCATTTGGACTCGAAATTAATTATTTTAAGTTCATAAAAAGTCAATGACACATCAATTATGATATTACAATAGCAATTAGAGTTGTTTTAATAATTAAACCACATATATTGTTGGTGTCTAATAATTCTAACTAATCAAACCCAACTTATTTCGATTAATGCTTAATTGCACATCTAATCACTCAAGTACTCAACAACCAGTGTTCTTTTATTTCTAATTGGAAAGTTAGGTATCGGTAATTATATTTTCCCTTTTCAACAAAGCACCCCTAATCAATGTTTGGCTGAATTTCAATTTCATCCCCTATGTCTCCCTCTTCTCTGATTTAGATTTGACCCCAAATATAGCATTCAGATTTCAGATATTATTAAGCTTTATGGAAGTGTAGCTCTTCAATAATTTAGTTGGATCAGACACTAATAAACAGTATGCCAAAGTAATCATTAAATTTATTTTAGTACCAGAATTTATATACCACATCTACAGCAAATACATTAAGTTAATTTTTATTTTTATTTTTAATTGGATTGGCATAACTTTTTAGTAATGCTAACAGAGAGTAGTCATGTGACAAAATTAAAAAATTGCAATGAAAAACAATTGAGCGAATACGAGTAATCACAGTCAGTTCTTGAACTATTTGTTTGAATTAAGAAAGATCTAACATAGTAACATTCTATAACATACATGAAAGTTACAATACATAATGAAATATTTACATAGTTCTTAAATAAATTAGCTTGTAAATTTTGGAAATACCATCAATCTGGAACACCCAATGTTATACTTAATTCTTGGTAGCAAAGTTGATGTGTGCTTAATTTATTATTCTACAAATCTGCATTTTATTGTTTTCAACTTTCCTTTTTCATTTTATCCTTTACTAAAATTTTAAGAAGTAATTGGGCCCAAAATAATTTCTTATCTAATGCACCTTCGTTTAATCATCTATATACATGTAAAATCAAGATACGCCAAAAAGTCTCAAAAAATTGGGTATCCAAGTTGAATTTATAAAACGGGGTCTTTTTAGATCAACTACACTATATACACATAAAAATATAGGACTCCTAAAACTTGTTCAGAAAGTAGGGACCCAAGGTGAACTGCCTTGCTGGCTTGTCCCTCAAACCTATCGTGTGCTTAATCCGAGGACATCAAAGCTGCGAACTTTTGGGGCAAATTGGCCTTCCAATTTAGAGAAAGAGCAACAATCTTGCATTTAGAGGCTACACAATAGCCATCAGACTTGGCCCAGCGGTTACCGCCCTGGGTTCAGCTCTGGGGTCGACTAGGAGCTCTCCAGGTCGAACCCCTGCGGCTGCAAAAACATTCTATGGACAGCAGTATTATGGTCCAAACTGCGAAGGAGGATTAGTCGAGGTGCGCGAAAGCTGGCCCGAACACCGCCTGGTAATACACTAAAAAAAAGAGGCTACCCAATGAGCAATGTCCTTAGCCTTAATTAAACTTGACAAATCCCCCAAGGCATGAACATAGGTGGGCTGGTGATAGCTTCCACAACAAGGAGAATCATATTCAATAATTGTCAGAACACAGGTCAAAAAAGCAACAAACATAATAGCTTTACAAACAGCCTTCACGTCAGCCACCAAAGAGTTCGCATTAGGAAAAGAGGAAGCCTACCTGTTAGATTATTTATTTAGATTAGTATAAGTCGGTTTATTTATTTTTCATTGTTTAATATTTATATTAATTAAAATGTCGAATATTATAGTATAATAATGTGGGTAAGCCTTATATGAGTTTATTATAATAGGTAAATGGACTCATCTATTTTTAATATAAGAAGAGACCCCTATCTTTTCATTATGCAGTGTAATTGTCCCATTGAAATTGCACAAACCCTAAAAGCATAGTGTTATAAAGATAGTTTCTCTCCTCAGTCGCAGAGTGAAGAACATAACTCCATGAACTCATCTATACCAAGTAATTCTGATTTTATTGATTTATGCGTAGTATTAATTGTTTATACATGCTACAATTTAGGATTATTATTCGAAATTAATATCGTAAATTCTAAATCTTTCTTTCATAACCATCAATAAAAGAACCAACAAAGTTGTGAAGCACGAAAGTTGTCGCATCAAACTTAAGACCAAGTAATAGAGCACCATCATAGTTAATTTTCAGAAAAACTGGACAAGGAACATTCCATTTTAAAAGATTGGGACCAAGCGTGAAAATGCCTATCAAAGATCGAGAAGTACAAGGCATGCACTAGAAAAACTCAAGCGCGACTGAAACTACTCGAGAAACAATTGTTGAAGGCTCCAACTCAACCCCGTTGAACACTTTATCATTCCTAGCTTTCCAAATGAACCAACATAAGAAATGGAATAATGACGCCGCTTGCACCCCTATAAATAAACTATTTTTGAGAATTTTAAAGCACTCATCGAACCACACCTCAATTCTCTAAATTTTTGCTTTATCGATGTGAAGAGCAACATGATTACACACCCACACTTCATAAACAACTAAGCAAAGGATAAGCATATACTCAATAATCTCGGCATCTTTATCACAAATTAGGCAATCAAGGAAAAGGAGCACTATCTATGCCATAATAAGATTTAGAGACTTCCTAATCAAAATCACAATTCCATAAGAACATTTTGATTTGGGGGAAGGTTGGGATATTCCACAAACTCCCCTACAAGGAGTTTAAGGGAATGAAAGAAGATCCCGGTTAAGAATTCACTAAAAAAGGCAACCTACTCAAAATAACCCAATACTTAAATCTTCTAGAATAACAACTATCTTTGGACAATGGACAAAAAAGCGAGGCTTTTTTTAAAAAAGGGAGAGTGATGCTAAGAATAACGTTACTAATATTTAGAGGGAAAATGGATTTAATAAGGGCGATATTCCAGTTATGCGTAAAAACACTAATCAATTGACTCACCGCCAAAATATATTAAACCTTGAATGAGCAAAGAGAAAGAAAATCTGGAACCCAACGATCTTCCTAAATGTCAATAGAAGCTCCATCTCCAATCCGCCACCAACCCTTCGATTTAATAACATTTCTCCCAAGGAACTTCGCCAAATCCAATAATTGAGCTTGTTGCCTAGAACATCCCCAAAAATAATTATTTGGGGAAAAAAAGCCTTTAAGAACATTACCCCAAAGTTAATTCATATCAGTAATGAGCTGCTAAGCTTACTTTGCTAAAAAGGAGGAGTTCATGGGCTGAAAATCCTAGAATCCAAAACCAACCTCAGTCTTCCTTTTTATGAAATATTTCTTAAAGTGCCTATGAATGCCTCTAGAATCCAATTTTTTCCACTAAAACGCAGCCACCAAGAAATTCAGATTTTTGCAAGGAGCCACAGGACGTTTAAAAACAGACATATCACATACGAATGTAGGGTCTAAACCATATATTTTATTAGAGCTTCTTAACCAGCTTGACTAAGTAAACATTCATACCAACTTGACAGTTTAAATGACATATTCTCCCTGGTCCAAGCAAACACTTGTTTTTTAGAGCTTCCCCAAACCGCAGACAGCCCCAAGTACTTACCATTGAATTAAGAGGAGAAACACCAAGATGGAGGAAATTTACTCCTTGAAAGAGACAGTGGTATTCATACTGAAAATTAAATTAGATTTTTGAAAATTAATCGCATGGCCCGACACCCAACAGACCAGGGTATTACCACATCAATTATGCATTTACTAAAGCATAATACTGCTTTAAAAGGTTGTACTATATGATTTTAATGTTGTGAATTACTTTGCCAATAATACCATCATATTATATATATATATATATATATATCTGCGAACACTTTTAATGCATTGATCCCTAATATTTTATATGAAGTGTTAACTACTCAATTACAATTATAATAAGGCAGTTATATTACCAAAGCAATATTCTCTTTGCTAGAATATATTATTACTTTGAGAAATTATATTATATGATTTTAAAATTATACATTGATTTAATAATATAAATGATTGTTTTGACAATAATATCGTCCTTATAATAGTGATGCTTTAATTAATATTCATACTATATTGGTTTAATGACATATTTGATCAATGAATTGTATCAATTTTTTTCATTGTAGTCACTAAATATATATATATATATATTGTCTAAAAACTCATTGAACTCTAAATAAAATTTTAATTTAACCAAACCCTTTTACACCATTAATTAGAATTAATAAAAAATCTAAGTTTGACATTAAAGAGTCCACGTGGCCTCCACGTGGGCAGATGATATGGCGAAAACCATCATCGACACAAACTTGTGAGGTTCTCCTCATTCAAACGAAAAGCTTTGTTTTAATGAAGGAAAAATATGTAGACTATTTTCAAAAAAACTAAACCGTCGTTTTCTCAATTTAAACCCTAGACCGACCTAAATCAAAATTTGCTGAAGAAGGTGATCATCGATCAACAAAACTTGAAAAAACATATCGAAGCTATCATGCAAACCAATTTTGAGGAATAATGAACAATTTTTGATTTATACAACTTTCTCCCAATTTTCATTCGTATATAAAGCAACAATTCTACAATTATAGCCGTTGAGCACATTAATTAAAGAGGAGAACCTTATACATACGTTTCACATGATGGTTTTTGCCATCTCATCTGTTCACATAAACTCTTTTAATGTTTAACTCATATTTTTCATAAACTCTAATTAATAGTGTCAAAAGGTTTGACTAAATTAAAGCATTACTAGGAATTTAATGAGTTTTTAAATAAAAAAAAATAATGATCAAATTAAAAATAATAATAAAATTCGTTAATCAAATATATCATTAAGTCTATTATATTTAAAATGAATTGATTGCTTAAGTAGATCCATCCTACCTGCATTTCTCTGTGCCAGCCCTAATTCCTTTGTCTCCTCTCACAATTCACAAACCACTTCGACTTGTGTGGTTCTCACGCTTTGTCACTTTCTCTCTCATCCATTATTTAATTGAATTTCTAGAATCATATTAATCCCTATTTTCATGGGAATTTAATATTATTGAATATTTTGTGATTTTTAGTTATACATTTGTTAAACATTTTTATTTCCCGCTTTTTAGTTGCAGTGGCTTGGACGCACCAACGACTATGTATGGAATTTTGACATCTGTACTGAGCATCTATCTATTAAAGTTACTAAAATTACGTCTCTGTCTATGTGATTTTAGTTAATCACCAAACACTTTTTAATATTTCAATAAGAAAATTTTAAGTAATTAAAAAGTTTTATACAGGGAGAAGCGGTGGACACTGACAATCTCTGATGTAATAAAACACAAAGTTTATGTTATTATATAAAAAATATTTTTATCCTTGACTTTTATTTAAGAAATATTTTTTCTCCTTCTTTTTAATTGGCTTATCATTGCAGAAACCATCTCATTCAAATGATGCCAATTCAGTTATTGATCAAAACCAAATCATTATTTCACCCACAACGACAACAACATATATACATATATGAAGAATCAAATGGAACAATGTTATATATCGATCTTCAACTACCACTCACCTGCAAAATATCATTGAACCTCCCAGTAAGCAAACCACCATTGAAGCCACCGTGTTTATACATACATACATACATACTTGCATCACACTTTTTTTCTTCAAAAAAGATGTCTAAAATCTCTCATTTAATGTTAACCACAAATAATAAAAATTCACCCCAAACCTTCTTCGCGAGACTCGATCTTCCTCTCTTTATATTTACGTATAATAACAGTAAAAGTGAAATTAGTTTCCATCTCGATCAACAGTGGTTATACTCTTTTTTTTTTTTTGAACAAAACAGTGGTTATACTAAAATTGTAACTTCTTAATTAGCTGTTTTGTTTATTTATTTTTAACAAAGTCTCTCTTAATAGTGAAAATAATAATTATATTAAAAAAATAAAAATATATCTAAGACTCTATTTGATAATAACATGAAAAATAATAAAAAAAAAATGCTTGATTTGTATAAGAAGTTGAAAAATAAATTGAAGCGTGTGATGTGATATTTTCTGTCTCATGCTCATTTTTTATAAAGAGATGTCCTTCATCTTTTATTATTTTTTGCGATTTTTTTTATTATTTTCCAATCATCAAGAAAAAAAATCATCATAAAAAACTACAAAGTGAGAAAATATCTCACTACATGTTTCAATTTATTTTTTAACTTTACATGAAAATCAACTATTTTATTTTTCTTTCTTATGTGTTATCAAACGGAGCCTAATTTGCATAATAATTCATGTTCATAATTTAAATCATAATATAAAAAATCAGGAGCTAAAAGTTAAATTTATGTGTCCTCTTTTTTTTCAAATAATTAGTAGTACCAACTATGTATTGAAAGAAATATAATCCTATTAATTTACAACCAAAAAAGTTAATTTAACACAGGAAAACACAAAAACTCAAAATAACTGACATTTCATGTAATTTAGAATTATTATCTACGTACGTATATATATAGCTTAAGCAACGATAATTTAAGCATTTCATGAATATAGCTTAATAATAGTATATATATATATATATATATAATATAACTTTGGTCCACCAATATATACATTTGAATAACAATGCTTTTTTTTCCTTTTTAAGTGAAAATCATGATTAACTTTATTAACTCAGTAGGTAACCAAAAAAAGCATGAAGTGAAATTATTTTCATTCAAGGCATCATCGACAAGCACCTCTTTTAGTCTTTTTTCCACTTTTTGTTTTTTAATAATCATCAATAAGGTAAGGATATCTAACTTTTACCTCTTAATGCTTTGATTTGATTGATGGGCTTCCCACCTTGTCTTTTCAACTTTTGGGATGAAAAATTAATTAAACCTTTACCTTTTCTGGATTCCCTACCTTTTCTTTTTTAATTTTCAAAACGTTATCGAATTAACGAACGTGAGCCAACCTTTTTTTTTTTTTTTTTTTTTTTTGGGAATCATTTACTGATTTACATAATTTACGTTTGTGTCGTATGGACGTATTAAAACTTGTAAAAATATCCGAGTAACAAATAACAAGCCCATGGCTTTGTCATCTTTTGTCGACTTTATTGAATTATTGTAGGCTCTTCTTCCCTTTCTTTTTTCAATGATAAAAATTACTTACACGCATTTTAATTATTTTTAATCTGGATGATTTTAAAAGGAGAAAATTACAAACAAAGCACAAGAGATATTATAAATTATTGGCAAGGTATAGGCTAGCTAGAAAAGTGAAAGCCCTTGATAGTTCTATTATCTAGGTTGGTAAAAATTCCAGCTTTCTTGTTAATCTACTAATATCGGATTTGGCCCCTCCTAGGATTTTAAAAGTTTGAATAGTAATAATTTTAATTATTATGCATAAGAATACTGTGAACTACTTCTCAGCTCTAAGTTGGGAAATAATATGATTTACTAATACAGAGATATGAGAAAAAAAGAAAAAAAAACCCAACCAAATATCTTTCTTGGTTAATTTATTTAAATTTTTTTTTATATCAATTGCTTTTGTGTCAAAAAAAAAACACTTTTGTGCTTTTATTTTAAACTCCTAAATTAGAAATTATAGATATGCTACTAGGCGAGTCTTATGTCTCATACAGATTTAGTGCATTTAAAAATTTAAACTCATATAATATTCATTACGAAAATAGAAATCTTGTTGACAAGGAGAGAGAGCAACCTCCTTAGACTTGAAGTCTTGGCCTCCTGGGTTCTTTTTTTCAAATATACCTTACTTTTCTATTTTGGATGAAACATGTGTACAAATGGTACCTTCTTTTGTATTTTTAACTGGAGCAAGTAAAGAATATTTCTGAAGTTTTCTTTCCGAGAAGCAAAATAATTATGAGCATTAATTAAATATAAATAAATAAAAACTCCAACGCAATAGAATAGAATATATAAATTGGTGCATACTGAAAATTATGTACCAACTATTGTTCTTCCTACCGTCTTTCTATTTTTATAAGATTGAGAAATCCACCCTATATATATATATATATATTTTGATGATATGATATTCGTATAAGATGGCGGCACCTAATCTAATATTCAACCTACCGAAACAAAATAAATAGGAAATGAACTCACCAACAGTCTAGAAATAAACCTTGCATAATAAATAGTTTTTGTCGGAAAATAAATTCAATTTAAGGTAATAGGAAAATAATTGGAGCTGAGACGAATAAAAATGACAGGGCTAGAATTGAGATTTTTTACGTGCTTTTCGTAATTTCAAATTAATGCATCAAATTACTACAAGCACGAGCTTGTCAAACCATCCATAAATATATTTTCACCTCCTGCTTCTTCTTCTTCTTTTTTTTATAACATTTATCATTTACAGCTGCAATTATCCTATAAGTTCAAACAAACAGGGTTACTTCGTCCCTGAGGAGTGAGGACATTATTGCATGGCAATCAACTGTTCAAGATAAATCTAAAAAATAAGTGAAAAAGTCATCAGATGTCCTTCATCCTTATCAATAATTTAAGGATTTTTTTTGTTCTGGCCACTTGTAGGAAATTTTTTTATGAAAAAAATGCAAAATGTAAGAACATCTTATTATATTATTTCACTTATTTTTAAAGTTTTCACATTAATTAATTAATTTTATTATTATTTTTTATTTTTTTTATCAAATAGAGCCTAAAATTTGAAATTTGAGGAGCAATAATTTTAGATAGACATATATATTGGATTTTTATCAAATTTATTTGAATTAAAATTAATAAATTATCACCAAATTTTTAGACATTGCTCTTGCTCTCTTTAGAAGGTTGTGAGTTTCAATTTACAGAGAGGAAGAGAACTCGGACCTTATTTTTAAAATAATATTAATATTTGTGTAAGGAAGAAAGCTAACAAAAATTTCTAGAATTAATTAAAAAAAATTTTATTTATTTTACTAAAATAGAAATTTGTAGATTAATAAAGCCATACTTGGGGATTATTATATATATGCTACTTGGTTTACCCTTGATGCTGAAGCGTTACTCAGAATCTAGAGGGAGGATTAAAGGTAAAGGTAAAGCTAAACCCCTGAAATATGTCTTAATTACCTTCGGAATTGATTACAGTGACGCACTAATCAATCAATAAATACACACTAACCCTAAAATTGCATCTTTCTCTGTCCTGTGAGAGAGCGGTTGGTGTGCTACATTTTTCATTTTTTCTACCTAATAATTTCCATCTTATCCCCTTATTCTTCTTCTTCATCTTCCCACCAACAGATCCACTTTGTTTTCTATTTTTTAAGAACCCCAAAAAAAAAAAAAAAGTGAAATTTAAATTGTGGGGTTGAGTGTGTTTTGAGGCATGAAGAAGCTTCGGATCTGGCGCAACAGAGTTGTTGAGTGACCAATTTTCTTTTATACAAATACAAATACAAAATGCTATCATTCATTACAATTTGTACTTCTTTTTTTGACTTAAAATCTACATAACCAACTACACCTTTTCTCTGTATTCACTATGCTTTTTGTTTCTTCTCTGTTTTAGAGATAGAGATAAGAGAGAGCTCTCGCTGGTTTGCATTATTTTAGAGGTGGCACATATGCTTAAAAGGTCTTAAAGGTCAACGCCTTCCTTGAGAAATTTTTAGACAGAAAGAGTAAGTGGAAGTACAGAGAAAAATCATTAGCAATGCTGGCAACAGCGAGTCCTATCAGTGCCCGTACAAGCACTGCTTGTAATACTCTACTCAAAGAACTTCAGGTCATCTCTCTCTCCTCTCTCTCTCTCTCTTCTTTCTTCTTTTTTACTTCTTATTATGTTTTTGAGTTGCTGGTGGTTTAAATTTGTTGTGCACCTACGTTTTTGGGTTTTACTGGGTTTTCTTCATTCTTGTTTCATGGGTTTTTCAAGAAAGAAGGGATTATGGGATTTTGATGTTCATGCTTCTTTTGTGGTGTAAAGCCACTGTGGTTGAATTCATCAACTGTTTTTCTTTCTTTTTCCTTTTCTCTTTAATTAGTTGGTTATCAAGGCTCCCTTCCCTTGCGCTAAGAAGGATTGTGGGATTTGAAGAGGAACAACCAAAGGGTTCACGTCACAGCCAAAAAAAAAAAAATTTGAAATGAAGAGAAGACGACTAAAGCTTGATGGTTGACTTTTAGTTTGTTAATGTCCTAGGAATTGAGCTTAAATTTTGACAATATGCATTGTTCCTTCATTGTTTCGTAATTTTGACAGGTTGGTTTTCTAGCTTACAATTATTATTTTTAAAGAAATTACATGTGTTTTGTGGAATTTGAGGAACAGTATTGCCTACGTGGGAGGTCAATTTATAATACTACTTCATTCATTTCTGTTACGTTCTTACATCACAATTTTTCTTCTTTACCCATCCAATTGCTACCTTCTAGTTTACTAATTAGTGAAAAATAAATACTACCACCCCAATTATATTACTGTTCCTTGTCTATTTATTTTTCTGAAAAAAATTATTTTGTTGTTTTGATGAGCAGCAAATATGGACTGATATTGGGGAGAGTGAAGCCGAGAAGGATCGAATGTTGTTGGAGTTGGAGAGGGAGTGCTTGGAAGTATACAGGAGGAAAGTGGATGAAGCTGCCAATATAAAGGCATGTCTTCATCACTCAGTTGCGGCCAGGGAAGCCGAACTTGCCACCCTTATGGCTGCTCTAGGGGAACATAATAACACTCATTCAATGGTAAAAAATGCATCTTTAAAACTTTCAGTACTATTTACCGTTGCTAGCAATTTGCGTTAATGGGTTAGCACAGGAGGGCCAAAATCAAGGAATTTAGTTGTTATGTAATGAAATCCACAGATACTGTTGGAGAAGAAACAAACGTCACTGAAAGAGCAACTCACGTTAGTCACACCATTGGTGGAAGATTTGCAACTGAAAAAAGAGGGAAGAACTAAGCAATTCGCCGATATAAAGGCCCAAATCGAAAAGATCAGTGGTGAGATTTCTGGATATGGTCATCTTATCGATGCTGTGAGTTCCTTGAATTTGGATGAGCAAGACTTGTCCCTGAGAAATCTTACCGAATACCAATCACACCTTCAAGCTCTCCAAAAGGAAAAGGTATGCATGTATATGAAGAGCACATGCGTATTTAGTCTTTATTTGACTTCGTAACTATTGTCTATTTTCCTTATTAATTTTGTGTGTGCATTACTCATCTTTCATAGGCTGTTCGGCTCCATAAAGTATTAGGTCATGTGAATGAAGTACATTCATTGTGTGGTATTCTTGGCTTGGATTTTGGCAAAACTGTGAGTGAAGTGCATCCAAGCTTGCAAGGGACAAGCCTAGAACAGTGCACAAACATCAGTGATATCACATTGGAAGGTCTAGAACAGTCCATCCTTAGGTTGAAAACAGAAAGAAAACTTCGATTTCAAAAGGTATTGCGGTCATGTGTTATTGTGAGAATTTATATACTTATCTTCTATCTTAATCACTGTCCTTAAATGCAGCTAAAAGATACCACTGCGTCACTATTTGAACTTTGGAATTTAATGGACTCGACAAGAGAAGAAAAGAATAACTTTTCAAGACTTACATCAATTCTTAGATTCTCCGAACCAGAAATTGTGGAACCCGGTGCTCTTTCAATGGAGATTATTCACCAGGTTAGGAAGCACCCTCTGTTTTCTTGTTTCCTCTTAAGGGTGGGTTTGATTGGCTTACGTGGAAAAGGATTGAATACCTTGGAATTGTTTACGTGGAAAAATCAGAAACAATTTCCAGGTGGTATTTGATTACGTAGAAAATTATAGCATCAGGCTAAATTCTAGTTGTTACCATGGAAATTTATTCCATTATGTAATCAAGCACTCTAGAGATAATTTTCCTTGGAGAAATAAGCCCAACTAAACAAATGCACCCTAATCGAAATATAGGCTCTCAAAATTTTCTCTTTCTGACAGGCATCGTCAGAAGTTGAGAGGCTAATGAAACTGAAAGCAAGCAGAATGAAAGAACTGGTTATAAAGAAGAGATCAGAGTTGGAGGATTTATGCCGTAAGATCCATATTGAACCCGATCCTAGCACAGTTGCTGAGAAATCTATTGCAATGATAGATTCTGGTACAACTCCTCAAAGATATAAGCTGCTCCCCATTAAGATTTACTTTTATTCAATGGGTAGCGTAAAGTAATGCATTGCAAATCCTTCTCTTATTTAGGTCTCGTGGATCCTTGCGAACTCTTGGCAAAAATTGAAGCGCAAATAAACAAAGTGAAAGATGAAGCATTGACTCGAAAAGATATAATGGACAGGATAGAACGGTGGCTTTCTGCGTGTGATGAGGAAAATTGGCTTGATGATTATAATCAGGTTAGTTAAAAAATGATTATAGTATTTATGGCCTGGTAAAATGAAGTTGCATTATTTCGCTCATATTTGTTTTCTTGCTAATTAACAGGATGAGAACCGTTATAGTGCTGGAAGAGGTGCTCATGTAAACCTTAAGCGTGCAGAAAGAGCTCGAATCACTGTTAATAAAATTCCAGCTATTGTTGATAGTTTGATATACAAGACACTAATATGGGAAGATGAGAAACGGAAGGTGTTTCTTTATGACGGGGTGGGTTCAGTGATTTTGAGATTGTCTAGGTGTTGTGATTCCTTTTGCATTAGCAAGTGAAAATGTCTAATATGCCTTTCTGCAGGTTCGTTTGGTGTCAATACTGGAGGATTACAAACTAGCCAGGCAACAGAAAGAAGAGGAGAAGAAGCGACACAGGGTAATTTTTGTTTAATTTCATACGTAGATGACATTATGGAAACATTTGATTCGTTTACGTGGAAAAGGATTGAATTCCTTTAGAATTGTAAAAGAAAATTCATGTAGAGGAAAAACACTACTAGAGATGGAAAAGACGTGTATTTGGTCATTTTCCAAGGGAAGAAATGCAATCAAATTTACCAAATGGAAAATATTTCAAAATTCCACATTCCAAGGGACTTCGGCTTTTGGTAGTGTTGCTTGTATCATTTTTTCTTTCGCATTCTAATGATCCGTATTTGTGTTGTTTTTTTCTTTGAAATAGGACAAAAAGAAGCTCCAAGGGATGCTACTTACTGAGAGGGAATCAATTTATGGTTCAAAGCCTAGTCCGAGAAAAAGCAATAGTTTTAATAAGATAAATGGGGTTCATCACCGTGGAAATGGGATTGGATCTCCTGCTATGACACCCCGCCGTAACTCAATGGGATGTCCAACTCCAGAGCTTATGACCCCACGTTCATATTCTGGGCGTCATAATAATGGACATTTTAAGGAAATGAGACGGTTATCTACTGCCCCACTCAACTTTGTGTCCATAGGTAAAGAAGATACCATTTCGTTTTCCTCTGTCTACGGTTCTGAGCCAGAGTCTCCTCCACTGAGCTGAATTTGAAACTTGAATTGGTAACTCTTTTCTTTTTTACCTTTTTCTATCATGGGTATTTTGGTTGCACTTGAGCTCGGGATCCCCATATAACATTAGTGACACAATAAAAGCTCTGAATTCCGACAAATCTTGGACTTTAAATTAAAACTTTTCTAACTGATATTGATACTTCAAAAAGTTCGTAAATGGAGCATCAAATACGGCCCCATACGTATCACTATATCAGATACTCCAATGAGTATCCATTTACTTATTTGACAACTTGCCATACTTAATGCTACTGTAGAAAATATATTTTTTGATCATTGTACCATTGCCGTATCTGAACTCTATATTTTTAGATTGATCTTGCCTGCTGTATCGGTATCTCATATATGATCTGTGCAACATATATGTTTTACTAACCAAATGGTCATGAGCAGTAGCAAATCTTCATGAGACGATTCTAGCTTGGCTTCATCTTTCATCATCTAAAAACATATACTTGGTTTTTTGCAGGAACTAGCAAACTTTTATAGTTTCGAGAAGTGTATGTTGGGATTAGCGCAAGAGAAAGCTTGTGAATATAAAAGAGGGAATGTATGTATCTAGTGTATGATCAAGATATATGTTAGGAGTACATGGGACAGTGGTAATTTGACTTCTGAAGACCATCATCTTGGTGCTGCTGGATTTGAAGAATAAATAAATATCAAGTGTGGGATTTGCTATAGATTGTTTTGGATATGCTAGTTAGCTTGATATGTTGTCACCGAAGAAAACTGAAAACGGCTTTTGACCGTGTGTTGATAGATCTTGCTTGTGCTCCATGTATGTGTATATATATGTACTTTGGTTTGATGGCAATAATTTGCTCCAGGAAAAAGCTTTGATTCTTTTTGGTATGCAAAGTTATCTTTCATTGTTAATTTTAATGAATTGGAAGAAATGAATAAATGCTTTTTTTTTTTTTTTTTTGGTGGAGTTCAAAATTTTATAATTCAAACCAAAATCTACATATTTACGAGGGGCATCCCCAGGAAAACAACTCACACTACCTAACACAATTACATCATTATTCTATCATCTATACCCGAATATTTGCACAGTAGCCAATTCTCGTAACTACTTTTGATCTTCCATTTCCAAGTCTTTGCTCGAATATAACTCTCAATTTCTTTCAATACATCAACAACCTCCCTATATTTCTTGTCAAAAATTCTTTGATTTCTCTCTTGCCAAAGGCAATACACACATTAAACACCAATCTGCCCACTCTAGCTCTGAAAGTGTTGCCTACAGCCCATCTCATAAGTGCTCTTTCCTCTGCACTCCAGTCTCCACAGGTAAAAGAGCTTCCATATCCGGCTAGAACAAACATAATTGAAAAACAAGTGATCTCTCCATTCACTTTCTCTACCACATAACGCACACATGTCATCAGAAACTGTACCCCACCTCTTAAGTCTATCCAATGTCCGTAATCTGCCCTTAGTAGCAACCCACACAATAAAACTACAGCGAGGAATATAGTCTTTATGCCGCACAATTTTATACCACTCCACTTCAGGTTTGCATACCCTAATAGCATTCCAAGCAGATTTCACACTAAACACACCAGTCCCAGTAAGAGCCCATTTTACCTCATCACTTCTATTCATCCGATAAGCAGGCAGCATATCAAAAATCGATTTCAAGTCTCTAGATACAACAGGTAGTTGCCACCTTCCATCACCAATAAATGTTGGTAAAAAGGAAACAGAAATGAATAAATGTTGGTAAAAAGGAAACAGAAAGAAACACAAAAAAATGACAGAGGTTCTTTTTTGTGCCATAGAAGTCCGTAACGGAAGCTGGATTTTTCAAAAATTACTGGGGCCTTCATTTATTTATATTCTTGATATGTAATTATTTGGAAAAAAAAAAACCATAAATTATCTTCTTTGCTGATTCACCAGTGTATTCTGTGAATTAGTTTGCTATCATTCTTTGCTGATTCACCAGTGTATTCTGTGAATTAGTTTGCTATCAATTAGTTTCCTAGTATTTTAATTGGCTCTCATTTTGTCGATAGACTCGACTCTTTGAATGGTATTTTTAAACTTTATTTTTGCACAGTATATGTAATGTTCTTGACATATCTAATTAAAAGTGAAATACTCACGAAAAGGCTTATGAATTGAATCTTACCTGCCCATTCTTACACATTCATCTTTTTATTTTATTTTATTTTTGAGCAAAATTCTACTGTGTTGTCGAAGTTAATAAATGCTGCATTTGCAATCGGTAGGATTCAAATATGGGATCTTCAAGTTTGGGATAGTCCTTCACAGTTCACACTTTCTAACTTTTAAAAGAATAATTATAAGTTTTGCAATTTCAGATATATGCGTACGAAAAACTCAAATGCGAAAAAAATTATCTCATGTTGGAGACGGCTGAAAGGAAAAAGAAAGGAAATATGTTGGATGATAAAGACCAGGAAATGATTGGGAAGGAAAAATCATAAAACAGAACAGCAGAGTACAAGTTTCATTTAGATTCCCAGAGTAGCATAGCTTAATAACATAAACAAAACGAGTAACAATAATTTACAGAAAAAAAGGTAGTTGATGTTGAGGCTAACAAAAACACAATACAATTAAGTCCTGCTGCATATATCTAGGATTGGCTTATTCTAAAAGGGCAGCTACACTAACTCATACACAATTAATTAAGATGAAGATCGAAACTTGTTGAAGTGGTGAAGCATATCAAAGATGGTAATATCATGAGGTTGTTGGTAAGGATAGAGTTGTGGCATTCTGAGTAAAGGGGTAATAGTATGGTCCTCCTCTTGAGTAAGCTTGTGATGCCTCTTTCGCAAACCTCCAACAGCAGGACGAGGAGGAGGAGGACCCTCCTCTGCACCCATTTCTGCTTCGGCCGATACTTCTGCACTCTTCCATTGTCTCTCTATCTTGCTATCCTGTTCGTGTATTTTACGTGAATGTCATAATTGAAAATTTAGCCTCAATTTGATTGCAAGGTGAAAAAAGAAAATAAATTAAATTAGTTTTGATGAAAAAATATAAAATAAGTTGTGTTTTGGTGGCGACTAAAAATTTTCCATCAAAGATATTGAACTATGGTATATATACTCATAGAAAATGAGTATCATCTTTGCCTTATTTTCTATCTTTTCATATAAACTAACTAAATTTATTTTCCTTTTTCATCTTTGCAATCAAACGGAGCCTTAGAATTAAAACGAAAAGTGTCAAATTATTGCGACGGTGCGCTCAACTTAAAATCACAAACTCAAATGGAAAGAAAAGACTTACATTTGTAAGGGAAGGAGAGTGTGACATTGGGCATTTCAAGGGGCGGTCTTCATCCAAAGGCTCAGTTGGGTGCTCAATCGGCCAGAACTCAAATTCGCATTCGATCCCATCCATAGCACTTACACTCCTTTGAATGCGCAATCAAGCTTGCTCTAATAGACAAATTTAAAGTACCATAAGTAAGCTTCTAATCAAAAAATGAAGATAGCCATGAAAGAAAAATGTGAAGCTAAAACATAGATTGAGAGAGGCAGAGAGTACATGAAAACCCAACAAGAGAAATGGCTTATAAATTACATCATAAGAGTAGGCCAAAAACAAAAAGCACGTCCACAAGAGGGAGAGGGGGAATAAAGATTCCTCATCATTTAGTTATAACACTTTTTTCACGTCTTTATTGAGTCCCTATCTCTGTATATACGTGTGCACACTGTAGAAAAGTGAGTGAAATAGCTCTTTATTTTCACTTTATGTTGCTTTAATGAAAACAACTGTCTCTGCTTGTATTTGTTTTCTGAAAAATATTGCCAAGCTCTCACTTTTCATCTTTCTTTTTTTTCTTGATTTTGGTGAATTATTTAACTGAGGCAAGCGTGCATAGTGCTACAAAATTCGCAATTGCCAGTATTGTGATATAAGAGGAAAGCGTGAAAAAACTAGTGCCCTCCAAGATTAGAGAGACAGAGGGAAAGCGTGAGGCAAGCTGCTGCTTTTCTGACTTTATTTCTCAAGATACTATGGTCCACATGTATCCAACCCTACAGTGAAACGAATAAAATTTGATAAGAGAGAACATATGAAAACGTTAATTAAAAGTAAATAGAGTTGGCACTTGGCAATTATTATTTAACTAAGGGGCTCAGCAGTGGATCAGAAGATTTGGAATACGTGGTGGTCAAAACACAACATAAAAAAATATGATAAGAAGTTTTAAAAAAAATATTTTAATTAAGAAGTTCTTTACATATATTTTTGTAGTAAAAATAGCATGCGTTTCGTATGAACTTACAGTAAATACAAAAATAACTAGACAATTTTGATTTAACTACTAAACTTAGGTATCATCAGTTGCGCTCAACGATTCTTCATCCCACAAAATTCATCTATGATATCAATGTCGAAGCATCGAGACATTTCTTTCTCAATATATGTGATCAAGTAATTTGCAAGATAATCATCTTTTATAGTCACTTAAATTTATTATATATTTATAATATAAATAATAATGTGTATAACTATTGACACTCCATAAAACAAATTTAACACTCCAAAATAATTTTTAAAGACAAAAAATTTTATAACAAAAAAAAATGCATAATTTTATTTAAAGAGTGCCAACAACTATATTTATATATAAAAAAAATACTAATACTAATGGAGATTTGAAATATCTTACGGACCCCCCCCCCCTTCTATTCGGCACTGAAGGGGATGTTCACTTGCCACTCAAATCTGAAAACTTAAAATTTTCGGATTTATGTGGTTTAAATAGTTGTATGGTAACCTAAAAAATTAAGTAGCCACTTAATTTTTACCACTTAAAACTTAAAATTTTCATCCAAAATTTTAAGTGGCAACTATGCCACTTAAATTTGAAACTTAATTTTAAATGGTGTAAAATGTTCATTTTACCCTTTTTTTAACAAAATTACATAGCAGCCCCCACAGCCACTGCCTACACCACCACAACCATTGCATCCACCACCACCTCCTCCTCCTTTTTCGCCTCCATCACCACATTCTCAATTCCATCTCCCGCCCCAATAACACAAATAGATATGCTTTTCAATGGCCGCACCATCTACATACATACATATGCACAAACACATATACATACATATATTATATATATTCATGGAACTTTATAAAATAATAAGGGCAAAATTGCCATACTAAAAAAATTTCAGTTTTTAGATGTGTTATATTCAAACAAACAACATTTTTTCATATACAATTTTTAGAACTAAAAAAATAGCTTTTTTAGTTTTCAATTTTTCGTTTTCATTTTTTTTACTAAACGCCACCTAAGTAATGGTAAGCCTAGGGGTGTGTAAAAATTGATTGCACGAACAAAATTGACTAAACCAACCCAAACAAGCACACTTTGTTCGGTCTTTTTAGTTTACACTAGTTTTTCTGTACATGTGTTGCATGTGATTTTAGTATTTGACAAATGTCATTAATTTTAATAATAAGTACGTACTACTAATTGGGTAATTTAGTATGAAGTGTAAGATAAATACTATGTTTAAAACAAAAGCTTCATAATAAACGAAAACATAGTATCAAGTGTAAAATTCAATTAATAATTATCATAAAATCATAGAATTGTTCTACATCAGAAATATGTTGTAAATTCATAATAAAAAATTTGTGGCACTGAATTCTTTTAATACGTGGTGGCCAAACAAACTCTTAACTAGAGACATTAAAGTGTAATATGTTTTTACCAAGTTTTTCGGATCGGTAGATTGTTAATTCTATTGTGGGATTGTTATGCATAGTATTAAACAATAATAGCACACCCATATTATCATATAAATAAAGATTATATTATCTAGAAAATATTAAAACGGTAACAAAAAAAGAAAAAAAAACACTTAAGTCGGATGATGTATAACATGGAAAAAAAATCACTTACGCACAATGATGTTTAATATGAATGTTTTACCAGACTGCGTATATAATATATTCAATTTTATAGTTTAAACTTTAAACATAGTTTCCTAATAAACAAATACATTTTATAATTTTTAAATTAATATAAAACTATAATATTAAAAACAACAAAGTAAAGTAGGATCTAATTGACCAAGTAAAATAAAGTTAAAATGGGTTTGGAATACTAACATTGATACAAAGTACATAAACTATTAAAAAGGTATAAAAAAATCACTGATGCACAATGATATATGACATGAAAAAAGAAGGGTTTACTTACACCCAAAGATGTGTAACGTCAATGTTTTTCCTTAACCACAACTATAATAAATTCAATTTATTAGTTTAAACATAATTACAATACAAAAGAAAAAAAATTCACTTACGCCTCATGACGTATAACATAAACGTTTTACCAAACTATGGCTACAATACATTTGATTTTTTTCTCAAACATTAAACATAATTACAAATAAACTAATAAATTTTAGAATTTTTAAATTAATATAAATTTATAGTGTTAAAATAAATCAAATAAAGTAGAGTTTAAATATATTTCAAATATACAAAAGTATACGGAGTGATAGTGTTTTAACCAAATAAAATAAAATTTAAATGTGTTTATACTAATATTAATATAAAAAGTTTATAGAAACACTAAAATAATTCAATGTAAAGCTTTAAATGTATTTAGGATTCTAATAAAAAATATATATTGCAATAATTTGACTATTCAGATAAATATCCAGTGGATAATAAATAAGAGAAATTGTAGAGCTAGTTAGAAGTAAAAAAAAGTTAAAAATAAATAAATTAATTAAACTTACATCAAGAATACTATGTCCCCTTCATTCGTGCATTAATTTGTGCCTATAAACAATTTATTACAAGATATGGTTTCCCTTGGATATTGTAAGAAGGCAGTTGTGAATAAATTAATTTAAGATTTACAAAACATTAACATCTTAATTTTCAAATGTTGATTTGTAATGAATTATGGATTCCTAAACAATTTAGAGGCAATTGAGCATAAGAGTTCATTCCAATAATAACATAATTGTAAAGGATAATTATAAATTAGCAGTATAAATTAAGGATATTGTACAAAAAAAGACTAATGTCCCTTCCTTATTTAACTAATAGCACAATTATCCTAATATAACATCTCATGTCTCCAAAAGGCAATTAGCACTGATCTCGATCAAAAATTTCAAAATTCAAACAACCTTCTCTTTCACATCTCCAAAAGATACTTACCACCAATCGCCTAGAACATAATAACTAATTACATGGTGATAAAAACAGTTTTAACACCAACTATCCAATACTGTAATGGTGCTAAATAAATTTTAGCACCTTCAGTTTAGTTATCTGTGTTCACATGTGATGCTAAAACCTTTTTAACACATTTAGTTTAGTTATTTGTGTTCACTTGTGGTGCAAAAATAATTTTAGCACAAATTGTCCAATACTAGAATGGTGCTAAAACAGTTTTAACACTAATTGTTCAACACTGAAATTGTACTAAATAGATTTTAGCACCTTCAGTTTTGTTATATGTGTTCACATGTGGTGCTGGAATATTTTTAACACCTTTAGTTTAGTTATTTGTGTTTACCTGTGGCGCTAAAACAGTTATAGCACCAATTGTCTAACACTGAAATTGTGCTAAAACCTTTTTTAACACCTTTAGTTTAGTTATATGCGTTTACTTGTAGTGCTAAAACAATTTTAGCACCAATTGTTCAACACTAGAATGGTGCTAAAACATTTTTAGCACATTCAATTTAGTTATTTGTGTTCACCTGTGGTACTAAAACCTTTTTAGCACCTTCAATTTAGTTATCCGTATTCACTTGTGGTACTCTAACAGCTTTATCACCAATTGTCCAACACTGAAATGGTGCTAAATAGATTTTAACCCTTTCAGTTTAGTTATATATATTCACATGTGGTGTTAAAACAGTTTTAGCAACATAGATGAAGACAAATAACTTAAATGTATGTGCTAAAACAATTTAAGTACCATGTAAAAAACATAAAAATCAAAAATAGAGAGAGATTAAAAAATAAAATATAAAGAGAAAATAATAAGAAAATGTGCAGGAAAGAGAGAATGATAAAATATATGAGAAGGAGGTGGTGGAAGATTTGGCCGGGTTAAAAACGTCGTCAGAATTCCCTCCGTCGATCCATAATCAACAAGCCCCCCATCAAATACATTATTAATTAATTAATACTTTAACATTTTGCTTCAAATTCCCAGCTCACCGCCATCACTACACCCACCGACCACCACCATCACCGCTGGCGGCGGCGGCGTTATTTCTAATGTAAGTTTATCTATACCTTACCCTTGTTGTTGTTGTTAAAATATAATATGTATATGAAAATTAGCAAACATTATATTAGGTATATATTTGTCCAAATAAATTAATATTATGAAAAGTGTCTTTATTGTAAAGCCAAATTATAAAATCAGTGCCATTTCCTTTAAATTATAAAATTAAACATGAGTCCGTCCTTAAATTCATAAAACATAATAGAGCGAGACCCTAAAGTCCATTATTTCAACAATCTATGAATGGAAATATATGAATTTATTTGGTTTAAACTTAAACATAATTATAAATAAACAAATAAGTTTTAGAATTTTTTGATTAATATAAATTTATAGTAATGTTAAAAGCAGATGAATAAAAAAGAGTTTAAATATATTTGGAATACTAATACAAAAATATATCTGGTCATAGTGTTTTATTTAATGTTAATCTTAAAATTGTGTGTTTAAAATCAAGGGGCACATTAGTCTATACAAAAAAGAAGAAAAACACTTGAGTTATTCGTTTTGTGAAAACAAAAGGCCGGACCGGTTTGGACAACCTCATATTTATAGTATTTCGAAGTTGACACTATTAGCATAGTCCAAAAATGGTTAAAAAATTGGAATGATCGAACCGTGCACACCTCATAGATACGACATACTAGGATTTTACTTCGAATTTTATAATGGAACCTTTTTGAATTTTTTCATATCGTTTGAAATACCCAACAATGTACAGACACACAAAGTATGCTCTTAAATGTAATTTTCAATAATTGCTCTTGAAAAAAAAGATTATCCTTGATTGTACAACAAATACTACTATTTTTGGTTTTGGATCTTCCAAATCATTCCCCCAGGAAGGAATCTATATTGATCTTGATTAGTAGGTTTTAGGTATATAAATTTTATTAAAATCTGACTTTTGAATTTAAAGTAGTCGCATTTTAAATTTTTAAATAAAATTGATGAGAGAATAAGTAATCTAGAAGACTAGAGAGCGTGTGAAGTGGGGATGTTTTGTATTTGATTTGTGTGTATTTGATTGAGAATAAGAACATATCTAAAGATGTATTTTGATAGTAAAAAGAAGTGAAGGATCTTGAGACATTAATCTAGTTGACTTTTGTGAGGGGAATGTGTTAAAATCTTGTTTCTTATAATGTAGATATCAATCTAGATTTTTTAACATAATTCAATGCATCAAAATCTAAATCATATTATTAACAGCCACAATATTAAAATTACTGCTTTCATGAAGTGTACTAAAGTTATAAAGTGAGGCTAGATGGAGTATATTGGTACTTTGATTCATGTATAAATTAAAAGTTTTTTTCTGGTATGTTTTGCCACAAATTTGAGATTTTAAACGTGGTTTAAGTCCAAGGCTTTTTTTTTTTTTAACCATGGAACACTTCTCGGATTTTTATCTTTTGTTAATTTTAAGTATTTACATATCATGATATCGACAATATATGTATTGCATGCATAGAATACTAGTAATTATAGTTTATGAATATAATTAGGTATTTCATATTTAAATACTTTTGTATAAAGTGACGCACTTGTTTTATACCCAATCTCACAAATTTCAACGTCGTCATTCGCAGGTTCATGACATTCGTCAAAGTGGTTTGCTAAAAACTTTTTCCATTATCTGATATTCTGATCGCACTTGCATTAATTTGACAAACTAGATGTTTAGGTTATTAACATACAATCTTATACAGGCACCAAAAATATCCTTAGAAAAAGTTAAAAATGTGCTTTACAATTGTAAATTTCATTATTTCACTTAGATAACTAGATTTAATAAAGTTATATATTTTACCTTTAATTAAAATGGGCCATGAAATGTTAAGCCCCTCTTTAGTAGAAAACTAAAAAACCAACCTTCTAGTTTCCTACTGAAAAGTCAAATTTTACTTTCACATTTTTCAAAATTTATTTCATCTTACTTTTTCTCTGATAAAATTTTTAAAATACTAGAATTTTAAATTTAAAAATTAGAATTAAATAAAAAATATATATTTAAATCCATTGTAATTATTTTTTGAATTTTTTTCATAAAGTTTTTTAAATTAGTTAAAAAAATTCTAACAAAAATCAATTTAACCTTTTAATTTATTTTCACACTTTCTAAAAAAAAACCTCAAAAACTTAATTAAAATACTCAACGAAACATAATCAAATTGTTTATATAGTAATCAGAATTTGTGATGGTTTTAAAGTTTGAGTCCTTTTCGAACAACTGGGATAGTCAACGTACAGCTGCCCTTAAACCAGTCCAATCAGCCATAGACCATGCAGTAATTCAACAAGATGCTGCGGGTTTGGCCTTTATGTTTAAAAATTTTTGGCGTTTACAATAACTCCATCTCAACGTAAAATCACCAATGATAAGGTGATTTATTTTGACAAAAAAATATATTTTGGCAATTGCATCTCTCATTTATTATTATTATCATCATCATCATCATCATTATTATCATATTAAATACGAAGTATATAATAAGATGCTATCTTTTACTATAATTTTGACACGTATACGTTATTAAATGTGCATTACATTTATTGTTCTTTTTAATTTCTTTATTTAGTTTCTGTAAAACGCATTATTGAAAGTATGTCATTTTAACTGTTTTGGATCTACCCGTAACTACTCTTTGATATTGGCTAAATAATGAGGTAATTTTAAGTGCACATATAACTAAAAATTAAGGTGTAATTAAAGGATTTTAATTATATAAGAAGCTACATAAAGAGTTAACCTCACATTAATTTTGTTTAACTGAAATTTTTAGAATATAAATGAAAATATATGAAAATAAGAATAAACTGATTTTAATAACATGTGTAAAATTTATCTATAAATAGATATATTTGATTATTGTATTCCTAAATTATGCATGTAAATATTCAACAACGTTCTAAATATATCTGTTTATAGTTGTTTTAATTAATTAAATTGTGAAAATCTCAACAAAAGAATGATAAACAATGCTCTATTAGATGTTGACATGTTGCTATTCATTAGTGTGTATTTAATTTTCATTGCTAAATTATCTATTTCTTTCTCCCATCACATAGCACCACTCCTTCCACACATTTACTTCCTCATTTATCCTTCTTCTTTCGCTTCACTTTGTATCGCATGTCTTTCGTATTCTCCACTTATTTTTGTTTATAAGTGGCCTAATGGCATTTTTCATATACATTTATTTATTCATCATGTAAATTAACTTCACTCAGCTTTTCAACTGCCTCTTCAAATTTCAATAAGAAATTTAAGAAATTCAAATGCTATATAGCAATTACCAATTTGAAGGAGACTATCATCATCTTTATATTAATTTACCCTACATTCCTTTAATTTCATCATGTTGATTTTGTTTCAGTAAGTTTTTTATTGATTTTTTTTCTTTTTGTGATTTTATTCTATTTTCATTTTGATTATATAATGTCACTCTTTTCTTTAGTTTTAATTCTACTTTCCTACACTTTCTTGCTATTGATTTATTTAAACTAATAATAATAATTTTAATATCAATCAATTGTGACTTATGAATTCTATTCGAAGTATCATTTGTGTCATTAATCATTATCAGTAAATTCTTTTCCTTGATGATTTATAAGTTGAGAAATTGAATTGCATCATTTTATATTTGACGACGTGTAATTTTTTGTATATAAATTATACATTTGACTTCTAATCATATGTATCTATGTGAGAAACCTCTCATAACTTATCCGGAGTTTATATTTAGATTTTTGGAATCTCTTAATATCTAAAGATAGAGAGGTAGATGTACTCTTTCAATTTCATCAAGTGATATCTACTACTACTACTACTACTACTACTACTACTACTAATAATAATAATAATAATAATAATAAGAAAAAGAAGAAGAAGAAGAAAAAGAAGAAGAAGAAGAAGAAGAAATTCTTATCATATTTTAACTTGTACGATGAAATATTACAATATTACTATAATTAAAATATCACAATTCTTAGTATGTTATAAAAATGTTGAGCTCATCTTTTCGAGAAAATATTGGCTATAACTGTTACATTTGATGACATGATATAACGATCCAATTATATTGCTCAAATTTGCCAACTAAAATCTATACTAAATTAGACAATAAAATGATGTGTTTTAAATGTCTCAGGTTAATTACAATAATGGGATAAATTAAATGTAGGTTTACATTACTACTACTACTATTATTATTGCATCACGGTATCAAATCGCCCGTGCATCGCACGGGTATATAGCTAGTTATTATTATCATTATGAAAATAAGAACTCCGTTGGACTATTTATTTGAGGAATGGTGTGAGCAAAGGAATTTGAATATATGCTCTCAGAAAATTTTTTATCGACTCCAAATAATCCAATAAGCATACTTTCCATTTTTTTAAGGTTTTTTTTATAGTATATTTAAAATTAGTGCTGGCCTAATAGCTAGGCGAGCTAGACACTCGCCTATGGCCCCCAACAATTTTTTTTAACAACTACATCTAGAAGAGTTCAAACACAAAATTTTCAACTAAATAGATCATCCTTCACAATTATCTAGTGAACCACTAAACCAACCTACAAGGTGTAAGGCCAACGGCTGATGCCCCCCAAAATTTAGTACTTCTCTATGGTGTGTTTGATTGCTATAAGTTTCCATGAAAAATAGGGATTTTTCACCAAAGTTACAACTTTTGGTGTGTTTGATTGCCAAAAATTTTTAGGTGGTCAAATTCTATCTTTTGGAAATCATGAACTTGTTTTCCACCGAAACTTTGAAAATATTTTCTCAGGGGAGGTTGGTTTTTATTTTATAGGCTAAGTTGCACAAATTTCAAGACAAGCTTTACGCATTTTCTACATTAAAAATGCTATAACTTAAAATAAAAGATTCAAAATTTAATATTTAAAATATACTAATCAAGATCAATCATAACTACAAAATTATGTAAAAAAAATAAGATCAATAATTTTTTCTACATTAAAAATGACATATTTTCGGGTAGAAAATTTAGGTAATCAAACACATTTAATTGACATTTTTCATACAACTCAATTATAGGCAATTCAATTACTTAGAATTTATTTTCGTTTCATACAAATTTCATACATAAATCAAACGCATCCTATATATATTTAGAAGTAATGCATTCTCTCTCATTAATAAACATATACATCCCCTCCTTTGTGGGCCCCATTGAGCCCCAAGTCATTTCTCTTTATCTCATTGTATCATTTACAACACTTATATGTTTTATCACTCTTAGGCTTCGTTTGATTGAAAAAATTGAAGAGAAAAATAAATTTAGTTAGTTTGGGTAAAAATATAGAAAATAAAATAAGAGATGTTACTCATTTTATGAATATATATCCTCCATTTTTTAATATTTTTGGTGAAAAATTTTTACTCACCATCAAGCAAGGAAAATTTCTTCATAGAAAAACTTAAAAATCAAGAAGATATCACCTCTATCACTCAATTTATTTTCCATCTTTTCACCAAAACTAACTCAATATATTCTCCTTTTCTACCTTACAATCAAACGGAGCCTTATTTTCTTTTTTTTTCCCTACTAAAGTCTATATATTTTCACTGTGTATGCATATATTGTATTGCCATTTTATCGCCTTCATATATAGATTACTTTGAATTGTCCATACCTTAATATAAAGATTATATATTAATTGTTCTCCTTTCCTACTTATATATATACGGATATACAAATATTTTCTTGTTAAAATGGTTATACATGCCTAATTTCTTTTATTTTATCGTTGTTTATATTTCTCATTTACATCATATCATATCATTGATTAACCTTATTAATATTGATAAAATTAAGTGTTGTCACACTTTAAATAAGTTCTCTCACACTCTAATATAATTTTTAGTGATATTTTTTTTTGTGATTCAAATGACTCTTTATTTATATTTGATAAAAAAATTTGTAGTGTTTGAGGACTTAGTTAGTAGTAATATGTATACTCATTTCTTATATGTAGTGACATAAAAAAAGACTAATTCAATACTTGCCTAGGATCCCTGGTCGTTTAGGGCCGCCTCTGTTTAAAGCAAAATGTAGACCACGATTTTATTTATTTGTGTTTAAGGTCTCATACGATATACTCTCATAGTTTTGAGTTAAGAATTCAAATTAGGATGTTTTCTATAATTATAATGCAAGATGAATGTTACAATGTCTAGTTCCTTCTCGAAGCAACATTTGAGCTCCTTTTTTGTCATAAGATGTGTGGGTGTCAAAAATAAATAAATATCGGGTCTCCCCAACAATTAGGGTTTAAGTACAAATTCGTAAATTCAACAAATCAAAAGTAAAAGAGACCGAAATATGTTTCATGGACGTATCATTCGGCCAGTTTGGTTGTTGGCTTGTCACTACATCCACTTTCTTTGTGTTTTTGTTATATTAGCTCAAAGTAATGAAAGTGATGATTGCAAATAGAGCTGAAGGTGATTACTCTCTTACTTTCTCGCTTTGAGAATATTTTTCTAGACTTAGAACTCAAGATCCCCCCAAATTTACCTTACCCTCCTTACTTATATATAGGTATAAGATTAGGTTCACAATGTACCTTTATGATTAGTAGTAAAAGATTAAAAACAATAAGGCTTGAGGATCACTCTATTACTTTACATAGGCAAGAGTTTGTTTGGTCGTTTATATTACTTAATTGATTTTTGTCTTTATTCACACAAGTTAAAAATGCCTAGAAACGTCTTAGCCGTAGACGATCATTTCGGCTTAAGACGACTATATCGGCTGGGAGGTTTCCACTTAATTCTTTGAGCTGGGCCTTCTTCCGTGGGTTGCTAAGACATGGGAATTGGGTTGATCAAACGGTTGGGCCCAAAATTGAGCCAACTTCACTTCTATTTTTGACCTCCCACAAGATACGTAGTGATACGAAAACAATTAATTTGTGTATAAGAAGTTATGCGATGAGATATATATATATATATATATTTGCTTTATGAATAAAAAAATAGTAAGTGTTTTTTTCACAAAAAATTAAAGAAGGATAAAAGGTAAAATGAGCAAGATATGGAGAATATCTCACCACATTATTTAACTTTTTTTTCAATTTCTCACAAATATTAATTTTTTTCCATATTATTATTTATTTTGTTATTAAACAAAATTTGATTGGTGTTACAAATTCACAATACAATTTTAAATTAATTTGCTAAAACATTGTCCATCTTGTTATGGCAGGAGGGTGGGTTTTCTTTTTACTGGACCCCCCTACATCACATGCTCAATACGACCCAAAGTCCTACATGTATATATTATAGGTATAGCTATTGCTACTCTTGGATGTAGTCATGAATTGATCTCCTAATACGTGCATTTGTCTATCTAATTTACGTGCTTTTGTCCATTTACACAAACTTTTTTTTCTTTCAGTTAATTGGGACTTGAATACTTGGTGGGTGCTTTGTTGTCCTTAAAATAGAAAGACTATCATTCACCCCATAAAAAACCTTTATATATACATATTTTTATCCTCACTATTAAAAATAAATGTTTCACATGAAATTTTTTTATTGGACTTTTTTACATTTTAAGAAAAATTATTATTTTCATTTTAATTCTAGTAAAAAATTAAATTTATTTGTTCCATTACGGTAATTGTATTTTGAAGAGTTTCTTTCTTTTTTGAAAAAAAAAAACCAAAACTGCTACAGCTATAAAAACCCATACATATATATAATTTGGTACAGAAAGAGCAAAAGATTATGGTACACAATAGATGCGACCTAGAGCAACATGAACATCCAGTCGACAAACCCTGCACCCAAACAGAAGGTTAACACTAACAGCGCGTGGAAGATACGATCATCGTTCGTCAACCAGTTGTCGTTAAACAACCCAAAACCCTAATGTTTTAAATACACTCTGTCATCTCTCTCAAGCTCCTTTTCTGTTTTGTTCTGTTCCATTCTGTTCTCTCTCGTATCTCTCTCTCTCCTTAGCTCAATTAACCTAAACCTTCTCATACATCTCTTCGATTATTAGATTTAATCAATCATCGACGAATTTAGATAGTTATAAAGTATGGATCTTGCTAGTCTTGCAACTGTACTCCAAGCTGCACTTAGTCCTCATCCAGAGCAACGAGAAGCTGCTGAGGCAAATCTCAATCAAGTAATCTATTTCTATATTCAATTTACTTAATTAATTCCCTCTTCCTTTTTTTTTTTTCAGTTGATTATTGATTTTGCAGCTGATTGATTCTGATCAACAATCGTAATTATTACTCAACTCCCGCTTGATCTGATTGATATTGAAATTCCTTTTTTTTCTTTTTTACTACTTCCATCAGCTGCACAATTCAATTTTTGGCAGATGATTGCTGGAATGCACAAAACTGGGTTTAATTATACATTTTAGTGCCTTATGTTAGATTGATTGTGTGATTAGCTTACTTGTGGTGCTTATCAAAATTATTGCTTTTTTCTATTTGTTAATTTTCATTATATATAATTATACATTTTACTGCCCCTTATCAAAGACCCCTATGTGGTTGATTTGCAGTTTCAGTATACACCTCAGCATTTGGTGAGGCTATTGCAGATCATCGTTGATGGAAGCTGTGACCTGGCTGTAAGGCAGGTTGCCAGTATTCATTTCAAGAACTTCATTGCAAAGAATTGGTCCCCTCACGATGCGGGTACTGGATCAATTCATAAGATTTATTATTTGGGGTGTGCTTGACCTGGTTTTTCCTTAATTCTGATCCTAATTATGCAATTTTGTGTCAATTTAGATGAGCAATCAAAGATATTGCCGGGTGATAAAGACATAGTTAGGCAGAATATTCTTGCATTTATTGTCCAAGTTCCCACATTGTTGAGGTAAATTGTGTTATCTATGTAGAGAGGGCTCCTTTGGTTCGAGTTTTGGGAATGGAATGGGCATTCTAGGTTTCAGGAAAGCTCCTCTCCTGGCATTTAGGATGCCTTGCCAATGTTTGGTTCGGATAGGAATTCTTCTTTCCTTGAATGCTAATTACCTCTCTATATTTGGTTCAAACGAGAATAGAAATGAAATACATGTGAGTTACCAAAATGTCCTTCATTTTATAAAATTAAGACTTGTCCTAACAATTTTACCAAGGTAAAACTTAAGTTTTTATCGTTAAGAATTGCGAAAACTCATTGTATATTTGTATCTATCTATTTAATAATAAAAAGAGGAAAAAAAAAATAAAAAGAAAAAGTTTACTAACAATTTTTTTTTTCTTTTAAAAAGAATATAAATGAAAAAAAAAGTTGTATTGGTAAGTAAAAGGGATATTTTGGTCTTAAAAGGAAATCTCGGGTGAAAATGTAAAAGAGAATACCTAGAGTAATCCTCTATTCCCATCTATTTAAGAGGGAGAACTTTGAAGGAATACCTATTCCTGGAATAATGCATTCCTAACCCAAAACCCGAACCAAACATCGGAATCCTTGTAGAATGGAATGTAGCATTCCGGGAATGATTTAAAAGTCGAACCAAATGAGCCCATAATGTTATTTGATCACTTCTTCGATGAACCTATCTAACGATCTATATACATTATAAGTTCGTATATTACCTCTTAACGTTTCCCATTGTTACTTTAACAGGGCACAGCTTGGTGAGTGCCTCAAAACAATTATACACGCAGACTACCCAGAGCAATGGCCAAGTCTTTTGCATTGGGTGAAGCACAATTTACAAGATCAGCAAGTTTATGGAGCTTTATTCGTGTTGAGAATTCTTTCTAGAAAATATGAGTAAGTCAACGTGTGAAAGGGTGGTCATCCTAGGGATGTTATTGCATTTTGTATATAACTTTTTTAATTGGTGTATTTGCTTGTCTGACAATAAAGATAATAGTTGCACCTAAATTCTCAATGGGTCAATCACAATTGCTGCAGTATAGTGTGAATTATATTTTTAACGAGACTTAATAAGTTGGGTCAAGTATTGTAAGCACTTGAAACTAATTGGAATATTAATGGTTGAACATCGAACATTACTTTTGATTCTCCATTTCCACGTATTCTTCAATTGGCAACGCTGTTTTGTTTTGCTTGAAAGATGCTGGATGTTATATGAGTGTCGAGGGATTCCATCACTTGTCTCATTTATCCTACATGTGCTTTTTGTATGTTTACACATGTTCTTTGCTTGGGATAATTTCTCATGTTTTGTTATTTATAGGTTCAAATCTGATGATGAGAGGACGCCAGTTTATCACATCGTTGAGGAGACATTCCCTCATTTGCTAAGCATATTTAGCAGGCTTGTTCAGATTGTCAATCCTTCAATAGAAGTAGCAGACTTGATTAAGCTCATCTGCAAAATATTCTGGTCCTCCATATATGTATGTCGTTGCATTGATTGTTTTATAACATATCCTTTGAATGAGGATTCCCTTTCTCAGTAGTGCTTGTATGACGCATTAGAAAAAAGGGAAAATAATAATAATAGTAATAATAATATTACGCTTGCTTGTCTTGTATAGATTAGTTCTGGTAAGTTCCCGACATATTAAATTTCATCTATTGGCATCTTAAAATATTTTCAGTTGGAGATTCCGAGGCAGTTGTTTGACCCAAATGTGTTTGATGCTTGGATGGTTCTTTTTTTAAATATTCTGGAGAGGCCCGTCCCATTAGAGGGCCAACCCGCTGATCCGGATTTTAGAAAATCATGGGGATGGTGGAAGGTAAAAAAGTGGACGGTACACATATTAAACCGTCTATACACCCGGTGAGTTTATAGCCTTAAATTTATTGATCAATATTATTTTGAAAATTCATATTTGACTCTCAGTTCTTTTGGTTGTCTTAACAGGTTTGGAGACCTAAAGCTTCAAAATCCAGAAAACAGAGAGTTTGCCCAAATGTTCCAAAAGAATTATGCAGGGAAAATTCTGGAATGCCATCTAAAATTGTTGAATGTGATTCGTGTTGGTGGCTATTTACCTGACAGAGTTACCAACCTAATTTTGCAATACCTAAGCAACAGGTTTGTTTTATGTGGTTTTAACTCATTCCTTTCGATTACATAATATTTACATCATGGATATCATCCATGAGTACTCTAAATCTTTGTGTCAGTATTTTGCTGCTAAACGTGGTCCCCTCTCTTGTTTTGTGTTTGATGTACTTTTCATGTATTTTCTCTATAATTTGGCTATATGGTAACCTTTATTAAATTGTCCACCCATATTTGTTTGCAGTGTTTCTAAGAGTAATATGTATAATCTGCTGCAACCTAGACTAGATGTTGTTCTTTTTGAGATAATTTTTCCGCTCATGTGCTTCAATGACAATGATCAAAAGCTTTGGGAGGAGGACCCACATGAGTATGTGAGGAAAGGTTACGGTGAGTCACCATTATCTGGTTTTGTCCCCAAGGCCATTATAATAGCTTTTTGTCTAAGCCTGTACTGGCTTTAGTTTTTTGCTAATCCCTCCTTTCTTTTCTCTAGATATTATTGAAGATTTATACAGTCCTAGGACTGCTGCAATGGATTTTGTGAGTGAGTTGGTAAGAAAGAGGGGAAAGGAGAACCTTGAAAAGTTTATATTGTTCATCGTGGAGATTTTTAGGAGGTATCTTACCATATCTATTGTCTATGATGCTGCATGCTCTATGTTAATATGCAATTAGATACTACAATCATGCGCTTTTCTCCGCTTATTTTTTGTGATCAGATATGGTGAGTTATCAGCGGAATATAAACCGTACAGACAGAAAGATGGAGCCCTTCTTGCCATTGGTGCGTTATGCGATAAATTGAAACAAACTGAACCTTACAAGTCTGAGCTCGAGCGTATGCTGGTGCAGCATGTCTTCCCTGAGTTCAATAGTCCTTTGGGCCATCTTAGAGCCAAGGTCTGTTGCTTTCATCACCATTTGCTTCCTTTCCCTTGTTAGTAAGCAATATATGCTCTTTACCATTTTGCAAACTATAATATGTTCTAAGTTTGCTATAACCCATTATTTCCCCAGTAACTTTTACTTAGGTTGGTTTGTTTAATGAAACAAACGTTATAAAATATTTCCTTCATTTGGTTATGTCTCTTGGTTGCTGCACGTTGTCTGTTTAAAGAAGGAATTCTAGCTTTATTGCCTTGTGCAACATGTATAGCTTAGATATGACAATGTCTGGTTGACATTTCCAAACACTGATTGGCACAAAAGTACCGAGTATAGGGAACACTTTCCTTCCAGCACGTTAAAATAATAGATCCTGAAAATATTTTTCTATTTAATCATTCAGATTTTTCCTTGTGAGATATGTCAAATATAGCAAATCCGTAACGTGTTGCAATCCGAATATGAACCAGACACAATGTCTGACTATGCATTTTGACATGTTTGTATGATTAGTTTTAATCTATAATTTCCTAGGATTAGAGAACTGAATAGTTGAATGTCGTAGCATAATTATTTATCTTTGTTAATCACACCAGTATCTTAAAAATTGTCCAAAACACTGTTACCAATAGAAGCTTATCCCTATTGTACCACATTCTAGACTGTGGGAAGCATTGCATTCTGTTCATGTTCCACATACCAACACGATCCACTTTCTAGGTAATATTGGTTTGGGTACATTACATGGACCTTCCATAAGCGACCCCCTATTGAATATCCATGTAAAGCAACTATGGGGCTTACTTTTCCAATTCATTTCCCGGCAACTTTGCACTAATCCGAGTGAAAAACTTGAAATTCCAATATTATCATCATAGAATTATAAATAGTACCATATAAATTTTATCCCCGTCTTGAGAAACTTTGCCATGATGTCGTCAATGGCAGGAAACAACAACCAAGGGCAAAAGGGTTGGGTTCATTGCCTCAATGACTGCAAATATCTCCATCCTTTATATTAGCGACATAAAGTTTGGAAGCCCATTAGCGCTCTAGTTTGATAGATGAGATGGTTAAATGGTCAATACTTGGTTCAGTGTTCAATGGATGATCAAGCCTTTATGATAGGGTACACCACAATCAATATGATTTTCATAGTAAATTTGTACTGTCATTAAAAATGGGACTTTGGATTAATATGTGTAGTAAGCCATTTGGAAACATAATTCAAGAAACAGTTGTGGCACCTAAAAGTTCTTCAGAAAATGGACTCGGGGATAAGCACATTCAGTGGATCTTGTATTTTTTGATCATTTCAGATTGGCATAAATATTTTGGATGTTCTTAATACTTGTTATCTACTTGGAGATTTTCAGCTTATAGTGTTTCAATTTTTAAATGGTCTGGAATGTTAGGCGGCGTGGGTTGCAGGACAATATGCCCACATTAACTTCTCAGACCCAAATAATTTCCGCAAAGCACTACAAAGTGTTGTTGCTGGGATGCGTGACCCAGAGCTTCCTGTTCGTGTCGATTCTGTTTTCGCATTACGTTCTTTTGTTGAAGCCTGCAAAGGTATATATACATATCTCTAGATCTCCTTGTTTCTTTTAGTTTCTCGCTGTTTTTCAAATTTTGACGGATCATGTTCTTTATTGTGCAGATTTGGGTGAAATCCGACCAATTCTTCCCCAACTACTTGATGGTATGTGATTCGTAAAACCTTTTGTAGAATTGTTCTTCGTTCATCTTTACCAATTTCATGGGTTTTCATTTTTTCACTACTTTTTTTTCTCAGAGTTTTTCAAACTTATGAATGAAGTCGAAAATGAGGATCTAGTGTTTACTCTTGAGACTATTGTGGACAAGTTTGGGGAGGAGATGGCACCATATGCTCTTGGATTATGCCAGAATCTGGTAACATTTAATTTAATAGTTTTATTAGAAAACTAATGCTGCATTTTTATAGCGTAGTCTTTAAAACTCCAATCTTCCATTGTTTTTGTATTCTTTGAAATACTAACATTCCATTGTTTTAGGCGGATGCATTTTGGAGGTGTATGAACACCGCTGAAGCCGAGGACGAAGCAGATGATCCAGGTGCTTTGGCAGCAGTTGGTTGTTTGCGTGCCATAAGCACAATTTTGGAATCAGTGAGCAGATTACCTCACCTTTTTGTCAACATTGAACCAACTCTACTTCCAATAATGCGTAGGATGCTGACTACTGATGGACAAGGTATTGAGTGTGTTTTGATTAACTGCTTAAAATATATTCTGGGAGACATTCTTGTCCAGTAATTTAATAAAAAATATGAATTATCTTCTTGTCTGTGCTGTGATATGTATTCTTAGTTTGTGTTAGTGAAATTGGATGCATAATTTCTTTTGTAAGCTTCTTCGTGTTATGGCACCTGTTCTCAACTAATGAACTTCTCTCAGCTAATTCTAAACAATGAATCCAAAAGGAGTTCATAGCTTGGTTTATCTAAGAGCTGAATGCAGATGATCACAGATTAATTTCTGCCAGATGAACTTCTGCTGCACAACATACTTCTAAGTAGATTTGGATGTTCAGAAAAGTTCAATTAGAGCAGCTTACTCTTGCTCACTACACAGAAAACAAAGGGAGAAAATTACCAATAAAGCTACTTCTGCGAACAATTTTTTGACCAATTAATATGGAGAGTTTCAATTATATTTCCACATTTGTTGGACTCGTATTTCATTTTGTTAATCGTTGGAAATTTGGAATATTGGTTAGTTCGTTATAGTTTGATCTTTATAACTTTTATACATGGTTTATTAGATATAGCTTCTTTGGCGCTTCTCCTAACTGTGTATACATTTTTTTTATACTATTTTTTTTCAAATTTAGATAATTTTTACAAATATACATTTGAAAAGTTCCTTTCTGGTATGTTCTGTACAATGTCTGCCTTTCTTCAGTCACGTGTGCTACCTTGCTCCTAGGCTCTTGGGAGACCTTAGTACCTTAAATAACCATCGTACATTGTGAAAAATAAAACTAGAAAGCATATATCCTTGTGAAAAAGAGGAACTTTGAACGGTACATACACGAGGATAAAGGACATGGTATGGGAGAAAAAAGACTTGGTTCCTTGTTTCTCATTTGATAAGTGACTGATGCAATATTAAATATAATTATATGTATGCGATCATTGAATAAACCTGACATTTCGTTGGTTTTCTTAATTCCAAGTCAATGTTATGCCCTTTATTTTTATGTTTTGAAATTGATTGTTTGAATTTTGATTCACAATTTCTAATGAAGATATTTTCCTGCAGAGGTCTTCGAGGAAGTTTTGGAAATTGTGTCGTATATGACCTTTTTTTCACCAACAATATCGGTGGAAATGTGGAGTCTTTGGCCATTAATGATGGAAGCTCTGGCTGATTGGGCTATTGATTTCTTTCCAAGTATGTTTTAACTGATTTGAATGATGTACTACTTTGCTTATAGTTTAGATGCATGATTATTGCATGTTTTCACTTTTTGTTTGGTTTGATAAGATTCTCGGATCTTGCTTGACTACTTTCTTTGAAGATGGTCTTTTCTTTAGTGTAAATGTTGAAACAAGAAATATGTAAAATGAATGCTGCTGAATCCCAAGAAGCAAAGCTAAAAAGCACAAAGGAGGGACCTCTTTTTTTATTTGCTTTTCTTTAGTTTTTTGTATCCCTTTCCAAGTTGTAAATCTTTGTAGCAGCAGCTTCAATGCACTTATTCCCTTTGGTTTTTTGTGAATCGTATTGTTGTGTAGATATTCTGGTGCCGTTGGACAACTACATATCCAGGAGTACTGCACACTTCCTCACATGCCAGGAACCAAACTATCAGCAAAGTCTTTGGAATATGATTTCATCTGTGAGTGAAATTTATATTAATGAGTAATTAACAAAAGAAAGAAAAAATGGTTAGCTAGATGAAGTGGCTCTCTAACACAGCTTCCATTTTGAACTCTTTTTCTCTGTTATGCAGATATTGAGAGATGTAAATTTAGAGGACAATGATATTGAGCCAGCACCTAAGCTCATTCAAGTATTGTTCCAGAACTGCAGGGGGCAGGTAGATCATTGGGTTGAGCCATATATTAGAATCACAGTTGAGCGGTTGCGTCCAACTGAGAAACCATATTTAAAAGGCCTCTTTCTGGAAGTGGTAAGTAGCGTTGAGCTTCCCATTCTTGAAAACAAACCAGGAATTCTTGAATGCCATTTCTGAATAACTGATGTCTTATTCATTTGAATATGCCTTTTTGTTATTTTTGAACATTTTCCAGGTGTATGTGTGCCCATTGGTGGCACAGCCCATGCTCTGAAGCTTTATGTTTCTAGTTATCACTTATTAGGCACATTTCATCTCATCTGGGTTTACATTTCAAATTTGCAAAACTATCTGTACAAAGGTATATTATGTTTATGCATGAAGCAAGGTTTGCCTAGCACATAATTCACAATGATTGGAAAAACTCTTGCGATTGCTTTTCATGTTTTGCCACCAATTTTGTGTTGTATTGTATGTGTCCTTGCACTTTACTTTTCATTTGTATTAAACTATTGTGGGAATTGCGTGTGCCTGTGGCCGTCTGTTCATGATGGTAACCTTTAGTTTTCCAGCAGTCTGCATGGATAATTTTGGTACCACCGAGGTGAAAAGTTATGATAAAAAGAGCACGTGTTGTTTTGCAGATTGCTGATGCCCTTTACTACAATGCATCTCTGACGCTCAACATATTACAAAAACTTGGTGTTGCTACAGAAATCTTTAACCTTTGGTTCCAAATGTTACAACAAACCAAAAAGAGTGGTGCTCGTGCAAATTTTAAGAGGTGATTTACTTTTTCTTTTCCTGCAAGTTTGAAAAGGTTGATATTTCAACTCATGCATACATATTATATGGGGGTTTGTTCAGGGAACATGATAAGAAGGTTTGTTGCTTGGGTTTGACATCATTGATCCCACTTCCTGCGGAACAGTTGCCAAGAGAGGCCTTAGAGCGTGTTTTCAAGGCCAATCTCGATCTACTTGTGGCCTACAAGGATCAAGTAGCAGGTTGGTTGATAGATTCTCATTCCAATTCGTTGTTCTTACTGATATTTTTGTACAATGGATTTTTTTGTAAGTACCATCTCATTGGCTATAACAAGTACTTGTTTCGATTTTTTTTGTCATGTTTTATTTTATGTTGTTCTATATCATGGACAGAAGCTGCAAAGCAAGAAGATGCTGAAGACGATGATGATATGGATGGTTTGCCAACTGATGATGATGATGATGACATTGACGGGTCTGACAAAGAGATGGGAGTTGATGCCGAGGATGGAGATGAAGCGGACAGCTTAAGACTTCAAAAATTGGCTGCACAGGTAAATATTTTGTTTGACACTAGAAACAAAACTAATTGTTGAATGGAAGTAGCCCGTTAATTTTGTTTTTCTTGCAAAGACATGTTACTGAAATAAAACTTATCTGATGTTGGAAGAAAAACTTTTTCAAATTGGACTGACCTTTTTCCTTTGAAGTTAGATTGTTCCTCTCAAAATAAATTTGGTAATGGTTTTCAATCGTAACTTGTTAATTTTTTTTGTTTTAAGCTCATGTTTCCTGAGAATCTAAATGCAGGCGAAAGCTTTTCGTTCAAATGATGACGACGATGATGATGACGATGACGACTTCAGCGATGATGAAGAATTGCAATCACCCATTGACGACATCGACCCTTTTGTTTTCTTTGTGGATACAGTCAAAGGTAATCTGCAAACACCTTGTGCCCATAAGTCTTTTTCCGGTAGTGAATTACACTTTTGGGGTTGGTAAGCTAATTATATTTTTCTTACCTTTGATTTTTTTCAAAATAAAGGTTTGCAAACGTCAGATGCAGTGAGGTTCCAGAGCCTCACGCAGACGCTAGACTTCCATTATCAGGCACTTGCCAACGGTGTTGCTCAGCACGCTGAGCAGAGACGTGTAGAGCTTGAGAAGGAAAAATTGGAGAAAGCAGCAGCAGCAGCCGCCTCATGAATGAGAACTAATTTGTTGTTTGCTCCGCTCGACTACTTTTGCTTCAGTCTCCCTGTTCTTTTGATTATTCCGTTCGTTCATTCATAGTAATGAATTTAAGGGAACAACACAAGTTTATGCAAATTGTGGATGGAGTTTTTGGATTGGGTCCACCGGGGTCATGGTGAGAAGCGTGGTCAAAAAGGGATCTTCTTCAGGTTTGAAGGTATGTGCAGTCCCCAAAAGCCTCTTGCCTGTGTGGTCTGTGTGTGTGGGTGTTTGGAATGATGACTCAATTATTGCATTTGGTGAGGAGGCGGCTGGCTATTCTTATGGCAGAAGATGCTAGCTAGTTCTCTCTTGTAGTTTTAAAAATTTATACAGGGCGGAGCCCTATTTCAGGGCGCACATATTTATTATTGTTACATTCCTCGGGTTAGAAGCGGGGGTGGTAGTCATGCATAATATGGTTGTCGTAGTTGTCGACGGCTGTATTGATAAATTTTTTGCCGGGGGGGGGGGGGGGGGGGTGTGTTAGGTCTACAAATTGTTTCATTTTTCTCATGCATACATTTCATAATTTCCATTCCAGCTGCCGGGATACTTGTATTTGGTTTTTATGAAATACAAATTTCTAGTTAAACCCTTTTTAACGTTGTCATTCGTACGTTCTTGCATTATTATAAATAAAGTTCATGCTTTGTGTAATATTATTGTTTTTTATGAAGCCTAGGTGAACAATTCGTTCTTCCACTTACTATTTTGAGGACTGACCTATGCGTCTTTTAATTTACATCTCAAATAATGACATTTTTCTTAAATTTACTAAATTCTATGAATGTGTTTGTCAATATTGGTGAAACAAGGATCGACGGTCAATATGTTGGGGATACCTGTCTTATTGTTTTGCTTTTAGATATTTTCTTCTAAACTTACAATTATCTTCACCTTGCTGTGAAAATATTCGATACAACGGTTAAAACGCCACTGGTTACAACAATCTAATTAAATTGTAGAAAAGTGAGTATTTCTTTGTCCTCAATCACATGAGTCATTGATTTCTTGCAATTAATTGGATATGTGATAACATGTGATGTTATAACTGTTGTATTGAATATTTTCTCTACTTGCTGAAGTTTTTGAACTCTCCCGTTCTCTGCACAAGTACGAGTGCTGTAAAAGATAAAATAAATGAAGCTAAAATCTGTCGGTTGAATAATTATTTCAGATTACTACTCTTATCATATATTTTTCCTTTTCAGACTCCAATATAGTTATAATGCACAAACTGGGTAAGCAAATGTAATTTCCTAAATTGCCAAATCACAACAAATTAGTAAGGTACATAAGCACTGGACAGGCAAGAAAGTAAAATCAAGAAAACCTACTGTAATTTGCATAAATCATTCAAATATATCATGGCTAGAAGTTTCAATTTACTAAAAATCAACAAATAAAAGTGATGAGAATATTGTAGGCAGGCTGGCAGGGACAACAAGCTAAAATCAGTTTAAACTTGTTTTAAGTGTTATTTTCCTTCCAAATATTTGCACCAGGGAAAAAGAATTGGGGTGGGATACGACTTTGACAAAGTCAGATGTTACAAATAATCCAGGCGTTTACTAAAATTAAGATTAAAAAAAGACAGTAATGGAAAGCCATTACATAACCAATCTCCACTTCTTGACAGCATTGGACGGCAATGCTTGCTAGTTTGTCAATTAATCAATCTTTTCCACACGTTTCAACTATGGACCCCCGCAAAACCAGCTTCAAATTTAGACCAACCTTCTCTCCCAAAAATCACTTGTCTAATTAAAAAACACACACCACCCCCAAAAGGAAATCCGAGGGACTGAAAGGAATAACACGAAAACCAGAACCCCGCAGGGACCTTAAAACAGAAAATGAAGCTGTGGCGAAAGGCGGCTGGTCTACTAAAAGATCAAAACAGCATATGGGCCGCTAATTTCTCCAAAAGATCCCCCATCCAGAACCCTGATATTGATGAAGCCGTTATCAAAGCCACCAGCCACAATGAAAATCGAATCGATTACAAAAACTCACAAAGGGTCTTTGCATGGGTACGAATGTCGCCTTCGTACCTCAAGCCATTGATATGGTCAATCACGGTTCGAATGGAAAAGACTCGCAGTTGGGTGGTAGCACTCAAAGGCCTAATGCTTGTTCATGGCGTTTTCTGTTGTAAAGTCCCTGAGGTTCAGAAAATAGGCCGATTGCCTTTCGACCTCTCTAACTTCAAAGACGGCTACTCCAATAAATCTTGGGCTCATGGTGCATTCATTCGAGCTTACTACGCTTTCCTAGATCAGAAATCTACCTTTATTTTCCTCCACTCGCAAGAACTTAAAGCGCTGCATAAGGGAGTTACTGAACTCGAACAACAGCGTCGGCAAGCTCTAGTGCAGGAGCTTGTCTGGCTACAGAACTTGCAGAAATTACTCGATATGCTGCTCCAGATAAGGCCCCAATCTGAGGAAATGATCGGGGTCCTTATCCTCGAAGCAATGGATTGTATAGTAATCGAAATCATGGACATTTATAGCCGAATATGTAATGGGATATCGAGAATTTTAATGAAGATCTATTCATCCGGTAAGGATGAAGCGGTGATGGCGCTTAAGATTTTGAGGAAAGCAACTGTACAAGGTGATGAACTCGCCTCGTACTTTGAATTTTGCAAAGAGATAGGAGTGATTAATGCATCTGAATCCCCGACAATTGATCGAATACCGGAAGAGGATATTCGAGAGCTCGAGAATATAATCAATGGAGTTTCAGACAAATGTGCTGATGTTAAGTATCCGGTTCCAGAAGAGGAAAAAGAAGCGATTACGGTGAAGATGATTCAATCATCAAGTCATCATGAAAGGAAGGATTCGACAAGCAGCTTATGTACCATAATTACAGATGAATGGGAAGTGTTCGAGGAAAGTCCAAAGAAGGCCAATTTACAAAAAGAAGATCCTTTTGCTGCTGCTTTAATCTGTCTTTCGCCCCCCCCTGCATACCGTAAAGTTGATGAGCTTCCTGATTTGATTACTTTCTAATTCATGCTAGACACAGATTCTTTTTTTTAAAAATAACTATTTTTAACGAAGGATTTTTTTTTTTTTTTTACAAACTAATGACATTGGTGATTTGATTGGTCAAGATACTCAATGATAATGTGGCATGAGTACATCAGTATATGACTAATGCACTAATGCTGCATCGATCATATGAGTCAATATTCGAGTCTTTCTAGAATTATTATGTGTTTATTTCGTCTATGTTACTATTTGATCAATCAAATTACTTTGTCAATCTTGTAAAATGAAGTTTTGCAAAAGCTTTGCATGTCTAGCATTAATCTTAGATTTCTTGTAGTTAAACTGGATACACGATTTCCATTTGGAGAACTTTGTCTATTGTTTTGGAAATATTGAGAATATACAAAATTAGAAGCAAATGATTTTAGAAGAAATATAATTTCTTGCTCCGATTTTGTAAATTTTTTAATGCATATTTGTTTGTTTTGAATCATTTTTTTTTGTCTTGATTCTTGAGTTGTATTTTCAATATTATTGCACCCAAACAAAATAGGCACTAAAATTTAGAAACACCGGAGTGGAATATACCACATTAAGGAGTTTTTGATGGGTCAAATAAGGTGGTTGAAAATGATTATTTTTAATCCCATTCGGATAAGATAAATAATTCCACCTCCTTTTTGGGATTGATTAGTTACTTTTCTAAAATGTTTATTCTAGAATGTTTAATTTGTCTTTTCATGCTCGTCAAGGAGTACAGATTAACTTTTTTTAATTTTACCACCATATCTTCTCAATATCTAGAAAATTATAACAATATTTAATTTTTATTATATTTTATCCGTCCTTGGTGATCTTAACACTGGGATTTAATCAAAAAACATAAAAACGTTTTCATTGTGATGTATTTTGAAAATTTATAGAGAAACTTTCACAACTAGAGGGAAATCATTATTAATGAACTCAATTTGTTAATAACTCACAAATCAACGGCAAAAAAGAAAGTGTTAAAATAAATTCAAAGCAAAAAAAAAACCGTGATTTTCAATATCATGAATATAAGCTTCAAGAATGATTGGCTATGGTGCATAGAGTTTGTTAAAAACACATACTAAATAGTTATAATTGTCTCAAAGAAAATGATGCTTTGTCTTAATATAAGCTCGGCAGCAGCAAATATACAAGGGTGAAGTTACGTGTGGGATTCACAAATCATGCAGGAGGAAAAAAAAAATACAAAGACTGAATCAACGTTAATTTACCTTTCTCCCTTTTTGTGTCCGGGAGCTGAATGGGACGACCGGAAGAGACACGGATTGACAATTGAAAGTTTGATAATTATGGAATGCCTCGAATAAGCTATAGGCCTTTGTCAGTTAGCATAAAACTCAATTTTTATTTTTTATCATTTGACTGTAATATTTTGTGCTTGCTCCTGGTATAAAATGATGGAATCAATCAATAGCACCACCTTTTAATATGCAATTGGTTAATAAATCACGATCTTTTCATTTAAAATGCATATTAAACACATTGTCATAAATTTTCTTTGTAAAGCAAACAATCACCGTATTATTAAATATAATAAAAAACATCCTTAAACAGATATTTAATAAAAAAACATCCTTAAACAGATATACGGGAAGCCAAAGGAGAAGGGCAAAGAGAACGAAATCTGCTGCGAAACCTTTGTCAACCATCAAACAATATTCCAATACGGTGTACGTCTGATAGCCATTTTCTTTTATGAAGAACCTAATTTTCTTTCTGGACATAATCAATATATCATTTTTTACCCAACAGGGAAGTTCCATTCTTGATCATTGGTTGAAGTGGCTACAAGTATCTTACAAGTTGCTCCCGCACACCATTTCCAAAAGGCAGTACATTTTGTGAGGAGCGAGTTTTTTAGGTAACCTTGGCAACCACCAATACCAGTTGAAATAAGACCCAACCTCAAAATAGTGGGAATGGAGGAAATTATACAGAATTAGAAAAGTGAGGTTTCTCAAATTCGGACACTACACTAAAAGTCTAGAAGGCATGGTCCCGGACTGAAATCAACAAAATGAATTTGGCAACAAATAATAATTAAGAAAATTGAAGAAAGACGACGCAATAGGAAACATAGGAAAATACCGAAGAAATATCACACGGGTATGGTTTCAATTCAATTCATAAATCTATATATATATACAGCCATAGGCCCATAGCCCATCTCTGTAGTTTTATGTGGAATGGTTTTCCAAACATGTTTGCCAACTGTAAGTATGTATATATATATACATCCACCATCGCATCATTACAACCTTTCAATAGAAAATAAAAGAAAAATACAGCAGTAGCCTTTTTGTTCTAGCAGAAATGGGCAATATAATCATAAACAGGAAAACTTTTAATTGCAGCTCCTCAACAGCAGTAGATTAAAAGGATGAATGATATTATCTCAGAATATCCAATAAATGTAAATTTAAGAGAAAGCAAAGACATCCTCAATCCTACCTGCTGGTTGCCAGTAAACATCGGTAGCCTTTGAGCAAAAACAGAAAGAAAAATTTAAATAACGTTCTGGCATCCCCCCGATGTCTAAAGCTTAGAAAACATGTATCATGGTTGAAAAGTCATGGACTACAAAGTACCAATTCAGCCTCAACAAAGGGCCACAGACATATATACAGGTAAAAACAGACCAGTTGCAATGGCAGTCCAGTAATAATCTGACGGTGAAAAACTACCTGATTGTGACAAACTTGTTGGTCCCATGTTTTGCCCAGTGATTCCTCAAATCAATCGGACTACCAAAGTTATAGCCTTCCGAAGCGAGTTTCTCCAGAACCTTCTTGAAGGCACCCTGACTCATCTTCCTGCCAGCTATCCTTGCTCCGCGTCTTTTGGTACTCATCGGCAAGGGATACATCGATATAGTTGTGGTGCAACAAGCCGATTGCCAACCACCACAACCCCAACGGTAACATTGCTGAGGACTGCCAGTGCATGAGCAAACTGGTATAGGAATACCCGAAATGTCCATGTCAATCCCATTTATTACTACGTCGATATTCTTCTTTGCTGGCTTTGCACGCAGACCTGAGGAATTCCCATTCTCCTTTGGGACAGAAGGGCCTTTCTTTGTTTTTTTTGCCTTGGGGGCTTTTGGGGTTGCACCACCATTCCTTTTCTTCATAGGGCCACCACCTTCCTTCCTAACACTTGGATCCTCCACACCCACCCTTGGATCCTTTGACGAATTGGGTAGTTGTAGATTCTGCACTGGATGAGTTCCAGAAGGTTCCGCGAGAAATGAAAAAGTAGGGTTTCCTGGTAACATTTGAAGATATCTCTCCCGGGGGCTTATCCCAATGTCCCTCAGGTAGTCCACGTGTGCAGGAGGTTCAGAAACTACACACTCGCGATGGTGGTGAAAAGCACCATTTGCATTTACCATAACAGGATTATCCCGAGAAGGAAGGAAAGGTTTTAGGTCTCGGTTTGGCATTGATGTCATGAGGTGAAAACCGAGATGCCCCTTTGGGGAGGGTTCATAGTAACCCCAATTGTGTATATTCAGTCCATCGTCATCCATCAAACACACACGATGAGGCAATCTGTTTTAGGATGTGTAATGATCCTATATCATATTGAGAAGAAATCAAGTTAGTTGAAACTAGAAAGTCGAGAGAAATATTAGTATTAAGGTGTTACTAGTTAGTAAGACTTGGTTAAAGTTATAATACAGTTAAGCGGTTAACGGTCAGTTTGTTAGGTTAACGGTTGGCTCTACCTCTGTAAACTGATGTATTCTTATATCCTATATCAAATTCTCCCTACTTTTGTTATTTCAGTTAATATCTATAGTCTCATAATACTTGCAAATCTCTTCTCAAATTCTGTCCTATACCCAACTCTCTTCCTTTAACTTGTAACCCTTCTTCTTCCCTCCATACTAGTTATCTCTAATATTGCAAAAATGAGGATGTCAAACAAAGCCATTCCTCATCAACTGGGGGCATAACACAGACACTAAGCACCCGTAAGGAGTGGATCGAAAGTCGAGAAACACGATCAAAATTAGACACAGAACTACGAAATCAAACAGAGTTCAAAATTTTGAAATCGCAGATTCACGTTATAGGCATTGCAATGTAGATTAAAGTTGCTGTGGAATTCCACAAAGACACCAGGAAAACACATATCAAAAATCAAAATTGCCGAAACAATCCAACCGCACCAGAAACATCGATGCCAAACATTTACACAGGCAAAAGAGTAGATTTTCACAACAAACATAAATTTTAGGTTTTGAACATAGATCCAGTTTGAATTAGCCATAAACATGAGATCCATGATAACAAATTCAAACCTCAGCTTAATATACACGCGTGCATACACATATCGTAATGTAACTGACATGCAAAGCAATTTCGAAGGAAAATTTGAAAAAAATTAGGGTCTCGAACACAGATTTCAATCAATCAGATCTGTCTAGTAACAATTTAAAGATCAGATGCATTTTCCATATATGTTCACATCGGAATGTAAAAAGGCATATACTAGACAGAGTAAGTGGGGATTGTATTTAGATTTTAGGGGGAAAAAATAGAAAAAGTGCAGGTGAGAGAGAGAGGGGAAGGAGAGAGAAAACTTACTTGTGTGGTAAACAGGACTTTAGGGTTTTTTTTTTTTCGTTCTGGAGAGAGAGAGAGAGGGGAAGAGAGAGGAGAGAGAAATCCTTAAAATGTGTTTCTGTCGAAGGAAAGGGAAAACATATTTCTATTTCTTGCGTTTAATTTAATAAAATAAAAAACAAATCTAACAGATATCTATATCACATGCCATGTGGCAGATGAGCTGACCAAAGACCAAGACCTAAACCTCACTCCAAGCCTCTTTATTTCTTTCACCAATCCATACATTGTTTTTCCCGAATATTACAACAATCATTTTTGTTCAAAACTTTCTTAATACTTTTTTAACATTTTAAAATTTCAGATTCAAGCTACGATGTTTCGCATACAAAATTTCACAGTAAATTGCTATCGGCACTCTAAATGAATTTTATTACATTTCAAAATTTATCACAAATATAAATAAAATAATTTTAAAATTAAAAAAAAATATGTGATCAAAAATCAAATTGAGGGCAATAGTTCATGTCCCATTTATAAGCCAAAAAAAGAAGGAAGAATTGAAAAGGTAAAATTGGTAATCGAAAAAGTCTGACACAGCGAATCTTGGCGAAAGAAAGAAGAGGAGATAATTAAAAGTTACAAATATGTTCGTACTAAATTGGACCTGAGAGTACATTGAATGGGCCAACCCAACGTATTCGTACTAAAATTAACCTGGGCCTGCCCCTTGAATAAGGTTGGGTTTAGTCCAATCCTACCTAATAAACCATGAGTAATAATATCTATAATGACCAATTTATTTGGTATATTTTATTTTATACCTCACGTATATTTTATTTTATACCCGACGGAGAATCACTACGTGTTTGGACAAAAATTCAACCAATAAAATTGTAAATATATTTCGTTTTTAACCATTGCTTACATTCAAACTAAGTCTATTTTTAAAAGAGTAAACGTTATGGACACTTAATTTATTTATTACATTTTAAATGAAAAGTATGGTTTTATTGAGTTTGTTGAAGTGGTTGAGTTGGTAGCAACGCGAGAGGCGATCCTGTTTGTGGTTGATTTAGATTTTAGAGACTTAATTATTGATGGAGATAATCTGAGCGTTACTAATGTGATTCGGTCTAATGACGATGGTTTGAGCCCAGTTGGTGTGATCGTAGCAGATCGATATTAGTAGCGTGAGCTCTTTTGTTAAACAAGAGGGTAATATTGCAACTCACTTAATGGCCGAATTTGTTAGGTACGTATATCTGAGTTTGTTGTCTGGTTAAAAGATCCACTAATTTGGTTGAAAGATTCTTTTGTCGTTTGACTTTTCTTTTATTCATGGATGGTCTTTTGATCGAAAAAGAAAGAATGAGTATGGCCTGGTTAATATTATATCTGATTTAGCGACAATAGTACTGCATGACCTAACGAGCTTCATATTTTTTTAGAGGAATTAATCATTGTTGGTGGACATCACGCAGTAATTTAATTAGTGTCTACAAATATTATTTCCTGTAATTAATATAAGTTAGGCCATTTTTAATGCTTTAGACCATTGGTTAATTATGCAATTGCATGATCCCACATTCTCACCTCTCCGAGATGACAAATAAATAGTTGGTCATATAAGCTCTTACGACCGTAACAAGAAAGCAATTTCAGCTAAACTTCAATTTTATATTAGGTATTCCTGAATATCAAATATATACTGTTTAAGTGTAGTGATCTAATCAGAAAATTTAATTAGTGGGGTTATTTTGAAACATGTTGCAGTGATTAAATTATTTATTGAAAAAATTGACAAATGAACAACATTACTCGGTCCAAAAAACATAAACCGATAGCAAGCATAAATGCATTTGGGACAAAAATTTGTGATAATTTTTGGACCGAATAACATTTCTTGTAGAGAATATGTTTGAGCCACGTACTTTTTATTTTTATAATTTGAACCCACTAGTAAGTTTTTTTTGTCAAAATTTAAATGGTGTTAATTTTACACACCAAACAAAATGTATTTAAAATCTACCCAATTCAAATATATATTGTTAATATCAAGTGGGGTCAGTAGACCTCACAAAGCTCAATGTGCCAAAGTGCTCTTAGGACTCGTTTGGTTCACGGAAGGAAAGTCAATTCCCCTATCTTTTCCATGGAGGTGGGAAACTAAATTTACTGTCAAATTTCCTTTCTTGTGTTTGGTAAAGCATGGAAAGTATTTAGGTAAGGGTATTATTGTCTAAATTTTTTGTAATAAATGCTTGGAAATCACATGGGAAAATCAATTCCATGTGTTTTGGAAGGAATGATTTTACCCCCTACTTTCCCCTCTCCCAGGAAAGTGTTTCCGGAATTTGTGCTTACCAAACAGACTTTCCTTTCCTTAGTACTAAAATTCGTGATCCAAACGAGGCCTTAAAATGACCTTCCGTATTTAAGAAATGTGATCGATTAGTTATAGGACGCACACTTGCCATTAAAAGCACTGTATAATTGTTTCTCACAAAGTGCTCCACACCGTATTGAATGCCAGATTAATCTCGGCTTGCAGATCTAAGCAGCAAACATGTGCACTTGTGATGGTTGTCAATTTTATGGGCCATTGTACTAATTCTCAAGACCATGAGCGGATGCGATACGTGACTCAGGTTAACAATATCTAATATTTTTTTAAAAAAGACGGAGAAAATAGTGATAATATTAAATGATTAATTCTCTTTCCCAGCGTAATCAAGAATTAAGTAGATAAACTAAGAATAGCGAGAAAGAGTAGTTGGCCAAGAAATTACACATTTGTGCACCCTTCCTCCTAAGAAATGCAACAACGTGCCCCGGCTGACCAGAGAAATTGGCGGAAGAGAAAGGAACTCAAATGCATGTTGGGTCCAAAAGCATGTCACTATTACTTTACTTCTCAACCCCTTTCACTTCCTCCGATACTTTTGCATTTCTCTTATTATCAAAACAAATCATGCACTTCATCTTTGTTAGTTTCACTATTACTCCTTTCCAATTTTTATTAATCCCTACAAGCACAATGCGTGTGATGAATCTAGTTATATTATCTAATGTTATGTTAATGTTATTACCTTAACCAACCCCCTTTAAATCCTCTCTCACATTTCTCCTTTCTTGATTTCTCTTTTGTGTTCATGTTTGACAGTCAAGAATGTCGAATTTGGACCCGAATGGGATCAAGAAAAGGAAGAGAGGAGACAGAGTTTTCAAGTTCAAGACTTTTGGTGAACAAGGGCACCCGGTTGAGTTTAATGGCTCATTTAGGCAAAATCTTGAAGCTCTTTTACAATTTGGTAATTTGGAGATTGGTTTATGTGGTGGCGGAGTTTCATGCTGGTCTTTTCAGCTTGAAGTACATCGCCACCCGCCCAATTATATATTCCTCTTCGTTATTGAAGAACCAATTGAATTATCGCTCAATCGTCACTGCAAGCACTGTGTTTATATCGGTAATTGAAGTCTTTAATCTTTCTGTTGCTCATTTATAAAGTTTTTGATTTTGTATGCATGTTATTTTTTGACTTTGTTATATGGTTTAGGATGGGGAGACCATATGATATGCAATAAGAAGTACCATTTTTTGGTGCCTTCAAAGGAGACAATTGGAGCTTGTGACGGGAACTGGTGCAGTGGGCAAGATAATTCAGCAATGAGTAATAAGTTCAATTTGGTTGAATTAAAGGGGCATGTAATGCATGGTGTCTTTCACTCTAATGGATTTGGCCATTTGTTGTGTATAAATGGCGTCGAGATGGGCTCGGACTTGGGTGGGTGCCAAATCATGGAGTTTTGGAATCGTTTGTGTGCCGGATTGCAAGCAAGGTTAGTCCATTTGATCATATAAATAGTTAAAAAAAATAAAATCAAATACTTATAAACTTTGATTTTCTTAACATCCTTTTTCAGGAAAGTGAGTTTAACGGACAAATCACAAAAGAGAAGCATTGATTTGAGGTTACTCTATGGAATAGCATTTAGCGAGCCATGGTTTGGCCGCTGGGGCTACAAAGTCGGCCGTGGAAGCTTTGGCGTAACACAACAAATGTACCAAAAATCCATCTCCGCCGTACAAAATATCCCACTATGTTTACTTGCCCATCATCTTGGCTCTTCAAATCATGAGATCCCAAAGATGTTCTCAAGGTATCAAACTCTCTCTGGTCACTCCCTAGTCTCCCTCGGTGATTTATTCCGTTTCATCTTGGAGCTAAAATCTCGCCTTCCCAAAGAAAGCACTATTGATTCCTACAACCCCGGCATTCTGGTGGAAACTACATGTAGATGGTCACCTAAGCGCATAGAGATGGCCACACGCGTGATAGTTGAGGCTCTAAAGCGAGCCGAGTTCAGATGGGTTTCAAGACAAGAAGTTAGAGACGCCGCTCGTGCTTATATTGGCGACACGGGTTTATTGGATTTTGTGCTCAAGTCACTTGGAAACCACGTAGTTGGGAATTATTTGGTTCGTCGTTGCCTAAATCCAGTAACAAAAGTTTTAGAGTATTGCTTAGAGGACATTTCAAATCTTTTTCCCAATCAAGAAGGTAATTTTATGACGAGTGACTCGACTTTGAAGGCCGGATACAAGATTACTAGGATTCAACTTATGAATGACATGTTTCACTTGTACAAGCATATCCTTAAAGAGCAAAAGTCAAACATCGGGATTTTCGCAAGTATTTCATTAGCTTCGAGGATAATCCTCGACTCGAAACACCTTGTCAAAGAATACGTTCCGGAATTACCTTCAAAATTTGAAAATTCATCTTGCCAAGGGGAGAAATCAAAGTTGTATTGCACAATTGTGGGACCATGCATTAGGGAGGTACCAAAAAGGGTCATAGCACCATATGAATGTGTCATATTGAGGAAAAACGCGACATTTGAGGAGCTTACAAAAGAGGTTGAGAAAACATTCAAAGAATTATATTGGGGATTGAAGAATTTAGTTGTTGAATCGGTCGTTAACTTGAACCCCAAGGGTTCCGATTTTGCATTTCGGGTCTTTAAAGTTGGGAGTAAACTTGTGTTTGAAGGGAACACCGGGCAAAATGGAACAGTGGAAGAGAATATATACGAGGGCGGGCAGAGTAATTTTATTGTGGATTGTGTTTGCGGAGCTAAAGAGGACGATGGGGAGCGAATGATAAATTGTGATATTTGTGAAGTATGGCAGCACAGTAGGTGCGTTAAGATCCCAAATAATGAAGAAATTCCTAGTATATTTCTTTGCAGTAGATGTGAGCAAGACATTTTGGTTTTACCTACTTTGCCGTAAATGAGATACAGATTAAATCTATTTTGGCTAGATAAATTTAAATATATGATCCACTGTATTTGAAATAGTAAGAAGAATATTGTTACATCCATATATATATACACACTCAAGGTTCGGTTCTACTTTATATGATCTCTACATATGACTTTAACAATTTTCTTCGGGACTTGCTATTTTTTATTTTTTTTAATCTATTAAGGTGGGCCGGCAAAAAAAGAATGAACGGAGTTTCAAGCATCTTCGTATTTCGGGTCAGACACGCTTAATAAACTAAACGTCGTGTTCGGGTTACCCGCTTAAATTGACCCGCAATTAACACGATTATTTTTTTTCTTTTTTTTCAGCTAATATATATATATATTTTATTTTTTCATCTTGCTTGAACAATTATATTCTTATTTTGAGTATTGGTAGTAGATGATAGTTATTATGTTGTTTATGATGGATAAATTACTAATTTTTTATGTTTATACTTCGTTGATGGAATGTTAATATTTTGAAAATTGTTAATATTGTTTTGGTATTGGGTGAATAAGTTAATGAAAGGTGGCGTGTCATAGTTTTTAACACGACCTATTTATTAAACGGGTTAGTCGGGTTAGTCGTGTAACGAAAATAAACAGTTGTTCGAGTTAATATAAATGACACGATTAGTTAAACGGGTCGTGTTCGGGTTGACACTAATTTTGTAATACTTGTGTATTGACACGACCCGAATACGACACGCGAACCCGAATTGCCAGCCCTAATTAAGGTGAAAAAAAGAATGAATTTCTCTGTATACACAATAGTCACTTAAAGTTTGCTAATGGGCTCATTAAGAAAAAGTAAATAAGGAAAGGTGGCCATAGTTTCTAGAGAGGCGAGTTCCACGGTGGATATAGGGACGGGCCTCGAGCCCAGTAGCGGCCCGAAAATGTTTAAAAGTTTTAGATGCAATTGACAAGTGTGTGAAAATGTATTGTGTAACAAGAAAGCGATTCTGAAACTCTTCTCTCTGTATGTAAAAAATAAATAAATAAATCAGATTACATTACAGGAGGCTTCATGAAGTGCTTCAATTCTTTAGATTTAGATTATGAAGAGATCGACAGAAAGAGAATTGGGTTTCTCATGGTTTAAGCTGTGTGACATGGCAGATAAATTAAAAAGACACCTTCTTAATTTTTTCAACTTTATCACACCCGCGATAAACTTGACACTAACCTTCGTTGGTCAATATGGCCCTTTTCAATATTTCAATCGTTGCTTCAAATGTACTACTCCCTTCTATCAAAATTTTGGTTCGGAATTTTTTTTTTAATGTATCATATTAAGAATTTATTATTTTCTAATATAATCTATGTAGTAAATCTCACGATACCAAATAATTTTTTTTCAGTCATTGATTAAATTAATTTTATTATTATTTTTTAATGTTAAAGTTAAAATGAGACTCTTAATTAATTTAAGAAAAAAAAATATTTTATTTGTTTTTTGAGCTTTTAAAATTGAACTGCATTGAAAGTAAAGAGTGAAAGGTGGGGATTTATTCTTGTCCATAAATGTCAAGCGAGTGTATGTGTCTCTGTAAATAGTAACGTAAATAGTAATAGTACCGTTACTATTAATTGTTGAAGGAAGTGTTTAAGTTACATCTGGGTGTTTGGGTAATTGGTGGGTCACCCTTGGAAGAGTCCATTATTCAAAGTTCCTTCCAGGCATTTTCCTTGGTCACTTTCTATTTTCCTGTGTTTGCCTTGATTGAAACTTGCAAGTTTTTCTTACCGAGGAATTTCAAAATTCAATATCATATATATCAAATTGTAATTTAAATATGTACATATGCAAACATTTCCTAACACACTTTTCTTTTTCTCTTGTACAAATTTTGTTTTTTTTAATACACATTCTCTCTTTTGCATATATGTACATGCATTCTCTCTACTCAAACACAAATCTCTTCTATCTTAATTTTCTACTCTCTTAATTTCTCTCATGCAAATTAGAAAAGAAATAGATTTTGGAAGTGATGAATTTGGAATTCTAAAAAGCATTAAAAACTACATTTTTAAAAACAGTCATATGAATGAACCAAACAATGGAATACAAATTTTATGAAATTGTCAATGAAGAATTGCAATTTATTCTCAAGAATTGAATTTTAAATTAAAATTTTCCTTCTTTAACTTGATCACATGTTATCGTTAAATTGAGTTTAAAACACAATAGATTCAATAAATTTCAGGTGTGACAACATATTGCAACAATATTTTACTTTTCATATTTTTTTGTACATATTTCTCAAGATTTTTGTTTTAATACATACTAATATGATATATATATATATATATATACGGATACCCTCATTGTTTGATTTCCAAGAAAGTGAAAGAATCGAACCAAAGACTTTTCTCCTAACGGGTGAAGTATTTTTATCACTTATATAAACTGGCATGTACATATTTATCTAAAATAAAAACAATTAACTAATGTAGATGTAGGCATCGTTGATCAATGATTTTTCATAAGAATAATGTAGACAATGAAACAGTTGAAATTAATAAAAGTAAAATCAGAAATAAATTATTAAAGTACATCTGTTCCAATGGATCAAGAAGGTCCACAATTATAAATAAATCATACAAGAGATTAGTAGAGCAATGTGGGCCTCTAAAAAATTAGAGAAGAATGGCATAACCAAAAATAAAATTCACTCAATAATGCCCCCCATATATTCCTAAAATTGAAAGAGGAAGAAGAAGAAAAGGACAGAAGAGAGAAGGAAAAGAAGCATGAACAAGGCAAGTTGGGTTTTCAGTGTCCGACAGTAGTATAGTAAGCTTTAAACTAGAAAACAAAGATGAAAATGCCATCAATATATGTACACATACAAACAAATCAATATATATATAATGTTTTTCATGATCACTATATATAAAATGTACTTGTTCTCTTGACTACAAAATTCTTTTGGTTCAAATTTTGGAAATGAAATAAAAATTTTAAATTTTTGATTTTTTTTCCAGACATCTAGTATGTTAATATTTAATTCGGACATGACTTCTTCTTTTATGAAATATTAGATTACCCCATCTATGTTTAATGCAAACTAGAATGAAATAAGCGTCAATTACCAAAATGTCCTTCATTATATAAAATTAGAAGATAAGCCTAATAGGAAAAAAAATGTTGAATGTATTTAATAATAAAAAAGAAAAAAATAATAATGGAAAAAATTTCCTTTTTTTAAAAGAAGATAGAAAAAAAAATTTCTTCACAAATAAAAAGATATTTTGGTCTTAACATAAATTTAAAAAAAGTACCTAGAGTAATTATCTATTCCCATTTATTTAAGAGGAAAAACTTTAATGGAATAATTTATTTGAATGGTATATTTCTATCCTAAAACTTGAACTAAACATTAATATTTTTTTAAATTAAAATATAACATTTTAAGAATATTTTAAAACTCAAATTAAACGAGATCTAGAAGTAAAGAAAGGATAGTACCACTAGATTTTATCCGTATTTATAATTGTGCTATCTGAGTTGTAGTGTTTTATTTTTTCTTTCTAGTTTCAATGGTGTATTGATGCCAACTTTTGATCATTCACTCTGAATACAACCAAAATTAAACAGAGACAAAATGACTCAGTTATCAGTGCAATAAAAAGGGGTCATTACTTCTCCCTTCCCATCATCAAATAATTGACGTTCCACATGCATTAAGTTCTCCTGTTTTGGGACTGTGCTCCTCTGGGTTTAATTTAAGTATTAAAAAAAATTTGGTAATTTTTTTTTTTTATAATAAGATCATCTCCATAATCTTTCATCAGCAGATTCAACATAAAAGTGGGTAAGATCAGATAATATTATAATAATCGAAAATGCACATATGTATCATATTTTTAGGATAGTCATCCCTAATCAAACTATCCCTCACCCTAAGAGGGTTTGAGCCTATGTCACTACCGTACTTGAGCTCTTCTCCAAAACTTGTTCTTTAAGCATATGTTTATTTTATTATATATAATATATGTTTTTGCTAGTAGACCAGCTTATGACGTGCAGAAAATTTACTGGTTAAGATGTCTCCCCTTAACAGCAGCAAAGTCAGGAAATTGACCAGCGGGAAGCGAAATTTGATCAAAAATCAAAACACACTAAATCATATTTAAAGTCATAAAATTTGAACACAAACATAATACTATTAATAATAAAAGTTCATACAACTTAAATAACAAATGCGAACAGTTATGATAAATTACAATAACATTCTACCGTTTTTCATATTTTGAAAGTATTGGTGAATGGTGGTGGTGAAAAAATGGTGTAGATAAAGAGAGGTTTGAGAGGTGAGTGAAGAAATGAAAATGGTGAATGGTGAAAGTACTGAAGCAGCGGCATGCAGAAGAAGAGAAATGAGAAGTGGTACATTTTAATTAATTATGTTTAATATTTACAAACTATTCCTTAAGTTTTTGCATCTTACAATAGGGTCCCGTCAAGTTTATTTTTATGCACATAAATCTATAAACCTTTTCCTTTTTATATATATAAAAATGGCCCAAGCCAAGGAGGGGCAGCTGCCCCCCCTCGCCCCTTAATAAGGGGAGTTCTTGCCACCAAGTTAGCCATGATGTGTAAGTGTATATGCGAGACGAATGCAATGTTTATAGTTATAAAAGGTAACTTGCCGCTGACCTCAAAGGCTTTGTGGCTGTCGGGGTTTAAATTCCGGATCCACCCTGAACTATTTGTCCCAACTAATGCACAGTGATATACAAGTTACTAGACCACCTCTTATGGTTAGAAAAAAATGTTAGAATATTTAATGAAAATGCAAGAATTAAATTGGCACTTAAAAAATGTAACAGTTTTATTACAGTTAAATTTCATCTTGACTTCATAATATTAAATTGTATATATATATTTACGTTTAATCTGTTTCTGCTTGGACGTTACTTTAGAATTTTGAATTGCATGTTGCAAATTTCAAATTGGAAAAGGGAAAAACGAGAAAATGTAGCTTTGGTCCATTAGACTATTTACAAACTTAAAAAATATTTTCTAACAGGCTCCTTCAGGGAGAAGTTCTTAAACTTTTCCATTTGGCCTTTGTGCGATACTTCCCTTCATTACAGAGGTCTTAAGTTCAACAAAATCTTTTTTCTCTTTTCTTTTTCATACCGATGCCTTTTGAGTAATCTCAAACGTGTTACTTATTTTTCTTTTCTTGTTTTTTCTTTAGTTGCTTAAAAGTTAGTGTGCAAGGTATAATGCATATAGTAGGGTTAAACGCGTTTTATTACCTTTAAATATTTAGAAAGGGTTTAGTCTGCAAGGTAAAATATAAGATGAATAATACTACACTTACTGGTTTAATTTATTAAATTTTCATGTGGTAAATTGTATATTTTTTAAATATATAATTCATTAATGTACCAATACAATTATTCGATAAATGAACCTAATAAAATTATTATTTTTAATGTTAGATAGTGTATTTGATTGACATATTAAATGAAGTGACTGCAAATTATATATTTTAATGTAAACTAAATTACTAAAGTACACTAGAAAAAAGTTGCAGTTAATTTTTTGTTATTTGTACCATCAATCAAACAAACAGTGAACATCTCGCTTAAATACATTTATTATAATAATTTTTTTACCAACCAAACAGTGCCTGCAATGAATTTTAATTTTATTCCCGAGCAGATCTGATGAAAAGAGGCGGGCGGGTTCGCACGGCCATGGCAGCCTGATTTATAAGTTATAACCATGTAGGTTAATGCCGTGGGCCCAGTCTGCATGTTGTTCGGTCTACAAAAAATTATAATATTACATGGATATTCTTATTGTTAGAATAATAATTGTTTTGATAGAGTAGAGTAAAGCATAGTATTTTATTAAAAAAATATATTATATACTTTTAAAATTATATATTGTTTTAATAATAGTATCGCCATATTAAAATGTGAGAATGTGAGGGATGTGTTGTTCCTTTACTTTAATTTTATTTTTTTCCATAAAAAAGTTTCTTTGGATGGGGAAGAAAAAAATTTCACAAAGATGAATAGATGGAGGACATCTAATGAAAAGCATCTCACTACATTAATTAACTTAATTTTAAATTTTCTTATTATTTTTTTTTGTTATCAAATGGGCCTTAAGAGTCTCTTATATATATAGTTCATATTAAGACTTAGATCGAATTATAAGTTGACGAGATTCAATTTTTTCACGGAAAATTACCATTTTAAATTATAAAAACTCGAAACAAATGACCAACAAGAAATAATTAAAGTTATGATCTAATTAAATTGTTCACTTAAAATTGACTAGTGTAGTAGATTGCTTTTATTTTATAAAGTAACTACCAGAGAGATACACTTCTTCACTAGAGAACTCATAATTTGAGCTGTTCAATTTTAAATTAATTGTTCAAATTTTATTATATAATTTTCATATTTTTAAAGGAGCCGAAAAATTCATTTCCTTTACAAATTTTCACTTGCAACAAATTTCTACCACTTTTTTTTTTTTTTTTAAAAGAAACTCATCCAGTCCTCTTCCATGTCCCTTTCTGACAGTTAATATTACTGGTCCAAGAAGTATTTAACCTCGGATAATTATTAACCTGTGTTATAACTAAAGGTATACTTACATTACCTTGCCCCCTATGATTTGCATGCATGCAATTCGCATGTATATGGTTTGAATAAAAATTTTAACAAAAATCAAAAAATGGTTCATTTATCAATTACGTGTGAGCCTAAAGTACTTAGTAACGGAGTTCTTATATTATTTTAACCATATTTCTTATGAAAAGAAAATTCTGAGGGAGAAATTGATAATTAGAAGTATGACGTAACATCATTTAACAATTAAAACAGGTGTTCATTTTATATAATAGTGTAAATAGATGTTAACAACTTAAAACTAATAATAGGGTGTTGTTAAATATACTCACATAATTTCTCTTTTTACCCTACCAAAAGTCAAAGTTACTTTAATTTTAACTTAAAAAATAGCGTAAAACGCTTTCTTCTCACCTTGCTTTTTATACTTTGGCAAAATCGCCACTAATTTGTCTTCTCACCCACTTAAAATTTTAAAAATTAATTAAAAATTTTCATTTTTTTCAACAAACAAATATTTACTATTGTCACTTAATTACATACATCTCATAAATGTAAGCTTATAATAAATATTCTTATATTTTTATATTAAGTGCTAGACTTTTATTTTTACTTGCTCCAGCACGATAACGTTTTCAATGATGATTTTTTTTTTAATTTGTTCAATCTTTTTATTTGTGCATGCATGTATAGCTCAATAAAATTCACATTAAGTTATCCAACGTTAAAGTTAAAAAATGTTTGCCTTAATATGTGCCTAATATGTCATAAATAATATATATATATATATATGAATTGTATATTGTGCTTTTATTATTTCAATATTTAAATTCATAAAATTACTCGTAAAAAAATATTAAAAAATGAAATAGTTTTGTGAGAAAATCTCTATCATTTTAATATTCGGGTGATGGATTTTGTAGATGCATATAAGAACACTCGAAAAATTCATCACTATTCACTTTTTTTTTCGCGAGGTTTTTTCCCCATCATCTTTCTTATAATATTTTTTATAAAAATAAAATTGATCTTCTAATATTTTTGATGTAGTGAATTAAGATATATTTATATAGTACAAGACTTAATTATTACTTTTGTGATGACAGAATAATTAGAGAGACTTTTGTGTGTTTGTAATTATTATTTGTTTATCATCAATATAAAGTAAATCGAGTTGCTAGCTCTATTCCACATAAGATGGATTAACCTGTATCTTCATACGAGGCCAATCTCCTCTATACATCTTTGACTCTGTTGGTTTGTTGCATTTATTACATCAATCATTTGATCCGATTATTTGACGTGTAGTTTAAAATACCCTTCCGATTTTTAGCACCAACAATTTGGTGCAGTCTATGGGAATGACACATTCTCAAGTCATATACATTTATTTTTTAACAAGAATACACCCCAAAAATCACCATGTCTTCTAGACACACTCAGCCAGACCCCCTGTTGGTATTGCATGAGCAGCAAGCTGCCCTTAAAGTTCAGATTGACAGGCTCATAACCCAGAGGGAGCACCCCCAGTCAGCTCAAAAAATAGGTCGGCCTCAGCCTTCACGTTTACGGCTACTCTCATAGTCCTCGTACCACGAGTCCCAACAAGGCAAAGGCTTGGAGACCGCGGTAGAGAATCTTGGGAGAATCGCAGTAAAATCGGTGAATTCGAGTCCGGTCGGTCCAGCTTCATGAGGGAATTATCATTTGAGGTGGACTCAACCAGAACTTCTCCTCCACCACCGAGGGACCCACATGTGCATGTGGTCCGTGAGAGTCGTTCAGATGGAGCCTCAAGACATCAGAGCCAAAATAGAGGAGCTCAACATCCCCTTTATCCAGCCCGATCACCTGAGCGAGAAGCAGATACCAAACCTCAAGGGTTTGTGTTTGACAGGATATCTCACAAATGGTTCATAGAAAAAGTTGAGAGGAGGTTGAAGTCGAAAATGAAAGCTCAAGTGGACGAAATGATTAAAACGATGGCCCATTTGGGAAGGAGCTCAGTCGCAACTCTAGTAAGGGACTCAAAATCTCCATTCACTCGAGCATATCCAGAGTTGTCAAGTCCTAGAAAAAATTTAAACTCCCAACACTAGAGTCATATGACAGAACCACCGATCCTGTATGTGGACCATTAACAACAATATGAAAATATAATGGGGCTCTAGAATGTCCTAGATGGCACCGTGTGCAGAGCGTTCGTCACAACTCTTAAAAGGGCAACCCAAATGTGGTGCAACAGTCTGCTCCCCGGATCAATCCAGGGCTTTCAAGAGCTCGGTACCAAGTTCATTTCCCATTTTTTGGGACCCACAAATAGTTCAAGTCCTCCACCCACTTTTTCTACATCAAACAAAGGTCGATAGAGAGTTTGAAAGAATTTGCCTACCAGCTCAACCAAGAGGGCCTTATGATCACAAACCTAAATAAGGGGATAACGGTGGCTGCCTTTATGGAATGAGTGAGCTCTCCTACTGCTTAATGACTTTGGCAAGAATGGCTCTCAAAACCATATTTGAGCTCCTAGATAAGGTCAACAAACAGATTGGCGTTGAAGAAACTCTATAGGGATGAGACATGTCAGGTTTATTAGTTTTGCTTTCATCCTTCAAGCTTCAAAAGGGGCACAACCCACCTCACAGTCAAGAAAGAGAGGGCAAGAAGGGCAAGAAAGAATCAATTAAGTCCAAACCAAGTGAGGGCAAAGCTCACTAGCAGTTCACTCCTCTAATAGCTCATTTTGGTGAAGTCTATGCTCAGTTAGAACCAAGTCAGAATCCCCGAAGACCGAAAGATGAAGACCTCTGAAAAGAAAAAGAAGACGACCAAGTACTGCTGATACCACAAGGACCACGACCATGAAACTGATGATTGCTGGAAGTTAAAGGAAGAGATCAAAAAATTCATCTAAAGGGGGCAGCTTTGCGAGTATGTGGACAAGAAGAATGAAGTTTCCCTTAAAGCCAAAGAAAATGAGCTCAAAAATGAGATCTTCATGATTGAATGGAGCTCGTTCTTTTCAGGTAACAACAACAAGGTCTAGAAAGCCCTACATTAGACAAGCCAAGTCCTTAAGCTCGGAAGCAGAGTACTTCAGCTTCAGACCAATAAAGATGGTAAAGTATGAGGTCAAAGAAATCACCTTCATAGACGAGGACATGAATGGGGTTGTGTTTTCATATGATGATCCTTTAGTGGTAACAGCAATAGGTGGGCACTCACAATGTCCATCGAATTCTTAAAGACACTGGGGCTACCTCTTAACCTCATGTATTATAGCGCATTCAAGGCTATAGGGTCTCACCATCCGAGCACTTAACTTCTTTAACAGTCACTCTGGTCAGTGTCTCTAGAGGAAAGACCAAATCCGTAAGAACCATCAAGCTTGCTGTTTCTCTGGGAACAGCTCCGAAGTAAGTCACCACTATCATGAAGTTCCTGATTCTAGAAAGAGCACCCCACTATAGTTCCATCCTAGGTAGGGGTACTCTAAACGAGATTAGGGTTGCTTATTTTGACTTGTACTCTGACCATAAAGTTCCTAACCCCTCACGAAGTCGGGGAAGTCAAAAGAAACCAGGTGAAAGCATGGTATTGCTAGTTTGGAGCCCTGAAAGAAGTCAGGACCACCAATGTCATAGTAATAGAGCTCGAAGCCGCAGTTGTAGAATAGTTGGACAATACGGAAGGGTCCTCACAACTTAGAAAAATAGGAAATAGATACTTTAGACCATCGGGATGAAGAGAAAGAGCTCAAAGGCAAGCCAATGGAGGACCAGAGGACTTATTCTTAGACCCCTTGTGGCCCGACAAGAATTTTAAAGATTAACAATCAACTTAGCTCAGAAAGTTAAAGAGAAGCTCTCCCGATACCTATGAACTAATGCTGATGTTTTTGCTTAGTCTCATGATGATATGAAAGAGCTAAATCCAGAGGTTATGATACACAAGCTAAATGCCGACCCAGTTTTTAAGCCCATAAGGAAAAAGAAGAGAAACTTTACAGCTGAAAGAAATTTGACCACCAAAGAGGAGGTTTAAAAGCTCATTCGAGTTATTTCATCAGGAAGGTCCACTACCCAAAGTGACTTTTGAACGTGGTGCTCGTGAAGAAGCACAGTGGGAAAGTAGAAAATGTGTGTCGACTTCAAGGACCTCAACAAGGCCTGCCCAAAAGACGGCTTCTCACTCCCAAAGATTGATTAACTGGTGGATGTAACTACATGCCATGAAATGTTAAGCTTCATAAATGCCTATTCTGACTATAATCAGGTCAGAATGGCCTCTGAAAGACGAAGATAAGACTTTTTTCATTACGAATGAGGGCACTTACTGTTACAAGGCTATGCCATTAGGGCCTCAGGAACGATAGAGCTACTTTACCAGAGGGTCACGATCACCTTGTTTAAAGATCAGATAGGCACAAATATAGAAAGTGTATGTCGATGACATGCTAGTCAAGAGTCTCAAAGTCTCCAGCCATATGGCAGACCTCAATGGGGCCTTTGCTATACTTAGATAAAATTGGTATGTCCCTCAACCCGGCCAAGTTACGCTTTTAGAGTAAAGGAAAAAAGTTCATGGGTTTCATGCTGATTTAGAGGGGAATTGAAGCCAACCTTGAGAATAATTCAAGCTCTGATCAATATGAGGTCTCCAACCAAGACAAATGAGGTCCAAAGCCTAGAAAGAAGGGTATCAGCTTTAAACAGGTTCATCTCAAAAGCCACAGGACAAGTATCATCCCTTCTTCAAAGCCCTCAAGAAGGCATTTGAATAGATAGAAGGATGCGAGTTGGCTTTTCAGCAGCTCAAGCGTTACTTGGGAACTGCTCATCTTTTTAGCTCGTCCAAAGAAAGAGAAAATTCTGAGTTTGTATCTAGCAATATTATGCATGGCAGTCAGTTCAACCTTTTTGAGAAATGAAGGAAGGGGCACAACTATCTGTCTACTACACAAGTAGAGCCCTACATACCACCGAGCTGAATTACCCAAGATTGTAAAAACTGGCCTACGCCTTACTCATCACATCCAGAAAATTGAGGCCTTACTTTCAGGCCCATGCCATTGATGTGCTCACAGACCAGCCCTTTACGAAGGATTCTTGACAAGCCAGAATAACCAAGGAGATTTAACCATCTGGGCCATAAAACTGGATAGTTTATGATCAACTACAAACCTCGAACCTCGATCCAAGGCCAGGCCATGACAGACTTCATAGCAGAGTTCACATACAATGGAAGAGCTAATCCCTGAGCCATCAGAACTGTTACCAACTGTGGACTTAAGTACCTCGTGTCCCACCTCATTAAACTTACAACCATAAATTCTTCTATAGGATAATTCGCACATATGGAACTTTCAACTTACAAGGATCTAGTGCTGGTTTAGTACTGATCACTTCTGATGCCAACACCTTAGAGATAACTCTCAAATTCCTTTTCAAGGCCTTTAATAATGAGGCTGAGTATAAGGCCATTATATCAAGTCTGAGGATAGCTGGTGACTTGAGGGCAAGACAAATTGTGGTCTATAATGACTCTGTAGTCGTGGTTAGTCAAATACTTGGTCATAACATAGCAAAAGAAGACCACATGACTTCCTATTTGGCCAATGCTAAGGCAGGGGCTCAAAGGTACTCAAACTTAGTCTTTGTTAAGGTCCTACGAGCTCAGAACAATAAAGTAGACCGCCTGACCAAGCTTGCTTCATCATCAAACATACCGAGTGGCATCCACATAAAATACCTGGAAAGAAAAATCATCAATGAACTCGTAGAATTAGACACAGCCCCAGTGCAGGTCTATAAGTGTTGGAGTGGCCCAATTTTGGATTATCTCAAGGGCGGAGCTCTCCCAAAAAATAAGAGATGGCCAAAAGAATAAAATACATATCCAACAAATATATAATCATCGAGGCAGTGTTATACAAGCGTGGGTATGTTTTTCCATTTCTACTCTACCTGTATCCTCATCAAGCCAAAACAGCTTTGTTAGATGTTCATGAATGATTGTGCAGGGGGCATCCAGAAGCTTGCTTACTGGCTCTGAAAGTTGAAAGACAAGACTACTTATGTCCTACTATCCTATAAGATGCCAAGGAGCTCGTGAGGAATTGCGATAAGTGCTAGCGATTTGCTAACGTCCAAGAACTCCCAGCAAAGCTAATGACCCCTGTCAGCAGCCCCTAACCTTTCTCTCAATATGGTATGACATTGTTGGGCCTTTCTCCTTGGGCAAAAAGCAAACAAAATTTATAATGGTAGCTATCGATTACTTTACCAAATGGGTTAAGACAGAAGCACTAACCACGAGCACCACCATAAAGATCTAGAGCTTTGTGTGGAGAACATCATCTGCCATTTCGATCTCCCAAAGATGGTGATCACTGATAATGAAAAATAGTTCAATTGCGACCTATTTAAAGACTTTTGCGAATGACATGGAATTAAAATTATTACAACTTGCCTGTTCATCCTCAAGACAACGGCTAAGCAGAGGTCACCAACAGAACCTTACTGAGCTCGTTAAAGAAAGGACTTGATAATGCCAAAGAAAGTTGTCTAAAGAGCTCCCATCATAGGCCTAACGGGTAAAACTCTTTTTTCCCTGACCTACGGAACTGAAGCAGTCATTCTAGTGGAGATATGAGTGCCGACATACAGAATCAACCATCATGTCCAGCTCGTAATGGCAAAGGCTTGCTAGTTAATTTAGACCTTATTGAAGAAAAGAAAGAGCAAACTCGAATAAAAGAAGATACCTATAAAAGAAGCATGGTCAAAAGTTATAACAGGCATAAAAGTATAAATGTAGGTAACTTGGTACTTTGAAAAGTCATCCTGACCACCAAAATTTATGAACATTACAAGCTCACTGCTAAGTGGGAAGGCCCTACGTGGTCACCAAGGTCAGTCGACCTGGTACCTACTATCTGAGGACTGTAGAAGGCATGGAGCTCATGCGACCATAAAATATAGAACACCTTAAGAGATACTATTCTTGAGCTGAAATATATTATACTTTTATAATAGTTATTTCCAAGAAAAATGTATATGAAAAAAATTATTTTTGTATTTCATTACTTGTAAGTGCACTCTATAAAAACTCTCTCACGAAGAGGTCAGTTTAGTAAGTGCCTAGCTCATTGAGCACACTTGCACTATGTAAAAACCCTATCACAAATAGGTTAGTTTAATAAGTGCCCAGTTCATTGAGCACACTTGTACTCTGTAAAAACCTTTCACAAAAATGTCAATTTAGTAAGTGCGCAGCTCACTGAGCACCCTTACACTCTATAAAAACCCTCTTACAAAGAGGTCGATTTTTCAACTGAAGAGGCTTGGTAACAAATGAGAAAACTAACTTGCCTAAGTTAGAAGGGGCATGGCTCTATTTTAGACTTAGCTAAAAGAGCAAGTTTTTCTTTTAATACACTAAAGACTTCAAAAAAAATGTATATCACCATATAGGTCAGTCACTAAGCGAAAAGGTACTCAATGCAGGCCTACTAAAAACTATACAATTCCTCACACAACGAGATCGACGTAGTAATTGATTAGCTCAACAAGCGCTTTTACACACAGAGGCGTCTAAGTGACATTTGAGAATTCTTAATAAACTTTGTTTAAATTTTAAGGGGCATGACTCTTATAGACTTAACCAAAGTAATAAAAATTTTATTTTGTACTAAGAGACCCAATCATAACCAGTTCAACAAGCTCCTACAGGTCATTGGCCTCTTGTGAATATGGAAAAAAACCTCTCTTGAGGCAAGTTATTTATCTTGCTTAATTCTGCTTAACTTTTTTCTATGTTGTGGGGGTATTAGAGTATCAACAGAGCTCATTACATCTCACATAAAAACTTAAACAAAAGAAAAAGAGAAGAATTAAAGCAAAATAAAACAAACAACAGACAATTTTTTTTAAAAAAATGAATGATTCATTTCATTAATATGAAAAGTGATTACAGAGGTCCTAAGATTTCTATACAAAGGAGGAAAATGCCCTATTAGATTTACTATTCATCCCTTTCACCAACTCCTTTATCAGCCCCTGAAGGAGAAGGCTTACATGTCTCCCATTTGGTTAGCATATCAGGCTCCTCAGCTCTGATCAACCACAACACTGTTAACGCATCACTCTTCTTCTTAATTATTTTGGCCTCTAGTTCTGGAGTCAGATCTATCTCCAAAGGGACCTCGAGGCTCTCAATATCTTTGGGCTGTTGAAGGGCCAACTCCTTGCATTTATAGAAATCAGTTATGAAAGAGTATGAAATCCTTAGCAAAGGACCTTCAGCATTACAAAACTCCTCCACAGCTTGGACCATTATTACTGGGACGGACTTATTTAATTCCTTCAACTCCTTCTCTAAATCACAGAGTTGGACTCGCATGGCCTCCTGGTGTTGAAGAGAAGCCGACAGCTCAAGATCTTTAGCTCTCAGTTGAGCCTAGAGACTCTTTAATGCAGTTTCGGCATCCTCTCTCCTATTGCGCTCTAAGTTTGCACTATTTTAAGCCATTTCCAATGTGGGCCTGATAGCGTGGAGCTCCTTCCGAACTTGAATCAACTCGGACTTGAAGTAGAAAGCCTCCTATTTTTTAGCCTCTGATCTCGCTCTAGAGATCTATACTCTGACTCAATCCGGCTGAACATCTTATTGAGGCCCTCCACCTTATTCTTCAGCCCTTCTGTCTCCGACAAGGCGTTATTGAGATGGTCTAGCATGACGTTCTTGTCTTTATTGGCTCTCTCCAGGTTGCTCTTAGCAATATAGAGTTCGTTCTGCATCCTGATGAGCTCTTCCTGAAGAGTTGAGTTGGCCATAGTTCTGAAGCCCTCCTTAGCCAAGTGCAGTGTCGAGAAAAAAAGGTTCATGGTCTGCAAAAGACAAAGAAACATAATTATACAAGTAAAGCTTGGAAGGAAAGGGCCCTAAAAGACATCTATACATACCTGGTTCATGTGAAGACTGAAGGAGTTGGCCAATAAGCTTGTGCCTTTCTCCTTTGCCTGTTCCAAGACTGCTTGAGACAACCGAGGGAGCGTGTAACCCTTTACGAAGAAGCCAGAGCCGTCTTGATGACTGGGATGTGGTGTGTACTCAACAGGTACTGCAAGAGCCAGTCTCTTGAGCTCCTGTTATCTCAAGAGTTATCTTCTCTGGGCTGAGTAGATGGAGGTCATCAACAGGAGCACTCATGAGATCTACCCAGCTGCGCACATCCTCTAAACAGAGATCATTATGGGTGGTGGCAAGGACTTCAGTTGGTTGGTGGGACTTCTAGAGCAGGTGAGGAACGACTTCTTGTGACTTCTCAAGTTCTTTAGACCTCTTGAAAGGCGGCAAGCCCCTGGCTAGTACGCTTATCTTCTTAGAGGCTTTGTCGGTGTTCAATATGAAAGCCAGCTCTTGGAACATGAAAGAAATGAGAGTATGAGTTGAAGGAGCCGCCAGAGCTCATAAGTCTTAAAGTAAAGAAGAAAAAGAAGGCATAAGTTTATTTTTCTTGGGCACCACAAAAACTTGTCGAAGGGGAGCCACCTCAAAAAATGTATCCCCGGGAGAATTGCCTCGTGCTTGCTCAGACACCTCCTCACTCTGGGTGTTGATTCCAGTTGCGGGCTCTTTTGTGGCTTCTGGCCCACTAGCGTCTTAATGACTTTCTCTTTTTTGGGCAGCCTTTGAGGCCTTTAGCCCTAGATCGTTGCGCTCGGAGGTCAGAATCACATTCAAAGGTGGGAGGTCTTCCACTGTGAGGATGTTGTCACTAATGTTAGCAGGTCTAGGGCTCATGCCGTACATCCACAACATCTATGGGGCTACAATATATGTGTAGTACTTGAGGAAGAAGTCCTTGGCGTCTTCGATCCAATCTGACTTCACTAACACTGGTTTCTTTTCCTTAACTGAAAAGGAAAAAAATGTAGAGTTAGTGGTTTAATATGCAGAGATTGAAGAAACACATAAAAATAAGAGAGGATTAGAAAGCCAACACTTACTTATGGAGTCTGGCTCCGAAAACCATCGTTTAAGGTCATGGACGCTGGGATATCTGGAATCGTGCTCCTAGTACTCATCAGAGACAAAGAAGAAACGCTTCTTCCAATTTGGGATGCTATCTGGGAGGCCGTAAATAATTTTGGAGGCTCCCAACCTGGAGGGGTAGTTGAGGACCCCTTTGTTCTTACCCCCGTTATCCTTGGGCTGGAAGAGGGTGGTAAATTTCTCCATGGTTATGTCGTGGCTGCCGGCAGAGATGGCCTTGAAGATCAACACTGACCCTATGAGGCAAGACCATATATTGGGGCTAATCTGAGCTGGGGTGAGGTCCATGGTCACCAGCAATTCCCTCATATGGTCATCTATAGGGAATCTCAATCCGTGCTTAAATGCAGACTCATAAAAACTGACCTCCCCCGGTTTGTAATAGCAAGCTCTCTCATCAGGGCCTAGAGCTCTAATCCTAACAGAGTTGGGAATTTGATATCTCATTTTTAGGATTGAGATGTCAAGGGCGAAGAAGGTCTAAGAGATACGGAAATTGGCCAAAGAGCTAAGGTACTATGTGTACTTCTCGATATCATTTATATTGTTGGACACGCAAGGGGGAAAATAAACTCGAGCCAGCTCACCTTCACAGTTTAAAATCTCTATGGACCTCACATCGGCGATAGGGTTTGGGATATTCCCCACAGAAGAGCTCTGCTTTGTGTTTAGAGGGATCTCTTGGACCTGAGTCTGGTTAGTGAAGTGCTCCATTAGTAACGCTAGGGTGTGAAAAGGAGAGGTCGATGCGAAATGGGGAGTAAACTTAATAAAGTCTTCTAAGGGTACGTTTGAAAACCTCTTAAAGGAGTTTTCTGAAGAAGGTTTGTAAGCCAGGGTAATAGAGAGCGGGAAAGATGAATGTTTTATGAGTTCTAAAATGCCTAGAGTTTAAGAGAAAGAGAAGTGTAAAGTGAAAATTTTTCGTAAGGCAAGAGAGTTTATATAAGGTGTGTATGAGAAGTTAAGTATCTCTTCAAAGCCTTAACTGTTCACTCATAGACCCACTGTCACACGTTTGCACGTTCTCCAAAAAATATAGAACAACCACACCCGACCTCTTCAAATAGTAACTTTCACGCCTAGGAGCTCGGGGTAGTAAAAATAGGTTATGGAATCAAGTTAAAAACCTCGGTGTTTGGATTTCCTAGCGGATCTAACTGGGACACCGGACCCGACTTCCACGAAGAGCTCGTACCATGCATTGTCCATTCAACGGATCTCGAAACTCCCTTCAGGACACACGAGAACTTTATCCTTACCAATCAACTCATCCTAGTTAAATGGTAACGATAGGGACAATTGATGGTGCAAAATAGTAATCCAATTTGCCTCGCCAATCACGAGTTGACACGTGGCCATCCGCGTTAGCAATCAGGCCTGCCCTAGTAGTAGGAGCTCGAATGAGCCCTGTTGGGTCACCACAAGAAGTGAAGAGCCCCTCACGAATTAGACTCCGGCTTAAAAATTAGTTACGTATAGCAAATTATGGAGTTCGGGCTCCAGAGCTCTTTCAGCGAGGTCTGGAGCTCCCTATTGCCTAACTACTCTGCTAAAGTGTTTGGCAGAAGTATTGGCAATTACTACTTGCTCTGCAGAACGTGCATAACTCCTCACACCTTCATTAAATGCACACCAACTGCATTTAATGTATCAAAATTCATGGATAAATAAGGTCAGAGTTAGTGATGATAAAAGCATGGCCCTAGACCTGCTCTGGGAGCTTCGGCTGCACGTTTTCTCTCAGTCATATATATACAAGAAGCATTTACTTCTTTCAACAATTTAAGAACCAGATAATGAACTCAACAAAAGAGAATCCAACATTCGATAGCAATAAAACAAGAGAGAAAAGTAGAGCTCCTAAGAACAGAGAAGCCAGAACTCGTGTAACTTGAGCATACTTTTATTGTAATATTATAAGGATATAATAGTTAGATAAACTTTTATGAGTTTGTAATAGTTGTTTGTTTATCATCAATATAAAGCAAACCGAGCTCTTAACTCTATTCCATAGAGAAGGACTAATCCGTATCTTCATATGAGGCTAACATCCTCTATACATTTTTTACTATATTGGTTTATTGCATTTATTATATCAATCATTTGACTGTGGTTTAAAATACCCTTCCAATTTTTAGTTCCAACATTAATTAGTTAACTTTAACAACTCTTCCTAGTCTCTGCAATTTAACCTAACTTATTGCTCCATATCACTCACATGTACGTTTTAGAGAGGGACATAGAGAGAGATAGTTTACGTAAATATGTATAAAAAAAAGAGTTAATAAATAAAAAAAATAGCTTAAGGGCTTTTCTTTAATTATAATTAATTTTGAAATTTTCCTATTATAAAAAAATTATTTTAATTTTATTATATTAATAATTGTGTTGAAAATAACTAATAATTTTTTCAAAATGCTTAAAAATTAAAGAATGATCTAAATTTAATTGAAAACGGAGTAAATATTTCAAATTTCTTTTGTATATCAAACATACTACTATATATATATAGATCAGAGCTTTTGAGTTAATAAATTAAAAAATAGCTTAAGGGCTTTTTTGGGCTTTTCTTTAATTATAATTAATGTTTAAATTTTCATATTATAAAAAAATTAATTTAATTTGGTGATATTAATAATTGTGTTGAAAATAACTAATTTTTTTTTCCAACATGCTTAAAAATTAAAGGACGATCTAAATTTAATTGAAAACGGAGTAAATATTTTAAATTTCTTTTGTATATCAAACATATTACTATATATATGGATCAAAACTTTTGATCTTTTAATATTTTTGATGTAGTGAATTAAGACTTATATTTACTTATTTGATAAAAATAAAATTTGTAAACAAATTTAAAATATGAATAATAACTATTTAAGAGCAATGAATAATAAAAGATTATATGAAATATTTTAAAATTGCTAAAATTGTATTTATCACAATTAATATTTTGTATTTGCAGAGGTACTATTTAGACAAAATTTATTAAGAATAATGTAAATTTTGTTTATTATGTCTTATATTAATAAAAAAATTAATATTATTTAATATTTTTACTTTTAGCGACAAAATTTTATCATCTTTACATTATTTTTGTAAACTCACCTTATCACTAAGATAAAGTGTAAGATTTCTTAAAAATTTAATAAAACGAGAAAAAAATATTTTTACATTAAAATAAAAAGACTGATTCATTGAATACATTTAAGAAAACTCATTGTCACTTAACTTTTTAGAAAATTCCCGGAACCTAAAATATTCTGCGCATCTACTATGACCGGGTTTGATTTTCTTGTCTGTAAGGTGTTTTGAATTGAATGAGGATGATTTTGACATCCTAGCCGAAAGTCAAATTAAATTCTAAAACATATATACATGGATTAGCCTCATATATTAAATTAATATATTGTAAGGATGATTAGATTCGAAATGAGAACACACTGGGAGATATGATTGCGTGCGCATCGTTCTTTTATTTTAATTTTAATTATTATTTATTTTATTTCTTAAGCATGCAGCATGTGTTGAGAATCTAACTCCCATCATATTCATCTATCTTTAAGGATTGCAAAAACATTTAACTCCGCGGGTTTCTGACCCAACCCAACCCAGATGGAGCAAGTTTAGGTTAGGTTTTTTTTGAGCCAGAGTCAGGTTTAGATTTCTAAGAAAAAACCTGGACCGGGTTCAGGGCGAGTTTGGGTTTTAATATTTTAACACCCAATTCAACCCGCATACTTATATATGAAAGTATATATATATGTTAATATTTAACATGTATATATTTATAGCCTCTTAAGAATCCCTTAGCCATGAATAGATCTAATTCCTACTTTTTAAAAATATATGGTAATTTTTTTTTCATATCTTTATTTTTATAGATCTAATTCCTTAAATCTATTCATGAACATATCTGATTTTGTTAATTTTATTAATATTAATTCATGAACATAAATATTTAAGGGGCACATATATTCGGGGCGGGGAGGGTTCGGGTTTTAAGGCATAAACGCGGAGCGCATTTAGGTTCCAAAAAATAAATCCGCATCGGGTTCGGGGCAGAGTATTTTAGATGTGGGTCGAGTTTGGTATTGGCCAAACCCGCCCCAAACCTAACCAATTGCCATCCCTCTCCGAAACTTGGATGGCTGATCTAAAAATTTAAATTTAAGAAAAAAAAATATAATTATATTTTTTTCTTGACATAAAAATAATTAATATAAAAAAAATTCAAAATAAGTTAACCGACAAAAATCCGCAATTATTATGTATTATTTTCTCCTCATTTTTATAATAGTAAAACTCATTGTATGCAAGATTAGAATTTGCATTAATATGTTTAAACTCAAAAGATTATAAATTTTATCTATAAAAAAAATGTGACGTGCAGATATTGCTGGTCGGGTTTGTGCAGCTAATGACTAGCCGAAACCATTGGATGCGATTAGTTAGAGCCGAGAATTATTGTGTGTAACTCCAGCTTGACAAGGACGTCAGGGATTTAACGGCCGAAAATTGTAACGACCAAAAATATTCCACATCGGTAGTGTAATGAGAAATTTTTTGGTATCTATGTTGGGGAAATAACCCTAAATTACAACTTAGGTTAACAATTTTAGGAGAGAACGCGGGAGGCTACATAATATGTTCCCTGTAAATGATATGTTAGGTTTAATGTGTATATAAAATTAAGTTAAAGTTTCATAACAATTCATGGGCTCATGCATGTTTGATCAATTAATTTCCATGTGAAATTACTTTTTTGTTAATGTTATTACTTTCTTGTTTGCTTCAAAGATATCAACTTGTAATACTATTTTGGTGCCCTAATTTGTTTTTGGTACCCCACTATTTTGAGCACAGTTTTCTGCCATTGTTTTGGTCTATTATTATGTTAATTTCATTCAAAAAATATATGTAAAAACCGGATAAAATCGAAATGAGATATTTGGTTTGAGTTTATGTTTATAAGATTTATAAACCGAACTTTTACGTTTGATTAAGGTTTGGGGTACTCCGGTTCCGACCCTGATCGAAAAATGAATACACCCTTACCCTCTAGGTTTGGGCTACCCATTTCGACGACGACTTATTGCGGAGATTTTACAAAAAATTCATCCCAAATCCGATTTGTCATAGAGATAATGCATGTCATTGAATATTTATACCAAAATTCATTATAAGCACCTGTTATAAAGAATCCACCAAATCTATACAACTTTTGTTCTGAAAAACCTAAACTCGATTTTTTTCAATATGCATAACCCGAAATTGGTGCTCGAACTCGACCCATTTGGCATCGTTGTAGTTATAAAATATCATAAGACTTATATTATCTATTTATGACCATTTATAATTACCCAATAAGGTTTCACTTATGCTCATAAAATTTGTGCTAATTTTGTGTTGTGTAAGAAATTGTCAAACTTACTATAGGGGTATTTTAAAAAAACCTATTATAATTTATGCCAACTTGATCTCGATCCAAGCTTGTGACAGGTATTTGTTGTGAAACTTATATTTGCATCTGTTTAAAAAAATCTATTTCAACCCAAACTTATTATTGTGATCCTAATCCATTTGAAATGCATAGTGAAATTCAATATGCACGAGCCACTGATTAGAGATAATTAGAACCTATAGGTGAAGGTTTATTTTAAAATTTTGATTCCCAACATATCGGTCACATAGTGTAATTATAACCCATCTATAATTACCCATTAAGGTTTCACCCACACCCAGAAAATTCGTGTCGATTTTGTATTGTGCTATTGGGTTGTGTAACAAATTGTGAGGCTTACTATAAATGCATTTAAAAAAAATATATTATATTTGGGTTGTATTAGATTAAACCAGTTAAATTTATGCCAACTTGAACCTGACCTAAACTGGTGATGTGTATTTGTTATGGAACTCATATTAGCCCCCATCTAAAAAATTCATTTCGACTTAGACTTATTATGGAGATCCTAATTCATATAAAATCTATAGCGAAATTCAATATGAATAAGCCATTGATTAGAATGAATTCGAGCATATAAGTGAAGGTTTTGTTTTGAAAATTTGAATACCGACCTATCAATCACACAATGTAATTATATGATATTGTAATTGAATTTGATGAAAAAATATAATATTCAAATCGGGTCAAAAATGGATCAAAACGGTTAATCTAAAAATAATTTTAAATAAAAAATAAATATTACAGTTGTCCTATTTAATCTAAACTCATATAGATAAAAATTGGAAAAAAAAATCAATTTTATCATATTCAAATCAAGTCGGAATGGGTCAAATGCGTTAATCTAATAAAAAAATTAAACAAAAAATTAATATTACAATTTTTCTAATTAATCTAAGTTCATCTAGATAAAAATTAGAAAAAATAAATTTTGGTATGTTTTTATTTTATTAGTTTTTTAAATAAATAAATTACTAAGATATTGAAACATAATTTAGTAATAAAAATTAATTAAAGAAAACATATTTTGTAGTAATAAATATTCTTATTTGGAAACTAAGAAATTAAATAAATTATTTATATTTGATTATTTATATATTAATAAAAAGTAGTTAATTAATTTAGAAAGAAATTAACATACTTTTAAATTTAATGGGATATATAAGTAGTCATAGTTATACTTTACATTAATTACCATCGTGTCACAAAACCTATAAGCAGTTAGATCAAAAGATGAATAGTTGAAGATAAATTCTATCCACTATTTATGTAGATAAACAAAATTGTCATTTTTTTTGTTTGTATTTTATTAATAGATTTGAAGTATTTATTTGTAATTTTCAATTTTCATAGTGATAGTTTGGTAAAAATGCATAAAAATATATTAAAATATTTTTATTCTCTTTTTTATTTTTCTAAATTATTATAGAAAAATGGTAACATGTGCCTAGAGACAAATCTATAACCACCCCTCGATTTTTTCAATCAACTATAATGTAGAGAATTCTTAAAAAACAACTAAATGCCCCCCCGCCCAAAACTTATTTATTTACAAGCCTGTTTTCCCTAAGTTACCTATATATATATATATAAACATTTAATTAAGTTTAAACAATTAAATGGAACGAAAATCGATCAGCCTTTCAAAGTGCAGTAGCAGATATAATTCCAGAAAAAGCTTCTTAATATTTAAAACTGAGAGTCATTTGGATTTGTCCTTCATTTATAATTGCATATCTAACCGGGTAATTTTTGTCCTTTTCTCTAATACTTCATATTTTCTCAAGACTTCAATTGTTTCATCATTCTATGCCCAAAAAATAAAAAATTAATTAATTAGTGCTTATGATATTTTTAATTTATTCGTGTTCAATATATGAACCTTTACCAAATTTTTGGCTTCGTCCTTGTGTGTGCCCTAACGGCGCATGTTAACTATACTATGAATACAAATAATAACATTTTGCATGTGAATCTGTACCCAATTTAATGCATGATATAATTTAATTCTTTTTATTTATAGGTAAGTAATATGTATCGTTAGGACACATGTTAACATAACACATTATTATATCACTTAAAAATGGAGTTTGAATTAAGTTAGTATTGACAAGTAGTGTTTTTTTTTTTTTTTTTTTCTTTTATTGTGCCCTTGTGATATTATCCGTATCAAAATTTTACTCCTTTAAAAGCGCGTATAAAACTTTTGTGCCAACACTCAAAACTGGGAGGAACTAGGCTCCCTCTATAATGGGCATGGCAATTTGGTTGGCATAGCTTCAACGTTGACGCAAAGGCTAACTATCTGAACAAAAAATCATGCATGATCTTTTTATCTTATCTTCCTATGTTGTATGTTTCTGCAAATTGTTGCAATAATGTTTTAGTACTATATATAATAGAATTTATGAAATACGTTATCAACTCCAGAAATAAATTGTATTTTTTTCTAGAAAAAAAATTGATATAGGGTACATTTTTACGTTACTTACATTTCACATATATAGGATATTAACACACATAAGGTGGTAAAAAATAGATATGTATAAGTTTTACTACTAATTTTTGGTGGACAACAATTGACACCTAACATAATAGATTGATACGTATAAGTTTTATTACTAACTTTCATGTGCATCGACTAAAGTGTCAATTGTTAACATAATAGTTAAACCAGACTACTTTGATATGTATAAGTTTTAATCGATATACATGAAAGTTAGTCCGGAGACTCTTAACATAAACCACGTCAAATTGTAAAATAAAAGACCATGTCGATCTCTAGTTTACCTCTTTTACTTTGGGTTCTCTTTACTGCCGAAAGAATAATAAGCAGCTAGTAAATGGTGCGTCGCTCCATCTTTTAAAAAGCTGCTCAAAAACATTAATCATCATGTTTACTTTGATGTAATTAAAAAATTAAGAGGGGCACTTTGGTCACTCCAAACTCTTTTTTTTTTTAACTATTTTTAACTTTTTTTACTTTACAGAGACAGAAAAGCAAAAAAAAAAAAAAAACGGAGGGAAAGGTCACGTGAGGAGAGGAGAAAGGTCACGTGTATGCATCCAGGGTCATAGTGCTCATTTATTCATGCAAATTACACTGGCGATGAATTATGATGAGTGTTTGTTTTCTTACGGGAGGATGTTTTTCTGTTTCTCTGTCCAAAATGCTGCGTGGGCTCAAGCATTCTCATTGGCTCTCTCTTTCTTTATCTCTCTCTCTCTCACACAGACACACACACACACACACTAACAGTGCTTGCAAGAGAGCTTTATATAGAAGACTTGCCTCAACCTTACCTGCTCAAGGTGGGGGGTCAATGAGAAAAAGCAAGAAAGTTCATAGAAAAAAAAAAGGCTAAAAAGGCTTAAAAGCTTAAAAAGAAATCTGAATATTGCACAAAGCTAAGTGCTATTCACTTTTCCTTATCTCCACCTCTCTCTCTCTCTCTCTCTAGCTACAAGCTCATATTGGTTTTCTACCTACAAAGCTTCAAGATAACAACTCCTAGCCGGCCACTTCCACACCAGCACATGTAGGCTAGGGATTTTAATTTTGTTCCATAGCTTCATCAATAAGATAAATTTTCAACAAAATAAAAAACAAAAATTCCAACCCCATGTTTGATAATACTACCTCAACTGGACCTTCTTCCTCATCTGATGCCTTCACTTCCTCAGAAAATGGAACCACCAACAACAGCAAAAGAAAAAGAAGGCCAGCCGGTACGCCAGGTAAACTAATTATATATATATATTATATTTTCTAATAAATCTATCTGCCAAATGGCCCAACACCAAGTGTTTTGTTATTTGGAATATTAATCTTATATATATATATATATGTATTATAGATCCAGATGCGGAAGTGGTATCGCTTTCGCCCAAGACGCTACTGGAATCGGATAGGTACGTGTGCGAGATCTGTAACCAAGGGTTTCAGAGGGACCAGAATTTGCAGATGCACCGGAGGAGGCACAAGGTACCTTGGAAGTTGCTGAAGAGGGAGTCGCCGGAGGTGAGGAAGAGGGTGTTCGTTTGCCCAGAGCCGAGCTGCTTGCACCATAACCCTTGCCATGCCCTCGGCGATCTTGTGGGGATTAAGAAGCACTTCAAGAGGAAACACAGCAATAACAAGCAGTGGGTTTGTCAAAAGTGCTCTAAAGGATATGCTGTTCAATCAGATTACAAGGCTCATCTCAAAACTTGTGGCACCAGAGGCCATTCTTGCGACTGTGGTCGTGTTTTTTCAAGGTCTCTAAAATTTTCTCTCCAGCTAGCTACATTCTTCATCTTCTATTGATTAATTTATATTTATTCACTGATGCCCAAATATTCCATGATATATATATATATATATATTTGTAGATGTATGAAATGAACTTAATTAACAATCTACATGAATATATATATATATATATCTTAATTTTTGAGCCTTTCTCTTTAACTTATATCTATATATTCTTAAGCCAAAAACAGATTCTAGTACTACATGATCCACCTCAAGAAAAATAAAAGAAAATAGTGTTAATGTTTAGAATAGTCAATGAATGTTTGTATATGTCAGTGATTCACCATTCCCTATTTAATTATCATTTTAAGAAACAATATCATACATAAATCTACAAGTACAACCCCATTTGTCTCTTCTTTTTTCAAATTTATTATTAATAATTAATCTTGACCAAAACCAAGTCATAATCAAAATCCCTGCTTCTTAATATATTGAAAAATATACTTAGAAGGTAGCCCTACAAGAAGAGAAGCTTTTTTGATTACTTCCATGACAATGAGCTGTTTGTGCTCCATCATTTTTATCAAAAAAAGACAACAATATCAGTCCATATACAAGAGCCTATTATTATACAGTGTTGTCTTTTAATCATTGGAATCATTCTCTCAAGCTTTACTTTAATTTGTCCTTTGATATATATATATATATATATCTATCAGAGTAGAGAGCTTCATTGAGCACCAAGACGCATGCACTGTGCGCCATATCCGTCCCCCCGAGCCACATCCACTACAACAGCCGGCCTGCTCCTCTCATACCGCGTCTAGTACCAGCCCATCGAGCGATAACAATAATAATAATAATTTCAACATTACGGCCCCGCTCTTACTAAGATCAATGCCAACTCTAAATGAGCCCGAAAATCCACCTGCCGATGTTAACCAACGCCATCATTTGGAACTTCAGCTACTCCCTTCATTAAACACCTTGTGTGCAACAAATTTGAACCTCTCAATTGGATCTTCTAGCCAAAATGAAGCAAGTGGGTCTAGAGAAAATGAGGAGCTGAAGTTGGCTGTGGGGGAGATGGGGGTTGCGGAGGAGGCGAGAAAAGAAGCGAAGAGGCAGATCGAATTGGCAGAGTTGGAGTTTGCTAATGCGAAAAGGATTCGACAACAAGCGAAAGCGGAGCTTGAGAAGGCTCAGATTATACAAGAGCAAGCTACTAAGAGGATTAGTTCTACTATTTTGGAAATCACTTGCTATGCTTGTAAGCAACGGTTTCAAGCAAGAAAAGTGAATGTAACTAGTGCTGATGAGGCCTCTCTTGCAATGAGTTATATGTCCTCAGGAGACTAGTAACCAAAATAAAATCTCCTCCATGTTTAATTGTTTGATTTAATTAGCATATCTCTCTCTTCAATCTTTTTTGTTTTATTTACATGTGTATCCCCCTTTTTAATTTTCTTGAGCAATATCATGTGGGTGTTGTCGCGTAATTTTATTTTTTTTGATTTGATTGGTGTTTGTTATCCTCTGGGCGCTAATTTTGTTGTTGTTGTTTCTTGTGGTGAAAAATATCCACATTTCTTATTGCGAGGGGGGAAAGAGGGGGGGAATATGGGGCATTAAGATTTTAGTTGGTTGTTTTTATCGTTTTCAGTAAGATTCTGATAACGTCATATCGTAAGCAAATCACTGAGTCCGGCTTCAGCTGGTAACAGTTACGGTTTTGTTTCTACTTTCTAATTGCCCCCAAAAGATATATCATATATTTTGGTCTAGGGTTTTCATCTGCATTATTCCTGAACTAATTGGGTCCGCCATCTGGTTTCATGTTCATATGGAATTGAAGGAATATTTTGAATGAAAACGAAGATTATCATTATATTTTCTTATTAACACTTTTTTTTTTTTGGTTATTGCTTCCGGTAATCTATGTTTACTTCATTTATTGTTAAATGCTACATGTGCCCGAAAAGTAGCACCAGAATTAATATCGAAAGAAAGAAAAAACAAAATTTCTGTTTCTGGTTAGACGCCCATTTATTTAATTTTATCATAGTACATTTGTCCGTATACTAAGGTATAATGTACTCTATTTTTAGCTTCTTAGACTTAGAGACATACTTTTAAGTGGTACAATAGAAAAATAAATTGATTGCACATTTTTTGAAAATATTATTTAGAATCTTTTAAATAAGAGTTGTTTACACGAAAAGATTGATAAAAACACTTTTAAATGATATAACCTTATTATTATCGTACATGTATTGCGATAGTTGTATATTATACTTAAATTATAATATATAGTGGTAAGATTAAATTTTAAAGATGTTTATGTTATTACCCGATATTTGTTGCTAAAATTGTATTATATTTGGGACATATCAATGAAATATTAATGGATGTGACAAGTCACACAAGTACTACTCACCACGATGACCATATATGAGGGATCGGATAGAGGGGGCTGAGGGACTGGGCATGCACGTACGTACGGTTGGGTGGTGGTGGTGCCTAAAGACCTGCAATCTTTTAGACGACATATATGCATACTAGGATGGGTCTTTCATCACTTAATTTTAATCTAAACTTTTTGTTAATTTGTTTTCTTTTGATTCTAAGTTTGGGACTATAATGGGATATATTAATGTTACTTCTTTTCTTTCCTGGTTTTGTATTTTATACGTAGAATCTCACTTTCTTTTCATTATCTTTGTTATAAAATTATAGAAATTAACTCATAGAAGTTTATTAAGAACTGAATCATTCATATTTCAAATAAACGAAACTCGCTACAAGCTACATCACTAAATTAATAATCATAATCTTGCACAAGACATGGACGGAGCCAAGATTTCATATTTGAGAGAGCGAAAGTATATGTAACTCATAGTAAAAAAATAAAAAAAAAGTAGGTTTTGATATGAAGTTTCATTTTTTTAATTAAATGTTTTTGCGGATTATTTTTTATACTTCCAGGTCTCCATTAGATATTTAGCAGTGAAAAGTACTTGGTACTATTGTTTTATAACATATAATTGCTTATTTTTAGTTGAATTTTTTTTTCTACATGTATTGCCACAAAAAATTATTTATGTTGTGGTAGTTAATATTAATACTAAGGTTTTGGTTATACATAAGGTAATACTTATTATTTATATTTGAGAAGCCCGTATGTAAATTTCTTAAAAAAAATTAAAAATTGGAGGGCGAATCCTTGTAATTGTTTGAATTTCAAAGCTAAAAACTAGTACAGTGGGAGGACGATATCTATCCTTGGCACAAGATTCTAACTAATTGCACTAACAATCTTTATAATTTAGTTGAAAAATCGACTTAATATTTTAAATACCATATTAGATAGTCTAATAAATTATAAATAATCTAATAATTGAAGCAAGCAGAAACTATAGTATGAGTGTCCAAATTGGTAAAAAGGTTTTTATACAAGTCTTAATATTATAATTTGGAACATTTAACTCAATTTTTTTATCTTATAGTTTATTTTAGGGAAATGCTATTAGCACTCCACTTTAGTACTAAGGCACTCCACTTTTATTTTTAGTGACATAAAAAGTGTCCTAAAAGGCATATATAAGTGTCACTAAAAATGAAAGTGGAGTGCCTTAGAACAAAAGTGAAGTGCTAATATCATTTCCCTTATTTTATTGACAGATTGGATATATATATATATATATAACGATATTCTATTAGAATTCAACCATCTAACATGAAATTAAAATCAACCGGTAATAAATGAAAATGACTTGATATTTCAATAATAATAAGAATCTTTTTTTTCTTAAATCTCTTCGGGAACATACGATAAAATTAGAATAATATAGAAAAAATTAGCATGCCCCATGTGTAAGGATGATACGCACAAATTGAGAAATAGTTTTTCTTAATTTGCAATCACTACCAAGCATGTAGATGTATGTATAATGGAAGAATTTATAACCAAAACCTTATGTATGTTTGTTGGGGGAGAGAGAGGTGTTGTGTCATTAATTAATTGCATTTATGTGTGTTTGTTGCTTGTAGTAAGTAATAAATGCGTAGATAAAGAGAGGGAGGGGCATGGTTTTCAGTGCCACAGTTGAATGGCTATAGCACAGTGACTCGTCTCTCTCAAACAAGACAACAACACACAACACACAAATTCATTCATTCATTCTCTCTCTCTCTCTCTCTCTCTTACATTATTTTATTTTATTGTGTTATCAGAATCAGTAAAACAAAGAGCCCTAGCCCCATAGCCTAGCGTCAGCATCTCGCAGGTGCCTACTTCTACTCTACAATGAAATATATATATATATATATATTTTAATCTGAAGCCACCAAACAAAATTCAATTCCGCAAAAAAAGTAAAAGAAATGGCACATGTAGGTATTGGTTATTAATTTGGTTTAGTTTTGAAAAGCAAACCAAAAAGGGCAATAAAAGCAAAAAATGAACAAAGGCCATGGGCTGTACCTGATGGGCTTTCTATTTTCGCACTTAAGCTTTCAATGGGTCCACGTGCCCCTCCCCTCGCTACAGGGTGTCCCTTTCTTCAGAGTTGAGTTAGGTCTTAATTTTTCGACTTTTAATTTGGTATATTTTCATTTCTTGAGCTTTGATATTTATTTTTTAATTAGGAGAGAGTTCTTTTAACCTATTAATTATAACTTTTTTCAGAAAGAATAGGTTTAATTCATAACTAATCTGTAAATATTTACTCTGGATCCGCAAGTTTTAAAAGAGGCCAAATTAGCATTACAATACATTTTTTTTTGAGCAAAAATAAAATTAAAAAATAGATCTTATTGTAAATACTCTCGTCGTCTCAAATTTAAGATTCTCATTTTCGTTTCTAGAACATTAAAATAAAAGACCCATTTTCACTTTGAGTATAGAATCAAATCTCATTGTAGTAAATAAGTTTTATTATTTATAATTGATTAGGTTGAAATAAGTGTAATTCTTAAAAAATACAAAAACTAAAGTAAAACTCGTAATTAAAGAGAAATGATATCAATTCTTGTGCATAGCAAAATGGAAAAAACAAAACTTAACGGGAAGCAGAAGAGCTATGTTTTTTCGTATTTTGTTTTGAATGGCTTAATGACAGTAATACAAGTCCTTCTCCTTCAAAGAGTAATTTGTTATCCTTATACATAATTAACCTTATAATACCAAAAAGATACAAAAAGACCCTATAGTTTGAAAGCTTGCAAAACAGTCCTCAACAGTTGACCGATAATTAAAAAGCTTCAGTCTGAAACTGACCTTAATGTTTAACACAATTACAAAGTGAACCCTGAAGGTTGAAAACTTACAAAAAGATCCATAAAACTTTTTTATTACCTACTATATATACCCTGCTGTTTTTTGAAATTTCAGAGGGGGGGCGGTCCCCACATAACTCGGTCCCTTTTTTCATACCAATGGTTGTAATGAGAAATGATGAAAACCAAATTTACTATTTCTTATGGTAGTTGGTTTGCATCAAGTAGTGAGAAAGAATGTAAAAGTAAATTCACATTTTTTTTTTTCATTTGTAATGTCAATTGAACACATTTTTCTTGTAAAGAAAACCTTTATGCAACAATATTGGTCATCAAACACAAATTAACTGCATGGATGACAATACATTTTTGAAATCAAATTAGCTAGTGATGCGGTACGTGTTATCAATTTACAACAAAATTTGCAAGCACATATTAAGGGTACGTTTTCTAACATTTTTTTTCTTTTGGTAAAACTTTAATCTTGAGCTTATCAAGTAACAACAGTCTAATTAATTTTATTATTCGGTTAACAGAAAAACCCAGCTCTGCATTATTGTGGTGACTTGTATAGATAAAACATTGATTTTTGTGTAATTCTAAAATTTGAATAGTTTAAAAAGAAAAGAAATCAACTTTAGCAACTTTGCATGGTGATAACTTATATATATAATAATAACTCTCTCGGAATTTTAGTCCCTTAATTAAAGTATATGTATATATATATACTCTAATTAATTTCATTATAGATGAATTCATTATCAATATATATAATTAATTCCTGCCAAATTAACATTACATCTCTAAAAAGCTAGAGAACTAATATAACATATAATTGTTCAATGCAACTTCTTAATGAAATATCAAACCAGACATCATATATTATATATATATATATATATTGCCGAGATAGGGGAAATTAAAAAGCCCTCCCTCGATCAAATAAGGATTGGAGGCCTTTTTTATAACTTTTAGCATTGACAACCCCCGCCGGATGAGCCAAAATATTGTTCCTTTTCCTCGCCTTTATATTTTTAATTACAAATATACTTAAAAGACATGAAAAAGTGGCTTTGTGCCATATGTTGTAAATCTTTATAGATACGATAAAGAATAAAGTCTTTATATTATATATATAGATAGATATAATAGAACAAGTTAGAGGATATATATATAAATAAATAGAAAGACTACTATAACCTTGCAGCCTGCAAAGGTCGATCGTAAAAAAGTTTGTGCACATAAAAGCAATTTGTTCCAGTGGAGTGGATGGAGTTAAAGTTAAAGTTACTTTTATATATGTATATATATATTTATATATCAACAAATAAAGCTAACTAGTCAAACTAGCTAGAGAATATCCTCCACAACTTGAATTGACGCACATGTATAATCAATCATTCAATTGCTACTTAATTGGTCATAATATTCCATCAACTTGTTCTCAATATGGCCATAATTGATCTTAGAAGGAAACTAATGAGATCCACGAAAAAGTATAAAACATTAATTATTATTTAGTCATAGTAATAAAAAAAAATACATAAATCTATATTATAAGGGAAGGAAAGGTCACATCATCCAATTATCTAATCAATGGCTTAGATTTGTCCTAAAAAATACACATAAAATGTTAGCCTTTGGATATGAATTTTTTTCTAAGAACATCACATCACCACACTAATGGCTAAGATTTATTTACAAACAACACACAAAATTTGAACCCTTAGATGTACTTTTAAGATATCAAACCAAAAAATTCAATATTTGATCTCTCTTTATAAAAATTACTCTCTCCCCCACTTTTCTCTCTTATTAATTTTTTAAAAAAATTATAAAAATTAACTTTAAAGACAAAAACTAATTATTAAAATATTCATATTTAAAATTTATTAATCCATACCTATCTATATTATAAGAAAGGAAATGTCACATACCAAATATTTAAATGGGATATGTGACATTTCCTTCCCTTATAATATAGATAGGTTGTATATACAGTTTTTTTAATATATGTTTTAGATTGTACGGGTATTATGTTTTTTTGGTCAATATAATGCCACCCCGTTCGGTAGGCATACCTAGGGGCCATTTGTATTAATTTTTTTTTATTTCACCGTGCCGGACGGCACGGGCAATACCTAGTAAGTTGATAATGAAAGCTATATATAAAGCGGCTTTTCAGAATAAAAATTTGATAATGAAAGCTATAAAATATATATACTCGGGGTGTTAATATAATGGAGATAGGGGTCAATTAATTTTGCTATCCCACGCCGAAATTCAATTCACAGAACCCGTTTCTTTTTTCTCCCTCCTCTTTATTGTCGACGACGTACGAGGTGTATATGTGTACTGTTATTAACAATAAAATAAAAAATATATATATATATAGCTTTAGCCTTTTAGAACGAAGGAGGTTTCTTTTGGGCTTCCAAGACTGATTGGGTTGTCTAGGGCTTCTTTAGGCTGAAACGAGGTCTCACTGGACTAACGAATATTACTGCAATGTTCTTGAAAGTAAAAGAAAGATGTGTAGTTAAAGGACCAAAAATAACTCCCACCCTTTTTTTTTCGCGAAGTCAAGTCTTAAAAAGGAAAACAAATTATGTGAAATACTACTATAAACTACAAATCTTAGACGACTGGGAGAGGAATATAATTTACAATCTTCTACGAAGGGCGAATATATCCCACTTGATGAAAGAAAAATCTGTGTTTATTGTTCTTCTACAAAACTCAAGAAAAATAGAACAATTTTTTGCCAAATTTATTGTTATTGTTTGCCAAATTTACGGCGCGGGGAGAGGAATAAATTTTACAATCTTCTCCATTTAATAGTAATTGTTTGCTAATTTTTATTGTTGTTATTAGGATAATCTATATATTTATTAAAATCTATATAAATACTAAAGAATTCATACGTTAAAATATGTCAAATGAATTTAAAACAATTCATGAATTTAATAGAATCGCAGATTATAATTAAAATATCAGTCACAATTTTTTAAATTTTAAATTGAATACACCCCTTTTATTTAAAGAAATCCAAGGGGAAATGGGGAATGTGAGGCATTGTTTTTGACACGGTCCTTTGACCTTTGATTTCTCTATTTATTTTTTTCTTATTATTCTTGAAAAAAAAAATTGAGTTCAGAAGGGTTCGAGTTTATGAATATATTGGAGTAGGAAAAGGTAAATAATGTAAATTTAGGAGTGATTGTGCTAAAGAATATACGAGTTGTCATTCACCCCCTATGCACTTCTAGCATATAGCAAAAATTTGATAAGTATGTATATATATATATATATAGCAAATTTGTAGTTAGTTAAGGAGATAATGAAAACGAAACAAAAGACGATGACATTTCATTTGTGGCCAACCACTGGACTTCAAAAGGGCCCGTCCAAAATAATCCAATTCAATTTATTAATATCGCTTTCACGTCTATTTCTAAATTTCTAATAATTGCTACAAGGAAAATACTGAATTGTCATGTATTCATGATTACATATGCTTCTCCTTTTACATCTACATGCGCGCATTATTTAATTTAAAATCCAAAAAATAAAAGTTAAAATTTTGGATAAATGATAAAAATTATTTTGTTGAAAAATAAAGGTACATGATTTTGTACATAACCGGCCACTTAACTATTTCTTAGTTAAAATTCTGTTAAAAATAAACAAAAGCAATGTTAATTAGAATTGCGATGAGAAAATATTCAATATTCCTAGAATAGGTATTCCAGAAGTATTGAAAAATTGTCTGCAATATAATGGAACGTTCAAATCATCACATGCAAGGAACGTACATATATAAAAATAAACAATTAATTCGATCAATATATAAGACGGAATATAATGGAGCTAGTAGTGTTTTTTGGAGATCAGAGAGAAAGAAGAGAGGAGAGAGGAAACTGCAGAAGCCAAGAAGGCGAAGAAAAGGAAAGAGGCGGAGAGATTGGCCATGTTAAAGAAGTTGTCAAGTTTAGGACGAGACTGAGAGAGAACCGGAAATGGATTCCCATGGGTTTCAAAATAGTCATCCCATAAATCCAAAGTTTTCTTAAGTTCCACCGAAGCTCCAAATGCTGCACCCATTCCTGGTCCTATTAGGCATAATACAACCTGCATGCATATATCATCATCATCACTAAATATATATTAAGATATTGTAACAAGAGATATATAATTAATAAGAGTACATGCATGAACTAATTATGTTAAAATATGTGAAGATGGATCAAGACAATAATTTTTCATTTTATCACAAGAATTATTGAAGGATATATATATATATATATATATATGGGTACGTAACTAATGAATTACCTGGTCGCCAAACAAATCAAAAAAGGGAAGAGTATCATAGTTCACCAGTTGTTTCCCGGTGCTTATATGTTGGATTCCAGAGGCTACCTGCAAACACGTATACACCAATCCAACCACTATAGCTGACACCATATACCTGCAGAAACGTATATATGTCAAAATCAACACCCAATTTATCATCATCATCACCCAAATTATATATATATATATATATACAGAAAGAAAATAACTAGATTGGGAGTTTGATTATTGATAATGATTAATACCGGTACGTATTTATATTGTTGAAGCGAATGGTGACGACTGGGTAAACACCTCTAATGGTGGCAGTGTTGGAAACAATGATAATAAGGGAAACTAAAAGGCATATCAATGTTATTACTCGCACGATTAGTATAGCTATTGGCAATGTTTTCTTCTTCTTCTTCTTCTCGTCGGCTAATTGAGGAGTTAGAATTTCAGATTCAGAATTAGGCTGAGTCTGAGTCTGAGTCTGAGGTTGAAGGTTTGGCGGTGACATTTTCCCTATGTTTATTCTCTCTGTCAAGGCCCTTGTCAGCCTGCACCTTCTTTTATATGCAATTGTTAATTTGTCATTTTGTTTCATTTTGGTAATGAAATTTAAAACTTAAAACCCTAAAAATTATATATCCAAACATTACCAACTAGAGAGACCCAAAATTAATGTGTCCAGCAAGATTAAAATAATGTATCAAATATGTGAATTGTTAAATAATGGTCCCTAACAAAGTACTTTAATTGATGTACGTACTGATCATGTGTATGACACATCGTATTATGGACAAAAAAATTTTTCTTCTCATTTTTTACATACTTTATCCCTGTCGCACTACTCAAATAATTTAGCAACCCATAACTTAGGTCGCCGTTGGTTCAATTAATTAAGTTACCAACGTGCTAATCCCGCAATTTAATATATGACCTTCTGAATGAAGTGCTTATGCGCTTGTCGTTTTAGGTATTGATTCATAAGATAAGAACGCAATAAGGTTTGTGTGTTTGAATAGTATATTTACATTGTGAGAATGTGGAGGTCCATTGAATCATAGAATAACAATATATATGTATATATATAAGACTGGATATGTTCACAACTTTGGGTCTTCAATAATGTTTATTTACTTAAAAATAAATTTATCATTTATGTCTACATCAACAGTTCAATAAATATAATCCCCCCTCTACTGCAGCGGAGCTTCGCATGCACTACTGCATTAGATGGATACAGGAAAGAAAGAGGATGATAAAGACAACCTTAATCCAATTAAATTCTTCTGTTTGTTTTGTTTTGTTTTGTTTCGTTTTCTTGTTTTTTTTTTGAGTTTCCTTTTATTACAAAAAAATTCTATTTTATTGTTTGATATTGTTAAAATCATTAACATGCATGCTTATAGATGACGATGCCTTTGTTTACACTAAACTTATAAGGGATAATGGGGAAAAAATCCCTTATATGATCATATATATTTTTACAAAAGGTTCAAGATAAAATATTTTAATATGATAAGAACACATTTTATTACTATAAATAATAACAAGTACGAAATTATAATTAATTGCATGAAATTTGACATATGAACCCTTATCTAGTCTAACATATATATCTTGTAGATAGGGGTGTGCACGGTTTGGTTGATCAGACCGAATTGCAAAGGATTGGACCAGACCGGATATTTCGGTCCTAAAAATTAGAAGACAAGACCAGACTAGACCGGACCAGACCAGTTCGGTCTGGTTCCGGTCTATCCATTCGGTTTAGACTTTTTTTTAGGCCCAAAAGTTGTATTGGATCAAAAAGGAATTTTTGCACAACAATAATATATGGATTTTTTTTTTGCAATTTATATGGAATCATAATCACATCTACAAAAAATATAATATATAATATATATATATATATATTAGCGTCTAATTAATAATTAAAATAATCAAATTGAAAAAATCAAATCGACACACATGATTTTCCTTTTAACATTAAACCAGAAGACTATGCGGAACCAAACAAACACAAATTAAATTTAAAAAAAAAATACTCCCGTGGATGTTTAAAACAAAATAAAAGAAAAAGGCAGAATATAAATTCTGGAGTTAGCAAAGAAGCAACAGGAACAACAGGTAGTAGTGTAGTAGTGTATATTAATATTATATATTAATAATAAATATATATATTAAAACCGGTTCGGTCCAGTCCGACCGAAGTATTAAAATACAAGACCGAAGACCGTACCGAACCATTTCGGTCCTTCAAAATTTGGACCGGACCAGACCGAATTCAAATGGTCAGGTCTAAATCGGTCCATTTTGAGATCCGGTTTATTCAGGTTTGACGGTTCCGGTTCGGTTTTTGAACATTCCCTACTTGTAGATAATTGTTTTGACCATGACTTGTTTCCTAAATTACTAGTTACATTTTTGTTCATCTTTATTAGATTCATGGGTAACACCATATTTCTTTACAAAACTTTAATTAAAGTTTGCAGATTTCACTAACTTGAAGTGAAATTTTCAAGAATTACTTAAAAATTTAATATGAAATTTACAAATTTCACTGCAGATTTACAAGAAAAATTTACAAAATTTAGAAGGTCACTACAAGATTTTGAAAAATAATGTAGTGAAATTTATAAATTTAACTGCAAAAATATGAATTGCCATGAGAATTACGAGTTTAATTGCAAAAAATATGAATATATATATATAGTGTAGTCAATTGTTTCATAATTTGTATTTATATATATTTTAATTGTAAATTTAGAAATTTACAAGTATTCTAAAAAATAATTGTTTATACTATTCTAGGTAAGTTTGTTTCTATTAAATAAAGGTGGAATAAATATTTCTTTATTGGATTTCAAATTTTGAAAATTGAAAATAATGCTACATGGCCATTTTTGTCCATAGCAATGTAAATTTGGCAACAAAGGAGTTTTGGTTGAAAATGTTTGTATCATATCATTCTTGTCTAAATTCATCCATATTAAAAATTTATCATCAAATGACCCAACTTATAAACTTTTTATTTTATTTTATTTTATTATTACTAACATATAGGGAGTTTAAATGGTTTTGTACTTGACAAAATATATTACTCCCTTGTTTGAATTCATACGAGGAGTAAATTTGATAGGCCCAATGAAAATAGCCACCTTCACAATTATGTAATTGGCGCCTACATGAATTGCTCCCAAAAAGTAAAAATAAAAAAATAAAATTGGCGCCTACATGCATATGTTCAACACACGAGAAAACTTGTTGAATTAGGACAACTGGACTGAATTATAGCTGGATTGGATCTAATTCAAAATAAGCCGAATTGCTTCCCAAGAGAAAGAGCTCAAATCCAACCCCGAATTTTGCTTTCTCAATTCTTAATGTTAATTAAATAGTTATTTGATAAAATACAGAAATTACCGGAGAGGCTTATTGGTGTAGCGGTTGGCTATATCAAAGCATTTGATTTAGTTCATGTGGGTGAATTGCCTTCGAGTCAGGACACACGTTGGGTTCCTCTTCTACCGGGATGGTTTAAAGTTAATGGGGATGCTTCGGTGGAAGCTGAGGGGGCTAGGGTGTTGTTTTCGGGATCATAATGGCTGCGTAATCCGTGCGGTTACATGTTTTAGCTTGGTTTTAACTATGGTCCTTCTTTGGGAATTCAAAGCCATTGCCTTTGGGCAAGCAAAAGCTATTAAAGTTAGTGCGGTTAGGGTAGTAGTGGAAAGCGACTCTAAAACTGCAATTGATCTTTTTATGGGTGTTGAGCATTGCTTGAATGAAATTGGGTCCATTATGTAGGATATTTATGAGGTTACATTTTGTTTTTCCTTTTGACCGTAATTCGGTTGCTCACGGGTTAACTCAACACACATTTTTTTTCTTGTCTTTCGAAGAGTTGAGACTCATTATTTTCAAATTGGCTTGTGGACAAGCTTCAAAAAAAATAAATATTAATTAACATTATCACAATTAAAACACTCAAACTTGGAGGGCGAGTAATTACGCAACTGGGCAATTGAGTTTAATCAGATTGGATTTTAAACTTTAATAAATTGTGCGTTTTCAACAGAAAAAATGAAAATAAAAGAGCCTAACATTGAATTTTTAACAAATCAAAATGAACGAAAATTAAATTTTTACCAAGTTTAGATCGATTGCTACTGAAGCTTACATCTCATTTGGAAAGTTAGAGGTTACATTCCCAAGAGATTTTAAAATTTTCTTTTAAAACAATTTTTTTTCTTCTCTCCTAAAATAGATTAGATAACGATACACCTTACAAACCCGATAAAGAGTGTTGGACTTATTAGTGGACATAGTGGATTATTCACCTATGTTGGACCCAGTGGAAGGGTAAACGGGCCCAACCGAAAATATTTAATTTGTACGAATTTTATATACTTGATTTTTTAGTGATTTCAATCATTATAGTATTTGGTCAAAAAAAATAAAAATCATTATAGTCAAATGACAAATTTGAAAGTTTTGTAATATATTACGTAACAAAAGGAGCGTATGTGTATTATCACTTATTTTTAAAAAATTATTAGAATTTAGCGTATTTAATTTAAAATCAATTGATATAATATGTAAAATAACCCTTATTTTTATATACTGCTTTACAAAATTTTAATTTTTCGTTGTAAAATTTATAATCTCAAACAATCCTAAGTATTTGTTACTCCATCATTCATCAAACTGAAGGTCACTTACAATCAAATCTTGAATAACAATAATAATAATAATAATTATTTTGTTTGTAGTTAGAATTTGTCATATTGACGAGTTGTTTTTTACAAATATCAATTTCATAATTACTTTTTTGTGAATTTATGTAATTTTATCATACTTTTACACTTAGGGTGTGTTTGATTGGGAGTGTTTTCTATGGAAAATACCTATTTTCCACTTGATTTGACAACTTAAGGTGTTTGATTGGCTTTTTTTTCTAGGGAAAATATTTTCCAACTTTTGCTCACACACTTACATTTTCCTTGTAAACAAGGAAGATATTTTCTTTGGGGGTGGCTAGTTTTTATTTTCCGGGCAATTGCACGGTTTTCGAGATAACATTTTACCCATTTTCTACACTAAAAATGCTATAACTTAAACTACAAAATTCAAAATTTAATAAAAATTTTATATTTAAAATCTACTCATCAAGATCAATTAAACAAGATCCATCATGACTATAAAATTATGTAAAAAAAAATACCCATAATTTTTTCTACATTAAAAATGCCACAATACAACCAATATTTTCCGGGTAGAAAATTAATGCAATCAAACACATTTAATTACATTTTCCATGCAACTCAATTCTAGGCAATTCAATTACCTGGAACTTATTTTCTTTCCATGTAAATTCCATGCTTGCAATCAAACGCACACTTAAATAAAAACCGATACACAAAAAGTTATACGAAGATTCAAAACATGGAGAAATGATAATTCAACATGTCAAACTTTATATCACATTAGAGTGCATACATGATTTGACATGTGATACTAAACACTAAATTTTCAATACTAAAAATGTGTTTATTTTTTATTCGAACGTATGAGCCATACACTCCAAATAAATACTTGCAGAATTAACTAAAAAATGAATTCAGAATGACAAAATGTGACAAAAGTCTCTTGACCCAGTGGTATAAGGCTGCCTTTGGGACAACCTTGGGTTTTGGCCAGCGGCAACTACGCACCGCGAGCGAGAATTAGTCGAAGTGCGCGAAAGCTGGCCTGGACACCCCGTAGAAAACAAAAAAAAAAAGAAAGACAAAATGTAAATGAAAAAGATTCCTGTCATATATATAAAAATATTGCCACTATAATCTGATCTTAGAGAGGGCCCTTGAGGATATGACGGATGAAAGTGCAGAACATAAGAATGCAACAAAAAGTAATACTGCTGAGACATAGGCCTTGCTACAAAAATCCCCCATCTTTGATCTGTAATCCTTGGCATCATGTCCATCATTTATTGTTTTGAAGTTGTCCACCATTCTCTTTATCTCCATTGTTGCTCCAAATAATGCACCCACCGCCGTTGACAATACCATTAAACAAACCTGCACCAATAGGCCGGCCAATATTAGTACACACACACATATATATATATATATTATTAATTAGCTAGCTTTCCTAAAACAAACGTACAGAACATTAATTTGCATTCGGTTGTTCGTATATATGTGCCTTGCGTGACGTACGTACTGTAATATTTTAAGTGTTGAAAAGCCACGTGATGCATATATATGGTAACTAATTAGCCCATAATTATCAATTTCTACCTGTAGAGAATTAGAGACAGAGATGCATCCCTAGGTACGTAGCTAGCAATAAAATTATTTTTTTCATAGTACCAAATATGTCATTTTTGTATTCAACTTAAAAAGGGAAGGAAAATAAAATATTGTTATCAGAGTAATAAAGACTTCGGCCAGCTGAGTGCGCAAATTGCTGCAAGGACTAATTCATTTTACTTGTAAAATAGTGCATTGCTTTGTCATAAGTCAAATTAATTTGTTTTGGCAGTAACACTAATCATAGAGAATTTGATGTTAACCATTCCGATGTACGAGTAAGTTAACATATTTTGGCAGGGTCCGCGTGCATGTACCACGTTTTTCATATATATATATATATAGGCATATAGCCATGCATTAATGTGTTGAAACGTGATTCAACCATGGCAATGTAAAAACTCAGAAAAAGAAATTTGTAGCAATAGCATTTCCGAATTCAAAGGAAAAAAAATTTTTTTTTGCAAATTTAAGCTAGCTAGTATAGGTAGAAGAGGACTAATTAATTAAGTAATCACCTTGTCACCGTAGAATTCATACTGGAGAAACCCATAACGGTTTATTAATCGTTTTCCAGTAATAACGTAGTAAGCTGTGAAGGGTAATTGCAGGCAGATGTAGGCAAATCCAACCACCATACTATAAAGCACGTACCTGCATGATATATAACACTAACGAATATGAATTAAAATCATCATCGGTAGCATATATTTGTGTGTATTTTTAAGATATATAGAAGAAAATAAAAGGGTTTTTTTTTTTAACATAATTGCGTACGGATATGTGTCAGTATCTTGGTAGCGAAAATGGAATGTATTTCCGGCCTTAAAGGTGATATTGGTTTTTTTGAGGATGACGATTGACACTACAAGAGAAGCCACTGTCAACAGTCTTGCTCCAAGTGCGACTATGGGCATTTTTGATGACTTGGGTTCTTCGTACTGGAGTCCCGCCATTTCCTTTTTTCAATCCTAATTTTACTGCTGATAAATTATGCTTCTTGTACACCATTTACATAAAAAAAAATGCTTGCTTTTATAGCAGATTTGTTTTTGTCATGTAGCATATTATATATGTCCTATGTATTTGCATTTAATTACATACGTACAATGATTGAATGAAAATTGCCGGCTGGCCGGGTTCGTGGTTAGTAACCCAAAGCTATCTAATTAAAAATTAAGCTGACCCTATTGTTTGTTGTCCTGTAATTGAAGTCAATCGAGTTGTTTTTAATGTTTACAACTTTAATTTGTTTTTGTGAAAATTGTAGGCAAGTTGAGAAGCAACCCATTACCCATGTATATATATGTATTACTTTAACCACATCTGTATTGTGTCGAGAATATTCGGAGTACTTTTTACCCAATTTGTTTGTCCATGTATATGTATAGTGTTATATAAAGTATAAAAATTTATTTGACAGTGGGTGTTGGCCTAGTAATAGGCAAATTTTACCCCTGCTTAAGGTCAAGGATTCGACTAACTTTTACTCTTTTTGTAAGGTTAAGAGAGATATTCAAACTTCCCTTAATCTATTTTTTTAAAAAAGTAAATAAATTCACTCATATATTATGAAAACCCAAATTTTTTATACAAAAAAGGCCCACTTAACTTTTGGTTAAGGGAATTTTAAGTTTATATTCCTTTGTCGTAAAAATATATATATTATATTTATACAAGCTGTTAATAAGATCTCATTTTCAAACTTCGCCTCAGAACCCTAAAACCTTTGGACTAACTAGCCTTGCTGATAAAATAAGTAATAAGCAGTCAATATCTTTGTGGCACAATGACAATACTTACCGGCGTCAAAGCTTGAAAAAGAAAGAATTAAGGATTCAATTTTTAAAAGTTGTAACTAAAAATTATACATCATCCAAAATAATATTCACTTGAATCGATTTTGTTTACTTTCGAAATATATAGAAAAATGAACACCAAAAAATTGCAACCATATATGTCATACATTATATTAGATAAAACCATTTGGTCTTTGTATGGATTTAATTATTTAAAGATCCCTTTAATTTTTCCTTTTAACATTTTGTTTTAAACTAAACAAAAGCTAATCAATAAAACAAATATGTAGTAACAACATTAAAAAGCCAATCTAGAACAGCGTTCCCCAAGAGAGCTCTTAAAACAATGATCGATATAGTGAAACGAGCAACTGCATGAAATATCCTATTGGAAGATTGCGAGATGTAGGAAGAAATCATCTCTCTGGAAGACCGCGCAATGTCAAGAAATTGGTGGTCCACATATGGACTACACTAACGTAAGTGTCGTAGCATTCACTAACACCAATAATCAATATCAACATTGTTAAAGTATACAGAGAGATTAAAAAAGAAATATTGTATATTGAATTGATTAATTGTGAACAATGAGAATCCTTTATATAAGGTTTAAAGAGATACAAAATAAGGAAGGAGGATATCTCCGAATTAAAATGGTAATAAACAATTAATGGTAATTCATAATATATGGTAATGTACAATATATTCTAACATCCCCCCTCAACCTCAAGCAGGTAAATGAGATACCATATGGAGTTTGTCAAGTAGATTTTAAAAGCGGCCAGGTGGAAGAACTTTGTTGAAGAGGTCGGCTAGTTGATTTTTAGAGGGGATAGGAATGAGACAAATTATTTTACCGGTCGTATGTTGTCGAACAAAGTGACAATCAATCTGGATGTGTTTGGTTTACTCATGAAAAACATCATTGTGGGCAATTTGAATAGCACTCTAATGATCACACCATAGATTGGTCAGGTGTTGCTGAGGTATGCCTATATGCGAAAGAAGCCATCGAAGCCATATAAGTTATTGGGTGGTATCTACTAGAGCACGGTATTCGTCTTCAATACTAGAACTCGGGATCAGGGACTGCTTCTTATATCGCAATGATACAAAGGAATCACCCAAGAAAATACAATAATCCGTGGCTGAATGTCTATCAATCGGATATCTAGCCCAATTAGAATGGGAGCAAGCACGTAGCTCAAGTGACGATGAAGACAAAAAATGAAGTCTGTGGAACATATTTCCTTTTATATATAGAAAAATACGAAGGACTGCAGCGAAGTGGGTAGACTGAGGTGCTGACATTAACTGACTGACAATATGCACAGCGTATGCAATGTTAGGGCGAGTAACTGTAAGATAAACTAGGCTTCCAACTAGCTGCTGGTACAATGTAGGATCACTGAGAAGAGTACCATTAAGAGGAATAAGTCGGAGATTGATTTCAAGGAAAGTGGAAGAAGTATTGAAGTCAATGATACTTGCTTGAGTGAGAATATCCAATGCATATTTTGCCTCAAAGAGATAGTAGCCAGCAGAGTCAGAGAGGATTTCAAGACCCAGGAAGTAATTCAGACGACCCAAATCTTTCATTTCAAAATTGTTACTGAGTGTTTGTTTAAGGTCGGAGATACTAGCCATGTCATCCCGAGCAATAATCATGTCGTCCGCATATAAAATCATAATGGTAATACCTAAGTCGGTCTTCCGGGTGAAAAGCTTATAGTCCAACATGCTAGATGTAAAACCCAGTTTGCTGATAGTGGAGCTGAATATTTCAAACCATGCACGACGAAGCTTACAGACTTGAGATGGGGAGTGAAAAACCCCTGTAGGAGGTTTCATATAAACTTCTTTAGAGAAATCTCCATTTAGGAAGACATTTTTAACATCCATCTGAAATAGTTCCCATTTGTGGACAGTGGCAATTGTAGGAAAACAACTGATATATGTTACCCAAGCAATCGGAGCAAAAGTTTCTTTATAATCAATTTCATATTCTTGATTGAAACCTTTTGCCACAAGCCTGGCTTTGTAGCGATCAATAGACCTATCGGATTTGGTTTTAACTTTCTAGATCCATTTACACACTACTACTATTTTTCTTGGTGGAAGAGAAATCAAGTCTTAAATTTGAACTTTTTCTAAGGCCTGTAATTCTTCAGACATATCTTGCTGCCAAAGTGGTTAGAACTAACATCTTTATAAAAAAATGGTTCATAATAAGATAATATAATAGAGTAATAATGATAATCACGAAGATGATGAGGAAATTCTCTTACCCTGGTGGACTGGCGAGTAGAAATGGCTTGATGGATAGAATTGTTGGGCGGGATAGGATCATTAAGATTGTCCGTAGTTGACAACTCTGTGGAAGGAAGGTCAGTCAGTGGATGTGGCTTTGTGGGAGTATAATTGTGTGTAGTTGATAGCTCTATAAAAGGAGGGTCATTGGCGGAGGTGGCTTTATAGAAGTAAAGTTGTGTGAAAAATTAGTGATTTCTGTGGATGGTTTACATATATCGGGTGAAAAGACGGGCTTGGGAGTCATTTGTGAAGGGTAGAGGTCAACAGTGGAATTAGTGAAAGAAGGGAAGCAGAGTATCACTAGTGATATGAAATTTGGAAATAGATGAAAACATTTGATGTTCCCAAAAAATGACATGTCGAGATATGCGAAGACGTTTAGAAATAGGATCCCAACATCTATATCCTTTATGTTTTATCTCATACCCCAAGAAACAACAAAGACGTGACAGATATTCAAGTTTGGAGTGTTTATGAGGCTAAAGCAATACAAAACAAACACATCAAAAAACTTTAAGGAGTTTATAATTAGAGGTGATACTATATAGTTTTTCATATGGAGATTGGTTTTCTAGAGTTGGGACAGGTATCCGATTAATATTGTAGACAGTAGTAAGAGTTGCCTCCCCCAAAAAATGCTCAGGTCACCCACTAGAAATGAGGAGGGTACTAACAGTGTCAAGTATATGACAATGTTTGCGTTCGGCATGCCCATTTTGTTGTGAAGCATCGGGATAGGAATATTGAAAGACAGTGCACTGTTGACAAAGAAATTTGAGAAAGTTGGATTCTTTATATTCCATGGCATTATCAGCGCGGAGTATTTTAATCGAGGGAGAAAATTGAGTTTGAATCACGTTGACAAAATTGTAATAGATTTGTGGTAGTTTAGAACGATTTTTCATAAAAAATATCCAAGTATAACGAGTGCAGTTTTCTAAGAAAATAACAAAATATTGGGACCCGCCCATGGTGGTATGGGGAAAGGGACCCTAAATATTAGAATCAATAAGATCAAATGGGGCGATAGAAAATGATTCATTATTATGAAAAGATAATGTGTGTTTTTTTCCAAGTCAACAAGGTAAACATGATAATTTTTCAAATTTAACACATTTTAATTTACCTGATGAAATAAAAGTTTGGATTATATCACTAAACACATGACCTAGAGGATTTCTCGAATCATTTATCTGGTCAGCACTTTAATACCTATATAGTGTACAGATGTTAACGAGCATAATATTATATAATCTTCAAATCATATGTATATGGTAATGAAGCAACGACCCATTAAATAGAAAGTAACCAGCAAGTGTTGAAAGAATCGAACCCTCGTTTCGCATATCATTGATCCATGTTTAAAATATGACTTCAAAGTAGACATCAACCAGTAGATAGATATTAACTAGCAAGCTTGGTGCTTACCAAATTAGACATAACCAGCAGAATTACAATGAGTTTTGTTTATACTTTTCACTATATATACTTCAATTTTCAGTTTTGTTAAGCTTTATGCTTACTTGTTTGGCGTAGTTTAAAATGACTTCTTCATCAACCATAAAGGGTGACACAAGCATTGAAATGGACATCCGTTTTGTCGTTAAAGAATGTTTATGCGGAGAATTAGCGGATATGAAAATAACACTCTCAAATAAGAACAAAAATCGTGTTAGAATGTATTACGCGTGCAAAAAGCAAAAGTGCGGTAGTTTTTTGGGTTGGTGCAAGATCTCCTCAATTCAACAAGCATCGAATACCATTGCACTTTTAGAATGTGGTACATCGACTGAGTCGGTTATTCCTGAAGTTAAGACGAAGGATGAATTTCTTTTGTAGAAAATATTAGTTGTTATAGCTTTGATAATATCTATTTATTTATTTAGTGAAAAGGTTATGATAAAATGACTTTTTATAATGGAATAAAACCATTTTTTATTGTTATAATTACTTTTTGTAATGGAATAGAACCATTTTGTATTGTTATAATTATTTTTTGTAATGGAATGGAACCATTTTGTATTGTTATAATGACTTTTTGTGATATTATACTCACTTATTCTAATAGAATGGCTCCACTTGATTCAAAATTCTATAAATTGGTCAAAATATCCACAATTTCATTCAAAAATACACAAAAATCCATAATTTCATTCCAAACTGTATCATACAGAAATCGACAATTTCCTGGATCACAAATTCACAATATCCACTTTTTCATTCCAAAATTGACAATATCATTCAAAAATCCACAGAACCATTCAAAAATCAATAATTTCATTGAAAAATACACAATATTCACAATTTCATTCCAAAATCCACAAAACCATTCAAAAATCCACAATTTCTACAATTTCATTCCAAAGTTCACAAAATCATTCAAAAATTCATAATTTAATTCCAAAATACACAATATCCACAATTTCATTCCAAAGTTCACAAAATCATTCAAAAAATCCACAATTTCATTCCAAAATACACAATATCCACCATTTCATTCCAAAATTCATAAAATCATTAAAAAATCCACAATTTTCACAATTTCATTCCAAAGCTCACAAAATCATTCAAAAATCCACAATTTCATTCCAAAATACATAATATCCACCATTTCATTCTAGAATTCACAAAATCATTCCAAAATCTACAATTTTCACAATTTAATTCCAAAGTTTACAAATCACTCAAAAATCCACAATTTTATTCCAAAATACACAATATCCGCAATTTCATTTAAAAATTCACAAAATCATTCAAAAATCCACAATTGCATTCCAAACTAACAATGTAAACTTACATCATCCTCATATTCTGTTGACGAATCGTTACCCTCTTCTAAGTTTGCATCATTTTTGCACGGCGATGGCCTATATTAAAGAAAAATAACAAAAATTATTATTCATTCTTAAATAATAAAATGTATTTATAAAATATGTAACAAATAAATAATAAATAAATTTTCAATTACTGATTGGTAAGTGTCGAAAAAATTTCTTTCATCATGTGATTGGCCCACCTTACCCACCCATGACAACGTCTAACTTGTCGATTTTTGGCCCTTGCTAGTACTTTTTCCTTTCCTCCTTTAAGCCTTTTCCCACACCCTTTTGCTCGTACTAGATTAGGTTCATTGTACATAGTTGCAGCATTACAAAAATCATGTGCACTAATAACACCACCAACTATGGATGCCCTTTTTTCGGTAGGGACTTCGGCACTTGCGTGGGTATTAACAAATTGGTCAAGTTAGTTGTTAATGCCATGCAATCCATCGGTAAATGTCTTCATTGTTTCTTCACATATTAAGGCTTTCTCAATTACATCCAAAGACAATTGGATAAGTCGACTTTTCTTCGAGAAATATGAGCTATCATTGACAACTTCCACGCCATTACAATCCACAACCGTCCTAGATTTTGCGGAGTTAGTCCACCTCCTCAAAATGTATTTATCGAGTAACTTACCAAGATCATCAAATCTACACAAATATGCTATGATATGCCTACATGGTATTCCTGCACTATCAAACATTTTACAAACACAAGAAACAAAATCTAAGTCCTTGTCATAAATGATTTCATGGACTTTACTTGCTTCAACATTCCTTCTTTGAATATAATAAGCACGGTGATTGTCCCTTTCCCTAATACATGCACTTTATATTGTAGTTAAAGCTCTTACACAATTCATCCTCAAATTTGTAAAACATTTCATTTGTGTAAATATCAACCATTTGCACCAAAAAGTCATGATCTATTCTAATTTTTGGCTTCTCAATTAAATCTTTGTGATCAGCCATTAACTCCTTATGACGTCGTACAAGTCCCATATCAAACTATATCTTAAAGTCAACTAATAAATTGCCCTTCGAAACAAATTTCTTGAAAAATGAATGACCACTTTATACTCTTTGGCTACTTGACATGTTAATTGAGAAAATGAGATTAACGTATGAAAGAATCCATCTTAAACGAATTTGGTACAAGTCATGTAACCATTTATTTCATCCTAACCCACTTTTTTTAATAAGGTTTTCCTATTGCAACTTAAACTTTTTAGGATTTTTTGATTTTCAAATATAACTCGAGAACTCATTTTTGTAAATACTATACTTGGCTGCATCAATTTGTTCTAAAAATTTCATTAATATATGCCGACTACAATACTTATGAAAATAATTAAATTAATTATTATTAAGAAAGGCTATGTATATATAAGGAGAGTTATAATGACTTTTATTAATATATATATAACTACAATACCTGTGAAAAATATTTGAAAGAACAAGTGAGAATTCCGTAGTTATAGCCGAGTCTTGGTCGGTAATAATCATCTTTGGAGCACCACCGGGCATACTTTCCAAAAATTGGGTAAATGGCCATACAAAATCTTCAATACTCTTGTGATTTAATAATCCACAAGCAAAAATAATTGTTTGACCGTGATTGTTAACCCCCATTATTGGAGCAAATATTAATCTGTATCGATTAGTATTATAAGTTGTATCAAAGATTACAATATCACCATAAAAAGAATAAGTCTGCCTTGAAGTTGCATCAGACCAAAAACAACGAGTATTTTTTTTTTTCATCATCGACCTCAATTTTAAAAAAGAAAGAAAGATTCTTTCATTGTTCCAATTTTAAATACTCAAAGAATATTTCACCGTCAGGCCCTTTGTATCAGCCCGCATATCCCTTTCATGATTTTACAAATCTTTTTGTGTACACCCAACATTTTTTTATACTTCCAGATTGCACTTTAAGAAAACTAAATTGCATATGCGGAGCTATATTCACCATGGACAACTGTTTAGTTAAATACTTTTTCGCCATTGAAACATTGCGATGGGACCTTAAAAGGTGAGTCTTTGTTGGAGTTGATAAAGGGTGAGCGTGACCCTCGTTGAAAACAGTAACAACGTATTTCTCGGTGTTTGCTTTTAAAACTGCAAATTTGGCATTACAACTCTCGCCTAAGCTTCCCCTACGCCTTTTCCTTCCAACATCAGCAATTTTTGAACTTATTTCTTGTTTAAAACATACATATTACTTCCTTCTAATCTCATCACTTCCCGGATCTCTCTTAGTAGTCCAACTCCGTACACTAAATCCACATTCTTTAGCATATGCATTATAAACTTTAGAACATCATCTAACGTATCAAATTATTGCCCTATTTTTTGCTTTAGCTCATTTGATATTTGAGGATTGTATATCATACTACTAGAACCACAAATATTATCCAAATCTAGACTAGCTTGATTATCAATATCAAAACTTGAATTTTCGCAACTCCTCCCTACTTCATTGTTAAAATTCTCCATTTCTCACAAACAATTGTAATGGACCTAAATAAATAATAAATAAATTTTCATAAATATTAGGTATGTGGGCAAATCAAGTATGTGGGCAAATATAAACTACATAAAATTTCTGGGGCAAATAATAAAGTATGTGGGCAAATAATAAAGTAGATAATACTATATTTTCAATGGAAACCAACAATGCCCCATAAATCTTTTTTCCAACAATGTCGAAACCAACAATGGGTCCAAATCAAGCCCTAGAAAATCAAAATTAACAATGGGTCGAAAGAATGCTTTAAATGGAAACTAATAATTAAATGCTTTAGGGAAGAGATAAACATACCAACGATTTCTCAAGTATCAATGCTGGACCGTGGGAAAAACCGAGAGGAGCTGCGTGAGAGAGAGAGAGGGGCAGGGGAGGAGAGTGAGTGCTTGAGAATGGAGAGGGAGGAGAGAGATCCAGAGAGCAAACAAATGGGGCTTATTCTTCTTTTTTTTTGTTAAGTGAAGAATAGGCTTTGGTTTAAAGGGTTGTTTGGTTGCTGGGTTAATAACCCACTTGCGTGACTTTTTAGTTTGACGCGCCTAATCCGTAAGGTCCAGACCTTACTTAAAACGTTTTGTATATGGTAATATACAATATATGCTAATAAGCATAAATAAGAAGGAACAACAACTATGGTTTTTGAGCTTCCAAAAAAGAAATTGCATTTTAGGCTGCTGCAACAATAACCTCTGAAGGTTTATGATGCTCACCTCGAACTTTCCCTATTTCTACCTGCCCACATTATCCAAGTTAAATCAAACAAACATCTTTTTAGTATTCTCACCCAAAGATGCAGTTGCTAAAAAAAATTATATGAAAAATATACTTTATGCCGTAAGGTGTATGTTAAGCATATTATGAATGGTAAGAATAATGCCATGTGTAAGAATTTGTGCCTTATTCAATGTGTATTTATATATTTTCTTATTATAAATGAGTTGGAAGCATACATCTTAAATTACGTACGTAACTAAAAAAAATTAATTAAGGAGCAAAGCTCAGCAAAAGGGAGGAGGAGAGTTGGCACAATGATGGAAGTCAAAATTTCAAGTCATACAAGTAAAAATAGAATTTTTTATTTATTTATAAGATTAAAAGATATACTAAAACCGTCTATAATTTATTTTTCAAAAAAGTCCCCACCCCAAGCAAAAAGCGAATCTAAGGTCCAAATTTTTTTCACAAGGAAAGTTGGAGTAGGTTATCTTCCTTAACGCCGTCGTTCTAGCTTTTGACTAAATATTCTTTTGTACACCGTCGTTTCTTGTATTCCTTTCTTCCATAGGTTTCAGCTTTACCAAATACGCAAGAGACTTTAGACCCCCAAACTTTTCCAGATAAGCTTCGAATCTTTTTTCTTTTCTTACTTTGTCTGCTTTTCGTTTGCCATTTTGCCTCAAATTGAAACGCATATTCAACTATAATAATAATAATAATAATAATAATAATAATAATAATAATAATAATAATAATAATAATAATAATAATTAATATGTAGTACTCATTATACGCATTGAGGTTTTTAGAGCATCTCCAATAGCGTCTTCAAAAATAACTCTACAAAAATAATTTTGTTGACGTATGTGGCACTTTGAAGAGCCATTTTAAAGAATGTTTTCAATGAGCTCTAAGAAGCTCTTCAAATATATTATTATTTTAATTTCTTAATTTCTTAATTAATGTACATACAAGTTCCTTTCAAAAATATCATTTTAAATTAGCACAAAGTCTTATTAATAAAATATTAAAAAATACGTTTGAAGAGCTCTTTCATCTCTCTTCATATTTGAAGAGTGAGAAAGACTCTTCAAATCGAAAATTCTGTTTTGCTACTTCTGTTGGAGTGAATTTTGCTGACATGACTCTTTAATAAATTTGCAGTTTAATCATTTGAAGAGCTTGTTGGATATGCTCTTAGTCTTTCAAAATAAATAAAATTTGTCTAGGGATTTGAACCATGACTTTTAAATGTGGTTTAGCTCATTGTAGACTCCGTTATAATTTATGTCAAGAGTGTGAATTACTATTTCAGATACAAGAAAATAACAAAAGTTCGAGTTAAATGATTAATGAAAGCATTTTTTTAGTACTTGAGCAAAACACAATCACATTTTATTTTATATATTTATATAATATCAAGTAAAGTGTTAATGTGTGTTACGGATTATATTTATAGCAATGCATCTCTATCTCTGTCATCTCAAATCATTCAACGAAAACAAATAAGCCAAGATAAATTTACCGAATGTATGTGGTGTTGGGGTTTGCCGCTAAGAACTCTTGCACGAAGCCCCCAAGTTTCTTGCATACCCCATGTTCGATTACATGCCTAGCAAGAATTTTCCCATATGTTTATTAGTGTTTGTCATCAAAGCTATAGCCCATTTCTTAAGCATTACGCTTCTCCATGCATAAATTCCAAGCACATACTTTTTGCAGTGTTTGTTAGGCAGCTACAATAACAAAAACAAAGAGAAAGATTTTGCAAATTACATACATAAAAAGCTCAGTACCTGACAACAAATCTTACAATCGTTACTTTCTTACATCAATCATAATTGAATCATACTGTCATTTATTTAACCGCTGCTTCCATTGTTACTTCCTGGCATAAGCTCTCTCAACATGGCTACTGCCTGCAACATATTAGGCCTTTTTGAGGGGAAGTCATCGACACACTGTAGTGTAATCTCTAGATACCTAACCATTTCTTTCACTTCTTCCGCTTCTGCTTCGTCTGTTCCTTTAGTCACTGAAAGCAATTCCGGGTCTATTACTTCCATTCCTTTGCCTTCTCTCACCTTCATTTTCACCCACCCCACTAAGTTGGTGTCCCCAAAATCTTCTTTATCTGTTGGCCGTTTACCGGTTAAGAGTTCCAAGAGGACAACACCGAACGAATACACATCACCCTTGGCTGTGCAGCGGAAGCTTTGGTAGTACTCAGGTGGGACGTACCCTGGAGTACCCGCAAGTGTGCTTACACTGAGATGTGTGTCGAGTGCACTTATGAGCCTTGCCATTCCGAAATCAGAAACCCTAGCTTCCATTTCGTGATCTAGTAATACGTTGCTTGACTTCATGTCTCGGTGTATAATATGTGGGATACAGTTGTGGTGTAAGAAACAGAGTCCTTTTGCAGCGCCTCTTGCTATCTTTTTCCTTTCCTCCCATGTTAGAATTCGTGTATCGCGTGTTCTTGTTCTCCCATGGAGCATCTCTTCAAGGCTTCCGAATTCCATGAACTCATAGACGAGTAGCCTCTCTTCTCCAATTTTGCAGTAACCCAATAGTGGGACGAGATTCCTGTGGTTGATCTTCCCCAATGTTTCCATTTCTGCCATGAATTCTCGGTCCCCTTGGCAGCTCAGTCGAATAAGCTTCTTGATTGCAACACTTGATCCATCTTTGAGTGTTGCCTTGAACACTTCCCCAAATCCACCACACCCGATAAGGCTATCTGCTGAGAAACCGTTAGTAGCTTCAATCAATTGCGAGAACTTGAGCTTTCTCAAGTTTCTTTGAAAAGTTGCAACATTAATGCTCAAAGGCTCTTTCTCCTTGTCAATCTTCCATGTTGTGGCTGCATGGGATGCTTGCAATCTCTTAAGCATCTTCACTTCCTCTACCTCCTTTTTTCTTGCGCGCATTGCAATTGCCCACACGGCCAAAATGCAAACAGACGCAATCGAAATGAGAATCCCCACAACAATGCTATTCGCCAACGATGCAACTGAAGTTCTGTGACCTCCTCTTCCACCATCACCATTTGGATTAGTTGCCGGTTGGTTACTGTAACTCTGACAGTCAGCCAGTGGAACCCCGCAGAGCCCAGGATTATTAGCATATTGGCTTGCAGGAAGTGTACTAAGTTGCCCCCTCGGTGGAATTTCCCCTGTTAATTCATTGTTCGACAGATCAATTTGCACCAAGAAAGAAAGATTTGAGAAAGAGTCCGGAATGTGCCCCTGCAATCTGTTATGTGATGCGTCAAATACGCCTAAATTCTTGAGCTGGCCAAGTGATGACGGAATCTCTCCCGATAACTGGTTATGTGCTAATACAAGAACTTGCAAAGCCACCATTTCCCCAAATTCATCCGGTATTTTCCCTCGAAGCTCATTGTAAGAAAGATCAAGATATTCAAGAGTCTGATACTGTGTGAAGAGGCTAAGCACTGCACCAGAATACATTCTAGTGAAGTCGCAAGTTTTCAGTGACGGGTCTTGTAACAGCCTTTCAGGCCGGATCCCCGAAAATTCTAGCAAGCCTCCAACTCCTTTACATGAGTTCCCCACGTTCCTAACAAACACTAAAGTGTTGCCTGAAAGAATTCCGCTCAATGCTTTTGCTCCAAGTTGCCGTCCAAGCCGAGGTGGGATCTCCCCCGTTAGCTGGTTGCTGTTCAAATCGAGCCAAACCAAGCTGCTACAATTCCCTAGTTCAGTTGGAATCTGGCCAGCCAAGCTATTATTCCCGAGTTGCAGAACAGCCAGCCTTGTCAATTGGCCAAATTCCCTTGGTATCTCACCTGTGAGCCCATTGTTTGTGAGGGATATCCATTCAAGATTGCTGCAGTTGAACAATTGGATTGGGATTTCACCAGTTATGTAGTTATTGTTGAGAATAAGATCCTTCAGATTCTTGCATTTCCCCAACTCTGCTGGTATATTTCCGTTCAAGCCATTGTACCAAGCAATTAATTGCTCGAGATTTTCAAGATTCCCGATTTCAGGTGGGATTGAACCGTTGAGATAGTTCAAGCTGAGATCAATTGTCTTTAGCTTCGAACACTGGGACAATTCAGCTGGGATTTGTCCAGTTATAGAATTATCCGGGATTCTCAGCTCTTCAAGTGAAGCTGCGCCTGGGCATAAATCTGGTGGGATTATTCCAGAAAGCATATTGGAGCTGAAATCCACTACCCGCAACTTCGTGCAGGCTGAAATGGAAGCTGGAAATGGTCCGTTTATCTTGTTATTGTTCAATAGCAATCTTTCTAGTGAACCCAAGTTCTTAAGGACCAAATTATCTAAAGGACCTGCAATTTTGTTGTTGGCCAAATCAAGAACTTGTAGCCAAGTGCACGAGGAGAACGAGGCGGGGATTGTGCCAGAAATGTTGTTATTTGATAGCTTAAGTTCTAAGAAAGATCCACAGGCATTAGCCAACTCGGAGGGGATCCAACCATCGAGATGATTCTGAGAAAGATCAAATCTTTGTAAACTACTGAGTTGGCCAAAAGATTGAGGTATGTTACCGGTGAGTAAATTGTACGATAAATTCAAACTTTTGAGCTTCGTGCAATTTGAAAGGGAGAAAGGAATGGAATCAAATATATGGTTTTCAGACAAGTCGAGATGCAACAAGGAATTACAGGTCTCAATTTTCATACTCGAAATAGAGCCTGTTATGTTATTGGAAGAGAGATCAAGAACCTGCAGTGTATCGGAATTCAAAAGATTTTCGGGTAGAAAACCTGTTAGATTGTTGAAAGAAAGGTTGACATAAACAAGATTGGGGCACTTGGTCAAAAAATTCTCAGGAACTAGACCTGCAAGTCCTGTGGAAGATAATTCAAGCTGTTTCAATCCGAATGGGAGTTGAAGCAAGGAAGTTGAATTTACAGTAAACGAATTGGAAGACAAGTTGAGGACGGTTAACATGTCGAGCGATGAAAAAGGAGCAAAAGAGATTACCCCAACAAGATTGCTGTGGCTAAGATCGAGCTGAGTGGCTCGTCCGAGGGTGCATGTAACTCCGTACCATTGGCATAAATTTCGATTGAGTTGCCACCCTGATAAGACTCCATTCGGGTCCTTTTGAATCATCTTCTTGAACATAAGAAGAGCCTCAGCATCAGTTTTCATAGACGATGAATACGTGCCTTGTTCAGCTGCTATGACTGATACAGACAGCATGGAAATTAGTGTTATGGTAACAGAAAGAAAGAGGTGGATTGGGTGGATCTCCATTGGAGAAAGAAGTTGCAAGATAGAGAGAGAGAAGACTGTTTGTGTAGAGTGAGAAAGAGGGATAAAGAGAGGAGGCAGAGAGAGAGGGAGTGCTCAGAATGATGAAATTTTTCTTTGTGCAAAGGAGGGAGTGAGAGAGCTTTAGAAAAAGGAGTCCTTTTTCTTTTGAGTTTTATAAATGGAAAAGGAGGGAACGTGGGAAGGAATAGGAAAATTGGGGAATTGGATTGAATTTTAGTGAGGGTGGTATTTATATATATACATATATATTATGCAGTTACATTACGGTTTATATATATAAATTTAGAAGTAGTAGTACAATAAGAACTGTAGTGTGTAGAGAGAGAAGGGGATTTGAGTTTTGGTCAAAAGGGTGTGTGAGAATGGACCCACAGACAAAAGGGTCTATCTAAGATCGGCGCTTTAAGAGAAAAAAATAAGAAGTGTGTTGTTGTGATCCAATGGTCCTTTTTTATGTCAGTGAGCTTGAGACTGCTTCCTCCCTCTCATTAAGGCAGTGTGAGAGACTATGATGCAGTGCAAGTGACTAGAGATTCCCAGACATCATGCATATTCATCTTGACCATTGATTTTCATTTTCTATTGGAATGTTTATTGACTTACTTTACTTAAATAAATGCTGAAATTTGGTCCAATTGTATATTATTTGAGCGCGAGTTTTGAGTAAAGGACCGAGGAAAAGATTTCTAGCAGCAGGTGAAACTGCCTTCTCTTTGAGGCGGTCTGTATGTCCCATTAAGAATCAAGTTTTGAAAATTTTGTTTGTAATAAAAAGCATTAGGGTTAGCCTTGCATTTGTGCGGTAAAAAGGCAGTGGATGAAGGTTAAACTAGGTGGATAGGATCTAGGTGCTGAATTTGGAGGGAATAATCATTAAATAGTTCATTTGGGTGCATAAAGTTAATGCTTTCTTTAATTCAGAAATCATTAGGAAAACCCTTCTTTTGGTTTGTTATTGTGTAAAATGTTAATTCATAGATCATATGGCATCGGCAAGTGCAACTGAGTTCGTTGTTTCGGAGACTAAAGTCACTATTGTAAAATTTCGACCATTTAACCTGAAATGATGTAATAAATCAAAGTGTAAGCAGAATATCTGAGAAATGAGATTTAACACTAAAAATTCCCTTTCTTTTTGTATATAAAACAAAATAAAAACAAATGAAAATGAGGGTGAGGCCCACAAAAGGAACAACATCAATGAGCTCTTGTAGTGGCACTGGAGGTGATGATGCCTCATTTGGTCCACCTACCCCCCCTTCCCTTCACGGTTCATCCCCAATACCTATTAATCCTTTACTTATTTGAATTAATCCATCCTAATCTCTTAACGTTAAAGTTCACCTTTATAGCTGGTTCTTGGCCCACCTGGCTGTACATGTTGGTTAATTTGAATGTAAATCCTAAGAGATACTCTACATTTTTTTAAAATCAGCATGTTAAGGATTTTGTAGACCGTCGATCTGTAGCCTCCTTTCTCTCTCTCACTGTTTCTAGGCTTTTATGTATATATATATATAAATATAGATCTGTGTCCAAATCAGGATATTCCGTGAATCACCAAAAGAGAGGGAAAGATATTCAACTTATTTATTTAATTTACGTATGCTACAAAAAGCTCACAAACTCATCATCTCTCCCTGTATGTGCCTTTGTTATATATATATATATATTGCTATGAATACTTTGAGATAGCTGTGTTATAGAAATGGAACCAGCAATCTCTTCATGTTCTTGGAAGTGAATCATAATCCAATAGTTGATGAAGATGGCTCTGCAAGAATATCAAGTTTGTATCCGGAATGATCCACTTTGAAAAGATAAAATAACTTGCACTCGCAACATAATCCATTCATATGCCACTGCCTAAATTTTGCTTACAAAATAATTACTTGTATGTTTAACTAACTAGCACTCTTATTACGGACAATTAGTTCCCATGTTTGCTTCTACACTGTACAATTTTTCACATACACATTTTTTCTCGATTGTCCCTTCCAAATTAAAGAAATTTATGACTCCGCTGTTGGTCAAGATCAACCATGTGAAATTTTACATGGGCACCAGCCTTAATTACATGCAATTCCAGTAGCGTTTTACCATAATTAGGTTGTTGCAAGAACTATTGTGCTAGTCTGTGATGATAGAATTCCTTTATATATATATATGGTCCTTTGGTGTAGATCATATATATATATGTGCACCACCAATGTAGAGATGCATGGCTTGCCAATATATATCAGGTGCGGTACATATTCTGTTAATGTAGATACCTCCTTACAAAGAAGCACTAGTGTACGTTTTGACACATTTTGAAGGACACAAAGTTCCCGAGGTTAAAACATATAAAGTTGCATGCCAACAACTTATAATGGGTTTTTACATCAATCAATCATAAGGTTAATGATATTAACTTAATTTAAGGATCGATGATAATATCTGCATCCTGTGGCTGAGGTGGTGAAAACCCATGCCAATTAATGTCGCTCCGATCGATGCAACACTCAGACGAAATAGAAAAAGCCCTTCAGTTACATCATTAGGTGTAGCGGGAATGCCACGAGAAAGATTCCCTCATCAGTAAAAAAGTCCTTCCTCGAGCTAAGAGACCACTGTTAATTAGAGAGGAAATTTGTTTGTGTGTATATATATATACATATAAATGTGAGTTTTGTGGATTACATATTGACCATATTGATCGAAAAGGTTATTAGATACATTATATATGTTCAATTTAGTGGCCCTTCCCTTTTATAATGATTATGCGAAACACTAATGAATTCATGAGTATTTTCAGTGAAACACAATTTCAAGTCCACCTCCTTCATAATCTTCAATTTGTTGAGGAACTCCGCTCTTCCTATGCAAGATTGGTTGTTGGCTGACCATTACTGTATTATTATGACTTCCTGTTTTTAATAAAGGCTAAATGACTAATAAGCACAATGTATTTTACCACGTTTTTTATTATGCCAACGAACTCCATTTTCCATCAAAAGTACTAATTAACTTTTTCAATTTTTTCACTTAGGTTCAAAACATAATTTCCATTAAATTTCTCTAATAAAAGTGTGACGTGGCAGCTGACGTGGCATTGAGTTGGCATCTGAGCTGTCAATTATCTCTCTATCTCTCCCTGTCTCTCTCATCCTTCTTCTTCTTCCCAATCCATTCTCTTTCTTGATCAAATAGTATGCCAATGGTTAAGAAAGGAAGAGTTGACCCCGGTGATGGTTTTCCGACAGCTCGGTGTTGTTTTCTGGAATCAATGGAGGTCGCCGGAATCAATGGTGGTGATGGCCGGAATTAATGGAGGTGAAAAGGGAGTTGGCCGAATCATTATCTCTCTTCATTAATGGTGATGGCCGGAATTAATGGAGGTGGAAAGGGAAGGCCAGAATCATCCTCTATCTTCATCAATGGAGGTGGCCGGAATCAATGGTGGAGATGGATGGAATTAATGGAAGTGATGGCCTGAATTAATGGATATGAAAAGGTGGAGCTATAGTGAAGATGATGAAAATGTGTAGCTATGGTGATGATTAAAGAAGAAAACAAGAAAAAATGAAGATGGCCGGAAAAAATGGTGGTGATGGCCGGAATTAATGAAGGTGGCCAAAAAAAATGAAGTTCGTTCGCATAAGTGAAAAATGTGATAAAGTACATTGTGCTAATTGATCAACTCAGCAACCACGTCAGATAAAATGACACGTCAGCTGTCACATCACATTTTCGTTAGAAGAAGTTAACGGAAGTTACATTTTGAACCTAAGTGAAAAATTTGAAAAAGTTCACTGGTACTTTTGATAGAAAATGGAGTTTGTTGGCATAAGTGAAAAATGTAGTAAAGTACATTGTGCTTATTGGTCATTTAGCCTTTAATAAATTTGGCAAGTGTACATTGTGTTGATTTCATATCATGTTGTATTTGTTTTGTATTTATACCTGTTCAATTTTTAAGACTTGTCAAGGTAAGTTTCCTCTCAAGTACTAACTATCAATATCCTATTCTAACAACCACTTCCTCCTTTTTTTCACGTGAGCAGCAGACATAAAATATATTAGACAGAATTACAAAAAATGAGCAAAAACATTATTAACTAATGGAAAATAGAGGATAGAGGACAATTAACTAGGTTCTAATCCCAAGTTAAAACTTATATCGACTAATCATACTCATAGGTAATAAAACGTGACATTTTCAACCAATAGTCAAAAGACAAACAAGAATTAGACAGATTAGAAAGGTGATAAGATCATATATATGTGTGTATTTTATATGCAAGCTACTTTATGAAAATTCAAAGGTCTAAGATTTACATGGTTTTACTTTTGTGGATTTTTTAATTTTTTTCTCTTTTTCCCTTGAATTTGGGGGGGGGGGGGGGGGGGGGGGGGGGTGCTTTTGATGCAAATGGGAAAAATGGAGGGGCTTAGAAATAGAAAGCGTTAATGAACCAAATGTCGTTGTATAAGGCACGCCAAGGGACAGTCATTGTCCATATCACCACCCCCCCACTAATGTGATTTTTTAATTGGAATCCAAATGATTGGCTATGGCCCCAAAAAAATAACCTCACCTCTTTTTATCTCTCCAATCCCATTGCTTCTCTCTCCAAAAACCCAATTATTCTTTTCAAATGATGAAAGATAATCCGTCCCTTGGCGTGCAAGCTTTTGTAAACACTAAAATGGTTGCAATTGCTGTAGCTAGTTTTTCAGTATGGGTGGGTCTCAATTTGGTTTTAATAGGTATTTTGCTTAATTACAGTAATCTGTTTGATTTGTATTAAAGAGATATATATATATCACGTAAGTTGTCTAAAATATATCAAAATTACAATCTTAAATGAATTTAAATCACATATCTATATTTTAAGAGACAAAGTGACAAGTAATTAAAATATATCGAACGTTCTTTAAATAAAGAAAACAATCATGCGTACTAAAGCATGTTTCGATTTAAGATTAGTAAGAGACCAAATGTTATTATTTTAGACAGATATTTTCAAAGTCAAAAAGATTAATTTCAACTTAATTAATGATAAATATTACAACTTTTTTTTTTTAATTATGAGATTTAGTATAAATTGATTTTTAAAGTAGTACGTATATAACTCAAATCGAATGACCAAGAATAATTAATTGAAACAAGAGTAGCACTACAATTTTCTTGGCCATTATTGACTAGACCCAGAGTGCAAATTCTAATGAGGGTCAAACCCAATTCAGATGGTTCATAGCAAATCGCTTGAACAGTGGTAGTTTCGAATCCCAGTGTTGTTAAAATAATGCTTGGCCAGCGGCAGCTACGAACTGTAAGCGGAGATTAATTGAGGTGCGTGAAAAGCTGGCTCGGATACCCCGTGAGAAATCAAAAAAAAAACAGTGATAGTTTTCTGCTGGATATATAACTGTTCTGGTCAGCTTCTTCTGTCCCCAAATAGCAGATATGCTAGTAAAAAGCTTAAAGCTAAAGATTTTTGTCCTATATTAATTAGTTGACCATATAAAAGCTCGGCTAGCTAGCTCAATGTTGTATATTTTGTAAAAGTATAAATTGATATAATTCTTAAAAAAGTAAAAGTAAAGCAGTGAAAAGCCTTTCACTACAGTTGTAATGGGTTGGGGCTTGCACAGAGTTGTGGATGAAATTTAAAACTAGAAAGCCCTCATTATGGCCTTAATATGCCCCACTCCCATTACTTCAACTCAAGGAATAATCTCAATCATTAATTACCTTTAATTACTTCTATACTATATATATTAATATTAACCAAGAAAACGCGAATATTAACTGCAGGCTGTAACTTAGGGGCAAGGTGACTCCAAGTTGAAGTGCTTGCTTTCTTTGTTTCTTTTTTATTTTGTTCTTGGGGTAAATTATAACTTCTTTTTTTTTTTTAGTTTTATATGTAAAAGTTCAAATTTTAGCAAAAACCTTTTTTGATGTTATTATCAATTCGAAACTTTGTAAATTTTAAATGTGAACATATTAATTTTGAAAAATATAAAAGCTTATGTCAAACGACTACTTAGGTTAAATTGGTGTAGCTTTTCCTAGGAATGGTCATTAATTTTTTTCATTTTTTATGTTGGACATGGAAATAGTAATTAATTTTGATTCAAAATAAAAAGTTAAGAGAAAAAAAGGGAAAGAGAAAGGAAGAAGGGCCTAACTTTGTGTATGTGGTTATTAATTAGCTAAATCTACTATTATATAAGATCAAAAGGCATTAGTTTTAAATCTTGTTAAGTTTTTGAATTTCCAATTTTGTCGTGCAAGGTTTAAATTCACAAATATTTTAATATTTCAACGTAAATAATGTGATTTGAACTCTTGCACTTGCAAAAGTATTAAAGTACCTTTAACCACTAGACTACTTGCTACCTATTTGACTATTTTCTTTTAAATCACTTACATATAAACCGCAAAAGTACCGCGTGCATGTAATGTTGCGCCAAACCGCTCACAACCGAGCACGACGCAATTGGGAGGGATCTCACAAGCTCACTTGTTTTACCCGAAAGAAGAACCGACACAAAAAAGCACACCCACAATAGAGAAAATAGGAAATAAAGCAACAATCGCACAAAACAAGGTTTTACCGTGGTGTCGGCGTAAAAGCCACTAATCCACACAGACGATAGCTTCTATTGATAATTGGAACAAAGAGTGATTACAAGCACACAAGAAAAAAAATTCTCACAAAATTTAGCTCTCAACTAAATTCTAGGCAAAAAAACAAGTTATAGCAAAAATGAGCCCAAAACAGCACTTAAAGCAAAATTGCCTTGGACCATGATCGATCATGGGCAACCCATGATCGATCATGGAGCCCACTGCCACAATTTTCCATTTCCACCAAATGTGAGCCAAAACTCACATGTAAAAATCTAATGCTCTCATATGAGCCAAACTTTGTGTATATGTTTATTAACTACCCAAACCGATAAAAAACTTTGAGTTATAATTTAGACCAATTTCATCCTAAAACATTTTAGCAATAGTACACTCAATTAGAGCATGCACAAGATACTCATCTTCACTCTCACATGCAGCAAATATAAGATCAGTTCCCGCCCCTCGACGCCGTTAGGCATATTTCGAAGGCAAAGCTTGGTATGCATTATCCAGAATTATAAATAAAATTTATTTATTTATTTATTTTTGAAAGGAAAGACAAAAGAACTAAAAACCATTGCCTTGGTGAAGAGAATATAACAATAAAGTCAAAGCTTTCTCCATCTAATAATCGGAGTCTAACACAAACATAGCATGCTTAATAAGATAATGAGCAACTAGATTCCATCACACGAAACAAACCACCAACTATAAGGTCATAAAGAATCTTCTACTTAATTTGACGATGGAGCCTATTAACGATGCTGATCGACGGAAAATGAGGGAAGGGAAAAATTTGCCTCACAAAATATCTAAAGAATCTTGTTAGCGAGCACAACGATAAAACAAGGATCCTGGCCTTTCTCCTCGAAAACAGCTAAATTCTAGTTGCACCAACACATTAAATTTCATTCTCGATTGAAAAAAATTGAGAACAAGTTAGCTACTGACCAATTTGCCGAGCTGAATATATATCAATGTATTAATGTCACAAATTTGAAGAGCAACTGCTTGGCAATTAAGGAGAATGTGAATAATATCATCCCTATAAGACTCACAGATTGGACGTTCATCCGAAATTGACCTGCACATTAATTTGGAATGCGTAAGCAAAGCGTCTGTAGCTACTCTCCAAAAGAATATCTAGATGTTTTTGTACAAGATTCCCGAATGAGCATGAGCAGCCTGGCTCAACGGGATAAGAGATTAGACCGCATCTAACCACTCTGTTCCCACTTTTCGTTGTGTAATAATCATTATATATCCAAACTAAAGTGCTAGACAAGATATTGATTATTCTTGCTACCCAAAATCATCAAGACTAAAACTAGCTAGCTTAATAAGATTCTCATTCCATATGCCATTAACTTAATAGTGACGTTAATTGATCCAAGGTTCCGGTTCACCTAATTCAGAAGGAGGTGAAGAAATAAAATTTATTTAGGTAGGGTGAGACATGAAGTTTAGAAATTAGCTCTTAATTGTTTCGTTTTTGGAGAAGATTGTGTCTTAAATGTAAAATTAGGTTATTTACGAGTGTTACGTTTATTTGTATTTGGGTGTAAAAATAAACAAGTATGTATGTATGATGATATCTTAAGTTAATTGATGAAAAACTCAAATTAAATAATTTTAAGTAAAAATTGAAATTCTCTGATTATAGAATCACATTGACAATGACAACCAGAAATCAACATGAATGAAACAACATTGTGTAGTGAACCTATTAATTAATTAGGATTTTCACAGTAATTAAGGATATTTATCTCAAATGGGATCTATGCCATAAGAGCCAATATTGAAGAATTCAATAGAGTTTTTCCTCCCTTTGCCCTATCTATTACATCGATATATATCGCCTCGAGCCTAATCTCACTCCTCCGGCTCATTCAACAATTCATAAATAATACTAACATGCTTCTAACAGTCTAACAATTTTCACCAATCAGAATTAAACATCTCTCAACATTTTATCTCTTCCAAAACAAAAAAGAAATGAAAAGAAATTAAGAATTAAAAGAAAGAAAACAATTTATTTAGTAAAAGACAGTTCTACCCTTGCCCTGACGCTGGTTCACTACATTTCCATCCCCTTTAACATCCTTGTCCTTAAAGATTGAAATCTAGAAAATTACTAGCAATGAAGCTCCAATCTTCCCATGTTGCATCTTCAGGAGCAGAATTTGACCATTAAATAAGTACTTGACCCATTGGACTGTTTCTTCTTTTAAGCATTCTTCTGTTAAGAATAGCCATAGGTTGAACCCTCATTTGACCTTCTTCATCAGCAAAAGGCAGGTTTTGGATAGGAGTGATATGTGCACCTAGCTTCTTCTTCAATTGAGAAACATGAAAGACAGGATGGATTTTGGACTGATCTAGCAATTTTAACTTATAGGCAACAAGCCCCACTCTTGCTAGTACCTGGAATGGCCCATAGTACTTAGCTGACAGCTTCAAATTCCTACGCATAGCCACTGAAGATTGTCGATAAGGTTGGAGTCTCAAATAAACCCAATCGCCCACATCAAAACATCTCCCTGTTCTATTTTTATCAACATAAATCTTCATCCTTTCTTGCGCTGCTTTTAAATTATTCTTGGCCAACTGAATCATAATGTTTCTTTGGTGCAGCATATCTTCTACTGCTTCCACAGTAGTGTTAACAGGAACATAGCATCCTTGCAATTGTGGGGAGTAACCATACAAGAGTTGGAATGAGGACATTTTTATCCTTGAATGGTAATGTGTGTTGTACCACCATTGTGCCAAGGCTAACCACTAGTGCCAAGCTTTAGGTTTTGAACTAACCATGCATCTTAACTACATTTCCAAGCAGCTATTCATTCTCTTTGATTGGCCATCAGATTGAGGATGATATGCAATGCTCATGTGCAAGTTAGTGCCCAACAGTTTAAAGAATTCTTGCCAAAATGCACTGAGAAAGATAGAGTATCTGTCAGAAATTATAGATGTAGGGAGGCCATGTAGCTTATAAACATTGTCCATGAAAGTTCTGGCCACAGTTGTAGCAGTGTAAGGGCATGATAACCCTATAGAGTGACTGAATTTGGTAAATTTGTCCACAACCACCATAATCACTTCCTTGCCTTCTGACTTAAGTAATCTTTTAATGAAGTCCATTGTAACATGTTTCCAAGCTTGTTTAGGAATAGGCAATGGTTGTAAAAGGCTAGCTAGAATGTTATTTTTAGTTTTGCTCATTTGGCACGCATCACAATGTTGCACAAACTGTTTTAACTTTTTTTCATATGTGGCCAATATAAATATGCCTTGGCCTTTTGGTATGTTCCTTGTATCCCCACATGACCACCTTCTGCAGAGCAATGCACCACTTGCTTCAACTGATCCGTTGATTGCCAATATAAATTATGTCTTAGTACCTGAGAATACCATTGTTAAAAGTATACTTAGGAAGTGTAGTAGGGGCTATGAAGTATTGGTTGATTAAATCAATTGCTATAAGGTCATTTTTGTAAGAATCTTCCACCTCATTGATCCATTGAGGTTTAATCACTATGATAGCATGAATGTGGCCAAACCATTCATCTCTTTTTGATAAGGCATCTGCAACCCTATTTTCTACCCTTCTATTGTATTTAATCTCATAGTCATACCCCAATAATTTGGCAGCCCATTTTTGTTGCAACAATGTTGAAACTCTCTGATCCCCAAAGTATTTTATACTCTGCTGATCTGTATGAATGATGAAATGGTGGCCTAGTGAGTAGTATTTCTACTTTTGCAAAGCAAGTACAATAGCCAATAACTCATTTTTATAGGTGGATAACCCTCTATACTTAGGTCGCATGGCTTTACTGAAGTAAGAGAGTGGCATGCCGTGCTGCATTAGTACTGCCCTGATTGAGCCCAGAAATTTCATTTCTAAACCTTTAAACAAGGCTCAATTAGTTTCTAGTTACCATCTAAAACCGAAAATTGCATGTGAGTTCAGTTTAAGCATGAAAAGAAGGCACTGCAGTGTATTTCTATGTTATTAAGCCATTTTACATGCCTAAAATAGTTAAGCAACTGAAGTTGTATGCAAGATAGAAGGTTAAAAGCGAAAAAGTGCAAAAAGAAGGCCCGATAAGAAGTCACACCCATTCGAGGCCCGAGGCGAGGAAAACTCCGCAAACTACCCCAAAGCGCTAGCAAGAAGAGAAAAGTAAGTCCCTAAGCATGAATGAAATGAATGAAAGTGTCTAAGAGTGATCCCAAGAGGAAATAAGCTCAACCGAATCAATTTCGGAAGTTTTCGAGCAAAACCGAGAACTGCCATAAAAAGTCCAAAGTTGTAACTGATCAAAGTTTTTTACAATGATAATTTGAATAAATCTCCAGAAATAGAAGTTGTAGAAAATTAAATTACCTACGTGTAGGAGAAAACGGTGTGTCAATCAAAGTTCGGAGAAAAATGTTATGAGAAAAAGAAAAAACAGCCAAAAGAAAAAAAAAATATTGGGGATCGATCCTGGTGTCCCACTTTTTCTGCCCGTTTTGTAAATTTTTGGCCCGTTTTGACCCGTTTCTTCAAGGATTATTCAACCCACGATCCTAGACACCTGTGGGACATATAAAAGATCATATATCTCATAATTTAGGGAAGCACAACAGTCATATTACGATAGAACAGAGAGCTGAGAGCACCGTAACTTTTTAGGAGTTTTTGCGCTCGTCTGTCGATTGAACTTTGAGAGTTTTCTTTCTTCTTTCTTCAAAATAATTGTTAGTTTAGTTTCTTTATGGCATATTGAGGCTGGACTATTGGTGTAATCAAGATTCAATTCATCATTATATTAAGTTTCAATTGTAATTGATGTTCTTCATCCGGATAAACCCTAGTTTTTTAATTTCTTACGATTCAATTGCTTTTAATTGTTTGTTTGCTTAGGTATTTATAGATTAGTTGTTAGGGTTCATATATATTCTGGAATTAACCTTAAACCCATGTTTTAGGGTCTGATTATAGGGTTTATAGACTCGTTCTGTCGGTTTTTTAGTTTTTCATCAATTTACGCTTGTTTCTCGTTCCATATTCAAATAGTTTATCATTTTTCAATGTTATTCATATGTGGTTCATTATTCATCATATAGAATCTTATTTTCCAAAATTTTTAGTGTTTATGTCCGATTTGAGTTTGTTTACCATTTTAAGCGTAAAATATTCGTTTTAAATCGGAATTGAAAAATTCTAAAGCCAAAAGTTTTTAAATTTGATTTTTCTATGTTCTTAGGTATTTTTATATTGTTTTTCATAATTTCAAAGCTTTCTTTCATGTTTAATTTGAATATGTTTAGCTAAATCTTTAATTAGGAGACCGTAGTGAAATATGCGAACTTAATTTTTGAATGTAATCCAATTTGAGTTTGAATTTGATTTTTTTCATTGGTTATAGATCACCTACTGAATTTATGAGTGTTTTCTTATCTTTGCATGCCTTAAAAATATATTTCTATAAGTTAGCTCATAAATTCCACCTGATTAAGAAACGTAAAACATCAATTCACGGATTTTTACACCAAAACTCTAACGTGGCTGATTTGAGGACGGTCTTTATCCTCTAATTAGTTAGGTTAGTTTCTTAAGTGAATTGGCTGATTTGGCGCTGTTTTGGTATTTATTCACGTAAGTGCCGAAAAAGTGCTAATTTTGACTTTCGGTATTCTTTTTAAGTTGGATTTGATTTGAATCACGTTCAAACATATTCAAACCTTAGGAGAGTGTTAAGCTACTGATTTTTTGGAAAGTTTAATCAACTTGGATTGTTTTTGTCACGCACTAGCAATAATAGGTTTCAAATTACACTTTTTCAAAGTCAAAAAGCTTCATTATCGAATTCTATTGTTCAAAGCTAGTCTATATAGTCTTTGTCACGCATGGGCTATGATATACTTGTAGTAGCAATACAATTGGATGGTTGGAAGGTCTAGGAGCTGAATCTTAGTGAAAAATCTTATTTAAACTTAGATTTGGATTACCCGATTAGACTAGTTTCGTACTCCCTAACTACAGATCCCCTAACGTTTGTTTCTTGTTGGTTCAGGTTCACTTAGTAATATTTGTTGTTTATTTTATGCATTGTTTTATTTTATTTGTTTAATTTTAGCTCAATTGCATGTTCCCCTAGTGCATTTAGGAAGCCTTTTAGGTAGGAAACTTGCACTCGTGGGTTGCCTTTTACTTTTGCACTCTGGGATTAGATTTTTCTTTAGTTTTAGTTTAATTAATTAGTAATTTTAATTTAGTTTTAATTTTATTTCTTATTACCCAAGTCTATCATCTTTTCATTTCTTTTCTCATCATCCTTTTGAAAGAAACCTTCCTAACTCAAAAAATTACCCTTCTCCCCGTGGATCGACCTCGGACTTACTGAGTATTTATTACTTAATCAACCACCTGCACTTGGGTGTAATAACTGCCGTTGTTTTCGCCGAGTCATGCCCCTATTCCATGTAGACTGGCATCAGTTTCTAATATGAAGGGCTGTCCAAAATCTGGCAATGCAAGCACAGGCACTGTGGTCATGGCCTTTTTAAGCTGCTCAAAGGTAGTTTCTGCTTTTGCAGTCCACATAAAGTTTCCCTTCTTTAGCATGTCTGTAAGGGGCTTGGCATCTAACCCATAGTTATGCACAAATCTTCTGTAATACCCAATGAGGCCCAAAAAGCCTCTCAGTCTTTTGATATTTAGTGGTTTTAGCCAGCTAAGCATATTGTCTAACTTGTGGTGATTAGCTGCAATGCCTTTGCTACTAATCAAATGCCCTAAATACTTTATTTGTGGTTGAGAAAATGAGCATTTAATGAATTTGGCATACAAATGATGCTCTCTTAGCAATTATAACACATAATTTAGATGCTCCACATGTGACTCAAGGTTAGGACTATAAATCAAGATATCATCAAAGAAAACTAACACAAATTTTCTAAGATATGGTTGAAATACATGGTTCATGAGGGCTTAAAAAGTGGTAGGGGCATTAATGAGCCCAAATGGTATCACTTTGAATTCGAAATGGCCCACGTGTGTTCTAAAAGCTGTTTTATACACATCTGGTGGGTGTACTCTCACTTGATGATAACTTGCCCTTAAATCGATTTTAGAAAATATTTGTGCCCCTCTCAATTCGTCGAACAGGTCCTCAATCATGGGAATAGGATATTTGTCTTTAATGGTGCCCTCATTCAATTTCCTGTAATCAACACAAAACCTCCATGTCCTATCCTTTTTGCCCACCAACAAGACTAGTGAAGCAAAATGGTTGTGACTTGGTTGTATAATGTTTGTGTCCAACATTTCTTATACTAATTTTTCAATAACAGCTTTTTGAATATAAGGGTACCTATATGGCCTCTGATTAGGTGGCTCAAAGTTGTACTACTACAGTAATTGATTAATAACCAATGGTGGTTGTGTGGCTTCATCTTGAATAGTGATGGCAAAGAACTGTCCAATCAGTCCCTGCTTCCCCTTTTTTCCAAAGCTTTTTTAGTGTTGTCCCAATCATCGCTTTTAATAAGCTGGTCTCCCTTCCTTACAACACTACTTTTCTGCCCTTCCTGTAGAATGACAACTTTAAATTCTTGAAATTAAATAGAATTGGGCTGAACTGTTTCATCCAGTTTACTCCCAACACCATATCACATCCCTCTAGGGATAAAACCCTCACATCTGCTTCATATTCTTGCCCATGCATGGTCCACTTAAGTTTAGGGCAATGAGCATCACTTATAAGTGAGTTTCCATCAGCCACAATGACGCTGATTTTGCTAGCTGGTTCAATCACATGCTCACTATGGTGAAGAGTTTTGGGATGTATAAAGCTGTGTGTACTGCAACTATCAATCAGAATTGTGACAAGACATTTCTTTATTTTCCCTTGCACTTTGATGGTACTATTGTTAAAGCTTTTTGTGAGAGCATGGAGTAAGATTTCAACTCCATTGTCCTCTAGTAACTCTTCAATTTTGTCTGTTTCGTGGCTCTCCTCTCCCCTTATGTAATCACATTCAAGCATGAAAAGTTGTTGAGTTTTGTATTTGTGGCTTGGTTTGAATGTTTCGTCACAGTTATAACATAAGCCTTTCTCCCTTTTTGTTCTCATATCTGCATAGGATAGCCTTTTAATGGGTGGTGTGGTAGAGTTAGAGTTAGCTGTGGGGTTGGTTGTAGGTTTTTTAAGTGGAGGAATAGTGGCAGTAGTGGTAGATGCATTGAAACTAGTGGTAGGGGTGAATTTTTTAGGTTGAGAATATGACGAAGTGGTGTAAGTATAAGGTTTGGGTAGGGATTTGATTTTTTTTGTTGTTGCCTTCGATGATGGTTTCTTGCAAATTGGTCATATGCATGGCCTGAAGCAAAGTGGAAGGGTTCAATAATTGCACCATTCGAGCTATCTCCTCCTTCAAGCCACTAATGAAGTTCCTCATAAAAAAATTCTTCATCTAATGCTCTGTTTTTGGCTTTCATCAAGGCCTTTAGTTCCTTAAAACTCTTATGATAATCATCAACAGATCTGGTATACTGTAAATTTTTGAAATCCCCTATGATATCTTCGTGACCCACTTCTTCAAATCTAGCCAACACATCTTTTACAAAATTTTCACATTCGATCATTGCATTACTCTCTTGATAATCATGAAACTATGTATCGGCCTTACCCTCCATGTGCATACTGACCATGTCAATTTTCTGCTTGTTATTCATTTCATGTATGTTAAAGGACATCCTACATAGGGATGGCAAAAAAACCCAACCCGCCGGGTTCCCGACCCGATCTGACCTGAGTGGAGCGGGTTCGGGGCAGGTTTTTTTTAAAGCGGAGCGGGTTTGGTATTTTGGAAAAAAACCCGGACCGGGTTCGGGATTTGCCAATAAAAAACCCGCCCCGACCTGCCTCTTATATATATATTTAAATATAATTTTAATTTATAAGATATATATGTTTTTAAGTTGTGTTCCATATATGTGTGGATTTGTTAATTATATACTTATATATATACATATGTGTGTGTAGAAATATGTTGTGTAGATATAATTTTAATTTATAAGATATATATTTATATATATGTGTGGGTTCGGGTTTATTCGGGGTTTGGGTTTTGGAAAATTAATACGGAACGGGTTTGGGAAATATAAAAAAAAACCGTCTCGAGTTCGGGGCGGGGTTATTTATGTGCGGGTCGGGTTCGGGTTTTGCCAAACCCGCCCCGAACCCGCCCCGTTGCCATTCCCGATCCTACACTTTTTTAACCAAGCTCTGGGGTTAGTTCCTTCAAACGATGGAAATAGAATTTTGGGTTTTTGAGAATTATTACCATAAGTAATTGAGGACCAGTGTGATTTCTCTTCGTTTTTTGCCCTCTTGTTGCTATCGGGAGATACTTCCACTGGTTGCGAGCTTTCTGCTTTTCATGTGAAAGCTTTAATCAATTCGTCCATTTTTGCTTCCATCTTTTGTTTGAAATTTGCCTGTGATGCTTGTTGTTGAATCATTTGTTCTTTCTGTGCCGTCAAATTTTCCTCGATCGTTCGCATTTTCTCAACGACTTCATTAATCCTTGCTTCATTTCTTCTGCTCAGATCTTCTGCCCCCTTTGATCTCGTTCCTTCAGCCATGGTAGTATTCCAAGAATCGGCTTCCTCTAATACCAATTTATAGTGAACCTGTTAATTAATTAGGATTTTCACAGTAATTAAGGATAGTTATCTCAAATGGGATCTACGCCATAAGAGCCAATATTGAAGAATTCAATAAAGTTTTTCCTCCCTTTGCCCCCATCTATTACATCGATATATATAGCCTCGAGCATAATCTCACTCCTCCAGCTCATTCAACAATTCAGAAATAATACTCACATGCTTTTAACAGTCTAACAATTTTTACCAATTAGAATTAAACATCTCTCAACATTTTATCTCTTCCGAAACAAAAGAGAAATGAAAAGAAACTAAAAATTAAGGCTCTGTTTAATTGCAAAGATGGGAAAAAAATAAATTTAGTTAGTTTGTGTGAAAAGATAAAAAATAATGTGAGAGATGTTACTCATTTTATGAGCATTTATTGATGGTGTCAAAATCTAGAACAGATAGTTAACGACCAATCAATCAATGAATAATGGTGGATTAGAGGTTTAATAACGGATTGTAACTGTGAATAGTGATTGTGAACAGTACCACCGTTTATGTGAACAGTGATTGTGAACAGTAACACCGTATATGTGAACAGTACCACCGTATATATGAACAGTACCGACAAAAACTGATTAAAAATAAAAATGAACACGAGACATTTTTTATTAAGGTAGGTTCCCCCAGTAGCGCTTATGCTAGTCCGGCAGTACGTCCTCCTTTTGTGTGTGCTTGCTTTGTATTAGCTCAAAGGCAATCAATTTGGATGATAATACAAGTTACTCTCTCTCTTTTTATAATTTTCTTAATTCTATTTATAAGTATAGAATTAGGATTACAAATATTTTAACAGAATAAATAATAAACTGTGTAGGAGAGAGAGCATATAAGGATTGGTATTTTTTGGGTATGAAAATAGAGAGTATAGGACCCTCAAAAATTGGCTTGTATTTATATTGCCAATGACTTTATATCTCTTAGAAGAGATAGATGGATATTGAGAGAAAAAGAAGATATATTTTTTGGTGTGTCTTGAATGAATGAATGAGGGGGGTATTTATAGGTAAATGTAGAAAGGCAAAAAGGTAAATTTGGTAATGTATATGATGTGTATGCTTAGGTCACATGTAATGTAGATGATGTGTATGCTTAGGTCACATAGGTAAAAAATGGGATTTTACTGGAGGTAAAAGTGTTGAATTACCTTTGTAAGTCAATGGTAAAATTAGTATTTAACCCCATCAATTGCCCCCTATCTTTATCATTTAGCTCGGATGAGCTGATTGGTGAGGATATCCTTCAACCCAAAAGCTAGTAGTAGCTCTGAGCTCTGATGTTCTTGATGTTTTAAGCCCGAATCCTTCGTGTCAAAATTGCAGCATCAACATCATACACATATTTTCTTGCCCTATGGCGACATCAAAGAGGGATCTAGGGCGGTGTAGTCTAGATACACGCGAGGGGCGCTGCACGCGGGGGGCGCTGTATATTTTGACTTTTTAAGAAGACAACTTTTCGTCTTCGGGATTCTTTCAATGTTAGATGCATCTTATCCCCTCTTTTTTGTCATCTCCCTCAAGATCCATCTTCTTCTTATACCTTTTACAGGGGATACCCATGAATAAGGGAAAGTAAATCATAAGTATGCTAAATACCTTCCGTTGTACAGGTTCTTCTTGTGCTGTTTGTACTTATAAACGCAAGAGATATCAGCCATGGTGTGAATATGCGCAAATTTTTTGAAATGTGATTAGTCATCAGGATTATTGCACAATCTTCACTGTTTTCGGGGTGAAGAGTGTTGCAGATATTTTAGAAAATATTCCCGAACATCAATATCTTGAGACTCTCAATTCATTTTTTTTGAAGCCACGGCGAGAATCGAAAATCCCACTAAAAGTTGTACTGCTCTCCTTGTTTCTCTTGAACAAAAAGTGGAAGAGTTACAAGCACGGGTGACGGCATTAGAGGCTCGGTTAGAAGGAGGGTCTTCCTGCGTTAACTCGTTATGCTCCTTTGCTCCTCCTCGAGGTTCCTCGGGATTCCTTTCGTCGGTAGAAAATAATGCACCTGATGTTATTCCGTCTGCTGTGAATCCTCCAGAACTTGTTCCCGGAGATTTTTTAAGGCTCCTCATGTTGGCAGAAGAGATTGCACCTGAGATCCCTTCGCTTACCATGAATTTCATGGAAAACGAGGCTTTTCTGACTGAAGTGGAACCAACCAGCCCTGACTGGACAGCTTTAGGGGATATTCGCCATGATTTTTCTGATTACTCTTCTTCTGATTTAAGTACTATTTTGAATTTTGGTGCTGATGATTTTCGGATTCTTCAGCCTTTTCTTTGATTAGATAAGTTATCTACCCCTCCACTTCCATGTCTTTTTGTTTGCGAAGAAGGGATCCAACACATATCTGCTTATCATTCAATAGCATACCGTTCAGCCCAGACATCTGCTTATTATTCAATAGTATACCGTTCAGCCCAGACAATGTATGCACCTCTAGTGAGGGTTTTGTTCTTTAAACAAGTGTTCCGTAGATATTCCACCTGTAACATCTCTTTTCATCAGTAAATAAACAAGTTTATTTCAGAATTTTTTTTATATCTTCTGTGTGCTCTTTTTATGTTTTGTTTTGAGTTGTTATTGTGAGATTTGAACAAGCCATATATGAATGGTTATCCCTTTTCCCCCACACTCAAAGTAAAACAGTAAAGGCAAAAGAGATAAAATAAATCCAGTAAAGATGCCTGTGTTAGAGGTCTTTTGGCAGTTTTCCAGAAGGGACCTGGTGTGCAACAGGTTTTTATTGGGTCATTTGTACGTAAGGAATTATTCTTATTTTGGCTAAGTCTATAAGGGTTGTGCCCCCTAGACTTTAAGCAAATTTCTAAGATTCTTTCTGAACGCCAGTTAGACTCCTCAGAGTGTAAGTGTACTCATGTAAGAGAGCTATGCACCAACAAACTGACCTCTTTAATTAGAGGAATTTTTCAGCTCTCAACAAGTCTGCACTTAGACGTTATATGTTTGGTGGCTGACCTACATGGCAGCAGGAATTTTTCTGAGGTCGTTGATGTAAAAAAGGAAAACTTGTGCTTTTTGGTTAAGTCTACAGAAATGTCATGCCTCATTTTGACTTAAGCAAATTATGACAGCTTTCTCATTTTTTTTATACAGCCTCTTCAGCGTATTGCCGACCTCTTTGTGAGAGTTTTGCTTCTTGTAAATAACAGTATACCAAAGTAAAATTTCATATATTTTTCTTCGGAGCAAGTCATTACAAGATTACAAAGTACTTCGTTCAAGGATAGTATCTCTTGAGGTGCTCTATGTTCCATGGCCTCATGAGCTACATTTCATCCATGGTTCTTAATTAGTAGGTACCAGGTTTGCTGACTTTGGTCACCACATATGGACCCTCCCATTTGGCAGCTAGCTTCCCATGTTGAGAAATTTTGGTGACTAGAATGACTTTTCGGAGCACCAAGTTGCCCACAGTTAGGCTTTGGTACCTGACCCTTTTGTTGTAACTTTTGACCATGTTCCTTTTGTAGGCTTCTTCTTTAATTCGAGCTTGTTCTTTTTTTTTTCTTCGAAGAGGTCTAAATTGGCTAAGAGTCCTTCATCATTTCGAGCTGGGTCATGATGGTTGATTCTGTATGTTGGCATTCCCATTTCTACTGGAATCACCGTTTCAGTTTCATAGGTCAGAGAGAAAGGAGTTTCTCCCGTAGGCCCTCGGATCGTAGTCCTGTAAGCCCAAAGAACTGAGGGGAGTTCTTCAGACCAATTTTCCTTAGCATCGTTGAGTCTCTTCTTCAACGAGTTCAGGAGAGTTCTGTTGGTGACTTCTGCTTGGCCATTTGCTTAGGGATGGACAAGCGAACTGTAGTGATTCTCTATTCCATGATCTTCACAAAAATTTCTGAAGAGATCACAATCAAATTGCTTGTCATTATCAGTGATCAAAATCTTTGGGAGGCCGAAACGACAGATGATATTTCTCCATACAAAGCTTTGAATTTTCATAGTGGTGATGGTGGTCAATGCTTCTGCGTTAGCTCATTTGGTGAAGTAATCAATGGCTACAATTGCGAACTTGGTCTGTCCTTTACCCAAGAGGAAAGGACCAACAATGTCCATCCCCCACTGAGAAAAAGGCCATGGGCTACTGATAGGAGTCATGAGCTCTGCTGGGAGCTGTTGGACATTGGTAAACCGTTGGCACTTGTTACACTTCTTTACCAGTTTTTTGGCATCTTGTAGGATGGTTGGCCAAAAGTAACCTTGTCGTCCAACTTTGAGAGCTAAGGAACGAGCTGCCGGGTGCCCGCCACACAACCCCTCATGGATCTCTAATAGGACCACCTGAGCTTGATGGGGGTGTAGGCAGAGTAAGAAAGGAAGAACATACCCTTTCTTGTACAGGGTTTCTTCTATGACTACATATCTGTTGGAGATGTATTTGATCCTTTTGGCCATCTTCTTTTCTTCTGACAAAACTCCATTTGTGAAGTAGTCCAGAATTGGGTCAATACAGCACTTGTAAACTTGTACTAGGGCTGCATCCACTTCTTCAAGCTCATTGATGGCTTTGCTTTTCAAATATTCAATGTGGACACCGCTTGGTGCCTCTGTTGATGAAGCTAACTTGGCCAGGCGGTCTGCCTTGTTTTTTGAGCTCGGAGAACTTTGATGAATACCACGTTTGTAAACTTTTGAGCTACCGTTTGAGTTTTAACCAGGTAAGCGGCCATGTGATCTTCTTTAGCCATGTTATGGCCCAGTATTTGGCCAACTACGACTGCAGAGTCATTGTAAACCACCATCTGTTTTGCCCCCAAGTCTCCAGCAATCCTCAGACCTGCTATGATAGCTTCGTATTCTGCTTCGTTGTTTGATGCCTTGAAAAGGAACTTGAGGGCTATCTCTAATATGTTAGCCTCAGGGGTGATCAATACTAGACCAGCTCCAGAACCTTGAGAGTTGGAGGCTCCATCTGCGTGGAGTATCCACACTGGGATCTTTGGCATCAGGTCTATTGAGGTAGAAGGGCTCGAGGCGCTTAGGTCTACTGTTGGCAGTAGCTTTGGAAGTTCGGCAACCTGTTCCTCTGTGTAAGTAAATTCGGCTATGAAGTCAACCACAGCCTGCCCTTTGATTGACACTCGTGGTTTGTAACTGATCACAAATTGCCCGAGTTCTACAACTCAGATAGCTAACCTTCCTGACTGATCTGGTTTGTCAAGAATTTGTCGTAGTGGTTGGTCTGTGAGTACATCAATGGCATGGGCCTGAAAGTAAGGCCTCAGTTTCCTAGAAGTGATGAGAAGAGCGTATGCCAATTTTTCAACCTTGGGTAATTAAGCTCGGCCGCGTGCAGAGCTCAACTCGTGTAGTAGACAGGGAGTTGCGCCCCCTCTTCGTTCCTCATGAGGGTTGAGCTGACCGCTGTTTGGGAAACTGCCAAGTAAAGGCAGAGAATTTCACCATTCTTTGGAGAACTCAATAAATGAGGAGCTCCGAGGTATTGCTTGAGCTGCTGAAAAGAAAACTCACATTCTTCCGTCCACTCGAAGGCCTTTTTCAGAGTTTTGAAGAATAGGTGGCATTTGTCAGTAGCCTTAGAGATGAAGATTCCCCTTTGTGTTACCATAAAACCCAAAAATTTGCCACCTTTTACCCCAAAAGCACACTTAGTTGGATTGAAGGACATATCATTTTGTCTAAGTATAAAAAAGGCTTCATTGAGGTCGGAAACATGGCTGGAAGCCTTGAGGCTCTTGACGAGCATGTCGTCGACGTAGACCTCTATATTCCGGCCTATCTGTTCTTTGAACAGGGAGTTCATCACCCTTTGATAGGTAGCTCCTGCATTCCTCAAATCAAAGGGCATCGCCTTGTAACAGTAGGTCCCTTCATTGGTGATGAAAGATGTCTTTTCTTCGTCCTCAGGGGCCATCCTTACCTGATTATATCCAGAGTAAGCATCCATGAAGCTTAGCATTTCATGCCCAGTGGTCGCATCCACGAGCTGATCAATCTTCGGGAACAGAAAGCTGTCTTTTGGACAAGCCTTGTTGAGGTCTTTGAAATCCACACACATCCTCCACTTCCCGCTGTGTTTCTTCACAAGTACCACATTGGAAAGCCATTTCGGCTAGTGGACCTCCCTAATGAAACCAGCTTGGAGCAATTTTTGGACTTCTTCTTTGGCAGCCAGATTCCTTTCTGCTGCAAAGTTTCTCTTTTTTTGTTTTACGGGCTTGAAGGCCGGATCAGCGTTGAGCCTGTGCACCATGACCTCCGGGTTGAGCCCTTTCATGTCATCATGGGACCACGCAAAGACATCAGCGTTAGCTCTAAGGCATTAGGAGAGCTCCCGTCTAACCTCCGAGTTGAGTTGGTTGCTGATTTTGAGCACCCTTTCAGATAGTGAAGGATCCAAAAGCAAGTCTTCCAGATCTTCAACGGGCTTTCCCCTGAGCTCTTTTTCTTCATCCCGGGGTCCAGGGTATCAATTTTCAATCTCTCAGAGGTGGTGGATTCTCCTGTATTGTTCACCCCTTCAATAGTTGTTACCTCGAGCTCTACGGTGGCGATCTCCGTGGTTTTGACTTCTTTCAAGGTTCCAAATTGACAGTGCATGGCCTCCATTTGGTTACCTCTGACCTCCCCGATCCTATGAAGGGTTGGAAACCACATGGTTAAGCTGCAGGATGATATGGCAGCTCTGATTTCGTTGAGGGTTCCTCTGCCTAAAATAGCATTGTAATGGGGAGCTGAGTCAAAAATTAGGAATTCTGCCATGGTCGTGACCTGCTTTGGAGCCGTACCTAGAGTTACCGAAAGCTTGATTACCCCCAAGGACCTTGTCTTTTCCCCAGAGAATCCTACCAATGTGACCGGCGATTGGACCAAGTGTTCTTTAGTGAGACCCATCGCTTTGAAAGCACTGTAGTACATGAGGTTCGAGGTCGCTCCTGTGTCGATAAGGATACGATAGACGTTGTGGTTGCTTATCATCGCTGTTACTACTAATGGGTCATCATGGGGGTACTCTACACCGTTCATATCCGCATCAGTGAAGGTGACTTCGGAAACCTCGTACTTGGCCATCTTTGAGGGCCTCGAAGTGAAGAATTCTGCTTCTGTGCTCGAAAACTTAGCCTTTCTGATGTAGGCCTTTCAAGACCTGTTGCTGTTTCCAAAGAATGATGAACCTCCCTCAATCATGAATATTTATTTGGTGTGCTCCTTCCCATTTGCTTTTGGAGGAACATCCTTTTCTTTCTTTATGTACTGTCGGAGCTGACCTCGCTGGATAAGCTTTTCAATTTCTTCCTTGAGCTTCCAGCAATTATCAGTTTCGTGGCCGTGGTCCTTGTGATACCGGCAGTACTGGGTAGAGTCCCTCTTCCTCTCTGGAGTGCTCATCTTTTTAGGTTTAGGCACCTCTCCTGGTTCTAATTGGGCATAGACCTCGCTCAGTGGAGCTGTAAGGGGAGTTAACTTCCGGTGAGCTCTGTCTTCGCTAGATCTGAACTTTTCGGTATTCTTTTTGTTCTTCTTGGTCTCCCTCTCTTGGCCAGAAGAAAGGCTATATTCCCCCTGGCGCTTGGAAGGGGGCCAGAGAGCAGAAAACCCTAACAGGTTGCGCCCTAGGAGTGTCTCTTCCACCCCAATCTGTTTGTTGACCTCGTCCAGGAGCTCAGACATGGTCTTTGGAGCCATTCCAACTAAGGTCATTAAGCAGTATGGAGAGCTTACTCCGTTCATAAATGCAGCTATGGCCACACCTTCATTAAGATCGTTGATCATGAGGCTTTCTTGGTTGAATCGGTAAGCGTAGTCTTTCAGACCTTCGTTCGAACTTTGTTTGATTGTGAAGAGGTGGGTGGAGGTCTTAGACAGCTTTTTAGTCCCCAGGAAGTGAGTTACGAACCTCGTACCAAGCTCGTGCGAGCTCTGAATCGAGTCTGGAAATAGGTTGTTGCACCACATCCGAGCTGCCCCCTTGAGAGTTGTGACAAAAGCCCTGCATATGATACCATATTGGACATTCTGGAGCCCCATCATATTTCCAAATTGCTGCCAATGGTCCATTGGATCGGTTGAGCCATCATATGACTCTAGAGGAGGTAATTTGAATCTGTTCGGGACCGCACAGATCTAGATGTGCGCTGCAAACGGCGATTCAGAATTTCTCACTAGAGTTGCTGCCGAGCTCCCCCTAACGTGGCCTATGGTTTTCATCATTTCGGCCAGCTGGGCTTTCATTTTTGATCTGAGCCTCTGCTCTACTTCTTCAACAGAGCTCTTATTCAAGATCTTGTCGAACACGGACCCCCGAGGCCTAGCATTTGTCTCCAGAACTGGTGGAATGGGGGGTCGACCTCCTCTACTCACACTTTGTCTTTGAGCCTCTCCTTCAGAGCGTCTTTCTCGAACAACATTAATTTGTGAATTTCTTTTTGGAGATGATGGGGGAGCTGTAACAGAGAACTCATCATAAGAATCTCCTTGTTCAGAACTGGATTGGTCGGCATCAGACCCACTGGGCCTGCCTCGACTTCTCCTATACCTCCGGCGACGTTCCCCCAGCCTTTCAATGGTTGGGATTCGCGCAGGGGCTGGGGGAGCCGGTGTAGAAACAGGGGTTGGAGGTGATCCATCTTTTGAACTGTACGAAGGGGATTTTCTTTGAGCTATCAATCTGGACCTGGAGAGCAGTTTATTGAGCCACTAAGGCTATCAAGGGGTCTGTTTGGGTGTTTTCTGACTGGGACATGGCGAAAGTATGGTTTTTGGCTTTTTTGAAAAGCGTGTGACTTTAAGGAAATATCTTTCCCACAGACGGCGCCAAACTGATGGTGTCAATATCTAGAATAGATAGTTAACGACCGATCAATCAATGAATAATAGTGGATTAGAGGTTTAATAACGGATTGTAACTATGAATAGTGATTGTGAACAGTACCACCGTATATGTGAACAGTGACTATGAATAGTAACACCGTACATGTAATCAGTGACTGTGAACAGTACCACCGTTTATGTGAACAGTGATGTGAATAGTATCACCGTGAATGTGAACAGTACCACCGTATATGTGAACAGTGACTGTGAACAGTACCGACAGAAAACTGATTAAAAATAAAAATAAACACGAGACATTTTTTATTAAGGTAGGTTCCCCCGGTACGCTTATGCTAGTCTGGCAGTATGTCCTCCTTTTGTGTGTGCTTGCTTTGTATTAGCTCAAAGGCAATCAATTTGGATGATAATACAAGTTACCAATCTCTCTCTCTCTTTATTTCTATAATTTTCTTAATTCTATTTATAAGTATAGAATTAGGATTACAAATATTTCAACAGAATAAATAATAAACTGTGTAGGATAGAGAGTAGGAGAGAGAGCGTATAAAGATTGGTATTTTTTGGGATATGAAAAGAGAGAGTATAAGACCCTCAAAAATTGGCTTGTATTTATATTGCCAATGGCTTTATATCTCTTAGAAGAGATATATGGATATTGAGAGAGAAAGAAAATATATTTTTTGGTGTGTCTTGAATGAATGAATGAGGGGGGTATTTATAGGTAAATGTAGAAGGGCAAAAAGGTAAATTTGGTAATGTATATGATGTGTATGCTTAGGTCACATGTGATCTAGAATGTAGATGATGTGTATGCTTAGGTCACATGTAATGTAGATGATGTGTATGCTTAGGTCACATAGGTAAAAATGAGATTTTACTGGAGGTAAAAGTGCTGAATTACCTTTGTAAGTCAATAGTAAAATTAGTATTTAACCCCATCATTTATCATCCATCCTTTCAATATTTTTGGTGTAAAATTTTTATTCACTACCAAGCAAAGAAAATTTTTTCATGAGAAAACTTAAAAATCAAGAAGATATTATTTCTATCACTTAACTTATTTTCTATTTTTTTATCAAAACTAACTTAATTTATTTTTCTTTTTTGCTTTACAATCAAACGAAGCTAAAAGAAAGAAAACAATTTATTTAGTAAAAGACAGTTCTACACTTGCCCTGACGCCGGTTCACTGCACATTGACAACCAAACAAACGAACTCAGTAACTCAGCCTTGGACAAGAAGAAGATCGACGGAGCATCTTCATTCTCCCGTCGTTGAGGAGAGGAGACCATCGGATGATCGAGACCCCCTGCATTTTTCGTCTACTCACACTGGTTGGTTGACTTTCCATTTTGACTTCAATTTCCTTCCTACATCTCTTTTCCTATATATATATATCTAAAGCTTTTTTTGTTTGAATATGAATTATATCTTTCCTATGAATTCAATTCCTTTCCCTTCTCTCTTTTCTTATAAAATGTTATGTATTTAACTCTTCTTTAGGAATCTCTACTTTGGTTGCTTTGACTTTCTTTTTTTTATACTTTGGTCGCCTATGTTACTTCCAATGGCATCACTTCAAGTATTTGTTTGTTATCAATGAAACTCTATGAGAGCATACTAGGAGTTCTAAGTTAAGTAATTACTTAATACACTTTCCCACTTCCATTCTCCCTGCTTTTGTTATTACAGATTTCTGTTAGATTTTTTATTTAAGATTAATAATTTGATACTTGTACTAGTAACCATCAATTTTGAAATTTGGGGATTTTAAAATTTCGCCCTCAAGGTTTGAGAATTTAGCAAGAATCTCAAAAGGTAGTGTTTGTTCTTTAGTTTGATGAGTAACTTAAAGAAAAAGTAATGGAATTTGAAGAAAGAGGCTGCTAATTAACCCAACCCTAGCCACTAAGAAGTAGTATAGCATTCCATTCTGGATGCTTGAGTTACTTTCTCAATTAAGTTACATAACAATGCAAATGACCAAGCAATACTATATTCACTCCCATAATATTTCACGAATACGGCTGGAAGCATGTAACTACCCGCAAAAAAATTCACTTTGTTTCAAACCTCATGATTCATAATCTTAAATTTTTTGAAATATGAATGAATAAATAACAGAAAGCTGGAGTGCTGTACTCCTTCAAAATGTTTGCTATATGTGACAATGCTGTATTGCTGTGGAGTGAGCTCAATTATTTGTTCTACACTTTTCCTATATTGTTTGGTTATCTTCAATTCGTTTCATTCGATTCTGTCTGTTGTCAAAAGCTGAGGAGAATGTCCGGATATAGGCTTCTTTTTGTCACTGTTGTAATTATATATTGCGCAAGTCAAGCGAGATCAGATAGCTCTGATCATCGGTATAAAACTGGAGATCCAGTCCCTCTCTATGTCAACAAGGTTGGCCCATTTCACAATCCAAGGTTAACCCCCCTTCTTGCTTGTTAATCGTTATTCCAATACATTTATTTATAAGTAATGTTTTCATTGTCCATGATTTACATCGGTTCTTTTGTTCTTCAACGTTTGTGTTTGGTTTCTCAAGATTTTTCACTACCGCGAGATTACTAATTCATTTCCCCCCTTCTATATTCAATTTCAGTGAAACATATGCTTATTTCGATCTTCCCTTCTGTTTACCAGGTTTTGAACTTTAAAACACATATCACTTATTTTATATTTTTCCCCTCATCTTTAAAATTTATCATTGTTGCTTTGATCCATTTGCAGCTCCTGTGAAAGCAAAGGGACTCTCTCTACGTGAGGCACTGAATGGAGATCGCCTTGTTTCTGCTCCATATAAGCTCGAGTTCCTCATTGAGAAGGATTCCCAGGTTTTATGTAGAAAGAAGCTGACAAGGGAAGACGTTTCTCTGTTCCGAAGTGTAATCACAAAGGACTATTATTACCAAATGTACTTTGATGACTTGCCTATTTGGGGTTTTATTGGAAGGACTAAGCAACTAGAAGGAAGTGACATAAATGAGTACAGATATTTCATCATGAATAATATTCAGTTTGAGATTCTTTATAATGAAGACCGCATAATTGAAGTCCATGTTCGAACAGATCTGAAAGACGTTTCAGACATAACGGAAGACATGGAAGTTGACATTGAGTTCATTTACAGTGTCAAATGGAAGGAAACAAACACCCTGTTTGAGAAAAGAATGGAGAAGTACAAACAGCTGTCTCTGTTGCCCCGTCACTTGAAGATCCATCAGTCCACACTTACAAACTCATTTGTAACAATTCTCGTTCTAATTGGGTGCCTGGTGATGTTTTACCTGCTAGTTCTTAAGAAAGATATTTCTAAGTAAGAGATTTATCTAACTGCGTATCCTCATAGATCTTTATGTGTATTGTTATTGAATTCTTCTTTTTTTTTTTTTTTCCATTTTCCAAAGGTATGCAAATGATGATGAATTGGCTGATAACCAAGAAGAAACGGGTTGGAAATACGTCCACGGTGATGTGTTTCGTTACCCAAAGCACAAGACATTGTTTGCTGCTGCTCTTGGTTCTGGCACCCAGTTGTTGACACTGTGAGTGTTAATATTTATTATGTAATATATAAAAATAAATATTCACATATATATAAATCTGTTATGGCCAGAATTTTGAAGCTCCAATGTAGTAGATCATAATGTTTATATTATAACATCTGTCTTTTTGAATTTGCAGTACGCTATTTATTATAATACTAGGCAATGTGGGACTTTTTTATCCTTACAACCGTGGGCTTTTACTGACTGCAATGGTGATCATTTACGCACTTACATCTGGGGCTGCAGGATATGCGGCAGTTTCTTTCTATTATCAGCTCGAAGGAACCAATTGGGTATGTGCTGATTTAATCTAATAGCCTACCGGCATGGGTTGAAATACTTTTCACCTAGGTAAAATTTTATGAGAAAGTATTTTCACCTATCGGAGGTAAATTACTAATTGTATAAAATTATGAAGAAATGCAAACACTATAATTACTCAATTTTAAAGAAAAAATGGTGGACAAAGTTCAGTGCTGGATAGGTAAAATATATTTATGATTTTAGTTTTCACCTGGCGCTAATTGCATTTATTTGTTCTAGAATTTGGTGGTTCTTGAGACAAGCCTGGTGAAATAATCAAGTTCTTCAGTTTTTGGCTTGACAGGTGAGGAATCTTTTGCTGACTGGAGGCCTTTCTTGTGGGCCTCTGTTCCTTACATTTTTAATCCTTAATACTGTTGCCAATGCATACAGAGCAACTGCAGCACTGCCCTTGGGTAAAATTGTCATTATATTTCTTATATGGGCATTTTTAGCATCGCCATTGTTGTTGTTAGGAGGGATTTCTGGAAAATACAGCAAATCTGAGTTCCAAGCTCCATGTCGAACCAATAATATTCCTCGAGAGATTCCACTGTTGCTTTGGTATAGGGGTATTATTCCGCAGATGGCATTGGCGGGAATTCTGCCTTTCACTGTTATATGCTTTGAGCTTTATTACGTATTTGCCAGTGTATGGGGTCACAGGATTTACACCATATATAGCGTCTTGTTTGTGGTCTTCATTGTTCTTCTTGTTGTAACTGCTCTCGTGAGCATGGCTTTGACGTACTTTCAGCTTGCTGCTGAAGATCATCAATGGTGGTGGAGGTGCAGTTATTATCATAATCCTTTGGTTTTTACTTTTTGCTCAACTGTTTCATAGTTTCCAAGCTTCTAACTTTCTGTTATAACTTCTGCACAATAGCTTGTGTACAACTATTGAACTGCTTTTGGTTCACTAGAAAGTTAAGTAGACATGGCAAATGAGCAGGGTAGACCAGGTTGGGCAGCCCAAAGCGGGTTGTGGATTCATTCTGTTAGGGTTGGATTTGGGCCAAACCCGAAACGGGCAGGGTTTGGGTGGCTTTGACTTTAGTGGAGCCATGTCGACCTTTTCTTTTCTGTTTTCCTTTTAACAAACTTCCCATTCTACCAAAATTTTCTCTCTCCATACTGCTTGCAGGAAAGTGGAAGCAATACGATAACTAAAATAAGTAACATAAATCCATCTACTGCCATAAATAATAAATTTTTTAGCTTTAGGGTTTTATTAGTTTTTCTTTTTATCCATGATAAGTGGTAACATACTAACATGTTCCGCTTGCTTAATCTGCAATTCTGCAAGGGTTTAATTTTGTAGTTTTAGCGATGAGAGTGCCTCGTTTGATATTGCAGGTCTTTCCTTTGTGGTGGATCAACTGGCTTGTATATATATGGCTACTGCTTCTACTACTACTTTACAAGATCAGCTATGGACGGTCTAATGCAAACCTCTTCTTTTTTGCGTATATGGGTTGCATCTGCTACGGCGTCTTTCTCATGCTAGGGACTGTTGGTTTTCGTGCCTCTTTACTCTTTGTTCGTCACTTATATGGCTCTATCCAGTGCGAGTAGTGGCCTCGTTCATTGTGGTAAATATTTTTCCTTCCATCATTTTGTTACATAAAAACATACTCATGGAAAGTGCTTAAAAGTAGCAAGGAAATTGCGTCTCAATGCTCAGGAAATTGATATGAGGATCCTTTTTGAGTTTTTGGTGATCTGTGTAGTACTAGACTTGATGAGCAATGCTCATGTATATTTGGCTCTCTGACAATTTTTAATGTTATATGAGCATTTTTTATGTGCTTGAGCTGAAACAACTGCGAATGGATATAGAAACAAATTGACTCCCAGTTATCTGTTAGATTTTTTTTTAATCCATTCTTTGATGCTTATGTATTTGTACGTTTATATAGGTGTCAATTATCAGCGCATGAGTTGGTGGTTTGCAAGTCATATTCAAGACATAAGTTATCTTTTGAAACGCATTATTTATCTGCAATGGTACTTTTTTCTATTGTCCCTCTTCCATTTGTGTCATCCCTTGCCTTCATCTTAAGGATTGTGAATGCGAGAAGAAACCGAAAGTAGGCACTCTGCCTAGCTATCCAAGTTGATGGTACTATCCACTTTTGTCTGGACTAAAGTAATTCGGCTTGTAAATCAAGTTCACACGAAAAATGAATCTTCTTTTTTTTAAAAAAAAAATATGCACAAGGAAAGATTGGAAATCGCTAGCAAGGTTAAAATTGTATGTGCAATCACCAAGCCACTAAACATTTGTGTTTTATTTTTTTGACTAAATTTCCTATATGTGTGAATCGTACACCCATCACATATGTAAAGTAAATCAGTTATACCACATGATCTGGGACAACGGCTATTACTTGATTCTTTGCTCAAAACAGGCAACATTAGTTAGCTTTATAAATGATATATATCAGATAAGAAAATAAAAGCGAATGTTAACTGCATGCGGTAACTTGGGGCCAGCGTGACTTTATAAACTTGAAAGGTGAATTTATTCATTTACAATTTATTTATTTTCTGCTCGAATCCTTTGCTCCTCTCCTCCCACTGATGCTACTTTTTGAATAATAAAAGCTCATAACAAACAAGGCTAAATTAGTGTAGCTCTTCCTAGGAATGGTAAGGGAAGGGAAAAAAGAAAGAACAATGGTCCGTAGAGAGTGTTTTCAATGTCAAGGGTACTAGTGGCATAGGCTACTCCCTAATGGTAGGGCTGTCAATTTTAAAAACGAAATGAAATTAATTCCAGCATATGTGTTTGTATTTAGAATTATTAACATGAAGTTGTTTTGTGTCGTGTTTGTGTTTAAATTTTAAAACGAAATTGACACAAAATTAAAGTTATATCGTGTTAATCGTGTCTAGATTCCATTCCCACTTATATTATAACGTGTTTATTAAGACCCAAAAATTATAATCGTGTATGTCATGTTTTGTAAAAATACACGAGTTTGTGTTGTATCGTATCGTAAATCTAAAAACACGAATTATCACTCTTGTTAAACTTTTGAATTGCCTCTTTTACCCCTACAGTCTATTTTTTATTAAAAAATATGTTTCAAGATGATTCAAACTTGGAACATTTAATAAAGTAATTTACTACTTGACCACTAAATTATTTCACATTTTTATTTTATATCTTCATTTGAATTAAATATATCTGAATAATATACATATTTTGTATATCTAATACTATTATAGTATTACGGAGGAAGTCCTCCGTAATAAGTTTTCTCTCTCCTATTTAATTTTTACTTAATTACGGTGCCCTCTCCCGCTTCTCAATCTCTCTAATTTCAGCCAGCTGCTCTTCTCCCTATGTCCTATTAATTATCCGCATTAATAATCCACTTTCTTGATAATACTAATCCACTTTCTCCGTAATAATCATATATTATCTTCTCACTTATTAATTGCTATTATAATTGCCGTAATAATAACACATTTAATACCAATACACTATCTCTTATTAATTTCTATAATAATTGCCATAATAATCTATATTATTTATTATTATTATAATTATTATTATAATTATTATAATAGCAAAATCTAGGAATTGTAAGAATAATATTTAGTGATAAATAATTTTTATTATGAAATATTTATTTACTTATTTTTAAAAAATTTTCATTTTTCATATTGACATCTATACTTAGTATATATTAGTATAATGGAAGGAACAAAAAGAGGTTGCCCTATTTATTGTACTCTTTAATGTTTCTTCTTTATTTTTCTTTTTTGAAATTATCTTTTTAAGCATGAACTGAATTATTATTATTATTATTATTATTATTATTATTATTATAGCAAAAATGCATCATTTTACCCGCGTTATTTTGAGCTTTCAATGTTTTTATTATTTGAATTAATTGTGTGTTTTATTGTATAGTTAAAGCTTTTTTTTTTCGTGAATTTGTAGTGAATTTGTTTAATTTTTATTCATTATTACATAATTTTTTTTAATAATAATTTGAATATCATTCCGTGCATCGCACGGGTTTGTAACTAGTGTGATTAGTATATCTAAATAAGCACTCTACCAGAGGGCCTAGTTTTATGTGTGCATTACCTCCCTAAAACCCCGTATTTATAGGCCCAGTATGATAAATAAACCCAATACAAATTCCAATAGTCTTTCTTTTTCCCTTTTTAACAACATACTAATTTTAGCTTCATTTATTTATTTATTTAATTTTGTACAGAGCTTCTTCTATTACACCGTGATTTTTTTTTAAAGTCAATACGTCGTTCAGCTTCAACAGCCAACCAAACGAACAAACGACGTCCTTCCTTCCTATTAGAGAATCGTCTACTGAACACTGGTTGGTTGACTCTCTATTTCCACTTCAATTTTCTTCATTCATTCATTCCTTCCTTATTATTATTATTATTATTATATATCTAATCTAATGTGTTGTTTCAATTGCTTGATTTGTTGTGAATGATAGTATGTACGGAACTTCCTATGAATTCAATGCCTTTCCCCTTACTCTCTCGTTCTTCAATTAACGTTATGTATTTAACTGTCTCTAGGTATCACTTTGGTTACTTTTTTTTTACTTGTTTCTACTTTGATTGCCTGTGTTCGCCTGGTAATTTATTTGTTAATTAACAGAACTCTATGACTGCATAGAAGCAATTCTAAGTTAACTAATTAATTAACACACTTTTCACTCCCATTCTCCCCTCCTTTTGTTTTGTTGATACAGATTGCTGTTAGATTTTGATTTAGGCATTGATACTGGCAGCTTTCGAATTTGATATTTCTTCGCTGTCTTCTGAATAACTTAAGAAGAAAAAGTAATGTAATTTGGTGAAATAGACTGCTAATTAACCTACCCCTAGCTGGTCTTGTAAATAAGAGGATTAGCAGCTTGTCACCTAGGGTAAGATACTAAGATGAGATACTAAGATGAGCACGAGCATCCCATTGGGGATGCTAGAGTGAAAATGTCAAAGAATGTAAATAACCACAATGACACACTTTGTTTTGAACCTCTGAGATATATCTTGCACGTATTGTAATGGTCTTTCTTTCCTTTTTGGGATGTCTTAAATTTAGATTTCCGTTTCTTTTTGTGACATAATCAATGTAACAAATCAATCCCGTGATGTGATTTATGTTTTGTTCTTCACTGATTGCATTGAAGGTAGTGATTTTCTTAATAATTGGGGAGAAAGTCAAATGTTTGTTGCATCACTCTCCTCTGTTTGCAAAAGCTCTTGAAGATTTGAGTAATATGCATGTATTGGACTTAAAAGTTTGAAAACTTCAAGATCTTATGATGTATTTTTGAACAAGGGATTAATAAAGAAAAGAAGGCTGGACCTCTTCAAAATGTTTGCTATATATGACAATGCTACGGACTAAATTCTATTTCTTGTTCTACAATTATCACTATATTGCTTGGATATCTTTAATGCATTTTGTTTGATTCTCTGTGTTGTGGATATCTTCAATTCATTATATTTGATTCTCTCCGTGTTGTCAAAAGCTGAGGAGAATGCCAGAATATTGGGTTCTTTCTTTTGCTGTTCTAATTATGTATTACGCAAGTCAAGTGAGGTCAGATACCCCCAATCATCGGTATAAAGCAGGAGATCCAGTCCCTCTCTATGTCAACAAGGTTGGCCCATATCGCAATCCAAGGTAAAAGTAAAACGCTCTTCTTTCTTGTTAATATTTCTTCCAAACATTATTTGTAAGTACTGTTTTCATTGATGACCGATTTGCATCAATTGTTTTTTTCTTTCCTTCTTGGAGGATTTCTGTTTTGGGTTTCTCGAGATTTTAATTGCCGTGAGATTTTACTTCTTTGCTTTTGGGAATAATTTAACAACTCATTTTTGGTTCAAGTTTTTGTCTCAAGGAAAAGACTTATGTTTTAGATTACTAATTGGCTTTCCCCCCTTTTATATACTATTCCAGTGAAACATACGCCTATTTCGATCTTCCCTTCTGTTCACCAGGTTTTCAACTTCAAAACACATCTGAATGTTTTGCTTTTTAATCTTCATTTTTCAAATTAATTATTGTTGCGTTGATCCAATTGCAGATCCTGTGAAAGAGAAGAGACTTTCTCTAGGTGAGACGCTGAATGGAGATCGTCTTGCTTCTGCTCTATATAAGGTTGAGTTCCTCGTTGAGAAAGTCTCCCAAGTTTTGTGTAGAAGGAAACTGACAAGGGAAGAAGTTTCTGTGTTCCGAAGTGTAATAGCAAAGGACTATTATTACGAAATGTACTTTGATGAGTTGCCTATTTGGGGTTTTATTGGACAGGCTGAGCAACAGCGAGGAACTGACACTAACAAGTTCAGATATTTCATCAATAATAATATTCAGTTTGAGATTCATTATAATGAAGACCGTGTGATTAAAGTCAGTATACTATCACTTATGAAAGACAACATAGACATAACAGAAAACATGGAAGTTGACATCGAGTTCATTTACAGTGTCGTATGGAAGAAAACGAACAGCACATTTGAGAAAAGAATGGACACATACAAATTGTCGTCTTTGTTGTCATATCACCTGAAGATCCATCGGTCCTCAATTACAAACTCATTTGCTACAGTTCTTGTTCTAATTGGGTGCCTAGTTATGTTTTACGTGCTAGTTCTTAAGAAAGATATTTCTAAGTAAGAAATTTATGTAACTGAGTCTCTTCATAGATCTTTCTGTTTATTGCTATGAATTTGTCTATTTTTTTCCATTCTCCACAGGTATTCAAATGATAATGAATTAGGTGATAACCAAGAAGAGACGGGTTGGAAATACATCCATGGCGATGTATTTCGTTACCCAAAGCACAAGTCCTTGTTTGCTGCTGCTCTTGGTTCTGGCACCCATTTGTTGACACTGTGAGTAATTACTCTGTAATATATATTTATACTAGGATATGCCCGTGCCATCCGGCACGGCGTACCAAATTTTTTTTTATCAAAGATGTTTAGGATGCACCATTTAAATTAAGATGCATTCGAAAAACTTACACGTAAAAGAATGAAATTCAAAGAATTTTTTCATTGTAATATTTTTTTATTGGATGTGATTTTAAAAAAAGTACATGATTTAATTTAATATTTTGCTATAAAAAATTTCTAAAGATATATTCACTTGGGTGTAACAAAATTGGCAAGAGGATCGACTTCTCGACCAGCCAGAGCTTGAGCCTCGGAAACTCTAATTACGTTTTTCGTTCTTCCAAAGTTGATGTCAACGGGTGTATTGATATATGGCTTGTAATTACTAAAGATTAAGAATGTGATTGGAATAGTAATTCTAATGAATTCATTATATGTAATTCTTATTAGAAAATATATTTTTTTACATAATTTTATAGTCACAATGGATCTTGTTATATAAATCTCAATAAGTATGTTTAAAATATATAATTTTTATTAAATTTTAAAATTTGGCTTAAAAGTTATTATATTTTCAAAGTTTTCTAAAAATGTGAGGAGAGAAAAAGTTGATGTGGTTGAGTGTGTATGCTTGTGTGTGGTATTATATATCATTCTATGTGTATGTTTTTATTGAATAGTGGAGATTGTGTAAAACCAAAAGAATCTAATGGTATGAATTGATTCTTAGGATAAATCACATCGTGTGGTTAAAACAAAAGATAACTTTTTGAAACTTCATCTAGACCCTTAATTGAATTGATTTGTTGAATTGTTCTTGGTCAAAAAAACCTTTCCTTATTATATAGATAATTAAATATGCATACACATATATATCAAATCTGTTATGGTCAGAAATGTAAAGCTCAATGTAGCCTGTCGCAAATTATTACGTTTATGTAGTAACAACTGTCTTTTTGTATTTGCAGTACGGTATTGATCATAATACTAGGCATCGTGGGACTTTTTTATCCCTACAACCGTGGGCTTTTTATGACTGCAGTGGTTATCATATATGCACTTACATCTTGGGTTGCAGGATATGTGGCAGTTTCTTTCTATTATCAGCTTGAAGGAACCAATTGGGTATGTGCTGATTTAATCTAATAGTACGTCGGCATGGTTGAAAACTTCTCACCTAGGTAAAAAAAGAAATGAAAATATTTTCACCTATCCAGGGTATGTAAATTTTCTAGTCGTATAAAATTATGAAGAAATGCACTCAATATAATTATGCAGTTTAACTAAAAATGTTGGACAAATTCCAATGGCAGGTAGGTGAAATATATTTTACGCTTTTGGTATTCACCCAGAATCTAGTGGACCTAATTTCACTTATTTGTTCCAGAATCTCGTGGTCCGAAAACAAGCCTTGCGAACGAATAAAGTCCTTCCATTTTTGGCTTGACAGGTGTGGAATCTATTGCTTAATGGAGGGCTTTTTTGCGGGCCTCTGTTCGTCACATTTTTTTCCCTTAATACTGTTGCCAACGCATACAGAGCAACTGCAGCATTGCCCTTGGCTAAAATTGTCATTATATTCCTTATTTGGGCAATTTTAGCATCACCATTGCTGTTCTTAGGAGGGATTTATGGAAAATACAGCAAGTTCGAGTTCCAAGCTCCATGTCGGACCAATAATATTCCTAGAGAGATTCCACCGCTGCATTGGTGTAGGGGTATAATTCCTCAGATGGTGTTGGCGGGGATTCTACCTTTCAGTGTTATGTACTTGGAGCTTTACTACATATTTGCCAGTGCATGGGGTTTCAGGGTTTACACCATATATAGCATCTTGTTTGTGGTCTTCACTGTTCTTCTGGTCGTAACTGCTCTCATGAGCGTGGCTTTGACATACTTTCAGCTTGCTGCTGAAGATCATCAATGGTGGTGGAGGTGCAGTTGTTATAATAATTCATCGCTTTTACTTTTCACTCAACTGTTTCATAGTTTTTATGCTTAAGACTTTCTATTATATCAACTTTTGACACAATAGCTTGTATACAACTGCTGAACTATTTTTAGTTCATTAGACAGCTAAGTAGACCTGGCAAATGGGCGGGTGGGCCAGGTTGGGCAAGCAAAAGGGAGCTGCAGGTTCATTCTGGTTGGGCTGGATTTGGTCCAAAACCCGAAATCGGCAAGGTTTGGCCGATTTTGACATCTGTTGAGCCATGTCAAACTTCTTTCTTCTTTTCTTTTTCCCCCTTTTAACAAACTTTTCATTCTACCAAAAATTTATCTGTCCATATTGCTCACTAGAAAGTGGAAACAATACCATAACTAAAATAAATTCCATAAATAATAAATTCATGAATTCCAACACATCACTTTATTAGCTTAGGGTTTTATTATTTTTCTTTTTAGCCATGATAAGTGGTAACCTGCTCCATTTGCTTAATCCGTGGAGGTGTAATTCTATCATTTTAGTAATGAGTGTGCTTCATTTGATATTGCAGGTCTTTTCTTTGTGGTGGATCAACTGGCTTGTATATGTATGGCTACTGCGTCTACTACTACTTTACACAATCGGCTATGGATGGTCTCATGCAAACCTCTTTCTTTTTTGGGTATATGGGTTGCATCTGCTACGGCGTCTTTCTCATGCTAGGGACTGTTGGTTTCCGTGCCTCTTTGCTCTTTGTTCGTTACTTATATGGCTCTATCAAGTGCGATTAGTGGTCTCATTCTTTGTGGTAGTACTTTTTCCTTTCCTCAATTTGTTACATAAACATATTTATAGAAAGTGCTCAAGTGAAGCAAGGAAGTTGCGTCTCTAGGTTTAGGAAATTGATATGGGGACTGTTTTTGCGTTTTCAGTGATTTATAGTACTAGACTTGATGAGCAATGTCGCGTATATTTGGCACTAGAACGGTTTTTAATGTTATGTGAGCATCTGTGATGTGCTTGAACTGAAATAACCTTGAATGGATATATAACAAAATAGACTCGCAATTATCTGTTTAATTTGTTTTTTATTCCCGTCTTTGATGCTTTTGTATTTGTGTGTTTATATATCAGCGCAGGAGTTGCTGGTATGCAAGTCATATACAAGACATAAGTTATATTTTGAAATGCGCAAGTTATCTCCAATGGTTTTTTTTTCTATTGCCAGTTCTTTCATTTTGGAACCCAATACCTTCATCTTGGTTATGGCAAGTGCCATAAGAAACTAAAATAGTTAAAAATAGAGGAAAACAAACTCTAATAAAAATAAAAGTAGGCACTGTCCTCTGTTGAGAGTATGATATACATTATTGGCCCACTTTTTAATAGCTTATGCTTTTGGAAGATATCGTTTCTAACTTGATCCAGATCTCAAGTTCTGCAAAGTCTCATCTTTGTTATTCTTCTTATTGTGACTTATTTTATTACCGTTGCTTTGACCTACTTTCAACTTGTTGCTGAAGACCGTGGATGGTGTTGGAGGTATGTAAGTTTCTTGTTTTACGGTCTTGGTGAGCTTTATTAAATAACTAGGGTATATCCGTGTCATCTGGCACGATGAAATAAACAAAATCTAATAATAGGATAAAAAAAAATAACATGTGACGAATTTAAATCGACAAAATCAATCAGTCTATTTTGAGCCCATTGTCTAGTCTAGTTTAACGTTGTGGACAACTGAAACATCAGTTCAATAAATCTTCATGCTGAAAAAACTAAAAGTATATCGGATTGAACTAACTTATTTTAAATTTTTTAAAGAGTCTTTTAATCATAATCCAATTGCGTAATGACAAAATCAACCAGTCTATTTTGAGCCCATTGTCTAGTCTAGTCTAACATTATAAACAACTGAAACATAAGTTTAATATATCTTCATGCTTAAAAAACTAAAAATATACCGGATTGGACCGACTTGTTTTTAATTTTTTAAAGAGTCTTTTAATCATAATTCAACCACGTAATGTACGTCCTAAAAATGACAGATTAAGATGACCAATAATGTACGAATACATAACGCATGTCCATAAAAGTTACACAATAATTTTTCTTGATTTTTTTTGCATAATTATATAGTCATGATGGATTTTGTTTAATTGATCTTGATTAGTAGATTTTAAATATTAATTTTTAAAAATTTTTGAATTTTTTATTTTAAGTTATGGCATTTTTAATGTAGACAAAATTATTAGTATGTGAGAATTTATTATGTGTAAATTATTGGTGTGAGTGTTTTAACTTTGATGTGACATTTTGATGTGTGTATAAAACTCATTCAATGGTATATAACTAATGCACACTATAACATGTATATTTTTAAACATTAGATTCTTATACTTTTTGGAGAAAAAATTTAGTCAAAGATGGTGTTTTATAATATAGATTCATTTTTTACGGGTCAATACTGCTTGCTAATCTGTGTATTTGTATTTGGGACAGACCTTTTATTTGGGTGGATCAACTGGTATATTTTTCTGCAGTTGCTGCATCTATTACTGCTATGCACTATCAGATATGTCTGGTTTTTTGCAAATCTCATTTTTCTTTGGATACATGGCATGCATCTGCTATGGCTTCTTTCTTATGCTCGGAACTGTAGGTTTCCTTGCCATGTTACTCGTTACTGCATCTATTACCATGGCATGCCTGTGCTATGGCTTCTTTCTTATGCTCGGAACTGTTGGTTTCCTTGCCACTTAGCTGTTTGCAGGGGTGGCCCTGGGGCAAGACAGGCAGGGCGATCGCCCAATTTTTTTTATATATGTATATGTATATAATATATATATATATATATGTGTGTGTGTGTGTGTGATATATAAAAATATTAAATAACAAAAATCTCTTTCCAAATATAATTATTTAATAAGGTAAGTTTCTAAGAATACTTCCTAGAATTTATAAATGTAGAAGATACATCTAGACTTGGGCTTTTCAATAAATTGCAAGATGTATTTAAATATCTTGATCTAGATATATTAATAACGTGAGGAACAGGGTTATGATAACGGTTCCAATATGAAAGATAAACATCAAGATCTTCAAAAAAGATTTCTTGAAATAAATCCTAGAGCGTTTTACATGCCGTGTGGTTCATATTACCTTAATTTAACAATAATTTCAGTTAACTTTAAAATCGTTGTCTATTACACGTTGGGAAAACTATATTGTATATTTTAAATCAATAAAATCTCAAACTTCCCAAATAAGAAATGCTTTGCTTAAATTAGCTGAAATTAGTAAAGATACGAAATTGAGTAAGGATGCTGGAAGTTTAGCATCAGGAGAACTTTCTAGTTTTGAATTTATTTTAACCTTAATAAATTGATATGATGTTCTCGACAAGATTAACTTGGTTAGTAAAAAATTTCAATTTGAAAATATGCATATTAATGTTGTTGTGAAATAATTGAATGGACTTGTTTTATATTTTGAAAAATATAGGGAAAATGGATTTACTTGCCATGATTAGTGCTAAAGAAATTACTAATAATATGGAAATTGAGCCTGTATTTCCTAAAAAGCGTCATACTTGTAGAAAGAGGCATTTTTGATGAAATTTTGAATATTGATAGGGAAGAACAATCAATAGAAGAATCATTTAGAACTGATTGCTTTCTTGTTATAGTGGATATGACTATTTCTCAATTAAAAGTAGGTTTGAACAATTGCAATTTTTTCAATCTATGTTTAGATTCTTGTTTGATATAGCAAAGTTCGTTTCATTAGATGATGATGAATTAAAAAGATCTTGAACGCATGAATCTTGAAAATACTTTAAAAGTTTATTATGTTTCTAATGTTAATGGAAAGTGCTTATGTTCAGAATTACAAATATTGCAATTAATGTTACCAAGTGAATCATATGAAACAAATGAACTATGGACATCCATTCTCATTATAGAGTTTGCAAAAGATATGAATATGTTTCCTCATATGATGCTTGCTTATAAACTATTATTGACTTTGCCTGTGACTATAGCACTTGCAGAAATGAGTTTCTCCAAATTGAAATTGTTAAAATCTTACTTGTGAACTACCATGAGTCAAGATAAATTGAATGGATTAGCAATTTTATGCATTGAAAATGCATCTCAGAAAATCTTAACTATGGAGATATAATTGATGATTTTGCTATTAAAAATGCAAGAAAACGTCATTTTAACTGATTGTTTTAGTTGAAATTTTATTGTTGCTTTTATTTTGTATGTTTGTTTTAGCATGTGGTGCCGTTTTCATCTAGAAATTTTTTGAAAGATGAAAATGCACATGAATGTTGAAGATGAAACATGTAAGTACTTGAATTATCATTGTATTGGTTTTGATGGCATGTAAACTTGTGCATTTTGATATGAAACTTGTAAGTACTTTGAATTCTTAAATGTATTGTATTTTTGGTAGAATATAAAAATTCATTGGTTTTTTTTAATATAAAAATTAATATATTTATTCATAAGAGGGCATCATTTTAGAATTTCGCCCGGAGCCTAGAAATGGTTAAGACCGGCTTTGGCTGTTTGCCCATCATATGTATCGATATAGTGTGAGTAGTGTGATTGAGATCTGCTCTTACTTCTTTTCATAGAGAAAGGTATGCACTTTGTGCAGTAGAAGGTCCATAGTTCGGAGATTGCCTTGAATTCTTGTTTGGTTCGAGATTGTATTTTTTTACGATTTCTAAATTAGTAAATTAACATATAAAATTTACTAGATTTAGAGTGACATTTTTTAGTTCTTTTTATAAGATTGTTTAGAGATATGTTGGGGGATTTTTATTAACTGGGATTCGATTCATGTAGGGAAAGAATTTGTAGGTTTACATGCAAAAAAAACTCTATTGACACCAGTTTTTATTGTCTAATGGGAAAGTTGAATTAAAGGAGTTTTATTAACAAGGAAATATTGTTCTTATATGTAATGACGCCTATCATCATATCTCGGCATCTATTTCAGCGATAACATCATGCGGCTCTGCAATAGAACCAAAATAGAAGCCTTTGCGCTGAGGAATCTGCGCAATCTTATTACATTCTTCCTCGGTCAACGACCAGTCAAAGATACCCAGGTTCTCCTTCATCCTCACCTTGTTGTAGCTTTTTACTATAACAGTCACCCCTTGCTCATGTAACCATCTCAGTGCAATCTGTTTAATTTATATATACATATATACCCTGAAAATAGTCAGATTCTCCTTCATCCAATGCTAATGAACAGTTACAGTTTCATTTGATTATTGGCCATGTGCTGCAATAAAATACATTTGTGCGCGCACACATATGTGCATGCGCGTGTGACTATACGCGTGTGCATTATATGAAGCTGGAAAAGGAGAAATGAAAACCTGGGCAGTAGTTTTGCCTTTAGACTTGGCAATGTCTTCGAGTGTAGAACAGCCCATCACTCGATTATCACCCCAGCTATTGCCCACAGCGCCCAAGGGAGACCAAGCACTTAGATGTATGTTCTTTGCCTTGCAATAATCCCTCAACTCTTTATGCTGCCAAACTGGGTTCATCTCCACCTTTTTCATTCAACAGAATCAGGAAGTCAACTTAATGTTATTCTTAAGAGAAATAGAAGGCGTGTTTGGATAGGACAAATTAGGTATTGCCTGATTAACAGCCGGAGGAATCTTAGCGAAGGAAAGGATTTCGTCAAGCTTCTTTGGAGAGAAATTACTAACACCAATGGCTTTGGTGAGGCCGAGATTTTGACATTCCTCCATGCTTTCCCAAACAGACCTTATATCAATTGGGAAAATGCATTCCTTTGGGATTGGGACCTCAAATACCTCTTGCTTTAGCTTTAATGGCCAATGTACCAGATATAGATCCACATATACCAATCCTAAATTCCTACAACAATTTTTCACAAGCCCCACATATATTAATCATCAACATATACTAAATAAATTATTATTAGTAAGTCATGATGTCAACTGTTGGTACCGTTTTCAAATTTGCTTTTATGAAAGGTAGTGATTCTCTTAACGATACAACTAGCATTTAAGAATATAATTAGTTTCGACCTGCATTTTTTTCATATCAATACAGGTAAACCCCAACCCCCACCCCCACCCCCCAAAATAAAATAAAATAAAGAAAACTGGTCAGACTACATATATTAATATCTGTTATATATATATATATATATATCCTCTCTTTTTTAAAGGGTGATGTTTCATATGGGGCATCACGGTTTAGTCCCCTCCTCTATCGCCTCCTCCAAAAACCACCAGATCTCTCATAAATTCTGTTTTATATATCCTTGTATATAAATTATTCTATTATATAGAAATGGCATAAATTTAGATCAACCAAATAATGATATTTTTATGCAACGATTCGGTTAAATCAATTTGTCCATTTCTATTGTATCCAATTCCTTTTGGCTATCATCTTGTTCTAGCTGATCTCAGTATCGGTGTTTTTTTATGGATTGCAATTTCTTCCTCCCATTGGACTTCTTATGTTAGGATATGGATCAAAAAATAAATATTCCTAAAGTCTTGCCCTACTTTATTTTTTTGAAAATACAGTAGATTAATGTATTAGTTAAAGGAAATCATACCTTGGTACATGACCTATATATTGAATAGTTTTGTCCTAGAGTTGAAACGTTAACATCTACAACAAAGCAAATAATTTCTAAGTAATTCATTTAGTTAAGTATAGGCATACCTTGATGGGAGCATATCTCATGCGCACCACTATTCACGGACCGTCCGTACGGACTGGCCCGTTTGGCACGCTTCCCGATGGAATTTTTTGATGAAATTTTGTGGAGATGTTCTTCATCGTGTGTAGAACATCTCCACAAAATTTCATCAAAAAATTCAACCGGGAAGTAGGTTAACTACATGATTGAAAAATATTGGATTTTATATATCTATTTCTGGACCAGTTTTTTTCAATCATGTAGTTAACCTACTTCCCGATTGAATTTTTTGATGAAATTTGGTGGAGATGTTCTACACACGATGAAGAACATCCCCACAAAATTTCATCAAAAAATTCCATCGGGAAGCGTGCCAAACGGGCCAGTCCGTACGGACGGTCCGTGAATAGTGGTGCGCATGAGATATTTGCCCATACCTTGATATCTATCTATCTAGCTTCTTTTTTTGTTAAAGCCAAACAAACACAAACATGGTTCAAAATATCGGGCGATACCGAGTTAGAATAGGGAGTGACGAACAGCTATTATGACCCAATATGATTAAATTCGCAGTATTTCAAAATATCACCGATATTTTACCGAAATTACATCGAGTCGCCGATATTTTACTTTGTATTGCCAAAAAAAAAGAGAGTAAAGTGACATAATTAAATAAAGTGACTAAAGTTACAAATATTGGAAACATAAATCTTTTGAATTATATTATCACATGACAATATAATTTACTTAATTTAGTTTATATGAAATAAAATCTAAGGAAGATCAAAAGAATAATATTGGAAACACAAATCTTTCGGTAAATTAATAAATTATTAACTTATGTTTATTAATTTATTGATAAATTAAAATCTCGTTTAATTAATAAAATTAGCCGGTCCCAACATTATTAATTTATAGAGTTTTCACTATATATATATATATATATGTGCGCGTACTGTGCAGGGTAGGTAAATATATATGGAGGAAAATAAATTTTAAGAGAAATATATATATATATAATTAGTTACCGGAGACTCTTGTTGATGGCGGGTAAAATAAGATCAGCTTGAGCACAGTTGCACCACAACTTGGTAGTGATGAAGAGTTCGTCTCTAGATTGGACAAGACCGAGCTTAAGAGCTTCAGCTATAGCTTGGCCAATAGCTGGCTCAGTCCCGTAAAGAGCAGCCGTGTCAAAGTGGCGGTAGCCGGCCTTAATTGCTTCTATGAAGGCTAATTTGGTGGCGTCTGTGGCATCCGGTGCGCTTGCAGTGCCCATGGCAATAGTCGGCATGGCTCCTGCCAAGGAGCTTAATGTTACTGTTGGAATGGTCAATGTTGCTACCATTTTGTTAGTTAGAATGAATAAGGTATATATGTACTCTTGCTTCAGTATTAATATATATAGGTAAGTGATTTTGTGGTGTTTGGCCGTTGTGTTATTTATTTATAAGAAGAAATATTAGGATAATTTTTATGTAACTATCCGCAAGTTTATAAACCTAACACACGTTTCGCATAAGGTCAACTAAATAGGTTTTCTAATTACGTTTTCAATCCCCCCCACCAAAACAAAAAAAAAAAAAAGAGTAAAGTTAACCAAACACACGTTGCGCATAAGGTCAACTAAATAGGTTTTCTAATTAAGTTCTCAATAATTGCTAAATTTCAACTCATCTCTGTGTTACTAACATTTTTTTGATAAAAAGCATCTTTAGAAACTATTTGTTGTTCTTTCTTTTGACGGATAAATTAATTACTTTTAAGAAAAAAAAAATATGGATTTAACATAACACATTCCTTGAGTATTTTTATTATAGAAAATTAGACTTAGGTTCAAGATTTGTCAAAAGAATCTATTCAAGGACAAACTTTTTTGAGCGATTGTTTTAAGTCCTATATTTTTTGTTAAGGATAACATTTTGACAAAAGGACATTATAGATATTTCATTTTTTATTTATATGTATACTTATATAACTTTCCCATTTTGCCATTGCATAAGGATAAACTAAATTCCACTGTTTATTTTAATTTATTTTTTAAAATTAAAATTTGTGGATTAGAATAAATCCATTGGATAAGCGATGAGAGTTTGAACCATTGGTTCTACTAAGGTTTTTTTACCCTCCTATGGTGACGGACTATTTCTCTTTCTTAAACTTATAGCAGGAAGAATGTGAATCGAGAGGATTTCAAATGATTATCGCGCAGTTTTGAAAAGTCACCGAAGGGACTCAGGGAATTAAGAGAGTAGAATTTACACTTTAAAAAGTCTCTAGTGAATTATATTGTTTTTGAATTTTTAATTTTCTTAGGTCTCGTTTGATTGCATAAATTATTTCATTTATAATTATTTTATTGTAAATTAATAAATTGTAAATCGTTTCATTTCAACAAAAATAAAAAATTTGTGATTTGATTTTTTCTGCACAAACTTGTATAATAATTATAAGTTGTGTAATTTCAACTATAACTCTATATTTTTTTATGGAAAATACCTATGTAACAGTCTTTTATTCCATTTGAAACTTACAGACTATTATGGACCTCACATTAAAGATAATCTTGAACTGTTTGGAGTTATCAAACAAAGTTTTGATAATTACTCATTCTTATCCAATATTTACATTATTTACATTTTAGTCCATTAAAATTTGAAAACAATACCCTTTTTTTTTTAATACAATTGATAATCTAGTAGAATAGATTGCTGGATCATTTTTTTTCCTTATGATAAAATCAATAATGTAACCTACTTCAACGAGGGCGGGATGAAATTTTTGTAATTGACTTATACCAAAACTGAAATAAAAAATATGATGTTCGGTATTTTGGGCTCATTATATATGTTTCAAAACACAAAACTAAAACCAGATCATGTTGTTTTTTATTTCCAAAATTATTTGGAATATTTTTAGTATTTACATGTTTTGTTTTCTCAATAAATACTTAATTTTATTTTCATCTTGACTCAAATGAATATGATTATATTTTTGGATCATCACCAAGATAAAAGTCGTAAACTATAAAAATGCCGAACCAACTATATACAAATTTCAAGAAATAGGGAATAAGTATATTAACAATCTCATAATATCGATCTCATGGGATGAGTTTGTATATATATTAACACCAACAATATTTTAGAATTACTTTAAAATTATAGCACATTATATAATAAAGTCAAAATATTGTATAACGTGATGCATATATACATTGTCTAAGTAAGATATCTTTAGTTGAACATAGTTAAATCTATATTTTATAGTTATTTTCAAAATTCAATTTTTTTTGCAGGTTTGGTTCATATTTTGGGTATTTTCAAAACAATGAAATCAAAACCAACTTTAAAAAAAATCGTATGTTAGATTTTCGGTAAAAAAACTATTTGAGGCGAAAATTTATTTGTTTTGACTAATTTCAGTTGTTTTAGCTTTTATGGTACCAATTTCTAACTCCAACTTGGAGGCATCGTCAAAAATATTTTAAGCTAAGATGGAAGATTATGTTAATTTTTTATTTTTTTTAATATGAATTGCAGTGCAGGTTATTTAAATTTTTGGGAAATTAGATATTTAATACTTTTGGACATCTTTTGCAAATATATAACAATTTTGACCTCTACTGGAAAAAAGGAGTCCTCCTCTATTTGTGGTCCAAATATGTCGGTAAGTTTAATTGTTACAGCCACTGTGATGCTAGCAAGGCTCTTTTTTTATTTAATGTACTAGGGAATAACTGGATTGGCCGGCCAGGATTGGTCCAAGAAATAAAGTTAATAAGGGATAGTTGATGACCGGCCAGGACTGTGTTGTAGTAGTGTCGGTACTTACTGGATTTTCTCTTGTGTTTTTTGCTTTTATCTCACTCTCCTTTTGTTTCGGCACTTATCGAAAACTCTAATGAAGAGTTTCCATTGATATTTGCAGTCCTTGAAAAACACTAATTTAACGTGATTAATGATCAGCAGATTCTGTTTAACTGTATATATATAAATAAGTTGATTTTACGGTCCGTTTTATAATAATTTAAAAAAAAAATTAAAATAATTGATTTTTGTGAAAAGTTACAAAATAAGTTGATCGAGAGATGTGATTAGATATCTTTTTACTTTATAATTTAGTCAATGCAAAAATTTTCTTTGGTAGTAGAAGAAGAAAAATTTTCACAAAAATAAATGAAGGATGGAGAACATTTATTTTTAAAAATGAGCAAGAAATGGAGAGTATTTTATAACATAGCTCAGCTATTTTCTAACTTCTTACAAAAATAAAGTGTTTTTTGTTTTTTTTATCATTTTTTATGTTAGTATCAAATAGAGCCTTAGAAAATAGACATTGATTAGCGCATTCAAAAAGAAAAATGGATTTGTTGTGAAGCACCAGCTTTAATTATACTTCCAACAAGATTCAACATGACTACTAAGAAATTTAAACACCTAGACTCTGATTGATAAAAATATGAAAAATGAAAAGAAAAACAGTTGGTTTGTGTGAGTTATTAAAAAATAAATTGAAGTATGTGATGAGATATCTTATTACTTTTTCTATAAAAAAAATTTCACAAAAGATCATGAAAGACGGAATACGTACATCTACTCATCAAAATGACCGTAAAAAATGAGGAATATCTCTCACATGGTTCAACTTATTTTACAATTTCTCATACAAATCAAATATATATTTTTTATTTTTTATATTTTTATCAAACAGAGTCTCAATTAATCATTGGGTTTTATCAATTTTGTTTGTTTTTTTCTCCAAATATATATACGTGTGAATCGTACACATATCGAGTATGCAAGATAATCTAGAAAGTGCAAGGTTGAACCTTTACTTGTTATACCATGTACTTTGTAGATAAGATCGACCCTAAGGGTATGGTAGGGTTTTTTTTTTTCAAATTTTAAAAAACTCAACTTAAAATCAACTTTACTTTTACACTTCTCAAAATTTATTTCACTTTACTTTATCTCTCTGAAAAAACTTTTAAAACACTATAACTTTAAATATAAAAATCAAAATTAGATACATATATATATATATATATATTTGAAATTTACTCGTTGAGATCTATAAAATAAGATCCATTGTGACTATTTTTTGAATTTTTTTGTGAGATTTTTTAGTTAGTTGAAAAAAACTCAAACACAAACCAAATTCACTTTTCAACATACTTCTAAATTCTACCAAACACCCTATTTTAAAAACTCAACTCAAAATATCACCTAACCGTCGACTGCTAAAGGTGACAAATTGGAGTATTGCTAAAAAATTCTTGCATACAGGCAAAATAAAAAGTCCATTGAAATTTGATTTCATGTAGAACCGAACAATAGGAATGATAATGTCATTTTGGGTTTTGGGAAACTATTCTAAACCTCCCTTCATCATCATGGCCCAACATATCACATGGATTTTGGTTGAGGATGGGCCTATTGTGTGTACAATTTACTAATTGTTAAGGCTCGGTTTGTCAAGAAAATTAAGTGAAAATTATTTGCTTCCAAAAAGTTAAATGAAATAAAGTGAATTTTTTTTTTTACCTTCTTGTATGGGTGCACGTAAAAGTAACCTAAATATTCAATTTTAACACTCATTCTTTAGGCACCTATATAAAAACTTTAATTTTTCAAAGGCACCCTTAATGGTTTGAGCACCCTAGTGTGAGCATGCCTACAACAATGGAAGAAGAGTGTCGCTATAAGTCATACAAATGCAAAAAATTTTGTCTCAGTTATTAAATACAAATACATCTCTATAATTAACATAAATGCAATTATCCTCTAAGTAATTAATGTAACTTATAGCAAAATTGCATGAATTCAAATAATTAAGTTCACCAAACTTTGAGTATATATATATAACAGTCGTACTTCAAACTTTTTTTAAATGGATCCAAATAAGTATAAACAATGCATTTATATGTAACCATTCATTACCCTCTCGTCCTGATCAACTATTCTTTACCTTACAAAATTGCATTTATATATATGAGTATATATATATATATATATATATACATGTATATAACAATTTCACCAAACTTTGAATCGCATATATACATGGTAAAAATTACACAAATCAAAAACATGAGCCACATGTATATATGTATATTTATGCAAGTAAATTGACATGAAAGTAGAAGAAAATAATGACAATAGAGATGAGAAGTGGTACGTCGACAAATAATAAGAAAGAAGAAGCGGTGACAATAAATCGAAATAAGGATTAAAGGAATTTGTTTTTTATTTTTCTATACCCAAATAGAGGATGAAAGGATTATGGTGCCTTCAAAGTATGATTGCAATTAGTGATTTCTTCTTTAAAAAGAAAAATGGGTGTTAAAACTGAAATTTAAGGGTGCTTTTACTAGCACCCTTCTTGTATGCATATGGTTGACAACACAACAAAAAAATAACATAAGAACTAGGATTAAAAAATTATGATTTTATTATGATTCAAAATTAACAATCACTAACCTACTAAAAATAAATATATAAACAATTAAGAATGTGATATTAGTATTATCAAGTGTTTAAATCTAAATTAAAATACATATAAACACACAAATTGACATTTAACAAAAATTGTTTGAAATTTTTAATGCTAACATAAAATTAATAATTTATCTTCTACCATAATATTTATTGGTATAACTATTACAAGAGAAAACTATTGTTACAAATAAACTTTACCCTATTAATCTATTACTAAAAATAATATCATATAACTTATAAATTAAATTATATAAATATTTAAGTATAATTGACATAGTTTATAATGATAAGAAATTTTAGAATTAATAGTTATAAAACTAAAAATTATTCATTTTATTATTTTGTTTATTTTATTAGTATGAAATATATATTATATGTAATTGCCTAAGCTTTCTCCTGACTTTCCCTCAAAATCTTATACTTTTTGTAAGGAAAAATTTCTCGCGAGAAAGTTATAGCAAAGTTGTGAAAACATTTTCCTGCAAACCAAACGCACTAAAAATGAAGGAAAATGAATATTCTTTCATTTATCCTTCACTTTTCCGTTGTCCAAACTCACCTTAAGCGAAGCGAGTTCCATATCTTTGATGCATGCACTAAATCCGTAGACACCAATTTTTACTATCTGCTCTGTATATACATATGGCAAACTTGAATTAATTAAAGGAGTTTTATTCACGTTAACATATTTTTCTCAAACATAGTGTCGCTGCATATCATTATATCTCCGCATCTATTTAATTCCTTAGTAATATTACTGGGCTCGATCTGCAAGAAGGCGAAGATAGATATGCGTTGTTTGCGCTGAGGAATATGAACAATCTTATTACACTCTTCGTCGGTCACCGACCAGTTAGAGATATTTAAATTCTCCTTCATCCTCTCCTTGAAGCTATTTGTTACGATAGTCACCTCTTGCTCATGTAATCATCTGATCAGTGAAATCTGCAATTAATTTTATACGTATATATATATACATACCACAAGAATGGTCAATCGGTCCATCCAATTAATGCTAATGAATAAGTACTATTTCATTCTATTAATGCTTCATGCGCTACAAAATCATGGATCTAGGGGCCATCGCCCTCCCAAAAAAATCTAAAAATTATACTACTTAATTTACTAATATTTTTTAGCTATAAAATTCTTACAGTTTTAAGAATACCAGTCCCTCTACACTCCCCCCAACCCCAAAAATATATATATATATATATAATAAGTATGACCTTATTTATATATAGTCAGAAAGTTTTGGTAGACACTCCTCCATGCTTTCCCAAACAGACCTTATCTCAATAGGTGTCGACTCATGAGTCCCATAGAGCGCAACCATGTCAAAGTGGAGGGAGCCGACTTTTATGGCTTGGATGATTGCTAATTTGGTGAGGCTTGGATGATTGCTAATTTGGTGGCTTCAGTGTCCGGTTGGCTTGCATTATCGCCATGGCTTGTCCTCCGCTTGAGGAGCTTAAGGTTATTGTTGGTATAGTTGATGCTGCCATTTTGTTCAAATGAAGTATATAATCTTCTTTCCGTTTCAAGCATTGTTTGTAGCAAGTGATCTTGTGGTTTTTCGGGGATATCTCATTTATAAGGTTAACTAAGAAAAAGTACGGTATATATATTTATACTGATTTTGTAACATTGATAATATATGTATAATTTTTTTTTTCTATTTTAAATTTTTTGAAGGAACTTGATATATCATATCTTTATTTTTTTGCAGAAAATTTTACACTGGATATATATATATATATATATATATCAATAGGTAATGGGTTTATTACCGACCATCAACACCGTAATCATTTAAGCATTAGTTTTATATTTTTTCTTTTTAATTTGTAATGCTCAATGGTAATTTTTTTATTTGTGGAAATTGAACCATGTCAAGAGCTTGATACAAGTAATTTTATGGGATTAAATAGTATCACCATCACCATCACTAATATAATATATTAATATGACATGTGTCAAGCACCTAAAAAAAATAATAGTGAAAAAATGATATATCATGCTCCCAAAAAAGAAATAATTTTTTTTATTTAAAATAATTTAATATGATGCCAGTTTCAAATTATAATAAAATATTTTTTTTATTATTTCTTTTTTTAGGAGCATGTCATATCATATTAAATTATTAAGGGTTAAACAATTTAACCATATAAAATTATTTGTATCAAGCTCTTGCTACGGTTCAACTACCATAAAAAAATCACCACTGAGCATTACAAATATGAAAAAAAGGCTTGGATAATACGGTTAATGGCCGGCAATAGACCCATAACATATTGATATATCCAGTGTAAAACTTCCGGCACCAAAAATATGATATGTTTTATGTAAAGTGTGATGAAAATAAAAATTTATGTGGCAAGTCAAGTGGCAAATGAGTTAGCGACACATCATCAATTACTAACTGTGTTAGTTTGGAACCTTACTGGATATACTAAATAAAAACAAATAAAAAAGTTCCCTGTCTATTTTGTTTTAAACAAAAAATTGTATATTGTTAAAAATTAAAATTGCAAAATCGGTTCAAGAACATCGTACTTTTTGTAGTTAACCCTTATTTATACCGAGAAATCAAGCAACACTACACCAAAAATGCCAAATTGTCACTATTAATTTCGTTACCTTGGTGACTGTCACGGACCGTCGATCACAAAGGTCTAAATGACATATATATATATATATGCATTAAAATATCACTGCTATGGGTAGTGATAATATTTCAGAGCCTTTATCATTGCCATAAACAGTGATAAATTATTAAATACTTATAAGTGTAAAAGTAAATTGTGGATTTAAGTTTGTGATTGCCAAAGGCATCCGCAATTTATACTCAAAATGTCATCGTTGCATATAACCCATATATACAAATGCTTAAACACTCACTCACTATAATTAATACTATCATAACTATCAACCTCTCCAACTGAAAAACGGTGATGCTCCAAGCTCCCTCATCGTTTCACTCTCCTTCACGGTCTCACTATCCTTCACTCTCCTTCATCGTTGTTGACCTTCGTGAATAGTGATGATGTATTTTTTTTATGTGTTTGGAACTAGCTAGCTTTTGTAGTTGTTGATTAGCTTAATATATATGACTGAATCTTGAGCTTTGGTAATGTGATAAATTGTTGAGCTTTGGTATAATTGATTGCAGGTATCTAGAATGGAATTAATGGAATTAAATTATGATTTTAGCTGGTGAAAAAAAATGGTTTTTTTTTCGTATTCTGTTTTCTTTTTTCTAAATAATTCCATTATTTATCATTGTCAAAAACAGTGACAAACTATTGTCATAATATTTTCTGCCAATCTTGTGATTGTTAATAACAGTCATAAGATTGTACAATTATCATTATTTGACCTAATTAATGACTGCTCATAACAGTCACAACTTTGTAAAATTGTAACTGTTAGGAACGGTCATAATTAGCTAAATTGTGACAGTTGTAGACAAGTGACAAAACAGTCACAAGCTCATCACTTATAACTATTCTAGGCCACTCTTGGAAACAATCACAAAATCAAATTATGACAGTGGCAAATTAGAGAGAGGCCTGGCCTTCAACCCTTCATTAATTATTGATGTTTAGTAGTTGTTTAGCAATTAATTTGATTTGTTTTACGTAAGGTAAATAATGAATCATTCTGTAACGACCTATACAATAATTTACTTAATTAAATATTGTGATTAAATTTGGACTGTATACATATAAAAAAATGTGTTGTGCAAATGTGCATAGTTTAGGTTGGACTTTTATAATTTTTTAAAAGTGGATTATTTTCATTACAATTAATAATTTAGGAAAAATTTTATTTTTTACAGTAAGTTTTGATATAGTAATTGACTCTAATTTAGGACGTCTCAAAAAGGATAATGCGCTCTTAATTAATTTGGGACAGAATACTCATTTCCACGTTGTCATCCTAAATTAAGAGTCATACTTTTCTTTTTGAGAACATTTTTTTAAAATTAAGTCTAATTAGCTTTCCTTTAGGATTTAATAAGTCTAATGTTACAAAACCCAAAAAAAAATCAAAATCACAACCCAAAAGTAAGTGAAAATGCATCTCAACTATTCATTATTTTATCTTTCTAAAATTCAAATGCAGATATGTGGTTCAAATTTATTTGAGTTACAGCTTTTAAGACATTTTTTGAAGTCCACAACATTTTTCATTTAAATAAATGTACCGTATCTCTCTCTAGTAGATAAATTTCATCATTTACCAGATATTAGGTTAATCAGATTTTTCTTAAAAGGTATAAAATTAAAGTGGGACTAATAATTTTGCAAAAAAAATGGAACACTAATTTTTTGTGCACATGCAATTTGTATGTGACTCAATTAAATATAGATGACAAAATACAAAATGCTAAACGAAAATAGAGTACTAGTATTTTGTGCACACAATTAAGTTATCTTCCACTGTACATGGATAGATTTATGCTAGCTTTTGAATGAACGTTGATGGAAACTATACCTAAATCTAAGGGTGTATTTGATTAGCAATATTTTTTATAGAAAATGAGCATTTTTCATTTGATTTGACAATTAAGGTGTTTGATTGACTTTTTTTTTTCAGACAATTCAATTTCCACTTTTGCCTCACACATGTGCATTTTTAAGGCAATTGAGGAAAATGTTTTCTTGGGGGGGGGGGGGGGGGGAGGTGGTTTTTTGTTTTCCATGCTTGGGCACGGTTCACGAGATAAGGTTTTCACCATTTTCTTCATCAAAAATGCCATAGCTTAAAATATAAAATTCAAAATAATATAAAAATTTAATATTTAAAATATACTAATCAAGATCAATTAAACAAGATCCATCATGACTATATAATTATGTAAAAAAAATTACCAATAATTTTTTCTACATTAAAAATGCCATAATACAACAAATATTTTTCGAGTAGAAAATTAAGGCAATCAAACACACTACACTACCATTTCCATGCAACTCAATTCTAGGTAATTCAATTGCCTGTAATTTATTTTCTTTCTATGCAAATTCTATACTTACAATCAAACGAACCCTAAATTTTAATAGGGTAGGTATCAAATTTAAATTCAACAATTAACAAAATACTTAAATCCCAAATGACCCTTATTTAAATTTTCTTTTGAATATACACAATATCACATCAAGTCACAAATAACATATGCAATTTAAATAAAGTGATGATGGATGTCAATTCTCATGAAATTGTGTCATACTTTTAATTGTCAAATTTGCCCCTTTGATTTTGTTTTTTTTTCTTAAAAAGTAAATATGTTTTTGATAAAATTCAAACATTTGCTACTAAGCACTCTAAACTCACATTAATCATTTAACTATCTATCATTTTACTTTTTCAGATATTGTCCACCACAACGGTGGCGGCTAGAGGAGACAGATTGGGGTACTTCAAAAAGTTTCTTGGAATTTTCTTTAAATTAACATGCATCATACATGATTGAATTACTAATATCCTAATTTTAGTCTACTTTTAATTTGTTTTTCTATATGCATATGAGCGATACATGAAATTAGTAACACTAGATTTTTGTGCACATACAACATGGATGTATATAAGTGATTTAAAACAAGCATCTTTTCATTTTATAATGTTCAGCCCAATCTTCTACATTTGGCCCATTATTTTAGCTTGAATGGCAGAAATCGTCCCAACTATTTCTTCTCTCAAAAAGTTAATAAGAACTCAAATTGTAAAGATCAATTCGCTAATAGAAAACATGATAAGGTGCAGCCAGAAAGAGTTAAAATAAAAAACCCCAAAGAAAACGTAAAAGCTGTAAACAACCTCCTAAAGAATAGGAACTTATTGAAACTAAATTATAATAGGCAATTATCCTATTAATACTAGGAGACCAAAAAATTCCCTTTATTCATTCGCTTAAACTTATTGCAATTTATAGTCAGTTTATATCAGAAACTTCTCGAACACCCAGCAGCTCCCTTAACTTCAGAAAAGCATCTAGCTTCATCGGTTTGGTCATCAAATATGCCACATGATCCTGACTTCCACAGTGAATCAATGCAATTATACCTTTATTAGTAAGATTTCTCAAGAAATGATACCTTACATCGATATTCTTGCTGCGCCCGTGCATCACCGGATTTTTTGATAGCTTGATAGTTGAACTGTTGTCACATCTGACATATGTGCAGCCTTCATCAGAATGCCCCAATTGCTTTAAAATCCTTTTAATCTAGATAGCTTGACATGCACACACTACAGTTGTTACAAATTCTGCCTCTGTGGTTGATAGAGTTCTAGGTCGGAAAATACCCTAAAGGGGGGGTGAATAGGGTTTTTGAACTTAATCGAATTTTTAAAACCATTTTAAAAAATATTTAAAGTCTATATTAAGTAATTAAGAAAAATACTCAAGCAATTCCAAGCACAAGGAAAATATAACAATTAATAAGAGAGCTAAAGATAGAAAGATTAAACCGATAGAAGTCGAAGACTTTTTGTCCATACAGTTCGATTTGTTAGCCCCTACTTCCGCGCTCGGATAGTTCTCTAAAAATTTTCACTAATACCGATATTCTTCCGGGTGAAGATCAAACCTCTACAAGTGTACACACTTTACAAATGTTGATTTCTCAAAACACTCACACAAGAACAACCTCTTGTTATTTTAAAGAGATGGATATCTCTTAATGTTTGAAGAATAAGATTTTGGTTGTGACGCCCCGATCTTTAAATATACAATTTATGAACTAATTCTATGAGATTAACACATAATTAAACTAAAATCCAAAAGATCGAGGGTCAAAGAAAATTAAAAAAGTGACCTGTCAAAATTTTCTCTTAACATAGCAATAAGCATGTCCAACCACATAATACTAAAAATGTATATTCCAAGAATTCCATAATTCATATGAAGAATTTCAATCATAAAACCCTTATTACACGTATAACTTATAACGTAAACTAAATAAAAAATCTCATATATCGAGCTTATACCGTCTAAATTATGAATAATCATCCATAACCTTTCAAACCACATTCACATCTTCAAGTACTAACTTAAGATAATGCCTCCCACGTTCTAATTGCATCCCAAACCTGAAATACTTGAACCTAAAATTTTTATTTAAAACGGGGTGAGCATATAGTGCCCATTAGGGGTGGGGGAAAGGATATTTTACTTTTATAACACAAGTAATAATTAAATTTTCCCATCTTTAACATGCGTGAATTAAATAGCCATGAGTTATCATATACCGTACCAATTCTTCAACATGCAATGCAAACGCATGATGCACAAACCTGTGAGGATGTATCAATCCAGAATCTCACTTTTTTATCATTGTAGTGAATCACCGCTATCATGTCGGTACAAGCAAATTGATCTCAAATATAGAATCACAGTTGTCATTATATAGATCGTTGGTGCTTTGTCGAGGTCTAGATTTCCGGGTTACTCACCGCTGGCTCTAGACAGCCGACATCATTGCTGCCCCCCGGGAGTTTAGGAATTTTCAACTTAAGGGCACCGAGCCCTACTTATTTCCAACGCGACAAGCCCCCAACATTCAAATCATATCTCATCTTTACGGCTCTAATTAACTTTCGAAGAACCTGCACAAAACTTATGCCATGCATGCATATAGACACCAGAACTACAATGACATGCACCATTATCTTTCAATTCAATTCTCAATGCACTTTTTCCCATATGCAATTTTCACGTCACCACTTGGCCACAAGAATGTAAATATCAAGTTTTAACTTCATTATCAAGAATCCGACTCAATGACGCTTATCGAATGTTCTTGACACAATCAATATCAAGAATATTCAATAAATTCATTAGTCGATTATCATATCATGTGGCCAAGCCATGTCGCAATGATTCCCAAGCAAGTTCCTTAGTTACCCGTCAATATTTATTTTCTTTATATAAATATTTAATTATTTATAAAAAACATCGGCGTAATTTTTAGGAACTTCTTGTATAATCCGTATAGTTATACACAAAATTAATCACTATTATTACGTTTACCCATATTACTTTCTAAGTGATATTTCCATCTTTAATTCAATTCATACAACTTATAAAAATGCACACATGCATAATCATGACATGCTTAATACTTAAAATGCTCCACACACGTGATCATGACATGCTTAGTACTTAAAATGCTCTTTCTTTCTCATTAACACGTGCATATGAATTTCATAACAATTTGTAAATTATATAACCAATTTACAAAGCTTTTACGAAAATAAAGTTTAGAACCCCTACCTCTCATCCAAGCTAAAATTTATTCAACCATCCACAAGTCTCCTCAAGATATCTCCATATTCTCCTTGCTTCCAAACATTTCAATTTCACAACAAATAACCCAATTACTATTTATTTCCACAAGTAAAGTAATTACAATATATCCTTCAACATGTACTAAGCTTTTTTCCAAAATATTAAATTAATCAATATCCTAAATTTTCCAAATCTTAACATACTAGTCAAATTTACTAACCATAATAATCAATTCAATACATGAAGTATAATATGAGACATGATGCAAAATTTTCAGAATTCTCGCGTAGAAATCAATACCGTCCATCAATCTTGCAAAATTCGCCAAAAATTCATCTTTTATCCTTTTTGGGTGATTCCAAAGCCACATGTTAGGTATTGAACCATACTTTAAAATACATATTTTATAATTAACCTTAATCATCAGCCACCTGCTCAAACTGCAGCAAAACAGTGGCTAAAATCCTGTTTGTGTGCTTTGATATTTTAAACAAATACTTGGTGTATATAATTTCCTGTTTTAAATTCATACCTCCACTAATTCATGTTACACACACATACTTCTCCAAGTATTAAATTAAACCCAAAGACCAATAATTATCAAACTCAAATCATACTAAAAAAATTCCAAATTTACCAAAATTTATCCAAAATCAAAGATAATTTAAAGGCTTACCTCATAGCATCAAAATATTAACCAAAGGTGATGATGAACCGAGATTCGGTGATGAAACTCTAAAATTCTAGTACTTCTGTGTAGCTCTCAAAGCGTAGAACAACTTTCTCTGAAGGACCGTCACGATTCGACAAAGTTTGCTAAGTGAAATCTAGAAAGAGAAACCTTAAAAATTAAATAAAAATGGAGTCTCTTTACTCTCTCTATTGCTCAGCCAAAAATGGAGAAAGAATGCAAGAAAAGAAGTAGGTGGAGTTGTCTAGAAAATTCCTTCATTGGGGTAAATTACAACAATTTATCCCATACTTTCCAAATCTTATTATTTTAACCCAAAAACTTTTGTAACTTTTCATTTCACCCCACACTAAACTTTCACTTAATTAAGGCCCATACATGACTAATTTTGACAAATTAAATTATCGGGTATTACATTGGTGGTAAACACTAATGTACAATAGCTCGCAAGTGTTTGAAGATTACAATTTAAGCTCACACTAAGAGATATCAAATTTGATCAATAATTTATAGTTCAAAATAATGATGATTGATCAAAACAATGTTCTTGAATATTTGAGTATTGAATATAGATGAAGAGAATAGTGTTAGAATAATTCAAGAGAGTTTAAATAAGTCTTATAACGTGTGTATATAATTTAGGACAACATATGACCGTTTGGAGAGAGTTGGTGAAAGTTAGTGCCAAAAATAATAAAAAGTCAGATCTCCAACGGCTAGTTTCTGAGCCATCAGTCGACTGAGTAAGGCTCATCAATCGACTGAGTAACCATAAATCGACTGAGCCTTAGCCCATTAGTCGACTGATGAGTACTGTCTGGCAGGCCAAAACTCTAATTTTTCCACTTTTGTAATGTGGCTCTAAAATCAATTTTGATGATTGGGGAAGGTCAAATATAGGTTCCTAAGACACATATTTTCGATAGAGCTCCAAATAAGATCATTTTGAATTTATTAAGAATTTAATTCAAAATCGATTTTTGCTAAAATAAGATTTTGAAAGGATTTTGAAGCAAACTTTGATTTGATCAATCTAATTATGTAAAAACAAAGTGTATGAGTTATAATGAGAATCAAACAAGAAACTTTACATAGAAAACTTAAACACTCACTCAAATATGAAATTACGAGTATTCGAGGGCTTAGTTTGTTTCTTCGTTTCTTTTCTTCCTTGGGCCATTTTGTAGAATTATGGTAGTGCATTGATCAAGTTGTTGTGCGAGGTATAAGATATCGATAATAAAAAAACTTATAGGTGAATGATCTTAGTTCCGGCTTGTCAGTTTAGTCCACGTATGATCAAATAAATGTGGCTATTACTTAAAACATCAACTTAGTTAAATTACATTTGATTAACATTATTTTTATTATCAAAATAAGATTAGTGACTTTTAGGTCAACAAGAGTCACTATTGACTGCTTTTTTGAACTCCATAAAATTACACCTAAACTTAGAATAAATACATATCTACTCGTACTCTTCTTATCCTCCATATCTCCAGCATAATCACTATCTGTGAATGCAAGCAAGTCACCATTTCCTCATTTCTTGTAATGAATTTCAAAATTTACGGTACCTCTTAAATATTGAAATGCCATTTTTGCTACTTGAAGATGAAGCTCTATAGGTTTTGTCATATACCTATTTATGAGGTAAGTGACAAACATCATATCTGGTATTATGGCTATGAGATACATCAAGCTCCCCACCAATTGCTTGTAGTATGTCTCGTCAACAGTAATACCATTTTTATTTTTGTTGATTTTGTAACCTAGAGCTATTGGACTATTAATCGAATTGCTCTCGAACATACTAAACCTCTTTAAAACTTCAAGTGCTTATTTCTTTTGGCATATGTGGATAGCATCTGACCTTTGTAACACTTCGATACCAAGAAAGAATCTCATTTTCCCCAAGTCCAACACGTCGAACTTTCTCATCATAGAACTTTTGAATTCAAACATTATAATTTCATTATCACTAGTGAAGATTAAATTGTCAACATAAACACTTATAATGATGATATTTCCTTCCCTACTTCTCTTAATGAATAATGTCTGCTCGCTGTCACATCTTTGGAACCTTCACTGATGAAATGTGCTTTGATTCGATTAAACCCAGCTCGTGGAGCTTGTTTTAATCCTACAATGCTTTGTGCAACTTGTAAATTAGATGTTCACTGCCCTTTTTCATACCCTTTCAGTTGATCAACGTACACATGCTCGCTTAGCTCACCATGAAGGAAGGCTAATTTGACATCCAACTGAAAAATCTTCCAACCTTTCTGTGCAGCTAAGGCAAAAATCATTATCACCGTATCCATCCTTGCCACTGGTGCAAAGACTTCTGTGTAGTCTATACCTTGCTTTTGTGAGTACCCCTTTAGCGACTAGTAGTGCCTTGTGCTTATCAATCTCCCCATGTTCATTGTACTTTATTCTGTAAACCCGCTTCATTCCGATTTTTTTAACTCCAGCTGGCAGATCAGTGAGTGTCCATGTTTTATTCTTCTTAATGGAGTTGATCTCACGATCCACAGCAAGTCTCAAATTTGCATTCTTTAATGCTTCTTCGAAATTTAATGGATTAGTTGTCACAACTAGCGCCATGTTTGCTTCATCTTGTAATAAACTTTCTCCAGTAACATAATTGCATGTGCATCCACACCGGAGGACACCTTAATCTTTTTTCCCCTCACTGACATCGTTACGAGGATTAGAGAAATAGTTTTCTTGTTATCTAACTCCCTCATAACAATTGACTTCTCCATTATCATCGTTTTCGCTCTCATTTTCACTCACCCTTTTTATATCTTCATTATTTACACCAGCCTTACCCTATTCTAAATCTAACAAAATTTGCTCCTCGTAACTGACACCCCAATCCCACTATTTTTCTTCTTCGAAAATAACATCTCTACTCATAACAACCCTTTTAGCTATTTGGATCAAACAATTTATACCCCTTAGACTCCTCACTAACCCCCAACAATACACAAGGAAAACTCTTATTGTTAAGCTTACCTCTTCTCACATCTGGAACATGCACATGAGCTAAGCAACCGAATATTCAAAAGTGTTCTATTGAGGATTTCACTACATTCCAAGCTTCTTCTTAGGTGATATTTTTGACAACCAAAGTCAAACACCGATTTAGAACATAGAAAGTCCAATTCACCGCCTCTGGCCATAATGTCTTTGGAATCTTCTTATCTGAGAGCATTGATCGAACCATGTTCATTACGGTTCTATTATTTCTTTCAACCACACCCTTTTTATTGCGATGTATATGTAGTGGTTAATTGTCTTTTGATTCCACTCATTTTACAAAAATCATTGAACTCACTCGAGGTGAATTCACCTCCCCTATCAGTCTTCAAACACTTGACACATAACCCTGTTTCTTTCTCAACCATCTTCTTGAAACACTTGAAGAAACTCAATGTTTTTGACTTCTCTACTAACAAATACACCGATGATCTTCGGCTATAATCATCAATGAAACATAACGTGTACCTTTTACCACTATTGGATTTGGGAGTGATAGGCCCGCAAATGTCTACATGAATGAGTTCTAACTTCTAACTTGTTCTCCACTTATTCTTCTTGGATATGGGGTCTTGATGTTGCTTTACATTGATGCGATCTGTGAAAATTACGTTTAAAACTGAAAATTAAGGAAGTCCGTGCACCATTTTTTTGTACTACAAGGTTCTTAATTCCTTGTAACTTAGATGTCATACCGTCGGTGCTAAATGTGAGAAAGATCTTGCGAGCTTGTGTGAAAGCATCTTTCTTGCTGAGCTAGTGAATAAGTCTGAGTCTGTGCTAGCAATATAAACATTCTGTTGGCACTCATGATAGTTTGAATAATCAAGCCTTTATCTGGATGATAGATCTTATATAGTCCTCCCTGAATCAAAATAGATAAGCCTCTTTCTTGAAGTTGTCCTATGCTCAAGAGATTGTTTATAAGCTCTGGAGCATAGTATACCTCAGTGACAACATGGTTGATTCCATTCAACAACAGCTTCACACTTCCTTTTCTAGCTACATTCATTATGCTATTGTTCCCAATTTGACTAAATGCCAAAAACCCTCATCTAATTCAATAAACATAACTCAATCTCCACACATATGATTAGAGCACCTTGAATCAAGGAACCATGCATCTTTTCTCCTGGCCTCATGCAACTCAACATAAGACATTAAAAGCATTTCATCTTCTTCGTTAAGTTCTGCATAGTTTGCTTCCTTATTCGAAGTGGGATACTCATATTGGAAATGCCCAATTTTGTAACACATGTAACATTCAACTGTGGCCTTGTTGAAAGCTTGACGACTTATTCCATGTCCTCTTCCTCTGTAAGCATTTCTTCCTCGACCCCTTCATTCAAAGCTTTCATCAGTTGGCACTTTTAACATTTGTTCACCACCACTGCTTCTGTTGAATTTTTGCTCGTGCACAATAAGTGAACTTCGAAGTTCATCAATGGAAAGTGTGTCTATGTCCTTAGATTCCTCAATCGAACAAACCACATAATTGAATATTTTGGTGAAGGATCTAAGGATTTTTTCACATATAGTAACATTGACCATAGTCTCTCCATATATTCTCATCTTATTGGCCACTGTCATTAATCTAGCAAAATACTCAGTAATTATTTCACCAACCTTCATTTTGAGAGTCTCAAAATCTCTCCTTAAAGCTTGAAGTGTAGACCGCTTCACCCTAGCATTGCCTTCAAATTTCTTTTTCATTGATTCCCAGATCTTTTTTGCAGTGTCCTTTTCCAAGATCGGCTCTAAAATCGTTATGTCAATCGCTTGGAAAATGTAGTTCTTTGCCTTAAGATCCTTCAGCTTTAACTCTTCTAGCCTCTTCTACTACGTCTCGGTCAATGGTAATGCTCTTTGTGCCGGCTCCATATAACCAGTATCTATAAGACTCCAATATTCTTTACTCCGAACGAAATTCTCCATAAGCATGCTCCAATGGTCGTAATGACCATTGAAGCATGGTATGGAAGGTTGCACAAAGTTTCCTTCGGTAGTCACCTCCCTCTATTTTTCTCTCTGTGTTTGGAATCACTCAAAGAACACTATCTCTTTCTCTTTGTGTTGGAATCACTCAAAGCTGCAGCTTTTCCTCTCAGGCCTAGTGGAGGCTCTGATACCAGAATGTTGAGAACAAGATCAAAAACTAAATTGCTGTAGATAAGAACTCAACAAAACTAGATTGAATGACTCACTTTATTGAATATCAACAATATATGGCTATTAAATAGCCTTACATGAACTAACAGAAAGCTAAAATGCAGCCCCACTAACAGAAAACATGATAAGGTGCAGCAAAGAAAGAGTCAAAATAGAAAACCCCAAAGAAAA